>JAVANC010000018.1:24107580-29070080 GCA_033319125.1 Parnassius glacialis
CACTGAAAGTTCTTAGAAAATCAAAAACTGAACAAACTAGCAAGTTATTAGTTTTATTATTATATCTTCAAAATAGTATCCATTAACATCAATACATCGCTGCATCCTATGGAACCACTGAGAAAAGCAATTTGCCCACTCGTCCTCAGGGGTCTCTTCGACGGCATTTTGAAACGCTGCCATTGCTTCCTCGACGTCCATAAAACGTTTTCCTCGATTTTTTTTTTATTTTCGTAAATAAATAAAAATCGTAAGGTGCGAGGTTGTGGCTATAGGGTGACCCAGTAATTCCCCGTCTGACGTCGCCAAGTAGTCGATTGTTTGTTTGGCGGTGTGCGACAAGGCGTTGTCATTGTGAAGGAGGATCCTACTGCGAGGTCGTTTCTCCCGAACTTTTTCCAAGACAAGTGGCAAAGAATTGTTAGTGTATTATATCGTATATTTTTTTATTATATCATTTACAAGTGGTTAGTTCTAAAAATTTTCTGTGTCGCCCTCGCATGAAATAATTCTATTTTACATAATCCTCTTCCGGAATATATTAAGTTGAAATTTACATTACAAAATGCCAAGGTATTGGGTTTTAGGTAGATAGATTAACCAGATTAAGCACCCTTTAACCTTTCCTGAAAGCCAATCGTCTTCATTACGGTTGTATTGGCATCTATGTTATGTACTTAGAATAAATTAAAGTTCCTATCTGCAAATATATATTTAATGGAATAATTAAGGCCTACACCAATTAATTTATCGAAATAAATATCATTTTAAATGAGTGTCATGTACTTTAACTATATAGCCCAAATAGTATTTATAAAAATTTGAGCGAAGATCAGAGTAAAATCTTTTTGTAATCACTTAATTTGTAGTACTGTGACGAATGTATGCTAATGTTTTTTCGTCCGTCAGTTCACAGTGGCAACTTATTAATACAGTCAAAAGCAATTAACTACGCAGGAGGTATACAGTGCGAGCAATAGATTATTGTATATATCGATGGTCTAGAAAACAAACATGCTAAATATAACATCTTGTGGTTTACATTTTTTAATGCCAAACATTATAAATAACTACGCCGCATTTTCTGAACTTATCGGAAAGCCATAATTTCATCTCTTTTGGTCCAAACCGAAACTGTACATTTGTAATAAGAAACGTGACACACGAGACAAAAGAATCAAAGTCGCTTATCTACCCATCACAGATATTACCAAATGCATTAAGTAGCCTTAAACAACTTTACTATGTGTATTGAAATCGATACAAACTTTAGTGTTTTATAATGTTAGGCCATTGACACCCAAAACCTAAAATTAGTACCTAATTTAGATGAGAATAATTTAGGTGGAATGTTATAAAAACAAATATATTAACGTAATAAATTTTATTTTAATTTATAATAATTACATAATAATTGAAAATCATATACTTTACACAAATGCACTAAGTGAACAACTGAACAAATTATCAAAAGTATTAAGTGAATGTAATTTTTCATATTACTGAGTGTTTCTCAGTACTTTTTATAGTTAAAAACAGTTCTTTAAAATAAATTGTATAACAGATAAATACCCTACCTAATAGCAGAAGTTTACAATGCGTTACACTGCTCAGCTTTACATACCGACGGGTCAAACTTTAAAAATTATTTAAACTGTTCTCCTGAAAAATTACAATCTCTGTAATTAATACGTTGTCTTCTAGGCCATCGATATACTATAGAATGTGAGCTATTGTGTTGTAGTGCTGGACGACTAATGGAGACTTAAGACGAAATGAAAGCAACGGCACAAATAGCGACATTCGAACAAATAAAATGAAACGGTATTTATTCATTTGCGTCAATTTGGTGTATTTCAGGAAAATCTCCTTTTTCCTTGAATTGGAAAAATTTCCGTCGCCCAACTTAGTCGTTAGGATTTGCTTTTATCGGTAGATTTACACTTTTCCTCTCAAATTTAAGTTTCTTTTAATGGGGAAAAAATTTCCCTCCGATGAGGCGGTGAAAAACACTTTCAAACATGTATGCTTTCCAATCACAGCTAATTCCCTAATCTGAGATCTCCATAGCAGGGACAAGAGGGACAGGGACATCGATTAATTTCCATTTTAATGGAAATCTGCTGTCTACATGTAGTTAATCGGCCCTTTTGTCCTGTAATTTGATAACTTTTCTTTAAATATTTATAATACACATAACGCCAATTTCATATGTAACGGCTTATAACGAGCATTCACTTTTTTTTTTTACAGAATTATGTCGATAAAGCGATGTCCAAAATAAGCTACAAATGACTTTTCTATTAAATTTTATTATCATGTTTAAATATTATTTAAAAAATTATAGTTTTTTTAAAACATAATGTGTATCAACTCATGTTATTTTTTTATACTTTAAATATTGGTCAGCAGGTTTAACTTCAATTTCTATATCATGTGAAAACAAAAGCGCGGCTGAGCCACGACGATATGAAAAATCGTGAACATTTATCAAGCGTGACGTTACGAGGTCGCATGTCCCAGTGAATTTGTTTTTGCATTTACAGATAACGGGAACTCTATATCACTTCTGTTAGATAAAGTTTTATGCGAATTTGTGTATAATGTTCAGCATCTTTAAAATATTTATTTATTTACGTAACATAAAATAAAAAATACGATATTATTACGATATTTGAAACGAAATAAGGTATTAAAATTATCATAATACTTATAGCACTACTCCAGCAGTATAGTGCCAGGAACACTAGTTGCATTTCTTCGGTGAAGCCTTTGAACAAGAAAGGAACCAGACCTCCTATCAACAGTATATTTGAAATATGAATTGTTATATTTTGATGATGGGGTGCTTTATAGGGGGGGGGGGGGGGGATTCTGCCATAGTTGCCACGTCTGTCAGGTGGACTGGCAACTGCAACTTTGCAACTTTTTAGGGTTCCGTACAGAAAGGGTAACCAACGGGACCCTATTACTAAGCCACCGCTGTCCGTCCGTCAGTCTGTCAGCGGGCTGTATCTCATAATCCGTAATAGGTAGACAGTTGAAATTTTCACAGAATGTGTATTTCTGTTACCGCTATAACAAAAAGATTAAAAATAAAAATAAATTAAAAATTAAAGGACGCTCCCCTAATAGAATCGTGTTTTACGATGGTACGGAACCCTGCATACGCGTTGAGTTGTTATCAGGAAAATGGTGGTGTCCATCTCCTGTTTTATTTTCCCTCTGTGACCTCTTACAACACCTACCAGACGATATGGGGGATGTTCTTAATACACTGTTAAAACACTGACTGGGACTATAGATAATATACCTATGTAATCAAAATTCTGCAGAATAGAGTGCAGTATTACCATTGCGATTATCAATATGTTATAATAAACTAAAATTAGAAGATTGTTATGAATTATGAATCACCGCGTCGGGTTTCCGCCGCAGATTCTTTGCTCTCTGATGGTCACGCTTGGTTGATAGGCAGATTGACAATCTCAGTACACGATGTCTTGCAATTTTGACGCTGCTGCCGATCATCGGTCTGGCCATTTCACGTCAGGTGCAAGCGAGGTCGTTATACCACCATCCATCGGAAACCATGAGATTTTTTGGCTTTTCCCACAGTCGCATCTTATGGATGCCATACACGATCCAGTTTACAGTTAAGTTTGCAGCGCTGAACGAAACGTGGAGGGGACGCGCACGAATTGAATTGTACGAATGCAACTGGAGAGCCATTCAGCGCGACTTATGCGCAATAACGGTCACCGCTAGACTTTCGTGCCGCTACTTATACATCGTGTAATGGCGACGTAATAGAGTCTACTACCGCATTATCCTCATATTATTATATGGATGTCGTAAGAAGCGACGGAGGGAATCTAAAACAGATGGGCAGCAGCATCTTCCTGATAAAAAATTTAAATAAATAACAATACAAAACTTCTCTTGTAACTAAATTTCTAACCGTGCCGTGACTTGTACTCGTAAGTATGACGGTGAGGCGGTCAATTAGGCTGTATTTTCCTTAAACTTTCCGTGACGCGCTAACTACAATATTAAAAAAAAAACATCAAAATAGCTGAGGTGAAGCATAAAGTTTGATTATATATCAGTATTATTTTGATAAATTAGTCTAGGATCTAGTACCATCAATGGGTTTACATACAAACATTATTACATACATACATATAATCACGCCTCTTTCCCGTAGGGGTAGGCAGAGACCACATCTTTCCACTTGCTACGATCATTACATACTTGTTTCGCTTCGTCCACTTTCATTATTCCCTTCATACATGCTCTACGGCTTAGGGTACTCTTGACCTGGCCTTTTTTCAAGACGTCCCTGATTTGGTCTAGAAATGTCCGCCTAGGTCTACCCCTTCCAACACTTTCATTCACACTCGCCTTATACACTTTTTTCGTCAATCGTTCTTCATTCATTCTCTCGACATGACCAAACCATCTCAGCATACCTTTCTCAATTTTTGTCACTACATCTTCTTTCAGACCACAACGTTTCCTTATCTCACTATTTCTTATCCTGTCACTCAGTTTAACTCCTATCATACTTCTTAATGTTCTCATCTCAACTGCATTTATTCTGCTTTCATGTTTCTTCTGCCATACCCAACTTTCACTTCCGTACATGAGTGTCGGAACCAACACCCCTTCATGCACAGTCAAACGAGCCTTGTTAGATACATTCCGACTGCTCATAAAGGAGTGCAAAGCTCCATTCACTATGTTTCCTGCATTCACTCTTCTTTCGATATCACTCTCACACTTTCCATCTCTTGTAAACTTTGACCCCAGATACACAAACTCTTTCACCTGTTCAATTTGTTCATCTTCAATCACGATATTGCAGTCTGTCACTGCCTCGTTTTTTTCAAACACCATCACTTTCGTCTTCCTTACATTCATCTTCATTCCCTTTCTAACAAAAGCTCCACTCATAGCAGTTACCATCTCCTGCAACTCCTCGGCCGAAGACGCAAGTAATACTTGGTCATCAGCATAGAGAAAACATTTGACGAGTAACTCATTCATTCTCAACCCACTTTCATTCTCTTTTAAATCTGTCAAACAATTGTCCATGAACAGATTAAACAGCCACGGTGACGCTACACATCCCTGTCTAACACCTTTTTCGATATTAAACCATTCAGTGTATGCCCCGTTTATCCTTACACAAGCACTAGAATCCCTATAAAGAGATCGCAATGCTCGTATGAGGATACTGCTCACACCGTTCACGGACAGTGCTGACCACAATTCATTCCTCACCACTCTATCATAGGCCTTTTCTAGATCTACGAACGCGCAGTAGACTTTCTTGTTTTTTGCCAAACACTTTTCGGCTATGCACCGCAAGGAAAAGACCTGATCCGTACATCCCATTCCCTTTCTAAATCCCGCTTGTGCATCCCATACTTTCTGTCCCGTCTGTTTCATTCACAACCCTTTCAATCAACACTTTCGCATACAATTTACCGACGACGCTGAGAAGGCTTATACCACGGTAATTTATGCAGTCCTGCCGTGACCCTTTTCCCTTATACAATGGCACGATTACGGCTTTGCACCAGTCTCCCGGTACTTGCCCATTTCGCCAGCACAGATTGAAAAGGCGGTACAGCTGACTAGCCACCAGGCCCTGTCCATCCCTCAGCATCTCGGCGGCAATCCTGTCATACCCTGCAGCCTTACCTAATCTCATACTTTTCAACGCTTTCACTATTTCATCCATGCTTAGCTCATTTTCATCAACATTTATATTATTTTCCGTGGAAGGTGGCAGATGCTGTACCTGCACTTCCTCTCTTTCAAACAAACTTTCAAAATGCTCTTTCCATCTCTTTAACACACATTCTTCTCCTTTTATAATGCTTCCATCTTGACTCCTGATTGTACTCAGCTCCGAGGTAGAAGTTTTTTTTTGACAAACATTATTTCGACTATAAAATAATACGAAAGGATTGCATAAGGATACGAATGCGCAATTTCACATAAGAATATCCTGTTGGTGTTCAAACATCCAGAATAAGAAGTATTTTTTTAAATTTTTATCTAGTTAATGTTTGTATAGTTAGTTGTGTGGGTTTATCGACCGCGTGATAAGCGACCGCTTGGCTACTACGTTGCAGGTGCTGAGCTATAGCACGCAGTGTGGCTACAATATCTTCCGCATAGTTGATAAGATTCTGATTATTTAGAAGTTATCGCCGCTGTCCAACTTCAAGTTTAGTCAAATTGTTATCTGAAATATTTATTCTCTGAAAAGCAATTTTGTTTTCAAAGTAAATGTGGAGTTACAGCCTACATACGTCATACGTTCGTATGTAGTCTTCCGCTACGTGATGTGACTTCAACACGAAATCTTTATACTATTTTCCATTTCTTTTAGAAGCTGTGTTGGTGGACAGAAATAATAATATACACGCCCTAGTATAATGTTAAAATTAAAAAAAAATGTTACAGCCTATATACGTTCCAATGTTTGCAATTTACATGACCACGAAAAGTTTTTATTCCGCAAGCAAGCAGTACCTACGCAAGTAAGCAGTTATCGTTTACCTTCGAGCACGTGGTAAACCAACACTTAAAGTTGTAATTATCAATTTCATAGGTGCCGGCGAGTATAGAATCCATGTTGCTCGCATACAACGACTTTTAAGGCGTATGGTTAGTCCCTCAGTACACGGCCCAATTGCAGCAACGGAACTTGCAGCCGTGGCCTGACGTGGCCTTGGCTAGGATGATATCATCATTTGTGTTTAATATCTTACATTATTTATTCGCTAGACTGGTAGAGCCATACCGTTACCGTTACCAATACAGCCTATTAAAGTCCACTACTGAACATAGACCTTCCCCATAGATTTCCTCATAAGGGGTATTTGCCATAGTTGCCATGCTTGGCAAGCATGTTGGCAACTGATTTATTTTTATTTTAGCCGTTATTAGGAAGTCGCTGCTGCCCATCTTCTGATTTGCTTCTCTCTGTCACGCCTGACGATACCCTGTCGCCACGACGATATGATATTATGGGGTAATGGATATTCTTACACCGCCACTACACGGTAGGGCCATGTTGCAGCAATAGGGTTGGCTCGACCGGGGTAGGACCACACACTCTCACAGAATACCAGCGTAAAATAGAAGCTGAATGCTGCTGTGCTTCGTATGATGTGTGTAGGGAACCAGAGACCCTTTTTACTGGATGCAAGGCATTCCATCTTAGTCCTCAGGGTGGCAACGCATTTGCATTTTGATTCTTAATCAAGGATAGATGTAGATGTCTACGGGCCACAGCATCCGCTTATAATTAAGCGGGCTTTGTGCTCGCTTGTCAACCTCATTTTTACAAAAAAACGAAGTTTATTTTGGCTATTTCCATAGCATATTGTCAAATGGTATTTTGCTATGTGAAAACTTGACTTACACTGAAATTGTATTTGATTTGCAGAAGAGGGCCTTATTAGATTAGACGGGCTTATGTTTTCTTAGCCCCTCTCATTTAAAAAAAAACCTCAAGAGACTGAGATAAAAATTAAGGAAATTAATATATTATTTTTAGACTCTCGTATTGAGACGTCAAAGTTAATATATCAATTTTCTTAACTTTACGAAAATGTAAAGTATGTACCTATACAAAAATAGAAGTATTTAAATAAAACTAATTTTACGGATTTTATCGCGTATATTAACTTATTTTATATTCCCGACGTTTCGAGCACTTTACAGCACCCATGGTCACGGGCGGGACTGAGGTGTATGACGTCCCAATGTCATAGTTAACCACGGCTACCTCCAGATTAAAAATTATTAATTTTTGTTCCGATCCACGCAGTATGAACTTACAGTATCATGAAGTCTTGCAGTTGTATGCTTGGGTTGGGATTTAATTTTATTAATTATGGGATCCCAAGCAGATGGTAGCACCCAGCCATCTTCTCTATTGAAATTAGGATGTTTCTTGATTTCAATAGCCTCGCGAATCATCCTTGGAAGGAATCGGTGTTCTTTAGCGAGGATTTGTGGTCTATCAAATCTAATGTAGTGACGGGGGCGATCCTGTACGTGTTCACAGACTGCAGACTTCCCGGAACGTCTATTCTTCACATCAGCTATGTGTTCTTTAACACGGGTTTTTATAGATCTTTTAGTTTATCCTATATAAGAGAGACCACATTCACAATCAAGCTTGTACACTCCTGCATCTTGCAGAGGAATATTACACTTGACTGATGGTAAAAACTGACTAATCTTCTTCGGCGGCTTGAAATATGTTTTAATGGAAGCCCGCTTCAAGATGTAGCCAATCTTGTCAGTGACACCTCTGACATATGGCAGTACAGCAGGCACTCGCTCAACTGTGGCCGGCTTCACTCGTTCGAAACGTCGGGAATATAAAATAAGTTAATATACGCGAAAAAATCCGTAAAATTAGTTTTATTTAAATGTGTAGTGTTCGCGTAAATATAAGAAATCATTATAAAAATAGAAGTAGTTTTAAAAAAATAAGTGATATTAACTCTGTAAGTTCTAGGAACAGACACAAGCTATTTGTACCAGTTATTCGTCTCCACAAAGTCAATAATTCATTTTCGTAGCTAAGTAAAACATTTTTACAACAAAATTTCAAAAAATATACATAATTTGCCCACCGCCAAGTTCATAACTTTATTAAACAAAGATTGTTTAAAAATGGTTTTTATTCATTAAGGATTGTATTGATGAAAAATAGTAAATCCTTGGAATGAGGTGATTGCTACCAAGCATTTCTAATTTGTTTCGTATAGTTAATTGTGTAACATCTTTATATATAAAAATTAGGTGCCACGTTGTTTGTCCGCGATGGACTCCTAAACTACGGAACTGATTTCAAAGAAATTTTGCACACTGTGTGCATTTTGGTCCAACTTGAGAGATAGGATAGTTTTTATCCCGATAAATGACCCTCAAAATTTTTTATTGCGAATTTAAGAATTTTTATAGGAAGGGTTGTTGGAAAGGGCAGAACAACGTCTGCCTGGCGAGCTAGTAGTATAATATAATTGTAAACTGTTCCTTTTTCAAAAAAAATATGACTCGCTGGGTTTCTTGCTTGTTCTTCCCAGGACAGAGGTATTTTACGAACCAGCAGTGGTATGATAATTCATTTTAACCAGTATTTTAAATGGAATGACATCAATAAGTAAGTAGTGTGTGTAAGTGTAGTAAGTAAGTAATTAAAATATATATTTATTGAATAAAAAAATATTTCTATTTTTAATTTCTTCATATATTACTTAAAGTAAAAATTAGTAATTGTGAAAGTGCGACCATTTTAAAATTGCAAGCGTCGCAGTTTTTAAAATTCCGTCACGATCGGGCACTTTTTAAGCCTTTCTGTTTCCACATTCATTTTAAAATGAAGATGTTAACTGCAAACTTTTATACTACGTAATACTTTTAAGTGGCAAACGGAAAAAATTATAGCTGAAAGAGGGAAAATCTAACTATGCTCATTTAATATTTTTTGTGACGAATATTTGCACTAGAACTATGATAGGACTGTGGGAAATATAAACCACTCTTGTGTTCTGTTTTGAAGTATAAGAGAATCATTATCAAGCAGAAGACATTTCATGTGAGTCCTATGCATAGGATATTTTAATAAGGGTTTAGTTTTTAAGTCTGAAGATTTTGTGAATTTGTTAGTTTTACTATTTTCCTATACATTAATTACAAACTAGTCTAGTAATATGTTTATGTTAGAATAAAAACAGAACTCCTTTTCGCTTCCCAAAAACTCCATTTACTAAAATGTTTTAATTAATAGAGGTCCAACTTAATGTCTCTTGTGTTTTGTTTAGGTAGGGAGGATAGTATCATTTAATTTTCAATATATATGCTGTTCCACGCAGATTTGATTCAGATGAAATCCAATATAGTTACCGCAATTTGTTGTACATGTAATAATGGTTCACATAAAATGACCTTCAATGGATGGCGGTGTGACCGTATACAACATCAAAGGTCATATTTGCCAAGCTTAGCGATTAAAATAAATTCTATCTGCAATAGGAGAAACTCCAGCCCAGCAATGGACTGTTATGGGATGTTTTTGAAGAAAAAGACCAAGCAATTCACAGAAAACTGCAGTATGACGATAAACAAAATAGATTTCTGATATCAACAATAATAGTGGCCAACTTCATGGAGAACGAGGGACTTTTTATGATGAACACTTTCTTCCAGAAGCGGCCCCACAGGAAGTGGACCTGGTCGAGTCCCGACGGTTCGACAAAAATTGAGATAACCTTCATTATGACGACCAGACGACAACTATTCAATGATGTCTCAGTAACCGCGAGGGCTAAAACTGTTACCGATCAGCGAATGGTTAGAGGCACACTGAATCTAAACGTTAAGTTGGAGAGGTGTCATCTAATGAAGTCAACGCTCCGTCCCCCTCGTGCACTAGTTCAGAGCCCTGAAAACTTTCAGCTCGAGTTACAAAACCGTTTTCAATGCCTAGAAGACTGCAATATAGTGGACGATATGAATGAAACGCTCGTAGAAACTGTCCATGCGGTCGGAGCTAAGTTCTGCAAGACCCTTCGCAGAGAAACCCAAAAATTTTCTAATCTAATCTATGGCTGATAGACTGGAAATGAAGCTGCAGTCTTCAACAGATTTGACAGCATACAGGCAATTGAACAGACAGATCTCCAAATGCATGCGGCGGGACTTACGCAACTTTAATATAACTTGTATTGAAGAAGAGATCGAGCGTAACCAAGGATTTGGAGCCTTGGTTACGCTCGATCTCTTCTTCTTTCTGTCTTTGCCAAATATCTATCTGCCAGAAAGAGCCAACTGTCAAAGCTGAAGACCTGAGTGTGGCAGCATCGTTTCCAGGACAACTGAAATTTTGAATGAGATTGAGAGGTTCTATGGACAGTTGTCCACATCATTGTTGAAGCCACACGCAAGTGTGAGTAACGATCCAAGAGCGAGTCTTATCCGATATTATTCCGAAGATATTCTGAACGTCAGTCTGAGCGAGATTAGAATGGCTCTTCAGCATCTTAGAAACGGCATGACCCTAGGAGGGACGGAATCACAGCGGCGCTTCTGAAAGCGAGTGAAAAACCGGTACTTCAGGTCCTTCAGAAGCTCTTTAATTCCGTCCTCCATGGTGGCACTGCTCCGAAGGCGTGGAGCAGAAGTGTAGTGGTCTCGTTCTTCAAGAAAAACGACAACGCTCTCTTGAAGAAATACATACTGATTTCCCTTCTGAGCTGCGTTACGTGTCGTTTTCGTGAGGCATTACGAATCGTCTAGCACGCAGACTCGACTACTTCCAGCTTCCCGAACAAGCCGATTTCCGTAAAGGCCACTTTTAGTACCATAGTTCACATACACACCCTTCGGCAAATTGTACAAAAGATAGAAGAGTACAATCTGCCACTTTGCCTTACGTATGATAAAGCCTTTGATTCCGTTGAAATGTGGGCGGTGCTACAGTCCTTTCAGCGGCGCCAAGTTGACGGTCAGTATATCTAAGTGCTGAAGTATTTGTACAGTAGCGCTACTATGACTATCCGAGTACAGAATCGGAGTACGAAACCTATTCAACTGCAGAGAGGTGTAAGACAGGGTGACGTAATATTCCCGAAACTCTTCACCGCTGCATTGGAACACGTTTTCAAACTATTGGACTGGAAAGGATACGGTATTGACATCAATGGCGAGTACATCACTCAACTTCGATTTGTCGACGATATAGTCCTTATATCAGAATCGTTGGAGGACCTAAGCACTATGGTCAATGACCTCAATAGTGTCTTCTAACGGATAGGTCTTAAGATGAACATGGAAAAAACAAAGATCATGTTTAATGTCCATGTCACACCTATACCAGTAGTTGTTGGAAGCACTAAGCTCGAAGTTGTTGACAAGTATGTTTACTTGGGACAAATAGTCCGACTAGGTAAGACCAACTTCGACCGAGAGGTCAATCGACGGATTCAACTCGGCTGGGTAGCGTTCGGGAAACAACGACACATCTTCTCGTCAGGTATACCTCAGAACCTGAAAACGAGATTGTACAACCAGTGCGTATTGCCAGTGATGACTTATGGATCTGAGACGTGGTCCTTCACTGCTGGTCGTATGAGGACGCTCAAGGTCGTTCAGCGAGCTATGGAGAGGGATATGGTCGGAGTTTCTGTGCGTGATAAACATAGAAATGAGGATATCCACAGTAGAACCAGAGTAACCGACATAGCCCAACGGATTAGTAAGCTGAAGTGGCAATAGGCCGGCCATATAGCTCGAAGAACCTACATATTTATACGGCATAATTATACGGCAAAATATTGTTTTAAATCAGCGGAACGTGATCTATAAATTACGCCACTTCGCTAAGTGGTCGACTTACGAATAATTAACAATTACTCGTAGCTTCGTTAAAGATGAACTTTAAAATGTAAATATCAATAGGAGACTGTTGGTGTGACTTATAATAAAAACTATGTGCCATATGACCGACATAGCCCAACGGATTAGTAAGTTGAAGTGGCAACGGGCCAGCCATATAGCTCGAAGAACCGACAACCGATGGGGAAGAAAGGTTCTCGAGTGGCAGCCTCCTATCGGTAGGCCAAGTGTAGGGTGACCCCCCACTAGATGAAGTGACGACCTGGTAAGACATGCAGGAAGTCAATGGATGCAGGTGGCTTAGGACCGTGCTTTGTGGCATTCCTTGGGGGAAGCCTATGTTCAGCAGTGGACTTATGAAGGGCTGTAATGATGATGATGATGAATACAACAACCATTCGCATCTACAACAGTCAGGTGTGGATTAGATTCATCTATCCGCTTTAAGTCTTCGAAAAGCTTAAGAGAATCATACAATTGAGGATACTACTAAGACACAATGTCATATGAAGGTGTTCGCGCAAAAGCGCTAATGTCAATAATGGACGTTAGAGGGCGCGCGCGCCTCAGCGATACCGGTTTGACGTCCCGCCCTGTCGAGGACGCGCGAGGAAAAATAAGGGTCCAATTCATCGCGTCGAGAGATAAACACGCGTTCTTTGTCGGGAAGTCGGAGGCGGAATATGATAGGCGCGTATAGTAAATATACCACTGGGAATTGTAACGCGCATTCCTGTTTTGTTAGCTTAACCCCGGGACTTAGTGTCTAATTCAGAATCTGTATAAGTGGATTCGACTGTATTAGTTACTAGTGCGGTACTTGATATTCTAGAAATAACTGTGACCTTTGACCCGTACGTTCTGTGTTCATTTCGCGAGTCAAGCGTTATAACAAACGAGAGTTAGTGGCTTCTATAAGGTAGTTAATCGTACGACAGAGTTAAAGAACTGTCATCGTGGAAAACGAAGAAAGTGACTGCAGAAGGAGACCGTAGTTTGGAGAGGTGCTGAGGGCCGAACTACTGCAGATGGTAACGGTCTGATAAGGTCAATAACACTACCAGCCACACCCAGATACACATCACTGACCCTTACTTTCCTAGCACTATACATCCACACGCGACCTGACTGAATCCTGAGGGAGCAGTCGCTTTGGATAGAGGTAAGTAAGCTCCCCTTATAGAATGTAACGCTCCCCCCGAATTGTTTGTTGTAATTAGAAACTTTCCACCCTTGGCGTTAGGATGCCCGACCTGTACCTGCTTGTAGGTTCTTCCGTTTATGGGCCGCGGAGGATCCTTCTCCTGGGATAGGCAGTTGCAGGCCGTAAATTTTGGTAGCAGAGCGCGATTCTGGGATCGATTCCCGGTCGATCCACCGACCATAGTGTTTGATAAAAATTAAATAATTTTGGTGGCAGGGAGCGTTGGGTTGATTGGTTTAATTTTGTGTCTACAATCACGCCCGTCCGTAATACGTAAATTTTTTTTTTTTATTATATACGTAATAATAAAATTCCTTTCTTTGTTGGCTTGCTTTGTTGTTTGCGGGTAAATTTGAAAAGCCGCGCCCGTTTAGCGCGCAAGCAGGAGTTTGCGTCATGTAGGTAGATGGTTATTTTTACGTAATCGGTTAATTATCGTTGTCGAATAGTTGTAGTGGATTACTTATCGAAGGGTCGATTTCCGAGCTGGGCATTTTTTGTTGATCGACCGTGATGTGTGTCTTCGTTTATGTAACTTTCGTATTGTAATTTGTATTTGAACTAAAGAGTAGTAATTTGTATTTGCGTAATTTGAATTTAACTTGATTTGATCGCACTAGTATTTGTTATTGTTAATTTGATTTGTCTTTTCTTTTGTACTAACTTGTATTTGATTTGATAAGTAGCGGTTCTTATTTGTTTAATTTCTATTCAACTCGATTTGATAGGAACTGCATTTGTTAGCTGTTAATTTTTTGTTGTATTTGTTATTTGTTATTTTTGTAATTGTGCTCGAGCCGCGTCGTAATTTGTATTTAGTAGTGATGTCCTCGCCCAAGATGCTAATCCGTTGCCTGCGGACTGAGTTACGCTGGGCCACCAGCGCCCATGCTTTGATTGGTCAACCGGATAGGGTCCATAACTTGATGAAGCGGTTCGAGCAGGTCGATGCTCGAAGGGCTGCAGTGGAGGAGGCTTACGCTGAGCTCGAGGATTCGGATGTGGAAAAGGGAGTCCTGGACTCCTGCTTCGCAGACTATGAGCAGTTCTTTTCGCTCACGGACGAGTTGATCGAGGCTGAAGGCAGGTATGCCGAGGAGGCGCGTGAAGCTCGGACGAGTGGCCTGCCCGAGTCCTTTCGGAAGCAGCCTCAGCCGGAGCTGTTGGGACGACTCCCAACTCTGGACTTGCCAAGGTTCTCCGGGGTTCTTTCCGAATGGCTGACCTTCGTTGGTCTTCCTAGTGGACGCCCGGAGTGACTTGACCCCGAGCCAGAAGATGGCGTACCTCCTGGCCTCACTGGAGGGGGAGGCCCTGGGCGTTGTCAGCCATTTGAGCTTGTCGGACGACGCCTACCAGACTGCTCGGGACCTCCTAGCCAGAAGATAAAAACGGAAAGGCAGAAGTCAGTAGCAGTAAGGTTGGAATATACGGTGGTTGACGGAGAACTTCTAGTTATGCTCCTGTAATTTTGAGACAGGTCGTTGAGCAGTGTAGCGAAATGGTGAACTTGTCCATGCTCTGTAGAAATTGTTGATTGTATAACCATGCATAAATTTTTATATTAGATCTCAAGAAGCTGTATAAAATAAAATTATCTTATTTAAAAATTAGTGGACTGTATTTGCGGATTATCATGGATTTAAATTTTGACTTGGCAACCGGCATAATATGGGAAATGGAGCACGTACTAACCTAGCGACGCCCAGCGACGAATCTCGTGCGATGCATTCAGTGTTGTATTGCACATTTCACGGCCGTTATTTTAAGTTTTTGGTAATTTAAAAAGATAAAAGATGCGTTGTAAAGAGCGAGGGGAGACACAGTATAATTCAGGGGTATGAAAGTCCTCAGTAGCTTGCTTTTACGTTGATACTATTGCCATCTCATAGTCATCGAAA
This sequence comes from Parnassius glacialis, assembly GCA_033319125.1. NCBI lineage: Eukaryota > Metazoa > Arthropoda > Insecta > Lepidoptera > Papilionidae > Parnassius > Parnassius glacialis. Next base: position 24,123,118 of record JAVANC010000018.1, read on the forward strand.
GTACTATTTTCCCCAATATTTTTACACATTTTATTATAAGATTACTGCTTTTTCTTGATTTTTTTTCTTGATTACTGCTGGTATTCATTATTTATACCGAAGCCTAAATCATGGTATCGAAGTTTTAAAATACAGCGGTATATTTATAGAATTATTCTATAAAACTAAACGAAGAAATTTAAACCATGCTCATCTAACACAAACTAAATAAAGTATTAGGTAATCAAATTATTTCGTAATAGAATCATTTCCTTTTAATTTTATTGAAATACGAGGGTGGATTGAAAAGCACTCGGCCTAACCAAGAAAAAAAACACATACTAAATCAGTTATATTTTTATTTTTCTACATAATCACCATCAAGTTCAATACACTTTTGCCACCTCCCCTTCCAAGCATTTAAACCGTTGAAAAAAAATGATTCTTCCTTAGAGTCAAAATATGCGTCTACAGCTGCTTTGACCTCGTCGTTTGTCGAAAATCTTTGACCTCCCAAGTGCTTTTTTAGGTTAGGGAACAGAAAGAAGTCTGATGGTGCCAGATCAGGTGAATACGGTGGATGCGGTAACAGTTCAAAGCCACAGTTGTGAATTTCAGCCATTGACTGTACTGACGTGTGAACACGGGCGTTATCTTGATGAAACAGGACTTTTCTTCTGAGCATTCCTCGACGTTTTTCTTTTATTTCCTCTCGTAAACGACGTAGTAAGGTGCAGTAGTAATCAGAGTTTATAGTCTGACCCCTTTCAAGATAATCAATCATAATCACACCTTTCGAGTCCCAGAATACTGAAGCCATCACCTTATTTGCCGACAAAATCGACTTAGCCTTTTTAGGGGGTGGTGAACCAGGTCTTCTCCACTGTTTTGATTGTTGTTTTATTTCCGGTGTACAGTAATGAACCCATGTTTCGTCTATAGTAACAAAACGATTCAAAAAATCATCTGCATCGGCTTCAAATAACTCCAAACAGTCGCGTGAAATAGTCAATCGCGTCCTTTTTTGTTCACCTGAAAGCAGTCGCGGAACCCACCTCACAGACACCTTGTGGAAACCCAACTCGTTGACAATGATGTTTTGAGTTCGTTCATAAGAGATGCCTATAATCTCGGCTATCTCTCTAGTTTTTAATCTGCGGTCTCCCACTATTAAATCAAGTACTTTTTTAATATTTTCGTCAGTAGTTGACGTCGAAGGCCTTCCAGAGCGGGGTTCATCTTTCACACTCTCTCTACCACGCTTAAATTCTGCTATCCATTTTTTGACGGATGAATATGACAGAGCACAATCGCCTAATGTACTGACCATGTCATCATGGATGGCTTTTGATGATAGCCCCTTCTTATGGAGGTACTTAATGACGGCACGCTGCTCGATTTGCTCCATTCGCGGAAATTATGTCCGATTACTTTGTTAATAAATTTATAAAATCACAACTAATTATCGCACACGTTTCGAACTTCATACAATGAACTAGTCTGAACTGAACTAAATAATGTGGGTAGATTTGATTTTTAGAATTGAATGGATCTGTGTTAGGCCGAGTACTTTTCAATCCACCTAGGTATGTACGAAATAATACTGAACTTAGTTGATAGCGCCCTCTAGTGTAATTTTCAGTAATTTATAATCCCAACGCCATCTATAAGAGCGCTCAAGAGACTTCCCTCTTTTCGTCACCTAATAATTTGTCAGAGTGGCTCATCTATACCCTATATAGTATATTATCTATGGTATAATTCTTTAAACTGTGGTGTAATACTGACATCGTGCGTGCGGGTAAAAACGGAGATTGCCGGTTGCGAATGAATGAATGAAGGGTTTAGAGCAAATCCGATTTGACAATATGAGTAACTTTAAAATGCGGGAATATTTCAATTTGAGAATTAATTACATATGGTGGTAATAACGTTTGTACCTGCTTTTATACTAAATTAAATAATGGGTCAATGCAATGATATTTGGAGTTGGTCCAATAAATTGACGGTCAGTAGTTTCAAACGAGATACACAAACATAATAGCGATAAAAAGCTATTTAATTATTCTAAAATAAACACCTAAACAATAACCATTAATAATAATTTGCAAGTTCAAGGTCATTGGATTTATCCGCCTTATTGTGTAATTGCTTCAGTTCGTGTTAAAGGGCAACTTTTTCTAATATACACCGAGCCAAGAACGGCTTGATGTAATAATTAGTGTCCGACCGAAACAGGATTTTCCACCGAAACCGAAACCGAAAACGAACCTTCGGTCTGGGTGTCAGTTTCTGCCGAAACCGAAACCAAAACCGAACCTTATTTAGACATGTTCATTTTTTTAATTGTATTTTGGAATCTGGTATATTTTTATACATATACAGATAGGTAATGCATGTTAATCAAAAACAGTAACTGTAATACAACAATTTAACGTTAAGAAAAACTTTTTTAAGTCAATTTTGTAAAAAAATCAACACTTACACCCATAAAAAGTTGCTCGCTAATTGAGAACATATTTTATTGTGTTCACAATATTGTTAATATTATCCAATGAGGGCATTAACTTCATATATCGGACTCACACACAATATACATACACACACTTTAACAAAATCCCAGAAAATATACAAAACCTGCTCAAAGTTCAAAAACTTCAATAAACTAAATTTGTATAAAAAGGGTTATTATAATATCAAGGAATTTATGGATGATAATAACCTCACTATGGTGATCACAACCAAGCTATTTCTAATTTCTTTTTTGTTGTTAATTGTGTTACATACATGATTGTAAGAGTGGCGTAGCTACGTCTGGGCGAAGTGGGCCCTCGCCCACGGCCTCGCACTTAAAGGGGCCTCGCGAGACCCCCTAAAATGCTATGCCCCCAGACTTTACCACAGATGACTAACTAATTTGATCACTTTTACCCTTGAAAAAGTGAAAGTGCGTTTGTTTGGGGCCTTGCAAGAAGCCCCCCTTAAATGCGACTGCGAGGCCTTTGAATCTACCTTCAAAGGCCGTGATTGTTACATTGACGGAATACGAGACTTGTCAGGTATTAATAGATATGAGTAGGTACGAGGGTAACACTAAAAGTTCTTAAAAAATCAAAAAGTGAACAAACTAGCAAGTTATTACTCTTATTATATATTTTCAAAATAGTGTCCATATACATCTTTTTTAAGAAGTTTATCTTTTATTTTCGGAAATAAATAAAAATCGCAAAATGCGAGGTCGGTGCTACAGGGCAGGTGACCCAGTAATTCCACGTCTTACGTCGCTAAGTAATCGTTTGTTTGCTTGGCAGTGTGCGACGAGGCGTTGTCGTAGTGAAGGAGGATCCTACTGCGAGGTCGTTTCTCCCGAACTTTTTCCAAGACAAATAGCAAACAATTGTTAGTGTAGCACTCTGCAGTAACTGTTTTTCAATCCGCTAAAACAATTGTTGCGTAATGACCTGTCCTTCCGAAGAACGAGACCACCATCTTTTTCCCCACGCTTCGACTTCTCTTTACTATAGTTGGCAACTCCTCGGAAGGAAACACCCAGACAGCAGACTATCTCTTAGTTTCAGGATCATAACAATAAATCCAGCTTTCGTCACCTGTAAGTATGTCCAACACAGCATTTGAGTCACCTCTATTAAATGTTTGAACCATTTCACGACACCAATCAACACGACGGAGTTTTTGGGCCTCTGTCAAGTTATTGATCCACCGGGCACAAAGCTTCATGACTGCTGAATATTCACGGATTATTTTGTGCACTTGACTCATACCGATGCATTATTTTGTTGGAATCTGCTGATAAGTCACTTTTTTGTCAGTCTCTATCACACGCCGCATAACACTGATGTTATCTTCAGTTGTCGCCGTAGAAGGCCGTCCCCATTGAGTTATACAAGACTAAATCAATGGCCGTCCCTCTCGCAGATCATCGGTGAAATTAGTGCGACCACGTTTAAACTCATTAAACCAGTTATAAACAGTGGCACGAGATGGGACTGCATCGTAAAAGGCCAACCAAAGTCTATCATATCTTTCTTGTTGACTTAAATAACATCGAAATTCATAAAAAAATCAGTGTACGAAAATGTTCTCGCGTTAAATTCATGCTGATGTGACACAGACAATTTTCAATTTGCCGCCAAATCGTAAACAAATGACAAATTAATAAAATACATACACAATAATATTGACAAAGAGTTCCATTTTCAAAATTTGATCTTATTTTTTTATTATATCGTTTACAAGTGGCCAGTTCTAAAAACTTTCAGTGTCGCCCTCGTATGTCGTGTCAATGCATGTTAAGTAGGATAGATCTATTCGGTAGACCCATGGAACGAAAGAAAAGGGGCCTCGCTGATGCAACTTCACGCACGGTTATATTAGTCCAGACTACGCCTCTGATTGTAAGCTGTTATTTAAAAAAAAGTCCCGCTGGGTTTCTTTCTGGTTCTTCCAAGGACAGAGGCTTTTTTTCGAACCAGTGGTAATTAAACAAAAGAGTGACTTTCAATAAATATTATTTACAATCTATATTGAATAAAAAAGATTCTGTTTCTGTTTCTGTATAATTATGAATAATATACGAATCACGAACTCATCCGAACGACGCACGATGATCCACGAACACTGAGTTTCGGCGCCGCCGAAGGTTCGGCAGGTTCTTTGCCGAAACCGAAACTATTACCGAAACTAGATTTTTTGCCGAAAGTTTGCCGAAACCGAAACCGAAACCGAATCTTCGGTCGGTCACTAGTAATAATTGAGCAGCGACGGATGTTGTGGAATATTCTTAACTAAAATATATTCTTCTAATACTGTGCTTTTTAATATTATACGAAAAAGTTGGCACTTCTCACTTTATTGATATTTTTTTTTACGGTATTAAATATAGAAGAGAAGCGAGTTCCAAACAGGTTACAAACAAATACTTTGGAAAATACAAAAGAGCACGCCTAATGAGCGTTTCATTTAATTTTGATGAAAAAAAAATAATTTATCAAAATAAATCGATTATATAACGTATAAAATCGATATAAGGTGTATGGTACGTTTGTAGTATGTCTATCAAGGGCTAAAAAATATGAAAGTGCCTTTAAATTTTTAATAGCAATAAAACTACGCTTACCAGGCTATTGATATGAAATAGGGAACCAGTTGATGTAATTATGAAGGAATTAAAAAAAAACCCGGTGTCGATATGTAATTTTTTTGGGAGTCATCGCACAAACCGTTTTTTTAAATGTAGCAATATAAAATGATTTTTGAGAAAATATAAGATGGATTAATTAGAGTGTTTCCTTAATAAGCGGCTACTCATATTATCGTATAAGTGTAATATGGTTATGATAGAGGCATTTTAAGGACACAAAATTGCTTGACCTTGACATGTCGAGAGTAAAACACTACCTAATAACGCTTCGTGTTATGAGGCGTGCAAAAAAGCCGTGTTGAAGCGCCGTCAGTTTTTTTTTATAGGATAAGGGTGACAAACGAGCACACAGTGGTTGCTGCGGCCCATAGACATCTACATCTATCCTCTATTACAAATCAAAATGTAGATGCGTTGTCACCCGTGAGGGCTAAGATGGAATGCCTCATTTCCAGTAAAAAGAGCCTCTAGCCACCTGCACTCACCAAGCGAAACGCAGAGGTATACCTCTACTTCACGATAGTTTTCTGTGAGGTCGTGGTACCACCCCGGTTCGAACCGGCCCATCCGTGCGACAGCAAAAGCTGTCGCGTGGCTCTACCACTGTTAAAAGTTGTTGTTGTTATATTGCATCTAGAAGAAATACTAGTCTTACATATTTTGTCGCGTTTAATTTAAACTTTTCTTATTCCCGACGTTTCGGATACTTTCCAGTACCTATGGGGGGGAGGGGGTAACTGTGGTCTTTGACGTCCCGACGTCATAGTTAAGAAAGGCTACCTTCAACTTTTTTTAAAAGTTTTGTAACGAAACGTCGGGAATTATAAAAGTTAACATTAAACGCGTTAAAAGCCGTTAAATTAGTTTTAACCCATGTGTATGTAGTATTCGCATAAATATACGAAATCATTATTGATGTCATGACTTTCTTGACTAATGGCAAAAAAGCTTTTGGATTACTCACAGGACAAAAAACCTTTGTGTGCAGTACAGCTGACGTACTCGTATGTAAGTAGTTACTTTTGACTTGTAAAATATATAATAGTGATGAAAGGAAGCCTTATAACACTGTTACTAACTTAGTAAAGTTGTTAAGTTAAATGGCAGTATACAGTTTTATTGAATAAAGGCTACGTGAATAAATAGATAAACTGTATCAAAGGAGTACAGCGAGTAGGATGTGGGCTCCAGAATATTGAATTATTTCTCGGCATTGAATATAAAACTATTAGGATGCATCATACTGCATGTGTACGTGTAGTTTATATAAGCTAACACTGAAACTTTACAACGTAGCAAGTTTTAGAACGCCACATGTAAATAAAGAGAAGAAACATTTTGTGCTATCAACAAACTGGTACCGCCGTGGTTTTATTGCAATCGGTTTATTCAATCTGCAGAAATAAGAATTCTGCAAATCTATTATTATGAGAAGGGGCCAATTGCGATACAAACGACGTGCGGGGTTGGCGGCTTTACCGATAAAACAGTTAATATCTGAACGAAATTAAATATCTGAAGTTGGTAAGTTCAACCACAGTTGTTTAGTTATAAACAAACAGAGAAGCTTCAAAATACTGTAATATTAACAAATTATATAATATGAATGTGTGTATGTATGTATATAAATTTAGATATTTTTTTATAGGATAGGGTGACAAACGAGCACACAGTCCATCTGATGGTAAGTGGTTGCTGTGACATTTACATTTCTCCTCAATAAAAAATCAAAATGCAGATGCGTCGTCACCCGTGAGGACTAAGATGGAATGCCTGTTTACCAGTAAAATGGGTCTCCGGTTCTCTACACTCACCATACGAAACACAGCAGTGTCAAGCTATCATTTTAAGCTAGTATACTGTGAGAGCGTGGTCCTTCCCCGGTCGAGCCGACCCATTCGTGCTACAACTATACTACTAATATAGTTGCAGCATGGCCCTACCACGTACAAAATAGTAGTAATATGTATGTATGTTTGTGTATATTTGTATATATTAATGGATATATAATATATGTCTGTATAAGTGAGTATATATTAATATTTACTTTTAGTGAGTATATATGTATATTAGACTATAAATTTTATTTATAGTCTATAAACATAATAAAATATTATATAGGAAGACATTTAAAGTACCTAACGGAAAGCGCTGTAAAGTCAGCCGTGCACTAATTCTGTTTTTGTTAATATGTGTATATGGCTCTCACGATACAGGTCTGCGTACCTAGTGTGAGAACCACTGTTAAATGATTTGTAAAAGTGCCAACTGTCAAATAAAGTATTTTTAATTTTTTTCATATTCCCTGAATAGAATCTTAATCATATTGAGCAAACCAATTATTAAATTCTGCTGCTCCCTTGTATAGTGTGGCACAGACGGTCAGTGCGACCGCACATCACAACGTAGCAGTGTTAAATTTAGCACTTGGCACTACGCGTACTTTTTTTTTTTCTTGATCTTAGAACCAACAGCATATTATAAATTTAGAAGAACTATCCAAATAATCCTTAATTATTGTGTGCGTCTGCGTGTGCGTGAGCGTGTGCGTATACGTGAGCTTGTGTGAGTGTGCGTACTGTGTGCAAGTATGTGTGCGTGCGTGCGTACGTGCATGCGTGCGTGCATGCGTGTGTGCGTGTGAGTGTGTGTGGTGCTTGCGTGCGTGCGTGCATGTGTGCGTGCATGCGTGCGTGCGAGCGTGCGTGCATGTTGCGTGAGTGCGTACGTGTGTGCAAGCGTGCGAGCGTGCGTGTTCGTGTGTGTGTGTGCGCGCGGGTGAGTGTGCAAACATGCGTCCGTACGCGTGCGCGTGCGCGTGCGTGTTTGTGTTTGTGTATTTGTGTTTGTGTTTGTGTGCGTGTGCGTGTGCGTGTGCGTGAACTAATTTGGCTGTTATGACATCACAAACGTGAGACGTCTTTGTTTGTCAGTAATTTCGCACGGTACCCTAACCGACCTGATGTAGAAGGCACCACAGACTGCAACTTACCGTGTGACATACGAATAGCTTTAATAGAGGACGCTCTTAAAACAATAATATGTGCGAGTATTTTTACTAGTCCAAGGGTGACTCTGAAAGTTCTTAGAAAATCAAAAACTGAACAAAGTAGCAAGTTATTAGTTTTATTATATCTTTTCAAAATAGTGTCCATTTACAATCAATACATCGTTGCATCCTATGGAACCACTGAGGAAAGCAATTTGCCCACTCGTCCTTAGGGGTCTCTTCGATGGCATTTTGAAACGCAGTCTCGACCTCTCGGCGTCCATAAAACGTTTTCCTCGAAGTTTTTCTATTATTTTCAGAAATAAATAAAAATCGCAAGGTGCGAAGTTGGGGCTACAGGGCGGGTGACCCAGTAATTCCCCGTCTGACGTCGCCAAGTAGTCGATTGTTTGCTCGGCGGTGTGCGACAAGGCCTTGTCGTAGTGAAAGGAGGATCCTACTGCGAGGTCGTTTCTCCCGAACTTTTTCCAAGACAAGTGGCAAAGAATTGTTAGTGTAATATATCGTTTATTTTTTTATTATATCGTTTACAAGTGGTCAGTTCAGAATAATCTGTGTCGCCCTCGCATGAAATAATTCTATTTTACATAATCCTCTTCCGGAATATATTAAGTTGAAATTTACATTACAAAATGCCAAGGTATTGGGTTTTGGGTAGATAGATTAACCAGATTAAGCACCCTTTAACCTTTCCTGAAAGCCAATCGTCTTCATTACGGTTGTATTGGTATCTATGTTATGTACTAAGAATAAATTAAAGTTCCTATCTGCAAATATATATTCAATGGAATAATTAAGGCCTACACCAATTAATTTACCGAAATAAATATCATTTTAAATGAGTGTCATGTACTTTAACTATATAGCCCAAATAGTATTTATAAATATTTGAGCGAAGATCAGAGTAAAATCTTTTTGTAATCACTTAATTTGTAGTACTGTGATGAATGTATGCTAATGTTTTTTCGTCCGTCAGTTCACAGTGGCAACTTATTAATACAGTCAAAAGCAATTAACTACGCAGGAGGTATACAGTGCGAGCAATAGATTATTGTATATATCGATGGTCTAGAAGACAAACATGCTAAATGTAACATCTTGTGGTTTACATTTTTTAATGCCAAACATTATAAATAACTACGCCGCATTTTCTGAAGTTATCGGAAAGCCATAATTTCATCTCTTTCGGTCGAAAATGAAACTGTACATTTGTAATAAGAAACGTGACACACGAGACAAAAGAGTCAAAGTCGCTTATCTGCCCATCATAGAAACTACAAAATGAATTAAGTAGCCTTAAAAAACTTTCTCTATGTGTATTGAAATCGATACAAACTTTAGTGTTTTATAATGTTAGGCCATTGACACCCAAAACCTAAAATTAGTACCTAATTTAGATGAGAATAACTTAGGTGGAATGTTATAAAAACAAACATATTAACGTAATAAATTTTATTTTAATTTATAATAATTACATAATAATTGAAAATCATATGCTTTACACAAATGCACTAAGTGAACAACTGAACATTAAATCATTATCAAAAGTATTAAGTGAATGTAATTTTTCATATTACTGTGTTTCTCAGTACTTTTTATAGTTAAAAACAATTCTTTAAAATAAATTGTATGACAGATAATAAATACCCTACCTAATAGCAGAAGTTTACAATGCGTTATACTGCTCAGCTTTACTTACCGACGGGTCAAACTTTAAAAATTATTTAAACTGTTCTCTTACTTGTGAAATTACATACATACATATCTCTGTAATTAATACGTTGTTTTCTAGACCATCGATATATTAGAGAATGTGAGCTATTGTGTTGTAGTGCTGGACGACTAATGGAGACTTAAGTCGATATTGACGAAATGAAAGCAACGGCACAAATAGCGACATTCGAACAAATAAAAAGAAACGGTATTTATTCATTTGCGTCAATTTGGTGTATTTCAGGAAAATCTCCTTTTTCCTTGAATTGGAAAAATTTCCATCACCCAACTTAGTCGTTAGGATTTGCTCTTATCGGTAGATTTACACTTTTCCTCTCGAATTTAAGTTTCTTTTAATGGGGAAAAAATGTCCCTCCGATGAGGCGGTGAAAAACACTTTCAAACATGTATGCTTTCCAATCACAGCTAATTCCCGAACCTGAGATCTCCATAGCAGAGACAAGAGCGACAGGGACATCGATTAATTTCCATTTTAATGGAAATCTGCTGTCTACATGTAGTTAATCGGCCCTTTTGTCCTGTAATTCGATAACTTTTCTTTAAATATTTATAATACACATAACGCCAATTTCATATGTGACGGCTTATAACGAGCACTCACTTTTTTTTACAGAATTATGTCGATAAAGCGATGTCCAAAATAAGCTACAAATGACTTTTCTATTAAATCTTATTATCATGTTTAACTATTATTTAAAAAAATATAGTTTTTTAAAAACATGATGTGTATCAACGCATGTTATTTTTTTTATGTATTTTAAATATTGGTCAGCAGGTTTAACTTCAATTTCTATGTCATGTGAAAACAAAAGCGCGGCTGAGCCACGACGATATGAAAAATCGTGAACATTTATCAAGCGTGACGTTACGAGGTCGCATGTCCCAGTGAATTTGTTTTTGCATTTACAGATAACGGGAACTCTATATCACTTCTGTTAGATAAAGTTTTATGCGAATTTGTGTATAATGTTCAGCATCTTTAAAATATTTATTTATTTACGTAACATAAAATAAAAAATACGATATTATTACGATATTTGAAACGGAATAAGGTATTAAAATTATCATAATACTTATAGCACTACTCCCGCGGTATAGTGCCAGGAACACTAGTTGCATTTCTTCGGTGAAGCCTTTGAACAAGAAAGGAACCAGACCTCCTATCAACAGTATATTTGAAATATGAATTGTTATATTATGATGATGAGGTGTAAAGGGGAATATGTAATTTTCCCCCTAAATTATAATTTCACCTGCATGCGGAACACATCGCTGATTAACGATCGAGGCTCTGACGACCGACTGATAATGGAAAATCAATATTTTATTATATTATGACAAAAATTCATCCATCAATTATAGTCTATAAAACTCCACTGCTGAACATATGCCTCCCCCATAGGTTGTATTATAGGGGGGGATTCTGCCATAGTTGCCACGTCTGTTAGGTGGATTGGCAACTGCAGCTTTTTAGGGTTCCGTACAGAAAGGGTAACCAACGGGACCCTATTACTAAGCCTCCACTGTCCGTCCGTCAGTCTGTCAGCGGGCTGTATCTCATAATACGTAATAGGTAGACAGTTGAAATTTTCACAGAATATGTATTTCTGTTGCCGCTATAAAAAAAGATTAAAAATAAAAATAAATTAAAAATTAAAGGGGGCTCCCCTAATAGAATCGTGTTTTACGATGGTACGGAACCCTACATACGCGAGTCCGACTCGCACTTGACTGGCTTTTTTATTATTATTTTGAGTTGTTATCAGGAAGATGGTGCTGTCCATCTCCTCTTTTATTTTCCCTCTGTGACCTCTTACAACACCTACCAGACGATATGGGGGATGTTCTTAATACACTGTTAATACACTGACTGGGACTATAGGTAATATATGTAATCAAAATTCTGCAGAATAGAGTGCAGTATTACCATTGCGATTATCAATATGTTATAATAAACTAACATTAGATGATTTTTATGAACTATGAATTACCGCGTCGGGTTTCCGCCGCAGATTCTTTGCTCTCTGATTCTCTGTTGATAGGCAGATTGACAATCTCAGTAAACGATGTCTTGCAATTTTGACGCTGCTGCCGACCATCGGTCTGGCCATTTCACGTCAGGTGTAAGCGAGGTCGTTATACCACCATCCATCGGAAACCATGAGATTTCTAGGCTTCAGTCGCATCTTATGGATGCCATACACGATCCAGTTTACCGTCAAGTTTGCAGCGCTGAACGAAACGTGGAGGGGACGCGCACGAATTGAATTGTACGAATGCAACTGGAGAGCCATTCAGCGCGACTTATGCGCAATAACGGTCACCGCTAGACTTTCGTGCCGCTACTTATACATCGTGTAATGGCGACGTAATAGAGTCTACTACCGCATTATCCTCATATTATTATATGGATGTCGTAAGAAGCGACAGAGGGAACCTGAAACAGATGGGCAGCAGCATCTTCCTGATAAAAAATTTAAATAAATAACAAAACGAAACTTCTCTTGTAACTAAATTTCTAACCGTGCCGTGACTTGTACTCGTAAGTACGACGGTGATGCGGTCAATTAGGCTCTATTTTCCTTAAACTTTCCGTGACGCGTTAACTACAATATTAAAAAAGCATCAAAATAGCTGAGGTGAAGCATAAAGTTTGATTATATAGTATTATTTTGATAAATTAGTCTAGGATCTAGTACCATCAATGGGTTTACATACAAACATTATTTCGACTATAAAATAATACGAAAGGATTGCATAAGTATACGAATGCGCAATTTCACGTAAGAATATCCTATTGGTGTTCAAACATCCAGAATAAGAAGTATTTTTTTAAAAATTTTGTCTAGTTAATGTTTGTATAGTTAGTTGTGTGGGTTTATCGACCGCGTGATAAGCGACCGCTTGGTTACTACGTTGCAGGTGCTGAGCCATAGCACGGAGTGTGGCTACAATATCTTCCGCATTTCTTGATAAGATTCTGATTATTTTGAAGATATCGCCGCTGTCGAACTTCAAGTTTAGTCAAATTGTTATCTGAAATATTTATTCTCTGAAAAGCAATTTTGTTTTCAAAGTAAATGTGGAGTTACAGCCTACATACGTCATGCTGAGAGAGAAAATTTTGTCGTAGGTATAGGTACATATTCATGTAAAAGTTCGTATGTAGTCTTCCGCTACGTGATGTGACTTCAACACGAAATCTTTATATTTTCCATTTTTTTTAGAAGCTGTGTTGGTGGACAGAAATAATAATATACAGGCCCTAGTATAATGTTAAAATTAAAAAAAAAGGTTACAGCCTATATACGTTCCAATGTTTGCAATTTACATGACCACGAAAAGTTTTTATTCCGCAAACAAGCAGTACCTACGCAAGTAAGCAGTTATCGTTTACCTTCGAGCACGTGGTAAACCAACACTTAAAGTTGTAATTATCAACTTCATAGGTGCCGGCGAGTATAGAATCCATGTTGCTCGCATATATCGACTTTTAATTTAATTAAATTAGTCCCTCAGTACACGGCCCAATTGCAGCAACGGAACTTGCAGCCGTGGCCTGACGTGGCCTTGGCTAGGATGATATCATCATTTGTGTTTAATATCTTACATTATTTATTCGCTAGACTGGTAGAGCCATACCGTTACCGTTACCAATACAGCCTATTAAAGTCCACTACTGAACATAGACCTTCCCCATAGATTTCCTCATAGGGGTATTTGCCATAGTTGCCATGCTTGGCAAGCATGTTGGCAACTGATTTTTTTTATTTTAGCCGTTATTAGGAAGTCGCTGCTGCCCATCTTCTGATTTGCTTCTCTCTGTCACCCCTGACGATACCCTGTCGCCACGACGATATGATATTATAGGGTAATGGATATTCTTACACCGCCACTACACGGTAGGGCCATGTTGCAGCAATATTGTGGTTGTAGCACCAAGGGGTTGGCCCGACCGGGTTAGGACCACACGCTCTCACAGATTACCAGCGTAAAATAGAAGTTGAATGCTGCTGTGCTTCGTATGATGTGTGTAGAGAACCAGAGACCCTTTTTACTGGATGCAAGGCATTCCATCTCAGTCCTCAGGGTGGCAACGCATTTGCATTTTGATTCCTAATCAAGGATAGATGTAGATGTCTATGGGCCACAGCATCCACTTATAATTAAGCGGGCTTTGTGCTCGCTTGTCAACCTCATTTTTACAAAAAAACGAAGTTTATTTTGGCTATTTCCATAGCATATTGTCAAATTTTCCGTAGCATAGTGTATTTTGCTATGTGAAAACTTGACTTACACTGAAATTGTATTTGATTTGCAGAAGACGGCCTAAGAGGGCTTATGTTTTCTTAGCCCCTCTCATTTAAAAAAAACCTCAAGAGACTGAGATAAAATTTAAGGAAATTAATATATTATTTTTAGACTCTCGTATTGAGACGTCAAAGTTAATATATCAATTTTCTTAACTTTACGAAAATGTAAAGTATGTACCTATACAAAAATAGAAGTAGTTTTAAAAAAATAAGTGATATTAACTCTGTAAGTTCTAGGAACAGACACAAGCTATTTGTACCAATTACTCGTCACCACAAAGTCAATAATTCATTTTCGTAGCTATGTAAAACATTTTTACAACAAAATTTCAAAAAATATACATAATTTGTCCACCGCCAAGTTCATAACTTTATTAAACAAAGATTGTATAAAAATGGATTTTATTCATTAAGGATTGTATTGATGAAAAATAGTAAATCCTTGGAATGAGGTGATTGCTACCAAGCATTTCTAATTTGTTTCGTGTAGTTAATTGTGTAACATCTTTATATATAAAAATTAGGTGTCACGTTGTTTGTCCGCGATGGACTCCTAAACTACTGAACTGATTTCAATGAAATTTTGCGCACTGTGTGCATTTTGGTCCAACTTGAGAGATAGGATAGTTTTTATACCGATAAATGACCCTCAAAAATTTTTATTGCGAATTTAAGAATTTTTATAGGAAGGGTCGTTGGAAAGGGCAGAACAACGTCTGCCTGGCGAGCTAGTAGTATAATATAATTGTAAACTGTTCCTTTTTCAAAAAAAAATATGACTCGCTGGGTTTCTTGCTTGTTTTTCCCAGGACAGAGGTATTTTACGAACCAGCAGTGGTATGACAATTCATTTTAACCAGTATTTTAAATGGAATGACTTCAATAAGTATTGTTAAAATATATATTTATTGAATAAAGAAAATATTTCTATTTTTAATTTCTTCATATATTACTTGAAGTAAAAATTAGTAATTGTGAAAGTGCGACCATTTTAAAATTGCAAGCGTCGCAGTTTTTAAAATTCCGTCACGATCGGGCACTTTTTAAGGCTTTCTGTTTCTGTTAACTGCAAACTTTTATACTACGTAATACTTTTAAGTGGCAAACGGAAAAAATTATAGTTGAAAGAGGGAAAATCTAACTATGCTCATTTAATATTTATTGTGACGAATATTTGCACTAGGACTATGATAGGACTGTGGGAAATATAAACCACTCTTGTGTTCTGTTTTGAAGTATAAGAGAATCATTATCAAGCAGAAGACATTTCATGTTAGTCCTATGCATAGGATATTTTAATAAGGGTTTAGTTTTTAAGTCTGAAGATTTTGTGAATTTGTTAGTTTTACTATTTTCCTATACATTAATTTCAAACTAGTCTAGTAATATGTTTATGTTAGAATAAAAACAGAACTTCTTTTCGCTTCCCAAAAACTCCATTTACTAAAATGTTTTAATTAATTGAGGTCCAACTTAATGTCTCTTGTGTTTTGTTTAGGTAGGGAGGATAATATCATTTAATTTTCAATATATATGCTGTTCCACGCAGATTTGATTCAGATGAAATCCAATATAGTTACCGCAAATTGTTGTACATGTAATAATGGTTCACATATAATGACCTTCAATGGATGGCGGTGTGACCGTGTACAACATCAAAGGGTGTATTTGCCAAGCTTAGCGATTAAAGTAAATTCTATCTGCAATAGGAGAAACTCAAGCCCAGCAATGGACCGTTATGGGATATTTTTGAAGAAAAAGACCAAGCAATAAACTGACAACTGCAGTATGACGATAAACAAAAGAGATTTCTGATATCAACAATAATAGTGGTATAAATAGACTAGAAATGAAGCTGCAGTCTTCAACAGATTTGACAGCATACAGGCAATTGAACAAACAGATCTCCAAATGCATGCGGCGCGACTTACGCAACTTTAATATAGCTTAGCCTTGGTTACGCTCGATCTCTTCTTCTTTCTGTCTTTGCAAATATCTATCTGCCAGAAAGAGCCAACTGTCAAAGCTGAAGACCTGAGTGTGGCAGCATCGTTTCCAGGACAACTGAAATTTTGAGTGAGATTGAGAGGTTCTATGGGCAGTTGTCCAGATCATCGTTGAAGCCACACGCAATCAGTATATCGAAGTGCTGAAATATTTGTACAGTAGCGCTACTATGGCTATCCGAGTACAGAATCAGAGTACGAAACCTATTCAACTGCAGAGAGGTGTAAGACAGGGTGACGTTATATTCCCGAAACTCTTCACCGCTGCATTGGAAGACGTTTTCAAACTACTGGACTGGAAAGGATACGGTATTGATGTCAATGGCGAGTACATCACTCAACTTCGATTTGTCGACGATATAGTCCTTATATCAGAATCGTTGGAGGACCTAAGCACTATGCTCAATGACTTCAATAGTGTCTCCTAACGGATAGGTCTTAAGATGAACATGGACAAAACAAAGATCATGTTTAATGTCCATGTCACACCTATACCAGTAGTTGTTGGGAGCACTAAGCTCGAAGTTGTTGACAAGTATGTTTACCTGGGACAAATAGTCCGACTAGGTAAGACCAACTTCGACCGAGAGGTCAATCCACGGATTCAACTCGGCTGGGTAGCGTTTGGGAAACTACGACACATCTTCTCGTCAGGTATACCTCAGAACCTGAAAACGAGATTTTACAACCAGTGCGTGTTGCCAGTGATGACTTATGGATCTGAGACGTGGTCCTTCGCTGCTGGTCGTATGAGGACGCTCAAGGTCGTTGAGCGAGCTATGGAGAGAGCTATGGTCGGAGTTTCTCTGCGTGATAAACTTAGAAATGAGGATATCCACAGTAGAAATAGAGTAACCGACATAGCCCAACAGATTAGTAAGCTGAAGTGGCAATAGGCCGGTCATATAGCTCGAAGAACCGACAACCGATGGGGAAGAAAGGTTCTCGAGTGGCAGCCTCCTATCGGTAGGCCAAGTGTAGGGCGACCCCCCACTAGATGAAGTGACGACCTGGTGAGACATGCAGGAAGTCAACGGATGCAGGTAGCTTAGGACCGTGCTTTGTGGCATTCCTTGGGGGAGGCCTATGTTCAGCAGTGGACTTATGAAGGGCTGTAATGATGATGATGATGAATATAACAACCATTCGCATCTACAACAGTCAGGCGTGGATTAGATTCATCTATCCGCTTTAAGTCTTCGAAAAGCTTAAGTGAATCATACAATTGAGGATACTACTAAGACAGAATGTCATATGAAGGTCTACTTTATAGAGCCGTGATAGCTCAAGAGCATAGCGCTCGCCGTAAATTTGCAGTGCGTGAGCAATTCAGTTCGATCCCGCCGGTAACAATGTAATTGTTAATTGCAGTTTTAAGTGCTGATTTATCATGTGCTCGGTGGTGAAGGAAACTACCGGTAGGCATTCTGCATATCTGAGGAAGATACTATTCCGAGAATTTTTAAAGTCTGGAGCAGCGCTGCGGACTAAGTGCTCCATTACCCTCTCTGAAATGACAAAAAGCCTGTAACACACAGTGGAACGTATAGACACTATACTTTTTGATTTTTATACTTCATTAAAAAGGGCCTTAGATATGAGTAAGTGATCAAGACTGTAGAGTGTGTATATAAAATTGCGTTCATAGATTGATTTGTTTTTTAACCGATTTAAAAAAAAAGAGAAGGTTCTCAATTCACGTGTATTTTTATTATGGGAAGAATTTTTTTTGGGGAACGACTTTATTTTTATTATGGGCGCCTTGTTATTGTGGATACTTGCAGCAGCTAATTAGCAATTAATCTCTTGCTATTTATATTTATCGTATATCTAATAACATCAAAAGTTCGTTGCGGTGAAAATTTTAGAGCACTTAATTTTTAAACTCGGCACCTAATTAGTACCTAAAAAACCCCTAATTTGGACTTTTTCTGAAAGCACCATCCCGCGATGTGAGTGCTCCATGCCGGATGTGCGATTTACACAGCGCTCGGTTCGCAAAGCACTCTTCTCCCTGGACGTCAGCAAGTCGAGTGGGCCCGATGGAGTCCCTCCTAATTGTGCTGAAGACATGTGCTCCGGAGTTGGCACCGGTTTTAACGCGTCTTTTCCGGTACTCCTACTCCCAAGGCGTAGTCCCAAATTAATGGAAGACAGCTTTGGTCCACCCGATCCCTAAAAAAGGCGACCGCTCAGACCCGTCCAACTACAGGCCTATCGCCATCACCTCCTTGTTCTTCCAAATAATGGAAGCCATTATAAACTGCCAGCTCATGAGGTACCTTGAGGATCATCAGCTGATTAGTGACCGCTAGTACGGTTTTCGTCGGGGTCGATCAGCTGGTGATCTTCTAGTCTATCTGACTCATAGATGGGCGGAGGCAGTAGAGTCCAAGGGGGAGGCATTAGCCGTTAGTTTGAACTGGCACAAAGCGTTTCTTTCGAAGCTTCCTTCCTATGGGCTTCCCCAGAAATTGTGCAAATGGATCACCAGTTTCCTTGCTGATCGGAGCATCAAGGTCGTAGTAGACGGTGCATGCTCTGATTTCAAGCATATCAACGCTGGTGTTCCACAAGGCTGCGTGCTATCACCAACGCTGTTTCTCCTGCATATCAATGATATGTTGCTAACTGGTAGCATTCATTGCTATGCAGACGACAGCACTGGTGATGCCTTATATACCGGCCGTGCCTATATTTCTCGGGTAAACGTTGCCGAGACCGGGACAAACTTGTGTCTGAAGTCGAGTCTTTGCTTAACAAAGTCTCGGATTGGGGCCGACTAAATCTAGTCCAGTTTAATCCCCACAAGACACAAGTTTGCGCGTTTACTGCTAAAAAGAACCCCTTTGTCGTATCTCCTCAGTTTCAAGGCACTCCCCCTGCTGCCTCAGCCAGTATCGGAATCCTTGGCGTCGACATCCCGAATAGTGTGCAGTTTCGTGGTCACTTGGAAGGGAAGGCCAAATTGGCTTCTAAAAAGCTTGGCGTGCTCAGTAGAGCGAGACAGTATTTCATGCCGGCACATCGCTTGCAACTTTACAAAGCGCAAGATCGGCCCCACATTGAATACTGTTCTCATCTCTGGGCCGGGGCACCCCAGTGCCAGCTCCTTCCACTTGACCGCATTCAGCGCAGAGCGGTTCGAATCGTCGACGACCGAGTTCTTTCTGATCGGCTCGATACACTGGCACTGCGTAGAGATGTTGCATCTCTTTGCGTATTTTATCGCATCTATCACGGGGAGTGCTCTGAGGAAATGTTCGGACTAATTCCAGCCGCTCAGTTTCACCATCGCACATCGCGAAAAAACTCGCGTTACTATCCATACCATCTGGATGATTGGCGGTCCACCACTGTGCGATTTAGAAGAAGTTTTCTCCCTCGCACGACTTCCTTGTGGAATCAATTACCACCAGCGAATTTTCCGGACCGATACGACTTAGGAACCTTCAAGAAAAGAGCTTACACCTTTCTAAAAGGCCGGCAACGCATCTGCAATTCCCCTGGTGTTGCGGTTGTTCATGGGTGGTGGCAGTCACTTACCATCAGGTGAGCCGCATGCTCGTTTGCCCCCTCTTCTATAAAAAAAAGAAAAAAAAAGCAATTTTGATTCTATTTTGATTTTCAGGAAATCTGAATTTTGCATCTGCTATGTTCTGAATAACGACTTTATTTTTATTAGGGGCGCCTTGTTATTGCTTATACTTGCAGCACCTAATCAGCAATTAATTCTTTGCTATTAATATTTATCGTATATCTAATAACTTCATTGCGTTGCTAGCGAGACGTTTTGCTAGCAACGCAAATTTCAACAGTTCGTTGCGGTGAAAATTTTAGAGCACCTAATTTTTAAACTTGGCACCTAATCATCACCTAAAAAGCCCCTAATTTTTTATTTTTCCAAATGCAAATTCCCGACTTTGCGTTGCTAGCGATACACAACTAAATAATCGACAATCAACGATTACGCTGTAAATTACACACATCGAATGCGAAGCGGAATTGTAGTGCCTACCCTATTGTTACGAAATCAAAAAGCTTTATATTGCACTTATATATCAAAAAAGTACACCAATATATGCAGCAAGAAGATATTTCAACTAATACTTCTAACGTAGTTATAAGACAATTTATTTCGATTATTATTAAAAAAAACTAATAGAAAACAATTTTACTTAATCGTCAGTTGGTCGGTATGGACGTGAACAAGATATCTTTTAAAACGTGAACTTATTATTTTTTTATTAGCTTTAAATTTTAATCGTTAGGAAGCTATTTAAATTTGACTATTGTAAACCGTCCCGTTATTAATATTTTTTTTGTTTTATTAATTACTTGACAATTTTTTTCGGTATCAAAATACGAATCACCGGTATCAAGAAGTAAAAAAAATCGTGTTAATTAAACAGAAACACTTTTTTGTAGCTTTAAACGAAACGTTTCGGTACTTAATAAAAGTAAATTGATTATTCAAAACCTTACATGAGTGTTCGAGGTGTGCAGGTTTGGATTTTCCAAATATTTATTCTTCTTTTATACTTAGTTTGTCTTATTAATTATTGTAATTGGAAATTGATACTTTAAATGTTTCTAATATTGAAAAGTTAAAAATACATTTGATATTCCGTTAAAAATTGTAATATACAGATGCCCACAAAGTTTGCTTAGACTTGCCAGTAGAGAGTTTTACGTGGTAGAGCCATGCTGCAGCTATATTAGTAGTATAGTTGTAGCAGGAATGGGTCGGATCGACCGGGGAAGGGCCACGCTCCCACAGAATACCAACGTAAAATAGCAGCTTTACGCTGCTGTGTTTCGTATGGTGAGTGTAGAAAACCGGAGACCCTTTTTACTGGAAATGAGGCATTCCATCTTAGTCCTCACGGGTGACAGCGCATCTGCATTTTGATTTTTAATCGAGAATAGATGTAAATGTCTGTGGGCCGCAGCAACCACTTACCATCAGGTGGACTGTGTGCTCGTTTGTCACCCTTATCCTATAAAAAAGAGAGCTTTAGTATAAAATATTATAGATATTTGCTTCACTCTTAATTTAAGGCACTTACCATTTAGCGCACATGTGGTTAACGAGTTATATAACATTCTTTTAATAATATCTTATGAGTTATAAACGCTGAAATGGCTTACTGCAAATGAACAATAAAAGTTTTATGTGCAGCATATTAGGTCTGCAGATTATCAGTATGAGGCTGGTATGCTATAAACGTCTAACAAATGCCTTGTAATTAAACGTGGTATGTTTTAAGATTTAATAACCATGAACAGTAATAGAAATTTCATTACGATCGGGGTTGGTTTAGAAACATTAAACTTGTTTACATTAACATCAAATAGACAAAAATAATAAGAATCCTGTTATTCTCGAGGGGATGGCCAAAATCCAAAGAGCAGCTCGGGCCACGTTTAGCCAAGAACTATGGGTAGGTATAGATGAAAATTTTTGAAGGAAAAAAAGGCTTGCCCAGGGCCTACTTACTCACAAACCCAGTATCCTATTAGTTGCCTTTCACGACATGCTAGACAAGTAACATAGTTGGCACATCATCATCATTACAGCTCTTCACATGTCCACTGCTGAATATAGGCCTCTCTCAAGGAATGCCATAAAGCACGGCCTTGAGTATCTATCGACTTCCTGCACGCATTAGCAGGTCGTAATCCATCTAGTGGGGGTCGTCCTACACTTCGCCTATCAGTACGAGGCAGCCACTCGAGAACCTTTTTTCTCCATCGGTTGTCGGTTCTTCGAGCTTTATGGCTGGCCCATTGCCACTTCAGCTTACTAATCCGTTGGGGTATGTCGGTCATATGGCACATACTTTTTAATATAAGTCTCACCAACAGTCTCCTATGGATATTTATATTTTAAAGTTCATCTTTAACAAAGCTACGAGTAATTCTTAATTATTCGTAAGTCGACCGCTTAGAGAAGTGGCGTACTTTATAGATCACGTTCCGCTAATTTAAAACAATATTTTGTCGTATAATTTTGGCCATGAAGCCACCTAAGAAACAAACCGCATCAAATAATAGCCATTCTTCGGATAATGAGGGTACCCGTATACCTGGCGTCAAGTTGATTTTAACGCGATGACATTTTTAAAATACTTATATTATGATATTATGTCATCGAACATCCATAAGAATAATGGAAAGTTTTTTTAACGGAAGTTCTAATATTAAAATATAAAGTTGTAATATAAAAGTTCTAAAATAACTAAAATAAACTAATCTAGCCGTTTTAACACACGTAAGGATTCTGATTTTTCTTGCAGAAAATGCTGCAAAAATTAGTTTGTCAGCTAGGTTAGTTATATCTACTTGGTTAATTGATGGGTTAGGCATACAGACATAGCTCGTGTAACTCAATTCGCTGAAAATTATAAATTTTATTGCAATCACTTATTTGATGAATACGAAGACAAACGTACACTAGCCTCTGCGTATATAAATCAGATATTCGAATTAAAGCCTTTATAAGTACAGTGCGATCAAAACTTAAATTTAGATAATCTGGCGGACTTGATTATTCTTAAATCGTGCTTAGGTAGTGCGACTCGGGCATGTACCACTCGTTATACCTACTTTTGATGATTTAGCAACTTTTACTAAAACGCTGAAGTTCTGCGACGGACTGACTCTAGTAGAAATTCTAACAGTGCCAAAACCAGTTTCAAATAGTTGTCAAGATAACCCGCTGTAATAATATAGGTACTTCGTCACCGAGTTATCAAGCGTTCGAAGCTCGAAGTTGTTTTAAGTGTGCAGTATTTAACAAAATAACACCATACGAACATTTTAAATGCATGATGTGTAACCGGACATGTGTAAATTGTCTCATTTTAAGCCATCGAGTACGTTGTTACTAGAAAAGTTACATCAATTAAGCATCACACATTGTTACACTTCCAGCGAGGAGAAAATTACGTCGAGGTTCGCATCTTTAACTTCCGCAAGCTGGAAGCTATTCTATCAGCCGACCGGTGGTAGCATTCTCTGATCAACTTTAAATCAACTTTACACGAGAAAACCCCAACGCGGAAGGCTGTTACCCAGTTGGTATCATGCATTAAAGAAGATTATCGCAAGGTTCGTCCAGTTTTGTATCCAAATAAGCATTAGTTTTATCAGTGTTACTTATCTAGCAGATTTAATTCACCAGTTTCTTTCAGAAATCTTTATATCAAAACTCAAATACAAAGTCTAGAGCTGCAATTGAATAAAACATAAAAATTATGACTATCAAAAAATATTTGAGTTTTGAGTATTTCATTATATTAAATATATTTTATTTATAATATATAAATAAGATTTATTTATATATATGTTGTTACAACGCTGTTTTTATGCTACATTAATGAACTTTGTAACTTAAATATAAAAAAATGTAAAATAATATCGTATGCCGATGATACTACACTAACTTTTTATGGGGATTCATGGGAAGAAGTTTTTAATATTGCCCAAGAAGGTTTTAATATCGTCTGTCAGTGGCTAGCCATAAATTCACTTTCACTTAATGTTGACAAAACCAAATATATTACGTTTTCGATTCGCAAATTACCAAAATATATTAACAATTATAAAATTATAGCTCATTCATGTTATCAATTTCCTAGTTCAAACTGCAACTGCTTTAATATAATAAATACACAAGAAATTAAATACTTAGGTATAAAAATAGATAATAATCTTAAATTCAAAGCACACATAAGAAATTTAACTCAAAAAGTCAGAAAACTTACTTACATTTTTAAAAATTTAAGACATGTCACCAATTGGACTTTGTTAAAAACTGTTTATATATCTTTGTGCCAATCTATATTAACCTACGGTATTACCGTTTGGGGAGGTTCCAATAAGACACACATGCTTGAATTGGAAAGAGCTCAACGAATGATTCTAAAAGTTGCACTTTATAAACCAAAATTATTTTCAACTACCAGTTTATTCAAGGAAGTTAAAGTGCTTACAGTACGGCAATTATATATATTGTCTACAATTTTAAAAAAACACACTTGCACTGAGTTCACACCTAACTTAATACAAACCAGGAGAAGAAATTATGAGGTATGCGAAACGATACAAGTAAAATCTACTTTCGCCCAAAAGTTTTATGGGTACAGAATAGGCAGGTTATATAATAAAATTAATAGACAACACTCAATTTTTCAACTAACAAAATATAATTGTAAAAAAAAGTTAACAGATTGGCTTATGAGGTTAGATTACGAAGAAACAGAGAATTTACTGAAATAGCGGAATAGTGAGATAGAAACACACACACACACACACACGCGCGTGCGCACACACACACACACACACACACACACACACACACACTCATGTATATTTATATATGTATACGTATATGATTTTATATAACATTTTGATTATATACTTCAATTTTAAACATATTGCATGCTATACTATATATTCATTATGCCTTTTATTGTTATTTTCACCTAAAAAATCTTATATTCGATCTTCACAGGCAACGATCACTTCATGTCTAGGTATATATTCATCGAATTGTAAAAAAGCCAAGAGGGGGAGCCAGGAGACCCATAGCACAGGGTTACCTAGTTTGGGCTCCTGTCTCCCACAACAACTTAAAACTCTTAAACTATTTATGTAAGAATTGAAACTGTATAAAAAGTGGGAGAAATAAATAAAATATTATTATTATTATTATTATTATTATTAATATGTTGCTAACTGGTAACATTCATTGCTATGCGGATGACAGCACCGGTGATGCTCTATACACCGGCCGTGCCAATATTTCTTGGGAAAACGTCGCCGAGTACCGGAACAAACTTGTGTCTGAAGTCGAGTCTATGCTTAACAAAGTCTCGGATTGGGGGCGACTAAATCTAGTCCATTTTAATCCTCAGAAGACACAAGTTTGCGCGTTTACCGCTAAAAAGAACCCTTTTGTCGTATCTCCTCAGTTTCAAGGCGCTCCCCTTCTTGCCTCAGCCAGTATCGGAATCCTCGGAGTCGACATATCGAGTGACGTGCAGTTTCGTGGTCACTTGGAAGAGAAGGCCAAATTGGCCTCTAAAAAGCTTGGCGTGCTCAGCAGAGCGGGACAGAATTTCATGCCGGCACACCGCCTGCAACTTTACAAGGCGCAGGTTCGGCCTCACATGGAATACTGTTCCCATCTCTGGGCAGAGGCTCCCCAGTGCCAGCTCCTTCCACTTGACCGCATCCAGCGCAGAGCGGCTCGAATCGTCGACGATCGAGTCCTTTCCGATCGGCTCGATTCATTGGCACTGCGAAGAGATGTTACATGCCTTTGCATTTTCTTTACCACGGGGAGTGCTCTGAGGAATTGTTCGGATTAATCCCAGCCGCCAAATTTCACGAACGCACATCGCGGCAGAACTCCCGATACCATCCACACCATCTGGATGATTGGCGGTCCACCACTGTGCGATTTAGAAGATGTTTTCTTCCTCGCACGACTTCCTTGTGGAATCGATTACCATCAGTAATTTTTCCGGACCGATACGACTTAGGGACGATTCCCTCCCTGGTGTTGCAGCAGTTCATGGGCGGCGGTAGTCACTTATCATCAGGTGAGCCGCATGCTCGTTTGCCCCCTATCCTATAAAAAAAATACTGACTCTTTAGTGTAGTAATGAGTATTTAATCATTTATTTTTAGAAATATTTAGTACCTGGCTTAATACTTTTAATAACGTGTTGTTGCTTTCAGATAAAATCGAAAATAGAAATAAAACTATAAATTAAAATTCTAAATCTCATAACTAAAACTATATTTATTAGAATAAACTGATCTATATTCATAATTAAAAAAAGCTTTTCGGCAAGCCCTGCGGCTTAAATGTTAAACTTTATTCCTCTCTCCAAAAGTCCTATATTCACAAGTCTAATTGCTTACTACAAACTGATTTTGACAATGTTAATACAATAGCATGTGCTTTCAAGAACAAAAGTGTCACTTAAGAAATTTTCTTATCTGACATTTTGCACACATCTCTTCAACTAATTAAACAAATGTTGAAAAAACATACAACATTAAAAATTTATTTTGAACTGTATCTTACATATACTTTATCAAAGAACAACGAATCATTTATTAAATCTTTTAATACTAAATATGATATTATATACCGAAACCCTGATCTATCGTCTGTTTACAATGGTTTTGCAGAAAAAGTGTTCGAAATTCGAGCTTTGCTAATCAGGTTGGACTATTGAGTCCATAAGACACTTAGAACTAAATATTGTAAAATATAATCAGTTAAGATTTTGTTCTTATACACTATTACCCGAAAAAAATACAGAAAACAAAATCATGCTTAAATTAAAAAAAAACAACAATGATAACCACTGCTTTCTATGGAGTATTGTAGCTCATATGTATCTAACTACAAGTAATCCTAATAGAGTGAATTCATATCCTCATTACTCAGAAGTTTGAATAACAGATAATACGACATTTACTCCAAGTTCTAATAATATTAAAGTATTCGAGGAAATGAATCCTAATGTGAGCGTTAATATTAATGGTTAAGATAAAAAAAAAAACGATGTGACTGAACCCGCTGCATAAAATTTAAAAAGAAAGATATTATGGTCTAATGAAAACTTTAGAAAGAGTATGTGTATAATTAGATCAAAGGATTATCAAATATTTACTAAAAAGTTGATAAAGTTGTACTTAATAGAGATGATGACAAAAGACAAATTATGGCAGATGGCTACAATACGTTACCATGGGAATGCTATAAACTGTATTTTAATAAATTTTAATGTAAAACTATGTAATTCTACTACTGTTTACTGTATAAGTAAGTAAGAGATAAATGTATAGCTTAAGTTACATGTATTATCATGTTTATAACTTTATATCTAGTTTTAACAAACTCATTCGTTGGAACAGTAAATCTCTTTTCCTTTTTTTTCGCTCTACACAATTAATTAATGATGATACATAATAAAACAGCAATAAGATACAATGTGTAATAACTTTTATTATATTTAACCTGCTTCATTAATTAAATTACTAGTTCTCACATAATTTTTCAACAATTTTTTTTATAAGAGAATTTGTATCATCTAACACTTCATCGTAGATGGAATCCACGACATATTGAACACTCATTTTAGCATTAAGATCGTTGACGACATTTTCTCCTTACTTATTAAGTGTGTAAATGTTGATTTTAATTAGACGATGATGACCTCGTTTATCTTTATCTTAGCGATAATGTGTGACGATGATGATGATTCTTGAGAACGATTTCTCTTCCTGGAACATTTCTTTGATTTTGATTACCGCTCTTCATTTATAGCTATTTTATTTAGTGGTAAATCATGAAGCCGCTCCTCTTGGTTGTAATAATCTATACTAATATAATAAAGCGGAAGAGTTTTTTTGTTTGTTTAAATGCGCTAATCTCTGGAACTACCAGTCCGATTTGAAATTCTAGCATTAAGCTATATTACTCAGCTAGTCTTAAATATAGATATTTGTTAAGCAAGTTGAAGAAAAAGCACTCCCAAAATGATTTATCCGCGTACGCTGGTGTTATCGTTAGGGATACGTAAATACAATGTTCTAGAAAAATATAGATCTTTACTCCGTCTAAAAAAAAGTCCGCGATACCATATGTCTATTTCTTATACGTAAGCCATAATTTGGTATTTTGTGACAACAAATATTGAAAATTTAAAAGTGATTTATGAGCGTTATTATTAGGCATGGCCTATTTATCCTTACGAATGAAAGTTACTTCATCATCAAGACAATTTCATGAAGATAAACTTTGTTCTTTATACCATGTTATTTGGACGCATAGTTTAAGAGATAATGTAAAATTAAAATAATTCAATACTTAACTGGGCGCGCGAACGACGCTTAAATCCTAGCCGTTATAAAATGCTTGAACTAGGTCATATCGCGCACCTCGGACACGTGATGACGCGGGTGAAACCGCGGGGCATAGCTAGTTTAGTATAAATTTATCCACATCCTGAGCATAGTAATACGGATTAGTGATAGGCTTAGAATCAATGTTTTCCTCAGTGTTGACCATGATATGCAATTTACAAAACAAATATGAATTTAAAAATAAAAAAATCAAACAAAATTAATCTCCACTAAATTTCTGAATAGTAAAAATGATTAAACTCACCAATATAGTTATTTGACGAACGATGTAATCAACATGCACTCGCTATAAGAATAAAACAATTATGAAACATTAGAATAATCTCAGCTTCGCACACTTTTTAATTTAATTCCTACACATGTTGGAATACCTGGCCATAAATAGAAGAAATTGTAGGGGTGTTATATTGACACCATAGATTTTGCTAATAAGGTAAAGATAATTGGACTCGTGCAAGTAGTAGGAGCTAGCGCCATATTAGGTTTTATCATCAAAAAAGACATTGTTTTATTAGCACTGATCATGAACTTAGTCAAACACGTCGTATCTTTAGAAATTAACCATAATATAGATGCAGCAATACCAGCAGTATCTTACAAACGATCTGAATATAATGCTCAACAACTCAACTGGAAGTGTAAGTACACTTGTTCCCGCGGGATAGAAAAATAGTAGACCGTGCGGGCGAAGCTACTGACGTTCTAGTTACACAAAGAAAAGACCTCCAACAATACAAACAAACGTGTTCATGCGCACTAATTTTGGTACTGTGTTTGAATCGAACTGGAACCATCAGTATTTGTAGTCCGTTCGTAGCAAAAACCACTAGACCATTGCAATCAACACCATTGGTTAAATAAATTGATATAATATAGAAACTTGCAAGCACGTAGGCACTAATTTGGTTGGACTAAAAATTTGGACCTCTACTGGAGATAACTGGGGCCTTCAGCGGCACGTAGCTCGAGCGAAGCGAGAGCAAGTGACACAGAAGCCCCAATAATATGCTACTCCCATAGTGGTCAGTGTCAACAGAAATTAGCCATCTGCGCTGACTCCTGGCTGCCACTGGGAATTTATTGACAAAAAACTCAATAACTTTTTTGATTAATTTTTTTTGGTTTTTGCCCGACTTGGGGTCTGAAGCCAGGACCCGATGATCAGCAATCGCGTTTTCGACCGCTAGACCAACATTATTATATTCCTATTTCTTTACGTAGTAGAGCCTGCATCCTGCAGCTGTATTTTTTTATTCTACTAAGCCAGCGCTTATCTACGATCCCACCTGATGGTAAGTGGTGATGTAGCCTAAGATGGTGAAGCGCACTGACTTAACAAAAGCCTATTCACTCTTGTCTTGAAGACACCCACACTGTAATCGGATGGAAAGACAGATGCTGGCAACTTATTCCACTCCTTTGCTGTACGCATGATGAACGACGTGGCGAACCGTTTGGTTCGAATGCGTGGTAAGTCAACAACGAAAGGGTGGAGACTGGCCGAACGTCTGGTTGTCCGATGGTGGAAGGGAGAGGGTGGAATTAAGTTATGTAATTCCTGCGCACACTCTCCGAAATGCATCCTGTAGAAAACCGAAAGGCTGGCTACTTTACGTCTGTGTTCGAGGCTGGTAAGATTGGTTTTAACCAAATTCGGGTCACCAATAAGCCTCATAGCACGCCTTTCCATCGAGTCCAAAGCTCCTAGGTGGCATTTTGCAGCACCAGCCCATATATGGCAGCAATACTCCATGCACGACCGGACTTACGCTTTATATAAAGTAAGCAGCTGTCCCGGCGTGAAGTATCGCCGCACCTTTGCAAGGACTCCCAGCTTCCTTGCAGCTGCTTTGGCCTTGGACTCAATGAACCGCCCGAAGTTCAAATTTGAGGATATTTCAAACCCTAACAACTGAAGGCGGTCGGTATACTTCAGTGATACATTTTGGAAAGAAGGAGCCAAGGTGAGCTGGCTCCTTTTTGCAGTGAAGAGACACGCTTGTGTTTTGGAGGCGTTGAACTTCACAAGATTGGCATCGCCCCAATCGGAGACTGCCTGTAATGTGAGATTCACACGCTCTACCATAGCTTCTCTTTCGGACTGGATTTGATCCCGACTGGCCCGAGGACTTGGTTGGTATCTCTCAACCACTGTGCTATCGTCTGCATACCCATAGATACCGGGCATAAGTAGATCATTTATATGCAGCAGGAAGAGAGTTGCGGAGAGAACGGACCCCTGAGGAACACCGGCGTTAGTCGCCATAGGATCGGATGAGCAGCCATCGACGACGACCCGGAGAGACCGTTCACTCAGAAAGTCCTTTACCCATTCAATCAGACCAGGGGATAAGCCGTACGCTGGAAGCTTACCCAAAAGGCTATTGTGCCAAACTCTGTCAAAGGCCTTCGAGACATCAAGGGAAACAGCAAGTGCTTCCCCACTGTTCTCGAGTGCCTCGCCCCATACGTGTGTGGCATACGCTAGAAGGTCCCCAGCTGACCGATTTCGTCGAAACCCATATTTCCGGTCACTAAGGAGGTCATTCTGTTCTAGGTATGCCATTAAGCGGGCATTCAATATACGCTCCATAATCTTGCAGAGTATGGAGGTAATTGAGATTGGACGATAATTGGCAGGGTCGGCGCGGCTACCTTTTTTTGGAACAGGCTGCACGTTGGCCAGCTTCCAGGATTTTGGCACTATTCCAGTACTAAATGAGAGGCGGAACAAGCGTGTCAACACAGGAGACAACTCAGGTGCACAGGCCTTTAGGACTATGGCTGGTATACCATCTGATCCACTAGCTTTATTCACGTCTAGACACTGCAAGGTTTTAAGAACCTCCTTATTCGTTATACGAATCTCTGACATAGAGGTCCCGCAGTGAGGTAATTTTGGTGGAACGTTGTTGCCACTATCCAGACGTGAATTGCAGGCAAAGAGAGACGCGAACAAGTCCGCTTTCTCCTTAGCCGTATGAGCCAGTGTGCCATCCGGTTTTACCAATGGAGGCAGTGTAGGCCGACAGAAGTTTGTCTCGATCGCTTTGGCGAGAGACTAAAAAGCTCTAGTGCCGGATGGTCTGGCAGAGAGTTTTGCGCCAATATGTTTAATGCGATCGAGACTAGCTTTCCGTAATGCTTTTTTGTAGGACTTGGCGGTCTGATTGAAGGTTCTCTTCTTGGAGCTAATATCCGGAGCTTTGCGGTTTCGAGCGTCAACCCAGGATAGGTAAGCTAAATGCTTGCGCTTTTCAGCTTGGGCGCATTCAGCGTTAAACCATGGGCGAGCTTTGCTACCGGTGGGAGCGTCGAAGAAGGGATAAGGCTGTAGCGTTAATAAATTGGCTTTATGAATTGGATTCATGTTATTTTTATAAAATAAGGGTGATAAACGAGCACACAATCCACCTGATGGTAAGTGGATGTTGTAGACAATAGACAACTACTTCAAGCCTCGATAGAAAATCCCTGAGGACTAAGA
The DNA here is from genome assembly GCA_033319125.1 of Parnassius glacialis. Taxonomy (NCBI): domain Eukaryota; kingdom Metazoa; phylum Arthropoda; class Insecta; order Lepidoptera; family Papilionidae; genus Parnassius; species Parnassius glacialis. Next base: position 24,154,760 of record JAVANC010000018.1, read on the forward strand.
TGGAATGCCTTGTTTCCATCTGAGGCGGAGCGTGGTCCTTGCCCAGTCGAGCAGCATGGCTCTAGTACTTTTTTTAGGTTCTCTATGTTTTCATTAATTGTACAACATTCTTTAATTATTATGGATTATTTTCTCTATTGTAAATATTTTATAAGGCGACATAATATTTTACCCTCCCGAAGGTAGTGCGTTCGCTGTAGAATCTGAATTCAACTTCATCAATCAAAAAAGCAAAGGTAACAATGCCTATTCATACCTCATCATGTATTCAAATCAAATGATTGATGGTCCTGAATCCTGATAAATTGTACTCGTAGGGTTACAGCCAAACCGTAGCCTTAGCTGAGAGACTGCATGTGGTGAGTGTATGATGTTGGTAGAGGTCTAGATTTGAGGTCAAATGAACTGCTTATGATTGTCAGTAAAGTAATACTAAAATACTAAAATTAAATTACTTGTGGAATACCTTTGTTGGGTAACGAGGGATTAAAAATATTATGGCTCTTGCTATTTTTTTGTGATATAAGTAAGTAAAGTTTTCTTTGAATTAGATCGATGTGAAATAGAATCAGTACCTTTGCGTTTTATTAAAGCATTCATGTTCTTATTGTTACTATTTTATCGCACTGCACATGAATTAGTTTGTAGCTTTTACTGCGATTCACTTGTGAGTTGTGTAGGGGGCGATGGGCAGTTAATGGTGTAATGGCAGGCCTGGGTCTCGTAGTGACTAATTTTTATTGACATGGAAGGAGACCTGAGAGGCATTGACTTGCGGTATAGAAAACAAATGTTTGCTAGCCATTGTGACCTTTGTTATATTGTGTTTATTTAATCTAATCTGCGATTTAACTTAAATTATTTTTACTTATGATTTACTATTTCTGCTTTCAGGAGACTAATAGCCAGTTATAACATTATAAACGTAGCACGAGTACGTGTGACATGGCAGGACGGCCGTGTCGGAGATAGAGTGCATAGATAAGAACAGATAAATAGAGGTGATGATAAATGCCGGAACTCCCATTTCCATTTCACTCTACAATCATTCCTTACAATATATATAACATAGTGAATGAAGCATTGCATGATGATGTTGTGAATGGGATCAAGAAAGGAATGCTTCGATGGATTGGACACGTAGAAATAATGAATGAAGAAAGAGTTACGAATAAGATTTATACTGCTGAAGTGAGTGGCAGGGTCGGCAAGGAACGCCCTAGACGGAAGTTAGTCGGCCAAATTGGTAATTTATTGAATATAGGCCAAATTAAGAGTATCCTTAACAGGCGAGCATGTATGTATGCGTAACTATATGGATGTGAAAGAAACTAAAGAAGTGTGGCAGGTTCATGACAAATGGAAGTCCGTAGTCTTTGCCTACCCCTCTGGGTAACAGGCGTGAGAGTATATGTATATGATGTATGTAAAAATGAAGCATTTATATTATTTTTCAACTTATTTTGGAATCCTAACGTATCGATTATTTTGCAGTACATATCATCACGAACAATTTAAAATTATAAATTTTGTACAGCCGACTTCAATATAAGTTAGGTCTGACCTTGATCAAATTTATATGAGACCACACGAGATGTACCAGCTTTCAAACAAAAAAAGAATCATCGAAATCGGTTCACCCAGTAAAACGTTATGAGGTAACACACATAAAAAAAAAACAAAGAAAATACAGTCGAATTCAGTACCGTCTGCTTTTTGGAAGTCGGCAGAAAACGAATTGACATCAGTAAGTGTCAAGTTAGGTATTTATAAATAAATTTGAGCGTAGAAGAAATAGTTCTGCTCCATTAAAACACTTGAAAAGAGTGCTTGCCGCTTTGACTTTGGTGGTTATAATTTATTTGATGGATAACTTGTACATGACGATTGAAATATCGGCCTTAAATCATTATGATGAAGTATTAAAAAATGATAATAACTTTATTATCACTTTATACTATACAGGTACTTATTTTATCTACAATACTAAAAACTATAATAATAATAAAAAAAAAAAACTAAAACTAGAAACTTCAATATCATATAGTCCTACTCCCCGCGGTATCGTGCCAAGAACGCAAGTATTAAAATAATGTTATATCATATTATTTTACGAGCAACTTATCTCAATTTATCATAAAGCAACAACAAAGGGGAAATATGATGTGAACTGAAGAGTACAAAGGGAGGTACGCTTGTGACGTAATGGGCGAGGGGGACGTATGTTCCAGGACGCGCAACAGGTCGTCGCGTGACCTAATTAAGTTTATGCCAGCGTATGTTTTGATAAGTAAATTGTCAACGACAAGGCCTTTGACAGTAATATTTTGTTGCCTCACTTATTTGTGAATATTTACATAATCTTTTAATATTCATATTAATTACGGAATTATTAGGCATTATAGATTTCATGAAATTCGTGTACTTTTATTGGTACATTAGTGCATATACGAGTACCCACGTATTACTTTAAAAACAAACGTAAAAATTCTAAAATATGAGCAAAGTACAGAGCGTGCAGTTGAGGTTGATAGGTTGAAGACCCCCCCTCCGCTACAACGAGTTCCAGCCTTGTCGTTGCGAGGGTGCTTAGTAGCCACGACTTGGTTACCCACAATGAAAAGAAAAGGAACCCTGGTTGGTTTAGAGTCAACCCAATAGGGCCGCATCGTTGTTGCAGTGGTGGTGGAACCCTTAGGTAAGAGCAGAGTCGGTATTGTGAGGCGTGGCTCTCCCTAACCTCCGCGGCCGAAACTTGGCTGGCGGTGGCGCCATCGACCATATCCTGATCGCATGGCGCCTCTACGTACCGGGCACTGAGGGGGGGAGGAGGCGCTGTGCAGGTAAAGTACGAGATCGCATAAGGAGGCGTGTCTAGTGTTCTGGTGCGCCATATCTAAGAAGATGAACAGGGAGGAGTTGTCTTCTCCCAAAGGTGGGCTGCTATGGGGTGGCCCTGGCAATATGCGGCGAAGGCGGGACACCATGTGGTATGTCAGGGTCGGTGTGAGTCCGACATAACCCATCCTTGCCTACACGAGGCGGATATGCGTAGGTATTTCCCCATGTAAAAAAATCGTGGAATATGGCATATTTTTTCCTTTTCAACTATTATAAGATAGTGCTTGATTACTATCACACTTGACGGCACCTAAAAGTGATAAAATGCACTGACTTGGCTTAACAAAATTACATTTGAGAAATAAATACAATTTTTTCTTACCTTGAAAAAATAAATACATTTCATTTTATTCATTTCTATTCATAACAAAAGCCTATTCATTCTTGCATTGAAAACACCCAATTGGATTCAGTTGGAAAGACAGATGCTGGAAAATTATTCCACTCCTTTGCTGATCGAAGAATTGAGGTAAGGATGATAATAGAAGGATAATATTTTTATATTGAATTTTATATTGAAGCGTCAGTAGCCTAATAGCAGGCCGCGGACCGCGAACTCGTAAGACCGTGGGTTGGAATCCGCCATTCGAGTACTGTCGTGAACCCCTTTTAACACAAGCATTTTAAGCTTACAAGAAGTGGTTAAAGGGAATATTAGTAATGTTTAATAGCATCACTAGTACTTAAAAAAAATATTGTTGATTTTATCCGATAATGCCTGTGGCTGCAGAGCTGCACTGCAGATCGTCTGCAACAGAAGTCAGAAATAGTAGTAGTAATCTCACCAATACGAATTCCCTGTTGTTGATTCCAAAGATATGAAGAAAACCAATCTAACGTTGATGAAGTGAATCTGCAGTGTTCCAGTATGGGAACAAAGATATAATGATCGAAAGAATTGAAGGTCTGCCTTGATCTTAGACAGTTCAATAGATAGATTTATATTATATTTATTACTAGCAACAAAGTCTAAAAGGAGGGAAGAAAGGTTTTCGAGTGGCAACCTCGTACCGGTACGCGGAGTGTAGGGTGGACCCCTACTAGATGAAGTGACGACCTGTTAAGATATACAGAGAGTCGATGGATGCAGGTTGCTCAAGACTGTGCTTTGTGGCGTTCCTTTGGGAAGTCCTATGTTCAGCAGTGGACTTGTAAAGGGCTGTAATGATGATAACGATCTGTCCAGTTTCGCCAGGATCGTTTCTATTAATTTGGCGTTATTAACATTTAAGATAATCGAAGACCATTTACTTTATAAATTTATTGTTTTTACAAAAAAAAAATAAGTGAGTGTCGTGGAACACTCGTTTGAAACGAAGTTCCTTGCGTAGTATATAATTATTCATAAACGTAGGTATTATATTATTGATTAACAAATACTAATAAATGATTTACTAGCGTCTATTAAAAATAAAGCGTCATTTGAAATAAAATAATATTTCTTTCATGAGAAGATAAGAAAAATTCCAAGGGAGATGGATATTATTCCATCTCACTTCCTTATTACGCCGCCAAGGCCGTCTACACTATGACACAAGGGGTAGTGACGAAAAAAATCTTACACTTTTTGTCGCCTAGCTCCCATCCGCCAACCCCGTACCGTCCGATAAAGAACTTCGTTCCAAAAAGCTTAAACTTTTTCGGGATAAATATAGCCTAGATCCCTTCTCACAATCAGTTTAGCCATTCCGAAGATTAACCCAGGCAGAGAGACAGACGGACAAAAATTAAAAAAGGTTAGTTACGTCAAAATAGTTTTTTTTATAGGATAAAGGTGACAAACGAGCACACAGTCCACCTGATGGTAAGTGGTTGCTGCGGCCCATAGACATCTACATCTATCCTCGTTTGCGAATCAAAATGCAGATGCGTTGTCACCCGTGACGACTAAGATGGAATGCCTCATTTCCAATAAAAAGGGCCTCCGGCTACCTGCACTCACCAAGCGAAACGCAGAGGTAAACCTCTACTTCACGCTGGTATTCTGTGAGGTCGTGGTACCACCCCGGTTCGAGCCGGCCCATCCGTGCGACAGCAAAAGCTGCCGCGTGGCTCTACCACTGTTCAGTATGCAAATAACCACCTAAGCATAATAGATGCCGCTCATTTCGATGTTGCAGAGAGACACTTCATCATCATCATTCATCATCATTACAGCCTTTCATAAGTCCCCTGCTGAACATAGGCCTCCCCCAAGGAATGCCACAAAGCACGGTCCTGAGCCACCTGCATCCATCGACTTCCTGCATGCCTTACCAGGTCGTCACTCCATCTCGTAGGGGGTCGCCCTACACTTCGCCTACCGGTACGAGGCTGCCACTCGAGAACCTTTCTTCCCCATCGGTTGTCGGTTCTTCGAGCTATATGGCCGGCCCACTGCCACTTCAGCTTACTAATCCGTTGAGCTATGTCGGTTACTCTAGTTCTACTGCGGATATCCTCATTTCTAAGTTTATCACGCAGAGAAACTCCGAGCATAGCCCTCTCCATAGCTCGCTGAGTGACCTTGAGCTTCCTTATACGGCCAGCTGTGAAAGACCACGTCTCATTTCCGTAAGTCATCACTGGCAACACGCACTGGTTGTACAATTTTCAAACTGAAAACGGTTTTGTAACTCGAGCTGAAAGGTTTCGGGACTTTGGAAAAGAGCACGAGGGGGACGGAGCGTTGACTTCATTAGACGAGACCTCTCCAACTCAACGTTTAGGTTCAGTGTGACTCTAACTATTCGGTGATCGCTACCAGTTTTCACCCTCGCGATCACGGAGACATCACTGAACAGTTGTCGTCTGGTCGTCATAATGAAGTCAACCTCATTTTTTGTCGAACCGTCGGGGCTCGACCAGGTCCACTTCCTGTGGGGCCGCTTCTGGAAGAAAGAGTTCATCATAAAGAGTCCCTCTTTCTCCATGAAGTCGGCTAGCTGCTGGCCCCTTGGGTTCCGTTGCCCTGTTCCAAATTTCCCTACTTTCAGCTCACCGTTCTCTCTTGTTTTGCGTTGAAGTCTCCCATTAACATCGTATATTGGGCTTTGGAGGCATGTATGGCTCTAGAGATATCCTCATACATTTCCTCCACCTCCTCATCGGGGTGTGCGGAGGTAGGCGCGTAAACCTGTATGACCTTCAGCGAATACCGTTTGGTGATTCTGAGTATAAGGTACGCAACCCTCGTCGACACACTCCCGATCTTTACAACGTTGTTAACGAGAGACTTGTGGACGATAAATCCGACACCTCCTTGGGACAATGGTCGACAAACGAGCACACAGCCCCGCTGATGGTAAGTGGTTGCTGTGGCCCATAGACATCTACATTTATCCTCGTTTGCAATTCAAAATGCAGATGCGTTGTCACCCGTGAGGACTGAGATGGAATGCCTCTTTTCCAGTAAAAAAGGGTCACCGGTTCTCTACACTCACCATACGAAACACAGAAATGTTAAGCTGCTATTTTACGCTGGTATTCTGTGAGAGCGTGGCCCTTCTCCGGTCGAGCCGAACCATTCGTGCTACAACTATACTACTAATATAGCTGCAGTATGGCTCTACCACGTATTTTAAAATATGTTTTTTGTAATTATTACTACATTTTATAGTTATTTATAATTTGAGAATAAAAATCAGTTTTGAATATTGATTAATGTAATGTACCTATACTGATAAATTTTAGTTTGAACATTTGTAAGTAAATTACTCGGCAGTGAGCAGGGTGCGCGTCGATGTGTAAATATCCATCGTACGTGACCAGTTCGCCCGTTTCGTTACACAAAGCTAACCGAATCTAAAAATAAAACTTATCGAATCAAAGCTTTGGTTCTGGATATTATTCTCCCATAAAAAGCTTTTAATGTTACCGACATAGGCCTTCCTCATTGATAAAAATCTACTAATATTTTTCTAAAACTCTGTTTCATATTTTATAATTTCTTACATAACTTTAAATAAAAGTAGTACATTGTAGTATTTTTTCCGAAAATTTGAAATTAATTATATTTTTATGTGGGAATATCATCTATGTATAAAATAAAAATATAATAGCAGATTAATGATCTTGTAATTAATCCTTCTAAATATTAGAGGATCGCGTGACATCCCAGGTCAGTTTGTCTTTTTATTTGATGTACAAGCCTGAGAGCTGGCGATGAATTTTGGGAAGGTCCTTTGTTCAAGTTGAAATTGTGAAAAATATAAATTCGTCAATTATTGGCGAATCCAGTCCGGCGAGTCTGGCTGAGCGTTTGCGGTTATTTTGCTACTGCGCAGCATATAACATTTGCAAAAAAATCCTAAAAAATGTTTTTTGGCAAGTTGATTTCTTATTTATCTTTTAATTTAGTTTTTATATAATTCAAAAAAAAAATTATTTGTCGGTTATAAAGTATTACCAGACCTCTCCAAAAATATTTTTTTTTATTCCCAAAAAATATACTTTTGGCAATCTCAAATTTTAATCACGTATTTATTGAGTAATTTTTAATAACAACTGCAAATCGCCAGACGAATTTAGCGGTTGTAAACAATTCCCAGACGTGAATAAAGTTTACCAACTAATACGACAATAAAGTCTTATTCTTAGCCAAAAGTGCGAGACAGATAGCTTATCGAAGCATGCCGGTACCGGATGGAGACCTAAGCTCCTCGCGATGTGATTGGTTACTAAGATTTTTTTTTAAAGATTTTAAGATTAAATTCTTGTTTTGGGGTTTAGCGTGTATGTATGCGCTTACTTTATTGACTCCGGGCTCGAATACCGTCGGGAGTGGTCATTTGTTACCACGGCTCGTGCAGAAAAATATCGATCGCCGTAGAAATACAAAATATTTCAAAAATTAATTTGATACATAGTTGACCAAGGTAAGATATTATTATTATTATTATAATCACAGATTTCTATTACAATATTGTGTTTTGCTTACAACCGCTAAATTTGTCTGGCGATTTGCAGGTGTTATTAAAAATGACTCAATAAATACGTGATTATATTGTAATTCATATTTTGTATAATATATATTTTAATATGCATCATGTTATTTTATTTTTGTGTTATATTATTTTATATTTATTTAGAGATTTTGTATATATAAGTATATTATATCCGTTTATATATTTCCTATTATTTTTTTTATTACAAAGTAGATAATGTTAATTTTGTATAGTTTAAAAATATTTTATTAATTTATGGAGTGGTGTTGCACCTACCACAGCTTATAAAATCATCCAGGGTTGACTGGTAGAGAATACCACAAGGCATTAAGTCCGCCCTTTATATCCCTTATTATAAGGTAGATGTAAAAAAGAATAAATAAATAAATAAAAATGAATAAGAGATAAAATTAATAATGGCTAGATAAGAATAGCATATGTAAACAAATAATGTTTCATAATGAACAGATTTAGTTGCAATTTGGACAAAGAAAGCACCTACTACTAGCCTCCTACTGATACAATAAAGGCCATGTACGGATTAGTTGTTCATTTTGTATGGGATTTGAACAGTGTCTAAATAATGTACTATTAAAATTAAAATAAACTTTATCAATTTGTGAAAATTTCAGTTATATGTGTAGACATATGTAATAAATGTTTCAGGATTGTTGTGTATTAATAAGAACAGTGCTGTATTAAAAGTGCTTTGTGCTTTAAATAGTGAAATAGTAAATAGTAGTAGAGTTAAAGTGTATTAATGTCTTTAAATTGTGAATATACTATTGTATTAGTTAAAATATTCATGTTTATTAATAAAGAATGTTGCTTTGACCATGTGTGTTGGTTATTTAAGATTTATAACTTTGAAAATGTTCTGTAAAATAGGTGTATTTTTTAATACTGTTACGAGTTTGGGGTTTAAGACAATTAAAAACTGCCGATTGAATTACCAAAATTTACACTTTAATTACACAACACTAATTACAATCTAAAACCACACTAATAATAAAACACAATCACTTTAGTTCGCAGTTATTTCGCTTCGAAGTATTCGCTTATATCGCCAATTCAATACTGCCTCGGTCGTGGTCCATACCAGCCTTATATAGGGCCTCAGATAGTTTCCAGAATCTTCTACTGTAGCGACATCTAGAATGTTCGAGTACATATCGGTTCCGAAATTTCTGGAAGGGTCTTGACTCTCCTAGTTCTGCTACTCGACACTAGAGGGCGCTAGTGTAACTAGTGTTGCCATGTACAAGACATTAATAGTGGCGCGCAACACTGCCCCCTTCTAAGACATGCTCGTCCCGAGCATTATTGGCCCCATAATTACGCGCCAGTCGATCCACATGGACGATCTTAGGAGCACCTCTAGGACCTTTCTGTATCCGGTAGGTTACGTCATTGATCCTTGTCACAATCCGATACGGACCATCCCATTTAGCTTAAAGCTTAGGAGATTTACCTTTGCTGCAAGCTGGATTGTGTAACCACACTAGTGACCCTTCGTCAAACCCTTTGTTGTTCATTTTGCGGTCATACCGTGTTTTCATCTTCTCAGACGTTTGCTGGCCCGACTGTCTGACGTGCTCATAAATGTCATTCATTTTGTTCCGCAAGTCATTTGCATAATCGGTGATACTGCGTGGGGGATCAGGTGGTATTCCGGTTATCAGGTCTGCAGGCAGCCGTAATTCTCTGCCAAAGTTTGCGAAAGCTGGCATCACTGATGTACTTTCGTGAACAGCGCTTCGATATGACAACAAAAACGGTTGTATGTGACTGTCCCAGTCTTGTTGTCGTTTTTCCACAACTTTTGCTAGGTACCTCTCCAATGTCTGATTAAATCGTTCTACCATTCTATCAGATTGTGGGTGGTAAGAAGTTGTTCGTGTTTTATGAGTACCCATAACTCGGCAAGTTTCCTGGAATATTTGAGACTCAAAATTCCTTCCTTCATCGCTGTGAATCTCTAAAGGTACTCCAAAACGACAGAAGACTTCATGAACTAGTTTATCTGCAACTGTTGAAGCTTCTTGATTTGGAATGACGAAGACTTCTGGCCACTTAGTGAAGTAATCCATCACAACCATGAAATACTTGTTACCACTTTCACTTTCCAGAAACGGCCCCGCAACGTCAATGGCTATCCTCTCCCATGGTGCACCAACATTGAACAATTTCAATGCGCCCCTACTACGAATTTGAGGTCCCTTTACAGCCGCACAACTTGTACATTTGCGGCATCAGTCCTTGACATCGTCACGGCAGTGGACCCAGTAAAACCTTTCTCGAACCTTCGGTAGAGTTCGTTTAACTCCCAGGTGGCCACCGGAACAACCACTATGATACAGCTGTAGAACAGCCGGTACTTTAGCCTTAGGGACAACCATTTGCAAATGACAACTGTCTCCCCGACCATTTTCCCATTTACGGCACAGGACTCCATCCTGAATCAGCAAGCTGTCCCATTGGGCTCAATAGCTTTTCGTGGTCGAACTCATCGCTGAGACGTCGCTCCACTTGGGCTTAGGAGCACTGGCCTTCATCCATTCCAGAATCGGCTTAATGTCCGAATCTTCCTGCTGTGCATGTTGTAGGCTGTCCTTCCACTCATAGCTGAGCTGGTCTTTCATGAGCATCCTCACAGATCCCACTTCTGACACCAATTGTTACTAGCTTGGGGTTCAAGACAATTAAAAACTGCCGATTGAATTACCAAAATTGACACTTTAATTACACAACACTAATTACAATCTAAAACCACACTAATAATAAAACACAATCACTTTAGTTCGCAGTTATTTCGCTTCGAAGTATTCGCTTATATCGCCAATTCAATACTGCTTCGGTCGTGGTCCATACCAGCCTTATATAGGGCCTCAGATAGTTTCCAGAATCTTCTACTGTAGCGACATCTAGAATGTTCGAGTACATATCGGTTCCGAAATTTCTGGAAGGATCTTGACTCTCCTAGTTCTGCTACTCGACACTAGAGGGCGCTAGTGTAACTAGTGTTGCCATGTACAAGACATTAATAGTCGCGCGCAACAATATCTTAATATATTTGTATGTGATAACGATTTAATGTATAACATAATGATAAGACTTTGTATCTGTTTCTTATAAATAAAATTGTGTAACCATATGTTTTAAATAAATAAAGATATGGGTAATATACAAGGGGGCAATGATGAAAATCAATGTTAAAAAATAAGTCGTTCGGGACCAGCTACCAGTTTTATAGTCTAAATCGAGAAAGAAAAGAATAGGGAAGTGATAAGAAAAGTAGTGAAAGTATCAACGTTGCACTCTTATGGGGAAATTACGAAGATAAAATTGCATGATGAAAATCAATGTTAAAATTATGTCGAAACAACGCGCGGCGCGCTGCGACTAGGATTGTAACCTGATAATGTGGAAATTCGTTCGGGACCCGCTACCAGTTTTATAGTCTAAATCGAGAAAGAAAACAATAGGGAAGGCATAAGAAAAGTAGTGAAAGTTTCAACGTTGCAGTCTTATGGGGAAATTACGAAGATAAAATTGCTGTTTCATTTCCTACTGCACCTTTCAATTAAGAAGATATACAGTCCACTACATCGACGCTAAGACCGAGACCACTCCATAGGGTAATCTTAGTCGTCAAATCTTTCTTTTAAGAAAGGGCAACAGACGTCCTTGTGTGACTTTCCTTCTCGGGGGTCACGCTCACCTCGTTGTTCCCGAACCCAACGTGGTGTGATTTCAGTTTCTTGAGGTAAAAGGTCAATGGCTGATTAACCCCTGTCTGTTGGACCCTTTCAAGATGCCACACAGAAAGAAATAAGACTTACCGGTATACTTACGAATTATATATATATAAATATTATAGAAATTTTGCATAAATAAAAAGAACGTGAAATTTCTTGAAGATAAATGAGTCGAAAATAAATAAATAGGAATCTATTTAATAGATTCCTATTTATTTATTTTAAAACCTACGTACACACCAAAGAGAATATAATCACTACGTTTAGTATACACGAATATTTTTAATTCTTGTGAATTTGCAGATTATAATGAGTAATAGATTAAGATATGCAAAATTGAAAATATAACCTAGCTCTACTGCATTTTAAGAATTTTTTTTTAATCTTTGCGACTTAATACGCCGCAATTCAATAATAATATTATTTCAAAATTATAACGATTACGAGAAAAATATATCAACTAATATAGAGTAATTAATAATCTAACTTTTTATTTTATCAATAAAACATAATGTAGATAGTATTTTACCATTCATATAGGAATTTTCACACAACCTCATGCACGGGTAACAGACGAGCTAATGTTAGCCGTTCATTAAAAGTTTTAACGAGTTTCAACGAAAAAAATTAAAATCGAACGGGTCGGATCCAGACTGACGCTAAATATTTCAATCATTTGCAGTACGCGTTAAAACAACGAAGCAAAACGCGAGGATAAAATGGAAATCTGCTCCGTCTATTGTGGATATAGAGGAGATTGAGGAATTTAATCATGAAATTCCTTCACAATTTCTACTAAATGTATCACGTAGATGGCATTACGAGAGACTGATTTAACCCTTACTTTACCTTAAGTCTGTCCGCGGGGTTGAGCAATTAGGTATATCTATATAAAGTTCAGGCAGGATTGTAAGGCAGATAAAATAATGACGATGTGTTCCTGTTGACTTCAGCTAGGATTTAAACTCAGAACTCTTAGCTTAGTAGCCAGGTACCGCAACCACCAGGGCGATTGTCAAACAACGTGACGTTCTTCTTGAAATTCATATAAAAGCATTCCAATGATGTTGCCAGCTTATTTTCAAAAGCATTTAATAAATTTGATTGGCGTGTTTTCTTTCACAAATTGTAATGTGTAATGTGGTGCCATCAGGCAGTCGAACCTACTTAGAGCCCGTGATTGGATAGTAAAGTAATACAATTAAAAAGTCACCTAAATTTGGGATTAAAATAAAGAAAATATAATTAAGTGCAATGCACATGCAGTGCAGTGGCGGAATAAGGGAAATTATAATCTATCTTAACTAGATACACCCCACGTAATCCCATTAGCACAGCCATTAGTGTCGTAAGAGATGCTTCGGGAAAATTTCCATTGATAGCAATATAACCATTTCACGTACAGCACGTAAAATATTAGAATAGCGGAAAGCAATACCATTATTATTACGTGGTAGAGCCATGCTGTAACTATATTAATAGTATAGTTGTAGACGAATGGGTCGGCTCGACCGGGGAAGAACCACGCTCTCACAGAACACCAGCGTAAAATAGCAGCTCAATGCTGATGTGTTTCGTATGGTGAGTATAGAGAACCGGAGACCCTTTTTACTGGAAAAGACGTATTCTATCTTAGTCCTCACAGCTGACAATGCATTTGCATTTTAATTCGGAAACGAGGATAGATGTAGATGTCTATGGGCTACAACAACCACTTACCATTAGGTGGACTGTGTGCTCGTTTGTCACCCTTTTTCCATAAAAAAAGCAGCATCAAAAGTGTGAGAGTAAATCCATATTCCAAGAGTAGCGATTAGCTATGGCCTTTGATCTATGTCGGTTACTCTGGTTATTCTATTTCAATCATCATCATCATCATCGTTACAGCGCTTCACAAGTCCACTGCTGAACATAGGCTTCCCCTAAACAATGCCACAAAGCAGGATCCCGAGTTAACACATTTTTACATCCATATATTTTTTTCCCACCAGCTACTTGTATATGTTATGGACCAAGTGATTAATAGGCCATTATTGATAATGTCCAGAGAGTTTCAATAATGCTCAAAATGAGTTGGCAGTATGATAAAAACTATTACGTAAGTACGTACGCTGAGCAGAGTAATAAAAGATTAAAAAAGAGAATAAAAAGATTGGACTTTAGCGGGAGGGGCGTCCTTTCTCCCTTCCCGCCGCAGCCAAGGTGGAGTCACGGGGGAAGAGGAGTGTTGGAATGGCGATGCACCATTCGCCCTATCCTCCGCGACCCAGACGGGGCCGCACCTTTGATGTGGTGGTGACGGTGTTGCGGGGGAAGAGGAGAGTCGTTATTGCGAGGCGCCGTACTACTTTCCTCGCTTGGCGACGTAGCCATAGACCAGATTCGTCGTTGGGGCTAATAAGGCTGGTGATTCCGTGTGCTCGACTCGCGGATGGGCGGCCAGCGATGGTGTGCCCCGCCCAATATGCGGTGAAGTTGGAACACCATGGGAATTTAGACGGTGCGAGTCCGAAATAAAATAACATAATTTAAAATTAAAAATTTTGTACAGCCGACTTCAATATAAGCGACTTCAATATGTGTTATTTAAGAATAACTCAATAACCATTGGTCTGACCTTGATCAAATTCATATGGGACCACACGAGAACTATCAGCTTTCATATAAAAAAAACATCCAAATCGGTTCGCCCAGTACAAAGTTATGAGGTAACACAATAAAAAAAGAAAAAAAAACATACACTCGAATTGAGTACCGTCTCCTTTTTGGAAGTCGGCAGAAAAAGGTTACGTTATATCAACTTGCGCAACAATTATGTAACAATATCCATAACGACCAGACAATGTGATAAATAATGAATTCTTGTCGAAGACTTGTCATTATTCTTACTGTCCGGGCATTATAAATAGCGGCCTAATTAATCACTCTGTTTAAAACATACTCGTATATATATTTTATAACTGAAAACATTCGTTTTAAATGTATTTTGTGTACAAAGAAATACTAAATTTGTCTTACTTTGCATTCATTTAAAAGCCAAAAGCATTTTATGTTTGAATTTTACGCTCAAGACAGAAAAGTTTCTTTATTTGATTTATGGCATCTTTTATATTTCATTCATGGTTTATTTAATTTACGTTCAATTTGTAAAATTGGAAGTTAATCTTCTTTCTTTAAAAGCTTAGTAAGAGTTCGAAAAAAGAGGCAATTTTTTTTCAATATCTTGTTAAGCTTTAAAATATTGAATTAGACATTTAATAAAAATTAAAAACCGACTGTCAAAACTAAAAACAATAAAATGATTTTCATATAGGTATTAGCTTTTGTAATCGGTGGTAAGTCATAGTGTATGGCCCTTTTTTTTCTCAAGATTTTCTAAGATCTTCGTTTTTGAGAAATGCTCACTGGCCTAAGCCAAGTGTGCCTCTCTTTGGGAATCAAAATTTGACGTGTCTTCTTGCAAAAATTTTCGAGGTTGGCTGTGTTGAGAATGGCTGCTTTTTGCATGGTAATATAACTATTTTCAGAAAAATCTAATAGTTTAAGGGAGTAATACAAACATTTCGGGATAACACCAGTACTACGTACAGTACGCACCAGCGGCACAATGTTTACTTTGTTCATTTTACAGATTCTAGTTACTTCTTCTTTTTGTTCTGTGTATTTATGAACTTTTGCAGTTATGGTTTTTGTAATATTTGTATTTGGGATCGCATATCAATAAGGTATACTATTTTATTTAATTTGTCGATTAAAGTTATATCCGGTCTATTGTAATGAATTGTTTTATTGGTAAGAATAACTATCAAAGTACAATGACTCTGTGACTGTCGCTCTCCAGAACAGGTTTAGCGGTGTAATGATAGTACGGCAATAGTAGTTGGTTCGGGATTAAATTGTATTTATTTGCAAGCTTTTGATTAACGTAATTAGTAACCTGGTTATTCTGGTGGGTGTAATCAGTTTGTACCAGGCTGGGACAAGCACTGGTGATATATTGTACAGTATCGAGTTGGCTGTGACATTTTCTACAGCTATCGTTATACATGTTTGGGTCTTTTAATCTATATTTTTTATAGTTTCTTCTATTGATAACTTGATCCTGAATAGGAATAAGAAAACCCTCGGTTTCGGGAAAAAGAGAACCTAGTTTTAACCTGAACGGGGACCTCCTTCAGCTTTCTCCCTATATAGATCCTGTATCTGAAAGGATGCAATCAAACTGGGATTAGTCTGTCAAAGACGTTCTTCCCAGAGACTCTTTATCACACCATGTTGGGTTCGGGCGGTCGACGAGGTGGATGTGAACCCCGTGAAAAAGTATCAAAAGAGAGCGGCTGAAGCCCCTTTCTCAAAAGAAAAGCTCAGACGACGAAGATTACGGGTCCTCTTGAAGTAGTCGCGGTCCCGTCGCCTTATACGTTTAAGTGGACTGTATCGATAGGTGGTGGAATCTCCATAAGAGTGCAATTGATTACTTTCCCTAATCCTATCACTTCCCTATACGTTTTCCTTCTTAATTACAAATAACACAAAACAAAATTATTGTTATGTATTAAACATTGAATAAGCATTTATTTAATACAAAACTTGCACTCGCATTACACATGTGATTACTATATAATACATGACTCTAAATTAATCTCGAAAACACAATTTTAGGTTATCTGTTATATGATCGTTTCGACCGGGGATCGAACCCGGGACCTTTGAATATTAAATCGAAATTACTTTAAAATTTTACTGAACGCTTACTAAATAGAATAACTATCACTTGATGATTAATCTTTAGAAGCTGTTTGTAAGTGAGAAACTAATAAATTGAAATATTGTTTTTGGACGCGTCGCCAACATAACCATTTATTTGAAGCTAGTAAGTCTACATGAGTTTGTTTTAAATCGTGTGCATGTCTACCAAGTAATTCTTTACTAAGTCACTTTGATAGCTTTTCTTTTTCATGATCAATTACTGTAGTAGATCTATTGCCTTGATTACTTAAATTAAGAGGGGTATAATTGATATCGGATTCAATAACTGCTTTATGTAAGAGACTATTAGCTGATTTTTTATAAAAAAAATCGTAAGTCGATCAATTGCCGATTTAACAAGCAAATATTTGTGTATAGTTATTGTAGTCCTATTTGTGATTTCAAGATTTCGTACAGATATACGCTGACCATTTAACAACTCCGAAAGAATAGGTAAGTATTGGGATGGCAAAAGTGTTAATAGTTTTGAATAAATTTATAGAATTAAGTAGCTTTTTACAAATATTCATTACTAAGCTCCTTTTTAATAGCAGTATGGTCTATACATCTTCATTTACGCAAACCAATATATTTATATGTATCAATTTCGTCCATCAATGTAAACATATCGTATTCACTTTCTGTATTACTATTGAATCTACCTTTATGAAGTTTAAGTGTTTTGCATTTATCTAAAACGAAGATCATGCATATATAACGTGACCATACGTCCCGCTTTGGGCGGGACAGTCCCGCATTCAGGCTGTCTGTCCTGCTGTCCCCAGCGAAGGCAAAATAGTCCCGCTTTCGTAAACAGACCTAACTTCATTCTTCTACATCTACAGCATTCGAGTCGAATCTTTGAAAGAGTTTTGTGATTCAACTGACACAGAGTATCACAAACTGCTGGGCTACAGTAAAACAAGGTGGCTTGCGTTAATGCTCGCACTTGAGAGAGTTAAAAAAATGTTTCAGCCTTTAGAAAGCCATTTTCTAAGTATCGACAAAATCCCAAATATTTTAAAATACCTTTTTTCGAAATTCCCAGATCAGAGTTGTGGTTACATTTCTTGCACGCACAAGCAGCGACATTTTATGAAGCTGTTTTAAAAATTGAGGGGCAAAACGTGTCTGCAATAGAGTCTGCGAAGGAAATTTATCGTCTCCGAGATAACCTGGCACTCAAAGAGAGCACGACTTTCCTTCCTCACACCATCCGTAAGCTACTTAAAAAATTACAAGGAACTGAAATTGCTGTTGACCAGTAGAATGTTAAAACTGCAGCAGCTGAGTTTTATAGGACAAGCAAAGAATACTTGGAGCAGTGGTGTCAATTCAACATAGAACTACAATTGTTTCAATGGGCAAATTTAACAAAAGCACCTACCTACTTGGGATAAGGTACAACAAGTAGTGGTAGTAGTGGTGGTGTGTGATCACGCAAGGGTTTATTAGCAGCAGCTAAGATACGAAAGTCTTTGACAAGTTTTCGCTTATTTCCAACTTTGCGACAGATGAAAAGATCACTGGCTGGAATGAGTAGAATATTGCTGCTGAAAACAGTTGGGTTGAATAATTTCAGCACTTCGGTGCCAACTATCTTCACTTAACGATTTTGTACAATTATTGAGTACCAATGGCGTAGCTATCCAGGAGCTAGGCTGGGCAATGCCCCGGTGCCTCCACGCTAAAGGGGCCCCTCGGCCTTCAAAAACGAAATTTGAAAAACTAATTTTATAAAGATAAAGATTGTATAAAGAATTTTCGAGTTTTAACTTTTTGACCCTTCTCCGCGAACGGCTCAAATTGAAATTACAAAAATTACTCCCTCTTCCAGAACATAAATAGAACATTGTTAAAGATAATTGTCTACTACGTCTTATTGTCATTTTTATATAGAAGGGAGGGACAAACGAGCATGTGGCTACTTGATGGGAAGTGTCGACAACCGCCTATTAACAAATATAACACCAGGGGAGTTTACCAGTTTAACAGGCGCGTTACCGGCTTTTTAAAAAAGAGTAACCTCGTTTTTTGAAGCTCCCTATATCGTATCTGTTCGATAGTAGTAGATCGCCAAACATCCCGATGTTGTAGATTTGTGAAATTTTTGAAATTTTGTGGCTGGAATTGATCCGACCCATTCTTCTGAACACTCCCCGTGGTAAATGCGATAGAAAATGCAAAGGGATGCAACATCTCTTTGTCTTTCGTGTCTTTCGTAATAAGCAGAAGACACAGCGTAGGTGATAGCACGTATCCTTATGAAACCAGCGTAAATAGACTTGTAAATGGAGAATGCACCTTCTTCTACGACTTTGTTGCTCCAATCTGGAAGAAAACTGCTGATCCAGTTTCATAAATTCTCGGAAAGCCCATTGGAAGGGAGCTTCGAAAGAAACGCTTTGTGCCAAACCTAATCCAAACTAATGGCCAGGGTCTCCCTCTCTGCCTCTGCCGATTTATGAGTTTGGTAACCCAGAAGAACACCAGCTGAGTAATCCCGACAGAAATCGTACTGGCGGTCACATTTCAGTTGGTGATCCTCAACCTTATGATCTGGCAGTTCACAATGGTTTTCATTATTTTGAAGAACAAGTCGGATAGGTCTGAGTGGTCGATTTTCGATAATTTTTTAGGGATCTGGTGCACTAAGGTTGTCTTGTTTGAGTTCGGGACTACGCCAAGGGAAAAAGAATTTTACAAAAGACATGTTACAGCACACGTCTTCAGCACAATGGAAGGAACTCCATCAGGCCCACTAGAATTGACTTCGAGGGAGAGTAGTGCTATGCGCACCGAGCGCTGTGTAAATCGTATCGTATCGACTTGACGGCGAAACTATACTCCCTTTTAACAGCGCTGGTGAAGTACTCCTATTGAAGCGCGATGCAATTTTATAGGAGCGACCAAACAAGGCACCATAGATGATAGAATAAAGAGTTCCACTTCCTGAAGTACCACATCAGTGACAGAAGCACATTGGGATCATTTTGTCCCAATCGGCCGAACTATAGGGCCAAACACAGCGGCGATCTGTAGAATGCAACCACGATGGGAGTGTGAGTAGCCAACCATAGTCCGGATCAGACAATATTCCAATAAACCAAGAGGGGTGTCGATGGAGACCTGATATCCGTCTGGATGAGAGGTCAGCAGAAGGTTCAACAGGGAAGGTCCATGATTCTCCACATCTAGAATTCGCGTAGATGGAATAACTATTTGTGTCGGACCATATGCCAAGGCAAAGTCATAAACAGATTTTTCCGCATTATCGGAACGTTGAGCGTGGTGGCCGTTAAAATCACCAAGGATCACGATCTCTGCAAACGGGACCTGTTGTAACACGGAATCTGCAGCGATTCGGACGTGGTCGATGAGTTGGTCTGTGTCGGCATTACCTACAGAGGCACCCGTAGATGCGAGGATGGTCGTCGCTGAACATCAAGACTGCCGAGGCATCGAAAACAGATGTTATCTCTGACGTATACATACACTTCAGCCCGAGGCACAAAGGTGTTATAATTAAATTATAACACCTTTGTGTTTTGTACTCCGGATAGGAGAGAAGTATCGACCGGAGAGGATACCTGCGCCTCGGTTAGAAAGAGCAAGTCGACTTTGCCGTCTTCAGATGATATGAAATAATTCGAATTCGAGTTCGAGTATTTCATTCGAGTTCGAATGAAATACCCAGATGTTTCAGAATTTCACGGATGGCGTGGCAGGGGTCACCTTTGTCTTATTGCTCTACTTGCCACGAGCAGTATTAGTCTTGAGCAGAATCCCCCCCCCCTCCCTTCGCCAGGATACGCGAGGCAGCCTGAGCACCCGCTCTAAGGAAGAGTAGTGTAGCTTGTCGTGGGTCTCTTCTGTTTGAGCCGGTCCACCCATTCATTATATTCATTCATTCCAGCTCCTCATTTCATGTCTTACCACGTCGTCACTCCATCAAGTCTGGCCCATCCGTGCGACAGTAAAAGCCGCCGTGTGACTCTTCTACTGTTATGTTTTCGTCATTGTTTACACATAACATTGTTTACACATAATACTTAGTAGTAAGTAGTTTTGCTTTATTATGCCCTGCAGTGGGCGACAAGAACCTGATGATGAAGTAGTTTTGCACCTTTAAAGTATTTAGTTTATTTTAAATAAGGCCCCAATTTCATTTTTGCCCCGGGGCCCTTGGTTACATAGCTACGCAACCGTTGAGTACATTATGTGTCTGCCAGGAAGTAATGCGCCGGTCGAAAGAGTTATTTCTCAAATAAACCAAAATATGGATTAGTGATAAAACTCAGTTAAGTGTCGCAGTAGTGAAAGTCATTTTAATTACAAAAATAAATATAAATAAATCCTGTACTGAGCTCCATATGTACCTAAAAACGAGGGCCGATATTTTAAAACTAATTTGTTCAGTCGATAAATATAAAAATAATATCTAGAAGTCACGCCACTACTAGGGCTTAGTAACTCATGCAACCTACTTAATTATTTTGTAATAAGTGCTTTGATTATTTTTTATTATTGTTATTAGCTTCTATAATAAAAAAAAACCTTGTAAACTACTAAAAACTTTTATTTACCATAGTTCCGCAAGAGACGTCCCATTTTGACAAAAATAATAAATGGTCACTTTATGCATATATCTTTACTAAACTCAGCTGTAATTTTATGAGGGTGTTTATTTCTTTTTCTGATTTAGCAAAAAGTTTTATATCATTCATATACATGAAATGATTGACATAGGTGTCTTTAGTTCATTTATACTCATGATTGTTTTTGTTGACCAAAGAAGATAAAGGGTTAAGAGCCAGACAAAACCACAGTGGGCTCAATGAATCTCCCTGGAAAATGCCATTAGCCATTGGTATATCTTTTGTGACTATAGTCTTATTGCCGTCATTAAGGTGTAGTTTAGTTTTCCACTTGCTCATAACTTCCTCCAGGAAAGAAATAATATCCGGGTTGATTTTTTAAATTTGCAAAACTCGTATCAGCCAAGAGTACACTGGTACAAGAGTACAGAGGTACACTGTCGAATGCTTTTTATAATCAATATATGTTAGATTAAGATTACGGTTGTGAGAGGTAGCGTGTTTTATCATTGTCGAATCGATAATGAGTTGTTAATTGCATCCTCTGTGATTCTGTCTGCATCCTTTTTGTTTCTCCGCTAATACTTTGTTATGTGTTAAATGCGTATTAGTTTTTAGTGTTATACAAGAGGTAATTAGTTTGTAAACAGGGTTATTTTGCCATTACCGGCCAAATTTGCAGAGAAGGTTCATAAGTAATGTAGGCAAATGGTGAAGAAAAATTTATTAAAATTAAATTTATCACAAACATTCTGTCATTATTATCTCTTAAATTCAAAATACGTGGTAATGTATTATTTTAACTAACTTTCATTCATAAATATCTAATGGGGATGGGGTATATAAATAGTTTTCTCGTTTGGCTGGGCTGCACAAATATATAAATGGAAATGATAAATCTTTATATATAAAAAGTACGTGTCACGTTGTTTGTCCGCGATGGACTCCTAAACTACTGAACTGATTTCAATGAAATTTTGCACACTGTGTGCATTTTGGTCCAATTTGAGAGATGGGATACTTTTTATCCCGATAAATGACTCTCAAAATTATTTATTGCGAATTTAAGGATTTTTATAGGAAGGGTCGTCGGAAAGGGCAGAACAACGTCTGCCTGGCGAGCTAGTATATTATAAATATATTAATATAGTAAAATAAATACATAAAGAATAAAAAGCCAACCAGATGGAAGCCCTTGGCAGGGTGACCAAACGGTCGAGGGATACGGGGAAAGGGAGAGAAACCGGCAGACGAAGCGGGTGGTATCGAGAAGCACCGTCTTTTGCATTTGAGCCCGGAGCGGTCCGTCACGGAGTCCCAGTCGCCTCAGATGACCCGAGAGGCTGACTGGGATTAGCCCGTTTGCAGAAACGATTACAGGTATAATTTCGGTCGGCAGGCCACCCCACATGTCGGTCACCTCTTGAGCCTTGTCCAGACATTTTGTTCCCTTATCTGCTTCGGCTTTTACGAGGTTCTCGTCAAACGGAATGGTAATGTCGACCAAAAATATCCTTGACTGTGCCCGGTCCATCACCTCAAAATCAGGCTTATTCGCAAGAATAGTTCTGTCTGTGATGATGGTCCGGTCTCAGAAGAGCCTGGCGCGGTCATTTTCGAGCACGGTTTACGGCACGTACTTGTAATAAGGCAATTTCCGTTTCACGAGACCGTATGGAATTTTGGCTACTAGGTTATGCCTGTGCAAGTACTCAGAGTTAGAAAGTTTCGAACAACCGGTGATGACTACCTAAGTGACTTTCCGGTATGGCGACAAGCTTGACATATGTCAACGGTCGACGGACCTTAGGATGTATCTCCGATAGTTGTTGGTCTTATTAACTACATCCTGTCTCG
Organism: Parnassius glacialis; assembly: GCA_033319125.1. Lineage (NCBI taxonomy): Eukaryota > Metazoa > Arthropoda > Insecta > Lepidoptera > Papilionidae > Parnassius > Parnassius glacialis. The sequence continues at coordinate 24,177,548 of JAVANC010000018.1, forward strand.
CACAGAAAAAAAACCCTCAGTTTCCTTAAAGAGGTCACCAAAACGTAGCCAGTGGAGGGAGGCAAATGTTTCTACGAAAGGCTCATGTAGAGCCTTGTAGGACCTCCTGTGGAGTTCCTTCTCCTTCCATACCGCCTCCCGGTCGGAAATGCTCTGTACTGCCGGGTCATGCAATTGGTCGTTGGCTAAGGATAGAGGGGTAAGCACTTTATCACAAGACATGACGTTCCTATAGAATGGATCATTATCCGTATATAATCCGTCCAATCACTAAACTAAGCACAGGGATAAACCCTAATATTGCAGATGGTAATAAATCAATCAGCGACGGCACCGGCCGCGGCCCGAGTGGCCGCGAAGGTCGTCACGGGCTGACGCACATATTGTTTTATCTAATCGCTGGAGTGGCAGCAAATTGGACGATTATCGTCGGAACAAACGCAGCATCCGATCTCGTACAGAAAGTAATTACGGAGGCTGCACACTTCCTGATTGTACATGGTAAGCGAGCTTAAAAAGCCACGCTCATCATGTTTCCGCGGCATGTACAGCCTCGTAATCGATGATCTCGAATGATGCATCCTATGAGATGTCATAGTAGTGCGGGCTTTTCTATCCAGGGTGTTAAGTTCAGTTTGAGTACACCTAAGTATGCCAAAGGTATACATGAGAACAGGCATGACCCAAGCGTTATATGCGTGTGGTTCAAACCGGACAAAAGGCTGTTAAGCACTTTTTTCAAGCGCGTATAAAACATATCGCAAGCTGACTATTTCATACCCACCTCATCGATACCGATGTTCTGTCACATACCCAGGTATCGAAATGTTTTAGCGTCGGAAAGGGTTCTTAAGTTGATGGGCATAGATAAGTCTATGCCCTCAGAGTTAGCAACCCTTCCCCTTTCAACATGGAGGATTGCACACTTATGCGTCCGCAGCTCCATTCTAATAGAATTACTAAACTCACAAGTGATGTTAGGAATTCAATAAGATGGGAGCAATTTGCGAACAATTTGAGATCATCCCTATAGAAAAGTTTGGTCACTTTTGTACCTCCTTTCCGAAGCTGAAATCCCCTCTCAAAATCCTCCAGTAAAAGGGTTCAGGGAGAGACAAAACCAGATTGGATTCAAATAATCGCCCTGGAAGATACCCCTTCTTATCCTCATGCGGCTTCCCGCATCCGTCATCCGCTCGTCTAGATGACAAAGAATTGTAACCCACTGCCCCTTACACTGCTCGAGAAAGTCTCTGACTGTATAGTAAGCCTTGTACAGCTCGAGGACCCCCTTTAGCCATGTATCGGGCACCAAGTCGAATCCCTTTCTATAGTCTCTTAAGGCGGTAGAGAAGTTCCGACAGTTGCGTTTAACCACTTTGTTAATAACCGCGTCAATGAGGAGTAGTTCCTTAGTTCCACGACTACCGCCCCGACATCCATTTTCAGCAAGCGATATCACCTGATTTAAGTTCAGGTGACGAATGATTCGCGTACTCCAAATGGATGTCAGTGTTTTATATATGGCGAATAGACACGTAATGGGGCGATATTTTCTCAGGTCTGTGGAATCCCGGTGTTTAGGAAACAAACGAGTGATCCCAGTAGTGAAGGGGCTTGGTAGTGACTTTTGGTCGAGAGCCTCTTGAAATTGTCGAGCGAGCACAGCGAGACACACTACGAACCTCTTCAGCCAGTAGTGATGCAGCTAGTCGAGTTCCGGACTTTTCCAGTTCGGGGCCCTACGGACCACCTCAGCTACGTCATCCGGCGTTATGATAACGGGATCCAAGGACATAACACTCGCACACTGACTTGCCAAAACATCCGTCCAAGGGCCTCGCTGTAGTTTCCGGGCTCTGACCACGCCAGTATGCAAGAGTGTCGGCCTGATTCGGTGCTGGGCCCGTTACACGTACCATTGGTCGCTCCAATGATTCATAGTGCTTCTTCTGATCACTCTGGAAGAGATGATTCTGGTTGAACCGTGTCAACCTCTCGGTATATCACCAAATCTGATTTCCCCAAGCAGCGATTCTCTGCTTCAGGTCGTCTATGCGCTTCGTCAGTTTTTGCGTTATATCCGGCTGGGAAAAACTGACATTTGTCCCAGAAAACGCCATTCTAACTAGGATGGCGCTACTTTGTCTAATAGTACGTCCGGCCGTGGGGAGCTTGGCGCAAATAGTGCGATATACTGCAAGTGCGGCGCCAAAAATAATTGAGTTCGTATTGCAAAAGGTCCCGGTTGGCTTCCAAATAGGTCACCAGCATTGGGTTTAAAGCCCTCACGACAGCCCGATTCTACTTGATTACGGTCATGCGGGGAAGTTGCGGTCGATTCTCAAGAGGCATACTGTGCGTTTGCACAATCGCCTCTTCCAATGTACTCCTCATTTGCTCTAGTTCCAGTTCCTGGGCGACTGTTTCATCATAGTCTGAATCAACTACAACTGGGGGATTCATGGCGGCATCCAAGTGTGCGAGTTGCTGTGCAACTTGTGGCGCCACATTCTTAGGCGTAGTATTTTCATCCGATGAGGAAACAGCCTCACGTTGTAGCCGTTCAAGCTCGGTGCCATCAAATATGTTTGAACGCAAGATATACCGAACTTAGTCTAACAGGCTTTGCTCGGTGACGGTTATAGATGTCTCCAGCTCAGCAAAAAGTCGATGCATTCTAGCCCGGTACGCAAAACTTCCAACTTCTTCCCCTTTAGCACTAAAACACGCCCGCAATGCGTTGCTGTTCATTTGCATTGTCCATCGCATGTGGCGGACTCTACCAGTGGCGGGTGCCGAGTGCTGGGCCCGCAAAGACCCTGCCGATACCAAGCCAGCTGGTGGAGATGATAGATGCGAGGGGCTGTTGGGTAGTCGTGCAGCTTCTGGTGTTCGGCTGGCGGTTCGCATGCTGTAGCGTCCAGCGCCAGCTCCAAACGCACCCTGGTGACCTCCAGGCAGCGGCCATTTCCGCGTATTCCTCAATTCCATCATCCATGTAATGGGCGTCAGTTAACGGGAGACACCTCGACAGTTTCATGGTGAGGCCATGTGCACAAGCGGGCTTTTGCGCCTTCAGTTTAGCCGAGGCAAGGCACTAACACCTCATGGCAAGGCGCTGACTGACTGCGTTGACGTAGCAGCTTTGTCACATAACCGTTACGTCAGCGGGCGATGGGGTCGTCACTTCCCTACGCCTTATTATTATTATTATGTTTATGTCATTCATTACATTATACTACATAACGTTAGATTACATTTTTAATAATTATTTACGCTATTAATTGTCACAGTGATTTTATCATTCATATTTTATCTGTCATGAATTCTGTAATGCCACTTAATCTTTCAATTTGCAGCGAAATATGTTGAAGGTCTCTAAGTTATAATGTCTGGTAGTATTTAGTTATATATTTAAGGCGCCAAACAATTCAAACTACTACTTTTGATAGTAAATATATATATATATATATATATATATATATATATATAGGTATAAAAAGGTTATTACTGCGACTAGTACTATTAATAGTTTTAAAATAATTGATATTAGCCCTTCCAAATATGGCCATTTCAATATACAATAAATCTGGTAATTTCCTGTAAATGTATTCGGTGGTAATGTCAAAAGTTTAAAGGATTTAAAATATGTATTCTTCGAGGAAATCATTGTATTTATTTTAGTTTCTAGTGTCGGTTCTTAAAAGTTTTTTTTTTTTTGCATTTTGGGGTGAACTAATGAATATTAGTTTAATGTTATAACTAGAATGTCATCTAAATAGTTAATTTAAAAAAATCATTCAAAGAAACAAGAATAATTTTAGTAAGTTGAGCCGCTTCCGAGAAATTGAAACATACATTAAAAAAAAACATAAAAATTAACTAAAAATGCGTTGTAAACAGAAATATCTCGTTTTTTTAAATTAGACCAATTTTGTAAGCAAGCGCTCGCCCTTAATTTCACAGTTCGTAACTAGGGCTTAGTCTCTGCCAGCATCCATGAAATTCTTAATTGGAATTTTAAGTTCTGAATATGTGTGGCTCACTGTGTTTGCAACACTTTTTTTTCGTTGATTTTGTGAGCTTATAACATATCTATGGTAAATAATATCACTGGTTTACTTAGAACGTGGAGATGAAAGCCGTGTATTTGGGGTGTTGTAAGAGGCGACAGAAGGTAAGTAACTGAAACTGGAGATGGGTAGCAGAATCTTCCTGATAGAAACGCAAAATAATAAGAAAGGCTGCGATTGCCAACCCTAAGAGTCCCTATGAGGCAATCTATGGGGTATATATATTTAGCAGTGAACTTTTATAGGTTGTGATAAATGGAGGGAGGATGATGATTATTATTCTAAAGAATCATGTACTCGTATTTTCAGGTCAGGACTTGAATTATATAATGATAATTCCATACGTGTTAGAGCCATGCTGTAGCAATATAAGTAGTATAGTTGTAGCACAAATGACCGGGAAGGACCACGCTCTCACAGAACACCAGCGTAAAATGGCAGCTTGATACTGCTGTGTTTCGTATGGTGAGTGTAGAGAACCGGAGAACCATTTTACTGGAAAAGAGACATACCATCTTAGTCTTCACGGGTGACGACGCATCTTCGTTTTGATTCTTTATTAAGGATAGATGTAGATGTCGATGGGTCACAGCAACCACTTACCATCAGGTGGACTGTGTGCTCCTTTGTCACCCTTATCCTATAAAAAAAAAATACCAATTCCTTATATTATATTACTTATACTCGCCATATATTTTCAACGTGCTTCTATTTTGTATGATTCTCCTTTTTACGTAGGTATTGTTCTAGGCTTAAAATATAATAAAAGTTAATGTTTAAAATGAAAATATATTGAATTTCATTAAGTTGCGCTATGATGCCACCTGTCCCCCCCGAACGGGTTCCCGCCTTGTCGTGGCGGGGGGGCTTAGTAGCCGTGGCTTGGTCAGCCGCGGTGAACGAAGAGGAACCCCTTGGCTGGCCCGTGGTGTAGGGCCGGCCCGAGGTGGCCACTCCGAGTGGGCTTGGGAAGCCCACTTCGGATGTGTGTCGGGGGGCTGCGGTGAGAGGGGAGTCCGCACCCTCTACCGCTGCAGCCGAGGTGGAGTCGCGGAGGAAGAGGAGTGCTGGTATGGCGATGCGCCACTCGCCCTATCCTCCGCGACTCAGACGGGGCCGCACCGTTGATTGATGCGGTGGTGGTGGGGCTGTGGGGGGAGAGGAGTGCCGGTATTGCGAGGCGCCGCTCTCCCTACCCTCCGCAGCCGAATCTTGGTTAGCGGCGGAGCCATAGACCAGATCCGCCGCTGGGGTCGGGAAAGCGGACGCTACATAGCGCTCGATATTCCTGGCCCCATGGCCTTCGCGTATCGGACTCGGGGGGGTCCGATACGCAGGTGGAGTTGGAGGCTGTGGAGAGGGGTAGCTTAACACCTCGCTACCCCGTGCAGGAGACGAGGCCCGGACAGATCGGGCCAGCACTAGTGCGGGGCTGCGGAAGAATCTGGATTCCCGCGGCCCCGCGCGCATGTGCGAGGAGGCACCGTGGGGTTTTAGCCGGTAAGAGTCCGGCATAACCTTCCGGTTGCCCCCGCAGCCGGAGGTATCCATGAGGATTTCCCCACGAAAAAAAAAAAAAAAAAAATGATGCCACCTGTCAAGTTACTTGAACAAAGACACCATCATAATATTATCATATTCATATATTTAAATAGGTTATGATTCCTTGTTTACGGAAACACTACACATTGAAATGGGTTACCTTTCATAACGAGACCCAAGTCACAACAATGACGTGTCTCTTTACACGTCGCACGTATTATTACAAGGGACAAACAAAATAAATGCGAATGTAGTGTTTTCCTCAAAAAGGAACGCTTTTGTTTATCTACATCCACTAGATGTCAGTCTCACTTACTAAAGTAAAGCAGTTACTACTGGACATGGACATATCTCCAATAGTTTGGATTTTTCTTGATTGGCAATAGTTAATACAAGACGATACGTAACTTTGACGCTATTCCCCATCGCCAGTCTGGGTCTGTACATATATTTTACATATTTGTAAACGTGGTCCTATCGAGATGACCTATTTGTGTTGCAGCCATTAATATCTACCACATAAATGTTGCATAAAATTTGACCTTTAATAGAAAGTAAAAGCCGTCTTGAAAGAACGAAAAAGAATAAAATAATGTTATCAGTGATTGTTACATTATTTCAAATATTAATAATTATAAGTAATAATTGCATATTTATCGTTTTTGTTTCATATCATACTTTTTTGATTACAAAATCTAAAATATAAAAATTAATGTTGGTTCGTACTTTATACGCTGCCATACCGTTCATCAGATCGAGATAAAACTTTGTCAACTTATTGCTTGCAATTGTGCGAAGGTTAGGCATAGTACAGTTAGTTTATGTCATGAACAGAACAGTTATATACCATTCAATTTCAATGAATGTATTATTATCATTCCTAATTAAACAGTATAACTCTTCCATGAGATGGAATGGTAAGTGCAGCGAAAGAAGTGTGTGGAACAATGAAAAGAGGCAGTAGTAAAAGAAGAGATGCATGGTGGAATGATGAAGTATAAGAAGCTGTAAAGATGAAGAAGAAAGCATGGTTAGACTACTTGGCCTCTAGTAATGATAAGGATATGAGAGAGAAGATGAAAGAAAGATATAAGCTGCAGAAAGTTCACACGAAAGCATTGATTGAGGAAATGCGTGAAAGGTGTAGAATAGAAGCGGACGAAAGGTTGTCGCACAACTTTAAGGAGAACTCTAAACTCTTCTGGAAAGAGGTTGGAAGAACCCGAAGTGGTGCGACGGTCTTAAGAATGAACAAAGTGCTTTCGAGAACTAATGACGTCCTCACAGAAAAATCGGACGTCATGCACCGATGGAGCGAATTTTATAGAGAAATGTATGCGTGTGATGAACTTAGTGGGGGATCCGGGGATGATGCCGTGACTGGTACGCCAGACCCGGACCTCGATGACACTGAGGTCATCAGTGTGAAAGAGGTTGAACGTGCAATTCGAAGTTTGAAATGTGGTAAGGCTGCGGGACTAGACAGAGTTACTGCTGAAATGGTCAAGTATGGTGGGCCTCGCGTCTGGGATAGCTTTTATCTGCTGTGCAATTTGTGCTGGCGGACGGGGGATGTCCCGGATGATTAGCGATCCGCAGTCATTGTGCGTTTATATAAAGGTAAAGATTCACATTGTGACTGCGGGTGCTATCGGGCGATCCGCTTGACCAGTTTAGCAAGTAAAATCTACTCGAAGGTTTTGACACGTAGGATGCAAGAGAAATCGGAAAGATTTCTATGGGAGGCACAATGCGGATTTAGACCTGGAAGAGGATGCACGGATCAAATGTTTTCTCTCCGCATGATCACGGAAAAGCTTCTGGCTGCTAACCAGAGGAATTTCTGTGCTTTTGTGGATCTTGAGAAAGCATTTGATAAGGTTGTAAGGAAGAAAATGTGGGAACTGTTGCCGGGGTACGGTGTGGATGGTTGATTGCTAAGGGCTGTGCAGTCACTTTACTGTGACTGTAAAGCCTGTGTGCGGGTAGGGCATGACCTGTCACCCATGTTTAGCGTCCAAACGGGCGTAAAACAGGGTTGTGTCATGTCTTCCTGGCTGTTCATACTGTATCTCGACAGCTGTTTACAGAAGCTGAAAACTAAGGTTCTGGTATTTGAAAGGGACGAAGAGAGAACGAAGTGTGAAATATAGGTAAACCAGGAATGTCTAGAACAAGTAAATGAAATTGTATACTTGGGGAGTGCTTTTAGCCGGGATGGAAGATGTGATTTAGATGTGGACAGGAGTGTCGCTGCCAAGAACAAAGTCAATGGTGCCCTGACTGCGTTAGTCAAAAGGCAAGGCATAGTGAAGAGTGCACGCCTTGCAATACATAACGCAGTGTTGGTACCGACTTTGTTATATGGCAGCAAAACCTGGGTATGCCAGAAGAAGCATAAAAGCAAGTTGAATGCAGTGGAGATACGATCTCTTCGTAAAATGTGCGGCGTCACCATGGCTGACCGAAAGCGAAACGAAGAGATTCGCAATATGGCGGGTTTGAAAGATGACCTTATCACAAAAATTGATAAGGGCGTGCTTCGATGGTTTGGGCACGTTGAGCGAATGAGTGAAGACCGAATGGTGAAGAAAATATATAGCGCGAAAGTTAATATTAAAAGGTGTCGAGGTAGACCGAGACTAACTTTCGAAGACCATGTGAGCAAATTGCTCGAAGAGGGGAGGGTCAAGAGTACTCGGATACCTAGACGTGCATGTACGAAGAAGATAATGAATCTGAAAGAAGCGAAAGAGGTATGTAAGGATCGTGACACTTGGCGATCTGTTCTCTCTGGCTACCCCGTCAGCGATTGTGCGTAAAGATAAGTAAGTAAGTAACTCTTCCACGATATTTCCACAATTATTTCTTCTGCGGTAGCAACACATGAGTAAAGAAATTGTATTGTAGTAGCAACGCGCTTGTATTGTCATAATAATTATCATAGATAATTTTTTCAGTTTTTATAATTTAGATTTTGAGACATTTAAAATTATTATTATTTAAGTAATTTATTTTTCTAAAAATTTGTAATTAATTCACTTATCAGTCATATTTATAACAATGTTTTACTTATTTTCATATTCTAAAAGGATTTGGATTGGTTTCTTGTTGATTTCTTACAACAGTTCTTCTTTTTAACAGTGGTAGAGCCACGCGGCAGCTTTTGCTGTAGCACGGATGGGCCGGCTCGAACCGAGGTGGTACCACGACCTCACAGAAAACCAGCGTAAAGTAGAGGTTTACCTCTGCGTTTCGCTTGGTGAGTGCAGGTGGCCGGAGGCACTTTTTTACTGGATATGAGGCATTCCATCTTAGTCCTCACGGGTGATAACGCATCTACATTTTGATTTGTAATAGAGGATAGATGTAGATGTCTATGGGCCGCAGCAACCACTTACCATCAGGTGGACTGTGTGCTCGTTTGTCACCCTTATCATATAAAAAAAAAAACATTCGAACTATTGTTTGGTTCAGTTTGTAAAGTAGTAGGGATATGCTAACATCATTGTGTGATATTTTTTAAACGATTGTAAAAATTATTGATAACAAGTAATTAAGAGCATTATTACCCTTCCTGCGACTCCTTTAATAATAATAATCGCATAATAGCTTCAGAAGTCTAAGTCCCGACTTCTGAAGCTATCAAGCGATTATTATTATAAGTAGTAAGTAAGTAAGTAAGTATGTCTTAGCAACGTTAAATGTCAATTTTTTGCCCTTTTGATTGGACAAAGGAATATTAAATGCTCGAACATCGTCTAAATAGTTACATTAAACATTTAAACTTCTATTTTTCTTCCCTTGGGGATAGAATTTTTTTTCTTAATTTTATACATAATACATATTTAATAATAAAAAAAACACTAAAATTGGCCCACAATTGACAAAAATATCGAGTAACATTCACACAGAAAGAATAACACAGCGATATTGAGATCCTCCTCCTTTTTTGGAAGTTGGCTAAAAGAATCACGTCATATATGACATAAGCATGTGTTTAAAAATGAGGCAACGTCTCTTCAAGTGAAGTGAGTTAGAAACACGAACAAGATTTTGTTTGCAAGTTTTTTTTTTAATTTAACTGATTATTGTTTACCGGTACCGAAACAAAAGGAGCATAACACTGAATAGTATGTGGAGGGTGCGTCTCTAAATGGGCCACTAGCTAATTTATTTAATTAGTTTAATTGCGGGATTCGAACCACAAATTTTGTAAGAACTGTCTCGACAGGGTTTGCCCGTAAGGTCATAACATGTAAGTCCCAAGGTGAAACAGATTATATAAGATATTACAACAGATTATTTAAGATTTAAGATGGCAGGAAGCGACTCTGGCGCACCAGTATGTTACAAAATGTTTGGTCGAATTTGTTAATGATGTAGTGAACAAGCGATCACAAATAGACAATAGACTACTGCATTATTAAGATACCGCGCTCCTGTAACGAGGATCTTCCTTAACAACGAGAGTATTTTATTTTCCAAAATTAAAAAAAAAGTTGAGTAAAAGAGGTAAGTATCCGATTCGGACATAAAAATATTTTTAGAAATCGGCCGCAAAAGTGTAGCACGGGCACCATTAAAGTTATACAAACGTATTCCTTGGTAAATATGACACTAGAGCAAACATTTGTTTACGATACAATCAATATTTAGTATAGCCAGGATAAAATCAAGGAAAATACGAAAAGAAAACGATGAAATATGAGATGATGACATTACCCTGTATTTATATACTAGAATCATGTATGTTTGTAAAGTGCAATCTGGATCTTTTTGACAGGAGAGTACAAAAATCTTTTGTTAACCTTCGTACTCGGAAACAAAAAATCCAGACAAATGTATGTAAAACTGCCCTTATGAAAAAAAAGTGTGGTTGAGATGGCCCCTAAATTATATAATAAATTACCTGATAACATAAAAATGTTATAATGCGCAACAATTTAAACGTACTCTAAGTAATTTTCTTATAAATTAATGTTATTATAATGTCAATGAATTCCTATTTACTAATGATTTAAATAATATGTAATATTATCATATTACTACTACTATTTTTTTAAATTTGTGTTTTTGACTTCGTTTATTTAATTTAACTGTTATTTTGATTTTTCTCATTTATGTTTAATTTCATGATGTGTGGATAAATATATATATACCTTTGTATGCTGTAAAAGAATTTCACGGAGATACTTAAAAATTATAATATTGTCAACCTTAATACCTGTGAAAACGAATAAATAAATTGTTTGATTGATTGATGATGATTTCGAATGAGTTGTCTGGTTCGATTGTGTAGCTCGGTCGTTTGGGCACAGACAGCAAAAGATCTGTTAAAACCTATACTCCAAATGTCTCACCGCCGCATTACTTCATAATGCAGAAAAATCACCGCGTGCCACCGTCTTAACGTAACCTGTGACTTAGCTAGGAGCATAATAAATAATTTATAATGATTTATTATGCTCTATTGATTTATAATGATTTACTATGCATTTTTATATTTTAGAACCCCAAAGTTTTATTTCTATTCATTTACAGATCTCTAACTATTTTTGACTAATGTCCCTAGTTTTTTTTTTTACTGTTTTACAAATGCGAAGGCGTTGGTAAACCTTACGCACCGTAAGGAAGTGATTGGAATGTAATAATTATAGTTGATCGTACTTGTATAACAAACATTGCTTGAATTTTGCTTTTATTCCTGTATTTTTTTGTAAATTATGGGTTTGATGCTATCTGTACACCGAAGTAGGGTGCGACAGTTATTACTTTTTACGAAACATGTTATAAACCAATTACATGAATTTAAATAAAACTAGTTTTTACGAATTCCATCGCGTATATTAACTTATTTTATATTCCCGACGTTTCGAGCACCCATGATCATGGCGAGGGGGGGGGGGGGGGGGGGACTCAGGTTGTTAACGTCGTAATGTCATAGTTAACCAAGCCTACCTCCAGATTATAATTATAAATTTTTGTTTCGATGTACGCAGTATGAATTCATAGTATCTTGAAGTTTTGCAGTTGTATGCTTGGGTTGGGATTTCATTTTATTAATTATAGGACTCCAAGTAGATGGTAGCACCTAGCCATCTTCTATATTAAGATGAGGATGTTTTTTGATTTTAATAGCATCACGAATCATCCTTGGACGGAATCGGTGTTCTAAAGAAAGCGTGGATTTGTGGTCTAACAAATCTGATGCAATGACGGGGGCGATCCTGTACGTATTCACTGACTGCAGACTTTTCGGATCGTTGATTCTTCATATCAGCTTTGTAAACACAAAGCAGATATGTTAACCTGCGTTAGAAAACTCTAACGCAGGTTTTTATTGGTCTTTTAGTTTGTCCTATGTAAGAGAGACCACAATCAAGCTTATACACTCCTGCATCTTACAGACGGACATTATACTTGACTGATGGTGAAAACTGACTAAACTGTGACGTAAACGCGGGACCCGTAGCTTGTTGTCGTGCAAAATTTGATTGACGTTTACTATGTTTTGCTTGGTGTTTACTGTCACAAATCCTTCGCGTTCTTTGAAACAAAGATCACCAACATCCTTCACAGGTGAGAATCGCCGTTTAAATATCTATCTGTATGGGTCTTTTTCTATACACAGTGTGGCTTAAGGCGTTATCAGGATTCCACATTTCTAACACATCTAGAAAAGCTAAAGAATTGTTTGCCTTTAACTCCATTGTGAACTGTATTTTAGAATTTCTGGAGTTAAGGTAGTCTAAAAATGCAGTTACTTTATCTAAAGGTAGAATTAAGAAATTGTACGTACCGCTTGTAGAATCTTGGATTAACGTGAGTATGAAGCAGGGTTTCCTCCTCAGTCTTTCATGAATATATCGGCGACAATGGAAGATACAAGGGAGCCATACCATATACTTGCTTGTAGAACCCTTCCTTCCACAATAGGTAGCCAGATACATGGCAGTGTGTGAGTAATACTGCAAATTCTACGGGCATTTTGTTTTCTTCCATTCTTCTAATTACAATTGAGATGCAGTCTTCAACAGGTAAGCATGTGAATAGTGACTGCACATAAAAACTGAGCATAGTTTCATTGTCTGCCCGATGTAGATCTTTAATCTCGCTGACGAAATGGTACAAATCCATTGTGTGTGTGTCCCCTGAGTGGTGAGAGTTTTTCGCTAGGTGTTGAGCCAATCTGCAAATTGGTGCATCAACTTGGCTCACTATAGGATTTATGGGAGCATTGGGATTGTATAAGTTATATATTTTTGGTAACCCATATTATAACTTCGGTGATTTGGCCCACGTATGTATTATGGATTTTACGTCCAGATTTAATTTTCGGAGTGTTTCTTTATGAGGTCACTAGTTGATTTAACCGTGATATTTATTGGATCGTTTTTAACCTTTTTATAAGAGCTTACATCCGACCAAAGTTGTTGTATATTAGAATTACAATCTGACGTCCATGACTACCGTGGCATTTTACTTATCTACACGTAGAATCGTCAGTTCTGGTTTATTGCGTAAGTTATCCAACGCTATAAATTCGTCTTTGGGCAGATTTGGTTTCGGCACTGAACTTTGACGTAACATAGACAAAATATCTTGACATATCTCCTCCAAATCTTCCTTCCGCATATTTTTTTTAATAAACAGTCCTCGACGCTACAGATAATTTATTCGAGGTAATATTTGCGGTGTTATTGCGAAATTCATTTCTTTCGATAATACTCTAATTATTGCATCATCCAGAGTTTGTTTTGACAGATTATAGACCGCGTTTAATCTATGATCCATGTATAAGGTCAACGGTTGAGTTGCGTTCTGACGTTGACACAGATGTTTGACATTTTATCTTTTTAGCAATATGCCACAAATAAACTATTAAAACCGTCGACAGGAAACGACTTATGTGCAAAGCGCCAATCCGCCAGCTTAATATGTTGGTGAGGCAAACTTCTCAAAGTTCCATCCATATTCAGCAGTAGAATCTCATAAATGCCATACTTAAAAGGCGTATTAGCGTATGTCTGTGTACCTATCGGGTGTTAAATAAAAGGTTCAAGTGTTCACAAACTATCACTATAATCTGACAGATTTTTTTTATAGGAAAGGGGGCAAACGAGCATGCGGCTCACCTGATGGTAAGTGACTACCGCCGCACATGAACAACTGCAACACCAGGGGAACCAGGGCAATTGCACATGCGTTGCCGGCCTTTATAAAAGGAGTAGGCTCTTTTCTTGATGGTCCCTAAGTCGTAAGAATACACGCAAATATATTAAAATGAAATAAAGTTATATTATATAGTTAGTTACAGCACAAAAAGGAGCACAGTTATAGACAAAAGATTACAACAAGATTTTTTTTTATAGAAGAGGGTCAAACGAGCATGTTACACGGCTGATGGTGAGTGAATTGCAAGTGCGTTGCCGGCCTTTTAAATAATAGTAGGTTTCTTTTCTTCAACATCCACTATATTTGAAATATTTGAAATTTATAAAAGTAAAAATATAAGCGTGAAAGCAGAGGGTTAGCAAAATCGGACATGCATAAAAAATTGCAGATATAAATAATAAGACTGATAAAATAAATTAAATGAATTATGCAGAGATAGTGCAAGACACAGGTAGTGTGCCTACAAGCGATATTGACTAATTGTTCCTATTCGGAAGATACCTAGACAATTAAAATTAAATAAAAAAAATACCTAGGCAAAGAACTAGAAATTGAATTATTTTTAAATAGTAACCTTATTCATATTTTATGTATTACTGAACATTGGTTAAAAAGTTACAACTCCATATTTAATTTCAGTAATCACCAGGTGGTCAGTTCGTTCAATAGAGATACTAAATTACGTGGTGGCTCCTTAATATTAGCTAATAAATCCTTATCATGTAAAGAACGTAAAGACATTGTGAGCCTCTCTGTTGAGCGTACTGTAGAAATGGCATGTGTTGAGCTTGAGCACCTTATTATTGTCAGTGTTTACAGACCCCCATGTTCAAATTATGATACCTTTGAAAAAATTATGGAAGAAGTTTTAGTTAAGCTTAATAAACAGAATAAATCTCTTGTAGTATGTGGAGACTTCAATATCAATCTCCTGGAAACTTCTTCCATCAGTATTAAATTTTGCTCTTTATTCAAATCCTATAATCTTGATAATTTATTCTTTGAAACTACACGAATTGCAGGGTGTAGTGCAACTTGTATTGATAATATTTTTACAGGTGTCGTACCAATCAACAAATCAATAATTCAAAAACTTAGTTCAGATCACTGTAGACAACTGGTTTCATTACCTTATACGCACAAAAAACAGGAAATTGAGAAAATTGTTTTTGTTCCTATTAATGCAAAACGCCTTGAGAGATTTAGAAGTAATATGGTAAAAAACCTTCCATCGCTTTCTTATAAGAACAATGCAGACTTTTTATATGGAGAATTATTTACCCTTATAAGCAATGAATTTAAAAAAACATTTACTTCTAAAACATTCTCTGGAAACAGTCGCAAGGCATTTAATGAGTGGGCGACAGTGGGAATTCATAAAAGCAGACGAAGGTTATATGACCTTTACCATGAAAGATCATATAATCCTTTTGATGTTTTTAAAGAATATGTCAAAAATTATTCTAAAATGTTTAAAAAAAGTTTGCTCCACAGCCAAATCGTTACATATTAGCAACAAAATTAAGTCGGCTAAGAATAAAATTAAAATGACGTGGAGTATAATTAACAGCGAAACCGGTAAAGAAAAACCTCGTAACTCAAACTATCAATTAAAAATTAACTATGAATTGACTAAATCAAATCAAGAAGTCGCAGCGGTGTTTGAGAAATATTTCACTGATATTCCTATTTTGACAACAGAGTCTTTGAATACTTCTCCAACTGTCGCCGAGTTATTACTCAAACATAATGTTAATATCTGTTTAAAAGAATTTAGATTCGAAAAAGTATTACCGCAAGATATTGTAAAATACTTCAAAACCATTGATGTAAAGAAAACCACAGATTTGTGGGGGATTTCCGTGACAGTTATTGCGTCCATAATAGATTTAATTGCACCTCATCTTGCTATTATTTTTAATACTTGTATCGATTCTGGTGTGTTTCCTGATTTAATGAAGTATAGTAAAGTAATACCTTTATTTAAATCTGGTAGTACATTGGACCCCGCTAATTTTAGACCTATTTCTGTACTACCAACTCTTAGTAAAATTTTTGAAAAAATAATTTTAGATCAATTGTTAATTTTTTTTAATACAAATAAAATACTTCATAAAAACCAATTTGGATTTACAAGGGGTCGCTCGACGTCTGACGCCGGTGTTGAGCTTATGAAATATATTTTTAATGCCTGGGAGAATTCACAGGATGCCTTAGGTGTTTTCTGTGATCTTTACAAGGCTTTCGATTGTTTTCATCATGAAACATTAATCAGGAAACTACAACATTACGGTGTAAACAATTTTGGCGCTTAGACTACTTCATATTTAAGTAACAGAACTCAAAAAGTCGTGATAAATGGTAAAGGTTCCTCCAGATCGGTAGTATCAATGGGCGTTCCTCAGGGCTCGATTCTTGGCCCATTCCTGTTTTTAATCTATATTAATGACTTACCTTATCTTGTAGGGGACAATCACGATATAGTATTATTTGCTGACGATACCTCTTTAATTTTCAAACTCAAACGGCAGTTAATTAATTATGACGATGTAAATAATGCTCTATCGAAATTAGTACATTGGTTTAACGCTAACAATATGCTCTTAAACGGCAATAAGACTAAGTGTATTAAATTTACAATACCTAATGTAAAACATTCGAGTACCAATGTGCTATTAAATGGGGAGGAGTTGAGTCTTGTGGATACCACTGTTTTTCTCGGTATTACTATTGACGCGAAACTTCAATGGGGCCCCCATATATCTAAATTAGCAAGCAGACTTAGTTCTGCAGCATATGCTGTAAGAAAGATTAGAAGTCTAACAGATGTTGAGACAGCTAGATTAGTGTATTTTAGTTACTTTCATAGCGTAATGTCTTATGGAATTTTGCTATGGGGTAATGCGACTGATATTGAAGCTATATTTGTTTTGCAAAAGAGAGCCGTTCGGGCGATTTAAAACCTAAATTGTAAAGAGTCCCTCAGACAAAAATTTAAAGAAATAAACATATTAACTTTAGCATCGCAATATATTTATGAAAATCTAATGTATGTACATAAAAACATAAATAACTTTAATAAGAATAAGGATGTGCATACTTTAAACACTAGGAACAAACATAAGCTTGTAATACCAGTTACTAGACTCCACAGAATCAGTAATTCATTTATGGGGCAATGTATACGCTTTTACAACAAAATCCCAGAACATATTCAAAGTTTATCAATAAACAAGTTTAAAAGTTTTATTAAAGAAAAACTGTACAAAAAGGGTTATTATAATATCAAGGAATACATGAATGAAAATAACCCCTGGGAATAAGGTGATCGCCACCATGCTGGTTCTATTAAAAATCATTTAAAAATTGTATAAATGAAATTATTGTTAAGTGAAATATGTTTGAAAAAAAAGTCCCGCTGGGTTTCTGGCTGGTTCTTCCCAGGACAGAGGTATTTTCCGAACCAGTGGTAAATAAAAAATGACTTTCAATAAGAATTATGTAATAATCGATATTGAATAAAAAAATATTCTATTCTATTCTAATTACTGGGCGATGATCACACGATCAATATGATAATATTTAATATTTTAATTAGATGTTTTTGTACTGTTCTAAGCCAGTGCCTGACTATTATCCCACCTGATGGTAAGCGGTGATGCAGCCAAAGACGGTAAAGCATGCTGAATTAGCTTAACAATAGCTTATTCACTTTTGTCTCGAAGACACCCAGATTTAATAGCAGTATGCATTATGAATGACGAAGCAAACCGTTTTACGGAACCGAGAATAGAGCTTTTTAAAAAAACTATTTATTACACAACACGATATCATTGAATAAGATTATTAACAATAAAGATTTAGTAAATTTAGTCTAGAAATAGCTGAAACTTAGAATAACGATATAGTTAATATTTAATAAAGATATTGTAACGACTTAGTAACGATGTATGAATGAGACTGAGACTGGAACGAGACGGACTGTAGATTGTAGATTGATTCGGCGTTCGTCGGGAGATCGGTTATATAGGTTTTATGTCGCTGATGCAGCAGCGTGAAAGAGATGCGTTAACCTATCTCCTAACATTGACAGGGTATAACAGCCCCACGCGGAAAAGTGAAGATCGGGAAAATAGCCGCACTTAAGAATTGTATAGTTTATGCAACTTCCCTTAGCCGGGGTGCTGACATTGGTGAATCCTCGCGTTGGGAAATGGAATGATTTCATAATCGTTACGAGTTGGAATTGGTACATTAATATTTGAATTATTCTTAAATCAAGACATTTGTAACATTTAAAGGCTATAAATATACCTGTAATTATTAATATGACAGATGTTAACGTCATATGGTGTGTTCCGTATTTTACTGCCAAGGGTTTATTAATTATGTTATCTAGTTTGGAAAGGTTTTCTAAATTTTGTTTACTATTTGTAAAGTAATCCAGGTCTATATTTTGCAGTAAAATAGGAGATGTATATTTCTTAATACTTAATAATAGAGGATAAATTAGGTTTACAATAAGTATTATAAATTATATTAAAATCTAAACTAGGCGTAGGAATATTAATGTTCAAGGTGTCGTCAGACGACACCAGCCTTGTGATCTTTGTGTACACTGTGCACTGTGCGGGGATATTTAGAATTCCCATATCGAGCATAATTGTCTCTTTCAATCCTAAGTAACCACAGTCGATGGTTGTCTTATTTGGGCGAGATTGCACAAAAATCTTACAAAAAGATTTCACTAAACAGTGTTTTAATTTCGCACTGAACGGGTAGAGCACTGACAGTCTTAGTAAGTAATTCACTTTCACGGGCAGGGTTACCACTTGTTAATCGGGTCGGGACTTTGCACAGGAGGAACTCAGAGCGTATATACTTACAATTATTTAAACTATCTAAATTACAGCAACTTAAATTATCATTAAATATTCCGATATAAGGAGTTGAAGGTAGGATTAAACTAAATATGTTCAGGTTGGTTAGGTTATGAGGAGTAGGTAGATCTATGCTATGGTATAAGTTGAACCCTTCAGTCATTGTATGAGGGATTTGTAGGATGAAAACAATTTTATTATTAAGGAAATAGCAGGAAACATCGGAAATACTTAAAATTACATGAATATTATTTATACTTAATGTTATGGGTATCCCTGCATCTCTAGGTAGGTGCCTATCGTTATCAATGTGTTCTTTATATAATTGCGCTGGGAGCAAAATCAAAGACGTATTAAAAGGGTAGACAGGTTACACACTAACATTTTTGTATTTTAAAGTGGCGTAGGTAGTACTATATTTACGTACAGTTATTTATTATGACACGTTGCACTAACAAAAAGAGACAAATGATAGGGCATACCTATCGTTAGAAAAAGATGAATATACATCATTAGTTGCGTATTGATTGCTGCCGAGCGCTCATTCGCGCGAGCGCGTGACATACCGATATGAAAAATGAACACACTAGCTAGCGTCAAAGTTTACACTATATTTATTTAGCGGCTAGTGTTGAAATAATAAAACCAATTATGAACAAAACATCTATATTCAAAATATTAATAGGACGTTTTTCTTGTCTCGAACAGTTGCCGTGCAATTTGTGCACCATCTAAAAACACCGGAAGGCATTTTTGCCACGAATAACTAGAAGATTTACGCGCTGTAGCGTAGGTAGAGCCGCGACGCGAGAGCGTGCCCGACTGAATGCGAGTCGGGCAATTACCTGACTTTCATATTGCCATTTTAGAGCGAGTATGACGTATCTATACTTTTAAAAACATCTTAGGGCAAAACACTCCAATGTAGAATGTTTTGGTTATTTAGAACAATGACGTTGGTTCTATCCTTATGTCCAATTGAAACGATAAGACGAGTAGCGAAGCTTTAAGGCTACTAAATAATGAATGGACCAAAGATTTTTATAGGTCCAGATATCGTGTACGCGCACCAAAAACGCTTCCATTTCAAAGGCGCCAATATTTGTGTATACGTTCGATCGTTCCACCATTATGCCAGCGACGTTCACTGTGAACATACGTCACGCACCGGTGTTTTTAATTTCGCAAAATGACTGTTTGTGCTGTGAAATCATGTAAAAATTACTCTTGGAAAAAAGATAAGGATAAGAACATCACTTTTCATAAGTAACTATGGAATTTTATGCTGTATTTCTTTGTAAAAGAATACGAAAGCTAATTGTCAATACAAGTAATAATACTGCGCAATAATATTCGAGTGCTGCTTAGTCTATGAAATGTTTTTACCATTTTTTAATGTCATGATTAACCGCAAAGGTTATCTGTATAGGGATTTTAAACGGTCCAATTTTACAGATTTTAACCCAAAATAGAGTTAAACTGTTTTAAGGCTTAGAGTTGAACTACATCTGGCAGTATGGAACCGCACTTTCTGTGCTTCTATCCATTTTGGTCACTGAGAACCGTTATTTAC
The DNA here is from genome assembly GCA_033319125.1 of Parnassius glacialis. Taxonomy (NCBI): domain Eukaryota; kingdom Metazoa; phylum Arthropoda; class Insecta; order Lepidoptera; family Papilionidae; genus Parnassius; species Parnassius glacialis. The sequence continues at coordinate 24,197,797 of JAVANC010000018.1, forward strand.
TAGAGCGAGGAAGAGTGCGAGTTCCACCCTCAAAAAGCCGATTGTAAACCGGTTTCACAAGTTTATTTATCATTCTTGACAATCCATACTAATATAATATTATAAATGTGAAAGTGCGATTTTTGGTTTATTTGTTTTTGTCCTTCTTTCACGCAGCAATGGAACTGATCAATTTAAAAAAAATAAACATTTGCTATCTCTTGGACGAAGTTCACACTTAACCAAACTTACTTTTTTTCTCCATTTTACTTAGGATTGAAAAATAATTAATGTCTTCGTAAAAAGCGGCAATATTTTGTGTTCTACGGTACAAAAGTGTAGTACTCTGTATATATTTAATACTAATAGATTATAAATATATGTAACTTACATAAATATCTACTGTGCTTTTTTATTTATTTTTAACTGTTACATTAATTATAGGTTTTATTACATATCTTCAATATTTTAGTGCGATGTTCGTACCTACATAAAACACACATAACCTACCATAACCCCCATACACACAAGCACACAAATGCACACGCCTCGCACACACATTTTATACTCGTAGAATCAATAGGTACGTCAATATGAATGAAATATAAAATCTCCCACATTTTTTGGGTAATCGATTCGCACTGTTATTATCGAAGTCACGCACATTAACGCAGCCATGGTATGTAAGATATGCGCGTCACGTGGTACTCACGCGCACACGAATCAAAGACTGGCATCAATGAACGATACGGTCATAGTATAAAGAGAGGCCAAGTAGGTTAACTCCGGCACAATCCACGATATAATTGCCTACTGTCTAAGGGTTTTCACTGTCACCAAATCATTAGTTTAAAGTCCGGCCCTATATATAGGCATCTATAATAAAAAAATTGAATAAAGCGACTAAAATATTGTAAAAAAAACATCGTACAATAACATAAAATTACTAACGCCTGCCTCTTAGACTGTAATCAATTTTTTGTTCTGTTGTTATTATTCGAACTTTGCTCTATTTATCTGATTCACAATTAGTCAATTACTTATTTTTAATTACGATTTTATAACCGTAAGTAGGTGCTTAGTTACTATTCTTCCTCTGTCTGATAGACAACTAATACAACAAAAATAAGTAAGTAGGTATCTCATCGTCAAGTAAAAATTATATGCTATAATAAGTGACTCGCTTACGTGACGCGTGAACCTCGTGCGGTGTTAGCCTCGACTGGCACATTGAAAAATACTTCGAGATTGTGTTTAAGTGTGCGTGCGGCGCCTCGTAGATACTATGGCGCACACATACAAGCCGCGCTCAGAGCGTTTGTATGAAGATAACGTACTTCCCCTTTTTTTTTTTTTTTTTTTTTGCGGATGGAAAATCATCAAATGACGCCTTTCGCTCTGGGTGGAGCGGAAGGGAGTGTCAGACTTTTACTGACTAAAAACCATCCGTGTTCCTTCAGTGCCCTTACGTTCCGGAGCCGCGGTATCTCTTTCAAACAGCCCGCAGCCCCGGCAGGCGTCGGCCCTTGCGGGCCCCTTCACGATGCTGACAGCTCTTTGAGGCGCGCGTGGAACAAAACGCGCCGTCGACACGGCCTGTCGTCGTTAGACGGACGGACGGCGAGCTACCCATTGCTCGCCATCCACAGGCCCGCGCCTACGGTGGCCGGGGGCCACGACGTAGCCCCCGACGCCCGGGGCGTCTCCCGCGGCGGCCGGGAAGGAAAGCTGCTGCTCTCTCCTTCTCCCGCTCCGCCACCTCCTTCGCTAGCATCACTGCTTCGCAGAAGGTGGTGACGGCATCCCATTCCGTCTCGCTCCGGACCATGGCTTCGACCAGGGCCGGACGCGAGAGGTCGCCGCCGCCTATCGCCGCTACGAGGACACGGCGGTGCTCCGCCCAAGCAGGGCACACCTCCACGGTGTGCTCCACCGTGTCCTCCGGTCGATCCTCGCAGTGGGAGCACCCGGGCGTTTCCTCCCGCCCGATTCGGTGCAGGAACCTCCCGAACACACCGTGTCCGGTGAGGACCTGCGTCAGGCGGAAGGTGAGGACGCCGTGGCGTCTCTCAAGCCACTCCTCAAAGAGGGGTCTTATCGCCGCTATAGTGGCGTGCCCAGCACGGGGTTGCGACAGTCGCTCTCTCCATGTCGCCATGAGATCATGCCGGAAGTCTGTCCGCTGCGCGACAACTTGCCGCGGCAGCGGGGTTTCCCCCCGGCATAGTGCCTCCGCACGCCATTCGTGCAGGCGCGCGAGGACTATCGCCTCCAGATCCCATGGCGGCAATCCGGCAAGGAGGCTCGCCGCCTCGCGGGAGATCGTGCGGTAGCCGCGAACCATCTTTACGGCAACCACCCTTTGGGGCGCGTTTAGGTGGTGGACGGCAAGCCGCGCCAAACCACGCGCCCACACCGGGGCCCCGTAAAGGGCCATGGACCTCACGATCCCCGCGTAGAGCCTCCGGCAGGAGGCATTTGGCCCCCCCAGGTTCGGCAGGAGCCGCCTGAAGGCAGCCCCGGTCCGTTCCAGTTTGGGAGCCAAACGTCGGAAGTGCTCAACGAAGTTCCATCGGCCGTCGAGGACGAGTCCTAGGTGCTTCAACGTCGACTCGACGCCGATGGATACCCCTCCTACCATCACTGAGGATCCCGGTGGTGGCCTGTTCCGAGGACCATGGAAGTGCATGGCCTCGGACTTGTGCAGAGCCACCTCGAGACCCAGTTGCCGGATCCTCTCAACGACTATCGCAACCCCGCGTGTCATAGTTTCCGCCGCCGCATCGTACGACCCCCCTTGTGCCAGTACCAGCGTGTCGTCAGCGTAGCAAACTACGCTGACGCCGGTAGGGAGGTCGGCGCGCAGCACCCAGTCGTAACCGATGTTCCACAGGGGCGGCCCCAGAACCGAACCCTGTGGGACACCGCACGACATCTCTCGCCGGTTCCACTCACCGTTGCGACCGGGCTAGATGACGGCCCTGTCTGTCAGATAGTCCCCGACTATACGACGGAGATAGGTCGGCACCTGGTGATACCGGAGTGCCTCCCTATACGGAGTACTTCCCCTGTCTTTATACTATGGTACGGTGTGTTAGCAACAAGATATCTGGACCTATAAAACATCTTTGGAATGGACCTTTGAATTAGTTAATAAATCATTTGAAATTCCAGTGATATTATTTGTATTGTTTAATATTGTATTTAATTAATTATTTTATATTTCCTCGTTATATCTTATTCTGTTTATAGTTTTATTAAATGCATTAAACGAGGTAGTAGTTATTAAAATATTTTCTTTTATAAGCTGGGCAAGTACCCTTTCGTCATTTTGGACTGAGGTTATGGCGGAGTCGAATTTTATGGCTTCTTCTTCGTCCATAGTGCCAAAGATGTGTTTGAATACGGTGCCTACTGCGCTAAACCATGCGGAACGTTTATTATGTTTGGATATTAAATGGGAGATTGAGTCATATTCTCGTTTGATGTTATTGAACCTAGTTGTTAATAGAGACAACGTGTTATCACAATAAAGATTATTCGATTGTTGACGTAGAAGTTTATTAGTCAAGTATCTATATAAGAAATATCTATTTGGCTAACAACATCTAATTTACCTCTACTTATTTTTTATTTCCCTATCTTATCAAAGTGGATGCCGGAACTAGAAGGAAGCGGCTAAACCATTTCCGGCTGTGCCTGGGACGATACACTGAAAGGGATATAAATGAAATATGAATGTAAAGTTATTTAATAATAGAAATTAAAAAAATAATATTTTGTTTACTAAAATTAATATAGATTATATTTTATCTTAAATGACTAATATTTAAATGTAATATAAATTAATTTATTCCGGGCATTTCAGCCGGTTTGAATTCGTCGAAGTGATGAGTTACGTGACGTCTCTTAATTAATAGTGTGGCCGTATGCTTGTTGTGGACACGAATTATTCTTAAAGGTCCTTTCCAGACAGGTGAAAGTGCTTTTCCTTGTCTTAAATGGTTCTTAAGGTAAACGCTTGAACGAATTAACCACTGGACCCGACATAAAACACAAATGTATGAAAACTCGTTCAACCAAGTGGAGAATAACCCACACAAAGATTTTATTACTTTAATATAAACATAGATACAAAATTCTTAGAAAGTAACTCTATTTCTAGTGCTTGAACGTAGCCGATAAAATATATCGATGAACGATTTCTCATTCGTTCATCGATATATTTTATAATTTATACAGAAAATGCGTATCGTAAATAAGCTATGCTGTAAGACAAAGGAAATAAAGGGAGAATAAAGGTGAGGTAAGCTTACAATATTTAAACTTAACTAAAATAAAAGAAGCAGGACATTGTTATGGACTTTTTATTCAATTATAAATATTATAAACGTCAATTTTTTTGTAAAGTTTAAATTATTTAAATAGGTTTACTGACTTTTATTATGTATCATCTTTCTTAAAATGTGTTTCTTAGAACTTCTTTTGTTGGCTTGTTTTCTTATTTAACAATTCTAATATTTAAATAATATTCAGCAACGGCTTTCATTAATTCTTCGACGTGATTTACGTCGTCGTTTTCAAATTTGTGAAAATGAATGTCTTCGTACAATGGAAGTTGCAGCAATGTTTCTGTTACTTTTGGCAGGAGAAAGTCTGTTGTGTAATCTTTTTTTAGTCTCTTATTCTGAACACCCTTCCTAAGTTCGAGTTCGCAGTGCTGACAAATAGCTATGGTGTCACTTGAGGGATGTATCAGTTTTCCCTTGTCTTTATGGGCAATGAGACTGCCTTCATTGGTGTCAATTTGAGGGAGGACAGCAGACGTGCAAGTTTCACATTTTAATGACTTCAAAAGTTTGTGAACTACAAAACCAGCAATATATTCAACGACCTTTTGTCCGTAAGGCGAAAGCGTAGTTACATGACGCAGTTCATCATTATCCGGGGTTAAATGCAAAGTTTGGTTGTCGCTGTTACTTCACGCTGTTGTCATATTTATTCTCTCGACAGGTGATTTAGATGAGCAGTTAAGTATTGTAATGGATTCCATCGGTACACAGTTCCCTGAATCTACATCAATAAGTTCTGAGTGAACTAGCATTCTCTTGTATATTGATTCAAATAGCTTGATGGTTGGGTTATCATTGCATCTTCCATGACTACGTATATTACTAAAAAATATTTCAATGTGATCTTGAGATATTTCATGGAAAGGCAAGTATGTCATGTGATTGTCTTTTTTTACTAGGTCTTCAAAAAGTCCCTTAGCACTTTCAGCACATAAGCAGAACCCAAGAAAGCCAGTAAAGCGAAGCGTTTCCATAATATTCGTCTCATTATGTTTTAAATATTTTGTTGTTTCTTCCAGGACTTTAAAGGCCGCTTCATAATTTTCAGAATTCATTGCTCGTTTGAATCCATACTGATGAACTCTGGAATCCAGAATATCAAACAAGATATTAATTTTCTTCAAAAATTCTGCCGTAGCTTTAACACCACAAAAGTTAAGGATTCGAAGCTCTGTATCACAGAATAATAATGCTTCAGCTACACTGTCGCTAAATAGCTGAGATGCAAGCCGAACATTCATGATTTTTGGTCTAAAATAAATGTGATTAGCTCGCAACTTGTTCGCCAAATCGAACAGTTCACTATCTTGTAAATTGTGTAATTCTTCTAAATATTTCCAATTGATTTCTCTGCCTTCAGTATCTTCAATATTTTCGTATGCTTGGAAAGCGTTTCTTACATTTTATAGCATGTGGCATGGGTCTAGAAAGACATAAATATTATTTCCATTTAGGGGATTTTTGAAAAAGGGTTTTAGATTTGCTATATCTAAGCAGCATTCCAATTTCTCGGCTGTAGCTAAATTTGACTTGTGGCCGTCAAATGTAAGCGTTTTTATTTCCACACCACTTGCCTGCACTAGCTCTACTGCTATCAATATAAGTTTCGATTTCTGTTCAGCATTTGTCCCTGCTGTGGCCAAATAAGCTATCGGGACCTTCCAGGATTCATTTAGTGCTACTAACAAAAATACCAATACTTCTGAGGTCATTTTTTCACAATCAGTTTCGACATTGAATCCAAAATCTACATATCCAAATGTTCGTCCAGAATTTATATGATAATCTTCACTCTCCATGATTTTCATCTCGTCAATTATTAATGCTGCAAAGACCTTTTTGTTTCCCACTCTTTCTTTTATTGCTTTTAAGGCTTCACTTGTGAAACCAGGTCTTCCGTCTATGGTACTATACCATCTTGTGTGCGTGGTGCAGGTAAACAAGTATCAAATGTTTTGCGGATATATTTATACGCTCTGGCAGAATAAATATGCAATGTCAAGGCAAACGATTTCAATTCTGGAGTATATGAAAGCGGTACGGTACCAGTTTCTTTTTTCTGCTTCATTCTTTTCAGTAAGTCCTTTGATTTTCCTCCAAGTTTTTCTAATACGACACTATCGTCTTCTGTTACAAGATTTTTTTCCGTCAAACTATTCGGTATTTCTTCTAATGTTGCCACTCTTTTTCTTAAACGGCGATTACTGTATTGTAGTCGTTCAATTTTTTTAGATTGTTCATGTATCTTTTTTCTCAGTCTAATCATTTTTGGAGTATCTAATACTTGAACTTGATTAGACTTTGTTTTTTGCACCAACTGCACCTATACGTTAAAATCTAAAGTTAGCAATGTATTACATTTCAACAATTAGATACATAAAAGACATTTAAGATATAGACATTAGACAGTGTATATCTCCTTTATTATAAGTGTTAAAAACCTGTTAATACAATTTTAGTAATTTTTGGGGAATGAGTCGCTCGCATCCGTAGGCTTTGACCACCTAATCCTAGGCCCACCCTACACGTGTCCCCCGGGTGGTGCTAAACAAGCGACAAAGCCGAAAGAACTGACTCGGCTTCTCGCCGTGTGGTAGCGGCGTAAAAAATACCACACCCTACTTTCGCACCATGAAGCATAGAATTAAAGAAATGGCCCCGAGTTCCCGGCGCCCCTTTAATGGGGCAGGGGTGCGAAGAATCTCCGGGAGGAAAACCGGCGACGAGGTTCGCCACCCGTCACGTTCTGTCCCCCGGAGGGGCGAAAAGTGGATTGCGGATGCCCGTCTGGCTACATTGAATGTATGTGGAGGAATGAATGATAAGATGGATGAAGTATGCGATATGATGCATGATAGAGGAATAGACGTGTTATGTGTAAATGAGACGAAACGGAAGGGAAAGGATGCTACTACACATGGCATGTATACCGCGTACTGGTCTGGTGTAGACGAGACCGAGCGGGCATGCCAGGGAGTCGGTATCATCCTTTCAGAAAGAATGGGTCATTGTGTGAAAGAGTATGAATGTGTAAGCCCGAGACTGCTATGGATACGAATGAAAGTGGGCTTAAAGAAGTTGTTTGTTTTAGGGGTCTACGCCCCAGACATGTCTAAGCCCACTTATATCCGAGACCAGTTTTGGGAGTTGGTAAGAATGGTGCTAATGAAATGCAAGGATAATGAAAATATTGTGATATTAGGCGATTTTAATGGAAGGGTTGGGGTGAGGAGGCTTGGTTATGAAAGGATATTGGGAACGTTTGGTGATGAAAGTATAAATGAGAATGGTGAAAGCCTTCTCGCCGTATGCGTGGAAAAGAATCTTTTTGTGACGAACACTTTCTTTCGTCATAAGAAGATTCACACGTATACATGGGAAAGAGGTGATGATAGAAGTACGATAGATTTCATAATTGTTGATGAAAGAATGAGGAGCGCGGTGGTAGATACAAGGGTTTACCGGGGCTCTAACCTAGGGACGGATCATTACTTGGTCTTATGCCGAATTAATGGTCTTTTCAGACGTTGGAGGCATCGGACATCTGTGTCTACCACTGCGTTACAGCGTATAAGAACAGAGAGGTTACAAGATGAAGGTGTGAGAGAGAAGTTCAAATATAGATTGAGAGAAAATGTAAGTGGTATGGCTGAATTGTGTATGAATGATTTAGACTTGGAGACTGTGTGGTATAATGTCAAGAAAGGTTTAGTGGATGCAGCTACCGAAGTATGTGGTGTAAGTAAGAGAACGAATGAAAGGAAAATTAACACGTTATGGTGGGATGATGAGGTACGGATGGAAGTTGAAGCAAAGAAGAAAGCATGGCTAGATTTACTAGCAACCAAGGCTAGTAATTCTAGCAGTATGAATGATGATATTGAAAGGAAAAAGGCAGTCTTTAGACACCTAAATAAGAGAGTAAAAGAAGTAGTTGAAAGGAAAAAGCAAGAAAGAACGGATATGAATGATAGAAGAATATCGGATAACTTCCAGGCAAACATTAAAATGTTCTGGAAACTCGTAAGAACTACCAGGGGACATTCAAAACAGCCTAGAATGAATGCTATACGAGACCAGAATGGCTGTATTCTGAATGACGAAGTTTTGAGTTTAAGGAGATGGAAGGAATACTTTGAAAGCGTGTTTATGAGTGATGAGACGTTTGAATTAAATGAAATAGAAATTCCGGAAGAAGAGGAAATAGATAGAGATATAAGTATAGATGATATAATGAAAGCAATGAAAAGTATGAAAGCAGGTAAGGCAGCCGGTTATGATAGAGTATCTCTCGAAATGCTAAGGGCTGGAGAAGGAGTGGTGGCAGACCTGCTGTACACCTTGTTTTATTTATGTTGGGAACTTAAGCGGGTACCGGGAGACTGGTGCAAAGCCGTGATAGTCCCAATATATAAAGGAAAAGGATCACAGCAGGACTGTAAAAACTACCGTGGTATCAGCCTTCTTAGCATTGTGGGAAAACTGTATGCTAAGGTACTAATTGAAAGAGTTATGAAAGAAACTGATGGAAAAATTTGGGATGTGCAAGCGGGATTTAGAAAGGGAATGGGATGTACAATTCAGGTCTTTTCCATGCGCATGATCGCGGAGAAGTTTTCGGCCAAAAACCAAAAAGTTTTTTGTGCGTTCATAGACTTCGAGAAGGCTTATGACAGAGTGGACAGGGATGTGTTATGGCAAACACTGAACTCATTTGGGATGAGCGCTGGCTTGATACAGGCATTGAAGTCTCTATATAGGGACTCTAGTGCTTGTGTCAGGATCAACGGGGCCTACTCGGACTGGTTTGGCATCCATAAAGGTGTCAGACAGGGCTGTGTGGCTTCCCCGTGGCTGTTCAACCTATTTATGGACAGTTGTTTGGAAAATTTGAAAGCAGAAGAATGCGGGTTAAGAATGGGTGAGTTAACCGTCAAATGCCTTTTGTACGCCGATGATCAAGTCATACTTGCGTCGTCGGCAGCCGAGTTGCAAATGATGGTTACATTAATGAACAGGACATTAAAAGAAAAGGGAATGAAAGTGAACGCAAGTAAGACGAAAGTTATGGTTTTTGAAAGAGAAGAAAGTAAAACGATATGTGAAATAAGAATAGAAGGGGAGTTGGTAGAGCAAGTAGATGAGTTTGTGTATTTGGGATGTGTGTTTAGCAGAGATGGTAGATATGATAAGGATATAGAACGACGAGTGAATGCAGGAAATAGATTGAATGGGGCTCTACACTCTATTGTGAAAAGTCAGAATGTGTCCAAAAAGGCACGTTTGGCAATTCACAATGCTGTGTTAGTGCCTACTTTAATGTATGGTAGTGAAAGTTGGGTGTGGCAGAAGAAGCACGAGAGTAGAATAAATGCTGTAGAAATGCGGTCATTACGTAGTATGCTAGGGCTGAATCTGAATGACAGGGTGAGAAATAATGTGATAAGAGAAATGTGTGGTTTGCAAGATGATGTTGTAACTAGGATTAAGAAAGGAATGCTTCGGTGGTTTGGTCATGTAGAAAGAATGAATGAGGAAAGAGTGACAAAGCAAATTTATGTTGCAGAGGTGAATGGCAGAGTCGGGAAGGGTCGCCCTAGGCGAAAGTTTATCGACCAAATTGGCGATATATTGAAAATGGGCCAAATTAAGAGTACCTTTAACCGACGAGCGTGTATGCGTAGGTATATGGATGTGGAGGAAGCGAGAGAGGTATGTCAGGATCGTGCCAAATGGAATTCCATAGTCTCTGCCTACCCCTCTGGGTGACAGGCGTAAGTGTTTATGTTACAATTTTAGTAACAAAAATTACTGTTAATTTATTATAATAAAATTATACCTATTTGAACTTACATCTTCCTGTAAGGGGTTTGTATTTTCAGCCAGTACTACCACACATTGGTTGATTTGAACATTTTCTATTGTATGCTTGTTATTTACTTCTTGTGGCTAAAACAAGAGATTTACCTTTATATTAGCAGAAAATTTAATAAAAGCACTGTATTATAATACGTAGGCAAGAACATTTGAAGAAAGTGAAAATCGTACTTAAACATTATTTTTTGTCATGTCATCAATGTAAGTAAGTCATTTTAATAAACTCACGTATATCGGTAAAAACAATGTCGGAACAGCATCTTTTTCGAGTTTTTTCTGTTTCTTTGCATTAGTATTAAAACAGGCAGTACCGAAATGTACACTGCATATTGCGCTGTATTTCTTCGGAATACAGGTTTCATCTCTACGAACTGCTTCTAACCACTTTCTCTTCCGAGAAGGGTCTCTAGGAAATCTGAAAATTCGTGTAATTTACGTGTTTTAATATTTTAAGTACAGATACTAATTATAATTTTTGCATTTATAATATTTTTATTTAATTATAAAAATTATAATTATAAATTTAATGACATCAGATTGTAGGATACTGTGATATAAGTATTCTTAAGTGTTATTGTATTGTACAAATAACATCACCATTCATTCGGTCATAACGTCAAATATCGATATATTTTTCGACATGATCAAGCACTAGTCGATGTGAAATTGACTCACTCCACAGTTTTAGTCAAACGTTCTCAATGGTATAATACAGCCATTTTGTGATGAACGTCAGATGTCAACAATACATAGAAATATCGACTATATTTAACATAGTTGGATAATACAAAGTTTTGTTCAACATTTTATTAAATTTTGTGATAATTAACATTAAATGTAATAAAATAATGTACTTACAAGTGAAAAGAAATAGCGCTGCTTCCGCCGCTATAGTTTTTACACCATTTAACTGAACATTTAGTCATTTTTGGGAGATGTTTTGTCGACAAGTTAGTGCTTGAGACTGACGCAAAAACAAACGACCAAGCCTAAAATTGTTTGGTTACTGACAAGACCGATATAGGTACGTCCGCTCATATGTCGGGTCCAGTGGTTAATTCGTTCAAGGGTAAACGTAATCGCCAGATTTATATTGGAGATGACTTTTGGTGTGAGAGTAATAATATGATTTAGAAGACTTTTTGGATTTTAGAATGTTTTCTACAGCCTTTTCTCGTGTATATTTGAGTTTATGTTGTAACATTTTAATATAGTCGGAATAGGTTGCTCCGGAGCTCCTCTCATACATAGAATTGGGAATATAGGACGGACGGCGTTTTTATAGTGATTTCAGATATTTTTGAGAGTGAAATGGTTACGTTTTAGTTCTCCTTGAGTTTGTGGATGATAGGGGGAAGACCATAACTGTTTGATTTTTAAGAATTGGCATGTGGTTTTGAAAAGTACTGACGTGAAATTTGTCCCTTGGTCTGTTAGGATTGATTTGGGTATTCCAAATAAGGAGATGAAGTGATGAGGCAGTCGCTGGTGTCTTCGGCTATTGGGCTACGTATGGGTTCTGCTACAGAGTACTTTGTTCGTGTGTCGTCTTGTAAGGTGTGTATATAGCGGAGTCTAGCGGTTCCAAATTCGCGTAGATCACCTACTATGTCTAGAGCTACGTGTTGAAAGGGCATGAAAGCAGTGGATGTAGTAGTGATTTCCATAGGAGCTTTGTTTATTTTCCTGAAAGCTTGATTTTCTTGGCAGGCTTTGCATTTCTTGACATAGTATTCTACGTCGCTTCTCATTCCTTTCCAATAATACTGGTCCTGAATCCTATTGTACATCCGGGATGAGCCTAGATGTCCTGCTATTGAGATATCGTGTTTATACTGGAGGATTTTTAGTCTTTCACTTAGATACTATATTATTTTATTATGAGAAATATGGATAGAGATTTGAGAATTGCTGGATATGTAAGTATATTATAGATTTAGGAGTGGAAAAGTCTGTCGAAGAGATCTTCGAGGAGGTCGATTAAAGGTATTTCATTGCTATGGGGATTAGGTATAGGAGGAATAATTTTCCAGTTGCGTGTTGGGAACTTGGGATTAACAGGAAATCTAGAGAGAGCTTCAGCGTTGGTGTTAGCTTTCCCTTTTTTATGAACGACGATATATTCGAATTCTTCAAGTTTGAATCGCCAATGGGTTAATCTGGGTCCTTGCAACTAAACAGCCACTGTAGAGGCTTATGATCTGTGACGATGGTAAAAGTGCGTCCATAGAGATAAGCACGAAAGGCTTTGGTGCCGAATACGATAGCGAGAATTTCTTTTTCAGTCACGATTAAATTGCATTCTGCTTTGTTTAAAGTGTGGGAAGTGAAAGCTGTTGGGTGGTCTTTTCTTATTTGTCCCTGAGATAAGATTGCTAAAATAGTGAAATTGGAAGCGATGCAAGTTAGTACAAAGGGGTTTTAAGAAATCTGGATATGCCAAAACTGGTGAAGTGGTAAGTTTTTGTTTAAGTATTTCAAAGGCTAATTGCTGTTCATTTTTAGCAGAAAGAAGTATCCTATTTAAAGAGAGAGGTAAAAGGTTTGGCTAATTTGGAAAAGTTATAAAAGAACCGTCTATATTAATGGACCAGTCCGAGAAAAGATTTTATGTCTTTAGCGCATTTGGGAACAAGAAACAGCCGTTGTTGTTGATGATATAAGCGACTTCTTCATATAGGAATTCACACTTGTCAGGTTGAAGCTTAAGGTTATAGTTCCATAATCTATCGAAGACAGAGGCATAATTTTGTATGTGACAATTAAGATCGTGGGAATAGACAACTATGTCGTCGAGGTTAACGATGCAGCGGGAGCCTTATAGGCCAGAGAGGTATGTGTTCATGACTATTGGAAAGTAGCTAGGGCGTTTTTAAGTCCAAATGGCATTCTAGGAAACTGGAAGTGACCTTAAGGTACTGAGAAGGCAGTCTTAGGATGAGACAGGAATTTGATGAAATCCTGATGCAACGTCCAGATTAGTGAAGTATTGGCCTTTCCCCAATTGGTCAAGAATTTCGGTTATTTGAGGTATGTTTCTCCGATGGTGACGTCAATGAGTTTTCGATAGTCGATCACAACACGCCATTTACGTTCTCCTGACGCGTCTAATTTTTGGTTTTATGATGTTTTGATTTAGAATTTCACTTATTTGTTTTTCTACTTCTCTTTTGTGGCATTCGGGGAATCTATATTATTTTGTTTGAATAGGGACAACTGTGTTAGTTTTAATTTTATGTTCAATTGCAATGGTGCACGTGAATTGGTCGTCAGGGTGGTGGAATATATCCGAGTAGTTGGAACATATTTCCAATAGAGCGCTTTTCCCTTCGCTATTAAGATGAGAGTTTCTTAATTGTTTTATGACTTCGTTTGTCCTTTTCGATACGTTGACAAACGGTGGTTTGGAAAAAGCTATAGTGTTTTCAAGCCGTATTGGATCTATTTTTAAATTAAGGTTTGGATGGATTATAGCAAGGTTTTCGTAGATGTTCACTACTGTAATATTGACGCATTTATTTTCTTTACGTTAATTAAACAGATTGCAATTAGTAATTAGTCAGATATAGTGTGTTGATCCAGAATCATTCATTCGCGAACTTCTGGGTTATTAACTGTACATTCGATTACAGTTTCCGTGCGAGGGGAGGTTGTATATATTGGTTCAGAAAAGTTAAGTTTAATTGAATTAGCACCTATTTGTAGTGTTCCTTGAGAATTATTGATTTGGCGCTGGAAGTCTTTAAGAAGATCGTTACCGACAATACCGTCATGATTTAAATTCAGATCTTGAACGACATGAAATTAGTGTGTAAAATATTTATTAGAGCTTAAGTATATTTTCACGGGAAAGCTGCCTAATATAGGAGTTGTTTCGTCTCCAGGGTCGATTCCTTTAAGTGCTATTATTTGAATACTTAGAACTGGAAGGTATGATATAGATTTCGACTTTAGTAGGCTTACTGAACCTGTATCTACTAGGAAGTACAACGGTTTGGGTGGCAACCGATGTCTGGATCATGACATGAGGTAGGTATAATTTCTCTATATTTCTATTTATTTCCTTACCCTTAATTTGACTTTATTCTGATTTCAGGTTGTGCATTGGAAGTGGCGTGACATTACGATTTGGATTATGCAGGTTCTGGATGTTAATGGGCTTGGAATATTTAATCGGAGGAATAGATTCAGTGAGTTGCAGGGGTTTTTATGTGAGATAGGAATACGTGATGCTGCAATGGATGCGTATGATACTTTAGGATTGGTAAGTTTTACAGGGATTTGTGTACGGAGATTGGATTCAGTGGATGCAGTGATATTCGACTTGTTGGTTTGGGGCTGGTTACCCTGTCGGTTAAATCGATTGGATACAGTGGATGCAGTGATATCCGACTTGTTAGTTTGGGGCTGGTTACCCATTCGGTTAAGTCGGTTAAATACAGTGGAGTTAGTATAAGGGCGAGATTGAGCCCTAGGATTTTATATGAAGGAAACAGTGATATTCGACTTGTCAGTTTGGGGCTGGTTACCCTGTCGGTTAAGTCGATTGGATTCAATGGATGTGTCATTTATAATTGGAATAGTATGTATGCGAGGCTTTGGACTCGCGGGATACTGCCGAGAACCCTTTATTCGTTTAAATTATGATCAACCTCATCGTATCCTTGGTCTACTGCGCCCACCTGTTCGACAGAGTGGATTTTATGCGGTGTGTTTTCGCCACGCTGTTGGAACATGTGAGGTGGACCTTGTGAAATTGATGTACTGAACTGTTATCTGCTATTATTATACTGTCATTTGCGACAGTTTTCTATGTCCTGGCCGACACTCTTACAGTATCAACAAAATACATTGGCCCTAAAATTGTCGGGACGGCAGTTCTGTTGAAAAGGTAAGTCGCCCCTACGAGGGGGCGGCGATCGTCTTTCGTTGTATGTATATTGGTTGAGATTGTGGCGGTTGAGGTCTTTTTCCTATACTAGAAAGGATCTTTACTTCGGCTACTGCGAAGTTCACGGCTGAATTTAAAGAGTCAGGGTCACGGCACCTGACTTTCTGGGATATACGCGGTTGGAGTCCTATAACGAATGTATGAAGGGCTAGGTCCTCCATAGCTGCTACGCGACCTGATGGTTCTGTTTTTCTTTTTGTTGAAATAGAAATATTTACTTCCGTTAATAAATTAGCCAGGCATGTTATTATCCTCAAAGCAAATTGATTTACTGATTCTGTGGAACTTTGCTTGCAATCCGGTAGGTCTGATAGGAGGTGAGAGTAGTGTTTTCTTTCACCGATCTGCTGCTTTAAAAATTCTAAAAACTGTTCAAACGATTCGAAATCTTTTATGCTACATGTTGTTTCCACCCTATATTCTAGTTGACTAAGTACTATGTATTTAAATAATATTGATTTTTGGGATTTAGAAACTAGACTGTATGCATTTTGACAATTGGATATAAACGGATTTAGTTTTTCCCGTGACCCGTCAAAGGGTTTAATGAATTTTAATAATACGCCTATTTCTACTATTTTTTCTTCTGCTTCACCACGCATTGGTTGGTTTCTAGAGGCACAGGGAGTTTATTTACACTTAATAATTGTGATATTTAAGTTGTACGTTTACAAATTAAAATTAAACTGGTAGTCCGCTTATCGGCTGAAGCATGTAACAATGAACAACAAAACACAGAACAATGCTAACTAATACACTTATCGTAACATAAACACATTCAACAATGAAAGCACGGTGACTTATTAATGAATAGAACAATGAATACAGTTTATATTTGAAGTATTATAACATGAGACTTGTATGATTGGGAAATAAATTATATTTAAAATTAAATTAAAGGATGTCTTTGCTCTGAGTTCGAAATAGTTATTTATAAGAAGATCACTTACAGGAATAGTGATAGTGATAAACAAGCTTGCGTTTGTGTTTATTATGCGTTAGAGACAGACCTCTGTGTGCCAGCAAGGATGAGGATGATGGTGATGCGTAGGGATCACCTGGTGATAAGTAGGATGCTAGCTGCTGCAGAAGGCCTGTGCTTGGGACGGGCTGAATATTAATTTTATTAATGTACTTTCACTTTTAATTTTAATTATTTTCACTTTTGATTTAATTGTACTTTATTGAAGTTTAATTTATTAGTTCTTGAATGATATTACTCTTCGGAAACGTATTCGGGTAGGATTTTCGTATCCCACCGCTGCCACCAATATTATACGGAACCGAGGTTAGAGCTTTTAAAAAAAACTATTTATTAAACAACACGATATAATTGAATAAGATTATTAACAATAAAGATTTAGTAAACTTAACACTTTCACTGTCCGGTTTTCAGATACAATAGTAAGACAATAGCAGTGACCTATATGTAGTGCACGGGACAGCGAAAGAATTAATATAGAAATAACTGGGACTTAGAATAACGATATAGTAAAGATTTAGTAACGATATAGTAACGACTCATTAACGATGTATGAATGAGACTGAGACTGGAACGAGTTTGACTGTATATAGAAGATTGTAAATTGATTCGGCGTTCGTCGGGAGATCGGTTATATAGGTTTTATGTCGCTGACGCAGCAGCGTGAAAGAGATGCGTTAACCGATTTCCTAACATTGACGGGGTATACCAGTTCGAATGCGTTGCATGTCAGGAAGCTGGGTTAGGACCAGAGGAGCGTCTGCTGCGGTAGAATGGATAATTAATTGTAAGGATTTTATCATACAATTCCTGCGCAAACTCTCCGAAATGTATCTTGTAATAATTTAAAATTAAAAATTTTGTACAGCCGACTTCATTATAAGTTATTTAAGAATAACTCAAAAACTATTGGTCTGTCCTTGATCAAATTCATACGGGACTACAAGAGAACTATCAGCTTTCATATAAAAAAAGAATCATCCAAATCGATTCACCCAGTACAAAGTTATGAGGTAACACACATAAAAAAAACATACAGTTGAATTGAGTACCGTCTTCTTTTTGGAAGTCGGCAGAAAAACCGAACCATATTGGTGTCACCAATAAGCCTCTTAGCACGCTGCTTATAATATTTTCTGAAACAAAATAAAAAGTTTCAATTCGGGTGAGTTTTAATTAGTTCGGAATGATACAACTAGATCTGTAGGTGAATATACAAGCCACGTATTTCCAATTACCGCAGTTGTTATGTGCTAATTGGAGATTGTGAATTGTCAGTGGCTGTCAGTTGCATACTGACATTAAAATATTAACACTTTCACTGTCTGGTTTCCAGACACAATAGTAAGACAATAGCAGTGCACTATATGTAGTGCACGGGACAGCGAAAGGGTTAAGTTGATAAAAGGCTTGAAAGACTTCCATTTGAAATTTATATTATGCTGAATATTTTAATTGGATTTGCAATAGCTTAGAAGATTTTCGACCTATGTTCTTTCCTCACTCAAAAGGATCATCACATTCGTCAGGCATACTTGTCTATTAAGGTGAAGTCGCGGGGGAAGAGGAGTATTGTTATGACGATAAGTGTTACGGCCGGCAGCTGCCTATCCCAGGAGTAGAATCCTTCGCGGCCCATAGACGAAGAAGCTACAGGCAGATGCTGGTCGGGCGTCCTGACGCCAAGGGTTAAAGTCTAATTACACTAAACAATCCGGGGGGAGCGTTACAATTATTGAACAGAGCTTACTTACCTCTATTCAAGGCGACTGGTCCCTCAGGATTCGGTCAGATCTCGTGTGGGTGTATTGTGCTAGGAAGTAAAGGTCAGTGATGTGTATTTGGGTGTGGCTGGTAGTGTTATTGACCTTATTTGACCGTTCCCCCTGCAGCAGTTCGGCCCTCAGCTCCTCTCCAAGCTAAGGTCGCCTTCCGCAGTCACTTTCTTCCTTTGTTACGATTTACTCGCGAAAATGAACACAGAACGTACGGTTCAAAGGTCACCGTTATTTCTAGAATATTAACTACCGCACTAGTAACTAATACAGTCGAATCCACTTATACAGACTCTGCGTTAAACCTAAAGTCCCGGGTAAACTCTCAACACGCGCTACCATTCCCAGTGGTATATTTACTATACGCGCCCAACACAAAATTAGATCTAAGAGCTCCCAAACAAACGGACTGCCTTCTCTGTCGACGCGAAGAAGACTTCTAATCTTTCGCTCTCGACTCCCACCGTTCAGTAAGCTCGGACGTTCAACACGCGCGAACGTCATCCCGTATCAGCCGAGCCGAGAGCCATCTAACGTCGATGCCTGACACCAACGCTTTTGCGTAAACAAACCCCCGTCCCGGACATAAGGATTTAGGTCCGCGAGCAAACCGGTCAGCGGGACAGGGTCGCGACGGCAAGTTGCAAGATCGAATCTACAACCAAACTAGGCCACCCTACGCACCCAATCAGATCTTGCAACCCTGACCAACGCCTCAAAATTACAGCCCCAACGTGGGCTAGCCGGAAAGTTGAACTGGATGCCCTTCCTGGTCATCGCAGCACATAAATAAGTCCTATTCCTAGACAGAAGTCAGACGACCTACTTCAAACACCTATCTGCGCTCCTATGATTAGTTCCGCAATTCGACCGGATCAGGTCTGCAAACAGCGACGCGACACGAAGCGGCCCAGAGGGACCTTCAAGCTTCAGTGCAGAGAGCACCCCCAAATTCCCCATGAACGTCGTCTGTGGAGAGCTGAACGAAACGCACAGATGGTCCCTAGCAGGTGATCCTATGCTCATATTTCAACTAATTTTTCAAAAGCATCAATGGTCAATTACAGAATTAATTAAAACAAGTAATCACCGATGCACATAGGTCAACTTGGCAAAGTAAACAAAACAATAAACGTAAGGGACAGCCCTATTTCTTATTTCAAATAAATATCTTAGACAGTGCCAACAAAATCTAAACCAAAAGAGAATTGACTCCTATTTCCTTCGGCAACCACAGGGTTATCTAATTTCAACCTTCTTTATCACAAAGAAAAATGATTAAACACTATCACAAGCATTAAAAAAGGGCACACAATTTAATCTCAATTTTCCGTGCAACAATGAACGCAGTAATCAAATGTATTTACAAAAAATATGCAGCAGCATTTAAAGGAGTATTTTAAATTCAATTCTCTTAATCATAACCGCTACAATATGAATTTCGCGGAAAACCCAAAAGCATTTTAATTTAAATTTAAAGAATTTTTAACTAAGTGCTCGACCAAACCAAATCCAATACCCCTTGAGAGCGTGATTCAACTCTCCAGGGGGTCCTAATCTTCCCACCACCAAGTGGAGGCCACACCGCGTGAACCCGATACTAACAGAGCGCAACCGCTAACGGTCGCCACTCGGGTTGTACGCCCTCACTGAGGCCGTCGGCAACAGAACAGCTTGACAAGTGGACTGTTGACGGCTTAAGGCTCAGTAGAGGCAGCCATGGTGGGAGCTAAGGCGACAGCTAGCTAGGGCCACCTCCATCAAATGGGGTACAGTGGTACACCAGTCGCGGCCACTCAGCTAACGGGAGTGAGAAGGGTCCAGCGGACCGATGAGTGGCCGTGAAGTTCCTCTTCGCACGCTGAGGGGGGGGGGGGTGATGACACCCCCGCCCCTAGGGGAATTACCCCCCGACTGGTCGGGGGAGGGACCCCTTCCAAACCTAGGGGTCTGTTGGCTAGCCGGCGGGCGCCGAGCGTCGCCCGTCAGAGGGCGTGGCGGAGCGCCCCCGCCCGTGGGGGTCGAGGGCCTGGCAACGCCCCGAGAGGAGACGCCGTTCGCACCCAGGCACAGTACGGCATGGTGATTGCCCTGGCAATGCAGACAGGGCCGCCGGTGCGGACAGTCTCGCTGGAGGTGCCCTTCCAAACAGGAGTAGCACCAGCGGCGCTCCTTGGCGATAGTTCGCCTAGCCGGACTCGGCTTACCTAATAATTTTGGGCAAGACGTTACCCGGTGATCAGATGCTCGACAATAGGAGCAGGGGGGGGGGGGGGGTTGACGACGACTTGCCCGGCGGATTTCGCCTCTCTCTGGGCACGGCTCGTAAGTCGTCGACGGTGCCCGCCGCGTGCTCGATCTGTCGGCACTGCTCCTCCAAAAACCGCAACAGGTCATAGAAGGGCGGAATATAGGAGGCCTCGTCCCCGCCGTACCTCTCCTCAAAATGCATTCGAAGGTCGAGAGGTAGACGGGACAGCACGATGCGGAGCAACAAGAAGGCCCATTCGCCCACTGGTACATCCAGCCGCCTCAACATATTACAGGCCACCAAGACTGGATCCAACAGGTCCGGACGTAGTCTGGCCCGGTCACTAAGCAGCGGGAGTCTCAGAAGCTGCTTAACATGTTCGTCCGCAATTCGCCGGACGTTGACGTATCTTCTGACTAGGAGGTCCCGAGCAGTCTGGTAGGCGTCGTCCGACAAGCTCAAATGGCTGACAACGTCCAGGGCCTCCCCCTCCAGTGAGGCCAGGAGGTACGCCATCTTCTGGCTCGGGGTCAAGTCACTCCGGGCATCCACTAGGCCGTCGAAAAGACCAACGAAGGTCAGCCACTCGGAAAGGACCCCGGAGAACTTTGGCAAGTCCAGAGTTGGGAGTCGTCCCAACAGCTCCGGCTGAGGCTGCTTCCGAAAGGACTCGGGCAGGCCACTCGTCCGAGCTTCACGCGCCTCCTCGGCATACCTGCCTTCAGCCTCGATCAACTCGTCCGTGAGCCACAAGAACTGCTCGTAGTCTGCGAAGCAGGAGTCCAGGACTCCCTTTTCCACATCCGAATCCTCAAGCTCAGCGTAAGCCTCCTCCACTGCAGCCCTTCGAGCATCGACCTGCTCGAACCGCTTCATCAAATTATGGACCCTATCCGGTCGACCTATCAAAGCATGGGCGCTGGTGGCCCAGCGTAACTCAGTCCGCAGGCAACGGATTAGCATCTTGGGCGAGGACATCATTACTAAATACAAATTACGACGCCGCTCGAGCACAATTACAAAAATAACAAATAAAAAATACAAAAAAATTAACAGCTAACCAATGCAGTTCCTATCAAATCGAATTGAATAGAAATTACACAAATAAGAACCGCTATTTATTAAATCAAACACAAGTTAGTACAAAAGAAAAGGCAAATCAAATTAACAATAACAAATACTAGTGCGATCAAATCAAGTTAAATTCAAATTACGTAAATACAAATTACCACTCTTTAGTTCAAATACAAATTACAATACGAAAGATACATAACGAAGATACACATCAACAAAAAATACCTTGCTCGGAAATTGACCCTTCGATAAGTAATACACTACAACCATCCGACAACGATAATTAACCGATTACGTAAAAATAACCATCTACCTACAAATTTACCCGCAAACAACAAAGCAAGCTAACAAAGAAAGGAATTTTATTATTACGTATATAATAAAAAAAAATATTTTTACGTATTACGGACGGGCGTGATTGTAGACACAAAATTAACCCAATCAACCCAACGCTCCCTGCCACCAAAATTATTTAATTTTTATCAAATACTATGGTCGGTGGATCGACCGGGAATCGATCCCAGCACCGCGTTCTGCTACCAAATGTTACGGCCGGCAGCTGCCTATCCCAGGAGTAGAATCCTTCGCGGCCCATAGACGAAGAAGCTACAGGCAGATGCTGGTCGGGCGTCCTGACGCCAAGGGTTAAAGTCTAATTACACTAAACAATCCGGGGGGAGCGTTACAATTATTGAACAGAGCTTACTTACCTCTATTCAAGGCGACTGGTCCCTCAGGATTCGGTCAGGTCTCGTGTGGGTGTATTGTGCTAGGAAGTAAAGGTCAGTGATGTGTATTTGGGTGTGGCTGGTAGTGTTATTGACCTTATTTGACCGTTCCCCCTGCAGCAGTTCGGCCCTCAGCTCCTCTCCAAGCTAAGGTCGCCTTCCGCAGTCACTTTCTTCCTTTGTTACGATTTACTCGCGAAAATGAACACAGAACGTACGGTTCAAAGGTCACCGTTATTTCTAGAATATTAACTACCGCACTAGTAACTAATACAGTCGAATCCACTTATACAGACTCTGCGTTAAACCTAAAGTCCCGGGTAAACTCTCAACACGCGCTACCATTCCCAGTGGTATATTTACTATACGCGCCCAACACAAAATTAGATCTAAGAGCTCCCAAACAAACGGACTGCCTTCTCTGTCGACGCGAAGAAGACTTCTAATCTTTCGCTCTCGACTCCCACCGTTCAGTAAGCTCGGACGTTCAACACGCGCGAACGTCATCCCGTATCAGCCGAGCCGAGAGCCATCTAACGTCGATGCCTGACACCAACGCTTTTGCGTAAACAATAAGCCACGCACCCTATCCATCGCGACTTTGGTAGGGCCGCACCGTTCATGCGTTAGTGGTGGTTCGCGATGGAAGGTATTGCGAGGCGCCGCTCTCCCTACCCTGTGCGGTCGAATCTTGGCTAGCGGCGGAGCGAAAGACAATGGGCTGGCCATTTACCTTATACAACCAACAACCGATGGGAAAGAGATTCTTAAGTAGTACCCTCGTACCGGTAAGCGAAGTGTAGAGTGGCCTCGCACTAGATGGAGTGAGGACCTGAATAGAGATGCAGGAAGATGGCTAAGGACCATGCTTTATAGTGTGCCTTTGGGGAGCCCTATCTTCAGCAACGGACTTGTGATTAGTTGGAATGATGATGAGGACGATAATTAAGTCGAACGATTCATCCCCTTTAATAACATCAAGAGATAGGACAAGTGGTAAAATTAAACATTTTGTACAACCGACTTCAATATAAATAAAATGAGAACATCATCAATGTAGTCGAAGTCAATTAAATACGCATTCTTAAGGATAACTCAAAAACTACTGGTCAGATCTGGATCAAATTTATATGAGATCACATGAAAAGCACCAGCTTTCAAATAAAAGAAAGAATCATCAAATTCGGTGTACCTTGAAAAAAGTTCCGAGGTAACACATAAAAAATACCGTCGAATTGAGTACCTCCTCCTTTTTTTGAAGGCGGTTAAAATAATATTAAGATAGCGGAAGCTCTTAACCAGGAAGGTATGGCAAGAGTCAGTAGTAACTTGGAAAATGAAAGAATGCGAGTACAACATACAATAGATATCCATATTAATTTTTTTGTAATATATAAAAATAAACTAAGGAATGGAAACTATGAAAACGAAGGATTTCTTGCATTACACAGTTCAATGAAAAGGAGGAAACAATAATTCGTTTACCGTATAGTAGCGGTGTATATACATATAATAACACGCAACGTCCCGGGTATGTAGTAAAAGGCGACTATACGAAAGGCCAGAAAAATCTAGTGGCTTTCGATATATGGCGGTTCAACCAATTATTTTATCTGGGTAGCTGTTACGTCAAAGCCAGACAAAAAATATCCAGTTCAGCCGTCATGTTTTCATAAAGTAATTCGACAAAAGTTTCAGTCGCTTCTGTTTGGGGAGTGACCTCCAAACTTGTGATAATGGTTACAAAAGAGCACACAGTACACCTGGTAAGCGCTTATGGTAAACGTATATTGCAGCACAAAGACATTTACATCTATCCTTGATTAAGAATCGGAATACAGATACGTTGTCACCCCTGAAAACTAAGATGTAATGCCTCGTTTCCAGTAAATAGGGTCTTCGGTTCTCTACCTTGCTGGCACAGGGCATCTCTTATATCAGAGTGATTTATGAAGCAATGTTTAAGAAATATTTTATTTCTCCAACAGTACAGATTTTATCACGATATCTTCATGTTTCATAACTTAAAGTAGCCGTAGTAGTAGTAGTAGTAATTGAATAAACAATTTCATTGATGCCAACAAGGATGTAACCCGGGTTACTGGCGTTTTCTTTTTTATAAAATAATTGAACAAACGAGCACACAGTCCATCTGATGGTGAGTGGATGCTGTGGCCTATACACATTAATATTTTATCCTCGATTAAGAATCAAAATCCAATGCGTTGTCACCTCTGAGGACTAAGATGGAATGCCTCGTTTCCAGTAAAAAGGGTCTCCGGCGTACTGTAAAATTTACAGCGGTCGCTTAGCCCCTGGGCTTTAAAGGTACGGCCTCTAAAAATACTCTTTAGAGGGAAAATTAGATTTGATAAAATATATGAGAATACCGGATCCGTTTTATATGGTATACATTTAATTAATTCTGCTCATGTATAAAGATAAGATAATTACTTTGATGTTAAACACTTTTATACGTGGCAGAGCCATGCTGCAGCTATATTAGTTGTATAGTTGTAGCACGAATAGATCGGCTCGACCGGGGGAGGACCACGCTCTCACAGAATACCAGCGTAAAAATAGCAGCTTAACACTGCTGTGTTTCGTATGGTGAGTGTAGAGAACCGGAGACGCTTTTTACTGGAGAAGAGGCATTTCATCTTAATCCTCACGGGTGACAACGTATCTGCATTATGAATCTTTATTGAGGATAAATGTAGATGTCTATGGGTCACCACCACTTACCATCAGGTGGACTGTGTGCTCGTTTGTCACCCTATCCTATAAAATAAAAAAAATACACAAGTTTTTACTTATAACTAAAATTGAACTCTGAGTCTGTAATATCGAAATTACTGCCTTCTAACGAGTTCAGGAAGTTATTTGTAAACCATTTAGATATGAATAGCTATTTGTAAAATTTTTGTCTCTCTGTCCGACCTAATCTTCGGAATCGCTGAACCGATTGTGATGAAACTTTATGAATAAGCAGAGAGCAGTGCCATAAGTGATATTGGCTATATGTCATGCGAAAAACGTGGAGTGCCTTATTGTGAAATCGAATATTTTATAAAATAAATGGTCATAATTGAAAATCGAAATGGCGCCACATTAATAAACCCCACCTAGGCACTAGTTTTTTTTAATATGCTACCACCACACTAGGATTTTCTCCTGTATCGTGGAGGCAGTTTACAAACTCAAATTGCTCAAGGACAAACATCTAAACCAGGAACAATTATTTGTAGGCCATAAAAATACTTGTTCCGTGCGGGATTCGAACCCGCGGCCCCCAGCTCAGCAACTCATTGCTAAGCGACTGCGCTATGGAGCCGTCAAATAACTACTTAACACAGACTAGAAATATTTTTTATAGAAGAGGGGGCAAACGAACATGTCGCTCACCTAATGGTAAGTGACTACCGCCGCCCATGAACAACCGCAACACCAGGGGAGTTGCAAATGCGTAGCCGGCCTTTTAGAAAGGTGTAAGCTCTTTTCTTGAAAAATCGCCGACGGTAAACAATTCCACAGAGAAGTTGTACGAAAACTCCTAGTAAAACACACATTCGTAGACCGCCAAGCATCCAGATGGTGAGGATGGTATTGCGAAAATTGACGCGATATGCGTTCGTGAAATTTGGCGGCTGGAATTAATCCGAACAATTCCTCAGAGCACTCCCCGTGGTAGATTCGATAGAAAATGCAAAGGGATGCAACATCCCTACGCAGCGCCAGTGTATCGAGCCGATCAGAAAGAACTCGGTCGCCAACGATTATAACCGCTCTGCGCTGGATGCACTCAAATACAAGGAGGCTGGCAACTGGCTCCGGCCAAGAGATGAGAACAGTATTTCAAGTGAGGCCGAAATTGCGCTTTGAAAAGTTGCAAGCGATGTGCCGGCATGAAATACTGTCTCGCTCTGCTGAGCACGCCAAGCTATTTAGAGGCAAATTTGGCCTTTCCTTCCAAGTGACCACGAAACTGCACACAATTCGATATGTCGACGCCCAGGATACCGATGCTAACTGAAGCAGCAAGGGGAGTGCCTTGAAACTGAGGAGATACGACAAAAGGGTTCTTTTTAGCGGTAAACGCGCAAACTTATGTCTTCTGGGGATTGAACTGGACTAGATTTATTTACACCCAATCCGAGACTTTGTTCAGCAAAGACTCGACTTCAGACACAAGTTTGTCCCGGTACTCGGCGACGTTTTCCCGAGAAATATTGGCATGCCCGGTGTATAAGGCATCACCAGTGCCGTTGTCTGCATAGCAATTAATGTTACCAGCTTCCAACATATAATTGTAAAGTTACAGCATATATATCTTCCCACTGTTGGGTACAGGCCTCCTCTCCTTTCTGAGAGGGTTTTAGGGCAAGGAAAGGTCCGCCGCGCTGCCCCAATGCTTGTTTGCGAACTTCAAATGTCTTCGAAATATATTTTTTTTCTTCTTTGTAAGACATGCAGGTTTCCTCACGATGTTTTCCCTCACCGTCAAGCACGTTGTAAATCAGCACTTAAAATTGCAATTAACAATTTCATTGGTGCCGGGGATCGAACCCGTGTTTTCCAAATCCGGGTCCCAATTCCTTTGGGCTATGTATATAACATATAATTGATGCATATAAAATAAGAAACAGCGTTGGTGATAGCACGCAGCCTTGTAGAACACCTGCGTTAGTGGGCTTGTAATCATAGCATGCACCGTCTTCTACGACCTTGATGCTCCGATCAGCAATGAAAACGGTGATCCAATTGCACAATTTCTCGGGAAGCTAATAGGAAGGGAGCTTCGAAGGAAGCGCTTTGTGTCAGACCCGATTGAGGACGTTCGCTATGTTCAATCTAACGGCCAATGCATCCCCTTTAGACTCTACTGCCTCCGCCCATCTATGAGTCAGGTAGACCAGAAGATCAGGAGCTGATCGACCCTGACGAAAGCCGTATTGGCAGTCACTAATCAGCTGGTGATCCTCAAGGTACCTCATGAGCTGGCAGTTTATAATGTTAAATAATATTACTTCCTTAGCCAAGACATTAAATATTTTTCTCACCATTTTGTTATAGA
Organism: Parnassius glacialis; assembly: GCA_033319125.1. Taxonomy (NCBI): domain Eukaryota; kingdom Metazoa; phylum Arthropoda; class Insecta; order Lepidoptera; family Papilionidae; genus Parnassius; species Parnassius glacialis. Next base: position 24,224,840 of record JAVANC010000018.1, read on the forward strand.
ATATGATGTCTTAAATTTGAAAGGCTATCTTGCTATTAATACAGACATAAAAAGAAAAAAGTAGAAAATATCGAAATATAAGATATCGTACTCTCTGTACATAGTTTCAATTGAGTCACGTATTTTAGTTTCACTCTAAGGAAATCGCATTCGAAATTGCCATCCGTGCGGTCCAAGCATTAATGTTATTTCACGTGACGTTAGAGGATTTTTTATATGTAGAATACCATGACACACGAACACATAGTCTATCTGATAGTAAGTAGGCCTGAAGGTAAGGTTATCTATCCTCGATTAAGATTTAAAATGCAAATGCGTTGCCTCCCCTGAGGACTAAGATGAAATGGCTTATTTCCATTATAAAGGGTTTCCGTTTACCTAAACTCACCATACCTACAAAACACAGCAGCATTAAGCTGCTATTTTACGCTGGTATTCGTGAGATTGTGGCTCTCCCCCCTTCCAGCCGACCCATTCGTGCTGAGCTACAACCATAATATAATTTATTTATTTATTTATTTATTTATTTATTTATTTATTATACATCCACTTATTACTATCATTACAGGATTGCCCTAATACGATAGATAAGTCATACTTTTGTTATCTTAGACATAATAAGTTTATAAACTAAAACATATATATAACAAGGTAGCTTTTGTGAACTCGTTCAGAGAGCATCCGAATAAATCAATTTGCTCAGCCACCGCATTGAGTGTACGTAATGCGCGCGTGACGGGCGCCTCACGTAATAGGTTGGTTCTCGCACGCGGTAGTTCCAGCAGTCGCACTCGTCGGCGCCGTTCCACACTTCGATCTGGCACGCATAACTTTATCTCCTGCAGGATAGCTGGGTTATTAACTACACCCCGTAACACCTTAAACAAGTATGTGGCCAGCGATACTTCCCTTCTTACTTCTAGTTTACTGTATCCAACCATACCGAGAACAAACAGAGTAGGATACAGTAACGGATAACCCGGATATACTCCATATAATTTGAGATATAAAAATCTAGCAAATTTGTTTTGAACACTTTCCAACATTGACTTATACTTGTCTTCATTTGGAGCCCAAATCACAGAGTTACACTCCAAATGACTTTTTACCATCGTTTCATACAAGGCCCTTATTGCGTTGATGTTAGTGAACTCGTTTGCTTGTCTCAAGACAAAACCAAGATTGCGGTATGCTCTCTTGCAGACTTTAGTAATGTGTTCTCGAAACTTTAAATCACTTGTAAAATAAACACCCAGATCTTTGACTTTCATGACGCGCTGCAGCTGCTTTCCCTCCATGTGGTACACGTGATGGCGCGGAACACATGCTCGGCTAAATGACAACGTAGAGCATTTGTCCAAGTTAAAATAAAGTTTATTGTCCCTGCTCCACTTCATGACCTCATTTATATCCCGCTGCAGTCTAGCATGGTCTAAGGTATCTCTTATTTCGATAACTAATTTTAGGTCATCGGCAAATAAGAGGCACGTCGATTCCTTGATCACCTCCGGTAAGTCGTTTATCATAATTATAAAATGGAGAGGACCCAAATTACTTCCTTGACTGACTCCTGACCTTGTAAAGTACTGCTCAGAGTAGCACCCGCCATAGTCAACGTACTGACGTCTGTCTCGCAAGTAGCTTGCGAAGAAATTCAACGTATGTGGTGTGCAGCCTATTCCGGCCAACTTCGCCATCAAGATATCATTATCGACCGTATCAAATGCCTTACGAAAATCGAAATAGGCCACATCAACCTGTATCCCTGCATCAACTGCTGGGACTACTTGTGACATTAAATGCAGCAAGTTCCCGGTTGTACTCCGACCAGGGCGGAAACCATGTTGCGAGTCAGACAGCAGAGTTTTTACCTGCATATACAAGCAGTGGTGAATGGCCGATTCGAATACCTTGGCTGGTGTGCATAATATCGCTACAGGTCTGTAGTCACTAGGTTCCGGACCTCCACGACCTTTCGGTACTGGAACAACTCGAGTAAGCTTCCACATATCAGGAGAGGTCGCGGTTACGATGCAGGTATTAAATAAATGTAGTAACGGTTCCACCAGAGCAAAGCGACAATCTCTAAAAATGAACGGTGGTATACCGTCCGGTCCTACCGAGTGCTTCGGCATTAGTCGGGAGAGCGCGCGGCGCACCTCCGCCGGCTGTAGGGCCGTGAGATGCACCCATGCACTCCCTTTTGAAGCCGCGCTAGCTGCTGACACGTCCAGTACAGACGGTTTTTGATTGTACACGGAATTAAAAAATTGTGCAAATTCGTCAGCGCATTCCTGATTCGATAGGACTCGTCCATTTTTAATTAAATGGTGCTGGGAAGAGTTACCTTTTTTTAGCCTCACGTAGTTCCAGAAAGCTTTCGGATTCGTTGCCAGATGGTTCTGTACACGATTTTGATAAGTTTCGTGAGCGAGTGCGATCTCTGCCTTCACTTTTGCTCTACACTTAGCGAACGCTTCATAATGACTACGTAATTTACTCCTTTTATATTTTTTGTGTAAAACGTACTTTATTTTAATATTTTTTATAATCTCCGGTGTATACCATACAGGGTAAATATATCTAGCATCTTTAGGTTTTTGCTTTTTAAGAGGCACACAAGTATCAAAAATTTCACTTATCTTATTATAAAAAATGGTTAATATTAAGTTGGGATCATGTACTGTATATATTTCACTCCAGTCTGTAGTCATTATTAAATAATATAAATAATTAAAGTTAGCTTTATTGAAATTCCATTGCTTATACGGTACCTGAGTCAAATCACGGTGATCATCGGTCTGTCTGTGGCACGCTGGTGGCATGTGGACAGTGACGGCCACGACGAGTGAGGGATGGTACGAGTCCACGGGTTGTAAGGCCTCATCTCCCGCACATACTGACACATGGTCGTGTCCGCTCAACACAAGATCAAGCTGTCTACCACTACAGTTAGGGACCATATTACTCTGAACAAGTTCACAGAAGGCTACAAAATATTCATATGAATTAAGTACATAGTTACTGCATGAAAACAAGTTAAAATCTCCTACTATTACAACATTGTTTTTATATTTAATACATATTTTTTCTAACAGATTGAACATTACTATATACTCATTATCTGCCGTCTGTGGCGGAATATATACTACACAACAAGTAAATAAAAAACGATTCCGAATATGAATAGTAGCACAAATTAATTCGAATTTACAAATATCTATATTTATATCGTAGGACATCGGTACTTCTCTTATCTGAAACGGCGGTGCAGCAACTAAAAGTACTCCTCCTTGCTTACGTCCATCGGCACGATCACATCGCAATATGGAATAGCCGGTTGGTATAATCTCCGCGTTATGAATCGATTCGTTGCACCCAGTCTCTGTAATGGCAAATATATCCGAACCAGAGGATTCGATTAAAGATAAAAAATTTAATGTCTTTGTTCTTAGACCTCTTACATTTTGATATAAAATATTTATGGTCTTAATTCGTAGATTGTTGCCCTGTGAGGTGTTGGTTCTTGCTTGATCTACGAAACCAAATCCATTCGCTGTATTCAGCGTCTAGTGGCCAAACGTCAGGGTTACATAATTTCTCATAATTACCTTCAGACACACAGACTCGAAATGATGAGTATCCCCTCTCTGTTTTGTGGTTTAACTTATCCACCTTTATGTAGCTTTCTTCTCCTAATACTTCACGTATATATTCTAATAAATTGTCCTCTGTCGTTTCTGTGAGTAGTCTCCATATATGTAAGTATTTCTTCCGTTCTACTGCTTTTATTTTTAGAATAGATGAGTTACCTCCTTTTTTAATCTGATACATCCTTTTAGGTTTCACTTCAGTCCAATTATCAGTATTACAAGGTACCTTTTCATCTGAGATGCCCACTGTACTCCTGGCCACCGATGCATAACTTGTCGTAATTTGTGTTCCGATAGCGGATGGTTCGATACAAGATTTTTCAGAGCTCCCCATCTTTACTCCGAAATTGAGATTACCAGCTGACTGTGGCTGCTTGCTTTGTGAAGTTTGTTTCTGGTTTTTATCGTGCGCTGTGTGATATTCTAATTTACTTTTTAAAACCTTAATTTCATCCTGAAAACGATTACATTTTTCATTAGCTTCTTTTAACTCAGTCTTTAATCGGGTGATCTCTTGTTCTGATATACTCAAAACCGCCGCTTTAATTTCTTTGATTAACTGAGATTCTAATATTTTCATCTTCGCAGTAATGATATCATTCACTATATCAGTAAATAAAGAGGTATCAATCATTCGCTCTAATTTAGGCGTCGTACTATTCTGTATTTCTAAATGAGCTCCTTCAAACGACTGGTTGATATCCTCCTTCGGCGCAACGTTATCCCTTACCCCAACCTCGGTAGCAGCAGCTGTATTAGGAATCGGAGTATCGTCCGGTACTCGAATGCGCCGAGTAACATTTAAACAAGATTCACATTTGAACGCACGCCTCATTTCCATACTCTTTTCCCTAAATGAGGCTGATGTAATATTCAAGCATCGATAGTGGTAACTTCCTTTGCATCCATTACATTTTAATAAATCAAATTTTTCAATCAAACTTTTACAGGAAACACAGTTTTTCATTTTATTTCGCATTTAATTTTGTAAGGCTTTTATTGTATTGGGCTTACAGACTGTTTCTGACAGAGGATCAATGTATTTTTTCCCATAGCTATTTACACTTGAATCCAATAACACTAGTAAATAAACCGTCACTGACTCCTTTACACAAATATCTAACACCTAATAACACAAAGAAAATAAAATTTTATTAAATTTAACATACATAGGTTTGACACCTTTGACACCTTTCAAACCACAACTTTCACCATGTGAAAATAGTACTAGCTAAAGGTTCAATTTGGATTGAAAAATTTTGTTACTATATTTTCTGATTTGCTGTAAAATGTTACATTTATAGAGGTAGGTAGCATTGGCTTTTTTAAAAAGTTCATGAAGTTTTATATATAGCATATTATGTCCGTCACGTTCAGATCAAATTTTAATTTTTCTGCTTGTATGTTCATTCTTCGCGTTTTAGGTTATAGGAACAGAAACAGAAATATTTTAATTCAATATAGATTATAAATAATACATAATTAAAGTCACACTTTTGTGTAAATTACCGCTGGTTCGAAAAAAAGCTCTGTCCCTGTCTTGGGAGGAAGCAGCATGAAATTCAGCGGGACTCTTTTTTAAATAAATGCTTACAATCTTATATATTACACAATTAACAACACAACAAATTAGAAATAGCTTGGTAGCGATCACCTCATTCCCAGGTGTTATTATCATCCGAGTATGATCTTTGAACCCTTTTTTATACAAACTGTTGAATAAAGTTTTTGAACTTTGAGGATATATGAATGTTTATATACCTGAACGATATCTATTTTTTTATAATCATAAGTCAATAATCATAAAGTAACACGAGCCGCCGACATACCGGACGGGAGTGGCCATACGCAGGCGTTCCCCTGCGCCAAAGTATAAGTCCACAGATCCTATGCGTACAATAAAACTAGTAGTTGCAACCGCACTGCTCACTAGATTAAATTAAGTTTCGCGACTGTTGCAATAACAAATCTGCCACGTCAAATTTACAAAACGATGGCGTTACCTTTCATATGTAAGTAATTCTTAATGATATTCATCATTCATCATGATTATAGCCCTTCACAAGTCCACTGCTGAAAATAGGCCTCCCCTAAAGAATGCCACAAAGCACGGTCCTGAGCCAGCTGCATCCATCGACTTCCTGCATGTCTTACCATGCGGTCACTACATCTAGTGGGGGGATGCCCTACACTTTGTCTGCCGTTACGAGGACGCCACTCGAAAAACTTTTTTCCCCATCGGTTGGCGGTTCTTCGAGCTATATGGCCGGCCCATTGCCACTTCAGCTTACTAATCCGTTGGGCTATGTCATTTACTCTGGTTCTACTGCAGATATCATCATTTTAAAGTTTATCACGCATAGAAACTCCGAGCATAGCCCTCCCCATAGCTCGCTGAGCGACCTTGAGCTTCCTCATACGGCCAGCAGTGAAGGACCACGTCTTAGTTTTATAGATCATCACTGGCAACACGCACTGGTTGTACAATCTCGTTTTCAAGTTTGGAGGTATACCTGACGAGAAGATGTATCGTCATTTCCCGAACGCTGCTCAGCCGATTTGAATCCGTCGATTGGCCTCTCGGTCGAAATTGGACTTACCTAGTTGAACTATTTGTCCCAGGTAAGCATACTCGTCAACAACTTCGAGCTTAGTGCAACCTGTCTTACACCTCTCTGCAATTGGATAGGTTTCGTACTCTGGTTCTGTACTCGGATAGCCATCGTAGCTCTACTGTACAAGCACTTCAACACTTCGATATACCGACAGTCAACTTGGCACCGCTGAAGGGACTGCAGCACCGCCCAAACTTCGACGGAATCAAAGGCTCTCTCATAGTCCACATACGCCAGACATAGTGGCAAATTGTACTCCTCGGACTTCTGTACAATTTACCGAAGGGTATGTATGTAGTCTATGGTGCTAAAGCCTTTTCGGAAACCGGCTTGTTCGGAAGGCTGGAAGTCGTCAAGTCTGCGCGCGAGACGATTCGTAATGACTCTCGAAAACAGCACGTAGACGCGACTCAGAAGGGAAATCGGACTGTACTTCTTCAAGAGAGCGTTGTCGCCTTTCTTGAAGAACAAGACCACCGCACTTCTGCTCCACGCCTCCGGTGTAATGCCACCACGGAGGACGGAATTAAAGAGCTTCTGAAGGACTTCAAGTACCGGTTTCCCACCCGCTTTCAGAAGCTCCGCTGTAATTCCATCCTCACCTGGGGCCTTGCCGTTTTAAGGTGCTGGAAAGCCATTCCAATCTCGCTCAGACTGATGTCCGGGATATTATCGGAATAATGTCGGATAAGACTCGCTCTTGGATCCTTACTCACACTTGCGTGCGGCTCCAACTATGACGTGTACAGCAACCCATAGAACCTCTCAATCTCACTCAAAATCTCAGGTGCCCCGGAAACGATGCTGCCACATTCGGTCTTCAGCTTTGACAGTTGGCTCTTTCTGGCAGACATATCTCTGGCAAAGACTTTGGAGCCTTGGTTCCGCTCGATCGCTTCTTCAATACGAGCTGTATTGAAGTTGCGTAAGTCCCGCCGCATGCATTTGGAGATCTGTCTGTTCAGTTGCCTGTATGCTGTCAAATCTGTTGAAGAAAGTAGCTTCATCTCCTGTCTAACAGCCATGAGATTAAGAGTGTGATCGGAGAGTTTTTGTGTTCTTCTGCGGTGGGTCTTGCATAACTTAGCTCCGACCGGATGGACAGTTTCCACGAGCTTGTCATTCAAATCGTCCACTTCATAGCAGTCTTCTAGGCACTGAAAACGGTTTTGTAACTCGAGCTGAAAGGTTTAGGGACTTTGGATTAGAGCACGAGGGGGACGGAGCGTTGACTTCATTAGACGAGACCTCTCCAACATAACGTTTAGGTTCAGTGTGCCTCTAACCATTCGGTGATCACTGCCGGTTTTCACCCTCGCGATCACTGAGACTTCACTGAACAGTTGTCGTCTGGTCGTCATAATGAAGTCAATCTCATTTTTTATCTAACCGTCGGGTCCACCAGGTCCACTTCCTGTGGGGCCGCTTTTGGAAGAAAGAGTTCATCATAAAGATACCCCTTTTCTCCATGAAGTAGGCCAGCTGCTGGCCCCTTGGGTTCCGTTGCCCTATTCCAAATTTCCCTACTTTCAGCTCACCGTTCTCTCTTGTGCCTAGTTTTGCATTGAAGCCTCCCATTAACACCATATATTGGGTTTTGGACGAATGCATGGCTCTAGAGATATCCTCATACATTTCCTCCACCTCCTCATCGGGGGTGCCGAGGTTGATGCGTAGACCTTCAGCGAATACCGTTTGGTGATTCTGAGTATAAGGTACGCAACCCTCGTGTCGACACACTCTCAATCATTACAACGTTGTTAACGAGAGACTTGTGGACGATAAATCCGACACCTCCTTGGGACAGATGGTCGCCCTCCCGGTAATAGAGCAAGTTGCCGGATTCGAGGATTACCGTGTCCTCCCCCTCTTTTCGGACTTCGGATAATCCTATAATATGCCAGCGTAACTTGTCTATCTCTTCTTCCAGCTCCACAATCTTCTCGTCAGTGCTCAGGGTGCATGCGTTGTATGTTGCCAGGTCTAGTCGTCGTAGGTGGCCGAACCTCCACCGGAGATTCTTAGCTCTCCCTGCCCCGCCGTTACCATGGTCGCCACCGTAGGCAGGAATAGCGGGGCCGCCGGGGACTGGGGGCCGTCTCTTCGTAACTTTCATCATGGGGGGTATATTGCCATAGTTGCCACGCTTGGCGAGCGGGTTGGCAACCGCAGTTTTTTTTGTATTTTTGCCGTTACCAGGAAGACGCTGCTGCCCAACTCCTGCCTGTTTCCCTTTGTCGCCTTTTACGACACCCACGGGAAGATATAGGGTAGTGAATATTCTTAACCGCCACTACACGGCAAGCTGTATGCAACTTTTCAATGTAGTTTTATCACTTAATTACACTGTTATGACACAGAATATTATATCTATGTGCATATGAAATTGCTGAGAAAGTGTGCGTGGCGTAAATTTGCTCACGCAAAAAATGACAGACAGTTTTGTATCGGAAATTAAAGCTATAACTACTCCTCTCCTGTGTTGCTCTATGTCAATAATAAAGCAAATAAGCTTGATTATTTGGGTGTAATTGACCATACGGTCTAGGCTTTCTCAATTTTCATTCAAAACTACGCTGCCGCCGATCCAATGCAACTACTAGAGAGTGAAAAACAAACTTTAAGTAAGAGCTGTCGATACTAACATGAATTATTAAATAAGTGCCTCATTTATTTAGAATTAATAGAGACCGATCTTTATCTTTAATTCTATTCTATTATAGTATACTAGAATTATTTTATCCGTGCAGTTTGGGTCATAAATCATCAGAGTATTTCGCTCACTCTCCAACTCACGGGCCTTAGGGGCGAGCATAGTGATGCGCATTATTGTTGTCGATAAGCGTTATCGATAGTGTATTTAATTTTGTCATTATGTGGGTTAGTGACAAAAATGAAAAAAAAAAGATAAAACAACGTATTTATTAAAATAAGAATAATAATGATTTAAAATAAATTATTAATTAGGTATCTATGTATTAAAAAAAACTATAAGTACAAATGTTAGGAATGTAACAAGTTATATTAAAAATAAATATAAATATTTATTTTTTATACCGCACCGCCGCCGTGTGCACCTGCCTTTGATGATTCATTTGTTGTTATCGATAATGGAATTTACGCGTCCGTTGTCACTTCAGCTTACTTATCTGTTGTGTTATGTCAGTTATACCCGTTCTGTTGTAGATATATATTTCATCACAAAATGGATCCTCGCATATAGCCACCTTTACAGCATGATAAGTAATTTTGAACTTCCTCATACCACGAGCAGTGAAGAACCAGGATTCAGTCGTCACTGACAATATAATATTTATAATATTTTTTTAATTATTAAAGAAGCAATTTTATGAACGTGGATCAGCAGAATTCGATTCTTCATTGTACATTTATGCAAAAGTGCATTATGTGTAGACTTTATTAAATAGAGCATAGTTTTTTTAGTATTCTTATTCTTTGGAAACTTTCAGTTAATTATTGGTTTAGCTCTCTGCCGTAGAAAAGATAAATCTATTTTACGACTTCTGTTACTAATACTTCCATAAAAGGTCCAAACTTAGATATCGTTCGGCCTGAAGGCTTTCTTCGTCCGTCGTCATGTTTTGTTATAATAAATTAAAATTATAATTTGTAAGACATTTGGTGGGCGATTATTAACCCACCTGCAAAATATGTATTATCACTTTGATTATACATAGGAAATAATAATTAATGGATGATATTAATTATTAAAATTTACTTTTGTATGTGAAAAATAAGCATCTATCACTATCATTGCAGGCTACTAGGTCACTGCTAAACATAGATCTCCGCCAAGTGTAATTGTTATAACATTTCGCTGTTTAATGCAATTTTACTACATTATATATGCCAATAAAATATCAAGTAAGTTGAAATACTTTGATTTACAATATGCAAAATTGATCTGCTATATTATGGTGCTTAACGGTCGATGAATGCAAACCGGTAATGGGGAAAATATCACGAGTGCGAGGGTATCGGCTTTGCGCTCACTAACAAGCCTACATACTTAGTGAACACAAAGCCTATAACTCGATTGTTGTGAATATAGTCAAATATTATAAGTTCATACTTAAGAATACTAAACCACAAAATCTTGTTCGTCTTCATAAGCCCACATGCCGCCTAAGCCGGCATGGCCCCTAATCTTTATAAGAGGATTTTCCTCAGTTGCTACGCTTGAAAAGCTGTTTAACGATCTCAGTACTAGAAGTTTCACATTAGAACGCTCCTGCCCTTCGTCATAATAGAAATATGTTCATTAAACCAAAAGTGTTTAATGAAGAAATCGCGGGGAACAGCTAGTAATTAATAAAATTAAATCCAAACCCAAGCATACCACTGCAAGACTTCAACATACTGAAAGCTTATTCTGCATAGATCGGACCAAAAATTAATATTAAAAACCGAAGGTAGCCGTGCTAACTATGACATCGGGACGTCAAATATCTCAGTCCCCCCCGTGACGGGTGATGGGTGCTATAAAAATAAAGCACCCGAAACGTCGGGAATTAAAAAGTTAAATTAAACGCGATAAAATTCGTAAAAATTAGTTTCATTTAATGTGTAGTCTTCGCGTAAATATAAGAAATCATTATAAAAGTTTAAACTAATTTCGCTTAATTTTAAAAGATATGAACTTACAGTCTGTATACTTCATACTGCTCGGACAGCTTTCCTAATTTTCGATAGATAGGTTGAAAATCCTTCATAAAAACCTATTTGCTGAAAAAACCCATCGTTGCCCCCCAAACATTGTCATAAATCCACAAAACCTTTCGAAAGCTAATAATTGCAGATTTTTTAAAATTCCTTTAAAATAACCTGTTGTTTGATTTCGTTATACTTAATCTGATTCTTTTAATTTACTTGTTACTCTTCTTACACTACTAAGATAAGGACGCAAAAACATCTAAAATAATCGTTATAAATTAATATTGAAATAACTTGCAATGTGACGAGCATGGATTACTGTATAAATACTAGAGAGTGACGGCGTTCATAATCAAAGGAAAACCTTTTTATACATTTTAAGAATGTAAACATGTTCAAAGCTTCGATGAACGTCAGTATCTGCATCGATTCGCATAAACAAGGCCATATCAAAGTAAAACCGATAAGAAACTCCGGGGAGCTACCTTTTTTAAGCCATGTTCGATTTAGATTTTTTTCCATAAGATAAAAATGAAAATAAATTTGTAAGTTTTACACGGTTACGTTATAGAATATCTACAAAGTAAATGTGTAAATAGCGATTTTAGTGTTTTTTTTAAATAATTTTCTTATCGAGCCTATTATTGTGATTTAAGTATCTATCTTCACACAACCCTTGATGGTATGTTTGATTTTTATAAAATTATTTTATTTTTGTGCAATAATTACATTTCAGTAAAAAGCAAAAGTTCAAAAAAGTTAAAAGTACTGCAACGTAGTCTCAAGTAAAAAGCGACAATAGCCTTACAAATTACCGTAAACCGTTCCTAGCATTAGTATTATTGGTTTAGTTGGAATGGTTAACGGCAATAATTGTAATTGATAATAGAGTCGCTATTACTCAATTTAAATATAAAAAACAGGATATGTTTGTTTGGTAAACAGCTTTTCTCAGGTTACTCATTCTTCGATTAATGTTTACTAATGAAAATAAAAGTCGTAAGTGGGCTTTTTATTTTTAGATCATAAAGTTTTTAAGAGATTTACAAATTTAAATTGGAGCTTCATGTTGAATTACGCAAATGTAAAAGCATTAAGCTCCTATTTTACGTTGGTATTCTGTGAGAATGTGATTGTTCCTCGGTCGAGCGGACCCATTTTTAGTACAACCATAATATAACTGCAGCGTATTTGATAGATCCAGAGCTACAAACACCATTACCATCAAAGAATACGAAGTATTCTTACACGTTATACTAAAGTATCTGTATACTTTGACTTTAGACTCAAGGAAACGACTTATAGAAATATAAAAGATAAATTAAAAAGAGAATCAGCACTTTTTCATAGTAAATTTTTTACTGGTGAATTTCAATTAAACGAATAGAAGTCTTAATTAAACAACACCGCAATGTTGATTCATTTATACCAGCCACTCGACACTGACTCTACCAGAGCTACGAACACCATTACCATCAAAGAATACCAAGTATTTCTACACATTATACTAAAGTATATGAACACTATAACGTTAGAATCAAGAAAAGGATTTATACAAGTATAAAAGATAAATTAAAAAGAGAATCAGCACTTTTTTATAGTAGAATTTTTACTGGTGAATTTCAATTAACCGGGTAGAAGTCTTAATTAAATTTCAACACCGCAATGTTGGTTCAATTATACTAGCCACTCACCGCTGACATAGCGGACGAAAGTGTTAATTGGAATTTCGGGACTTGTAAGCGGTTATAATATAACAATATAACAATTTACCAATGTAAAGGAATACCGCAATAAATTACTTTGGAATACAATATATTTTGGATCCGTGGTAGCTCAGAGGCCAAGCGCTCTTTATAGATTTCACAGAACGCGAGCAACCCCGGTGTGATCCCCGCCGACACCAATGAAATCGTTAATTGCATTTTTAAGTGCTGATTTACCACGTGCTCGACGGTGAAGAAAAACATCGCGAAGAATCCTCGATATCTGTGAAATAAGAAAAAAATATATTTGGAGGACATGTGTAGTTCGCCAACACGCATTGGGGCAGCGCGGCAGACATTTTCTTGCCCTAAAACCCTCCCAGGAAGAGGCCTGTGCTCAGTAGTGGGACGTTTATAGGCTGCAACTTTAACTTTCAACAATATATTTTAAAATATGTTCGATTAGGAAATTTAACATTGCAACTAAAGTATTTTACGAGCAAATTAAAACAAAATATGTTTTATTCATGTTGCTTTGAATTTTTCGATTTTATATAGAATAGTATATAGTGTACTTTAATTATCAATACAGAGCAAACAAGGGTAGGGCGCTTGCCTGTTATGGTCGTGGTTGTTTATGGTTGCGGTTAGTAAATCTTTTTCTTAGTAACTTTAGCTACCTAGCACTTTACTGAAAAGGTATTTAACAGTGGCGAGGATTTGATGTTATGTGATGTCATACATACCTATATCACCTATGCTCGTCTAGAGGGAAAGATGGATACCTAGTTATCAGTAAAATGATCTACGGTAGTATTCGCCCTCCATACGAATCACGCCAGCCATATAGATACTACGACTATTATTTTTACGTTAATATTCATCCTATGAGACGTTAGTAACAAAAAATTTTAACATTAATATATGTTTGTTAACATGAAATTTTATTTTACGTCTCAAAACATTATACTGAATGTTTCATTTCTGAATATTTGAGAGAATGATCACCACACTTGTACATGTTCACTTTATGATTAGTTGTTTAGTTCACTTTGGAACTATATCAACGTAGGTTAGGCAATTCATAAAACACTTATTTTGTCATTTATCGGAAGCTACTAATTTTCTCTCACAAATTTTATAACGGACCCTTACAACGAGCCAAATAAGGTAAAATTGGATTCTTTGTAATGGGTAATATACGAAACGGCAAAAGTGATTACAATCAATTTATAAAACACTTTTAATTTAACAACAACTGTGAGCGATACCCATCCTCCCTGGGGTACTTACGTGCAGATTTATTTTAATAATATTCCTAATAACACGCAAAATAGGTTTTTAAGTCGATCATGTCTGTCGTCTGGGATGTTTATTATGCGATTAGTACCTACCGAAACTCAATTTATGATAAACGCTTAGCATTAAAAAATATATTGCTATGTAATATGTAGTATTCATCTTTAAATAGCATTTATCTTTATTTAAATCTTCTATAATGAGGTCTTTGAAATAAATGTCTTTCCAAAATAACAAAACATTTTCCTTGTTAAATCTTACTCGTAGCTAATTAATGTTCTCAAAGCAAATCAGCTAAGATTCGCAAAAACAAAATGAAGATAAAATTACACTCATTTAACTCTGGCACTAGACACAGTCTTTTTCTTCTCGTTAATGATTTGTTTAATATAATATAAAAATAAAATATGAAAAACCAGCTACCGGATTGAATAATCGAAAAAAGATCTTCCAGTGGTCGATTTCATTAACATCGTTAGTCTCTGAATCCCAGTTTTAAATTAAACTTCACTAGTTTACTAGTTTACCACGTGACCGCTAAAGATAGAATACTTTAAATATTGTCTGTTCTTTGAGCTATTTGGCCAGCCTATTGCTGAAGTGGCCGCTTATAATTTAATTATTAATTGTATTTTATAGGTACTTATTTATTAGAATTAGTATCTGATGTCGTGATGTCATAGTTAATAAAAGTTACCTCCAACTTTTGATCTTAAAGTCGTACTTAATAAGTTTTTAAATTTATTAATTATGTAATCCCAAGCAGATGGTAGCACGTAGCTATATAATCTATTGACATTAAGGTGATTTTTAATTTCAATAGCTTCGCGAATAATGCTTCTGAGGTACATATCAGCGTTATTTTTGCGAGTCCTTACCATTATCTAATTATAATATGCCTTGCGAGGTCAGCATAATGTATTCTTGTCCATTCTGAGCACCTGGAAACTTATTGCATACCGAGCGCAAAGCGCGTGGGTATGTTCTACTAACGCCTAAAAATGAAAATTCCACCGTTTTGTCGCATGAAATCGTATCCAGCAATCATATTACACATATAAATGATATAAAAAGCACATTGTTAGAAAGATAAATGATTGTTGAACTTATTAATATTTTTTTTAACTCGATTAATTGCTATTTTTAAATAAAAAAAGGGGTTTTAGTGGCTTATGGTGTGGATTTATCATGTCCCCAAGGCTTGTAAACACTATAACTTTTGTAAATATCAATTGTTTAACTCAATCTATTTATTAATCTCTTCATCTATCATGTGGGAAGCCACTGAATGTAAATGGCAGTGTAATTTTGTTTTGTTTAGCTATAATTAATTTTTTTCGGCTCGAAAATGGCGAAATTTTCGTTGATTTGATAGCCTCGTATAGAATTATTTCTGTAAATGGGGATATGCAGCCACAGAGTAGTTTACTCACTAACTCAGTTGGCCATCGCCATAGATTACTGTATATATCAGTTCGCCGCATTAGCTTGCTACATTTATATTTATCTATGGTTCGCCGTCAGTCGCCGTCGTGAGTGAACATTATTTCGGTTGTTTGCAGCGGCTCAAAAAGATCGCTGTACAAATACACAATATTCGAATAACCAAATTTCTTAAATACTTGATTATAATAATAATAACAGATTTTTTTATTACAATATTTTAAAAGCACAGAATAAATAATAGTAGTACGTACTAAAAGTAAGTAGTATCAATTTTTTTGTCATGGGTGAAATTTTCATGGTTTTCGAGGGTGTTGAAACCGATAGGGTTGTCGAAATGTAAATCCAAGATGGCGGCCGCAATATGTATCTGTTTTTTCAATATGGGTGTCATTTTCATGGTTTTCGAGGGTGCTGAAGCCAATAGTGTTGTCGAAATGTAAATCCAAGGTGGCGGCTGCAATAGGTATAATTTTTTTCATCATGGGTGTCTTTTTCATGGTTTTCGAGAATGTTGAAGCCGATAGTGCTGTCGAAATGTAAATCCAAGATGGCGGCTGAAGTAGGTACCAATTTTTTCATCATGGGTGTCATTTTCATGGTTTTCGAGGGTGTCGAAGACGATAGTGCTGTCGAAATGTAAATCCAACATGGCGGCTGCAATAGATATCAATTTTTTCATCTTGGGTGTAATTTTCATGGTTTTCGAGGGTGTTAAAGCCGATAGTGCTGTCGAAATGTAAATCTAAGATGGCGGCTGCAAGGGGTATCAATTTTTTCATCATGGGTGTCATTTTCATGGGTTTCGAGGGTGTTGAAGCCGATAGTGCTGTCGAAATATAAATCCAAGATGGCGGCTGAAGTAGGTACCAATTTTTTCATCATGGGTGTCATTTTCATGGTTTTCTAGGGTGTTGAAGCCGATAGTGCTGTTGAAATGTAATTCCAAGATGGCGGCTGCAATATATATCAATTTTTTCATCATGGGTGTCATTTTCATGGGCCTCGAGGGTGTTGAAGCCGATAGTGCTGTCGAAATGTAAATCCAAGATGGCGGCTGAAGTAGGTACCAAGTTTTTTCATTATGGATATCATTTTCATGGTTTTCGAGGGTGTTGCAGCCGATAGTGCTGTCGAAATGTAAATCCAACATGGCGGCTGCAATACATATCAATTTTTTCATCATGGGTGTCATTTTCATAGTTTTCGAGGGTGCTGAAGCCGATAGTGCTATCGAAATGTAAATCCAAGATGGCGGCTGAAGTAGGTACCAAATTTTTTCATCACGGATATCATTTTCATTGTTTTCGAGGGTATTGCAGCCGATAGTGCTGTCGAAATGTAAATCCAACATGGCGGCTGCAATAGATATCAATTTTTTCATCATGGGTGTCATTTTCATGGTTTTCGAGGGTGCTGAAGCCGATAGTGCTGTCGAAATGTAAATCCAAGGTGGCAGCTGCAATAGGTATAAAGTTTTTCATCATGGGTGTCATTTTCATGGTTTTCGAGGGTGTTGAAGCCGATAGTGCTGTCGAAATGTAAATCCAAGATGGCGGCTGAAGTAGGTACCAATTTTTTCATCATGGGTGTCATTTTCATGGTTTTCTAGGGTGTTGAAGCCGATAGTGCTGTAGAAATGTAAAGCCAAGATGGCGGCTGCAATAGGTATAAATTTTTTCATCATGGGTGTCATTTTCATGGGTTTCGAGGGTGTTGAAGCCGATAGTGCTGTCGAAATGTATTTAAACTACTTTAAAAAAAATCCGTTTAATCATGCTATACGTTATTTTTAATGCGAAGGTATGCTCAATTGGATTTACCAATTTTTTTATTCTTTGAAACATGTACTCTGTGGCGGCTATCAAACAGTGTCAAATGCAGTGCATGCGGTGCGGCGGCGACAATTATATTATGCAATATCAATAGAAGTCACCAGCGCGTGTATCTTGACCTTGTACTACCGAATAGCTACAAAATTTCTTTGAAAGGTCAGTATCCGAACTTTGATGATGCCGACAACAAGACGCCGCGCACTATCAAAGTGCCGATGGTCAAAATTAGGGATACCTACACTCTTTTTTCTTTTAATGGATATTTTCATTCGCTATGTATGTTTATGGTAATGTTCGTAATGCGCATAAGTCCAATTTTCCAATTTTTTTAAATATATTTTTTGCGTCTCATACAGTCCCTAAGCGTATACCCGAACACTTATACTCCCTGAAACGACACTCAGTCCTAACTGCAAGACGCAATAGTCTTGCAGGCTAAGTCTTGTTCTTGCTCAAATCATGCACGGTCAGTCTTGGTTTGGTCTTGGTTATGGTATTGCAAAAATGCAAGAAAAAGACCAAAACTGCAAGATCAAGACCTATTTAGAGCAACATTAAAAATAAAGGAGCGTGTAGGGCATTATTTTCAGTTCAATTATTGGTATTGGTCTACAAAGGCATTATGATTGACAGTGCAATATTCTGCTTTCAAATACATCCGTGATTTACCTGTCTTGTTTTGATGAGAATCGGGATTACACATAGCGCATATTGTCATTGATTGAAATTGCTTGCTTAATGTTGTTTCAGAGTTAATAGAATTATTTCTGTATGTTTTATTTTGACTAAAGTTATCAGAATAATATTATACAGTAATAGCTAAGGTTCTCGAGTGGCAGCCTCGTACTGGTAGGCGAAGCGTAGGGCGTCCCCCCACTAGATGGAGTGACGACCTGGTTAGATATGCAGGAAGTCGATGGATGCAGGTGGCTCAGGACCGTGCTTTGTGGCATTCTTTGGGGGAGGCCTATGTTCAGCAGTGGACTTGTGAAGGGCTGTAATGATGATGATGATGAATAGCTGAGTTTATTTTTTTATTCATTCTTCATTTGTTTATATCTATGTCTAAGAATCTTCAAAAATTTCACTGACTAAAAGCGGAAAAACTGTAATAAATTTTATTATTAACTTTCTTACATTTATAAGTAGTGTTTGCGATTACGAAATTTGTTAGTGATTAGTAATTCCGTAATCACTGATTACGAACAATAATTTCATATAATTTTGTAGGTAATTAGTAAAATAGCCGTGGTAGCTCAGATGGTTAGCGCTCGCTGTAAGCTTCACAGTACTCGAGCAACCCGGGTTCGATCCCCGCCGTCACCAATGAAATTGTTAATTGCAATTTTAAGTGCTGATTTACCACGTGCTCGGTGGTAAAGGAAAACATCGTGAAGAGACCTGCAGTCTGAGAAATAAGAAAAAAATATTTCGAAGACATGTGAAGTTCGCCAACACGCATTAGGGCAGCGCGGTGGACAATTCCTTGCGCTAAAACCCTCTCAGAAGTGAGAGGAGGCGTGTGCTTGACAGTGGGACGTAAAATAGGCTGCAACTTTAATTTTACTTTACTTTAGTAAGCTTGAAAGTATTTTTATCAATTTAAAATAAACTCTCACATAACTTACTTTGAATTGTCATAAATATGACCTGTGTTATTTTTAAAACAGGACGATACGGTAGTGGAAATAGGTAACTAGGCGTTTAGCTGTGGTGTTATGTAGATACTGGTTTGAATCGCGCAAGGAACAAGTTTAGTGTCAATTGTCCTGCAATATATATATAAATATATTATATATTATAAATATATAATATATTATATATATATATATATATATATATATTTTAAACGTTACCCCGTCACTAGGATTCTCTCCTGTATCGTGGAGGCAGTTTACAAACACAAATTGCACAAGGACAAACATCCAGACCTGGAACAATTATTTGCAGGCCTTGCAAATACTTGTTCTGTGCGGGAGTCGAACCCGCGGCCCTCAGCGCAACAACTCATTGCTAAGCCACTGCGCCACGGAGCCGTCGAATGGATGATTATTCCGGGAATGGATGTTTATCCATATTAATTTTTTGTATAAAAAAGTCTCACGATAAAGAAAAACCTGTCACCAACAATGCTATAACTATTTACAAAACCTATTTATAAAAAAAAACCTCTGGCTCTTTGTTTGCTTAGCACTGGTAGCTCTGGGGCTAAGCGCTCGCCGTTAAATTTACAGTACGCGAGTAGTCCACGTACGGTCCTCGCCAGCACCAATGAAATTGTTATTTGCAATTTTAAGTGCCAATTTGTTACTATAACTTTACTAACTTTTACTCATCAAGCTTGTTACCTCATCACATCATCCACCTCCTATCATCCTCATCCTCATAATAGTTTTACAAGCAGAGCAGCTGCACAACCATTGGTGTTTCGGTATAATAAATATATCATTTTCGGTTTTAGTACCAATATCACCATGAGTGCCGCGTTAAAATTATATCACCTTATACTACAAGGTATTACAAAATTTCAATGATTTTCTTGACAAATTAAGAGTTAGCAAAACATTACCATAATAATATTAATTTCAAGAAACAAATAATTAAAAATTAAATATTTTGTACAAGCGACTTCAATAAAAATTATTATGAATAAATCAAAAACTATTGGCCAGACTTTGATCAAATGTATATGAAACCACATGAGAAACACCAGCTTTCAAATAAAAAAATAATCATCGAAATTGGTTCACCCAGAAAAAAGATATGACGTAACACACATAAAAAAACATACAGTCGAATTGAGTACCGTCTTCTTTTTGAAGTCGGTAGAAAAGAAGAAGCAACGAAGCATTATAACGCTCATTTCGTACTTATTCAATTAGAAATTCCAAAAATAAAAATAAAAATTTAATTTATTTAAAACGATTTCCTTTTGGTTCTTACCGCTTCCACTATGGGAATCTTTCAAGAGATAACGTTTTCTTTATAGGATAGGGTGACAAACGAGCACACAGTCCACCTGATGGTAAGTGGTTGCTGTGGCCCATAGACATCTACATCTATTCTCGTTTGCGAATGAAACTGCAGATGGTTTGTCACCCATGAGGACTAAGATGGAATGCCTCTTTTCCAGTAAAAAGGGTCTCCGGTTCTCTACACAAACCATACGAAACACAGTATTATTAAGCTACTATTTATGCTGGTATTCTGTGAGAGCGTGGTCCTTCCCCGGTCGAGCGGACCCATTCGTGCTACAACTATACTACTAATATAGTTGCAGCATGGCTCTACTACGTGTAAAACGATTAAGGATAAACTTTTATTTTAAACAATATAATATTAATTAATGTTATAATTTCAATAGATTTGACGCAGCTGGTTGGGAATAAATGTACATATAATATTTAATTTAGTGTGTCTTACATTAATTTTAGAGAGTAAATTTTATTTTTATGTTGTATATAAATGTATAGTACAATAATACAATACAATACTCTTTATTGTACACCAAAAACAGATAAAAATATCAAAAAGAAATAATAAACAACTATTGATGGAAATATGGTGGTCTTATTGTTACATAGCAATCTCTCCAGACAACCCAGAAGAACAAATAAATAAAAATAAGAAAATGAACAATGGATAGAGTGCACTAAAATAAAAACAAACAAATAAAAAAATAAATAAATAAAGATACAAACTACTGCATTAAAAAACAACATTCTTCAGGTAGATTAATGACAATAATTAAGCGGAGCGGATCTGTGGTCAAAACATTGTTATTAACTCTCTAGAGTTTTGGCGGGAATTTGATCGGTGGCGGCTGGCTGCTCCTGTGTTATTATTTAGATAATGGTTTGAAGTGGATTTTAATATGTAAAAGTGGTGTGATTTTGTGTATTAAATGTCTGCACATGTGAACTATTAGTGGAAACGGTCAAACAAGTGCTCTGATGGTGACGTGATTCTCAAGATAAGGCGTCTGTCTGCTTAGGCGCCTTGAGATATCATCGCAAACTGTCAATTGTGTGCTCGTGATGGCTCAAGTTGCCATCGAAATCTCCCAAGGGCTGCGCAATGTAACGCATAATCATATTGTGAAGCAGTGTACTATGAAGGATAATTATTATTAAACATTGTAACTACAGGCTGAGAAAGGCTAGAACCCAGAGCCGTAAAGCCAGTTAAAAATATTACCTCTATATAAATATTATTAATATGATTACAATCTAATTCAGAACAATAAAACCAAAACAAAAACACAAAGTTGAAGTTCAAAGTGGCGTAGATAGATATCACATTGTACTTTAATATAATAGAGATACATTGTACCGAGTATTGCAACACAATGTAACTGAAGCTTTTCAAAAGCATTGTCCAACATCGTTATTTGTTCATGGAACTATTGTGGTTTATTTCGTCTACAAGTATGCTCACGTTAGTCTTATATATCGGTGTCCCGAAAACATTTTTAAGTGCTCTGCTAGTGATAATAAATGTGATGAAATGAAGTCGCTCAAGTTCGCATCGCATCGCTCAATTAGTATTCCGTGCAGCGTTCCACGTCGCAAGAAATCTAGCTGAAAAAATAAATAATGGCCAAGTGAGTGTCGGGTCACGCACAATGTAGAGTTGCCCGTCACAATATGTGGTCTTTCTTCATATTGGACATAATAAGCGAGTTCGTGGTTTGACCGCTATAACGACTAAAATGGGCCCAAATGGAAGATGGTAACTGAAGAACTTGTTTTCAAATCAGACTTATAGGGAGTAATTTTTAAAAAAATATTAAAAAAGCTTTTCGATTATGAAAATAATACAACTTACATCAAATCATTAATATGCCAAGTAACTACAAAGATGGTCATAGTTGACTATCTATCTATATATTCGCGGCAGCGCAACCATAAGATATGTATATATATTATGTCCGTAACGAATCTTCACGTAAACCACCACAATTAAGTGGTTAGTTTAAGTAAATTATCCTGAGGTCGCCCGAGTAAATCAAGTGTGACAAATGAAACTGTATGAGTCTATATGATTGTATGAATACTGTGAATAAGACCTACAATAACTACCAACTAAAAAATAAGTTAAAGTAGTAAGTATGACAGATCCTCCCTGCCTATCCCGCAAATGAAAAAGAAAAGCTACAGTCACTTTATTTATAAAATGTTTATTTTTTACAGTTTAAAATAACATTACAAAGTTATAATGCTAAATGTTAATGTTAAAAAGAACCCTTTTGTCGTATCCCCTCAGTTTCAAGGTACTCCCCTCGTTGCCTCAGCCAGTATCGGAATCCTCGGCGTCGACATATCGAGTGATACGCAGTTTCGTGGTCACTTGGAAGAGAAGGGCAAATTGGCCTCTAAAAAGCTTGACGTGCTCAGCAGAGCGGGAATCATGCCGGCACACCGCCTGCAACTTTACAAGGCGCAAGTTCGGCCTCACATGAACTACTGTTGATTTCTCTGGACTTGGGCTCCCCAGTGCCAGCTCCTTCCTCTTGTCCGCATCTAGCACAGGACAGCTTGAATTGTCAACGACCGAGTCCTTTCCGATTGGCTCGATTCCCTGGTGCTGCGAAGAGATCTTGCATCCCTATGCATTGTCTTTCGCATCTAACACGGGGAGTGCTCTGAGGAATTGTTAGGATTAATCCCAGCCGCCAAATTTCACGAACGTACATCGCGGCAAAACTCCCGATACCATCCACACCATCTGGATGCTTGACGGTCCACCACTTTACGTTTCACTAGGAGCTTTCTTCCGCGGGCCTCTCTGCGGAATAGCTTACCACTGGCGATTTTTCCGGACCGATACGACTTCGAGGCCTTCAAGGAAAGAGCTTACTCCTTTCTAAAAGGCCGGCAACGCACCTGCAATTCTCCTGGTGTTGCAGTTGTTCATGGGCAGCGATAGTCACTTATCATCAGGTGAGCCGTATTCTCGTTTGCCCCCACTCCTATAAAAAAAAAATAAAAGCTAGTTTTAGGTCATTTCTATGGAGTTGTAACGAAACTTTTTACTAACCCAAGTACATTTTATAAGTTGGTCGACCGACTAGTACTCGTTAAATTCTTAATTCCACTTAGCTGTGATACTTTTTCTTTTAATTTCATTATATACACTACAATTATGTATACTTTTCACATTTCCAAAAACAGTGGTTTAGTTGGTAGGGTGAGGGGGGACACATGACTAATGAAAAATACCATTTTAATGCTAACTATTACACAAACGGAACCCTGTATCGAAAAGATGTTGTTCCCCACCCTCCAGTGTTTTTGAAAGACCTATCCCACGTTACCCTACACGATGGAATAGACGGCTAGTAAAATTATCCTCCATTTACTTGTATGGGAGGTACCCAAAATAATAACGTTTTTATGATTTTGTTTCACTGTTTTTTAGGCGTGATTAATATCTATAACTATGCCAAATTACAGATTTGTAGCACCTAGGATCTCTGATTAACGCCGCGGATGGACGAACGGACATGGCGAAGCTACAAGGGTTCCTTGTAAACTACGGAACCCTAAAAAGGGGCGCAAAGCATAATATGTAAATTCTTGGTTTCCCGAGGTGGACAAATGGACGATTAAATGACAATGTATCTCTGAATTTTTTATTACCTTCCTTGTAGTTTTATCTTTATTAGTTAAACAAAATTTAAGTTTGTTAAGCGTTAAGCGTGTTAAGCTTGGGATACGCGAAAATAATTTATTCATTAATGAGGTCTATAGACAACATAATATAAAGTTTTACAAACACATTTAAGATCCAATAATGAATAGAAGTAACTTGTTTAAACATAAATATTTTCATGTTATCACTGGTTATCTTTATTAATCTTAAAAACTGGTTCTCAAACATAGACTTAGAATATACTGTAAGTTAATATTATAAAAATATAAACATCGACGCCATTTGTTTCAACATTATATATTTAAACAAATATTCAACGTTTTTAAAATGACAATAGTTAAATAAGGATTTATGTAATTTTAAATAATAAACCAGTAGGGCAGTAGGTGCACTCGGCGCCTGAAGCAAGCAGTCGTAGCGCGCCTGAAGGTAGCGCGGGCAGTAGGTGCACTCGGTGCCTGGAGCAAGCAGTCGTAGTGCGCCCGAAGGTAGCGCGGCAGTAGGTGCACTCAGCGCCTGGAGAAAGCAGTCGTAGCGCGCCCGAAGGTAGTGTGGCCCCGCGCTTGAAGCAGACTGCCGCCGAATTCGGATGTAGATGGAGGCTTGCAGGATCCCGGGGCAATGCGGCCCCGGGATAAGGCCTTTATTAGATGCTTCTCGTTTGAGAACTGAAGCGAGACTTTTTGTATTCTCCAATTGTTCGGTTTTTATACCTTTTTAGAGAGAACGAGAAATTATTTAAATTAAAACGAAATTTATTGTAAATGACCTACAGCCAAGGAGTATTTATGTAGAAAGAACATCATACCAGAGACGAATTTGAATAAAAGTTACCATAACAACGATATAAATAATAGTTGTCATATTTAACAATTTTTGGTTTTTGGACTGTTATTAAGAAACTATTACATTTTAGTAAGAAATGAGATATTATTCATATAGGAAAAACTATTGCACGGCAGCGTGCATGAAGCCTGAAATTGTAGAGTTACAGAGAATTCAATAAAAGACCAAAAAAGTAAGACTCCATTGACAGCGATTTTAAAAGTGCTAAATAGTGTGAAAATACAAAGTGAAATTGATATGTTATTGTGTAAAAACGTTACAGGATCCTATAGAAATAAAGGTGATGCAAAATATAAATGCAGAAAATCAAAAACAGAATGGAAAAATAGTATAAAGTGATGCAAAACATGAATGCAGAAAATCAAAAACAGAATGGAGAAATAGTGTACAATGAAATGTAAGTAGCATAACACTACACTTTCCCCCCGACCCTGGAAAATTTTTGACTCAGCAAAAATTTTGACATGTACATTCTAAAATAAACCATAAAAACACAGCTTTGCAGAAACAGACATCAACAGGCAAAATCAGATATACTATCTCTTACATTCATCATCTGCATTCAGGTAAGGGTGGAGTTCACATTCAATGACTACCACTCTAAAAGTGTGTTTTCGAAACGACATTAAGGCTTATTTAAGGAGTAGTCAACCGCTCCTGCGTGGAAAAAAAATAAATTAGTCGAAGAGACACCACTCTAAAAGTGTGTTTTCGAAAGGACATTCAGGCTTATTTAAGGAGTTGTCAACCGCTCCTAAGTGAAGATAAAGATAAAGAAAATTAAGGGAGTAGTCAGCTGCTCCCAAGTGAAGATAAAGGTAAAGAGAATTAAGGGAGTAGACAGCCGCTCCCAAGTGAAGATAAAGATAAAGAAAATTAAGGGAGTAGTTAGTTGCTCCCAAGTGAAGGTTTATACATATATACAAATAAACAGTTAATAAATGTTTAGAAAAGTATTTATACATACATACAAATTAACAGTTAATAAATGTTTAGAAAAGTTATGATTCGTCTCGTTTCAGCTTTCAAAAACAATTTTGTATGAAAAAATGAATGATGAATGAGTTAAGAACGAAAGAGAAAGCAATTAAATCAAAAGGGAATGGACAAAGCGCAGTAAAGGTGAAGAAAAGAGAAAAAAATTAATTTAAGCAAGCTTTAGTAGAAGAGACCGAAGCCCATAACTTCATCGTCAGACTCAGATTCTTCCTTCTTGGACTCTCTCATCCTTCTTCTTCTCAGCTGCCGGCGCTGCAGCAGCGGCGACCGCGGCCACGGGCGCTGCTCCACCGACGGGCATGGTCGACAACTTCCCACGACCCTGCGCGATCAGTTCTTCACTCTTGCCATTGAGTTCCGAGATGACCTTCTTCAGTATCTCGGATTCAGTGCCTCAATAACCAAAGAGCTGAGGATCTTCTCAACGTCAGCCGACGACTTCACGTGTAGATGGAGGCTTGCAGGATCCCGGGGCAATGCGGCCCCGGGATAAGGCCTTTATTAGATGCTTCTCGTTTGAGAACTGAAGCGAGACTTTTTGTATTCTCCAATTGTTCGGCTTTTATACCTTTTTAGAGAGAACGAGAAATTATTTAAATTAAAACGAAATTTATTGTAAATGACCTACAGCCAAAGAGTATTTATGTAGAAAGAACATCATACCAGAGACGAATTTGAATAAAAGTTACCATAACAACGATATAAATAATAGTTGTCATATTTAACAATTTTTGGTTTTTGGACTGTTATTAAGAAACTATTACATTTTAGTAAGAAATGAGATATTATTCATATAGGAAAAACTAATGCACGGCAGCGTGCATGAAGCCTGAAATTGTAGAGTTACAGAGAATTCAATAAAAGACCGAAAAAGGTAAGACTCCATTGACAGCGATTTTAAAAGTGCTAAATAGTGTGAAAATACAAAGTGAAATTGATATGTTATTGTGTAAAAACGTTACAGGATCCTATAGAAATAAAGGTGATGCAAAATATAAATACAGAAAATCAAAAACAGAATGGAAAAATAGTATAAAGTGATGCAAAACATGAATGCAGAAAATCAAAAACAGAATGGAGAAATAGTGTACAATGAAATGTAAGTAGCATAACACTACAACCTCGTACCTTAAAATGATGTGGCGGAAGGACGGTCCCTTACTAGATGGAGTAACAACCTGGTGAGACATGCAGGAATTCGATTCTGAAGCGCCCGCACGCCGCGTGTGTATGTGTGCGCATGCGTGCTTGCGTTATGATAATCCATCATACGAGTGATGGTAGCACTTACGCCAACATCTCGTGTGGCAATATTGTTTTAAATTATAAAATGTCTTAAACAAACTGAGTTCACTAGAAAGTTTTAATTAAATTTCAAATACCGGTATAGATTTACTAGCCCCTTATATAATATAATATACGCCAATACCACAGCCGTAAGCGTTAATTAGAAATTCGCAACAGCTGAGCTCGGATTACAGTATTAGAAATTTTTAATATTTATAGAAAATTGTGTATAATAATTCAGTATATAATTTTTAATAAAAATTCAAATACGGTTATAATTATGCGAAAGTAAAAAAATAACTCAAATAACTTAAAATCCTATTATTGATAGGGTTTAAAGCCAGGGAAGAGTTTCCAGCCCTGCTCTAATACCTACGTATTGGCGAGTTTCGCATGTCCTTGAAAATATTTTTAATTTCTCAGACATGCGTGTTATAGCAAAGCTGATTAAACACACACTATGCTGGTTCATAATCAGTTCACCTAACTTCTATAAAAAAATACACGATATATGCGGCTAAAAGAGAAAAGAGTAAAACAACGTCATATTATATTTATACAGGTTTTCAATTGAACATCACATTAAATAACTTTTGTTTATATAGTAATGTAATAAATTTAGATTTAATAAGTCGTAAATACGTTAAGTGAGTACAAATGTACACGTTGGAATTCATTAATTTCAGAAGATTAATTATTTATCGTGGTAGAGCCATCATGCAGCAGGTATATTATAGTTGTAGCGGGAATGAGTCAGCTGGACCGGAGAAGTATCACGCTCTCACAGAATACTAGCGTAAAATAGCAGCTTAACACTGCTGTATTTCGTAAGGTGAGTGTAGAGAACCGGAGACCTTTTTCACTGGAAACGCGGCATTCCATCTTAGCCCTCACGGTTGACAACGCATACGTATTTTGATTCGTAATCGAGGATCGATGTAGATGTCTATGGGCCACAGCAACCATTTACCATCAGGTGGAGTGTGTGCCGTTTGTCAACCTAATCATATAAAAATTATATGTGTACGGCAGTGAACTTTTGATTACAGCTTATAATATTTTATACCAAAGAAGAGCGGTAGTGATAGCGAAAGTGATTAATATGTTGAAAAAGCCTAGATAAATTCATATTATTTGGTCGTTCGAACAAAGTTTGACCAAAGGAAAATTTCTCGAGAAATTCCTTTAAATTTATAAAACATTTTTTGTATATGAAGGAATGTATACGTAGTTGATGAATGCTGTTGAGCTCAGGAAGTTTTGTCGCATTCCATCAGGGAAACCTATATTAATTAGTGTAGTAATGATGCTTATGATGATGACGATGATAGAGCATATCGTTTTTTATTACAGTGGGTAACAGTAGTAACAATGTATATACAGATATAGATAATTTTTAATGAAAAAAGCCCTTTTGTGTAGAGTGATTGAAGAACAGTTGTCAAGGTTTTATGAAATCATTATCAAGCTCACTATAATATCCTCTAAGAAACGTTAAAAAGCCTTTTGAAGTAGTTACGACATCTATCTCAGACTTTTGTCTCACCAATAAATTTAATAATAACCATAAACTTGAAGTTTTCTTTCCTGTATTTGAACTAAAAAAGATAAGCCATCAGATTTTTAGGTTGATAGCTGTGTTATTATGAACTTCGACCTTTGTACACATCATAAATAGCCAAGTTCAAGAGATTATCCCGAATGCAGTTTTTATTATGAGATTTTTAAGATAAACACGATGTGTCATCAAGTAAATATAAGAAGTCCCTGTAGGTTGTGTGGCTGCTGGCAGAGTTAAAGTAAACAGGAAATTCTTTTATTTTTGTAATAATATATAAGTAACAACTACATTTCTGAATGTAGATCTAAATATGTTTTTATAAATTAAGGGTGGCAAATGGGCATACAGTCCACCTGATGGTGAATGGTTGCTGTGGTCCATAGACATCTACGCCGATCTTCGATTACGAATCAAAATGCCAATGCGTTGTTCAGTGGAGTAGCGTGCCTTAGAGGGGCCCTGTATCAAAATTTGTCGGGGTGCCCAAATGAAGGGTAAAGATTTTTCACAAACGGAACAAAAACTTTCGCATTGAATTAAAGTAATTATATATTGATTATAAGTTATTACTTACAATTAATACTTCTAGGAACTAAGCTAGCCAAACAATTCAAACCAACATCCTGTCCCATAGAAGTTCTTAGAATGTTTGCTTACATATCTACGTCCGGGGCCTCTGTAGCCCGGGGGCCCTGTATCATTGATATACGACGGTAGCTACGCCCCTGGCGATGTTGTTACCCTTGAGGACTAATATGTAATGCCTCGTTTCCAGTAAGAATGTTCTCCGGTTCTCTACAGTCACCATACGAAACACAACAGTGTCAAGCTGTTGTTTTACGCTGGTAGTCTGTGAGACCGTGGTACTTCCCTTGTCGAGCCGACCCATTCGCGCTACAACTATAATATAACTGCAGCATGGCTCTACCACAATAAGTTAATAATAATTTTCTGAATTTAGTGAATTTCAACGTGTAAATTTGAACTGAATTAATATATTTTAAGACTGATTAAAACTTAATTTAATGCATTAACACAAGAACAAATGTTATTAAATTTGATGGTCAATAGAAAGTACGTATAAGTATACTACGAAAAAGTTTCGAAGCGGCATCATGCCATGTCTTCGCCTTATGCCGTTTTTGTATAATTTGCGCCACACACGGTACGAGGCTGCCATTCGAGAACCTTTCTTCCCTATTGGTTGTCCGTTCTTCGGCTATATCAGTTACTCTGGTTCTACTGCGGATATCCTTATTTCTAAGTCTATCATGCAGAGAAACTCTAAATATAGCCCTCTCCATATCTCGCTGAGCGACCTTATGCTTTCTCATGCGGCCTGCAATACTAGAATACATCTCAGATATATAATCACTGACAACAGACACTGATTGTACAATCTTGTTTTCAGGTTTGAGGCTAAAGATGTGTCGTAATTTCCCGAGCGTTGCCCATTCGTGTTGAATCCACCGGTTGACCTCTCGGTTGATGTACGTGAACAACTTAGAGGGTAGTGCTCCCAACAACTACAGGGTATGATTATGAGTAACATAAATTAAAAAAAAATATGACCGTAATAATGATATGTTCTTGGCATCAATAGATATTTATTTCATTTCATTCTTATTTTTATTTCATTAATTTATAATATTTAATACCACCTATATAAGCTTGAATAATTTATTTTTGGAATTCTAACATCCTGAAGTCGATGTTATGTAAGTTTCATGAAATTCAATGAAATGTATACTGCAGACCCATTCTTTACATTACTACTGCGTCCTTCATTTCTTAATACTGTGAAAATATATATCGACTTAAAATTAATTGGAATATTTTTGAAAGTGTGAATTTCATAATTAAGGTAATATTTAACATTCGTTTTAAAGTAAAAAAGTTAAAGTTCCCAATATAAATTAAACAAGGTGTACAGCAGGCCTGCAACCACACCCCCTCCAGCCCTTAGCAGTTCGAGTGATACTCTATCATATCCGGCTGCCTTACTTGCTTTCATGCTTTTCATTGCTTTCATTATTTCATCTACACTTATCTCCCTACCTCTCTCCATTTCTCTCGGAATTTCGATTTCACTTAATTCAGACGACTCTTCACTCTTAAACACGCTTTCAAAGTATGCCTTCCCTCTCTTTAAATTCGAAACTTCATCATTCAGCATGCAGCCATCGGGGTTTAATTTTCACTTTGCTTGTTTTTATTCGGGGTAATCAAAAAGAAATTGCTTGAGTATTTATATAAAATGCCTACCTCGTCTACTGTACATAATGTTCATAAGTGGTAAAATTAAAATTTTGTTCAACCGACTTTAATATAAATAAAATGAGAATATCATCACTGTAGTCGAAATCAATTACGCAGTATTAAAGATCTCAAAAACTACTGGTCAAGCCTTGATCAAATTTATACACACATACACATGAGAAGCACCAGCTTTCATCAAAATCGGTTCACTTAGAAAAAAGTTCAGAGTTAACTGACATAAAAAAGATACGGTCGAATTCAGAACCTACTCTTTTTTTTAAAGTCCATTGAAAATACGCGTGCTTCGACGTATTTACTGACTATTACGGGACACATTACTGCTTCTTTCGGAGGCAGTGCAAAGCATAATATTATGTTCTTAAAAATCGTATTTTAAACAATAGTAAAAGTATCATGGCTCCTTTGATGACATAACAGTATGATGCAACAATTACTTCACATAATGTTATAAATTACATTTTTTTAATAACATTATGTTTTAGGTGACTTCAAAAAAGGAGGACTGTATGTATTTTTGTATGTATATTTTGACACGTTCATCAATTTTAACCGAATTTGATGATTCTTTTTCTATTAAATAGGTTAAACTTCAGAAATGATCCCACAAAATTTGGAGAAAAATTCATCCGGCAAAATAAGAAATGAAGTTTTATTTTTCTATTTCGACGGCATTGAGATTGTGATATTTCTTAGCCCACTCAATAGGGTAAAAAATAACTTAAAAAAAAGTAAAAGCAGACTTCAGAGAACTAAAAAGATTAAAATAATTTCGGATAGTCTGTATTATACTGTGTTTAATTCCTCGATACACTATGTCTTAACACAGACATCAGAATGTCAAATTATTGCTTATTTTTATTTTTGCTTTATTTGTTAATTATATATTTTTTTTTATTTTATAATTTTACCTTCGATATATTTAGGATAATTGATGGATTGTTTGTTGTCGCTAATTTAACGATTTAATGATGATTGATTTTGATGTGTTAATTTTGTATAATTTTATAAATTCTAAGAATAAATAAATTTGCATGTCTCCATTAGGGACTTAGTATGTATAGATACTATGTAACAATATCGTATGTAACATACATACTACAAAGCAAATAAATAAATAAATACTATGTTTTAGTTATATTAGAAGT
This sequence comes from Parnassius glacialis, assembly GCA_033319125.1. Classification (NCBI taxonomy): domain Eukaryota; kingdom Metazoa; phylum Arthropoda; class Insecta; order Lepidoptera; family Papilionidae; genus Parnassius; species Parnassius glacialis. The sequence continues at coordinate 24,256,837 of JAVANC010000018.1, forward strand.
ATGATTTAAGTTTATATTAATGTTAATTTAAAAACGAATATTATCATATCAATAATTTATCAGAAATATATCAATAAATATGTGACGTGTCTCAATGTGATTTTGACATGTCACATTGGTTGTTTTATAATAATTGTAGTATGTTATGAATCGTTAGATACTAGTTTATGTTACTCTTTTGTATATTTCAAGTTCTTATTTATTTTATATTCTTTATTTCTTAAGTCTTATTTTGTGACTAACGAATAAAGTTTCTTTCTTTCTTTTTGTCGTTATTTCTATTAAATGCATTTGTAGGGAGGCTGTAAAATATTTTGGTTAATGAAAACATGAACAACGAAAATATCATTCTTACAAGTCTAGAAGAGTCTAACAATTCTAAGATTTCCAGTAAATTTGCATACTTTTGTTAGAGCGAGTTCCGTCAGTAGAAATATGAAATCTGATTCAGTCGTTTACACTTACGCTTTCATCCCATTATTCATAAGGACAAATTGCAATACGATCTTTATATTTTCTTTTCTTAAAAATATCAGATGTAGCTTGTTTTAAAATATATGAATAAAAATTGTGAGCCATCGCGTGACACCTGGCAGATGTGAAACATCGAAATTATTTTGTAGAGGTAATATGCATAAAAGGATAGTTTACGATAGTAAATAAATATGGCATAATGGAAAATAAAATATTAAGAATTTATTCAAGAAAAAGATGACTATTTATTTAATAAACATTTATATTCATTAAATACAAAAATTAACCTAGAAACGAATGAATGACACATGTGTAATACATACTACTTCATACATACCTACTATCACATTGCGTGGCGATGCATGCCGTGGCGACGCATCGCCACGCCAACATTCGGTCTGTCCCGCCACTACAGATGTTTCACATCAATAACAATAATTGTCGAATTGAAGTCTATGGAACTAGTTTTAATACAAAACAGTTGCCAATAGAACTTCGAAACTAAATGGAAATTCAGCCTATTTTTAACTCATTCTATAAAGACGGTTTATTATTTTGAGTTTTTATTAGGAACATGCTGCTGCTCATCTCCTGTTCCAGTTTCACTCTGTTGTCTTTTACAATAGCCACGGGACGATATAGGGGAAGTGGCTATTCTTACATTGCCAGTACGCGGTTCATAGACAACGGAATACCATAGATTTATTTATTTAAAAAAGTTACCCTTGTACTTGATTTTACTTACTACTTTTTCTAATCGTTTGTTATAAAATCTGGATTTTATGACAAACGTTTAACCTTTGCACTACTGAGTCGAGATTTGAAGAGGTGTAACAAGATCTTCGAGACGCTTTCAATTTCTTTCTTTATTATTTTTAACCAGAATGACATATAAGCTCGCTATGCTGACCCCAACGCGGGATGACCGATTTCACATATACATATATTTTCCGAAATGCTCACCAAGAGAGTTATCAATGGCGCAAGTAACTTTAGTGGGAATTGTAGCCTTTTAAATTGCAAATAGTAAATTATTTTAAATAAATTTAAATTCGTAGAGTCAAAAATAAAGAATAACATAAATAATTATATAATAAAATAAAATAATAATAAAAAGTTTAAACAGTTTTATTACGTTAAGATTCCACATTATAAGAAATATATTTCCTTAAGTATATTTTTAGACTTAAAATCATAAGCATATTTTGTTTTAAAGAATAAAAAAGATCGTTTTAAGTGTCAAAAAAGCTGGTAATAGGCATTCAGTTTTAATCAAATATCTTTTTCAGGTAAATGAAGCTCCCGCTGATAAATAGACTCATCTACTGGCGGGAGACCGGCTGCTCCGAGTTACACCCACTTACTTTATCGACGCCCATTAACTAAATTTAATATTCTGTTTATATAATAAAACTCAATTGCTCGAAATAAGTAGTAGCGAGCAATTAAGTTATTTTTATTTTTCATTACGTGAAGCACACTGAAATGATCGGGAATAAGAAAAACCACATGCACGGTATAGCTAAATTGTATTTTATTGTTTTTCGAACTATTCTCCGTTTAACTTAATGCAGTTTTCCATTCGTGCAAACCAATCATCAAAACAGTAATTCCAGTATGAAGTTGATATTGACGAAATGGCTGATTCGTACGTTTCCACAGCTGTTTCGGGGCCTTCAAACCGTTGACCGCGTAATAAATCTTTTATTTTAGGGAATGTAAAGAAATTGTTTGGGCTCAGGTCGGGACTGTACGGAAAATGGCTCATCAGCTCAACGTTTTCCTGCTTCAAAAAATCATTTGTCTTCCGAACCGTATGGGAGGTTGCATTATCGTGATGTAAGATGATGCGACGTTTCTGGTTATTTTTTCGGAGTTGGCTATCATTTCTGGCAAACAAACCGTAACTCTAAACTCAGCCGTAACCGTTCTGCGTTCCTGTAAAGGAATTGTAGCAACATGCCCCTTTTTCGAAACAAACGTAGCGACCATTTTCTTTGACACGCTGCGGGAGCGAACCACTTTCGTTGGTTGACCTCGTCTTCGAAGACTTAAACTGCTGACTGATGTTTTCTTTCAGGTTCGTATGAATAAATCCATGATTCGTCACCTGACACGATATTATAAACGGCATTTGACTTCCCTCCGTTGAAGCGTTGCAAAGTATTCCGGCACCAATCTACACGAGCCGCCTTTTGCTCTTAGGACAAATTGTGGGGAACCCAGCGGGAAACTAGCTTTCTTAGACACAGCTCATTATGTAATATTGACTGAATTGCAGTCATTCCGATATTGATAACAGCCCGAATCTGCTGGTATGGCTGGCACATGACGGTCATCTAATATAATAGTTCGCACAGCTGCGATGTTTTCAGGCATGACCACTGTTCTTGGTCGACATGCAAAAGAAACAGTGCTGAGCAACACACGACCGCATCGGAACTCGGCATACCAGTGGTATATTATCGTTTGACTCGGTGCTTTAACATCATAAATCGAAACAAGTTCGCTGAGACATTTATCTTAAGATAAGCCGCGACGAAAATTGTGATAAATTATGGCACGGAAAAGTTCACTCATGAGCTCCATTTCTGTTAACGACGTGTCAACTTTAAACCAACATAGTTTTTGTTTTTAAACATTTTTTTTAATTGTTTGAATGTCATTAAGATTCTAAGAGGCCAGTATTCAAATTCTAAAAAAGGTTTTATTGTAAATCAATCCGACACATTTTATTCCTGATAATTTCAGTGTGCCCCTCCGTATTGTAGTAGGGAAAGACAAAATAACTGTTGAAATTCCTTTTTACTTTACAGTTTTTTTTATAAAACTGAACTGAAACACGCACTTTATGGTAAGTGGTTAGTAAGTTCGTCGATATTTGCAGCCAAATTCAAACAAAAAGGCCGCAAATGTGTTGTCACCTCTTAGGAATAAGATTGAATATCTCACAGCCTTTACAGGCCCGAACGCAACAATGCAAGCGCTGCTATTTGTTATTTGGTTGTATATAATATCTAGGTACCCAGTCGGACTCCTAGGAAGAAAAGGCGGCAACAAGCCTAGTGCAGCACTTGAATTTTGGCGAACATTTTTCTTAAATAATTTAATCATTTGGTTGAAGTGACTTAAGTAGATATTATCAATTGTATCTTAAATTTTCTAAATAATTTTCAGGCTTTAATAAAATTTGTTTGACGATTGAATGTAAATTTTCCACTTCTTTATAGCAGAAATAAATTAAAATCGTTTGATGTCCCTCGATATTATTTGTGCCATTTGTAAAGACTTTGTTGACACGATTTGCATATTTATTTTTGTTTAATTTAAATTGACATGTCATTATACATATGTTACCAAAAAAGGAAAAGAAAAAGAAAGAAGCTATTATAAAAGTGTCTCTGAAAACGGGGAAGACGCTGTAGCCTATAACACAGTTTTCAACTAACACGGGCTATAGTGTTTCTATATGATGTACTCGTATGTATGTGTAAGTTATGTGAGAAACAATATTATTTATTATTATTATATAATATTTAACATAATAATAAAATAAAATAAAATACAATATACAGGATATGTGTATTTTAAAATAAATTCATACACATTCTTCGGTGGTAGAGCCACGCAGCAGTTTTTGTTGTTGCATGTATGCTCGACCCTGGTTGGTACCACGACCTCACAGAATAACGGCGTGAAGTAGAAGCTCTGCTTCTGCGTTTCGTCTGGTGAGTGCAGGTGCCCGGAGGCCCAATCCCCCCCCCCCCCATCAACATGGTAGCGGAATTACACGATAGACTACCCCAGGAGGGTACCAGTACCCCTGGAGAATCCCTCGCTGAGCATCCACGACCATGTTATTCCAATCCTGAGCGTGGGTGCTCAGGCTGCCCCGCGTATTCTGGGGGTGGGGGGGGGGGGGGGGGGCAAAATTCCGCTCAAAAACATAACTGCTCGGGACAAACTGAGCAACCATACCAAGGCGACCCCTGCCACGCTATCCGTGAATTTCTGCAACATCAGGGGACTTCACTCTAACCTAGACGCCGTCCACTACCATCTCCAGACGGCGAAGCCGGCCTTGCTCTTTTGGACCGAGACGCAGGTTTCCTCTCCGGCTGATATTTCGTATCTCTCCTACTCGGGGTATAAATTGGAGCACTCCTTTGTGCCTCGGGCTGGAGTTTGCGTGTATGTCAGAGAGGACATCTGTTCTCGACGCCTCGGCAGTCTTGAAGGTTCGGACCTGTCCATCCTTTGGCTACGCGTAGACAGCGACGACCATCCGCGCATCTACGGGTGCCTCTATAGGTCCCATAGCGGGAATGCCGAAACAGATCGACTCATCGACCACGACCAAATGGCTACAGATTCCTTGCTACAACAGGTGCCATCCGCAGAGATCGTGATCCTTGGCGATTTTTACGCCCACCATGCCGAATGGCTTGGTTCACGTTTAACCGATCATGCGTGGAGATCTGTTTATGAATTTGCCTCGGCATATGGTCTGACACAACTGGTTACTTCGCCTACGCGGATTCCAGATATGGAGGATCATACACCTTCTCCTTAACACAACTTAACACCTTCTTGTTAATAACAAATTAACCGAATCAGATCAAGACGTTGCAATGGTTTTTGAGAAATATTTTACTGATATTCCGATATTAACCACTAAGTCACTGAATTCTTCTCCTGCGGTCGCCGAATCATTACTTAAACAAAATGTAAATGCGTGTACAAAGAATTTTACATTTCATAAAGTATCATCAAAAGATATTGTAAAATATTTTAAAACTATTGATGTTAAGAAAACTGCGGATCTGTGGGGGATTTCCGTTAAAGTTATTGCGTCTATAATAGATACAATCGCGCCTCATTTAGCTACTATTTTTAATACTAGTATCGAATCTGGTGTGTTTCCTGATTTAATGAAGTATAGTAAAGTAATACCTTTATTTAAATCTGGTAGTACATTAGACCCCGCTAATTTTAGACCTATTTCTGTACTACCAACACTTAGTAAGATTTTTGAAAAAATTATTCTTCATCAAATGTTAAATTTCTTTAATATAAATAATTTACTTCATAAAAATCAATTTGGTTTCACAAGGGGTCGCTCGACAACTGATGCCGGTGTTGAGCTGATTAAATATATATTTAATGCATGGGAGAATTCACAGGATGCTTTGGGTATATTTTGTGACCTATCCAAAGCCTTCGATTGTGTTCACCATGAAACATTAATCAGGAAACTTAAACACTACGGTGTAAGAAGTGATGCTCTTAAATTAATTATTTCATATTTAAGTAAGAGAACGCAAAAAGTTGTATGAGTTCTTCCGGGTCGATGGTACAGATGGGCGTGCCTCAAGGCTCAATTCTAGGCCCCTTTCTGTTTCTTGTATACATTAATGTATAGTATTATTTGCAGATGACACTTCTTTAATTTTCAAATTAAGTCGACAATTGCTAAAATATGACGAAGTAAATAATGCTATATCTAAATTAGTAAATTGGTTCAATGTTAATAATTTGCATTTAAATGGCACTAAAACGAAATGTATGAAATTTATGACTCCAAATGTCAAACAATTAAATACTAATGTAATTTTAAATGGGGAGAAACTGAGTCTTGTAGATACCACCATTTTTCTTGGAATCACACTAGACGCGAAGCTTCAATGGAGCGAGCCCCCATATATCAAAACTAGCAAGCAGACTTAGTTCTGCAGCATATGCCGTAAAAAAGATTAGAAGTCTAACTAGTATTGAAACAGCTAGACTAGTTTACTTTAGCTATTTCCATAGCATAATGTCGTATGGTATTTTGCTATGGGGACACGCAGCTGACACTGAAATTATATTTGTTTTACAGAAGAGGGCCATAAGAGCAATTTATGATTTAAAGCCTAAAGAGTCGCTGCGACAAAAATTTAAGGAAATTAATATATTAACTTTGGCCTCTCAATACATTTATGAAAATGTAATGTACGTACACAAAAATAAAAGTAGTTTTACAAAAATAAGTGATATTCATTCTGTAAATACTAGGAACAGACACAAGCTAGTAGTACCGGTTACTCGACTCCATCGAGTCAGTAATTCATTCTTGGGGCGATGTATACGCTTTAACAACAAAATTCCAGAAAATATACAAAATTTGACCTGCTCAAAGTTCAAAAACTTTATTAAACTAAGTTTGTATAAAAAGGGTTATTATAGTATCAAAGAATTTATAGATGATAATAACCCCTGGAAATGAGGTGATCGCTACCAAGCTATTTCTAATTTGTTGTGTTGTTAATTTGTGTAACATACATGATTGTAAGCTGTTATTTTTTAAAAAAAAAGTCCCGCTGGGTTTCTTGCTGGTTCTTCCCAGGACAGAGGTTTTTTTTGAAACCAGTGGTAATTATACAAAGGAGTGACTTTCAATAAGCATTATTTATAATCTATATTGAATAAAAAAGTTTCTGTTTCTGTTTCTGTTTCTGTTTCCCTGTTGGACCTTCTGCTGACCTCTCATCCGGACGGATATCAGGTTTCCGTCGATGTCCCTCTCGGCTCTTTGGACCACTGTCTGATCTGGAGTATGGTGCCACACACGCTCCCTTCGCGGTTGCGTTCTGCAGGTTGCCGCCGTGTTTGGCATTACAGGTCGGCGGATTGGGACGGAATGCGGTCTTTCTTTGCATCCTACCCAAGGGGGCTGGTTTGCTTCTCGCCGGATGATCCCAGCGCTGTTGCTGATTCTGTCACTGATGTGGTGCTACAGGGAATGGAACTATTTATTCCATCATCTGTGGTACACATTGGAGGCAGATCTCAGTCTTGGTTTGGTCGCTCCTGTAAGACTGAATTACGCAGTAAGCAGGAGTGTTATCAAGCCTGCGGCTTCGGCGACTTGGGAAGTAAACACCAGCATACTTAAAAAGAAGTATAACTTCGCCTCCAGGTCCTTCAAAAGAGTTATTGCCAAGGCAAAGTCAGAGCACATAGGCAGAATTGGTGAGAAACTAGTTCGCCTTCCTTCGGGAACCCGTGCATTCTGGTCTCTCGCCAAGGCTGTCCAAGGGAATTTCTGTAAGCCATCACTACCATCTCTGCACAGGGAGGACGACTTACTGGCCCAAGACGCAAAAGACAAAGCCGACCTTTTAGGCTCCCTTTTTGCGTCCAACTCGACTCTTGATGACGGGGGGAAAACACCGCCGACCATCCCGCGGTGTGAGTGCTCCATGCCGGATGTGCTGTTCTCACAGCGCTCGGTTCGCAAAGCACTTGTCTCCCTGTACATCCAGAAGTCGAGTGGACCTGACGGAATCCCCCCAATTGTGCTGAGGACGTGTGCTCCGAAGTTGGCACCGGTCCTAACGCGTCTTTTCCGGTACTCCTACTCCCAAGGCGTAGTCCCGAATTCATGGAAGACAGCTTTTGTCCACCCGATCCCTAAAAAAGGCGACCGCTCAGACCCGTCCAACTATAGGCCTATCGCGATCACCTCCTTGTTCTCCAAAATAATGGAACCCATTATTAACTGCCAGCTCATCCGGTACCTTGAGGATCACCAGCTGATTAGTGACCGCCAATACGGTTTTCGTCGGGGTCGATCAGCTGGTGATCTTCTGGTCTAGCTGACCCATAGATGGGCGGAGGCAGTAGAGTCCAAGGGGGAGGCGTTGGCCGTTAGTCTGGACATTGCGAAGGCCTTCGATCGGGTTTGGCACAAAGCGCTTCTTTCGAAGCTCCCTTCCTATGGGCTTCCCGAGAAATTGTGCAATTGGATCACCAGCTTTCTTGCAGATCGGAGCATCGAGGTCGTTGTAGACGGTGCATGTTCTGACTACAAGCCTATTAACGCTGGTGTACCACAAGGCTGTGTGCTATCACCAACGCTGTTTCTTCTGCATATCAATGATATGTTGCTAACTGATAACATTCATTGCTATGCGGATGACAGCACTGGTGATGCTCTATACCCTGGGCGTGCTAATATTTCTCGGGAAAACGTCTTCGAGTACCGGAACAAACTTATGTCTGAAGTCGAGTCTTTACTGGACAAAGTCTCGGACTGGGGGCGACTAAATCTAGTCCAGTTTTATCCTCAGAAGACACAAGTTTGCGCGTTTACCGTTAAAAAGAACCCCTTTGTCGTATCTCCTCAGTTTCAAGGCACTCCCCTAGTTGCCTCAGCCAGTATCGGAATCCTCGGCGTCGACATATCGAGTGACGTGCAGTTTCGTGGTCACTTGGAAGAGAAGGCCAAATTGGCCTCTAAAAAGCTTGGCGTGCTCAGCAGAGCGGGACAGTATTTCATGCCGGCACACCGCCTGCAACTTTACAAGGCGCAGGTTCGGCCTCACATGGAATACTGTTCCCATCTCTGGGCAGGGGCTCCCCAGTGCCAGCTCCTTCCACTTGACCGCATCCAGCGCAGAGCGGCTCGAATCGTCGACGACGGAGCCCTTTCCGATCGGTTCGATTCATTGGCACTGCGAAGAGATGTTGCATCCCTTTGCATTTTCTTTCGCATCTACCATGGGTAGTGTTCTGAGGAATTGTTCGCATTAATCCCAGCCGCCAAATTTCACGAACGCACATCGCGGCAGAGCTCCCGATACCATCCACACCATCTGGATGATTGGCGGTCCACCACTGTGCGATTTAGAAGATGTTTTCTTCCTCGCACGACTTCCTTGTGGAATCGATTACCATCAGCGATTTTTCCGGACCGATACGACTTAGGGACCTTCAAGAAAAGAGCGTACTCCTTTTTAAAAGGCCGGCAACGCATCTGCGATTCCCTCCCTGGTGTTGCAGCAGTTCATGGGCGGCGGTAGTCACTTATCATCAGGTGAGCCGCATGCTCGTTTGCCCCCTCTCCTATAAAAAAATCCTGGGAAATATACACATTTCCTAGGATTTGTATAAAATTCCGATATCGTATTAGGAAATGTAAAAAAGGAATGCTTTCTGTGAACAAAATAAAGGAAACACGTTGCTAAACTGAGAAACAGGTTTTTTATTAAGACTCGTTAATACAATCAGGTAAAAATCATTTCGTAAAAAAATAAAATATATTTGTATGGCTTTTTTTTCCGTAACAACCACTCATTTATCGCGTATCCATTGACATCTTCAATGTATTACATTTCCAAATGATATTTAGGAAATGTATAGATTGCATAGGAAATGTGTCTAATATAATTTATTTCACACATTTCCATTCAAATTTAGGAAATATATTCATTTTCTAGGAATTGTATACAATGACGGATTACATACATTTCCGTTTACATATATAACATACATACCTTCCGGTAAATTTCAGATGAACGAAGAGTTTAATCTGGCACTAATATGTATGTCTATATGTATACCAGTGCACTTTCCTGTTCATTTTGCGTCGTCCTCTAACGCATGTCTGCTCAACCATAGTGCATGCAATAGCGCATGTGCTAGAACTAGTCCGACAACAGCGCATGTCTCTAGTGAAGGCTGATCCGTCACTGGTGGGTTCGCATGCAACATTTCGTGCATTTTAGTAAACAAAATGGCGGAATACAAAGTTAAAACATTCGAATTTATCGATGATTATCGAACATATATCAAGTATTGTGGCACCACAAGCACAAAGATTACACTAATAAAATAAAAAGAAACGACGCGTTGATTTCTCTAAGCCAAAAATATAATTATGATGTAATAACATTTAAAAACGAGATAAAAAGCTTGAGGTCATACTTTTCAAAGGAACATCAAAAAGTTACGATGAAAAGGAGTGGGTCCGGAACAGAAGATAATTACGAATCTTCGTAGTTTGCTTAACCGTGGCGCGTGAAGGTAAAGACGAGTTGCAGGTGACAAGCACACGGGTATAGACGATAAGCTGCATGCGTCCTATGGCACAGCGCGTGACGCAAGACTAACTGAAAGTTGAAACGCAAAATGAACACGAAAGCGAAAATGAAAGCGCACTGGTCTAGACATAGCTATTTATGTGTATGTTGACAAGAAAAATGCTTTTGATTCCGTTATTCAAATTCAGGAGTGTGGCTTCTAGTTGTGCGAGGTTGACCGTCTATTTATAGAAATGCTGAAGAGTTTGTACAGTTAAGCTACGATGTCTATCTGAATAAAGAACCAGAGTATGAAATCTATCCATCTTTAGAAATGTGTAAGAAAGGGTGACGTTCACAGCTGTTTTAACGTATATTTAATTAAATTAACGAAGACGTTTTCAAGCTCCTGGACTAAAATAGATACAGTATCAACATCGATTGTAAGTACACCAGTTACCTACAAGTTGCCGATGGGATCATCATTATAGCAGAATTATTGGTGGACCTCAGTACTATACTTAATGATTTTAATAGTGTCTCCTTGCGGGTAGGTCTTAAGATTTCGACAAAGGTCATATATAACGTTCATATCACCCATGCTGGTAATTGTTGGGAACACTACCCTTAAAGCTATTGACAAAATAGATTAACTAGGGCATTTGTCGAACCTTAACCGAGAGGTCAGTTGACAAAACCAACTAGGCCGGGCAAAGTATGAGAGATTACGACACATCTTCTCGTCACATACTGCTGAATACTTTTAAAAAAATTGAGTTGTTGTCAGTAATGATAATATATGGGCTCGAGACGTGGTTCTAAAATACTAGCAAGTTGAAGTTACTCCAGGAGCTATGGAGAGGGCTATGCTCGGAGTTTCTTTTCGAATTTTTTTATGGGATAAGGGTGACAAATGAGCATACAGTCCACCTAATCCAGTCCATCTTTTTTTATCAGCCCTTAACTATCCAATGCTAAACATGGACCTTCTGTCATGGTAGGGATTCTTTACTAAAATCACCTCGCGGTGATTGGTGACTACGGAGAAAAACATCAAATGTACGTGATTTTGCTCCCTGTTGTCAGTGTGGGTTAATCATACATGATGGTCAGACTGCCAACTGACAGAGATGTTAAGCTTTTCCATACCTCCCATAGTTGTTTCTTACGATACCTACTACAGAACGTATACGGTCTGAAGTCCTATCATCAAGTGTGCCGACGTAGGTGAAAATGCAGGCGTAAGACCAGCCGGTATTATTGAGGACAGCGACATGTCGCTGGACATGTCCTAAACTACTGTAATAGAATGGAACAAAAATTTATAATAATGTTGCGCGCCACTATTTATGTCTTGTACATGGCAACACTAGTTACACTAGCGCCCTCTAGTGTCGAATAGTAGAACTAGGAGAGTCAAGATCCTACCAGAAATTTCGGGACTTATATGTAATCGAATATTCTAGATGTCGCTACAGTAGAAGGTTCCGGAGACTATCTGAGGCCCTATATAAGGCCGGTATAGATCACGACCAAGGCAGTATTGAATTGGCGATACAAGAGAATACTTTGAAGCGAAATAATTGCGAACCAAAGTGACAATTGTGTTTTATAATTGTGTCGTTTTAGATTGTAATTAGTGTTGTGTAATTAAAGTATCAATTTTGGTAATTCAATCGGCAGTTTTTAATTTAAAAAAAAGACGAACCCTAAGCTCGTAACAATTGGTGTCAGAAGTGGGATCAAATCATGCCGATTTTACCAAAGGACGACATGGCGGGTATCCGTACCCGAAGTCAACGCCAGCTTGAGACGAACCAGAGACGATTTGGTAATGCAACGTCGCAAACGTTGGAGGGCCAGCTGCTGACCACGGAGGCCGGCCCGTCAGCAGCTCCTGCATCTGCAGCACCTGACTTAGGTGCTCTGATGATGTGATGGGGATCAGGCTCGCCGACAGGAGGAACAGGACCGCCGACAGGAGGAACAGGTTCGCCGACAGGAGGAACAGGCCGGTTGGTTGGAAAAGCAGCTGCAGCGTGGGCAGGAGGAACAGGTCCGTCGGTTGGAAGAGCAGCTGCAGCGCGGACAGAAGGAACAGGCCTCTTGCTTGGAAAAGCAGCTCAAACGCGATAAGGAAGAGCAGATGTTCCTCATGAAGGACCTTCACGCTCCCTTCGGGAAAGAGATAAAGGAGTTGAAGGATAGGATTGCTCAACATGACAACCGCCTGTCGGAAGCTGAAACCCGAATCGACCAAGTGAACAATCGGGTTGACAACGTGATGGCTGACGTGAAGAAAACGCTGGACGACCTCAAAATTGGGGATGGAGTTACAGCTCCCGTGGTAGCTACAACACCTTCGCTACGTGGATTCAAAGTGCCACCGTTCGACGGGACTTCTTCCTGGTTGGCCTAAAAAATCCAGTTCGAGGCTGTCATGAAAGCGAACGGCTGGAATAAAAGTCAGGCCATGACTGCTCTCACCCTAGGCCTGCGCGACCAGGCCTTAACTGTTCTGAAAGCTCTCGGTAAGGAAGTGACTTACGAGCAGCTCCTTGAGGCATTGGAGGCGAGATATGGCGATGCTCACCTGGAACACATCTTTCGTGCGCAGCTCAAAGATCACGTGCAACGCAGTAACGAAAACCTGCAGCAGTGGGCCCTTGAGATGGAGAAGCTGGTTCGAAAAGCGTACCAGTCTGTACCTCCGCTCATTGTTGGGAACCTGGTGCAGACATTCATCGACGGTATCCGCGACCTTGAAGTTAGAGCTGCTGTGAGGCTCGGGCACCACAAGACGCTTAAGGACGCCTTGACCCATGCACTGGAGGTGGAAGCCGTGCGGCGGGATCATCGTTCCCATCGCTTCAGGGAGATTGCAGCAGCTACAGTTCGCGACCGCAATAAAGGACACAGCCCTAGGTGCTACGGCTGTGGGGAAAGGGGCCATCTTCGATCCAGCTGCCCTAAGCGAACTGAAGAAAGGGAAGGTGATCGATCTCGAGAGGGTAGTGCGGCTAACAGCACCGTCCAGCAGCACCAGGGAAACTAGCGAGTGCTGGCTGATGTTAAAAGAGCCCCAAGGATTTTGATCTCACAAACCTATGATGGGAACAGCCTAATCATCAATGGCGAGGTCAATGGAACGCCGTGTAAACTGACCATAGACACTGGAGCCTCTCGCACGGTTGTGAGTTCCCAACATATAAGTCAGTTCCTTGGGGACTCCGCATACAACCGAGAACGCATTAATTTGGTGACAGGCACTGGTCAGCGCATACCCGTCCGTGGAGAGAAGGAGATGGAGTTGAAGCTAGGCAACATGATCTACCTGCATAATGTCATCGTGGCTGATATAATGGACGACTGCATCCTGGGCCTAGACTTTATGAGGAAGAATTGTTGTGAGATCGACGTTAAGCAAGGTGTTTTGAAATGTGGACAAGAGGAACTTTTTGTGGAAGGGGCGTTACCAGGGAATGTATACAGTCTTAAGAAGATTGTTCTTCCGCCGAGATCGGAAACGATTGCGCCGGTTAGTCTTCCTCGGAATCCTGGGCAAGCTCATCGTTGTGTACTCGTGGAAAGGGTAAACAATAACCTTCATGGAAAGTGGCTCGAACCTTGGTCAGAACCACTGAAATCTCAGGAGTACGTGTGTTGAACCTTTGTGATCAGGAACAGATTATAGAAAAAGGCACATTGGTTGGTACTAGTGCGGAAGTGGACTGGTTGCGTCGGTGCGAATATCTATCGACTGGGACCCGCAGCAAGGATGGACAAACGAGAGTGACCACACTTTTAGAAGACTGTCGCAGCGTTCTCTCCCCGAATGAAATGGTCAAGGCGAAGAAGTTGTTACTCAAGTACGCCAATGTTTTCTCGTCAAACGACGCTGATATAGGAAAGACTGGCTTAGTTCAGCACAAAATAAATACAGGAGAAGTATTGCCTATTCGTTAGCAGCCAAGAAGATTGCCTGAAGCACGTGAAAAGGAAGTGCAAATCATGATTGAGGTAATTGTGAAGGATGGTGTTATTGAACCTTCATCTAGTCCATGGTGTTCACCTGTGGTGCAGGTAAAGAAGAACGACGGCAGCATGCGGTTTTGTGTTGACTACCACCGCCTGAACGACGTTATGAAGAAGGGCAGCTATCCCTTGCCTAGAATTGATGACACGGTGGACATGCTCACAGGCGTAAAGTGGTTTAGTACGCTATTTGTACCTGAAAAGTGGCTACTGGAAGTTTGAAATTGATCCTAAGGACAAGGAGAAAACTGCGTTCTCCACAGGAAAGGGTCTGTGGCAATTTAAAGTCATGCCGTTTGGATTGTGCAATGCTCCAGCAACGTTTGAAAGATTGATGGAGTTTGTACTTACCGGGCTAATTGGAGATGCCTGTCTGGTCTACTTGAATGACATCATCATCGTAGGCCATACGTTTGACGAACACCTTCAAAACAACGCGTGCTCATGAAGATCCAGAGTGCCAACCTTATTTTGAGTCCAAAGAAGTGCTCACTATTCAAACGGCAAGTTAGTTTTTTGGGGTATGTAGTGTCGGAAGAAGGTATCCAAACGGATCCAGAAAAAATTGCCGCTGTCAAGGAGTGGCCGGTTCCAAAAGACAAGACACAGATTAGAGCATTTTTGGGTTTGTGCTCTTATTATCGGCGATTTGTGAAGAACTTTGCAGATATATCCGAACCTCTGCACAGGCTAACCGAGGAGAAGCGACATTTCTGCTGGGATGAAAGTTGCAATATTGCATTCCAGGAGCTCAAGAACCGTCTGTGCAAAACACCTATCTTGGGGTACCCTGATGCGGGCAAGGAATTAATAGTTTTTTTTTTACTTATTATAAGTCAGTGCTTGACTACAATCCCACCTGGTGGTAAGTGATGATGCAGCTTTAGATGATAAATTGCACTGTCTTATCGTAACAAAATCCTATTCACTCTTGCCTTGAAGACGCCTAGATTGTATTCGGACGAAAAGATAGACGCCGGCAAATTATTCCACTCCTTTGCTGTACGCATTACAAAAGACTGGAAATTATGCTCCAATGTGTACCCAGGGTAGCCAAGGTACGCCGCACCTAGAGGACATCTGATCTGCATCTCAGTCAAGAAGAGTAAGTGCGGCTTGTCAGTCTCAAGGTGGTAATGGACTGCAGTGCAGGCCTCGGATGTTTGTGAGGTGCACTTTAATGGAGAGAGAGTGCAACCGCTGTACAAACTTACTCTTCTTTTTTTCATTAATGGCGGGAGTGAATAGGTTGAGAGAATGGCAGTTGGACAAGGCGTCACACGTATAACCTAGGGACGCAGAGCCATAGCATCGATGGGACCTAGCATGGAGATCGCGGGGACGCCCGAACCCCCCTGGAAATCGACACCAGGCCCCTCCTCCGGTTGCCATCCGGCATGGTGGAGCCATCCCAGGATTTTTCGTAAGATGACGGGGAAGCCTTTCATGAGTGACTGGCTCATTAATTGGGCCTCCAACTATCTACGGTCGGACAGCGGTGCAAACGTGCTTCGGATCCCGCTAACCTCCATAACCATGCACCTGACACTAAGAAACGGCCGCGGTGCAACCGGTCCGTATGCGTAACGCAACTGTCCAGACCCATTCTCCCTAAGAAATGGGTTTCACCTAACATCATACCGTAACACGATTTGCATCATTTGGCGGTATGTCTTTGCCAGGTGGGTAGAAACTAACCCTCGGCCGGGACTCTCACTAGTAGAGGACCAACCTACCACCAGTATGTAGTACTGCTCGTTTAGCACTACCCAGGGGATACGTGTAGGGAATCAGGATTCAAGTAATTCCTCCGGACGCGAGCAGCTTCATCACCCATTGACACAGATGCAAGTAATATAGGACTTGGCGGTGTGTTGTCTCACGGAATGGTGATCAAGAGATTGTGATAGCATACTTCAGCAAGTCGTTGTCAAAGCTGGAAAGGAACTATTGTGTCACAAGACGGGAATTGCTTGCTGTGGTAAAGTCCTTGCAGCATTTTAGCAAATATCTTCTGGGGCGGAAATTCCACTTACGAACTGACCATGCTGCACTGAAATGGCTATTGCAATTCAAAAATCTGGAAGGACAAGTTGCGAGATGGATTGAACTACTGCAGGAATACGACATTGTGATCGAACATCGTAGTGGGAAATCTCATAGCAATGCAGGTGTATTATCAAGAAGACCTTGCTCTGAAGATTGCAAGCATTGTACTAGGCAAGAGGGTAAGGAAAAGGTATCTGTGAGGATACTCAGGACAAACCAGCTCAGCAATAAGTGGAAAGACAGCCTACAACATGTACAGCAGAAAGATTCGGACATTAAGCCGATTCTGGAATGGATGAATGCCAGTGCTCCTAAGCCCACGTGGAGCGACGTCTCAGCAATGAGTTCGACCACGAAAAGCTATTGGGCCCAATGAGACAGCTTGCTGATTCAGGATGGAGTCCTGTGCCGTAAATGGGAAAATGGTCGGGGAGACATTTGCAAATGGTTGTCCCTTAGGCTAAAGTACCGGATGTTCTACAGCTGTACCATAGTGGTTGTTCAGTTCCACCTGCGAGTTAAACGAACTCTACTGAAGATCCGAGAACGGTTTTACTGGGTCCACTGTCGTGACGATGGCGAGGACTGGTGCCGCAAATGTACAACTTGTGCGGCTGTACTCATCATCATCATCATCATTACAGCCCTTCACAAGTCCACTGCTGAACATAGGCCTCCCCCAAGGAATGCCATAAAGCACGGTCCTGAGCCACCTGCATCCATCGACTTCCTGCATGTCTTACCAGGTCGTCACTCCATCTCGTGGGGGTTCGCCCTACACTTCGCCTACCGGTATGAGGCTGCCACTCAAGAACCTTTATTCCCCATCGGTTGTTGGTTCTTCGAGCTACATGGCCGGCCCACTGCCACTTCAGCTTACTAATCCGTTGGGCTATGTCGGTTACTCTGGTTTTACTGCGGATATACTCATTCCTAAGTTTATCACGCAGAGAAACTCCAAACATAGCCCTCTCCATAGCTCGCTGAGTGACCTTGAGCTTCCTCATACGGCCAGCAGTGAAGGACCACGTCTCAGTTCCGTAAGTCATCACTGGCAACACGCACTAGTTATACAATCTCGTTTTAAGGATTTGAGGTATGTCTGACGAGAAGATGTGTCGTAGCTTCCCGAACGCTGCCCAGCCGAGTTGAATCCGTCGATTGACCTCTCGGTCGAAGTTGGACTTACCTAGTCGGACTATTTGTCCCAGGTAAACATACAATTAGTGCTCCCAACAACTACCGGCATAGGTGTGACATGGACATTAAACATAATCTTTGTTTTGTCCATGTTCATCTTAAGACCTATCCGTTGGGAGACACTATTGAGGTAATTGAGCATAGTGCTTAGGTGCTCCAGCGATTCTGCCATAAGGATTATATCGTCGGGAAATCAAAGGTGAGTGATGTACTCGCCATTGATGATAATACCGTATCCTTTCCCGTCCAGAAGCTTGAAAACGTCTTCCCATGCGGCGGTGATGAGTTTCGGGGATATAACATCACCCTGTCTTACACCTCTCTGCAATTGGATAGGTTTCGTACTCTGGTTCTGTACTCGGATAGCCATCGTAGCTCTACTGTACAAACACTTCAGCACTTCGATATACCGACAGTCAACTTGGCACCGCTGAAGGGACTGCAACACCGCCCAAATTTCGACGGAATCAAAGGCTTTCTCATAGTCCACATACGCCAGACATAGTGGCAAATTGTACTCTCCGGACTTCTGTACAATTTGCCGAAGGGTTTGTATGTGGTCTATGGTGCTAAAGCCTTTTCGGAAACCGGCTTGTTCGGAAGGCTGGAAGTCGTCAAGTCTGCGCGCGAGACGATTTGTAATGACTCTCGAAAACAGCACATAGACGCGGCTCAGAAGGGAAATCGGTCTGTAGTTCTTCAAGAGAGCGTTGTCACCTTTCTTGAAGAACAAGACCACCGCACTTCTGCTCCACGCCTCCGGTGTAATGCCACCATGGAGGGCGGAATTAAAGAGCTTCTGAAGGTCTTCAAGTACCGGTCTTCCACCCGCTTCCAGAAGCTCCGCTGTAATTCCATCCACGCCTGGGGCCTTGCCGTTTTTAAGGTGCTGGAGAGCCATTCTAGTCTCGCTCAGACTGACGTCCGGGTTATCTTCGGAATAGTGTCGGATAAGACTCGCTCTTGGATCATTACTCACACTTGCGTGTGGCTCCAACGATGACGTGTACAGCTGCCCATAGAACCTCTCAATCTCACTCAAAATCTCAGGTGTCCCGGAAACGATGCTGCCACATTTGGTCTTCAGCTTTGACAGTTGGCTCTTTCTGGCACACAGATCTCTGGCAAAAACTTTGGAGCCTTGGTTCCGCTCGATCGCTTCTTCAATACAAGCTGTATTGAAGTTGCGTAAGTCCCGCCGCATGCATTTGGAGATCTGTCTGTTCAGTTGCCTGTATGCTGTCAAATCTGATGAAGAATGTAGCTTCATCTCCCGTCTAACAACCATGAGATTAAGAGTGTGATCGGAGAGTTTTTGTGGTCTTCTGCGGCGGGTCTTGCAGAACTTAGCTCTAACCGCATGGACAGTTTCCACGAGCTTGTCATTCATATCGTCCACTTTATTGCAGTCTTCTAGGCACTGAAAACGGTTTTGTAACTCGAGCTGAAAGGTTTCGGGACTTTGGAACAGAGCACGAGGGGGACGGAGCGTTGACTTCATTAGACGAGACCTCTCCAACTTAACGTTTAGGTTCAGTGTGCCTCTAACTATTCGGTGATCGCTGCCGGTTTTCACCCTCGCGATCACTGAGTCATCACTGAACAGTTGTCGTCTGGTCGCTATAATGAAGTCAATTTCATTTTTTGTCGAACCGTCGGGGCTCGACCAGGTCCACTTCCTGTGGGGCTGCTTCTGGAAGAAAGAGTTCATCATAAATAGTCCCTCTTTCTCCATGAAGTCGGCCAGCTGCTGGCCCCTTGGGTTCCATTGCCCTATTTGAAATTTCCCTACTTTCAGCTCACCGTTCTCTTTTGTGCCTAGTTTTGCATTGAAGTCTCCCATTAACACCGTATATTGGGTTTTGGAGGAATGTATGGCTCTAGAGATATCCTCATACATTTTCTCCACCTCCTCATCGGGGTGTGTCGAGGTTGGTGCGTAAACCTGTATGACCTTCAGCGAATACCGTTTAGTGATTCTGAGTATAAGGTACACAACCCTCATCGACACACTCCCGATCTTTACAACGTTGTTAACGAGAAACTTGTGGACGATAAATCCGACACTTCCTTGGGACAGATGGTCGCCCTCCCGGTAATAGAGCAAGTTGCCGGATTCGAGGATTATCGTATCCTCCCTCTCTCTTCGGACTTTGGATAATCCTATAATATGCCAGCGTAACTTGTCTATCTCTTCTTCCAGCTCCACAATCTTATCGTCAGTCCTCAGGGTGCGTGCGTTGTACGTTGCCAGGTCGAGTCGTCTAAGGTGGCAACTGAACCTCCACCGGAGATTCTTAGCACCCCCTGCCCCGCCGTTACCATGGTCGCCACCGTATCCAGGAACAGCGGGGCCGCCGGGGAATGGGGGCCGTCTGTTTGTTGTTCTATTCATTAGGGGGTATTTACCATGGTTGCCACGCTTGGCGAGCGGGTTGGCAACTGCAGTTTTTTTATTGTAATTTTGGCTATTATCAGGAAGATGCTGCTGCCCATCTCCTACCTGTGTCCCTTTGTCGCCTTTTACGACACCCACGGGAGGATATGGGGTAGTGGATATTCTTGATCGCCACTACACTGCTTGCGTGGCGTGCGGCTGTAAAGGGACCTCAAATTCGTAGTTGAGGCGCATTGAAATTGTACAATGTTGGTGCACCATGGGAGAGAATAGCCATTGAAGTTGCGGGGCCGTTTCCGGAAAGTGAAAGTGGTAACAAGAATTTCATGGTTGTAATGAATTACTTCACTAAGTGGCCAGAAGTCTTCATCATTCCAAATCAAGAAGCTTCAAGTGTTGTAGATAAACTAGTTCATGAAGTCTTGTGTCGTTTTGGAGTACCTTTAGAGATTCACAGACAAATGACTTGCGGAACAAAATTAATGACATTTATGAGCACGTCAGACAGACGGGCCAGCAAACGTCTGAGAAGATGAAAACACGGTATGACCGCAAGATTAACAACAAGGGGTTTGACGAAGGTTCACTAGTGTGGTTACACAACCCAGTTCGCAGCAAAGGGAAATCTCCTAAGCTTCAAGCTAAATGGGACGGAACGTACCGGATTGTGACAAGGATCAATGACGTAACCTACCGGATACAGAAAGGTGCCAGAGGTACTCCTAAGATAGTCCATGTGGATCGACTGGCGCGTTATTATGGGACCAATAATGCTCGGAACGAGCATGTCTTAGGAGAGGGCAGTGTTGCGCACCACTATTAATGTCTTGTACATGGCAACACTAGTTACACTAGCGCCCTTTAGTGTCGAGTAGCAGAACTAGGAGAGCCAAGATCCTTCCAGAAATTTCGGGACCGATATGTACTCGACATTCTAGATGTCGCTACATTAGAAGGTTCCGGAAACTATCTGAGGCCCTATAGACACTATACCGGCCTATAGATATAGGCCGGTATAGACCACGACCAGGGCAGTATTGAATTGGCGATACAAGAGAATACTTCGAAGCGAAATAATTGCGAACCAAAGTGACAATTGTGTTTTATAATTGTGTGGTTTTAGATTGTAATTAGTGTTGTGTAATTAAAGTGTCAATTTTGGTAATTCAATCGGCAGTTTTTAATTGTCTCGAACTCCAAGCTCGTAACAATAATATAACTGCCGCCAACCACCTATTATTCTTAAGATCAACACAATGCCATATAATCCTAAACGTCAACAGTTATGAATATTTACTATAAATTTTCCTAACATTATTTTTAGTTTTATTCTTAATATTTAGATTTATCGGAGCCCTTTATTTGTGCGTTTTTTTTTTCTTATTTTTATGTAACAATAGTTTCATCCTTTGTTGTGTACATCTGTAATTGATACACACATTAGATTTGTTTATGTTAACGTCCCCGATTTCATAAAGAAATATATTTCAATGGTAGTGTAAACAGTCAACTCTTCAGAAAGGTAAGTATATTAGAATATAATTTGTTAAGCAAATACTTCTAGTCATACGAGTAAATCTGCAAATGTTTACACAAGATATTATGTTGTTGGACTAATAAAATATTATACTCTCAACTTGTCTGAGACGTTTTTTACTACTTGTAGTACGCTGCATTTTATACCAGTACATCACAGTTATCCAAGCTCCTATAAAAAAATTTGGAACGACAGAACGTATGCACAAAACTCTATCCACCCGTCCGTCAATGGATGGATAATATGACATGAAAGTAAGAAAATACGTGATTTGCAAATAGTTTTACTTTGATATTGAATATCAAGATGTTACAGGTTTAAATAGTCTTAAAATATTATACCTTTTATATTTTTATATTACTGTTTAGAAAAATCTGAAAGATTCGAATGTAAGCTATTATTTTAATTATATCCTCTTGGAATTACAATAATTTTTATAAATTATTAAAAGAGTAATAAAAAGGCAACAGATAGCCCTTTTTTTACATAGGGAAATGCCTACGCATACCCGCATCGCGGGGGCAAGGACGGGTTATGTCGGACTCGCACCGACTAAAACCCCATGGTGTTCCACCTTCGTCGCATATTGGCAGGGCTACGGGAGCGCTTTCGCACACATCCGCGGCCCCACCTGCAGATCTGGTCTATGGCTCCGCTGCCAACCGAGATTCGACTGCGGAGGGTAGGGAGAGCGGCGCCTCGCAATATCGACACTCCTCTCCCCCCGCAGCACCACCACCACCGCATCATTAACGGTGCGGCCCCGTCAGAGTCGTGGAGGATGAGCGGACTCCCCTCTCACCGCAGCCCACCGATGCACATCCGAAGTGGGCTCGCCAATCCCACTCCGAGAGACCACCTCGGGCCGGCTCTACACCACGGGCCAGCCAAGGGGTTCTTCTTTGTTCACCGCGGTTGACCAAGCCACGGCTACTAAGCCCCCCGCCACGACAAGGCCCGTTCGGGGGAGAGGCAACAGATAGCCTGTAAATTTTTCATGACCTTAGTTTTATTATAAATTTAAGAAATTTGCAAAATATAATTAAAAAACTCAGTAACAGAAAGTAAACACAGAATTATTATTATTGATGCAAAAAAAATAATTTTAAAAAGGAATTGAAGTCAAAAAATTAGTCTATATTCTACTGTTAGGCACATTCTAGCCATACCATGATTAATGAATTAAATTTAAACTAAGGCGCATTGTTGCATCCGAGATGTATTATATTGCTTAATTTAACCTAAGTTACAAAAAAGGAAGCAGTGTTCAGCATCAATAGGTTTTAACTATAATGAGGTGCATTACTGTGGTACATAAAATATCTATTTGGGAAAATATAAAACTTACAAAATCCACTACTTAAAACAACTCTACATTGAACAATTAAAAAGAAATTTCAAAATGATTGTAGTAACCAATTTTACTATTACAAGGTATTTAAAGGTTATTACAAGTTAAAATATAAGTTATATGTTAAGGACATAGTAAAAATGGTAATCTTAGAAAAAATATGTTTTGTTCAGTTATTTTATGTAGGCTTTCATACCTACCAGGTTATTATTACCTTCATTTAGTAAAATAACTATGGTAAACATACAGTAGAGTTATGGCTGCCAGATGCATAAAATAAATTACCAAAAGATAACATCTTTTGGTAATTTATTTTATGCATCTGCTAAAGATAACAAATAGGAAATTATGAAAAAATACTTATACACATAACTGTGATATGAATAGCTATTCTATATTTGTGCATAAGCCATTTATGTTGCTATCAGTAATATAAGGTTAATAATGTTGTATTTTTAACTATTATTTACATAATAATGTAAATGGAAGGTAATATATATTCAGTTGCAAATTACTGATCTTAGATGGTATATTGCAAATAATTAAAAAATTAAAAAGCATAAAGTTGTTTTGAAACAAAAACTGACACTTATCAACTAGATAGAAAGAAGCCATTGGAACCTAGACAATTTTTTGGGTCTTAGTCCTTCATTGTGAGGAGATTACATATTATATTGTTATTAGATATGATCGTATATGATTTATATTATTATTGGATATGAAAATAGTATATGCTTATAATTTTGAAAATTGTAGAACACAATACAAAACAATAATATACATAATATAAATAATACTTAATACAAATAAAGGGTTGGCTAAATATATAGATATCCGGTACTTGATTTTAGTTACGTTTTCAGTTTAGGAGGCTTGTCTGGGCTAAGCATGAACCTTCTACACTGTTTTTGAATGTCGGAAATGAGTTTTGAATTAATTACGATAAAAATAAATTTCACTAAAAATTCCGTATAACGAAACGCAAATATGACATTTTATATAGTGTTCTGAGATTAGATGTCAATAATTAATGTAAAAAAGTGTGAAACGGGACGGCGTTAACGGCCATAATTTGGGCAACCGTAAATGTCAAATATAATATATTATCTATGATGCCAAATGTCAATTGTCATTCCGTTTTTCTAGTGGTCACACGTAGATACTATACTCTTTGGGTCACACGAATGTTCTCTCTTGTGCTTAGTGGTGTGTTTTCCCTGTTTTTTCGACGACTTCTGATCTGTTTTTGAACTTATTCGATTTAAAATTACATTGTTTCATTTATCACTATCATATCAGAGTTTAGGTAAACCTGACTTTATAGATAAGATAGATCGAATTTGTACTAAAACTGAATCAGAACACCCCGACTCCACGTAGTCTTCTCTGCCCTATCCCTAGAGTGTTTTTGTAAGCCGTAGGAGCGGAGGGAGAGCAGCCCCCGCCCGCTGTAGCAAATCGCAGGCCCCTGTGCGAGCCGTAGCGGCTGAGGCTGGTCGCCGAAGGCGACCAATAAGCCGAAGCTGCGGAGGTTCGCCCTTGCGTAGCAAACGCAAGGGCGAAGGGGCTGCACTTCCCCCAGCGCCGAAGCCGTTGCAGAAGTAACTTTGGGTCAATATTCCTGTGTAAAAAAGTGAGGTTATGATTTTACAAAAAAAATATTACTCATAAACTATACATTTCCGCAACGGGGGAAGGGTAGGGGAGGCTTCCCCTGAACCCTCCCCCTCCCCCTCCTCCTCCCATCCCTGTACGCGAGTACCGGATGTCTATAGTTTAACTCAAATAAATAATACATTTGTTGATAAAACCACTGCTTTATACATTAACAAAACAGGGTTCTCTTTCATTAATTGTTGAGGATTCAATTCTATCAATTAAATGAAAAATATTGGAAATTATATATCGATCTAAAATTGTGCCAAGTGGACAAAGAACAGTCTTTAGAGAAGTCTTTCAAGTGTATTCAACAAAATCATAAAACGGTGTCATACAAAATAATCGTTTTCTGTGGGTATGACCTAGAAACCATGGCACTTATTCTATGCATTTCCACTAATTGATATGCTGTTAATATGATATCAAAAAATTAAGTTTATAGAACCATAGGTTTTTTGTTTGTCCACATAGGTGGTAAATGTAAATTGCACTTGGAAAAGGCATGTTAAATTGCAGATTCGAATTATTCATTTTCAATAAAATAACAAACTATTAACACCACTTTACAGAGAATCATTGTACACGCTCCTAGCTGTCCCTACAAAGATCTACCGTACAGGGGCCCATACAGCTGTTAGGTTCGACGGACAAATAAGGACGGGACCTAACTGGCCTTATAGAAAATGTCCTATCCTACTACACAATAGGGAGAAGGCCAGGTGAATAAATAGTACGTACCTGTTCAGAGGCGAAGAAGGCTCCCAGGGCTCGTTCAGGCTTAATTGTCGTGAATGTGAGTAGTGTATGTGAAGTGTATGTGTGTTTAACCTGAATTAGCCCTTGTTAATCAGCAGCAACCCTAACTTCGACACCGCCTCCCAGCTTGGTATTCTCCAGCGGCGGCTGCAATGGACTATTTCCTTCTTCGATTCACTATGTCAGTCTATTAGCTTTATCGTACATTTAAATAACTTCAAGACGCAACTAAATCCCGTTAATTATAAGGCGTAACACTCGGCACGACTAGTGGGTCAAGTTCACTTTCGCAACAAATTGTTTCGAAAACCGAACACTACCTTATAAGGCGCTTAAAGCAACGGTACAATTAACCAATAACTTCTCAATAATTAGCCAACCTGACAACTAATGTTCTAGACTACACGATCATTCGTCGTTGCACAAATTCGTTAACAAATTTGGCGCCTTGTGGCTCGATTCGACTCACAGTAATGCCCGGGCTACACTAACGAGAAATGCCGTTAATTATCGCGTTGATGGGGGTGTGGCCACCACTTAACGCGATAATTCTACAACGGCAACGACAACGCCGTTTCCCGTTGGGCGATAACTCGAGTGGCGGTACATCAAAGAGATTAACGCAGGAATTAACGCGTTGAAGCGGCCACACTACGTGTCTCATTGTGCACGGTGAGCGCAACGGAGTCGCACGTATGGCTACGATAGAGTGGAATAATGAAAAAGTTATTACGTTTCTTGAGATTCTGCAAACAGAGCCATGCTTAGGCAATGCTAAAATATATTCATATAATAAAAATTTACACTCATCAAATATAAAGTATCAGCGTCAACGTTCATCTTGCTTGAAATTCAAGGAATATTAACGTAAAGTGACCATACGTCCCGTTTTGAACAGGACTGTCCCTTTTCTCGGTCACCTGTCCAGTTGTCCCCAAACAAAGCTCCGGGACGCAAAATAGTCTCGTTATCCTAAACCGCGAGAAAATTTAAAACTATGAAGTTCGTCAGACACGAACGGTGCGAGAGCGGGACCGACCCAAAAATAAGCGAATGGGATAATTTCAAAGTTTTCGCAGAAATTCGTTGGGTGATTCAAACATTTCTCACCAACATTCTCAACATAAATTCTCTTCCATTTTAATCGAATATATTTTATGTATACCTGGTACAAATGTTCCAGTAGAAAAAGTATTTTTCTATTATGAATAAATTGTGGACGTCTGAAAAAAAATCACTTACAGGTTTCAGTTCTAAAGGCGATGTTGATAACAAAAATCAATGTAAAAAAAAAACTTGCCCTTATTTAAAATCATCACCAACTTTATTAAAGCAAATTTGTTCCACTGACAAATATAAATATAATTAAAAAATTGTTGCATTTAATAATTACTGTCTAAGGAGCTTTGCTTTAATGAAGCTGGTGAACTGGTGATTAATTTTTATTTTTCACAATTTGTTAAAATATAAATAATTATAATTAATGTGATTATAATTATAGTGAACACTAATTGTATAAAGTTACAGTTTTTTAAATAAATAATAATTTCTTTTTATTGTTAACCTGCTAACTGGGGAGTATCTATAAATAAACCCATGTCCCGTTTTGAGTTAATAAATAAATGGTCAGTTTACTTTAACGCCGTTGAACGGCAAATGACGTCGACCGTTCCAAGTGTGGCCACTCAGTTTATCGCGTTAAAATTAAGGCAATAATTGTTGCGTTTTTGGGCATTGACGTTTCTCGTTACTGTGGCCCGAGCATTATAGAAATTTTAAATTTTAGCGTTTGGCGCAAACAATCATACACTACTATTTCACATGTGATTATCACCTCATAGGCATCTCACACACATCATGGGTACTGTTAGTGAAGCATTTTGTAAAAGTATGGCACTCCAAAATTCATACTTAAATATAATAGTGAACTCTCCTTTGTCAAATACTATAAATTATAATATTATTATTTCTCTATAGCACCAATTTTGCAGTAAGTGTAATGTAATTTTTACTGGGCTTTTGTGATTTTTTACTTAGGCTTTTGTTATAAACATAGCCTTAATAATAAGTTAGTTTTAGAAATATTTAACATCAAAATATTGCAATAAAGATTTGAGATAAAGATTTACAAAAACTAGTAACAAGCTTAGCTGTGTTGGGTCACAGGTCATAAAATTTATTAAATATTGTCCTTCATAAATATTACATTTATTCCAAGTGGAGTTCAGAGGTATTTGAGGAACTATTTGACGGACGGGTGGATATGGTAGTGTTGTGCATATGTTATGTCGTTCCAACATTTTTTCAGGAGCTTGGATAACTGTGATGTACTGGTATAAAATATGGCGTAGAACAAGTTGTAAAAACGTCTCGGACAAAGAGCTTCGTATAATTATGGTTGAACTTCACTTAAGGTAAGTTCGTTTAACCATTTAATTATATTCCGTCAGTAAGTAGTTTTATGTATCTCTGATCTGTTTAATATATTTAACTGTCAAAACACTAAAATCATGGCTTATAGGCAATTTTCAAATGTATTTATTAAACTCTATTATTTTTGTACAGCAAACCAGAAGTGTGTGTCAAGATTGTGCCAAATGAAAGACTGTAGTCTCTGCCTACCGCTTTGGGTAACAGGCGTGACTGTTTATGCTCGTGTTGTGTTTAATTGATGTTTTAGGTAATCTCAGTTTGAGGAGCTAAGCGTGAGAAGCAGTAGGATTTTTTTAATTACTAAAGCTTAACAAATGCGATAAATATGGGCAAACATATAATAAATTCTCTCTTCTTCATAGCTGCCTAATTGGTATATCTTTTAATTATTATACCATACAGGTAATTAATTTATTATAATGGGTTACTTAGTTATAAGGTAGGAACTGACAAGTTAAAATTAATTAGAGTATTTTAATTAAAAGGAAATATGAGTGGCGGTAACCTTTACGCTTTATCGAAATAAGACTTATAATAACGTTCAATGCATAAAAAGTAATTTAGTTACTTAAATTATATACTTATAACTTAGAAACATCAATAATTCTTTCTACATCGCCATCGTCCGTTAGTAGCTTTCCCATAAGACTGGCTGCCAGATTTTGAGTCATTAGAGACATTGTCGAGGCGCAACGATATATATATATACTCGTATGTGTGTTTAGGCGAAAGAGAATCATCCTCAGATGCACTCATGATGAATGGCGCAAATATGCGTGCGTTACAATATAAAATGCAAGAAAATATTATATTAAGCAGACCATTAGCAATTCGTCGCAAAAATATGGTACGCTTTCCCGATGATGTTATTTTCAAAAATCCTATGAAACTACAACGGTTACCACGTTACTAAAGATACGACGCTTCGATAGAGTAAAACCCTTACTCTCGATATGGCTAGTATTTTATAGACGTGCCTACATATGCCTACCTAAATATGTAGGCATATGTAGGCACGTCTATAAAATACATATATATATATATATATATATATATATATATATATATATATATATATATATCTTTATATATAAAAAGTACGTGTCACGTTGTTTGTCCGCGATGAACTCCTAAACTACTGAACTGATTTCAATGAAATTTTCGGTCAATGTGCAGTTTGGTCCAACTTAAAAGATAGGATAGCTTACATCTCAATTTTTAGTCGCAAAAATATTACGAGTATTTTATTGAAAATTATTTGTCTATTATTTGACAGTCATAATTATCTGTTAGCTCCAAACGATTCTGTCAGATGACGATATCTGTTGACTGGATTGAGTAAATATTTGATAGATGGCGCTATGTTAAAATACAAACGTGTAATATAAGCTACAATTTAGTAGTATAAACATCACGTGTTGCTGTAAGTATTCAACAGATAGAACCGATTTCAAAAAAAATTTGCAGACTGTGTGCAGTTTGGTTCAACTTGAGAGATAGGATAGTTTTTATCCCGATAAGTGACCCTCAATTTTTTTATTGCTAATTTCAGGAGTTTTTTTGGGAAAGCAAATGGTCGTTCGGAAAGGGCAGAACAACGTCTGCCTGGTCAGCTAGTATATATATAAATAAATTAGCCGACTCTTGCCCACTTCGCTGTGCGTCAAAATTTTTACTTGTGATGAAATTTTCTTCTGTGGTTCTTAGTACCAAGTGTTTAGAACAAAGATGTTTTATAGGTTAGAATTTATTTTATGTTTATTTTATTTCTTTTTGACTCTTGGGCGACTATTTCAATTGTTTAAGACTTCTCTGTATACTATGTTTAATGTTGTGTTACTGTATGGTAGCAAAATGTATTGGTTATCTGGAGTTCTAACCCGAGATAAACCAATTTATAACTGGTCATAGGAAAAATACTCTTTTCTCAAGTCAATGCCCACCAGAGATATTGTTTGAGCCTGAGACTTATTTATCGTGAGGGCAAATGAAACTGACTGAAAACTGCAGCCTTTCAACGATATTGGCAAATCCGTCGGAATCATCGGTATCCGCAGAATATGAGCAAGTTGTCCCACTACTGTCCCCGTGAGGGTGGTCATCACGATTATATTGTTTCCGCAACTCTTTTATCAGTAGCCTTGACGGCTCCGTGGCGCAGTGGCTTAGCAATCAGTTGTTGCGCTGGGGGCCGCGGATTCGAATCCCGCACGGAACAAGTATTTGTATGGCCTACGAATAATTGTTCTGGGTCTGGATGTTTGTCCTTGAGCAATTTATGTTTGTAAACTGCCTCCACGACACAGGAGAAAATCCTAGTGTGGTTACCCCCACACTAGGATTTTCTCCGTTTTTTTAAAAAGAGGAGTAAAAGAGGAGTAAGAGGAGCCTTGTGCCAACACATGTTGGGAGGGCTAAAGTTTCTGAGCAGGTCATAAAATGATAGGAATGTCGGCTTTCAACATAAGGTCGTGAGGTGATAGGCCAGAAGGGCTCAAAGAATTTAAAAATTCTTGAGGATAGTGCAATGTATCCTCTATATTACACACCGTGGCAACTGACTTATACTGTTTGACTTGACCGGGAATTTTTCGTATGAGTTTATATATGCTTTTCCCAAAGCAGTATATTTTTTTATTTCGGAATGTTCAGCGACATTTTCTCCACGATCTTCATAACAATTTGTTGTTAGCCCAAGTAACTTCGCGATATAGGAAATTCGTCAACATCCGTTGCGTAAGGAGCCAACCGCGCAAGTGATCCGCGCGGGAACCTACCTTGTAGACGTAACGCCCATTACCCCACAGCAACCGTCGTCGTCAGCCGAACGGGTGGTATTTTTATTGTCTCCCGTATTTGATATTTAAAATTATCTCCTAAACTATACAACCAAATAACATACTATAAAAAATAAATTGTATCAAAATGACAAAGTTATTCATTTCAATATAGACTGACGTGTATGTAAAATACATCTAAATATTACCATATACTTTTTTTTTTACTTTTAACAGAATTCCGCAGCACTACATATCTATGTTTTATATTTAATACACAATAGAGGTTGAACATTATATTCACCTACATCATACCGTTTAGTCAGCGCACGCTGATAAATGAATACATCAGCCTGTTTTTGTCGGAATTGATTGAGAAATATTGTTATTTCACAATAAAAATATTATTAATCACAATAAAATATAGCCTATGTCACTTAGGAATAATCTAGCTTTCTACTGGTGAAAGAATTTTTAAAATTGGTTCAGTAGTTCCAGAGTTTATTTCCTACAAACAAACTCACAACTTACAAACTTTACCTCTTTATAATATTATATTAAATTATTAAGTATTAAGTATAGATATATATTAGAAATAGGTGCATGAACTCTTTATTACTTGCCAATTTCTTTCTTATAATTAAAATCAATATAGGTACATATATTATATATAAAAGGTACTAAATATTGAGTTGACTTACCCCGGTAGTTTTTCATAATATTAAAAGTAATACAGTTATTTTTTATATTATCTATATCTTTTTATATTTTTATTTTATCTTATCTATTGGTTATATTTTATTTATACCGATCATTCGATTACACAGTTTACAATATATTTGTTTTTCAATATCAGGGACATATTCTCTTTTTCCTTTTCACACGAATTTTACGTAATCGAAACTCATAAACTTCTTTGTGCTAAACATTGGCTTCCACCGTTTATTCAGTGGATGTTGGCTAGAAATTAAGGACCTTTTATTAAAGAATATAATGAAGTGACCCTGCTAGAAAAGTTTATATTTTAAAATGTGAAAGGAATGAGGTTTATTTTTGTAAATGATTGTGCAAACATGATTCCACTTAATTTATGTTGTTACTAATCAGGTAATATGTAATAATGTATTTATATGTAAATTTCTATCACATCACAACATTGTAGAAAAAATTAATAGAATATAAAGATGAAAACATAAATTTAGATAAGTTCAGTGTAATCAAATAAAATGAAGTGTCGTACCACGTTTGAAGAACACCTCATGCCCTTCCTCAATTGCGTGCACAATGCCCGTCACCACTAACCCCAACACCATTACTTCCAACACCACTACACTAGGAAAGACACACCACCGTCTATAATACGTATTATTGTGTCGTATAATAATATAACAATAAAACTGCATGTCTAGGAGGCAATAAGAACTATGAGTTTAAACATGATATTGTAACTGACACGACATCATGTTGCGTATCTAGTTACATTTTAATCTGCATTTTTGAGAATTTCAATGTAATTGTTTGACGGCTTCGTGACGCAGTGCCTTAGCAATGAGGTGCAGCGCTAAGGGTCGCGTGTTCAAATCCCGCACATAACAACAATATAATTTACTTTAGAATGTTTTTCCTTGTGAAATTTATGTACGTAAAATGCCCAAAAGATACAAGAGAAAATCCTAGTGTTGAGGTAAAGTTGCAAAAAAAAAATGTATCTTCTACATTTCACTCGAGTAGAATATGGCTTTAGATCTCATAAATCTTGACTTCGGTAAATCTTGTCTTGCCTTGAATAGAATATTATATAGAATAGAACCCGTATCGTAATGGTGCGTAGTAGAGATATAAGAATAGCCACTACCCAATATCATTGTATCGTAAGAGTTCACAGAGAGAAACTGACTGAGTAGATAGGCAGCGGCATTTTCCTGATAACAGCTGAATAAATATAAAATACTATGGTTGCCAACCCGCTTTCCAAGCGGTGCAACTATTTCCATCCCCCTATATGTGACAATCTATGGGGATGCATAAGTTCGGCAGTGGACTTTTCGTTTATGAGCGGCCGGTTGTAAAACACAAAGCCAAATGGGGAAAAAGGTTATCGAGTGGCAGCCTCGTTCCGGCGGGCGAAGTGTAGGGCATCCCCCTCCCCTCCCCCCGAATGGGTTCCCGCCTTGTCGTGGCGGGGGAGCTTAGTAGTCGTGGTTTGGTCACCCGCGGTGAACAAAGAGGAACCCCTTACCTAGCCCGTGGTGTAGGGCCAGCCCGAGGTGGTCATTCCGAGTGGGCTTGGTGAGGCCACTTCGGATGTGTGTCGGTGGGCTGCTGCGAGAGGGGTGTCCTCTCCCCCTACCGCTGCAGTCGAGTTGGAGTCGCGGAGGAAGAGGAGTGTTGGTATGGCGATGCACCACTCGCCCTATCCTCCGTGACTCTGACGGGGCCGCACCGTTAATTGATGCGGTGGTGGTGGGGCTGCGGGGGAGAGGAGTGTTGGTATTGCAAGGCGCCGCTCTCCCTACCCTCCGCAGCCAAATTTTGGTTGGCGGCGGAGCCATAGACCAGATCCACCGCTGGGGTCAGGAAGGCTGGTTTTTTCTGAGTGCTAGTTTTTCCTGGCCCCATGGCCTTCACGTATCGGACACGGGGGCGTCTGTTTCTCATGTGAACTTGGAGGCCGCGGAGGAGAGCGCGCCATGTGTTCTGGTGCGCCTTACTTGAGAAGTAGGTGGGGGAGGACTAGTCCTCTCCCGAGGAGAGGCCGCTATGGGGCGGCCAGTGCTGGTGGGGCCGCGGATGTGTGCGAAAGCGTTCCCGTGGCCCTGCCAATATGCGACGAAGGTGGAACACCATGGGGTTTTAGTCGGTGCGAGTCCGACATAACCCGTCCTTGCCCCCACGAGACGGGTGTGCGTATGCATTTCCCCATGTAAAAAATTGGCATCCCCCCACTAGATGGAGTGACGACATTTTAAGACATGCAGGAAGTCGATGGATGCAGATTGCTCAGGAACGTGCTTTGTGGCATTCCTTGGGTGAGGCCTATGTTCAGCAGTGGACTTGTAAAGAGATGTAAGGAGGATGATGATGATGTACTTTAGAACATAATAGTTCAATGCAAAATAAACCGTCACATGGTGGCATCATTAGTATAATAACTTTGCCAAGTTAGTTTTATAAATAAGTGTTAATACCAACACGTTCAAAACTATGTATTACATTTGATAACCATTAATATTACTTTATTTATTATTATTACGTATTTCAAACATAAATAAACTAAAGTTGTGAAGCAAAAAAGAGGTTATTTCGCCAGCACAATTCCGCGTTAAAATAAAATGCCAAAATTAACTCTCATGTTGCCATATCGAAAGCTATGCTGACAATTAGTTATTGTATTTTCATCCAAAAAATAGCATATCTCGTAAAACTTTACGTTTTCCGTGTTAATCGTAATTTTACACCAGTACACCCCTGTCTAAAGACAACAAACTAGTCTAGATAATTTAAATGTAACAAGAATTAATATTTACACAGTGAATATAACAGCTCAGCTAACCTTTTTTTATGAATGATATATCGAGAAATATGACATGTATTGTTATGCAATGAGTTTATCTTAAAACAATAGAGAGCAACATGCGATACATGAACAGGTACATAAAAAAAAACTATAATACCATTCTAATAAAGATGATAATAGTAACTATCACAAAATAAATGAGAAATGATCTGTAATAGTATTAACATAAAGATGAAAATAATGAAATACAGTAAAGTAAGAAATAAAATAATCAAGAGTTTTAATAGTAATGTTCCTTAACAGAGTTAAACACAGACAAAGAAAATTTAATGTGAAAAATGTTATCACATTTTGTCCATAATTAGAAAGTATACAGGGTTATTTTTCAAAGACCAGCCAAATTTAATAATTAAGTTCAAAATATAAATACTGATATACACTTATTGCAGTTTTGAAAAGTACGCGTAAATAAGGTTTCTACATTTATTTCAAAATATCCGAAGAAATCTGAAGAAAAGAGACAATGAACGGAGCTTTTACCTACAATTTACTTCTTTAATGACACGCTCGCTACTTAGTTGATAATTGTCATAATAAATAAAATAAAATAAAAAAATACATTTCATCGATGACTGGAATAGATGCTATGCAAATAAAACGTTCTGCACAACTCGAATGAAATAATATTTTTACTCCAACACAAAAGACAGTTCGAAATATAAGTTTAGACTACAGAGCGAGGGAAAGAGGTGGAGAATAAATGTAAACAATAGTTTTAGAAAATATAGTTGAGCTGGAAGGCCAATGATTGGTTATGTGATGGTTACTCAGGCGGCGCGAGCGTAGCGTAAAAACGAAGTCGCCCGGACGGCTACGAAAGCAGTGTGCCGGTGCTGAGCGTTGCCGATCTCAACCGACAGGAACATCGCGTCGGCGCGTACGTTATAGGTTGTTCAATATACGTACATATTCAATAATTCAAAACTGACAGAAATTGTATGTTTTGTATATTATTGTATTACTGACATTACCGTTGAATATTTTTATTATGGCGGATTTAAAACTTGGAATCAAGTATTTACAACTATTAACAATTTAAAACGATTAACTATTTACATCTTAAATATGCAAACACTTAATATAAAACTAACTTACTAGTATTTTAATAGGTGTTCAAAATGGATTCCGTTGCTCACACAGTTGAGCACGGTTCCTTAAATTATTTTTCACTTTAATAACAAGTGTCTGAGCATTTTCACTACCGTGAATGCAGAAATTATTTTGCTACAGAGGTCGTCATAGCTTTGGACCTCTTCGACGTAAACTTGTTTCTTTATTTCACCACATAAATAAAAGATGTGGTGTAAGGTCCGGTGACCTTGCAGGCCAAGGGCCGCCACGCCCAATCCACCTTTCTTCGTATTCGCTTTTCAAATAATCACGCACTGCACTTGAATAGTGAGCACTGACGTGTTGAAAATAAATACTATTCCGTAATATTAAGGGTATATCGTCCAGGAAATCTTGAATAACACCTTGTAACATGTCCAAATAATTACCGCCCATTAATTGTCCTTTAATGAAGTACAGGGCCCACAATTATGTTATCAATAACTCCAGCCCAAACATTTACGCTAAATTTCACTTGATAATAACTATCTTTTATCGTATGATGAGTAGGTATGCAAATACTGCTGACTAATATTCGTTACGCCTTACACGCGTTAATAGGGCTTCGTCAGTCCACATAATGTTAGTATTGTCAATTTTTGACAACAATCATTCACAAAAATGTTTTCGAGGAGACCATCGTTATTATTCAGTGCTTGCACATGTATGTAATGAAATGGGTGATAGCCAAGAGAATTCAGTGGTTTACAGACGTGGTACTGGCTGTGACAAGTAATACTAACTATGAACATTTAAAAATAGGTCACTTGGTACTTAACGAGGTCACGGTCAAGTCAACACTGTCGGGTGTCAGCCGGTCAGGTGAACGTACCCAGTGTTGTATTTGAAGGAAAGGGCGGGGAGCCAGGGAGACGCGTGTGTTTTTACCGAGTAAAAATAACTATTAGATATCTAAATATGTAACCGAGCGCGACCGCCGAATGTCACCGACAGCTGTTTCGGAACTCAACACTCCCTTACGAATGTGTGGGTGCATATAAAATAGTAGGCGCTTCATATTTATGAATGACAAGCAATTAAAATAATTCACTTTCACATACTCTTTTATAGAAGAGGGTGCAAACCATCATGCGGCTCATCTAATGGTAAGTGACTACCGCCGATCATGTACAATCGCAACACCAGGGAAATTCAAATGCGTTGCCGGCCTTTTAGAAAGGTGTAAGCTCTTATCTTGATGGTCCCTAAGTAGTATCGTTCCGGAAAAATCGCCGATGGTAAACAATTCCACAGAGAAGTTGTACGAGGAAGAAAACTCCTAGTAAAACTCATAGTCGTGGATCGCCAAGCATCCACATGGTGAGAATGGTATCGTGAATTTTGACATGACGTGCGTTCTTGAAATTTGGCGGCTGGA
Organism: Parnassius glacialis; assembly: GCA_033319125.1. Lineage (NCBI taxonomy): Eukaryota > Metazoa > Arthropoda > Insecta > Lepidoptera > Papilionidae > Parnassius > Parnassius glacialis. The sequence continues at coordinate 24,293,413 of JAVANC010000018.1, forward strand.
ATTAATCCGAACAATTCCTCAGAGCACTCCCCGTGGTAAATTCGATAGAAAATGCAGCCCTACGCAGCGCCAGTGTATCGAGCCGATCAGAAAGAACTCGGTCGTCGATGGTTCGAACCGCTCTGCTCTGGATGCGGTCAAGTCGAAGGAGCTGGCACTGGGGTGTCCCGGCCCAAAGATAAGAACAGTATTCCATGTGAGGCTGAACTTGCGCGTTGTAAAGTTGCAGGTGATGTGCCGGCATGAAATACTGTCTCGCTCTGCTAAGCACGCCAAGCTTTTTAGAGGCCAATTTGGCCTTCTCTTCCAAGTGACCAGGAAACTGCACACTATTCAAATATGTCGACGCCGAGGATTCCGATGCTAGCTGAGGCAGCAAGGGGAGTGCTTTGAAACTGAGGGATACAACAAATTAAATTAAATTAAATTAAAATCCATTTCTTTCTTTCTCAAGGCATACTAAATAATAAAGTAATTGGAGCCTCCTAGTAAGTATAAAAGAATACCTGTGTCAGGAGGCGCCGCTCTTCTTAATAATATTAAATATTGAGATAAGCCGAGCAAGATTACCTATGACTTAGAGTAGGTGTAAGTTTGTGTGTGTGTGTGTGTGCGTGTGCGTGTGCATTTGCGATATGTTGACGCCGAGGATTCCGATGCTAGCTGAGGTAGCAAGGGGAGTGTCTTGAAACTGAGGAGATACCACAAAGAGATTCTTTTTAGCGGTAAACGCGCAAACTTGTATATTCTGGGGATTGAACTGGACTAGATTTAGTCGCCCGCAATCCGAGACTTTGTTCAGCAAAGACTCCACTTCAAACACAAATTTGTCCCGGTACTCGGTGAAGTTTTCACGAGATATATTGACATGGTGATGGCGATAGGCCTGTAGTTGGACTGGTCTGAGCGGTAGCCTTTTTAGGGATAGGGTGGACCAACGCTGTCTTCCATGAATTCGAGACTACGCCATGAGAGTAGGAGTACCAGAAAGGACGCGTTAAAACCGGTACCAACTCCGGAGCACACGTGTTCAGCAGAATGGGACGGACTCCATCAGACTCACTCAACTTGCTGACGTCCAGGGAGAAGATTGATTGCGAACCGAGCGCTTTGTAAACCGCACATGCGGCATGGAGCACTCACAACGCCGGATGGTCGGCGATGTGTTCGCTTCTTCATATAGAGTCGATTTGGACGTAAAGAGAGAGCCTAACAGATCGGCTTTCCCCTTTGCGGGCCAGAATGCACGGGTTCCCGAAGGAAGGTGAACAAGCTTCTCGCCAATTCTGCCCATGTGCTCAGACCTTGCCTTGGCAATGACTCTTTTGAAGGACCTGGAGGTGGAATTATACTTCGTTTTAAGAGCGCTGGTGTCTATATTCCGAGACATTGATGCGTCTGCCCAGACCCAGTAGCCCTCCTGTTTATAGCCACACATTAAATTTCCACATATTTTTAATATAAAGGATAAAATACTTCAGTTTTTTCTTGTTTATTTTTTTCACCATTCGTTTATGTTATCTATTCGAAAGCTTCTCTGTAAATTTGGCCGATTATTGCAAAACAACCCTGTATATTTAAAAGGTGTGAATTATGAAAAAAGGAATGTTCAAAAAAGTGAATACGATTGATTGAGTTGCTAAGTTTCGTCAATATTGGACTGATCACCCCAAATACTGACGATGCTTAAACTCCTGGTATGGAATTCATTATGAGTGAGAATAATGCGATTTAGTATATGGAAGTGGAGCATGTAAGTGTATAAAAGTAACCGATACAATTAAATAAATAGCAACATGTTAGTATAGAACACGGTAATGAATAAATAAAGAAGGAAATAAGATTAATGAAGAGAATAGAAATCAAACAAAAGTTGACCTTAATAAATAAATAATGGAGAGAAACGGTAACGTCCATCACTGATATAGCATATAGTCCTCGAGCAGGGTATGTTTACATGATTGGGTTATAAAATCGAAAGTAAAGGGTACTAGAGAACAATACCTTCAGTAAAAGTCATGTCAACGAGTTTACTCATTTTAGTACTGTTGGGGACCAGAAAAATCTTAAACTGAGCAACACGTCTCCCTTTTTATTTATAACCTGCCAACATTACATACAAATACTCTATAATGTATTAAAACGTATTATCATCGGAACCATGGTAAACAATCGATTAATTTCTTATAAGACGAAATAAAATTTGATCAGTCAAGGATTGCAAAGTAATCCCAGGTGAGATTTTAGTTTCTTAACTACAGTTATTGCTCTTAGATAAAAATTAATGACAAATATATAGAAAGCGAAACAAGGCCCTCGCCTAAACTTAACAAACTAAACTCTACAAATAGTTATCTATCATTTTAATTAAATATCAAATATCAGTAAATGAAACCTTTGTTTACAAATTGATCATCTTTCAAAGGTAGATTAAGCGAACTTTATTTACACCCATTAGCGAAATTCTATAAACAAGCTATTATTTGATTCTAAGGGTGAGATATTTCTTCGCCTAGAATGTACTTTATTATAATGAAATAGTAGAATTATATCAATATCACAACAACATAATATTTTTACGTGTATACATAAAAAGGAGTTTCATCGTGGTAGAATCATGTTGTAACTATATTATGTTTGTATCACGAATGGGTCGGTTCGACCGGGGTAGAATCACGATCTCACAGAATACCAGCGTAAAATATCAGCTTAATGCTACTGTGTTTCGTATGGTGAGTGTAGAGAAACAGAGGCCCTTTTTATTGGAAAAGAGGTACCTATTCCATCTTAGTCCTCAGGGATAACAACGCATCTGTATTTTGATTCTTCATATATCTGATATCATGTAATATTATATTAAATTAGCACGTATTATATACAAAATTAATGACAAATTTTAAAAATTGTACTCGATATAATTTATATCATTAACAATACAATCTATTATTAAATACTGATCATTCCACCTACGTATAATCTATGATTAAAACCAACCGCGCATGCGCCCCACTACTCTCCCTTGCGCATGCACGAAGACATGAGAACGCACATTTTTTGTTTGAAATAGCTGTTTTAGTATGTAAGTACATAATTACTTCAATGATTCGAATACGTTTTTGGTCAAACGTGAGCAAATGTTCCAGTGTATGTGCAGTATCCAATGCGCTGAAAGCTTTATCTGCTAAATCTTGATTTAATATATGACAAATACGCTCTTTGTACATTTTTATAGCCTCTGCTATCTCTCTCACTTTAATTCGGCGGTCGACTAGCACCATTTAGTGAAATTTATCAATGTTATCGTTAGTATTAAGGCAATACGCCTTTGAAAAATAAAAATTTAATGGCAGCTCGAAACTCAATTTTTCCAATTTCACAAAAACACTCACATCGACTCACTCAAACAACTTTCAAATAACAACTACGCGTTCAAAATGGCTGAAACTTTGGTGCCTAACTGTCAAATGATGCATAACCACATTCACTAGCCTTTATTGAAAAGTGCTGGCATCTACACATTGAGATCGGAAACTTTTCAGACTACCCTGGTAATTCTTTAGAATGCAATGCATTCCAAAGAATCTTTCATATATAAACAAACATAAACATTGCTTAAACAAAATTGTCCTTGCTCAAAATATGTAAAATCCAAAAATGTGCCTTGTTCAAATACTTTTAAATTCCATAGAGTATTGCCAAATTATGTTGTTGTATATTTTAAAACTATTTATATTAAGAAAGCAGCAGACTTATGGGGGATTTCCGTTAAAGTTATTGCATCTATAATAGATACTATAGCACCTTATCTAGCCACAATTTTTAATACAAGCGTTGAATTTGGTGTGTTTCCTGATCTAATGAAACATAGTAAAGTCATACCTTTATTTAAATCTGGTAGTTCAATAGTCCCCGCCAATCTTAGACCAATTTTTGTACTACCAACATTAAGTAAAATTTTTGAAAAATTTTTTTTTGATCAGATCTTAAGGTTTTTGATATAACTAAATTGCTTCATAAAAATCAATTACGTTTTACAAGGGGTTGCTCAGGGGGTGCATGGGAGAATTTAGGGGATGCTTTGGGTGTGTTTTGTGACCTTTCCAAGGCTTTTGACTGTGCTCACGATGATATATGAATCAGAAAGCTACAGTACCATGGTGTCAAGAACACAGACTTAAAGTTATTATTTCATATTAAATAATAGCATGCAGAAAGTTATTATCAATGGTAAAAGTTCTTCCGGGTTGTCAGTAAAGATGGGTGTCCCTCAGGGCTCGACGCTTGGCCCATTCCTATTTTAGTGCATATTAATGAATTGTCTTTCCTTGTAAGGGATAGTCATGATATAGTATTATTTGCCGATGATAATTCCTTAATTTTTAAACTTAAACGTCTATCATTTAAATGTGACGAAGGGAATAATGATATATCAAAATTATTGCATTGGTTTAAAATTAATAATCTGCATTTAAACGACAATAAAAGTAAATGTTTTTTTTTAATAGGATAAGGGTGACAAACGAGCACACAGTCCACTTGATGGTAAGTGGTTCCTGCGGCCCATAGACATCTACATCTATCCTCTATTAAAAATCAAAATGTAGATGCGTTGTCACCCGTGAGGACTAAGATGGAATGCCTCATTTCCAGTAAAAAGGGCCTCCGGCCACCTGCACTCACCAAGCGAAACGCAGAGCTAAACCTCTACTTCACGCTGGTTTTCTGTGAGGTCGTGGTACCACCCCGGTTCGAGCCGGTCCATCCGTGCGACAGCAAAAGCTGCCACGTGGCTCTACCACTGTTAAGCAAAAGCTGCCGCGTGGCTCTACCACTGTTGTAAATTATTTGTTGTGTATTAAACTTACAACAACGAATGTTAAAAATCTGAATACCAATGTGGTTTTTAAATGGGTAAGAACACAACAACTTGAAAAAATTTCAAGAAATAAATATATAAACTTTGGCCTCTCAGTATATTTACATGTATGTATGTTCACAAAAACAAAGATAGTTTAGTAAAAAAAAGTTATATGCACTCTGTAAATACTAGAAACAAACACAAGATGAATATGATGTGATACCGGCCTCTCGACTCCACAGAGTCAGTAATTCATTCTTGGGGCAATGTATACGCTATTACAACAAAGTCCCAGAAAATATACAAGGTATCCCTATTACCAAGTTTAAATATTTAATTAAACAAAAGCTGTATAAAATGGGTTATCATAATATAAACACAAGGTTGATAATAACCCCTGGGAATGAGGTCGTCGATCCTAAGCTGTTTCTAAAATAAATTTCGTAAATAGTTTGTAATCATTTATATTGTAAAATTTATTTAATAAAAGTCACGTTGGGTTTCTTGCTGGTTCTTCCCAGGACAGAGGATTTTTTCGAACCAGTGGTAGAGTAAAACAAAATACTTTCATTAAGAATTACTTGTTGATTACAATATTGAATAAAAATTATTCTATTCTTACAAATGTTATCAGTATTTAAATTTTCTCATTTCCACATCTATTACATATAATTAAGTTATTAAAGTTTCAATGAAACCTACGTCTTAGACCTTAGAACGAACTACATAGAATGTATTTATTTATACATTTGCAAATTCTGGTGTTTGTGTACTTATGAAATGATATGTGCATTTCATAAATTTACATATTGTATGTTTATGAAATGCACATAAATACATCTTTTATTTTTGTTAACATTTGTTGCCATTATTGCGTTAGTAAATAATGCAATGATTTGACGGTGTTCTTGAAAATATTTTTTGATGATAAGAATTCAAGATGAAAATTTAAATGAGATTTTTATTCACCAATATAATTTCATAGTATTTCCGCGGTATTTTTATTAAAACTCGAAAGACAATCGAAAATTAAGCATTTATTGTAATCTTTTAAAGGTTTTGCTATTTTTTACAGAGCCACAACAGTTTCCAATCATGAAATAGACAATAGATTTGGCTAGTAGATTTTGATTTTTATTCTAAATAAATTCAATAGGAAAAGAAGTCCGAGGCACCTTATTCCTATATGCTTGATACATGGTGTTCATTATCCTACAACCAAAATTATTATAATTTCAAAAATATGAATAACCAAGTTAATTTTAATTTTAATAATGCAATAAGTTAATTAACAAGGTGTTGTTGACCAATTTTGATTTTCTTTCACAAAACCTATACCTATATTTGCACTATTATGTAGGTATGTGAAAATTTGTGGGGACTATGAATTGATTGCGTAATAAGCATCCATTCTCATAATCAATATAAACATTTCATACTTAAGAAATAAAATCCTATTATTACCTAATATACCAGGCTAATTAATTTATTTATTTTTAATACTCGTCGTATTATAATAGTAGTAGTACAAACAATATTGGTAAATCCAATTGGGCATGCCTTAAGCGCATTAAAAAAATTACGTATAACATGATTATACGGATTTTTTTTAAAGTAGTTTAAATACATTTCAACAGCACTGTCCGCTTCAACACCCTCGAAAACCATGAAAATGACACCCATGATGAAAAAATTGGTACGTACTTCGGCCGCCATCTTGGATTTACATTTCGACAGCACTATCGGCTTCAACACCCTCGAAACCCATGAAAATTACACCCATGATGAAAAAAATTATACCTATTGCAGCCGCCACCTTGGATTTACATTTCGACAGCACTATCGGCTTCAACACCCGCGAAAACCACGAAAATGACACCCATGACAAAAAAGTTGATACTACTTACTTTTACTACGTACTACTATTATTTATTCAGTGCTTTTAAAATATTGTAATAAAAAAATCTTATTATTATTATAATCAAGTATCTAAGTAATTTGGTTATTCGAATATTGTGTATTTGTACAGCGATCTTTTTGACCCGCTGCAAACAACCGAAAAAATGTCTACTCACGACGGCGACTGACGCTGAACTGAACTGAGTGAGTGAGTAAACTACTCTGTGGCTGTAGCTCCCCATTTACAGAAATAATTTACATACAAGGCTACCAAATCAACGAAAATTTCGACATTTAGGAGCCAAAAAAAAATAATTATAGCTAAACAAAACAAAATTACACTGCCATTTACATTCAGTGGCTTCCTACATGATAGATGAAGAGATTAAAAAATAGATTGAGTTAAACAATTGATATTTTCAAAAGTAATCGTGTTTACAAGCCTTGGGGCCACGATAAATCCACACCATAAGCCACTAAAACTCTTTTTTTATTCAAAACTAGCAATTAATCCATTTAAAAAAAATATTAATAAGTTCAACAATCATTTATCTTTCTAACAATGTGCTTTTTATATCATTTATATGTATAATATGATTGCTAGTTACGATTTTATTCGATAAAACGTTGGAATCTTAATTTTTGGGCGATAGTAGAACATACCTTGCGCTTTCGCTTAAAGCATGCAATATGTAACTCTCTGTAAAGCAAGATATTGTGTTAAATGATATAATGTAGTTTGTGAATTATTATTCATAAATGTTTACAACTATGTACCTTAGTTTGTGAAAGTTATAATAAATATATAACGACGCAAAGTTATGTTATCAATTCAATAAGTAATCTTGCAGTGAAAAGATGGTATAAATCGCTCGTAGATGCAGTTTTTCTAAATACAGAATATGGTGTCAATTTTAGAAGCTCTCGGAATAAGGGGCCTTTACCTTACTTATTGAATATAAAAAAAAAATTATTAAAACAATAAATATTATCCTGTATTTCGTATGACCCATCTAACTCGTAACGAGGCATTCCATTTTAGTACTCAAGGGCGACGTGGCATCTGTATTTCGATTCTTAATTTACTTCCACTTACCATCAGGTGGACTGTGTGTTCGTTTGTCGTCCTAACTGCAGTTGCCAACTCGTTTGCCAAACGTGCTAAGTACGGCCAATTATTATATTTATTTCGACAAAGAACTTGGATAGGCTGTAATAAAAACACCAGTATATTCCATTATTTAAGATAAAACAAAAACTAGCAATATTTCATTGTTTTGCGTTTCAACCCGGCAGACGATGTCCTGCCAGCTAATATCATAGGTCGTGTTTAGCAACGTTATTAGGGTTCCGTACTCAAAGAGTAACCAACGGGACCCTATTAGTAAGCCTCCGCTGTCTGTCCGTCCATCCGTCTGTCCGTCCGTCTGTCTGTCTTTTAAAATTTTGTTTGTTTCTCAATTATTATTTTTTTAGTTTATAAATATAAACCCTAATATTTATACATATAGATATATAAATATATATGTCTTTATATATAAAAATCACGTGTCACGTTGTTTGTCCACGATGGACTCCTAAGCTACTGAACTGATTTCAATGAAATTTTGCACACTGTGCATTTTGGTCCAACTTGAGAGATAGGATAGTTTTTGTCCCGATAAATGAGCCTGAAAATTTTTTATTGCGAATTTAAAGATTTTTATTGGAAGTGTCGTTGGAAAGGGCAGAACGACGTCTGCCTGGTGAACTAGTATATATATATATATATATATATATATACATTACGTTTTCAAACTTCTGGACTGGAAAGAATACGGTATTAACATCAATGGTGAGTACATCACTCACCTTCGATTTGCCGACGATATAGTCCTTATGGCAGAATCGCTGGAGGACCTAAGCACTATGCTCAATGACCTCAATAGTGTCTCCCAACGGATAGGTCTTAAGATGAACATGGACAAAACAAAGATCATGTTTAATGTCCATGTCACACCAATGCCGGTGGTTGCTGGGAGCACTAAGCTCGAAGTTGTTGACGAGTATGTTTACCTGGGACAAATAGTCCGACTAGGTAAGTCCAACTTCTACCGAGAGGTCAATTATCGACGGATTCAACTCGGTTGGACAGCGTTCCGGAAATCACGGTACATCTTCTCGTCAGGTATCAAAACTTAAAAACGAGACTGTACAACCAGTGCGTGTTGCCAGTGATGACCTATGGAACTGAGACGTGGTCCTTCACTGCTGGCCGGATGAGGAAGCTCAAGGTCACTCAGCAAGCTATGGAGACGGCTATGCTCGGAGTTTCTCTGCGTGATAAACTTAGAAATGAGGATATCCGCAGTAGAACCAGAGTGACCGACATAGCCCAACGGATTAGTAAGCTGAAGTGGCAATGGGCCGGCCATATAGCTCGAAGAAACGACAACCGATGGGGAAAAAAGGTTCTCGAGTGGCGGCCTTGTACCGGCGGACGAAGTGTAGGGGCCCCCCACTAGATGGAGTGACGACCTGGTAAGACATGCAGGAAGTCGATGGATGCATGTGGCTCAGGACCGTGCTTTGTGGCACTCCTTGTGGGAGGCTTATGTTCAGCAGTGGATTTGTGAAGGGCTGTAATGATGATGATGATGATATATATATATATATATATATATATATATATATATATATATATATATATATATATATATATATATATATATATATATATATACCAATTTTCATGGTGATCGATGAAATATATTTTGAGTTAAACGATTTCATATATATGAAATCAACAAATATACAAACCTCCTCTTTTATATATGTAAAGACTACTGTAATTTATTTTAGTATCTATTTTATAAGCTTCTTATTCTGAAAATGAGAAAGTACATATTATATTAAAAGACTGCCATTAGATGGTACCACGACCTGATGAATAAGTCGATCGATTAATGTGGCTCAGACCGTGCTTTGTAACAATATAAGGGGAGGACTAGGTTCAGCTCTGTAGTTGTGATAAACTGTAATGATGATAACCATAATGGATGATAATGATGATGATAGTGATGTCATTAAAGTACAGACATTTAATAATTAGAAATGGAAGAATCTTTCACACACCCATTAAAACATGTGTATCATTTATATCTTTTATGCACAAAGACTGTCAAGTGGCGTTTGTTAGTCGATTAAATTCTACTCGTAAAACGCAATGGCTAGATCTTTGTTTACCTTACCCAAGCAACACAATACAACAAAACATACCAATTGAAAGGTTAAACTTGTTTATCAACTTGCTTAGGTTTGTATATGTATTAAAAACTTTACACGCTTGTTAATTTGAACATATTAATGTGTGTTCTCGTAGCAAACTTTCATGCGCTGCTATGAGGCTAACAAAGTTTCTGCAACTCTCAGTGTCCAGAGTTCGTATTTGTTATAGTTATGTGACCTCAGTATATTATAGTTAGATTTACAGTTTTTAGCTTAATTGTAATTTAAAATTCATAATTTTTTTTATTATTAGCCAGTACTTGATTAAAATGTGGTTAATGGTGATAACGTCCTAGATGATTAATAAAATAACCTATCACTCTTGTCTTAAAAATTCCTAGATTGTAATTGAACTGAAAGACACGCCAGCAGATTATTCTACTCCTTTAGTGTACGCATATCAAAAGACAAACCACAATAAAGGGGTGAAGACACGTCAACCACCTGGTATTGTCCGATGGTAGAAAGGGAAGGGAAGGATTCACTCTTCCAAATGCATCCCAAAAGAAATACCATAAGACTGGCTACGCTGCGCCTGTGTTCTTGGTTGAAGGTAAGAAGCTGCTCCAGCGTAAAGTACCGCCGCAAGGACACCCAGTATCCTTGCGACAGCTTTGCCCTGGACTCAATCTTCCGGCCATAGTTTGAGTTAATACCAACCTCTTATAACTAAAGGCAGTCAGTGTTTTCCAAAAGATACATCCCCGAAAGTAGGTTGAGCGCGTTCCTTTCAGGGGTGCAGTGAGAGATTTTCACGCTCAACTATACCTTTTCTTTTGTACTCGATTTCATCCTGAATAGCCCGATTATTTGGCTGGCACCTCTACATAACTGTGCTATCGTCTACATACCAAATATAAGCAGATCCTTTATATGCAGTACGAAGAGAGTTGCGGAGAGAACGGACCTCAGAGGAACTACGAACTACTACTTTTACTACACTAACACCCGACGGGCTTATTATTTATCATACCACATAATCCAATCGACAGTCTTATTCTAGAAGGAATTGTAAGTTTTCATTAATTCATTCATTCATTACAGCCAATAAAAGTCCACTGCTGTACATTGGCCTCTGCCATATATTGCCTCATAGTGGGGATTTTGCCATAATTGGCATGCTTGGCATGCGAGTTAGCAACCCTAGTTTATATCATTTAGATCTTTCATCGGAAATGTGCTGTGCCCATCTATTGTTTTAGATTTCCTCTGTCGTATCTTTCAGCAAAGTCTTGCGACCCAAGGGATGATATGGGGAACTGAACGGTACGACGAAGTGCTTACATCAAAAAACAAATATATAACTAAATACTTGTTTTAAATTTTAATTTTTTGTTAATTCATGTTACATTACCGGAGTTAATACCGGTAAACACTACCGGTACTAATTACGGTAATTTAATAACATGAGAGATGGGATAACATACTTTGAGAATTTAATCCTATTAAAATATAAAGTTAAGTGCTTTCACAAATTTGTAATTACGGTTCGTAACCCCTTGTTTTATTTACTTTATCGCTTAATTTGAAATGAAATATCAAGGTGCTCTTTTGATGAAAAGTAATATTAAAAATAAAACAAACTTGATATATAAATCTGTAAGCCAAGCCACGTGTGTAAATGTGGTCTCCCTTATAAAACACATACAACGAAATCAATAAAAACCAGGCACACATAGCTACCGTAATATATCGGAGTCTCCAGTCTGTGACCATATCGGGTACGCCCCGATTTTTCATAATATCAAATTGTAAGTAAATGTTTCCCGAGGCCGAAATAAAAAGAGTTATACTTGCAAAATAAGTGACGCATTCTATCAAACTTCCACTTCAATTATAAATATGAATAAATAAAATCAACATTCATCTTTAGATTATTTCAGGCAGCACAATACATTGAATGCAAATAAAATAAAAGAAATCAGTCTTAATCACAACTCACTGCACTGGAATTTTTTTAGTCCTGATATTTCTAAACACTTATTTCATAATTTTTCAAAAGATTATTATCATCATATAGATCATTATCATAAAGTGATATATGAAGTGAGCACTTTACAGACTTTATTTTGAGTAATATTCAAAAAGAACTTAATATCGATGAAATGTTGAATTTGTATACTTTAACTGACACCCTACACAATGTCTTTGAAGGAAATATCACGATTAATCCCAGTGATAAATTGAAGTATTATGTTAGGGGTACCCTTTTGTGTAGTAACTAAACACTTGCTTAACATTCTTCACTAAAACAAGTATAACTAATATTAAAACACAGTCATATTCAATCTGTATAGAATTTATCACGTTTTATAAAATTTATCACGTAAAACAGCGCCATGATACAGGAGATTCTTTAAATAAGATAGACGTTAACGGGGCGCAGTGACATTGAACTTAGCGTTAAGTTGAGGCATTGAGGGCCACGGGTTTGAATCCCGCACAGAACATGTATTTGTATGGCCTACAAATAATTGTTCCAGGTGTGATTATTTCTCCTTGTGCAATTTATGTCTGTAAACTCGCTACGAATTATGTTTCTTAATTAAATTTAAAAAATAAATTCTTAAATAAATCATGTATGCGCTGACGCCAGTATTCAATATTCACATACATCCATAGCAGAATTATGTATGAACTACGATTAAAGGAAGATCGTCAGGATATGACGGTCTCATTGTGACACAAAAGGTAAGGTGTGTGGTTGTGTGGTATTCATTAAACTACATACGTAAAAATGACCTTTGCATAAATTATTATTTTTAATTTGTGCATAGATCATTTTACTTGTATCTATCTATCTAAAAAACAAATGAGAACGGCGGTCACACAAATGTAAATACAGATTTGAATTTGTCTGAAATATCCTTGGCAACCATGATGGCAAAAGTTCTTTACTTACTTTTTGTTACGTAGGTACCTGCATTTACATGATACCCAGTTTGTAGTAGTCGTGTAGTCGAACTGAAAGTGCCGTTCCGTGTCTCAAGAATTCCCCTTATGTTTACTTGTTTCCTTGATAAAACGAAGGGTTTTGATCTCGTCTTCTTTGCGCCTATTATGGAATTTTAATCGTAACCAACCCAGTACTTTGTATTTGCATTTTGGTTCTTATCGAAGATAGAGCTATGTGTCTCTGGGTCAAGATTCCACTTATCATCAGGTGAATTGTGTACTCGTTTAACACACTAACATATATAAATAAAATTCCTATGCTACATCTTAGTTTCTCATCTGATAGACTACTTTGTAATATGTTAGGATTACCTATACGAGTAATAGATCGGCTTTTTGCTGTAATATATAATTACAAGATCTATAACAATAATGTATTTAAATAATTAAAACTTTTAACAAAAAGTTAAAACCAACTTTAAATTGCTAAAAAAGAAGTTATTTATATGCTATGCTTAGCGGTGAAATTTTTTCGAATCTTCAAAATTGGTTCATAATCTGCGAAGACATCGCGTAAAATACATACTAAAAAACATACACTCGAATTGAGAACCTGCTCTTTTTAAAGTCGGTTAAAATTAAGAACCATTTTTTGCTTTTTCTGAACCTGTGAACCAATAATATCTAATACCGTTTTTCCCATTGTTATTATTTATATTTATGTAGAGTATTCAAGGCTATTGAAATGAAAAACAAATGAAACTACGCAAATTTTAGGATATTTTTTATTTTATTCATCACAACAAAAATATAAATAAATACATTGATCTACTCACTTTGTTAAAGCTAGGAACATATAAGTATACACATATTGTTTCATTGTACACTTGCGACATTGAAACAAAAACATATATATTTCAAATATATACTAGTCATATTATATCCATATTTTAAAAAACGAGTATGTATATCTTAATTTCAATTTCAGCTTTTCATCTTTTACTGCTTCGCCTTTTTGTTTATGACAATTTTGATACATTCGCCAATGTCAGCGTAACAAGACACCACTAATATTAAAATGTCACACAAATAAGTATTTTAAAGAACATGCGGAAATATTTTATGTTATCCGCTATGCATATTTAAAATAAAAATTGGAAAGATTTCTGTCTATTGCATTTAAAAAATGTCAATATTATGTGATTTTTAAAAGAAGTTTTAACACTAGGAGATTAGTTACAAAAATGTAGTATAAAATCATAGATTAGTAGTAACGTTTCCTAAATATACATACGTACGCCACGTATAATGTAAAAGTTGTTTTTCATGTAACCTAATGTAAGTAATTGACTTTTAGAATGGTCAAGTTATTCTTTTGATACGTAACCAAAACTAAAATGTGTTATTTTGCCAATACCTTACCGGGTAAATACAATAATATTATAAGCTCCACGATATGGCCTCGTTACATTGGGATATGGATTTAGTTTTTGTTATCATAGTGATATTAGCTGATAAATGGCTAGGTTTTCATAAGTGAACATTTAAAGCGGTTATAAGACACATTTAAAACGTTTTGCTCAGAAAATAAGTTTACATGCCACTACAGTAGATTTATACAATAAGCAATAGCAAGTATAAAACCTCTCGTTTTAATAATGTTTGGGCATTCATCGTTTTAAAGACTTTTCATCTTCCTTACATATAAATTGATTTCAAAACACAACAGATCATTTTCACTATAGATATTTTCATGATATGATTATACTGACCGAGACTGCCAAAAATCTATCTCGGTAAGCAATCGAAATTAAAAATCCTTTGTAGGACATACACAAAGCATTGCAGTTCCGACCTGTTATGATATGAAATCACAGCTTTTCTTATTTTTTTTACCCAAAACCATTTATACTACTCTCATTTAAAATATTTACCTACATACTCAGTTTAAACACCAATAAATTTTTACCAATAAGTACAATATATAATTGTGTATACACAATGAACATCTTCTTATATAATTATAAAATTTAGCTTCCTTTACAGACAATCAATAACTCACAATAAATATCAGTCATTATAGACAAAATACAATTTTAACAATTGAATATTGTGATTTAATACTTAAGCTGCTCTTTATATAGATGATAGTGCAAATTGTAAAGTTACACCAATGTAGTCGATATAAGAAAATAATATGACTGAATCAATATAACACTACAAATGATAATTGCAATTAAAGCAACTCAAAAAAGGATTTGCTCCCAAAATGGAAAGAAATCACACACGAGTATTTTTTAGAAAAAATATAGTAATGAGAGTTATTAGGTAAAAAGATATTTACGCGTACATAATGTGCTGGATATTTCCCATTTTCATTATTTCTCATATTTTAAGAATAAATGTCTCTATTTTTTTAATAAGTATTTATCAGATAAAACATCCGAGCGATCATTATATGAAATCTCTAGAATCGTATTTCACTTTATTTCATACATAAATAGTAGCGTGTATGAGCGGAGCGTGTCTTGTTTTGTATTTGGATACTCTGGTTTTTGAGCAAATATTGGTTGCAAATAATATTTTTACATTAAATAGTGGCTTTTGAGTTATATAAATATGTCAAATATTAAGTAGTAAGAAATGTAAAAATGATAGTTTACAACGAGTCTTAAAGTACTTGGTCGGGAGTTTCTACTAGACACTAACATCTAAGGACATAAGCTCCGAAAGTGCAGGCTACACACGTATAAAATTTGTTGAAAATGACACATACACAATTTTCTCTCATGAATAGAAGAATAACACAGTCTTATAGTAATTTTATAATAATACTGATGTAGTATAACATCATAATCAATACATAATTTAAAATATTACGATGCGCAATATAAGTACTTAACTGAATTTAAATATATATTTTTTTTCAATAAATTTAATTTCTTTCAAAATTTATATATTGTCGACATTTTAATGGACGTTGTGCGTAAATATATGATTGATTGAAACAATAAAGTTAAAAAAGTAAATCGAAAGATCACAAATATACAATTTACTGTTCGGCGAATCTTAATTTCTGTTTCTTTACGAAATCCATTGCCATTTTGTCCGTTGTACGTGACTCCAATATTTGTAAAATTGGATGACCTGCAATTTCAATTCAATTTCAAAATTGTAGCTTTAGATAACTTAAAGCAGATAATATATTTCTTGTTTATGGAATGCGGTATCTTCGTCAATTGTGAACCGAATATAGTTGTTCTTATTCATTATACATTTGGAGACAAAATTCCACCTTTAGAACGGATGTTTTAATTTAAAATAATCAAAAATTAATTTTCAATAAAAGTAATAGCCGAGAACTAAAAAGAATAAATAAATTTCACATCCTCAATGATTTCTTATATTTACGCGAACACTACACATTGAATAAAACTCTTTTTACGGATTTTTTCGCGTTTAATAAACTTACGGGGGGATTGAGGTGGCCACGGATGCTGAAAAGCACCCGAAACGTCGAGAATAAATAAAAATAAGATAAATAAGCTTATTAAACGCGAAAAAATCCGTAAAAGTAGTTTTATTCACATCCTCAAGTCGACGCTGTGTATAAACACCGACCATTTCAAATGTGAAAATATTTTATTATATTTTCTTTGAAGTCTTACTTTCTACTAAAAGATATTTTATTTAAATAAAACAAAATGTATCGTATGTTACACTTACTTCGGTCGTGTAATTGCATAAGAGGAAGTTCAATGGGTCGCAACGGGTCCGGTGGCGCATGGCTGTTAACGCCGGGCACACGCGATAGCGATATAAATGCCTCGCCGGCAAAATCGTCCGCCGTCAATACGTCACGATCCCATACGGATAGAGCCAATGCGGCCTGTGGTGATCGGCAGGCTTCCAGCGACACCGCGAATTCGAAACATTCATCCCATACAGGATTTAAAGTTTTCTGTTAACAAATAACTTGTATAATTAAAATGTTACCTAACGGTGCGTACACATTATATAACATAACATGTTGTTATATAACATGTTTCAGTTATGTGGAGGTCGAATGTTATAAAACGTGTTGTATAACGTGACACAAATGCTATATAACTCGAACGGCAGAAAGACAAACGACAATGTCATACGACTATGCCATATAACATTGTTATATTGCATTGTTATTCTAATGTGTACAGTATTGTTATATGTTGCAATGTTGAAAAGCGATGTTACATAATGTGGACGTATTATAAAAAAAAGTTATACAACATGTTACTTGATCTGTACGCACCCTAATATACTGACTTATTTTTATATAAAATAATTTACCTTTTGAACATGTGTACTCTGTTCATGAGATTTAGGAAACAGTCGCTTCGGAAGCAACTCCAATACCACAAAAGGATCGCTAAGTCCATTCGGGTCGAGCGGAATTACATCACGGGCTGATAGAACTTCCACGCAGAGTGAGTCGTGATTGAAGTAAACTCTGTGGAAGTAATATTTCATTAACATGAAGCATTGCTGTGTAAAAACATATTTGTATTTTAAAAATAACAATTTGAAAATATTGTCATTAGTCGTAAGATAAAAATGACTTCATAAAAATATCTTGCGTCTCACTCACCTTACTAAAATTGAGCCATAAGGAGACGGCAAAGGAGTGTGGGTCTGTTCTAATATTCGCTCTGCTAGCCACAGTTCTAGCAACTCTTCCGTTTGGGCCTGATGGAACTGCATTCTTTGTTCTA
Source organism: Parnassius glacialis (assembly GCA_033319125.1). Lineage (NCBI taxonomy): Eukaryota > Metazoa > Arthropoda > Insecta > Lepidoptera > Papilionidae > Parnassius > Parnassius glacialis. The sequence continues at coordinate 24,311,083 of JAVANC010000018.1, forward strand.
AGCGAGACCATTCAACGCTATGCACTTCTGACATTGGTAAGCCTTTAAAAAATCAAACGCAGTGTTTATAAACTACATAATATGTAACGTTCATATGTAGCGACCCTACAGTCGTACATAAATTATAAAATAATGACAAAATATAAAATAATGACTTCTTTTGGTTACACGAAACGTTTACGGATTTTGTCGATTTATTTATACTTACTCCAACCGTTTGTGCCACAAGTGCTTTGCTGTACTTACGGTCTTTAAGAAACTGTGGTATTTATTGGATTTAGATTACATTTACTCGATGCAAAATGAGCTTACAGTATCTTGAAATATTGGATGGTATACTGATTCAAGCCGATAGTAGAACTCAACCATCTTCTCAATTGAAATTGCAGTGTATTTTTTTATTTCAATAGTATAACGATTCGTCGTCCGTTTATTGGAATAATTCTTCAAAGGAAACGTCGCAAGTATAAAATAAACTTCACGCGATATAATCCGTGAAAATATTCTATGTGTAACGAAAGGTGACACATTTCGCTGTGTTCACTACAAGTGGCGCTAAAACCATGTTCAACTTATTGTGCAAACACGTACGCAAGCAAACTAATTTATCTAAAATTTATTGCAATCAACAACACTTTAATGCGCATATACGCGAACATCAGTGAATTTTAAGTGGCTGTTAAACAAAGAAAGAAAAGGTGTGAGAAGTGACGCACATTTGAAATGTACACAGCGCTCCGTCTTGCGTAATATGCAATGTTTCTGATCTGCTATTACTATAACTATAAAAATGAAAATTATTGGATTTTAAAATCTTTTTTCCAGTAATTATTAAATCAACTACGAGGCTACGATTAAATTAATAATAAGTATGACGTAAGTATATACTAGGCTCAAAGAAAATTAACAAATGGGCTTCACAAAAAGGGCGTGACCTTTGTATAGAATCTGAACTTTACCTTTGCCCTCGGCATGGAAAAATTCGGCGAGTAGTTCTAGAGCTTCTTTCAATCTATGATGATAAACCCTAGGCTTTTCCGCCCCACCCGCATCCGCCTGAGCTGAAACTTCTTTTAGAACAGCACTCCAGCACCCAGCCAGTGCGCGAAGAAATGCGCGTGGGAGTAGCCAAGTATTTAACGAAGATAAATGTTGGTCCAAGAACTCCAACAATGGAGTTATTGCCTGTTAAAGAATTGTTATTTATAATTTTTTGCAGCGCTTCGTTTTCTTTGGTCCTTTGAAATTAAAAATAAACAACCAAGTGATAATGACAGATTAAGTAGAATACGAAATTAATTTTATAGTATACAAGATGTGTCTGCGACTACATTAACATAGAATCTTTTTCTTCGATTGTTTAAATCCGAGGTGATTGGTAGTTTATTCGTTTTGAAGATGTTAATTTGTTTAATTTTAATTTTATAAACTACATCACTGTTTCAACTCAAATAGTAGGTACTATATGTTTATATTTAAAAGTTGCCATTTCATAATAAAAACAAACAAATGCGTGGATAAATCCAACAGTTTCTTTTTCTTAAAATCGTAGTAACGTAGAGAGATACACACTAAAAAAATAAGTAAAAGGAACTTAGGCTGGGCTTAACTTACAAATTACAGTAATTTATAAAAACATACAGTTCCTTGGATTGCATACGATGCTGATACAATCAATGATGAGGAGCGAATAGATTAGAATATAAAATTAAATTTGTAGTTCTTTTTGTAATAACTCTTCTATACAAATATTTTACTTTAATTTTACTTGATAAGTTTTCTATAGAAATACTTTATGTAAAATCAAATTTCAATATAGTATTGAGAGTTTTTTTTCTGTAATATGTTACGAGGAAGAAAATAAATTTATAAAACGTGGTGAAAGCAAATTTAATGTAATTAAATAAACAGGAGTACGTTAACATTTATAAAATAGTTTAGAAAACTGTAAAACAGCACGCCTCATGAACGTCGAATTTAATTTTGATGAAAACATAAAAATAGTGACGATAATTTTTACAAAACAAAATCAGAGAATCTGATAGACTTTCATTCATAACCTTAAAATGGTGTTGAGTTCAATAACAAAAATTAATAGGAACCCTCCTTAGTATGGAATCTTATTTAATACTATATATATCTCAAGCTATTTCTTACATTTCTATTAAGCGAGAAGACTCACCGACGCACAGACCAACGGACGATAGTCCATATAGTTTTTCAATTACATTTTTTGTTATGTAATCTAAAGTGAATCAATTAGAAAATAAACTAATCTTATAATTCAATGTTTGTTGTTATCGTAACGTTAATAATAATATGAATTTGATGACTAGCTAACACTATAAGAACGATTTTATGCAGTGAAACTGAGGTATGGCACACATGGAGAGTAGCGCACTCCCTCACGTTGTGAGGCGTGCAATCAACGAATTAAATTATTATTTTTAGCAACAAAAATAATCTTTACTCAAACAATCATTTCTCACTCATCAACTAGCATCAATCATCATACAGTTGATGTATTGTCACGGCGTCACGTTTTACGTGGTAGAGCCACGCTGCAGCTATATTATGGTTGCACCACGAATGGTTCGGCTCAACCGGGGTTGGACTACGCTCTCGCAGAATACCATCGTAAAATAGCAGCTTAATATTGCTGTGTTTCGTTTGAAGAGTGTAGAGATCCGGAGATCCTTTTTACTGGAAGCGAGGCATTCCATCTTAAGACTTATCTTCAGGGGTAACAACGCATCTGCATTTTGATTCTTAAAGGAGGATATATGTAGATGTCTATGGGCCATAGCATACACTTACGTAGGACACTCAATAAGTTTTAAGATATACAAGAAGTATTCTAGACACTATTAATATTTATTTTACATCTTTTCAAAATACTCTCCATCATGCTCTACACAAAGTTCCATTCGCCTAAACCAACTCTGAAAACACTTTTGTCAGTCTTAATCTGACAGTTCGGAAATCGCTTCTTCGTAGGCAGCCACGGCTTCTTTGGCGCTTGAAAAAACTTGCTTTTTATTTTTTTGACTCTTGGGAACAAAAAAAATCACAAGGTGCTAAGTCAGGGCTGTAGGGTGAGTGACTTAGAGTTTCAACACCAGATTGCTCTATAAATGCTTTTGTTCTAAGGGAGGTATGTGAAGAGGCGTTATCGTGATGTAGCATGATTCCCCGAAGCCCGGTCTTTGGTCTTCTCTCCCACGCCGCCTGAAAAGCTTTCGGTAATGCAACTGTAGTATACCATTCAGAGTTGACTGACCTACGATTTTTCAGTATTGACGTCCACAAATATCTGCTCCGCGAAAAAAACTAGCCACGATTTTCTGCCGACGTTGCGAGGTCTTTGCAGTTTTGTCGGTAATTGTCCTTCTGAGTAGACCCATACCGATGATTGCCTTTTATTTTCTGGATCATATTGACAGATCCATATCTCGTCACCAGTAACGATTTCCGAAATACGCCTAGATGTCCCGTTTTCAAAACGTAGACGCATTTCATGGCATCAATCCACACGAATCTGTTTTTCGCTTTCGGAGAGCAAATAAGAGATCCATCGACAACAAAGCTTCCTCACTCCAAGAAGTCGATGTAGGATGGTAAGAGTGCTCCACGAACTAATGCCTAAAATCTTTTCGATGTCCATATATGTGATACGTGGGTCTTCTCGCACCAATATTTCAGTAGTCCATACATTTTCTGCCGTTACTGCTGTTGGCGGGGCCCCGGTTCTTTGGTCATCTTTAAGATTAATTTTACCCCTTTTGAATTCAGCAAATCACCTAAAAATTGTCGCGCGTGATGGAGCTGAGTCCCCTAATGCTGATCGTAACCGTTGTAAATTTAATTGTTCGGTTAAACCAAATTTAAAATAATAATATATCATAGCACGCAAATGTTGACGGTTAAGATCCATCGTTTTAAATAAAAAGCGCGGGAAGCGTTACAGGAAAATTAATAAAACTTTGTTTTTTTTAATAATGAGCAATTGGCTTATGAAGTTCTATTTTTAAATAAATTTGCTTTTTAGAAACATATAACACGGGTGCGTTCCATTTTTAAATTTCGAGCATCTCAAAACTTATTGAGTGACCTACGTATTCTATAAAAAAAAATCGTATTGTAACAAGACATATAAGATCATAATTTTTGTCTTCAGCTTACCTGCGGTGTCGGTAACGTATCTGGTGACCAAGCGAGATGGAACACAGCTTTGCGTAAGGCGTGACGAGCGCGAGCAGCAAGAGGTGTAGCCGCTCGACTCGAGCGTGCATCCAATGTACCAAGCGCTCCACGAACCAGTTGCCGCGCGTTGTCGTCGTGTGCTCTACATTAATTAGATGTTACATTCATTTGCTCATTGATTCATTTTATTGAGAATACTAGAAAAAAAAAATATGTACACAAGTGGTAAAATTAACAAACATCACCAATTTAGTCGAAGTCAATTAAAGGCGTATTATTAAAGATAGCTCAAAAACTACTAGTCAGTTCTTGATCGAATTCACATGGATCCACATGAGAACACCAGGTTTCAAATAAAAAAAGAATCATCAAAACGGTAAAATAAAAAAGGAAACATAAAAAAGTACAGTCTAATTGAGAACCTCCTCCTTTTTTGAAATCGGTTGGAGAACACTTAGAATTGTAGCTAAGCAATTCTAATCTTCATCGAGTTAGTAAGAAGTAATAAATAGTTATAAATAAAATTTGCAAGGTAAGTATTTTACCTTGTTTTCTTTTTATTGATTATCTGTTCTTTTTCCCTAGTTTAAATATTTTTCAGGAAATTATAAATTTATTGTTAAGTATACTTTATCCTCGTGTAAACCTGATATGGTGCGTAATTACATATATATACATATACTAGCTGACCAGGCAGACGTTGTTCTGCCCTTTCCGAACGACCATTTGCTTTCCCAAAAAACTCCTGAAATTAGCAATAAAAAATTGAGGGTCACTTATCGGGATAAAAACTATCCTATCTCTCAAGTTGGACCAAACTGCACACAGTCTGCGAATTTTTTTTGAAATCGGTTCTATCTGTTGAATACTTACAGCAACACGTGGTGGTTATACTCCTAAATTGTAGCTTAAATTAAACGTTACAAACGCCACACATTTTTAACATAGCGCCATGTATTAAATATTTACACAATCTAGTCAACAGATATCGTCATCTTGACAGAATCGTTTGGAGCTAACAGATAATTGTGACTGTCAAATATAAATGTCAATAGACAAATAATTTTCAATAAAATAATATTGTATTGCGACTATAAATTGAGATGTAAGCTATCCTATCCTTTAAGTTGGACCAAACTGCACATTGGAATTGAACATTGAAATTTCATTGAAATCAGTTCAGTAGTTTAGGACTCCATCGCGGACAAACAACGTGACACGTACTTTTTATATATAAAGATATATATATATATATATATATATATATATATATATATATATATATATTCATATAATTTACATTTTTGTACATTTTGATACCACAGATGTCTTTAAACAATATATTTCTAAATTAACTTCTTGAAATACCTCGTAGTACCCAGTTGTATGATATTTGTACTTACATCGTTTCATCGTCATATTCTGCAAGCGAGCGCCGCACATATTCCAAGTTATTTACTATCGTGCATATCTCTTCAGTTGTTTTATTTTGTCCTGTGAGGTAGAAATGACACGTGAATAAAATTAAATTTTAAATAGGCAAAGACTTTACGATTAAAACATAAATTATAATAAATGCCGTTTTTGCATTATTCTTGCTAATACTTAGTAATTATCGTATTGCTAACTTTACACATTTAAATTTATTTTCTAATATAACAAATATGCAACAGCTACGTTATGCTATTATTGATTTTGATAGTAAAGAAATAAGAATAAAAAGCTGAAAAATTATTAACTACCATGATTTTCATAATAGCCTTGGTCTGCCAGAGCACCGTGTACCAGATCCGCATAATGCAGTGCCGTTGCGCAAGCGGCTTCCAAAAGCCGAACACCACCTCCGCCAGTGCCCTCTTCAGAGCCGCCAATAGCTCGCCATACCAAGCGCATATGATATAAGCTACGGCAAAATATATACAACATGTTTGCAATACCAACTCTTTTATTGTAATATTATATGGTTATAAAGTTAATATAATACGTTATAGAAAGAAACCCTTGTACTTATTACACGATTTTTTATGTATTATATTTATACATCTATACATATAAATAAAATTGAAATGTCTGTATTCCGATTATGATGAAACTTCATGAACAGATATAGAGTAAGGCCAGGATCGATCGAAGCTATCTTTTATTTGAAAGTTAAATAAGAAGAAATTAAAAAAATATTTAAAAAAAGTTTTTTTTCATGTATAATATAAACTTTATGGCATTCCTTGAGGGGTGCCTATGTTCAGCAGTGGACTTGTGAAAGGCTGTAATGATGATGATGCTTATGAGATATAAAACATGTTTTGAACAGAACTTTTTTCGTTATTGAAATAATAGCAAAAAAAGAGTTTAAAGTGGTTTTCGGATAATTGATTTACTTGCGACTACACTGTTATAGATCTTTTGTTTTATTTAGTTCTACGCGGACGGAGTCGCGGATAAGAGCTGGTATTATAGTATATAGTACATTTTTTTATTTTAGAAATCGATTTTTAAAATTGGTAACATAAGTAGATTCTAATTCAAGCAAAACTAGTCAATTGACAAAACTAAGTACTGCAGCCTTGGTGCCTGGGCAATGGAGCCTTACTTGCCGTTAGCAAAAAAACATTTTTTTTAGGGATGACTCATATCGAGAATAACTTTAAAAGTAAAACGTTATCTAAATACAATATGTCGTTCAAATAGTTATAGCCATTTTCGACGAACGAATTAAATAACATTTACATTTTTACAAGAACCCCTCGGGTTCAATTACCGCCGACACCAATGAAATTGTTAACTGATATTTAAATGATATTTTAAGTACAGATTTACCACCGGGGAGAAAAACACCGTGATAAAACTTGCATCTCCGAAAAATTAAAAAGTACTTAAAAATTTAAAAAAGTCATTAGAAGTCCGTCAACATTTTCTTGCCCTAAAAATGTCTCAGAAGTGAGAGTAATCCTGTGCCCAAATGTTGATATATATTATTAGCTGTAAATTCTATAGCTTTTTAGTGTATCCATATGCATAGCCTGTCTCTTTCGCACACTGACTAGGAAATATGAGCGCAACTGTCTAAATCGCCTGGCAAAACTAATTTTCAATATTTCTTCGAAATTTCAGTCTTTTAGAAGTATGCTACGAAATATTACCTTTTTGGCAATTTTGTGCCCACCACCAATTCATAAACGGAAAATATTTAAATGTCCTGTAAATGCGTGTTATTTTTTATTACATTTTATTAATTTGCTGGGTTGGGACGACGCTTCAGTTCTGCGGTAACAGCATTTATTAAGTAATATGTTGTATGATTGTTTTGCAAAAAGTTATACGTGGAATCTCACTGCAAAATGTCTGTTATCCAAGGGAATTTCTCAATTTGCTGCAACCTAGCCGAGTCCCTCCGCATAATTTTATATTAAAATAGATTGCTCTAATTTTATTACGATATCTTAATCCGCCTATATAATGCAATAGTACACGCCTTCAAGTGAAATTATTTAATGTTTACTTAAGTGCATCATTCTGCCTAGATGTGGAACTGCAGGAATTCCTTTTTATTCCGCTAAATTCATTGATATCAACGGATCTGCCGTTTCAATTTAAATGACTCCAATTTCCCGTTAAACTGCCTTTATCCATGCCTACAAATAAAGCGCAGTGTTCAACATTCAATGTTGCAGAAATCGATTTGAGCGTTAAGTGCTTTTCACATAGACATCTAATATAGCCCTTTCAAGTGTGATTGCTAAACTAAATCTGTTTGTGTTGTCTAATGAAAAAAGCTATCAACTTTGTTAATAAAGAAATTTCTTACTTTTGAGCAGTACATGCTATTAGTCAGTTATGTTATTAGGTATAGTCGGGAAAAATTTTCTTCGTATTTTATGTACAAAGTTAAGACATTTTTTATTCAAAGTTTAATTTTATTTAATTATAATATATATGTGTTATTTTGTTCGATAACTTGTTGCCATCTTGTAGGTAGTGACATAATCCCGTTGTTGTGGAAATCTTGACATTTTTAATCAATAAAATGCGACAAGTAGTTTTGATAGTCCTCTCTTGATGTTACCCTAACACTACCCAAAGAATTCTGAAGGGACAGAATCAAGTGAAAATCTGAGTTTACAAAGTCAGAACTATATTTTGGATGGATTAACATTTCTCAACCAAGCTCTCTCAATTTTTTCTGAGTGCCCAAAGATGTGTGTGGTCTGGCGTTATTATGATGAAAGACCACTCTTTTTCTGTTGGTTACTTCCGGCCGTTTTTCCTCAATTTCTTACTTAAGTCTCAATAGTTGTTGGCAGTAGAGATTCGAATCGATGCATTAAACCGGCATTAAAAGCTCATTATAAACGATGGCCTTCCAATCCCACCATACCCTACACACAGCATTACCTTATTGCGTGTTAATCCGGATTTCGCTACAGTCTGTGGAGTTTGTGTTGAGCATGATCTTTTTCAAACTTTCTTGTCGTAGGTGATCATTGAGTTATATGTACTACGTACTAGAGGAGACACCTCAACTCGATTGTTTGTAACACGCGTTAGAGTGCGCGCTCTCAAACTCAGTCTGTGTCAAGCGGTTTCTGCAACGTGAGAAGTTTGAGTGAAGAATTATTTTTAAATTAATATGCCTTCGTGTGCATTGAGATACTGTTCAAACAACTCGAGAAATATAAGTAAAAGTCAAGGAGTGACTTTTCACCAGTAAGTTCAACATATTATTATCTTTAAAACACGCTTAATTTAGGTATATTTTATCAACTGCAACGTATACGAAAATGTCAAAGAGTAAAACATTTTTATGCGCAGACTTAACACTATTGACGTATAATATTAAGTAATTATGGACCGTAAATATTAATATATAATCACGGTAGGAAATGCTAATGCATTTAAATTCATAGTTTTATTATTATTTGGATTTAAAGGTTTCCTGAATCAAAAAAAAGAAATCAGAATCATGGATCAAATTTGTTCAGAAGAATCGCTGCGAAGAAACGTGGTTACCGTCAGATTATTCACGCATATGTTCCGTACATTTCAAAGAAAACAACTAATACTTCACTAAAATAGGAAGAGTATACTTAAAAAAATCTGCAGTACCATGCGATAACGTAATTATATTATTATATAATATTGCTGGGATTTTTGTTTTATTTCGTGATTAGAGGACGAACGAATTTTTGTAATGTGTAAATTCAGTATATTTACGGGACTTAAGAGCGGCGGTACCCTCCGCGCGCGATTCGTACTAGTATATGGCGGGTTTTTAATACTGTAACGCTAGAATTTTATAGGCTTCCCAGATAACTAGTATCTTTTTTTTCAGCCAACAAAATTTGGTGAACAAGAAGTACTAGAACCGTTGTCTGAATCAGTAAGCAGCTTTTTAATTTTTGATAGTCCGACAAAAATTGTACTCAAAAATAAATTACGCAAGCTGCAGCTAGAAAGAAAATTACTGAGAAATTTAAGAAAATACAAAGAAAAAATATTTATTTACAGAAAAATGTGATTCTTACGAATACAAAAATAAATAATATAATATAATATAACTGTATATTTTTATATTTTACATATTAACCTTTTAAAATATCATTAAAATATAATTGTGACATAATATTCTGTAATATTATATTAAATTAGCACATATGCAAAATAAATATAACAATAAAAGAATTGTACTCGATATAATTAACAATACAATATAAATAAACAATTATTACATACTGATCATTCTACCTTCGTATACCTAATCTATGATGATAAAAACTGACCGCGAAGGCGCAACGCGCTTATAGTATCCACTGCGCATGCGTGACTCTACTATGTCCCGCGCATGCGCGAGGACATAAGAGTAGCGCACATTTTTTGTTTGGAATAGCTTCTCTAGTGCGTAGTACATATAACTCAATGTAGGTGATCCACTTTTCATCACCAGTGATCAGTCTTTTCAAAAATGGTTCAGTTTCATTACATTTCAATAGAGAATCCTAAATGAGTACACGATTCATTAGGTTTCTTACAGTGAGCTCGTGTGGTACCAAATATCGAGCTTTTTGTATAGGCACATTAAATGGTTCAAAACTGTTTTGTGGTCAATCCTAAACTACTTGGCTATGTTGTAACGTAACTACTAATATGCCCATCTTCCTCGATTTTATCCGTATGTGGGCGACCAGAGCGAGCTGCATATTTGACATCAAAATTCCTGAACTGAAAACGCTTGAACCATTGAGTTATATGTACCGTACATATAACTCAATGGCTTGAACCAACTTTGTACTACTCTTACTGACACTGCATTAGGTCCATAAATGTCACAAATTTTTTCGCGGCTTGAGTCGCTTTTTCCCTTTTTTGTAATTAAACTTCAAAATGTATCGAATGAGGGCTAATAATCTTCCCCTCACCAGATGTCGCTAGTTGTGACTGAGGTAAAGTTTTTTGTTACACAATGTCAGTTAATTGAGAAATTAGTTTTAAATAATAGTTTATCATTATCTAGAATATTATATTAATACACAACACAATGCGTCAGTGGTTTGATTTTTAATTTTTTGCACTTTATAACTCTTTTTTACTTTATTCATTTCTAATGTAATTAACATAAAATATAACTATTAATACAGAAAAAAACCTTAAAGATTACATTTTTCTAAGAAATTATCATCCCCGCTATGAAATCTGTCAAATATTTTACCTCACTGTAAAGTGGCGCCGCCCTGGTGTCAGAAAAAATCGTGGATGCCCTCATTTCTTCGTTAAATTTATGGAGTGTAGAGTAGAAGGAGAACCATCTTATAAGGTGTGAAAGTTCAAAAAGTGTCCCACTATATACTGAAAATAGAGGTTCCAAAACCTACCACAATAGCGCTGGCGTCTGAAAAACTACGATATGAAGATAGCTGTTATGACCGGAGTGAAGTCAGCTGAATTCAAATATTTAAAAAATTTCATGACTAGATTAGTTAGTAAAATGCCAGTATACAAAATCTCAACTATTTACGTAGTACAAAACCAAGCGGATTGGTCGGTCCTTGTTTATTTCTCCATCTTATTCTAATTAATTTTGGCGCTTTTTTTTAATTTTATCCTATGCTACTGCAGCGCCACCCTTATTGGACACGTTTTTAGGGACACTTTTCATATATAAAGATGGTCCTCCTTCTACTCTACACTCCATAGTTAAATTCCCTCATTTTGGCGGACAGAAAAACAATTGAAAAATGACGGGAAAGTGTTTTACTTTTTATTTTTCTTTTTCTTAATGTCCTATAATATGTATTAATATTAAAACCAGCCAGATACAAACAATACAACCAAAGAGATTTTTCTTCAATTTTATACAAAAAAGTACGAAGAAACTTTTTCCCCGAACTTTTATATTAAAATTTGACTCTATGTAGGCATCTATTTATTAAACTTAAATTACGACACATGATTAGTCGCAAGTACTCATTAAAGTAATTAATAAGTTATGTTTTACTGTCGTGCGGTAAAATTTCATTTTAATTTCCGTATAAAGTTTTGTGTCATAAGTGTGTATTCAATGCTCAGGTAAAAGTTTCATAGGATAAAATACGAAATAAAACAATGTTAAAACTACAGTTGTATTAATTAAAAAATCAATAATTGTACATTTGTACAAAGCCAGGTTATAATTTATTTGATGCATAATTTTTACTTGACGATCTGATGCTTCGACTGTCAACTACGAGTCTACGAGCGTTTTAACAAAAAAAAAAAATAAAGACGTAATAAATTATTATTTATTTCGTTGCGCCAATCCCTCTTCCATTGTAATTTCGTTGTAAGTAATAAAAAGTGTTTTGTACAAGCCAACTTTGAATAGAAATATTTTGCCTTTGTCTTTGAATTTTTAACATGAAACACTTACCAAGCGCCTGTGTCCACGGACGACGTGCTGTGTTTTACAAAGTGCTCTCCTTCCACTGGTCGATCTATAAAGCAATAAATATAATGAAAACTCCAATAATAAAAGCTTAATATTGTCTTATATAAAATACATCATTTTACGTGATAGTGCCACGCTGCAGCTGTATAATGGGTGCAGCACGAATAGGCTGGTTCGACCAGGGAAGGACCACACACACACACACAGAAAACCAGGGTAAAGTAAGCAGTTTATTGCTATGTTCCCTTTTTTTATAGGATCGGGTAACAAACAAGCACATAGTCCACCTGATGATTAGTGGTTGCTGTGGCCCATAGACATCTAAATCTATCCTCGTTTGCGAATCAAAATGCAGATGCTTTGTCACTCGTGAGGACTAAGATGGTATGCCACTTATCCAGTAAAAATAATCTCCGGTTCTTTACACTCACCATACGAATTTTACGCTAGTATTCTGTGAGAGCGTGGTCCTTCCCCGGTCGAGCCGACCCATTCGTGCTACAACTATACTGCTAATATAGCTGCAGCATGGCTCTGTCACGTATCAAATATAGAACCTGAGACCTTTTTTACTAAAAACGAGGCATTCCAATTTAGTACTCAAAGATGACAACGCGTCTGAATTTTGTTTGTTAATCGAGGATAGATGTGGATGTTTATGGGCCCTAGTATCTACTTGAATCAGGTGGACAGTGTACTCGTTTGCTACCATGATTCTATAAAAAAAACTGTTAACGAGGGATTCCATTTTAGTCCCCAGCGGTGACAAAGCCTCTGAATTTTGATTCTAAAACGATGATAGTCGTATATTATTTATGAACCAATTTCAGTTTATTTTCATGATTTTTTATAATCCACCAGACATTCTGTGTATTATGTTGGTGCTTATAGGCTGTATCATCTATTTGCCATCACATGGACTGTATAGTATTATTTCATCCTTTACCTTAATATTAAAATACAAATAAATGCCTACGTAGTAAGTATGTATATGAATATAATATAATTTAAAATAATAAATAATTATATATCACTTTTCTGCTCAGTATAAAAGTTCTTAAATAATTATACAAATATATACAACTATAGCGTTTACAGTAAATAGCACAGCTTTTTTAGAACTCTCTGTCATCAGTATCTGACTAATTAATGGTTTCGTGCCGCACTAACGTAGATATTTATCTAAATGGTCGGTATATCTTGGTGCGAACCTTTTGTTGCCCTTACTATAATTAGATGGACTAATTTATGTTGAAATAACTTTGCGCTCACGTTTTGTTACTATATATCCAACACGATATCCGTTTTTCGTTTTGATAAAACGTTATCTGCTTTCAATGATACTTTTTTTCAATGATAATAATACTTTTACTTCTAAAACATTCTCCTTGAACAGTTGGAAGTCATTTAATGAATGGGCGACAGTAGGAGTCCATAAGAGCAGACATAGGTTATATGATCTTTACCATGAAAGGTCATATAATCATAGCGCCGAATTTAGGGAATATGTAAAAAAAGTCTTTGCATTTGAGCAATAAAATTAAGACGGCTTCTAATAAAATTAAAATGACATGGAGTATAATTAATAGCGAAACTGGTAAGATCAATTCTCGCAATTCAAACTACCAGTTAAGTGTTAATAACAAATTAACCGAATCAGATCAGGACGTTGCAATGTTTTTTGAGAAATATTTTACTGATATTCCGATATTAACCACTAAGTCACTGAATTCTTCTCCTGCGGTCGCCGAATCATTACTTAAACAAAATGTAAATGCGTACATTTTAATGTAATACAAAGAATTTTACATTTCATAAAGTATCATCAAAAGATATTGTAAAATATTTTAAAACTATTGATGTTAAGAAAACTGCGGATCTGTGGGGGATTTTCGTTAAAGTTGTTGCGTCTATAATAGATACAATCGCGCCTCATTTAGCCTTTATTTTTAATACTAGTATCGAATCTGGTGTGTTTCCTGATTTGATGAAGTATAGTAAAACCTTTATTTAAGTCTGGTAGTACATTAGTCCCCGCCAATTTTAGACCTATTTCTGTACTACCAACACTTAGTAAGATTTTTGAAAAAATTATTCTTGATCAAATGTTAAATTTCTTTAATATATATAATTTACTTCATAAAAATCAATTTGGTTTCACAAGGGGTCGCTCGACAACTGACGCCGCTGTTGAGCTGATTAAATATATATTTAATGCATGGGAAAATTCACAGGATGATTTGGGTATATTTTGTGACCTATCCAAAGCCTTCGATTGTGTTTACCATGAAACATTAATCAGAAAACTTCAACACTACGGTGTAAGAAGTGATGCTCTTAAATTAATTATTTCATATTTAAGTAAAAGAACGCAAAAAGTTGTCATTAACAGTATGACTTCTTCCAGGTCGATGGTACAGATGGGTGTGCCTCAAGGCTCAATTCTCGGTCCCTTTCTGTTTCTTGTATACATTAATGACTTACTTTACATAGTAGGAGATAACCATGATTTAGTATTATTTGCAGATGACACTTCTTTAATTTTCACGACTTTTTTTGACGAAGTAAATAATGCTATATCTTAATTAGTAAATTGGTTCAATGTTAATAATTTGCATTTAAATGGTACTAAAACGAAATGTATGAAATTTATGACTCCAAATGTCAAATAATTAAATACTAATGTAATTTTAAATGGGGAGAAACTGAGTCTTGTAGATACCACCATTTTCCTTGGAATCACACTAGACGCGAAGCTTCAATGGAGCCCCCATATATCAAAACTAGCAAGCAGACTTAGTTCTGCAGCATATGCCGTAAAGAAGATTAGAAGTCTAACTAGTGTTGAAACAGCTAGACTAGTTTACTCTAGCTATTTCCATAGCATAATGTCGTATGGTATTTTGCTATGGGGACACGCAGCTGACACTGAAATTATATTAATTTGTTTTACAGAAGAGGGCCATAAGAACAATTTATGATTTAAAGCCTAAAGAGTCGCTGCGACAAAAAATTAAGGAAATTAATATATTAACTTTGGCCTCTCAATACATTTATGAAATAAAATGTACGTACACAAAAATAAAAGTATTTTTTCCAAAAATAAGTTATATTCATTCTGTAAATACTAGGAACAGACACAAGCTAGTAATACCAGTTAGTCGACTCCATCGAGTCAGTAATTCATTCTTGGGGCGATGTATACGCTTTTACAACAAAATTCCAGAAAATATACAAAATTTGACCTGCTCAAAGTTCAAAAACTTTATTAAACTAAGTTTGTATAAAAATGGTTATTATAATATTAAAGAATTTATAGATGATAATAACCCCTGGAAATGAGGTGATCGCTACCAAGCTATTTCTAATTTGTTGTGTTGTTAATTTGTGTAACATACGTGATTGGAAGCTGTTATTTAAAAAAAAAAGTCCCGCTAGGTTTTTTGCTGGTTCTTCCCAGGACAGAGGTTTTTTTTTCGAACCAGTGGTAATTATACAAAATAGTGACTTTTAATAAGTATTATTTATAATCTATATTGAATAAAAAAGTTTCTGCTTCTGTTTCAATGAACGTACCAGCACAAGTACACGAGTAACCAGTATGTTAATTTATCACAAACCCAAACAGTTTATTAATTGATATTATTTATTGAGGAGTTATGAACATGAGGCGCAACTAGAACATTTTTATTTATTTAAGACCGAGGCGCCAGTCTTCACAAAATGTGATTTGCTGTTTTTTTTTCAGAATGCTTTTGTTACTGTTACACAGACGCTTTAACATTGAGCCCAATTTGCGAAAGTGAAGTTCATCAACCTGAGCATCTTCAAACATTTTCGAAGCAGCAACGCCATATTAGTCCAACAGCATCCTAAAATCATTGTAATATTGAATGTGAAGGACGCTGTAAGCTAGTTGTCTGTATGACACCGACGGGCCGCTCAAATAAATAGTTTGGCAGAATGCTTTAAAAAGAGACTTTTATGTCATTTGTGCACCAATAAAACCTGTAAGTATATTACTCCTTACCGAGAGTGACCTACGCTCCCTCTCTATATCGCAATCATCATTTAAATCGTCGTTATAATATGAACGAGATATAGACTACTAGATCGTGGTATTTTAGTTCGCATATTTTCCACAGTACTTCTTTATTGAATCAGACACTAATTTAAACCGAACACTGACACTAACTTTATAAACTACTATTCGTAGTAAGACGATAAAAGTCATATCTTACGAGTTTCGGAATCAAAATTTATGATATATCTATTACTTTTATACTTAACATCTAATGATTTTACGAAAATAAGACAACCGAAAACTTACGCACCATAACTTTTAACCAAAAATCTTATAGATAGTACTAGAATAATATACAAAAACTAGGAATAAAATAACCAAACATTTTTAAAATTTCATTATTAATATGTATTACGATGATATAGGATAGTGCATTTTACCCAGCTCAACAGCTGCGCGCACTCTCTGCAATGCCATGGTCTTTGTCACTGCTAGCCAGCGATCAATCAAAGGCTCGAACCATCTGTTAACATAAACATAAATTATATTGTCTAATAATTGATATATATGTAAAAAGATGTACAACATATGGGTCATTCTACCGAACGTGGGGGTATTCTACAAAACATTTGTAAAAAAAATATAACCGCATTTCATATATATTTTTTTTTCGATTTAAATTGTTAATAATCTAATGCCAATGAGATTATTAAAAACAAAAACGGAAATAACAGTTGCTAGACAATAGAGAAGTAAAAATCATCAAAATTATAAAAACTGATAACAGAAATGATGCAAATGTCAACAGAAATGATGAATTCTTAGCTATATAAAAATATATTCATAGCAATTATTTTGTGATCGCGTGTACTTTCTGAGTGAGACCTGTTCACACTGAATATCAACATCAAAGCGTATTCATAGTAATAATCAATAGGCAAACAAAAAAATAAATTATAATGTTCACGGAAATTATGCGTCATTTCTTAATACATTTTTCAAATACAACAATAAATTCAACAAATAGGTACAATAGACGATAAAAATCCAAATATTGCTGTTGAGCTGAAAAAAGTTAAACGTTTCTTTGAATAACGAAGGATGAGTTTTTATTCTATGTCAAAAAGGTCACCTGATAAGAACTGATAAAGGTTCATCTTTAACCTATCTTTTGTCTTAAAAATCTAGGCGTTAAAGTCTAATCGAAGAAACTGATTTTGTATTTTTCTGTTTTTGGTCTCTTTAGTACAAAATCGAATGAATTTCTACTTTGTGAATCACTAAGTCACAATGATTTATTACGTGGTGACTGAACATAACGTCTTAGTTGGGGATTTTCTGAAGAATCATCGGTTGATTGACCACTGATAGTGTCTGAAGTAATAGCCAAGGAAATCCATGGTAAAGTATTTTAACAGACCAATACTAATTACTTGGTAATTGGTATTGATCTGTTAAAATTTCGGCGAGCAGCATTTGCTGTATTTATTTCTAACTGGACAATTTCAGCTTAATTTCTGAACAATTAGGATGCAACAGTTATCAAATCGATTTCGTAATGAGAACAGATATGTAGTGATTTGTATACGCAACAGCTCCGACTTTTAGCATGCAAAAGGGTAGGAAGATCTACTCAGAGTAATTTGAATATCTATTTTTCCTTTGAATTTATTTGATACACTTGATTTTAAGATATTTTCAACGTCTTCAACGCTATCCATAGTAAAAATTTGAACCTCCTTACAATTTTCTTGTCACATCAGCTCAGTAAATTAGTTACAACACGACCCACAGTCATTGTGTTATCTGCTACTTACAATGCCACCTTTTTCGTTGGAGCTCCCTTCCTTATTCAATTCTGTACAGTTCAGGTGTGATAATGTTTACAATGAAATAAAAAGGTAGCACGCATGTTGTTTAGAAAATCCTGTGATCAGATTAACTGTCATTTCGTTTTTCCTGTTATCAAATGCCATTTCTGTGAAAATTAAGTTAACAGAAATAATTTTCACAGATATGAGGAAACTGTTTAGAAGAAAAATACTCAGCAAGTTTCAAGGCTTGCTTCCTCATTTGGCTGTGTTTTAAAAAAAAACATTGAAAATTCCTAAAATTAATAGTTAAACGATTTTTTAAAATTTGTAATTTCCTTTTTATGACGTTAACATGATTGATGCATGAACTTTTACATTCGTATAATCACTTACTGAAATATTTATATAATAAACAAAACACAAACGGGGTGCGTAATTCTTGTTAAAAATAAGCGACAGGTGACCTAGAACAGTGCCATAATAAGTAATTAATTACTGAAATATGGTATTACGCAAATTTTTTCCAAAAATTTGCTTTGTTTACAGCTGTGAAGAATTTTTGGATACGCGAGCAGTTAAAGATACAAAATTAAATATCAAAACTATTTTTTTTTCTGTTCATAAGCTCTAATACAGACTGCTTTTAACCAAATCAGTAAATTTTCTTTTTTTATATGAATTTTAGTAAAACCGCTTATATATAACTAAGAAATTATTAAAATATTTCGAAAACTTGATATGTAGGTACACATAGATATGTGTTCATATCAAGATACATAATTATAAGAACATATATTACTTATACACATATATATATAATGAGTAGCGCAGCATTTTCTTATTTTGTGCTTTATTTATATTTATTTATTTATATTTATTTCTTATTTTATTTTATGAAAGGGTAATGAAATATTTCTGCCCTGCAGTCGTACATAATGTAACGTACTTACATATGAACTGCTTACTTTACCATTATTACAAGTACATACTTAAACTTTTGATCATAAAAAAATTATACGAAATAAATACATGTTTTTGAATATACAATTTCATTTCTATGAAAATTTATAAAATTATTCAAGTCTTTTTATCTTTTGCATATAGTTTGTGCTTGTGCTTCGAGCGTCTGAAAATAGTGTACTCGTATAATCCGTTTTTTAACGTACGATGTTAATTTGAATTAATTTAAGGCATGAAGATATAATCATTGTAACAAATAATTATCAATGTTAAAAAATTTACAAGTAAGCCTCCAGGAGCTGCGGTGGGGGGTCCGTAGCGGGGTGAGGGGAAGGTGCAGGAGCAGCAGCGGCGGATAACTCGCGTACTGCAGCCAGCACTTCAAACGGTAATGTCTTCGCTGATACAATACACACTGTGAAATTAATATATATATTAGCCCATCATGCTACCCATTCAAATAGAACAATTAAAAGTATTAAATAAATCCCTCACTCCCATTTCCGTGTTCATCATAAATTTCTTCCTCAGCTACGCCGCACCATCCCTCTGCTATCCAATGTTCTACACATTGTCTTACATCTTCGGATACCTGTTATTTAGGCATGTTTATTTTATTTAGCACAAGTTACATATATTATTATTATTTAAATTCAATAAAAAAAAAATCGATCTTTAAACTATTAAAAGTGTGCCGTAATATAATTAAAAGATATTGCCCCTGAACTCGTCATAAAGAACATCCTAACAACACGTATATTGAAACTGTAAACATTTTTTGTCTGTTTGTCTGTGCGTTTGTACACACTGATCTCCACATAGCTGAATCTTTTTAATGTGGTGTTCAGTTATATATTGAGATAAGTTTGGGTTAAAATGAAGTGTTTAGTTAATTTAAATAGATTGAAACAATCACTCTTGCGCGCGCTATAACTGACGTTACGCGTGCACAAGTCATAAGATATAGCGCTGCTCGGCTATTTTATCGGCATAGTCTAATCAAACAATTATGTGTATTTAAAAAATTGGATAAAATGCAAAACGTTAATCCATAAGAAATCCTTATTAAAGTAATAAAAAACTGTGTGCACACGTACGAATAATTTATTTGACGAATTTAAATACTTATCTTTCTCCTTCGTTATTTTTGTAAAAGGAAATCCATATTTAAAATTGAACCTATATCTGCTTCAATTGTATTAGTTTAATGGTTCTCTAGTTATAAACCTGAATTTATTATTTACTTATATAAAACTATGTCATTATAAGTATGTAAAAAGTAAAGTTATAGTCTATGTACATCCTACTGCTAATCGCAGGCCTGCTCTCATTTCTGAAAGACTGGACCAATTTTTACGACTCGCTGCTCCAGTACGTATAGACGAAGAGGCAGAGCCAAAAAAGTCTCTGAATTTATTAAGCCTGGTTATTTCTCAGGTAATTATAATCATAATTTACAATAAAATGCTACGGTCAGTCAAGCGGATATTAGAACAGGTGACTCAGGTGCGCGGTCAAACATGTCGTGACCACCGACATAATAAAATCAATTTCTTAAGGCTGAAATTTTATGAACTTTTGTTTCTTTATATGAAAATCAAAATTATGGTAGGCAGTTAACGTCCTATCAGGACACAGCTGGTCAGTCAGCTATAATGACTTTTTTAGACTTTTTTTGGTTCTGCCTCTTGGACCAATATGAAAGGTAATCAAGATTATATTATAAGTAATACAGAATAGAATTTATATTTTCACATGCACAACTATGAATATGAAAGGGAATATGAAATCGTGGGCACAGCTAGTTTGAAATATGAAGCAATAAAGTGATTAATTATGTATTTTAATTACATATGGAAATAATATAAAAATAATCTGAAGCTACCGACAGCTACGCGTAAGCGTAGACATAGCTTCAGATCACCTTTAAAATAAATTCAAATAATATTAAATAGTTTAATGTTTATCATACACAAAGAAAGAAAGACTGAGCGCTCTGATTTCAAGTGAAGCAAAATCCATGCTCAACTTATTGAACTTACCATTTTGTCGATTTGTGTAAATACGACGTTAAAATAAGGAACGTTATTTGTTCTGCAACAAATTTATACACTGTTAGCTTGTTTTCAAATATTAGTTCATTATAAATTGTCAAAGTATCATTTGCTTTCTTACGGAGCTAAACTGTAAAAACTGATTTAATTTACGATAAATATTCGTATGTACTACTGAAGTCACATAAAATTATGTTTTACAATCAATAAGGATAGCATTTTAAATCTATAAACATTGGGAGATTATTGTATATTATTATATATGGCTTTTTTTACAGGAGCCATATTATATATGGCTTTTTTTACAGGAGAGGGGGCAAACGAGCATGCGGCTCACCTGATGGTAAGTGACTACCACCGCCCATGAACAACTGCAACACCAGGGGAACCAGAGGAATCGCAGATGCGTTGCCAGGCTTTTAAAAAGGAGTAGGCTCTTTTCTTGAAGGTCCCTAAGTCTTGTCGGTCCGGAAAAATCGCTGATGGTAATCGATTCCACAAGGAAGTTGTGCAAGGAAGAAAACATCTTCTAAATCGCACAGTAGTCAACTGTCAATCATCCAGATGGTGTGGATGGTATCGGGAGTTCTGACGCGATGTGCGTTCGTGAAATTTGGCGGCTGGGATTAATCCGAACAATTCCTCAGAACACTCTCCGTGGTAAATGCGAAAGAAAATGCAAAGGGATGCAACATCTCTTCGCAGTGGCAATGAATCGAGCCGATCGGAAAGGACTCGGTCGTCTACGATTCGAGCCGCTCTGCGCTGG
The DNA here is from genome assembly GCA_033319125.1 of Parnassius glacialis. Classification (NCBI taxonomy): domain Eukaryota; kingdom Metazoa; phylum Arthropoda; class Insecta; order Lepidoptera; family Papilionidae; genus Parnassius; species Parnassius glacialis. The sequence continues at coordinate 24,332,825 of JAVANC010000018.1, forward strand.
ATGCGGTCGAGTGGAAGGAGCTGGCATTGGGGAGCCCGTGCCCAGATTTGGGATCGGTATTCCATATGAGGCCGAACCTGCGCCTTGTAAAGTTGCAGGCGGTGTGCCGGCATGAAATACTGTCCCGCTCTGCAGAGCACGCCATACTTTTTAGAGGCCAATTTGGCCTTCTCTTCCAAGTGACCACGAAACTGCACGTCACTAGATATGTCGACCCCGAGGATTCTGATACTGGCTGAGGCAACTAGGAGAGTGCCTTGAAACTGAGGAGATACGACAAAGGGGTTCTTTTTAGCGGTAAACGCGCAAACTTGTGTCTTCTGATGATTAAACTGGACTAGATTTAGTCGCCCCCAAATCGAGACTTTGTTCAGCAAAGACTCGACTTCAGACACAAGTTTGTTCCGGTATTCGGCGACGTTTTCCCGAGAAATATTGGCACGGCCGGTATATAAGACATCACCAGTGCTGAGTCTGCATAGCAATGAATGTTACCATATATGAAGGAGAAACAGCGTTGGTGATAGCACACAGCCTTGTGGAACACATGCGTTAATAGGCTTGTAGTCGGAGCATGCACCATCTACAACGACCTGGATGCTCCGTTCTGCAAGGAAGCTGGTAGGAAGCTATCCAATTGCACAATTTCTCGAGAAGCCCATAGGAAGGGAGCTTCGAAAGAAGCGCTTTGTGCCAAATTCGATCGAAGGCCTTCGTTATGTCCAAACTAACGGCTAACGCCTCCCCCTTGGACTCTACTGTCTCAGCCCATCTACGAGTCAGGTAGACCAGAAGATCACCAGCTGATCGACACCGACGAAAACCGTATCGGCGATCAATAATCAGCTGGTGATCCTCAAGGTACCGCATGAGCTGGCATTTAATAATGGATTCCATCATTTTGGAGAACAAGGAGGTGATGGCGATAGGCTTGTAGTTGGACGCGTCTGACCGGTCGCCTTTTTTAGGGACCGGGTGGATAAAAGCTGTCTTCCATTAATTCAGTACTACGCCTAGGTAGTAGAAGTACCGGAAAAGATGCGTTAGAACCGGTGCCAACTCCGGAGTTGGCACACGTCCTCAGCACAATTGGAGGGATTTCGTCAGGCCCACTCGACTTGTGGATGTCCAGGGAGAGAAGTGGTTTGCGAACCGAGCGCTGTCAGAACAGCACATCCGGCATGAATGCGCGGGATGATCAGCGGTCTGTTCCCTCCGTCATCAAGAGTCGAGTTGGATGCAAAAAGGGAGCCTAAAAGGTCGGCCTTCTCTTTTGCGGCGTGGGCCAGTGTGTCATCCTCCCTGTGCAGAGATGGTAGTGATGGCTTACATAAATTCCCTTGGAAAGCCTTGGCGAGAGACCAGAATGCACGGGTACCCGAAGGAAGGCGAACTAGTTTCTCGCCAATTCTGCCTATGTGCTCTGACTTTGCCTTGGCAATAACTATTTTGAAGGATCTAGAGGCGAAGTTATACTACTCTTTAATCATGCTGGTGTTTACATCCCAAGTCGCCGAAGCCGCATCCCAGGCTTGATAACACTCCTGCTTACTGCGTAATGCAGTCTTACAGGAGCAACCAAGCCAAGGCTGAGAGCAGCCCGAGGCAAAAAGGAGTGCTTCAATTTATACCCCGGGTAGGATAGATACGAAGTATCAGCCGGACGTCTCGGTCAGAAAGAGCAAGGCCGGCTTCGCCGTCTCGAGATGATAGTGGACAGCGTTTAGGTTCGAATGAAGTCCCCTGATGTTGCAGAAATTCACGGATAGCGTGGCAGGGGTCGCCTTGGTATTGTTGTTCAGTTTGCCCTGAACAGTTATTGTTTTGAGCGGAATTGCGACCCCTCTCCCCCCTCAGAATATGCGGGGCAGCCTGAGCACCCACGCTCAGGAGTGAAATAACATGGTCGTGGATGCTCAGCGAGGGATTCTCCAGGGGTGCTGGTATTCTTTGATGTAATTCCGCTACCATGTTGATGGGGAGAGGGGGGGAATTGGGCCTCCGGCCACCTGCACTTACCAGACGAAACGCAGAAGCAGAGCTCCTACTTCACGCCGATATTCTGTGAGGTCGTGGTACAAGCCGGCTCGAGCCGGCCCATACGTGCAACAGCATAAGCTGCCGCGTGGCTCTACCACCGTTAAATTTAAGGCTTATTTTCTGTTTCCTCCTCAATTGTTTTTCAATGTCTGCTATACCATCCGATTACATTTTTAAGTGGTCTAACTACACTGTGATTCGAAACAGTGGTCTCAAACGGGAAATGATCAAACTCGCATAAAATATCAGCGTATAACTGAAATAAATGTTGCTATGTCTATGTTGTGATTAATGAGATACGAGATCCGGGGTTATTGCTGGCAACGAGACGTTCCGTCTTAGTCCTCAGGACTGACAACACATCTGCATTTAGATTTCTAATTAAGGAGTAGGCGCCCACATGCATATATATACTATCAAGTGTACGGAGTGCTCACTTGTCACACTTATTTATATGTATTAGAAATAAGTAACTGCAAAAACTGTCCCATAGAAAATACATATCCAATAAATAATACATTTCTTTTCGTTCTCTTAACCGTGTGGGAATAAGGCGTATACTGTTTAGACCGATAATAATAATAACAGCGTCTTAGACGTTGTTTGTTTTGTGATAATATGTGATATGATAACACGACTATCTAACAGGCTGTAAAATCTAATGACGATGAATATAAATATATTCTCATAACGGATATATAAACAGGGTTATTTTTCAAAGAGTAGCCAAAATTTAAACCTAAGTTCAAATATATAAGTAATGATTTTATACCGTTATTGCAGTTTTTGAATATACGAGTAAATAGGGCCTCTATTTTTATTTGAAATTATCCCAATTTGATTGTGATTTATGGGCAACAACGTTTTTGCCTTCCGATCCACCCTTACGAATGAGTGCGTGCGTTGTAAAATCAGTAAAAAATAAAGTATTATATAAAAATAATGTATCCGATAAAAAGTACGGAATTATTGAGATTTTTTATTAATTTTTCTTCACCATTTGCCTATATTATTTATCCTGAACCTTCTTTGCAAATTTGGTCGGTTATTGCAAAATAACCATTTTTAAATATTATTTACGCAACTATTCATCACAATTACGAATCATACTAACGTTTCGAAAAGCGGATGATAATATGTAAGTCCTTGTTGCAGATCTATTTGAACCAGTGTAATAAGGTTCACTAAATCCTCACCACGCTCCGACTTAGTATCTTGAGCACAAAGTGCTTCGTACCACTCCGCAGTGCCTTTGCGTAGTGCGCCAACCACTTCACTTCTACAATAAAATGTTAGATTATGATCTTATAATTAAAAGGATAATTGACTTTTAATAACACGAAAAAATGGAAATGCATTAAAAGTTGTCTTTCATACTGACATACTCAAGCATTTATTTTCAAAGCTAGAGTAATAGAAACCAACCCAATATTCACAATCTATGGACTAACCTTATTTCCTTATTAAATGGACAGCATCGCCAGAAAGCTTTCATTTGCGCTAATTGATTTAGACATCGCAACAAAAATTCCAACCTGCGAAGAATATTATATCGAATTTTTAATGGTACTTCCGCTCTTTTGAATATATCCGGGTATTCACAATGTAAGCATTCAAACATAAAATTTCAAAATTCATATTTCGTTTATATAGTTATAATGATAATATCTTTAAGTTTACTTATAACTACCAATTTCTATTGCTAAGAATACATTTTATGATTTATTGGACTATTAAAGACTTATATTCAATCTAATAACCCTTTGTTGTGCTCCAACTTTTTGTCCGTTTACTCTATTTTTTATACATTGCTACTATTTTGTCCAAAGCTCCTGAACGTACTTTGTTTTTATTTTTTATTTACATATTACATTAACAGTTTTATGTTGGGGTAAACATACAAACATATATTAAAAAGGGTCTGAAAATAATGTTTGCCTCTCCAGCCTGTGTGATGTCGCTGACTAAAACTCATTGAGTAAAGGTATTCTGTTTATTTTAAAAAATAAAAAGTGGATGGAAAGTTATAATGTAATTCTTCGCCGTGTTTCAATTTAGTAATTCTTAAGACAGAAAAAAATCATTACCTAATTAAATATTTTATGTAACTAAATATTTCGGTTAAATTATTTATTAAACAAGTCGCATATTTATCAAATATTAACATAATAATATTTGACTTTTAATTCAAAACATACTTCCAAATTATTAAATTTAAAAAACTTAAACATTTTTACAGTACGTACTGGTTCAAGCTTAAATTGTGGAGCACTGGATACAAATCCCTGTGAAGTCGTAGTTGATGCAAAGCTCGCTCAACAAACTCCCCAAAGCAATCAGCTAGCCAACGCTCTTCATCGCGAGACGCTCCTGCTCCTGAATCACCACTTCCACCTCCAGTCAATGTTTCATGTGCAATCCATGTTCTTTCCAACTCCGTTAGCAACTTGTACATATACCTATGAATTCATTTATTTATTTCTTAATGATAAATTTGAACACTCGTTCTGCATATGCGATGCATTGTGCTGAGAATGAAGTTATAGCTGTATGTGCTCTTAAATATAATATATTATATTTTAAATTTATGGTTTTATTTTTGATATATTCTTTTAACTTATGATTTACTAAAGTAAGATTTAAATTTAAATCGTTTAAAATATTTACTTTGGGTCCAAAGGTACGTCGCTATTTAGGCGGCATGCAGCAGCAAATCGAGCAATAGCAGCTTGAAGAGTGCTGAGGTCTCCTTGCACAGCATGTTGGTGTAGCAACGTCTGAGCTGCACCACAAAGGTCACCCTCCCAGGAACCACTGGCGCCGCTTTCGCCCTCCTTTCTATCTTCCGTGTTGTTAAGAATGTTTGTTTCGACTTCATGCGCCAGGAGTACGCCAAAGAGACGTTCATGCTGACGTACCTTTATGATTTCGAAATTATCAAATTAATTGATTGTTTGAAACTACTAAAACACGTCGCATTTAATTTATTATACCTATTTCTATTCTACAGATACAATATTTACAGCAACTTGTACTTGCATATAAAAAAACTTAATTATATATAATACTTAAATTCAGTCAAACTCCAAAAATTTAAACCGAGGATTTTTTTCCGTACAAATATAAAATACCTTATTAGAAGAATGCTTTTGAATAAACAAATTTTATTGAAATATTGCTTTCCTTAGGAATCGGCTTTGTATTCTAAGTTTTTTAAGACACACGTATAAGTACTGCATTTTATTATGTTTAACTTTTTTTTCCAAATGATAAAAAATTGCCAAAATATATTTATTGAGCTACATTTTTGAAGGCCGTAATTTATCATTATTGGTGTCTTCTAGAAGTCCCTGACATCTTGTAGATCGTAGAACATTGATTCAAGCTAGGTTGTAGACTCCGCTACGTGGTCAGCGAAACTTAGATGGTATAAGCGTTTTCCATTAATGTATATACATAGGCTGCACTAAAAGTATCGGAAATGGAATATTTCCACTGTTCCTGTCATATTAAAATCTTTTTAATTGAAATCTCCTTGGTTTTAAAAATCGCATACCATTTATTTATTTGAAAAAAGATTCTCGGTCTTGTCACAAGGTTTTGTCAAACTTGTTTAGTCGTTGAGAAAATGGAATTGACTCGAGAAAATTCAAGAGCGATGATTTATTATGACTTTCGAAGTGGTTTAACACAAAAACAGTGTGTTGAACGGATGATTTCTACATTTGGTGATGAAGCCCCATCCAAAACCACAATTTATCCCTGATTTGCTGAATTTCAACGTGGACGTGTCAAGCTCAGTGATGATCCCGGTCAAGGTCGTTCAAAAACTGCAGTCACCCAAGAAAACGTTGATGCTGTGCGTAAGCTGATTGAGGAAGATCGACATGTGACATACCGCGAAATTCAGGCAACTTTAAACATTGGCATGAGTCAAATACAAATAATCTTGCAGGAACAAATAGGTGTAAAAAAGTTGTTTTCCCGATGGATACCGCATTCGCTCTGTGAAGAGCAAAAAGCGGCTCGCGTTACTTGGTGCAACAGAACTTTCGAAAGATTCCACGCAGGATCCTCAAACGCTGTATACAACATCGTATCAGGTGACGAATCCTGGATATATGCGTCCGAACCCGAAACAAAAAACCAGTCACGAGTTTGGGTGTTCGAAAATGAGTTAAAGCCAACAAAAATTGTTCGTTCACGGAGTGTTGCAAATAAAATGGTGGCCACGTTTGTCTCCAAAACCGGCCATGTTACGACTATTCCTCTTGAGGGACAAAGAACGGTTGATGCAGAATGGTATGCTAGTATTTGTTTGCCGCAGGTCGTTTCTGAACTCCGTAAAGAGAACTGCAACCGCCGCATCATCCTCCATCACGACAATGCTAGTTCTCACACGGCACACAGAACAAAGAGTTTTTATAGCAAGAAAACATAGAATTATTAGACCATCCGCCGTACAGCCCCGACCTAAGCCCTAATGATTTCTATACTTTCCCTAAAATAAAGAATAAATTGCGATGAATAAATAGAGATTTTCATCACCTGAAGAAGCTGTGGACGCCTACAAAACGGCCATTTTGGAGACCCCAACTTCCGAATGGAATGGTTGCTTCAATGATTGGTTCCATCGTATGGAAAAATGTGTCAAATTTCGCGGAGAATACTTCGAAAAGCAATAAATATATTTTTAAATAGTAATGTATTGTCACTTCCTTGATTCCCAAAAGTTTCAGTGCCTATAAATATATGGCTTTTTGAGAACATTTTTTTTTTCATAATATGTACCAATACTGTGAGATAAGCTGAAGTGGCAGTGGGCCGGCCATATAGCTCGAAGAACCGACAACCGATGGGGAAGAAAGGTTCTCGAGTGGCAGCCTCGTACCGGTAGGCGAAGTGTAGGGCGTCCCCCCAAGAGATGGAGTGACGAGCTGGTAAGACATGCAGGAAGTCGATGGATGCAGGTGGCTCAGGACCGTGCTTTGTGGCATTCTTTGGGGGAGGCCTATGTTCAGCAGTGGACTTGTGAAGGGCTGTAATGATGATGATGACTGTGAGATTTTTGGTAAAAGATATTTCGTGAAAGAGGCTCTCCTTGCTTAACACCTCTGCATATTTTTACGAGTGGACTTGTTTGTTTTAATTTCATTCGGCTTGAACATTTTTATAGACATATTTTAAAATTTCATAGGAATATCTTAAATAAAAACTTCATAAAAATTATTATCAGTTTAAAGAAAAATAAATACTATTTAATGAACACGGAATATATTTTTAGTTTGCTATTTGTTCTTGGTTTTTGATAATGCACACGATTACTTTGACAGTCTTATTCTTTTAGTGTATGTAAAATAGATAACAGTTATAAGCCGCGGGTTTGTGTTTTAAGTGAAATTTTTTATACTTATTTAGACGATAAAAATCTAAGCCAAATTACCTGTTGCCAATTGTCATCATCATGCCTCCCAGCTTCGCGAGCAGAGAGCCACAATCGAAGCCGAATACGACCTTGCACTGATGAGCGCTGTGATCGAGCATCTAGCTTGTACCAAGCTTCCACACCGGTTGATGGGATTTCACGTAATGGAATATTTACGCATCCTGAACGGAATAATTTTATATTAAAAAACAGAACTGATCAACCACACCATATCCTTAGTTCATCATGTGAGTATTTTTTCTAATATAATTAAATGTAAATTTTTTCATTATTTATAGGTACAGAATGTAAAGACTAAGTAATAACATAGTAGGTCAAAACCAAATAGTTTGTTACCTAATGCTTATATTTTCTTATTTTAGATTAAAAAAAACGTCAATGTCAAATATTTTAAGCATTCTTTTTTAATTTTTCTGGAAATACTTACCTAGAAAATCATCCTGACTGCCCTGTCGTGCACTTTGGCAGACTTGCTTAAAGAATCGTCCTAAACCCCGAACTCCACGGACTTCATTAAGACGCGATACTGCGTCTAGCACCGAACTCTCGTCATCATGATCCCAAATATCCAGGTGTAGCACATCCGACGATATATCATCTATGTCACTGCCAGAAAGATATTTAAGGAGTATAAAAATATTTTTATTATTTTTTATAACTTAACTGTATTATAATTTTTGTGACGCATATCAGTAACATTATTCAAATATTAGCGGAAAATATATTTGATAAGCTAATAAGCTAATTCATTTTATTATAATACATTTCATAACTACTAATTATTTAAGAAAATATGCATTCAATGTAAGTGATTGATGAAAAAAAATGCATAATAAAATATGAAATGTGCCATTTCTCTTACAATTTAAATGTTTCATTCCATTTGGGTGATAAAGTGTGTGGTCTAACACTAGTGGCGCGAATGTAACGTGCGGGCAGTCTCCCAAGGCTGTCACGCTGCTGACGTCCTTCTCGACGCTTGAAACTGAGCCGAAAACCATGCTTGCGACCTTCGTCTTCAGAGGCCCGAGGAGAGGCAGGCAGTGATGCTGGTTGGATTCCGAGCATGCAATACGGATCGCTAAATCCTAATAAAAATACTACGTCTAAATCATCACCACATTACACTAATTTTCTTTTCATATTTTCTTATTATCTTTGATCTTATTTATACAACAGAGTAATAATACTTGCAATATTTATTGCAATAAAATCATTATTAATTGTTTAACTAATAGTTCAGTCAATCTGTCAAATTAATGGTACAAAAATTACCAATTGGATGAAAGTTGGTGAGTCGTTAGAAGATGATGTAAGAAAGCTTACTTGGGCATGGCCACCTGATCCGTCTGTGGATTTTTGAAAAAACTCAAAAAAATTTTGAAATGCATTTTTCTCGAAAACTATGCATTCTACAGAAAAATTTATTTGAACAAAAATGTAGAGGGCATTGTTATCTACAATTATTGTCATTGGTGCAATGTTGTAAAACAAAAAATGTGCACAGCAGGTGGCGCTAAAGTGCCAAAAAACGTGTTTTTCGACTTTTTCGCCCTTAAATTTTCATTTTTCAGCTACGATCCAAATGGAAAACTTGTTCCTTACAATTTTACAAACAACTTTTATTTAAACATTTTTTTTATACAACTTACCGTTTCATAGCTGCAGCTTGTTAAAGTATGAAAATTCCAATATTACGCTCTCACAAAGTATAAAAGCAAGGAAGGTGCATAAAAAAAGATGTATTTTTATTTTTTCACTTGAGAAGTAATAATCTATATTCTTTATAACAAATAAATAAAAATATTAGGAATAAGTATCAATATTAGACCTTTATGATAAGTTTTCGTCAAATTTGTATATAAAATATTTTATTCACTTGAATCAGTTGTAAAATTAATTATTTTTGTTAAAAAATAATGAACTAAAAATGTTAACAGTTACAACAATTTTATCGATTATTTGAGAAATTTGGATTAGGTTTACGAAATAACTTAATTGATGTCGAAATTTTTTTTGGTAAATACACTAATATTTCTTTTATAATATACATGTTTTCATATTATAACAATTGAGTAATGCTAAGGTTACACTTGATTAAAATTGTTGTTACGCAAACACCTATGCTCATTAGCGTTATTGCAGGAACGAGTGTTAATTTATTTTTTGCGTGCACTGCGTAGTCTCTTCGTCGGTGGCCCTTTTGTTAAAACTATGCCAACACCGCCGGAGAAAGTCCCAATAGGACCGACAAAATTACCGTTAGCACCACCGCGCTGTTCACGCAGCGCTATATTACACTATAACTTTGAAATGATAGGTTGTATAAAAAAAATGTTTAAATAAAAGTTGTTTGTAAAATTGTAAGGAACAAGTTTTCCATTTGGATCGTAGCTGAAAAATGAAAATTTAAGGGCGAAAAAGTCGAAAAACACGTTTTTTGGCACTTTAGCGCCACCTGCTGTGCACATTTTTTGTTTTACAACATTGCACCAATGACAATAATTGTAGATAACGATGCCCTCTACATTTTTGTTCAAATAAATTTTTCTGTAGAATGCATAGTTTTCGAGAAAAATGCATTTCAAAATTTTTTTGAGTTTTTTCAAAAATCCACAGACGGATCAGGTGGCCATGCCCAAGTAAGCTTTCTTACATCATCTTCTAACGACTCACCAACTTTCATCCAATTGGTAATTTTTGTACCATTTTGATTTTTTTTTCGACAGATTGACTGAACTATAAGGGTAATGCCATGCAGTCCTACTTCCCGCCGTACATTGTCACTTATACCACAGCTATTCATCGAGGACACAGCCATCGTACTTGACATTATACCACGAGGAGTAGGATTGTAGGATTGTGTGACTATTTTAATTATTATTTTTATTGTAATAATAATGTTTTATTAAAGTTAATAAGCAATAATTGACTTTATTAGTGTAGTAGCAAATTGACTAAGATACTTCAAAGTAATAAGTTAATTAAACTTCATTTTAGAAAACATTTGGGACGGAATTATACCTAAAGTAATTTTTTTAAATAAAATTACAAGTATAAAAAACAATCCAACTTTCTATAAAAATCCCTTCTTATTACTTTCGTTTTCAAATTATAAAAGTGGATAATGATTCCATAAATATAGGTAGACTGCGATTCCGCATTTGCTTTCTAATAATTGTAATATTCTTTGAAAAACCTAATCAGACGTTCTTTTTGCAATACCGCATCGAAATAAATTCGTTTAAAATCAATGTCATGATCTTTTCTCGATATATGCGAGGCAAAAAGTTTACTACGCCGTGAAAACAATCAAAGATTTCAAGAGAAACAAACAAAATTTCGACTTCTGAAAGTTATAACAACTTCTTTTATCTATTTAACTCTAAAAGTAATCCAAAAAAATCTTAGTAGCAATCAGAAAGATAATATAAAATAATACTACGTTGCAAAATTTTCACCTACTTCCATAATATTTTAAGAATTATACCGTTGGCATCTTTGGCCTCCAGTCCATCGGCCTCGATGACAGCGCAGCCGAGGACTACAGTGGGCGGGCGCTCACTACCAGCAGCTCGCAAAGCACGAGCGTGCACTTCCGATGGGACCCGGAATGCACGGCGAGCGTATTCAATCACTTCTTCTTTGTACGCAGCGAACTGCCCGTCTGGTGCAGGAGCTCCAACTGCATTCTCAATGCAATATAGTACCTGTTGATATTCAAAAAGTGTACGAAATAAACGTAAAAGCTAGTGACATACATTACAGTTTAATTCTTATTAGTGTTTTTTTATACGAGTATCATTAATACAAAAAATTGAATAGACTATACAGAAACCTGGACACTTGTAGCATGCATATATATGTATAACATGCATGTATATTTAAGTTACGTTCTGTTCTGCAGGCAAATGCTGTAATAATAAATTTTCAGTAGCTTTGAATTGGTTTGCTCAAACATTTACGTCACCAAAACAAAACTTGGCTAAACTGAAATAAATTTAAAAGCTTAAATGTTAACACATATTATTACTGATTTGACATAAAAGTTAACGATAAGAAAAATAATAGGAAGCTTGCGTGTTTGGATTCAATTACGCTTATCTATACCACTATTATGTACAGTAACTAAATTCATAGTTAACTTTACTAAAAGAGGCTAAACATAGATAAGTTTCAATTTTTTACATAGTCAAAAGCTCTAAAGTAACTGTTTTTTTGGTTTATAGAAAAAATATGACTAATAATCATGCTATTTTAAATTTTTTGGTAAATACAAATACATAATTCAAAGAACAAACTTTTATTCCTCATCAGTGAAACGGTGTGTAACTTTGGCAGATAATAAAAAATAAATAAACGTAAACATAAAAAACTGATTGACAAAGGGGTTTCCGACGACTGAGTGATAGCAAATAAACTACTGAAATGCATGATTCGCTTTTCGTAGACTGGTGATTAGAAGCAACATGAACATGAAGGTAATTTGCTCTACGATTTTCAAATCGGCGGCCCAAAGTGGTGATTATGTGTAAATTACTAGGTAGAAAAGTACACGTATTCTCACCGACCTAGTTGGTGGTTGGTCGAAGTAGACGCGGTTGCCTTCTTCGACACAGATAATCTAAAGCACTAAAACTAAATAAAGTATCAGCAGACTGTAACATTTTACCTCAGTGTATAAATGTTCGTGTTCTTTATGTGACAGTTGTGCGGAAACGCTTGGTAGGCCAAGCTCATGTGGTGCTGGGGGTGGACGTTCGGCTCTGGCCTCAGCCAATCGAAGTGCAGCAAGTCTCCTGTTCTCTTGTCTCCAAGATAGTGCTGTGAAGCTCTCAAAATAAGAGCCATCCGTCTCTTGTACGCTATTTAACAAAAATCGGGCGTTAATAAAATATGGAATTTACAAAGTAAATCTAAATAAATAAAATCTTTATTATTAGGAAACGATCCCATTGATGACTCCTGATACCTCACCGGATAATTGCCACGCTTGGCAAGCGGGTTGCCAGCGGCAGTTTTTATTTTTATTCAGATGTTACTTATGTTCCTCGATCGCCTCTTACGACATTTTAGGGATGATATTGAATAGTGGATAATCTTACACCGCCACTACTTGGTTACCCTACCCGCAAATAAACTCAAATAAAAGGCTACAGGCCTGCTGTCAACTTTAAGTCTGTAATATTCTTTGATGTTCACGGAATAAGGGAGAAAATTTCAAAATCAAATCCGTAGTCAGCTTTTATAATATATCTACTGAACATAGTAAATATATTATCTTTGTTTTCTATAGATATAATATGATACATACTTCCAAAATTAAATTACAATAAATATGTGTGTTATGTACATACGTGATATAAACAGTTAAACAAACTTAGTTAAGTGGTTCCACAAATAACAAGAAAACTGTATTTTATGCCAATGACAATATCAATCGAAGGGCAAATCCCGTTAAGGAAGAAGAAGATAAATAAAATCAATCAATATTTTCTCAAAATAAATAAATACAAAAGTAATTGATGAAATTTTTATAAAAAAAATTCAATCTATATCTTATCTGTATTCGGGATTTTATCAAAAATTCGTCGGTCCTTTTGTCGGAGACGTTTATCTTCTTTTTTTCCTTTATTCCTAATTACTAAAGTATACGAGAGTGGACCTAACGCAATGAGGCATTCTCTGCCAGTCAATCCATGTTGTGGTGAGAATTTGATGTCGGTGTAGCAATATATAGATACAAATATATAAACAAAAATAATATTTGTTTAAATTACATACACATAATAATATATTACAGAATATCTAACTACGTAATATTACATTTAATCGATAGATAGCAATTGTATATTTTTAAGAAAAAAATTCAATTATAATTACACATTTTTGAAATGGTACCGTTGTGTAATTAATTATACATCATCATTATCATTACAGACCACGCTGAACATAGGTCTCTCCAAAGGACAACAAAACACGGTCCTGAGCCACCTGCATTCATCGATTTTCTGCATCAATTCCCAGGTCGTCACTCCATCTATTAAAGGGCCGCTCTACACTTCGCTTACCGGTACAAAGCTGTCACATCAAAACCATGTATCCCCATTAGTTCGATAACCGCTGTGTCGATAACTCGAAGTGGTAATGGGCCGGCCATATAGCTCAAAGTACTGATCAACTTCGCGTACTCGAGCTATATGACCGGCCCATTGCCACTTCAGCTTAGACTACACTTCAGGTAAGAGAATATAATATAATAATCCATTGATCATTAGTGGCAATACGCACTTGTTGTACACCTTTGATTACAAGTTTTAAGATATACGTGACTAGAAGATGTATCATAATCTCCCGAATGCTACCTAGCCCAGTTGAATCCATCGATTGACCTCTCGGTCGAAGTAAGAATTACCTAGTTGGACAATTTGCACTAGTTATTTTTTTATAGTATAGGGTGACAAACGAGTACACAGTCCACCTAATGGTAAGTGGCTGCTGTGGCCCATAGATATCTACATTTATCCTCGTTTGCGAATCAGAATGCAGATGCGTTGCCACCCGTGAGGACTAAGATGGAATGCCTCTTTTCCAGTAAAAAGGGTCTCCGGTTCTCTACACTCACCATACGAAACACAGCAGTGTTAAGCTGCTATTTGACGCTAGTATTCTCTGAGAGCGTGGTCCTTCCCCGGTCGAGCCGACCCATTCGTGCTACAACTATACTACAAATATAGCTGCAGCATGGCTCATGGCATGGCATACCACGTACAATACTCGCCAACAACTTCGAGCATAGTGCTCCCAACAAACACCGGCATGTGACATGGACGTTACACATGACCTTTATTTTGTCCATGTTAATTTTAAGACTTATACTTAATGAGTCAATGAGCATAGTGTTGAGGTCCTCCAGTAAATATGCCATGCCATGTCCTCAAATGTTGATGTTGATACAGTGTTCTTTCCATTCCACTAGCTTGAAGAGGTATTCCAATACAATGGTGAAGAATTACAGTAATACTTAATACATATTAGATACTGAATAAAAAAAGATCACGTATTATGTTATCTAGGCACATGTCAGTGTTTTATCCAAATTCAGAAGAAAAGGTCAATGCATCGGCCGTATGGATTTTACACAAACCATTTTGAGCTGACTCATTATCACTCACTTTTTAGTGAAACCTAGACCACTTCTAGGTGACTTGGAAAATTAAGATTTGGCATCAAGGTATACCATTAGGCCTATATAAAGTGAAAAAGCTAAAACTCCAAATTAACGATATTCGGTGTCGCCATGTTTAAATTAAGAAAGAGTGAAAGCGTCAACGCAATAAAAACGTTAAAGAATGGAAATAATTTCACTTCCAAACAACAATCTAAATTATTATTTTGTATTGCTCACAGAATAAGAAAAAAAACATGCGTGAGTGTCGTGGAACATTCGGTTAGAACGAAGTTCCTTTCATAGTATATTATTATTGTATATTATTATTGATAAACGTATTATATTATTGATTAACAAATATAAATAAATTATTAGCGTCTATTAAAATAAAGCGTCATTTAAAATAAAATATACTATAACACAAAGGATAGTGAAGAAAAAATCTTACACTTTTTGTCACTTAGCTCCCATTCGCCCAACCAGTACCGTCCGATAAGGAACTTCGTTCCAAAAAATAAGTTAAACTAAACGCGATAATAATAAACCTTCAAATTAGTTTTGTTTAATAATAAATAGCATTTCATACAATATTTTGAATAATAGAGTATATTATAGCTTTATATTATCATAGAAAAATGCGTAGAAAATTAATAACCTTTATAACTAATATTAATGAAAAAAAAATTGATTCTGCAAAAGCATTATTAATTGTATATAAAAATTGTAGAGCATTTGACTGAATCTGGTTAAAATTTATTCTTTTAATATAAAAAATGTCAATACTCTTTAAAATAAAAGTAAACCAACATGATCATCTAAATATAATAGCATAATTATTCATTTATAACTAAAATCTCTAAAGAATTAAAGCAATAAGAGCTCTCGAGCGATGACATGAAGGGCTAAATCGTTGGAATAACTGCTAGTATGTGTTCATTAATGTTCATAGCACGTCCTAGCTGAAAGCATGTCGAGCGAACAAAGCCAAAGTAATTAGTTGTCGGAAGCTCGGAAGCGTGCATCAGACGCGAATCACAAGGGCGTTATCGTGTTATTAGAATCTATAGAAATAAAATATACATATTGATACAGATTTTCTAAATACATGTTAAAACTTCTAGAAATTATGTCATCATCATCATCATTACAGCCTTTCACAAGTCCACTGTTGAACATAGGCCTCCGCCAAGGAATGCCACAAAGCACGGTCCTGAGCCACCTGCATCTATCGACTTCCTGCATGTCTCACCAGGTCGTCACACCATCTCGTGGGGGGTCACCCTACACTTCGCCTACCAGTACGAGGCTGCCACTCGAGAATCTTTCTTCCCCATCGGTTGTCGGTTCTTCGAGCTATATGGTCTTTGTTTTGTCCATGTTCATCTTAAGACCTATCCGTTGGCATCATTGAGCATAGTGCTTAGGTCCTCCAGCGATTCTGCCATAAGGACTATATCGTCGGCAAACCGAAGGTGAGTAGTTGATACCGTATCCTTTCCAGTCCAGAAGCTTGAAAACGTCCTCCAATGCAGCGGTGAAGAGTTTGGGGAATATGACGTCACCCTGTCTTACACCTCTCTGCAATTGGATAGGTTCAGCTTTGACAGTTTTCTCTTTCTGGCAGACAGATCTCTGGCAAAGACTTTGGAGCCTTGGTTCCGCTCGATCGCTGCTTCAATACAAGCTGTATTGAAGTTGCGTAAGTACCGCCGCATACATTTGGAGATCTCTCTGTTCAGTTGCCTGTATGCTCTCAAATCTGTTGAAGAATGTAGCTTCATGTCCCGTCTAACAGCCATGAGATTAAGAGTGTCATCTGAGAATTTTTGTGTTCTTCTGCGGCGGTTCATGCAGAACTTAGCTCCGACCGCATGGACAGTTTCCATGAGCTTGTCAGTCATATCGTCCACTTCATTGCAGTCAGGCACTGAAAACGGCTTTGTAACTCGAGCTGAAAGGTTTCGGGACTTTGGAACAGAGCACGAGGGGGACAGAGCGTTGACTTCATTAGACGAGACCTATCCAACGTAACGTTTAGGTTCAGTGTGCCTCTAACCATTCGGTGATCGCTACCAGTTTTCAACCTCGCGATCACGGAGACATCACTGAACAGATGCCGTCTGGTCGTCATAATGAAATCAATCTCAATTTTTGTCGAACCGTTGGGGCTCAACTAGGTCCACGTCCTGTGGGACCGTTTCTGGAAGAAAGAGTTCATCATAAAGAGTCCCTCTGTCTCCATGAAGTCGGCCAGCTGCTGGCCCCTTGGGTTCCGTTGCCCAATTCCAAATTTCCCTACTTTCAGCTCACCGTTCTCTCTTGTGCCAAGTTTTGCATTGAAGTCTCCCATTAACACCGTATAGTGGGTTTTGGAGGAATGCATGGCTCTAGAGATATCCTCATACATTTCCTCCACCTCCTCATCGGGATGTGCTGGGTTGGTGCGTTAATTTGTATGACCTTCAGCGAATACAGTTTGGTGATTCTGAGTATAAGGTACGCAACACTCGTCGACACACTCTTAATCTTTACAATGTTGTTAACGAGAGACTTGTGGACGATAAATCTCACACCTCCTTGGGACAGATAGTCGCCCTCCCGGTGATAGTGCAAGTTGCCGGATTCGAGGATTACCATGTACTCCCCCTATCTTCTGACCTCGGATATTCCTATAATATGCCAGCGTAACAGGTCTATCTCTTCTTCCAGCTCCACGATCTTTTCGTCAGTCCTCAGGGTGCGTGCATTGTATGTTGCCAGGTCGAGTCGTTTAGGTGGCAACCGAACCTCCACCGGAGATTCTTAGCACCCCCTGCCCCGCCGTTACCATGGTCGCCACCGTAGTCAGGAATAGCAGGGCCGCCGGGGACTGGGGGCCGTCTCTTTGTTGCTCTCATCATAGGGGGGGGGGGGTATTTGCCATAGTTCCCACGCTTGGCGAGCGGGTTGGCAAACGCAGATTTTTTTATTGTACTTTTGCTGTTATCAGGAAGATGCTGCTGCCCATCTTCTGCCTGTTTCCCTTTATCGCCTTTTACGACACCCACGAGAAGATATGGGGTAGTGGATATTCTTAACCGCCACTACACGGCAAAGAAATTATGTGTGTGAGGAATATTGCTACGAGTAAAATATGTTTTCATATAATTGAATAAAATATGTGCCTGTATCCTAGTAGATATTTATACGGACTCATCATCATAATCATCATCACAGCCCTTCACAAGTTCATTGCTGAACATAGGCCACAAAGTACGGTCATGAGCCACCTGCATCCATCTACTTCCAGCATGGTCTTACCAGGTCGTCTCTCTAACTAGTGGGGAGGGGGGGGGTGGCTATACTTCGCTTACTGGTACGAGGATGCCACTCGAGAACCTTTTTTTCCCATCGGTTGTCGGTTCTTCGTATGACCGGCCTATTGCCACTTCAGCTTTCTAATCCGTTGGGCTATGTCGATCACTCTAGTTCTACTGAGGCTATCCTTATTTCTAAGTTTATCACGGAAAGAACGGCGAGCAGTGAAGTTCCACGGCTCAGATCCATGAGTCACTACTGGCAACACACACTGGCTGTACAATGTCGTTTTCATATTTATAGGTATACCTTACGAGAAGATGTCTCGTAATTTCCCGAACGCTGACCAGCCGAGTTAAAGCCGTCGATTGACCTCTCGGTCGAAATTGGACTTACCTACTTGTACTATTTGTCCCAGATAAATATTCTCGTCAACAACTTCGAGTTTAGTGCTCCCAACAACTACCGGCATAGGTGTGACGTGGACATTACACATGATCTTAGGACCAATCCGTTGGGAGACACTATTGAGATCATTGAGCATAATGCTTAGGTCCTCCAGCGATTCTGCGATAAGTACTATATCATCGGCAAATCGAATGTGAGTGATGTACTCGTCATTGATGTCAATACCGTATCTTTTCCAGTCCAGTAGCTTGAAAACGTCTTCCAATGCAGTGGTGAAGAGTTTCGGGGATATTACGTCACACTGCCTTACACCTTTCTGGAAGTGAATAGGTTTCGTACTCTGATTCTGTACTCGGATAGCCATGGTAGCCCTACTGTACGAAAACTTCAACACTTCGATATACCGACAGTCAACTTGGCACCGCTGAATGGACTGTAGCACCGCCCAAATTTCGGCGGAATCAAACGCTTTCTTATTTACTACATTACGCTTCATTTGAATCGGCATCAAATCAAAATTTCCTAATACAGGGTCACTTTTCCGTAGTTCATTTTATTCACAGAGTGCTTTTAAAGTGAGAAAAAATGTTTGGTAACGCTTCAAATTTTTGGTAATAAATAAATTGCTCTTGAAGTTTGGTACGCAAAGCCGCAATAGAACTTTTGTAGTGCTAGTAATAATACAACACCATTTGTTTTATTGTTTCATATATTTTTTTAATTAGCTTAATTTTAAAATAACTCGGTATTTTATTTAAAGAAAACAAAAATATTCATAGCTTAGCATAGAGGCGGGGTAAAAATATCATCCATTACCGCATGTCATTTCGTGGGTATCGTAAGAGGCGACAGAGGGTAACAATAACAAAGTTAGATGGTAAATAGAAACATCCTCTTGATAACAATTTAATAATAAAAAAAACTGCATTTGCCAAACTGTCTGTCAAACGTATTAACTATGACTGAGTAGTCGTAGGTCGAGTGACCTGGCATAATTTAACGCGAGCACCCTGACGAAGCTTTCTTTAATGACGTGGTCGAAATTGGGAGTGTGTTAACAAGCGTTGCTTACCTTATACATTTTTTTAAGCATCTTTCTTGAAACATTAATATATTATACACATACATACACACACATACGCACGCACCCACGCATGCACGCACGCGCGCACGCACGGATTCACGCACGCACGCACGTACGCACGCACTCTCTCTCTCTCTCTCTCTCTCACACACACACACACACACACACACACAAACATTTAACAATATACCTTAAGATAGAGGTATATTGTTGAATATTAAATTAAGGGACGAGTCTGGTGATTAGTCATACAGATCTTTCCTAGTACTAACACCAGGCTCTCACAAAGTAAAATCGTTATACCTCAAATAGTACTATATTATAAGACAAAGGTTGAAAGGTTCTCGAGTGGCAGCCTCGTACCGGTAAGCGAAGTGTAGGGCGACCCCCCACTAGATGGAGTGACGACCTGGTGAGATGTGCAGGAAGTCGATGGATGCAGGTGGCTCAGGACCGTGCTTTGCGGCATTCCTTGGGGGAAGCCTATGTACAGCAGTGGACTTATGAAAGGCTGTAATGATGATGATGATAAGACATAGATTGTGAGAGCAAATAAAGTTAACATTATTATCATTATTTTCATAATTATCATTAGCAGTGAGCTCGTGAAGATTTGTAATAATCATAATGTAAAGTAAAAAAAATAATTTCTGTTGTATTTTTACTCAAAACTTCTTAAATCCCTTTAAAAAAAGGAGTAAATATTTCAAGTAGTTTCACACTTTTTATCGCAGAAACTAGAAGGAAACTAAATTAGCAATGCAAAACAAGATAGCAATCACGAACACCGGATTCTCGCTAAGGCCCGGGTCCTACGTGAGGTAGAATAGATAAAACTTAATTTTATTTTTAATAACGGTATAAAGTTATTTAATTCAATATGTGTTTTTTTATTGTTATGTGATATTTTTTTCTATATTATATGGTGTTATGGTTTCAAAATATTCAATTAACATTAATTTTGAATTCCATTGAAAAACATATTTACTCATCAGCTCATCATAATACAAAGTAGCACTATACAAATCTGCGCATTACCAAAATAATATTTTCCTTTTTTGTCCCATGTGCCAACAGTGTTCCTTACTTAGAATGCCATAAAATACGAATGGGAATTATTGGGTTTGTGATTGTGTAGGCGATGGACTATTCTATCATTTCTTTCACAATTTTCCATCAAAACCTAAAAAAAAATCTTGGCTAAACGTGACCCGACTAGCTCACTGTTGTTGACTATCGACTTTGCCTACCTCTCGGGGATTACAAGCGAGAAGCTATGTGTTATTTCTAAAATATATCTTAAATTAAAGAGGCGTTTTTTTTTTCTCTGCGTTTCGCTTGGTGAGTGCAGGTGGCCGGGGGCCCTTTTTACTGGAAACGAGGCATTCCATCTTAGTCCTCACGGGTGACAACGCATCTACATTTTGATTTGTAATAGAGGATAGATGTAGATGTCTATGGGCCGCAGGAACCACTTACCATCAGGTGGACTGTGTGCTCGTTTGTCACCCTTATCATATAAAAAAAAAGGCAAAAAGATATAACTTATCTTTTACTGACGCATTGAACAATAAATTTTATTCAAGTGATGTGTATTGAACCAAACTTGTTAAAACGAAAAATAAACATCAAGTGTAATTCACATTTCGGTGTCATGCGTTTTCTATATACCAAATTAAAATTTGTAAGATATTAAAATGATTTTAAGTATCGTTGACCAGGTAGTTAGATAGTCAGCCTTGTCGCCTGCTAAGTTATGGGTTTGACACTTAATGTGTTTCTAGGCGGTAGAACCATGTTTTTATGTGGCACAGCCATGTTATACGCGGAAAGCCACGTAGAATAGAATATAATATAATAGAACTATTATATATCATATATAGATTTCAAGAATACCTATTTAAGCTTTTAAGCTTTACCACTGATCAAAAAGAAAATATCCTGGGAAGAACCAGCAAGAATCCCAACGGGAGTATTTAAAAAATGCAATGTAGTAATACTTTATATAACTAGTATGTATGAAAAGAATTAGAAACAGAATGGTAGCGACCACCTCATTCCCAGGGGCTATTATTAAATCATGCACTCTTTAGTAGTGTGACAACATTTACTAAACAATTTTTGATCAATAAAAATTTTAAATCTTTACTTGTAAAAGCTTACATATTGCCCCATGAAAGAACTACTAACTCTTTGGAGTATAGTACCTTGTAAAACTAACTTGTGCTTGTTCCTAGTATTTGCAGAATGTACACTACTATTTTTAATAAAACTACGTTAGTTAGTACTTTGTTTTTGTGTACATAAATTAAATTTTCGTCAATGCTCAGAGGCAAAAGTTGATACATTTATTTATTTAAGTTTTTCTTTAAGGGATTCCTCCTGACCTGGATTATAAATTACACTTTTCGCTATTTTCTGCAAAACTAAGATAGTTTCAATGTCAATCAGAGATTTTATGTGAGATATTGCTTTCTGTTTCAGTTTAAAGTAAATAACTATAATTAGAAATTAAATTTTATTTACAGCCGACTTCAATATAAGCGACTTCAATATAAGTTATTTAAGAATAACTCAATAACCATTGGTCTGACCTTGATCAAATTCATATGAGACCACACGAGAACTATCAGCTTTCATATAAAAAAGAATCATCGAGATCGGTTCGCCTAGTACAAAGTAATGAGGTAACACACATAAAAAAAAACATACACTCGAATTGAGTACCGTCTCCTTTTTGGAAGTCGGCAGAAAATAAACTAATCTAGCTGTTTCAACACATATAAGACCTCTAATCTTTTTTACCGGTTATAAACTAAGTTTGCTAGCTAGTTTAGATAGATAAGGGCCCCATTGACACTTCGCGTCAACTGTAACTCCGAAAAAGACAGTGGATACAACAAGACCCAGTCCTTCCACATTTAAAAGTACACTGGTATTCACCTGTTTAACATTTGGTGTTGTTTAAATACTTTTTGTTTTATTACCGTTGAAATGCAAATTGTTGACGTTAAATCAGTGTATTTTTTTTTTTATAGAATAGGGGGCAAACGTGCATGCGGCTCACCTGATGGTAAGTGACTACTGCCGGCCATGAACAACCGCAACACCAGGGGAATTGCAGATGCGTTGCCGGCCTTTAAGAAAGGTGTAAGCTCTTTTCTTGAAGGTTCCTAAGTCGTATCGGTCCGGAAAATTTGCTGATGGTAATTGATTCCACAAGGAATTTGTGCGAGGGAGAAAACTTCTTCTAAATCGCACAGTGGTGGACCGCCAATCATCCAGATGGTATGGATGGTAACGCGAGTTTTGTCGCGATGTGCGATGGTGAAATTGAGCGGCTGGAATTAGTCCGAACAATTCCTCAGAGCACTCCCCGTGGTAGATTCGATAGAAAATGTAAAGGGATGCAACATCCCTACGCAGCGCCAGTGTATCGAGCCGATCAGAAAGAACTCGGTCGTCAACGATTATAACCGCTCTGCGCTGGATGCACTCAAATGGAAGGAGGCTGGCAACTGGCTCCGGCCAAGAGATGAGAACAGTATTTCAAGTGAGGCCGAAATTGCGCTTTGAAAAGTTGCAAGCGATGTGCCGGCATGAAATACTGTCTCGCTCTGCTGAGCACGCCAATCTATTTAGAGGCAAATTTGGCCTTTCCTTCCAAGTGACCACGGAACTGCACACAATTAGATATGTCGACGCCCAGGATACCGATGCTAGCTGAAGCAGCAAGGGGAGTGCCTTGAAACTGAGGAGATACGACAAAGGGGTTCTTTTTAGCGGTAAACGCGCAAACTTATGTCTTCTGGGGATTGAACTGGACTAGATTTATTCACACCCAATCCGAGACTTTGTTTAGCAAAGACTCGACTTCAGACACAAGTTTGTCCCGGTACTCGGCGACGTTTTCCCGAGAAATATTGGCACGGCCGGTATATAAGGCATCACCAGTGCTGTCGTCTGCATAGCAATGAATCCTACCAGTTAGCAACATATCATTGATATGCAGGAGAAACAGCGTTGGTGATAGCACGCATTGTGGAACACCAGCGTTGATAGGCTTGAAATCAGAGCACACACCGTCTACTACGACCTTGATGCTCCGATCAGCAAGAAAACTGGTGATCCATTTGCACAATTTCTCGGGAAGCCCATAGGAAGGGAGCTTCGAAAGAAGCGCTTTGTGCCGGACCCCATCGAAGGCCTTCGCTATGTCCTAACTAACGGCCAACGCCTCCCCCTTGGACTCTACTGCCCCTGCCCATCTATGACTTAAGTAGACTAGAAGATCACCAGCTGATCGACCCCGACGAAAACCGTATTGGCGATCACTAATCAGCTGGTGATTCTCAAGGTACCTCATGAGCTGGCAGTTTATAATGGCTTCCATTATTTTGGAGAACAAGGAGGTGATGGCGATAGGCCTGTAGTTGGACGGATCTTAACGGTCGCCTTTTTTAGGGATCGGGTGGACCAAAGCTGTCTTCCATGAATTCGGGACTACGCATTGGGAGTAGGAGTACCGGAAAATACGCGTTAAAACCGGTGCTAAATCCGGAGCACACGTCTTCAGCACAATGGGAGGGACTCCATCGGGCCCACTCGACTTGCTGACGTCCAGGGAGAAGAGTGCTTGACGTCCAGGGAGAATAGTGCTTTGCGAACCGAGCGCTGTGTAAATCGCACATCCGGCATGGAGCACTCACATCGCGGGATGGTCCAACTAGAGTCGAGTTGGACGCAAAAAGAGAGCTCAACAGATGGGCTTTCTCCTTTGCGGCATGGGCCAGTGAGTCTTCCTCTCTGTGCAGAGATGGAAGAGATGGCTGACAGAAGTTCCCTTGGACAGCCTTGGCAAGAGACCAGAATGCACGGGTTCCCGAAGGAAGGCGAACTAGCTTCTCACCAATTCTGCCGATGTGCTCAGACCTTGCCTTGGCAATGACGCTTTTAAAGGACCTGGAGGCGGAATTATACTTCTTTTTAAGTGCGCTGGTGTTTACATCTCCAGACGTTGATGCGTCAGCCCAGGTCCGTTAGCACTCCTGCTTATAGCGTGATGCTATTTTACAGGAGCGACCAAACCATGGCTGGGATCTGCCTCCGATGGGCACCACAGAGGATGGAATAAAAAGTTCCATACCCTGAAGTACCACATCAGCAACAGAATCGGCAACAACGCTGGGATCTTCCGGCGAGAAGCAAACCCGCCCCCAAGGGTAGAATGCAAAAAAAGACCGCATCCCGTCCCAATTAGCTGACCTATAGTGCCAAACACGGCGGCAAGCTGCACATCGCAACTGCTATTGGAGCGTGAGTGGCACCGTACTCCGGATCAGACAATGGTCCGAAGAGCCCAGAGGGGCATCGACAGAGATCTGATATCCGTCCAGATGAGAGGTCAGCAGAAGGTCCAACAGGGAAGGTACATGGTCTTCCACATCTGGGATCCGCGTAGGCGAAGTAACCAGTTGTGTTAGACCATATGCCAAAGCAAAGTCATAGACAGATCTACCCGCATGATCGGTTAACCGAGAACCAAGCCATTCAGGGTGGTGGGCGTTGAAATCACCGAGTATCACGATCTCTGCGGATGGGACCTGTTGTAGCACGGAGTCTGCAGCCATTTGGACGTGGTCGATGAGTCGGTCTGTGTCGGCATTACCGCTATGGGACCTATAGAGGCACCCGTAGACGCGGGGATGGTCGTCGCTGTCTACGCGCAGCCATAGGATGGACAGGTCCGTACCCTCAAGACTGCCGAGGCGTCGAAAGCAGATGTCCTCTCTGACGTATACGCAAACTCCAGCCCGGGGCATAAAGGAGTGTTCCAATTTGTACCCCGGGTAGGAGAGATATGAAGTATCAGCTGGAGAGGACACCTGAGTCTCGGTTAAAAAGAGCAAGGCCGGCTTCGCCGTCTCTAGAAGGTAATGGACAGCGTTAAGGTTGGAATGAAGTCCCCTGATGTTGCAAAAATTCACGGATAGCGTGACAGGGGTCACCTTGTTTGTATTGCTCCGCTTGCCCCGAGCAGCTTAGTCGCGAGCGGAAATTTGCCCCCCCCCCCCCAGAATACGCGGGGCAGCCTGAGCACCCACGCTCAGTAGTGAAGTAGTTTGGTCGTGGATGCTCAGCGAGGGATTCTTCAGGGGTGCTGGTACCCTCCTGGGGTAGTCTTTTATTTAATTTCACTACCATGTTGATGGGGGAGGGGGGAATTGGGCCTCCGTCCACCTGCACTCACCAAGCGCAACTCAGAGGTAAACCTCTACTTCACGCTGGTATTCTGTGAGGTCGTGGTACCACCCCGGTTCGAGCTGGCCCACCCGTGCGACAGCAAAAGCTACCGCTTTGCTCTACCACTGTTAATTGTGTGTATTACTTTTGATATAGCATTATTCACTTCGTCGTATTTTAATAATTACCTTTTAAGTCGAAAAATCAACAATCAGTAAATAAACTATATCATAGTTATTCCCTACCAAGTAAGGTAAGTCATTAATATAAACTAAGAACAAGAAGGGACCGAGAATTGAGCACTGGAGAACACCTATAGATACTACCGACTCGGAAGAACTACTTTTATTAATCACAACTGTTTGAGTTCTTTTGTTTTTTTATGATGTAATAAGTTTAAGCGCTATATTTTACACCATAATGATGTAGCTTCCTGATTCATACCTCATGATAAACACAGTTGCAAGGCTTGAAAAGATCACAAAATATACCCAAATTATCATCTGAATTATCTCATGGACAGAAAATATGTTTAATTGGCACCAGCACCAGCTTTAGCTGTCGGACGACCCTTTGAAACTAAACTGATTTTATAATAATAGAATAATTTTTTCAAAAATTTTACTGAGCGTTGGCAGTACAGAAATAGGTCTTAATTTGGTAGAGTCCAACGTACTACCAGATTTAAATAAAGGTATAACTTTAATATGCTTCATTAAATGTGGAAACACACCAGATTCGATACTATAGTATTTAAAATAGTATAAAGTTGGCATCTATTATAGACGCAGTCAATTTAAAGGAAATCCCCCATAGATCTTTTGTTTTCATAATAACAAAAGTTTTAAAATATTTTACAACATCTCCGATTATATTTTATGAAATGCAAATACTTTTTTACAGACATTTAAATTTTATTTGAATAATACTCGGCTACAGTATGGGAGAAATTCAGTGAGTCGAGATCGGAATTTCTGTAAAATATTGTTCAAAAGCCGTTGCAACATCTTGATCTGATTTCGTTAAATTATTGCTAAAATTTAATTGAAAGTTTGAGTTGTATAGTTTCATGTTGCTGGTTTCGCTAATGATTATACTCCATGAGAAAGTTTTAGAGGTAAATATTTTATTAAATTCACAACTTATAATTTTAAAGAATTCACCACACAAATAGTCAGTTTTGTTTTTATATGGAAGAAAGGGCATCTTTTTCACTAAATTACTTCTTAATCTCTCTAAGTGATGTTCATTTATTGGAACAAGCACAAGTTTCTTAACTCTCTGTTTTTTTTTGTCTATGTAAGGTAATCAGACCGTCCGCAGTGATCAAAACTTAGATTTTGAATAATTAATTTATGTAAGGGCTCAAATTCAGAAAAAAGGTAATCTATACAAATTTAACTAGGTTCTGCAATACATTTCCCTGAACGGGTTTCTTGCCTTATCGTGGCTTAGTAGCGGTGACTTGGTCATCCACAGATCTGCCGCTGGGGTGAGGAACGCTGGTTATTCCGAGTGCTCGTTTTTTCGTGACCTCATGGCCTCCGTGTATGGGGCTCGAAGGGTCCGTTGCGCAAGTGGAGTTAGGGGCTGCGAAGGTAGGCGCATATTGTGTTCCTGGTGCGCTTTACCTGAGAAGGAAAAGTGGGAGGAGAAATCCTCCCTCTTAGGGAGAGGCTGAATTAATTCCAAATTCAATGCTATTGCATGTCGTAAGCGCTAAGCGCGTCGGTATGTTCTACTAGGGCCTAAAAATTAAGATTCCAACGTTCTGTCGCATGAAATAGTATCTAGCAATAGTATTGTACATATATGTGATATAAAAAGCACATTGTCAGAAAGATAAATAATTGTTGAACTTATTAATATTTTTTTAAATCTATTTATTGCTATTTTTAAATAAAAAAGTGGTTTTTTGGCTTATGGTGTGGAATTATCAAGGACCCAAGGCTTGTAAACACGATAACTTTTGAAAATATTAATTGTTCAACTCAATATATTTTTAAAACTCATCATCTATCATTTAGGAAGCCATTGAATGTAAATGGCAGTTTAGTTTTGTTTAGTTTAGTTATAATAAATTTTTTTCTTCTGCGAAATGGCGAAATTTTCGGCGTATACGGCAGCCTTGTATGAATAAATTATTACTAAATAGAGACTGCGTCACTCAGTTAGTTCCGCGTCAGTCGCCGTCGTGAGTGGACATTGTTTCGGTTATTTGCAGCGGCTCGAAAAGATCGCTGTACAAATACACAATATTCGAATAATCAAATTTCTTAAATACTTGATTATAATAATAATGACAGATTTTTTATTACAATATTTTAAAAGCACAGAATAAATAATAGTAATACGTACTAAAAGTAAGTAGTATCAATTTTTTCGTCATGGGTGTCATTTTCTTGGTTTTCGAGGGTGTTGAAGCCGATAGTGCTGTCGAAATGTAAATCCAAGGTGGCGACTGTTATAGGTATCAATTTTTTCATCATGGATATAATTTTCATCGGTTTCAAGTGTTGAAGCCGATAGTGCTGTCAAAATGTAAATCCAAGATGGCGGCTGAATTAGGTATCATTTTGTTCATGATGGATGTCATTTTCATGGTTTTCGAGGCTGTTGAAGCCGATAGGGCTGTCGTAATGTAAATCCAAGATGGCGGCTGCAATAGGTATCAATTTTTTCATCTTGGGTGTCATTTTCATGGTCTTCGAGAGTGTTGAAGCTGATAGTGCTGTCGAAATGTAAATCCAAGAAAAAGCGCTTTATGCCAGACCCCGATCGAAGGCCTTCGCTATGTCTAAACTAACGGCTGAAACACTAATCAGCTGGTGCTCCTCAAGGTACCGCATGAGCTGGCAGATAATAATGCACTCCAATATTTTCGAAAACAAGGAGGTGATGGCGATAGGCCTGTAATTGGACCGATCAGAGCGGTTACCTTTTTTAGGGATCGGGTGGACCAAAGCTGTCTTCCATGAATTCGGGACAACGCCTAGAGAGTAGGAGTACCTAAAAAGACGCGTTGGAACCGGTGCCAACTCTGGAGCCCACGTCCTCAGCACAATTGGAGGGATTCCATATGAGACTATATGCCAAGGCAAAGTCATAAACATATCTTCTCGCATGATCGATTAAACGTGTACCGAACCATTCAGCGTGGTGGGCGTTAAAATCTCCAAGTATCACGATCTCTATGGATGGGATCTGTTGTAGCAAGAAATCTGTAGCCATTTGGTCGATGAGTCGGTCTGTATCGGCATTACTGCTATGGGACCTATATAGGCACCCGTAGACGCGAGGATGGTCGTCGCTGTTTACGCGCAGCCAAAGGATGGACAGGTCCGACTGCCAAGACTGCCGAGGCGTCGAGAACAGATATTCTCTCTGACGTATACGCAAACTCCACGGCAAAAAGAAGTGTTCTAATTTGTACCCCGGGTAGGACAGGTACGAAGTATCAGCCGGAGAGGACACCTGCATCTCGGTCAAAAAGAGTAAGGCCGGCTTCGCCTTCCCTAGGTGGTAGTGGACGGCGTTTAGATTCGAGTGAAGTCCCCTCATGTTACAGAAGTCCACGGATAGCGTGTCAGGGGTCGCAATGGTTTCATCGCTCTGATTGCTCCGTGCGGTGTTAGTATAGAGCGGGATATTGTCCCCCCCCCCCCATTCTTAATTTATATACATATAATTTATATATATAATTTATTCCCCCCCCCCCTCATCATAAGGCGTGAACTCTTGGATTTTCATAACTATTATTATATTACATTTAGGACTGATTATTCAATCGTCAGATAAATTTTATCAATCAAATAAATAAAGGTGAGTGAACTATTTTACATAAGTACTATAATTTTTATTTTATGTTTTTATTTTGTTTATGTTTGAATATAATATCTTATGAATAAATTTTGTCGATGGATTGCAAACAGCCTTTACTAAACTAATAATAAGTATAAATATCTATGCGCATAGTTGCAGATCAAAAATTATTTTAATCTTTACAAGTTTTTACTTATAGCGAGGCATCGCAAGGCTGATAACGCTCTTGTAATTTGATAATCGAGGATTGATGTATGTGTCTACGGATCACAGCATTCGTGTAGTAATAGATGAACTGTGTTCTCGTTAACTTTCTGCATTAAATTAATAATTCTATTTTTTTAAATTCTCGACATTTCGAATGCTGTACAGCGCACTTAGTGCTCGGTGGGAGTAAAGTATTTGACGCCCCGAATGCGAGCTGGAATAACTATGACATGTTTTCACTCATTCCAGATTATCAAAGTCCACTGCTGAACGTAGACGTCCACAAAAGATTGCGTCACAATGGGGATATTTGCCATAGTTGCCACGCTTGGTAGTCAGGTTGGCAATCACATTATTTTCATTTTATAGTTGTTATTGTTAAGAGTTTGCTGCCAAGCTCCTTATTCGTTACCCTCGGTCATCTATCAGTACACTCGCGAGACAACATGGGGTAGATAGTCTTATATTTACGTTACATCCTCAGTAACAGAAGACAATTTAAAGAAATAAAGAGAAAAGAGGGTATGTAAGATTGGCAAAATAGTGAAATTATGCAACCCCATGGTTGATTTTAGTTTGTTGGATTAAAGGGAAACGTTAAGTAAAAAGGTAAAAGTGTCCCATGACAATGTGATTTGTGTAAGCGGAACAGAATCGCAACAAATTTTATCGGAGAAGTAGTCCTCTTTAGGTGGTAGGATAGGTACGAAGTATCTGCCGGAGAGGACACCTGCGTCTCGGTCAAAAAGAGCAAGGCCGGCTTCGCTTACAATAAAGGTATACATATTCCACAGAACCAGATTATGGGGAGGCAGAAGTGTCTGAAATTTTACAGGCAACTTACGTCAGTTTCATTAATTCGCAGTCCACAATGTAAACATCCCTGCCTCTTTTCCCAGTGCGGTCATTAAGTAGAGAATTATATCTTGAAAAACTGTAGGACGTGGAAATAAGTTCTGGCTTAAGCTAATCTTCAGATACGAGCATGAACTACAGTTAAAGAGAAAGTATCCATAAGTTTAATTAAGTAAGCGTATAATTAAATAAGCATTTTGGCTATATGTGAGTAGTAAATAATAATGATTTATAATTTCTAAATTAACCCATGAACCCCTTATTAAAGTAATTAAAAAATTCAGTAAAATAAGGCTTTTAAATTAATAATAATAAATAACAGTGTAACTAGCCATCAGGTCAACGTGAACAAAAGTAGATGCTATGAAATTATAGTGGATATACAAGGTCGGGAAAAAGTTTCTTCGTATTTTATATACAAATTCAAGACATTTTCTTCCAAAGTTTAATTATATTTAATTATATTATGTATGTGCCAGCAGTGATTAATCTTTTCAAAAATAGTTCGGTTTTATTACGTTTCAATAGAGAATCGCAAATGAGTACACGATTTATTAGCTTTCTTTCAGCCAAACTTTTTCAAATGGGTCAAATATATTTTGTGGTCAATCACCACTTCCTCGGCTATGTCATAACTACTAATATGCCGTTTTTGATCCATTTTTTCCAAAAATTTAATCAATTTTATCCGCATGAGGGCAACCAGACCGAGCTGCATGTTTGACATTAAAATTTCCGCACCGAAAACGCTTGAACCAACTTGTATCTTAACTTGTACCTCGCCAAGTCGAGCAAAAAAGCGGCACGGCGGTACCATCCTTTTCTCGAAGCAGTTCAAGCCATTTCTGAAACCCTATAACTTCGTTACGGATAAAACTAGAAGCCTGAATTTTTACTTACCAAGTAGGCATTGTATAGACTCAGTATATTTCAAGTTTCATTAAATTTGAGCCAGTAGTTTAAGAATTATAACTAGTCAAAGTTTCTTAATATTGTCACTCACTGACTGACCGATCATCAAAACTCTAAGGCACTTCTAGCAGACATAGAACCTTCAAATTTGGAGTAAAAACATTGTGTGATATATAAATCAAGAAAAAATTAAAATATTTTGCAATTTCGGTCCAGTTTTTGAGATACACCAACTCCATAAGTAACTTTGTTATCTCATATAAATATATAGGGTTACAACGTTACATTTGCAGTGAATGAAATCAGTGTACCTATATATGTATAATGTAATGAAATAATAGGTGTAGATAGATACCTAGATATAACTATCTACAAAAAGAAATGAGATGCCAGATGACTTGGCAGTCGCATGAAAACACGATATATCTCACAAGTAATACATATTATATTAAATTAGATTGTTTAGTGCGATTGCCAAGTCAATCTATGTATCAATCTATGGACTGAATAAATTAACCGACTTGGTATTACATGGATTTCACAACTTTTTACGGCAGAAGAACTGAGTTGCGAGACTTGGCTTTTTTTACAAGTTATGTTTTTGATGGCATTACTCTTACTGACAAAACAGTCCATAAACGTTACAACATTTTTCTCTTTTTTTTGGAATAAGCATTTCTTCGTTAGATTCACTCATTTTGGCGGATATTAAAAATGCGGGGAAAGTGTTTTTTCATTTTAATTTTTCTTAATATCCTATATGTATTGATATTAAAACCAGCCAGATAAAAACTACAACCAAAGAGATTTTTCTTCTATTTTATACAGACCAAATACGAAGAAACTTTTTCACCGACTTAATATTTTTTATAAATGAAACTAGCACTTATAAATGGACGAACTATTTACGAAATATTCAGGAAGACCGGCTGCTTGAAGTCCAACCCACCGCTTTCTTTAATGTCACCCATTAACATAATGAAGTAAACAGTTTGCTACAAATTTTTCGAGATTATCTGTTTTTCCGCATAATAAAAAGGAAAAAAGGACTTTATAAATTGACTTTTAGAGTCTGTATATGTATCAATCATTTTTCATAACAATCTATCAAAAGTGCTTTACAGAACATAGTTGCCATGGTTGGCAGGCGAGTTGGCAACCGTATTTTTAGGGTTCCTTAGTAACACAACAATGAACCCTTATAGTTTCGCTATGTTCGTCCGTCCATCCGTCCGGAGTTTTATTCAGAGATAGATATAGAGATAGATATATAACTTGATATGTAACAGATTTGTAGCACCTAGAACGTGCTACAAATCTGTTACATATCAAGTTATAGATATTGACCACGACTACAAACTGTGAAATAAAGTCTAAGAAAACATTTTTATTTTGGGTACCTCCCATACAAGGAATACAAATGGAGGCAGATTTTTTTTAGTCGTCTCTTCCATCGTGTGAAATATTGTGCGATAAGTCTTTCAAAAACAGGAGCGATTTAGGATCAGATCTCAGTTCAAGGGTCCGTTTGTGAAATATTTAGCTTTAAAGCGGTATTTTTCATTAGTTCTAACAGTGATAGAGCCACGCTTAACAGTGGTAGAGCCACGCTACAGCTTCTGCTGTAATGCTATCCATGCGGATGAGCCGGCTTGAACCGGGGCAGTACCACAACCTCGCAGAATACCAACATAAAGTAGAAGTTATGATTCTGCGTTTCGCTTGGTTAGTGCAGGTGGCCGGAGCCCCCCCCCCCCTTCTCCCCCATAACATGGTCGCGGAATTTAAAAAGAAAGGAATATCCCAGGAGGGTACCAGCACTCCTGGTAATGGAGAATTCCTCACTGAGTATCCACGGTCAAGCTACCCTCTACTTCTTGAGCGTGGGTGCTCAGGCTGCCCCGAGTGTTCTGGGGGGGGGGGGGGTTGACAATATCCTATCCTAGGGGGGGGAATAAATTATATATATATAAATTATATGTATATAAATTACGAATGGGGGGGGACAATATCCCGCTCTATACTAACACCGCACGGAGCAACCAGAGCGATGAAACCATGGCGACCCCTGCCACGCTATCCGTGGACTTCTGTAACATGAGGGGAATTCACTAGAATCTAAACGCCGTCCACTACCACCTAGAGACGGCGAAGCCGGCCTTGCTCTTTTTGACCGAGATGCAGGTGTCCTCTCCGGCTGATACTTCGTACCTGTCCTACCTGGGGTAGAACACTTCTTTGTGCCGCGGGCTGGAGTTTGCGTATACATCAGAGAGAATATCTGTTCTCGAAGCCTCGGCAGTATTGAAGGTACGAAGCTGTCCACCCTTTGGCTGCGCATAAACAGCCACGACCATCCCCGCGTCTACGGGTGCCTGTATAGGCACCATAGCGGTAATACCGACACAGACCGACTCATCAACCTCGTCCAAATGGCTACATATTTCTTGCTACAACAAATCCCATCCGTAGAGATCGTGATACTTGGCGATTTTAACGCCCACCACACTTAACGGCTCGGTTCACGTTTAACCGATCATGCGAGGAGATCTGTTTATGCCTTTGCCTTGGCATATGGTCTGATATGACTGGTTACTTCGCCTTCGCAGATTCCAGATGTAGAGGATCATACACCTTCCCTGTTGGACCTTTTTCTGACCTCTCATCCAGACTGATACCAGGTTTCCGTCGATGCCCCTCCCGGCTCTTCGGACCATTGTCTGATCTGGAGTTTGGTGCTACTCATGCTCTCCTCGCAGTTGCGTTCTGCAGGTTGCAACCGTGTTTGGCATTACAGGTCAGCGGATTGGGATGAAATGCGGTCTTTATACCGATAAAAGTATTTTAATTTTTTTTATTCGGTATATTGGTTGCATTATATTAGAATTATGTATTATATTATATTAGAATTATATATTCTCCCCGATGAGGAGGTGGAGGAAATGTATGAGGATATCTCTAGAGCCATGCATTCCTCCAAAACCCAATATACGGTGTTAATGGGAGACTTCAATGCAAAACTAGGCACAAGAGAGAACGGTGAGCTGAAAGTAGGGAAATTTGGAATAGGGCAACGGAACCCAAGGGGCCAGCAGCTGGCCGACTTCATGGAGAAAGAGGGACTCTTTATGATGAACTCTTTCTTCAAGAAGCGGCCCCACAGGAAGTGGACCTGGTCGAGCCCCGACGGTTCGACAAAAAATGAGATTGACTTCATTATGACGACCAGACGACAACTGTTCAGTGATGTCTCAGTGATCGCGAGGGTGAAAACCGGCAGCGATCACCGAATGGTTAGAGGCACACTGAACCTAAATGTTAAGTTGGAGAGGTCTCGTCTGATGAAGTCAACGCTCCGTCCCCCTCGTGCTCTAATCCAAAGTCCCGAAACCTTTCAGCTCGAGTTACAAAACCGTTTTCAGTGCCTAGAAGACTGCAATGAAGTGGACGATATGAATAACAAGCTCGTGGAAACTGTCCATGCGGTCGGAGCTAAGTTCTGCAAGACCCACCGCAGAAGAACACAAAAACTCTCCGATCACACTCTTAATCTCATGGCTGTTAGACGGGAGATGAGGCTACATTCTTCAACAGATTTGACAGCATATAGGCAACTGAACAGACAGATCTCCAAATTCATGCGGCGAGACTTACGCAACTTCAATACAGCTCGTATTGAAGAAGCGATCGAGCGGAACCAAGGCTCCAAAGTCTTTGCCAGAGATCTGTCTGCCAGAAAGAGCCAACTGTCAAAGCTGAAGACCGAATGTGGCAGCATCGTTTCCGGGGCACCTGAGATTTTGAGTGAGATTGAGAGGTTCTATGGGCAGCTGTACACGTCATCGTTGGAGCCACACGCAAGTGTGAGTAACGATCCAAGAGCGAGTCTTATTCGACACTATTCCGAAGATATCCCGGACGTCAGTCTGAGCGAGATTAGAATGGCTCTCCAGCACCTTAAAAACGGCAAGGCCCCAGGCGAGGATGGAATTACAGCGGAGCTTCTGAAAGCGGGTGGAAGACCGGTACTTGAAGTCCTTCAGAAGCTCTTTAATTCCGTCCTCCATGGTGGCATTACACCGGAGGCGTGGAGCAGAAGTGCGGTGGTCTTGTTCTTCAAGAAAGGTGCAACGCTCTCTTGAAGAACTACAGACCGATTTCCCTTCTGAGCCGCGTCTACGTGCTGTTTTCGAGAGTCATTACGAATCGTCTCGCGCGCAGACTTGACGACTTCCAGCCTCCCGAACAAGCCGGTTTCCGAAAGGGCTTTAGCACCATAGACCACATACATACCCTTCGGCAAATTGTACAGAAGTCCGAAGAGTACAATTTGCCACTATGTCTGGCGTATGTGGACTATGAGAAAGCCTTTGATTCCGTCGAAATTTGGGCGGTGCTGCAGTCCCTTCAGCGGTGCCAAGTTGACTGTCGGTATATCGAAGTGCTGAAGTGTTTGTACAGTAGAGCTACGATGGCTATCCGAGTACAGAACCAGAGTACGAAACCTATCCAATTGCAGAGAGGTGTAAGACAGGGTGACGTTATATCCCCGAAACTCTTCACCGCTGCATTGGAAGACGTTTTCAAGCTTCTGGACTGGAAAGGATACGGAATTAACATCAATGGCGAGTACATCACTCACCTTCGATTTGCCGACGATATAGTCCTCATGGCAGAATCGCTGGAGGAGCTAAGCACTATGCTCAATGACCTCAATAGTGTCTCCCAACGGATAGGTCTTAAGATGAACATGGACAAAACAAAGATTATGTTTAATGTCCATGTCACACCTATGCCGGTAGTTGTTGGGAGCACTAAGCTCGAAGTTGTTGACGAGTATGTTTACCTGGGACAAATAGTCCGACTAGGTAAGTCCAACTTCGACCGAGAGGTCAATCGACGGATTCAACTCGGCTGGGCAGCGTTCGGGAAGCTACGACACATCTTCTCGTCAGAAATACCTCAAAACCTTAAAACAAAATTGTACAACCAGTGCGTGTTGCCAGTGATGACTTACGGAACTGAGACGTGGTCCTTCACTGCTGGCCGTATGAGGAAGCTCAAGGTCGCTCAGCGAGCTATGGAGAGGGCTATGCTCGGAGTTTCTCTGCGTGATAAACTTAGGAATAAGGATATCCGCAGTAGAACTAGAGTAACCGACATAGCCCAACGGATTAGTAAGCTGAAGTGGCAGTGGGCCGGCCATATAGCTCGAAGAACCGACAACCGATGGGGAAGAAAGGTTCTCGAGTGGCAGCCTCGTACCGGTAGGCGAAGTGTAGGGCGTCCCCCCACAAGATGGAGTGACGACCTGGTAAGACATGCAGGAAGTCGATGGATGCAGGTGGCTCAGGACCGTGCTTTGTGGCATTCCTTGGGGGAGGCCTATGTTCAGCAGTGGACTTGTGAAGGGCTGTAATGATGAAATGATGATATATTATCTAATTATGAAATTTTATAATTAATTATATATTAAAAATTAAGCATTGAAAATTGTGAGTTTAAAAGATACCTACTCACTATAGGTAAATAGATAGATAGCTCGCCTTTTGTACAAATATTTAGTGCAATAAAGAATAAGTAAATAAATAGGATGTTTCGCAGATGTGTTTTTGATTATTGTTAATTTTTACGTGTCACGTATTGAAAAGTAACATACCTACCTACTAATTTTTGAACTGAGCACCTTGTAACTTAGCCTGCTTATTACTTTTGCTGGCTGACATTATCCTCACCCCAATGATTGACGATGATGAAAAAAACATGTTGGTTTTTATTTTTATTCAATTTTATTTCTACATGCGTAATTATATTTATTTATACAAAAGGGGAAATTTATAAAAGGTAATACAAAAATCAACAAGAAGTGTAAGGGTTCAATCTTACAATTTCAATTTTAAAAAAACTTCACCCCCACACTAGGATTTTCTCCTGTGTCGTGGAGGCAGTTTACAAACATAAATTGCACAAGGACAAACATCCAGACCCGCAACAATTATTTGTAGGCCATACTAATACTTGTTCCGTGCAGGATTTGAACCTGCGGCCCCCAGCGCAACAACTGATTGCTAAGCCACGGAGCCGTCGCCGGGTTATAGGTAAAGTGACCATACGTCCCGTTTTGAACGGGACTGTCCCTTTTCTCGGTCACCTGTCCCATTGTCCCCAAATAAAGCTCCGGGACACAAAATTGTCCCGTAACTCGTTGGATGGAAGTATTCAAAGCCAACAATCTTCAACATATTTTTTTTAATCGAATATATTTTATGTCTACCTGGTACAAATGCTCCATTAGAAATAATATTTTTCTATTTTGAATAAATTGTGGACGTCTGAAAAAAACACTTACGGTTTCAGTTTTAAGGGCGATGTTGTTAGCAAAGGTAACAATAAAAAAACTTGCCCAGAATTTTATTCTTATTTAAAATCATCACCAACTTTATTAAAGCAAATTTAATCTACTGACAAATGTAATTAATAATTTAAAAAAATATGTTGTATTTAATAATTACCGTCTATACCGAATATAATTTTATAGTGAACACTAATTGTATTAAGTTATAGTTTTTAGAGTATAAATTAACCCATGTCCCGTTTTGAGTTAAAAAATAAATGGTCAGTTTAGTTATAGGGGTTTTTGGGTTGTAAATTGTAATTAAATGATGCCCGGGTAGGTATTAGTACTTAGTAAAAGTAGGTAACTATTTAGATAAGTAAGAGGTACTTATCTAAATAGTTACCTACTTTTACTCTAATCATAGTACCTACATAGGTACTTTTTACCGAAATACTATACCTACTAAGATATTGTGGTAAGGTATTAGGATTATTTTTAACTGTATACTATACTGATAATATTGAATTAGCTTTTTATAGTGTAAATTATAATTTTTGTCGGAATGTTAATTATGGAATCCGGACGAGCGACCTCTGCCAAGAGAACTCCTCTCTATAGCGATTAGAGAGTCGAGTAATAACCCGCAATGCCGCAGATAAGCCAACTTAGACGCCCAGGCCGAATTAGTCGCCTATAGGCCGACTTACCCGACCGGGCCATATGAGACGACCATAGACCTAATTAAACGCCCAATTAAAACCAAACCTTATATGCCAATGGTGCTTAATTTTTATATTTGCATTTACTTCAAAGAAAATACACGCAAAAAGCTTCAGCGCAGTAAAAAACAAAACAAATATATTTATAACTAATACGAAAAATTATACCCGAAACAAACAAATAATACTACCTATAAATAACCTAATAAGTAATAATATTATCGACTGATAAGATGACGTGAGCGTGTGCGCTGGCCGACGCTGTGACTAACGAGACGGGTTTCACCTTCAAGAGCTTAGCGCTCACTGACTCCAGTAACCCTGTGGGCAATGAATACGCCCAGTTTTTAAAATAATTTCTTAATAAAATCAAATTTTGGTCTTTTGAAAAAATATTTATGATAGAAATGTTCATTAATAAATTGCCTATCCATTAGTATCAATCGCAAAATAAAATAATGCTTACTTTACGAGGAGATGCATGTTATCAATAATTATTTCACATTTATATGGTTTCGTAGTAAGGAGATTATTTTAATATTTATTCCTTTTGAAAAAAATTGGATATGACTCTTATGGAATCAAGATTATGTAGAAATATAATGTGTTTTTTATTAGTTGATATATCTTTTTAATAAAAAGTAGATAGCTCCTAAAAACTGCACAAATAACGACTAGCGCGACATTTTGCTCAACCTTGCGCCTTAACGCGAATGGCCTCACAGACCAAAAAAAACGAAATCGCGCTCTTCCTGCGTAACCACGATGTGGATGTTATGTTAGTGCAAGAGACTTTTTTGAAACCTAGCTCAGATCAGAAGCTCTAAGTTCGATGAAGCTGTAAGAGCCGCATAGGTTAACACCATTAACATCACATAAACTAGACTATCACCATTAAGTAAAATTAAGAAGTTAACGAGTAATGGTCGACCAACTTATAAAATGCACTTTGATTAATAAACATTTCGTTACAACCCCATAGAAAATGTACATAAAATTAGCTGCATTTTAACTTATTGTTATTATTATTGTAAACTATAAAAAATAAACATTTTATGAAGAAACGACTTATATAAAGTACTACTATAGCTTTACTTTTTAATTTGCTACTTTCACTTATTTTTTAGTTGGAAGTCATGTAAGCCTCGTTGAAAGCAATCATACAATAATATAGCCTTATACAGTTTCATTCGTTACACTCTTGGTTTACGCGGGCGACCTCAGGATAATTTAGGGTAGTGGTGATTTACGTAAAGGTTCGTTACGGTCATATATGAATATCTTAGGGTGATACTACCGGGAATATATAGATAGATAGTCCACTATGATCATCTTTGTAGTTACTTGGCATGTGAATGATTTGATAAAAATAGCATTATTTTCAAAATCGATTTTTTAAAATCTTTTTAGTATACCACTCCCTGTAAGTCTAATTTGAAATAAAGTCCTTCAGTTACCATCTTCCCTTTTGAGCCCATTTTTAGTCGTTATAGCAGTTAAGCCGCGAACTCACATATAACGCTAATTATCAAGAAAGGCGACGTATTGTGACGGGCAACTACGGAACCCTACCTCTACATTGTGCGTGGCTTAACACGCACTTGGCCAGTTTTTTTTATTATTTTGAGTTCATTGTTTTTTTGACAATTTTTTTTATTTTCTCAGGTTTTACAGCCAAAATGTAGATAAATCAGCACTAGAAATACTATGTCATGCTATAATATAGTAACAAGCGATCCGTCCAGGGCTTCGCACAGGTGATTTCTGGAATGCGACAACATCGTCACTTGCCGAGTTTTAGGAAGACTAACAGACACCAATTGATTTTAATATATAGAGATATAATATCAGGATTCATAATTATGTGTGATAAAATGTGTAGCCATGAACATAGTCATTTCAACACATACACGCACTAGTTGGTCCAGCAAGTGTTAGCCAGCTCATTCCTTCCCAGGACTTGGTGCGATACGTTTCCCTCTGAATTCCCTCCGGACATTGTACAGAGTAGACGTATAATTTATTAATAAATCGACCACATCACAAGCTATCGTGTTCAGATTTTACGATTTTCGGCACTAAAACATAAACTGTAACTATGAGTTATTTTGATCTATTGAAATAATAATTAAAAATTTTGTACAACCGACTTGCAAACTATTGCTCAGACATTAATCAAATTTATATGAGACCACATGTGAAGCACCAGCTTTCAAATAAAAAAAAGAAATCATCGAAATCGCTTCACTCAGTAAAAAGTTATGAAGTAACACACATTTAAAAAAATATACAGTTGAATTGAGTACCGTCTCCTTTTTGAAGTCGGTAGAAAATTGGTAATAAATTGACTGTAGTGCCACATTTTGGATCCTAGTATAGCTATGAACCATCGCTTGACAAAACAAATATAGTGATCAGTTTAGACGTTCAGAAGTTACCAATACGACCACTAACAGACGATTACAAAATATTACGCATATATATAGAAGATTTCGAAAATCCATAAATATAACATTTTATAAGTCGCTTCATATAATTAGTGAAATAAGCTGCATACTTACCCAGAGTTAACTGAATTATCTACTTCAGGCCAAGAGAGTCGCCTTTTACAAAAAGCCATTGTTGGTCTCTCTGGAGGTTGTTGCTGTCGTGGTGTACGCAGCGAGCCACCACGTCGTTGCGGAGCAATGGGAGCCAAGCAATCGAGCGTTCGACGACGTGCACTTAGGGCTGATACCCCTTCAGTTGGTAGCACGCGCGGATATCCTGACATTTAAGACAACTATTAGACTTGAAGACTTGAAAATAATTTATTTAAAAACTTTACTGGATAAGTAAAATTAACATTAATATACTTGATATACTTTTATTTATAAAATTGAAGTTATAATTGAAATTATATCTGATGGTCAGTGGCTATAGCTGACCATGGACACTTAAAATAATGTGTAATGACACACAAACTTTAAATAATGAATCTCTGAGGACTAAGATGAAATGTCTACCCGTCTATAAATATACTCGCTCTCAATACTCTTCAGGCCGGACTACGACAGTGCATTTTCTATTTGGCGGCGGGAATAAGTTACGTGACGATAATACGGTCACCTTAAGATATATCGTCCTATACAACCAAAACTAGGAGGAGTACTAGATAGTTGTAGCACGAATGGGTTGGCTCGACCGGAAAAGGACCACGCTCTCACAGAATACCAGCCTAAATTTTTTTATACGTGGTAGAGCCATGCTGCAGCTATATTAGTAGTATAGTTGTAGCACGAATGGGTTGGCTCGACCGGGGAAGGACCACGCTCTCACAGAATACCACCGTAAAATGGCAGCTTAACCTAACCTTAATACGGAGACCCTTGTTACTGGAAAAGGGGCATTCCATCTTAGTCCTCACGGGTGACAACGCATCTGCGTTTTGATGCGCAAACGAGGATAGTTGTAGATGTCTATGGGCCACAGTAACCACTTACCATCAGGTGGACTGTGTGCTCTTTTGTCACCCTCACCTATATAAAAAAATATAAAAAATAGCAGCTGTATATATATACTTATATGTGTCTGTAATAATGCTGATGTGTTTCTTATGGTGAGTGTAGAGAACTGGGGACCCTTTTTACTGGAAAAGAGGCATTCCATCTTAGTCGTCAGGGATAGCACCGCATCTGCATTTTGATTCGCAAACAAGGATAGATGTAGATATCTATGAGTCATAGCAACCACTTACCATCAGGTGGCCTGTGTGCTCGCTTGTTACCCTTATCCTATATAAAAAAGGATAGGGACAAAAACACTAAGTTGTATACTATAACTAATATATTAAGAAAAACCTAGCCAACAAGCTTTGGCAACAATTAGGAACACTTCGAAAAATTAACTTAAAAAAAAACCCAAGTACACTACACAATACTAAAATCGACTAAAATATTTACCATAATGTCAGCTATCATAATGACGTCTATAAAGCAGCGCCTTTTTGACCCTTTATTATTTGATTGACTGATGAAGGGCTATCGTATCACAGAGCCTTCTATGTAAACAAGGCTGTAGTTTTTGAGTTATAAGAAAGTGACCATATTAACCGGATGACCATATTATCCTCACGTACTATATTACTTGTATTGAACTTTAGAATTAGTAATAATGACTTTCACTATTATTAATGTAAAAATGACCCATACCGTCATAAACAATCGTTTGATTTTATTAATGTATTATTAGTGATTTAGATTAAAGCACAAATACTTTTAGAGTGAAAATAAATTCAAAGTAGCAGAAACCTTATTAAATTTTACAAATAGCTTACGTAATACTAGCAGTAAAACTAATAACAAATATGATAACACGTACTAAAAAAAATCGATTCTGCTAGATCGGAAAGCCTTCCAACTAACACTGTACGGTATATATTAGCATCAACCTAATGCTTCAAATCGAGTTTTATCGGCGTACGTACAGTGTAAAAACAGTGATTTGTACCAATAGAGAATCAAATACCTTTTTACTGGAAAGGAGGCATTTCATTTTAGGGTGACAAAGCTTCTGCAAGTTGTTTCTTAATCGAAGATAGATATAGATGTCTATGGACCGCATTATCCATTTACCATCATGAAGATTTTGTGCTTGTTTGTAACCCTTATTCTATGAAATAGTGGCTACATGCAGTCCATGGACACCTGTAGACAACTTCAAATAAAGAAGGAGAACTGTATACTAAGACAAAATGCCTCACGACCTGTTATTACACTGGCTCTCTATCTTCAGTCCGGAACACGGCAGTGCAAGCACTAGTATATATTTGGCGGCATAAATACGTAAGTAAAACGTACCTGCCCAAGAGAGTCAAGTAAGCGTCAATAACCTAATGGCAGGGTGCGGACCGCGAACCCGAAAGGTCGTGGGTTCGAATCCACCATTCGAGTACTGTCGTGAACCACTTCTAACACAAGCATTTTAAGCTTACCAGAAGTAGTATAAACGGAATATTAGTAATGTTTAATAGCATTACTAATATTTTTATCTTTAAAAAATAAAAAAAACAGAAGGAAGGGACAAGTCCTGCCTCCTAATACTATATTCCTAGTTAGTATTAGGAATATGTCAAATAAAATTCTAATAAATGGTATTTGCAGCAAATAAAATTTCCCGACCGATGACTAGAACTAAAACCAGTGTCAAATTCGATAAAACTCTGCGACCACGAATCCCTCTACCAAGCGTGGAAACTTCTTCAAATC
This sequence comes from Parnassius glacialis, assembly GCA_033319125.1. Lineage (NCBI taxonomy): Eukaryota > Metazoa > Arthropoda > Insecta > Lepidoptera > Papilionidae > Parnassius > Parnassius glacialis. Next base: position 24,376,612 of record JAVANC010000018.1, read on the forward strand.
CCTATATATCCCTATACTAGAGGATATATTTAAGGTAGGTATTTCAGTCTGTGGACAGTTTACTAACGGATGCAAACATAAAAAATGTAATCTTTTTACATATTATAGGCAGCTACGAATATACATAGATTTAGAATATATACTGGCGTATGAAATTTTTTTTATATATGAGAGGGGGGCTCACCTGATGGTAAGTGACTACCGCCGCCCATGAACAACTGCAACACCAGGGAGGGAATTGCAGATGCGTTGCCGGCCTTTTAAAAAGGAGTACGCTCTTTTCTTGAAGGTCCCTAAGTCGTAACGGTCCGGAAAAACCGCTGATGGTAATCGATTCCACAAGGATGTCCTGCGAGGAAGAAAACATCTTCTAAATCGCACAATGGTGGACTGTCAATCATCCAGATGGTGTGGATGGTATCGGGAGTTCTGCCGCGATGTGCGTTCATGAAATTTGGCGGCTGGGATTAAACCGAACAATTCCTCAGAGCACTCCCCGTGGTAGATGCGAAAGAAAATGCAAAGGGATGCAACATCTCTTCGCAGTGCCAATGAATCGAGCCGATCGGAAAGGACTCGGTCGTCGACAATTCGAGCCGCTCTGCGCTGGATGAAGTCAAGTGGAAGGAGCTGGCACTGGGGAGCCCTGCCCAGAGATGGGAACAGTATTCCACGTGAGACCGAACCTGCGCCTTGTAAAGTTGCAGGTGGTGTGCTGGCATGAAATACTGTCCCGCTCTGCTGAGCACGCCAAGCTTTTTAGAGGACAATTTGGCCTTCTCTTCCAAGTGACCACGAAACTGCACGTCACTCTATATTTCGACTCCGAGGATTCCGATACTCGCTGAGGCAAGAAGGGGAGTGCCTTGAAACTGAGGAGCTACGACAAAGGGATTATTTTTATGCACCATCTACAACGACCTTGATGCTCCGATCTGCAAGGAACCTGGTGATCCAATCGCACAATTTCTCGGGAAGCCCATAGGAAGGGAGCTTCGAAAGAAGCGCTTTGGGCCAAACCCGATCGAAGACCTTCGCAATGTCCAAACTAACGGCCAATGCCTCCCCCTTGGACTCTACTGCCTCCGCTCATCTATGGGTCAGGTAGACCAGAAGATCACCAGCTAATCGACCCCGACGAAAACTGTATTGGCGGTCGCTAATCAGCTGGTGATCTTTTTAATTTTAAGTTAATAATGAATTCCATTATTTTGGAGAACAAGGAGGTGATCGCGATAGGCCTATAGTTGGACGGGTCTGAGCACTCGCCTTTTTTAAGGGATCGGGTGGACAAAAGCTGTCTTCCCTGAATTCGGGACTACGCCTTGGGAGTAGGAGTACCGGAAAAGACGCGTTAGGACCGGTGCCAACTCCGGAGCACACGTCCTCAGCATAATTAGGGGGAATCCGTCAGGCCCACTCGACTTCTGGATGTCCAGGGAGAGGAGTGCTTTGCGAACCGAGCGCTGTGAGAAAAGCACATCCGGCATGAAGCACTCACACCGCGGGATGTCGAGTTGGACGCAAAAAGGGAGCCTGAAAAGTCGGCTTTGTCTTTTCCGTCTTGGGCTAGTGAGTCGTCCTCCCTGTGCAGAGATGGTAGTGATGGCTTACAGAAATTTCCTTGGTCAGCCTTGGCGAGAGACCAGAATGCACGGGTTCCCGAAGGAAGGCGAACTAGTTTCTCGCCAATTCTGCCTATGTGCTCTGACTTTGCCTCGGCAATAACTCGTTTGAAGGACCTGGAGGCGAAGTTATACTTCTTTTTAAGTGTGCTGGTGTTTACATCCCGAGTATCCGAAGCCGCAGCCCAGGCTTGATAACACTCCTGCTTAATGCGTAATGCAGTCGTACAAGAGCGACCAAACCAAGGCTGAGATCTGCCTCCGATGGTACCACAGATGATGGAATAAATAGTAGTTCCATTACCTGTAGCACCACATCAGTGACAGAGCCAGCAACAGCGCTGGGATCATCCGGCGAGAAGCAAACCCGCCCCTATGGGTAGGATGCAAAGAAAGACCGCATTCCGTCCCAATCCACCGACCTGTAATGCCAAACACGGGGGCAACCTGCAGAACGCAACCGCGAGGGGAGCGTGAGTGGCACCACACTCCGGATCAGACAATGGTCCGAAGAGCCGAGAGGGGCATCGACGGAAACCTGACATCTTGTCCGGATGAGAGGTCAGCAGAAGGTCCAACAGGGAAGGTGTATGATCCTCCACATCTGAAATCCGCGTAGGCGAAGTAACCAGTTGTGTCGGACCATACGCCAAAGCAAAATCATAATATATATAAATAAAAATTATTTTATAAATATATACATACATTCGTAATACATTCATACCACACTATAAAAACCACAGCTAAACATAAGCCTCCCCCAAAGGTATTCTCATCGGGAGAGTTTTGCTATAGTTGACACGCTTGGTAGCCGGTTGGCAACTGCAGTTTATTATTACTTTGATTTGCAGATTTATGCTGCTCCCCATCCATTGTTTTAGTTTTCTTGTCACCTCATACGAAATTCACTGGATGATTTATGGTAGTGGACATCGTCAATATACGGTTCTAAAGTTGTGTATAAAATTAATACTTATATATATATATATATATATATATATATATATATATATATATATAAAGTTTAATATTTTATTATATATTTTCTATCGAATAAGTTATTACGGCTTAACTCATAACTTGCCCCGTACTCCAAATTGTTAGCTGGCAAAGAATGCCATTTCGATATTAACTTCGCCTATGTATCTAAAAATCTTCAAATACATATATTTGCTTATTCATATGAATAAATTTTGTATTTATACGGAAATTAATAAAATATGTAAATTTCGTCTAAAACTTCTTTAAATCTTGATCAGCGTGTTATGTACAGATTTACCTTTGTTAGTATAATAAAATATAAAAGTTTCGAGTGCATGGATGCTGTCTGAGCTTGACGGACTTTTTATTGATATGTAGTGGATAAAATAAAATATAGATGCACTGTTTTGCAGATAAACTAAGAAATATTTTATGGTTTCTAGACAACTAAATACAATTATTACAACTACTTTTTAAATTACCTCGCATTGTTGCTGTTGAGGGTTGTGGCTGTTGTTGAGTCTCTTCAGCAGAGCGGTGGCGGGGAGGCGGCGCACGGCGTGGCGATAATGCCAGACCCGCAACACTATCCGCCATTCCAGCCACGTACTGACCGATCGATGATAGAAAACTCATTTTGATATCACTTACACCGCACACATTTGTTTTAAATAAATAATTCACAAAATTTTACAAACAGCGAACTAAACGACTAATCACTGCTCACACATACTTCAACCGTCTATTTTCTCCCTAATGCTGTAGAAGACGAATGCACCTGAAATGAAAAATTATTTTTAATTCAAGTATTAATATTAACACAGCTTAATGAACTAGCTTCTCGCCGGTATACCTTTATAATTGTAAGTTTACAATTGAATTTCATTTCAACAACTGAATGAAATGAAATTCAAGTGTAAATAATACTTATATATATTTCTGCCTTGTACAATCACCTTTTCATCTTTTTTGTTGAATGAAACTGATATAAAGCAGTTTAGATTTTCATATAAAATAAAAAACAGGCAGACGTGCTACTTTAAAAACACAATTTTTAAAGTTCTACCAACATTCTACATCTGCAGATTATTAGTAAGCCGAAAATAACGTGAAAGATCACTTGTCCAATGATTAAACGAAATTAATTAACTTTATATAAACTAAAATGTATATCTACAACTCTAAACTAATGAGTTTGATCAAGTTGGCTGCTTGGACGCCGCACAAAACTTTTTCAATATACTTTTCCCGTTAATATCAATTAGATCTTCTGAAATGCTTTTAGCGTTTACAGTTTCGAAACGTTTAATGGTCAGCTTTTAAAAGCATTGTAAATGTAATGTGAATTTTGGTTTTTGTCCACGACAGTATTTTACTAGCATTAATAATAATATTATATAATATAATATTTAACAATAATCTTTCTAAATTATTTTTTTTTGCTTATTGTCGTATTAAAATAAAAATACAATAAATTAGTATTTTTGTAATTTAAAATGCTCTATATAATACTAGTATCTTTGTTCTTTATTTAAAAAAGTCATTAAATATTCCTTGCATTTTATATTTGTTCTTAGTTAGTAAATTAGTAGTGTCTGTATAATCTGTTAGGGATTTTGATTTCAGAATCCGACCGCTGAAATTAATTAAAGTAAAACTTTTAGAATAATTATAAATGAATTAAAACTTACCTAAATATTTTAATTTTACTAAATAACGAAATCGTTTAATAGAGAGTCGGTTCTGTGAGTACCGCACCCGTGAATGCGCGCATTGCAAGCGAGTAAGTAGGTCTTCGCTACATTTTAAGGCATATTCTTGCTACCTTATTGTGTGTAATAGCGTAGTACTATTGATTATGTGGTAATAGACATTGTATGTACGTAGGTTCAGCACCAAGTGCCGTTGATGAAGCATAGTGTACTGATAAACCTTGTTGGGTCTTTGCGACACCGTATTTTAATAAAATATAAGCTTTCATTTGATTAATAAAAATATATTAATTTTTTTTTATTTTCTGTTACTTTTATTTTACCATTTTCAATCCAATAGATTATTACTCATCTACACACTATTTCGTATCATTATTTATATAAAAATATAAGGGTGTTTTAAATATTGCCATAAAAGCAACAAAATTTAAACGAAAACTTGCCGGCCTTTCGTGAACAGGCATTTGTTCTCAGTTAAGTTTTTAGTTTTGCTTTGGTGAATTTTATTGTTTTATTGTTTTCAATTTTTTAGATTAATATTGTGTTGATATTTAACATCTCCTGTCAATGTTGTGTACGCCTATAATAGGTATATGTATAAGTAATTGTGCTTTAAAAATGTAACTTTTACTCGTATAATATGTATACATGTACTGTTGGTGTACCTTTTTAAATAAATAAATAAATAAAATAAATAAACAAAAGGCAGAAGTGATAAATATTGACATACAAAGAACTTTTTAAATTTCAAAAATATATTGCCAAGTAATATCAAGTGCAGAAGCACGAGCGTATACCCCACCCCGGAATCGTTTTTTAGTTGCTATAAAAGTCCGGCTGCTCCTAGGGACGGGGCCATTCGCAAAGAGTGTACTAATCATTACATTTAACTATTCTACTAAAGATTCGGTTACACATAGCGAATACTCGCTGCGATTAGACACTCGCAGCGAGAATTCGCTATATGTAACAGGCTATTCGCTGCGTTTAGATTCATTCGCCGCGAGTTGAATTCGCTTCGAATTGAATTGAACATATTCAATTTTACTCTCCGCGAATAAGCACTCGCTGCGAGAATTCTCTGCGTGACAGGATACTCGCTGGGAGTAACCATTCCGCTCCAGACTACACGCCGGTGCGTAGGTCGTTTTGTTGCTGCATGATACGTGTGTGTAGGTCAATCAAATGAGTTAATCGATAAATTTTCTAAAACTGGAAATTACGATATAATTCGCTTTTTGGGTGTGTATAGAAAAATGGGGAGCTGTGTGACACAAGTAACAGTAATTTAAAAAAAAAAGCAAAGTAAGACGCCTTCATTGTTTAACGAATCAATTAAGTAGGGATTCGAAATACGAGTAGCAACCCAAGAGCAATTGAAAAGAAAATTTAAGAATATAAGAGATACATGTTATAAATAATTCTCGTGTAGTATTCGCAGTGGAAATATATAGCCTATAGTCCTTATGGCAGAATCGTTGGAGGAACTAAGCACCATGCTCAATGACCTCAATAGTGTCTCCCAACGGATAGGTCTTAAGATGAACATGGACAAAACAAATATCATGTTTAATGTCCATGTCACACCTATGCCGGTAGTTGTTGGGAGCACTAAGCTCGAAGTTGTTGACGAGTATGTTTACCAGGGACAAATAGTCCGACTAGGTAAGTCCAACTTCGACGGAGAGGTCAATCGACGGATTCAACTCGGCTGGGCAACGTTCGGGAAACTACGACGCATCTTCTCGTCAGACATACCTCAAAACCTTAAAACGAAATTGTACAACCAGTGCGTGTTGCCAATGATGACTTACGATCTGAGACGTGGTCCTTCACTGCTGGCCGTATGAGGAAGCTCAAGGTCGCTCAGCGAGCTATAGAGAAGGCTATGCTCGGGGTTTCTCCGCGTGATAAACTTAGAGATGAGGATATCCGCAGTAGAACCAGAGTAACCGACATAGCCCAACGGATTAGTAAGCTGAAGTGGCAGTGGGCCGGCCATATAGCTCGAAGAACCGACAACCGATGGGGAAGAAAGGTTCTCGAGTGGCAGCCCCGTGGCGGTAGGCGAAGTGTAGGGCGACCCCCCACGAGACGGAGTGACGACCTGGTAAGACATGCAGGAAGTCGATGGATGCAGGTGGCTCAGGACCGTGCTTTGTGGCATTCCTTGGGGAGGCCTATGTTCAGCAGTGGACTTATGAAAGGCTGTAATGATGATGATGATGACTCGCTGTGTGTGACAGGCTGGCAGTGAATTGTCGCTGCGGGTAATATTCGCAGCAAATACACTCGCAGCGAATATTCGCTGTGTGTGACCAAAGCTTAAAGTCATTCCATCAAATAATTTGTTTATCGTGATTCTGTTGTATGGCCCTTGTGAACTTTGTGGTTATTATTTTATTATATATTTGTGAACATTGTATTCACTTCTAATTGCTCACTGTGTTCTCTGTTTTATAACGTAAAGTCTTTATCATACTCACGCGTGTCACCCAGAGGGTAGGCAAAGACTAGGGACTGCTATTTGGTACAATCCTGACACACTTCTCTCGCCCCCTTTACATCCATATACCTACGCAAACATGCTCGTCTTAATCTGGCATACCTTCAAAATATCACCAATTTGATCGATAGACTTTCGTATAAGCCGTCTGCCGACTCTGCCGTTGATTTGTGCTACATAAATCGGCTTTGTCACTTTTTCCCATTTTCTTAATCATGGTCACAACATCATCTTGCAAATCACGCTTTGCTGATCAATATTCCTTTTATTTAAATAAGAATATTAAATAATATAAAAGTCATATCAAATATGTTAATATCATTTTTAGACAAATATAAGATTTGAAATGTAAATCAATTTGGGTTTCAAAAAGGGAAGAACATGACATTGGCTATATTTAAAGTTTTGAAAGATATTTGGAAAGATGTAGATCAAAAAAAAGACTTGTGTTGGTTTTTGGATCTGTCAAAAGTTTTTGAATGTGTTGTTCATAATATATTGATATAGTGCCACCAACTTATCTGTGAACTGACAGCTTGGCGCTTCTGCGCTGAAGTGTTGCCAGTTCGGGAATATTCTCATCTAAGGGGAATATTCCTATCTATTCCTAGATAGAGTCCACATACTAGGGTAATAAATTAGTCACGGAATATAAAGACTAGAACACAGATTTAACAGATATATGTCCAAGAACAAGAAGAAACAAAAATATCATAATTGAACAAATTAAACTTTAATTAAACAATATTCCTTTATGCCTTTTTTACCGGGAGTTGTAATTTGCGTTCCTGCGGTTTATGCGGTTTCCGGTTCTTTAACTATTTTGGAAATGAATCCTTGACTAACATCTAAAAAAGAAATGGATTGCATTAGGCAATCCATTTATCGGAAATACGAAAGGAAGGAACAAAACATAGCAATACTAACCTGTAGCAGCTGATAGTCTTTTATAGACCTAATTGAAAGGCATCATCAGTGCTTGCCCTCGAGTTTCTTGCTCACAAAAGTTTAATACTTTTAAAATAATGTTTCGGGCATCACTTTCAATGGTTTTCGGCATTTTTTATTTTTCTATAAACTCTCAAAACAATGACGTATCAAGTGACATTTGATTAAATGGCGGCTGTAGTTCACAATTTTGCCGCAGCTGTCAGTTCACAGATAAGTTGGTGGGACTATAAAACAGCTTGAATATATAGGCATATGTGGAATAGCCCTAAAATTAATGGAATCTTATCTAACTGACAGAATACATGCGACAATATTAGATACATTTGACAAAGAAACAAAATCAATAATTCAAGTGCATTCCGATTTCAAAAAATTAACCTAGGTGTACCGTAAGGTAGCATACTAGGCCCACTGATGTTTTTGATTTACATAAACGAGCTTCCAATAATGATAAATCATCTGTGTGTAATATATGCTGATGATGCTACAATATTCTTATCAAGAGATAAACTAGATGATGCAAATTTGGTGAATGAAATTTATAACACACTAAACACAGTAGTCAACTGGCTAACTTCAATTAATTTAAAAGTAAATTTGGGAAAACAAAACTAATAGAATTTAAGAATTATAGAAAAGCTCCAATTGAATTAAATATTATAATCGACGGCGAAAAAATTGAGAAAGTGCATGACATGAGATTTCTGGGTGTCATCATTGATAGTAATTTGAACTGGAAATCACATGTTGAGAAAATAAACAATAGGATTTCAAGCAGTTCTTACGCCATATCAATATTGAAAAATGTAGCAAAAAATTATTACTATGGCCATGTCTATCCACTTCTGACATATGGAATTATATTCTGGGGCAATTCTGTTGACATTCAGTCCACATTTGTATTGCAAAAAAATTGCTTAAGGATTATTTATAATATTAATCAATATGACTCTTTAAGAAATCTATTTATAGATTGTATATTTCTGACGTTGACTTGTATACACATACTTGAAATTTCTGTGTTTGTCAAAGATAACCAACAACATTTTAATATTAAAAAAGAATCAAAAAAGAACTTACAAACTCAATATGCTTATGATGTGCATTGTTAAATCATCTAGTTACATTTATAGTAAAAGTACTTTAATAAGCGGAATCAGAATTTTCAACCATTTACCTATATATATTAAATCATTAGAGAGCCCAAGATTTAAAAAAAAAGTTAAAAGAATGGTTATTATCAAAATGTTTTTATAATTTAGATGAATTTTTTGGAAGTGATTATTGATTTATTGTTGTGCTTTATTTTATTTTTTTTTATACTGTACGTCCGAAATGGACAAACTGTTATAACTATACTCTGTATTTGTAAGACCTCATGTACACAGTTATGACAATAAATTATTATCTTATATTACCTTATCTTACGTTTCAGAGTAATTTCCACTATATCATATTATATAACTTAGATTTAGACATAATAAGTGAATAATTTTAAAGCTTTATTCTTCAAAATATCAGAAAACGGAATATATCAATACCTTTTTAATGATAAAAAGATACAGTGCATGAATAATTTATAAGCGTCATGCAGGGTCTTGTGGAATATTCCCCGAAAAAAAAAGCAACTATTCAAAGAACATTCACTCTAACGGCACACACTTTTTATGCTGTTTAATCTTCGTAGTAAAACTAAATTAAAGCATTTCTTATTTCACAATTACAACAATTACATATTATATGTTAATATTATGCAAATATAGATAGAATTTTAGTTATAAATCTGTTGTGGACAAAATTATTAATTTGTCAGTAGCATAATGGCAGGGCGCGGACCGCGAACTCGAAAGGTCGTGAACCACTTCTAACACAAGCATTTTAAGCTTACCAGAAGTGGTTAAAGGGAATATTAGTAAGGTTTAATAGCATTGCTTGTATTTTTTTAAATATTATTTACATAAAGATGTTTAAAAGCTCATTATATAATTAATTACTTAAAATATTCACATTTTAGCTTAGTGGTAATTCCGTAAAATAGCAAAAATAATTAAACTTGTTATTTTATCTATCAATGTTACGGAAGAAAAAATATACAACTGCAAAAAGTAGCAATGTACGATATATCAGAAACGTTGTAATTAGGAAGTTTCCTAAAGTTTTTATTAGGATGTAAGGAAATTGTTGCAAAAACTTAGTAAGCGCATTAGTTGGATGCCAAAAGTGCAACTCTGTTCCATATGAAGCATCAACTAAATTAATCTACTTTGCTTACTTCCACAGTATAGTCTTACGATGTTTACTGTGTGGATTTGCAGGTGGATTGGAAACAATATTCTAGCGATACGAGCAATCTATAACTAAGGGTCTCGCGAGATGGCTTTCCAAGGCAACAAATATTTTGAAAATATATAAATTTATTTAACCTTCGAAAGATTTAACTTTTATATTTCTATGGGCAACCTCTGTCACTACTTAAATATGTAAGTAGCGACAGAGGTTGACCATAATCCCACCACTTTTATCTTGTCCGCCTGGCTGCCCCATTGCGGGTTTCGTCTTCACATGTCTTCGAAATATATATTTTTTTCTTATTTCTCAGACATGCAAGTTTCTTCACGATGTTTTCCTTCACCGCCGAGCAGGTGGCGGAAATTTAATAATTTGGGAATTTGTAATTTTGAGGTATTAAATGATTGCATTAAAACTCATAAAAATATATCTGCAGTATTCAGAGCATGCCCCGGAAGAAAGCATTTAATTAAAGAATTTTTCACTTGTTTTTCCCCTTTTCTTGAACACAGTGCACAGATTGCCTGTTTATGTATTTTTTCAGAGGATTGGCTCTAGGAGGTCCCTAGTTTATATTTAGAATATCAGGTATTATTTACGTGGTAGAGCCATACCGCAGCTACATTAATGGTATAGTTGTAGCAAGAATGGGTCGTCTCGATCGGGGAAGGTACACGCTCTTACAGAATACCAGCGTAAAATAGCAGCTTAACACTGCTTTATTTCGTATGGTGAGTGTAGAGAACCGGTGAACCTTTTTACTGGGAAAGAGGCATTCCATCTTAGTCCTCACGGGTGACAATGCATCTGCATTTTGATTCCTTAATGAGGATAGATGTAGATGTCTATGGGTCAAAGCAACCACTTACAATCAGGTTGAATGTATGCTCGACTCCTCATTCTCGTGGCTTGACGCATCATCGGCGACTCTGTTCAATGTAAATAATTGAAATTTGTGCTCTTGTTAACAGGAGTGTTCGGATATTTAGCGTCAACACAATCATCATCATCATCATCATTACAGCCCTTCACAAGTCCACTGCTGAACATAGGCCTCCCCCAAGGAATGCCACAAAGCACGGTCCCGAGCCACCTGCATCCATCGACTTCCTGTATGTCTTACCAGGTCGTCACTCCATCTTGTGGGGGGACGCCCTACACTTCGCCTACCGGTACGAGGCTGCCACTCGAGAACCTTTCTTCCCCATCGGTTGTCGGTTCTTCGAGCTATATGGCCGGCGCACTGCCACTTCAGCTTACTAATCTGTTGGGCTAGTGAAGGACCACGTCTCAGTTCCGTAAGTCATCACTGGCAACACGCACTGGTTGTACAATTTTGTTTTAAGGTTTTGAGGTATTTCCGACGAGAAGATGTGTCGTAGCTTCCCGAACGCTGCCCAGCCGAGTTGAATCCGTCGATTGACCTCTTGGTCGAAGTTGGACTTACCTAGTCGGACTATTTGTCCCAGGTAAACATACTTGTCAACAACTTCGAGCTTAGTGCTCCCAACAACTACCGGCATAGGTGTGACATGGACATTAAACATAATCTTTGTTTTGTCCATGTTTATCTTAAGACCTATCCGTTGGGAGACACTATTGAGGTCATTGAGCATAGTGCTTAGTTCCTCCAGCGATTCTGCCATGAGGACTATATCATCGGCAAATCGAAGGTGAGAGATGTACTCGCCATTGATGTTAATTCCGTATCCTTTCCAGTCCAGAAGCTTGAAAACGTCTTCCAATGCAGCGGTGAAGAGTTTCGGGGATATAACGTCACCCTGTCTTACACCTCTCTGCAATTGGATAGGTTTCGTATTCTGGTTCTGTACTCGGATAGCCATCGTAGCTCTACTGTACAAACACTTCAGCACTTCGATATACCGACAGTCAACTTGGCACCGCTGAAGGGACTGCAGCACCGCCCAAATTTCGACGGAATCAAAGGCTTACTCATAGTCCACATACGCCAGACATAGTGGCAAATTGTACTCTTCGGACTTCTGTACAATTTGCCGTAGGGTATGTATGTGGTCTATGGTACTAAAGCCCTTTCGGAAACCGGCTTGTTCGGGAGGCTGGAAGTCGTCAAGTCTGCGCGCGAGACGATTCGTAAAAACTCTCGAAAACAGCACGTAGACGCGGCTCAGAAGGGAAATCGGTCTGTAGTTCTTCAAGAGAGCTCTTCTGCTTCACGCCTCCGGTGTAATGCCACCATGGAGGACGGAATTAAAGAGCTTCTGAAGGACTTCAAGTACCGGTCTTCCACCCGCTTTCAGAAGCTCCGCTGTAATTCCATCCTCGCCTGGGGCCTTGCCGTTTTAAGGTGCTGGAGAGCCATTCTAATCTCGCTCAGACTGACGTCCGGGATATCTTCGGAATAGTGTCGAATAAGACTCGCTCTTGGATCATTACTCACACCTGCGTGTGGCTCCAACGATGATGTGTACAGCTGCCCATAGAACCTCTCAATCTCACTCGAAATCTCAGGTGTCCCGGAAACGATGCTGCCACATTCGGTCTTCAGCTTTGACAGTTGGCTCTTTCTGGCAGACAGATCTCTGGCAAAGACTTTGGAGCCTTGGTTCCGCTCGATCGCTTCTTCAATACGAGCTGTATTGAAGTTGCGTAAGTCTCGCCGCATGCATTTGGAGATCTGTCTATTCAGTTGCCTGTATGCTGTCAAATCTGTTGAAGAATGTAGCCTCATCTACCGTCTAACAGCCATGAGATTAAGAGTGTGATCGGAGAGTTTTTGTGTTCTTCTGCGGCGGGTCTTGCAGAACTTAGCTCCGACCGCATGGACAGTTTCCACGAGCTTGTCATTCATATCGTCCACTTCATTGCAGTCTTCTAGGCACTGAATACGGTTTTGTAACTCGAGCTGAAAGGTTTCGGGACTTTCGATTAGAGCACGAGGGGGACGGAGCGTTGACTTCATCAGACGAGACCTCTCCAACTTAACATTTAGGTTCAGTGTGCCTCTAACCATTCGGTGATCGCTGCCGGTTTTCACCCTCGCGATCACTGAGACATCACTGAACAGTTGTCGTCTGGTCGTCATAATGAAGTCAATCTCATTTTTTGTCGAACCGTCGGGGCTCGACCAGGTCCACTTCCTGTGGGGCCGCTTCTTGAAGAAAGAGTTCATCATAAAGAGTCCCTCTTTCTCCATGAAGTCGGCCAGCTGCTGGCCCCTTGGGTTCCGTTGCCCTATTCCAAATTTCCCTACTTTCAGCTCACCGTTCTCTCTTGTGCCTAGTTTTGCATTGAAGTTTCCCATTAACACCGTATATTGGGTTTTGGAGGAATGCATGGCTCTAGAGATATCCTCATACATTTCCTCCACCTCCTCATCGGGGTGTGCCGAGGTTGGTGCGTAAACCTGTATGACCTTCAGCGAATACCGTTTGGTGATTCTGAGTATAAGGTACGCAACCCTCGTCGACACACTCCCGATCTTTACAACGTTGTTAACGAGAGACTTGTGGACGATAAATCCGACACCTCCTTGGGACAGATGGTCGCCCTCCCGGTGATAGAGCTAGTTGCCGGATTCAAGGATTACCGTGTCCTCCCCCTCTCTTCGGACTTCGGATAATCCTATAATATGCCAGCGCAACTTGTCTATCTCTTCTTCCAGCTCCACGATCTTCTCGTCAGTCCTCAGGGTGCGCGCGTTGTAAGTTGCCAGGTCGAGTCGTCGTAGGTGGCAACCGAACCTCCATCGGAGATTCTTAACACCCCCTGCCCCGCCGTTACCATGGTCGCCACCGTAGCCAGGAATAGCGGGGCCACCGGGGACTGGGGGCCGTCTGTGTGTTGTTTTGATCATTGGGGGGTATTTGCCATAGTTGCCACGCTTGGCGAGCGGGTTGGCAACCGCAGTTTTTTATTGTAATTTTGGCTATTATCAGGAAGATGCTGCTGCCCATCTCCCGCCTGTTTCCCTTTGTCGCCTTTTACGACACCCACAGGAGGATATGGGGTAGTGGATATTCTTGATCGCCACTACACGGCAAAGCGTCAACACAAAGCACCGTGTAATTAATACCAACTTCATCAGTCATGATGAAGTCAATGATCAATAAATAATTATATGAATATTTCATTTTGTCGGCCTTTTGTTGAATTGTAATCATGTATTACAAGCATTAGCGATGCCTTGTAATTAGTTTGAATTAGATCATCTAAAAGGAAAGCCATTTGTACCTTTGAAACCATCAATTATTTTAGAATCAACAAAAGATTTAACTAAGGTAAAGAGCAACAGGCATGACGAGTAACAGTGTGGCTACCCCAATGTCAATAAACAAAAAACACGCGGGAGTGCCGTGGAACACTTGGTTGAAACGAAGTTCCTTTCGTAGTATATTATTATTCTTAAACGTATTATATTATTGATTAACAAATACAAATAAATGCATTACTGAAATAAATGAAGTCTTTAAAAATGAAGCATCATTTAAAATAAAATAATATTTCTTTCTTGGAAAGATAAGAAATAGTGCGAGGGAGATGGATATTATTCCATCTCGCTTCCTTATAGCCGCCAAGGCCGCCTACACTACGTCAGAAGGGAAACGGAAAAATCTTACACTTTTTTATATAAATAAAACTACATATAAAGCAATACTACATCCTAAAAATTTGAACATTTTTTAAAAACTCGAATAATTGATATTTTTTTTAAATTATCTTAAATCTAAATTTATTACGCTACATTAATAGGTAAATACAAAGTAGTGCTTAGAACATAAAGTACTATCACTGCTTACCAAGATTTAGACCGAAAAGTTCCAGAAAATATGCATAACCTATCTATCAAAAAGTTTAAATTTTTTATTAAATAAAAATTGTTTAACATGGGTTATTACATTACTAAAGACTACACGATTGATAATAACCGGTGGGAATAAGCTGATCGCTACCATGCTAGGCTGAGATCTATTAGACCGTAGAGATCTATTAGACCGTAGAGATTTATTAGAGCGTACTTTGACTTTACTCAGACTGTACTTACGAAAAACTTAGCCGAGATTAAGATTAAGCTAAGCTTATGCTCTTACGTGGTAGAGCCATGCTGCAGCTATATTAGTTGTATAGTTGTAGCACGAATGGATTGGCTCGACCGGGGAAGGACCACGTTCTCACAGAACACTAACGTAAAATGGCAGCTTAACACTGCTGTGTTTCGTATGGTGAGTGTAGAGATCCGGAGACCCTTTTTACTGGAAAAGAGGCATTCCATCTTAGTCCTCACGGGTAACAACGCATCTGCGTTTTGATTCGCAAACGAGGATAGATGTAGATGTCTATGGGCCACAGCAACCACTTACCATCAGGTGGACTGTGTGCTCGCTTGTCACCTTTATTCTATAAAAAAGGACCATACAGTCAAAAAATAAAGGATACTTCATTTCACCCATTATGTTCTTGATTTTACTGTATAAAATTTTAAAATTTAATATCTATAAATCGAAAACAGTCCTAATTGAATTTCATAAATAAGTTAATATTACATGAAAAAGAAAACGATCGTATGAGAACGGGAACGGATAAGAAGAGTGCAAAATCAGAAAAAAAAGAAAAAAGAAGATTTTAAGATATTCGTAATAAGTTTTACGTAAGTCGCCGATTTCGTTGACTCAGGCTTTGCTAAGCGCGCACTCAGCACGACTTCGAAGTTAGCTCTATAAATGCCGACCTTGTTTTGGCTCGAAAGTAAAATCTGAGCAAAGTCAGAGGACGGTCTATAGATCTCAGCCTAAGTATTTACATACTTAATTGTAGAAAATATTATATTGTAGGTTAATGTTTAAAATAAAGTCTCGCTGGGTTTCTTGCTGGTTCTTTCCACGGCAGAGGCTTTTTTCCGAACCAAGAAAGTCTAAATTGCTTTAAGTATATATTCTTGTAATCAATGTTGAGTAAAATCGATTCTATTCTATTCTATTAATCATGCGATTCCGGATTCGAATCGCGGGTCGGGCCGAAAACACAATTATACGGTTTTGTCGAGAAATTGTGAGAAGACGAAAGAAATAAAAAATAGGAAAGCATGTTAATCCCTTGGTCCTATGTATGATCTCTGTCGTGTCGGATAGCGGTTCCATATGGCTATGAATGTAAGGGTTTATAAAGTGCACCTGTACTTGAGCATACACTCTGGCACTGTAATCCTGTTCTGCGCGGATGACTTCTCTCCGTTGAGACTGGCCGCCGTGTCCAAAATTCGGTCTGGAGAACATTATTTTGTTCAGCACTGGACTTATAAAGAGCTTTAATGATGATGGTCAAGAAGCAAAATAAATAATAATAAAAAAATTATTGTTATCTTCATTTTAACATCAATATTATATTAATATGATAATTTTAGTAGCTTAATGGTGATGTGTTTCGTATGGTGAGTGTAGAAAACCGGAGACCCTTTTTATTACTGGAAAAGAGGCATTCCATCATAGTTCTCACGGCTAACAACGCATCATCATTTTGATTCGCATACGAGGATAGATGTACATATATATCTTGGGCCACAGCAACCACTTACCATCAGGTGGACTGTGTGCTCGATTGTCACCCCTATCCTATAAAAAAAAAGAAAATTATATGAATCTATAAATGTAATTTGATTTTGTCTGTCATTAATTATTATTTAAACATTTTCTAATTGTGCGTCCCCATTCTACATGCATCTCACTTCGATTCACTTTGCACAATCCGCAATACTCAATTATAAAGCGAATCAACACCTATCTATAGATCTCACGTTAAAGCAAAACACATACAAGTAAAGAAAAACATTAGTGAACGCTGAGCGTTACCGCATCGAGTATTGCGAACTAAGGTGTGGACCTTGCAACTTCAACTTGTATCTGTATCTGTCATTATATTTTTTATAAAATAAGGGTTACAAGCAAGCTCACAGTCCACCTGATAGTAAGTGTTTGCAGTGAGTCATAGACATCTACAACTATCCTCGTTTTCGAATAAAATGCAGATGCGTTGTCAGCCGTGAGGACTATGATGGAATGGCTCTTTTTCAGTAAAAAGAATCTATAATTGGCCTTGGTATGTTATTGCTGCTCCTATATGTTATATTTGTTGCTGCACTAGCTTTTGAAATCTAAAATCATGCGAAAAAATTTACGCTAAATATCATGTTTAAAATAAAAATAAAACTTTTTAAAGACACATAACATTTTCTGTAGCTCTCTAAAATTTAACAATAAAACGGCAGCACACATTCTGGAAGGATCTTGTATCAAACATAGAGCTTTAGAAGCCTTAGCTTACGTAGGCGGTTAATTGAGTTTTCAGAAAATCTTCAAAATAAATTTGCCAACCTAATTAAAGAGAGTGTTTCGTTATTAAGTCTTATTCTTTAAAGTTTATTTTGGCAAGTTTTTTTTAAATAATCCTGGATAAATATTAAGAAGAAACAATTATCTAATAAGTTTCCTCTTCAACAATCCATTTTGAGTCCACTGATGGTCACATTAAATTTTAAACGAAAAAGTGGCTGCAGGCATACAGTTATTTGGTAGATTTTCCCATACCCACCGCACTGGCCAACCAGGCTGATAGGCACCGGGTTGATAACCTCGCACTGGTAATGCTGATTCTCACCAGTAGTCTATGAAAGTTGTGCTTATTTTGAAGAATTTTCCATGTTGAGGTTGATAAGGGGTTGATAAATTTTCCAAAATAAGGTTGATTTATAAAAGGAGAAAAACTTTGCTACATCTATTATTATAGGTCCTTAATAAAATTTAGAAAATATGTATAAAAAAATATCATAAAATTAAGTCGATATTACAAATAAGTATGTTACTATTGCATATATTAAATATGTTTAGCGTAACACTTGATCGTAGAAGAATATTCAATAATATGAGAAGTTGTTTATAAAACTTGCGCGTTAAAAACATCAACAGTACATCTGCTATTACAACGTTCGTCTATCAATAAAACAATTTATGAAACAATTTAAGTTAATAATCAATAAAATATGCCCAACCTTTTACTTTCAATACACAAAAAGCCCAAAAGTTGCATTTTTTTAGCGAGGCTGAAAGCGCATGTATTATTTTGAAATTGCAACAAATCTAAACGTTATTTCAACGTTATTCAAATTATATTTATTCGGTGGTTTATTTAATATAAAACTTTGTTATATATAAAATATTAAAGAAATATAAAATTAATAATATTTTAGAAATAATCTCAAAATGGTCTTACCGGTCCGTCGAGAAAGGTGAACCCAAAGGGCACCTTTTCCTTTTTGTTAACACTAGTAAAATTCTAATAGCAAATTTTATTTCACAATGTAACAGTGTTAGAAAGATGATAAGCAGATTGCATCACGAATGTGCGATGCTTTATCACACAGGTATCGAGCGCTAGACGTAGGGCGGCGGCGACGGCTAACTCCAAGGGCGGCTGGGCGGCGACTGGCTCCCCGCAAGCTGCGTGCTCCTTAGAGCCTCGCCCGGATATGTTTCCTGTTGATGTGCGACAGGTGATCCTGACCTGTTTTTTTAATCCGTGGCTAATTTTATTTGAAATCTTTTAAGCTAGTATAACTATAAGACTAGTCACACAGTCTATCACACGTGGTAGAGCCATGCTGCAGCTATATTATATGTAGCTATAAAAAAAGACTATGATAACATTTTCATTTAGTGGTGATAACATTCGTTGATTCTGTTATTTCACTATAATTTTATGCAGTGTAGGTACACTATCGAAGAGTTTAAAGTAGCCACACCATTAAAAATGTAAAGCCCTGTAATATTTTTTTTGTTTAAGACAAAAAATCTTTTTATTAAGACAAAAAAAAATAATTAAAATGGTACTTTTTCTTCTTAGGGTGCCACTTCTCTGTGAAGGTTAGACACCATCATGGCTATCTTTATCTTCGAAGCTGCGTCACGGAAGAGAGAGCGAGTGCTGAGGTTAAACCATTCACGAAGGTTCTTCAGCCAGGATGTTTTTCTTCTGCCTGGTCGGCGTTTTCACTCGATTTTTCCCTGAATCACAAGCTAAAGAATACTATATTTGTGTCCTCTCATTATGTGTCCAAAATACTGCAGGTTCCTCTCCTTCACGGTTTTCATTATCTCCAACTTCTTATGTATCCGACGCAGGACCTCAACATTTGTTATTTTTATAGTCCATAGTATACTCAAATTTCAGATGTTTCAAATTTTGAACATAATGTCGAGGTCAAGGTCCAACTTTCGACCCCATAAAATAGGACACGGAATACATAACAGCGCACCAGTCTCGTGCGGAATTTTAGTTGAAATGGTACACTGCTTATATAATCCTAATGATATATTTCAAGCGAGGTGTAAGGCGTAGGTACATTTTTATTTTAAGATTCATTTAGGTCTTACAAAAGTCCAGCATGGATAGAAATATGGAGTTATTCTCGGGGTTTCCAGAAGTTAAAATCCTTAACAAAGATTCTTACGGCAGCTCAATAATCTCATGTGGCAATTGACCAAATAGGTAGTCGACAGTCGACTAACGATTATGAAGAAAGTTTCTCGAGTACGCATCCTTGTAAGCGCAATGTTGGGCAGTTCACTCGATAGCTAGAGTTCCAACTTAATGAAAAATGCATGGATGCATAAACTTCGGCTCTATGCAATGATATTTAAGTAGTAGTATATATTTAAATCTTTTTGGGTCTATGTTATCTGTCTAATGATCAAGTCTGTCTTACAACAGGCTAATATTGTGACGATAATAGCCAATTATAATAACCAATAAATAATAATAAAAAGAAAAAATACTCAATAGTTATTTACTTTTAATAACTTAAACATTCACAAAAATTAAAAATAGAACGTTTTCATTTCATTAAATTAATATTTCCGTACAATATCAAACATATATTTATTTTTATACGAATATATATATATATATATATATATATATATATATATATATATATATATATATATATATATATATATACATATATGTTACATATTGTACGGAAGGCGACAGAGGGAAGCTGAAACAAAAATTAGGCAGCTGAATAAATCTCAAAAAATTAAAAAAACTGTGGTTTACAATCCACCTGACAAGCATGGCAACTGTGGCAGATACCTCCCCAATGAGGTAATATATGGTGGAGGCCTATGTTCGTTCAGCTATGGACTATTGATACGCAGCAATGAATTAATATATGTTGTAATGTTTGAAATCTAGTGGAGCAGACATTTGTGCAAAACACAAATGGTGGGATATTGAATCTTTTGTCTGTGATTATTCTATGATTTATGAAACACAGCAGTTTAACACTGCTGTGTTTCGTATGGTGAGTGTAGACAACCGGAGACCCTTTTTACTGGAAAAGATGCATTCCATCTTAGTCCTCACGGGTGACAACGCATCTGCATTTTGATTCGCAAACGAGGATAAATGTAGGTGTTTGTGGGCCTTAGCTACCACTTACCATCAGGTGGACTGTGTGCTCGTTTGTCACCCTATAGTATAAAAAAATCTATCTATGCATTTAAGCTTACCTAAAATTTTATCGTATTAACATTCCATTGTACGCGAGCTCGGGAAAACACATAAATTCTTAGATTCTGGTTAATCGAAAGTTGTAGCAGTAATGGAAAATCAGCCCGGGGGACATCATATAAGTAGTAATAAAAATGTTTAATCAAATTATTACTGACATATTTGCACTCAAACTGATGAATGGGTTGTTTTAACTTTAAGATACTATTTTATAATATAAAAACCGGCCAAGTGCGAGTCGGACTCGCGCACCGAGTGTTCCGAACAAATCCGTATTATATAAGTAGAGCAAGTTATAAGTATATAAGTTTAAAATTATTGAAAATATTTTTATTATATGATGTAACTAAAAATTTATGCTTTTCGCAAATTTTTCTTTATCTGTGCTATAAAACGTTGCTTTGTACCAAATTTCAAGATCCTGAGTTCACGGGAAGTACCCTGTAGGTTTTGATTCCCTTGCGAATGTCGAAAATTTGCGGCATAAACGGCTGTGTCTTTTGATTGCGTTGGCTTAGAAGTTTGATTTTTCCACTGCTCCAAGGGACAGTAGACTTTAGTATTTGGTATAAATTTCAACTTGATACCTTTACGCGTTCCTGAGACAGACAGACGGATAACAAAGTGATTCTATAAGGGTTCCGTTTTTTCCTTTTGAGGTACGGAACCCTAAAAATGGGGGTGTTTAGTGTAAGAAAATTTCTTTTTAAGCTACATGAAATTTGATTAAAGGAAATGTGAGAAAATCTGTGTAGCCTTCGACAAAAAAAAGGTTAATATAACTGTTTCGATCAAAACAAGACACACAACAAGACATACACACAGATATTTAAACTGTCAATGACGGTAATATGCCGAGTGCGGCTATTACGAAAATCCTAATTATACTACATCGTATTCATTACACTCGATGACAATAACGCGCTTTTATAGATAGGTGCAAAACATCGTAGAAATGGTTACCGTACGAATAGAATGGAATAGAATAAATATTGTCCATTATATATTAGAAGAATACTTATTTAAATTTATTTATGCTCTTACAACTGCTTCTGAAAAGCGCTGGAAAGAACCAGAGAGAAGAGACCCAAGGCAACCATAAGAAACCCAGCGGGACTATTTTCAAAACATTGATTTGCAATATAATATTTTACAAAATTAAATATGAAAACTTAGAAACACCGTGGTAGCGAACACCTCACAGGGTTATTTTAAATTACTCGTACTCTTTACTAGTATATTACCCTTGTTAAAGAGTTTAAATAAAAAAAATACTTTTTGATAAATACGTAGGTCCTGCATATTTTCTTGAACTTTGTTAAAAAAAGCAACGTTTTTTACACTGGCCTGACGGGCATTTATCTTTTCACTTCACAAATCGCATCCAAGCGCATTTTCTGTTATATTGACTCACTCAGTCATATTAATGGTCGATCTTTTATCAGAGCTATTCCGCTTAAATAACAATTTTAAATATTTTATAAAATCTAAATAATATCTTTCATCATCATCATCATCATCATCATTACAGCCCTTTACAAGTCCACTGCTGAAAATAGACCTCCCCCAAGGAATGCCACAAAGCACGTTCCTGAGCTACCTGCATCCATCGACTTCCTGCATGTCTCACCAGGTCGTCACTCCATCTAGTGGGGGGTCGCCATACACTTCGCCTACCGGTACGAGGCTAACACTCGAGAACCTTTCTTTTCCATCGGTTGTCGGTTCTTCAAGCTATATGGCCGGCCCACTGCCACTTCGGCTTACTAATCCGTTGGGTTATGTCGCTTACTCTGGTTCTACTGCGGATATCCTCATTTCTAATTTTATCACCCAGAGTCAACCCGAGCATAGCCCTCTCCATTGCTCGCTGAGCGACCTTGAGCTTTCTCATACGGCTAGCAGTAAAGGATCACGTCTCAGATCCGAAAGTCATCACTGGCAACACGCACTGGTTGTACAATTTCGTTTTCAGGTATGTCCGAGCCGAGCCGAGTTGAATCCGTCGATTGACCTCTCGGTCGAAGTTGGACTTACCTAGGCGGACTATTTGTCCTAGGTAAATATACTCGTCAACAACTTTGAGCTTAGTGCTCCCAACAACTACCGGCATAGGTGTGACATGGACGTTAAACATGATTTTGTTTTGTCCATGTTCATCTTAAGACCTATCCGTTGGGAGACACTATTGAGGTCATTGAGCATAGTGCTTAGGTCCTCCAGCGATTCTACCATAAGAACTATATGGTCGGCAAATCGAAGATGAGTGATGTACTCGTCATTGATGTTAATACCGCATCCTTTCCAGTCCAGTAGCTTGAAAATGTCTTCCAATTCAGTGGTGAAGAGTTTTGGGGGTATAACGTCACTCACAGTTAACTTGGCACCGCTGAAGAGACTGCAGCACCGCCCGAATTTCGACGGAATCAAAGGCTTTCTCATAGTCCACATACGCAAGGCAAAGTGGCAGATTATACTCCTCTGTCTTCTGTACAATCTGCCGCAGGGTATGTTTGTGATCTATGGTTCTAAAACCTTTTCGGAAACCGGCTTGTTCGGGAGGCTGGAAGTCGTCAAGTCTGCGTGCGAGACGATTCGTAATGACTCTCGAAAACAGCACGTAGACGCGGCTCAGAAGAGAAATCGGTCAGTAGTTCTTCAAGAGAGCGTTGTCGCCTTTCTTGAAGAACAAGACCACCGCACTTCGACGCGCTCCATGGTGGCACTACGCCTCCGGAGTAGTGCCACCATGGAGGATGGAATTAAAGAGCTTCTGAAGGACTTCAAGTACCGGTTTTCCACCCGCTTTCAAAAGCTTCGCTGTAATTTCATCCTCGCCCGGGGAGTTGCCGTTTTTAAGGTGCTGGAAAGTCATTCTAATCTCGCTCAGATTGACATCGCGAGGGTCGCCCTCCCGGTGATAGAGCAAGTTGCCAGTTTCGAGGATTACCTTGTCCTCCCCCTCTTTTCGGACTTCAGACAATCCTATAATATGCCTGCGTTACTTGTCTATCTCTTCTTTCAGCTCCACGATTTTCTCGTCAGTCCTCAGGGTGCGTGCGTTGTATGTTGCCAGGTCGAGTCATCTTAGGTGGCAACCGAACCTTCACCGGAGATTCTTAGCACCCGCCCGTTACCTTGGTCGCCACCATAGCCAGGAATAGCGGAGCCGCCGGGGACTGGGGGCCGTCTCTTTGTTGCTCTAATCATTGGGGAGTATTTGCCATAGCTGCCACGCTTGGCGAGCGGATTGGCAACCGCATTTTTTTTAAATTGTAATTCCGCTGTTATCGGGAAGATGCTGCTGCCCATCTCCTGCCTGTTTCCCTTTGTCGCCATTTACGACACCCACGGGAAGATATGGGGTAGTGTATATTCTTAACCGCCACTACACGGCATATGTCATAATACATTTAAGATAATATTTAAGAATATCTTTAAAATACAT
This sequence comes from Parnassius glacialis, assembly GCA_033319125.1. NCBI lineage: Eukaryota > Metazoa > Arthropoda > Insecta > Lepidoptera > Papilionidae > Parnassius > Parnassius glacialis. Next base: position 24,400,666 of record JAVANC010000018.1, read on the forward strand.
TATTTGTGATATTTAACAAACTTACCAATTGATTATAAACGTGGCGAATAAAATTTGTATTCAAATCCAATATAAAAATGTAATATACATTGAACTTATGTACTACGTACTAGAACAGACACCGTGAACAAAATCTGTGCGGTTGTGCGGAACGCGTGGAAGGAAGCACAGGGTGCAATTTTTGCACAGGCTAATGCAAGTTTCAAACGACCAAGTCTCGGCGTCTATTCTAGTGCGTAGTACATATTACTTCAATGTATAAAAACAAAAAATTTACTTTATATACTCTAATAAATCGCTTAACAATACCAGAAAATACAAAATTGGTAGGTTCTCGATTTGGAAAGATGCAAAAAATTTCTTAATAACATTTTTAACATACATTTATTTATTTTATTATTTTATTTTATTTATTTAATTTACAGGGTTATTGTTCAAAGAGTAGCCAAATTTTAAACTTAAGTTGAAATATATTAATAATGATATACCGTTGTTAAAGATTTTTAAAAATACGAGTAAATAAGGTTTCTACTTTTATTTCAAATTATCCCAAATTGAATGTGATTTATGTGCAACAACTACGGGTACGCGCGCTCCTCTGTGTGCGATTCAATTCACTGTTTTTGCCGACCGGTCGACCCTTACCAATGTGTGACAAAGTAAAATAGTAGGCGTTAGATATTTATGTACGATAATCATTAAATGAAACTAATTTTTTACGGATTTTTTCTCGTTTAATTTAACTTTTTAATTCCGATTTTCGTTTTTCGACGTTTCTTATGCTTTACTGCACCCATGGTCACGGGAGGGACTGAGGTGTTTGATGTCCCGATGTCATAGTTAGCCCGGCTACCTTCAGTTTTTGAATATTAATTTTTGCTCCGATCTACGCAGAATGAGCTTATAGTATCGTGAAATCTTGCATTGGTATGCTTGGGTTTGGATTTAATTTTATTAATTATAGGATCCCAAGCAGATGGCAGCACCCATCCATCTTCTCTATTGAAATTAGGATGTTTTTTTTAATTTTAATAGCCTCGCGAATCATCCTTGGTAGGAATCGGTGTTTTTTTTGCGAGGATTTGGGGTTTATCAAATCTAATGTAATGGTTGAGACGATCTTGAACATGTTCACATACTGCAGACTTCCCGGAACATCGGTGCTTCAAGTCAGCTATATGTTCTTTCACGCGGGTTTTTATAGATCTTTTTGTTTAATGTTTATGTAAGAAAGACCTCATTCACAATCCAGCTTGTACACTTCTGCATCTTGTAGAGAAATATGACACTTGACGGATGGTAAAAATTGACTTATCTTCTTCGGCGGCTTGAAGTATGTTTTAATGCAAGCTCCCTTCAAGATGTAGTCAATCTTGTCTGTGACTCTTCTAACATAGGATAGTACAGCAGGCACACGCTCAATTGTGGCCAGCTTCACTCGGTCACTGTGACGTAGACGCGGGACCCGAAGCTTGTTGTCTTGCAATACTTGCCCGACGTGCTGAAGCTCAGCAGTCAGATGTTTACTGTCACAGATCCCTCGTGCTCTCTGAAACACGATAATCCGTTAAAATAATGCATGACCGCGCGTTTTAAATTTAAAACATAGAAAGGACGGAACGTTTGGGATTTTTTAATTATTTTTCTTCACCATTTGCCCATTTTAATTATTTTAAACCTTCTCTGCAAATATGGCCGGTTATTGCAAAATAATCCTGTATTTGTTATTTTATAGAAGTAAACAAACAGGCACAACGTAACTTAAGGTCATAACCACTAGATGATCACGGCTGCGATATAGTGACGGCTTAAGAGAATCCACTACCCCATATAACCCCGCAGGTGTCATAAAAAGCGACGGATAGAAACTAAAACAGTAGATGAGCAGCGGCATCTGCCTAATAACAACAGAAAATAATATGAACTGCGGTTGCCAACTCACCTGCCAAGCGTGGCAACTATGGTAAAATCAATACTACTTAGCAATTTACGGGAAAGGCCTATATTAAGTTGTGGACTTTTAATAGGCTGTGATAAAAAAATGAACCAACAGGTAAGTTCACTTGACTCCCGCACTTACAGTGGCCTATAGACTCGATTTAGAATCAAAATATACCAGAAGTGTTCTTACTCCTGAGGACTAAAATGAAATATCTCCGTACATTAAAAATACTTTCCGGTTTTCATTACTAACCATAACAAAATACATTATACGATAAAATTCTGTGCAATTGTAGTTTCCACGGTCGAGTCAATTATTCTGTAGCCATAATACAGATGCAGCGTGGCTTTCCCACGTAAAATATCGTAAAGGTAAAATATAGAAATAAAATAAGCAAAAGTAATACTGTATATAAAAACAACCAGCGCACAAACTTAATTAAGGATAGAGTTCTTTGTCCTCCGAACATTGTTTGCTTAATGTAAACAAATTTGATGAAGCTTAATGGAACTTTGTCATCAAATTCTTAATGAGTATATCATCTTGCAATTTATATTTATTTTAAATAACTGCAACAAAATTATTTCTTCTTCTTTTTCATACTATATAAAGGTAAATAAAGCAAAATTTGCAGTATGGTTAAGGGTACGAATTGCGAACTTAAACATTCGTAGCTTCAAATCCTATTTATTTTAAAGTATTTCTTACTAGTTTAGAATAAAGTACCACAATTTTTTCTAAATAAAAAGGGCGTAATTTTAATTTCTCGTATTTTTATTTAGGACTTTGCCAATGTGTCTAGTAAACTGAAGTGGCAATGTGCCGGCCATATAACTCGAAGAACCGACAACCAATGGGGAAGAAATTTTCACGAGTTGCAGCCTCGTACTGGCAAGTGAAATACTGCTCGGGGCAAATGGAGCAATAAAACAAAAGCTGCTCCTGCCTCGCTCTCCGTGAGTTTCTGCAACATCAGAAGACTTCATATGAACCTTAATCTGGAGACGGCATAGCCGACCTTGCTCTTTCTAACCGAGACACAGGTGTCCCCTCCGGCTGATACTTCGTATCTTTCCTACCCGGGATACAAATTAGAACACTCCGCTGTGCCCCGGACTGGGGTTTGCATATACGTCAGAGAGGGCATCTGTTTACGACGCCTCAGCAGTCTTGAAGGTACGGACCTATCCATGCTATGGCTGCGCATAGACAGCGATGAGCATCCCCGCGTCTACGGGTGCCTCTATAGGTCCCATAGCGGTAATGCTGACGCAGACCGACTCCTCGACCACATCTAAATGGCTGCATACCCCGTGCTAAAACAGTTCCCATCCGCAGAGATCGCTATCCTCGGTGACTTTAATACCCACCACGCTGTATGGCTTGGTTGCCGTTTAACCGATAATGTGGTTAGATCTGTTAATGACTTTGCCTTGGCATATGGTCTGATACAACTGGTTACTTCGCCAACGCGGATTCCTGTTAACCTCTCATCCGGACGAACATCCGGTGTTCGTCAATGCCCCTTTTGGCTCCTCGGACCATTGTCTCGTCCGGAGTGTGGTGCCACTCACCCTCTCATCGCGGTTGCGTTTTGCAGGTTGCCGCCGTGTTTAGTACTCACTATAGGTCGGCCGATTGGGACAAGATGCAGTCTTTTTTTCATCCTGCCCTTGGGGTGGGGTTTGCTTCTTGCCGGATGATCCTAACGTTGTTGTGTGCTTCAGGGAATGGAATATTTTATTCCATCATCTGTGGTACCTATCGGAGGCAGAACTCAGCCATGATTTGGTCGTTCCAATTGCTTCACGCCATAAACAGGACTGCTACCGGGCGTGGGCTGACGCATTAACGTCTCGAGATATAAATGTGCTCTCAAAAAAAGTATAAATCCGCCTCCAGATCCTTCAAAAGTGTCAGTGCCAAGGCAAAGTTAGAACAGATCGAATTTGCGGGAAACTAGTTCAACTTCTTTCGGGAACTCGTGCTGTCCGATCTCTCACTAAGGCTGTCCAAGGGAACTTCTGTCAGCCATCTCTCCCATCTCTGCACAAGGAGGACGACTCACTGGCACATCCCGCAAAGGAGAAAGCCGATATGCTGTGCACTCTCTTTGCGTCCAACTCGACTCTTGATGACAGGTGGAACACACCGCCGACCACGCCGCGGTGTGTGTGCTCCATGGAGGATGTGCTGTTTACCCAGCGCTCAGTGCGCGAGGCACTCCTATCCATTGACGTGAACAAGACTAGTGAGCCTGATGGCGTCCCTCCTATTGTACTGAAGACTTTTTCGGTACTCCTACTCCCTAGGCGCAGTCCCGAACTCATGGAAGATAGCTTTGGTTGACCAGATCCCTAAAAAGGCGATTGCTCAGATCCTTCCAACTGCAAAACTATCGCCATCACCTTCTTGTTCTCCAAAATAATGGAAACAATCAAGAACTGCCAACTCATGTGGTACCTTGAAAATCACCAGCTGATTAGTGATCGTTAGTACGGTTTCCATCGGGGCCGATCACCTTGTGATCTTCTAGCTTACCTAACTCATTAATTGGTCGAGGCAGTAGAGTCCAAGGGGGCGGCCGTGACCGTTTATTCGGATATAGTGAAGGCCTTCGATCGGGTTTGACATATTGAAGACATATCTCTTTGCGTATTTCATCGCATCTACCACGAGGAGAGCTCTAAGGAAAATTGTTCGAATTAACTCTAGTCGCCTAATTTTGCCATCACACATAGCTATAAACTCCCGATATCATCCATACCAACTGGATAATTGGCGGTCCACTACTTTGCGATTTAGAAGAAGTTTTCTTCTTCGCACAACTTCTTTGTGGAATCGACTACCATCAGAGATTTTTCCGGGCCGATACGACTTAGGGAATTTCAAGAAAAGAGCCTACTCTTTTTTAAAAGGCTCTTTTTTTAAAACAAGTTGTTCATTTGCGGCGGTAGTCAACTTAGCATCAGGTTTTTTTTATAGGATAGGGTGACAAACGAGCACACAGTCTCCCTGATGGTAAGTGCTTGCTGTGCCCAATAGATATCTACATCTATCCTCAATAAAGTATCAAAATGCAGATGCGTAGTCACCTCTGAGAACTAATATGGAATGCCTCTTATCCTATAAAAATAGTCTCCGGTTCTCTACACTCACCATACGAAACACAGCAGTCTTAAGCAGCTATATTACGCTAGTGTCCTGTAAGAGCGTGGTCCTTCCCCGGTCGAGCCGACTCATTCTTGCTGCAACTATGCAACTAATATAGCTGCAGCATGGTTCTACCAGTATAAAAAAGGTGAGCTACAGCTTATTTGTCCCCTCTCCTATTAAAAAAAAACTACATTCCCTTTTGATATTTATTATACTTATATGAACTTTTCTTTGTTTTAGCTAAATATAATTTAGTTATTAAATTAGAACTCATTTTATTTTAAAGTCATACAAAGAAAAAATTTTTGTAATAGTGCCCATTTAAAATTTCAACGTAACTTCGATTTTAGAACGGCTCATTTGATTGCAGAGAACTTCTAATTTGAAGCTCACTGGGGCTCGTAAGTGGCAGCTCTAACTTGTTACTTAATTACTTTTCTTCAAACCTTTACCACTCTATAAGTTATTCCTGAACGAGTGGCTATTCGAGGGGTGATTAACTTTTACACGCCTTTCAAATCAATTAAGAAAACACAAAGGATTATTGTATGGAAATAATACGCCTTATAGCATGAGTCTGTATTTTATAACCTGTTTTATTAATATAACAAAAAGGTTCTTTCTTATAAGCCCTCCTTTATGGAAATGTACGTTTCGATTTCATTACATTTAAGCTCATTCAAGTGTGGCATTAAATATATTTTTACACTTTCAGCGTATTAAAACAAAATCAGCTTCGAGTCAGCCAAAAATTTTTAAAATATTAGGATTATAATATGTCAAAATATTTTCAAAGTCAAAGGTATTCTAAGCTTAATCTTCTTTGGTACCTACATATATAAGAAAGATCCCAGAATACCAGAGGGATTGTATCATCTATCAACGCACAGCCCAAATCGCTACACGTAGAAATGTGCAATGTGAAATGTGCAAGACAGTAGCTGCCCTTTATGACGTAGACATCGACTAAAAAAGGATCTTGGAAAATTGAACCCCCAAGAGGATGAAATGGGTGTTACAGTTTATATGAAACGTTTTATTTTACGGGGCGATTGACGCGAAACTTACTGGAAGTACTCTGTAAATAAAACAAATGAATACGCTTTTTTGCTATTTTTAAAACTACAGTGTGGGCCATAGGTTGCTCTAATTAGTAAGAAGAAAAAATAATTAATGTTTTTTTATTTATAAACTGGTACAAATAACATTGAATAAAAAATTTATTTTTTAACTTACTAAGAGTTTCAAAAGACGGTGCAAAGTTTGCATGAAAAATATTTTCACACAGTCCAAACTGAAAAGGGTAAAGATTTGACAATAGATTCCTATAGGCATGCAATAAGATATGCATATAAGGATGCATGCGCAGTACTCGATTTTAGAGTCGTTTTCTGTAAGCGAGACAGTTGGAAAATTTATAGGCCGTTGCATTCACGCCTTAACCATTTGTCAGTTTTGCATCTAGCTCCCTCTGCACGTGTATAGCATCCTGGTATAATTGTAAAAATAGTGTTTATCAGCACACGGTACGCAGTTAACTTCTACTTTAGCGCTTTTAAACAACTCACGGGATGGTCTTTGGTAGGAGGTAGTAGATTCTCCTAAGCCGCCGCTTCACGGCATTATCAAGATCCTGCCTTCATTTCATGATTTCGAAATATTTTCATCCAAGCAGATATAGCTTTCTCGATGGTTTTATTTTCCACTGAAATTTTTGCAGTAAATCAGCATAAAATTGACATTACAAATGGAATCCAACACGCTTATGAACCATGTGACTGTAAATCTTAGTCGTTTATAAAGTTTGCGACAGAACATTTGCAATACATTATCATCACCATTACTTGATTTGGAAAACTACATATTTGATCGCTCGAATAATAATAAGTTTAGTCTTATTTTCTTTTATTTTTATATATGATGCAGTAATAGAAAATAAATAAATAATAATAATAATAATAATAATAAATATCTGGACCTGGCTCACGAGGTGACCGACATGTGGGGTGGATTGCCGGCCGAAATTATACCTGTAGTCGTCTCTGCGAACGGGTTAATCCCAGTCAGCCTCTCGGGTCATCTGAGGCGACTGGGACTCCGTGACGGACCGCTCCAAGCTCAAATGCAGAAGGCGGTGCTCCTCGATACCGCCCGCATCGTCCGCCGGTTTCTTTCCCTCTCCCCCTAACCCTCGGCCGTTTGGTCTCCCCTGCCGAGGGCTTCCATCTGGTTGGGTTTTTATTTATTTATGTATTTTTTATGTATTATTTTATTTTGTTGATATTTATGTATGTTTATCATTTTCATTTACAATTATATATTTATACAGCCCAACCAGATGAGAAAACTATATAGATACCCCAAAATAATAATAAATCATTTTTATTTTCTCTTCACAAAGGTATAAAATTTCACATTATAACTTAGGTAAATAATACGGTTGCAGACAATTTGTAACCTTTGTGAGAGACTGGTGTCCATACTAGGGTAATCCCTGTGTTATAGATCACCAGGCCCTCACCCTAACGAAATGCACATAATATTTACATTTTCAATTATACTACAAGGAATTAAATTAAAGGATTCTATATGGTTTTTTAAAGTTATTTCTATATAAATAAAAATAGTGCGTGGGTGTGTGTTTGTGTGTGTGTGTGTGTGTGTGTGTGTGTGTTTGTGTGTGTGTGTGTGTGTGTGTGTGTGTGTGTGTGTGTGTGTGTGTGTGTGTGTTTGTATTAGGTGTATGTTTGTATTAGGTATGTGTTTTTAGGATAATACTGTCAGTAAATTTTCAGCAGCCTTATAATCGATATTTAGCAACCATTTCTGTAATTTTTGTTTACATGCATGTTTTGTTAGAGAGTAAATTAATAAACGTTTATTCAATTTATTATAAAGGTAACCTCCCAGGAAACAGCAAAATCTATGTGAAAATTGGGTCTTTAGACATTTACTGGGACAAACTACATATTTTCTTCTTTTGTCATTATTGGAGGACTCATATTGTATCATAGAATGTTGTAGTAGCGCAGTGTGTAATATAAACAATTTGCGAACAGATAAGACACAACACTGTTGATAAAGGTCAGTTGTAGGGAAAAGGAATGGTAGAGAATTGCTAACTTTTAATACCGCCCTCTGGGCCCTTTCTAATTGCAATATGGTTGTTTTAGGTGCGCCTCCCCAGATGGTAATACAATATGTCAACAATGATTGACACAGTGCAAAATATACCATTTTTATTATATTAAGATCTGCAACACGACGTAGACTTTTAAAAATATAAATTAACTTACGTATCCTTGTACTTAAGAGGCCAATATGAAATTGAAAGCTAAGGGTGTTATCTATCATTACGCCGAGATATTTTATGCAATCCGTTCTAGAGAGTGTAGGACAGGAGCAAGAGCTATCAATTTGGGAGCAACAGTGAGCTATATATATGTAAGAAATAGCGTTGGACCAAGTACACCACCCTGTGGTACACCATATGATACGGGAAGATCATCACTGCAGCAACCACCAATCCTTACCCTCTGATATCGACCCGTTAAATAGTCAGAGAACAGTTTCAGCTGTGTATTTCTTATTCCAAGATCTTCTAGCCTATTCAACAAAAGCGGAACGGAGACGGTGTCAAATGATTTAGCTAGATCAAGGAATATAGCAACTACTTTTTTTTTTACTGTCAAGGTTTGTAACAATGAAATCTGTTAGTTCATGAACTGCATCCTGTGTAGAACGTTTTGGTCGAAATCCATATTGGCAATGTAATAACAGATTATGTTTCTCTAAGTAATTAGTCAAGCGCTTGTTGATTACTTTTTCTAGTATTTTTGACACAGTGGGAAGAATGGAAATGGGTCTATAGTTATTGACACAGCCTGCATCACCGCTCTTGTTAATAGGGTGAATTTCAGCTAGTTTAAAACAGTTGGGGAATTTACCAGTTTTATGGAAAAGGTTACATATATATTTCATGGGAGGGACTAGTAGATTTCTGCACCTTTTTAGAAGGAAAGTGGAAATATTATCTGTACCTACGCTACAATCAGTTTTCATATTTAAAATAATTGTCTCTATTTCATGTTCCTCCGTGTCAAGAAGTACTATGGAATGCTGATATGTGTTTATAGGAAAAATGCTAGAAGTGTTGTTATTAATGTGGTGTTTTTCTGCCAAAGATTTACCCATATTTACAAAAAATGAATTAACATAATTAATTGAAGTTTTGGGGTCAGATTTGTTTAATAATTTATCGGCATTATTATTTTGTTTATTCGTATTTGTGACTATTTTAATTGTGTCCCAAAGCTTTTTATTACTTATTTTAACTGCTGCTGTTAATTCTGATTTTTCATATTCCTTTTTCAATTTTTTAAGTAGTTCATTACAGTAATTACGGTAACGTTTGTATGTCGTTATGATTACGTCATCATCCGGATATTTTTTACATTTTTGGTGTAATTTGTCATGATTTCTTAAGCATCTCAAAATACCTGGGGTAATCCAGGGCTTTTTAATAATTTTGCGATTAGAAACTTTAGTTGTTTTTGTATTAATTTTTAAAGCGTTACTTAAGGATTCTAACAGGAATGTAGGTGCTAAGTCAACGTCTACCATAGAATAAATATTTTTAAAGTCTAAAGCGCTAAGGTAACTATCTAATTTATCATAATTTATACGTTCTCTATTTTTTGGTGGCAAACTACGTGTACTCAAAGTAGCCTCAAATAGAAATATAAGAGTGTCATGATCAGTAATGGAAGTCTCCGCAACGTAGCAGGTTGACTGTAGTTTTGTTTTCAATATAACGTGATTTAGACACGTTTTGCCATGGGTAGGGAAGGTGTGGGCAGGTAACATACCTTTAGATGCTAGACTATTTAAGTAATATGAAGCGTACGAATCTTTACTATGTATAACAATATCTATATTAATATCGCCAATAATAATTATGTTTTTATAATGTGAATATTGATCGAGCATATTACTAAGCGATTCAATAAAATTTGTGGGATCCTTAAATCCAGGGGGTCTATAAATTACAATGACTATAGTGTCCTTACATATTTTTAGAAATATAGAATTACAATCTGATATTGACAACTCCTGCCAGGTTATATTCAAAGATTTTTTGAAATAAACTACTGCACCCTCATTTTGGGTTGCATTATTAAGAGTTTTACAATAGTTATAGCCATCCATTATCGGAATATAGTGGGTGGACGGCAACCAACATTCTGTAAGAAGAATTAAGTCCCATTCTAAAGCTGTCCTATGTAAAAGAACTTTAAGTTCATCCATATTGCGAGTTATGCTTCTAATGTTTTGATGCATTATTTTTAAGTTACAATTTTGATTAGATATTAACCTACACAAATTATCCAGATCATAAAGTAGTGATGAGTTTGATATTGAAAATTGGTCAAGATCATCGCTGAACTCTTTTGTGCTATCGCCTTTTAATTATATTAGTAATTAAGGCCAAACTTTTAAATTGCAATAAATATGTAAAGCAACCACTATAAGTAAGTGCCCATAACTAAGTATTTGGGATTTACTTAAATACGTTCCATAGTCCAATTTAAACTCAAATTCTTTCACTAATAGTATAAAATAAACAATTGGAGTGATAATGTTAATTTTAAAGCTATAATTAATGCGTCGTATATTCAAAATAATAATTACGAGTGTGTGATTACTAATAATATACGAATTTAAAAATTTAAGGATGTTTAAGTCACTTAGTGAAAAATACTTTACTCTAATGTATATGTACACTCCGACGGTGATAAAAGAGCTACGATCCGTTTCGAATAAAATAGCGATCGGTTGTAGTGCGCAAAAACAATTAACATATTTCTGAAAAATAAGTATTGCAAAGTAAAGTAATATAAGATATCAAGGTTGAGAGGCCAAGAATTGAAGCATATTACTGAAGTATTTAATATTTGTTAATCTTAAGTGTAAAAGTGGTGTGTAAGTGTGAATTTTGTGTAAAAAATTATGAAATGTAAGCAAATGCAAATTTATGTATATTAAGGTTATGTATTCAGGTGCCAGTGATAGAATATGAAAAGGTATCTCCGAAATACGTTTATAAATTAGTGTTACAAAAGTTCTAATTAAACAAACAACACTTATATAACTTTGAAAACAATCAAACATGCATATTTTATGATAACCTATAGTATAAATGAGTAAATATAGTCATTTTTTTATTAATGTTTTCGAGGTCGGTTTCGCTATTAACCCTTACAAATGGTGCTCCATGCTCCTTCCGAAGATATATTTTACCTCTTGATGTCCAGCAGTATTTAAAGGTATTATTCTTAGCAAATTCCCTGGCTAAAAAGAAGAGTCTCTTTGCCTTAATAGTCAAACTCTCAGAGACGAAAATTGGTTTGGGTGGTCCATCAAGGTTTAAGTTAGAGGTATTTAACTTGCAGGTCGTATTTTTTGTGTTAAATGCCTTGACGGATTCAACTATTTTATTCTTTAAGAGCACACTTGAAAATTCCGCTACTATGGGTTGCTTCTTTACGTTCTTAGTGTTTATGCGATAGACGTCACGGACGTCCTCGGGTTGAATTGGTATACTGATAGCAGCTCCTACTTTTTAATAATATTTAGCAGGTCTTCTTTCGATTCCCCGATTTTTTTGGGTAAATTACGCACTTCAATGCTCGAGCTGCGATGATGATGCTCTAACTATTCCAGTTTAATCTCCAGAGTCTGTATATATTTTTGATTGGTGGATTTTTCCTGTTTTAATAAATTTATTCTTGAAAGTAACTCATCATATTTTTGACTTAAAAAGTCTAAAAAGTCTAAATAGCCTTATTTTGCTCTGTGTGGATGTTAATACCACTTTGAACTTTATCCATCAAGGCGTTAAATTTAGCGTTTTGTTCCTTTTTGAGCTCAGAAAACATTTCCATAATTTCCGAGCGGCTAATATCGGTATCTCTCTTACGTTTCCGCATTGCAATGTTAGGATCACTCGTAGCTTGTGTGCGCGAAACGGTAGGCACTGCAATACTACTACTAGTAGCATTTGTCACCGAGTCAGTGATATTAGAGTCTGACTTACAATGCAACATTGCGGTTGGCGTAGTAGGAGGGGTGCCATAGATAATATACTATAGGGGTGCATTTAAGCGGCATAATAGCAAGGAGTTAGCGACGGCAAGTACCAGGCAAACAGAATATTCAAGCACTGCGCGTTAGCACGTAGTCGTTGCACAAGTATGCTGTTTGCGTATGTGTGTAGTGCACAATTATAAATTATCACAGAGTAAGTGAATATCGTGTTAGATTCACTCACCGTTGATGCGCTCCTATTATTTTGTAGAATTTAACACTTAACAATTTTGATTAAATTTAAATAGAAGTGCGGACTAGTCTTAAAACACGTCTGATGAGCACAGAAGTCCGAGGGGAGAGGAATAAAAAAAAACGAGTATATCGATATAAATTATGACCAACATTGAAAACGAAATCACTATAGATTAAAGACCTCAAGTCGTATGACACATAATAGTACTACAATAGGTATGTCAATTTTCTAGTAAATCAGAAGATATGAGTGTAAGTACTCCCAAATTCGGCATAGTATAAAGAGACCAAAAATGAGCACTTGTTTTAAGTTTCATGTTGAAATGTTGTGCGTACCTTTAAGTTAAATACACATATAGTATAATTTTGTTTATAACTGCAAATGTTTAATAATAATGTTTTGTATGTGTTTAGTTGGTAAGCCTAAATAAATAAATAAATTGTCATTCAAGCTCTACACAGTTGTCTTTTTTTGAATTATTTGAGAGTTAAATTAAGAAAAGCGGGCATATGGACTTAATTTGTTTAGAATTGCAGTATGCATTGTAGTACGTATGCATAGTATTGTAGTACGTATGAACTACACTCTATGCATACGTAAGTATCTATGTAATTAATGTAAGATATAGTAAATGTATTATCTATGCTTTCAACTGAAATTTAATATGTAAAACACAGATATCTAATAAACAAAATTTAAAATAAACGATTTTATGCTTTGACGTATGTACATTGCACAAACTATTGAAAAAGGTATAAATCATACGAAATCGATGACACTTGATGCTCATTCAGTCAATCTGTCAGTAATTATTTTGTAAGCATTATTTTAAAATTCTAGCGACAATCCCTACTCTGTGCGAATGATTAACCCTCAGAACAATATGCTTTTTTTGTATAGGATAAGGGTGACAAACGAGCACACAGTCCACCTGATGGTAAGTGGTTGCTGCGGCCCATAGACATCTACATCTATCCTCTATTACAAATCAAAATGCAAATACGTTGCCTCCGGCCACCTGCACTCATCAAGCGAAACGCAGAGGTAAACCTCTACTTCACGCTGGTTTTCTGTAAGGTCGTGGTACCACCCCGGTTCGAGCCGGCCCATCCGTGCGACAGCGAAAACCGCCGCGTGGCTCTACCACTGTTAAATTCCTAATTACCCCCGGCTACCATGATACTGCGGGCTGCATATCAATGCGAGATAATTTGACGTATATATTTAACGTTCTATATAGAAACAAGAAGCAGCCACAAATATTATCAGCGCCGCACCGTCTTCACACGCCGGCTATCTTCAAGCATCCGTCGACCATTTTCGAGCCGTTTCTTCAACGCCGCATCTCGCTTCTTCTTGCTGTTCCGAAGTTGTGTCCTTCGCCGCCGCCGCTCGCCGATTACGCGCGCTGCCGGTCTGCACCTCTTTTATAGCCCCGTACAGCAACGCAGCTACGAGAAGCTATCGACGAGTCTTACGCCGGCAAACGGAGCGCGACATACATATAATAGTTATACATAATATTTTATTGATTAATGTTCATTGGTCAAAATGTATGTATTATAATTGGCTAAGTAAATAAAATATTTTTCTATTGGTAAATTAAGGATGTAGCCGGACGTATAAATATAACGGGTTCGCTGAATAAAATACTCCATTCGCCTGCACATAGTAAGGCATATCAAGAAATAGTTTCATTTCTCCACCACTAGACCACTCGGAGTCTGTTAATAGTGGACCCCATACGCCACTATTACAAGGCTATTTTGGAAACGCGCAGTACGCCTCTCGAAAATCAACCGAGACTTCCCCGCATACCATTAAACGTGGTAAAGCCATGCTGCAGCTATATTAGTAGTATAGTAGTAGCACGAATGGATCGGCTCGACCGGCGAAGGACCACGCTCTCACAGAATACCAGCGTCAAATAGCAGCTTAACACTGTGCTTCGTATGGTGAGTATAGAGAACCGGAGACCCTTTTTACTGGAAAAGATGCATTCCATCTTAGTCCTCACGGGTTACAACGCATCTGCATTTTGATTCGCAAACGAGGATAAATGTAAATGTTTATGGGCCACAGCAACCACTTACCATCACGTGGACTCTGTGCTCGTTTGTCACCCTATCCAAAAAAAAATACCTTTAAGCAAGCGGAATCGGGGTTTCAACCCAATTTTAGTAACCTATTTGGAAGCCAGCCGGGACCTTTGCGAGACGGACTCAATTCTTCTTGGCGCCGCACTGGCAGTTTGCCGCATTATTGGCGGCAAACTTCCCACGGCTGGACGCGCTACTAGGCAAAGTAACGCTATCCAAGCCTGGAGAAGAAGGATTGAAGACCGCATTGCAAACGCAAGGGCCCTCATCGTCAGACTGATAAGCTTCAGGTTGGGCAATAATAGGCTGAGAATTGTGCGCACCGTCGGGATGGCGGACAAATATCAGTGTGTCCCAGCCGTATATAACGCAAAAACTGACGGAGCGCATAGATAACCTGAAGCAGAAAATCTCTGATTGGGGGAAGTGAATTCGGCGATATATCGAGAGGTCGACACGGTTCAACCACAATCGCCTCTTCCAGAGTGATCAGAAGAGGCTTTATGTATCATTGGAGCAGCCAATGTTACGTGGAACGGGCCCAGAACCGAATCAGGCCGACACTGTCGCATTCTGGCGCAGCCTGTGGTTAGAGCCCGTAAACCACAGCGAGGGCCCTTGGACGGAAGTTGTGGCGAAACAGTGTGCTAATGTTACGCCCATAGACCCCGTCATCATAACGCCAGATGACGTAGCTGAGGCGGTCCGTGGGGCCCCGAACTGGAAAAGTCCGGAACTCGACGGATTGCATCACTACTGGCTGAAGGGGTTCATGTGTGTCACGCTGTGCTCGCCCGATAGTTTCAAGAGGCTCTCGACTAGAAATCACTCCTGAGCCTCTTCACTTCTGGGATCACTCATTTGGTTCCTAAAGACCGGGATTCCACAGATTTGAACAAATACCGCCCCATAACATGTATACCTGCCAGTTATTCAGTACCAGTTATTCGCCTCCAATCGCTCTCATCTTATTACTCTATTAGAATGGAGCTGGGGACGGATAAGTGTGTGGTCTTCCATGTCGACAGGGGAAGAGTTGCTGATTCTGAGGGCATAGATTTGTCTATGCCCATCAACACAAAGACCCTATCCGAGGCTGAAACATACCGATACCTGGGTATATCACGAAACATAGGTATCGATGAGGCGGACATGAAACAGTCAGTTTGCGATGTGTTTTATGCACGCATGACAAAAGTGCTTAACAGTCTTTTGTCGGGCGTTAATAAGAAACACGCATATAACGGTTAGATCATGCCTGTTCTCATGTATACCTTTGACATACTCAGGTGGACTCAGACTGAACTGAACTGAACGCTCTGGTCAGATAAGTCCGCACTACTATGACGTCCTACAGGATGCATCATCCGAGATCGTCAGTAATGAGGCTGTACTTGCCTACACATGGCTGTACATGGTGGGCGCGGCTTTTTAATCGCGATTACCATGCATAATCGCGAAGCATGCAGCCTCCGTAATTGCTTTCTGACGAAAGTGGATGATATATTCTATAGGGACGTTATTTCTTGTGATAAAGGTCTTACTCATCTATCCTTAGCCAACTAGCAATGGCAAGACACGGCAGTACAGAGCATTACCGACCGGGAAACCGTATGGAAGGAGAAGGAGCTCCACGAGAGGTTCTACAAGGCTCTACATGAGCCTTTCGTAGACACAGTTACCTCCCTCCATTGTCTACGTTTTGGTGACCTCTTCGAGGATACCGGGGGTTTTGTCTGTGCAGCACAGGATCATGTTATTAAGACCAACAACTATCGGAGATACATCCTAAGGGATGGCACCGTCGACATTTGTCGGTCTTGTCGCCATCCCGGTGAATCACTTAGTCATATCATCTCTGGTTGTTCGGCGCTTTCTAACTCTGAGTACTTGCATAGGCACAACCTAGTAGCAAGGATTCTACACCAGGAGCTAGCTCTGAAATACGTTCTCGTGGATCGGAAACTGCCTTATTATAAATACATGCCGGAAGCCGTGCTCGAAAATGACCGCGCCACGCTCTACTGGGACCGGACCCTCATCACAGACAGGACCATTCTTGCGAATAAGCCTGATATTGTGCTGATGGACCGGGCAAAGTCAAGGGTATTTTTGGTCGACATTACTATTCCTATGTCGTATGAGGAGTCTACGTCTATATATCGTATGACGAGAACCTCGTGAAAGCCGTAACAGATAAGCGATCAAAATATCTGGACCTGGCTCACGAGGTAACCGACATGTGGGGTGGACTGCCGACCGAAATTAAGAAGAAACGACTACAGGCATGTAGTCGTTTCAGCAAACGGGTTAATTCCAGTCAGCCTCTTGGGTCATCTGAGGCGACTGGGATTCCGTGACGGACCGCTCCAAGCTCAAATGCAGAAGGCGGTGCTCCTCGATACCGCCCGCATAGTCCGCCGGTTTCTTTCCCTTCCCCCCTAACCCTCGGCTGTTTGGTTTCCCCTGCCGAGGGCTTCCATCTGGTTGGGTATTTATTATTTATGTATTTTTATGTATTTATTTTATTTTATTGATATTTATGCATGTTTATCATTTTCATTTGCAACCCAACCAGATGAGAAAACTATACAAATACCCACAATAATAATAATAAATATTTATTTCATTTCTAATTACACATGTTTACATACAGGAACAAATATGATTACAATTAAATAAAGTAACAATAAGTCTTACAAAAATAACATGCTATGATAAAATTAAAAGTATGTGTAGCTTTATAATGAAGAATCTACAAAAGAAAAATATAAAAATCAAGTTTATTATATTAGCTACCTGCCTGAACTAGGTTAAGTACCTGTGTTAAATCAAATGTGGAATAAGAGGATCTTCTTTGTTATGGTTTGAGTCCTATTTGATAAACAGGAAGCAATTCGCTAGGATTACAAAATTTGATACTGGAAAAAATAATGTAGTTAAGTTTCACTCGAAACAAATGATTAATTTTTTGGGGGTGCCACAGGGTAGCATTTTAGGGCCCCTGTTATTTCTTATTTAAGTCAATGACCTTCCACGTGCACTCACACATGATTGTGTCTTGCTTGCAGATGACACACCTATCATTATGGGCTGGAAAAATATAGATTATTACGAGATGGAAATATATAAAACGTTAGAATCTGTTATCCAATGGTTAAAACATAAGCAAATTAAAAAATAAACATTGAGAAAACGAAACTAATTAACTTCGAAAGTTATAAGAGAAAAAACATGAAATTAAATATTAGTTAAAATAATTCAGTTATATAACAGATAAACACCGCAAAATTCTGAGGCATTATTCTCGATACACATCTTCAATGGAAAGAAAATATTAATAATTTATGCATGAAAATAAACAACTTTGTTTTTACACTTCAAAAGGTAAAAGATGTCACAAGCAGATATATCTCTATTATGGTATATCACGCTTACATTTGCTCCATTATACGGTATGGCATAGTTACCTGGGGAAATTCCTGTGACATCACGAGGTGTTTATAGCACAGCAAAAATGCATTCGAACACTGTACGGCAGGAATTGGTCAGAATCATGTAAACTGACCGTTAAATCTAAGAATCCACTAACTGTTCCCTGAATATACATCTACGAAACAGCTTAATTTGTTAAATACCACAGTCATCTTTTCACCGCTATCGAGAATACATTTAAACGTAAAATTAATCACGTGCCCTTATAAATGCCTGCGCCTAAGCTACAACTATTTGAAAAAAAAATGTGCCTATATGGCACCTCTAATATATAACTCTTTGCCCAAAGGGATGACTGGCCTGCCATATAAAAGGTCCTGTTGTGTTTTGCGAGAATTTTTTTTTTTTATAGGATAAGGGTGACAAACGAGCACACAGTCCACCTGATGGTAAGTGGTTGCTGCGGCCCATAGACATCTACATCTATCCTCAATTACAAGTCAAAATGTAGATGCGTTGTCACCCGTGAGGACTAAGATGGAATGCCTCATTTCCAGTAAAAAGGGCCTCCGACCACCTGCACTCACCAAGCGAAACGCAGAGGTAAACCTCTACTTCACGCTGGTTTTCTGTGAGGTCGTGGTACCACCCCGGTTTGAGCCGGCCCATTCGTGTGACAGCAAGAGCTGCCGCGTGGCTCTACCACTGTTAAAAATTTTGATTTTTTAAATAAAAGCATTTGCCAATTTGGTGCCCACTAAGATACCGGCTTTTCCATTTATTTCCTGTGACTTAGTTTATTATAATAATTCAATAATTTATGTTATTGTAATTACTGTAATTCAAATAATCGAAATTTAAAAGATAGTAATAATTGTAATTCATAAAATTCTTATAAATTGTTATTCAAATAGTTCTAATAATTGTAGTTTTATTCAAATAATTGTTGTAAATTTACTATTACTTTGCATGTCCATAAAGAGGGTAAAATATGTCCTGTGCTATAATTTAATTTAAGATCTTGTGTTTGAACCATATTTTAGGCTAATAAATAATTTATTATTATGATTATGAATGGTGACAAAAGCAATACCAGGAGTGATCTGAGTTATTTTTTATCCGAAAGACTTGTTATTTTTTTAATCGCTAAATTGATAAAATAAATGGTTATTGATTATTATTTTAAAAGATCTAAATGATGCCAAACCTCAAACTCTTTATAATGGGAAGGTACAAAGTTTTCTCTTCTTGTGTTAATATACAGATTACTAGCCCGCGCCGGCTTTCCCTGGGTTGGATCTAATAACTAACACATACCATTATATCTATATATCTATACATATAAATAACATTAGAATGACTGTTTGTAATATCGAAATAACTGGCTTCTATTAAGCTCAGGAATTTATATGCATGATTTATATTATAATATTATATATGGAAATTTTGTAAGATGAGCAGATTGCCTGGCTGATTATTATCAATTGAATTGTGGAGTTAGACAGAGGGGACTGAGCTCCCTTACTTTATTTAATATATATGTAAAGGAGCTGGTTCGTGAGTTCAACAACACCTATGTAGTTTGCTCCATAGATGGTCAACAACATTAGTTACGCCTATGATATGGTGTTGTTGAGCCCATCGATAAGTGCCCTACGTAGGCTCTTGGTTGTGTTGTGTGTGAGGCATAAATGCTAAAAGATATGGATCGACGTATGTATAGCGTAAAAAAAGCGTTTAGTTTTGATTAAAATCACTCGTGACACTAGGTAGGTTTACGCTAAGACGAGTCGCTCAGTTTGTGTCCTAAGGACATATTGTGAATGAAAACTAGACTGATGACCTAGACGTGGAACGTCAACGCAGGGGGCTCGCGATTTGCTGTAATATGCTGGCTCGCAGGTTTTCCAGGTGTTCAAAGGCAGTCCAAACAACACTATTTAGGGCCTTCTACCAATCATTTTATACCTTCAGCCTGTGAGCTAACTGTACTGTACTGTGGGTTCTGAACGCTCTGAGAGTTCAGTACAACAATACCTTCAGGATGTTGATGGGACTGTCTCGCTATTGTAGAGCATCAGCGATGTTGGCAGATTCACAAATGGATGGTTATTATGCCATAATTAGAAAAAAAGCAGTACCGTACAAAAGAATACAAAGGACGGACTTAATACCTCGAGGCATTCTCTACTAGTCAACCCATGGAGTGGTGAGAATTTGATGTAGGTGTGGCAATATCCCCCCCGAACGGGTTCCCGCCTTGTCGTGGCGGGGGGGGGCTTAGTAGCCGTGGCTTGGTCAACCGCGGTGAACAAAGAGGAACCCCTTGGCTGGCCCGAGGTGTAGGGCCGGCCCGAGGTGGCCACTCCGAGTGGGCTTCACGAGCCCACTACGGATGTGTGTCGGTGGGCTGAGGTGAGAGGGATGAGTGCTCCCTCTACCGCTGCAGCCGGGGTGGAGTCGCGGAGGAAGAGGTGTGCTGGTATGGCGATGCGCCACTCGCCCTATCCTCCGCGACTCAGACGGGGCCGCACCGTTCATTGATGCGGTGGTGGTGGGGCTGCGGGGGGAGAGGAGTGCCGGTATTGCGAGGCGCCGCTCTCCCTACCCTCCGCAGCCGAATCTTGGTTGGCGGCGGAGCCATAGACCAGAGCCGCCGCTGGGGTCAGGAAGGCTGGTGCTTCTGAGTGCTAGTTTATCCTGGCCCCATGGCCTCCGCGTATCGGACTCGGGGAGGTCCGATACGCAGGTGGAGTCGGAGGCCGTGGAGGGGGGTAGCTGACCACCTCGCTACCCCGTGCAGGAGACGAGGCCCGGACAGACCGGGCTAGCACTAGTGCGGGGCTGCGGAAGAATTTGGGTCCCGCGGCCCCGCGCGCACGTGCGAGGAGGCACCGTGGGGTTTTAGCCGGTAGGAGTCCGGCATAGCCTTCCGGTTGTCCCCGCAGCCGGAGGTATCCATGAGGATTTCCCCACGAAAAAAAAAAGAAAAGGTGTGGCAATATAGAATAAAAGAACTTTATACAAAATGATAATTAACTACATAATATATATATATATATATATATATATATATATATATATATATATATATATATATATATATATATATATATATTATGTATATATTACTGATAAATAAACTATACATATATGAGCTATACATACGTAAATACAAATAACTATGAATATATGCGTCTGTTTAGCAATACATATTAAATGGATGATTCATGTAAAATGCGTTGTCTTCAATAGATCATCTATTGAATGATTTGAGTCCTATCAGGAGGCACTGGATTCTCCTACATATAGGATAATTTATTTATTTTTGTTTATTTATTTATTCTTTATTGCATTCCTCAAAACAAAAGAATACAAAGGGCGGACTTAATACCTTGAGGCATTCTCTACCAGTCAACCCATGGAGTGGTGAGAATTTAACGTAGGTGTAGCACTATAGAATAAAAGAACTAATAAATAAACTATACATTCAAATAAATAAATACATGCATATACATACAAATATACATATTTAAATACATATATAATTAGTACACACAAATAACT
Source organism: Parnassius glacialis (assembly GCA_033319125.1). Lineage (NCBI taxonomy): Eukaryota > Metazoa > Arthropoda > Insecta > Lepidoptera > Papilionidae > Parnassius > Parnassius glacialis. Next base: position 24,422,207 of record JAVANC010000018.1, read on the forward strand.
ATGAATACACAGTCAGGTCATAAGTATTGTCACACAGTAAAAACTTTTCTTTTAGAATGCTGGCCACAAAAAAGTTTATTGAATTCGAATTTCGAATTCATTCATGAAAATCGTTATTCGAACATCGTTCATGAAAATAAAACTGTATACTTTTTAGAATTTTACTCATTTTTAAATATGGAGTGGACGCTTAAAGAAGACCGAGTTGCAGTTATTGCGTTGCATCGTTGCGGTTACGCGCCAATTCAAATTTTTGACATACTGAAAAATTTGAATATAACGAAAAGATTCGTCAATCGTACCATCAAACGATACAATTAAGACTCTAGTGTAGATGACAGGTCAAGAAGTGGTCGCCCTCGGTCTGTTAGGACTCCAGCAGTGATAAAAGCTGTGAAGGCGCGAATTCAAAGAAATCCCAAACGTAAGCAGAAACTGTTGGCCCTTCAGATGGGGTTAAGCAGAACCACGGTGAAAAGGGTGATAAATGAAGACTTAGGGCTTCGGGCATATCGAAGAAAAACAGGACATCGTTTGAATGCTCGTCTAATGGACCTGAGACTGAAGAGATGCCGCGCTTTGTTGAAGCGGTACGCGGGAAAAAATATAGGGAAATTCTTTTTTCGTATGAAAAAAATTTTACCCTAGAAGAGAGCTACAACAAACAAAATGATAAGGTGTACGCACACAGTAGTGAAGAAGCGAGCAACCGTATTCCGCGTGTCCAACGAGGTCATTTTCCATCCTCGCTCATGGTATGGTTGGGAGTTTCTTATTGGGGCTTAACAGAGGTACATTTTTGTGAGAAAGGTGTAAAAACGAATGCAGTTGTGAATCAAAATACAGTCCTGACGAACCTTGTGGAACCTGTTTCTCATACCATGTTCAATAACAGGCACTCCGTATTCCAACAAGATTCGGCGCCAGCTCATAGAGCGAAGAGCACACAAGACTGGCTGGCGGCGCCTGATATCGACTTCATTCGGCACGAAGACTGGCCCTCCTCCAGTCCAGATTTGAATCCGTTAGATTACAAGATATGGCAACACTTGGAGGAAAAGGCGTGCTCAAAGCCTCATCCCAATTTGGAGTCACTCAAGACATCCTTGATTAAGGCAGCCGCCGATATTGACATGGACCTCGTTCGTGCTGCGATAGACGACTGGCCGCGCAGATTGAAGGCCTGTATTCAAAATCACGGAGGTCATTTTGAATAAACTTTAGTGTCATAAGAATCTATGTTTTGTTAAGTTCATTTTGGTATATAAATGGTTACATAATGAATAAACTTGTTTCAATTATTTTATATTAAACATGTGACAGAATTTATGACCTGACTAGGTATATGCGTCTGTTTAGCAATACATATTAAATGGATGAATCATGTAAAATGCGTTGTCTTCAATAGATTATCTTGGACCAATTTTTTAAAAGTGTACTTATTGGGTGCTTTTCTGATGTCATCGGGCAAGGAGTTTCAAAGGCGTGTAGCCTAAACTGTGAAGAATATATAGTTTATATAGTTTGTCTCTGTATATGTGCATTAATAACATAGTTTCTTTTTAGTTTCATTGTATTACTAACACTCTACGGACAACCAAGTCTGAAATAAATTATAAACAAGTAAAAAATTATGTATGAAAATCACTTTAAAAATTATCGTTTGTTTGTTTGTTCCGGTTTGTTCAGACTAACCTTCGGGTTGCATGTGAAACATTTTTAATGATACATTACGAACAGATACAGAGCAATAAGAGGAGAGATGCTACATATTATCTTAAAAAGATAAAGATTTTATTTTCTTGCAAAAAAGAAACGAAATATTAATAATATAAGTTTTTGATTATTTTAATTCTAAATAACACCATTTAATGAATTCTACGCAGATCGGATAGCTAGTATGTTATAATTTTTTCGAATATCAAAAAAAATCTTCAAGTACTTTAATTAAAATATTTCTATATCTTTTTCTATATATTTCTTTATCTTTAATTAAATTAACCCAAACAGACAGATAGAAATGGTTATTCACGTTTGAATGGCATGTACGATACGTAGGTCACTTAATAAGTTTTAAGATGCTCGAAATTTTAAAATGGAACGCACTCGTGTTATATGTTTCTAAAAAGCAAATTTATTTAAAAATAGAACTCCATAACTCAATTACTCAATATTTAAAAAAAACAAAGTTATATTAATTTTCCTGCAGCGCTTCCCGCGCTTTTCATTTAAAACGATAGATCTTAACCGTGAACATTTGCGCGCTATGATAAATTAAGATTTTAAATTTGGTTTAACCGAACAATTAAGTTTACAATGGTTACAATTAGCATTAAGGGACTCAGCTCCATCACGCGCAACAATTTTTAGGTGGTTTGCTGAATTCAATAGGGTTAAACATTGAGATATTATGTACTACGTACTAGAGGCAACACTGCACTATGTTACGCTGTTCCGTTCAACTGCGGCAATGTCACCGCACTTTAATCAGTCGCTCGCTAGGCGCTTGTAGAGTTGCAACGTGTTGTGTTGATTTAAAAAAAAAATCTCTTGATAAAATATGCCACGGGGTGTTCTTAGATATTGCACAAAAAATTCACGAAATGTTAGTAAAAACCAAGGAATCACTTTTCATGGGTAAGTAAGATACTTAAATAATAAAAAAACATTATAGATTAATAATTAAAAAGTTATTTCTTTGGCGCTAACTTGTGTCATGGAATATAGATTATGAAATTAATTTGTTCAGATACGACATTTCTGTGAGCAAGTGTAGGACGATCATATTATGTACAATTTTTTTTTGTAGAAATAAATATACCTAAGCATAATTAGGTTAAATTTCTTACGTTTATATTTGCTGATTATTCTTTTATTTTATTTTTAGGTTTCCACGTCCAAGCCACGAAAACCGAGAAATGTGGATTAAATTCGTCCAAAATAATCGTAGAGATGTGGTTACCAACAAATCATACATACATTTGTTCCTTGCATTTTAAAGAAGAGGATAAATATAGTACGAAGAATTCAAAAATTAACAAAACTTGTATTGTTTAAAGGCACTTAATTAAATACCTAATATATATTTTTACAATAACATTTATACATCTTATTAATTGAAATTAGTTTTCAGCAAAAAACAACAAATAAGTGTATATACATATAAACAGTGGAAGAGCCACGCGGCAGCTTTTGCTGTCGCACGGATGGGCCGACTCGAACCGGGGTGGTAACACGACCTCACAGAATACCAGCGTGAAGTAGAGGTTTACCTCTGCATTTCGCTTGGTGAGTGCAGGTGGCCGGAGGCCCTTTTTACTGGAAACGAGGCATTCCATCTTAGTCCTCACGGGTGACAACGCATCTACATTTTGAATTGTAATAGAGGATAGATGTAGATGTCTATGGGCCGCAGCAACCACTTACCATCAGGTGGTCTATGTGCTCGTTTGTCACCCTTATCCTATAAAAAAAAAACATATAATTCATGTGTAAACAGAAATGGTAGAAGTTTTTAAAGTTTTACTATGTTTTCTCACAGTAATTCATAAGGAATAATATAAATAGTATCAGCTCTGTGTCCATGCCTCACGCAAACTTAGATTAGGGCTTTTGGGGACCCAGTTCTAGATTTAAATAAATATATTTCATTAGATTCGATTCCCTCCAATTTAAATAGTTACCTTATAAAATATTTATATAAAATTGTAATTAAAATGCTATTGTGATAATATTATATATTTAATTTACTTCATATCATGCAAAATAATAGACAAATTATTAAAAATTGAACTCGTTTTAATAAATTAATTAACAATATATTATGTACTCTAAATAAACAATAATTAAATACCTACTTATCATTCTACCTACGCATAATCTATTATAATAAAAAACCGCGCATGCGCGGTAAGACTGATGCGCAACGACATAGAGTAGCGCACATGTTTTGTTTGAAATAGCTGTTCTAGTACGTAAGTACATTATACTTCAATGGGGTTAAAATTAATCTTAAAAATGACCAAAGAACCGGGGCCCCGCAAACAGCTGTAACGGCAGAAATTGTATGGACTACTGAAATGTTAGTGCGAGAAGACCCACGAATCACATATACGGACATCGAAAAGATTGTAGGCATTAGTTCGGGGAGCATTCATACCATCCTACATCAACATCTTGGAGTGATGAAGCTTTGTTGTTGATGGATCCCTCGTTTGCTCTCCGAAAGCGAAAAACAGACTCGTGTGGATTGGTGCCATGAAATGCGTCTACGTTTTGAAAACGGGGCTTCTAGGTGTTTCAGAAATCGTTACTGGTGACGAGACATGGATCTATCAATATAATCCGGAAAATAAAAGGCAATCATCGGTATGGCTCTACTCAGAAGGACAGTTACCGACAAAACTGTATGGAACCTCGCAACGTCGGCAAAAAAATTGTGGCTAGTTTTTTTTCGCGGAGCGGACATTTGTCGACGTCAATGCTGGCAAATTGTAGGTCAGTCAACTCTGAATGGTATACTGCAGTTGCATTAGCCAAAGCTTATCAAGCTGTGCGGAAGAGAAGACCAAAGACCGGGCTTCGGGGAATCATGCTGCATCAAGATAACGCCTCTTCACATACCTCCCTTAGGTGTTGAAACTCTCAGTCAACCACCCTACAGCCCTGACTTTTGCACCTTGCGATTTATTTTTGTGCCCAAGAGTCAAAGAAAAAATAAAAGGCAAGTTTTTTTCAAGCGCCGAAGAAGCCGTGGCTGCCTACGAAGAAGCGATTTCCGACCTGTCAGATAAAGACTGGCAAAAGTGTTTTCAGAGCTGGTTTAGGCGTATGGAACTTTGTATACAGCATGATGGAGAATATTTTAAAAAGATGTAAAATAAATATTAATAGTATCTAGAATACTTTTTGTATATCTCAAAACTAATTGAGTGACCTACGTAGGTAAGTAACCTCCTGAGTTCAATTAAAGGCATTAATTTCAATATTACAGTCAGGCACTGCAATTTTCTTAGATAGGGTAATTTTAAAAATTATAAAATGCTAATTGTATCCGCAGTTCCCAATGCATTATTGGTTAAATAAATTAAAACTTTATTTTTAATACTATATTCAGCCGCACGCCGAATACCCAATATTTTGCGGGCTTCCTGGCCGAATAGCGGGCAAAAGTATTAAGTATTCTTTGTAGCTTGGATTGTCTACAAGAAAAAAGGAGTAAACTACTGCCTGAAAATGAAGAAAAATTAGTCTTTCTGCACCATTATCTTCCACTTTAATCACGATAATTCGAGTGCATAGACTTTTATCTGATAGTTTTTTTTATTTTATTTTTATATTTATAATATGGAATTTATACCTGTGACTACTTTAATATTTACAAGAAAAAATAAATATAAAAAAAATAATGTTTTAATTTTACCAATAATCTGACTGCAATATTAAACCTCTTCCTTAAGTATGCGGTATTCAGCCGAATAGTACCCAGATATTCGGTATTCGACCGAATAAGCCGAATACCGAAAAACAGAAAACGGAAATTTTGTTGAAAGTCTAAAAAATATATATTTTAAGAAATTTGCATTATCTCGCTTAGGATGACTAGTGAGCTCATCAGCAGCTGTTAATGAAAATAAATATCTAAGAAATGAAAAGACATGTCCTTCCTTTTTTACACTTCCATAGTCGTATAAAAAGTAGCTAACTTTTTTCAGTTTCTTCCTCGCATAACTTCCTTGTGCAATCGATTACCACCAACGATTTTTCCGGACATATACGACTTTAGGACCTTCAAGAAAAGAGCCTACTCCTTTTTAAAAGGCCAGCAACGCATCTGCAATTCCCCTGGTGTTGCAGTTGTTCGAGGGCGGCGGTAGTCACTTACCATCAGGTGAGCCGCTTGCTCTTTGCCCCATCTACTATAAAAAAAGCTAATATGTTGCCCAGCGTTGTTAAATACCTATATATCAAATTTCACGGAAATACATCCAGTAGAATAGACAAGCTGATAAACAGACAGACAGTCAAAAATTCTAAAAGCTTTTATTATTACTTTGGATTCGGCATCCTTCATTTATTCCCTTTGATATGTTTTTTCTTGATTGTTTGGAATAAAAGACACTTTTCTACAAAATTAAGTTATGTATAGATAATTATTACTGTATAATTACTAGTTGCTTATTAGTTGACACAATTTTCTCTATTGCTGCATATTACAATTAAATAGAATCACATCATCAATTATTTCCGCATCTCTGACCTATATTTCATTGTTATTGATCGCACATCCATTTTTCATGCGCCAATTATTACTTACGCCCTCAGCAGTCGCACTAATCTTATTTCACTAACATTTTTATACGTGGTAGAGCCATACTGCAGTTATATTAGTAGTATAGTTGTAGCACGAATGGGTCAGCTCGACCGGGGAAAGACCACGCTTTCACAGAATACCAGCTTAAATGGCAGCTTAACACTACTGTGTTTCGTATGGTCAATGTAGAGAACCGGAGACCCTTTTTACTGGAATAGAGACATTCCATCTTAGTCCTCACGGCTGACAACGCATATTAATTTTGATACTTTATTGAAGATTGATGTAGAAATATATGGGTCACGGCAACCACTTACTATCTGGTGGACTGTGTGCTCGTTGGTCACGCTATCCTATAAAAAAAGTCTCTGTAAAACGAAGTGATCTATAATCGATAATAATTTTAACGACATGTGGGTTCCAATTCAAGATCTAATCACAGTTAAAATATTCAAGTTTCACGACAGTATACATTCTCTATGCAACCTGACATTTGATCGAACTCTCAGATATACTATGAATGTAATTACTCTAAGATCAAACTACTTGATCTAATCTGCGTTTGCATATTTTATTACTTGCAGCGTTAAATAGCAGCTTAAGCTTGTTGTGTTTCGTATAGTGAGTGTAAAGAACTGAAGACCCTTTTTACTGGAAACGAGGCATTCCGTTTTAGTCCTTCGAGGTGACAACGCATCTGTGATTTGATTCTTAATCGAGGATAAATGTAAATATCTATAGGCCACAGCAACCACTTATCATTAGGTGGACTGTGTGCTCGTTTATCACGCTTGTTCTATAAAAAAACGCTACTGTAGAATCTTCAGTTAGTCTTCGATATCCTACGCAACTCACATTAGACAGAAGCTCAAGCTCTAGATGTTAGGACTCTTTTTCTCCCTAGGAGTCCTTTAGGTATGACCCTCTTATCTATTTATGTCGAAAAATAGCAATACCTGCTCTGTGTTCAAATTTTTTTTTTATAAAAGTGAAGTAACAAACAAACTCACAGTCCGCTCAAGGATTAGTGGCTACTGTAGTTATACAGAATATTTTTGGAACGCTCCCGAAAACTAAGAGAGACGACAGTACCAAGTACACCTTTGATGATGGGTGGAATATAAAATCGATCCTGATTAAAGAAAAATCATCTTTTCACAACGTTTTAATAGCTTTATTCATCCTCTATCATGTTAGTACAGCTAAATGAAACGATAATTTCATTAAAAAATCATGATAATACTGAAACATAAAACCAGCAGTGGAATTACTGAATTAATATCACGTGACTAGAGGTCAATGTATGCGCGAACGCAAATTCGCGCGGCCCGCAACTAGCGGACCATACCACAATACCTAATAATTTACAACACTTGTCTAAATACCTAACTTATCTACTTAACCTACTATTTTGCCACTGTGCTTGTCTCCACGTAGCCACCTTAATCCGAATTTACAGGTTAAATAACCCAAATAACTGGTTCGATTTCGCGCTAATGAAAAAATACTTAAATGAAATGTAACCAAGATTAGAGTCATGCGTTTTTATTCATCGTGTATGTATGTTTATTATTCTCATGTATTCAGTTATGTACCTATTCAGATTAGTTCAGTACTAAGTTATTTCCAAAAATAGTTATGAAACTGCTTACCGCTATAAATCCTCCGTGGTCTTATGAGATGCGGATCAAATTGTGCTCCATTCATTTCAAGGCAGATTTGGGCTCGGTGTTGTGTCTCCTCATGCAGGCGGGGCATCATCGTGTGGTCTCCGACACAGTCCGTACGTAGTTTGTCTTTGACGCATTTCGTCAGCACTATCACACTCACGATTATAAGCCCTGTCTTTCACATACCCCACAGAAAGAAGTCTAACGGGGTCAGATCTGGTGTGGTCCTAGTTCGCCAAAACCAGCGATCATCAAATAATTCGGTGAGGCGCTCACGGACGAACCTCACGACATGTGGAGGAGCACCATCATGCTGGAACCATGTGCGGCGATATTCAGCCAACGTTAGGTCGTCTAAAATGTCAACCAACTGTTCATTTATAAAGTTTAGGTATCGCTGTCCTTTCAGTCGCTGTGGCAAAAACACTGGTCCCAGTATGCGATCCTTAAATAAACCTGCCCATACGTTAACCGACCATCGGGTTTGGTGCCCGGTTTGTCGAACAGCGTGCGGGTTAATCTCTGAATACACGTGTGTATTTCTTCGGTTCCACAGGCCGTTTCTGGTAAATTTCGATTCATCCATCCAGATAATGTGCTCAATGGAACCAGGCACACGTTGTTGCTGGTCTAATAACCAACGGCAGAAAACTCGTCGGCGGTCGTGATCTCCGGGAACTAAAGCTTGCACTTTGTGCAATTTGTATGGGCGCATTCGGTTACGCTTCAACATTTTGTGCACTGCACAGTATGACACACTTTTTCCATCCCGACGTCTTAACAATTTATTTAGCGATACTTCGTGTACCTAGGTTCGGATACCTAACATGTTGCCGTATTCACGAGCACTATAAACGTACGCGTTAGACATTATTAAAACAAAAAACGTAACAACAAGAATAATACCAACACGTATTCACAAGTAATAACAATAACAATTTAATGAACAAAACGGTTGAACTGTCGCTCGCGCACGCGTGTACAAAATCAACACGGAACTGTCTCAAAAACTAAAACAAACGAACCCTGCCAAGACTGAAACCTACTGTGTCGTAGCGTGAGGCGACACCAGCCGGCCGGTTTAGACATTGTTTCGCAACGAGCTAGATACAGGTCGACAGTGGAGGGAGTGTGGGTACAGTCGCGTTCTAAAGTACTACATGGTATTGGGCTATTGTTTTATAATATTATAGTAATTAATTGTTTTATTGTAGAATCATAATAAGTGTTTTACTAGCTACTTAGAACTTTGGAAGAGGTTGGAATTAAAAATGGATAAAGTTTACTTGAGCATTATTTGTTATTTCTATCGTAAAATATAAAGTAGTTTGTAACAAGAAAACTTAAGCGAAGGGTGACACGCTGTCCATTATGTCGTCTTGGGTCACATGGAAGCCAGATGTTGATGGTGTGTTGGTGTTACTGGATGCTACTTCATCATCACTTTCATCTTCGCTTGAGTTTCTGTCATCAGGTCGATCACATGGTAATTTTTTCGGTATTTTTCCTCAACACTTTTAACTTTACTGCACAATTTTCCCCATTCACCTTCTCCTATCATATTTACCTTTTCGTTCACTAGTTCAGTCATAAAAAAATAGATATAAATAATTTTTCTTTCCTTCCTTTTTAAAACCATCGTCACGAGTCACAAAGTAAGCTGTGTATGCGACTGTATTTTGGGAGCGAACAAAGCGTGGGAACCAATTAAGTGCGGCCACAGTAATACTGGCGGATTGTTCCCCCGTCGCGCCTCCTTCGTAGCACTCACTCATAAATCGCTCAGTGCCCAGGTTAAAGGCCAGCGTTATTTTTTCAGCGTTCGCGCGTACATTGACCTCTAGTCAGGTGATATCAATTCAGTAATTCCACTGCTGGTTTTATGTTTCAGTATTTTCATGATTTTTTTTATGAAATTATCGTTTCATTTAGCTGTACTAACATGATGGCGCGTGAATAAAGCTAATAAAACGTTGTAAAATGATGATTTTTTTTCATCAGGATGGAATTCATTTGTGACCCATGATCAAAGGTATACTTGGTACTGTCATCTGTCTTAGTTTTCGGGAGCGTTCCAAAAATACCCCGTATATACTCTCGGCCAACTCTATACAAAGAAAGCTTTCCTCAAGGGTGAAAACGCATAATATGTATTTACATATTAGGTGAAAACACATAATATGTAGCTACATATTATGCGTTTTCACCCCTGAGGACTAAGGTAGTATGCCCCACAGTCTATAATTATACTAGTTCTCTATGTCCTTCAGACTTCCGTTCGACTGTAAGTTCTATTATCATTTCTTGTCTCTTCAGTGCAAAAGGAGCCAGCTCACCTTGGCTCCTTCTTTCCGATATGTATCTGGAATATACCAATCGCCTTCAGTTGTTGGGAGTTGAGATATCCTCAAATATGAGGGCAGTACATTGAGTCCAAGGCCAAATCAGCTGCAAGGAAGATAGGAGACCTTGCAAAGGTGCGGCGATACTTCACGCTGGCACGGCTGCTTACTTTATATATTGCTGCCATATATGGACTGGAGCTGCAAAATGCCTAGCAGCTTTGGACTCAATGAAAGGGTGTGGTAAGAGGATTATTATATGGTGTCAAGAACACAGCGCTTAAACTTATTCTTTCATATTTAAGTAATAGAATGCAGAAAGTTATTATCAATGGTAAAAGTTCTTCCGGGTCACCTATACTAATGGGTGTCCCTCAGGGCTCCATTCTCGGCCCATTCCTATTTCTAGTGTATATTAATGACTTACCTTCCCTTGTAGGGGATAGTCATGATATAGTATTATTTGCTGATGATACTTCCTTGATTTTTAAACTTAAACGTCAATCATTTAAATGTGACGAAGTGAATAATGCTATATCAAAATTAGTGCATTGGTTTAACGTTAATAATCTACATTTAAACGGAAACAAAACTAAATGAATTAAATTTACAACAACGAATGTTAAAATCTGAGAACCAATGTGTTTTTAAATGGGGAAGAACAGAGCCCTGTTGAATCCAATGTTTTTCTTGGCACCACTCTCGGCGAAAAGCTTCAGTGGGGCCCCCATATGTCCAAACTAGCAAGCAGACTAAGTTCTGCAGCCTATGCTGTAAAAAAGATTAGAGGTCTCACTAGTGTCGAGACAGCTAGATTAGTTTATTTCAGTTATTTCAATAGCATAATGTCTTATGGGATTTTGCTATGGGAATATGCGACTGATTCAGAAACTATTTTTATTTTACAGAAGAGGGCCATTATAGCTACTTACAACCTAAAACCGAGAGAGTCTCTTAGAGATAAATTTAAAGATATAAATATATTAACTTTGGCCTCTCAGTATATTTACGAAAATATAATGTATATTCACAAAAACATAGGTAGTTTTAGTAAAAAAGTGATATACATTCTGTAAACACTAGGAACAAACACAAGCTAGTGATACCAGTTTCTCGACTCCACAGAGTCAGTAATTCATTCTTGGAGCAATGTATACGCTATTACAACAAGGTCCCGGAAAGTGTGCAGGCTCTCTCTATTACCAAGTTTAAATGTTTTGTTAAGTTGAAACTGCATAAGAAATATATTTTTATTATTAGTTTATTTTTGCTGTACCACCTCCCATAAGTTAATCTCTACTTTGCCTAATGATTAACTGGGACAACATTTCCATAGCATAATGTTATGCTTTGGAAAATCCTATAACTTATGGGATTTTGCTATGGGGAAATGCGGCTGATTTAGAAACTATTTTTGTTTTGCAGAAGAGGGCCATAAGAGCTATTGACAACCTTAAACCAAGAGAGTCTCTTACAGAAAATTATAAAGAAATAAATATATTAACTTTGGCTTCTTAGTATATTTACGGAAATTTTATGTATGTTCTTAAATACAAAGATAGTTTAAGTAAAAAAGTGATATATATATTCTGTAAGCACTGGGAACAAACACAAGCTAGTGATTACCAGTCAGACTCGACTCCACAGAGTCAGTAATTCATTAGTGGGCCAATGAATACGCTATTACAACAAAGTCCCAGAAAATATACTAGGTATCTCTATTATTAAGTTTAAATATTTAATTAAACAAAAACTGTATAAAAGGGTTATTATAGTATAAATAAATACATGGTTGATAATAACCCCTGGGAATGAGGTGGTCGCTTCCAAGCTGTTTCTGAAAAAAAATTTTGTACAAACCAATAATGTTATAAAAAGCCTTTAAAAAAAGTCACTCTGGGTTTCTTGCTGGTTTTTCCCAGGACAGAGGTTTTTTTTCGAACCAGTGGTAAAGTAAAAAATGACTCTCAATCAGAATTACACATGTGACCTATATTGAATAAAAAAATATTCTATTCTATTCTATTCTATTGGTGACCCGAATTTAGTTAAATCAATCATACCAGCCTCGAACACAGGCGTAATGTAGCCAGCCTTTCGGTTTTCTACAGGATGCATTTCGGAGAGTGTACGCAGGAATATCATAATTTAATTCCTCCCTCTCCCTTCCACCATCGGACAACCAGACGTTTGGCCAGTCTCCACCCTTTCATTGATGACTTACCACGCATTCGTACCAAACGGCTTGCTGCGTCATACATCATGCGTACAGCAAAAGAGTGGAATAAGTTGCCATCATCTGTTTTTCCATCCGATTACAGTGTAGGTGTCTTCAAGGCAAGAGTGAATAGGTTTTGTTAAGTCAGTGCGCTTCACCATCTTAGGCTACATCACCACTTAACATCAGGTGGGATTGTTGTTAAGCGCTGGCTTAAAATAATATTAAAAATATTAAATTAATTAAAAAAAAACTAAGGCTTACTGCTTATGATTAGAATTTAGAATAGCCATAGATAGAAAGCAGTAGAGTCCTGAGGCCTGACCAGTAATAGATAATACCTGCAATTTACTGAAAAAATATCTAAGTGATATTTTTTAAAGTTGCAACAAATACGGGACATTCTAAAAAACATCATATTAACTCGTACACATAATGAGAATACCGTCGCAAATATGTCAGACCTTAAAATAGCCAACCGGTAATTATAGGTATTGCGAAAACAGCGGAAATGAGTGGCGGGGCTCTCCACTTATAAAATGTACTCCGTAGACGAGGCGGCCGGTTAAATCCATGGTTCATTGTCCATAGGCCGGGTTGATGATAATGACTTATTTATCTCAGTCAAAAATGCGTTAGGATTTATAAATTTGTACATTTAATAGTTTTTAACAGTGATGATGATTTAAAAATATAATTTTGATTACAGTATATTATTAAATCTCGACTAAATTATCTACATATTAAAATCTTTTTCACCATCATCAGTCTGAAAATAGCAACTTCTAAGTGTGGACCCCTTTTTTTATTTTTTTCTTTATTTGGGATAACAAACAATTGTACAATATAATCCTGTTATTAAACACAATACTATACATTTATTTAAGCTTAATAATCAAACAATCAACACCGTTATCAACATATTACTATTGGGTTGGTCTCTTCCATTACAAGCAGAATGACGATTGCAGTACCAGATGTTTCATAAATATGTTTGACGCTGCTTTTCGTAGCCAGTCTTAGTATTTTAACTGTTTTCTACAAAGGAGGAGGTACTCCATTCGCGTGTATGGTTTTTTCATGTGTTCTTTTTTTATTTGAAAGCTGGTGCTTCTCATGTAGTCCCACATAAAGGAGACAATCTTTTTAGGCCCACTAGAAATTGTAACATATCTTAATTTTATTACATATAAAAAGATACAAATTTATTACAGTAAACGACCTAAAAATTTTATGAAAATCTAACCGGAATGATGAAATCTGAAAAAAGGTAGTTTTGATATTCGTCTTCTGGCTACTGTAAAGAAAAAAAAACGCGTGTTACATAATATGTTGATATTAGCGCCATCGCATAGACAACAAGAGCACTACACAATTTTAACACATTTTGTGATTTTGTGTTTTTACACAAACGATCATCGCGACATAAGTTTTTACAATATTTTCAATATTTTTCTATTTTATACTAGGGATCTGCCCCGGCTTTGCACGAGTGATTTTTGGATCTCGGCACCAGCGTCATCTATCACGTCCAATTGAGTTTTAAACCATCTAGGGACCACTTAAATACACATAAGAAATTTATCAAAATCGGTAGAGCCATTTTCGAGATTTTGCGAGACTAACAGACAACAATTGACTTTTATATATAGAGATATACGACATGACGTTAATGTTAAAGACAGAATCGCCTATAACGTAGATAGTGTTAGTTAATCTTTATTACAACTTGGTGATAAAGGTCCAATGTACGCCAATGATATATTTAGCAAACACATGTAATTGAAAATAGTAGGTAACGGATATAACGTCCTTACATGGTAATAAAACTATAAACAATAGTTTTGGTCGAACGCTGAAACACGTCATTCTTTATTATTAATCAAAAGGTTAAATATACATTTTCATGATTTTAGGGTTTTACGAAAATAAGGTAAATCTTATACAAATTTTACCACATATTTTACCACCTAATTGAGATTACGTCCAACAATCTTAAAATAAATTTTTCATAATTTCTAACCAAAATACCAACTATATATTTTCACGAACTTACGTTTAAAAATGAAAGATTTTCCTATAATATTCATTTTTCCCTAAAAGGTTATTTCCCTTATACATCGCAAGATCGTTTTGTTAGTACAGACTTCATAAAAAAAAAGAAACAGTTAAAAATTCTGATAATTCACGATCAAAGATTCAGAAAGCCAAACTCGTTAATTTCAATAAATAAATAAAATAATTCAAGTTTCTCATTTATACAATTGAAACACTTTATTCATTCAAGTTGTAACTTATTTAATGGGTAACTTTTATCTAACATTTGAAAAATTAGCCCTAAAGACCTGTGCTCACGATTTATAAGAGTAACTTATGAAGTAGTTAAGTTAACTACTTAAAGCACTGATCAAAACGAGCTATTTGAACTTTCTAGTATTATGGACTCATGAACAGTTGCTTATTTATCTTCTAACTTAAAGTTAGTTATGTTGAACTACCTAAGTTTTCTAATAAAGTAAGATATTCTAGTTTTCATGACAACCGTAATATACTGCTTTATTGAAGACTAGCAATTTTTATGAGTGTCATTTCTGTTCTAATATATTTAGTTCTAAAATAACTTGAACATGATTTTAAATTATGGAAACAAAAATTTAATCGATAATAGTGATGACAAGCCTTCGAACACGAAGATAATTACCAAAAAACTGTGCAGGCGATAACGCAGGATGCGGCAAAATAGAAGACGATGTGCTGCACAACAATCTATCTAATCTATATCATCGCCTCTTTCATCCGATTTAATGCCTGCAGGGTCGTCTCAGAGCAAGCAATAGATATCTGCCACTATTGGAGAAGGAGAACGAGGAGAACGATGCGTTGGATTATACATATTAATATATACCCCATAAGAGCGTACTTTAGGGCTAAAGGGAAAGAAACTACAATTAGGTTTTTTTTTAATTTATAGTATTTATGTCTGTCTTTTATGTCACCCTACAAACGAGCACACAGTAAATGGTTGCTGTGACCCACAGACATCTACATCTATCCTCGTTTTCGAATCAACATGCAGATGAGTTGTCACCCGTGAGGATTAAGATGGATTGCCTCTTTTCCAGTAAATAGGGTCTCCGATTCTCTACACTCACCATACGAAACACAGCACTACAACTATACTACTATAGCTGCAGTATTGCTCTACCACGTAAAACCACGTAAGTACCAACTGTTGCAGTAACTAAACAAAACTTACTACTACGACTACTCGATACCATATAGAATACTTCACAGCATGTAATAACATATAATGGGCCTGACAACCTATAAATCAGAACACTACAGTGGATTGTGTATGGGGCGTAAATCGGAGCTCGGGCAAAATATGGATGTAAATTGAGGGCCGAGAAAAAAGTACTTTAATTACGAACGAAATATCAGAAAATATACAAGAGTTATAAACGAGCATATAGTCCACCTGATGGGAAGTGGTTGTTGTACCTATACACAACTACATCTATTCTTCAACCAAAATTTTGCGTAGTTAACAGTGACCATTGAGATGGAATGTCATATTATCAGTAAACAGGCCCTTTTTACTGGAAATGAGGCATTCCATCTTAGTCCTCACGGGTGAAAACGCATCTGCATTTTAATTCGCAAACGAGTATAGATGTAGATGTCTATGGGCCACAGCAACCACTTACCATCAGGTGGACTGTGTGCTCGTTTGTCACCCTTATCCTATTAAAAAAAAACAGAACAATGGTAGTTCAACAGTGGTAGAGCCACGCGGCAGCTTTTGCTGTCGCACGGATGGGCCGGCTCGAACCGGGGTGGTACCACGACCTCACAGAAAACCAGCGTGAAGTAGAGGTTTACCTCTGCGTTACGCTTGGTGAGTGCAGGTTGCCGGAGGCCCTTTTAACTGGAAATGAGGTATTCCATCTTAGTTCTCACGGGTGACAACGCATCTACATTTTGATTTGTAATAGAGGATAGATGTAGATGTCTATGGGCCGCAGCAACCACTTACCATCAGGTGGACTGTGTGCTCGTTTGTCACCCTTATCCTATAAAAAAAAAGTAAACAGAAGTCGCTTTCCTAGCAAGCTGTACTTAAGGGAAATGTGAGAATTAAAACAGTTTTATTTAATGAAATTGAATAGTATCAATTATTATCAACTCCCTACGAAATAAACATTACTTAGAGCGAGCGATATTAATGCTGGGTCACGTTTTAAACACTTTCGGTGTCTGGTCATGTTTTTATTCGTGTTTATAAAATAAAGTTGGGGTTTGTATATATTTCCATATCCCTTACTGCAGTTAGGTGGGAGAGGTAATGAGAGAAGCACGTGCTCATGAAGAAGAAGAAGTGGTGTAAGAGAATCCACTAGCCCAAATGATCATGTGTCATAGGAGGCAACAGAGGGAAATTAAACAGGAGATGGGCAGCAGCATCTTCTTGATGGCCACTCCATCACAATAAGCTTCAGTTGTCAACTCTCCTGCGAAACGTGGTAAGTATGAAAAATATTAACCTGTTTGGTGATCTATCTATCTTCAGCACTAGACATTCGATAGGCTGTTCTCAAAAGACTATGAGAAATGCCAGAAAAATATTATGGCTTCTGATAGATCATGATATGCCATTCCGCTTACACTAGACATAAAATGCCCTGGTACATCCGGTAATTCCACCATCTATCCGGAATCCGAGGTCGATTTCTCGCCGAAACCGAAGGCGATTAATCGGCTATCATCACAACCTTCAGCCGAAGCCGAACCGAAGGCTTAATCCTAAAACCGTACTCATCTGAAATGATCACTACCCGTACTCAGCGGTATAGGTGAAAAAGAAAACGATTTTTTTAGACACATTTATCAGTCTTTAATTAAAATAACAAATATCTTAGTATTACGAACTTTTAACACAGTCTGCGCAAACTTTGCTTTGGAGGTTGCTACAAATAAATACTTTGCACTTGATGTATCGAACTCACGACTTACGATCTTTTCTTCTTAGACACATGTGTAATATAAATG
Source organism: Parnassius glacialis (assembly GCA_033319125.1). NCBI lineage: Eukaryota > Metazoa > Arthropoda > Insecta > Lepidoptera > Papilionidae > Parnassius > Parnassius glacialis. The sequence goes on from JAVANC010000018.1 coordinate 24,439,799, forward strand.
AGTGTACACATATTTACACACGCACACATAACTAACTCCCATAATTTAATCTCTGCTTTACCTAATGGTTAACTGGGAGAGGACGCCATAAGGCATTAAGTCCGCCATATGTACTATTTAACATAACATTTCCATAGTATAATATCTTATAGGGTTTTGCTATGGGGAAATGCGGCTGATTTCGAAACTATTTTTGTTTTGCAGGAGAAGGCAATAACAGCTTACAATACAACCTTAAACGGAGAGTTTTTTAGAGAAAAACTTTAAGAAATAAATATATTAACTTTGGCTTCTCAGTAAATTTACGAAAATTTTATTTATGTTCACAAAAACAAAGACAGTTTTAGTAAAAAAACTTTACGTTTTAGTAAAAAAAGTGATATACACTCTGTAAACACTAGGAACAATCACAAGCTAGTGATACCAGTCGCTCAACTCCACAGAGTCAGTAAAGCTTCGCTCAGATCTACCAGCACGTAGCGTACCCAGCACGTAAAGCGCGGCGCCCACCTACGTAACGTAACACGTGATCTGACGCGTGATTTGACGCGTAACTTGTCACTCGCCTCAACATTCAAAGGGATTGTATGCAGTAGCGCCCATTCGCGTGGCGTGACACCGCATGACCTGACGTGCCATTTAGCTTGCTACTAGTGACGCATTGAAGTGGCACGTAACACGTAACATGTAGTGACTTTATATGCAAAATGAAAGGCGACCTAGCTTTCAATATTAAATTCATTGAGTTAGTTCATGAAAGACCATGTTTATATGATTATACTAGACCCGAAATACAGTAAGAGGACCTCGCCAGATGCTTCTTGCAACTTGTAGTGCAAATTTATGCGAAATGTAATTCTAACTGCTTAGTAAAATTGAAGGTACCACCACTTTTCAAATTTTTTCCCTTAGGAATGTACTCAAAATCTTCTGCTGACATTTTGAATGTTTGAAATCTATAGCAAAACAAGGGCATGTTTATACTCTACAGGCGACATTTTGGCTGAAACTAAATTCTGTGACATGCTATTGTTGCATAGGTTGGTGCAAGCAGTGTCACTCGTGGTCACGTCAGAGCATCGTCAGAATCATGCTACAAGCCATGTCGAAATCATGTAGCTTAGGTGGGCGCCGCGGCTAACGTGGCCGACACTGCACAGACAACAGTTTTCACTTCTCACGCACCCGGCATGAACAGACGTCATCAGGTAAACTATAAAGTGCACGTGCTTACAAGATTTTTCGTAAATAAAATCTTTCTTGCATGAATCTTGAAGTTTTTCTGCTACTTCTTTCCATGCGTAATCTTTTTTTTTGTTGTCACTGTACCTGCGATCACACACATCATACCAAAATTTATTAGACACCCGCAGACACGCACCAGCACAGACAAAACATTCTTGTTGAGAATGCTGGCCAGCATAGATAATAAACTAGGCCAGTGCCGGCCCGTGTCTGCGCGTACACCCTACGCTTGCGTAAGCTAGATCTGAATATATCTATATATAGTGTATAAAATAATATTATTTTGTCTGCCACGCCACGTGTCTGGCATGCTCAATGTCTGTAGATCTGAACGAAGCTTAATTCATTCTTGAGGAAATGTATACGCTATTACAACAAAGTCTCAGAAAATATATAAGATATCATAGAGGTGTTTTTAATTAATTAAATATTTAAACTTGGTAATAGTACCAAGTTTAAATATTTAATTAAACAAAACCTGTATAAAAAAGGGTGATTATAATGTAAATGAATACATGGTTGATAATAACCCCTGGGAATGAGGTGGTCGCTTCCAAGCTGTTTTTAAAATAAATTTTGCAAATAGTTTGTAATCATTTAAATTGTAAAATTTGCTGATTCTCCCCAGGATAAAGGATTTTTTTCGAACCAGTGGTAAAATAAAAAATTACTTTTCATAAGAATTACTCGTAATCAATCTCGAATAAAAATTATTCTATTCTATTTTATACTAAAAAAAATTTTGTGCATAAAAGTTTAAATAACTAAATACCTAACTATATGAGACATATTCCCATTTTGGCATTATCAGACACCAGCCAAACCTTGCATATCCTCTTTTTTCCTAAGATATAGCCCTTACTTTGTAAGTCGGTACCAAACCAAAGTATGGTTGGTTTGGTCGATCACTAGTTGCCGGCCTTGCATGAAATACTACGCTATATTCTTGAAGGTCCCAAAGTCGAATCGATCCGGAATAAACCGCTGGTGACAGTAAATTCCACAGTTCACAGTTGTTGACCCGAACCATCGAGATGATGAGGATCAAATTTCGAGTTCTGTAGCAGTGTACGATGGTGGAATTCAACAGCTGGATTTAACCCGAACAATTTCTGAGGGCACTTCCCATAGTAAATGATATGGAAAATGTACAGAGATGCATGCGTCTCTTCGCAGGGCCAGCGGATCAAGCCGTTTGGGATGAACTTGGTCGTCGACGATTCGGGCCGCTCGCTATTTAATGCAGATACGTGTAAGAAGCTGTTACTGGGGTGCCTTGACTCAGATATGAAAACAGTATTCCATGTGAGACCGAACCTGCGCTTTGTAAAGCTGCAAGTGGTGGACTGGCATGAAATACCATCTCCTTCTATTGAGAACACCAAGCTTTATTGATGCCAGTTTAACCTTTCCTACCTACCTACCTTACTGCGAAACTGTACGTGTCTAGAATTGTCGTTGCCAAGAATTCTGACTGAGTCAGCAAGAAGAGTGCCCTAAAATTCATTCGCCAAAGGGGTTCTTTTAGCTCTAAAACGCAAACCTGTGTCTTTGGAGGTTAAACTGGACAATATTTAGTTGCTTACACTCGAAGACTGTTTAACAAAGACTTGACTTTAGGCATAAGTGTGTTTCGGCAGTCAATTCCTAGTGAATATTAGTAGTAGTGGATTAGCTTTTAAAATGTATATACACAGTCAGGTCATAAGTATTGTCACACAGTAAAAACTTTTCTTTTAGAATGCTGGCCACAAAAAAGTTTACAGAATTCGAATTTCGAATTGTTCATGAAAATAAAACTGTATACTTTTTAGAATTTTACTCATTTTTAATTATGGAGTGGACGCTTAAAGAAGACCGAGTTGCAGTTATTGCGTTGCATCGTTGCGGTTACGCGCCAATTCAAATTTTTGACATACTGAAAAATTTTAATATAACCAAAAGATTCGTTTATCGTACCATCAAACGATACAATTAAGACTCTAGTGTAGATGACAGGTCAAGAAGTGGTCGCCCTCGGTCTGTTAGGACTCCAGCAGTGATAAAAGCTGTGAAGGCGCGAATTCAAAGAAATCCCAAACGTAAGCAGAAACTGTTGGCCCTTCAGATGGGGTTAAGCAGAACCACGGTGAAAAGGATGTTAAATGAAGACTTAGGGCTTCGGGCATATCGAAGAAAAACAGGACATCGTTTGAACGCTCGTCTAATGGACCTGAGACTGAAGAGATGCCGCGCTTTGTTGAAGCGGTACGCGGGAAAAAAATATCGGGAAATATTTTTTTCGGATGAAAAAAGTTTTACCGTAGAAGAGAGCTACAACATACAAAATGATAAGGTGTACGCACACAGTAGTGAAGAAGCGAGCAACCGTATTCCGCGTGTCCAACGAGGTAATTTTCCATCCTTGCTCATGGTACGGTTGGGAGTTTCTTATTGGGGCTTAACAGAGGTACATTTTTGTGAGAAAGGTGTAAAAACGAATGCAGTGGTGTATCAAAATACAGTCCTGACGAACCTTGTGGAACCTGTTTCTCATACCATGTTCAATAATAGGCACTGGGTATTCCAACAAGATTCGGCGCCAGCTCATAGAGCGAAGAGCACACAAGACTGGCTGGCGGCGCATGAAATCGACTTCATCCGGCACAAAGACTGGCCCTCCTCCAGTCCAGATTTGAATCCGTTAGATTACAAGATATAGAAAAACTTGGAGGAAAAGGCGTGCTCAAAGCCTCATCCAAATTTGGAGTCGCTCAAGACATCCTTGATTAAGGCAGCCGCCGATAGTGACATAGACCTCGTTCGTGCTGCGATAGACGACTGGCCGCGCAGATTGAAGGCCAGTATTCAAAATCACGGAGGTCATTTTGAATAAACTTTAGTGTCATAAGAATCTATGTTTTGTAAGTTCATTCTGGTATATAAATGGTTACATAATGAATAAACTTGTTTTAATTATTTTTATATTAACCATGTGACAGAATTTATGACCTGACTAGGTATAATTAGTTGTACTTTACTGTATTTTTGGGATTTACGAGTATATATTATATTTTATATACACTCATAGTGCTATGTATCGGCAAATGTAAGAGGCTATTAAGAGAATCGCCAGAAAGACCTCTCAGCTCCAATAGATATTGGTATGATCAATCACCATTCCATTTATACCAAACTTAAGATATTTAAACCAGTGACGGGAAAGAGCGTCAATCGTGCGAGGCGAATATAGCAAAATCTACCTTCAACAGGTAAGGTCAATGCCAGTTGTAGACTATTACGTGCTGATGAAGAAGAATTTATAGATTTTTATGAATTATTTAAATTCAATACAAAAATAACCTTGAAATAACACATTAAATATATTATTTGTATAACTTCAGCCACTCTTAATGTTTCAATAGTAGCCATAAGCCAGTTACGGAACGATCTACTCGTATTTGTAAGAATTAAGTACCTTTACCAAAGTTTTAATAGATTCTATTGATGCGAACAAAGTTAATTTGGTCGAACAATAAAACATTTGTTCTAGAGCGGACATAATGGGTTGGGGGAAAAAATTCTTCATTTTTTTTCAAAGTTTAATTATATTTAATTATAATATATATGTGCCATTTTGTTCAATAATTTGTTACCATATTGTAGATAGCAACATAATTCCGTTGCTGTAAAAATCTTGAGATTTTTTATTAAAAAATGCGACAAGTAGTTTTAACAGTACTCTCTTGATGTTTACCTAACACTATCCAAAAAATTCTTTATGGTGGATGCATTAACACTTCCAAACGAAGCTTTCTCAAATTTTACTGAGTAGCAAAAGATGTCTGTGGTCTGGCGTTATCATGATGAAAGACCAATCATTTTCTGTTGATCAATTTCGGCTTTTCTCAATTACTTGCATGAGTCTCATTAGTTGTTGGCAGTAGAGATCCGAATCGATGGTTTTACCCGGCGGTAAAAGCTCATAATAAACGATACCCTTCCAATCCCACCATATACCAGAAATTTACATTATACACACAGCATCACCTATTATTATTATTGCTTGTTAATCTGGGTTTCGCTACAGTCATGATGAAAAAGATCATGGTCAAAAGGTAGTCAAGCTCCGCATTGACTACCCTTACCTATCTTTTTCGCACGTTCTTGTCTTGGTGATGCAAATTTTATCACCAGTGATCAATCTTTTTGAAAATGGTTCTGTTTTATTACGTTTCAATAGAGAATCGGAAATGAGTACACGATTCATTAGGTTTCTTTCGGTGAGCTCGTGTGGTACCCAAATATCGAGCTTTTTTGTATAGCCAGACTTTTTCAAATTAGTCAGAATTATTTTATGGTCACTCCTAAATTCCTCAGCTATATCGTTACTACTATGCCAATCTTGCTCCACTTTTTCAAAAATTCCATCGAATTTTTCCATACGAGGGCGACCAGAGCGGGCTGCATCTTTGACATCAAAATTCTCGGACTGAAAACAACAATCAACTTTATTCTAGTCCTACTGACACTACATTAGTTCCATATACGACACAAACTTTTTTGTTTGCAGTTTGAGTTGAATTTATCCGTTTTACGTAAAAAAAATTTTTTTATTGGGTAGGGTGACAAACGAGCACACAGTCCACCTGATGGTAAGTCGTTGCTGTGGCCCATAGACATCTACATCTATCCTCGTTTGCGAATCAAAACGCGTTGTCGCCCGTGAGGACTAAGATGGAATGCCTCTTTTCCGGTAAAAAGGGTCTCCGGATCTCTACACTCACCATACGAAACACAGCAGTGTTAAGGGTATTCTGTAAGAGTGTGGTCTTTCCCCGGTCGAGCCGACCCATTCGTGTTACAACTATACTACTAATATAGCTGCAGAATGGCTCTACCACGTATGAAAACTATACTTCGGAATGTATCGAATTTCTTCATTAGATTCACTTATTTTGGCGGACAGTAAAATAATTTAAAAATGGCGGAAAAGTGTTTTTACTTTCTCTTTTTCTTTTTCTTAATGCCCTATATGTATTGATATCAAAACAAGTCAGATACAAACAGCAGAACTAAAGAGATTTTTCTTCAATTTTATGCAAAAAAATACGAAGAAAAGTTTTCCCCGACCTATTATATCGTAATAAATCGTAACTTTTGAAATTATGAGCCTATTAATTGTTAGAAATATTAATAACATACAAAATTTATTATGTATAATGTATATAATAATATTTATATTACAATTGGTACATATAACGTATAATAAAAAAAATAATTACAATCGGTTCATAAACAAAGAAGTTATGCCCGAACATACATAAAAAATCTACAGACGGTTTGATCTCCTCTTTTTTTAAGTCGTATAAAAAAAGAAAATTATAAAATCTGAACCCGATCGGTTGCGCTGTGATCGAGTTATTAATAGATTTGATATTTACACTGTAAAAGTCCGAAGTGAATTCAGAGGGAAACTCATCGCGCTACCTACTGGAAAGAGCAGAACAAAGTTTGCCGAGCCAGCTAGCACATAAATAAAATAAGATCGCGCTACAGTATCTGATGTTTTGACACGTTTCTTTAATTTTCAAATATATATATTAGTATCTATATTTCAATAAGTATTGTCCAAAATATATGACTGCTATATAGTTTTTTAGTTGGCAGACCAAAAAAATGTTCGGTGTGTTATTGTGTAGTATGCTAAAGTATCGTAAGTTGTAATCTTTAAACTAAAATATAATTTAAAATCTTTATCATTTGGTATATTTAATTATATACCATATGACAATGTAATTTCAAGGCCCCACTGTGAATACGTAAACTCTACAAACTTGTATAAAATAGAATATGTTATAGTATAAGTTAAAATATATATATATATATATATATATATATATATATATATATATATATATATATATATATATATATATAAATCATTCGTCAGATCTATATAAATATATTATAGAAATCATTGCCGAAGTTTCCTTTAAAATACAAGATTATGTATCTTTTACAATCATTGTTGTAAAATAATAAGCATACTTTTGAATTCTTTTTACCCGTTGTATTATAAATTTTTGTCATTTTTTATTCTTCAATTCTTCATTGAATTTTATCTATACAATAAATAATATTGAAGTGTCTGTTTTTAATGTCGAAATAACAGCTTTTTACTATATGCATATGAAAGTAGATACGGTACTTATAACAAAAACACGATTTTTAACATTTTTGTCTGTCTGTCTTTCTGTCTATCTGTGTGTTCCGGTTAATCCGGTTATAAGAAGTGACTTAGGCTACTTTTATTTTAGAAAAAGAATTAGGGTTCCGCGCAAAAAAATTAAAACCCATGAAATCCAATCGTAATAAGTTACGCGCGGGCGATGTCACGTGGAACAGCTAGTTTCAAATAAGATGCTTTTAGAGATACGATGTATTCGAAGCTTTATAAAATTATTCCACTAAGTGCATCGACTACAACTTAGCCTTCCATCTTCAAAGGGAAATTTTCCAGTAATAGAAAATTAATTAATGCCCATCACGACTTCTCTATAAGATGTTTCTAGTTATGTAGGCAGGCGGACCGGCGATCGCATTGGAATAGAATGGAATTTAATTGGCAGTTACAAGGTTTGATTTTGCTGATGTCACTATTGACTATTGCACGCCTCATAACGCGAAACGTTATTGGGTAGTGTAAAGTGTAGGTAGTAGAAGAACGCCTCCATCATAACCATATTACACATGCCATAAAATGAGTAGCCGTATATCAAGAAAACACTGTAATTAATCCATCTTATATTGTCTAAAAATAATTTTATACTGCTAATTTGAAAAAAGACGGTTTGAATTTTTGTTACGTGGATGTTTATATTTTATATGTGGTTACAATAACTCCCGAAAAAATTGACGTATAGAGACCGCGTTTTTTATTAGCTTCAGAATTACATCAACTGGTCCCCTATTTCATATCAATAGCCTACGCGTCGTTTATAAGTTTAATTGTTATCAAAAATTTAAAGGCGCTTTCATATTTTTTTAGCCCTTGATAGACAAAGGACAAATATATCATGTGCCTATATCGATTTATTACGGTAAATATTTTTTCCTTGTAGGTTTTATAAGTCAGGAATACAATTTATATTTTCTCATCAAAATTAAATTAAACGCTCATGAGGGGTGCATATTTGTATTTTCCAAACTATGCCTATGTTTTATTAGGCAGTTATCTTAACTTTGTTACTGCAGAGCACATACTTTTGAATATTTTTGATTTATTCTCTAAACATCTTAGTAGGATGATATGATTTTTCGTATCAAAATTATGAATAATATATTTAAACAACCTATGTCTGCTTTTCTAAATTCATACTATCGCCCATTCATGAAATGTATATTCAAGTGATAAATCTCTTTGATATATTACTTGAATAATCGTAGTTCTACATTGTAAATCTGGTCTGGTTTACGTCTCACAACAAAACTCTAATAATTAATTTTATATAAATTCAGTTTCTCTCCATACCCACAAAAGTTATATTAACCTTATTCTTATGGGCGTTCCTAAGTATAATGTTAACCACATAGAGAGAATCGATTAGAGTATGTAATAAACATCAATAGAGAAACCTCCTTGAGCTTTATTACAATTCGGTGATAAACCGTTATATTGAATATAATCCTTTGTCATACAGTATACTTTATTGCTAGGGAGTGACATCACTTAGGGCGCGTTGAAAATATGTCGGTATTATCGTATGCCTTTGTTATTAACGAGTTTCTTTAGTACAACACTTTGTCTAAAATTAGAAAAGATATTTTATGACTATTTGGTACAATACAAATTAACTTTTAATATTAAAGTGGTGTTAAGACATTCTGTTTATCAGAATAAAAGCCCCACCTTTAGAATATGAAATAATTTCATTCATAAAGTTATTTTATGTTGGCTTTTATTTTTTATTAAAAGTATTTTTTTATATTTTGAGAGGGATAAGGAATATCACAATCTCAATGTCATCGGAATATTTCTATTTCTTCTAGTTTTTATGTCCTATTTTATTAATCACTTCATACCCTATTTTTCCACTTTAAGTTGAATTCACTAACTGTTTCGGAATCAGATAAAGCCAGTGCTTAGTAGTGGACAGTTTTAGGCTGTAATTTAGCTTTTTCTTTAATGAACATTGAAGGTACTAATGGACCAAGATGGACGAATTTCGCTTTTGCTGTTAATAGTTTTTTCGTATCTTGCATCACTAATTATTGTGGGTTACTTACTTACAAAACTTTAATGTAAAATTTTAATATCGTTATCTACCCAGATGTATTCCTGAGCAGAAAAATAGACTTATTACCTAACAGACCTAATTATAGTAGTAGAGCGTTTTTTCATTTCATTTTAACAATGAGGCAATAAACTTCTAACACAAAAATACATAAATTAAAATTAAAATTTTGAACAACCGACCTCAATATAAATTATTAAGCATAGCTAAAAAAACTATTGTTCAGACCTTAATTAAATTTATATGGGGCTACATGTAAAGCACCAGCTATCAAATAAAAAAATAATAATCGAAATAGGTTTATCCAGTAAAAAGTTATGAGGTAACATACATAAAAAAAACATTCAGTCGAATTGAGTACCGTCTCCTTTTTGAAGTCGGTAGAAATCTAGCAATTATAAAGCAAAATAAATAAAAATAATAAAGTTAGAAAGCTATAGCGTAAAAGACCTAAGTAACTGAAATATCATAACATCTGCTCCAATTCCCTTAGAGTTATTATTGAATGAATATAGCATCGTGTGCTTGTTGCAGTCCAGATAGTAAAAATATCAAGTTAGATATAAGTACAATAAAAAGTAACGATATAAAATATTTCTCATTAAAAATAATTTTTCGTTTTTATTTCCTGTATCGAAGAAGCAGTTTATATACATAAACTGCTCACAGCAGATTCAAAAATATTTTGGGACATGCAAACATTTCTTCTATGGAGTCATTCATTTAATCTATAATGTGAATTACAGAATTTATAAAAACGATACTATATTGAATCTATGTGCATGTAACTGTTACGTTCTCCCTCTGCCTAGTTGATCTAATGTCATGAGGTTTCTGGTCGGGCCAAAAAATCAGTTATCAATTTTTCTGTCCATAAATTATTAGTAGCAGCCCGGAGTCTGGAAGTTGGCGTTGTTTCACGCCCGTGCCTCGGAAAGCAAATAAAGCCGCTGGACCTCCGCTTAATTTCTTCCTGGTCGTGCGGGTTTGCCGTCGAGAATGAACAGTATGGCTGTGCTTGCGTCTAGTCTCTGTTGAGACTGGACTGCCGTGACGAAAACTCGATCTAGAGGACATTTATTAATGTTTCAAATGTTTTGCTCAGGCGTTGCTTGTTCAACTCAAAACTATGCATAATAGAGAACAGTAATCTGAAGGTAGGGAAATTTGGAATAGAGCAACGGGAATCAAGGGGCCAGCAGTTGTCCGACTTCATGGAGAAAGGGGGACTCTTTATGATGAACTCTTTCTTCCAAAAGCGGCCTCACGGGAAGTGGACCTGGTCAAGCCCTGATATTTCGACAACAAATGAGATCAACTTCATTATGACGACCAGATGACAACTGTTCCGCCATGTCTCAGTGATCGGTAGGGTGAAAACTGGTAGCGATCACCGAATGGTTAGAGTCACACTGAACCTAAACGTTAAGTTGGAGAGGTCTCATCTAATGAAGTCCGTCCCCTTCGTCCTCTAATCCAAAATCCCGTAAACTTTCAGCTCAAGTCACATAACCGTTTTCAGGGCCTAAAAGATTGCAATGCAGTGGACGATATTTTATGTACACCGATAACAAGCTCGTGGAAACTGTTCATGCGGTCGGAGCTAAGTTCTGCAAGAGCCACCGCAGAAAAACACAAAAACTCTCCGATTACACTCTTAATCTCGTGGCTGTTAGACGGGAAATGAAGCTGCAGTCTTCAACAGATTTGAAATCATACAGGCAACTGAACAAACAGATCTCCAAATGCATGCGGCGGGACTTACGCTACTTCAAAACAGCTCGTATTTAAGAAGTGATCGAGCGGAACCAGGGCTCCAAAGACTTTGCCAGAGATCTGTCTGCCAGAAAGAGTCAACTGTCAAAGCTGAAAACCGAGTGTGGCAGCATCATTTCAGGAACACCTGAGATCGTGAGTGAGATTGAGAGGTTCTATGGACATCTGTTCACGTCATCGTTGGGGCCACACGCAAGTGTGAGTAACGATCAAAAAACAAGTCTTATCAGACACTATTCCGATGATATCCCAGACGTCAGTCTGAGCGACATTAGAATGGCTCTTCAGTACCTTAAAAACGGAAAGGCCCAAGGCAAGGATGGAGTTACAGCGGAGCTTCTGAAAGCGGGTGGAAAACCGGTACTTGAAGTCCTTCAGAAGTTCTTTATTTCAGTCTTCCATGGTGGGACTACTCCAGAGACCACTTTTGTTCTGTTATTTACAATTTTTATCAGGAAAATGCTGCTCTCATTCTCCTGTTTCAGTTTCCTTCTGTCGCCTCTTATTAAACCCTCGGCACGATATGGGGTAGTGGATATTATTTAACCACCACTACATGGTTTAAGTCGCATAAGCATAAGTAATGCTAACGGATATTTAATATTTATGCTTACTTGCTTTTTATAATTTTCTTTTTAGCTAAATATTTATGAAATAAAAAATAAACATAATCATATTTATATAATATCATTCATCATTTTTATAATTACAGGTCTTCAAAAGTACTGCTGTATCACTGCTGACATAGGCTTCCTTCAAGGAATACCACAAAATACGGTGAAGAGCCGCCGCTAGCAAGGGCCCGCTTTTCACTTCGCGATAGTCGAAGTGAAAAGCGTGCGAGGCTGCCAGTTGAGAACTTTCTTTCTCATCGGTTGTCGGTTCTTCGAGCTACATAGCCGTTTAAGAATCCGTTGAGCTATGCCAGTTTCTCTGGTTCTACTTTGGTAATCCTTACTTCAGAGAAACTGCGATAAAACTCCTTTCCGTAAAAGACCACGTCTCAGATATACAAATGTCATCACTAGCTACACGCACTTGTTGAACACTCTTGTTTTTTTTTATAGGATTAGGGTGACAAACGAGCACACAGTCCACCTGATGTTAAGTGGTTGCTGCGGCCCATAGACATCTACATCTATCCTCTGTTACAAATCAAAATGTAGAAGCGTTGTCACCCGTGAGGACTAAGATGGAATGCCTCATTTCCAGTGAAAAGGGCCTCCGGTCACCTGCACTCACCAAGCGAAACGCAAAGGTAAACCTCTTCTACTTCACGCTGGTTTTCTGTGAGGTCGTGGTACCACCCCGGTTCGAGCGGGGGTATATTCCTCAATATTTGTTTTTAAATATTGAGGAATACTAACGAGAAAATGTGTCGTAATCTTCCAAACGCTGCCCGGCCGAGTTAGATCCGTCGATTGATATATCGGTTGAATATATATTATAAAATATTTAGCTTTGGAAGGAAACTATGTCAGGTTCATTAAGATTAGTTATGAAACGTAACGTTGTTTTCAGCATGTAGATAAAGACAATGATAACGTCTAAAAATCTGCTCATAAGTTTTATTTTTATAGAGGTATGGATTACAAGCAAGCACACAAACAACTCCACATAATGTCAAATAGGTACTGTGGCCCATTAGAAATATATTTATATCAACTGTTAAAAATTAAAATACAGAAGATTTGTCACCCGTAAGAACTAAAATGGAATGCCATGCCAACTAAGGATAAAGTTTTAGGGGTTTTTTGACACTAATTTCCATCGCCTCATTTCGTCCCGTTGGTGTTGTAAAGGGCGACTATGCAGAATGCCAAAACAAATTAGAGATTCCACCATACGTCTGGTACTACGAAAATCATCAAAATCAATCCGCCTGGTAATCATGACGATTAAGACAAATTCTACTCACAACGGGAGAGACCCATGCCCGTCAGTAAACTTTTACCGGTTGCAAAAGAAAAAAGATTTTTTTTTATAAAATATTTTTCTTATTTCAATTAATAATATGGAAAAACCTCCCGAGGAAGAACTCGTATCTAGCAACTAGCCCTATGTATTTGGTTTACATTTTAAATCCAAAAAATCTATTAAGTTTCAAGAAAATAGTATTAATATATTAACGTAACGTAAACAAAAACAACACGGAGCCAATGAGCTCGAGGGCTAGGTGAGAATAACTTAATGAAAATGTTATTAAATAATATATTTGAATAATATATTTTTAATAAAATTTGAAAGAACTTTTAAGACATTGCCTGAGAACGTATTTGTCGAAAAGCATTAAACACAAAATCTAATTTTACATGACATTGCCAATTTTTTTGAAAGCATGAAATTAATTTGTAAAAAGCTACTGTTAAAAATCTTTAAATTATTATGATCTTTTAAGCCCGGTATTGGCATCTGAACTTAACTTAAATTCAGGCCCCTCCAGGGACCAAATGATCCGCTAAATTTATTGAACATATCCACAGCTTACGAGACTTGCGGGACCGTAATATTTACCATTTTAGCTTGCATTTATTGTGAAGATTATCCCTCGGTTGAGGTTTATTTTTAAGTTGTGTTCATTTTACCGTAAAAATAAAATTACAGAAACGTACATAATATTTCAAATTTAATAATTATATTTACATAATTAAATTAATTTGAAAATAAATGTGTATAAATTGGCAGAGAGAATGTCAAAAATTATTTTCCATCAGTTTCAATATTTATTATTGTTGTATGTTATTGTAAGTGGTAGAGCCACTTCTTTTACATCCTATTAAAAGTCCCCTGCGTACAGGTCTTTTCCATAGATTGCTTCATAGAAGGAACAGCAAGTGAGTTGGCAACCGTAATTTTTTATAATTGTGAGTTGTTAGCAGGAAGATACTTTCTACCTATCTTCTGTTTCATTTCCTTCAGTCGCCATTTAGGATACTCACGGGATAATATGGGGTCTTAGAGCTTCTAAGTAATAATAATATATATTATGGTATATTTTTACGTAGTAGAGCCATGCTGCAGCTATATTAATAGTATAGTTGTAGCACGAGTGGGTCGGCTCGACCGGGAAGGACCACGCTCTCACAGAATACCAGCGTAAAATAGCAGCTTAATGCTGCTATGTTTCGTATGGTGAGTGTAGAAAACCGGAGACCTAATTTACTGGAAAAGAGGCATTCTATCTTAGTGCTCACGGCTGACAACACATCTGCATTTTAATTCGCAAACGAAGATAGATGTAGATGTCTATGGGCCACCAACCACTTACCATCAGGTGGACTGCGTGCTCGTTTGTCACCCTAATTCTATTAAAAAAAAAGATACTCTTACGCAGTCGCTACACGGAATTATCAAGATCCTGCCGTCACTTCATGATTTGAGATCCAACCCGTTTATGTACTGTGTGACTGTCAATACTTAGTATTCATACAGACCTCACTAACTGTTAGTTTTCTATAGAATATTTGCAAAGTAACCTTTTTTATATATGAGAGGCGGCAAAGGAATATATGACTCTCCTGATAGCAAGTGACTACCATCCCTCGTGAACTACTGAGACACCAGGGGAATTGTAGAAGCGTTGACAGCCTTTTGAAAAAGAGTAAGCTCTTTTCTTGAAGGACCCTAAGTCGTATCGAACGTATTGCCGGTGGTATTCGATTCCACAAGTCAGTTGTGGGAGGTAGCAAACCTCTTGTAAATCGCACAGAAGTGGACCACAAACCATCCAGATGGTATGAATGGTATCTCGAGTTCTGTCGCGATGTGTGATAGTGAAAGTGAGTGGCTGAAATTAGTCCAAACAATTCCTCTGAGCAGTCTCCTTGGTAGATACGATAGAAACATCTCTTCACAGCGCCAGTGGGTCAAGCCGATCAGAAAGAGCTCAGTCATCATTACTTAATTTAGAAAACCATTCGTTCGAAAACGGAATCACTATCTATAAAAGATGCCACGTCTTGTGAAATAACGTCACACATAATACTATTACAGTTTTGATGTCATTTTTGTAGTAAACCAGACGATACAAGTTTACTAACCGCCTGCGATTTGTTACGCTAGGGCGTAGAGGCTGATCTTACCGCAGCCCCGGAGACGTAGCAGTCTCAAAATAGATACAGAAATCCTTCTGAATCAGTCCCCCTATATTTTATGATGAAGGGGATTTTTTTCTCATAAAATGGATTTATATTTACATTATAAATGCAAACATGAAAAAATATAGATATTTTAGAAATCGATTTTTTGGGAATCGATACATCAGCTTACAATTCGAACCTATTTAAAAAATCGATCTTTTTTGGAAAGAATTGACATCCCTACTGACAATAACAATAAAAAATTGCGTCAGTTTTATTGTAGGATTAGGCATAAATAATGCAAGAATAATTGATTTTCAATAACTTTTTTCTCAAAAATTACGCGCTTGCGCATGTTGTAACTTTGTGTGTGTGCTTATAATAGTGCTGTAAAATACGTATCAACCCCCAAATCGACGGGAGTCAATGGAAAGCTAAGCCCTTATTTCTTCGAGAATGCCCAAGGAGCCGCTCTCATTGTCAAAGGCAACCGATATCTGGTGATGAGAAATTTTTTTGTGTCCTAGGCATGGGCCTCATAAACAGGTGTGTTTCCAACAGGATAGGGTCACTTGCTATATTGCACGAGAAACATTAAATTTATTGGATGATAAGCTCTCGACTTCTTCATCTCGCGTGATGGTGACATCAACTAGCCACCGAGATCGTGTGACTTAACACCGCTCGACTACTTTCTGTGGGACTACGTGAAATTTTAACAGTGGTACAGCCACGCGGCAGCTTTTGCTGTCGCACGGATGGGCAGGCTCGAACCGGGGTGGACCAGGACCTCACAGAATACCAGCGTAAAGTAGAGGTTTACCTCTGCGTTTCGCTTGGTGAGTGCAGGTGGCCGGAGGCCCTTTTTACTGGAAATGAGGCATTCCATCTTAGTCCTCACGGTTTACAACGCATCTGCATTTTGATTCGCAAACGAGGATAGATGTAGATGTCTATGGGCCGCAGCAACCGCTTACCATCAGGTGCACTGTGTGCTCGTTTGTCACCCTTATCCTATAAAAAAATCTCTGATCTATGCAAATAAACCACACACAATTGCCGCCCTGAAGGTCAATATAACTCTTGTTGTTCATGAAATTGAGCCTCATTTATACGAAGATGTTATCCAAAATTGATCCACCAGTATACACCGCCTACAGCGAAGGTGCGGCGGCAATTTGGCTGATATGATATTCCATACCTAATGTCATCGAAGGTCCTTTAAAATGAAATAAATATTGTGGTAATGTTACACTTACACAGATTATTTTATTTCATTTCAAAGTTGCGCTGAAAAGCGCTCGATCAAAGCCGACAATCCCTTATCTGTGCGAATGTTTGACCATAGTGTATTATGTGTTTGACATACTGCCGTATGTACGTAAACAAGGAATGTCACTTATAAATATAAACTTTAACTTTCTGCACTCTTTCTATCTGCCATCTTTAACTATGCCAAATTTCACATTACTCCGCGTGCACATGATGCATTAAAAAAGGGTACTAATATCCCTTCACGTATTAATATATCGATTATCCAAACTACGCGGAACGAGCTTGTTAGATTATTATAGACAATAAGATGGGTAGGTAATTTAATAAGTAGTTTGTAAGGTAAAAACGCGGCAACAAAGTTTTATATAAATTGATGTAATTTTTTTAATTTGGCTCAAATGTCCTTGAATCTCCTCATAGGTGACGCGCCGGTTTTTTTCAATAGGTCATCTGTCATTAGCAGTTAACTAAATTAACACAGTTTCCTCAGTGATCGCAGCTGAGGGTCGACCTTCACGAATTTCATTATGGAGAGGAACACAAACACAAATTCTGATTACCAGCTTATGGTGCTCAAATGAGGTACTTCCCTCCCAAAGGCATTTTAAAGACGAACAGTGCAATCTTGCGGAAAGAGATAATTTTTAAAATCATAACAAAATATCGCCCTTAAATCTTTTCGCATTGATTAAAATTTTTGCTGCGAATGACGAACTTTACGTACTACGAAAACGTAACTCCGTTTAACTTGTGATAAATAACAATTGACACGCTACTTCCCGCCGAAAATCATTTTATTCAATATGATGAGATTCTTATATTTTAAAAATTGTAACTATCCAATTTCATACATTTATAAACGTCCAAGAGAGTAGAACTTTCAGTGTAGTTTATGTATCACGTAAATTTTGACTGACTTGCTTGAAACTTTATAACAGCGCGTAGTTGAATTATTTCCATTTTCAGCAACACGCTGTAACAAACCGTAAACAAATAAGTTTTATTTTTAAACGCAAACATAATCAGTTAATTTTATGGTTACTTACAGTGTATCATTCTTTAAAAAAAGTTAAACGTGAAATTTCGATTTTCTTCTCTATCGTAAAGGCAGCACAGATGCATAAGTTTCACACATGCCAAGACCCGGGACAATTATTACTAGGCCATACAAAAACTTATTCCGTGCGTTCGTATCCACGGCCCGCAGTACCGCAACTCAATGCTAAGCACTGCGCCATAGAGCCATCAGATACTCTTTTTAATTCGAAAGATATCGTACCGCATTCTGACTGTTTTAAACATCCCTCGTGTATTTCAAAGTTATTTTAAATTAGCACTTTTCCCGTGGTAGCTTCGATGGATAGCGCTCGCCGTAAATTTTACAGTACGCGAGCAAACCGGGTTTGATCCCCGCCGGCACCAATGAAACTGTTCATTGCAATTTTAAGTGCTCATTTACCACGTGTTTGGCGGTGAAGGAAAACAGTCTGCATGTCTGAGAAATAAAAAGAATTTTTCGAAGACATGTGAAGTTCGCCAATACGCATTTGGGCAGCGCGGCAGACACTTTCTTGCCCTAAAAACCCTCTCAGAAATGAGGGGAGGCCTGTGCCCAGCAGTGGGACGATATATACTGTAATTTTATACCTAGTTTCCATATTATTGCATTATATATATCGTTTGTACAACCTATCTTATTGTATAATTTACTTTGAAAAGAAAAGTTCCGCTGGATTTCTTGCTGGTTTTTCCCAGAACAGAGGTTATTTTCTGAACCAACGGTAAAAGTAAAAAATTACTTTCAATAAAAGTTACATGTAATCTTATCTATATTGAATAAAAAAATATTTTAAACTATGCAGTATATTGTTGAAAGTAAACTTGACCCATATTTCAAAATTATTAATCCATTACCAAGCAAAGGTACGACGTGCATCTACCGACATGCAATTGGTAATTTTCTTACCTAATAATCAATAATTTTTTTCCTTTCTTTGATAATCAAAATATATAAAACACCACAAAATATAAGAAGTATTAACCAAAATTTTCTATTTGTTTATATTATTATCACCATCATCATTGCAGTCTACTATTTTTTTTATAGAATTAAGGTGACAAACAGGCACACAGTCCAACTGATGGTAAGTGGTTGCTGTGGCCCATAGACTCTACATCTATCTTCGTTTGCGAATTAAAATGCAGATGCGTTGTCAGCCATGAGGAATAAGATAGAATGCCTTTTTTCCAGTAAAAAGGATCCCCGGTTCTCTACACCCACCATACGAAACAGCAGCATTAAGCTGCTATTTTACGCTGGTATTCTGTCCTTCCCCGGAGTCTATTATAAGATCACATGAAAACTTGGGCGTAACCCGTCAAGTAACTAATTAACAATGAATCGGCACTATCATTCTTGATCGAGAATAATTAAAAATTTGTACAACCGACTTCAATATGTATTATTAAGGATAACTCAAAAATTATTGGTCAGACCTTGATTATATTTATATGGGACTACATGAGAAGCACCACTTTTCAAATAAAAAAAAGAATCATCGAAATTAGTTCACGTAGAACAAAGTTCGAGGTAACACGCATAAAAAAACAGTCGAATTGAGTATCTAAAAATGTATGTTTTGTCGATGAATATAAATAAGTGTAATTATGTGACCCATTGTGTCATAGTGTTCACTTGTTATCAGGTTGTCTGTATCTTCGTTTTTCACCCTTACTTTTATAAAAAAAATTATAGTAGCTTATTGTCCTTAATTGGACATAGTTACGCAAAAAGGATTCAACCCAAACTCTGATTTAAAATGAGTATATTATAAATACTAAAATAATATTCGTGGCTAATACTTTCTTATAACTAAATTTCACAAATAAGAGAAAGACTCAATTTTAATAAAATCCATAAACTTTTCTGCAACCTTTCAATGAGGTAAAATATGTGACAAATTTCATAGCGGGGTTTAATTTGTTAAGAAATTGGAGAAACTAATGTTTCTTTTTGAAATATTAGTTATATTTTATGTTAATTAGATTAAAAATGGATAAACCAAACAACGGATATTCCTAAAAGTATAAAAGAATTAAAAAGAAATCAAAATGTGTATAAAATTAAAGAATACAACACTGACACAATTCAATACATGAACATAAAATATAATTGTAAATTTGTGGTGAAACTGTACTTTTAAAAGAAAACACAATTTTTTGTTATAATCCATTGTTGTTACTGGCAAACATTGTAAGCCATTCATCATCGTTTTAGTAATGTCACAGTGTGCGCTAACATTTTTAGTTTTATTAAACATTTTGTTTTATCGTATCTAGCTTTTCATTTTAAACACACATTACTCTAGTATATACAATACTCAAAACAATACCAAATCAAACACTAAAATCCGAAAAACACAACAAAGCAATTCCCCTGGTGTTGCAGTTGCAGGGCAGTTCAGTACCTGTACAACAGAAATACCAAAGATTCGTTATTGATAATAAACGGGCTAAAGACCTGTCTTACGAAGGTATAGAAAAACTTATATAGGAAATTAAACACATAGTAGTGGGACTCATAAAAAAATGAATGCAGTTTACACGCGATAGATGTGAAACCTTCAGAAAACTAAACATCGAGAGAATGACACGTATGTAGAGCAGGTGTAGGAAAATTTGTAGGAGTTTATTTCTTATAAATTTGTTATAGTCTTTACTGTTCATAAATCACATGCATAATCTCCATACATAATAGGAAATACTTTATACTGTATTCTACGAGGGTGGATTGAAAAGTACTCCGCCTAACACAGATCCATTCAATTCTAAAAATCAAATCTACCCACATTATTTAGTTTAGTTCAGACTAGTTCATTGTGTGAAGTTCGAAACGTGTGCGATAATTAGTTGTGATTTTATAAATTTATTAACAAAGTAATCGGACATAATTTCCGCGAATAGAGCAAATCGAGCAGCGTGCCGTCATTAAGTACCTCCATAAGAAGGGGCTATCATCAAAAGCCATCCATGATGACATGGTCAGTACATTAGGCGATTGTGCTCTGTCATATTCATCCGTCAAAAAATGGATAGCAGAATTTAAGCGTGGTAGAGAGAGTGTGAAAGATGAACCCCGCTCTGGAAGGCCTTCGACGTCAACTACTGAGGAAAATATTAAAAAAGTACTTGATTTAATAATGGGAGACCGCAGATTAAAAATTAGAGAGATAGCCGAGATTATAGGCATCTCTTATGAACGAACTCAAAACATCATTGTCAACGAGTTGGGTTTCCACAAGGTGTCTGCGAGGTGGGTTCCGCGACTGCTTTCAGTTGAACAAAAAAGGACGCGATTGACTATTTCACGCGACTGTTTGGAGTTATTTGAAGCCGATGCAGATGATTTTTTGAATCGTTTTGTTACTATAGACGAAACATGGATTCATTACTCTACACCGGAAACAAAACAACAATCAAAACAGTGGAGAAGACCTGGTTCACCACCCCCTAAAAAGGCTAAGTCGATTTTGTCGGCAAATAAGGTGATGGCTTCAGTATTCTGGGACTCGAAAGGTGTCATTATGATTGATTATCTTGAAAGGGGTCAGACTATAAACTCTGATTACTACTGCACCTTACTACGTCGTTTACGAGAGGAAATAAAAGAAAAACGTCGAGGAATGCTCAGAAGAAATGTCCTGTTTCATCAAGATAACGCCCGTGTTCACACGTCAGTACAGTCAATGGCTGAAATTCACAACTGTGGCTTTGAACTGTTACCGCATCCGCCGTATTCACCTGATCTGGCACCATCAGACTTCTTTCTGTTCCCTAACCTAAAAAAGCACTTGGGAGGTCAAAGATTTTCGACAAACGACGAGGTCAAAGCAGCTGTAGACGCATATTTTGACTCTAAGGAAGAATCATTTTTTTTCAACGGTCTCAAATGCTTGGAAGGGGAGGTGGCAAAAGTGTATTAAACTTGATGGTGATTATGTAGAAAAATAAAAATATAACTGATTTAGTATGTGTTTATTTTCTTGGTTAGGCCGAGTACTTTTCAATCCACCCTCGTATCTATCTCATTCTCTTGTCTCTTTTAGGGTAATTTCAAATTCTTTCAAATTCAACGATTCTAAAGAAATTTTCAAGTTATATTTTTAGTTTTATATTATGCACATTGTTAAATGCTTAATGCAATAAAAATATTATTACTTTTTATTTTATTTATCAGCATTAATCTATACTTAATATAATAAATCGGAAGAGTTTTTTGTTATTTTGTTTGTTTAAACGCGCTAATCTCTGGAACTACCAGTCCGATTTGAAAAATTATTTTTGTATATAATAGCCAGATTCATGAGAAATAGCATAGGCTATCTAGCATGAGCCTATAACTCTCAGCTAGCCTTAAATATTGACTTTTGTTAAGCAAGTCGGAAGAAAAGGCGCTCTCTAACTGCTTTATCCGCGTGCGCTGGCGTAACGTTTAGTATTACATAAACACAATGTTCTACAAAAATATTGGTCTTTGCCCCACCTAAAAAAAAGTCCGCGCTACCATATGCCTATTTCTTATACATAAGCCACAATAAGGTATTTTGTGGCAAATAATTATTGAAAATTAAAAAGTGATATATGACCGTTATTATTAGGCATGGCATATTAATCCTTACGAACGAAAGTTGCTTCATCATCAAGACAATTTTATGAAGATAAACTTTGGTCTTTATAGTATGTTATTTGGACGCATAGTTTAAGAGATAATGAAAAAGTAATAATATAATAAACACTGTGCTCGGAGCGCGAACGATCGCATAAACCCTAGCCGCCCGATGAGATCCGTAAGAAACCAGCAGTGAAAGCCTATATAAGCGATCTGTCAATTCGCGCGGCTTAGTTCAAAAAGTGTCACTCCCATTATTTTATTACGAAACCTGCGGCCACCAAGTATATGTAACGGAACTAGGCTTGAAGTTAAATTTCTTAGAAACAATATCATAGTTGCTATAGTTTTGACTGAGCCAGCAGTTGGACAAACGGTACTGATACCTCGAATTCCTATGATACCTACAGATTTACCATTTACTTTTATAAGAATACAATTTCTCATAAAAGTATCGTTTGCAGTCACTATAAATAAAGCACAGGAACAGACTTTCAAGCACGTGGGGATAGATTTAAGTGAATGCTGCTTTTCCCATGGGCAGTTATACGAGGGTGGATTGAAAAGTACTCGGCCTAACACAGATCCATTCAATTCTAAAAATCAAATCTACCCACATTATTTAGTTCAGTTCAGACTAGTTCATTGTGTGAAGTTCGAAACGTGTGCGATAATTAGTTGTGATTTTATAAATTTATTAACAAAGTAATCGGACATAATTTCCGCGAATGGAGCAAATCGAGCAGCGTGCCGTCATTAAGTACCTCCATAAGAAGGGGCTATCATCAAAAGCCATCCATGATGACATGGTCAGTACATTAGGCAATTGTGCTCTGTCATATTCATCCGTCAAAAAATGGATAGCAGAATTTAATCGTGGTAGAGAGAGTGTGAAAGATGAACCCCGCTCTGGAAGGTCTTCGACGTCAACTACTGACGAAAATATTAAAAAAGTACTTGATTTAATAATGGGAGACCGCAGATTAAAAATTAGAGAGATAGCCGAGATTATAGGCATCTCTTATGAACGAACTCAAAACATCATTGTCAACGAGTTGGGTTTCCACAAGGTGTCTGCGAGGTGGGTTCCGCGACTGCTTTCAGTTGAACAAAAAAGGACGCGATTGACTATTTCACGCGACTGTTTGGAGTTATTTGAAGCCGATGCAGATGATTTTTTGAATCGTTTTGTTACTATAGACGAAACATGGATTCATTACTCTACACCGGAAACAAAACAACAATCAAAACAGTGGAGAAGACCTGGTTCACCACCCCCTAAAAAGGCTAAGTCGATTTTGTCGGCAAATAAGGTGATGGCTTCAGTATTCTGGGACTCGAAAGGTGTCATTATGATTGATTATCTTGAAAGGGGTCAGACTATAAACTCTGATTACTACTGCACCTTACTACGTCGTTTACGAGAGGAAATAAAAGAAAAACGTCGAGGAATGCTCAGAAGAAATGTCCTGTTTCATCAAGATAACGCCCGTGTTCACACGTCAGTACAGTCAATGGCTGAAATTCACAACTGTGGCTTTGAACTGTTACCGCATCCGCCGTATTCACCTGATCTGGCACCATCAGACTTCTTTCTGTTCCCTAACCTAAAAAAGCACTTGGGAGGTCAAAGATTTTCGACAAACGACGAGGTCAAAGCAGCTGTAGACGCATATTTTGACTCTAAGGAAGAATCATTTTTTTTCAACGGTCTCAAATGCTTGGAAGGGGAGGTGGCAAAAGTGTATTAAACTTGATGGTGATTATGTAGAAAAATAAAAATATAACTGATTTAGTATGTGTTTATTTTCTTGGTTAGGCCGAGTACTTTTCAATCCACCCTCGTATCTATCTCATTCTCTTGTCTCTTTTAGGGTAATTTCAAATTCTTTCAAATTCAACGATTCTAAAGAAATTTTCAAGTTATATTTTTAGTTTTATATTATGCACATTGTTAAATGCTTAATGCAATAAAAATATTATTACTTTTTATTTTATTTATCAGCATTAATCTATACTTAATATAATAAATCGGAAGAGTTTTTTGTTATTTTGTTTGTTTAAACGCGCTAATCTCTGGAACTACCAGTCCGATTTGAAAAATTATTTTTGTATATAATAGCCAGATTCATGAGAAATAGCATAGGCTATCTAGCATGAGCCTATAACTCTCAGCTAGCCTTAAATATTGACTTTTGTTAAGCAAGTCGGAAGAAAAGGCGCTCTCTAACTGCTTTATCCGCGTGCGCTGGCGTAACGTTTAGTATTACATAAACACAATGTTCTACAAAAATATTGGTCTTTGCCCCACCTAAAAAAAAGTCCGCGCTACCATATGCCTATTTCTTATACATAAGCCACAATAAGGTATTTTGTGGCAAATAATTATTGAAAATTAAAAAGTGATATATGACCGTTATTATTAGGCATGGCATATTAATCCTTACGAACGAAAGTTGCTTCATCATCAAGACAATTTTATGAAGATAAACTTTGGTCTTTATAGTATGTTATTTGGACGCATAGTTTAAGAGATAATGAAAAAGTAATAATATAATAAACACTGTGCTCGGAGCGCGAACGATCGCATAAACCCTAGCCGCCCGATGAGATCCGTAAGAAACCAGCAGTGAAAGCCTATATAAGCGATCTGTCAATTCGCGCGGCTTAGTTCAAAAAGTGTCACTCCCATTATTTTATTACGAAACCTGCGGCCACCAAGTATATGTAACGGAACTAGGCTTGAAGTTAAATTTCTTAGAAACAATATCATAGTTGCTATAGTTTTGACTGAGCCAGCAGTTGGACAAACGGTACTGATACCTCGAATTCCTATGATACCTACAGATTTACCATTTACTTTTATAAGAATACAATTTCTCATAAAAGTATCGTTTGCAGTCACTATAAATAAAGCACAGGAACAGACTTTCAAGCACGTGGGGATAGATTTAAGTGAATGCTGCTTTTCCCATGGGCAGTTATACGAGGGTGGATTGAAAAGTACTCGGCCTAACACAGATCCATTCAATTCTAAAAATCAAATCTACCCACATTATTTAGTTCAGTTCAGACTAGTTCATTGTGTGAAGTTCGAAACGTGTGCGATAATTAGTTGTGATTTTATAAATTTATTAACAAAGTAATCGGACATAATTTCCGCGAATGGAGCAAATCGAGCAGCGTGCCGTCATTAAGTACCTCCATAAGAAGGGGCTATCATCAAAAGCCATCCATGATGACATGGTCAGTACATTAGGCAATTGTGCTCTGTCATATTCATCCGTCAAAAAATGGATAGCAGAATTTAATCGTGGTAGAGAGAGTGTGAAAGATGAACCCCGCTCTGGAAGGTCTTCGACGTCAACTACTGACGAAAATATTAAAAAAGTACTTGATTTAATAATGGGAGACCGCAGATTAAAAATTAGAGAGATAGCCGAGATTATAGGCATCTCTTATGAACGAACTCAAAACATCATTGTCAACGAGTTGGGTTTCCACAAGGTGTCTGCGAGGTGGGTTCCGCGACTGCTTTCAGTTGAACAAAAAAGGACGCGATTGACTATTTCACGCGACTGTTTGGAGTTATTTGAAGCCGATGCAGATGATTTTTTGAATCGTTTTGTTACTATAGACGAAACATGGGTTCATTACTGTACACCGGAAACAAAACAACAATCAAAACAGTGGAGAAGACCTGGTTCACCACCCCCTAAAAAGGCTAAGTCGATTTTGTCGGCAAATAAGGTGATGGTTTCAGTATTCTGGGACTCGAAAGGTGTGATTATGATTGATTATCTTGAAAGGGATCAGACTATAAACTCTGATTACTACTGCACCTTACTACGTCGTTTACGAGAGGAAATAAAAGAAAAACGTCGAGGAATGCTCAGAAGAAAAGTCCTGTTTCATCAAGATAACGCCCGTGTTCACACGTCAGTACAGTCAATGGCTGAAATTCACAACTGTGGCTTTGAACTGTTACCGCATCCGCAGTATTCACCTGATCTGGCACCATCAGACTTCTTTCTGTTTCCTAACCAAAAAAGCACTTGGGAGGTCAAAGATTTTCGACAAACGACGAGGTCAAAGCAGCTGTAGACGCATATTTTGACTCTAAGGAAGAATCATTTTTTTTCAACGGTCTAAATGCTTGGAAGAGGAGGTGGCAAAAGTGTATTGAACTTGATGGTGATTATGTAGAAAAATAAAAATATAACTGATTTAGTATGTGTTTATTTTCTTGGTTAGGCCGAGTACTTTTCAATCCACCCTCGTTTGTTGGCTTATCTAGAATAGGATGCGGTGAAAACCCATATATTTTAATACCAAATGAAAACGTTACTAAAAATATTGTCTATGCTTAAGTACTAATACGCGGGTGAAACCGCGGGGCACAGCTTGTTTTATATATAAGAGTTCAAGCAAGTTTTGATTATGATTGCTACGATCTTATTTTGTTAGTGAATCTTCAAAACTTCATCCGTTCACGACAAAGGATAAGTATCTTTAGCCTTTCTAACTAAAGCCTGGGTTTCGATTTTTTGATGATTTGTATTTCATATGAATTGGAATTTGGATTCCGTACACGAAATTTTGCCCATACATCAACTAGAGTGATGGTCGAAAATCTAGAAAAGGTTTAGTAATACCTCACAGCAACAGTAGCATTGCGAGTCTAGCTCTTCGATCACTAATAAAACTGTCCAACATCGTGAGTAGGCACAGTAAAATTTATGCCTGTTAGTGCATTTTTCAAAAAAAGCTTATTATCTCCAAAAGTAATATTTTCTTCATAAATAACAAAACATTACTTTTATTTATTTCTTTCACTAATTACATATAAAAATAATATTAGTAAATCATCATCTCTCATTTACGCAAAATAGAGAATACAAAATATATTGGTAAATCCAATTGCGCATACCTTCGCATTAAAAATAACGTATAGCATGATTAAACGGATTTTTTTTAAAGTAGTTTAAATACATTTCGACAGCACTATCGGCTTCAACACCCTCGAAACCCATGAAAATGACACCCATGATGAAAAAATTTATACCTATTGCAGCCGCCATCTTGGCTTTACATTTCTACAGCACTATCGGCTTCAACACCCTAGAAAACCATGAAAATGACACCCATGATGAAAAAATTGGTACCTACTTCAGCCGCCATCTTGGATTTACATTTCGACAGCACTATCGGCTTCAACACCCTCGAAAACCATGAAAATGACACCCATGATGAAAAACTTTATACCTATTGCAGCTGCCACCTTGGATTTACATTTCGACAGCACTATCGGCTTCAGCACCCTCGAAAACCATGAAAATGACACCCATGATGAAAAAATTGATATCTATTGCAGCCGCCATGTTGGATTTACATTTCGACAGCACTATCGGCTGCAATACCCTCGAAAACAATGAAAATGATATCCGTGATGAAAAAATTTGGTACCTACTTCAGCCGCCATCTTGGATTTACATTTCGATAGCACTATCGGCTTCAGCACCCTCGAAAACTATGAAAATGACACCCATGATGAAAAAATTGATATGTATTGCAGCCGCCATGTTGGATTTACATTTCGACAGCACTATCGGCTGCAACACCCTCGAAAACCATGAAAATGATATCCATAATGAAAAAACTTGGTACCTACTTCAGCCGCCATCTTGGATTTACATTTCGACAGCACTATCGGCTTCAACACCCTCGAGGCCCATGAAAATGACACCCATGATGAAAAAATTGATATATATTGCAGCCGCCATCTTGGAATTACATTTCAACAGCACTATCGGCTTCAACACCCTAGAAAACCATGAAAATGACACCCATGATGAAAAAATTGGTACCTACTTCAGCCGCCATCTTGGATTTATATTTCGACAGCACTATCGGCTTCAACACCCTCGAAACCCATGAAAATGACACCCATGATGAAAAAATTGATACCCCTTGCAGCCGCCATCTTAGATTTACATTTCGACAGCACTATCGGCTTTAACACCCTCGAAAACCATGAAAATTACACCCAAGATGAAAAAATTGATATCTATTGCAGCCGCCATGTTGGATTTACATTTCGACAGCACTATCGTCTTCGACACCCTCGAAAACCATGAAAATGACACCCATGATGAAAAAATTGGTACCTACTTCAGCCGCCATCTTGGATTTACATTTCGATAGCACTATCGGCTTCAGCACCCTCGAAAACTATGAAAATGACACCCATGATGAAAAAATTGATATGTATTGCAGCCGCCATGTTGGATTTACATTTCGACAGCACTATCGGCTGCAACACCCTCGAAAACCATGAAAATGATATCCATAATGAAAAAACTTGGTACCTACTTCAGCCGCCATCTTGGATTTACATTTCGACAGCACTATCGGCTTCAACACCCTCGAGGCCCATGAAAATGACACCCATGATGAAAAAATTGATATATATTGCAGCCGCCATCTTGGAATTACATTTCAACAGCACTATCGGCTTCAACACCCTAGAAAACCATGAAAATGACACCCATGATGAAAAAATTGGTACCTACTTCAGCCGCCATCTTGGATTTATATTTCGACAGCACTATCGGCTTCAACACCCTCGAAACCCATGAAAATGACACCCATGATGAAAAAATTGATACCCCTTGCAGCCGCCATCTTAGATTTACATTTCGACAGCACTATCGGCTTTAACACCCTCGAAAACCATGAAAATTACACCCAAGATGAAAAAATTGATATCTATTGCAGCCGCCATGTTGGATTTACATTTCGACAGCACTATCGTCTTCGACACCCTCGAAAACCATGAAAATGACACCCATGATGAAAAAATTGGTACCTACTTCAGCCGCCATCTTGGATTTACATTTCGACAGCACTATCGGCTTCAACATTCTCGAAAACCATGAAAAAGACACCCATGATGAAAAAAATTATACCTATTGCAGCCGCCACCTTGGATTTACATTTCGACAACACTATTGGCTTCAGCACCCTCGAAAACCATGAAAATGACACCCATATTGAAAAAACAGATACATATTGCGGCCGCCATCTTGGATTTACATTTCGACAACCCTATCGGTTTCAACACCCTCGAAAACCATGAAAATTTCACCCATGACAAAAAAATTGATACTACTTACTTTTAGTACGTACTACTATTATTTATTCTGTGCTTTTAAAATATTGTAATAAAAAAATCTGTTATTATTATTATAATCAAGTATTTAAGAAATTTGGTTATTCGAATATTGTGTATTTGTACAGCGATCTTTTTGAGCCGCTGCAAACAACCGAAATAATGTTCACTCACGACGGCGACTGACGGCGAACCATAGATAAATATAAATGTAGCAAGCTAATGCGGCGAACTGATATATACAGTAATCTATGGCGATGGCCAACTGAGTTAGTGAGTAAACTACTCTGTGGCTGCATATCCCCATTTACAGAAATAATTCTATACGAGGCTATCAAATCAACGAAAATTTCGCCATTTTCGAGCCGAAAAAAATTAATTATAGCTAAACAAAACAAAATTACACTGCCATTTAAATTCAGTGGCTTCCCACATGATAGATGAAGAGATTAATAAATAGATTGAGTTAAACAATTGATATTTACAAAAGTTATAGTGTTTACAAGCCTTGGGGACATGATAAATCCACACCATAAGCCACTAAAACCCCTTTTTTTATTTAAAAATAGCAATTAATCGAGTTAAAAAAAATATTAATAAGTTCAACAATCATTTATCTTTCTAACAATGTGCTTTTTATATCATTTATATGTGTAATATGATTGCTGGATACGATTTCATGCGACAAAACGGTGGAATTTTCATTTTTAGGCGTTAGTAGAACATACCCACGCGCTTTGCGCTCGGTATGCAATATAAGAAAGCTTATTTAAGAAATACACACCCCCTTGGTGCAAACAATGAGAGACTCTGTCCCTTCATAAGCTACCATAGCACGCCGGTGCAAGGAGTAATAACACTGAACAGATCACTTATCGAACTACCATTAAGGAACAGCTCAGAGTCAAAAAAAATAAAGACGCCTGTGAAGGAGACCTCTGTAGAAGTGACGTTTTGGTAGACGCAAGACGACAATTAACTAAATTTATAAATTTTGCGGGATATAGAAAAATAAGTATACTTCACCTGCTAGTGTTATCTAGTACATAAGTGTTATGGACCGATTGGTCTGCCATGATGCTCCATTTATTAGTTTCCAGTTCTGAAAATATTTTATCACTCAGGAATTGCAATTATAACTTCATTGGTGCCAGCGGGGATCGGGCCCAGATTGCTCGCGTACTGTGACATTTGCTGCGAGTACTTATCCCCTGAGCTAGAGCCTATTTTATATCGTATGGCACTCGAACACAAAGTTAAATGATTACTATTGGCCTCTGCAGGGAATCAAACAAGGAACTATTAAATAACTAACTATTAAATCGAGTTGAATACGAAATATTTTTAAACGTACTAGTCGTTAATTTGTAGAAAAAGTGTTTGTAATTCTTATATTATCTGGAAGAAAACAAGTCCAGGTCACTAAATAAAATAAACTAGTCAAAATCTGTGATTTTTCCACGAATTTCTACCGACTTCAAAAAGGAGAAGGTACTCATTTCGACTGTATGTTTATTATGTGTTACCTCATAACTTTGTTCTACGTGAACCGATTTCGATGATTATTTTTTTATTTAAAAGCTGGTGCTTCTCATGTGGTCCCATAAATTTGATCAAGGTCTGACTAATAGTTTTTGAGTTATCCTTAATAATATATTTTGAAGTCGGATGTACAAAAATTTTAATTTTAATTTGTATTAAGTCACTTTCTTGTTTGTCTGTCTTTCCGGGTGGAATTAGGTAATTGATTTTAAACTAACTTCCTTCTTCTTCTTCTTCTTCTTCTGGTGCCTCTCCGACTAGCAAAGGTTGGCCAGTCAGCTTAGTGAACTCCGCTCTATTCTTCGCGAGGCGAAACAGTTCGACGGCACTCGCGATTCCTGTCCACTCTCGGATGTTTGGATGACTTTTTTCTGCGACCGATGCCTCTTTTTCCGCTAACTTTTCCCATCACAATGAGTTTTAGGAGTCCGTACCTCTCGTGCCTGAGCACGTGCCCTAAATATGCGACTTTTCTCATTTTGACTAATTAACTTCCTAGTAAGATGGAAACTTGAAATTATGAATACAGCTCAAATTTTACAAAAATATGACAAAAAAATTGTTAAAGTTTACTTGTTTAGAACTTATTTACTCAAAAAATACTAATAATACATCAACAGTGGTAGAGCCACGCGGCAGCTTTTGCTGTCGCACGGATGGGCCGGCTCGAACCGGGGTGGTACCACGACCTCACAGAATACCAGCGTGAAGTAGAGGTTTAGCTCTGCGTTTCGCTTGGTGAGTGCAGGTGGCCGGAGGCCCTTTTTACTGGAAATGAGGCATTCCATCTTAGTCCTCACGGGTGACAACGCATCTATATTTTGATTTGTAATAGAGGATAGATGTAGATGTCTATGGGCCGCAGCAACCACTAACCATCAGGTGGACTGTGTGCTCGTTTGTCACCCATATCCTATAAAAAAAATCATAATTTCATGAAATTTGTTATCACGTCAGCTACATTCCTAATTATCATACAGGTTACTTTTCATTCGAGTACGAAATGCAAAAAGGAGTGTTTTGTTTTTCCTTCAAACACGGGTTCTATCCCCGCTAGCACTAATGAAATTGTTAACTGCAATCTTCAGTGCTCGGGAGTGAAGGAAAACATTGTAAGAAAATGGTATTTGGCGGGAACTTGACCGGTAGCGGGTTGCTGCTCCTGTATTATTGTTTAAATAATGGTTTGAAGTGGACTTTAATATGTAAAAGTGGTGTGATTTTGTGTATTAAGTGTCTGCGCATGTGAACTATTAGTGGAAACTGTGAAACAAGTGCTCTGATGGTGATGTGATTATCAAAATAAGGTGTCTGTCTGCTTAGGCGCCTTAAGATACCATCGCCAACCGTCAGCTGTCTGCTGGCTTAAGTTGCCGTCAAAATCTCCCAAGGGCTGCACAATGTGACACATCAACATATTGTGAAGCAGTATACTATGAAGGATAATTATTATAATATATTGTAACTTCAGGCTCAGAAGGGCTAGATCTCAGAACCGTAAAGCCAGTTATTAAGAAGAGAAGAAGTTGTAAGAAAATCTGTATTACTGAAAAATCATAACATTGTTTCAAAGACACGTAGTGCGCCAACATGCGTTCTAGATAATAGGAACCTTTTTAACCGACTTCAAAGGTACTCAACTCGACGCGTATATTTTTTTGATGAATGACCACACATAACTTTTTAGAGAGTAGTCCGATTTAGATAATTATTTTTCTGCCGACTTCCAAAAAGGAGACGGTACTCAATTCGACTGTATGTTTTTTTTTATGTGTGTTTCCTCATAATTTTGTACTGGGTGAACCGATTTCGATGATTCTTTTTTTATATGAAAGCTGATAGTTCTCGTGTGGTCCCATATGACTTTGATCAAGGTCAGACCAATAGTTTTTGAGTTATTCTTAAATAACTTATATTGAAGTCGGCTGTACAAAATTTTTAATTTTAAATTATTATTGGATAGGGTATACTTTGAAAATGATCCCATATAAAAATGATTCAGGTCTGACCAATTTTTGAGTTATCTTCAATAATATATATTGAAGTGAGTTGTACAAAAAATTTTACTTTTAAATTATTACTTAGGAGTTTGTCAGGATAGATATCACCCTCTTGCGTATTTCTGCCACCAAATAACAGTGCTTGCACCGCTGTATTCTGACCTGAGGGGTACAGAGAGCCAGAATATTACTGGCTGTGGGGCATTCCGTCTTAGTCTTCAGAGGTAACAACACACACGTAGCCTTCTTTGTCAAGTCTTTGTCAAATCTTTGTTAAGTTAAGTTGGCTGCACGTGTCCATGGGCTGCAATAGCCAATTACCAACAGGTGGACATTACCAACAGGTGGACTGTTAATTCGTTTGTCAATTCAATTTATGAAAATGCGTTGTGTCAGCGTAGCGGAGTCCTTCAAACCGTCTTAGTAATGAGAAGAGCCATGTGAACAGTGGTAGAGCCACGCGGCAGCTTTTGCTGTCGCACGGATGGGCCGGCTCGAACCGGGGTGGTACCACGACCTCACAGAATACCAGCACGAAGTAGAGGTTTACCTCTGCGTTTCGCTTGGTGAGTGCAGGTGGCCGGAGGCCCTTTTTACTGGAAATGAGGCATTCCATCTTAGTCCTCACGAGTGACAACGCATCTGCATTTTGATTTGCAAACGAGGATAGATGTAGATGTCTATGGGCCGCAGCAACCACTTACCATCAGGTGGACTATGTGCTCGTTTGTCAACCTTATCCTATAAAAAAAATGGGACTTATATAGATCGCTACTTTAACTTTTTAACTTTTAATGAAGCTGTTATACAGTTTTTATTTCATTGGGTTGCCATTAATATTTACGTAATTATTAAGAGTTTCGTTACCGTTCTGTTTTCATTGCTCACTAGCAAAATTGAACAAAAGACCTTCAAAGTCAAAGAACCGTAAATATAATAGATATCAAAGATAATTAGAACACCGTTCATTGAATTTTAAGAAGTCCACCCAAACGTAACAGTTTACAGTGCTAATCAATAAAGCAAGTGAAATGGATCAAATTCATTCAGTATATTCAATAATAATGATAGAACATGATTTTGTTTAAATAAAAAGTATATAGCGCAATTCTTTCACTCGCAAATTTAAATGTTTTACGTGAAAAGTTTCTATGACAGAAGGACATACACCGAGGTAATAACATTAGGCAAGGATCACTAATAATGTTGCTACACCGAAGTCCGCGTGAGTAAATCCAATAAAATATAATGAAGGCAATATAAACAGTGCTGCAAATATAGGTTCTTTTAGAGGACAAGTGTAGATGTCTATGGGCCACAGCATTCACTTACCATCAGGTGGACTATGTGTTCGTTTGTCATCTTTATTCTAAAAACAAAGAAGAAAAAAAGGTGTTTTCCTTTTTACATTTTAAATGAGAAATGCAGCAAAATGGATATTCTTCTTTCTTATATCTAAAACTGCCCATAAATGTCCATTGCTGAAATTTTTTTTCTATAATTTTAAGTTGTTAATAGGAAGATACTGCTGCCTTTTTGCCTTTTTAGTTTCTCTCTGTCGCCTGATTCAATTTAATTAATAAAAGCGAACGTTACTTTTCATAATGACAACCATAAAATTTAAATATTAAGGTTTTAATTCAACGTAAAACAGCTTTAAACTTTATTCAGTTTAAAATTGTAAAAGAGCAGTGAATTTTACAGAGACAAATTTTACACGAAAAAGTGATTTCACAAATAACTCAAGGTACCTTTGAAATATATGATAAAGCTAACATAATAATAAAACTGCTGAAAGGCTACGAATTTTATAAAATAACAAATGTGGAGCAAATTATTCAAGGAAAACATATGTCATATGGTAAGTTATTTTAAATATTTAGCCAGATTTTACATAAAATTATAATAACCGTGTAGTGGCGGGCAAGAATACCCACTACCCCATATCGTTCCGTGGATGTCGTAAGATACGACAGAGGGAAACTGAGGCAGAAGATGCGCAGCAACATATAACAATAAAAAACGGCGGTTACCAACGCGCTCGCCAAGCGTGGCAACTATGTCAATATACTCACCTAACTCATGATGAGAGTTACAAAGAGATGGCCCCAATCCCCGGCGGCCCCGCTATTTCTAGTCCCGCCCCAACGGCAAGACAGGGGGTGCTAAGAATCTCAGGTTGAGATTCGGTTAAGATGACTCGACCTGGCAACATAAAACAAACGCACCCTGAGGACTGACAAGAAGATCCTGGAACTGGAAGAAGAGATAGAAAAGTTGCACTGGCATATTGTAGGATTATCTGAGGTCCGAATAAAGGGGGAGGACACGGTAATCCTCGAATCCAGCAACTTGTTCTATCACCGGGAAGGCGACCATCTGTGCCAAGGAGGTGTCGGATTTATCGCCCACAAGTCTCACGTTAACAACTTTGTAAAGATTGGGAGCGTGTCGACAAGGGTTGCGTACCTCATACTCAGAATCACCAAAAGGTATTCGCTAAAGGTCATACAAGGTTGGA
Source organism: Parnassius glacialis (assembly GCA_033319125.1). Classification (NCBI taxonomy): domain Eukaryota; kingdom Metazoa; phylum Arthropoda; class Insecta; order Lepidoptera; family Papilionidae; genus Parnassius; species Parnassius glacialis. The sequence continues at coordinate 24,475,352 of JAVANC010000018.1, forward strand.
GGAAATGTATAAGAAAATCTTTAAAGCTTTGCATTCCTTCAAAACCGTGTTAATGGCTGACTTCATTGCAAAACAAGGCAACAGAATCCCAGGGGCTAGCAGCTGCTCGACTTCATGGAGAACGAGGGACTCTTTATGATGTTGTATGTCTGGAAGAAGAAGGCGGTGTTTCACGTCCGTGCCTCAGAAAGCAAATAAAACCGCTGGTCCTTCGCTTAATCTCTTTCTGGTCGTGTGGGTTTGCCGTCCTAGCGGATTATAAGCAGGAAAACGAACAGCACAACTGTGCTTGCGTATAGTCTCCGTTGAGACTGGGCTGCTGTGATGAAAACTCGATATAGAGGATATTTATTAATGTTCCAAATATTTTGCTTAGGCGTTACTTGTTCAACGTAAAACAAGACACAATAGAGAACAGTGAGCTCAAGGTAGGGAAATTTGGAATAGGGCATCAGGGACCAAGGGGCCAGCAGTTGGCCGACTTCATGGAGAAAGAGGGACTCTTTATGATAAACTCTTTCTTCCAGAAGCGGCCCTGGTCGAGCCCCGACGGTTAGACTAAAATGAGATTGACTTCATTATAACGACTAAGCAGCAACTGTTCTTTTTTAGTTATTGCGAGAATCAAAACCAGCAGCGATCACCGAACGGTAAGAGGCAAACTGAACCTAAACATATTTACATGCCAATATTTCTCGGGAAAACGTTGCCGAGTACCGGAACAAACTTGTGTCTGAAGTCGAGTCTTTGCTTAACAAAGTCTCGGATTGGGGCCGACTAAATCTAGTCCAGTTCAATCCCCAGAAGACACAAGTTTGCGCGTTTACCGCTAAAAAGAACCCCTTTGTCGTATCTCCTCAGTTTCAAGGCACTCCCCTTGCTGCCTCAGCCAGCATCGGAATCCTTGGCGTCGACATATCGAATAGTGTGCAGTTTCGTGGTCACTTGGAAGTGAAGGCCAAATTGGCCTCTAAAAAGCTTGGCGTGCTCAGCAGAGCGAGACAGTATTTCATGCCGGCACATCGCTTGCAACTTTACAAAGCGCAAGTTCGGCCCCACATGGAATACTGTTCTCATCTCTGGGCCGGGGCACCCCAGTGCCAGCTCCTTCCACTTGACCGCATCCAGCGCAGAGCGGTTCGAATCGTCGACGACCGAGTTCTTTCTGATCGGCTCGATACACTGGCACTGCGTAGAGATGATGCATCTCTTTGCGTATTTCATCGCATCTTTCACGGGGAGTGCTCTGAGGAATTGTTCGGACTAATTCCAGCCGCTCAATTTCACCATCGCACATCGCGTCAAAACTCGCGTTACCATCCATACCATCTGGATGATTGGCGGTCCACCACTGTGCGATTAAGAAGAAGTTTTCTCCCTCGCACGACTTCCTTGTGGAATCAATTACCACCAGCGAATTTTCCGGACCGATACGACTTAGGAACCTTCAAGAAAAGAGCTTACACCTTTCTAAAAGGCCGGCAACGCATCTGCAATTCCCCTGGTGTTGCGGTTGTTCATGGGCGGCGGTAGTCACTTACCATCAGGTGAGCCGCATGCTCGTTTGCCCCCTATTCCATAAAAAAAAAACGACAACTTTCAGCTCGAGTTACAAAATCATACCTGACGACTGAAGACTGCAATGAAGTGGACACAAAAATTCTTAATCTGTTAGACGTTGTTAGAAAATGGCTGTTAGACGAGAAAAAAAGCTGCAGTCTTCAGCAGATTTGACATCATACAGGCAACTGAACAGATAGATCTCCAAATGCATGCGGCGGTATTTACTCAACTTACATACAATACAACTCGTATTAAAGAAGCGATCGAGCGGAACCAGGGTTCCAAAGTCTTTGCCAGAGATCTGTCTGCCAGAAAGAACCAACTGTCAAAGCTGAAGACCAAATGTTGCAGCATCGTTTCTGGGATACCTGAGAGCGAGAGAGAGTGAGTGAAATTAAGAGTTTCTATGGGCAGCTGTCCACATCATCGTTGGAGCCACACGCAAGCGTGAGTAACAATCCAAGAACAAGTCTTATCCAACACTATTCCGATAATATTTCGGATGTCAGTCTGAGCGAGATTAGAATGGCTCTGCAGCACCTTAAAAACGGCAAGTCCCCATAGTTCAAGAAACGCGACAACGCTCTCTTGAAGAACTACAGACCGATTTCCCTTCTGAGCCGCGTCTACGTGCTGTTTTCGAGAGTCATTACTAATCGTCTCGCACGCAGACTTGACGACTTTCAGTTCCTGAAGAAGCCGGTTTCCAAAAAGGTTTTAGCAACATAGACCACATACGTACCCTTCGGCAAATTGTACAGGAGACCGAAGAGTACAATCTGCCACTTTGCCTAACGTATGACTATTAGAAAGCCTTTGATTTCGTCGAAATTTGAGCGGTGCTAGTCCCTTCAGCGGTACCAACTTGACTGTCGACATATCGATGTGCTGAAGTGTTTGTACAGTAGGTCGACGATGGCTATCCGAGTACAGAACCAGAGTACGAAAACTATCCAACTGCAGAGAGGTGTAAAACAGAGTGACGTTATATCCCTGAAACTCTTAACCGCTGCATTGGAAGACGTTTTCAAACTAATGGTTTGGAAAGGACACGGTATTAACATCAGTGACGAGTACATCACTCACCTTTGATTTGCCGACGATATAGTCCTTATGGCAGAATTGCTGGAGGACCTAAGCGCTATGTTCAATGGCCTCAATAGTACCTGCCAGCGGATAGGTCTTAAGATGAACATGGACAAAACAAAGATTATGTGTAACGTCCATGTCACACCTACGAGCCATACACACACACACACACACACACACACGTCGTATGCCGGTAATTGTTGGGAGCACTAAGCTAGAAGTTGTTGACGGATATGTTTACTTGGGACAAATAGTCCGACTAGGTAAGTCCAACTTCGAAGCGTCAGTAGCCTTATGGCAGGGCGCGGACCGCGAACTCGAAAGGTCGTGCTTTAAAATGCGCCATTCGACTACTTCTACCACTTCTAACACAAGCATTTTAAGCTTACCAAGAAGTGGTTAAAGGGAATATTAATAACGTTTAATAGCATTACAAGTATTTAAACAAAATACTTCGACCGAGAGGTCATCGACGGTTCAACTCGGCTGGGCAGCGTTCGGAAAATTACGACACATCTCGTCAAGTGTACCCACAAACTAACCAGAAACTCTCACGCGTCATACGGATTTCTATAGCACATTTTTTTGAACCTTACAGTAAATTAGAACATGACGTTTCTTCTTCTTTTAAAATATAAATTGGCAAAGGAGTAATTTTAAATCAACCAAGAATAATCTAGTGCCCTAATAAATAACGGCTTTTTCATTATGTAGCAGCATTAGTAGAAATAAAATGCAGTGTGTATATTATTTATTATATGATTTATTTTTTAACTCTTTTGTTTGGTTTTTCAATGCTTTCTTTTGCATTGGTGGTAATGTACGCTTGTAATTCTAAAGATGTCCGTGCCTTTTAATGTCCTTTTGATTGTGTTGCATCAGTTAAAGATGAACAGTTTAATAGAAAACATTACAAAATATTCTAGAACAATTCCTTCATGTGTTCAAGGGAAGAGTCATTTACACTATGGAATAAATGATCCAGAAATGATACAGTCTCCAAAGTGTTTTTTAAAGCTGCCTGATAGCAGACCAGTCAGCTAAAAAAGAGTAGTGACCTGGAAAAAGGATATTTAAATACCAGTTTATAAAATAAAAGTAGTTAACTTTTAATATGGGCGCTAATTTCATTTTAATAGAAGCTCTCTTATTTTCAGGACAATGTTTGCATAAACATTGTCCTGGAAATAAGAGAGCTTCCATTAAAATAAAGAACCCATAATAATTAGACAAAGTTACTTTCACATAAATCTAAGCTTGCACAATTATACAGAAATTTTCAATAATTTTTGAACATAATGATAATTATTTTCGAAAATTATTGAATATTAAGTATACTTTTTTATTGAATAAGGGTGACAAACGAGCACACAGTCCACCTGACGGTAAGTGGTTGCTGTGGCCCATAGACATCTACATCTATCTTCGCTTGCGAATTAAAATGCAGATGCGTTGTCAGCCGTGAGGAATAAGATGGAATGCCTCTATTCCAGTAAAAAGGGTCTCTGGTCCTCTACACTCACCATACGGAACACAGCAGCATGAAGCTGCTATTTTACGCTGGTATATGGTATATGTATACGTGCTACAACTATACTATACACTAATAGTTATTAGATATTAAGTATACTTTAGAAGTACTTGCAAAATTTAAACGTATATTAAAACATTATTTAAAATAAAACTTACAGAATTCAGTAGTATGTGATAAAGCTGCTACCATAGTTTTATTAAAAACTCTGGGACAATTCTTCACCTATAAAGTAAAAAGTATAAAAATAAATAATATAAAGAGTTAAATGTAACACAGCCTACGTATTATATTATATTGTAGGCACAGACTCTGTCTCGTTTCTCTGAGGGGTATGAAACAATGAGTTGGCCAAGTTGCTCTGGTGCGTATTGGCAGACTACATGTCTTTAAAATATTTTTATTCCTTAGTCACGCAGATTTCCTCACAACGTTTCGGAACGCATGATTAATTTAGCACTTAAAATTGGAATTACCATTCATTCCTTAATATCAGTGGTGTAGGCAGATATCAAAGAGTTGCTCAAAGATATAAACATTTTACTAATCCTAATAAAAATATAATCTGAATTAAGGTTTGGGAATAGCGATTGTTATGCGATTTAAATTTTACATAATTATTACCTTCATTTTTTTACTTCGTTGGGATGAATGTTCATCATTTAGTTTATGTAAGAACTTCAATTGAGTATGCTTGTAGTTTGTTTAGTAAACTTCTTCTTGCCACTTTGCTACCATTCCATCAGTTATTATGTGTTGACAGCAAAAACCTTTATATACCTTTTATAAGATGCACCTTATATTTAAACCTGTATCATCTGAAATAAAAACATATAACGTTGTTTATCATTGACATTCAGACTTGACCTCGATCTTGTAATTATCAAGACTAAAGGAGTGTGATTGTGCATAGAATAATGTTCAAAATTAATTATTTAAGATATTAGAATTTCTTATTTACTTTGTCCATTAACCTAAAACTTATATAAATTATCATAACAAGAATTTATTATTATGTTTCATTCATCATTGCAGCCTATCTTAAGTCTACTGGTAAACATAGGCCTCCTACACAGGTTACCATATAAGGTGTACATTTTCCATAGTTGTCACACTCGGCAGACTGGTTGGCAACCACATTTTATTATTATTACTAAGTTGTTATCAAAGAGGTCACTGGAATATAATATGTCATCATTATCATCATCATTACAGCCTTTCATAAGTACACTGCTGAACATAGGCCTCCCCCAAGGAATTCCACAAAGCACCGTCCTGAGCCACCTGCATCCATCGACTTCCTGCATGTCTTACCAGGTCGTCACTCCATCTAGTCCCCACTAGATGGAGTGATGACCCCCCGGTCACCCTACACTTCGCCTACCGGTACGAGTCTGCCAATCCAGAACCTTTCTTCCTCATCGTTTGTCGGTTTTTCGAGTTATATGGCCAGCCCACTGCCACTTTAGCTTACTAATCCGTTGTGCTATGTCGGTTACTCTGGTTATACTGCGGATATCCTCATTCCTAAGTTTATCACGCAGAGAAACCCTGAGCATAGCCCCCTCTATAGCTCCCTGAGCGACCTTGAGCTTCCTCATACGGCCAGCAGTGAAGGACCACGTCTCAGATCCGTAAGTCATCACTGACAATACGCACTGGTTGTACAATTTCGTTTTCAGGTTTTGAGGTATGTCTAACGAGAAGATGTGTCGTAGTTTCCCAAACGCTGCCCAGCCGAGTAGAATCCGTTGATTGACCTCTCGGTCGAAGTTGGACTTACCTAGTCGGACTATTTGTCCCAGGTAAACATACTCATCAACAACTTCGAGCTTAGTGCTCCCAACAACTACCGGAATAGGTGTGACATGGACAGTAAACATGATCTTTGTTTTGTCCATGTTTATCTTAAGACCTATCCGTTGGGAGGCACTATTGAGGTCATTGAGCATAGTGCTTAGGTCCTCCAGCGATTCTGCTATAAGGACTATATCGTAGGCAAATCGAAGGTGAGTGATGTACTCGCCATTGATGTTAATACCGCATCCTTTCCAGTCCAGTAACTTGAAAACGTCTTCCAATGCAGCAGTGAAGAGTTTGGGGGATATAACATCACCCTGTCTTACACCTATCTGCAGTTGGATATAGCTATTATTTTTATTAAGAAATAATTAAATGTATAGTCTGTACGGATAAAGAATGGAATTAGAAATGGCGGATCATAGAGCACATGCCGTCAACATGCACAGTGACAATAGTGAAAATCCGCTTATAACGTTATATTATTCGGTTAATTGAAAATTTTCTGATAATGCAAATATTTCAAAATGGTTGTATACGCATGTAGATATATTTATTTAAAAAAAAGGCACTTATAACTAGCAACCCGCTCTCGCTTCGCCTGGGTGGAATCTATTAATGTGGCCTTATTTAGACTTATAATAATTATTAAAGACCATTTATTTAATCTTATCAATATTTTTTAATAAAATCTCTAAATTTTTGGGATAAAATTTACTTAGATCACCCCTGGCATTATTTACTATTTGTTAGTGAACTTTTATTACAATCGGTTGAGCTATTTCGAAGATTAGCTAAGACAGAGAAATACAAAAGAATTTTTTAAAAATGGTTGCTCATGTCTCAATAGCATGTAAATATTCTATACAAAAAATATTAACGAACAAAATCAACAACAATTATGGAGAAAACTCTCAGAACGCGACTAGGTCATAAATTACCTAGCTACCTAACTGGAATGATTCTTTTTTTGTGGTTTATGGAATTATGTTATCATTGACAAGTTGGACTGAAGTTATAGCACGTACGAAAAAATCAAATCGCAATGTATTTTTTTGCAGTCTTTACCGGCGGGAGTGAGTATAGATAGCGACAATATGCGAGCGAGAGGTGAATAGAGGCGATGCCATTTTCAATTCCGTTCTTTAACCGCACGGGTAGACATACCTTTGTCATCGTATGATCTTGATGATAAAACGATAAAACTAACTCAATTTCATACAAAAAAAATATTGGATAAACTCTCTTCTTAATGCCAGATTAAGCAGTATGAAACCTTTTTTTTTCAAAGTGTTTGTGACAAAACAGGCTTCTTGACAAGGTTACTGGAATACATACTTTTAAGTTTGTCACAGTTTATAAAGTCCAGCCACTTGTTCCTTTGGCCTTTGTCAGACGGAAACTTATGCAACTTAGCCTCTTCTCTTTTACTAGCATAATTCAGAATGCAACACTTGAGATACCTTTTAAAACTAAAAATTTAATAAAACATTTTATACAAATAAATAACCTGAAGAGTAATTATATACAAACGTATGCATAGAGAGAACCTATAATTTTACATAAATTGAGTTAATATATTTTTCTCACATTTCCTAATTTTATTTTCTAATAAGGCAAAAAGAAACAAATATATTGAATGATGTCGCATGTAATTCATAAGTGAAAATAGAAATGTCAAGTGGTTATCTTTGGTCTCTTTATACTATGCCAAACATATAGTTGATCTGATGATGGAGCTAGAACGTGCCCATGCCTAAAAGAGACGGAAAACAAAATGGCCGCTATACCAATTTTAAAGACTTATTAACATTTAAATAAAAGCTTGTTTTAAAAAATGTTGTTTTAATAATAATTTATATTATGTAAATAAACTATTTCATTTCAAATAAATAAAACAATAAATAAATAACTACATGCATTTCATAATAAATGTGACAACGCACCTGTAGCTTTTTTTTATTTAAGTTTCTGGTGTCCAGGTTACTTACCATCACTTGTGAAATATTATTATATAATTTTTTATAAATAAGATTATTTATATTGTTTTTTTTTCTACATAAATAAGCATCGATAAACATTTCACCCAAATGGGCGCCCGAAAACCCTAGATCTGGGTCCGCTGCAGGTAAACTTGACCCATATTTCAAAGTTATTGATCGCTTAAATAGGAAGGGTCGACATTCATTAACTGACATGCGTTCAGTGATTAACGGACTTGTAAACTCTTTGTCATTAAAATCAAATATAAATTTACTTATGAATAGTTATAATAATAAGAAATCTTTTAATTTTTATCTATTTAAAACGTAGTAATAATAATGCCAACACGTACTTTCCTTTAATTGCAAACATGATCAACGATATAGGACGCAAAATAATCGGCCCGTAATGGGAGATAAAACATTGAACATGTTTAGATTGCAATCTCTATTGCACTCGCAAATACTCGCAGGAAACGCTTGACAAACTATCGCGAATACACTTGCTACGTAGTTTAGATTTGCAATTTCTGACAGACTGTCGGAAATTTCTTGCCGAAGTTTTCTTGCAGGTGGAAACGCCACCTTAGACATTTACGGATATTTTGATTCAAAATTAATACATTAGAACAAAATTTTCGATTAAAGGAAAATTAGTTTAGTAAATTTGAGTACCCTTTACATTTTTCTTTTTAACTACCTATAAGAAATAATAGAACGCAAACAGTTTTTATTAATGGAAGAAGTTCTTTCGGGTCGGTAGTATCTATGGGTGTTCCTCAGGGCTCAGTTCTTGGTCCCTTTCTGTTCTTAGTTTATATAATGACTTACCTGACTTGGTAGGGAATAACTATGACAAAGTATTATTTGCTGATGATACTTCGTTGATTTTCTGACTAAAAAGGCAATTATTGAAATACGAAGCAGTGAATAATGCTATATCAAAAGTAGTACACTGGTTTAACGTCAATTTGCTTTTGAATGGTAATAAAACGAAATGTATTAAATTCACCACACCTAATGTTATACAGGTGAAAACCAGTGAGTTTTAGTGTGATGAAGCTGGGCCTTGTTGAATCCACTGTTGTTCTCGGAATTACAGTTAACGCTAAGCTTCAATGGGGCCCTCACATATCTAAACTAGTTAGCAAACATAGTTCTGCAGCTGTAAAAAGAGTAGATGCCTTACTTGTGTTGAAACAGCTAGATTAGTTTATTTTAGTTATTTCCATAGCATAATGTCATATGGAATCTAGCTATAGGGTAATGCGACTGACATTGAAACTATCTTTCCTTTGCAAAAGATAATAAGAGCAATTTATAACCCAGGTCCAACGGAATCCCTTAGAGAAAATTTAAAGAAATAAATATATTAACTTTGGCCTCATTTACGAGAATATAATGTATATACACAAAAACAAAAATAGTTTTATTAATAATAATGATGTATATTCTGTAAATACTAGGAACAAACACACGTTAGTAATACCAGTTACTCGACTCCAAAGAGTCAGTAACTCCTTCATGGGGCAATGTATACGCTTTTACAAGCAAGTCCCAGAAAATATGCAAATTTTATCTATTAAAACGTTTAAATTATTTATTAAGCAAACATTTTCTAGTAAGGCTTATATTACTAAAGAGTAAAAGGAAAGTAAAGTTGCAGCCTATTTACGTCCCACTGCTGGCACAGGCCTCCTCTTATTTCTGAGAGGGTTTGAAGGCAAGGAAATGTCCGCCGCGCTGCCCCAATGCGTGTTGGCGAACTTCACATGTCTACGAAATATTTTTTTTCTTATTTCTCAGACATGGAGGTTTCCTCACGATGTTTTCCTTCACCGCCGATCACGTGGTATATCAGCACTTAAAATTGCAATAAACAATTTCATTGGAGCCGGCGGGGATCGAACCCGGGTTGCTCGAGTACTGTGAAGCTTACAGTGAGCGCTAACCATCTGAGCTACCACAGCTCCTACCACGGCACTAAAGAGTACATGACTGATAATAACCCCTGGGAATGAGGTGATCGCTACTATTGTATAAAATATTATATTGTAAATTATGCTTTTTTTTAAATCCAGTTGGGTTTCTTGCTGGTTCTTCTCAGGGCAGTTTTAAGTAGCAAGTAGCAAGTAGTTGTAAGTGCAAGTAATTAAATTACTTTCATTAAGTAATTTTATTACTTTTAAAATTAATAAAATTACTTTTAATAGCTAGCAAGCTATTAAAAGTAATTTTAATAATTTCTTTTAATAACTTGCTATAATTTACTTCTATATTGAGTAAAAATTATAATATTCTATTCTATTCTATATGGTGTTCGAAATATGTATGGGACTGAAGAAAATATTTAATACCTTTTAGTCTGTTTCAATAAATTGGCATTTTAAAAAATATTTTTATTTCACGGTATCAACACGAATAGGACGGCTCGACCGTGAATGAACCACGCTCTCACAGAATACTAGCCTAAAATAGCAGCTCAATGCTGCCGTGTTTCGTATGGTAAATAAGTGTGGAGAACCAGAGGCTCTTTTTACTGGTGGCGAGGTACGTAACGCTGCTGTGTTTCGCATAGTGAGTGTAGAGATCCGGAGACCCTTTTAACTGGAATAGAGGCATTCCATCTTAATCCTCAGGGGTGACAGCGCATCTGCATTTTGTTTCTTAATCGAGGATAGATGTAGATGTCTAGGGGTCATAGCATCCACTTATCATCATGTGGGTCATGTATCACCCTTATTCTGTAACAAAAACAAACATATTTTGTGTTTTATGTTCTGTCATTCAATTTTGCTCTATATTTGAGGTTGCATATTTTTTACCGAATACCCAAACAAGCAAATACACAAGAAAGTAAGTTAGTGTTGCATTTTTATCCAGGTCTGAGCTACATTAAAAGTTTGGAAGTCTCTATCTCATCCGCAAGTTACTTTAAAATTACAAGATGATTACAAAATGTGTACCGAACAGATACATAGATAAAAAAGAAGTTAATAAGAAACACTTTATAAATACAGCAAATCGTCACTTCTGAAATTTACAACTTTATCTTAGGGTTTAAATTTCATTCTGAAAGAATTAATAGGCGTATAGAACTGTCTAGACTTAACCATACTGTGAGAAATTATAGCAACAGCAGCAGCTGTAGTCAGAACGAAAATCAATATTGCAGTCTTTGTCACCGTAATATTTTATGGTTTAAGAAAATGTACAAGTATATAATAAATATAGTAAGTGTCGTAGGCAAGTACGGGAAATGCTAGATAGATGATATGGTTTCAGATAGATGGTATAATAACACCATATTTATGTAAGGCGTAAAATACTCAGGTCGGCGATATGGAGCAACTTCAAATGCGAGACGTCTGTTACGAACCGTCAATCAACCTGCCGAGCTAAAGGCATGTACCTATTTATAAAACAACTATCAAAATAAATCCTCTTTACAGACTCATATTACTCAGTACTCAGACAAAAAGAATAAGATAGATGTAGCGCGTAAAGTTAAAAAGTAAGCTAGTAAGTAAAATCCCTTAAAATAACGCATTATCACGCATTTTGAATTTAAATGACTAAAAGTACTACATTATTGAGATTTTTTAAATTAATTTTTCTACACCATTTGCTTATTCTCAACAATCTCTGCAAATTTTGCCGGTTATTGCAAAATAACCCTCTATATAGTGCACAATTTTTAAGTGTATTACTTAACAGAAACAAGTAAATAATGTTCAACCCACTTCTCTATCTAATCTGTAGCTTGGAGCACGGATTAGTTTGTAATTAAGCGGATGAACCATATTAGATTGCTATATGATATAATATGTCGAGGCTTTCACACAAGCGATTAAAATTACAAATCTCAGTAGGAATTGAGCAGGTGCTTAATTTAAAAGTATTTTATGTTAATTTTAATTGGTAATTTTCATTTTCCCTTAAATATATTTTTTACCTCTTAATTATAGCTTTTAATTGCATAAATATCTGCCAAGTATTGTTGGAGAGTCGATATAACACATTAACTTTAATACAATTACCGTCAACTTAATAACTCAGTGGCTTGTTCCTATTTAAAACCTTTAGAAGTTTCGGCTTAAATGCCAGGTTTACATAAATTTTAAATTCAAATTAAGAAATTACTGACTGTAATTAATTACGAAGTTTGGAAAAAAAAATCCAAAAATCTTGTATGATTATGTAATTTTACTATAAATAAAGCAAGGACGTAAAAAATAAGTACGTATACATAACCACTCGCGTTAAAAAAATATTTTTTAATATTAATCACAAAAAAATTAAGAAAACTTCAATATAAAGTTTTCTATACAAATATCAACATGTGCGCCAAATTTCATACGAATAACCGTTAAAGCGTTCCTCTGGGAGGAGGCGACCCCGGTTTCAGCATATGATCAACGTTCACGTTTTCCTATTCAATCACAACATAATATTATAAGTTCCAAAACTTTTATAAAGCCTGTAAATAAACGTTTTTTTTTTAAATCCACTAAGCATCATACATATACATCAATACAATACAACAATACATCAATACCTCGATGAAACTTAATTCTTTTTTTTAAATTAACACGTTCTTGGTAACAATTTTTTTATTACTATCCAATGTGCAACTGGCCAAAAACAAGATTAGATGAACTTTACCCACGACACTATCAATAAATGGAATACCTAAGTGTTTAAATCAAATAGTCAAAACGGTCTTAGTATAAATCTTCTTTTTACCATTAAAACTAATAAAAATGTTTAATCCTCTAATTCAAAAAGCAATTAAAAATTTAAAATGAAAGCAAAAATTATTTTCCATTTTTCTAAAAATTTTCTTTGCAATTTTAATCAACAAACTTTCTAAATTAAAGTTTATTTTTGGCAATCCTCTTTTAATTTTCCATTTTGAAATGGTCCATTAATCCCTTCTTATCAAGGAAGACTGCAGATTAGAGGCACTGGGGATATTAAGAGATCGCCTTAAAAATTTCATAGATTGTGAGCGAACCCCGAGTCCCTAGGGCACCAATTAAATTATTATTTGCAATTGGAAGATAATCAATAATTTAAAAAAATATATCTTGATAATATGTAAAGTCTACCAACACACATACAAGCAATGCGGTGTACTCTACCTTGTCGAAAAAAGCCCTTTCAGAGAAGGATTTTATGTTATTACGAAGAGTAAAGTTACAGATTTTATACTTTCTTCTCCCATTTCTGTGAGCGAATTAGTTCGCTGCAATGCTTCAGACTTGCAGGTTTCTTCACGATGTTTTCCTTTATTGTCAAGTACGCGGTAAATCAGTACAAAATTATTATACAAATACATAGTGCGCGGCGGGCCAAACCCGTGTAATGACTTGATTTGAATGTTTATTTATTATTGATACAGTAGGCACTTACCATCAGCTGGAACTTACAGTTATTTTATCACGTCAATTAAAAAAATTAAAATAAAGACTTGTTTTGATAATTTCCGCAACTGTCATTTTAAAAATACAGTCCTGAGCTATGAAAACGGGTCGATAACTAAAACTAAATCTCTGCTAACGCAATAACATAAAACAATTTGTTATAATAAAAAATTAAAATATAAAATATAATTTTTCATAAGGATGAAATTAGCTATTTGTTTGTTTTTTCTGTAAAAGTTTTCGGTTGGATAGACTTTTCCCGATAAAAAGAGGATTCGCCAAAATCATCACGCTCGACAGGTGAGTTGACGATGGCAGACCAGATTTTTCGCACATTTGACTTCGAGATGATCATACAACTATCTATTGAAAGCCACAAAATCTTTCTAGCATATTGCAAAGTCGCTTTTTGCCCTTTGTTACTATGCGTAAGATGATTCTTCATCCCCGATTTGTCTCGTGGGTAAAACAGTGGACTTTTGATAGGCTATGTAAAAAGCTCGAAACACTGACACTAGGTATAGATACACTTTATCACTCCGTTAGTTCAAAGTACACCGAATACGTCCACACGCCATGGCTTCTTCTTCTTCTACTTAGCGTTTATCCCGATTGCTCATCCCACCCCGTGCGGGAGAACCCAGGGTCCGCTTTCCTACACTTCCTGCTCCACTTTGCCCGGTCTTCGGCGTCCCTCGCAACTAGCCCATTGGCGCGCATGTCATCCTGCGCGACATCAAGCCAGCGTTTCTTGGGCCGTCCTCTACTCCTGGCGCCAGGTAGGGTCATTTCCAGGCATTTGTTTCCCACGTAGCTTGCCGGTCGTCGTAAGACGTGGCCGTACCAGCGGAGGCGACTTTCCTACAGCTTGTCAGCGATGTCTCGGACATGGAGGCTGCCGCGTATGTATGTATTCCGTACACGGTCTTTCCGCGTGACGCCACACATCCACCGCAGCATGTTCATCTCCGTGACATGCAACAACTGCCGGTGTCGCTCCAGCACCGGCCATGCCTCACTGCCGTACGTAAGGACAGGCCTTATGATGGTCTTATAGACCTGTCCCTTCAGCTTGACCGGCATTTTGGGGTCACAAATGATACGGGCCTTGATGTCGCGATCGATGTCACCGGAGGCATCAAGCACAGATCCAAGGTACCTGAAGTTGTCTGTGCGCTCGACGGTGTCGTCGCCTATACGGAGAGACGTCAAATCTATGCTGTTGCAGGCCAAATACTCCGTCTTTGCCACGTTTAGCTTCAGCCCGCTGTTCTCAAGCGCCTCCCTCCATGCGTGCACGCGTCTGGTGAGCCGTCCTTTGTCTCCATCTACCAGTGCGATATCATCAGCGTACATAAGCAGCCAAGGCTGCGGTAATTTCTGTACGCTGGCTGACAGTTCGTCTAATATCACACTGAAGAGATAGGGGCTTAAGACGGAGCCCTGGTGCATGCCTACGGTTATAGGGAAGGGTTGGTATCACCAACAGCGGTCCTGACTATGAAATCGGAGTTGCGGTACATGTCACGTACGATTTCCACGTAGGTCTCTGGTACCAACTTCGACCGCAACGCCCACCAGATCATCTCCCTGGGAATACAGTCAAAGGCCTTCTTCAGGTCTAGGAATAAAAAATGCAGAGGCGTACTCTTTTCCCTGTGCTTCTCCATGAGGATCCTTAGGGCGAATATAGGGTTCATGATACCGCGTCCTGGTTGGAAACCGTACTGGGAGTCCGACACTGTACACTTCTGTCGGGTCCTGGTGTCAATAATGCGCTCGAAGAGCTTCATGGTGTGTGACATCACCTTTATACCGCGGTAATTACCGCAATCCTGAACGAACCCTTTACCCTTGTGGACCGGCGTTATTATACATACTAAGCCGCCACTGATCGGGCATTATTCGGTCGCTCAGGATTCTATTAAAAAGGTTAGTAATAATGCACACACCACGAGTCCCCAGCGCTTTCCATGCTTCAATTGGCACCTCGTCCGGTCCGATAACTTTCCAATTCTCCACGTGACGAAGAGATGCGAGGACCTCGTCAGGTGTAATCGGTGGCACGAGTCCATGGTTCGGGAGTTGTTCGGGAGGGTGCACTTCCCGGTGCTGAGTATTCAGCTAAACGTGGAAATAAGAGCGCCATCTCTCCTTCACCGCACGATCATCGTACAGGAGCTCGTCATTAGGGCCGTTGACGCTGCAGCAGCGAGTAATATCTTGCACTGCTTTGGCCCTAGAGCGCGCCAGTTTATATATGAGCTTGTGGCTCCCAGCAGTGTCCAACTTCGCATATAATGGTTGCAAGTTGTCACGCCTGGCTTTGGCTACAGATTTCTTGGCAGCTCTTTTAGCTGTTTTGTAAGATGCGTGATCTTCAGGAGATTTGGTCGCTTGCTACGTCTTGAAAAGCGCTTTCTTCTCCCGTAATGAACTCTGGACTGTGGCGTCCCACCACCAGGTCTCCTTGTCGATTTTGCGGCCCCCTTTCGCCACGCCGAGAACTTGCTTTGCCGTCTTTGTGATTGCTGTCTGAATGGTTTTCCAGCACTCTTGGAGGGAATTGCCTGCTGTGTCGAGACTAATATCCCCAGCGGCAGAGTCAAACTCTGAGTATCTGGTTTGATCCAGCAGCCACCACTTGATTTGACGGCGGCAACGTTCGGCGTGTCTGCGACGGAGTTTTACGCAGAGGTCCATGACAAGAAGTCGGTGTTGGGCAGTGAGACACTCACCGGGTATGACCTTACAGTTGGCCACGCGACTGATATGACTTCTCCTGGTCAATAGATAGTCTATTTGAGAGGCGCTCCGACCGCTCCTGAAGGTAATGGCAGGTGCTCGGCTTTCTTTTTGAAGAACGTGTTCACCACGGCCAGGTCAGCTGCAGTGCAGGTTCTGAGAATGGTTTCCCCTTATGCGTTTCTTCGGCCGTAACCATAGCCGCCGTGGACACGTTCATACTCCCCCTGCTCCTCGCCCACATGACCTTTCAGGTCGCCACCCAAAACGACATCGTGGGACAACGGTATGCCGCGTAGTACATCTCCGAGCCGATCCCAAAACAGCGTCTTATTCGCGTCGCTGCATTCGACCTGTGGGGCGTATGCACTTATTAAGACCCCTTCAATAAGCAACCTTACTACCATAAGTCGGTTGCATATGTGTCTAATTTCCCAGACGCTATCGTGGAAATGCTCGACGAGCACCACTGCCATACCGTTCTCCCCACCAGTCCACACGCCATGGCTGTCGACGGTTAAATGTCCTCACCTTTTATCTGCTGTAACTAGACGATTGAATATCCCCACCATTAAAATGCTATATACTACAGACTTTAATGATAGAATGGACCAAATCACGTCACATACACCTGAATAATAAACCAAAATCGACACAATCCTAGAAGGGAAACGAAATCAGTGTAATATAACATGACAAATCCTCTTTGTAAACTGTACAGCGAGTTCTCTTACGGTTCTTGGTAACAGAATCCAATCAACGCTGACTAGGAACTGGTAAAATCTGATGTATCCGATTCGTTCGATAAAACGATCTCGGTACACTCCTTTGACATGGAATCGATTACCAATAACGATCGTCGGGCGAACCAGATTGAACTATTCAATATGCGCAAACTGCTCTACTGCACAACGCTTATTAGAAGTTTAATGAACTGGCAGTCGATGGTGTAGACCAATATGTGACATTTCTTACAATGCGACTCACTTAAGCCGGATTTACATTTGTCTAACGTGTTGTGTTGTGACGCATCAGAACGGTATTGGTTTCATACATTTAGTATGGTGAGATTTATAGTTGCATGTTGTGATGTGTTGTGATGGCTTCTGATGCAACGCATCAGAAGAGATTCCGATCTCATCAGAGTGTTGAATATGGGAGAGCCGGGGAGCGGCCGCCTGAAGACACATCAGATAAGTGTGTGCGCGCCAGTGAGTGCTGCAATAGATAGAGACAAATGGCACGAGATGGAGGAGGCCATCATCCAACAATGGATGATCACTGAATAGAAGATGGTTATCACATATTGAATAAAACTACTTTTACGGATTCTATCGCGTTTAATTGACTATTTTTTTTAATAATTCTCGATATTTCGGGTGCTTTACTGCACCCATGGTCATCCGGTGACCATGATTTTAGTTAATTTACGATTGAAAACCCAGGGGCTCCAAGAGGGATTTACTTAAATGTCCTTTGAAATCCCCAAATAGTATGGATCAAGTATTAAAAAATTGATTATTTAATAAATCAAGTGTAGCTCTCTTTTATTTTTAAAAACAATGATTACGCTAAAAATTACATGTAATATGTACTACCATATTTTCTTTATAGAAACTGTGGCGTTAGCCAAGATTATATACTGTAATCTTTGAACCGCTGAACAAAAATGTAAAAATGGACGCGATTTAATATTCAGATATGTTATTTTCACTCGCACGCATTTTTATGCTTTTTAATAGCGTTAACGATCATAGAAAGTTATCTTGGCTAACACCGCAGATGTATACTTCTCTAATCAATGAATGACGGTACAAAGATTATGTTTTATTTAGATCATTAAGTGTGAAGTAGTTTCCTGTTAGTAATTTTCCTTTTTTCCTTTGCTAATATTTTTCTTCTAGGTTCTTTACAAAATCTAAAAAAACAAATCAAATTGCTGCTTAAAACTAAATTCTTTATATATATATATATATATATATATATATATATATATATATAGTAAAAAGGTTTTTAGTAAACAACTTTAAAGTTAATCGTTGGATTACAACCGCGTACATCTGCTGCTGCATATTTACAACTACCTCTGAACATTGCAGTGCAATAAAATTTCGCCACGTTAATTTTCATATAAATATTGGGGCAACTTAATCTTTTTATAGGATAGGGTGACAAACGAGCACACAGTCCACCTGATGGTAAGCGGTTGCTGTGATCCATAGACATCTACATATATCCTAAATAAAGAATCAGAATGTAGATGCGTTGTCACCCATGAGTACTAAGATGGAATGCCCCTTTTCCAGTAAAAAGGGTCTCCTGTTCTCTACACTCAACATACGAAACACAACAGTGTTAAGCTGCTGCTTCTAAATCGAGCCGACCTAACCGTGATATACTACTAATATAGCTGCAGCATGGCTCTACCATGTATAAAATAGCAAATTCTCTTAAAATAGCAAATTTATGAAGTAGTCTAAGGCGCGCCTTCAACTTTATTTCTAAAACTTTAAATAGTATTTAATCACAACTATTTAACGAACACATAAGAAACTACGCGATATATTTCGGTTGTTATGTTTAGCACCGATTTTTTCTTTCCCTCATACACAGGCAAATATCCTATTTATTATATTCGACAGATAGCAAGTGAATGAATTTTCTAATCGTCAGATAGGCTTTATTCTACTTACTTGACTATCAGAGCAATACTTATTGCTATAAGTATATCTATCGTCTTGACGGTCAGATTATCGCTTATTCGACAGATAATGTTATTCAATAGCGGATGATGTTAAACACAGATTTTTACTTATACGTGACATTCTTTCATTTTACTTTTATTATAAAGAAAAACTGTTATTATTATATATATATATCTTTTTTATAAAAGAAGATGAAAGATGAGATCGAAAGCATCTGAAAGCGTCCCTCTGGTTCTGTACACCTTCTGTCTTTGCAGACAGCATTTTTTAAAAGGTTAAAGTTCCTCAACTAACAAGCAAGTGTGTTGTTGTAATTTCACATGGATGAAAGAACTTTCTATTTTTAACCAAGCAGATTCATTATCGTTGTTACCCCATAAATTTTTTTTAATTTATGAAATTTGTTTATATTATTGACCAAACTCACGAACGCTCTCTTTCCTTTGATTTATTTGTAGTTATTTAATGAATTACAATCGAAGTAGAAAGAGTTTAAAAAACACTACATAAATTATAATAATCAGTAGTCAAACATCACTACGTGAATTTCACACGTGGTGGAGCCGCGCTGCAGCTGCATATTATGGTTGTGGCACAAATGGGTCGGTTCGACCGTGGCAAGACCACACTCTCACAGATGGACAGCTTCATGCTGCTGTGTTTCGTATGTTGAGTGTAGAAAACAGAAGAGCAGCAAATTCAAAGATGCGATTCGTCTGTTCCATACCGGCAATCAGCCTGCCAAGCTTAATTATAGTATTTATAACATTATAACACAACTATCAAAGTAAATCCTTTTTACTGACTCATATTATTCAGCACTCAGGCCAAAATACTAAGATGTAGTAGTTAAAGTAAAAAGTAAGCTAGAAAAATGAATGCCAAAATGCATATTATTTATAAGGTTGGCTGATGAATTTTCATATGATTACTTTTTTCAAGACAGTAAGTACATAATTAAAAAATGCGTGAGTGTCGTGGAACACTCGGTTGCAACGAAGTTCCTTGCGTAGTGTATTATTATTGATAAACGTAGGTATTATATTATTGATTAACAAATACAAATAAATGTATTACTAGCGTCTATTAAAATGAAGCGTCATTTAAAATAAAATACACTACGACACAAGGGGTAGTGACGAAAAATTCTTACACTTTTTGTCGCCTAACTCCCATCCGCCAAACCCATACCGTCCAATAAGGAACATCGTTCCAAAAAGAAACGCTCCGAATCACGCTAGTGCACACTGTGGGTTACTATTATTTTGCTATTAGGAAGTATTCTTCTTATGGTTTCACGTCACACTTCTACTCTGTCTGTTCTTACTTGTTGGTCTGAGATTCAGTAGTGGACTAGTAGGAGCTAATGAAGAAGAAGAATAATAGTAGAGAATTAATTCTTTCGATATAGATCTTAAATTATTATAAAATTAAATGTATATTTTTATGTACTTCATCTACACTTAAACAGGAGATATATTTCTTTTAGTTTAACGAGAGTATCCTTAACTACTTTCTAATTAAGCTTATCTTTCATAATTGCATTTTTTGAAGCTTACAACAACTAAATTAAAAAAAAATATCCAAATAAAACCATTAGTAATAGTAGTTAGTAGAGCAAAACTCACATAACCTATTAGGGTAAGAATTCGTAGAGATAAAAAAAAACTTGTTTTGGCTTCTTTTTAAATAAAAGGAACGTATAAATACGCCTAGATGTTGGTATAAAATGAAAGAATCTATTTATGGGTTTCAATAAATAAACAGCAACATTTGTTAATATATGCTCAACGTACTCGTACATATAAGTATATACCTATTTACACTAAAAATATATGTATCCTTGTTTAGCTGCATTTTTGAATTCAATCAAAAAGTTTTAATTGTATTACTTAACAGAAACAAGTAAATAATATTCAACCGACTTCTCTATCTAATCTGTAGTTTGGAGCTTGGAGCACGGATTAGTTTGTAATTAAGCGATAAACCATATTAGATTGCCATGTGATAAAATATATCTAGGCTTTCACACAAGCGATTAAAATTACAAATCTTGGGTAAGGATTGAGAAGGTACTTAATTTAAAAGTGTATTATGTTAATTTTAATGGGTAAATTTTCTTTTCCCTTAAATATATGTCTTACCACTTAATTATAACTTTTATTTGCTTAAATTTCTGCCAAATATTGTTGGAAAGTTGATATAACATATTATTACATGCGTGCAAGTATGTTCTGCTAGGGTTTAAAAATTAAGATCACGTTTAACGTATGAAATCGTATCTAGCAATCATATTGTACATATAAATGATGTAAAAAGCACATTGTCAGAAAGATAAATTATTGTTGAACTTATTAATATTTTTTTTAAATCGATTAATTGCAATTTTTGCATAAAAAAGGGGTTTTAGTGGCTTATGGTGTGGATTTATCGCATGACGGCGTAAACACGATAACTTTTGAAAATATCAATTGTTCAACTCAATCTATTTTTAAAACCCTTCATCTATCATGTATGAAGCCATGGAATGTAAATGGCAGTTTAATTTTGTTTTGTTTAGTTATAATTTTTTTTTCTGCTAAGAAATGGTGAAATTTTTGGTGGTTTGAGAGCCTTGTATTAATTTATTTTACTAAATAGGCCGCACCCACACGCCGAGTCACAGCCACAGAGTACTTTATATACTTCGAGCTCAAATGCCGTCGTGAGTGGTCCCGTTTGTTACAGTGGCTCGTGCAGAAAAATATTGATCGCCTTAGAAATACAAAATAATCCAAAAACCAAATTTGATACATACTTGACCAAGGTAAGATATTATTATGATTTTTTTAATCACAGATTTTATTACAATATTTTGTTTCGCTAAGAGCACGCAGGATTTATATATAAATATACTTATACGTCTTGGACTTTACAGACCTGAAGCTGTGTCGGTATCTGCTACTGGAACTCCTCGACGAGGAGAACTAGATGTGCCGAGTTTGGACTCGTTTTGTTAGTTATGATGAGACTTTAACTCCGGACTTGATAGAGTGACTTGAAAAAGTACTTTGATGACTGCTACACGAACTCCTCGACGAGGAGAACTAGATGTGCTAAGTTTAGCCTCGTTTTGTTAGTTATAGAATATAATAGATATGTAGAATAGAACTTACTTCCGGACTTGACGGACTGACTTCAAGGTGTATTTCATTGAGTGCTACTGAAACTCATTGAGGAATATAACTACAATTTACAATTTTTTTAACTTTTTCACTATCATTGGGCATTGTGAGTCGTGCATTTTTGGATTTTCCAGACTTTTTTTTATTGAAGTTTGACATAAAGATATCAGAAAATTAGTACGTAATTTTTTTATGCGCTTAAGGCATGCACAATTGGATTTACCAACAGTTTCGTTGTCTTCTGTGGTCTCTTAAAGACTTTGTGGATCATAAATTTTCTAACACTCTTTGGCTAAAAAAGTTAGACAAAAGGAAGAGACTTTCAATAAATATTTTATATTATTACCGTCAACTTAATAACTCAGTGGCTTGTTCATATTTAAAACCTTTAGAAGTTTCTGCTTAAAGGCCAAGTTGTAATTCAAATTAATAAATTACTGAGTGTAATTAATTACGGAGTTAGGTAAATCAAAATCCAAAAATCTCGTATAATCATGTAATTTTACAATAAATAAAGCAAGGGCGTAAAAAATAGGCACGTATACATAATTACTCGCGTTAAAAATTATTATAATAGAAAACATTTTTCAAAATTAATCACAAAAGATTTAAGAAAACATTATTATAAAGTTTTCTATACGAATTTCACATGTGTGCTAAATTTTATACCAATGACCGTTAAAGCGTTCCTTTGTAAGGAGGCGGTACCGGTTTCAGCATAAGATCAACGTTCACGTTTTCCTATTCAATCATAACATATTATAAGTTCCAAAAGTTTTATAAGGCATGTAAATAAACGAAAAGATTTTAAATCCAAATAAGTCATGCATAGTTGAAACTTAATTCTTTTTTTAAATGAACATATTCTTGGTAATTTGTTTAATTACTATCCAATGTGTAACTGGCCAAAACAAGATTAGATGAACTTTACCTACAACACTATCAATAAATGTAATACCTAAGTAATTAATTGAAATAGTCAAAACAAAGGCTTACTATAAAAATTCTTATTACCATTAAAATGAATAAAATATGTTTATCCCTTAATCCATATTACAATTAAAAAATTAAAATGAAAGCAAAAAGCCTTTTCCATATCCCTAAAACTTTTCTTTGCAATTTAATCAACAAACTTTTTAAATGAAATTTTATTTTTTGGCGATTATTTTTTAATTTTCGATTTTAAAATGGGCTATTAATCCCTTCGTATCAGATCAGAGATCCAGGGAGTAATGAGATATCGCCTCAAAAGTTTCATATATTGTGAGCAACCTGAGTTCTAATCCCTAGGGCACTAATTAAATTGTTAATCGCAATTATAACATTTTTTTATATGATAATGGTGACAAACGAGCATACAGTCCACCTGATGGTAAGTGGTTGCTGCGGCCCATAGACATCTACATCTATCCTCTATTACAAACCAAAATGTAGATGCGTTGTCACCCGTGAGGACTAAGATAGAATGCCTCATTTCCAGTAAAAGGGGCCTTCTAAAAATTTAAAAAAAGACGATAAAACCCTACTCCGTTTCATCCTATGGATGTCGCAAGAGTCGACAGAATGTAACTTAAACAAAAGATGGGCAGCAGCTTCTTCCTGATGGCGACATGGAGAGAGCGACTGTCGCAACCCCGTGCTGGGCACGCCACTATAGCGGCGATAAGACCCCTCTTTGAGGAGTGGCTTGAGAGACGCCACGGCGTCCTCACCTTCCGCCTGACGCAGGTCCTCACCGGACACGGTGTGTTCGGGAGGTTCCTGCACCGAATCGGGCGGGAGGAAACGCCCGGGTGCTCCCACTGCGAGGATCGACCGGAGGACACGGTGGAGCACACCGTGGAGGTGTGCCCTGCTTGGGCGGAGCACCGCCGTGTCCTCGTAGCGGCGATAGGCGGCGGCGACCTCTCGCGTCCGGCCCTGGTCGAAGCCATGGTCCGGAGCGAGACGGAATGGGATGCCGTCACCACCTTCTGCGAAGCAGTGATGCTAGCGAAGGAGGTGGCGGAGCGGGAGAAGGAGAGAGCAGCAGCTTTCCTTCCCGGCCGCCGCGGGAGACGCCCCGGGCGTCGGGGGCTACGTCGTGGCCCCCGGCCACCGTAGGCGCGGGCCTGTGGATGGCGAGCAATGGGTAGCTCGCCGTCCGTCCGTCTAACGACGACAGGCCGTGTCGACGGCGCGTTTTGTTCCACGCGCGCCTCAAAGAGCTGTCAGCATCGTGAAGGGGCCCGCAAGGGCCGACGCCTGCCGGGCCTGCGGGCTGTTCGAAAGAGATACCGCGGCTCCGGAACGTAAGGGCACTGAAGGAACACGGATGGTTTTTAGTCAGTAAAAGTCTGACACTCCCTGCGTCATTTGATGATTTTCCATCCGCAAAAAAAAAAAAAAAAAAAAAAAAAAAAAAAAAAAAAAAAAAAAAAAAAAAGCTTCTTCCTGATAACAACTTCAAATAATTAAAAAATGCAACCCGCAACCCGCCTGTCAAGTGTGGAAACTCTGGCAAAATCTTCTCTATAAGGCTATCTATGGGAGAAACCTATATTTAAAAATAAACTTTTGACATGCTGTAATAAATGAATGAATGGATGTCTCCAACTGACTTTATAACTTTCAAAATATTTATGTAGTAGTTAGCATGAAGAAAAAGAATAAGAAGGACAAACATACCTATTTAACGACTAATTAATCTTTACTTACTTTGACTATTACTTATTGATACTGCAACGTTGCGGGCGCCTGAATGTGCTTTACAGCCCTTTTGAAGAATTTATCAACAAATAATAAATAAAGATCGCCTTAAATCGATTCTGTAATTTCTTTTACGGAAATATATTTACACACTGATAAAATTAATTTTAAGATTTATGTGACGTTTAATTTTAACTAATTTTAAATTTCTCAGCTCCTGACATAACTTTTCCTCACGATCCAAATAAATTATTTCCCTCCAATGTCTTGTGCACTCCTCGACTTATCATGATAAATCATTCTCTGTTATTGGTTTTTAAAAATCTGAGACATGTAGCTAAACCCGAACTAGTGAAACAAATATACACTTCTTTGTGTCAATCCATTATAACTTACGGTATAACAATATGCTCTTATCTTCTTATCTTATATATGGAGCTTCAAAAACTACATTTATTCCCCTAGAAAGCGCTCAGAGAGCAGTTCTAAAGATTTGTACTTTTCGATCCATTCTTTATCCGACTTATGAACTATATAAAAACTGTGAAGTCTTAACAGTCCGACAATTATTCATTTATCTTACAATTTTAAAACAACACATGCTATTAAATTTTACGTCATCTCAATTAACAAAGAGAAGACCGGAAAAAGTGTGCCATACCTTTAAACATTCCTATGCACATAAATAATTTTGTTTTCTTGGTCCATTCATGTACAATAAAATAAAAAAGCAACTAAACTTATACACTTTGAATAAAAATCAATGTAAAAAAACTCTATTGAAATGGCTTCCAAAACTAAATTATGATGAAACCGAAGACTTATTAAAATCTCTAAATAATTAAATTACTTTTTATAATGTGCTATTTATACACCTTCAATTGATGTCTTCTTATTATAATTATTACTATGATGAATACTAATCACCTTCTCCCTCGTATAGACACATGCACGAACGCACACACACACACACACACACACACACACAAACACACACACACACACACACACACACGCACACACACACACACACACACACACAATTGACACTCCACACTTAAAAAAATAACAAATATTTAGGTTTAATTTCATACTTTAAAACAAAATTGTTGATATGTTTACGTAAGTTTCTAAATCAGAAAAATTTTAGTAAAATTGTCCCATAAGAAAGAGCACTGTTGCCTGAGATACAAGCTCAATGCTTAGTTCAGGCACAGATAAAAATGTATGTTTTTGAAAAATTTTCCTTAATAAAGAAATTATTATTATATTATTATTACTATTACTTATTGATACTGCAACGTTGCGGGCGCCTGAATGTGCTTAACAGCCCTTTTGAAAATTTATCAACAAATAATAAATAAAGATCGCCTTAAATCGATTCTCTAATTTCTGTAATTTCTTTTACGGAAATATATTTACACACTGATAAAATTAATTTTAAGAATTATGTGGCGTTTAGTTTTAACTTATTTTAAATTTCTCAGCTCCTGTCATAATTTTTCCTCACGATCCAAAGAAATTCTTTCCCTCCAATGTCTTGTGCACTACTCGACTTATCATGATAAATCATTCTCTGTTATTGGAGTAAGACTTTGGAACTCCTATCCCAGTCAATTAGAAGTGCTCAATCTTTAAATGTGTTCCAGAAACAGATTAAGGAATACTATTTGTCTCTCTAACCCCTCTCACTTCCTCCGCTTAATTATGGTCATTGATCTACCTGAAGAATGTTGTCTTTTTAATGCATAAGTTTGTATCTTTATTTTTTTTTATTTTAGTGCTCCCTACCCATTGTTCTTTTTCTTATTTTTATTTATTTCTTCTTCTGGGTTGTCTGGAAGAGATTGCTATGTAGCAATAAGACCGCTTTGTATTTCCCTCAATAGTTGTTTATTTTTTCTTTTTGATATTTTTATCTTTTGTTGGTGTTCAATAAAGATTATTGTATTGTATTATTTATAGTCGCCGTTGTTTCACTTTATTTTAATTACCGGTGTTTTGCAGCACTCTTGGTTGTGTTGATCCGATTTAAACAGAATGAGCTTACAGTATCTTGAAGTCTTGCAGTGGTGCGCTTAGGTTTGAAGTTGATTTGATTAACTATGGGATCCTAAGCAGATAAAGCACAAATGGGTCACCTCGTCAGGGGAAGGACCACGCTTTCACAAAACACCAGCGTAAAATAGCAGCTTAACTTTGCTGTGTTTCGTATGGTGAGTGTAGATAACCGGAGACTCTATTTACTGGAAACGAGGCATTCCATCATAGTCCTCACGGGTGATAACGTATCTGCATTTTGATTCGTAATCGAGGATAGATGTAGCCGTCTATGGGCCACAGCAACCACTTACCAACAGGTGGACTGTGTGCTCGTTTGCCATCCACATTCTATAAAAAAAGATGGTATTCCACAATGTATTATCAATCTTCTTTAAAAGATTAAGAAGAGATGCTGGTCTTTGACTACTACTAGTGGTTACTGGTTACATCCATGGATCAATGAATGAAACGGGATGGTTGAATCTCTTTTACCGACACAACACGACAAGCAAATAAATATATAAATTAATGCAAGTGTCGAATCGATGAAGCACTTTGAGTATGGAATACATTATAATTTATTTTGTAAATTTAATTAAGTTATATTTAAGTAATATTTTTCAAGAATCTCTTTAAAAACATTATAATTTTATTGAACTTTTATTGTTATATTCCAAACTCTTAGGGTAATATCTCTAAATTTAATTTAATTATCTCTTGATTCTGATTGAACTTACAGTACAAATAAACATTTCAGTCTTTGCTAAAATTTATACCATGTGTCGTTTCCTAAACTAATACAATCTGCGAAATTTGTTTAATCAGAAATATTTCTCAACTTCAGTGTTTAATGTCGTTAATTTATTATTTTTTAATCCTAGTTAAATAACCCCTAGTAATACGAAAGTAAATATAAATGTAAAAATCTATACATATAAAAAAATTATGTTTCTTTGTTGTACCGAATGTGTTTCGATGCCATTCACCCCATTACAATTAAACTCAAATTTTCAAACAAAAAATACATTTGTTTGTTTGTTTGTTCGTTTTCTACACGTTCTTATTCCATTTATCCGATTACTAGCACCGCATACCGAGCACAGCTAGTAATTAAGGCTTTAACTAGCCTGAATGACCTTGACGAAACGGCGATCGCAAAGATTTTAGCCGAATTCAATACCGCCTAGCGACTACGTTCTGTATTACTTATAAAAGTGCAAAGATTAATAGACTTCAGACGTGACAATTATATAAGTGACATACTGCCTGTTATGCTTGCGCATCGCTGAGAATTATGTCGCGGTTACGCATCTTCAATTACATTGCACGGTGGTGCTGTAGCTTTGTCCGGTATGCGTCACGAGCTATCAAGTATTCAAGTTTCAAGTACGTAAGAGTTTTTATTATATATGTTAAATCGTATTTATTTATATGTCGTATTAGTAGCTCTGTGTCAAAGCGTTCGCTGTAAATTTTTCCCGGGTTTGATCCCCGGCAGCAGGAACGAAATTTGTAATTGAAATATTTGTCAACACGCATTGGGGCATCGCGGTGAGCATTTTCTTGCCCTAAAACCCTCTCAGAAATAAAAAGAGTCCTGTAATCAGTAGAGGGACTTGTATAGCCTATTACTTTACTTTGTAGCAATATTCATATTCGTTTCAGAAACAGAAGGGTACCTTATGCTGACAAAAATATCATGTGGAGGCGAGAAACGTAAAACATCTTTGTACCTAGATAAAATGTTCGAGAGATTGTCTGACTGACAATCTCTCATACGCCACATTTTCTATAGAGCGTAGAACGTTGCAGATAGGGCAAAATAAAAAATAATACAAAATATTATGGGAATTATTTATTAATAATAATTTTATATATTTTTATATATATTATTAATATTAATAATTTATAGGTATTTATAATAAAAATAATGAACAAGCTGCAAGGTTCAACTAATAATGTTTCTTGTAAAGACAATCGTAAAATTCCTGTTTTAATTTTTACCAATGGTTAATTAATGAAACGTAGTCAAGATTACTTCATATAAAATAGATTTAATTAAAATTGACACACGACCTATTTGCCCTTCTACTTACAATTTGGCGGAAATTTGAAAAGAAGATTTTGTCTGTTCTTAATTATCTTATGTATACCATTTTTCACAGAAGTATTGTTTACAAACTGGCGTGGTTTCGAAAAGCGTGATTAAGTGTCAGCGGTATATTATCAATTAGATACTGAACTTTTTTGAAATTTATTTTTTGTTTCTTTTTTTATATCTTTAAATAAAACTAATTTTACGAATTTTATCGCGTATATTAACTTATTTTTATCTTCCTGACGTTTCGGGTGCTTTCCAGCACCCGTGGTCACGGGGGACTGAGGTGTTTGACATCCTGCTGTCATAGTTAGCCCGGCTACCTTCAGTTTTTTAATATTAATTTTTGGTTCGATTTACGCAGAATGAGCTTACAGTATCTTGAGGTCTAGCATTGGTATACTTGGGTTTGGATTTGATTTTATTAATTATGGGATCCCAAGCAGATGGCAGCACCCATCAATCTTCTCTAATGAAATTAGGATGTTTTTTAATTTCAATAGCCTCGCGAATCATCCTTGGGAGGAATCGGTGTTCTTTTGCCAGGATGTGTGGCAGCTATGACAGCAGGACGTCAAACACCTCAGTCCCCCGTGACCACGGGTGCTGGAAAGCACCCGAAACGTAGGGAAGATAAAAATAAGTTAATATACGCGATAAAATCCGTAAAACTAGTTTTATTTAAATGTGTAGCGTTCGCGTAAATATAAGAAATCATTGTTATATCTTCTTAAAAACTGACGCCATCTCATTATTTTTTTTTGTAGCGCATATGGTATCTTGCATAAGTTTGTAATTTTTTTTAATTTCGATGGTAGCAAAGTAGAAACGGACATCTACATTTTTATGAAAATGCTTTTTTTACAAAAATAAGCTTAAATGAACCCTATCTACAGGCCTGTAATAAAATTATTTCAAATTTCAAAGTAATGAAGAAAATCTGGCACGTAAATGAAGACATCTACCCTCCATTTAAAAAAAAACATCGCAGTAGAAAAGGACATTCGAATTTGTCCGCCTGGTAGGTAACTTATTAATATATAATGTATAAAATGTTAAATGCAAAGTAAATAAAGACATCTGCAAAATTTCGTCAGAAAAAGGGGAATATTGTTTTCATGTTGCTTAGATTTTCTTTAAATATACTTAAAAGTATTAATGAAGATTATTATCTTAGTTTATTACATATTTAAAATGAAATGGACGCTTTTTTATCACAACGTATAAACGGATATCAGGCAGATGTCTTCTTCTACGTCAAAGTTTTTAGAGTAAAAGAGACATCTAAATTATTTTAGTAAAACAACGACATAGCGTTAAAACTACTACATAATTCATAAAGAATGCTATTTTAATACTTCATAGAAAATTTCATGTTAATCGGTCCATAACTCTCAAAATGACCACAATTTTTTACTAAATCTGCTCTCCTGTAAAATTGCGATTTTGTAGATGTCCATTTTTACTTTGCTGCCATCGATTTTATCACAAAATTTCCTCATTAAATCCTTTTCTACAGTGATTCTCTACTTTTAGCTTCGGCGTGACTGTAGGATGTTATACCGAGTCACCGTCAGTTACTAAGCGGCCATAAATCATTATATGTATGTATAGACATACAGATAAACAGTTTTTGATTTTAACCTTTATGTTGTTTGGAGTTTTGATTGATTTTTTGAAAACTGGTAAAATTATTTTTTTCCATACCAATTGATGGGCCTGAGTATAATGCCAGTTATGCTCTTTGGCTGAAATTATTTTTTATTTTATGCTCAATTGCAAACAAAACAATATTGATTGCGCATTTCTAAAACAATATTTTACCTCTTCTCCTTCTAATAATAGCCCCTGCACCTAACACGGCGGAATAGTCATTATTATCTATAAGACCATTTGGAAAAACAGTTTTTGTTAACAGTTATGAGTGTAACATTTTATCAGCAGCTTTGTTTATAGTGCCTTGAGCAACACTTTGCCGATTTCTGTACAGAAAATGATACTGAATTTGCAAATATGGATGGCCGCTACCTTTGAATATAATACCCGATATGTTACACTTATTTACATAGAAACTTTAATTATCATTTGCATAAAATTCTAAATAGCACTATTTACACAAGAAAGTAAACTTAGATCAGTCCATCTTGTTTTTCACTAATTAAGTGAAAAGTAAAATAAACCAATAGGTCCGTGATTTAAAGTTTCTTGCAACTTTTTATAGAAAAGCATGACCTTATCAAAATATAATAGTCAATAATTAAGCCATGTGATAAAACTTTTAAGTGTGCCAGTCAAACATTAATGATGATATTCGGGTCATTATACTGGAAATAGTCTTTTAAATATTTTGTAGTACAATTGATAATCTTCAGTATGATTGACCGTGTATATGACTTTTATAAGTCTATGTTATTTTTGTTGAAAATTATTATTGCAGATAAAATCCCTTTCACATTTATTATAGTCTCGAATTAAATTAATCAAAATGAAAATAAGAATTTTGGCTCTTTATAACTGATCTTTAAATGTAAAACACTGACTTGAAATTATATAATTATCGGCATTTTTTAAATTCATTTAACTTTTTTAAGATTGTGTTGAAACTCTACTGGTAAAAAAAACAAATATATATATTAAAGTTCTTGATGAAAATAAAGTATGCGCGTTACATCGCATCCCATCAAGAATTTCTAATGTAATTCTTGGTGTAAAGCTAAGACGTATTAATAACTGTAAACAATAGAATAACAAAACAATGAAAATATTTGTAAATACTTGCTTTATAACCTAATAAATATTATTTGAACGTAATAAAATAAAACAAGGTAATCTTCGGCAGGAAAGTAAAAATAAATATTTTCGATTATTTTTGCAATACCTAACAGCCGGATCAGCGGGCGATTCTGATCCATCTAAAGATGCTAAATTTCAGCAAGCACTGTCAAACTCAATAGAAGTGACTGAAAAACGGTTCTTGATATAGAAGGGTAAATAAATTATTTAACCTATAAAATAAAATCACTTTATTAAAAATCAAAATAGCCCAATAGCTTTATTAACATGAGACACATAATTGTACGAGTGCTTACAATACTCAACATTATTTCACTGAAATCTCAGAAAGTTTTTTTTTAATAGAATAAGGGTGACAAACGAGCACACAGTCCACCTGATGGTAAGTGGTTGCTACGCCCCATAGACATCTACATCTATTCTCGATTACGTATCAAAATGTAGATGCGTTGTCACCCGTGAGGACTTAGATGTAATGCCTCGTTTCCAGTAAAAAGTTTCTCCGGTTCTGTACATATACCATACGAAACACAGCAGGGTTAAACTGCTATTTTACATGGTATTCCGTGAGAGCGTGGCCCTTCCCCTGTCGAGCCGACCCATTCGTGCTACAACTATACCTACTACTAATATAGCTGCAGCATGGCTCTACCACGTAAGAAAAAATTGACGTTGAAAATTTAAGTATTTTCAGAAGCAACTTTGCAATTATTTTCTATTGAGTGAATTTTTGTGGAATAGTGTTTTGCAAACCGCCACCTGAAATACGTACAATTTTTTTCAATAACGACGTGAAATTACAAAACGATCCCCATGCATATCAATGTGGCTCTATTCAGCCTCTAAATATGAACACACTTCGGGATTCAGAGATTTTAAAAGTATTCAGGCGTAGATAATGGAAGATATAATATTATTATATTACTGTCCCGTGTGAGGTAACCTTTATACTTATATACATATTCTCATCATATTTTTATGGTTGGTTAGAAAAATTATATCTAAATGCAAACTTTCACAGGGTAAATTTTTTTTTACTATTTTTACCCAGCAAGTAGTAAAGCAACTACAATCCCATCGGTAAGTGGTTATGTAGCCTAAGATGGTGAATTGCACTGACTTAACAAAAACCTATTCACTGTTGCCTTGTAGGTAAATATTATATGCGACCTATTTGTGTGTGTGTGTGTCTCTGTTTCTGTTTCTGTCTTTGTCTGTCTCTCTCTCTCTCTCTCTCTCTCTCTCTCTCTCTCTCTCTCTCTCTCTGTGTGTGTGTGTGTGTGTGTGTGTGCGCGTGCTTGCGAGCTTGCATGCGTGCGTGCGTGCGTGCGTGCGTGCGTGTGTATGTGTGTGCGTGTGTGTGAAGAAAAGCGTATGAGAATACGTGAAGAGGAATAAAAGTTGAGTACTACTTCGCTTACCTAAACGAGGTTGCCACTCGAGAACCTTTCTTCCTATTTTTTATCTGTTTTCCAAGTTATATAGCCAGCCCATTTCACTGTAATATTCCGTTGGGCTATGTCGGTTACTCTGGTTCTACTGCGAATATCTTCATTTCTAACTTTATCACGTAGAGAAACCCCTCTCAAATTTAAAATTTTTACATTTTTTAGATGATAGTTTGTCTAACATAAAAAAAAACCAAAACCCAAGAATGTCTTTATATAGTTATTTATACTTAGGGAAGCACCATTTTTTTATTTATTTAAATTGTTTGATTTAATTTGATAACAGTGTAC
Organism: Parnassius glacialis; assembly: GCA_033319125.1. Taxonomy (NCBI): domain Eukaryota; kingdom Metazoa; phylum Arthropoda; class Insecta; order Lepidoptera; family Papilionidae; genus Parnassius; species Parnassius glacialis. The sequence goes on from JAVANC010000018.1 coordinate 24,508,718, forward strand.
CTAAATGTAAGTATCTGTATCTATATTTCCCTCCCCAATAATATTTTACAAAGTCATACTCATAAAAACAGCGTTTTATTGTAATACATAATTATAAAATTCAGTATCAACTAATTAATAAAAATATGCAACAATAAAATTACATAGGTATTAAAAACTATCGAAATCTAAGTAACGAGAGCATGTTGGTCGTTCCACATCTAAATTATATAAAAATGCATTTTTCAATTTCACTAATCAACGTCGCCGCGAAAATTTCTTTTTCTTTGGGCACTTTAAAAATTAATTTATTTAGCAAATAATATTTACAGTTACCAGTGTACAGATATTAACTAAATTAAGTATTTCTAGTCATAAAAATATTTATAATTGAGTATAAACTTTTAAAAAACTAATATATATTTGAACGAAGTTGCTCCAACACCGAGGCGCGGTCCACCCTCAATGAAGTCCGAAAACGGACTGTGACAGGCTGACAGGGCGACGGAGCATGCGCGCTCGCGTAAATATATTCAATTTCAGGGAAAAATGATATATTCTCTTATAAAACGGGGAATAAAAATAAAAGTCTCAATTAAAAATATTGATATTTTTAAGAGCTTTTTTTTAGTGTAAGAACTATTTAAAAAGCTTGTGCCGTTTTGGAGAAATTTTGCAAAATATGACAAAGATAGGTACTCTTTGGGGATTTTTTTTCTAATAAGGGGTTGACAAAAATACAATTTTGTTCAATTTAAAACATTTACCAAATCCTCTTCTGTTACCCTGTATTTTTTTTTGTGGATTAAATGAACAGTTATTGAGATTTTTTTACTTAAATATCCAAGATTTAGGCATTTCAACCACTGTTAAGGCCTTAATATATTTGCTTTTTGCCCATCGTGGCATTTCCATTTGACGTCAACGCATGTGTGATTAGCAACACACTCGTACGTGTACAAATAAATCAATCACTAACGCGCGGGCAATTAAAAGGCTTTGTTTATAATAACTTAATTACCAAAATAGGTATTTATTGTTGTATTATATCATATATTTAGTCGTTTTAAATAGTTTGTTCATAACATTTTTTATAGGATTTTAGTTTGAATATGTAGTTCCCCAAGAGCTAATTACTTAAATGTCCTTTGGCAGCCGCCAATAGTAAATATGTTAAATGAAGAGTTGTGGTACTTTTTCATTTTAAACCATTGCTACTACTTGTACTGTCTTACTATTGTGTCTGAAATTCTGAGAGTGAAAGTGTTAAATATTGACTACGCTGAAAATTACTTGCGGTATGTACTAGCATATTTTTATAGAAACTGCGTCGTAAGCCAACATGATATACTGTGATCTTTAATACGCTAAAGAAAACTGTAAATATGAAATAAATCTGCCACCCGCACTCTCATAATGCGATAAAAAGTTAAACCGACACGACCGGAGAGAGATCAGGCGCAGGACCAACGGCTTTACGTGCTTTCCGACACACGGGGGTGAGACACCGCCAGCTTCCTTACTCTTTGACACTTAAGCTACTGAAAATTTCTTGACCGAAAAATGCAATAACTTTTTTTAATTATTTTGGCCCGACCCGGGGTTCGAACCCAGGACCTCATGACCAACAGTCGCACTACTACAACCACTAAACCAACGAGGCTATCAACACCGCAGCTGCATATTATGGTTGTAGCATGAATAGATCCGCTTGACCGTGACTAGTACTCTGTGAGACCACGCTCTCACAGATTACCAGCGTAAAATAGCAGCTTAATGCTACTTTGTTTCGTATGTTGAGTGTAGAGAACCGGATACCCTTTTTACTGGAAATGAGGCATTCTATCTTAGTTCTCAGTTCTTAGTTGACAGAAAACAAAAATAGTTTGTAATGTGTATAGCATGACAAAATATTTTTAATTATGCAATGATTTTATTTAATTCCCATGAGTTAGCGTTCCTACAGTTCTATAAATCGGTCCGATAACTAGCTTGTGGCATAAATGACAACTAATAATTAAAAATTAAAAATTTTGTACAGCAGATTTCAATATAAGTTATTTAAAAATAACTCAAAAACTATTGGTCTGACCTTGATCAAATTCATATGGGACCACACGAGAACTATCAGCTTTCATATAAAAAAAGAATCATTGAAATCGGTTTACCCAGCACAAAGTTATGAGGTAACACGCATAAAAAAAACATACAGTCGAATTGAGTACCGTCTCCTTTTTGGAAGTCGGCAGAAAATCGACAACTAATTATGCAGTTAATCAGTCGAATAATTTTATTCATTAGACTACTTAGATATTTTGTGTCTGAATTTAAAAATCGGCCCTTAATAATATTTTAACATTTTGTCAGTAACATAAGTCATATTTCATGAAGATAGTCATAAGTCAAGAAATATGAGCAGACGAACCATTTAGTTACCGCCAACCTATGTCGCATGAGATATAGGCAAATTAAGTATGTTACGTGGTAGAGCCATGCCTAAGCTGTGCATTGGCACGAATGGGTTGGCTCGACTGGGGAAAAACTACATTCACACAGAACACCTGCATAATGCTACTGTGTTTTCTTCACTTAGTAGAATAGAATAGAATAGAATAATTTTTTATTCAATATAGATCACATGTGTTATTCTTATTGAAAGTCATTTTTTACTTTACCACTGGTTCAAAAAAAAAACCTCTGTCCTGGGAAGAACCAGCAAGAAACCCAGCGGGACTTTTTTTTAAAGCAAATTTTACAATAATGGTTGTACTAACTATATAAGTACAAAATTTATTTTAGAAACAGCTTGGAAGCGATCACCTCATTCCCAGGGGTTATTATCAACCATGTATTCATTTATACTATAATAACCCTTTTTATACAGTTTCAACTTAACAAAACATTTAAACTTGCTAATGGAGAGAGCCTGTACACTTTCCGGGACCTTGTTGTAATAGCGTATACATTGCCCCAAGAATGAATTACTGACTCTGTGGAGTCGAGAAACTGGTATCACTAGCTTGTGTTTGTTCCTAGTGTTTACAGAATGCACATCACTTTTTTTACTAAAACTACCTTTGTTTTCGTGAACATACATAAAATTTTCGTAAATATACTGAGAGGCCAAAGTTAATATATTTTTTTCTTTAAATTTATCTCTAAGAGACTCTCTCGGTTTTAGGTTGTAAATAGCTCTAATGGACCTCTTCTGTAAAACAAAAATAGTTTCTGAATCAGCCGCATTTCCCCATAGCAAAATCCCATAAGACATTATGCTATGGAAATAACTGAAGTAAACTAATCTAGCTGTCTCGACACTAGTGAGACCTCTAATCTTTTTTACAGCATAGGCTGTAGAACTTAGTCTGCTTGCTAGTTTGGATATATGGGGGCCCCACTAAAGCTTTGCGTCGAGTGTGATGCCAAGAAAAACGGTGGATTCAACAGGGCTCAGTTCTTCCCCATTTAAAAACACATTGGTAATCAGATTTTTAACATTCGTTGTTGTAAATTTAATACATTTAGTTTTATTTCCCTTTAATTGTAGATTATTAACGTTAAACCAATGCACTAATTTTGATATAGCATTATTCACTTCGTCACATTTAAATAAGTTTAAAAATCAAGGAAGTATCATCAGCAAATAATACTATATCATGATTATCCTCTACAAGAGAAGGTAAGTCATTAATATACACTAGAAATAGGAATGGGCCGAGAATCGAGCCCTGAGGGACACCCATTAGTACAGGTGAGCCGGAAGAACTTTTACCATTGATACTCGTAATAACTTTCTGCATTCTATTACTTAAATATGAAATAACAAGTTTAAGCGCTGTATGACACCATAGTACTGTAGCTTCCTGATTAATGTCTCATGGTGAACGCATTCAAAGGCCTTGGAAAGATCACAAAATATACCCAAAGCATCCTCTGAATTCTCCCATGCACAAAAAGTATGTTTAATAAGCTCAACTCCAGCGTCAGTTGTCGAGCGACCCCTTGTAAAACCGAGTTGATTTCTATGTAGCAATTTATTAATATTAAAGAAACTTAAGATCTGATCTAAAATTATTTTTTTAAAAATTTTACTAAATATTGGTAGTACAGAAATTGGTCTAAAATTGGCGGGGTCTAATGTACTACCAGATTTAAATAAAGGTATGACTTTACTATGTTTCATCAAATCAGGAAACACACCAGATTCGACGCTTGTATTAAATATAGTGGCTAGATAAGGTGCTATTATATCTATTATAGATAAAATAACTTTAACGGAAATCCCCCATAAATCTGCCGTTTTCTTAACATCAATAGTTTTAAAATATTTAACGATATCTTTTGGCAGTACTCTATGGAATTTAAAAGTATTTGAACAAGCCTTTACATTTTGTTTGAGCAATGATTCGGCGACAGTAGGAGAAGAGTTTAATGATTTAGTTGTCGAAAAAGGAACATCAGTAAAATGTTTCTCAAAAGCCATAGCAACTTCTTGATCAGATCGGGTTAAATTATTGTTAATATTTAATTGAAAATCCGAGTTCCGCGGTTTGACCTTGCTCGTTTCACTATTTATTATTCTCCAGGTGATTTTAATTTTGTTAGATGTAGTTTTAATTTTGTTACTTAAATGTAAAGCCTTAGCTGTGGCTCACACTTTTTTTAAATATTTTAGAATATGTTTTTACATAATCTCTAAATATAACACTACTATTTAATAATCTTTCATTATAAAGCTCGTATAACTTTCGCCTACTCTTATAAATTCCTACTGTCACCCATTCATTAAATGATTTGCGACTGTTAAAAGAGGAAGTTTTAGAAGTAAATATCCTACTAAATTCGCAAGTTATAATGTTAAATAACGTACCATACAAATAATTAGCACTGTTTTTAAATGAAAGTGATGGAAGTCTTTTTATTATTTTACTTCTAAACCTCTCCAAGCGATGTTCATATATTGGAACAAACACAACTTTCTTATTTTTCTGTTTCTTGTGTATGTAAGGCAATGATACCAACTGTCCACAGTGATCTGAACTTAAATTTTGAATAATTGATTTATGCAAGGGCTTAACATCTGTAAAAATATTATCTATACAGGTTGCACTAGGCCCAGCAATACGTGTTGGTTCTAAGAATAAATTAACAAGATTATACGATTTAAACAATGAGCTAAACTGAATACTAATGGAAGAAGTTTCAAGGAGATTGATGTTAAAGTCTCCACATATTACAACAGACTTGTTCTGTTTACTAAGTTTGAGCAAAACTTCTTCCACAATCCTTTCGAAATAGTCATAAGTAGCACATGGGAGTCTGTAAACACTTACAACAATGAGGTGCTCGAGCTCGACACAAGCCATTTCTACAGTTCGCTCAACAGAGAGACTCACTATATCCTTACGTTCTTTATATAATAATGATTTATCTGCTAGTATTAAGGAGCCACCACGTAAACTTTTTTCTCTATTGAAGGAACTGACCACCTGGTGATTTCTAAAATTAAATATGAAATTATAATATTTTAGCCAATGTTCAGTAATACAAAGGATATGTATGTTGTTACTATTTAAAAACAATTCAACTTCTAATTTTTTGCCCACCATGCCTTGTATATTTTGATGCACCAGGTGTAAACGACTTTCATTACTTATTTGTGGGCTGCATTCAAAGTAAATTAAACTTTTATTATTGCTAGAGATTGCCTCTATTGTCGCATTTACGAATTTAAATTAGTTGGAACTGATTTCAAATTAATTGTCAAATAATTATCCTGCCCAATAAAAGCAGTATTGGTAGCCAAAAACTTGGCTGAGTTAAAAAGTAAATAATGAGATAGCACATTTGCTATCAGTCTTAAATTTTATGGATAGGTAATACCTATCTTTTGTCCAAAACTTTTTTATTAAATTATTTATGTCAATTACATGAAATTTGTCATTATTATCTAATGATAATAATGACAAATTTCAAATTGTAATCAATTATATGTCAAATTTAAATTATTATTACATATTAAATTATTCATTTGTATATTTGAATTATGTCTTAGATTATTTTCCTGTGGCAATCCCTGTATGTAAGGCAGTGTGAACAAGATAATTTTGTGTACATTAAGTTATTAAGTTGCTCAATATATCTTAATAACTGTTTGTTGTTTACACTGCCTCTTCTACCAACAAAAATTATTATTGTACTATTTGGGCAAAATTTAGTAACAATAATTTTATTTAGGATGTCACTGAAAGATGCTCCAGGCATGCAGCAATTTGTAATTTTTGTCCCTTTAAAGAGTAATTTAAAGTTATGCCTAGACTTTTTCCTATGTCATCGCTATACACAATTATATTATTTTTGTTAATATTTAAGTTATTTTTTGTTTTAAGCTCCTCTGCTATGGCACTGTCATAGAGTTTTGGTGGTGGTATATTATTATTAGCACACACCGACTCTGAAGAAGCTGGTATTGAATGCTGACACTCACATTGATGTTTAACTAAGGAGTCAAAACGCTCCTCATTGTATTTACATGTCTTTACCAGATTATCCATAGCCAGTATGTGTTCCTTTATTTCGTTTTGGGCTGATATATATTTATTGGATACAGTTTGAAGGGAATTTGTTAGAGATAATATTTCTGACTTAAGGCACTCTACGTCAGTCTCATAACATTTTCTTATGTTATCCACCTCAATTGAATACAACTTAAGTTCATATATCAATGCTTGCTTTTGTTTACATAAATTAACATAATTTTTGGTATTAATCTTATTTTTTATTAATTTTTGTACTTTCCTTATGTATTTATTAACTTTTATATACTTCTTCAATTTAGTATCACTGCAATTAATCCTCACTGAGTTTCCTGAAGTGGAAGAGTCGTCTTTCTTTTATTACACTTGTGTATTCTGTATCTAACTTAACCATATCACATTTCAATTGTGTGTTTTTGGCAATTATGCTAACTATTTCTTTTTCATTATCATCCCTTTCCTTAAGCAACAGTTCACACTGCTCCCTGGACGCCTTAAGTTCTTGGAGCGCAAGCTGGAGTTGGTTCTCCATCTGGCGCGTCTTGGCGTTGCGAGTATTCATTTCATCTTTAAAATTATAAAAGAAATGATATTAAATAAGAATTACAATAATTTTAAAACAATGTTCGTTACCTGTCAATTTTAGTTCCAACACCAAAATGTTGTTATAACATTTATGTACCGACTTTCTTAAATATTAAATACAAAGTGGCAGTAATTATTAACTATAACATAAAATTGAGGTGGATATAATGAATTTACAATATTTAAATTATTAAAATTTATCGGGACCAATTACTTATACAACTTATCACCAGGGTTGCCACAGCCACAGCTGTGAACAGTGACGAAAAACGTAAAATTTGCGACATTGCTTAAACTCATGTCAACAACGCCTCCGTAATTTCACGTTAGTATTTTATAGTACAAAGTAACTGTGGTATTATCCCGATTTGTTGCACTTGTTTATTCCAATCGATTTTTCTTTCGATATAAGCGAAAAAAAATCATATTGAATGTACTGTTAAAATACATTTTTTATTATTATATTTATACGTGGTAGAGCCATGCTGCAGGTATGTTAAAGTTGTAGCACGAATGGGTCGCCTCGTCTGGGGAAGAACCACGGTCTCAAAGAATACCAGCGTAAATCATCGCCTTAATGCTTCTATGTTTTGTATTGTGAGTGTAGAGAACCGTAAATCCTTTTTACTGGAAACGAGGCATTCGTCTTAGTCCTCAGAGTTGACAACGCAACTGCACTTTGGTTCCTTATTGAGGAAAGATTTAGATGGCCTTGGGATACAGACCAAGACATAAAAAACATGTGTGCGGGGTAGAAGTGAAAGCTTCAGAAAACTGAAATTCGAGAGAACGAGACCAATGCAGAGTATTAAGAGTAGGATAATTAATAAAAAATTGAAAAAAAAAATTAGGGTTAATTTATTATAATACTAGCTGTACCCCGCGACTTAGCCCGCGTGTAATTGGTTTTAATTTTTTTGCGCGGAACCCTAAATCCTTTTCTACAATAAAAGCAGCCTAAGTCACTCCTTCAACGCACTCAGTCAAGCCTTCACTGCTAGCCGTAAGAGGAAGCTCAAAGTCGCTCAGCGAGCTATGGAGAGGGCTATGCTCGTTGTTTCTCTGCATGATAGGCTTAAAAACGTGGATATCCGCAATAGAACCAGAGTAACCGACGTAGCCCAGAATTAGTAAGCTGAAGTGGCAATGGGCCGGCCATATATCTCGAAGAACCGACAACCGATAGGGAAGAAAGGTTCTCGAGTGGCAGCCTCGTATCGGCAGGCGAAGGTAGGGTGACCCCCACTAGATGGAGGGACGGTCTGGTAAGACATGCAGGAAGTCATTGGATGTAGGTGGCTCGGGACCGTGCATTGTGGCATTCCTTGGGGGAGGCCTATGTTCATCAGTGGACTTGTGAAGGCTGTAATGATGATGATGATAATGAAGTCACTCTTTGTAATATTAGCTATCTGCCAGTGAAAGTCCCGTCAATATCGGCCCAACCGTTTCGGAGATTAGCCGGAACACACAGACAGACAGAGAGACAGACAAAAATTTAATAAATTGTGTTTATTTAAAAATACCATATATATTTTCATATGCTTTTAATAAAAAACCGGCCAAGTGCGAGTCGGACTCGCGCACCGAGGGTTCCAAACATATCCGTAGGTTATAATTATTAAAAATATTTTTAATATATGATGTAACTAAAAATTTATGCGTTTCGCAATTTTTCCTTTATCTATGCTATAATACGTTGCCTTGTACCAAATTTTAAGATTCTGAGTTCACGGGAAGTACCCTGTAGGTTTTGATTCCCTTGCGGCATAATATTTGCGGCATAAACGGCTTTATCTTTTGATTGCGTTGGCTTAGAAGTTTGATTTTTTCACAACTCCAAGGGACCGTAGTCTTGAGTATTTGATATGAATTTCAGCTTGATACCTCCACGCGTTCCTGAGAAAAGGGGTCTTGACAGACAGACAGACAGACAGACAGACGGACAACAAAGTGATCCTATAAGGGTTCTGTTTTTTCCTTTTGAGGTACGGAACCCTAAAAACTGATATTTTGAAATCACAAACAGACACTTTCAATTTTATATATTTGTATAGATTTTTAACAAGTTTAAAAATTATTTATTACTTACTAGCTGTTCCCAGCGACTTCGCCCGCGTGTAATTTAGGGTTTTAATTTTGTTGCTCGGAACCCTAATTATTTTTCTAAAATATAAGTAGCCTAAGTTACTCTTTATATAATGAGCTATCTACCAGTGAATGTCCCGTCAAAATCGGTCCAGCCATTTTGGAGATTAGCCGGAACAAACAGACAGACAGACAAAAATTTTCAAAATTGTGTTTTTGTTATAGGTACCGTATATACTTTTATATGCAATTAGTAAAAGGCTGTTATTTTGCCTTTACAAACAGACACTTCAATTTTATTTATTTATATAGAAGATATATGATACATTGACATACATACATCTATAACATTACATAGAAAACAGACTCCAAGTTTTCAATTTCAACACATGATACGAGTGGCTTATGGTGCCTAATAACCTAACTAAAGTATCAATATTATTTTAATATTTATCAATTTAATGTGATAATTTTCAACCACAAGTGTGGCATAAATTTTAAGATAAAAGTTACATTTTATAAGAAATAAATGTTAAAAATGTTAGTGTAGTAAATCAAAAAATATGAATGGATTGGTTATGGTAATTTTATTCAACATGGTTAATTTTTTTTATTTAAAGTTTATTTGAACAGTTAGGTAATATTTATATTAATTATTAATTATCTTTAAAGCACTACACAAAGAGGAGACCAAGATAAAAGGAAACACTGCATTTTTTTTTAAATACTAGCTGTCGACACTGCACTTTCATTTTCACTTTGACTCATTTGATCGAAATCATCCAACACCTATAAAGCTTAGGCAATAGAACATATATAACGTGGTACAATTATATCGTCGAGCCATCTATTGATGCTGTGAGCATATTAAACATTGACAATATGAAACCTTTATGCTTATCTCTACATTTTTTCTAAACGCATGAAAATGAGACGTCACAAATTGACATAATTTTTGACATGCCGCCCACCAAAGACTCGTTCTTTTTTAAAGGTTAAAACAAAATTTCAAATTAATTGAACTCAAAACAAAACGCAATATTAACAAAAATAGAAATGTCTACAGAATTAGTAAAGCTATAAAGACTTAACTCTATTAGATTAACAAACATTCCATTTCTTAGGTAAATAACACAATTTATTACAAGCTTACAAATACCATTCTTAGTTTTTAGAGACATAATTCTTGTGATGTTATCTGTTCCAGGATGTTTTTCAATTATTTTTCCAAGCAACCATTCGGATGAAGGAAGGTTATGGTCCTTTATTATTACCACATCATCGATCTTAGGTTCAATCTTTTTTGCATTCCATTTGTATCTTTGGTTTAGCGTAACTATTTAATATGTAGTGTTATGGTACTTACATATCATTTTACACTGTTTTAAATTTATTTTTCCATTCTGTTTTTGACTTTCTTTTTACATCACCTTTATTTCCATAGGATCCTGTAACGTTTTTAGACCATAAGAACACAATAACAAATCATTTTCACTTCGTAATTTTACGCTATCGATGGAGTCTACCTTTTTCGATCTTTTATTTAGTTCTCCGTAACCCTTCAATTTCGGGTTTCGTGCGCGCTGTTGCGCTACCTTTTTTCCTATTAAATCATTCATATCATTTCTTACTTAAATCTTGCCGTTTCTCAATTACGAGCCTGAAACGAAAAATTGACATGTTTTGACATCGTTGTTTATCTGGTTGTCATGGCAATTTTTATTCAAATTCGTTACCGGTCTGATGTTTTTACTTCAATACTTCCACATAAATACTCTTTTCCTCTTGGCCATTTACAAACATTTGTTTTTAATTTAAATAATTTCTCGTTCTCTCTAAAAAGGTATAAAAGCCGAACAATCGGCCAATAAAGGGAGTCTCGCTTCAGTTTTCAAACGGGAAGCATCTATTAAAGGCCTTATCTCGGGGCCGCACTGCTTCGGGATCCTGCAAGCCTTTGCCTTCACCTGAAGTCGTCGTCTACGCCGACCCACCTACTAGTGCCCGCGCTATCTTTAGCCGCTGTGCGTGCTTGCTCCAGGCGCTGCGAGCGTTTACTCCAGGCGCTGAGAGCGCCTAATCAAGGCGCAGCGTGTGCCTACTCTGGGCGCTGCGTGTGCCTACTCCAAGCGCAGCGTGTGCCTACTCTGGGCGCTGCGTGTGCCTACTCCAAGCGCTGCGTGTGTCTACTCCAGGCGCAGCGTGTGCCTACTCTGGGCGCTGCGTGTGCCTACTCCAAGCGCTGCGTGTGCCTACTCCAGGCGCAGCGTGTGCCTACTCTGGGCGCTGCGTGTGCCTACTCCAAGCGCTACGTGTGCCTACTCCAGGCGGTGCGTGTGCCTAGACCAGGCGCTGCATGCCACCACCGCCAAGCGCGGTGTGCCACTTTGATCTTCAGGCTCCGCTTCAGTATTCATCTATCTTTATTTTCTATTTAATTGTAATTTACGTCACCCATCACCATCATCATAATTCATTTTTTTATATAAAATTGTAAATATCTTTTTAAAATTTCAAACATATTATTTTTTTGTTCTATTTTTGTTGTTTCGTTGTTGTTAGGTTAGGTTCTTTTTTTTTAATTGTCGCTTTACGACAAATAAAGACATAAAGACATTTATTCCAACACTTCATATTACAATGACAAATTAATAAACAAAATTAATATGTACGAATAAGAATAAAATAATAATAAAAATTAAAATACAAGAAAATGAATAAACAAAAAAAGAATAGAGGATGTAACAACAATTCATGAATTAATAATAGAAACAGATGAAGTGGCGGAAGGGATCGCCTCAGCATAAGCCGCGGGATAGCGACGCTGATTTTCAGTCGGCCCCATACGGTCCTACGGAGACCGTACCGTAAGTGTCGACATTAAGCGAGTAGTAGATACATATGATAATAACAGCTGATGAATGATAATAACAAAATGGAAAATGCGTATTGTATAGTTGTGCTGAATGTAAATTACTGAACGCTACGTGAGACGTGACGGGAACATTAGTAAGTGTCATAATTTAATTTAACAGTGTATATTATAAAATTACTAGCTGGCCAGGCAGACGTTGTTCTGCCCTTAGCGGCGAATCTTTGTAATATAAAAATCCTTAAATTTGCAATAAAAAAAAATTGGGGGTCACTTATCGGGATAAAAACTATCCTAACTCTCAAGTTGAACCAAACTGCACAGAGTGTGTAAATTTCGGGTGAGTGGTTTCGGAGTACATCGCGGACAAACAACGTGACACGTAATTTTTATATATAAATATAATATATGATTTGTTATATATACACAGTCAGGTCATAAGTATTGTCACACAGTAAAACCTTATTTTCTTTTAGAATGCTGGCCACAAAAAAGTTTATTGAATTCGAATTTCGAATTGTTCATGAAAATAAAACTGTATACTTTTTAGAATTTTACTCATTTTTAAATATGGAGTGGACGCTTAAAGAAGATCGTGTTGCAGTTATTGCGTTGCATCGTTGCGGTTACGCGCCAATTCAAATTTTTGACATACTGAAAAATTTGAATATAACCAAAAGATTCGTTTATCGTACCATCAAACGATACAATGAATACTCTAGTGTAGATGACACGTCGAGAAGTGGTCGCCCTCGGTCTGTTAGGACTCCAGCAGTGATAAAAGCTGTGAAGACGCGAATTCAAAGAAATTCCAAACGTAAGCAGAAACTGTTGGCCCTTCAGATGGGGTTAAGCAGAACTACGGTGAAAAGAGTGTTAAATGAAGACTTAGGGCTTCGGGCATATCGAAGAAAACAGGACATCGTTTGAATGCTCGTCTAATGGACCTGCGACTGAAGAGATGCCGCGCTTTGTTGAAGCGGTACGCGGGAAAAAAACTTCGGGAAATTATTTTTTCGGATGAAAAAAATTTTACCGTAGAAGAGAGCTACAACAAACAAAATGATAAGGTGTACGAACACAGTAGTGAAGAAGCGAGCAACCGTATTCCGCGTGTCCAACGAGGTCATTTTCCATCCTCGCTCATGGTATGGTTGGGAGTTTCTTATTGGGGCTTAACAGAGGTACATTTTTGTGAGAACGGTGTAAAAACGAATGCAGTTGTGTATCAAAATACAGTCGTGATGAGCCTTGTGGAACCTGTTTTTCATACCATGTTCAATAACAGGCACTGGGTATTCCAACAAGATTCGGCGCCAGCTCATAGAGCGAAGAGCACACAAGACTGGCTGGCGGCGCGTGAAATCGACTTCATCCGGCATGAAGACTGATCCAGTCCAGATTTGAATCCGTTAGATTACAAGATATGGTAACACTTGGAGGAAAAGGCGTGCTCAAAGCCTCATCTCAATTTGGAATCACTCATGACATCCTTGATTAAGGCAGCCGCCGATATTGACATGGACCTCGTTCGTGCTGCGATAGACGACTGGCCGCGCAGATTGAAGGCCTGTATTCAAAATCACGGAGGTCATTTTGAATAAACTTTAGTGTCTTATGAATCTATGTTTTGTTAAGTTCATTTTGGTATATAAATGGTTACATAATAAATAAACTTCAATTATTTTATATTAAACATGTGACAGAATTTATGACCTGACTAGGTATATACACACACACACATACATATATGTATATATATATATATATATATATATATATAAATATATATATATATATATATACACATATATACATATGTATACATAGATACATACGTTTAATAGGCTTTTTGTAATAAATAATAATATGTAATAGCATAATAAATATTATGTAAACGGAATATCAGCTAATGTCTAACTTCTTAACAATACTCCTATTTATTAACTATACCCTTCTGTTCGTTTATTAGGAGATATTTTAAGTGTTTTCTAAATGTGCCTACTGTGTTTAGGTCATGCAGTGGAGGAGGTAAATTATTCCAGCAATGGCAGGCTGCATACTTATAACAACCTCGAAAGGCTGAAGAAGAATGTCGCGGAATACTGAGCCTATTATAAGATGAAGCGCGGGTGAGATACTTGCTATGCTCGCGAGACCAGTCTAACTTATTAAAAAGATAATTTGGATTTTTTGTCTTTATGACGCCAAAAAGTACACAAGCTAAATGAAGTTTGCGTCTGGCAGCAATTTTCAGAATATTATTGTCGTCAAGAAATGGGCTTACGTGACCTCTTAGCGGTACATCGAAGCAAAACCTCGCATAAGCATTTTGGACCCGTTGAATAAGGTGTGCGGTACGTGACAGTAAAACAAGACCCATAAACCGTATCAGCATAATTAAATTTTGATAGTACTAGGATGTCCGATAATCTTTTTCGTAATTCTATACTTAAGTGTTCACGCATTCTGTACAGGATTTTTAACCTATGAAAACAGTTCTTAACAATGTTATTGACATAATCTTGAAATCTGAGATCGGGGCTAATTATGATTCCTAAATTACGTGCTTTATCGACTCTTTCTAATACAATAATAATAATAATAATAATAATAAATATTTATTTCATTTCCAATTACACATGTTTACATACAGGAGCAAATATAATTACAATTAAATAAAGTAACAATAAGTCTAACAAAAATAAAATGTTATGATAAAATTAAAACTATGTGTAGCTTAATAATGTAGAATATACAAAAGAAAAATAGAAAAGTCAAGTTTATAATATTAGCTACCTGCCTGAACTAGGTTGAGTACCTGTGTTTCAGACATCACTTATACAATCGGTTTAATAATGTAGGACACTAGATATTTAAATAATTAAACTATATTATATAATAAATAAAATAACTAAATAACAATTATTGTTACGTACAATTAATGCAAACTATTTTAGAATTTCTAACAACTTCTCTGTGTCTTCGTAATTTAATTTATTTAGATATTCCCTTACACTTATATTACAGTTCTTATAACTTAGACTATATACCTTTAGTGACTTGTTGAGCTTGTTATATAGAAAGGGTCCTAAAAATACGTAAAATTTGTTCACAAATGCGTGTTTGGTTTGAGGGTTTACACAAACTAAGTCCATTCTTCTCCTGTCTATGGATTTAAATGGAAGTTCGGTATGCTGTTTTAATATGATGTTGAGGATAAACAACTGACGGACAGTTAGTACACTACATGCCAATACACAATACAATACAATGCCTTTTATATACAGTATTGGGACAAATTTATTTATTTTTTGAATCTGTTGTTTCGTTCCGCAAATTAAAAACTTTGTCTTTGATGGATTCAACACTAAACAGTTTCTCTCTGACCACTTTACTACTTTATCCAAATCCTCGTTGAGTTGATTTACAGCTTCTAAAGTATGACTAGGCTTAAAAGACTTATAAATCTGTGTGTTATCTGCAAATAAGTGATATTTACAATATTGGAAACAGTTACTAATGTCTGATGTATATAACGCGAAAAGTACGGGGCCCAAAATCGATCCTTGAGGAACACCACGCGTGATCCGCTGCGGAGAAGACACACAGTTTTGACCATTTAATTAAATTGTAATTTGCTGTGAACGTCCACTAAGGTAAATGTGAAACCATTTTATAGTCCTAGGGTCAAATCCGTTGCGCTCAGGATCTGTTGCTCCAGAGCATGGCGCAGTGGTCGATTAATATCGCTGTGGTTGCTGAGCCGTATTTTGTCTGGCCTAGGGATGACTGGGTGGCGGACCTTAACGGCTCAGTGGCCATAATTTTTTCAGCCGCCGCCGGTACCCCGACCATTGAAGGTGTCAGGAGTGGTCAGGGGTGCGTAGCAGCACGGTTCGGGGAGTTCGTCGTTGTGGGGGTGTACTTCTCCCCGAACCGATCTCTCGCCGAGCTCCGAAACTCTCTTGCAGAGCTGAGAGCAGTCGTCGTCGGAAGCTATACCCTCCCCGTACTTGTCCTCGGGGACTTCAATGCCAAGAACTTGGCTTGGGGTTCTCGTCGTACAGATGTGCGGGGTAGGATGGTGGAAGACTGGGCTCTGGAGACAGGCCTGGTCGTCCTAAATCGGGGTTCTGTCCCCACATGTGTGCGGATGCGGGGCGAATCGGTGGTGGACATTTCGTTCGCTAGCCCCGCTCTGTCGCCGCGTGCCATTGACTGGCGAGTCATGGAGGGGGTGGAGACCTACTCCAACCACCGGTACATCCGGTTTGACGTCTCCACCCAGCCCTCGAGCGCGCCAATCCAACAGGCCCCGAGTAGTCCGCGTTGGGCGCTGAAGCAGCTGGACCGGGAGCTCCTCCTGGAAGCCTCGATCGTGCAGGCCTGGGTGTCATCACCGGATAGGCCTGCCGACGTCAATGATGAGGCAGGGTGGTTCCAGGAGGCCATGTCCGAGATATGTGACGTGGCAATGCCCCGCGTCCGGCCAGGAAGCGCCCGGCGTCAGGTGTATTGGTGGTCGCGTGAGCTGACGTCTCTGCGCGAGGCGTGTGTCGCTGCGCGGCACCTAAACGCCAGGCATCGCAGGCTCCGCATTCGTCCACCGAATGCGGCAGCCATTGAGGCGGAGCTGTACGAGGGATACAGAGCGGCGAAGACCGCCCTCCGGGAGGCTGTCATGCGGGCCCGGGATCGGGCCCGTGAGGAGATGCTGGAGACTCTCGACAGAGATCCGTGGGGGCGCCCTTACAAGATGGTGCGGGATAAACTCCGCACCTGGGCCCCCCCGCTGACGCAGAGTCTCCGGCCTCAGCTCGTGGAGAACGTGGTGAGCGCTCTGTTCCCTGCGCGAGGGGAACATCCGCCCCCGCCTATGGCTCCGCCACCTGCGGTGCCGGAAGCGGACCACCAGGACGACGACGACGACATCCCGGAAGGGACCGGGGTAGACCTGAGAGTGGTGGTACGTAGGCTCAAGGCCAGGAATACCGCCCCAGGACCCGATGGCTTGCCTGGCAAAGCCTGGGTCCTGGCCTCGGAGGCTCTCGGGCCCCGACTGGAGGGGCTCCTAAGCGCATGCTTGGAGAGAGGCCAATTCCCGCTTCGTTGGAAGACGGGGAAGCTGGTCCTCATTCGGAAGCCGGGGAGCCCTGCGGACTCTCCGTCCGCATACCGGCCCGTGGTGCTGCTCGACGAGGTGGGCAAGCTCTTTGAAAGAGTAATTGCAAACCGCCTCGCTGAGCACCTTGCGGGGACGGGGCCGGATCTTGCGGAACACCAGTTTGGTTTCCGCAAGAGGCGCTCTACGGTGGACGCCATCATGCGCGTGAGAGCCCTCACGACGGGGGATGCAGTGGCCAGGGGGGGGGGTTGTTTTGGCGGTGTCTCTCGACATCGCCAAGGCCTTCAACTCCATGCCCTGGAGCTGCATTAGGGAGGCACTCCGGTATCACCAGGTGCCGACCTATCTCCGTCGTATAGTTGGGGACTATCTGACAGACAGGGCCGTCATCTACCCCGGTCGCAACGGTGAGTGGAACCGGCGAGAGATGTCGTGCGGTGTCCCACAGGGTTCGGTTCTGGGACCGCCCCTGTGGAACATCGGTTACGACTGGGTGCTGCGCGCCGACCTCCCTACCGGCGTCAGCGTAGTTTGCTACGCTGACGACACGCTGGTACTGGCACAGGGGGGGTCGTACGAGGCGGCGGCGGAAACTATGACACGCGGGCTTGCGATAGTCGTTGAGAGGATCCGGCAGCTGGGTCTTGAGGTGGCTCTGCACAAGTCCGAGGCCATGCACTTCCATGGTCCTCGGAACAGGCCACCACCGGGATCCTCAGTGATGGTAGGAGGGGTATCCGTCGGTGTCGAGTTGACGTTGAAGTACCTAGGACTCGTCCTCGACGGCCGATGGAACTTCGTTGAGCACTTCCGACGTTTGGCTCCCAAACTGGAACGGACCGGGGCTGCCTTCAGGCGGCTCCTGCCGAACCTGGGGGGGGCCAAACGCCTCCTGCCGGAGGCTCTACGCGGGGATTGTGCGGTCCATGGCCCTTTACGGGGCCCCGGTGTGGGCGCGTGGTTTGGCGCGGCTTGCCGTCCACCACCTGAACGCGCCCCAAACGTCGCCGTGAAAATGGTTCGCGGCTACCGCACGATCTCCCGCGAGGCGGCGTGCCTCCTTGCCGGATTGCCGCCATGGGATCTGGAGGCGATAGTCCTCACGCGCCTGCACGAATGGCACGCGGAGGCAATATGCCGGGGGGAAACCCCGCTGCCGCGGCAAGTTGTCGTGCAGCGGACAGACTTCCGGCATGATCTCATGGCGACATGGAGAGAGCGACTGTCGCAACCCCGTGCTGGGCACGCCACTATAGCGGCGATAAGACCCCTCTTTGAGGAGTGGCTTGAGAGACGCCACGGCGTCCTCACCTTCCGCCTGACGCAGGTCCTCACCGGACACGGTGTGTTCGGGAGGTTCCTGCACCGAATCGGGTGGGAGGAAACGCCCGGGTGCTCCCACTGCGAGGATCGACCGGAGGACACGGTGGAGCACACCGTGGAGGTGTGTCCTGCTTGGGCGGAGCACCGCCGTGTCCTCGTAGCGGCGATAGGCGGCGGCGACCTCTCGCGTCCGGCCCTGGTCGAAGCCATGGTCCGGAGCGAGACGGAATGGGATGCCGTCACCACCTTCTGCGAAGCAGTGATGCTAGCGAAGGAGGTGGCGGAGCGGGAGAAGGAGAGAGCAGCAGCTTTTCTTCCCGGCCGCCGCGGGAGACGCCCCGGGCGTCGGGGGCTACGTCGTGGCCCCCGGCCACCGTAGGCGCTGGCCTGTGGACGGCGAGCAATGAGTAGCTCGCCGTCCGTCCGTCTAACGACGACAGGCCGTGTCGACGGCGCGTTTTGTTCCACGCGCGCCTCAAAGAGCTGTCAGCAGCGTGAAAGGGCCCGCAAGGGCCGACGCCTGCCGGGGCTGCGGGCTGTTCGAAAGAGATACCGCGGCTCCGGAACGTAAGGGCAGTGAAGGAACACGGATGGTTTTTAGTCAGTAAAAGTCTGACACTCCCTTCCGCTCCACCCAGAGCGAAAGGCGTCATTTGATGATTTTCCATCCGCAAAAAAAAAAATAGCATAGCAGAACTTCGTCCTTTTCTGAAACCCGATTGAAGGTCGGGTAGTATAGCATTATTTTCTAGATAAGAAATTAATTGTTGATACACAACTTTTTCTAATATTTTAGATATACAGGGTAGCAAACTTATGAGCCGTAAGTCTGTCACGTTAGCAAGATTGGCATTTTTTGGAAGAGGACGTATTAAGGCTAGTTTCCAGATGTCAGGGAATGTACTTGCAGATATCGATAGGTTAATCAACGCGGTGAAAGTTTCCAGAATTTGTGGAAAGGTCGTTAATAACATATCTAGGTTAATACCATCAACTCCCAGTGCATTAGATTTTAGTTTTTTAATTATATTCAAAATTATATCTTGAGATATCGGTTTCAGCAAAAAAGTTTTAGGAGTAAATCTATTAAATTCAAAATATGTAAGATCTGATATAGTTACGTTATAGGAACCTGGTATGTTTGAGAAATGTGAATTAATAATACCAGGATCCAATAAATGTGGCGGTAGTTCGTATTCGTTTTTCGGTGGTAACGAGTACGCCTTCAAATTTGACCATCGCTTCTTTGGATTGCTGATATAATTTGTAGTATTATGCTACTTACATATCATTTTACACTATTTTTCCATTCTGTTTTTGATTTTCTGCATTCATATTTTGCATCACTTTTCACGCTATCAGTTATGCTACTTACATATCATTTTACACTATTTTTCCATTCTATTTTTGATTTTCTGCATTTATATTTTGCATCACCTTTATTTCCATAGGATCCTGTAACGTTTGTACACAATAACAAATCATTTTTACTTCGTATTTTCACGCTATCAGCACTTTCTAAATCGCTGTCAATGGAGTCTTACCTTTTTCGATCTTTTATATAGTTCTCCGTAACTCTGCAATTTCGGGTTTTGTGCGCGCTGCTGCACTATTTTTTTCCTATATCAATAATATCTCGTTTCTTACTTAAATGTTACTGTTTTTCAATTATATGCCTAAAACCAAAAATTTATATTTTTAACAACCGTTATTTATTTCGTTGTCATGGCAATTTTTATTCATATTCGTTACCGGTATGATGTTTTATCTCGATATTTCCACATAAATACTCTTTTGTAATAGGTCATTTACCAAAAATTTCCTTTTAATTTAAATAATTTCTCGTTCTCTCTAAAAAGGTATAAAAGCTGAACCATCGGAGAATACAGGGAGTCTCGCTTCAGTTTTCAAACGTGAAGCATCTACTAAAGGCCTTATCCCGGGGCCACACTGCCCCGGGATCCTGCAAGCCTCCATCTACATCTGAAGTCATCGGCGTAGTCTATTTCAAGCGCGGGGCCACACTGCTCCGGGATCCTGCAGGCCAGGCGCTGCTGACGTTGAGAAGATCCTGCAAGCCTCCGGGATCCTGCAAACTTCTATCTACATCTGAAGTCGTCGGCATAGTCTACTTCAAGCGCGGGGCCGCACTACTCCGGGATCCTACAAGCCTTTACTTTCATCTGGAGTCGTCGCCTGCGCCTCCACCTGCTAGTGCCCGCGCTACCTTTGGGCGCTGCGACTGCTTGCTCCAGGCGCTGAGTGCATATACTCCAGGCGCTACGTGCGCCGGCTCCGGACGCTGCGTGTGCCTAGACCAGGCGCTGCGTGCCATCACCGCCAAGAATCTACAAGCTCAGCGTGTGCCTACTCCTACTCCAAGCGCAGCGTGTGTCACTTCGATCTTTAGGCTTCACTACAATATTCTGCTATCTTTATTTTTTTATCTAATTGTAATTTCACGTCATCCATCACCATTTTTAACAGTGGTAGAGCCAGGCGGCAGCTCTTGCTGTCACACGGATGGGCCGGCTCGAACCGGGGTGGTACCACGACCTCACAGAAAACCAGCGTGAAGTAGAGGTTTACCTCTGCGTTTCGCTTGGTGAGTGCAGGTGGCCGGAGGCCCTTTTTACTGGAAATGAGGCATTCCATCTTAGTCCTCACGGGTGACAACGCATCTACATTTTGACTTGTAATTGAGGATAGATGTAGATGTCTATGGGCCGCAGCAACCACTTACCATCAGGTGGACTGTGTGCTCGTTTGTCACCCTTATCCTATAAAAAAAAAATCATCATATTTCATTTTTTTTATATAAAATTGTAAATACCTTTTTAAAATTTAAATATATTATTTTCTTGTTCTACTTTTGTTGTTTTGTTGTTCTTAGGTTAGGTTTTTTTTTTAATTGTCGCTTCACGACAAATTAATAATGAACACTTTGTAATATGCTTTTTTCTCGTGGTATAGTGCGACATTTACTTGATGTTTTAATTGTTTATAATAATGTTTATGACTGGGTGACTGTGAACATCGATATTTGTTGCGTGCTTCATCGCGTAAACTCATCATTAATTTTATGGTTTTGGTTATCCAGGGGCAAGGGCGATCTTTAAGTATAACTGTTTTAATAGGTGAATGCAGGTCAAATAAATTTAGGATGTAGCGATTAAATAAGTGCACTATTTCATTGACATTATCGGTACAACTGATCACATGCCATGGGATTATCTGGAGGTCTCGTTCAAAATAATCAAGAAGGATATCATTTAGGGGGCGATATACTAACGTCCGAGGTAGTATTTTGTCTATTTTAAAATGTAACTCGCATGTAAGAAAGGCATGATTACCTAAGTCAGCTATATGATCGTTTGTGACATTTCGTGTTGGCGCATCAGTACAGATAACATCAATTAGAGTTTGGCTAGCTTCGGTAAAATGTGTTGGCTTATCCATTAATTGTTTAATATTAACATAATTTATAAATTCCATAAAACGCTTGGTCTTCTGTGTCAATTAAATTAATATTAAAATATCCCAAAATCAGTACATAATCGTGCGAAAATGTGCTAAGGCTGTCAGTAATAGCATCAAGAAATAATTCAACGCTAAGCCATGGTGGGCGGTAAGCCGTGCCTATCACAATTTTTTTTGAGTTGATATGCAGGGCTAGCCACATCTCTTCTAAACAGTTGTGGTGAGGAGTAGATAATGTTCGGGAGTTGATTCCCTTTTTGACGTAGAAGCCTACACCCCCTCCACGGCCACCGCGCACAGTGTGGTCTCGACACGTGACGTAGGCGGTAACCAGGTACGAACGGAGCGCGCCCATCTTCGCCTTCCCGTGGCCAGGTCTCATTTATCGCCATGAGATCAACATCATGTCGACTCATGGCTACGAGGAATTCCTCGTGTTTCGTACCCAATGAATCCGCATTAAAGAAACCAACTTTTAATTCTTTAAACTTAATCATTGCTAACTGAAATACCACTAATGTTGGCCGAATAATAAGATTTATCCATTGTTAACAGATAGTAATGAAGTAATAATGAGCATAAAATACCAAATACGGTTTTTCTAATTGTAACAAATATTATATATTATAAATTTAATCTTATAAATAAATAGTACATCTCAGCATTTACATATAATAAATGAATATTATTAAGACATGATGTATGTTTACTTTGTACACTAAACTGACAACACGTTACATATAAATTATATATTGACAAGACATTATATATAAATTTTGATAAATTACACTCATCATTATTGAATATTATAGTTATTTCTTTCCGAATATTTAAAATTATTTACGTTTAAAATATTAAAATAAAAATGTGTGTGTTTATAAATAAATACAAAATAAAAATTGCGTTTGTGCAAGTAGAGTAAAAAACGTAAAGAGCTGTTTGCATGTATCACTAATGACCCGGCAAAATATAGTAAAATAAAATTGCGATTACTCACGGTATGAACACTTTTGTCAGACACACAAATACTAACGAAACAATGAAAATTACACTTAAAGATTTCATGTGTAATGAACACGCACACTGATTTACATAAACCAAAAAAAGCTGAATTAAAACTTAACAATAAACCCTTTGAAAAGCAACATATTATATTAAGTTGATGTATATTAATATGTATACACTTACTGTATGTAATTGTTATTTTGGAGACTAACTTATAAAAGAATATAAATATTGTTTTAACAAACCTAATTAAGCTATCTCTAACATAAGAGGTAGGATAATAAAAAAGTAATATTAAAAAAGGTAAATTAATAGCTAACGCATGATTAACAAAAAACACGCTGAAGGTCTGCTTCGGACCGAATTCGCGTTACAGGCTTTCCATCTTCCTTTCTCACAAAAATATGTCCACCCTTCGTCCAAGTATAACGCCATTTTGCTTTTTTCGCTGCCTCGCGAGTCTTACCAAATAACTTCCTATTCAAATGTGTTAACCGCTCATTCACGTAAAACCGACGCGGCTCGCCGGGTAACCCCAGTGACTCAGTGGTTACTGTCCGCCGAACACGCGCGGAACGTAAAAATTCATCTTGCAGCGCTCGCCGGCTCATCCGCACCATAATTCTACATGGTCCCAAACGAATTTCTTCTTGAGAGCTATTAATGTCGTCAATAGATTTGCGTAATATTCCGACACGCTCGGCATGGACAATTTTAATACTCTTCTGACCATCTTTTCCAAAAGTCGTTTACCATCCTTTGACTGAATTTCCATCTTTGTAGTCTATTTAGTGGTTTTTTATTAATTTTATTAAAATTATAATTATAATTTAATTATATTTGAGTAATTTTCTTCTGGTACTACTATCAAGGGCTCACCCACCAGACAGTGACCTGGGGTTAGTGGTAATGGATCCTCAGGATTGTCACTTATGTAGGAAAGTGGACGTGAATTTAAGCACGCCTTGATTTGTGCTATAACTCTAGAAAGTTCTTCGAAGGTTAGCTTTGTATCACTCATCTTAGATGTGATTTCATGCATCTAGCTCCTGCTTCCCATAGGCCTCCAAAATTGGGAGAATGTGGGGGTATAAAATGCCACGTTGTTCCTTCAATAGCAAGCAGTTTGTTAATTTTATCGGGTAGCTTAGACTTGACACTATTCAGCATTTCGCGCAAATCTTTATCGGCGCCGACAAAATTGGTGCCATTATCACTATATAAATCTGTACAGTGACCACGAGACACGAAACGGCAAAAGGCTGCGATAAAGCCCTTAGCTGTTAAATCTGAGACGGCTTCTAAGTGTATAGCTTTTAATATCATACATACGAACCCACATATATATCCTATAAAGCATATAAGCTTTGGCTCCTTGACCGGGAAACATCCGTATATATATATATATATCCCGTGAAGTGAACACCTGCCCATTGAAACGGTCGCTATGGCTTTAATCAGACTTCAGGAAACTGACCCATAAACTGATTATTGTCTTGCCTGGAGTATCTTAAACATCTCATACATTTTCTGTAGCATATCTTAACCAGCCACTCTTGCACGGATTATCCAGTATTTAGATTGTATAAAAGTTAACATGATTTGTGGCCCACCATGCATTGTCTTCATATGAGCATTCAATATTATTAATTTAGTAATATGACTTTCACTGCGCATAATTACCGAGTGCCTATTTTTATAGTACCCTTGAGCACGGTGAATGCAACCACCAACTCTTAATACCCCATTCTCATCAAGAATTGGACTAAGAGAATGAATGTGGATGTTGTGGCAACCAATCCTTGTTGTTTTATTATTTGAAGTTCCTTTTCAAAAAAATGTTCTGACTATGTTTGATACAACATTGAGGAGCTTCGTCCATTTCTTTTGCAGTAACAAATTTAGGAAACTTTCTCTCATCTCTAGGTAGCTTTCACTTTAAAACTCTTTTACATACAGCTAGTACTTTCATAGTTTTAGTTAAGCTCGAAAACTTCGTAAACAATGGATCTTCTTCACGGCTTGCCTTTACTGTGAGAAAATGTTTGATTGGTCCTTCTTCTTTAGTTATAAATTTTCTTTTAGTCTACATATATTGAGTCGCCTTTTCTTGCAGCTACACAACGGACCATGCCACTACAAGTTATTATCAAGAATACGGCTTACGGACATACCTCTTGACGCACCGTCTGCTGGATTATCGTTTGTATTGACATGACTCCACTGATCTTTGTCTATCATAGTCAAAACTTCTGAGGCTCGGTTGCTGACGAATGTTGTCCATCTGCTAGGCTCACCGTAAATCCATGCCAATAGCACTGTAAAATCAAACCAGGCATATTTTTTTTAGGAATCTTCATTATCTGTGATGTTTCGTATATCAATTTAGTAATGCAACGCACAGCTGTAGTCGAGAAACTGATACTTCTTTGCCAATCGGAGAAACTTTAGTTTAGGCTGACACCAAATTAACGCAAACATGACCTTTATTGTCAACTTACTTTAAATAAACTGCCGCTGCATAAGCTGCTTGTGATGCGTCAGCAAATACATGCAACTCTGTTTTATCTATCTTTATAGTGTTTACTGATCTGGGTATAACAATTCTCTCTACCTTCGCGAGATCGTTTTCGAATTCTAACCATTCCTTCATTAGGCTTTCTGTTAGTGCTTCATACCAACTTAAACCTGATTTCCATAATTTTTGAATATAAATTTTTGCCATCATAATAACTGGTGCTATCCAACCTAGGATATTATACAATCTTTCTATTTTTGATATGACATATCTCTTAGTCATTGATTCAGGTAAATCCGATAATTTAAGGACGTATTCAAAACAGTCTGTTGTTTTGTCCATCTTATGCCGAGCGCCTTTATTATATCGTTATTAATTTTGAAAACTAGTGCTTCTGATCCTTTACTTTCTTCTTCAATAGATTCTAATATAGCTTGAGAGTTCGTGTTCCATTTCTGCAGTATAAATCTGCCAACGCTCATTAATTTGATCATTTTGTCATAAATTTCTTTAGCTTCATCAATAGATTCGCACCGATTAGTAAATCGTCTACATAATAATCATATAATGTTATTTTGGCCATTACCGGATACTTCGACTGTTCGTGTATAGCCAGCTGTTGAATATATTTCATTTCTAAAGGTAAGTCGCAATAGCTTGTAATGTTGTATAGGTTGATCAGTATTTGGTATACACAAAATTCTCTAAAAATCAGTGTCTTCGTCATTTACACGTACTTGTCGGTACATTTGCTTTATATCAGCTACTATACTATTGGTCGATGCCACCTCATCAGAAGGTGACGGAGATCATACTGAAGCTTAGGGCTGACAAGTAAGTTATCATTTAAAGATATGTTGTTAACATCTTTGCAGGATGCATCACAGACAATTCGAAATTTTGTAGTTTCTTTGTCTTCGCGAATTATTGGATGACGAGGAAAGTAATTTTGTTAAAACCAAGTGATTTGTGACAACGTCCTAGTCTGACACCTTAAATTTGATATTGCTTAAGGCTTTCAAGCAAGATTTTGTTGTATCCAATATTAGCTTAACACCGCTAGCCGATTCATATGTTAATGGCTTTTGCGAAAATATTCGCTTCATAATTTCATTGAAAATATATCTTTTGTTTTGATAACGGCGTGTCAATTTTATCCAGGGTTCTTCATAATTAGAATCAGCCGTGGCTAAAGTCTTTAGTAAACTCTCCGGTTTACCAGACAAACTACTTTTGTGGTAACAGAGCTTTTGAACGGGCGTTAAGTTGACGTTATTATAGATCAGAGAACGAAATAAATCATAAAACGTTTGCCATTCTTCATAGCCATCAAAAAACACAGGTAATTTTATTTGAGGTAATTTTACTTCACATGGCAATGGCTGTGAGGTATTTCTGTGATGGTACACTTTTCTCGTAGAGCGTTTGCTCGTAAATTGTCCTTTAGTTTTGTTTTATACTCTATATACATCTCCTCAAACTGTATACATATGTCGGTTTTGAAATAGCCAATGTTGTGCTTTTCCTCCCTTTTAACTGTCTGTAATATTTGTGCATGTATAGTTAAAAAGTTGGTATTTAGTCCAGATTTTCTAATCTTGCTTCAATATAATTCAGCGTTATTCTTTCTTTAGGTGATTTTGTATAATTTGCAAAACCTCTTTTAAGATTATCCATATTGTCTTCCTGATTTAAAATAAGTAATTCCATTTTTTATAAGGCTGTCATCAAGTTTGTCCGTTCAAGAAATGGAAAAAAACTTTATATCGCACTAAGATTAAAACTTGAATGTCACCACCGTCGGTAATGAAATCCAAAGTTCACTGTGTAATAACACTTTTCACTGTTTACACAGTCTACTCACGATTATGTCCAGTTCCCGGATTTCAGCACCAGATGTCGATTAACTTAATTCACTATTCTTCTACACTATTAAAAGAAACACTGCACTTTTATTTTCACCTTGATTAATTTCATCGAAATCATCCAACACCTTTAAAGATTAGGCAATAGAACATATAAAGCGTGGTACAATTATATTGTTGTGCCATCTATTGATGCTGTATCTTTTACCGAACAATAAAATACAAACAAGTCAAACAAAACAAAAACGTTTTATTATTTACCGTTCTTTTAAACGGATCAGAGGCGCGTAATCTATAGTCCGTTCGCGTTAAGAAAATGAGTCATCGTTATCCGTCGGCCTGGCCACGCCCCGCAGCCAATTAAAATGCAAGAAATTTGAAAGTCGAGTTCACAGTGACCAGTTGAAGTCAGTCAGCCAAAACGGTTGTGTATTTTGCGTGTTACTCGTTCAATATTAAATTTTGAAAATGACCTCACCTCACCTATTCGAAAGAATAAAAGTGGATCAATAATCCATAGCGGAGAGAGACGCGTAATTTACAATGTTTATAAGTACTTTAAACTGTGTGATTTAAATGCGACGGTGGAGAGCACAGTAATAAAAACAGCAAGTGCATGTGGTGTGTCCGAAAATACTGTTTATAAAATTATTAAAGAACAAAAGGATACTAACACATTAATATCACCCGTGAAAAAAAGAGCTCGACTATCGACGGTCGATAAATTAGATGAACAATATATTTAAATAATGACTACCCGACGTTGGACAAAATTATGACACTTTGCGAAGCTGACGAAGATATTTCTGTTTTCAAACGTACCACACTTCATAAAATAATGCACGAGCTTGGTTTCGATTACAATAACAAGGATAGCAGAACATTGTTAGTCGAAAGAGAAGATATTGTTTTATGGAGGCGTAAATATCTAAGGAAAATAAAAGAATACAGAGCCACTTATAAAACCATTTACTATCTTGACGAAACGTGGGTTAACGCCGGACACGTAAAGACAAAAGCATGCTTGGATACAACGGTAAAAAATAAAAGACAAGTCTTTCTAGATAGCTTATCAGCAGGTCCAAAAGCTCCGACAGGAAAAGGTAAAAGGTTAATTGTATTGCACATTGGCAGCGACAAAGGATTCGTGGAACATGGTCTACTAGTATTTGAATATAAGTCTACAAAAGACTATCATGAAGAGATGGATGGTGAAAGATTCCTTAATTGGTTCATTAATATAATGCCTAAGCTAGAACCAGGAAGTGTGGTTGTCATGGATAACGCTTCCTATCATTCGGTAAGAGTCGAAAAAACACCAACAACCAGCTGGAACAAGCAGCAAATAATAGATTGGCTGCAAAGCAAAGGCACATCCATGGACATGACTTATTTAAAAAAAGAATTATTAATGAAAGTTGCCGAAATCGCCCCACAATATAATAAATATTTAATAGATGAGACTGCCAAAAGTAATGGCATTAAAATTCTTCGCCTACCGCCTTACCATTGCAAACTTAATCCAAATGAATTGGTTTGGGCCCAAATAAAAAATTATGTTGGTGCTAATAAATCCATGTTCAAAATGACTGACATAAAAAAATTATTAGATGACGCAATAGCATTAATAGACGCTAATCGTTGGAAGAAGTGCTGCGACCACGTGATACGCGAAGAAAATAACATGTGGAATTTGGATAACATCATGGAACGTGCAGAACAAAATTCTTTCATAATTAATGTAACTCAAGAATCTAGCGATACTGATTAGTGATTTAAGTAATTTTAAGAAAATTTGTTTCCATTAAACTTAATTAAATGTTGGACAAAAAAGAATTTTTACTCCACTGTGAATACACCGTTACCCTGTAGTTGCACTGATGACTCACTATTTTCTTCCCGCGAACGGACTATAGGTGTACTAATGGTTCAGACATTACGAAACGAAAATCATATTTTCAGAGTTGTGCGAAACTTTTTCTATAGGCTTAAAGTTATGCGTAAAATAAAAGATCAGATCCTATATTATATAGGCTCTGGTCTCCGTAGTAAGCTCAGCGAAACATTCGTTTTTTTTTTTCAAAACTTAAGCACAGAATAAACCTTAAGTAAGTAAGCACACTCTGCGATAGGCGCGTCCAGAATGCCTGTGTAAGATATAACGTACCGCCACGCTCACATGTTATGCTGTATATAAACGATGCGAACATTTAAAAAATTAAATACCGTAAGCAACTTCTTTTCGCTTTACTACTATTTGGTATTTTCTGACTTCCTCAATGGTTTAGTGATCGTAAACGCGGTTGCTTTTTTATAGGAGAGGGGCAATCGAGCATGCGGCTCACCTGATGGTAAGTGACTACCGCCGCCCATGAACAACTGCAACACCAGGGGAACCAGGGGAATCGCAGATACGTTTCCAGCCTTTTAAAAAGAAGTAGGCTCTTTTCTTGAAGGTAACTAAGTCGTATCGGTCCGGAAAAATCGCTGATGGTAATCGATTCCAAAAGGAAATTGTGCGAGAAAGAAAACATCTTCTAAATCGCACAGTGGTGGACTGCCAATCATCCAGATGGTGTGGATAGTATCGGGAGTTCTGCCGCGATATGCTTTCGTGAAATTTGGCGGCTGGAATTAATCTGAACAATTCCTCAGAGCTTTCCCCGTGGTAAATGCGAAAGAAAATGCAAAGGGATGCAACATCTCTTCGCAGTCCCAATGAATCGAGCCGATCGGAAAGGACATGGTCGTCGACGATTCGAGTCGCTCTGCGCTGGATGCGGTCAAGTGGAAAGAGCTGGCACTGGGGAGCCCCTGCCCAGAGATGGGAACAGTATTCCATGTGAGGTAGAACCAGCGCCTTGTAAAGTTGCAGGCGATGTTTGGCATGAAATATTGTCCCGCTCTGGTGAGCACGCCAAGCTTTTTAGAGGCCAATTTGGCCTTCTCTTCCAAGTGACAACGAAACTGCACGTCACTCGATATGTCGACTCCAAGGATTCCGATACCGGCTGTGACAAAGGGGAGTGCCTTGATACTGAGGAGATAAGACAAAGGGGTTCTTTTTAGCGGTAAACGCGCAAACTTTTGTCTTCTGAGGATTAAAATGGACTAGATTTAGTCGCCCCCAATCCGAGACTTTGTGCACCAAAGACTCGACTTCAGAGACAGGTTTGTTCCGGTACTCGGCGACGTTTTACCGAGAAATATTGGCACGGCCGGTATATAGGGCATCACCAGTGGTGTCATCCGCATAGCAATGTATGTTACCAGTTAGCAACATATCATTGATATGCAGAAGAAACAGCGTTGGTGATAGCACACAGCCTTGTGGAACACCGGCGTTAATAGGCTTGTAGTCGGAGCATGCACCGTCTACAACGACCTTGATGCTCCGATCTGCAAGGAAGCTGGTGATCCAATTGCACAATTTCTCGGGAAGCCCATAGGAAGGAAGCTTCGAAAGAAGCGCTTTGTGCCAGACCCGATCGAAAGGCTTTCACAATGTCCAAACTAACGGCGAACGCCTCCCCCTTGGACTCTACTGACTCCACCCATCTGTAAGTCAGGTAGACCAGAAGATCACTAGCTGATCGACCCCGACGAAAACCGTATTAGCGGTCACTAATCAGCTGGTGATCCTCAAGGTACCGCATGAGGTGGCAGTTAATAATGGATTCCATTATTTTGGAGAACAAGGAGGTGATGGCGATAGGCCTGTAGTTGGACGGGGTTTTTAGGGATAGGCGTGGACAAAAACTGTCTTCCATGATATCGGAACTACGCCTAGGGAGTAGGAGTACCGGAACAGACGCGTTAGGACCGGTGTCAACCCCGGAGCACACGTCTTCAGCACAATTGGGGGGGATCCCGTCAGGCCCACTCGACTTGTGGATGTCCAGGGAGAGGATTGCTTTGCGAACCGAGCGCTGTGAGAACCGCATATCCGGCATGGAGCACTCACACCGCGGGATGGTCAGCGGTGTTTTCCCCCCGTCATAAAGAGTCGAGTTGGACGCAAAAAGGGAGCCTAAAAGGTCGGCTTTGTCTTTTGCGGCTTGGACCAGAGAGTCGTCCCCCCTGTACAGAGATGGTAGTGGTGGCTTACAAAAATTCCCTTAGACAGCCTTGGCGAGAGACCAGAATGCACGGGTTCCCGAAAGAAGGCGAACTAGTTTCTCGCCAATTCTGCCTATGTGCTCTGACTTTGCCTTGGCAATAACTCTATTGAAGGACCTGTAGATGAAGTTATACTTCTTTTTAAGTATGCTGGTGTTTACATCCCGAGTCGCCGAAGCCGCAGCCCAGGCTTGATAACACTCCTGCTTACTGTGTAATGCAGTCTTACAGGAGCGACCAAACCAAGGCTGAGATCTGCCTCCGATGGGTACCACAGATGTTGGAATAAATAGTTCCATTCCCTGTAGCACCACGTCAGTGACAGAGTCAGCAACAGCGCTGGGATCATCCAGCGAGAAGCAAACCCGCCTCCATGGGTAAGATGCAAAAAAAGACCGCATTCCGTCCCAATCCGACGACCTGTAATGCCAAACACGGTGGCAATTTGCAGAACGCAACTGCGAGGGGAGCGTGAGTGGCACCACACTCCGGATCAGACAATGGTCTGAAGAGCCGAGAGGGGCATTGACAGAAACCTGATATCCGGACGGATGAGAGGTCGGCAGAAGTTCCAACAGGGAAGGTACACTCGGGCACTATAATTCTGCCTTGCTAATGGCCAGTCTCAGGTGAGTCCGAAATGTTGATCGAAATTCGATCTGGAGGATTTATTATTTGGTTTTGTCATACATAAATCTTCAATTTATTTATACGATAAATTATAATAAACTTATATATATATATATATATATATATATATATATATATATATATATATATATATTTATACTTCTCATAACACTAGTCTCTTACTAAAGCCTAACGTGTCCTACATACCGCACTGCAGCTTTTCGAGATATATTGAAATACACCGCAACGAAATTCTGGAATAATTTCACCACCCACTCGTAATATAAAAACAGTAAGACAATAAATACAAATTACACGTACTAAACTATCAGAAAACGGATTAATCACATGTGTAATATTGTGTATATTACACATGTGATAACGCACGCACGCTAGCACGCACGCACACATACATATTTAATTTAGATATTCTTTTTCTGTGAATCATCCACAGCTGTTTAAATTTTAATGTGTTCTTTA
Source organism: Parnassius glacialis (assembly GCA_033319125.1). Classification (NCBI taxonomy): domain Eukaryota; kingdom Metazoa; phylum Arthropoda; class Insecta; order Lepidoptera; family Papilionidae; genus Parnassius; species Parnassius glacialis. The sequence continues at coordinate 24,541,326 of JAVANC010000018.1, forward strand.
TAGGTACTATCGCAGTCATGATATTGTTCTTTAAATTTTAAACATAAAAGTGTGCATTCAAATATGCGTAAGTAAAAATCTCACCATCATTCTAGAACGGCGTAATATTAACGCAAACTACAATGTTCTCTCTGTGACTGTGTGAGCGCTAACTAGTAACTAACACGGATCATTTTGATACTATGTATTATTTTTATGATTAAATTTTGTGTCATCTTCATTATCATCCGTAATTAGCCCTTCCAAAGTCCACTGCTGAACATAGGCTTCCCCCAAGGAATGCAACAAAGCACGGTCCCAAGTCACCTGCATCCTTGGACTTCCTGCATGTTTTACCAGGTCGTCACTCCATCTAGTGCTCCACATGTCGCCTACCGGTACGAGACTGCCATTTGAGAACCTTTTTTTCCCTACCGGTTTTTTTATAGCAAAATGATGACAAGCGAGCACACAGTGCATCTGATCGTAAATGGTTGCTGTGGCCCATAGACATCTACATCTACCCTCGATTACGAATCAAAATGCAGATACGTTGTCACCCCTGAGGACTAAGATGGAATGCCTCAATTCCAATAAAAAGGGCCTTCGGTTCTGTACACTCACTATACGAAACATAGCAGTGTGAAGTTTATCAAGGAGAGAAACCCCGAGCATAGTCCTCTCCATAACTCGCTGATCGACCTTGAGCTTCCTTATAAGGCCAGCAGTAAAGGATCATGTCTCAGATCCGTAAGTCATCACTGGCAACACGCACTGGTTGTACAATCTTGTTTTCAAGTTTTGAGTTATAACTGACGAGAAGATGTGTCGTAATTTCCCGTACGCTGCCCAGCCGAGTTGAATCCATCGATTGACTTTTCAGTCGAAGTTGGACTTACCTAGTCAGACTATTTGTCTCAGGTAAACATACTCGTCAACAACTTCGAGCTTAGTGCTCCCAACAACTACCGGCATATTATGTGTGACATGGACGTTACATCTTTGGATTTGGATCTTTGTTTCGTCCATGTTCATCTTAAGACCTATACTTTGGGAGACACTATTGAGGTCATTGAGCATAGTGCTTAGGTTTTCCAGCGACTCTGCCATAAGGACTATATCGTCGGGAAATAAAAGGTGAAAGATATGCCGGCCATTGATGTTAATACCGTATCCCTTCCAGTCCAGTAGCTTGAAAACGTCTTCTAATACAGCGGTGAAGAGTTTTGGGGATATAACGTCTCCCTTTATTACACCTCTCTGCAGTTGGATAGGTTTCGTACTCTGGTTCTTTACTTGGATAGCCATCGTAGTGCTACTGTACAAATACTTCAGCACTTCAATATACCGCCAGTCGAAATTTTGTGTATTATAATTTTATAATTAAAAATAAAAACAAAGTCAAAGAATTAAAGCACACTATCGTTTTTGGGCCCACTAGAAATTTTAACGTCACATAATATAAAAATAGATAAATAATATAAAAATTACCATTTTATTATTATAAATGGTCTAAAGATTTTATGAAAACCTAACCGCAATCATGAAATCTGAAAACAAAGAGTTGTTTTGATATTATTTTGTGTTCTGGCTAATGTAATATGAAAAAAAAACGTGTAACGAACAGGGTATGAAAGTCCTCAGTAGCTTGCTCTTACGTTGATACTAGCGCCATCTCACAGTCGAGCACGAGCACTATTTTTCGCAATATTTTTACACATTTTATTAAAAAGATGACGTTACTACTGGCATTTATATTATTATTTTTTTAAAAAAGAAAAAAGAATGCCGAAGCCTTTTTATATTAATGGTTAATTTCTCAGTATTCCCGTTCGATACGGTAAAACTCATTTTACTTTTGTAATCTATAGGTTATAAGGAATAAACCGACATGCAGTTACGCCACAATTTGTGGTGGGCCCATTCTACATACAAAAAAATGTCTGCTTTCAAAATTTAATTATTATAACTTAAAAAAAAGTAAAAACCAACTTCAAATAACTGAAAAAGAAGTTATTTATTATTATATTAGGGGTAAATTTTTTTTCTCCAATTTATATGGGACCACCATTGAAATATAACATATTAAATAAAAAAGAATCATCAAAATTGGTTCACAACCTGCGAAAATATCGCGTAACATACGAGTATATAAAAACAAAGCATTCATTCAAAGTGAGAACCTCATCCTTTTTGAAGTGGGTTAAAAATCACACATCTTTTTTTACAGTTTACTTTTTTTACTTTTGAACAGTGGTAGAGCCATGTGGTAGCTTTTGCTGTCGCACGGATGGGCCGGCTCGAACCGGGGTGGTACCACGACCTCACAGAAAACCAGCGTGAAGTAGAGGTTTACCTCTGCGTTTCGCTTGGTGAGTGCAGGTGGCCGGAGGCCCATTTTACTGGAAATGAGGCATTCCATCTTAGTCCTCACGGGTGACAACGCATCTACATTTTGATTTTTAATAGAGGATAGATGTAGATGTCTATGGGTCGCAGCAACCACTTACCATCAGGTGGACTGTGTGCTCGTTTCTCACCCATTTCCTATAAAAATAAAAAAATAAAATCTTATTCAACATTTCTAAAACCGTAATTTCCTGCAAATAATCTGCTCACATTGTTACAATATTGCCCTTGAAAAACCCGTAAACATGAAGTTTCCGATGCGAATTAATTGCACGCTCTTCCTTTAGAACACAAGTTATGTTAGATCTAGTCTAAGTAGCCTCAAATTATTATATTTTTTTGCTATTTATTATCTATTTAAAATTTATTAATAGAGACCGCTCGAACTACTCGCAAGAGACAAAACGGGCCATATTGGAAAACCAGCTGTGGTTCGTCTCGCCAAATGCCGAATGCGGCAACTTTTCGTCACGTTCGGCAAATAATAATATTATGTCCTAAACGTATATAGTCCTACCAACTTATCTGTGAACTGACAGCTACGGCAAAATTGTGAACTACAGCCGCCATTTAATCAAATGTCACTCGATACGTCATTGTTTTGAGAGTTTATAGAAAAATTAAAAATTCCGAAAACCATTAAAAGTGATGCCCAAAACATTATTTTAAAAGTATTAAAATTGTTGTTTAATTGTTTCTATTGTTTTGGAGAACAAGGAGGTGATGGCGTTAGGCCTGTAGTTGGACGAGCCTTGGCAATGATACTTTTGAAGGACCTGAAGGCGGAATTATACTTCTTTTTGAGAGCGCTGGTATTTGGATCCCAAGACGTCAATGCGTCAGCCCAGGCGCGGTGGCACTCCTGTTTATGAGATGAAGCAATTTTGCAGGAGCAATCAAATAAATCATGGCTGAGTTCTGTCTCCGATAGGTACCACAGATGATGAATTAAAAAGTTCCATACCCTGAAGCACCACATCAGTGACAGAATCAGCAACAACGCAACGCAAACCCGCCCCCAAGGGTTGGATACAAAAAACGACAGCATCCTGTTCCAATCGGCCGACCCCTAGTAACCAAACACCGTGGGAACCTGGAGAACGCAACCGTGATGGGAGCGTGAGTGGCACCACACTGCGGAGTAGAAAATAGTCCGAGAAGCCAAGAGGGGCATCGACTGACAGCTTATATCCGTTCCGATGAGAGGTCAGCAGAAGGTCCAACAGGGAAGGCTGGATGATCCTCCAAATTTGGGACCCGCATAGTCTAAGTAACTAGTCATGTACAAGTCAGACCATATGCCAAGGAAAAAACATAAACAGATCTACATGCATGATCGGTTAAATGGGAAACAAGTTATTCAGCGTGGTGGGCGTCATCTCTGCGAATGGGACCTTTTGTAGCACGAAGTCTGCAGCCATTTGGACGTGGTCGATGAGTCGGTATGTGTTGGCATTACCACTATGGGAGCTATAGGGGCACGCGTAATCGCGAGGATACAAAGGAGTATTAAAATATAAAAATACCTCGGGTAGGCGAGATACAAAGTATCAGCCAGAAAGGACACCTGTGTCTCGGCCACGCTCAGTAAGAGGAGGGTTGCTTGGCCGTGAATATTCAGCGAGGGATTCTCCAACAAAAAAAGGGGTGCTGCTGTCTTCCTGGGTTAGTGTCTTATTTAACTTTACTACCATTGTAAAAGGGGGGGGGAGGAATGGACTTCTGGCCAACTGCACTCACCAAGCGAAACGCAGAAGTAAACTTCTAGTTCACGCTGGTATTTTGTGAGGTCGTGGTACCACACCGGTTACCGGGTACCACTGTCGCAAATTATATATGCTGTAAAACTTTTAATAGTTGATGTAAAGGTAATTGTCATCATTAGCCTTCACAAAGTTTAAAATAGATTAAAAATCTACTATTTATCGTACTCGTTTATTACGTTACACGAGTAACAAACTTGTATCTGTTGTGTTGTAAGAAAATATCATAGCCGTCATACATCACTGATAAGATTTTTAAGTCGTTACTTCATAACAACACAAATAAGGTAATATTGTGTTTAGCTCAAGGAAAAGACTACATGACCAATAATTAAGTGTTGTTTTCATTAAAAACAATCAAATCGACGTCGCTCTAGAATAAAGGCAAAAGCCTGATTAAGTATTATTTTTGTTGAAAACAACACTTATCAGGTTCATTTTCAGTTTCAGGGAGTCAGAGAAAAACCAAAAGTATAGTTTTATTATGGTCTGATTTTACCCAAAGTAAGACGTAATGATGGAACTTAATTATTGCTTACCCAAATATTACACATTTAATAAAATTAATTTAACGGATCTTATCGTGTTTAATTTTGCTTTTTTAATTCTCGACGTTTCGGGCGCTTTACAGCACCCACGGGGCGGAACCCTTGATCATGATTATTATACCCACGTGGCGGGACACTTGATCATGATTATGTTTTCAAATATTCTGTTTTCTTCCTTAATCAACCTTTTTATTACTTTTATATATGTTGACGCATCTCTGAAGTATCATCAGTTAGGTCAGGTAAGTAATTTGACATAGCATTTGAATAAAAAATCATAAAGAATGAAATTAAAAAAAAATATTTCTTTTTCGACATAATGACAACGCCACAATGTACATAATATTTCTATTATACGTTTAGGACATAATATTATTATTTGCCGAACGTGACGAAAAGTTGCCGCATTCGGCATTTGGCGAGACGAACCACAGCTGGTTTTCCAATATGGCCCGTTTTGTCTCTTGCGAGTAGTTCGAGCGGTCTCTATTAATAAATTTTAAATAGATAATAAATAGCAAAAAAATATAATAATTTGAGGCTACTTAGACTAGATCTAACATAACTTGTGTTCTAAAGGAAGAGCGTGCAATTAATTCGCGTCGGAAACTTCATGTTTACGGGTTTTTCAAGGGCAATATTGTAACAATGTGAGCAGATTATTTGCAGGAAATTACGGTTTTAGAAATGTTGAATAATATGTGTGATTTTTAACCCACTTCAAAAAGGATGAGGTTCTCACTTTGAATGAATGTTTTGTTTTTATATATGTTACGCGATATTTTCGCAGATTGTGAACCAATTTTGATGATTCTTTTTTATTTAATGTTATATTTCAATGGTGGTCCCATATAAATTGGAGAAAAAAAATTTACCCCTAATATAATAATAAATAACTTCTTTTTCAGTTATTTGAAGTTGGTTTTTACTTTTTTTTAAAGTTATAATAATTAAATTTTGAAAGCAGACATTTTTTTGTATGTAGAATGGGCCCACCACAAATTGTGGCGTAACTGCATGTCGGTTTATTCCTTATAACCTATAGATTACAAAAGTAAAATGAGTTTTACCGTATCGAACGGGAATACTGAGAAATTAACCATTAATATAAAAAGGCTTCGGCATTCTTTTTTCTTTTTTAAAAAAATAATAATATAAATGCCAGTAGTAACGTCATCTTTTTAATAAAATGTGTAAAAATATTGCGAAAAATAGTGCTCGTGCTCGACTGTGAGATGGCGCTAGTATCAACGTAAGAGCAAGCTACTGAGGACTTTCATACCCTGTAGCCAGGACACAAAATAATATCAAAACAACTCTTTGTTTTCAGATTTCATGATTGCGGTTAGGTTTTCATAAAATCTTTAGACCATTTATAATAATAAAATGGTAATTTTTATATTATTTATCTATTTTTATATTATGTGACGTTAAAATTTCTAGTGGGCCCAAAAACGATAGTCTGCTTTAATTCTTTGACTTTGTTTTTATTTTTAATTATAAAATTAAAATACACAAAATTTTGACTGGCGGTATATTGAAGTGCTGAAGTATTTGTACAGTAGCACAACGATGGCTATCCAAGTAAAGAACCAGAGTACGAAACCTATCCAACTGCAGAGAGGTGTAATAAAGGGAGACGTTATATCCCCAAAACTCTTCACCGCTGTATTAGAAGACGTTTTCAAGCTACTGGACTGGAAGGGATACGGTATTAACATCAATGGCCGGCATATCTTTCACCTTTTATTTCCCGACGATATAGTCCTTATGGCAGAGTCGCTGGAAAACCTAAGCACTATGCTCAATGACCTCAATAGTGTCTCCCAAAGTATAGGTCTTAAGATGAACATGGACGAAACAAAGATCCAAATCCAAGGATGTAACGTCCATGTCACACATAATATGCCGGTAGTTGTTGGGAGCACTAAGCTCGAAGTTGTTGACGAGTATGTTTACCTGAGACAAATAGTCTGACTAGGTAAGTCCAACTTCGACTGAAAAGTCAATCGATGGATTCAACTCGGCTGGGCAGCGTACGGGAAATTACGACACATCTTCTCGTCAGTTATAACTCAAAACTTGAAAACAAGATTGTACAACCAGTGCGTGTTGCCAGTGATGACTTACGGATCTGAGACATGATCCTTTACTGCTGGCCTTATAAGGAAGCTCAAGGTCGATCAGCGAGTCATGGAGAGGACTATGCTCGGGGTTTCTCTCCTTGATAAACTTCACACTGCTATGTTTCGTATAGTGAGTGTACAGAACCGACCGAATGCCCTTTTTATTGGAATTGAGGCATTCCATCTTAGTCCTCAGGGGTGACAACGTATCTGCATTTTGATTCGTAATCGAGGGTAGATGTAGATGTCTATGGGCCACAGCAACCATTTACGATCAGATGGACTGTGTGCTCGCTTGTCATCAATTTGCTATAAAAAAACCGGTAGGGAAAAAAGGTTCTCAAATGGCAGTCTCGTACCGGTAGGCGACGTGTAGAGCACTAGATGGAGTGACGACCTGGTAAAACATGCAGGAAGTCGATGGATGCAGGTGACTTGGGACCGTGCTTTGTTGCATTCCTTGGGGGAAGCCTATGTTCAGCAGTGGACTTTGGAAGGGCTCATTACAGGTGATAATGAAGATGACACAAAATTTAATCATAAAAATAATAGTATCAAAATGATCCGTGTTAGTTACTAGTTAGCGCTCACACAGTCACAGAGAGAACATTGTAGTTTGCGTTAATATTACGCCGTTCTAGAATGATGGTGAGATTTCTACTTACGCATATTTGAATGCACACTTTTATGTTTAAAATTTAAAGAACAATATAATGACTGCGATAGTACCTATATAGAACACATTAAAATTTAAACAGCTGTGGATGATTCACAGAAAAAGAATATCTAAATGAAAAATGTATGTGTGCGTGCGTGCTAGCGTGCGTGGGTTATCACATGTGTAATATACACAATATTACACATGTGATCAATCGGTTTTCTGATAGTTTAATACGTGTAATTTGTATTTATTGTTTTACTGTTTTTATATTAGGAGTGGGTGGTAAAATTATTCCAGAATTTCGTTGCGGTGTATTTTAATATATCTCGGAAAGCTGCAGTGCGGTATGTAGAACACGTTAGGCTTTAGTAAGAGACTAGTGTTATGAGAAGTATAAATATATATATATATATAAGTCTATTATAATTTATCGTATAAATAAATTGAAGATTTATGTATGACAAAACCAAATAATAAATCCTCCAGATCGAATTTTGGTCAACATTTCGGAATCTGAAAGTCTCACCTGAGACTGGCCATTAGCAAGACAGAATTATAGTGTACCTTCCCTGTTGGAACTTCTGCTGACCTCTCATCCGTACGGATATCAGGTTTCTGTCAATGCCCCTCTCGGCTCTTCAGACCATTGTCTGATCCAGAGTGTGGTGCCACTCACGCTCATGGAAGACAGCTTTGGTCCACCCGATCCCTAAAAAAGGCGACCGCTCAGACTCGTCCAACTACAGGCCTATCGCCATCACCTCCTTGTTCTCCAAAACAATAGAAACAATTAAACAACAATTAAATTTGTTGCAGTTGTTTATGAGTGGCAATAGTCACCATAGTTATATATATATATATATATATATATATATATATATATATATATATATATATATATATATATATATATAGTAGATAGTTACCATCAGGTGAGCCGCATGCTTGATTGCTCCTTCTTTTATAAAAACACATCATTAAAACATCATTCAAGTAATATATATCGAGGTATATCAAAATTTTCCTTTTATTATCAGCAACTGGCTGTACCCGGCGCGTTGCTGTCACAGAAGAAATAACTGTAGAAACATATTTTTAAATTTGTTAGAGTTATATTGTTTAATTTGGGTAATAATACATTCTTTAAAAATGAATGACATATATATCTTTCAAATAAACTTGTCGGTTTGATACGTGCGCCACCTACTGTAAGTTAATTTTGTTATGCTTATAACCTTCGCGCAAGTGCAAGCATTAAGTAGAGAAATTTTACCGCAAGCTGTTGCTTGAAAGGTATGGCAGCGCATAAAATATGAACAAACAAAAACATTTTTTTATATATTAGATTAACTGTGTGCAGATAGCAGATAAAACGATTACCAAGAAAAAGTTAATTCCTCGTCACAAATCAGCAGTCATGGGGAATTTCTAAATACTCGGTAGTATTAAACTTTTCACATGACGTCCATTAACCGCAAATACTAAAAGGACGAATCACCTGCTTTATGAATAATACGTACATATTTCCTGTTTAAGCCGTGTGACGATGACGTTCCACGCACCAGTCAGTCTGTGTCCTTTAGACTGAGTATGTGAACATTGTGAGTTTATTTGTTTATTAACTTCGAGTGTAAATACAAATGATATCAAAATGGCGATGGAAATCGTCACGAATGTTCTTCAAGCTGATACAACATTGTCACCAGGAATCATCACAGCATTGGCCGTGGAAAGTGTAAGAAATGATAGTGAAGTTATAAGTGATACCGTTTCATTAAATCCTTTGTCAGAAGAGAAATATATTCCTTACCCCAATATTTCTTTGTATAATATAACAAAGTACAATGAACTTCAAATTTTTGTGCCATTATTTGAAGCCTTTATCTTGACGGAGATCGTTATGACAGCTTTAGAGTTAATAATATCGATTACAGCAGGAATATATATTCCACGTTGGAGAAAAAACTATAGAAATCAAATGTTAATGCAGATAAGTCTCGCTCGTTTTGTGAAGAGAATTATATTTTACATAGAATTTATAGAAGAAAAACTCACTGGCGCTACTCCTACGAGCCTTGACATAGTGTTGTTCGGAGCACAGACGTATATCGATTTCGTTATTGTTATTTTAGTTGTTTTTTTTATAAAACATATGTATGACAGCTTAATAGTTGTAATAGTAAAGATAAATCAAAACACATTCTATAAGATGTTATCTTGTGCTTGGCTTTTGCCTCTGCCAGTCAGTGCAGCCTGGGCGGGAATCGTCTTGAGCAAAGTTTTGGACGAGTGGTTAGCATATTTACTTATTTGTTGCATATTCAGATGGCCGCTTATTTTATTAGGAACACTCTTGTATATAACTATTTTATATCGAGTATTTACGGATAAGATTAGAAAATTTGCTAGAAGTTTAACATTCACTACGTTCTTAATATGTTTAGTTGTTAATTTCTACTTATTTTCTAAAGACGTTATAGAGCTCTGGTGTTTTAAATCAATTGTTACGGTTTTATTTAATTACGTGTCAGGATTTCTATTAAATTTGCTTATTCTTTGTTTCTATTTAATTTTAATAATACTTAATTTTAAGAAAAAGTTCAAATCAACTACTTCTATTCCCAATAATAGCTTTAATGATGAAGTTAAATAACCACAACATATCGATAGTTTGAAAAATGTTTTTTCAGTTATCTAGAAGAACTGTTTGAAACGACATTAATGTTAAAAGGTGTATACTTGAGTAAAAGAGGCAATAATCTTTGCACCAGAAAAGAAAGCCTCGTCAAGACATCTTTAATATTCCTTGTCTGCCAATTTTAAAGCGATTGACCTGCTACATCACTTTGATACGTTTATATCATATGTACATACCATGTATATCAACCGAAGAAACGGCGGCATGAACGAAACCTTTTATGTGAATTTTATGAGAAGAAGCGAATCACTTTAAATATATTTTGAATAATAAACCTCTCATTTTCCGATACCTTTATTGCTTTACATATATTGAAGCAGATGTGTCATGTTTTTTTGTGAGTGTTCAAATAACGCAGGTATTAATTTAATGTTACAAATGAGGTTGGTGGTGTTGTTAAAAGAAATGTAATACTGGTATTATTAAATATACTCTTAAATACAAGCAATTTTTTTGATTTATTTTTCTACTAGCGCTTTTTAAATTCTAACCATAATGTGTATAATGAAGGGTTTCATCCTGGTGGCAAACCCATACCGGTAAGTGATATGTAGGTAGTACTAGATAGAGTGACGATCATTAGGGCATTACTTGGTGGAGCTCTATGTTCAGCAGTGAACTTGTGAAGGGCTACAATGATAATGATGATGAATTAACGACTCCATCCACGTAAATCTTACATGAATATAAAATGTTGTCTTGAATAATCTGTCTCCTATTTGTAAAGATCTTTTAGCCAACTTTAATAACAGGAGGAGGTCCTCAAATAGACTTTCCTCTTTTTCGTATGTATGTTCCGCGATACTTACGTCAATTTTGAACCGATTTAAGTCAATTTTAGGGTTCCGTAGTTACACAACAAGGAACCCTTATAGTTTCGCAGTGTCCGTTCGCCCGACCGCGTTTATGCTCAGAGACCCTAGGTGCTATTATTTGGCATAGTTATGAATATTAATTACGCCTAGAAAACTGTGAAATAGAATCTTAAAAAATACTTTTATTTTGGGTATCTTTCCCATACAAGTAAATGGAGGATGATTTTTTTACCCGTCTATTCCATCATGTGGGGTATCGTTGGATAGGTCTTTCAAAAACATTTCGGGTGTGGAATAACATCTTTTCGATTCAGGGGTCCGTTTGCAAAATATTTAGCTTCAAAGTGGTATTTTGTGCCTCTCCCCCTGCCAACCAAACCGCTGTTTTTGAAAATGTGAAAGTATACACAATAGTAGTATATAATAGTAACTTATAATGAAGTTAAAAGGAAAACTATCACACCTAAGTAGAATTAAGAAGATAATGAGTAACAGTCGACCAACTTATAAAATGCACTTGGATTAGTAAAAATTTCGTTACAACTCCATTGAAAATGACCTAAAACTAGCTGCATTAACTACGTAATGTTATTGTAAACTTAAAAATAAATATTTTATGAAGAAAATGACAATATATACACACTTTTTGACATACTTTGAGCAAGGACCGGGGAGTACGGTGGATGTCGCAGACATTCCAATTGTTGCTCATCTAACTTAGTGGTTTTTTGTTGTGCAGTGTATGGTCTTGCGTTGTCGTGAAGCAGTGGCCTAGAGCGATTGACCAATCTCGAATGTTTAGCAGCTAGTTCTTCCTTCATGGTTTGCAGTTGCTGACAATAGATATCTGCTGTAATCGTTTGGCCAGATTTTAGAAAGCTGCAGTGAACGTACCGGCGCTAGTCCACCAAACACTCACTAGTAGTTTTTCTGAGTCAATTTTCGTTTAGGGCAGGAAGGTCTCCAGGGTTCAGCCATTACGACGAGCACTTCCGTTTATCGTACAATAGCCACTTTTCATCAGAAGTAATTATTCGATTTAAAATCCCTTAATTATTATATATTTGCTCAACTGACACAAGTTGATCAAAGTAACACAGCAGTCGACGCGTGTTTGCAAGTTCGATTCACTCAATTCATGAGGTACCCATCGTTGAAGTATTTTTACTTTCCCGATTTGCTTCAAGCGGTTTAGTTTTAAAGCGGTACAGTTTTATCACTTATCCCGAAGCCTGCAGCTGTCTCTGAAGTGCTTTGTGATGGATCCGCTTCCACAATAGCCTTTAATTTTTCGTTTTCCACTTTGGTCTGCGGCCGTCCACGGGGTTGATTCTGAAGGTCAAAATTTCCAGAACGAAAACGTTGAAACCAAAAATGTACCGTGCTTTCTTTTGCGACAACAGCGCTGTACACATCATTAATCCTTTGAGCTGTTTCTGCAGCACTAGTGCCATGGTAGATCTCGTACTCATAAATATACCGATATTTCATGTTTTCCATTGCGCGGTAATAAGCGACGCCAAAGAAAAAAATTATGAAGAAAAAACAAATTAATGACTGTTTTAAAACTCAAATGTACCAGCTAATTGAATTTATAAATTTTAATTTGGAATTCTTAACCAAAGAGGAGATATTTCAGATCAAACTGGTCAGTACGACAAAACGCTAATTTCATATGTAATGACCTAATATTAATGTCCTTAAATTTTTGTCGGAGCGACTCTTTAGGTTTTAAATTATAGATTACTCTTATGACCCTCCTCTGTAAAACAAATATAATTTCAGTGTCAGTCGCGTGTCCCCATAGCAAAATACCATAGGACATTATGCTATGGAAATAGCTAAATTAACCAATCTAGCTGTTTCCACACTGGTAAGATGTCTAATTTTTTTACAGCATATGCTACAGAATTAAATCCGCTTGCTAATTTTGATATATGGGGCTCCATTGAAGCTTCGCGTATAGTGTTATTCCAAGATAAGTGATGGTATCGACAAGACTCAGTTCCTCCCCATTTAAAATTACATTAGTATTTAATTGTTTGACATTTGGCGTCATGAATTTCATTAATTTCGTTTTAGTGCCGTTTAAATACAAGTTATTAACATTTAACCAATTTACTAATTTAAATATCGCATTATTTACTTCGTCATATTTTAATAATTGTCGTTTTTATTTGAAAATTAATGAATGAATTGTATCTATAACCACAAAAAAACATATTTTTTGACCTTTGTAAAAGCAACATTCCTAATGTACACTATTCTTTCATCTTTGTAGAGTAATATTAGACTTGACCGATTGTTAAAACTGCCTAATCTTTTTTGAAGGTTTGTAAAGTATTCATATAAAAACCTACTTCAAGTTGGCATCACGGATGAATCAGGGAAGTGAGGTATATAAAAAACTGGTCAAGTGAGTTTTGGGACATGCGGAAAGTAAAAAGTACTTTCCAATACATGTTGGCGGTCTTCACATATTCTCAATTTTTTTTAATACGTAACAGTAGAATATGATGTAGTACATCACCAAATAAATCTTCAACTAATACATATTTACGTGGTAGAGCCAAGCTGCAGCTATATTTATAGTATAGTTGTAGCACAGCTCAACCGGGGACCCTCTTTATTGGAAACGAGGCATTCCGTCTTAGTCCTCGCAGGTGACGACGCATCTGCATTTTGATTCACAGGCGAGGAGAGATCTAGATGTCTATGGGCCTCAGCAACCACTCTTCTCTTACAACAGCAACAGCAGCAGCTCTTTAATTCCGTCCTACATGGTGCCACTACTCCAGAGGCGTGGAGCAGAAGTGCGGTGGTCTTGTTCTTCAAGACAGGCGACAACGCTTTCTTGAAGAACTACAGACCGATTTCCCTTCTAAGCCGCGTCTACGTGCTGTTTTCGAGAGTCATAACGAATCGTCTCGCACGCAGACTTGACGACTTCCAGCCTCTCGAACAAGCCGGTTTCCGAAAAGGCTTTAGTACCATAGACCACATACACACCCTTCGGCAAATTGTATAGAAGACAGAGAAGTACAATCTGCCACTTTGCCTTGCGTATGTCGACTATGAGAAAGGCTTTGATTCCGTCGAAATTTGGGTGGTGCTGCAGTCCCTTCGGTGGTGCCAAGTTGACTGTCGGTATATCGAAGTGCTGAAGTGTTTGTAAAGTAGAGCTACGATGGCTATCCGAGTACAGAATCAGAGTGCGAAACCTATCCAACTGTAGAGAGGTGTAAGACAGGGTGACGTTATATCAAGGAAACACTTCACCGCTGCATTGAAGAGGATTTCAAGCTACTGGACTGGAAAGGATGAAGTATTAACATAAATGGCGAGTACATCACTCACCTTCGATTTGCCGACGATATACTCCTTATGGCAGAATTGCTGGAGGACCTAAGCACTATACTCAATGACCTCAATAGTGTCTCCCAACGGATAGGTCTTAAGATGAACATGGACAAAACAAAAATCATGTTTAACGTCCATGTCACACCTATGCCGGTATTTGTTGGGAGCACTAAGCTCGAAGTTGTTGACGACTATGTTTACCTACGACAAATAGTCCGACTAGGTAATTCCTACTTCGACCGAGAGGTCAATCGACGGATTCAACTCGGCTGGGCAGCGTTCGGGAAACCACGACACATCTTCTCGTTAGACATACCTCAAAACCAGAAAACGAAATTGTACAACCAGTGCGTGTTGCCAGTGATGACTTACGGAAGTGTAGGGCGACCCGCCCTACACTTCTCCTATGATCTCCCGCCCGATGGAGTGACGACCTGGTAAGACATGCAGGAAGTCGATGGATGCAGGTGGCTCAGGATCGTGCTTTGTGGCACTGCTTGGGGGAGGCCTATGTTCAGCAGTGGACTTATGAAAGGCTGTAATGATGATGATGATGATGATTATGATAGACATTTACATTCATGCGCAATTACGAATCAAAATGCATATGCATTGTCATCTGTGAGGACTAAGATAGAATGCCTTGTTTCCAGTAAAATTACAGCGAGCACTAAACCTCTGAGCAACCTCGGCTCTTCGTGTGTTCTTATGAAAATTTATTTCTGCCACCAAATATAAGTACTCGCTCTGATGTAGTCCGGTGTGAAAGCTATTGAGAGTGATGTATACGCGCACAGGTACTTTGAAATAATGAGTCAATAATAAATCAGCTCTCGGGCAGTAGATACGGTCGTTTCATCTAAATCGCATAGACCACATTTGGCAACGAGGTGTGTATAAGTACCCGAAAAGAAAAAAAATGGCTTACATCGGAAATGTACCGAACTTTGACTATAAGAAGTCGGCAGAAAACATAGTGTGTGGTCGATTTTCAAAGGAAAATTGACGCAATTTTTCAAAGTCAATAACATCAGTGAAGATAATAAAAGTGCAATACTTATAGCAAACTTCTCGAATGAAACCTATCGACTCGTACGTAACCTTGCGTACCCGTGCGATATAGTATCGCTAAGTTACGGAGAACTGCTCGAGTTACTCGATAAGCACTTTGAGCCAAAACATAGTTCTTTCGTAGAAAAAGCGAGATTCTACGGAGCGACAATAAAACCAGGCGTGCCATTAGGAGAATGGGCGGCGCGACTACGAGGTCTTGCAAGTTATTGCAACTTTGGTACCGCCTTAGAAACGGTTCTATTGGATCGTTTCGACCGATGACAGTGGAAACGGTGGCAGTGGCAGAGCGAGTGTATCTCGTAACGGGCGTAAAGAAGAGATTACCAATCGTTGCGTCGTATATGGTTTAAAAACACATAGTGCAGAAAAGTGCCATTATAGGACTTATCGTTGTCAAAAGTATGGTATTAAAGGTCACTTATAAAAAATATGTAAAGTTCGCGTATACAACATCAATACCATTACGGAGGAAACAGAATCAGATGAGAACTGCGAGGACTGCATGGAGTGCCGTTTGCATAATATGAGGTATGAGACTTTCGCTCCTATTACTCTGGTGGTGAATATTCACCATATTAGCAATAAAATTTCCGTATGGAAATGGACTCGGGATCGGCCATTTCAGTTATGTCCGAACAATTTTTTTTGCAACATTTTCCTACCGGAGCATTTAACTATTGATGTAATATTAGGATGCGTGTTCGTAGATGCTGTACTGACTGGCGGGGCGTTATTTTTACTATCCGATATACCAACGAGAGGAGGTGCAGGGGAGATGGTAGTCGGATACTGCGGGTGAAATGCTGATGCACAACATAATTATGTCATTCACAGTTTCAGGTGTCGCTTGCAAAGACCTTGACCAGCAACTGAAACCGTATACATTTTGTTACCTTCTCTACTTACAATTGTAGCTTGGGACCAAAATGGTTTACGGGACATATAACAACGCGCCCAATCCTTTTCACCAATATTAAATCGACTTACACTACTATCACAAGTTGTTTGGGTGTCTGTATTCTTAGGCGGTAAAATTAAATGTAATCGTGTTCGCGGTTCACGACCGAAGATTAATTTTGAGGGTGTTTCACCGGTGCTACTGTGAATGCTGCTGCGATATTTGAATAGACATCTTAACAACAATTCATTCATGCGTTCATTGCTTACATTTAAATGATTACTGAAGGTACATTTAAGCATTTTCTAACAAGTGCGTACGGAATTTTCGGCTTGGCCATTACTACGGGGGTGATAAATAGGAGACGTCATATTATATTTTATACCATTAATTTTACAGAAAATTCGAAATTCTGCATTACATATTTTTGGTATTACAATTCTATGACCCCGCAAATTACAACCGTGTTTCACCTCCAAATATGTTTTACAATTGAAATACGGTTGAATGTTTTTGCAACGAACTTTTTCAGGCCAACCATCACGAACATATTTAACTACTGTTTGCAACGTTTTGTGTAGTTGCATCTCGTATATCGTGAAACGAAACAGGCAGCATCGTATCATCCAACAAAAATTAAATAAGACGTATTTTCGTGATCATCTGATTCCCTTAAGCATTTGTCATTAAATGTCCGAGAAAATTAGTCCGCTACCACATTTTTATCGCTAGACACGTATTGAATCACATATGCTGACAAAAATAGGGCGTACCTTAGGCGCGATACCGCCATTACCGAAACTCCATTTTTCTTACCAAATATGTCTAATAAGGTCCGATGATCTGTTTTCAGCACAAAAGTCTCTTTTCGACCAAATAAATATTGGTGGAAATATGTATTTGGCTATAATTACTCTTACTGGCTGTAAGAGACCTGGAAGCGAAAGCAAGTGAACGCTCGTTACCTTCTGGACCCTGCACCAGCACCGCACCAAGACCGGCCGGGCTCGCGTCCACACTAGCACAAGTCGCGCGCTCGGGTCGAAATGTGTCAACATTCGGTGTGATGATAGTTCACGCTTAACTTGTATAAACGCCTTCTCATGACGCTCACTCCAAGTCCACGCTGCATCATTATGGAATAGTTCATGAAATGGATGTAATATGGCTGATGCCCTAGGTATGAA
Organism: Parnassius glacialis; assembly: GCA_033319125.1. Lineage (NCBI taxonomy): Eukaryota > Metazoa > Arthropoda > Insecta > Lepidoptera > Papilionidae > Parnassius > Parnassius glacialis. The sequence goes on from JAVANC010000018.1 coordinate 24,558,844, forward strand.
CTTAGGATAGTAATTTATAATGCCTAGAAACTGTTTTACTTCTAAAATATTTTGTTGTCGTGGAATGCTTAGAATTGACTCAATCTTCTTTGGACACGTCTTAAGGCCCTGTTTGTTTATGATGTAACCTAAGACGTAACACTGCGTTTAAAAAAATCTTATCTTTAACAGTGGTAGAGCCACGCGGCAGCTTTTCCTGTCGCACGGATGGGCCGGCTCGAACCGGGGTGGTACCACGACCTCACAGAATACCAGCGTGAAGTAGAGGTTTACCTCTGCGTTTCTCTTGGTGCGTGCAGGTGGCCGGAGACCCTTTTTACTGGAAATGAGGCATGCTATCTTAGTCCTCACGGGTGACAACGCATCTACATTTTGATTTGTAATAGAGGATAGATGTAGATGTCTATGGGCCGCAGCAACCACTTACCATCAGGTGGACTGGGTGCTCGTTTGTCACCCTTATCCTATAAAAAAAAATCTCACTTTTCTTTTTGTAATTTTAAACCTGCATCTTTAAGCCTACCTAGAACTTCAATTAACCTACTCAAATGTAATTGCTTGTTAGGAGCCGTAATACAGGCACGTCATCTAGCCAACAACTAATACCGTCAATACCTGCTAACAATGTCCTTTGAAAAATAGCGGACTCATTAGCCAAACCATATACAAGCCGGGTATATTTGAATAATCCACGGGTTAAATTAATGGTGGTAAGTTCCTATCACTCCTCGTATACGAGTAGTATAAACTTTGTATTTGATTGTATGCGTTGCTTAAATCAATTTTCGTATATCTCTCGCCACCCCCTATTTTCGCGAAGACTTCCTCTATGCGCGAGCTAAGATATTGATCGATTAGTAGGTCTTTGTTTAATGCTAATGAGTAATCACCCGCGATCTTTATTTTACCGTTCTCTTTTAACACGGGTACGATAGCGGTCCCATATTTAGAGTAATTTACCGGAATCAGAATGCCCCCACGTATTAATCGGTTAATTTCTTCATTTATTTTGTCTTTCAGAGCAAAAGGCACAATCCCTGGCTTAAAATATTTTGGTACTGCGTTATCTTTAAGGTGCAAGGTAATTTTAAATTTATTAAATGCCCTAAGTTCTTTACTCCACAAGTCCGCGTACGTTTTTAATAAATTTTGAACTTCACTTTCATAGCTGTCCACTATAATGTTATTATTATTAACCGATGTCAACTTAATTTTAAATTGAGACGTAAAATCATGCCCTAAAAGTGGTGGCCCACCATTTTTAATAGAAAAGAAATTTAATTGCTTCGTGAAATCGTTATATTTTACCTTTGTACAGAAATAACGTAAAGGCGTAATTTTATGACCTTTATAAACACACATTCTGATATTACATTTATAATTCAATGTAACGGTAGGAAAATGTTGCAAAAAAAATTGTTCGGACATAACTGAAATGGCCGATCCCGAGTTCACTTCCATACGGAAGTTTTTATTGGTAATATTCACCACCACAGTAATAGGAGCGAAACACACATTTTAATTACAGGCATTGTGTTTAAAGTTAACTGCAGGTTGTCCATGGACTACAGTAACCACTTACCATTAGGTGGATTATCTGTTCGTTTATATTTTTAACACTGAAGTGACTTCAGTTTTATAAAAAAAATTAAATGTCACCCCATACTAAATACCAAATACAGAATACCAGCATTTATTACGTGGTAGAGCCATGCAGTAATATAGTTGTAGCACGAATGGGTCGGCTCCACCGGGGAAGGACCACGCTATCACAAAATACCAGCGTAAAATAGCAGCTTAACACTGCTGTGTTAACTATGGTGAGTGTAGAGAACCGAAAGACCCGTTTTACTGGAAAAGAGACATTCCATCTTAGTCCTCACGGATGACAACGCATCTGCATTTTGATTCGCAAACGAGGATAGATGTAGATGTCTATGGGCCACAGCAACCACTTACCATCAGGTGGACTGTGTGCTCGTTTGTCACCCTATCCTATAAAAAAACACCAGAAAAATGCTGCTGTGTTTCTTATGGTAAGAGTAGAGAATCGGTGGTGATTTCATACTGGTAACAAGTCATACTATCTTAGTCCTCAAGGGTGACAACGCACTTGTATTTTTATTCTTAATCAATGATAGATGTAGATGTATATGAACCATAGCATCCACTTACCGTCGGGTGAACTATGTGCTCATTTGACACCCTCATTCTTTTAAAAAGTACTGCTACTGACAGAGACCTTTACGTTTCGCATTTCGTATCTATTAATATTGTTCAATATAATAATCACAACAAAAATTTACAGACTTAACCGGTTCAATGCGAATGACACGCCAGACGTGCCATCGATTACTTTTGTGTGTGGCGTATGACACACGAGTCGTGCCTTTTTAAAAATTGTTATAACTCGCTCAAATTGGGTTTTTGGAAAATTTATCCAGAACAAAATTTTAATTTTTTTGCAAGTAGTTCATGCCTTCAGCTTCGTTTCAGGATATTTTGAAAAATTTCAATTTGTAGGGGTTGACAACCTTTTTTTAACTTGTACATGGTACTCTTTTTACTTTGTGGGTTTTCAATCATGTTATGGAAAAATAGTCTAATAAGTAACAAATAATAGAACTCATTGCGATCGCTCACAAACTCAAGTAAAATGTGTTACTAAATAAATTTATTTTCTTCTTTTTCTTCTTCTTCTGAAATGTGTTACTAAATAAATTTATTTTCTTCCTTTTTCTTCTTAAATAAATTTCTGGAAAACAAGTCTTCTGTTAAAAAAACAATGCGTTTGTCTTATTGGTTAATTTTGCTTAAAATGGTTGAACTGCCGTCTTATTACTATCATATGGCTGAAAAGACGGTAAGGTTTATTTTTGCTTGAAACAGTTTGAAACCGTTCATGCATATAAAAAGTTCGCCAATAAATAGTCTTTTGCCAATCCGCTGCCGTATAGCACCGGCGTTTATTTCCTTTTGAAAACACTTGTTTTGCTATTCTTACTAATTAGACGTTTTCAAATCGACTTTACTTTTGTATAACATTAAATAATATTTAACATTTGTAAATATTGATGAATCATAAACCTTATTTTTTTCAAAATTAAGGTTCTTGATTGTTTGATATTTACAAATATTATTCATCATCATCATTACAGCCCTTCACAAGTCCACTGCTGAACATAGGCCTCCCCCAAGGAATGCCACAAAGCACGGTCCCGAGCCACCTGCATACCGTTTGTAACAAATATTATTATTGGGTGAAAATTTAATTTAACAAAAACCAAGGTTTTCCAGGGTGATTTAGCTGTACCTACTTATATGATTTTTTTATAAAACAAATAATAGTACAAAATGTTTGTAATCTCTGCATAAAAAAGTCACTCTCAATTTCAAAGAAAACACGTAGAAAAACACGTAGTTACCCACTAAAAACAAGTATCCTTCCGTTTGTAACTGATGTTTGATGTCAACTAAACTTAATTAGGTCTAAACAAAGGTGAAAAAAGCATAAAAAAGATAATTATTTTAACACATGGCTGATGGCACAATAGGCGCGTCTGTGGCGCTTGACACGCTAGTCGTGTTATGAAATATTTGTTCGCCACCACAGCTAAAAGTTGTCGAAAATTGGTGCCGCAACGAATCGGTTAAATATATTAAAAATGTTGATTGCGCTCCGTTCATTTGGATAAAAAATTATGATCCACAAGTGGATCCAAAGATAATTTTTTTCCCCATCTATCCATCGGTGTAGAGATTCTAAAATGATAAATGTTTTTATGCAATTTCAATACACATCTTCGGTCAGGTTGCAAATTTAACATAAACGGAAGTGTTGGCTAAGCATTAAACTAATTTTGCTGACAGTAAAACTGTGTGAGAATTGGTATCAATTTTTTTTTAAATTTTATTTTAATTATTAAGAGTAAAAACTATGTTGAAGATTCAAAAGAAATTGTAAATTATGATTTTATGAACACTCATCCCTAATTACGATTTTAACATAACATCACAAGTGCCAGCATAACTAAAAGCAACTAATTTAATTGAAAAAAATAAATAAAAAAGATAATAGTAAAGCAAGAATGAATCATCCAAGTTTTTACGTTTTCTAATTGTTTTTTTAAAAAAACGTTACCCCAACACTAGGATTTTCTCCTGAATCGTGGAGGCAGTTTACAAACACAAATTGCGTCATATCCAGACCCGGAACAATTATTTGTAGGCCATACAAAATACATACAATTACGTGCGGGATTCGAACCCGCGGCCCCCAGCGCAACAACTCATTGCAAAGCCACTGCGCCACGGAGCCGTAAACTACCTCATAGTCGGAGACTACCTTATAGGGGGATATTTGCCACAGTTGCCACGCTTGACATACGGGTTGATAACCAGGTTATTTTTTTAATTATTTTTAGTTATTATCATGAAGATGCTGCTTCCTATCTCCGGTTTCATTTTTCTGCATCGTCTCTTACCACATACACGGGATGATATAGGACAGTGGATTCTATTACGGTGGTTCCTAATAACAATTAATTTAGGCTTCTATAGTGGTTTGAATAAATTAAAATCTGCACATCAGGAGCTAAGTAAAGGGATTATTTTATTTTATTTTATTGAAAAAATGTAACAAAAGGTGTGTAAGATACAAATAAAAACGGAGAAAATAAGGGAAAAAATTAAAACTAAGCGGATATTAAAACTAATATTTTAATTTAGGATCACAAGCTTAGGTAATGTTTTGTATTTTAACTTTAATTATTGTAATAGTTAACGATCTAATTGATGGAGCTATATTCTGACAATTTCTGAAGCATATGGTGCTAATGGAATTCCAACCAAAATTCCTTTTCTTTAAATTATTTGTATACCTTTATTTTTTTTTAGTCAAATACGCCACAATAATATATAATATGTCTATTTATTGCAATTAAAAAGATATTTGTAAATTAATACTTTATTTTATATAAAACACTAAGTTTGTAACATAATATTAATAAAAAGTACACTTAGAAGAACCGACAATGTACAGATTCCCATTTAAACAAAAAAACACCGGTCTATAATTTACGATTATTTACAGAAAAATATCCAAAAACCGGAAAACTTATAAGGAATTTACTTTATTAGTAATAACTAAGGATGGACGGAGAAAGTATATAAAAGTTCCGACGAATGTCATCGGTTCATGCTGTACACTGCACTAATCGCAGTTACAGTCGCAACGCTTTACGCGCTTCTCACGATGCAGTAACGCATCGACGCTGCGGACTGAGCGTGGCTGCATATCTGCAGAAAAAGAAAACAGGTTAATTTAAAACTTATAAGTGAGAATAATGTCCTAAAATTTTAGACGTTTTTAATTACTGCTAGCTGTCACGTGCTTTGTGCATAAAAAGAGACTTATGACCATATACTTCAACGCTGCTCAATTAATGTTATTTTATTTTTGCTGTCTCTTTAAGTCAAATTACGAGACTTAACTTAAGTTGCGTTTGAGTATTTGGCCATTTAACATTCATTTTTTTTTAACCCATAAATATTTAAATTACACATAATCTTTATATTATAATGTTTTTATTTATTGGTTAGTGGATGATTTTATGTTACGCGAAGTGACTTAATATTCCACACTCATTTACATTACACTTTCTACACTAATTTAATTAATTTACATGTTTTATTCATAATTAATTTCTCTGTTCAGTCATTTCTAGTTTACTACGAGTATAAGTACCTAACAAATGTTCATATCTTTGTACCGTAAAAACAAACCCTCACTAAACCATATTAGTTCATATAAAGCATGAGTTTTGTAAGTTTTTATTAGTTTTAATAGATATAATTCTTCCGTTTTCTTCCATCTAAGTAGTGGTAAAAAATATAGTACATATTATATACTTACAATGCGGCCTTTCATCAATGTCTTGGGGCAGTAACAGTGTCCGCGGAGCCCGAGGTGCCTGTGCAGGTGCTTCCTGCGGGATGATCTGGCGTTGCTCTATCTCGACTTGACGCCTCTCGGCTTCAGCCTGTCGACGTTCGGCCTCGGCTTGCCCCTGCACTTCAGCCTCCGCTTCGGCCTCTGCAGCCGCAGCCGCTAAGGTATTTACGATGGTTTTCACCTAAAGCAAAAGATATCGTGTTACTGATTAGTACAAAATAGCATTTTCGTTACAGCCTACCAAAAATTCACTGCTGAAAATGGATCTCCCCAATTGATTGCCTCATAGGAGGATATTTGCTATTATTATTATATTATATTATTATTAGGAAGAGTTTTCTCAGAGTTTGACAGAAAGAAGCTCTGTAACGATTTCATTGGTTTTCTTATTGCTAAACAATTAATTTAAAAAAGAGTACCTAACTCAACAAATAATGATAAATTATGATTTTAAGATGAGTAACTGTATCAGGAATCTAACTAGACTGTCAAAGTCGCCTGAAAATGTAAAAAGAGCTTTTGAATTCCATTCCTTTGTAATAACAAATAATATTCAGGTATTTACCTCTTGCATGTCATTGTCTATTTGCTGATCACGTCGCTGGCTAGCAGCTGCGTCCTGGGCAGTGCGGTGGATCATATGTAAGTCTTCGGGAGTCAAGTCCCATGGCAGGTTCATCTGAACTGTAGCTCCATCCATCTGCATTTTCTGGACAAAATATTAAATGTTAATATGTTATATTGAGTGACAAACGAGCGATTCCATCTGACGATAAGTGGTAACGAGCACACAGTCACATGATGGTAAGTGGGTGCTGTGATCCATAGACATCTACACCTAAAATACAAACGCGTTGTCACCCTTGACTAAAATGGAATGCCTTACTTCCAGTAACAAGGGTCTCTGATTCTATACACTCACCATACGAAACACTATTTTACGCTGATATTCTATGAGAGCGTTCTCCTTCCCCACTCGAGCCGACCCATTCGTGCTGCAACCATAATTAAGTTGAAGCGTGGCTCTACCACGTAAAAAGAAGTAAATTAAAATTTAAAACACTTATTACAGTGTCAAAATGTACACACTACAATGTTATCAGGCTGTATAGCATTTCGCGTTATGGTGAGCAATGAAATATAAGTCACACGTCATCCAACTAAGAAACATTTGCCGAAACTTTATTGCCAATGCTCTGAATACATTATTTTAATGAGAAACTGTTGACTGAAATTCACAAAGAATATAACTGTCACAAAGTGAAATACCTATTGCTACTCGAAAATTATGGCAAGGATGAATTAAAAATTAGCCGTATTTATATAAAACTTACTCGACAAGCCCTTAATTCATATATGACTACCCCAAAATACAAAAATATGTACGGAAAATTTAGGTTACAATATCAAATTCCCGCTCTTTTGAACCAAATTCCCAAACCAATAAAAAAAAATGAACTTACTGAAAAAAATATTAAATATATGCTTAAACAGTATTTTTTCGACAAATTGTTAACGATACCTGATAATAATTTAAACTAAAATATAAAACTATATCCACTAACACACATTATAATATAATATACATAAATAAATAAAAATTACTAATAAATATATACATTTACTAATTTACTAAGAACCGATTGAACATGATCGAAGTTACGAATTGGCGGTACATGGAAAAACTTTTGTAAGTTTATTTGTACTGTCGGATGTTATTAAATGACTATACTTTGTAATAATTAAATAAATAAATAAATAATACAACTTTTTTTAATTGTCATATTATGACTGTGTTAGTAAATGTGACACCATTTAGTAATACTACACAAGTGAGGAGATCAAAAAAGCTTTCTTATTATTTGTTATCATAATATCATACGTCTCATGAATATATATCCATATCAAATTACTAACATGTAGTAAGATATAAGGATTTCTTATGTTTAAATTTGTAAAAAATTGTTTTATTTATTTTATTGTTTCGATATGTGACTAATTAAGTCATATTCTCAACGCAAATTACGGTTTTTATTATTTTATCATAGATCCCATGTATAAACACAACGTTATACACCTCCATGACATAAGAGAAAATCCTACTGTAGCAGTAACATTATTTCAATAAAAAAGGAAAAGAAAAATAAATTATCAACAAGATATTTAAGATTTTTGCTTAACAGTAAATCCATTATAAAATCTCTAAAGAAATACTTTTATAAAAAGAAGTACGACTTCGGAAACCGGTAGCCATTATTCAAGCCACGTTTTTAGCCTTATGAAATAGTCCCATAAATCATTCTTGCCAAAAATCCGCCGAGAGAGACTAGAGAGAGCAGAGTCTGTAATTAGTAAAATTCAAAAGTCAAGCAAACCACTGCCATGCATGAAAATCTTGTATCTTATATTAATGATATTATTACAGAAGATAATGTATTAAAAGAAACGCAGTGCTATAAATCTGCCTTAATACAATGTACCAATATCTTTGCTGAAAATATTTTATTATCATCTTCAGGATACAGACACGGAGTTAGTGCTGGAAAATTGTTAAAATCAGTCCAGCGGTTTAAAATATGAAAAGGTAACAAACATAACATTAAAAATACTTTCGTATGTATATTTATTAGTCTTATATTTATTTATATTAGTATTAGTGTAACCAGTTATTGAGTTTTTCTATAAAGAAATTCTCAGTAGCTGCCCGGAGTAAGGAAGTTGGCGGTATTTCACCCCCGTGCCTCGGAAAGCACGTAAAGCCGTTGGTCCTGCGCTTGATCTCTCTCCGGTCGTGTCGGTTTACCGTCCCATCGGGCTATCAGAGTGAGGGAATAGAGAGTGCACCTGTGCTTGCGCATACACTTGGGCACTATTATCCTGTCCTGCGCTGATGGCTAGTCTCCGTTGAGACTGGCCGCCGTGGCCGAAATTCGGTCCGGAGGACATTATTATTATTATTATTATTAAATTGATTGCGTCAGTCACATACAGCTGTGGTTGTGCACATTGATCCTGTCCTGCCCGCCGTGACCGAAATTTGGTCTGGAGGACATTATTATCATTATTAGTAAGTATCTATTACAGTACAGTAAAACTTATATACGACTAATTACATTTTCAAATCTTCCTTCAGGCTGTTCCAGTTCCTGCGTAGGTGCGGGTTGAGGTACAAATTGGTGGAGGACGGTGGATTGCTGAAATAAATAAATAAATGTATGTTAATTATTTTTCATTCATATAATTAAATACATAAAACAGTTATAGACAAAACACGGTAGAAATAAGACTTGTAGTGTTGACTCAGTAATAGTCCAATATATGTGCGTATGAATACAAAGTTAAACAGATTATGTTTCGATAAATATCGTTTTATGTTGAAACTAGTAGTAAGTTTAATGTTGTCAAAAGTTCCCGAGTCGAAAAATATTATAGTCTTTGCTTCGTTTATGGGATGTGGGTGGCAAATTATGGGCATACGATTTGCAGTTTAGCAGGGATATAATTTTTTTCATGCTGTGGCTAGCATTCGACTCAGTCAATCAAGTCATCACCTCGGTAGAATCGGCCATGAGTACATCATCAATGTAATTTATTATTGAACACCTGCAAAAAATCGACTACCGTCACTGCGATCACAATTTTATGATACTAGGTAACTACGTTATTGGCTTTTTAAACTTCGTTGATAATATATTTTATATTACCTTTAAACTGATAGAAAATTTATTTAAGTTGTTATATTTTATATATAATATACATCATGAATGAGGTACACCACACCATAGCCTAGCGTATATGGACGTGCATGCACGTAATATAGATATTGCTTGATATATTATTCCCATTGAAACCTTGTCGCAGTAATGCATCCAACGTTAGTTTCTTTTCTTTTTCATCATATTTTAAGTGAAAAGATTCTTTTCAAACATTTAATATTAACATAAAAATAAATGTTTCAAACAAACATCAAATATTGACCCCGATCATAATGTTAACAAGCGAGTGAGTTCTTTAACCTTTAAAGGTGGACGCTTCAGTGATTCCACAATAAGCTGTAGCTCTAATTAGCAACGTTTCTTATTGCGCGTATATTTACCTTTTTTTAAATATATTTTGAATATTTATTTTACTAAAATAGCGTTATATTTATGAAAAATACAAATAAAAATATATTGTTTAAAAACCTAAACAAAAAAAATTAAAAATATTTTATAGCGTGTAGAGCATTCCATTCATTATCACAATTCTTCTCATGGGTGTGGTGAAACGGGACTCGTAATTCACATATTCAATCATACACTACTATAGTAAATGAAACCAATGGTAGAGCCATGCGGCAGCTTTTGCTGTCGCACGGATGGGCCGGCTCGAACCGGGGTAGTACCACGACCTCACAGAATACCAGCGTGAAGTAGAGGTTTACCTCTGCGTTCCACTTGGTGAGTGCAGGTGGCCAGAGGCCCTTTTTACTGGAAATGAGGCATTCCATCTTAGTTTTCACGGGTGACAACGCATCTGCATTTTGATTCGCAAACGAGGATAGATGTAGATGTCTATGGGCCACAGCAACCACTTCCCATCAGGTGGACTGTGTGCTCGTTTGTCACCCTTATCATATAAAAAAAAAGTAAGAAATTTACCGCGTATATTAACTTCTTTTATATTCCCTACGTTTTGAATACTTTACAGCACCTATGGTCACGGGGGAACTGAGAGCTGTGATTGGGTGCTGGAAACGTCGCGAATACAAAATAAGTTATTATACGTGATAAAATCCGTAAAAGTTAGTTTCATTTAAATGTGCAGTATTCGCGTAAACAATAGAAATCATAACTATAGTAAATTCTAACAAAAAAATCTCTAAAACAAAATTCTCTAAATCTCTATAAAATCGACAAATAACACTTTTAGAGATAATTTAAATATATGACAATGACAAGTTTTTAAAGATAATCTTCAATATTTATTATAAAAGTTAAAAACAAAAGAAATCTTCCTTATATATTGCTATAAAAACACAAGAGCAATAGTTTGTAAACATAGATGTTATTATAAACACGTTACAAGTTTACGTAGGATGTGTGCCGGCTGACCCTGACTTATTTATATATAATACTTATGAAGTCAAACTATAATCCACAATAATTATAAAAAAATAAAGTTTTTCGGTAACTTAACCAACCGCCTGCGTATTGCAGTTCCTGTATTAGTTCCTGGATTAAAGGTAGATAATGATACGTAAAAATGTTGCGTTTTGTGTAATAAATGTCTACACATGTGAACTATTAGTGGTAACGATGAAATAAGTGATCCGATGATGACTTAAACCTTAAGATAATGTTCTGCTTAGGCATTTTGAGATACTATCGTCAACGACTGACTGCTGTCTAAGTCACCAAATCTCCCAAGACGCACGTGACTCATCATTATATTGTGAAAAAGTTTTTAAACAAATTATTTTAAGAGATAATTTCTTAATAATAGACACTGGCAAAAGTCTGACTCGCCATTTCTAAAGAAAAAAAAACATATATGTGTACGCTTTTACGCTTCATATTATGAGACGCACTACTGCGCGCTACCACGAACACGCGCTACGAAACATGCGCAAATGTTCACCCATTTTCGCGCTAGAACAAACATTTTCAGTCCGGGCGCGTAAAATACAGTCGAGCGGACAATAACTTTCAATGTTTTTCTAAACGAAAAAATAAAACCAAGTCCAAGAATTTTTAATGTACACGTTTTTGTGTTTTAGACGCACTACTTTTTTACTGGCTTATTCGTTGAAATAATTTTAATTTTGCGTTGTATAATTATGCATTAACTCATATATTAACAAGATAATCGGTTTTATTTTTACTATGCCTGTTATGTATATCATGATTTTAGTAGACATTTAGGTGCACTTATGCGGTAGATGAAAACCAGCGCAGTGTCATTAACATTAAGGTGATTATCTTAACAGCGGTAGAGCCACGCGGCAGCTTTTGCTGTCGCACGGATGGGCCGGCTCGAACCGGGGTGGTACCACGACCTCACAGAAAACCAGCGTGAAGTAGAGGTTTACCTCTGCATTTCGCTTGGTGAGTGCAGGTGGCCGGAGGCCCTTTTTACTGGAAATGAGGCATTCCATCTTAGTCCTAACCGGTGACAACGCATCTACATATTGATTTGTAATAGAGGATAGATGTAGATGTCTATGGGCCACAGCAACCACTTACCATCAGGTGGACTGTGTGCTCGTTTGTCACCTTTATTACATAAAAAAATCTGGAGAACTATCTGTTCAGCTATGATAAAAACAAACAAATAGTTTTTTTTTTTTAAATTTAGTATTCTGCTACTTGAAAAGGTGTGGAAACGAAGGAGTAGAAGAGAGTGTAGAAGGACACCTCACCCCTGTAAAAATTTTTAGTTTTCAACACATTTTTTTATTGTTTTAATGACGTTATATGGGGTACAATATTAAATAAAAACTATTAGGATTAGTTGACCCTAAAATATAATTAGTCTGCAACTTAGGATTGAAATTGCTTCGACTCTGCGGAAGTGCAATGGAGGAGTTACAAACCTATTTAAAGAGTTTTGAAAAGCGTTTATTAATTTTTAAGAGCAATTAAATTTGTTCCAATCAATTTTATCTCCGGTGCCACTAAACTAATCGCAATCATAAGCGTTAATTTGTTATTTTAATCAATGAACATGGATTTTCTTCATTACGCGGAAACCCACATGTTGAGATTAAAAATTAAAATAACATAAATAAAAATATAAGAGATCAATTGCAGAAACAGTTGCGTGGTCAATTATTATCCATAGGAAGTAACCGTGATATACGAGTACATTTAAAACTCAAGTGTTGATTGATTAAAAATGAACCTACCTCATTCTGTTCGCGGGGTTGTTGTTGTTGTGGTGGAGGTGGTGGTGCGAAGGCACCCATGACTTCTGGTGCAGGTGGTGGTGGCATGTTGTGTGCGGCCGGGATAGCGAACACACGCTGAACGTGAATACGCATCTGTCTTGGTGCACCCATCTGCTCCTCTGAAGACTCCCATGGCATCTACAAAGTGGAATTGTTTAACTAAGTAAGATTTTTATATCAAAGTCCACAATAAAAATATAATTACATAATGAGAATGTATATTTGTTTATATATTTATACTTCAATATATACTTGATATAAATTTTTCAATATATATCCAAAGCCGTTATAAAGTATAATTTTGTGATATTCAACGCTTCCAAAACACAAGCGTGATATTCACCCTCACCGGACTTTCGAAGAAATTTTAACACCCTAAGAACTGTAAAAACCCCACCTTCAGTTGTTAGGGGGTTGAAATTTCTCCGAATCCTTTGGTAGGTTTATTGATCCAGGGTCATATCAGTCGCAAGGAAACTAGGTGTCCTTACGAGAATGCTGCGGTACTTTACTCCTGGACAACTTTTAAGTGTACAGGGTTATTTTGCAATAACCGGCCAAACTTGCTGAGAAGGTTCAGAATAAGTAAAATAAACAAATGGTGAAGAAAAATTTAAATTCAAAATGCGTGGTGATGTATTGTTTTAACTTATTTTACTGCGCACGCACACGTTCGTAAGGGTAGATCGGTAGAAATGATCCCAAATTGAATATGATTTTCGTTTTTCTCGTATTTACTCGTATTTTCAAAAAATGGAATAACGGTATATCATTATTTATATATTTGAACTTATTTTAAAATTTGACTACCCTTTGAAAACTAACCCTGTATAAAGCGCAAGTCCAGTGTTGCTCTCACATACGGCCGGTGTTATTAAATGCCACCTAGCAGCGATTGTAATTGAGCACAGGCTAATTAATAAAATAATAAATTAATAAAGAAGTTTAATTTACGTTCAATAGGCTACTTTGTAAATAATGATGTAAAACAGGATAGATCGGAATGCTGTAGAAAAATGATTTAAAAACTTTTAACATTGACGGTTGATTGAGCTTAGCTGAAAATACTTTGTGAAGGACAAAGATGTGACACAATACGAAAAATATAGCATATTGTAGATACAAAAAAGTAATGTAGCAAAACAGCACGTCATTGATTATAATTAAAAAATTATTATATTGTAAAAATTGGCTTAAATGTGTTACGAAGAATATTTTTCCTTAACCTATAATTTATAATAAATACAGATGCCCATGAATAAGGCTCATCAAGCAGAAAGAAATAGTTATATATCAATTAAATCTTTTAAAGATATATCAAACGTGGTATATCTGTAATGTGGTATATATTATTTTAAACGTGGTAGAGCCATGCTGCAGCTATATTAGTAGTATAGTTGTAGCACGTATGGGTCGGCTCGACCGGGGAAGGACCACGCTCTCACAGAATACCAGCGTCAAATAGCAGCTTAACACTGCTGTGTTTCGTATGGTGAGTGTGGAGAACCGGAGACCCTTTTTACTGGAAACGAGACATTCTATCTTAGTCCTCACGGGTGGCAAGCATTTTGATTCGCAAACGAGGATAAATGTAGATGTCTATGGGCAGCAGCAGCCACTTACCATCAGGTGGACTGTGTGCTCGTTTGTCACCCTATACTATAAAAAAAAAACTTTTCAATTTATTAAAAAAAAGTTGTGTATTAAAGTGTGTTTTATATCAATTCTTCTCTTTGCTACTTATATTTAGTATAAAACCATTGCTCTAGCATTGCATTTATATATTATCGGCCAAACCTGATTTCAGGCCAAAGTAGTTTGTCCTAGGCCAAATCAATTAATCCTACGTATGTCACAATATACTGGTTAAGCCAAGGACACGCGTAGGATATAACGATTTCACCTAGGACAAATTAGTCTGGTCTGAATTTGGGTTTGGCCGCTAACATATACATTATTTTACGATTCTAACAGTTTTTTACTACGATTTAACTATCTTTGCTTATATTACGATAAGTTCAATAATTTACAATGAAAAGGATTTTAAACATATTGTGTACCAATAATGTATTGCTTACTAACAAAGGTTTCAAGTCTATATATTATTTAGGCTTTGTATTGATAAGCCATCAAAAGAAAATACGTTCTATTACTAAACCTACAAAACACCTTTTTATTGTTCTATTTATTTATTTTCTGTTCATATCGGACACGGTATCGGTATTTGTGATCTATAAAAATGTTATCCATGAAGTATTTATTCAGAGCAAATCGTAAATATATTTGAAATAAAATTAAAAAATTACAATATGTAAAGCTCTATATTAAATTTCATTAATTTATTGATACCATTATATTTCAAATATTTCTAAATTTGGAATTAATAACATACGCATTAACTAGCTTTTAATGCGCCTAATGCAATAAAATAAATAAGTAGTTAAGTTTTTCCATAGACAATTTTGTTTCTGTTTAAAAATTTATTTTAATTGGCTAAAGCCAAGTTGTTTGTGGTTTTAATTTTAAAAAATTAAAACCACAAACAACACAAAACAATGTTATGCGGCGAACAAAGGGTAATAATACAGACTAGATATCGATGGTATGAATAATGCATTCGATATCGAGCATAGTGCTTGGATAAGATGAGCACCTGTGATCAAAAAGCAATGACCTGACGTTCGAGGACGTACAGCATACATTAAACAAAACTGGTGAATTTACGTCATTATTTCAAAAACAAAAGGTCAAGTACAAAAGAAGTAAAGTACACAAGTGGTAAAATTAAAAATTTTGTACAACCGACTTCAATATAAATTATAAAGGATAACTCAAAAACTACTTGTCAGACCTGGATCAAATCCTTTTCGAAGTCGGTTGAAAACATAATTTAAGAAAAAGGACAATAAAAATCTATTAGGAAACTGGCATAAATAAAAACGGGTGGGACGCGGAACATCTACTAACTAAATATCCGATAATAGAAGGAGTAAAAAAAGGTAATGTTGAATTTGAATTAGGAAAATAGGAATACTTACCATTAAATATTTATATAATACTAGCTGTTCACCGCGACTTCGCCCGCGTGTAATTTAGGGTTTTAATTATGTTGCGTGAATCCCTAATTCTTTTTCTAAAATATAAGTATCCTAAGTTACTCCTTATAACATCAACTATCTGCCAGTGAAAGTCCCGTTGAAATCGGTCCAGCCGTTTCGGAGATTAGCCGGAACAAATAGACAGATAGACAGACAGACAGACAGACAAAAATTTTAAAAATGGTGTTTTTGTTATAAGTACCGTATATACTTTCATGTGCATTTAATAAAAAGCTGTTATTTTAATATTACAAACAGACACTTCAATTTTATTTATTTGCATAGATTATTCAGTTTATTTAATCGAAACAAAAATTGCTGGACTATTTTCATACCAAAAAAAGTTAATCAAGTTCTAATTATTACATCATTGCGCATCAAAGGAAGCCCAGTCCAAGCTCGATATTATTAATCGTTTTCAAATTAATTTACGAAGTGAAAATATATACATATATATTATGTATCTGTGTTTGTGTGTACTAAATACGTATACACACACCCACGCAGATATCCTCATTAAAACCATATTATACGACCTTGAATCGCAAAGATATGACATCTAACAGGTATAGGAGCTGCGCCCGGACTTTTGAGCACTTTTTTATAAGATAAGGGTGCCAAACGAGAACACAGTTCACCTGATGGTAAATGATTCCTGCGGCCCATAGACATCTACATCTATCCTCTATTACAAATCAAAATAAAGATGCGTTGTCACATGTGAGGACTAAGATGGAATGCCTCATTTCCAGTAAAAAGGATCTCCGGTTCTCTACACTCACCATACGAAACACAGTAGCGTTAAGCTGCTATTTTACGCTGGTATTCTGTGAGAGCGTGGTCGTTCTCCGGTCGAGCAGACCCATTCGTGCTACAAATATACTACTAATATAGCTGCAGCATGACTCTACAACGTAAAAAAGCATGTGGTACAATGTGACAATGTTTACTAGGTTTAGGCTTAGTTCTTGAAAAAGACCACAGCCGCACAAAATAGTTCTGTATGCTGCTGTATTTAGTGTAAGGAGAACCGGACACCATTTTTAATGGTAATGAGGTATCCCATATTAGTCTTCAGTTGTAACAACGCATTTACAATTGAATTCTAAATCGTGATCAATCCTGATGGTAGGTGTTTATAGGTTCAGCATTCACCTACCATCAGGAAGATTATGTGCTCACTTAGGCCCGCCACACACATACGGAATCCCGTTTTGCCCGCAAAATTACGAACGGAAAACTACCGTACGTGTGTGACGGGTCATAGATTTTATATGTACTTGCTGCGATCGGAGATCCGAATCGGAATATCGAAACGGAATTCCGTATGTATGTGGCGGGCCTTATCATACTTTTCTATAATAAAAATTTAACATTTACCATACATTTAATTTGTAACGTAATAAAATTGATTGTATTATTACAGTTACTTATAGGGAAGTAACGGATTTTTAATTACAATTTTAGTGCTATTTTACCACGTGTTCAGTGGTGGAAATATCTTGAGGAAACCACCATATCTAAATAATACATTATCGCATATATTTTGAGGACATACTGTAAAGTTTGCGAACCCCACATTAGTGGCGCGGCGGACTATTCGCGTAAAAAACGCTCTCAGAAATGAGGGAAACGTATGCCTAGGGACGTATATTGGCTGCAACTTTACTTTCCTACTTTTAAAGGGGATAAGAGGATAGAAATATACCAACCATTTCTTCAAATGCCCACCTCATTTACTCACGGCAAAGTTGGAATTGGGGATCCTGCTTATTGACGTGTGAGATTTTGGAGTTTGATTATTGGCGAAATAATCATCCAAAAACGCTTTACACTGTTTCGATACGTGGTATAGCCATTCTGCAGCTACATTGTTGTTCACAAATGAGTCCTCTCGATCGAAAAGAGACCACTTTCTCAAACAAATACTGCTGTGTTTCATATAGTGAGTGTAAACAATCGAAGACCAGAAACAGAAACAGAAATATTTTTATTCAATATAGATTACATAAACTACTTATTGAAAGTCACTCTTTTGTTTAATTACCACTGGTTTGACAAAAAACCTCTGTCCCGGGAATAACCAGCGAGAAATCCAGCGGGACCTTTTTAATATCAGCTTACGATCATGTATGTTACACAATTAGCAACACAACAAATTAGAAATAGCTTGGTAACGATCACCTCATTCCCAGGGGTCATTATCATCCATAAATTCCTCAATATTATAATGCCCTTTTTATACAAACTTATTTTAATAAAGTTTTTGAACTTTCAGCAAGTCAAATTTTGTATATTTTCTGGAATTTTGTTGTAAAAGTTTATACATCGCCCCAAGAATGAATTACTGACTCGGTGGAATCGAGTAACTGGTACTACTAACTTGTGTCTGTTCCTAGTATTTACAGAATGAATATCACTTATTTTTGTAAAACTACTTTTATTTTTGTACGCACATTATATTTTCATAAATGTATTGAGAGGCCAAAGTTAATATACTAATTTCCTTAAATTTTTGTCGCAGCGACTCTTTAGGCTTTAAATTATAAATTGCTCTTATGGACCTCTTCTGTAAAACAAAAATAATTTCAGTCATGAATTTCATATATTTCGTTTTAGTGCCATTTAAATGCAAATGATTAACATTCAACCAATTTACTAATTTAGATATAGCACTATTTACTTCGTCATATTTTAGTAATTGTTGTCTTAATTTGATAATTAAAGAAGTATCATCAGCAAATAATACTACATCATGGTTATGCCCTACTATATAATGTAAGTCATTAATGTATACAAGAAACAGAAAGGGGCCGAGAATTGAGCCTTGAGGCACGCCCATTTGTATCATCGACCCGGAAGAGCTCATACTGTTAATGAATACTTTTTGCGTTCTATTACTTAAATATCAAATAATTAATTTAAGAGAATCATTTCCCCTTTTTATTTTTACTGTAAAAGATGCATTCCATCTTAGTTCTCAGTCTACAACGCATCTTTATTTTTGTTCTTAATCGAGGATATATGTAGATGTCTATGTTACATAGCATTCACTTAGCATCAGGTGAATTTTGTGGTCGTTTGTTACCCCTATTTTATAAAATAAAGACTGGTGACAGGACGCAGCATTGTCAGCTTACTAATGTGGTGGGTATGGATAAACCTTTCTAGTAATGTAATGCCATTTCTGCTTACTAGTGTGGTGAGTGTGGACAAACCTTGCAAGTAATGCAATGTCATTGGTGCTTACTAGTGTGGTGTGTATGGATAAAATAAATATTTCAAGTAATGCTTACTAACTGGCGAATTCCGTACAATACCTATGTCCAGCTGCGGACTTAAAAATACTGGTGAAGTAACGTGAATAGAAATAGATA
The DNA here is from genome assembly GCA_033319125.1 of Parnassius glacialis. NCBI lineage: Eukaryota > Metazoa > Arthropoda > Insecta > Lepidoptera > Papilionidae > Parnassius > Parnassius glacialis. The sequence goes on from JAVANC010000018.1 coordinate 24,578,200, forward strand.
TTAAATTTCCGTATTTCTAACTAATTTAAAGTACCTAATATTTTTAAATATCGACCGCGGGTACGGTCGCTTTTAACTGGACTATCCTATCATCGTAGTATCTAGACATTTCAATATATATATATATATATATATATATATATATATATATATATATATATATATATATCATTCGTGATTAAAAGAATCAATCATTTATTTAAAAGAGATAAAAAAACTTACAAAAATATGTTCGAATTATATAAACAAAGAACTCTATTGAACAACACATTTGGTTACCGATGTATTAATATTCGTAGAATGGTGTCGTGATTAATGCGGAACAACATAAAGACGCGGAAGATGGGACTATGTCGTTTGTATTGTCCGTTGTCCTTCATGTAGTGTTGTTAGTTAAGTATTAAGAAAAATTTTACTCATACATAGACTGACATAGCGTTAACATATGTGTTTTTGAGCATAAAGATTGTCTAGCATTTGTACTTGTAACCTAATTCATTAACTACTTTTGTAGAGATAAATTTGAAATACAATTTGTATTTTAGAATATAGCTGTTTTTGCCTATTTTTCAATAGTTATACTAACATCTTGTATAATATGAAAATAAATCAAAAACATAAAAAAAATTAATAAAATCTTTCAAGCTCAACAAAGAGATTTTTAATAAACATAAATTACCGCCTTTTATTTAATTACTTTCATCGACTGTGAAATCGTATTAGGTCAAAACAACCGTGGTAACTCAGGGACCCGCTTAACTTTCATAGTACCCGAGGAACTTAAGCTATCGCTATCAATGACATTGTTCATTGCAAGTTGAACTGTTGATTTACCATATGTATTTATCCAAAGAAAACCTGCATCTCACATTAGTATAAAACAGAATCGCTTCCCGCCATCTGTACGTTTACATCTTTCAAACTACGTGGTAGAGCCATGCTGCAGCTATATTAGTAGTATATTTGCAGCACGAATGGGTCAGCTCGACCGGAGAAAGACCACGCTCTCACAGAATACCAGCGTCAAATAGCAGCTTAACACTGCTTTGTTTCGTATGGTGAGTGTAGAAAACCGGAGACCCTTTTTACTGGAAAAGAGGCATTCCATCTTAGTCCTCACGGGTGACTGCATTTTGATTCGCAAACGAGGATAAATGTGTGTCTATGGGCTACAGCAGCCACTTACCATCAGGTGGACTGTGTGCTCGTTTGTAACCCTATCCTATAAAAAAAACTACGCAACAGATTTTGAAGCGATTTTCATCAATAGGCAGAATGATTCAAGAGAAAGTTTTATATGTATATTATACATGCATATTCTCTATAATATAAAAACGAATCGCTGAATGTGTTGCTAAGCGCAAGTCTCGAGAGCAGCTGAACCGATTTCGCTAATTCTTTTTTTATATTATTCCTTGAAGTACGAAGATGGTTCTTACTGCGAGAAAAATTTAAAAATTCTCCTGACAAAGTCTAAAAACAACACTTTTCTACGTTCCCATACAAAAGATTCGTAATAATCCTCAAAAGTCAATTTGAACTTTAATACCATACCATAAAGTTTAATTGTTAGTGGAGGGGTTCCGGGAAGGCAAAACAATTGAGTGACATTAGTATCGTATAAATATTAATGTCAATATTTTCAATATTTATAAGATGGTAACATTACTCAAAAACAAAATTAGGGTTCCGCACAAAATAATTTATATTCATGAAATCGTAGTAAATTCCACGCGGCCGAAGTCGCGGGGCAGAGCTAGTATATTATATAATTCTTCTGTCCGTGTGTATGTAACTAAACTCCTCCTAAACGGCTGGACTGATTCTGATGAAATTTTGTGTGTATGATTAACTTGATTAGAGAATGGTTTTGATTCACAATTGGATCCGGTAGGTGGCGTTGTTGTCGAGACCCAGAAATCAACCATTCGAAGCCGGGACGGATGGCTAGTGATAAAGAAATTAAAAATATTTAATGGACGTTTAATGGAATCAATATGGACGAATAATTTCCTTCTCCAAATACTCTCAAAAACGTGAGGCTTGTTCTCGGCAATGAGACGTTTAATCGCAATATCTCTGCAGAAATTTATAATTTGTTATTATAACAAAGAATACCTAAAGAGAACCATGCCAAAATCTAATTAAAATCACCGCATTCCAATTTGTTTTGCCATAGATTTTGGCATGGTTTATTTCCAAAATTGCTTTTAATACCAATTCAATCATGCAAGTTACTGCGTTGTAAGATACAAAAGTTATTCACCTAAGGCACAAAAAACAAATTGAATTTGAGACGAACTTCAATTTAAAATCTAAAAGCTTAACGCTCTACATTTACATTCAATCTGAAATAGGTTTTATCACGATTAATATCTTTTAATGTCTTATGGGGCCATGTGGTTGTCAAGGTGTATTACAATATAATATCATAAACCAAAAACCCTGGACTATATATCTGACAATCTATCATTGATTGGAGAACGATTATTTTATTTATATTATACCACGTTTTATACGTGGTGGAGCCGCGCTAGTATGGTCGTGGCACGAATGGTCAGCACAACTGGGGAAGGACCACGCTCTCACAGAATACCAGAGAAAAATAGCGATTTAATGATGTGTTTCGTGTGATGAATATAAATAACTGAGTTTACTAGACACGAGGCATTCCATCTCAGGCCTCAGGGATGACAACGCATCTGCCTTTTAAATCTTAATTAAGGATAAATTTACATGTCTATGGGACACAGCAATCACTTACCATTTGGTAGACTCAGTGCTCGTTTGCCACACTTATTTTTTTTTAATAACATTTAGTGGCATTTTTATAAGTGGTAGGGTCATGCTGCAGCTATATTATTAGTATGGTTGTAGCACGAATGGGTCGGCTCGACCGGGGAAGGACCACGCTCTCACAGAATACTAGCGTAAAATAGCATCTCATTACTGCTGTGTTTCGTATGGTGAGTGTAGAGAACCGGAGACCCACCCTATTTACTGGAAGCGAGGCATTCCATCTTAGTCCTCACGGGTGACAACGGATCTGCATTTTGATTCGTAGTTGAGGATAGATGTAGATACCACAGCAACCACTTACCATCAGGTGGACTGTGTGCTCGTTTGTTACCCTTATCTTATAAAAAAAAATTGTGACACAGAACGTTTAGTGAGAATATTCACTACCCCATATCAAGTATCAACCCGTGCGTGTCATAAGTGGTAACGGAGAGAAACTAACCATGATTGACAGCAGCGCCTTCCTAATAAACTCTGTCGCTATTTTGACAATGGCGTATTTTAAGTTTGTTAATATATTCCATGCTGCAGCTATATTAGTAGTATAGTTGTAGCACGAATGGGTCGGCTCGACTGGGGAAGGACCACGCTCTCACAGAATACCAGCGTCAAATAGCAGCTTAACACTGCTGTGTTTCGTATGGTGAGTGTAGAGAACCGGAGAACCTTTTTACTGGAAACGAGGCATTCCATCTTAGTCCTCACGGGTGGCAACGCATCTGCATTTTGATTCGCAAACGAGGATAGATGTAGATGTCTATGGGCCACAGCAGTCACTTGCCATCAGGTGGACTGTGTGCTCGTTTGTCACCCTATACTATATAAAAAAAAATATTATAATAACATCTCATTCCAAGACCAGCATATTCAAAATGTTACGTTACAAAAATTAAAAAATTATCCTTCACGTGACCGTTTCATTCTATATAACTATAGATGACACTTCCAATAGCTTTATTTATATAATTTTATAGTTTAAGACCTAAGCTTAACGCTATAACTGAAACAAAATCATAGAATACGACAATGTGAATTTTTTACGTTTAACGCTGTCATCATCCCACCCGTGTTGATAAAGCCAACTTTATTATTTTTATTTAAAATTTATTACTGCCTTACTTCAATTTATACCTGTATTTCGACTTAAATCCACTTACACTATACAAAATACTAATCAACCACTTCCGCCTGTTTCAAAAGTAACTATTATTTTTATTTAACTATAAACAAGATCTTTAATGGCATATTAATGTTAATTAAGTTATAAAACCGGTGCGATAAATATGCTTTTAAATCACTTATAGAAAGCATGGAGACGGTAGTGGACGATGGAGGCATGACTTTTAAGTTTTATCTAATATACATAATATAAACACATTTTAAAAAATTCAATAATAAAGATGATTGTACCGGTCTACGGGTAGCCACTTTCATAGACAATTCTACACCTTGACCCAGACGTGATTTAAGAAGTAAACATGCAAGTTTTTTTCACAGTTTACATTAATACCTATTATATTTTTAAACTTAGGGAGTAATCTTGCGATCAGCAGCCACGTTTACGACTACTAGACAAGCCATTTTATACGTTATCGATACATATAAATAAGAAATAATTATATTTATTTATATATATATATATATATATATGTGTGTGTGTGTGTGTGTGTGTGTGTGTGTGTGTGTGTGTGTGTGTGTGTGTGTGTGTGTGTGTGTGCAACGCGTCCAGATTAAGTTACAATTAGATGAAAAATTGTAATACCCCTTCATTAATTGCAATTGCGATTCCAAGTGCTTCTTTATACATTTTATTGTTTCTTTCCTACACCATTTATTACCTGTTTAAGCATAGAAGGTAATCCACCACCATTCCTGTTCCACAACCTCAAGTCCAAGTTCAACTCCGCGTCTAACAGCTTTTCTATCGACATAGGTTATATTGAATTTATTAATAAATATGATAAATATTGGCGTAGAAATTAATAAATAAACCATATATAACATTATTATTGTAAGTTTGTAAGGCTACTTAACATTATTCTAAGCATATTATGACTTTATTATTTTATTAAAGACGCGGGACGCATAAAGTGGTCAGAAATTATGAATGTTTGTTTTGTGAAAGAAAAAACACAATAAAATGCAATTAAATTGTAGCAACTTGACTCTGACTTATTCCTAACCCGCTGAAGAATACCGTTCTAAATTTTATTTGTTTGAAGTTTTTTATAATAATATCCTTGGACGAAGCGTGCGCTAAATGTGCAATTTGAGGTGATTATGCACACCACACGAGTTATATTTAAATTATTTTACATACACGATGTATCGAATTAACTTAAAAATTTATTTCAAGTCCAAAGCACACTTTTCATAAATCATTCATATTTTAGAGATGATTGGTTCAAAATTACGCCCGTTATTACATCAGATTCGATAAAGCACAAATCCTCCCAAAAAGAAAATCACCTATTCTTACCAAGAATGATTCGCGAGACTATTGAAATTTAAAACATCCAATTTTTTTTAAAAGAAGATTACTGGGTGCTAGCATCTGCTTGTGATCCTATAATCAATAAAGTTAAATTCAAACTCCAGATACTATAAGATAATTCTGCCTAGATCGGACCAAAAATTAATACGAACATCGGAAACCCAAAAGAAACGTCGGAAATCAATATATAATATATAAATATAAATAATCGTAAAGTTAGTTTTATTTGATGTCTAGTAGTCATTATTGTTCAATTCATTCTAAAGTATACAATCACATTCCCAAATATCAGCCGCGAACGAGAGTCAAGAAATTTATTCGATATTTTCTATATAATATTACTTCACTTAAGGGTCTTGACTCTTGAACTAAGTTCATTAGATGTGTACGTCAAGATCAATCACCCGAAAAAAAAACACTTCACTCGATCGGAGCAATAGCGGTTTCGTCTGCAAAACTTATCAAATACGTTAACAGTAACCTGAGGACATTGGCTTAATAATTTTTTTATTTGCTTTGCTTTGCACGCAGCTTCAATCGCATAAAATTCGATGATAATATATGTAATTTATATAACAACTCCGTGACTTGTTCGCGTGAAAGCAAGACGAAAACATTATGTTTGGATCCGTTTGAGATATCTCATCGAAATAAAATCTAACTTGATCCAGGTCTATAAACAAACTTTAATGTCGACGTTAATTAGCCGAATTTTATTTTCAGTATAAGTGTAATCTATTACATAGAACATAGGCCTCCCCCATAGATTGCCGCATAGGGGGATATTTGCCAACCTGCTTGCCAAGCGTGACAACTATGGCCTATAATCTATCATTATATGTTTAAGGCTTGATTATATTTTATTCCTTTATAAATAAAAAGTAAAGCTTGTTCTAATAATTAATATTATTATTTTTTCATAATAAAAAATAAAACTTACAATGTACGAGTACAGTTTACAAAATTAATATTAAAAGATGCATTGTATAATTGTGTGTCGTCGTTCTGATGATGTGAATTATAATATATTACAGTATGAACAATTCAATTAAAAAAAATCGATACAAGTTTCCAAAATACAAAACATAAAAAGTTTCCTGATTACAAAAACAAACTAATATGTTTTAAAAATTATTATGCGACAATTTTTTCTTAAATTAAAAGTTATCGATTAGATAATCCAATGATTGGTATTAAATATTTCAATTATAATTATTATAATTCTTCCAACAACCAAACGCACTTGGTATATAAATAAAGAAGGTACTTATTTTTTAGCGCATTGTTACTAATATTAACATTAAATGATTAGACCCAGACCGTGATAACATGCAACCGCACCCGCGTGATAGTCACCTTGGTATGTTAAGAGTAACTTAGAGTAATATAAGTAGAACAAGGTTCATGAGCGTTCGTATTTAGGTGTGAGTCAAAAATAAGATACTATTAACTAAGATGACAACAATGGAGGATATGTGTGCAAGGCATCAGGAGATGGAGTAACTCTTCACTCGTTCACGTCTTCGGGCAATACACTGTCAAGTTCAAGAGCATCTCAAAAATAAAAAAGGCATTCAGGCAAATTAGGAACGAATGATCGATCGTTCGGATACTTATATAAAAAGTGTGATGGGCGCGCGCAGCTCAAACACTCGACACACACCGCAACATGCACGCGTTCCTTGCGCTCACCATCGCGCTCACTGCGCCAGTCTTAGCTTCTACCCGCGAACGAAACGGTTTTGAGCGGGAAATAGACGCTACCAAATACAACCAAGTTCCTAAGCTTTTCGACTACGTGCTTACACAAGATTATCTTAACTCTCTAAGGAGCAAAGGGAAGTTGGTCACAAAACTCAGACCAGAAGAGCCGGTAGCAGCTGACAGTGTTATACTAGAATCGAATGAAGTCAGAATAGTGAGACCCACAAAGCGAAAAGAAGGTGAGGGATTAGTGCGACAACGACGAGGATATAATCTGGAAAATGTAAGAGTCCCGGCTAGATATCCATACTTACCGATACCGAAGTACAACAGATTCCGTCGTTGGGGCTAGTGGCCGCAAAGCGCAACCCCTAAGCCGAGACGCTATCAAATGTCAAGGCTACAGTGGCATTGCTCAAGCAGGCTCCAGTGCTTCTCATATATGTGCACCGCAAATAGACAGTTTATGTTATTTATCCAAAGTGGCTGTGAATGAACACAATAAACGCCGATGTATCTGCGGTTGGGAACGAATGATTTAAAGAGTGATTTAACATAATAACTGGTTCTTATTATAAATATTCATGTGTTAACTTAAGTTTTTATTATAAGATTATTTTTACAACTCGTTTGATTTAAAATTCACGGTTTGTTATTTTTCACGCTTTAATAATAGTTTATTTGAACTCATTTACTTAATATTTTACGAGCCCTTTCTTTTCAAGAATGCGCCAATTGACAAGCATTACATAAAACATTTGTTCAAACTCACCACGCTGGGCAGGTAAATGTTAATACTATATATATTAATACAACATGCAACACAAATGATATTTTGCTTCCCATTACCTGTCAGTGGAATTTAGATTCGGCAGTTTTGAATAAATATTTCCACATCTTTTAGTTAGTTTACGACGGGCTGTTTTCCGCAACTCCACATCGAAGCGCGTATATTGCGCGATTTCCAACTCTTTGTCGGTAACAAGTCTCTCTCCACATATTTGTCGGTAACGAGTACCTCGTTTGTTGGTTAGTATTATTTAATTGTAATTTTTTTATACTTTTTTTGAGTTTAACATCAACAAATTTAAAATTTAGTGATACGATTAATTATTCTACCGTGTTTTTTCTTATATAAAATAGGGTGACAAACGAGCACACAGTCCACCTGATGGTAAGTAGTTGCTGAGGCCCATAGACATCTACATAAAGAATCAAAATGCAGATGCCTCTTTTCCAGTAAAATGGGTCTCCGGTTCTTTACACTCATAATATTTAAATTAAAACAATTATTAAGACTTAATAATTAAATAATATGTAATTTGAATTCCACCAATAATTTCCACATCTCATATTTGAGAAATAAGATAACAATAAGCTTTTTTTATCCCGTGAGATACGGAGTAAATTTTTCTGTCTCCTTTAAATTTACTAAACGCAAAAAACATCGCCATAAAAAATTGTTTACCACATTACAACACTGTTGTCTTTCATTTCAGCGTTTGAATGGTTGCGTGTAAACACGAACTTGATGTAGTACTTAAAGAACACCACAGTAATTAGAGCTTATCATGTGGTAATGGGAACAATGCAATAACATCATGTAGCTATTCGACTTTTAATTAAAACTGACACAATTGATGTCACTGGACTGACACCCGATCATTTAAGGCTTAACTAGAGACGACCTGTAACTGTGAAAGACACGGTTGGCTTATTGCTTAAATACATACATAAAATTATTACCATTATACTGATTAAACATTCTTCGACAATCATAAACAATATCTACACATAATAACAATCAAAATCAATGTATTGTTTATAACAGACTTACTAGAAAACTGTTGGCATTTAGGTTTTGTTTTATTTAGTGTTTACCCACTACTCACAAATAGTCAAAAATAGGTTAAAATTCCATCACAATTCAAGTTAATATTTATTTACCATCATTGGTCTATAAACATATCGGGGTTCGTCTATTTGCTTAAACCGGTACGTCGTAACAAGACTACCGATTGCAATTAAAAATCGTTCGCATCTTAGTCGTTGTTACATTTAGTTTACTTTTACGTCGTCCAGTCGTTTTTTTTTATTTTGTGATCCAAGGGATGGAACGGGGCTTTGGATTATCTCACGTTACCCACACATTTCCAACTAAGTATTTTAATCAAAATTTCTAGAAATCAAAGCACCAAAGTACACACCTCATTTTTTTATAGGAGAGGGGGCAAACGAGCATGCGGCTCACCTGATGGTAAGTGACTACCGCCGCCCATGAACAACTGCAACACCAGGGAGGGAATTGCAGATGCGTTGCCAGCCTTTTAAAAAGGAGAAGGCTCTTTTCTTGAAGGTCCCTAAGTCGTATCGGTCCGGAAAAATCGCTGATGGTAATCGATTCCACAAGGAAGTTGTGCGAGGAAGAAAACATCTTCTAAATCGCACAGTGGTGGACCGCCAATCATCCAGATGATGTGGATGGTAACGGAAGTTCTGCCGCGATGTGCGTTCGTGAAATTTGGCGGCTGGGATTAATCCGAACAATTCCTCAGAGCACTCCCCGTGGTAAATGCGAAAGAAAATGCAAAGGGATGCAACATCTCTTCGCAGCGCCAATGAATCGAGCCGATCGGAGAGGACATGGTCGTCGACGATTCGAGTCGCTCTGCGCTGGATGCGGTCAAGTGGAAAGAGCTGGCACTGGGGAGCCCCTGCCCAGAGATGGGAACAGTATTCCATGTGATGCCGAACCTGCGCCTTGTAAAGTTGCAAGCGGTGTGCCGGCATGAAATACTGTCCCGCTCTGCTGAGCACGCCAAGCTTTTTAGAGGCCAATTTGGCCTTCTCTTCCAACTCTCATAAAACTGGCAGCTCATGTATTAATAGATGTATAATAACTATTTGTTACAAAATTTCCCGTAGTAATACCGATTTGAATAAATTCAAAGATTAAATTCAAGAGCCGTAGAAAAAGCATTCTCTTGAAGAAAGGATGTTATGAATTAGATGATTATTTGAAAGATAAGAATGCGTGAGATCTTCTGTAGCCTTTTATTACTTATACAATTTATCCTTTTAAATGAAATGGTAACTGTTGGGAGAAAAATGGTGTACTTGTGAGATTCTTGCCGCTTTTTTTCACAAAGGTCCTTCAGTAGGGATTTAATGAAGCGATAGCTTATCTCATGATTTTCTAAAAGTGCTCTGTAAAAATCAAATTTCGAATAAACTTTTACTTTGAAAAACACTGTGAAACAAAACGTCTCACATTACACACAAAATTACATTAACGAGGCCTTGTGCGCCTAAAATATAATTTTTTCTCATATATCCGCCCTAATTTGATGAAGGCCTATGTCCGACGACTTTTTTAATTAATGCTCTATGTATATGAGTTTAGGTGTTGTATAGCAAAACCAGCTACACCGCCAACTACATTAAAATAAACATAATAATCATGTTATGATAACCTCTTTCCAAAATAAAGGCTAAATATAACTAGCTAAATTTAACTACACTAAAAATTTAAATAATTCTAATTTTACGGATTTTATCGTGTATATTAACTTATTTTATATTCCCGACGTTTCGGGCACTTTTCAGCACCCATGGTCACGAAGGGACTGAGGTTTTTAATCTGAAGGTAGCCGTGGTTAACTATGACATAGGGACGTCATACACCTCAGTTCCTCCCGTGACCATGGGTGCTGTAAAGTGCTCGAAACGTCGGGAATGTAAAATAAGTTAATATACGCGAGAAAATCCGTAAAATTCGTTTTATTTAAATGTTTTTATTTAAATGTTTTTTAAAAATTATATTTTTAAGTTGTAAGTAATTTTATGAGATCATATAATACTTTATGTAGAAATTATATTATTGCATATAAAAACTCCATTTTTGTCAGTACAGAGTTTTGATTTGAACAGTTTAAAAGCATTGTTTTAAGGCATAAACAAAAATTATATACCTATGTTTATAAGTCACGCTACAGTTTCTAAAAGGATGAAAAGCGACACAAATATAGGTCATCATTCAAAAAAGAACACAAATAAAGATAACTGACAATATTAATGTGCAACTTCCTTTTTGCAATAAACTAAAATCTTTTTTTATTACTGAACGTTTTAGTTTTTTTAGCAAATCAAGCCTTAAGCCACTTTGTCGCGTAATTTATAAGGAGTATATTAAAAAGTATTAAATTTAGTCAAAAATTATACTTATATTTGATATGGTTAGAAGAAAGCCTGAATAATCTTAATCTATAGAATATTCTTAATTTAAAAAATATATTATCGATGCATAATACAAGCAATCACCAAATCAAATGCGATTATTCTTAACGAAGAATAGTTTCCGAGTCTAATACAAGAACAAAACTGCGGCTCAAATAGGAGCCTTGACCTTTATTATCACAAAAAGAAGAGTTATGTGCTCATAGGGTCAAATGTTATCCAAACAGAAACTAGCGACTTGTTGAAATTGGATATTGATGATATTACGATATCATGTTATATTTGTAATAACCAATAAGGTATCGTTCTGTATGGATGTAGTACTAAATGTGACAAACTAGATAAACGTACTTAGCTTGTCATATTTAGTACAAAGTACTGCGTTTATTTAGTTTGTCACATTTAGCACATTTGTACTAAATGTGATAAACTAAATAAACGTACTTAACTTGTTATATTTAGTACAAAGTACTGCGTTTATTTAGTTTGTCACATTTAGCACATTTGTACTAAATATGATAAACTAAATAAACGTACTTAGCTTGTCATATTTAGTACAAAGTACTGCGTTTATTTAGTTTGTCACATTTAGAACATTTGTACTAAATGTGATAAACTAAATAAACGTACTTAGCTTGTCATATTTAGTACAAAGTACTGCGTTTATTTAGTTTGTCACATTTAGAACATTTGTACTAAATGTGATAAACTAAATAAACGTACTTTGTACTAAATATGACAAACTAAGCTTAGTTTGTCACACTTAGTAGAAATATCAATATAATAAAATTAATCTTTTAGAACGTTAAAGCCGACTTCAAAAAAAGAATAATATAATTTTCATATATCGAAGAATTAGAAACCCCGACTTCAGACCTGTGAAAATTTAAATGAAATGAAAATTATTTTATTTGTTAAATGTCTCAAGGCTGATGTAACATTTCCTTTTAAGTTTAATTTTACCAATTTAAGTACTAAGGAATCACAAACTCAAGGTAACAACTACAATTTCATCTAAATAGTTACATTAAAAACTTCGTCGCTTTATTTCCACCCTTTGGAGTGGCACCCCTGCTGTAGAAACTATTTAATAAAAAAAAACAATCATTAAAATCGGTTCATCGGTTCACCCATTCCCAAGAAATCGCTGAAAATACAACAAAAATATACGCTTCAACTATAGAACCTTTTCGTTATTTGAACTCGGTTGAAAAAAGCCGCATAACATTACTTTCGAATATGTATTGCTTGTCAAGGAACAGAATCACTAGATGAAGAACAGTTAATATGCAAAAGATTAGCAGTCTCACTTGACCCACTAACATCGTGTATATTTCTTTGTTCACTCATGACTGGGTACCGCTATGCGCAACTACTATCAACAAAGTTAGCTCTTATTGAACACTCACAATACAGGACCGTTAACGACTTTCACATTCTGTTATTCTACTGATCGCGCCACTACTATCAACAGGCGACCTATTATAAACATATCTTCACTTCACACCAACTAGTATCAATAATCATTCATTCATCATCAAAGCTGGGCAGGACACATCATTTTCTTTCTTTACGCGGAATTAAGCAAATTAATTTACCCCATTATAATGGATGTCCGCATAGTAACGCCTGATTCTATCAATTTCTTAGTGATTGACGCCTGCGTGGCACAGTGGCTAAGCAATGAGTTGCTGAATGAGGCGCTGAGGATCGCGGGATCGAATCTCGCACGGAACAAGTATTTGTATGGCCAACAAATAATTGTTCCGGGTCTGGATGTTTGTCCTTGTGAAATATATGTATATGATGTGAACTTCCTTCTTGATACAGCAGAAAATCCTAGCGTAGGGGTAACGTTTTAAAAAAAAATAGAAGGATCTCACAACCTTTGAGTTCACGGGCCGCATCCTACAATTAGGCAACTATCGCTTTTTCCTAAGTTGGCGATTAACATCGATCGATACGCAGTACATATAACTCAATTTCCTATAAAAAAAAGAGATAATTATTTATTGTACACCAAATCAATACATAATCGAAGGAAAAAGAAAAAAAAAATAGTGACACAACGAGCGGTCTTATCGCTAAAAGCGATTTCTTCCAGACAACCTTTGGATGGACAGGATTACAAAAAGCAGAAAATTGTGTGGTTTGGTGATGCAGAAACAATATTTATAAAGATTTAATTATAACAAGAAAGTCTACTGCACCTTCGTAGATCTAGAAAAGGCCTATGATAGAGTGGTGAGGAATGAATTGTGGTCAGCACTGTCCATGAACGGTGTGAGCAGTATCCTCATACGAGCATTGCAATCTCTTTATAGGGATTCTAGTGCTTGTGTAAGGATAAACGGGGCATACACTGAATGGTTTAATATCGAAAAAGGTGTTAGACAGGGATGTGTAGCGTCACCGTGGCTGTTTAGTCTGTTCATGGACAATTGTTTGACAGATTTAAAAGAGAATGAAAGTGGGTTGAGAATGAATGAGTTACTCGTCAAATGTTTTCTCTATGCTGATGACCAAGTATTACTTGCGTCTTCGGCCGAGGAGTTGCAGGAGATGGTAACTGCTATGAGTGGAGCTTTTGTTAGAAAGGGAATGAAGATGAATGTAAGGAAGACGAAAGTGATGGTGTTTGAAAAAGATGAGGCAGTGACAGACTGCAATATCGTGATTGAAGATGAACAAATTGAACAGGTGAAAGAGTTTGTGTATCTGGGGTCAAAGTTTACAAGAGATGGAAAGTGTGAGAGTGATATCGAAAGAAGAGTGAATGCAGGAAACATGGTGAATGGAGCTTTGCACTCCTTTATGAGCAGTCGGAAGGTGTCTAACAAGGCTCGTTTGGCTGTGCATGAGGGGGTGTTGGTTCCGACACTCATGTACGGAAGTGAAAGTTGGGTATGGCAGAAGAAACATGAAAGCAGAATAAATGCAGTTGAGATGAGAGCATTAAGAAGTATGATAGGAGTTAAACTGAGTGACAGGATAAGAAATAGTGAGATAAGGAAACGTTGTGGTCTGAAAGAAGATGTAGTGACAAAAATTGAGAAAGGTATGCTGAGATGGTTTGGCCTCGTCGAGAGAATGAATGAAGAACGATTGACGAAAAAAGTTTATAAGGCGAGTGTGAATGAAAGTGTTGGAAGGGGTAGACCTAGGCGGACATTTCTAGACCAAATTAGGGACGTCTTGAAAAAAGGCCAGGTTAAGAGTACCCTAAACCGTAGAGCATGTATGAAGGGAATAATGAAAGTGGACGAAGCGAAACAAGTATGTAAGGATCGTAGCAAGTGGAAAGAAGTGGTCTCTGCCTACCCCTACGGGAAAGAGGCGTGATTATATGTATGTATGTATTATAATAATATATGGAAATAAATAACAAATAAAGATATAAAATACGAATGCATACATATATAGATGGCACGAAGTCAAAGGTTTAAGATAGTGATTGTGTACAAGCTTCTGAAAAATAGATAAAGATTGGGGGCGTCTCACTGACAGAGGTAGGGCATTCCATAGACGGACTGCTTGGATAGTAAACGACCTGTCCAAAAATTTGGTATTATGGACAGGTATTTTTAATGTAAAATTTTCTGATGATCTCACAACTTTCGAATGGGAATAGTGAAGGAATTCAAAGCGGAACAGAACATTGTAAAGAAGTGACAGAATATGAGCATTCCGGCAAAGACGAATAGGAAGTCACTTGAGCTTATTACGATAACAAGAAACATGATCATACTTGCGCAAACTAAAATCTTATACAAAAATTTTGAAGACGCTCAGGTTTATCAAGTTGCTTTTGGTGAAATCAAGTTAGCTGACATCTGCATAGTCCAGAATTGGGAGAAGCAGAGATTGTGCAAGCGCAATTTTAGTGGCAGTAGGTAGCAAGTTCAATAATTCAAAAAGTTCAGAAAATTCAATTAATATAACGTTTTTATTATCTCTAAAATCTAATTGGCTATAAATTAATAAATAAAACTTTGCATTTTTCAAAAGTTTATATTTGTAATCAAACAAACAGATGGACAATATGTATTTTTATGTAAAAGCAATTTTACATTGTGTGATACTTTCACAGACGAATTCCGTGATAAACTCCAACGATTTTTTTATAGGATAGGGTGACCAACGAGCACACAGTCCACCTGATGGTAAATGGCTGCTGTAGCCCATAGACATTTACATTTATCCTCGTTTGCGAATCAAAATGCAGATGCGTCGTCACCCGTGAGGACTAAGATGGAATGCCTCTTTTCAAGTAAAATGGGTCTCCGGTTCTCTACACTCATCATACGAAACACAGCAGTGTCAAGCTGTCATTTTACGCTGGTATTCTGTGAGAGCGTGGTCATTCTTCGGTCGAGCCGACCCATTCATGCTACAACTATACTACTAATATAGCTGCAGCATGGCTCTACCATGTATAAACGAGTAAATAATTAAGCCCATAAGTAAATAAGGTTCGATGTACTGTGGGTAATCTATGACATTATCAATCGCAGATGGGAATAGTATAGAGTAGAATCATTTTTATTCAATACGAGTATAGATTACAAGTATAATTATTGATAATCATTCTTTAGCATTACGACATATTTTTAACTTTAATTTTTTACTTTTACCAATATCGTTTAAACCGCCATGTATTGTTATTGTACCTCTGGATGTAAGCGCTCGCTATAAATTTCACAGTACACGAGCAATCCGGGTTCAACCCTCGCCGGCACCAATGAAATTGTTAATTGCAATTTTAAGTGCTGATTTACCACGTGCTCGCCGCTGAAGTAAATATCGTCAGAAATAAAAAAAATCTAAGTCATGTCAAAACCGCCAGCATGCATTGGGGCAAGGCGCTGGATATTTCCTTACCCTAAAACCGCCTCAGAATAGAGTGGAGGCATATGGCCTATGCCCAGCGGTGGGAGATATGTAGGCTGTAACTGTAATTTTTACTTTTTTAACAGTTAACTTGCTGAGATGATACTTTGAAATAATACTTATCATCCAATGAGATGAAAACCACAAACAATTTGTGTTGTTCATTTTTTGGGTTCCATATCCAAACGGTAAAACGGAGCTCTATTAATATCACTCTACTATCTGTGTTTGTCTGTCCATTTGCCCACCTGTACATCCGTATATCACGGATCTCTGGCTCATAGACGGAATGAGTTACAGACCTGAAATTTACATTATTAATTGTCAAAGTTATTTTTATTAATATTTTAAACCCTTAATATAAAGAGCGGACCTCAATATTTTTTTAAATAATATGGAAAATACTACTGATTATACACTCATCCAACTAATATATCTTTGAAAAACGTTCTATTAAGCTTGGATCGAGGGACAATAAAATATATAAAGGATCCCAACTCTACCTTGTTGATTCTCAAATGCTTATATTTAAATGTAGAGTCGGAGATACGAATTAAGCATGCCTTTGCGATCTGACAACAGCAATCTTTTACACAGAACCTATATTAAACTTTGTAGTTTGCAGTTAGGGTCGCGCGTACGTGTTCCGAATCGTTCCCGCTTCGTCAGACAATAAACCAACCTTTGTAAATATAAAATGTTATTTATTTTTTGCGACGCGACGTGCCTGAGTTCTGTCGGTTAAGCCCCGCCTTCGCAGCAAAAACTGATTTAGGACAGCCTCGAACAACGTATGACTTTAGTGTCCCCAAAGTGTATACACAAGGCTTTGTGTGTGTGTGTGCGCGCGTGAATGTTACTTACATAATATATCTGAAACAACTTTTTCAGGGAAAACGTCGCTGTCACTTTATTTAAACTTTCTTCTTAAAACAACCTCTTAACCAAGTCCAAAAAACGAAATAGTTTTATATTTTTGTTTCATAAGGTGCTTTTATATTCAATATAAGCAAAGAACGTTTTGAAATACTCAAAACATTGACAGGGTTTCGTTATGAAGAGATGTAAAATCTGTTACGACATGCACGCATTTTCATCGCGCTTTTTTACCCATGGATTGCTGCGACGCGTCAAAAAAAAGTTAAGATGTTCCTTTTGTATTACAAGTGATGACTCACCGTTACTAACTATCTATTATATTAATGCGCGATGCTCACACACATGAAACTAGTTTTCCAGATTTAATTTAATTATCACTTAATTAGAATGACTCTACAGCTCTACACACTCAATTTACGATGTGGGATTTTTTTTGATTTCGGAATGCGTTGTCACCCCTGAGGACTGAGATGGAATGCCTCGATTCCAGTTAAAAGGGTATTCGGTTCTCTACGCTCACCACACCAAACACAGCAGCATTAAGCTGCTATTTACACTGGTATTCTGTGAGAGTGTGGTCCTACCGTGGACCAATATAATTGCAGCATGTCTCCACCACATACAAAACAACAACTTTTTGTTATATCCACAATAATCCGTTTTGGTTTAAAAAATAAGATGATAACATCAAAATTTGACAACAGACGTTTAGTTTAAAAATAATTTCGAAACTCATAAAAAATACAATATTACACCGATAAGGTGATTTTTCCGGAGCGATGCGAATTAGAGGCCTTCAAGAGACGAGCTTACTCCTTTTAAAAGGCCGATAACACACACACAATTCTCCTGGTGTTGCAGTTGTTCATGGGCGGCGTTCGAGACTTACCATCAGGTGAGCTGCACGCTCGTTTGCCCCCTCTTCTATAAAAAAAATAATGTAGTGGCAGCGTAAACGAATCTATTACCTCATATTATCCCGTGGATTTCGTAAGAGGTGACAGAGGGAAACTGAAACTGGAGATGGATAGCATCATCTTCCTGTTAAAAACTGAAAATAATTACTAAAAACTGCTATTGCAGACCCGAGCGTGGCAGCTATATCAAAATTCCCTACGTAGCAATCTTCTGATAGACTGTAATGAATGAATGAACGAATAATACCATAATTATACAACAATACATTTCTACTTCTTCTTTATCACTGCGTAAAATTCAACTTCTGACTGCTGCATGAGAGCCTCTCGCATTGTAATATTTATCATACACGCGTCAATGTGATCAATTAATGCAGTCTCGTTTTGTCATGAATTGTTATTTCTGTTTACATAAATATAACTTGTTTAAAATTGACAAAGCTAATTTTTTATAACAACCAAGTAAAAACTTGAATGTTAATTTTGGAGGTTAAATGGTGTATTTATTAAAAAATAGGAAAAACAAATCTTAATTTTAAATCATTTGATGCTAATGATCAGCTTAATTTCGTTTTGTAGTTTATAGAAACTGTGCGCAAATAACCGAAAATTATGAAGGAATATTAAGGAACAACACACTTAAATTAAAAAAAAGGAAAATTAAAAATCATTGGACAACCGGACCAATGTTGCATAAGTTCATATGCATTCTGGCGGCCAGGTCAGTTTGAGGGCAATGACCCACCAAACCTGATTTTAGTAAAGTATTACGCCTTGCGAATTAAAAACTTTATCAATTATATACTTAAGCTTATGGACTTATTCCATGGACTAATGATGTGCATGCTTTGGTAGTGTACATACAATTCCTCTGATAAAAGAAAAAAATGTATTCTTGCGTAGATCATATTATTATAGTGATAGGACATGTGTTAGACACGCAAAATGTGTTACTTTTAGGAACGTTAAAATTCAAAAACTTCCGTTTTTTATCCTTTACAAGCGATCCGCCCAAACTTCGCATGGATGATTTCTGAATCTGGACAATAAGTCACCAACCGGGCCCAATTGTGAATCTAAACCATCCAGGGATCCGCTCAAACACACACAAAATAAAGTCGGTCCAACGCTTCAAGAGGCATTTAGTGACAAACACACGTACAGAAGAATTAAGTATATATTTATAGATGAGCTCTTAATAGTCCTATTGTGACCTTGAACCTTCTATTATAATAGTGGGAAGGATTTACCATAACCGACACTCTTGGCCATCGCACTACCAAATATCTGCATATTTGGTTGGAATATTTAGCATATTTGAGATGGTATTGGTATTCCGTCATTTATCAGGATCAAAAAATAGTATTCCATAATATATCAATTCTTACAATACAGATTTTGCGATATTTTAAATTACCAAGGGAAGATTTTTTAACTTTTGAGCAAATTCTTTTACGTTACTTAAGCTTGCTCATTAGAGGTTACACCGCCCACATTCAACTTTTTTTGTTTTAATAAGCAGTCTGGCAACATTTTTTGCTCTCTTTATATTAGCTCATTTAACTGCTTTATTACAAAAGATTATTTGGTTTCTCTTGAATCGATTCCAATAAACACGAAATATTTTATATGCCGCTTAATATTAGTTCTCCACGTATACGTTGCCTGGAAAAAATGGTGAACAAATTGTGTAATTAACTATTAGGGAGAGCCTGTTATTGGCTTCTTGTAAATTAAATATGTTATTTACTTAAGATTTGTAAGCTGTTGGTTTTCCCTAACATAAAAAATAAAATAAATTGCTTGCAGATTGATAATGATAAGACAATCTATTTGTATATATTTCTTATTTTAAACAGAGATATTTACCATTATTTACATATTTAAAAGACGAACATGGTGTTATAAAACGTAAGTAAACCAAGTAAGTAAATCGAAATGCAGATGGGTCATCACCCCTGAGGACTGAGATGGAATACCTCGTTTCCAGTAAAAAGGGTCTTCTGTTCTTTACAGTCACCATACGAAACACAGCAGCATCAAACTGCTACTTTACGCTGATATTCTATGAGAGCGTGGTTCTATCCTGGTCGAGCCGACCCATTCATGCTGCAACCACAATATAGCTGCAGCATGGCTTTACCACGTGAAACACAAGTATTTGTTTTATTTTTCTTATTAATCCATCTATCCATTCATTACAACCTATAAGATTCCATTGCGGAACATAGGCCTGCATAATCCATTAAATCCGCCATATATATCCCTTATTATAAAGTACGTAAAAAATATTTGAGAATAAAATAAAAAATAAATGAATTTTTTAATAAAGCTCACTGCTAGACATGGGCGTCTCCTGTTGTAAGGAGCCTGCCTTAATCATTACGCTCGGCAAACATATTTACAATGAGGGCTAATAGTTTTCTGCTCGCCAGATGTCGCTAGTGGACACTGAGGTAAACTTTTTTGTTACACAATGTAATTTAATTGCGAGGTTGTTTTTAGTAAAAGTTTATCAGTTTCTAAAGTATTATATTAAAACACAAAACAATGCGTCACTGGTTTGCTCTTTAATTCTTTGCACATTTTTAACTTTTTTTTAATTTTTCTACTTTTATGTATATATTCTACTACTTAAATCTATGGTTTGGTCTATTTTTCTTTAATGTTATTAATATTAAATATAGCTAATAGTACAAAAAGAAACAATAACTTTTACATTTTCCGAACAAATTAACTTCCCCACTATGAAATTTGTCAAATATTATACCTGACTTTCTAGTGGCGCCACCCTAGTGGCAGTAAAAGTCGTGGATGCCCTCATTGCAGTACCAGCGGGGTTTGCTAAGTTGACTTTCTACAATCGACAACTCTAACAGATAACTATAAAGTTTAATGGGAATGGTATATCTCAACGTTAAATTACGAAATCAGTGTGTGCTGAGTAAAGAAAAAAAATCAGTAGAGTTAAGAAAAAAATATCGGGAAGATGAAATATATGATTGTAAAAAACAAATAGAATAGATACAGAACAACCTATTGACGTCATCCATTTAAGCAAATATTAATAAAACTTAAAAAATGTGATGTTTAATATTATATCGTTTTATATTATATCTATAAATAAAATGCTTAATAAGATAAAATATGCAAAGAATGTAACACTTGTTACGATTCAGTATGTCTTCCAATATTTTTTTTTATTTCGTCCGAAGCTTATTTTTACGGGGGCCAACATCTAAGTGGTTGACCATCACAGAATCTGAAGTGATTATAAAATCTTGTTCCGAGGCGTTGCACGTGTTATGGTTACGTCACAAGCATGGATCCTAAGCAAGATATTATATCAATAATTAGTGGATGAGTTTCTTCTGGCGTGTGCCTGATGGCATGAGGATGTTTTCTACTTGTATATTTGCCACTAAATCCTAATTATATTATCCACGCAATGCTCATGTATACAAAAAGGAAGGCTTTCGTTCATATGAAGGAAAAGTAAAACACTAGTCTCTTTGAGTTTGCGTGAAACAGCGACAGTAAAATAAGTTTAATCTAGTAGCAAAACTTGTAAGACTTCATTGTGACCGTAACCATTGACCGATGAAATTTATATTGAAGCAATTATTATTATACTAGTGATTCGCCCCGACTTCGCACGGGTTATTTCTAAATCTCAACAATAGCGCCACCTACCGGGTCCAATTGTGAATCTAAACCATTCTTGAATTCGAACGCATTTACGCTAAACTAATTATTTTATCAGAAATATTTATGTTACAGAAATCGTTTATTGAACTTTAGAGCTAAAGACGCCATAGCATCTCGTGACAAACCGTCTGCCTCCGAGTAATTACCATGTTTGAACGAAAATCACTTTACTATTTATAATCTCGACGGGCGCAGCAGCAAGGCAAGGTCAACTCGTCTAGCCCTTTTTAATCTTGAACCAAGCGAGGACAAAACAATCGTTTTAGGCGTAGGTTCTACTAAATGAATGAAATTAAGATTGACATTCTCCGTCTTTTCCATTATAACTGGAAATTAGGCGAGGAGGATCTTTTTTCAGCTAAACTTTTTTTACATTTCTTTTATAGACAAACGACAAACGAGCACACAGTCCACCTGATGGTAAGTGGTTGCTGTGGCCCATAGACATCTACATCTATTCTCGATTACGAGTCAAAATGCAGATGCGTTATCAGCCATGAGGACTAAGATAAAATGCCTCTTCTCCAGTAAAAAGGGTCTCCGGTTATCTACACTCACCATACGAAACACAGCAGCATTAAGCTGCTATTTTACGCTGGTATTCTGTGAGAGCGTGGGCGTTCCCCGGTCGAGCCAGCCCATTCATGCTACAACTGTACTATAAATATAGCTGCAGCTTGGCTCTACCACGTAACGAAATCATCATCATCATCGTCGTTCATCCATTCCATTCATTGGATGCAGCCTAAAAAAGTCCACTGCTGAACAAAGGTCTCCCTAATAGATTGTCTCATGGGGAGATTTTATCACAGTTGCCACACTTGGCAAGCGGGTCGGTGACCGCAGTTTTATTTATTATTTTGAAATGTTATCAGTAATATGCTGCTGCCCATCTCGTGGTTCATTTTCCCTCTGTCGCCTCTTACGATACCCTCAGGACGATATGGGGTTGTGGATATTCTTACAACGCCACTACACGGTTAACACGATTTTATATAAATACTAGCTGACCAGGCAGACGTTGTTCTGCCCTCTCCGACGACCCTGTGTCCTATAAAAACTCTTAAATTCGTAATAAAAAATAATGAGGGTCACTTATAGGGATAAAAACTATCCTATCCCTGAAGTTCGACCAAACTGCACACAGTGTACAAAATTTAATTGAAACCAGTTTAGTAGTTTAGGAGTTCATCGCGTTGATTTCGTAAAAATAAAAGATTATCTTTTATTTTTACGAAATCAAAAACTGAAATAGAATTCTAAAATAATAACGAACTTACAAGATTTTAGTATGCACTTAGGAAGCTTGTAATTATCACTGTATCATATTTTGAATATTATTAAATCTAATATTGAAGTAATTAGCCATCGCGTAAATGTGTTTTGTTTATGAATAAACTCAGTCTTTAGAATTACAGTTGATTCAAATAAAGGAATAATGTTTCTGACACACATTTTACATGTTCCCATAACATACAAAACAATATCCCTATTCACTTAAATTTGTGTCACTATAAGCTTCACTGCAAATTAGACAATATTGCCTTTTAGGTTTAAATTCTCAATCAGTCAAAACTCTTTTTCTAATTTTTTCTACTCCATCTTTGATTTTTGTTGATCGACACACTTTCGTTCCTTTTTAACTTCCCCTTTATTTGTTTTTTTTTTCTTCTCTATCTTATTAATTCAATACATATTTCGGCACATTTAAGAATGTATGAAACATTCTTAAGCTTGCCTAAATATATTTTGATAAATGTTTTACTTTCTTGGTCTACAGTGAAAATTTGTCATCGTTTAACATTTGGACTTTCAATATGCCTTTTTAGTGAATCTGTAAAGAGATACATAAGTTTGTGTTGCTTGCTCCGACTTTCTCTTAAACTCACTAAATATTTATTCCATAAACTTGAAGTGAAACTCATCGAGTTTCTTTTCAAACTACTGGAAAGGGCACGACAACGTCTGCCGGACCAGTTAGTTCCTTATAAAACAATAATGTGTGTTCACATTTCTCATTATATTAACATCGAGAAATTTAGGTTAACCGTATATTTTCTCTTTTATCATCCCGTTAAAATCCACTGCTGGACATAAGCTAGTGTCGTTTTTTTTTAATAGGATAAGAGTAACAAACGAGCACACAATCCACCTGATAGTAAGTGGTTGCTGTAACCCATGGACATCTATATCTATCCTCGATTACGAATCAAAATGTAGATTAGTCCTCGATTACGAAACAAAATTCGCATTGTCACCCGTGAGAACTAAGATGGAATGCCACGATTCCAGTAAAAATTGTCTCCGGTTATCTACACTCACCATACGAAACACTGCTATTTTACGCTGGTATGCTGTAAAAGCGTGGTCCTTCCCCGGTCGAGCCAACCCATTCGTCTACAACTATACCAGAAATATAGCTGCAACATTGCTCTACCACGTAAAAACCACCACGTAAACGTGTCATTTCAATATATGTATATTTAACGGTTATTGATATATTTAAATAAAGAAAATGGGTCTTAGTGAAAATATCACTAAGGAAAGCTTTCAGCTACTAAATATTACTTTTATATTATGTTATCTTTTATACAGTCTTCTCTTATATCTGAGAGGGTTTGCGGGCAGTTAATCCACCACGCTGCTTCACTATTTATTGGCGGACTTAAATTCGAAATATATTATTTTTCAGGTGTCCTTACGATGTTTTCCTTCACTGGCCAGCTCGTAATAAATTGTCACTGGCCATCAACACTACTGTGACAATTATATTATATACCCTTTGATTTTAATTTAATAAGCAATTGATGATTTAAAAAAGAATAGTAATCAATGAATAAGTAAATAATGTTAACCAGACCGAACTTCTGCTGCCAAGTAGGAGTTCGTGCACTTCTGTGATCTGAGCTGGAGGATAAAAAGATCAAGTAAAATTACAAGGTATGAGGCATTATATCTTAGTCCTCAGAGGTGGCAACGCATCTGTATTCAACCAAAGTCATTATACCAAAGGTGGAATGTAACTTAGTTTGTCACTTAAATAATCTAAACAATAATTTATAATTTAAAATTTTGTACAACCGACTTCAATATAAATCATTAAGAATAACTAAAATACCATTCGTCAGATCTTGATCAAATTTATATGCGACCACATGTGAAGCACCAGCTTTCAAATAAAAAAAGAATCATCGAAATCGGTTCACCCATTAAAAAGTTATGGGGTAACACACATAAAAAAACATACAGTCGAATTGTGTACCGTCTCCTTTTTGAAGTCGGTAGAAAAATAGCAATAGAAGCAAGGATGCTTATCTTTTTTTATAGGATATGGGTGACAAACGAGCACACAGTCTACCTGATGGTAAGTGGTTACAATGATCCATAGATATCTACATCTATCTTTGATTACAAATAAAAATGCAGATGCGTTGTCGCTCGTGAGGACTAAGATGGAATGCCTCTTTTTCAGTAAAAAGGGTCCCCGGTTCTCGACACTCACCATACAAAACACAGCAGTGTTAAGCTGCTATTTTACGTTGGTATTCAGATAAGATTATCTTATAATATAATATTATTAAAGATACTTAATTCTCGTTATTCTTAAGCCCGTTTGGGTACTTCTACCGTCTTATCTATTCCTGCCAGCTACCATCAATGTCACTTGCAATTGTACTATCAATGTGTGTGTAATGCAATTCTACTGTTGTGCTAAGGTGTTACATCTATAATTACTTGGACTTAATTGCCGGTGTTCATAAAATTTAGTGGCAACTTTTGATGATGTAAAATAAAAACACTTTCGTCACTTTTATGTTTAAAAATCCTTATATATATATATATATATATATATATATATATATATATATATATATATATATATATATATATATAATCACATGTACGAAGCCGGAGAAATGGCTAGTTCTAATGTAAATTTATTATTATTAAAATATAATTTTTTCATCCTTAATTTTTTTTATCGCCTGGCGGTAATTATATTATTACATATGTTTTTATACAAGTCACTGTAGCCCATAGACATCCACATTCACCATCATTTAAATATGAAATGCAATTATTTTGTCACCATTGAGTAGTAAAATGGAATGCCCAGTACAAGTTAAATAGTTTTCGATTCTTGACAGTCACAACAGAATTATGCTGCCATTTATCGGTGGTATCCTATGGCACATACAGCTGTAGTGTGACTCGACCATGTAAGCAACAATGACCGAATGCAATGTATTACTTAATCACTCTGTCTGTCTCTCTCTCTCTCTTTCTCTCTCTCTCTCTCTAAAATAAATTTCTTTTCATAAAATCACTACAACGTAACAGAATAAGAAAATGCCTATCGAGTAAAATATCTCATAAACCTTTTCATTATTTTACGTTAACATTTTCAGAAGATATTGTTTGAAAGTGTCGAAATGTCATTCGTTTAACGTAGGTTTATCTCTAGAGACGTGACTTTTCTTGTACTCTGTTATACATGAAAAGTCAGAACTTACATTGATACTTCGTATTTGGTTATATTGTTCTTTGTTTATGTTTACTATGACCAAGTAAAACGTTAGTGAAAGGGATTAAATTTTGTAATGTGTTGAAAACGATTTAATTTATAATTCTACACACAAAACTGTATCCCAATCAATACTACTTTTGACCGATGGAAGCAATTAAAAAAATTTGTTACTGATCAAATCCTATTTTAAACGAAACGAGATTGTAAAACACTTGCAAAACTATAGCCCCTTCAAAGTCGGTCAGAAAGACAACAATAAAAATGTATGAGTTGTATGTACTTTTGGAAATTATTTTTATCTAAAGAAGCATACGTTTCAACATTAACACTGATAAACTGAGAAATTAAAGATATCTTGAATATTATTTTCGAATCTTATAGGCTATTCTCAAACATTTATAAATATATATACATAATATTTTACGTAATATATATTATTGACATAAAATTAATATTAATAAATAAATAAATATAATAGTATGATACTGTTCAATAAATGTAATAAAGAAAATGTTTTATAAATGTAGGAGAATAGCCTACAAACTCATGAACCTTCTGTTCTACAGAGAGTCGCTATACTGTGGTAATCATGGGACACGAAACATAACCTTGGAGTAGACTGATTTTTAATTTAGTGCACACGTATTGGTGACGTCACCGCCACCAGGCGGCGCGCCGCCATCACTACGTGACTCGCGTCCCATCTTTATTCGTCTATTATTACTATAGATTAGGTTTATTTTATGTCTCTTTGATTATCCGCCACTTCCAAGTCTCTTCTGTATAAACCGCGCCTAAGGAAACCATATGTTGGTTTCCGTAGACGCAGGATTGCAATAAAAAAACGCAATAGGCAATGAAGCATTCCACATACAGTGTTTTTTTTTATAGAATAAGAGTGACAAGCAAGCACACAATCCATCTGATGGTAAGTGGATACTGTGACCCATAGACATCTACATCCATCCTCGATCAAGAATCCAAATGCAGATGCGTTGTCATCCCTGAGGATTATTCTGTGAGAGCGTGGTCCTACCCTGGTCGAGCCGACCTGTTCGTGCTACAACCATAATATAGCTGCAATATGGATCTACCATTTTAGGGAGATGAAGCTGCTCGTGGGGGATGAAGCTGCTCGCGTCTGTAGGAATTACTTGAATCCTGATTCCCTACACGTATCCCCTGGGTAGTGCTAAACGAGCAGTACTATATACTGGTGGTAGGTTGGTCCTCTACTGGTAAGAGGCCCGGTCGAGGGTTAGTTACCACCCACCTGGCAAAGACATACGGCCAAATGATGCAAATCGTGTTCCGGTATGATGTTAGGTGAAACCAATTTCTTAGGGAGAATGGATCTGGACAGTTGCGTTGCGCATACGGACCGGTTGCGACGCGGGCGTTTCTTAGTATCAAGTGCTTGGTTGTGGAGGTTAGCGGGATCTGAAGCACGGTTGCACCGCTGGCCGACCATAGATAGTTGGTGGCCCAATTAATGAGCCATCCACTCATGAAAGGCTGCCCCGCCATCTTACGAAAAATCCTGGGATGGCTCCACCATGCCGGTTGGCGACCGAAGGAGAGGGCCTGGTGGCGATTTCCAGGGGGGTTCGGGCGTCCCCGCGATCTCCATACTAGGTACCATCGATGCTATGACTCTGTTTGCGTCCCTAGGTTATATGTATGACGCCTCGTCCAACTGCCATTCTCTCAACGTATTCACTATCACCATTAATGAAAAAAAGGAAAAAGAAGAGTAAGTCTGTACAGCGGTTGCACTCCCTCTCCATTAAAGTGCACCTTACAAACATCCGAGGCGTGCACTGTAATCTCAATGCAGTCCATTATCACCTTGAGACTGACAAGCCGCACTTACTCTTCTTGACTCTGGACGCAGAACAGATGTCCTCTAGATGCGGCGTACCTTGGCTACCCTGGGTACACATTGGAGCATAATTTCCATCAGCGCACCGGAGTCTGTGTTTACGTCCGCAACGACATCTGCTGTAAGCGTCTCCGTCACCCTGAAGACCCCACTTTCTCTACGATCTGGGTATTAATAGACACAGGAATGGATAAAATTATTTATTCTTGTATCTACCGATCGCACAGCGGCGACTAGGAGACAACTAAGCTGTTTGAACACCTCAGTGAAGCCTCTGATGTGGCTCTAAATCGGTACCCTAATGCACAGTTGGTTTTTCTGGGGGACTGTCATCAGGACTGGCTGATCCCATACCAGAAGACCAACCACGCTGGGAGAGAGGCGTGGAATTTTACCTTGTCGCTGGGACTCTCCCAGCTGGTATAACAAGCGACTAGGGTACCTGATGTGGATGGGCACACAGCCAACTGCCTCGACCTTCTGCTGACGACCGATCCAGACAGGTATGATGTTCAGGTTACCTCACCCTTCGGAACTTCTGACCACTGTCTGGTGAAATCTGTGTCGTTATATTCCCCACCTAACTACGATTTCCACGGAGTGCGACGAATGTGGCGATACAAGTCAGCAGATTGGGATGAGATGCGGCATTTCTTTGCATCTTATCCTTGGTGGCAAGTCTGCTTCTCCTCTGAAGACCCGTCGAGCTGTGCGGATGCCATAACCAATGTGATACGTCAAGCGATGGAGTATTTCATCCCCTTTGCTGACGTGCCCATTGGTGGTAAAGCTCGCCCTTGGTTTAATGCCGAGTGCGCTCGTGCTGAAAAGCACAAGCATATGGCGTACTTATCCTGGGTCGATGCTCGAGATCGTAAAGCTCTGGATGTTAGCCTTAAGAAGAGAGCCTTTAACCAAGCCGCCAAATCGTGCAAAAAGGCATTACGCCAAGCCAGTTTCGACCGCATTAAACGCATCGGCACAAAGCTCTCTGTCAAACCATCTGGCAGTAGAGCTTTTTGGTCTCTCGCCAAAGCGGTCGAGACAAACTTCTGTCGGTCTACACTGTCTCCGCTGGTAAAACCAGATGGCTCACTGGCGCATGTGCCTAAGAAGAAAGCGGACTTATTTGCTTCTCTTTTTGCTTGCAATTCGCGTCTGGACAGTAGCAACAGCGTACCATCTCAATTACCTCACTGCGGTACTGACTGTCTGAGGTCCGTATCACCAACAAGGAGGTTCTTAAAGCCTTGCGAAGTCTGGACGTGAACAAAGCTAGTGGACCTGATGGTATACCAACTATAGTTCTAAAGGTCTGTGCACCTGAGTTGTCTCCTGTGTTGACACGCTTGTTCCGCCTCTCATTCAGGACTGGAATAGTGCCTAAATCTTGGAAGCTGGCCAATGTGCAGCCTGTGCCTAAAAAATGTAGTCGTACCGACCCTGCCAACTATCGGCCAATTTCAATTACCTCCATACTCTGCAAGATTATGGTGCGTATATTGAACGCCCACCTCATGGCATACCTAGAGCAAAATGATCTCCTCAGTGATCGCCAGTACGGGTTTCGCCGAAATCGATCAACTGGGGACCTTCTAGCATCCCACTCACATATGGGGCGAAGCCCTCGAGAACATTGTTAAAGCACTTGCTGTTTCCCTCGATGTTTCGAAAGCTTTTGACAGGGTTTGGCACGCTAGTCTATTCGACAAGCTTTCAGCGTACGGCTTATCCCCTGGCCTAATTGTCTGGGTGCAGGACTTTCTGAGTGAACGGTCTCTCCGGGTCGTCGTTGATGGCTGCTCATCCGATACTGTGGCGACTAACGCCGGTGTTCCTCAGAGGTCCGTTCTCTCCGCAATTCTCTTCCTGCTGCATATAAATTATCTGCTCATTCCCTGTGTCTATGGGTATGTAGACGACAGCACAGTTGTGGAGAGATACCAACCAACCACCCGGGCCAGTCGGGATCAAATCCAGTCAGAAAGAGAGGCTATAGTTGAGCGTATGAGTCTCACACTACAGGCAGTATCCGAATGGGGCGATGCCAATCTCGTGAGATTTAACGCCTCCAAAACACAAGCGTGTCTTTTTACCGCTAAAAGGAGCCCGCTCACCTTGGTTCCTACTTTCCGGAATGTATCCTTGGAGTACACTGACCGCCTTCAGTTGTTAGGGATTGAATTTACTCCGAACCTAAACTATGGGCGGTTCATTGAGTCCAGACCCAATGCAGCCGTAAGGAAACTTGGTGTCCTTGCAAGAGTGCGACAGTACTGCACGCCAGGGCAGCTTCTTACCTTATATAAATCGCAGGTCCGGTCGTGCATGGAGTACTGCTGTCACATATGGGCTGGTGCTGCAAAATGCCACCTGGCAGCATTGGACTCAGTGGAGAGACGTGCTAAGGGGCTCATTGGTGACCTTGATTTGGTTGAAACCAATCTAGTCAGCCTCGAGCACAGGCGCAAAGTAGCCAATCTCTCGGTATTCTATAGGATGCATTTCGGTGAGTGTGCGCAGGAATTTCATGCCTTAATACCTCCCTTTCCTTTCCACCATCGGACAAGCAGACGGTCGGCGGGTCTTCATCCCTTTGTGGTCGATATTCCACGCATTAGAACCAAACGGTTTGCTTCGTCTTTTATAATGCGTACAAAGGAGTGGAATAATTTGCCGGCGTCTATCTTTCCGTCCGAATACAATCTAGGCGTCTTCAAGGCTTTTGTTACGATAAGACAGTGCGATTTACCATCTAATGCTGCATCACCACTTACCACCAGGTGGGATTGTGGTCAAGCACTGGCTTATAATAAGTTAAAAAAAAATCATGTGTAAAGTGTGTCTGTAATGTGTCTACATATGTGATAACTCGGCAATAGCCTTTGTATGAAATCGGTTGCATTTATCGACGGCCTACTGTAGCCATTTAATATCAGTTGATAGAATAATAATAATAACAATAATTAAATATAATTAAATTAAATAATAATTCATATCTGTTCCTTTGCTTGACACTATAATTATGTACCGTAAACGCACCAAAAACCAATTTAAATATTTGTATTAAATAAGCTAGCATTCAAAATTTTAGAAATATGAAGATTTAATAACTGATCCGCTTTCGTTGGTTGCTAGTTTAATTAAATAGTGAAAATGTCGTGAACAGAAAGAAAGCGTTTAAAATGTGTCAACAACCGTTTCAACTTATCCACGACAATATTAGATTATTGCCAATATTATCAAATAACTTTATTTATAAAAAGGCAAAAGATTATTTAAAAAATGATGTAGTAAAAGAATGTCTCTTCTTTTATTAAATGTGTTATACTTCAAGGGTGGTCCTATTTAAATTTGATGAAATAATCCACCTCAAAGGGTGTTAAAATAGGGGATGAGATTGGTGAAACCATTTTTTAGGAATTTCATCGCGTTTAATTAACTTATTTTATACAAGTAAAAGGCCAGTTACGTGGGCTAAGCCCACTCAGGACATGTTATCTTTAAAATCACTGGTCAAAGACCTTTAGATTGATATAAAATAATAAACAAAAAGTCCAAAGTCCAAAAGTCGCATCTCAGCTACTCAGCTGTCATTGTCAATTATGTTTAGATTTCCAAAGTTTCGAATATTTTAAAATACCCATGTTTACTACGGGGCTCCAGTTTAGCATTATTAATTTTTGGTCCTCTCTACGCACAAAGAACTTATAGTATCTTACCAAACACCTCAGTACCCTCGGGACCATTCCTGTTGTAAATGAGAAACTGTAACTGTAAAAACTAGTTTCATTCAAGCGTTTGCGTAAATATACGAAATCATTCCCGGATTAAGTTTTTAATGTAACTACGTAGAAAAAATAATATTATATCTTGAGGCTGTTATAAAGCTTAGTCCACTCTAAAGGTCACAAATTAATCTTTTAAAAGTAATAATTGAATTTAAAAAATAATAATTACTACGTATTTTAATAGCGTCTGATTCGGGGTTTAAATTTAAAATAACCTGAAAAAAATATTATTCCTTTAAATTCTTTCAAGTCGGCTATCTTTGTAAAAGTTTAATTTTTATGATTAAACGAGTGGATTTATTATTCGAAGATTTTTTTTTTTACTACACTTGTTAATTTAAAGTTTTATACTTAAATCCTTAAAATTAAGCATTTGGTGTACAAAAAAAGAGTTTTTACGATCGTTTTCAATATAAATTTTAACTGTACTCATTAAAACCCTTTTCTAAAGGGATGTTAATTTAGATACTTACGTTCAACGAAAATGTTTTCATGATAAAATAAAAAACCCGGACAAGTGCGAGTAGGACTCGCGTATTAAGGTTCCTATATAAACTTAATTATGTATGTAGATAGTTTGTCCATCCCAGGTATTGAATCCGAACAATCACTCTTACAAAAAGGTGAATCGGATTGAAGGACAAACTAAATTTTATTATTTTCAATTATTATTATCGACAAATTATTTTCAGACTTACATAATTAAAAGAGCATTACAAAGTCTGTCGGGCCAGCTAGGTGTCTTAGGTTTAAACTATTATATCTTATTTTAAGCTTTGAATACAAAAACTAACTTACCGGTAATGGGTAAGGTGCTGGCCGGTGAGCCATTGGTGAGAAGGAGGTCATGCGAGGCTCAGGAGCTGCCATGGGTGTACGATCGGGCTGAGGTTGGGGCTGCGGTCTCAGTGGTAGACGCACTGGCCCTGACAGCGGAAATGCAAACACTTGCGATTGGGGCTCCGGGAATACCGGCATTTGTCTGCAACAATATCAACGAAGATCAGGTTAATTGAACATAAAGTTAAGAACTTTTAGTAACAATGGATTTATAAAGGGTCCCGCTTTTCATTTGAATCTTCACCCTGTACCCTGGACACTTCTATCTAATTCCAAACAAGTGATTTATATTCCTTTAGGGCACGTAATCATCATCATTATGACCTGTCAATTGTCCTCTGCTAAATAAATATCATCCCCATAGGTTGCCTCATAGATACTGGCCATAGTTACACGCTTGGTAGGCGGGTTAGAAAACTGCAGGTTTTTATTATTACAATTGATTTTTTTAATAGCGTATTGGTGGTAAACTACACAAAGTCGACCTGTGTAAGAGGATGCAGTGGCCCAAAGATATACATTTACCCTGGGTTAAGAATCAACATGCAAATCAGTTGTCACCCTTGCGGATTAAAATGGAATGCCTCGTTTTCAGTTAAAGGGTCTTCGGTTCTCTACACTCACCATACGAAACACAGTAGCATTAAGCTGCTATTTGACGCTGGTATTCTGTGAGAGCGTGGTCCTACGCCGGTCGAGCATTATGGTACAACCATAATATAGCTGCAGCATGACTTTACTACGTATAAAGTGAGTAAGTACTAAGAGTAGCTCTACCATGTACCACGTATGATTTGATAACAGAAATACCTCATACGACTTAATTATAACTAGATTTCTTTTCAAATCGAAACCCATCTTTTTCCTCTTTTTATATAGGTATGCCTTATTTTAAAAAGAGTCGTACTCTGGGTAACAGACAGTAACTAACATATGTCAACAGATCAATAAACTGAAGAGGCAATAGGCCATATAACACGAAGAATCAATCGAGAAGAAAAGTCCTCAAGTGGCAGGCTACTCGCAGTCAACCAGTTAGTGCAGTATAGGATCGTTTCATATGTTATTCTTTTGAAGATGCCTATATTCAATGAATAATTATAAAATATTTTTAAATTTAGAATTTAACTCATTTTTTTTTATTTTCAACGAAATGTTCATAATAAGAAAATGAATATACATACACAAAGAAAATTTAAATATAACATCGTCGAAGCGTAAATTAGTCTTACAAAAAACTAAGAGGAATAGGCTTAAGCTTATTAAATCTGATATCTAATTAAAAAGTTATCCTTGTTTGAAATTATTTAAAATGAAATGACAAAACTCATTTCTTTGAAGCTACCTCTAAGCGACTTTAAAAGTGAAAATATTGTAAGCAAGCTTATTACGAAAAAAAACTCATCTCATAATTTTTTTTTTATAAGAATTTCTTGTGGTGAGATTATTCGTGCTTTATTTTGCCGAAAGGCAAGTCTCTTTTGACGAAATAAAACGACGTGATATTTGCAAAATAAATTTTCACTTCGGAACATAGCTTATTGGAAGAAGATTACTTTTATAGGAACTTAAGGGATCTCCGCAAAGCAATCTCATTTCAGCCGACTTCAAAACACGAGGAGATACGCGATAACTTCGTCGAAACCAGAACAGATTCTAGTGATTCTTTTTTGAAATAGGTTTTAGGAATCTACGATTAAGGATGGGATAAATACGAGATAAAGTTTCTAGTGTAACTATTTAGACGATAATTATAATTGTTACTTTTTTTATAAGATAACAAACGGTAACAAACGAGCACACAGTCCACCTGATGGTAAGTGGTTGCTGTGGCCCATAGGCACCTACATCTGCCCTTGATTACGAATCAAAATGTAAATACGTTGTCACCTGTGAGGACTAAGATGTAATGCCTCGTTTCCAGTAATATGTGTCTCCGGTTCTCTACACACACCATACGAAACACAGCAGCGTTAAGCTGCTATTTTACGCTGGTATTTTGTACTTGTGATATTTCTTCATCCGCTCGTAAGGATTAATAATAATTAAACTTAATATGAAAACGAAAAACCGATTTTATAAACTAAAAGGAGTAAAGTAACATCTACATAAATTAATAACTTCTAAAGTCACTACACACATGTGTAAATTATTTCAATAAAAATGTGTAAATTACTTCAATCTTTTTAGTTCTGTGAAGTCGGTTTTTACCTTAATTACAAGTTGTCCATACATTATACATTATATTAAATTATATTATAATAAAATAGGAACCTAAAGAACTTTAATAAGATTGTAAATAGCGGTAACAATGATTAAATTAGTACCTAAATAGATATAAAATAATTATAAACTACAATACTAAAAACTATAATAATAATTTAAAAAAAAAACTAAAACTAGAAACTTAAATATCATATAGTCCTACTCCCCGCGGTATCGTGCTAAGAACGCTGGCTGCGTTTTCCCGCTGAATGGCTATACTTAGCCTTTGAGCAAGGAAAGAACCAGCCCTCTTATCACCAGCAGCAACGACCAGCCGCGGATGGAGTTCCTTTAGGAACTTCACCGCACGTGGACCCCACGAACCGATAGTCTCTACAGCAAATGGCACAAATATGTAGTCATCTCTCAGAGACTCATATTTGCGCCACTTATTCAGTTCAGCTGACTCTGATGCCGCCCCGGCTCTAAACGAGGTACCCCTGAGATGAGAGACCGCCAGAGTGTCTACACAAGTAGCATCCCACACTAGGGCTTTACCTCTCTCCCAAGGGACCAATGTCATACCGTCGGGTCTCCTGCCATCGTCTCTAAATATCCCACAAGGCTCTAAAACCGAGGGAACATTTATAGAGACAAGAGCCCTTCGGATGACATCGTTCAAAGAACTGTGTCGTGAAAATCTACCAGCGCTTTTCTTACATGAAAGTCCGTGGAGCCCAAACTTGTCGACGCTGCTACCACAGGGACACTGATGGGGTTGACAAATCGCCACTACTAGTCGGATTCCTACGGTAATGCGTAAGCTTTCCGCATCAAGTAATGTGCCGAGATTACTTGATGGTAAAGCGTGTAACCAGTGACTAGATTCCTTCGTCGAAACAGCTAGAAGGCGTGCCTTATCTAGGTCACTATGGAGATTATGAAACAAATCCTTCTGCACGCCCTGTACCAACGGAATATCCCACTGTTTTTGTTGGTTAACTTCCAGTGGAACATTTTCAGCAGGACAAAGCGTTTGCCATGTCTGCCCTGCCTCCGTAGCAAAGCATAGGTCTGCTTTATTATTTAAAATTATATTACATAAGTCACTGACACTATGTATGTACGGAAGCAAGGAAAGCAGGCAATGCAATGCTAGAAAGATTAATTAAAGATTTAATAAAATTGAAGTGCCAGTCTGTAATATAGAAATAACTGGGTTCCTTTAAGTTCAGGGGGTTATTTGCATGCTACGACATGAATAAGCATTTTTCAAACTTTTGTCTGTCTTTCCGGGATTGTCTTCGGAATGGCGGAATGATTGTTGTTAAACTTATTACTGGGCTATATTATTTTCCGAACAAAAGAGGTTTTTATCTTGGTAAATCGAAAAACTGTTAAAATAAAATGGCTTTTGATGCTTATCTTAAATCTAAATTACAGCACATCCAGATCAAACAAAGAGTAAATAATATAATTTTATACGTTATTTTGCGTCAGTATGGGACGATAGATCGTGCGCCGGTCTTCTATCTTAATCAGTCAATAATCGAAATACCTCCAATGATTTTTGGTGTTATTGTTTTGTTGTATCGTAGGTTGTAGTTTATCTAAATTAATAAAGTTTAACGTAATAAGGTCATTTCACTAGTGAATTGTCGTGTTTGGACATTTTCAATCTAAGGTATTCTAATGGAAAGATTTTTAATCTCGTCTTACCTACCGCTGCAATTTTAGGTGAAGAAAATGTTTTTAATGCTATTGTTTTTAAAAACTTAAAATTATTATTTTTGTAATAGTATTGTTTTAACATGTGTTTTAATTAACGAATGATATTATTCTCCGAATCACAGGCTAACATCTATATTATGTAACAAGTTAAAAGGTTTCGTAAATTTAACATATCATTTAATATACTTTGTTTGTACTCCAAATCATGAACACGGCCAAAACTGTAATAAACGGTCATATCAAGGACGGCTAACTAAACGTGATTTCTTTCCTAATAGCATTTGTATGTACAGAAATAACAAGAGAGCAAAAACAGTTTAATTTATTATTTATACTTTTTTATTAGGTTTTTATTAGCGTTTTGTCGTACTGACCACTTTGATCTGAAATATCTCCTCTTTGGTTAAGAATTCCAAATTCAAATTTATAAATTCATTTAGCTGGTACATTTGAGTTTTGAAAACCGTCATTCATTTGTTTTTCCCTCATCATTTTTTTCTTTAGTATCACTTATTACCACACAATGAAAAAAATGAAATATCGGTATATTTACGAGTACGAGTTCTACCGTGGCACCAGTGTATTATATATTTTGATTAATTAAATATATTATACAAAAATAATTACTTTATATTCCTCCCGTACAAAAACGCCAATTTCATATGTAAAGACCTAATATTAACTCGCTTTCGTGTATTTCTATTCCAGTGTATTTTCTAATTGGTTTAAACTAAAACTTTTTTAAACTAAAGGTTTCTTTTAAACAGTGGTAGAGCCACGCGGCAGCTTTTGCTGTCGCACGGATAGGCCGGCTCGAACCGGGGTGGTACCACGACCTCACAGAAAACCAGCGTGAAGTAGAGGTTTACCTCTGCGTTTCGCTTGGTGAGTGCAGGTGGCCGGAGGTCCTTTTTACTGGAAATGAGGCATTCCATCTTAGTCCTCACGGGTGACAACGCATCTGCATTTGGATTTGTAATAGAGGATAGATGTAGATGTCTATGGGCCGCAGTAATCACTTACCATCAGGTGGACTGTGTGCTCGTTTGTCACCCGTATCCTATAAAAAAAAACTAACTTCCCGGTGAGCTAGAAACTTGAAATTTTGAACATACTTAGTTCAGAATCGGGTGAACATCTAACAATATTTAAAAAAAATCAAAGAATTTAATACCTACTGTTTAGTCCTTTTTATAAACGTGGTACATTTTTTTTACATAATTCTCTTATTTTATATTTTTCTATTTTACGTAATTCGCACTCAGATCGTGCTTAGTTTGAGATCCTGTTATTTCTAGTGAACTGTAACTATTGTGTGCTATTACAAACTTTACAAGTAAATAAATAAATAATATATTCAAAGACTACCTACGGCCATGTTGCATAATCATTTCCATACAAAATTGATGTACCTTTTAAAAGGGCCAACATGACATTAAAAGCACCAACATGAATTTATATCAATATTCACTCCAAATTGTATAGTTTAAGTTAATTACCTAGATTCATCTCCTCCATGACAGATGATAGCAATTCTCTCTGACTGTGTGTTGCGTGGAGCGAATGCACCAAGAATGTTGAAGGGGAAACGCCTTTCCATGGGCTCCTCGTGGCGTCTTTCCACAACGCAGTTCATACGGCCTCTGTGAATTATAAAGAAATCAAAAATTGAACTCTAGGTTTTTAAATATATATGACCGTTTAATTATGAATAATATATTATTCTCTAAGTTTAATTAATCAGGGATTAGCAGGTAGTTTTACAGTATTATTTTGTATCTTATCAATAAATGATTTACACATGGAATATTTGCCGATTTCTTTTTCGGAACCGATCTGGATATTTCTAGACCAACAATTTTATGATAACTATTAAACATTTGTTTGAAGTACACTTATTTTACTGTCTTGCCAAACTATGAATTGTAATGTAATAAGATAAAATGTCTTATTTATTCGATGTAAAAAAATAAAATTTAATTACAAAAAGACAAAAATTACGTTTGATAAAAACGTAATTTTTGTCTACTATTGTATAACAAAGAGGTTCATGTGAAGAGAAGAAACGGTGAAGTAGAAAATTTTTGCAGGTTTCCTCTTTTTTATTTATTTTTTATGATATAAATAATAACAAATTGCTTTAGTATATTTCATATCAATGAGTTAATGTTCTCGTAGGTGTACTCACTTCTGGTTGTTCGCCAAGAAAGCGCTAGCAAGCTCATCAAGATCGAACTGAATGGGCAACTTGAACATTGGCCTGATTGCGTCCAATTCGTCCTCTTCGTCTGAGCCGTCCGATTCGGAGCTCTCGTTGCTACCCGAGTCTACTGAATCCGGCTTAGTATTGTCATCATCGATTTTCTGTAAGAACAAATCATGAGGTAATTCTACTATATTTCAATAATGTGCATTATGTCATTAACCATGTAGTGGCGGTGTGAGAATATCCACTATCCCATATTGGATAATATAGTGGGTTTTGTAAGAAGAGACAGAGGGAAACAAATCAGGAATGGGCTGCATCGTCTTCCTAATAACGACTAAAAATAAAAAAATGCGGTTGTCAACCCACTCGCCAAGAGTGGGTTGGAAAACATGAGGCAATCTATGGGGAGGACTGTGTTCAGCAGTGTACTTTAGTAGGCTTTAATGGTAACGGTAACATTATGTCAGTAATTAAGAGTTTGACCAAATTATAGGTTAACAAGAATTTTAAAAGTATCAAGAACAGGTTATCGCTTCTTTACGCATGCTCTTTATGCTTAATACATTTTCGTCGTATTTTAGTGTCACCTGTTTTATTTTAATCGAATACAAACTTTTACCTTAATAATAATGAATCCAAAACACGTACGTATTCTATACTTGTATTTCCTTATGCGGAACGGTAAATAAATAGTATTCGTATCAAGAAAGTGATGCGATAAAGCTCACAGAACTGATAACCAATAGAAAAGAAAGGTTGTCAAGTGAAGTAGAAGTATCAGCTTCGTGCTGACAAATACAGTGTTTGACAAACCCCTACTAGATGGGAAGACGACCTGATAGATGCTATGGCCCATAGACATCTACATCTATCCTCCATTAAGTATCATCAAATGTAAATGCATTGTCACCCCTCAGGACTAAAATGGAATGCCTTATTTCAAGTAAAATTGATATCTGGTTCTCTACACTCAAACTTACTAGATCTACTATATTGTTTATGTGTGTAATCTTAAAGAAATAAAGCATTTATTTATTTATTTATTATTTAAGATGTAGTTACTATATTACAACACCATTTAATAAAAATAAATTTGTCTAAATGCTATAGACACATTCCTGTAATTACATAAGTGACATATTATTTTTGGTGAATAAAGTAATTTGCCATTCCTAGTTATCAATTTCTAGTTATAGAGTCACTGCTGCCCGATGCCACCGGAGCCAAAAGTGCCATTCCTCACCACACCTCATTTTTGCAAGTATCTTAATAAATGCGGAATCGGTGAAAGTTTTTTAGTCAGTTTTATTGAGAAAATAAACAATACGATATTTTTTATACTTATCCCTACCCATGACAAGTATGTGTGAGTTTAGATTTTCTCTATTTTCAGAGCTCTAAATGCTACAGTCAAAGGTATTTTCACTACGTGCTACAGAGTTCGTTATATTACAGTCAAAAGTAAGGTGTTTATCAGCTGTCAAATGTAAGATGTTAATGCGGGGGGCGATGTCTTTTCTTTCCCAATATACCGCCTCCTAAAATCTGCTATCTTCGGCCAATATCGTCTGCCCCCCCCCCCCCCCCCCCTTGCTACAAAGGCATATATTAAATAGCGTGTAGCACTTAACAAATTGGCGTAAACAGCAAACATATGAAACTCGAATATATCGTTCTGTGCTGTTTACTAGGGACAATCGCCTCGGACATCCTGCTCGAGACAATGCACCAGCGCACCATTGTTCCACCGCCCCCGATTTGTAAATATTGCCAGCATTCGGATAGATAGCTCATCGTTGATCCGACCTATTGAAATTTGTATGCGAATCTTATTTTCGCTTCTGTAAGTCGAAAAACTGCGATCTGATTCTATTATTACCAATAACAGTTTTTATGTATTTTATTCGTTTTTATGTGAAACAAGTTGTAAAATTAAAAATTTTGTACAACCGGCTTCAACATAAATAAAATAAGAACATCATCAATGTAGTCAAACTCATTATTAAGGATAACTCAAAAACTACGGGCCAGATCTTGATCCTTAACGATCAAAGCTAAAATTTATATTAGTTCAATAAACACTTATATTATACTATTTTGTATAGTCTAAATCATATCTCTTCATCATCATCATCATCATTACAGTCCTTCACAAGTCCACTGCCAAACATAGGCTTCCCACAAGTGATTCCACTAAGCATGGTCCTGAGCCATCTGTATTCATATACTCCAGTCCATTCAGTGGAAAGCACACTACATCATATACTTTACTTACCGGCGCGAGGCTCCCACCTCTCTAGAACTAATCGAGAATCTCATTACGAATTGTATCTCGCAGGGATACTCCAAACATAGCCCTATACATAGCTCGCTGAGCAACTGTTTTTATAGGATAGGGTGACAAACGAGCACACAGTCCACCTGATGGTAAGTGGTTG
Source organism: Parnassius glacialis (assembly GCA_033319125.1). Classification (NCBI taxonomy): domain Eukaryota; kingdom Metazoa; phylum Arthropoda; class Insecta; order Lepidoptera; family Papilionidae; genus Parnassius; species Parnassius glacialis. The sequence goes on from JAVANC010000018.1 coordinate 24,619,451, forward strand.
CTGTGATCCATAGACATCTACATATATCCTCAATAAAGAATCAAAATTCAGATGCGTTGTCACCCGTGAGGACTAAGATGGAATGCCTCTTTTCCAGTAAAACGGGTCTCCGGTTCTCTACACTCACCGTACGTAACACAGCAGTGTTAAGCTGCTATTTTACGCTGGTATTCTGTGAGAGCGTGGTCCTTCCCCAGTCGAGCCGACCCATTCGTGCTACAACTATATACTACTAATATAGCTGCAGCATGACTACCACGTATACAACTTAAAATTATATCACATGGATAGCAGTAAAGGAACGTGATCCTTTTAGCACGCACCATGAGATGAGCCCTAAACCTATATATATATATATATATATATATATATATATTATCTTCGTAGAAACGCACTCTCTCACTACCGGATGACAGCAGCGTAAATGGACCCATCACTCCATACCCTCCCTTGGAGGCTATAACAGGAAACTACGTAAGATGACAAGAAAGTTCTTATGCATTCTGATAGATGGCGGTAAAACTATGCAGAAGAACAAGGATGATACGTGAGGCTATTTAAATTAAAAAAAACATCCTAATTTCAATAGAGAAGGAGGCTGGGTACTGCCACCTGTTTGGAATCCTGTAATTAATATAATTAAAACTAAGCCCAAATATACCACTGCAAGACTTCAAGACACAAGATCAACAAGATCGGACCAATATATGTTGTTTATATTTGTTTTTCGTATTATTCTGATTCTAGGGCAAGGAAATAACCGCCGCGCTGACCCAATGCGTGTTGGCGAACTTCACATGTCCTCGAAATATTATTATTCTTATTTTGTCAGACATGCAGGTTTCCTCACGATGTTTTCTTTCGTCGCCGAGCACCCGGTAAATCAACACTTAAAATTACAATTAACAATTTCATTGGTGCCGGCGGGGATCGACCCCGGATTGCTGAAATTTACAGGGAGCGCTTTTTTTATAGGAGAAAAACGCAAACGAGCATGCAGCTCACCTGATGGTAAGTGACTACCGCCGCCCATGAACAACTGCAACACCAGGGGAACCAGGGCAATTGCAGATGCGTTGCCGGCCTTTTAAAAAGGAGTAGGCTCTTTTCTTGAAGATCCCTAAGTCGTATCGGTCCAGGAAAATCGCTGATGGTAATCAAGATGTTTTAGACGACTTCCTTGTACGAGGAAGGAAACATCTTCTAAATTGCATAGCCCTTGATCTACCACGGCTCAATATAGTATATAATATTTCTATGATATCATCCTTAACAACCCGAAACTGTCCTTCTACAGTCGCTACCATGTAGCAAAGATTTATAGCCATAATCGCCACGCTTCGCAGACGGTTTCGCGGTAGCGATAGCAGATGTACACTTTTGTTTATGCTTCCCAATGCCGGTAATACCAAACCGGAAAAAAATATATCATATAGTTCATGCAATGCACGTCATAAGAGTAAGCAAACGAACAACAAAACGAAAAATAAAAGAAAAGAAAGTAGACGGGGCCACATTAAACGTGACTTCTCACGATTTTAATAATATCTTTATTATAATATGCGTACAATGATGAAAGATAATCACAAATGACGACAGCTTTCACATGCAGCGCAATTATAGGACGTGGGCGAGGGGAGCGAGAGACCGGTAGTCAACACTAGGTGCCACGAGCCAGTGAAAGCTATTTCGCTGTGATGTCATTACTTGCATAGACCACGCACCATTGCGTGCACTTTATCCCCGAGTATTTAAAACATTGTACTTTACGTAACAGCTTTGCAAATCCGTGTGCCATATGAACACGAATTTGTAATTCTACGCTCTCGATTTACTGACTAAATGGCACAGCTACATAATGAAAGGCTTTGTTATTTTTTATGATTTATATTTGGAGGTCAATTTTGACTAAAATTTGCAATAAAAAGATCGATAAATATACAAGACGTTCATAGAGCAACACGGGCCACCGGCGGACCGGAGGGGAGTCGCCACGGTGTATTTCCCCGATACAGAACTGTCCGTCATTTTTTGCGGAGGGCTATCCGCGCACACAAAAACAATCTTCTCAATCAAAGAGGTCTACAGATATGTTGCGATGCGAATAATTAAGATACCATACAATACATATCAACCATAATACCCATATAAAATATAGTAAAATAAATATGTATAAACCAACCAGACAGGAGCCGTCGGCTGGTAAAACCAAACGATCAAGAGTTAAAAGAAAGGGGAAGACGAACACAGGCGGATGACGCGGATGCTATACAGAAACACAACCTGGTCTAGTCATGCGGTTCGTCACGGAGTCCTAGATGCCTCAAATGTACTAAGTTTTTTTGGTGTTTTCTTAAGATCTACCGACAGTAGACTTAAGGAAATGTCCGGAAGATATTGTGCCTCTAAAAACGGTCTTACCATTGTGTGTATACCAGACAGATGGTGATCGCTTACTAATCGCATGGTGATTGGATCAAATCCTCTCTAATGTGGATATTGGTTAACTATTACAGGCTGTTTACACGATTGGTACTGACATAGCATTAAGTAGTTTCTATACAATATTATATGATCTATATAACATATAACCTAGTCTTGTAATTGTACAGAATCATTAAAGTACTTGCAAAACACAGAATTCTCCTAAATTAATTGCTATATTGCCACTTCATATATGGAAGCTTCAAGAGAAATCTTGCCCATCCATTTCCTGACCTGTGCAATATGCGCCAATAGTTTGATTGGTCTATAACTAACGTTTATCTCTACTACAACGGTTACTTTCAAATATCTTTAGCATCGTTCACAGTACTTTCTCCTAACTAAAGATGGTGATGACCTTTTGATCGCGAGTATGAATGGAGTATAGGATTTTAGAAAGATCAAATACGGATTTTAAATTAACAAAAAAGAATAAATACAAAAATATCCTTGTGTTTGTTTCTTATTCATATTAAAGAAAATTTTATTATATTAAAAAAACATTTATGTGTCATCCATTCCTAGCAATATATCAATACATAAGAGAAACTAATTGTGTTTATACCTTTTTCTATACCTTATATTGCGAGGCAATTATTTTTAACATGTACCATTAGAGAGAAATACAAACTCGTATAATGTATCTTACCTGTAATTTTTCTTCGTCGATTTTGGATTCGGCGTGGTTTAAAGCATCTTCTTTGATCTGGTTATCAGAAGCGGGAGCTGGTTGCGCGTGCGCAGACGAGCCTGAAGACTCTGGGCTTGAATGCTGCGGGGGTTCCGCGTGCAGCGCATGTGCGTTGGCTATCGGCAAGAGTTCATCCTAAAAGAATATAAATTAAAAATTTAAATTATTTTACTTAGAATATATTATTAATTTTATATTTTAATAATTATTATTTATAATAAATAAACAACGCTAAATGCATTCTTGTATAATTTATGGTAGGTATAACTAACATACATTACTTAAGCTTTTACATTTTTTACAGTTTAGATATTGTTAAATTAAATAACACTATTTATTGTCTATCCTCAACTTATATTCATTTTCATAGATGAATTAACTATTTATCAGCTTATATTAGGTTTACAAACTATCATTGACTCTGGAAAAAGGAAAACTCCGTTGGGAAGTTCCAATAATCTTTACTTAGTGATCACCTACTCTATGTTTTCATCTTCACAACATATTATAGAAATAAGTTTACCGTGTCTGCTTATTTGGGAGCACTAATCTCATTTATTTACTTATTTATTCATACAAAGTGATAGACATTTAATAGGATCTGACGGTACAAAATAAACCCACAATAGTTTAAAAAACTTAATTGTGATAAGGGGGCCGTGTGACTGCGGTCTGTGTTTGCATCCTTATCACATTAATGTTTTTCGATTTTATACTTTTCTTAACCTAAGTAAATTCATGACCTTCAACTTTTTTTTTTGCGTTTTTTATTTATTAAATAAGAATTAAATGTCGACTAATTTATTAGTGCGGGTAGTTTTAAATTAACCAGTGGTATATTAAACAAAAGATTTTTATCTCTAATTAGCCAAAGTAACTTAAATCTTAAAATTTAATTATCTTCTTTCTTATTATAGTATTAAAATCTCGTGTCATGGTGTTCGTTTACGCCAATCTCCGAAACCGCTTATATAATTTTAAATTTGTAAATATGAGAGTTAGGGTAGTTTTTTATTCCGATAAGTGACCTTCCATATTTTTTATTGCGAATTTACGGATTTTATATGGCCAGTATTACATCTGGCTGGCCAAATAGAAATTTTTAATATATTATAATACTATATGTATGTAAAATTACATATCAAATAAAATTTTACATACGTATTAATACATATCATATAACATTACATACTTAAAACATAATATTGCACAGTGACAGAAATATGGTGCTAAGCCAACACCGCTCACTTTTACAGAAAAACCACCGTGATACTCGTCGTAAAATGGCGGACGCCTACAGACGGCCATCTCAGTTACGTAACTTTAAAGACATGCAGTATATTTACGAACTTGTACTATGTTGTAACTTTTCCTTATTGTTTAAGTCAGTTGATAGATTCCCACTGAATTATGACGAAATCTTTACAACATGACAAACGAGCACACAGTCCACCTGATGATATTGGTTGCTATGGCTCATAGACATCTACATCTAAGCTTGACTACGAATCAAAATGCTGATGAGTTGTCACCCCTGAATACTAAGATGGAGCAACATTAAGCTGCTATTTTTCGCTGTTATTCTCTGCGAATGTGGTCCTTCCCCGGTCGAGCCGACCCATTCGTGCTACAACTATACAACTAATATAGCTGCAGCATAGCTCTACCACGTACAAAATTTAATACCTAAGAGTTGAAAAATAAACCATGAAGTTTGTAATTAATTTACACAACACCCCTTTGTTATCTTAAACTTGGGATATTCCTTAGTTAGTCTACGCAAAAAGGTAAAATATTAAAACTTAAAAAAAGTAGAAACCGACTTTAAAAAATGAGTAAATATAAATAATTTCCACAGCTTCTGAAGTCGGAAATTTAATTCTTCGATACACTATATTTTAGCACCAATTTCAGAAACAATTATGTGATAAATGTTTGACGTCGGTTTTCTTTTTGTAGAGTTTAATTATATTTATAGTCTGTTACATCACAGTTGGTTAAAACAAGTAAGCGCTTCTGAATTATTGTCGTGATGTAAATGCTGTCCAAACGATAAATAAGAACTTTCGATAGTATTCGTTTGTTGACGCTTGTGTCGCAATATTTATAAACAACCACAAATACAAAATAATTTTCAATTATTTTAAAACGAAAATGTTAAATGTACAATAGTACTATTAAAGCAGTATCTTTTGAACTAGATTTGTAGAGATTTTTCAATTTAATTTAATTATTTTTAGTGAATTTAGTGAATGTGAATCGATTAAAGATTCACATTTGTACACACGTTCGCCTATATTATACCAATTTAATGGCTAAAAAAATTGTTTTAAAAATAACCGGATTTAAATAAAAAAATGTCGTGAAATAGTGTCAACAAACATCGAGCAGCCAAGCGAAGAATGTTCGTAGCCGTAACTGATAGAAAACGCCGATTACGTTGCCGGCACAATTGTCGCATTGTGCGCTACGCCTACAACACTTTTACCAGATTTACGAAACCATTTTAAACGATTATTGTCGTTATTACCTCCAGAGTAGAACGTTGCGTGATAACAAGGAAATCGCCTAGAAGGTGCAATAGAAAAATGTCGGCTTAAAAATTATGCTAGCTTGTGGCTTCCCGTTGGTTTCAGATATTATGATATAGGCAACCTTTGTATATTTTATTTGTTTAATAATATTAATAAGATTTTAAAACGGTTAAGAAACTTTTTATCCAATGACTAGGCGTATAATTTAATAATATAGGCGTTTAACAGCGGTAGAGCCACGCGGCAGCTTTTGCTGTCGCACGGATGGGCCGGCTCGAACCGGGGTGGTACCACGACCTCACAGAATACCAGCGTGAAGTAGAGGTTTACCTCTGCGTTTCGCTTGGTGAGTGCAGGTGGCCGGAGGCCCTTTTTACTGGAAATGAGGCATTCCATCTTACTCCTCACGGGTGACAACGCATCTGCATTTTGATTCGCAAACGAGGATAGATGTAGATGTCTATGGGCCGCAGCAACCACTTACCATCAGGTGGACTGTGTGCTCGTTTGCCACCCTTATCCTATAAAAAAAAAATACTTAGAATAAGCAACATTTACCATTCGTTCACAGAACCGGTGTGCTCATAATTCGTACTAAATGTCATAATATCTAAATTAGTGCATTATCACTATTTAAGAAAACAACAGATAACACTTTTGTAAAAGTTGGTTGATAAACTAGTAGACAGCGCAACCAATTGTAAGTGGATGCTGCGGTCAATGAACTTTATGTCTATCCTCGATTAAGAATCAAAATGCAGATACGTAAAAAGGTTTTTAAAAGTAAAAAATTAAAAATTAAAACGCATATTTAAAAAGGCAAGGTATAATATTTAACTTATATGATTTTGTTTCATTGCGTTTGATTAATTAAGCAACATGTCTATTTCTGAAACGAATACTGGTTTTGAACCGATACCGTTTAAAAACTTACAAAAACTTGATTTCGTATCATAAGCATCAAATTATTTAGTGCCTGGGCAACCGAGTTTTGCTCGGCGTTACAATTTTTTTTTTTCCCAGTGATGACACTTATCTAGATCATGCTCATTTTAATGCTTGTTCGATTTTATCTTTAAATTGTACAAAATAATGGTATTTAAAGTATTGTGTTAGTTTTAATCCATTCTATCGTTGTTTATTTTTAATTTTATATGTTAGTACTGTTTTGTCTCATCGTTATTTTTTTTTATGTTGTGCATGCTGTGACTACCTGTAAGTGAGATTTGTAATTAGTCGTATGTAAAATTTATTAACACGTATATAGAATGTACTTATCTTGTTGGTAGTCCAAAATAAATGAATTAATTAATTAATCTATCTACCTACCTACCATGATCTTCTTTAAATCTTCAAATAAACTTGAATATATAATAAAAACCAGAAAGTAATATTAAAAAAAATTTCAAGGCCATAATTAAAACTACCTATAAATTACAAGCATCAGTACGTAATTTTATTTTTGTAAGTTTTTTGTATTTCAAATAAATTTCTTTCTTAACAAAAGGATTGAGTATGACTTTATTCAATACTAGTAACCCGCCCCGGCATCATATGGATAACACTTAGTATCTCTGGTTGGATCACCTGTCTCTATTCCTAGTCGCTATGTTGCTGATACAAACATCTTGAACCGCCGAGCCGAGCTATCAGTAGCGACGTACTCGTACCTAGAGTTCAAGTATACAGTCTCTGTGGAGGATGCGCAGAGTCAATTTTGACTAATAATACACTTGATTTTCCGACTTAATTGACAAATATCATCTATAACATTAACTACCTTATTTGCAAAAGCATTCATAAATTATAGACCTAAACCTACTTCGTGAATTAGTCTTTTGGTGAAAACCGAATGAAAACACATACAATTTCCTGAGATTAGTGCGAACATATAGACAAACGCAGCGGAGTACTCGAATTTATAATTTTTAGAGATATATAGATATCGTACTTCAATAATTATTATTATTCTATGTATTAAACGGTATAAAATTAGACCTACCATCGAATTAACCTTTGCTCTTCGCGAGATAGTGTCAAAAAGATTTCTTAGCTAAGCCTATATCGCTATGCTTGCTCACCCATTCGGGAAAGAAAATAATCATATTTCTTTTCTCCAGTGGCGACTCAAGTCGTGGAAACAGAATCAACCTTAAATTATAAAATATCCGTGACAAATTCTACTAAATTTTACAGTAAATTTAAATCTTAAGTACTGGTTTACCACTTTTGCTTGGCGGTGAAAGAAAACATCGTGAGGAAACCTGCATGTCTAGGGAATAAAATATGAGGAGGCAAGTGAAGTCGACCAACACGCACTGAAGCAGCGCGGCGGCAAGTTGCTCAAAAACTCAGAAAAGAGAAGAGTAAGAGCTTTCGCACAACAGTGTGACGTTTTTTAAACAACAACTTTACTTTTTTACCATAAAAACACTATTTATTCACTCCAGCGCCCTCAAATTATAGGTCTACATATTTCAGACATATTTTATAGCTATTTAAAAAACACAACAAATAGTAATACGTACTATGTGTTTGAACACTCTTTTATAACCAGAAATACCCTACGAAGGAACTGTCAAAATCTCGGTATACTATATCAAGCATGTTATGCTATTTTTAATTTTGTAAGATTATTTTATTGATAAGGGTGACAAACGTGTTTTTTATTGATAAGTGGCTGCTGTGGCCCATAGACATCTACATCTAACCTCGATTACGTATCAAAATACAGATGCGTTGTCAGCCGTGAGGACTGAGATGGAATGCCTCGTTTCCAATAAAAAGGGTATCTGGTTCTCTACACTCACCATACGAAACACAACAGCATCAATCTGCTATTTTACGCTGGTATTATGTGAGAGCGTTATCCTTCCCCGGTCGAACCGACCCATTCGTGCTTGGCTCTACCACGTAACGAAAACTGAAACTGATAGGATTTAGGCTTATTTATTAGGAAATTTATATCAACCTACAACTTTTAACCAACCCAAAACTAATTCTTCAATCAAAATCGTTTAAAATGTCTACTTTAAGCAGGCCAAGGCAGTATTTTAATAGTATACGCAGCCATATTAACCTTCGCAATCTGACTGTCGCCGTGACGTTACGCCTAATTTTTTTTCTTGGTCATGTTGATAATAACAGTTGACTTGAAACTCGAGAATCATAGATTAAATATTATGCGAGATTAATAATTATTTAATGATGGAGTGGTAAGCGGACGCGCGGGTGGACGGATGTGCAAAAAGATCACCGTGGAAAATAGCCCGTTTCCGTTATTTGCAGCACTATAATAGTTATCTATACATGACGTGATCATGCGACTAAAGCAAAAACGCTAGAAAATTACAAAAAAACCACTAACAATGGAATGTTTATCTTGTTAATCATTGTAATCGTTGGTTAAAAAGTTTCAAAAATACTTTTAAATAGACACACAAAAGACAGACAATTAGACAAACGAGCACTTTTTAAATTAACTGTAAGAAATACAGGGGCATTTTCATTTTCTATGCTCCTATTTTAAACTAGTAACTAATATTCTGTGAGAGCGTGGTTCCTTTCCCGGTCAAGCTGACCTATTCGTGTTACAGCCACAATGCTGCTGCTACATGGCTCTTTCACGTAAAATAATATTTATTTAAGAGTAGAGGGCATAGTAATAGTTCATACCGTAGAGCAATTCTTATGATAGAGTTATTCGAGAATCATGCCCGTTGCTCCCAAAGTCTTTTGTATTTATTTAAAGAGACCAAATACGGGAAATACATATAAAGGTCTAACGCTATAAGACGCTTAGATATTCTTGATATTTATGTTGTATGTCTATTATATCCTTAATATATCCATATGAAAGTTTGCTTACTAAATCACTACGTGTTAATTTAAAACACAATTGGTCACGATGCGGTGACAAATGGTGGACTTTATGCATCTCAAATGTTTACATTACAATACACAAGTTAAATATTATGAGTTAGGAGACGTTATCGGTATCAGGTGACACTAATATAATTTCACGAAAGAAAAAAATATATGAATAGAATAGAAAGCAGTTTCCAATTAGGGATCTCATTAAAGATAGACAATGAAGCTTTATTTTCTTTACCTCTAGAGTGTGTGCCCAATTGAATACTTATGCTGTATTTGCATAACAAATGCTTTAGAAAACAGCAAATGAAAATGTCGAATGTATGTGATGGTGATATAAAATATTTACATTCAAGCAGTGAAACTAATAGGTTTCTTTAAGTGTGGCATGAAATGGAACGGAATAATTTTTATTTTAGATTATAAATAACTTTTATTAAAAACTGAAAGTTATTTTTTTTTCTCACCACTAATTCAGAAATAGCCTCTGTACTGGGAAGAACCAGCAAGAACGCCAACGGGAGAATCACACAATATACTCCTACACTGTCCCAATCTGGTACTGCTTCTCATTAAATAGCAAAACAGTATTAAAGTCTTACACCGTAATTTTAACTTTACGGTTAACTGTTTGCATAATTTGTATTAAATATACTACACTACTATACACGACTATATGATATTTAAGTTTCTAGTTTTAGTTTTTTTTTTAATTATTATTATAGTTTTTAGTATTTAGTCTCATTTTATTTTGATTTAATTTGAATTATGTAATATGATTTAAGATATAATCATATTGTTTAAAAAAAAATTTAATATGTACACCATCAAAAAGTTAGGCAACGTACTCACTCCCCGCTTACTTCCTTTTCTAGAACAGGAAAAGGAAGTAAAAAGCAGTGAATGGCTATATTTATACATCTTTGCAAATAAATAAAATTGGAGTGTCTATTTATAATGTCAAAATAACAGCTTTAACTAAATGCACGTGAAAGTATTTTAACTAAATGCATGTGAAAGTATATAGGATACTTGTAACAAAAAAACAGTTTTAAAAATTTTTGTCTATCTGTCGGTATGTCTGTCTGTCTATCTGTCTGTTTGTTCCGGCTAATCTCCGAAATGGCTGGACAGATTTTGACGGGACTTTCACTGGCAAATATCTTACGTTATAAGGAGTAACTAAGGCTACTTTTGTCTTAGAAAAACGATTTTTTTTATAGGATAGGGTGACAAATGAGCACACAGTCCACCTGATGTTAAGTGATTGCTGTGACCCAAATACATATACATCCAACCTCGATAAAGAATCAAAATGCATATGCGTTGTCACCTGTGAGGACTAAGATGGAATGCCTCATTTCCAGTAAAAAGGATCTCCGGTTCCCTACACTCACCATACAGTGTTAAGCTGCTGTTTTACGCTGGTATTCTGTGAGAGAGTGGTCCTTCCCCAGTTGAGCCGACCCATTCATGCTACAAATATACTATTAATATAGTTGCACCATGGCTCTACCACGTATAATTCTACCACGTAAATTAGGGTTCCGCGCAAAATATCGAACTCCATGAAATCCAAACGTAATAAATTCCCGTGGATGAAGTCGCTGGAAATAGCTAGTAATAAAGAAACGTAACAATTCTATAATTTAATAAACGGCTCATACTACAATTACGAATTGTAAATTAAACAGTTGGGCGAAACTTGCACTTTGTATTATAAAATTTTTAATATACTCGTATATACTAACATGCTGTAATACTCTATTTCAACCCCTTAGGGGTTGAAATCTGGCAGTCCATTGGACCCCATTAATTTTAGACCTATTTCTGTACTGCCAACGCTCAGTAAAGTTTTTGAAAAAGTTATTCTAGATCAAATGTTAAGTTTTCTTTAATGTAAATATATTGCTCCATAAAAAGCAGTTTGGATTTACAAGGGGTCGCCAACTGATGCCGGTGTTGAGCTAATCAAACATATTTTCTGTGGATAGGAGAATTCAGAAGATATTTTGGGTACATTTTGTGATCTTGCCAAAGCTTTTGACTGTGTGTTCACCATGAGACATTAATCAGGAAGCTACATCATTATGGTGTAAGAAACATAGCGCTTAAACTTATTACGTCATATCTAAATAAAAGAACGCAAACAGTTGTTATTAATGGGAGCAGTTCTCTCGGATCGGTATTATCTATGGGTGTTCCTCAGGGCTCAATTCTTGGTCCCTTTCTGTTATTAGTTTATATTAATGACTTACCTTACTTAGTAGCGAATAACCATGATATAGTATTAATTGCTGATGATACTTCGTTGATTTTCCAACTTAAAAGGCAATTATTGAAGTATGACGAAGTAAATAATTCTATATCAAAAGTATTACATTGGTTTAACGTCAATAGTTCGCTTTTGAACGTTAATAAAACGAAATGTATTAAGTTCACTACAACTAATGTTAAACAGGTGAATACCAGTGTGCTTTTAAAATGGAAGGAGCTGGGCCCTGTTGAATCCACAATTTTTCTCGAAATTGCAGTTGACGTGAGGCTTCTATGGGGCCCTCATATATCTAAACTAACTAGCAAACTTAGTCCTGAGGCATATACTATAAAAAAGATTAGTGGCATTATATGTGTTGAAACAGCTAGATTCGTTTATTATAGTTATTTCTATAGGTGTAATGCGACTGACATTAAAACCATCTTTATTTTACAACAGAAAGCCATAAGAGCAATTTATAGCCTACATACGAAGGAATCCCTTAAGAGAAAATTTTAAAGAAATAAATATATTAACATTGGCCTTTCGATATATTTACGAAAATTTAATGAATGTAGACAAAAACAATTTATTAAAAATAGTGATGTAAATACTAGGAACAAGCACAAGTTAGTTATACCAGTTACTCGACTCCAGAGTCAGTAATTCCTTCAGGGGGCAATGTATACGCTTTTACCTATCAAAAGGTTTAAAATGTTTGTAACCAAAAATTGTCTAGTAAGGGTTATTATACTTATAAAGAGTAATAACCCCTGGGAATGAAGTGATCGCTGCCATGTTATTTCTAAATGTTTTTAAAATGGAAGGAGCTGGGCCCTGTTGAATCCACAATTTTTCTCGAAATTGCAGTTGACGTGAGGCTTCTATGGGGCCCTCATATATCTAAACTAACTAGCAAACTTAGTCCTGAGGCATATACTATAAAAAAGATTAGTGGCATTATATGTGTTGAAACAGCTAGATTCGTTTATTATAGTTATTTCTATAGGTGTAATGCGACTGACATTAAAACCATCTTTATTTTACAACAGAAAGCCATAAGAGCAATTTATAGCCTACATACGAAGGAATCCCTTAAGAGAAAATTTTAAAGAAATAAATATATTAACATTGGCCTTTCGATATATTTACGAAAATTTAATGAATGTAGACAAAAACAATTTATTAAAAATAGTGATGTAAATACTAGGAACAAGCACAAGTTAGTTATACCAGTTACTCGACTCCAGAGTCAGTAATTCCTTCAGGGGGCAATGTATACGCTTTTACCTATCAAAAGGTTTAAAATGTTTGTAACCAAAAATTGTCTAGTAAGGGTTATTATACTTATAAAGAGTAATAACCCCTGGGAATGAAGTGATCGCTGCCATGTTATTTCTAAATGTTTTCATAACAGTTGTATAATATATTATATTGTAAATTGTGCTTTTAAAAAAAAGTCCCTCTGGGTTTCTTGCTGGTTCTACCCAGGACAGAGGATTTTTTTTATAGGATAAGGGTGACAAACGAGCACACAGTCCACCTGATGGTAAGTGGTTGCTGCGGCCCATAGACATCTACATCTATCCGCGTTTGCGAATCAAAATGCAGATGCGTTGTCACCCGTGAGGACTAAGATGGAATGCCTCATTTCCAGTAAAAAGGGCCTCCGGCCACCTGCACTCACCAAGCGAAACGCAGAGGTAAACCTCTACTACACGCTGGTATTCTGTTAGGTCGTGGTACCACCCCGGTTCGAGCCGGCCCATCCGTGCGACAGCAAAAGCTGCCGCGTGGCTCTACCACTGTTAAATTTTGTTTTAACAATGTTTAAAATGTTTTATTGCGAACCAGTGGTAAAAGTAAAAATTTACTCTTAATAAGTATTATGTATTGTAATCTATATTGAATAAAAATGATTTTATTCTATTTTATTCTATTCTATAAGAGAGAATTTTTAATACTCATTTTTAATTACTATTACTATTAATAAAACTCTGTATGTATTTTAATTCTTACGAGTTTACTCTTAAGATATAATTATTAACAGGTAATTGTAAATTGGATATTTGACATTCTAATTAATCAGTCATTCATCATTAATTTATAGATAGTTTAATCTCGTATAATTTTTATATAAATTCAATACAAATGCTTGTTTAGGCATTTCAATTGACTAGTGTCAAATGTCCATCGGTAGCAAGCATGAAATTTTAAAGCACAAATAAAAAACAACTGCAGTGGTTTTGATATTTCCATTCCAATTTGCATTTTAATTTATCATCTATTATGTCTTTAATTTACATTTAACCAGTTTGAAAAGTAGCAGCAATTTGACTCTATTTTCTTGTCCCGTTTTTATTATAAGACATTATATTTATATTTATCGAATGAGTATTTATTCTCAATGGTTTCATAGTTAAAAAATTTAAACTGAAATCACTTTATATTCTTTGAATATTAATTGAGTCATAATCCAATCAATGTGACATACAGACAGCCCTTCACAAGTCTACTGCTGATCATAGGCCACGCTCAAAGAATGCCTTGACCTTGAATCCATCTATATGTAAATAGTTTAATTAAATTATGCTAAGTGTAACGGAAAATGTTCACGAATCAAGGAATCAAGTTTTATAATATTTAGGTTTATACATTTACTTCACTTTCTATCACGCCGCGGTGGTAATATGTCATCTAACAAGCAAATCGTACATTCGAAACGCATCTGTGTCGCCATGTTCCGTTGTGTTCCGAGATGCATCCACGACCCGGGGTCATTAACCGCGTCCGCAACTTTCGCCACACATAACATTTTCGCCAGCTCTAGCCAGCTCCGCTATGGCTGTAATGCAGGTACTGTTATTATTTATCGCGCACTAAACATCGAACCATAATATCGTTAGTTAGTTCAACTCGCTGTGCTCTCTCATTTTCATTTCCTTTGTTGACATTTCATGCTAACTTTTAAGTGGTAGAGCCACGCTGAAGCTATATATCATAGCTACATCAAGAATGGGTCGGCCCGGTTGCGGTAGAACCACTCAAAGTACACCAGCGTGAAACAGCTGAATAATATTGTTATGTAACGTATGGTGAATGTAGAGAACCGGAGACCCTTTTTTACTGGAAACGAGACATTCCATCTTTGTCCGCTGGGGTATCAACGCATCTGCGTTTTGATACTTAATCGGGGTTAGTAGATGTTTATACTTCTTAACTAACTTATTCTATAAAAAAAACTTATACTTTGTATATTGCGCGTAGAAAAAATCATCATTTTTTATCATTACACGTCTAAACTTTTCCGGGATATTAATAGTATGCTAAAATAAGGAAACAAAAATTTGAATTTGATTTTTAAGTGTTGATTATATCGAACAAAGTATAAGATATTTTTCTACCTGCCAGCCCTGCACTTCCAGTATAGGAAATACTTCAGTTACTACTTTAAACACATATTAACTACTCATTCACGTCATCTTTATATCGAGTTTGTTATTGTAGATGCGTAGGTCCATAGAAAATAACGAGGACTCGTACATTGTTAAAAGGTACAAATAAATATAACCATCATATTCGATATCTAATGGATATGTAAAACTGTTTGAGATGAAACATGTAAATAATATACAAAGAAAAATAGTAAAAATAGATGAAGAACTAGCTATCAAATACTGTCATAAAAATCCGATTCCTAGGTTGAACGCTGAACACATAAAATTTTGCGCAAAAAAAAACATAAATGATATTATTTGCACCACATATAGAACTAATATAATAATGATATTTTTTTTTACTTACACTTTATTCGTGTAAAATACATAGTTATATACAATATTAAAAACTATAATAATAAAAAAGAAAACTAAAACTAGAAACTTAATTATCATATAGTCCTACTCCCCGCGGTATCGTGCCAAGAACGCTGGCTGCATTTCCCCGCTGAATGGCCATACTTAGCCTTTGAGCGAGAAAAGAACCAGCCCTCTTATCACCAGCAGCAACGACCAGCCGCGAATAGGGTTCCTTTAGGAACTTCACCGCACGTGGACCCCACGGACCGATAGTCTCTACAGCAAATGGCACAAATATGTAGTCATCTCTCAGAGACTCATACTTGCGCCACTTACTCAGTTCAGCTACCTCTGATGCCGCCCCGGCTCTAAAAGAGGTACCCCTGAGATGAGAGGCCGCCAGAGTGTCTACGCAAGTAGCATCCCACACTAGGGCTTTACCTCTCTCCCAAGGGACCAATGTCATACCGTCGGGTCTCCTGCCATCGTCCCTAAATATTCCACAAGGCTCTAAAACCGAGGGAACATTTATAGAGACAAGAGCCCTTCGGATGACATCGTTCAAAGAACTCTGTCGTGAAAACCTAACATATTTATTTGCGTAAAATTGATATGAATTCTGAAATAAAAATATTAAATTATCATCTTTATATATGTATATATAAGTAATTATTCTGTCATTGTGTATGTAACTGAACTCCTTCTAAACGGTGGGACTGATTTGGATGAAATTTTGTGTGTGATTAAGTTAATCGAGAATGGTTTATATTCATAATTGGACCCGGTAGATGGTACTCTTGTCAAGTACAGTAACATTTCATTGATATATAATTTAATTTTTATATGAATTTCTTATCAAAAACTTGTTTATTATAAAGCCATGAACATTAAATGCACAAATCAATGAATACTTTCGTAAAACTCATTCCATAAATAGGTTAGGAAAAACAGAAATTGTGGATGCGATAAACACAGAAGGTAAGACTAGATAATATTCACATTATGTTATATTGGCAGAAACAAAATCTTTTTTATTCAATAAGAGTTATAAACAATACTTACTGAAAGTCACTCTTTTATTTAGTTACCACTGGTTCGAAAAAAACCTCTGTCCTGGGAAAAACCAGCAAGAAACCCAGCGGGATTTTTTTTAAATAACACCTTATAATAATGTAATCACAATTAACCACACAAAACAAATTAGAAATAGCTTGGTAGCGATCACCTCATTCCCAAGGGTTATTATCATTTGTCATCCATAAATATCTTAATATTATAATAACCCTTTTTATACAAACTTTTTTTAATAAAGTTTTTGAACTTTGAACAGGTCAAATTTTTCTGGGATTTTGTTGTAAAAGCGTATACATCGCCCCAAGAATGAATTACTGACTCGGTGGAGTCGAGTAACTGGTACTACTAGCTTGTGTCGTTTCCTAGTATTTACAGAATGAATATCACTTACTTTTGTATAACTACCTTTATTTTTGTGTACGTACATTACATTTTCATAAATGTATTGAGAGGCCATATTTAATATATTAATTTCCTTAAATTTTTGTCGCAGCGACTCTTTAGGTTTTAAATCATAGATTCCTCTTATGGCCCTCTTCTGTAAAACAAATATATTTTAGTAAAAGTCGCGTGTCTCCATAGCAAAATACCATACGACATTATGCTATGGGAATAGCTATAGTCAACAAGCTGTTACCACACTGGTAATATTTCTAATCTTTTTTACAGCATATTATTATTTTTATTAACAGTGGTAGAGCCACGCGGCTTTTGCTGTCGCACGGATGGGCCGGCTCGAACCGGGGTGGTACCACGACCTCACAGAAAACCAGCGTGAAGTAGAGGTTTACCTCTGCGTTTCGCTTGGTGAATGCAGGTGGCCGGAGGCCCTTTTTACTGGGAATGAGGCATTCCATCTTAGTCCTCACGGGTGACAACGCATCTGCATTTTGATTCGTAATCGAGGATAGATGTAGATGTCTATGGGCCGCAGCAACCACTTACCATCAGGTGGACTGTGTGCTCGTTTGCCACCCTTATCCTATAAAAAAAATATGCTGCAGAACTAAGTCTGCTTGCTAATTTTGATATATGTGGGCTCCATTGAAGCTTCGCGTCTAGTGTGATTTCAAGAAAGATGGTGGTGTCGACAAGACTCTGTTCATCCCAGTTTAAATTTACATTAGTATTTAATTATTTGACATATGTAGTCATGAATTTCGTTTTTGTGCCATTTCGTTTTAGGGCCATTTAAATGACATTAAACCAATTTACTAATTTAGATATAGCATTATTTACTTTGTCATATTTTAATAATTATCGTTTTAATTTGAAAATTAATGAAGTGTCATCAGCAAATAATACTATATTATGGTTATCCCCTACTATGTAAGGTAAGTCATTAATATACATAAGAAACAGAAAAGGGCCGAGAATTGAGCCTTGAGGCACGACTATTTGTACTATCGACTCGGAAAAGCTCATACTATTAATGACAACTTTTTGCGTTCTGTTACTTCAATATGAAACAATTAATTTAAGAGCATTACTTCTTAGACCGTAGTGTTGTAGTTTCCTGATTAATGTTTCATGTTGAACACAATCGAAGGCTTTGGATAGGTCACGAAATATACCCAAAGCTTGAAGATAATAACGAAATTAGCTACTACTTACTAATATAAAATTAAGTTACCAAGGCTACGACTGGTTTTAGTTATTCGTTGCGGTTTGTGGTAATCAAATCTAATTTATAAGTAAAAAACTAATTATATAAAAAGGATTTTAATTGGCTTATATATAATATACATTTTGATGCGTATAAGGCCCTTTAAGATAATATTTTGAGCAAATGTATAATCTGAAGTAGAAATTTACCCTGAACTAAACTTCCCTCTATTCGATCCATTCCATTCGATCAGAAATAAATTAATCGTATTAATACAATCTGGATGTTAGCTAGCTGTACAAGAGTGTTGGCGTTCGCAGTTTTTTATTTTATACAACTGTTATCAGGAGATGCTGCTACTCATCTCCTGCTTCAGTTTCCTTCTGCCGCCTCATGCTACACCCACGTGATGAGGTAGTGGATAATCTTTCACCACCACTGCACGGTTAGACTACACTTATAGTGACCCATAATAAGCAATTTTTAACAGCGTTTTTCTAACTTACTGACTTACTTTTTCAAACTCTTATATTAGCATGTATTAATTTGTGTCGAATTCAGAGTTACACTCATTGAAATTCTTCTATAACTTGCCTTGGTTAATTAAATTGAAACCAGGTTTGAAGTTAACAAATGCGCCAATTAATATAACCTTCTGATTTCTTCATAGTACATCTTACTAACCATAAAAGAGGGCCTGTTAGAATCGCTTTGCGCAACATTTGTGAAGAGATTCAAGGTGAGCAGGTCGCTAGTCGTCGCGCAATGTGACTTCGTCCAACTTTAAAACGCACAAAACATAAACACGACTCTATGCTCTGTACAGAATAATATTTAGTATTTCACTGTTTGAAAGCAAAGATTATCTGGTTTGTAAAATTATTGTAATAAAAACCACAAAGTAACTAGTAATAATACTAGTTAGAACAAAAATATGACATCAACGGTAATAGGTTCATATTATAATTTCAAGGATATCCGCCATAACAATAATACTTATCTTGTTCATTTTCCAAACCAAGCAAAATTCTTGTCTCTGTTAAAAATTCTTTCTTTTTAACACACTTTTATTAGCTTCGAGTGTTTTTATCTATCTATCTATGTGACGGAATCTTTTAACGAAATTTTCACCAACTTGTAGACGGCCGATTGACTTGAAAATTTGCATCTCGTATCGAGGACCGACAACAATAAGATAATTTAAATACTTTATCGTAATATACTGATCAGGATCTCAAGGATAAAATAAAATAATTACACGCTTTATAGTAACTGAACCCGTATGTATGTATTAATATAATGGAATTTTTTAATTGAATTTTCACCCACTTCTAGAAGTCTAATACATCGTAAACGTGGTAGAGCCATGCTGCAGCTATATTAATGGTATAATTGTAGCACGAGTGGGTCGGCTCGACCGGGAAGGACCACGCTCTCACAGAATACCAGCATAAAATAGAAGTTTTCTATTTTATGCTGAAGAGAGATTTAGAAAAAAGGCATTCTATCTTAGTCCTTAGTGACAACGCATCTGAATTTTGATTCGTAATCGAGGATAGATGTCTATGGGTCACAGCAACCACTTACCATCAGGTGGACTGTGTGCTTTTTTGTCACCCTTATCCTATAAAAAAATCTGTTTGATTTGAAATGCGGACGTATTAGAACCGATGAGAATACAATTATTTCATGACTAGGTGGTTTTTTTTTTATAGGGTTAGGGTGACAAATGAGCACACAGTCCACCTGATGGTAAGTGGTTGCTGTGGCCCATAGCCATCTACATCTATCCTCTATTACAAATCAAAATGTAGATGCGTTGTCACCCGTGAGGACTAAGATGGAATGCCTCATTTCCAGTAAAAAGGGCCTCCGGCCACCTGCACTCACCAAGCGAAACGCAGAGGTAAACCTCTACTTCACGCTGGTTTTCTGTGAGGTCGTGGTACCACCCCGGTTCGAGCCGGCCCATCCGTGCGACAGCAAAAGCTGCCGCGTGGCTCTACCACTGTTAAAAAAGGTGTGACCTAGTATTTTCACTAGGATCATTACAGCTCCTGATTAATGGTGTGCTGTTTAAGTTTTTTAAACTCTAGTACTATTATTGTTTCTTCTTCACTTTTTTAATTAAGTGTTTGTATTATTAAGGTAACATTGCAGATATTATATCACTTTCAATTTTTAAGTTGACCACACGCGCTACTAGGTCAAACAATCTTCTATTTAAACAAAACCAAAAATTTAAATTCAATGCGTAATAAAGAATTCCTTCCACGAAGGCTACTTAGTCTGAATCTCAAATAGAGAGTCAACTAAAACAGGGGGTCGATAAACTGAGCGGCACAAACACGTTTGCACATCACACATAACATTTATTTCAAAACTACCGTGTATATTGTCATTGCATAATCATTATTTGCAAATTTTTCTAATACATCAATTGAAGTGGGGAAAAATATCAAAACAGACTTTAATTTTTTTCAGTTCTGGTTGAAATTAAAAAGTAAATATAAAAAAGCAACAAAACCGCTTTACTTTGCAGATATTTTTAAAGTGGGCACAGCACACTCCTAAATACTAAGTAATTAGGCGAAGGTGGAGTAAAGCGAGTAGCGAGGAAAAATGGTAACTCATGCTACTTCAATGTTCCGATAAAGATTTAATGATACTACTAACTACTATCACTATCTTATCTCTCTTATACAAAGTTTTCAATGTGCCGAACGAGAATTGACTGGAACCGTTAAGTGCATGTTGTAATACGGTTGCTAATAAAATAAATAATTTAAAAAATTAAAAACCTGACTGCAAAGAAAACAATTTTAAAGTAATGCACTAACCAGACCGAAAGAAGGTTGAGAATAGAAAACAAAATTTAAATAAACTATAAGAAAATAAACTCTACGTCGATTTAACAGACTATAATATTATGCGCTGAAAGCCTAAGTTAAATACCCGCATTAAATTTAGTAGTAAGCGGAATCCATTAATTTTCTTTCGGTTTATAATTTGCAATTGGGTTCCGCCGGCTACTAAACTTAAAGCGGGTGTCCCGACCCACTCTTACGAACTAAATTTCAAATGATAGCACGAGGTCCGACACAAACATGGCCCATTTTTACGCTATCAAAAATGTTTCAATCAATTTATTATTCCTAATTAAATTTAAACATATAACTTATATAATCTGTAATTCCCATTTAATTTCATTTATTTTGATACCCTACTCGATAGGTTTGGTTAATTTTTTCCTATTAACGTATTACTATTTTGCGCGAAAAATCCACTATTTTGTTTGATTTATTTTCACAACAGCTATCTAAGAACACTTGAGTTTTCAAAATGAATAAAACGATACCTTAAATGTTGAAATCCATCCAGCCGTTTGGAAGATACGAGTTAATAAAGAAATTTACAAAACATCCAAAATACGCGCGAAAAACATAACCCTTCCTGTGCAGTCGGGTAAAAAGATATTATTTTAAAATTTTATCCAGTCTTTAGGATAAATAGGATAACATTACTATAATAATAATATTATACATATATGTTAAAAAATATTAAATAAATTTAAACGTATTATTTATGTCACATACTTTCTTCTTCATCAAGCCATAAATGGCTACTGCTGGAAATGGACCTACCGTTACAAAAAGGATTTGCCATATTCGCCTTAACAGGCGGTTTGACAATGGCAGTATCTTTGATGCTTTGATTATCCACAATTTCACTAACGTAAAAAGGACGGTTACATCGCAATTTGTCGCAAGCGAGAAGATCCTTCTAGCATTTTCGGTAGTTGCCTCTTACGTACTTACTTACTCTACTTACGGGTCCAAAAGGGATTATGGTGTCTTTACGCCACTACTATCATATGTTTTATCTACTTAACTCAGAAAACGAAAGCAATTAAAATTGCTACTTACATTAAGCAGGCCGTCATTTCCATAACTTCTTCCTTCCAGGGCGAGCTCTTTGTCTAACATGGCGTCCAGTTGCTCCAATTGGTGACATGACGCGCGGGCAGCAACCCAACTGGAGGCCAAGATGAAGGCACCGAGGATAAACGAAGCGGCTATTATTGTCAATGCAGCGATCCTGGCAATCTGGACTGATGACGAGGTCTTTTGACGGTAGGCCTAAGGAAAGAAAAATAATTAAAGTAACTTATAACAACAAATCACTTCTTACTATAAATCCTTTACCTAAGTCGGTTCTTAAATACTATCCCACCTCAAGGTAAATTGTGTTGTGGCCGAAGATGATAAAGGGTACTAATTTAGCTTAACAAAAGCCTATTCACTTATGCCTTTAAGACATTCACATGGTGATTGGATAGAAAGAAAGACAAAGAAGATACTGCTTTTTTCTTTTTTAATTTTAATTATTCGACTTCATTGTTGTACTCATAATTATTTAGTAAACCGTTTGTTTCAGATGCGTGACAAGAAAGGGATGGAAACTGGCCGGACATCTGGTTGTCCGATGATGGAAAAAAAAGAAAAAATTAAGTCGAGTAAATAACTTTATAGTTACAAATAGCTATATAATATAATTATTTAATCACATTTTTCACGAACTTCATCTTCTTTAGAAGCTTATAGTCTAACTTATCTATTTCTACATAAACCTTTTAGATTGTGGGATGGAATTCTTTTGATAAAATAAGTGTGAAAAATGATTACACAGTCCACCTGATGGTAAGTGCATGCTGTGCCCTATAGACATGTACATCTACCCTGAATTAAAAATTAAAACGCAGACGCGTTGTCACCCCTGAGGACTAATTAAGATGGAAAGCCGCGTTTTCAGTATAAAGGCTCTGTGCCCAAGGTGTGACTCTACGGAAAGGGGAATTGCTGTATTCACGATTGCTTTAGACGATTACTGAGACAATATTTCAATATTTTATGCAGGATAAGAATGTTTTTCATCCTAGTCGTCCAAATAATCTTGATTCCTTGCAGATGATGAATAAATATGACTTTGGGTCATAGTGACTGTTTACCATTACGTAAAATGCGTGTCCGTAGGTCGCACAAAAACACTGCAAGATCGTTAATACTACATTATTATGATCAAGCTAATCAACAATTTTCTACATTATTACTAATGGCCTTAATAACATGAATCACTAATGGGAACATTTTAAATCCGTGATATATAAAACTTGTTTTTGATTAAAACAAGTATTATTTTTTATTAAAAGTTAGGTTAGCCCAATATTGTGCACAGGCTTCTCATTTCTATGAGGTTTATGGAGCAGTTACGTCGCTGCTATAACAGTGTGAGTTGGCAACTTCACATAACCTCAAAACATTTTATTTTTCCTATGTACAGGTTTACGAAAATACAGTTGGCAAATTGATGTGTGCTGGCAGGCATCTTCGCCGTAATAAAGTATAAAACACCGCAGCATTATGCTGCATTATGCGTTCATTAAACTATTTACATAACTTATTTCTTAAATAATATAATTTAATTATGAAAGTAATAATTACACCGCCTAGTATTTTTTACAAGATACAACATTAAAATGATATTTATGCAACTGCCGCAAACGCTTTACATGTATTGTTGGGTCGTATTCCACTGCGAATTTATGCAGTAATGTCGCGTAAGTTGCGTTCACTTTATTAGTTAGAACTTGGCAACGATCCTGCGAGCAAATCTGTTTGCATCAATCTCAACACGTTTCCTATACTTGGCACAGCGCTGGCCTTGACAACTAAGAAAACATCTTAGTGTATTCTACTCGAGAAGACCGTCACAATTATTCAACATAGTAATAAGTAAAGAAAAGATAAACATAATCTCAGGCTTTAGTGCACCAATGACACATAATCAAATGTATTTAGCATGTTAGTGGAAAATTCCACAAAAAAAAAAACAAGAACGAATTTTATTTCAAAAGTCTTCAACATTTGACTGGACTGGTTCACGAAGCATACTGTAAAGACTTATCACTTTAGCGATTTGAAAAAAAATATAAAGATTTCGTAATGGCAATAAATGAATTATTTACATCCGAATTTATTGTAAGAGCACGTACTGGGTTAATCATAACAAATTAATTTTGTTATATGGCACATATTTCTACACACACTTCGGAATATAAGATTGATGGGAACCTATATTTTTTTTAGTTCCTACAGACCAACAAATGGCCATAGCATTTTCTTGTGCATAATGAAATCCTATATGAAATCTATCAAATGAATTATTGTAACACGTTTACAAAACTGTTCACGCAATGATTTAACAACAAACGATTTAAAACAAATGAGTGACAAGCTGCAGGGTTACATAAACTCCACGGAGTTGTGGCGCAGGCGGCGCTATCTCTGCAGTGAAAGTTTTTTTAATGCAATCGGCATTCGAAATCCAGCAAAATCTTTAGCGAGCATAACGATGTCAATTTCAACCTCTGTATAATTTGTTTTGCCAACATGCCTTAAGCATCTCCGCCGATCCGTGTCTAAATAAAATTTCCACAATATTTACGTAACAGCCGGTATTACTTTCGGAACATTTAAAATTAAACTGAAAAACTATTGGATAATATTACATTTTTTTTTTATTACAAGTACAAATTCTAACGACTAGATAATTAAAAATAATATAATAATTTATACATATTAATAGATTTTCAAGTTGGTGCTCATAGTATATCGATCTATTGAACGTTGTCATCTAAATATGTAGTTAAATTAAATTCTTCACCCCCTGTTTTCCTTTATTTATATGGGACACCTTTGAATAGCCTATTTAATAAAAATAGAATAATTTAAATCAGTTCAGCCATTTCCGTAAAATCGGTGAACATACATAAAAAAGAACATACGCGTCGAATATGGAACCTTCTCGTTTTCAGAACTAAAAATATCCTACAAAATCAACAATTTAAATATTTTAGAATATTTCTTTGGTATGTATATATGTATTGATCTAACTTAAAGAATCTAAAGAGGCTAACTCCTAAAGTCTCTTTGTTTAAAGTTATTGCTCAGAACAAGCTATTTTAGTACTGAAAACTATCTACCATAAAGTGGAATGCTCTCTGACTATAGATTTATATGAAATGAAAGTAAGAAGATGAGTCAGCTATCCATATTAAAAAACTGCGATTGAGAATAATACAAAGCTTAGCTTTTTTGTTATTCAGGTTGTTTTGTTTTTATTTATTTTTTCTGTTGTTTCTATTTTTCTGTTTGGTACTCACACACAGACAAGATTTGATGGCGTTGTAAATAAAAACGTGTAATGGTTTCAAAACTAGCGCGTTGACTTATTAATAACATCTGCACGAATCGATGATCAAGGCATTGTTTTCATTCCATAAACGTATAAGTGTTTTTATTTGATGTTGACAGAAATGGAAAAAAATGTTCCATTCGCCCCTTAAAAAGCTTTGTCCAATATTTCCCCATTGCTACTTATATAATTTCTTAACACATAAGAAAAATTTAAATAAAACCTTATCTTAATGATACTACTTTGCATGTGCCATAATTAAAAAACGACGACGTGATTATTAAGAAAATTTCCGAAAGTTTAGAACGTACTTAAATATTTTGGTATAAAAGCAATATCTTATTATACGAATCATTTTAACAATGTTGGAGAGACACGAACTGACGATTTACACTATGGTGTACATGATAAAAAGAATATCAGAGATGTGTCATAACCTCTGAAAGTTAATATGAAATACCCCACTGTAATTTTGTACTGGCTCTCTACCAAATAGTCCTAGTAGATGCACTTACGTTAGAAATAATTAAAAGTATATAGTACCAAGCCAGACAAAATCCTAGTCAAATATAATCTTTAACTGTTAACAAAATCTCTTTCTTAATCGGACGTAAAATAATATATCAACGCTTAAAAATAAAGTGATAGATAATAACTATCTCGTGTGGTGACATGGCAAGTGGCATTTACGAAAAGCATAAAAGAATCCTGATGGATAGACGGGGCCATCCCCGTCCCCACCGGAAAATGCTCATAAGCAGTAGGCTTTTGTGGGCTGATGAAATGTAACTAGATTAACAAATGCGCAGCGTCAAAATGGCAAGGGCCTGGATCGTCACTCGATGGTAATTATAGTAAATACTTCTTTTTGTATGGAGAGGTCAATTTTCAGGAGTGGCTGTTTGTAAAGTAGTAAATTATAATCATGTTATAACACACTCTTCTTATATCACAGCTTTACAGCCTCTCTCTATATTACAGAGTGTTTTTGTACTACCAGTCCCTGCACTGTTGTGTCCTCGTCTGAAGGGAATAAGAGCCAGTATACTACAGCCTGTGGGGCATTCCATCTTAGTTTTAACATGTGACAACGTATTTATAGTAGTGATGCAACGAATACTATTTTTACGAATACGAATATCAAAACCTACTATTCGGCGAATACGAATATCTCGCCATGGTCATAAAAAACTAATTTATTTCATTATTTTCTATTGTACTAATAATTAAAATTTACAATAGGCAAATTTTTATTTAAAACACATAAAATTTGTAGATTTTTTGATTTTAGGCGATTTCTTTTTTCAGTTTGGATGTTCCTAGCCGTTGAAAAAAGCATTTCCGAGACAACTGTACATAGTTTCAGTGAAAAATATTTTTGGGAATCCCCCATCGTTGAGGCTAGCTAATGGCCAATACACACGTATTTTTACGCGCCGACGACGCGTGTTATACACGTCCGCCAGTAATTAGAGTTGCGTACAAAAATATTAGTTTTTAAATATCCGTGATCAGTATTAGCCGAATACGATTGTTCGGTAAATGTCTACTATTCGGCGAATACGAATATTCGTATTCGTATTCGTTGCATCACTAATCTATAGCGTTATTTCTTTGAAATCAGTTTTTCAGACCTTAGAACTTTAGTAGGAATGTAAATGCGTCTGTCACTTTGGTTTTACAAAATAATAAGGTTTTTATATAAATTATAAATAACCCCTGATGACTAGTTATGGAAAAAATACCTCAATACACAAAAACTATTAATCTAGGTGCTTGTGGCATAATCTGTATACCAAACATGCATTATTACTCATGAGATAGAAAACTGTACAGAAAAAATTTAAAATTAGAATTTTGATTTGTAGCGTTGCAGAAGAACGGAACGAATAAGTAGCACTATGAAGCAAACAAAGAGGAATCTATTTTAAAAATAATATGAATAATTAAGGTAAAATATTTGGACACATAATGCGACCGATAATTTAATAAAAGCTGTTATACAAGGAAATATATAATGGAGAAGAGACGAAAGTAACATATAAATATGTATTATAAGTAACAATTTAAATGTCTTGTTATACCAGAATATTGAAGAAAAATTATTCCACCCGATAAAAGCTTAGGTCTCAAATCTAAAATGATGATTGTTGAATACTAAGACAGTCCAATTATCATACATTGTTTGGAAACGTATCTAAACACCATCGTGTATTTCGACTGTTATTTAACTTGCAAGTCGAAGCGCCCATGTAAACAATTAAGTTTTTTTATGAAGTCGCTAAAAGTACAAGGATGTGACGCAAGCGCCATTGTTGTGTCCAGTTGACTAGCCAATACCTACCGATTTCACTGTAATGCGCGTTTGTTTTATTGTAATGCTGGGTTTTTCCTTCAACTTGTCAACAAAAAAAAATATCACGTTCTTGGGTAGCTCAAATACCGCTGCATTAATAGTTTAGTATAAATAACGCAAACAGCTAAAAGTTGTTAAAGTTTAAACAATAAAAATGTTTATGTTTTTAGTTTCCGTTCAGGTGTTTGACTAGTTTTAACATTTTTCCGTTAAGCGGAAAGTGATATCCCCTAATTTCCTTTATTTGATAATATGTATCATTAATGATATATTTTATATACAACATTTTTATATTTTTATAGAACATTATTTACATATTTATATACATTATATTTTTTTCTATAACTTTATGCAAATCATCATCATTACCTTACCAGACTCATAACATTAATGCTCAAATACACCAAAGTCGATGTGTTAAATCTGTCAAATTTCCAGATGATCTTACACTATGCCATCGAAAAAACGACTTACTGTGATGAATTTCTTACTACATGTCAATTTTTTCATAAAGAAGGCATTTAAATGTATTTAAATTTACTATTTGGATGTAGTTTACAAACTTCTTTATACATTAATAGCTATACAAAATAAAATGCAACAAAAATACTTTTGCTCAGAAGTCTTTATGCTCCTTGCGACAATGTCACATGACAATTGGTAATTATATAATAGATGCATGGTTATGATAATAAATGTACAACTACAATAGAACAATGAATTTCTCACATTTATAGGCGCACATCTCATGGTAAGGTGTTCCCAGAAACGAACATACCTAATAAGTTAAGCTTATGTTCAACGTTACTTTTGAATAGTGTTTAAAATACTCTTATTGTGTTGCATAAACAAATCATTCAACACTAAGAAAATTTCAAAAATTGATGAGGATTGTTTTAACTTGGAAGAATCGAAAATTTCGTAAATTAACCATTTGATTTATTAAACATTTGTCCTATAGACTTTTCTTACGACAACCAAAGAACGAAATGTGACGATAAATTCTCATACGACACCATAGTTATATTTATTTACATAAATTAAGAAATAAGCAACGAATGTTATATCATTATATTACGTACATATTTCTTATATAGGTATGAACGGAAATGTTAAAAAAGTTTGAACGACATATTTTTAATTAACTTGAAATTCGGTGAAAAATATAACGATTATCTTTAAAAAAATTAAGTGAAAGAGTTAATTGCAGAATTGAATTGGATGAATAGTGAAACACAGGAGGTAACTCATATTCTTAAGCCATAGTTTACAAACAGGCTGCTACGCGTCACCGGCCGCATAACCACCGCTAGAGAGAAAGGCGCTTTCCCGCATTGATGGTGCGATAGGTCATTTGTGAACTGTCATATTGTTGTTTAAGTAAAATAGTGGACAAAAGAAAATATTGTTTTATAAAGGTCAATAGATTCATATTGATCATAAATGAATACAGTAAATTAAAGGACAGTATAGTGTAGATATAGTTAAAAGTATAGTTATAAAAAAAATTAAAAAGATTATAAACTCTAATAAGCAGTTGTGCAAGAGATGTGATAAAATTTACATACACGACTTTTTAGTCTAAAGCGACAAGATAGTATTTAATATTATATTATTTAAGAGAAAAATCACAAATCTTACCGGTGGCGGTTCGGAAGCGCTGTACACTTCCGATGGTGGGTATTCCGGCTTCATGGTTATTGTAGCCATTGAATCTGGCTGATGCTCCTTCTCCATCACGGGACTGTCCTAGTCAAAAAAAGTTTATATTTTCTGGTATACGCGCGTATCGACTGACGTTCTAAACAGGAGTGCGGTAAGCAAGTGAACGGTGTGGTACAGCGTAGGCGCCGCCGTGGTGGGGTCGGACGGTACAGTGTCGCGCTTACAAGGAGATGGTGATTGTATGATGCACTGATGTTCGAGCTTTATTTGAATAAACCTTTGTTATGTACATTCATATATCACAAAATAAACATCTTATAATGTACAACTTAATTAAATTGTTGTTAAGTTTGATTCAAAATATACGATCTCTTTAAAAACCAGCGATATTTAAAAATGTTTCTTCTACTATCCTTATTTTCGTAAATGCTTTTGTTTGCAGTTTTGTCTAGCTTTCTTTTCCTCTTGAACACCTAAATAAACTTTAGTATAAGACTTTTTCAACGAGATCAGATGTTACACGTGTTTTGTGAAAAAAATATAAAAGTTTAAATAGGCGTAGATTAAATAGGATTTTTTGTATAGCAGCTTATACGTATATACTTATAGCATATACATGGTAGAGCCATGCTGCAGCTATATCAGTAGTATAGTTGTAGCACGAATGGATCAGCTCGACCGGGGAAGGACCACGCTCTCACAGAATACCAGCGTCAAATAGCAGCTTAACACTGCTGTGTTTCGTATGGTGAGTGTAGAGAACCGGAGACGATTTTTACTGAAAAAGAGGCATTCAAACTTAGTCCTCACGGGTGACAACGCATCTGCATTTTGATTCGCAAAAGAGCATAAATGTGGATGTCTATGGGTCACAGCAACCACTTACCACCAGGTGGACTCTGTGCTCGTTTGTGACCCTATTCCTATAAAAAAAGCAGTATCTCCCGTGCTCAATATTTACAATATATTATCGTATATACCGAATAGCCAATTCTGCATTAGTAATACGATATGAGCACAAAGATTTTTTTTATGAAAGCGAAGGCAAACGAGTATACTGTTCACCTGATGGTGTGTCATCACCTGAGAGATCACCGTTGCCCATGAACATCTGCAACACCCGTGAAATTGCAGGTGCGTTTCTGGCTTTTTAAAAGGAGTAGAATAGACTAGGAGGCTCATATTTCTTGGAGTCTTTATTGATTATGAAAAACTGCAGGCAACAATAAATTCTGTAGTGTGGTCGTCCTTGGCAGAAAATTGCGCGTAAATCGCACGGTAGTGGATCACCAACCATCTATATGATGAGGATGGTATTTCCAGTTCAAGAAGTTCAGAAGCTTTTTAAATGCCGATTTAGCCTTTCCTTCCAAGTAACTGCATAACTTTACGTCACTTGAAATGTCAACGCTAAGGATACCGATGCATGATGAGACAACAAGAGGAGTGCCCTGAAATTAAGGTGATATGAGAAAGTGGTTCTTTTTAGCGAAAAACGCGCAATCCACACACAAGTCACCCCAATTAAAGACTTTGTATAACAAGGAATCGACTTGAAACACACGTTTCGCGTCGTGTTCCCGAGAAATATTGGCACGGTCGATGATCATCGCATCGTCAGTGTTGTCGTCTGCATAACACTTCGAATCCTAGATTATTGTATATATTTTAGAGAACTGCGAATGCTATATAAGCTGGGTGTAATATGTGCTAACCTTTTGTGATATTCAGTTATAGAAGGTTATTTTCATTTGCCAAGCGCATGTTACGTACAGCATATTATATTTCAGGTAACTGTTTACGCAACA
Organism: Parnassius glacialis; assembly: GCA_033319125.1. Taxonomy (NCBI): domain Eukaryota; kingdom Metazoa; phylum Arthropoda; class Insecta; order Lepidoptera; family Papilionidae; genus Parnassius; species Parnassius glacialis. The sequence goes on from JAVANC010000018.1 coordinate 24,650,850, forward strand.
CAACTAGTATCTATTTTTTTTAAAACCTACGAACCTTAGGATAAGGAAAGCGTTCGTTGGGGCGTGCGGCGTGGCGGCTCGTGTATGATTAAACTCTTGCAACTAAGACACCGCAATTCAAGACACCAAGACAAGCACGTGGTAAATTAGCATTAATATTGCAATTAAAATTTCCGAAAAGTAGTCATGCTACCGTTTAGATATCATGGAGTCAATAATATAGAAGATCAGTAATGTTAAGGCTGATTTACGGGGACAATATCAGGCGCCAGTGCTGGCACCGACGACTGACTTGCACCGTTTACAGCAGTAGATGTTGCTGTTGGAATAGAGGGTGCACTTACATAGGGGGCACATACAAGTAATATCGAAAAAGAAATATAGGCTATCAATATTAAAAAGAAAGCTTCATTGGCGACGTTGTTACTAGCTCCAACTTAAATGTTTTAGGTGTTGTAAATGTCAAAGTTGCTATTGGGGAGGAGACTAAACTTGTCACACTGTACATAATATCAGGTAACCAGCATCACTTTTAGGCAGAGAGTGGATTTTTATAGGATAAGCGTGACAAACAAGCACACAGTCCACCTGATGGTAAGTGGTTGCTGTGGCCCATAGACATCTACATCTTCTTCTTCGATTACAAATCAAAATGCAGATGCGTTGTCACCCATGAGGACTAAGATGGAATGCCTCGTTTCCAGTAAAAAGGGTCTCCGGTTCTCTACACTCACCATACGAAACACAGCAGCGTTAAGCTTCTATTTTACGCTGGTATTCTGTGAGAGCGTGGTCCTTCCCCGGTTGAGCCGACCCATTCGTGCTACAACCATAATATAGCTGCAGCATGGCTCTACCACGTAAAAAATAAATAGTTTTAATGTTTTTCATGGCTTCAGGGATTACATAATATATTACACATGACACATTACAAGTAAACCATGTATCTCCACGTAATGTTTTACATACACCTCTTTTACAGTCACTTTTTGAAAAGCACACTGCCCTGTTCGACGACTAAAATGAAGGCAACATTAAAGGAGCTCCTGTTTCATTATATGTCAAAGAGTAACTTTATGTTATAAACTTTATTACCTCCATCTTCGATTGCTCGTACCATCTGTATACCAATGAGCTTCAGCTATACGTGCAAGCTGAAATAGGGGTTATCCATAATGGGATTAAAAAATTAAAATGAAAATTTATCAGCTATCAAAGATTGGTGAAACGGATTGCCGTGTAGTGGCGGTCAAGAATATCCACTACCACATATCTTTCCGTGGGTGTCGTAAAAGGCGACAAAGGGAAACAGGCAGCAGATGGGCAGCAGCATCTTCCTGATAATAGCCAAAATTACAATAAAAAAACTGCGGTTGCCAACCCGCTCGCCAAGCGTGGCAACTATGGCAAATACCCCCTTATGAAGAGAGTAAGAAGGAGATGGCCCCAAGTCCCCGGCGGCCATGCTATTCCTGGCTACGGTTGCGACCATGGTGACGGCGGGGCAGAGGGTGCTAAGAATCTCCGGTGGAGGTTCGGTTGCCACCTTAGATGACTCGACCTGGCGACGTACAACGCACGCACCCTGAGGACTGACGAGAAGATCGTGGAGCTGGAAGAAGAGATAGACAAGTTACGCTGGCATATTATAGGATTATCCGAAGTCCGAAGAGAGGGGGAGGACACGCTAATCCTCGAATTCGGCAACTTGCTCTATCACCGGGAGGGCGACCATCTGTCCCAAGGAGGTGTCGGATTTATCGTCCACAAGTCTCTCGTTAACAACGTTGTGAAGATCGGGAGTGTGTCGACGAGGGTTGCGTACCTTATACTCAGAATCACCAAACGGTATTCGCTGAAGGTCATACAGGTTTACGCACCAACCTCGGCACACCCCGATGAGAAGGTGGAGGAAATGTATGAGGATATCTCTAGAGCCATGCATTTCTCCAAAACCCAATATACGGTGTTAATGGGAGACTTCAAAGCAAAACTAGGCACAAGAGAGAACGGTGAGCTGAAAGTAGGGAAATTTGGAATAGAGCAACGGAACTCAAGGGGCCAGCAGCTGGCCGACTTCATGGAGAAAGAGGGACTCTTTATGATGAATTCTTTCTTCCAGAAGCGGCCCCACAGGAAATGGACCTGGTCGAGCCCCGACGGTTCCACAAAAAATGAGATTGACTTCATTATGACTACAAGACGACAACTGTTCAGTTATGTCTCCGTGATCGCGAGGGTAAAAACTGGTAGCGATCACCGAATGGTTAGAGGCACACTGAACCTAAACGTTTAGTTGGAGAGGTCTCGTCTAATGAAGTCAACGCTTCGTCCCCCTCGTGCTCTAGTTCAAAGTCCCGAAACCTTTCAGCTCTAGTTACAAAACCGTTTTCAGTGCCTGAAAGACTGCAATGAAGTGGACGATATAAATGATAAGCTCGTGGAAACTGTCCATGCGGTCGGAGCTAAGCTCTGCAAGACCCGCCGCATAAGAACACAAAAACTCTCCGATCACACTCTTAATCTCATGGCTGTTAGACGGGATATGAAGCTGCAGTCTTCAACAGATTTGACAGCATACAGGCGACTGAACAGACAGATCTCCAAATGCATGCGGCGGGACTTACGCAACTTCAATACAGCTTGTATTGAAGAAGCGATCGAGCGGATCCAAGGCTCCAAAGTCTTTGCCAGAGATCTGTCTGCCAGAAAGAGCCCACTGTTAAAGCTGAAGACCGAGTGTGGCAGCATCGTTTCCAGAATACCTGAGATTTTGAGTGAGATTGAGAGGTTCTATGGACAGCTGTATACGTCATCGTTGGAGCCACACTCAAGTCTGAGTAACGATCCAAGAGCGAATCTTATCCGAAACTATTTTGAAGATATTCCGGACGTTAGTCTGAGCGAGATTAGAATGGCTCTCCAGCACCTTAAAAACGGCAAGGCCCCAGGCGAGGATGGAATTACAGGAGAGCTTCTGAAAGCGGGTGAAAAACCGGTACTGAAAGTCCTTCAGAGGCTCTTTAATTCCGTCGTCCATGGTGGTACTACTCCGGAGGCGTGGAGCAGAAGTGCGGTGGTCTTGTTCTTAAAGAAAGGCGATAACGCTCTCTTGAAAAACTACAGACCGATTTCCCTTCTGAGCCGCGTCTACGTGCTGTTTCAATACACCTCTCTGCAGTTGTATAGGTTTCGTACTCTGGTTCTGTACTCGGATAGCCATTGTAGCCCTACTGTTCAAACACTTCAGCACTTCTATATACCGGTAGTCAACTTGGCACCGCTGAAGGGACTGTAGCACCGCCCAAATTTCGACAGAATCAAAGGCTTTCTCATAGTCCACATACGCAAGGCAAAGTGGCAGATTGTACTCTTCTGTCTTCTGTACAATTTGCCGAAGGGTGTGTATGTGGTCTATGGTACGAAAGCCTTTTCGGAAACCGGCTTGTTCTGGAGGCTGGAAGTCGTCGAGTCTGCGTGCGAGACGATTCGTGATGACTCTCTAAAACAGCACGTAGACGCGGCTCAGAAGGGAAATCAGTCTGTTGTTCTTCAAGAGAGCGTTATCGCCTTTCTTGAAGAACAAGACCACCGCACTTCTGCTCCACGCCTCCGGAGTAGTACCACCATGGACGACGGAATTAAAGAGCCTCTGAAGAACTTCAAGTATCAGTTTTCCATCCGCTTTCAGAAGCTGCGCTGTAATTCCATCCTCGCCCGGGGACTTGCCGTTTTTAAGGTGCTGGGGGAGCCATTCTAATCTCGCTCAGACTGACGTCCGGAATATCTTCAAAATAGTTTCGGATAAGATTCGCTCTTGGATCGTTACTCAGACTTGAGTGTGGCTCCAACGATGACGTGTACAGCTGTCCATAGAAGCTCTCAATCTCACTCAAAATCTCAGGTGTCCTGGAAACGATGCTGCCACACTCGGTCTTCAGCTTTGACAATTGGCTCTTTCTGGAAGACAGATCTCTGGCATAGACTTTAGAGCATTGATTCCGCTCGATCGCTTCTTCAATACAAGCTGTATTGAAGTTGCGTAAGTCCCGCCGCATGCATTTGGAGATCTGTCTGTTCAGTCGCCTGTATGCTGTCAAATCTGTTGAAGAGTGCAGCTTCATATCCCGTCTAACAGCCATGAGATTAAGAGTGTGATCGGAGAGTTTTTGTGTTCTTATGCGGCGGGTCTTGCAGAGCTTAGCTCCGACCGCATGGACAGTTTCCACGAGCTTATCATTTATATCGTCCACTTCATTGCAGTCTTTCAGGCACTGAAAACGGTTTTGTAACTAGAGCTGAAAGGTTTCGGGACTTTGAACTAGAGCACGAGGGGGACGAAGCGTTGACTTCATTAGACGAGACCTCTCCAACTTAACGTTTAGGTTCAGTGTGCCTTTAACCATTCGGTAATCGCTACCAGTTTTCACTCTCGCGATCGCGAGACATCACTGAACAGTTGTCGTCTGGTCGTCATAATGAAGTCAATCACATTTTTTATCAAACCGTCGGAGCTCGACCAGGTCCACTTCCTGTGGGGCCGCTTCTGGAAGAAAGAGTTCATCATAAAGAGTCCCTCTTTCTCCATGAAGTCGGCCAGCTGCTGGCCCCTTGGGTTCCGTTGCCCTATTCCAAATTTCCCTACTTTCAGCTCACCATTCTCTCTTGTACCTAGTTTTGCATTGAAGTCTCCCATTAACACCGTATATTGGGTTTTGGAGGAATGCATGGCTCTAGAGATATCCTCATACATTTCCTCCACCTTCTCATCGGGGTGTGCCGAGGTTGGTGCGTAAACCTGTATGACCTTCAGCGAATACCGTTTGGTGATTCTGAGTATAAGGTACGCAACCCTCGTCGACACACTCCCGATCTTCACAACGTTGTTAACGAGAGACTTGTGGACGATAAATCCGACACCACCTTGGGACAGATGGTCGCCCTTCCAGTGATAGAACAAGTTGCTGGATTCAAGGTTTACCGTGTCCTCCCCCTCTCTTCGGACCTTGGATATTTCTATAATATTCCAGCGCAATTTGTCTATCTCTTCTTCCATCTCCAGGATCTTCTCGTCAGTCCTCAGGGTGCGTGCGTTATAAGTTGCCAGGCCAAGTCGTCGTAGGTGGCAACCAAACCTATACCGGAGATTCTTAGCACTCCCTTTGTTCTAATTATTGGGTAAATATAAATATACTTTCATAAACTGAATACTTTACTAAAATAAATAATAAACTAAAGTCTAGTTCAGCCGTTTTGTTATTAAAAACTTGCAATACTGCATTGCGCAGTTCGGCATACATTTTTCGAAAATATTTTTATTTTACCCAAACGATGCAGTTGTCGTCATGGGAGCGTATCAAATTAGACTGCGCGGTTTGTTACCTCTATGTAACAAGTAGCAGACTATTGCTCGTATAAATTTGAATGTGTTTTGTTTATTTTAGAAAACATAAAATATAACTAAACCTGGAAAGATTAATTCAGTTTGAATGGCTATACCAAAGTAGGTTAAGTCAGTTTGTTAAGCAGAACCTAAATTAGATATTAAATTTTCTATCTACGCCCATATTTTTGGTCCGAGTAGCTCGTTGTTCTTCAGACTCTACCTACTTCCTCGGGAATAATTGGCGTGACACTATGTATGTAGGTATGTACGATTCATGTAATACGGATTGTATTAGGTTTTTACTAATCTTCATAAAAGCTTGAAATAAGCTGTAATGTAAATAAGTTATTTTTATTTAAGGACGTGTATATACGTTCCAAGCGCTGATTAGCTCAAAACAGTATTTTTCAAACCAGTAACGTCAATCAACCGCTTATCTTATACAATTGTTAATTACTCATAATTTAAGGAAATTTTGTGTTCGAAATAGTTATAACAGATTTTTTTATATTAATACTAGCTACCCGGCAAACGTTGTTTTGCCATTAATAAAAATCACGATTAAAAAACAGGGGTTGTACGTAGAAAGGTGAAAATTTGAAGTTATATGTATTTTTAATGCTAAATCATAATAAAATAAAAATAATTTTTTTTTTCAAAAAGATAAAAAAAATATTTAAGGGTGGGTCACCATCGGGTTATCATTAAAGGGTTTGAAAAATAGATGTTAGCCAATTCTCAGACCTACCCGATATGCACACAAAATTTCATACAAATCGATGGAGCCGTTTCGGAGGTGTTTGGTAACAAACACTGTGACACGAGAATTTTATATTAATATAATATAAATACTGTCTTAATAGACAGTATTTGTGGATGCAAATTTAAGAAACAAAAAATACCATTAATATGGCAAGCTCCAAGAAAATAGTTACTTGAAAAGATATTTTTATTTAGTTATACATGTAGGAAATTAAAAATTCATACCATGTGAAATTTTTTCGAAAATGCTGTGGATATAACGTCATCATTTTCATCAATCTATGTTACTTAATTTAATATAATTATAGCTTAATATGTTAGAAGAACATCTTTTTTAACTTTTACCATATAAAATTAAAAATTAAATAGCTTTATTATTTTTCTATAAATATTTTAAAAGTACTATAAAACGTTTTGATCAATTTAAAATTCAAATTAGACAGACCATACATAACCAGACATATCTCCAAATGCATGCGGTGGGATTTAGGCACTTCAATACAGCTCCTATTGAAGAAGCGATTGAGCGTAACCAGGGCTCCAGTCTTTGACAGAGATCTGTCTGCCAGAAAGAATCTACTGTCGAAGCTGAAGACCTAATGTGGCAGCATAGTTTCTGGGACACCTAAGATTTTGAGGGAGATTGAGAGGTTCTATGGGCAGCTGTACACATTATCGTTGGAGCCACGCGCAAGTGTGAGTAACGATCCGAGAGCAAGTCTTATCCGACACTATTCCGATGATATTCTGGACGTCAGTCTGAGAGAGATTAGAATGACTCTTCAACACCTTAATAACGGCTAGTCCCCGGGCGAGTTTGGAATTATAGCAGAGTTTCTGAAAGTGGGTGGAAAACCGGTAATTGAAGTCCTTCAGAGGTTCTTCGATTGCGTCTTACATGGTGGGACTACTCTGGAGGCGTGGAGCATAAGTGCGTTGGTCTTGTTCGTTAAGAAAGGCGACAACGCTCTCTTGAAAAACTATAGACCGACTTCTATTCTGAGCCACGTCTACGTGCTGTTTTCGAGAGTCATTACGAATCGTCTCCCACGCAGACTCGACGACTTCCAGCCTCTTGAACAAGCTCGTTTCTGAAAAGGCTTTAGTACCATAGACCACATACATATCCTTCGGCAAATTATACAAAAGACCGAAGAGTACAATCTACCACTTTGCCTTGTATATGTGGACTACGAAACTATTTTGAAGATATTCCGGACGTCAGTCTGAGCGAGATTAGAATGGCTCTCCAGCACCTTAAAAACGACAAGGCCCCAGGCGAGGATGGAATTACAGCGGAGCTTCTGAAAGCGGGTGGAAAACTGGTACTTGAAGTCCTTCAGAGGCTCTTTAATTCCGTACTCCATGGTGGTACTACTCCGGAGGCGTGGAGCAGAAGTGCGGTGGTCTTGGTCTTCAAGAAAGGCGATAACGCTCTCTTGAAGAAATACAGACTGATTTCCCTTCTGAGCCGCGTCTACGTGCTGTTTAAGAGAGTCATCACGAATCGTCTCGCACGCAGACTCGACGACTTCCAGCCTCCAGAACAAGCCGGTTTCCGAAAAGGCTTTAGTACCATAGACCACAAAGACACACCCTTCGGCATATGTACAGAAGACAGAAGAGTACAATCTGTCACTTTGCCTTGTATATGTGGACTATGAGAAAGCCTTTGATTCCGTCGCAACTTTAGCGGTGCTGCTGTCCTTTCAGCGATGCCAAGTTATCTGTCAGTATATCGAAGTGGTAATTCGAAGTACTCCGAAAACTTTTTCAAGCTACTGGACTGGAATAGATAGGGTATATCAATAGCGATTACAACACTCACCTTCGATTTGCCGACAAGACAATCCTTATAGCAGAATTGCTGGAGAACCTAAGCACTATGCTCAATGATCTCAATAGTGCTTTCCAACAGATAAGTCTTAAGATGAACATGGACAAATCAAAGATCATGTGTGTAACGCCCATATCACACCTATGCCCTTAGTTGTTGGGAGTACTGAGCTCGAAGTTGTTGACGAGTATGTTTGCCTGGAACAAATAGTCCGACTAGGTAAGTCCAACTTTGACGTCAATCGAGGGATTCAACTCAACTGGGTAGCGTTCGGCAAATTACGACACATCTTCTCGTTAGGTATACATAAAAACTTGTAAACGAGATTGTACAACTAGTGCGTGTTACCAATGATGACTTATGGATCTGAGACGTGATTCTTCAATGCAGGCCGTATGAGAAATCTAAAGGTCACTCAGCGACCTATGGTGAGGGCTTTGCTCGGGGTTTCTCTACGTGATAAACTTAGAAATGAGGATATCTGCGGTAAAACCAGAATCGCCGACATAGGCCAACGGATTAGTAAGCTGAAGTGGCAATAGGCCAGGCATATAGCTCGAAGAACTGACAACAAAAGTTCTGACCATTTCAAATCGGGAAAAAAGGTTCTTGAGTGGCAGCGACGTACCGGTAGGCTAAGTGTAGGGCGACCCCCCACTAGATGGAGTGACGACTAGGTAATACATGCAGGAAGTAGATGGATGCGTGTGGCTCAGGACCTTCCTTAGTGGCATTTCTTGGGGGAGGTCTATGTTCAGCAGCGGACTTGTGAAAAGCTGTAATGGTTATAACGATGATAGCTAGTTATGCATGATTACACATGAATAACAAGGTTTGTGCGCTTAATAGTTTATGATTTAACTCCAGACATTTTAAGAAAATCCTAAGTGCTGAAGAGATAAGAGCGGAAAAGTTAAAAATAATTACATTTTGTTTTATTATTTTACTTTAGGTGTTTACTTACTTTGTATTTTTTTTAAATTCAGACACTAAAATGAGCAATTAAAGAATGTTAGTCCAAAGATAAGAGAATGATTGAAATTACTTGTGCAGCAGTATTAACAAATTAAAAATAGCTGGACTTCATTAAAATGATAAACTTCTTTGTAAAACGTGTGGTGAGAATTTAAAGCACGTAACAGTGCTCTAAGGCGATAATAAAACGGGCATAAATCAGGAAATTATATCAGAAATTATATCCACTGGTGCTGGATATATCCAACGTCATAGTGCTCTTGCCTATGGAGACATCTCTCTGCACTTCTGCGGTTGTATGAAGCAATGCGTTATTAAGTTTGCCAATGGTGGGAATAAACGGCGGAGAATTATACGAGGGGAGGTCAGAAAGTTCGCGGAATGACAGGGAAGGGAAATGAAACATTAAACTATTTTTTCTTTTCAATGTATTCTCCCTTAACCCTAATATATTTATTAGATCTGTCAAATAAGTTATTAATACCGTATAAAAAAAAGATTTGTCTTGGGCGTCAAAATCGTTGCCAAATTTTTCCCACGCAGTTCTTTCTTTATTTTTGGAAACAAATAAACCTAGCAAGCTAACAGCATAGCAAAGTGGCGAAGCAATCAGCTTTGTAGCGGTTTCTAACGGGAAAAAAAATTTTCAAAATAGGGGTTTCAGATGCCTGGGTGATCAGTAATCGATTGCTGAAAACAGAATTTGAAAATTCGAAACCGTTCTCGAGATATTCGTGGGACAGACGGACGGACGGACGGACAGACGGACAGACGGACAGAAATCGTGAAATCAATAAGTGACTTTTTTTTATAGGATAAGGGTGACAAACGAGCACACAGTCCACCTGATGGTAAGTGGTTGCTGCGGCCCATAGACATCTACATCTATCCTCTATTACAAATCAAAATGTAGATGCGTTGTCACCCGTGAGGACTAAGATGGAATGCCTCATTTCCAGTAAAAAGGGCCTCAGGCCACCTGCACTCAAAAGCGAAACGCAGAGGTAAACCTCTACTTCACGCTGGTATTCTGTGAGGTCGTGGTACCACCCCGGGTCGAGCCGGCCCATCCGTGCGACAGCACTTAATAATAGTCGTTTGGGGCCAGGTATGGGTTGTAGGGTGGGTGGTGCAGTTGTTCAAAACCGCACCGGTGAATGGCAGCCGTCGCAACATGGGTTGTGTGCACGGGCGCATTGTCGTGCAAAAGGAACGAGCTTGTAAGCTTTTCTCGACTTTTTTCTTAATGGCTTCTTTTAATTTATCTAGTAAAGAAACTTAACTCCCGTTATCCCGAAACACCACGTTCCTTATAATCAATCAAAAGGATACCTTCTGTATCTCAAAAGATCGTCGCCATGATTTTTCTGGCCGATTGAGACACCTTATACTTCTGGGGGTGTGTCTTTTTTTATGCCACTGCATCGACTTTTGTTATGACTCAGGTTCATAATGGTGAACCCAAGTCTCATCGACAGTTACGATTCGGGCCATAAAAGGAGGAACCTTTACTCTCCACAGTGGTCCAAAAACTGGCGACAACTTTCGACGCGCTCGTGTTTTTAATGCGCAGAATGCATTCTCGGAACCCATCTTGCACAGACTTTAGTCATGCCAATGTGTTGATTTAGGATGCTTAAAATGGTTGTTTCTGATAGATACTCCAACTAATTTTGATACAATTTTTCAACTTCTTCGATTATATCTGCTGTAGTAGCCTCAATCGGCTGTCCAGGTCGGGGGTTATCTTCAATGGAGTCCGTCCCTTGTTTGAATAGGGCGTACTATTTATAAATCATGGATTTCCCAAGAGCGGAGTCCTCATAAACAGCTGACATCTCTTGAAAAATGTTTTGAGATGTCTTTCCTTGTTTGGTGAGAAACTTAATCATGGCGCTATGTTGAATTTTCTCCATAGTGGCCAGTTTCTTCCTGGTTGACTTGTTTACTCGTTGATAACTCAAAAGCTAAGGACCCGATTAGGCTGAAACTTGGTATATATACTAACAATGAGTCACTCAACTAGCGCCCACCTGGCTGATTAAACTCACCCTCGCCAACCTCGCCATTTCGCGAACTTTTCGACCTCCCCTCGTATGTTTGAAGCTAGGAAAGAAGAGGTGGAGCATGTAAAACTCATTGGAAATATGTTATCTCAAGTATATTGAGTAAACTTTCATACTACTTAAGCCACGATGCTTCCCCTGATGCTGCGACAGTTGGTGACCAGCACAGTAAAGAATTCCTGTTCTGTGGGGTGAAAATTTAATATTTTGTAACATTTTACTGATCAAAAAAACAAAGGAATTGAGCCACAAGATCATACGTCATTCAAGAAGTTTTGTGGGTTCAACAGGTAAAGGGCCTTTGATTGCTGACAGAGATACCAGTAATTATGCTTATATCAGAAATATTCGACCTACTATTATAGTTGGTGAAGTCTCCAGAACAGAAAAACTTTATTGAAATGAGCATTGTTTTACAAACTCTCTCTTGATAAATAGAAAACAAGTTAACATCTTCATGGTTTGCCAAAGTTTGCTAGCGGCTTGAAAATACCAACTGTGCTCTCCTTGTTAAGCAATTACGGTGTGGTTACAATTTAAATAATGTGCAATAAGCATGCAATTGGAATATCTAAATTCGAGCACGTTGAAAATGTAAACACGTTAAAAATTTATTGTTATGAAATACACAAAAAGAAAAAAAAACAAAGATACATAATAAACTAAATAATTGTATATATGATGAGAATAAAATGTACTGAAAGTATATCTTTAATCGTTTACTATTAGGTATAGAATAGAAATAACTAATCTTAGTTATTTCTATAGATACTCATACTTCGAAAACTGAGCATGTCGTAAAAAGCTTCTAAAGTCTCTAAATATGAACTTTCTAGTTTTGCGGCCATGCTGATCGTTATTCTTTCATAGAAGTAAAAATTGTTTCAACCTCATATTTTTAAGATTTAACCTGCCCTCAAATGCTTAATACAATCATGCTAGTTTTTAAACGAATACGAAAAAATGCAACACTAACATGCAATGCAACACAACAAAAACACTACACCAATAAAGTATATGTAGAATGCGTAATGAGTATAGTACAGTGACTAATTTTGTAGTTAGGAATAATAATTAATTCGTTTACACGAACTAATTATCCAACGAGTCGAGGATAAACTAGTAACGGAATACGACAAGCGCACCGTTCCACGTCAGAACCAAGACTGCCTTAACGGCGGCCGCTCCGTCCGTTTTATACAAGCAGGACGGGCGCCACCGCAGGTGCAATGGCGCAGGTGTGCGGAATACGTGTTATTTACAAGAATTCTGTCTAACTGCACCAACGGCTATCGCGCCGCACGTGCAATGGTGCTGGTCCCGTCACGGCCATACTGACATGCGTGCGTCCTCGCACGCGCTCCATCACAATTTTAGTTATCTGTAGACAAATACACATCGTTCGACTATCCTGACATAACAGCGTCTGGTCCGGTCTATATTGACCCTTCAGACTTGGGTGACAATCAGTTTTGATCCGGCAGTAAGCCCTACAAAACTTTAATCAACTTTATGCGAGATCGGAATGATTAGTCTGTAGCTTTTCTATTTTCTGTTTTTTTTTCAAGTACTGTTTTCGCTAGTCCAGAATCACTATTCTCTATAGCCATTACTGTCTTATTGTAAGTCCATCTTTGATTTCAGTTCCGTCCTCCATGGCGGCTCTACTCCGCAGCCGTGGAGCAGAACGGTGATCTTGTTCTTCAAGAAATGCGACAACGCCCTATTGAAAAACTACTTAGAGTTTTCTTTTTGAGCCGAGGTTACGTGCTGTTTTCGAGAGTCATTACGAATCACTCGAATCACGCACGCAGACTCTGTGACTTCCAGCCTCACAAACAAATCTATTTCTTTATATTTTACATTCCCTTCGGCAAATAATGCAGAAAACTTTCTACTTTGTCTTGCATTTGTGGACTATTCTACTATCTACACCGCTTGCATTAGAAGACGTTTTCAAGCTACCGGACTGGAATTAATACGGTATTAACATCAATGGCGAGTACATCACCCGTCTTCGATTTGCTGACGATACAGTAGACCTCAGCACTGTGCTCAATGCCTCAATAGTGATTCCCGACGGACAGATCTTAAACAACAAAGGTTATGTGTTCTTCGTGGTAGAACCACGTTGTAGCTATATCATGCTTGTAGCACGAATGGGTCGGCTCGACCGGGGAAGGACCACGGTCTCACATAATACTAGCGTAAAATAGCAGCTTAGTGCTGTTGTGTTTCGTATGGTGTGTGTAGAGAATCGGAGACCCTTTTTACTGGAAACAAAGCATTCCATTTCAGTCCTCAGGGCTAACAACAATTGAATTAATTGATGATAAATGTAAATGTCTATGGGCCATAACATCCACTTACCATCAAGTGGACTGAGTCCCACTAGTCCTATAAAGAAAAAGTTCATGACACACCTATGCCGGTAGTTTTTGGGAGCACTACGCTCGAAGTTGTCGCCAAGAATGTTTACCTAGGACAAATAGTCAGGTAAGACCAATTTCGACAGAGAAGTCAATCGATGGATTCAACTCGGCTGGGCAGCGTTCGAGAGATGACGACAAACACACAATGATCTTCTCGTCAGGTGTACCTCAAAATTTGAAAACAAGATTGTACAACTAGTGACCTGGTAAAATATGCAGGAAGTTGATGGATGTAGGTGACTTCAATTGTGCTTTGTGTCATTCCTTTGGGGAGACCTATGTTCAGCAGTGAGCTTATGAAAAGTTGTACTGAATAAAAAATATCTTGGTTTTAATAATATGAAATTTAAAAAAAAATACTTAACACGCATTGGTTATGAGCTGTGATGATCCTAGCTAGTGAGATCCTGCTGTCGGTTCTTAATACGTTTAAAAATTTCAAATTATTCTGAGGTTTTAAATAAAAAGAGTGTAATAAATATACAAAACTAACTGGCACCCGGCGCGTTGCAGCCGCAAAAGAAATAATTGTGGAAATATCGTTTTAAATTTGGAAGACTTATATTGTTTAAATATAAATGATAATTCATAGAAATTGAATGATATATAACATTTTTGTGCGGTACGATATGCGCGCCACCTACTGTAAGTTAATTGTAGATACCATGCCTATAACCTTCGCGGAAGTGCAAGAGATATATTTTGACAAACTTTCACCACAATCTAATGAACGTTATGGCAGTACATAAAATACGAACAAACAAGAATTAATTTTTATATATTATATTATTTAGATGTTAGTTGTAAAGCATCACTAGGAGCAAGCACAACAAAAAGTCGTGACCGCGGCTGCGCAGTTGTCGAAATCTATCGATTACTGCCGTCGCAATTGCAGCCATTACTCCGTACTTTTTAACTAAGTTCAAAAAATTAGGAGGTTCTATATTTGTACGTGTATATTTTTTATGTATGTTCACCGATTTCTTGAGACCGGCTGAACCGGAACCAATGTAAATCTTTTTTTTATTACAATGTATATTTCAGGGGTGAGTCCCTAACAGATTTAAGGAAAAAATTCACTACTAAAGATACAAGATATAGATAAGAAGACACAAGAACAAAATTTATATAATAGTTACAATGAGATGGCTAGTGTTTGCTGTTCGTTTGCATACTTTGGTGTTATCATGTAATTACATCCCTCACGTTACACTGCTGTGTAATTGTGACGGGGACATATTACGGTATGTTCGAACTGTAATTGCTTCATATATGTACCTATATAAGAAGGGCATATCTATAAGAAGGCGTATGGCTATGTGTGTACTTTTTGTGTTTGTTAAATTTCTGAAGATTCTAAAGATATCTGGGCAGCTTTATAATTTTTTTTAAATAATTATATTATATTGGTATATTTTATTGGAGGGACCCTTTTTACTGGAAACGAGGCATTCCATCTTGGTCCTCAAAGGCGACAACGTATCTGCATTTTGATTTTTAATCGAGTATAAATGTAGCTGTCTATGGGCCACAGCAACCAGGTGGACTGCGTGCTCGTCTGTCACCCTAATTCTATGAATAAAATGTGATTTGGTTATTATTAGTTACTGTTGTATGTTAATTTTAACATATTATTGTTACTCTATACATATAATAAATATTGATATCTAATATATAAAGTCGTGTCTGTAATTCTAATATTTTCTGGGAAAAAACAATTTCAGGGAACTAAAGTAAAGGGCACTGAGGCCAAATTTGTGGTTTTTAGGATTTTTGTCTGTCTGTCTGTCTGTCTGTGTATCCCCCATTCACATAAAAACTACTGGAAAGATTTCAATCAAATTTTGTGCGTAGGTAGTTAGGGACCCCGGGGCAACTTAAAGACTACTTTTAATCCGATTACGGAGCTTCAAAAAAGGAGGGTTAAGTATTTTACTTCATCATGATGTTAATTTCTATTTAATATTATTGATTATTGATGTTTTTTTTTTAAATAAATAACACATTTATAAATAAAGCCTAAAATTAATTTAACAGTTACGTAATAATTTGAACTACGCCGAAAATTTAAGTTTCGCTTTATCTAAAGAGTGCCATCTAACGTGAAATTCTAAAGTATAACATTTCCCCTCCAGTTACTAATAAATAAAATAAAACTATATAACTTACATTTACATGTTTTAATAATTTAATTCATAATTATTTGAAAATTATAACGATCATTTTAAAGTTATTTCGTTATTTTATTTTAGTAGGAATTAATAAATTTTATAAAGTAGGTCCACCTAAAAAGGGCCGGTTACAAATAAGGTCCATCTCTTCAAACTTATCGGAATTACAAAAGTACACCGGCGTTCATTGCTTTCGCGGTGGCCATTTTTTCAGTGGCTCTGGGTATAACTTCAGGGGCGGTCGGCGTGACTAAATATATAAAATATTCTGATTTAATTTTGCGTTTTTTTTAGTAATAAAACCCGGTCGTTATGTAATAATTCTGCAATAGTAATGTTAAAATACTTTCAGAAGGTGGATTGACGAGGTAAGTAACCAAAATTATTGCTTTTTTATCACGATTTTGTTAGGTTTTCTCAGGACATATCTAAGTGCTTAACAAGGTCCACTTTTGTCTCAAAATAAGGGCCGGACCTTATTAGGAGCAAGAAACTTTAAAATAGGGGTGATCAGTTACTTAAATGAATTATATAAGTGTTAATAAGCAGCTGGCCTAGCAAGTGGCACTTTTGTGCGGTGATGATGGCAGATCACCACGCTAGGCCATAGCTATCGCACAAAAATGCCACATCTCTAGACACCTTTCCTTCCTTGCACTTCAACTAATATTGAAAAAAATAATTCAGACGCTTTCCAGTTTTATACTTAGCAACACATTTACCCATTCGATTTTACGTAGTTTTATAAGATTTTCTGCCGACTTCCAAAAAGGAGACGGTACTCAATTCGACTGTATGTTTTTTTTATATGTTACCTCATAACTTTGTACTGGGTGAACTGATTTCGATGATTCTTTTTTTATATGAAAGCTGATAGTTCAAAATCACATAAAATCTGGAAGCGTGGTGAAGAGGATGAGAATGAAAACTGTTTTTACCGACATGCAGGTAAAGAAGTTGGTAGAGAGGATTAAGAAGTTTTCAAATATTACCTTTGCCTGATACCTTTAACAACAAAGTAAAACGTAAGCAAATTTACTTATTTTGTGGGAAAAAACGACATTAAAAACCCTTTTAGTGACAAAAAATCTACTATGATTACAGAAGTAGAATACCTAATAAGGTCCAAGTACTAAGATTGAAAAAATGACTGATTATTATTAACATTTTATGATTTTCTTTACTAGAGTTAATTAAAATCTGCATACAACTACAATTTGTTTCATTTATATCTATAAAATAAATTAGTTATAACTTATTAGTATTAACTTATTTCCACCATTAGGGCCACGACATTAATTCTTATGAATTTCCGTTTCATTATGCGAAAGCCACGAATTTAATAGTAGTTTAAAGCCATTGCTTTATAAAGGTGTGATTTGAAGTACCTCGACCTTGGTACCTTGTTTATGTATAATTTTTTCTCTTCAAATATAAACAGTTTATTTGATCATGATGTTTTACAAATTAAAAGGCTTCCCAAAATTGATTTATAAGGATTTCCAAAAACCCAGCCCTTATTAGATGTAATTACCTTAGTAACTAACTACTATTTTTTTATACGTGGTAGAGCCATGCTGCAGCTATATTACTGGTATAGTTTTAGCACAAATGGAACGGCTCGACCGGGGAAAGACCACGCTCTCACAGAATACCAAGCCCAAGTATTTTGTACGCTGAGTGTAGAGAACCGGAGACCCTTTTTACTGTAAACGAGACATTCCATCTTCGTCCTCACGAGTAACAACGCATCTGCATTTTGATTCGTAATCGAAGATAGATGTAGTTGTTTATAAGCCACAGCAACCACTTACCATCAGGTGGACTGTGTGCTCGTTTCTCACTCTAATCCTATAAAAAAATACTACTTAAATAGTAGATTATAGTGACATCTATCGAAAATCATAAAATGTGAGATGTTTCTAAGTTTAACTTCTAATCTATAAAAAAAATATAATATTATAATTAAAATAAATATAATATAATATCTATAAATAAACTGATAAAAACTATAATCATTACAAAACTCTCACTATCCTTTTATTCAAATAAAGATACTTTTATTCATGTATTGACCAGATCTCAGAATTAATAATTAATTATTTATTAGTCAATTATGGCACGAAATGGTGGCATTTAATTATATATGTGTGTATATATATATATATATATACCTAATCAGGTCATAAATTCTGTTACATGTTTAATATAAAATAATTGAAACAAGTTTATTCATTATGTAACCATTTATATACCAAAATGAATTTAACAAAACATAGATTCTTATGACACTAAAGTTTATTCAAAATGACCTCCGTGATTTTGAATACAGGCCTTCAATCTGCGCGGCCAGTCGTCTATCGCAGCACGAACGAGGTCCATGTCAATATCGGCGGCTGCCTTAATCAAGGATGTCTTGAGTGACTCCAAATTGGGATGAGGCTTTGAGCACGCCTTTTCCTCCAAGTGTTGCCATATCTTATAATCTAACGGATTCAAATCTGGACTGGAGGAGGGCCAGTCTTCGTGCCGGATGAAGTCGATTTCACGCGCCGCCAGCCAGTCTTGGGTGTTCTTCGCTCTATGAGCTGGCGCCGAATCTTGTTGGAATACCCAGTGCCTGTAATTGAACATGATATGAGAAACAGGTTCCACAAGGTTCGTCAGGACTGTATTTTGATACACAATTGCATTCGTTTTTACACCTTTCTCACAAAAATGTACCTCTGTTAAGCCCCAATAAGAAACTCCCAACCATACCATGAGCGAGGATGGAAAATGACCTCGTTGGACACGCGGAATACGGTTGCTCGCTTCTTCACTACTGTGTCCGTACACCTTATCATTTTGTTTATTGTAGCTCCCTTCTACGGTAAAAAATTTTTCATCCGAAAAAATAATTTCCCGATATTTTTTTCCCGCGTACCGCTTCAACAAAGCGCGGCATCTCTTCAGTCTCAGGTCCATTAGACGAGCATTCAAACGATGTCCTGTTTTTCTTCGATATGCCCGAAGCCCTAAGTCTTCATTTAACACCCTTTTCACCGTGGTACTGCTTAACCCCATCTGAAGGGCCAACAGTTTCTGCTTACGTTTGGGATTTCTTTGAATTCGCGCCTTCACAGCTTTTATCACTGCTGGAGTCCTAACAGACCGAGGGCTACCACTTCTTGACCTGTCATCTACTCTAGAGTCTTCATTGTATCGTTTGATGGTACGTTAAACGAATCTTTTGGTTATCTTCAAATTTTTCAGTATGTCAAAAATTTGAATTGGCGCGTAACCGCAACGTTGCAACGCAATAACTGCAACACGGTCTTCTTTAAGCGTCCACTCCATATTTAAAAATCAGTAAAATTCTAAAAAGTATACAGTTTTATTTTCATGAACAATTCGAAATTCAAATTCAATAAACTTTTTTGTGGTCAGCATTCTAAAACAAAAGTTTTTACTGTGTGACAATACTTATGACCTGACTGTGTATATATATTCAGTAGCAGCGCTATCTATTGAATCCATCCAATCCAATCCAGCAGCAATATCTATTGAATATTGTATACAGGGTAATTTTTAATTAACTGAAGACCTTTTGGGAATATATTATTTACATCATAACAACAACATCTGTAAGAAAAAAAATATATTTCTTCAAATTTTCTTTTCATACAAAAATAAAAATATTTTAATTGGACCTTCTAAACGGCAATAGTCCTAAATAGCAAAATAAAGCGCGTGGCGGGGTTGGGGTGGAGGGGTGGAGGGGTGTAGGAGGCGGCGCTTGCTCATTTGAACTTGACCTAATTACCTGTGTCGTCAGTCGCCTTTGGCTTTGGTGCGCTTGCGACGTTTCTCCTTCCGTTGTGAGATTAATATCGCGAACGTTACGCGTTGTTACGCGATGGCTTACCGATACTCAAATGTTGAGTATACCGAAATGGTGCGAATTTTTGCAATTTGCAATGATAACGTTAGTGAAGCCTGTCGTAAATATTCAAGGCGATTTCCCAACTCACGTGCACCGAGCTACGCTACGATGCTAGGTACTACACAGCGATTGCGAGATTACGGGCAATTCCAGCCTGTATCAATCGATCGTGGTCATCCACCGCGGCGCACAGTACGTGAGGAGGAAGACATACTGCAGTTTTTTTAACAAAATCCAGCAGCGAGCACTTATGAGGCAGCCCGACAGTTCAATGTGTCACAGTATTACGCATGGAGTGTCATACACCATGAAGGGAAGTACCCTTTCTACTTGCATCGTGTTCATGAACTCAGCGAAGCTGACAAACCAGCGCGAGTTACATTTTGTAACTGGTTACTAGCTGCTGAACGAGCTAACATTTTATGGACTGATGAAGCAACATTTGGCAGAATAAGACTATTTAATTCGCACAATGAACACTTGTGGTGCTATGAAAATCCACATGAACCAACACCGCATAGCTTTCAACACCGGTTTAGTGTCAATGTTTGGGCAGGTGTTATTAATACAACGTTACTGGGCCCGGTCTTCATAGAAAGATTAAACGGTGAAAGCTATCATAGTTTTCTCACCGACACGCTGCCAGAGTTGTTAGAGGACATACCACTTGCATCTCTACGCAATATGTATTACCAACATGACGGGACGCCGGCGCACTATGCTCGCCAAGTAAAGGAATATTTAAACAGAGAATACCCTGGTCGCTATATATATATACCATCCTCTCTCTACACTCCATAATTATATAAATGTTGGCGGCTTTGTTGTATGATTGGGCCACCCCAGTCACACCTCAACGTATTATCGTTGATTACTAGAGGGTACAGTTTTGTTTTAATATCATAATGCCATCAAAAACAAACCTGGAAAAAAAGCTAAGTCTCGCAACTCAGTTCTTCTACCGTAAAAAGTTGTGAGATCCATGTAATACCAAGTCGGTTAATTTATTCAGTCCATAGATTAATACAAAGATTGACTTGGCAATCGCATGAAAACACAATATATCTCACAAGTAATACATATTATATTAAATTAGATTGTTTAGTGCGATTGCCAAGTCAATCTATGTATCAATCTATGGACTGAATAAATTAACCGACTTGGTATTACATGGATCTCACAACTTTTTACGGTAGAAGAACTGAGTTGCGAGACTTGGCTTTTTTTACAAGTTATGTTTTTGATGGCATCTCATTTCTTTTTGTAGATAGTTATATCTAGGTACCTATCTACACTTATTATTCCATTATATTATACATATATAGGTACACTGATTCATTCACTGCAAATGTAACTTTGTAATCCTATATATTTATATGGGATTACAAAGTTATTTATGCAGTTGGTGTATCTCAAAAACTGGACCGAAATTGCAAATTATTTTAATTTTTCCTTGATTCATATACTATACATAAACAATAATTGTATTCCAAATTTGAAGCTTCTATGTCTGCTAGAAGTGCCTTAGAGTTTTGATGATCGGTCAGTCAGTGAGTGACAAAATTAAGAAACTTTGACTAGTTATAATTCTTAAACTACGGATTCAAATTTAATGAAATTTGAAATATACCGAGTCTATACAATGTCTATTTGGTTAGTAAAAACGCAGGCTTCTAGTTTTATCCATGACGAAGTTATAGGGTTTCGGAAATGGCCTGAACTGCTTCGAGAAAAAGATGGTACGGCCGTGTCGCTTTTTTGCTCGACTTGGCGGGGGCACTGTCGTGCCCCCAGATACCGCCATCTACTTACTAATAAATAAACTAATAATAAGTAACTAATGAAATTAATGAGAAGTCTATTGAATACTTATTCTCCCAGCATCAAAAATTGTCAGACTTAAAATATCCAAAGTGGTTTCGGGATGATTTATTGGTATCGTCACTTTTAGCAAAATGACTTACAGAACTGTGTACACAAAACTGTGATTAAGACAGAATTGAGTATGTTGAGTGTCTTTCAGCATAGCAATATTTCACCAACTTCTTTTTGTATCAATAAAAATATCAACTCTGATGTTATTAATTGAAAATTAAGTGGACTGTAAGATTTTCATGATGGAATAGTTTGAATGACTAATTACAAGGTGAAGTGATAAAGAATAACTTGGCGGCGAAACCTTGACGTCTAAGTAGTTTTTAAAAAAATCGTGGACATGTGAAACCTTTATTTTGCACATGAGTAATTAGCCGCCTGGTGCAAAGTCGTAAGACGTATGTAACCTGCCTCTTTACTCTTTTTTACTTTTAATGACACTTTTAAAACAGTTTTCATGTTATATTAAAATGGCTTCCATGTTTTCAGACATACCTACTTATTGAGATTTTTATAACAGTCCCGGATTCATAACTGACTGAGTAAATAAACAGGCTCTTGCGAAAAAGTACTATAAATATTTTGATATTTATAGTACTACAGCTAATTTTAAATGCATATTTATTTTAATTTTAATTTAAATTATGGTTAAACCTACAATGACAGAATCTTGAAAGTTATCCGGTAATCGAACCGATGCAACCCAAATTCGATCCGCACCGACACCAATCATATTTTAATTACAATTTGAAGTTTCAATTTACCACATTCTCGGTGGTGAAGGGAAAAATACTGCGAGAAAACCTACATATTTGAGAAGTTAAAAAAATATTTCGGAAATAATTTTTAGGTATACTTATGTGAAGTCGGTCAACCTGCGTTGGAGTCAACTCAATCAACTCTTTTTTGACCTGAAACTCGCTGCGGCCTGTCCCCAGTAGTGGCATGTATGTAGGCTGCTTTTTCTTACTTTTAATAGGCCTATCTACTGTAGAGCATAGACTTCTCTCATTGTTTGTTAAATAGGCCGGATATTTGCAGTTGTAGCCACGCTTGGCGAGTGGTTTGGCAACCGCAGCTTTTTATTACTCTGCAGTGTTATCAGGAAGATGCTCTCTAGTTTCAGTTGCCCTTCTGTCGCGTCATACAACACCCACATAACGAAATGAGGTATTGGTTTCTATTTCGCCGCCTCTACGTTGATAATATATTTTTACTCCCGTTCATCATTTCGATTCCCTCCATAGATTACGAAATAAGTTGGGTATTAGCCGTTGTTGCCACGCTTGGCAGGTGAGTTGCCTACCGCATCTTTTTACAATTTTGGGCTATAATCAGAAAGACGCTGCTGCCCATCTTCTCTATATTTCTACTCCCGTTCATGAATACAGTCCCTGTCAAACGTTCATCGTGAATAGAACTACATTTTTGAAATTTTTACTTTAATTGAACTAGTATTAATAATATTTCTAAATTGAAGCCAACGCGAGCGAAGCCGCGTGTAAAAAGCTATAAATAAGGTTTTTAAATCCCGAATGAAATTAAGATGTGGCTTAATAGACAAGCATCCAAGCCAAAAAGGTTTTTTACTCTTTGTCTTTGTATTTATTCTTTGATTGATTTTTTTGGTTTTTTGCTTTTTGAAGATTTGAAGAATTGAACTTGAAGAGTTATTAATTAAATATCGATATAAAATAATAAAAATTAAAACATAAACTAAACTTTTATTATTAAAAATATAATGGCAAATTCCGGGAAAGGCACATTTCAGCCCGTATGTATATATTATTTAACTCGTTAATTACTGTATTAATATATTTTTTTAAAGTAAACCTCTAAATGTACATTTATTTAGGATTCCGATGTTCACATATCATTTGAAGATCAACAAAAAATAAATAAATTTGCACGCCTTAATGCTAAAGTTGATGATATAAAGGATGAATTGAAAGTGAAACAAAACGACATGAAAAATTTAGAGGAAGCAGTGGAAGAATTGAGTCTTGCTGACGATACAGAGAAAATTCCTTACCTAATCGGTGAAGTGTTTGTATGCCAAAGTTTGGAAGACACTTTAGTAAGTATAAATCCTGAATCAAATAACTAATTGAATAACATAACCTATCAGTGTTGTTAACCATCCGCATATTAAAACAAACCATTCCTGGAACAGGAGAGGCCCATATCTAACAGTGGGTTGATAAAGAAGATTAAACATTAAATCAATAGTATTAAGGTTCACTGCTGAATATTCCTTTCCTAGAATGTACCAGCTGCTACCATTACACAGAAAACAATATGCTGGGCGGGAGGTTAGGTGAGAGCAAAGCAAACCCTCCCTCTGTTATTGCTGCTACCCATCACCAGAATGTAGGTTTAGGATTTCAAAATGAATTTTCTGCCACCTGTTGGCCTTGTTGTAAGTTAGTAGTTTGCTTTCCATTGCCATGAGCTTGGTATTTTGTGAAAAGTCAACTTTATACTGTTTTAATAATTTGGTAACTAAAAAAAAACATTAATATTCACACATATTAAAATATAATTTACACGTTTTGATATAGAAATCATTAGAAGAAACAAAAAGCAAAAAAGAGAATGAAATAAGTGAATTAGAGGCCAAATCTGAAAAAATAAAAGCACAGATGAGTGAATTAAAAGCACACTTGTATGGGAAGTTTGGAAGTCACATTAACTTGGAAAATGAAGAAGATTGAAAAGATAGATATAAGAAAACACAATTTATTAACAATGAATGCTTTTTAAAAATCATATATTATATTATGATAACAACTGCTGTTAAACTATTAACACCCTATTTTAAAATTTTAAATAAAGGTTTAAACACAGACTTACAAGTAAACTTTGATTAGTTTAATAGATTTTATTTATTTCAATAGTATAATTTAATTTGGTGTATAATTGACTCTCCTCTTTATGTACAACTCACAAATGGTCTTTGGTGTTCAATGTTATTATTTGTCAGGCTAATACCTTTCATTTCTGACCACCTTATATCTGTCATCTGGAGTTGCCAATTTTTAGGCTGGCTTTTCACTATGGGATATAATATATATTATATCCCGAAATATATATTATATCCCGCAATTGGCGTTCACACTGTGAGATATATCTTTTAACCAGTGTGCATTCGCCATTGGTCATTGGATTACCCCCCTTTACCCCGTACACCGTACTGCGGGGGCGCGGAACGGTGTGCGGGGTACAGGGGGCAAAATATAATATGAAAATATCGCTCGGTCGATCGAAAAAATATTTATAGCTAGAGATGTAATATATATTATAGCTAAGTGTAAACGGTTCCATATGAAATGTATGGTGAGCGATATTAATTTATATCTCAAGATGTAATATATATTATATTATATCCCGTAGTGAAAAGGGGGCTTTATGCTATAAATGTTGCTATAATACGTTTATAAGGCAAATGGGGAAAAATGGACAATGACCTTTGAGCATACTGTACCATTTTCCCTAATTCAATTTTTGTTTGTTTGTAATTTTTTTGTCTATAACCACTATTATTATTAATAATATACGAGAAGTAAAGTTGTTTGTCAAAAAATCTCCAATTATTTTAGCCATATAAGTAGAGATACAGAAAACAAAAATACACAGTTCTTCTTCAATGTATATCCACATGTTAAAACATGTTTGTGACTGATGTGTTTGAATGACTGTGTTTCTCACCCCATTTTGTACTACAAATAAAGTAATAAAGTAAGGCGCAGGTTCGGCCTCACATGGAATACTGTTCCCATCTCTGGGCAGGGGCTCCCCAGTGCCAGCTCCTTCCACTTGACCACATCCAGTGCAGAGCGGCTCGAATCGTCGACGACCGAGCCCTTTCCGATCGGCTCGATTCATTGGCACTGCGAAGAGATGTTGCATCCCTTTGCATTTTCTTTCGCATCTACCATGGGGAGTGCTCTGAGGAATTGTTCGGATTAATCCCAGCCGCCAAATGTCACGAACGCACATCACGGCAGAACTCCCGATATCATCCACACCATCTGGATGATTGGCGGTCCACCACTGTGCGATTTAGAAGATGTTTTCTTGCTCGCACGACTTCCTTGTGGAATCGATTACCATCAGCGATTTTTCCGGACCGATACGACTTAAGGACTTCAAGAAAAGAGCGTACTCCTTTTTAAAAGGCCGGCAACGCATCTGCAATTTCCTCCCTGGTGTAGCAGTTGTTCATGTGCGGCGGTAGTCACTTACCATCAGGTGAGCCGCATGCTCGTTTGCCCCCTCTCCTATAAAAAAAAAAAGTAATAACAGTGAGCAATTAAGAAATGTATGGAGGATGTATGAAAAAATAATGTGAGTTGTTTTCCTTGGATGCTAACACAATACTTAATGTTTTTGTCCATTTTTCCACCTGCCCTGCAATCAATCTATTATTAAACTAAACTTTATTAATTTAACTTAGTAATGTCAAAGAATAAAACTTAATATGTCTTGAATGACAACCTGATAAGACATACAGGAAGTCAATTGATGGGCATTCCTTGGGAGAGGTTTGTGTTCAGCAATAGTTCTTGTTAATGGCTGTAATGTTTTATTTATAAAGGAATTTTTCATATTAACAAGCTGACTGTATACTGAATCAGAAGGGAAAATGAATGAAGGTGGGCAAACCTATCAATTACTGGCCTGCAATTAAAGACAATGCTGCATATTGAACTTAACTGGCCTGTAAACATACACAAATGTCATTTAAGAACTGTGAATTTGGCCAGTAGTTGCACCACACTACCATTGGTAAGGGGGCATTATTATCATTTCATGAGTATTTTCTGCAAGTGTGTGGTATTTTAATAAATAAAACTGTTATCTCTATTGTATAATTATATATTTATCACATAAGTATCAGGAACAATAATAATAAACTTATTAAATTATAATATTTTCATATTTTTGGAATAAATCCAAAGTCAAATTTACAACAATAAGTACAATATTTTTACACTATGTAATCAATTACAACTGCTTCCTTATTTTAATACAATACAAGGTTTATAAGTTATTATGAATAAATAACAGCATTGCAGTCTGAATATTTGTGCTAATATTGTAAACTTAAAATACTGTGGTAAAAATAAAAAAATACCGTACTAGAAAGTTATCAGTTTTTAAAAACATTTTTTATTATCAGTCACCTACATTATTTACAGACCATGTAATTTATATGAAACTAAACTTTTCCTACTAAACAATAAAGCATTATTTATAATAGTTCTGAGAATGTTTACGAAATTAAACAAGTTTAGAAGTTTAGGCAAAAATACAGCAACTTCCCTCATCTGTTACCCTCAATACTGGTAAACAAAATCTTACAGTTGCAGCCTATTTACGTCCCACTGCTGGGCACAGGCCTCCTCTCATTTCTGAGAGGGTTTTAGGGCAAGGAAATGTCCGCCGCGCTGCCCCAATGCGTGTTGGCGAACTTCACATGTCTTCGAAATATATTTTTTTCTTCTTTCTCAGACATGCAGGTTTCCTCACGATGTTTTCCTTCGCCGCCGAGCACGTGGTAAATCAGCACGTAAAATTGCAATTAACAATTTCATTGGTGCCCACGGGGATCTAACCCGGGTTGCTCGAGTACTGTGAAAGCTTACAGCGAGCACTAGCCATCTGAGCTAACACGGCTCTTATAACAAAATCTTATTTTAAATAAATTTAAATTGTCTATTTGGAGAACATAAAAAATGTCATTCTATTTACAATATACTGATAAGAGTAATACTTAAACGGCTTGACCAGACTGACACCGCGATGACGATTGTGAAGCAGGCGCGGGAACGGGCGCGACGTACGTAATTTTCTGTCCACAGTCATAGCACGGGCTTTGGTTAACAAACAAACTATTGGACCATTACTTGGGATTTTATTTCTAAAAATACTTTAAATTACAGATAGGCAGAATACGAGTTATAGCAGGTAACCGAATACTGAGTACTACTCGGTTTAATGTTAGCCAAACCGAGCATTTGGTCGAATTACTGGGTTCAGTGCGAACGCAGCTTTGAGATGCGAAAATAAGATTAGGTAAATATGCTCACCATACCTCGATACACTAGCATTTATCATTTGCTTGTATTTGGCCATAAATTGCAATGCACATTGCAATTTGCAGAGGCAGAGGGCCTAGTGTTTACAACACCACAACTCGCAATTTGTTAGGTTTTTATAACAACTATTTATTTTTCACTTTTTTATATCTAATATACCTATTTTATTAAAACCGAGTATGCATAGCTTGAATCGAGTTATTTGGCCGAGTACGAGTAGTACAAATAATACCGAATACGCCGAGTACTGAGTAATAAACAAGTACTCGGCGCATCTCTACATTAAATGGTAAATACTAGGTAAAAAATGTAATAAACAATGCCACCTGAGCCAATGAAGGAGAATTTTACACGCCCCACGAGAGCAACCTCAATAGTTTGGATATGCAAAATGCAGGTTGTGCTTAAACAGCAGCAAGCACACCCGCACCCGCATTCGCAATCTGACTAAGCCAACTTTAAACAATAGAAATACAATCATTCAGAATATGAATAAAATAAATTATTACTAATTTAAAAATAGACTGAACAAAAACATTCTATTCTTAATTACTGACGAAAATTAAATTTCATACAACTTTTAATACTTAGTTTTAAAGCTTAAATATTTATTCCCATTTTTGTCTTATGCTGCAAAATAAGTTTTTTAGGACAATACTTTTTCATCTTTGCCAGCAAAATATCTTGACTTTACTCTATCTGTATTTAATAGATATAACCTTTCTTTAACCATTATAATCATAATAAAAAAATGTATCGCAAAAAGACAAAACAATAGCAATATTAATTTGTATAATCCCAATGTTAGGACAACCAAATAATAATTATGCAATTTAATTTCTTATAACAAACATTTAAGTGTTTAGGTATTATTTTGTGACTGTCAACATTCTTATACAATAATTTTGACAATAAGGAGTTTTGGCGGGAACTTGACCTGCGACGGTTTGTTGCTCCTGTATTATTGTTTAAATAATGGTTTGAAGTGGACTTTGATATATAAAAGTGGTTCGATTTTGTGTATTAAGTGTCTGCGCATGTGAACTATTAGTGGAAACTGTGAAACAAGTGCTCTGATGGTGATGGATTCTCAAGATAAGCTGTTTGTTTGCATATGCGCCTTTAGATACCATCGCCAACTGTCAGCTGCCTGCTGGCTCAATTTGCCGTCAAAATCTCCCAAGGGCTGCACAATGTGACGCATCAACATATTGCGAAGCAGTGAACTATGAAGAAATTATAATAAACCAAATAAAAATACTCAAGACTTGGCCTAAAGGTCTAGATACCAGGCCATAAACTCCAAATAAAAAAAATGACAATAATAATGACTTGTATCAAGGAGGTTATAATATAAAATCTCCTTGACTTGTATTTATATATAATATTAGAGGATACAATTTTCTAAAAAAATCTTTAATTCCTAGTAACTAAACATAATTGCAACGCGACAAATACATGCTCAATAATTTACCTTCCTGCCATCGCTTCCTCTCTTATGAGGATGGCCATTCACATAAATGCGCTAATATTAGGACTAAGCGCGGTTGTCGCGTCAAAATTATGCTTTTCAACGACATACATGCGAAAATGTATATTTATAATATTAAGTATATATTATATAAAGTTATAGCCTATATACGACCTACAGATGGGCACAGGCCACACAGAAGAAACAATTAAAGTAAACATTTGTATGCCAGGTAAATCTTTACACGGTTTCGACAGTAAGCCTTTGACGAAGCGGACGTTGCGTCGCTAACGTACCGAAAAAATCCTTAAGTAATTGTTCATGGCAACAAATAAATTATATACATAATAACACAACCAACTTTAAATTTCTGATGAATAATTTCCTATAGGCACTAGGTACACTTTGGCTGGTTAACACTTAAAACAAATATAATATTATTTATCACATCAAATAACTATATATATAGCATAGAATATTCATTACATAGAATATACATTATTATATAGTTATAATCTACAAATAATAATTTACACTTTTAAGTGAAATAGTATGTTGCAACCTTAATTTTAGAATTAACCACCCATTTGCATATAAAATTCCATGTGATTATGACATTTAAATCAAAAGCTATAATTATCTATTTTTGAACATGCTGCTAATGAATAAGGAAAATTTCAGTGCAACAAATATTTGCTTATTTAAAACAAGAAACGGTACTTGAATGAAGTGACTTCTTTTAAAATATATCTAAAAATAGCTTCACAGTAAGTAATTTTTCCTATTTAGTAATATAAACTAATATAAATAGACAGATAAAACATTATTTTTCTATTCTATTATTAAAATATGTCTATGACATCATTGCACTCTATTTTATAAATACAAAGGTATTCACCATTTTACATAACATTATAAAAGCAAGCATTTTATAATAAGTTAATAAATTTAAACTCCCCTCTGGAGGCTGGTGTGAGAATTAGATATCGAGCTTTGCTGCAAACTTTCATCCTCATCTGTATCATGGTCGTTAGATATCCTGATAGCTTGGTACCATTGATTAGTTAAATCTGTCATTTGACTCTTGCAGTCCTTTAATTCCTGAATTCAGACAATTTTTTTTTTTAGTAAAAACCCGACTGCAAAAATATATTACTACCTAACGGTCGTGTCATTCTAGACTCGACTTTTAGAATGTGCTTCAAGCAAGCACCAGTTCAGTTTCAGTGTCGCGATAAACAACTGAGTTTAGCGGCATTTTAATATTATAAAACTACTGTATATTATTTATTAAAATAAAAATAAAATTTAACCAAATGGTATTTTTTGCAAGCGTCGTATCAATTTAATACGACGCTTGCACAAAGTCAAATATAAAGACACTTCGCATTTCAAAATCTGTTCCGGATCCGTTTCGGATGTTACAAAGAAACAGTCAAACACAAAGACTTCTATTTATGCTACTAAACCGGCAATTTAGAACAGTAATAAAAGCGTGTTAAAAAATTGTGTCAGTTACTGGTTCGCGCGATGCGCGTAGCTGGCACGATAAATATGCCACGCTGTTGTATATTTATTTACGACAGTTACTGTTTTAAGGCAAATACTAAATAGTTATACATATATACTTCTCGACCGCTCGCAGTCGATTAAAGGAGTTACGGAGAAGTGACCGTCAAGCAGTGCGCAATATATTAAGGCCGCAAAGTAGTCTATGTAGTAGTATAAATAGAAGTCTTTGGTCAAACATACATGCTTACATACACCTGAAAACATAACCCTCCTGGGGTAGTCGAGTATAAGCTACCAACTGGTCTAATGGGTTTTCAGTTTTCACTAGAGCCCGATCGGATTTCGTTTTCAGTTCTCTGCCGTTTGCGGTCAATATAATCATTTTCGACTATTTTTCGTTGTCGGTCGTAATTTATATCCTTTCAGCGCTCGCCGAAAACGAAAATACGAGCTCGTATATTATTATAATTATTCAGTTCAGCGGCTCAAATTTAAGCAGACCGGAGTAGTATTTAATTAAGAGAAAAGCAGAAAAATTACTATCATCAGACTGTTTAAATCTAATTATTAAATCTTCATTACAAAAATAAAAAGGTGGGGGTATTTAGAGATTTGGTATGTGCCCCCTTAACAATATTACTTTTGTAGTCTGCCTTGTTTAATATCAAATGGATTTTATTGGTTTTCAATAATTAAATTTTGTATTTAGTAACCATAAAAGGCAAAAACGTTCTATAAGTAGGCACTACCTACCTGATGAGTGAATCTTCTAGTGAAGAATGGCGTCAAGTACTTCATATCCAACCGTACAAAGCCTTTCAATCTTGTCGCGTGAGAATAATTAACCTGAAAAATATTCGTTGATGATTGATTAAAAAACAACATATGTAATAAGTTAAAAATAAGCAACGCGAATATTGTGAGAGTTAAGACCAATAAGAACAAAGTTTTCATCCGAAAACATATACACTTCAACGCTTAAATATGTGTGAAATGTACGAATTCTTTTTACTTATTTATTTAATTTCATGTCGGTTTTATTTCATAACATTGTTTTGAAATCTTTGTATTTTATTATAATATTAAAGACAGTGTGCTATTTCGTGATTGTGGTGTCTAATTACCGAGTTTCGCATTGTTAGTGCAAATCAAAGGCGACATCTGTGCTAAATAATACATTAGTGCTTCGTGTCGTTACTACAGAAATAGGGCGATGGTGAAATGCATGATCCTTCAATACAATACAATACTCTTTATTGTACACCAAGAAAATATAACATCAACAATAAAAAATAACAACTATTGAGGTAAATACAAAGGGCGGTCTTATTGCTACATAGCAATCTCTTCCAGACATAGAATTATTACGCATAGAATACTAGTACGCGCACCGAAAGTGATGCAAGTTAAACTAACGCGAAACCGCGTAAGTTGACTCAGCGACGCGTCAGTACGCAACGTCACGTCTTACGGAGAAGAGCTCGCGAAAAATTGTAAAAATTACCGTTTGTGTTGTAAAATATGTCACAACGGTGATGATAAACATAAAAGAAGTGATGGTATTACATTTCACATATAAGTTTATACATTTAATTCATTATAAGTACGTAAAACTAAAAAAATACTTACCTAAGCTCTCATAATACAAATGTTGCTAGTTGTGGGGAAAAAAATCACAATTTTCTTTTAAAAATATTTATTTTTTATTTGTGTTAAAACGTTTAATCGTAATGCTCTGTGTAAAACTCAAATGTTTATATATAGATACCTACTTCTCTAAGTATTAACATTATATTAACAATGGGTGCCTATTTAAAACTAATACGGAGTGATCAGCGAATCGCGATTCGTCGACGCCATTTTAACGCAAATATTTTATTTTAATTGCTTTTTTTATTGACTAAGGTTACGTTTTAGAGTATAGAATAAAAACTTTTTTATTTACATCATGAGATTATTAATAAGAACGCCTTTACTAACCAGATGTCACTTTACACCCAAACATTAACCAGATGTTACGTTAGACCCAAACATAGCCTATTTTAAGCGACTCCCAAAAAGAAAGGTTATCAATATGTATGTACACTGATTTCTAAGCTTGATCAATTCGTATATACATGCTGAAATTTTAGTGATTGTTGTCCCGCAGCCAAATTATACTGTCCCGATAGTAGAGTCAATTTAT
This sequence comes from Parnassius glacialis, assembly GCA_033319125.1. Classification (NCBI taxonomy): domain Eukaryota; kingdom Metazoa; phylum Arthropoda; class Insecta; order Lepidoptera; family Papilionidae; genus Parnassius; species Parnassius glacialis. Next base: position 24,683,548 of record JAVANC010000018.1, read on the forward strand.
TAAATGAAAAAATATTACAATTAAAAAAGGGCAGATTTACAATAGTAATACCTCACAAGCTATTCGGGCGTCCAAACTAGTTTATGTCGTATCACTACGCTTGAGAGTTCATGTTATGAACATTTATTAGTGGCCCTTTACTGTGTAGGAAGCGCGCGGTAGCACGTGCGATAGACGTAACACTACATTACGTCCAGCGAATTTTTTTTCAGACTTTATTATAGTAATTCGGTATAAGCTAGCCTGTACGCCCGACCTACTTGTGAGATATTGCTAACGGTTTGAGATCGCATTCGAGTTTTGTTTTTCTCGATTGTAAATCTACCATTTTCACATCCTAATAATTTTATTTTAATAAATCTATTGTACTACTAAGGCAAAATCATTTTACTTCGGGAAAACAACCATTAAAATTTCAGCGTGTGTATTGGATCAATCTGTGTGTATATCATTTCAAATAAAAAAATATAAATTGGTTTAGAAATTGTAGAATTCTGAGGTAAAAAACATTAAAAATACACCGCATTGATAACCTTCTCCCTTTTGAAGTCGGTTAAAATTAAACATTACACGATGTGCTTATTGTATTCGAACAAATTAATTGTGTTTAATAATATTCTTAAATTTTATTACGTCTGCATTTTTTACCATTAATATATGTATAATAAAGTTATATTAGTAACATCATTATCGTGTTTATTTTATTCCATTTTATATTGTCATAAAATACTTCTACTAAATAATCTTCGTACGTAATACGTAATCTTTATTATATCGATTTTTTAAAATTAATCAAAAAATAGTCATTTGCACAATTTGATTGAGAAACAGAAACTGGTATCACTGAATGGCGTGTATGTGTGCGTGTGACGAGCGTAGGCACATTCGACTCGCGCCCACTAACGTAATGACTTTGCATCATTTTAACGCTCGTGTTTTGTACTGAACTGCGTTTCTGTGCGTAATAATTCTATGCTTCCAGACAACCCAGAAGAAGAAATAAATACAAAATAAGAAAAAGAACAATAGGTAGGTAGGGTGCACTAAAATAAAAAATGAAAATAATAAAAATAATAATAAAGACAAATAAAAATAAAATAAAGATACAAACTTATGCATTAAAAAGACAACATTCTTCAGGCAGATCAATGACCATAATTAAGCGGAGGAAGTGAGAGGGGTTAGAGAGACAAATAGTATTCTTTAATCTGTTTCTGGAACACATTTAAGGATTGAGCACTTCTAATTTACTGGGGTAAAGAGTATATCGTCGCTTTGGTAGTGAAGAGAGTCAACCCACACTTAACAAGTTTTGAGATAATGAGCATTTAAGATGCGATACTACACAAATAATAATAATTAGTCCATAACTTCAAAACTATTGGACAGATAAAATAATTTGGCAGATAGATCTCTTCACCATTGTATAAATCGTATTCTTTTGATTATGCTAGAGTATTAAACTCAATTTGAACAAAGTTGTGGCTTGACTCTCTTCACCACCAAAGCGGCGATATATCCTTCCCTTATTTTTAACCAAATTCAAAGAAGAGGAGGTTTACAATTCTGCCTTGTATTTTTTGTACGTATATTACGCGATATGTTCGTCAATTGAGACCCGTTTTTTTAGTAAAGTGAGATTTACGTTTGCACGTAAATTAATGGTACTATAATATGTTATTGGCTTTAGCGTTATTTATATCTCTTGCGGGAAATCTTTTACAGATGAGTTTTCTGATAGGGCCGATATTTTTTGTGTACCGTTTGCGTACAAGTACACCTCATGCAATATAGGTATTCACCATTTATTAGACCGAGTAGCCTCATATCCATTAACCTAAGTAAGATTTAAAAATGATATATTATGTAAGTAAAGATTATTCCTACCTCAAGCTCTTCCTCTGTTATTTCAGACAAATGTTCCGAATCAATAGCTTGACCCCACTCTTTCGTTTTAGACAAACTTACTTCCTTTTGTTTGCGCAGTGGTCGTGAGCGTTTCGTCTTTTTGTTAGCCTGAAAATGTTAATATCTATTTATCAAGCTGAACTTATGATTGTAATCAGCCACATATACAACAAGAGGCATTTTTTTTTCTATAAATTTAATGCTTCAATCATGGTAGTTATGCTGTCTTCAACATACATTTTACGTTATTAAATGTAAACTATCTTAAAATTTTATATAAAATATAATATCGTTGAAAGAAAGAATAGTCGAAACCGCGTATCTGGTACTGCCATTGTAAATACGTTTACCAAACATGGCTATTTCTTCCAACTTAGATCGTCAGCAATGGGCTGTTACTGTGGCTGGCTGGCTAGTAATAGATAATTAAAGATACCCTTGCCTCATACCTATTCCAACAAAAATTGGATCGCAAAGAGCTAAAATATTAAATCGGCCTTAGATAGTGTCAGTTTTTTTTTTTATAGGATAAGGGTGACAAATGAGCACACAGTCCACCTGATGGTAAGTGGTTGCTGCGGCCCATAGACATCTACATCTATCCTCGTTTGCGAATCAAAATGCAGATGCGTTGTCACCCGTGAGGACTAAGATGGAATGCCTCATTTCCAGTAAAAAGGGCCTCCGGCCACCTGCACTCACCAAGCGAAACGCAGAGGTAAACCTCTACTTCACGCTGGTATTATGTGAGGTCGTGGTACCACCCCGGTTCGAGCCGGCCCATCCGTGCGACAGCAAAAGCTGCCGCGTGGCTCTACCACTGTTAAATTAAATTAAAGCCTATATACGGCCCTCTCCTGGACACAGACCTCTGATTTCTAGAAAAAACAGTTTTATGGCTAGGAAGTATCCACCGTGATGCCCCAATGCGTGTTAGCCTTAGATAATGTAAGTACAAATTCATGACGTTTCTGATTGTATTCATTACCTATACTTATGGAAAACTAGCATAACAAGCATGAAAGAGATAATCTCTTTCGAAAGGGATATATAACTTACTCGTAGAAATTTCAACAAGGGCATTGTAGAACCTCCAAAGAACAACGTAGTAAACAGCACAATAATTAAGGTAGTCGTAATGATGACATGGCGAGTCTCGTCAGAAAATTCAAGATGTAGTGACAATGCATAAGAGATTGCACCTCGTAATCCTATAATAAACAAAACAAAAGCAGTTAATTTTAGTAATGAACATTATTGTATATACTAGTAGTACGACATTGGCAAAACATCTTTTGATTACATTATACGAGGGAAGGTCAAAAGTCGACGGAATGACAGGGAAGATAATAAAATGAAACATTAAACTATTTTTCCTTTTCAATGTTTTCACCCTTAACCCTAATACATTTATTAGATTGACAGATGACTAATAACAACCACAAGTGGTGGTGGATAGTCGCAGGCGTACCACTCAATATGCAGGGGTTCGCGTACCCCACTCCGAGATAAAAAGACATCGCCTTATAATCGATACGAATACATTTACACGATACAACGAAACCAAACATCAAACGTCAAAACAATCCCGTCAATATTCCCCATAAATGAAGCACTCTTTAGGTAATGTTTTATTTATAGCTATGTTAGAAAAACATTAAACATTTTCTTTTTTGTTAATTTGTCTGTCTCATTGCGCGCGTATCATGCGAAAACGGCCAGTCCAATTTTATTAAAATTTTCTTTATCTTATAGCTTTTCCTCTAAAAAGATAAGCAAGTTTTTTAAATTGGTTGAGTTGAGATCCTTACTGACTGACTTGAGCTCTGCCATCCTTACAAGGGGTATTCAAGAAAAGTTAATGCTGTAGACACTCTTTGGAATGTAAAAGAGTAAATACAGTCTGATAAAACTAGAAATGTATTTACTATCATCTCGTGGGTGTCGTAAGAGTCGTAGGCGTAATACGAGTACTATCAGTTGCTGCGCCGAATTTAACCGTGAAGAAAACACGATCCTCGCTCGGGATGCCCACTTCTGTAAACGAATAAATATACGAGTATAAGGACTATGTATATCGTCGGCAAATCGAAAGTGAGTGATGTACTCGCCATTGATGTTAATACCGTATCCTTTCCAGTCCAGAAGCTTGAAAACGTCTTCCAATGCAGCGGTGAAGAGTTTCGGGGATATAACATCACCCTGTCTTACACCTTTCTGCAGTTGGATAGGTTTCGTACTCTGATTCTGTACTCGGATAGCGATCGTAGCCCTACTGTACAAACACTTTAGCACTTCGATATACCGACAGTCAACTTGGCACCGCTGTAGGGACTGCAGCACTGACGGGTCTTGCAGAACTTAGCTCCGACCGCATGAATAGTTTCCACGAGCTTGTCATTCATATCGTCCACTGCATTGCAGTCTTCAAGGCACTGAAAATGGGTTTGTAACTCGAGCTGAAAGGATTCAAATTTTGGATTAGAGCACGTGGGAGACGGAGCGTTGACTTCATTAGACGAGACCTCTCCAACTTAACGTTTAGGTTCAGTGTGCCTCTAACCACTCGGTGATCGCTACCAGTTTTCACCTTCGCGATCACTGAGACATCACTGAACAGTTGTCGTCTGGTCGTTATAATGAAGTCAATCTCTTTTTTTGTCGAACAGATCCGCTTTCTGTAGGACCGCTTCTGGAGGAAAGAGTTCATCTTAAAGAGACCCTCTTTCTCCATGAAGTCGGCCAACTGCTGGCCCCTTGGGTTCCGTTGCCCTATTCCAAATTTCCCTACCTTCAGCTCACTGTTCTCTCTTGTGCCTAGTTTTGCGTTGAAGTCTTCCATTATCACCTTATAGTGGGTTTTGGAGGAATGCATGGCGCTAGGTGTATCATACATTTATTTCCTCCACCTCCTCATCGGGATGTGCCGAGGTTGGTACGTAAACCTGTATGACCTTCAGCGAATACCGTTTGGTGATTCTGAGTATAAGCAGGCCTGTCTCATTCACCGTTTTAGGCTTGAAAATATACCTACGCTGCGCGGGCGTCTCATCATCATCATCATCATCATTACAACCCTTCACAAATCGACTTCTGAACATAGACCTACCCCAATGATTGCCACAAAGCACGGTCATTTTTGCCCATTACCACTTCATCGTGTCGGTTACTCTGATTCTACGACGGATAACCTAATATCTAACACCCGTATTCAAGAACGATACTGTGCGTGCGCACAGTAGGCTTTAACGCACAGTGGACGAAAGTTTGTTTCATAAACGTCACTTGAGTGTTAGACGACACTATGCGCTCATCAAAATGAACGCACAGATAAAGTAGCTCACTAGCTACTTTACGCTACGCATAGTGCGACAAATCAACGCAAATGACAAACTGGTATGGGGTATATAGCTTGTTTGTTGATTTGTGATACGCTGATTGGTTTCGTTTGAATAATTGCAATGGATTATAGCAGCGAAGATGATTTCGATAATTATATCCTGGAGGGAATAAATGTGCAAAGAACGATTAGCACAAGAAAAGTGATACGTGACTTTCAAAATCCATTATTACAGTGCCAATGAATTTTGAAGTCACTTAGGTTTTCAAAAGATATCGTAATAAATATACTTCTGCCTCTAATAAATGCAGATCTTTTGAAAGTTACTAGTGGCCTTAAGATTTTATTCATCTGGGAGTTTCCAGATTTGTAATAACAATTCAGTTAATCTACCTATCAACAGTTTCAAATCCACATTATTTTAATAATACTTATGCATAAGTACCCTATAATAACAGTACCAGTAACGTCTTTTACCTGAAAGAAAACAACACGTGTTATTATTTTTTATCTGTCATTCAACTCGAGTGAAGTCGCGTCACAACGTTAACCAATCACGGCACCCCATTCACTGCTATGTGTCCACACAACAAAGAGTCCACTAAGTATTGTTCATGAAATGAACGGCCTGCCATGACGAACGCAGTGAGAAATACCTTACTTAGCATAGTGTTGCTACCATACTTATGTATGTGTCGTTTGTGAATACGGGCCTAAGTTTATTACGCAGTGAAACCCTGAGCATAGCCCTTTTCATAGCTCGCTGAGAGACCTTGAGTTTCCTCATATGGCCAGCAGTGAAGGACCACGTCTCAGATCCATAAGTCATCACTGGCAACACGCATTGGTTATACAATCTTGTTTTCAAGTTTTGAGGTATACCTGACGGGAAAATATGTCGTCGTCTCCCGAACGCTGCCAGAGTTGAATCCGTCTATTGACCTCGCGGTCTAAGTTGGACTTACCTAGTCGGACTATTGCTTCAGATTTATTTATTTAAAATTCGCATCATCATCTACACTTACTACTACTAACTTACTAAATATTTTTTTATCATAAGAGCAAACTCGCGTGCATTCGCTAGTATCTAATAAATTCATGTTGGGTACTAGCGAAGGAAATATTTTTTTTATTCTTTTTTTTTTATAGGATAAGGGTGACAAACGAGCACACAGTCCACCTATCCTCTATTACAATTCAAAATGTAGATGCGTTGTCACCCGTGAGGACTAAGATGGAATGCCTCATTTCCAGTAAAAAGGGCCTCCGGTCACCTGCACTCACCAAGCGAAACGCAGAGGTAAACGTCTACTTCACGCTGGTATTCTGTGAGGTCGTGGTACCACCCCGGTTCGAGCCGGCCCATCCGTGCGACAGCAAACGTTGCCGCGTGGCTCTACCACTGTTAAAACTTGCATAACATAGTTAAAACATTAACATTGGTGTGAAAACACTTAGAAAACCAAAATGATTGGTCACCCCATACAAATCTGTTTTCCAGTTACATAATTTCGAAATTTCAAATATAATTTTATATTGCTTCTTCATCAACCTGTAGAAGTATACTGCTTTACATGGGTCTCTCGCAGTGTGGGTAAGATTGCATTAATGAGGGCTAATAATTTTCTGTTCACCAGATGTCGCTAGTTGATACTGAGGTAAAGTATTTTTGTTACATAATGCAATTTAATTGAGAAGTTGTTTTTTAATAAAAGTTTATCAGTTTCTAGAGTATTATATTAATACATAAAACAATGCGTCAGTAGTTTGCTCTTTAATTTTTGGCACATTTTTTTAATTTTCTAGTTTTATGAATATCCATGGTTTGGTTTATTTATTTTTAATGTTATTAATATAAAATATAGCTAAGGGTACAAAAAGAAACAATAACTTTTACATTTTCCGAACAAATTAAATTCCCCGCTATGAAATCTGTCAAATACTATACCTCACTTTCTCGTGGCGCCGCCCTGGTGGCAGAAAAAGTCGTGGATGCCCATCATTCATCATCATTGTCACGCTTGGCAGGCTGATTGACGATCGCAGTATCAGATAATGTCTCCCACCTTCGACAGCTAATACCCACCAGTCTAAATATATTTTCCGGCGTAAAAAAAATGGTATAAAACCATCTTTCGGAAGTACTAAGTACATTCAAGGGACGAAGTGGGGTGATACATTTTCTTAAGCCGAAACCACACAGCAATGTATTTTATAATGTTACTAGCTGTTCACCGCGACTTCGCCCGCGTGTAAAATAAAAGCAGCCCAAGTTACTCCTTATATCATCAGCTATCTGCCAGTGTGTATAAATATTGACAAATATTGACATTAATATTTATACGATACTAACGTCACTCAATTGTTTTGCCTTCCCGGAACCCCTTCACTAACAATTAAACTTTATGGTATGGTATTAAATGGTTTTTATTATTTTAGGCAATTTTTTTAAATTTTTCTCTCCGTAAGAACCATCTTCGTACTTCAAGGAATATTATAAAAAAAAGAATTAGCGAAATCGGTTCAGCTACTCTCTGGATTTTCGCTTAGCAACACATTCAGCGATTCATTTTTATATTATAGATATAATGTTACATACCACTGAACCACATTATGAACATCATTTTCTTTGTTATCTTGTGCTCACGGAATTTATTGCAGAGTAATGCAAGCGGGAATATGTTAGCTGCCCTGCCCAGCAAACACATAACTATACTCCAAACTACAAGAGCTGGCTCCACACGATGCCGAAAACTGCAAAAATTCCATACATGTAAATTGTACAGAATGCACAATTAGTGTTCTATATAATATAGCTTACCTATGTGTCTCTATATACACTTCTATATGTTTAATATAAATAAAAATAATATCCTTCACCAATGTTTACGTGGAAGACATTGTTATTTACCGATAGGGCCACCTTAAGTTATATAGTATAGTAAATTCTTTATTACATATGTGTGCAACAAAGAATTTAAAGTAATAAAAAAATATTATATTAAATTTTTCGAAAAAAAAAAAGAAACATAAGATATAGGTATATAATAAAAAAAATTAAAAGGTGTTACAAAATACAGCAGGTGATCTGGGCTCCCTGACATAGCTCCCCAAGGTCGTTGGCAACATTAAGGGATTGCTAAACTTCTTTCACGGAATGGAATGACAAAAAATTTCAATACACCATAAAAACCATATTTTAGATGAAGTGTTAACGAAAATAATCTAAAAAAAATATATGCGGTATCGAAGAGCACCGCCTTCTGTATTGGAGCCTAGAGTGGTCCTTAACGGAGTCCCAGTCGCCACAGATGACCCGAAAGGCTGACCAGGATTACTACCCCATTTGCAGAAACGACTACAGGAAAAATTTCGGTAGACAGACCAACCCAACATGTAGGTCAACTCGTGAGCCAGGTGCAGATATTTTGTTTGCTTATCTGTTTCCGCTTTCACAAAGTTCTCGTTATACGGAATGGTAATGTCGATAAAAAATATCCTTGACTGTGTGTACATCGACACAATATCAGGCTTAATCGCAAGAATTAGGTCTATCTGTGTTGATGTCCCGGTTCCAGTAAAGACTCTACTCAACTTTCATTTCAAGTCATTAGCTTTGCAACATGTGAAGCCGCATCCTCAGCCGCAGCATTTTCATCCAATGAGGGAACAGGCTTACGTCATAGCCATTCGTGTTCGGCGTCACCAAATATTTTAGCGCATTATGTACAGATTTTGGTCTGGCAAGTTTCGCTCAGTGACAGTAAGAGATGACTCCCACTCAGCAAAGAATCTAAAGTACGCCCGCAATGCGTTCTCATTCATTTAAGCCGTCCATCGCATGCGGCGTATTCCGCCAGTGGCGGAGTCTGTAAAGACCCTGCCAGACACCAAGCCAGCTTGCGGGGATACCGCATCAGAATGCGACATTGATGGTCGCTCCAATGATTTATAGGGCGTCTTCTGATCACACTGGAGATAAGATTCAGGTTGAATCGTGTCGACCTCTCAGTATATAGCCGAATCCGCTTTCTGCAGCAGCGCTTCTCGGCTTCAGGTTGTTTCGGTATTATAGCCCAACCTGAAGCCTATCAGTCTGCCGATGAGAGCCCTTTCCTTTGCGATACAGTCCTCAATTATTTTCTCCCAGGCTGGGATGGCGCTACTTTGTTCAGTAGCGCGTCCAGTCGTGGAAAGTCAAAAAGAATTGAAGATGTTAAAAACTATATTGCTAAGATAGATGTAATGAAATAAAATTATGTGTCTTACCTAGTTTGAAGAGCACCTCCCGCCCTCCCTCAATTGCGGGCACTATCCTCGTTATTACGCGAATGTTAACTAATTAATTTTTAACATCTTTAATATAACCGATTTCCGCACAGTGACGCCTGAATCTATTAATTGTCTTAAAAAGAATTCAGCCCGTCGCACAAAGGTTGCGGGGATGTAGTGGTCAATTTCCTAGAGGCGTACTATGCGTATCCGTAATTGACTGTTCTAACGTGCTACTCATTTGCTCTCGTTCATGCTTCACGGCGGCATCCGTACGTGCGGGTTGCTCTACAACTTGTGATGCCGCTTTTTTTTGCCGTAGTAATTTCATCCAATAAGGGAACTGCCTGACGTGGCTAATATTCAAGTTCGGATTGACCAAATATTTTTTAGCGCACGATGTACCGATTAAAAGATGGCTCCCGCTCATTAATTTGTTCTGTCCATCGTATGCGGCGTACTCCGCCGGTAGCGGATGTAGATTGCTGAGTCCGTGACCCTGCCGAAACAAAGCCAGCTTGCGGGGATAATGGATATGAAGGCCTGGTGGGTGTTCATGCAGCACCTAGTTTTCGGCTGGCGGTCTGCATGCTGCTACATGCGGCACCTTCACACGCACTCTAGAGACCTCCAGGTAGCGGCCTTATGTGCATTCTCATATCCAACATTATCCAATGAAGTGGGAGTCAATTTATAGGAAACACCAAGACCCGGTAAAGTTTCATGACGCGGCATTACACAAACAGACCTTTACATCCTCTATTTTGCACGGCTCGCGCTTCCTCCTCTTAATACGATGCAGACTAACTGCACCAACATAGCAGTCTTGTCACTTAACTATTACGTTAACACTCAACTTCCCCTACGCCTTATTATTATTACTAGCTGGCCAGGCAGACGTTGTCCTGCCCTTTCCAAGGACCCTTCATATAAAAAATCCTTAAATTCGCAATAAAAAATATTGAAGGACACTTATCAGGATAAAAAGTATCCTATCTCTAAAGTGGGACCAAACTGCAGTGTGCGAAATTTCACTGAAATCAGTTCTGTAGTTTAGGAGTTCATCGTGGACAAACAATGTGACACATAATTTTTATATATAAAGATTATTTAAAAATACATACCGTTCAGAACTATCACACTTTTTTTTCTTTGCCAAAAATTCAAGAAAATAATGTTGAATAAGATGATTCAGTTGTGTGGTTTAATACACCTAACAATAATAAATTTATTATAAAAAATTTAATTCTATAAATAGATATTTAATTCAATTCATTTTACCTTTAACCACATGGCTTATAAATAATTTATCTACAATTTTAAATACTTGTATTACTTACCTGAAAATAGCTAATCCTAAATAAGCAAATACACATGTTTCAGCTATAAAGGCCAGTGTCCTCATTGTCTGCTGCATGGTAACTTGTGTCACAGTAGAAAGATTGAAATGTGTGTAATGAGACATAACAATTCCACAGAAAAGAATCGCCATGATTCCTGCAAATAAAATTCATGGTAAATACAGAAAATCAAATATGGAATTTTGTTTCATAATCATCATCATTACAACCCATCATAAATTTATTGCTGAACAAAGGCCTCCCTCAAGAAATTATATCATAATGCACGGTTTTGAGCTACCTGCATACATCTCTCCATCTAGGTGGATGGCTGCAGTACACTTCGCTTACTAGTACCAGGCTGCCATTCAAGAACCTTTTTTGCTTGTCAGTTTTTCGAGATATATAGCCGGCCCATTACCATTTCAGCTCCTTGATCCCGTGGGCAATGTCAGAATTTTGTTTAATACTAGATACACTATTACAGTTACAGCCTATTAAAAGCTACTGCTGAACATAAATTGCCTCATAGGAGGGATATGTGCCATAGTTGCCACGCTTGACAAGCTTGTTGGCAACTGCAGTTTTTTATTTTAGTTGTTGTTAGGAAGACCCTACTGCCCTTCTCCTGACTAACACAAAACTAGTAAACACAAAATTTAAATCTAAATGTTGAATTTCTACAAACAAATACTTTAATTGTAATTTAAAATTGGACATTGTTAAGCTAAAAAAGTGCTCACCTGATAAGTGGATACCCTCAGCAAGAACATAGGGTGCATAAGTGAATACTAACATCATTCCAAATTCAAGAGAAGGATTTTTCCGAAGGTCAACATGTTTTAGTAAAAGCGCACTTATTAATGCAAAAACAACTCCAATGCCAGCAGAGGCAAAGAACATCAACCAAAACCGATTAATAGCTGACAAAATGGCCTCATATGTTGACATCATTGGATCATTTGAGTCCAAAACAGCAGTAGTAAGAACAATAGCCACAGCGTCATTAAGAATACTCTCACCAAACACTAACATATTTAATACTGGATCTACATCCAAAGCATGAAAAATAGCAACTGTAGCCACAGGGTCAACAGCCGAAATTAAGGATCCAAAAGCAAATGATTCTACAAAGCTCAATTTATACACCACTTGAGCTAATCCTAATAAATATATACCAGCTCCAATAACGAAAGCAGATATAGCAGTCCCAACTATTGCAAACAGTAAAATGGATCCAATATTCTGAAAAAAGTTGCCTTTGTGTAAATTATACCCTGACTCAAAAATAATAGGAGGAAGAAGCACTAAAAAGAAAGCTGTAGGAGAAAATGCTTCTTCTTTCCTCCAATTGGCTATATTCCTTATAGACATCAAATTGATAATCATACCAATCAAAGCACCAAGGAATACAATTACAACACTTTCAGGAAGGTACGAAAATCCTGTTTGTAACATAAGATGAATTAATAATATACCAAGAGCTAAGATACATAATACAAAAAATATAGCCATTGAACTGTTATGTTCATCTTCAGCAGAACTCTTTCCGGGTAAGGGTGCAGCATCTGACGGATTTACTTCAGATATATTTGTGGCTGTTGATGAAGACGCATTTACTTGAACTATGGTCAATATTGAAGAGTTAGAAGGACCTATATCATAAACAATATTTGGAGCATCTGTTGAGGAACTAATCAAGGTCGAAGACAACAACGGTTTGATACTTTCACTGGGTAAACTTGTCTCACTTGAGCTAGCTATATTATGTGAACTTTCAGCTCTTTTTGGCCTTGACAATATTTTTTTATAACTTTGTCCATAAATTGATTCAAGATAGTATTTTTTTTGAATATCTTTTAAATTTTCCTTTAGATCACTCATAGTCTCGTGTTGGCCATATGATGTATTCATTAAACAAAATAAATATATCCACAAACATAATTTATATTTTGTTATGCTTTGCATTTTGTTTTTGGTTATACTTTGATATATCTAGTTAGAGTAGTATAATCCTTGCTTAATATTTCACTATTGCACTAATATTCGTCCCGTCTAAGAAGCTTTTTTAATAAAATAATATCAAAGTTAGGTACACGTATATCTAGAATTTCATGAATTTCATCATGTACTCTGTGAATTTCATAAAATCACACATAATATCACAGACTAATATGATTTTCAGTATATAAAAAGTACTCTGTGAATATTTCCTGGTATATAGTGTATTACACAAACTAGTTAATAAAAAGATTCTAGTCTATGTAAGAAGAGTGTATTATCTATGGTGAATATGATGCTTACCACAGACTAACTAGTAGATTCTTCTTTACGGCTCTGGGCTCTAGCCCTTCTGAGCCTGAAGTTACAATATATTATAATAATTATTATCCTTCACAGTATACTGCTTCACAATATGTTGATGCATCACATAGTGCAGCGCTTGGGAGATTTTGACGGCAACTTGAGCCAGCAGACGGCTGACGATTGGCGATGGTATCTCAAGGCGCCTAAGAAGACAGACACCTTATTTTGAGAATCACATCACCATCAGAGCACTTGTTTTACAGTTTCCACTAATAGTTTACATGCGCAGATACTTAATACACAAAATCGCACCACGTTTACATATCAAAGTCCACTTCAAACCATTATTTAAACAATAATACAGGAGCAGCAAACCGCCGCCGGTCAATTTCCCGCCAAAACTCTCACTAGTATATTACGCATGCATAAAACATTGAAGTAATATGTACTTACGTACTAGAACAGCTATTTCAAACAAAACATGTGCGCTACTCTATGTCGTTGCGCATCAGTCTTAGCGCGCATGCGCGGTTTTTTATCATAATAGATTATGCGTAGGTAGAATGATAAGTAGGTATTTAATTATTGTTTATTTAGAGTACATATATTTTTAATTAATTTATTAAAACGAGTTCAATTTTTAATAATTTGTCAATTATTTTGCATGATATGGGGTAAATTAATATGATAATATATATTATTATCACAATAGCATTTTAATTACAATTTTATATAAATATTTTATAAGGTAACTATATAAATTGGAATCGAAGCTAATGAAATATATCTATTTAAATCTAGAACTGGGTCCCCAAAAGCCCTAACCTAAGTTTGCGTGAGGCATGGACACAGAGCTGATACTAGTTATATTATGCCTTATGAATTACTGTGAGAAAACATAGTAAAACTTTAAAAACTTCTACCATTTCTGTTTACACATGAATTATATGTATATACACTTATTTGTTGTTTTTTGCTGAAAATTAATTTCAATTAATAAGATGTATAAATGTTATTGTAAAAATATATATTAGGTATTTAATTAAGTGCCTTTAAACAATACAAGTTTTGTTAATTTTTGAATTCTTCGTACTATATTTATCCTCTTCTCTAAAATGCAAGGAACAAATTTATGTATTATTTGATGGTAACCACATCTCTACGATTATTTTGGACGAATTTAATCCACTTTTCTCGGTTTTCGTGGCTTGGATGTGGAAACCTAAAATAAAATAAAAGAATAATCAGCAAATATAAACGTAAGAAATTTAACCTAATTATAAATACTTAGGTATATTTAATTCTACAAAAAAAATTGTGCATAATATGATCATGCTACACTTGCTCACAGAAATGTCGTATCTGAACAAATTAATTTCATAATCTATATTCCATTACACAAGTTGGCGCCAAAGAAATAACTTTTTAATTATTAATCTATAATGTTTTTTTATTATTTAAGTATCTTACTTACCGATGAAAAGTGATTCCTTGATTTTTACTAACATTTCGTGAATTTTTTGTGCAGTATCTAAGAACACACCGCGGCATATTTTATCAAGAGATTTTTTTTTAAATCAACACAACACGTGACATTTCTACAAGCGCCTAGCGAGCGACTGACGGGCAATTGCCGTATCAAGAACAACGCTGATGCACAGTCTCGATACATCACATCGAAAATAAACATCGATGTATTTTCAAAGTGGACACCCCTAGACACCCCTAGCTACGAAATAGAGACAATTTAAGCGTATAGACTGATTAAAGTGCGGTGACATTGCCGCAGTTGAATGGAACAGCGTAACATAGTGCAGTGTCGCCTCTAGTACGTAGTACATAATATCTCAATAGCATAAAACACAGATAACTGTCTAGTCAGATAAAATCTAGCACAATTTAAAGTTTTCCTCAGAGAAGGTTTGCATAGAGTAGCTTCCCGTATATGCACTCTTGTCTATAGTAGCTTAAAAAAAGTAAAGTTGCAGCGTATTTACGTCCCACTGCTGGGCACAGGCCTCCTCTCATTTCTGAGAGGGTTTTAGGGCTAGGAAATGTCCGCCACGCTGCCCCAATGCGTGTTGACGAACTTCACATGTCTTCGAAATATTTTTTTTCTTATATCTCAGACATGCAGGTTTCCTCACGATGTTTTCCTTCACCGCCGAGCACGGGGTAAATCAGCACTTAAAATTGCAATTAACAATTTCATTGGTGCCGGCGGAGATCGAACCCGGGTTGCTCGCGTACTGTGAAACTTACAGCGAGCGCTAACCATCTGAGCTCCTACGGCACGTGCTGATAGAAGCTTGCTACATATTTATTAGTAGACAGTGAGAAATTCCAATGAGGGCATCCACAACTTTTTCTGCCACCAGGGCGGCGCCACTAAAATGTGAGGTATAATATTTGACAGATTTCACAGTGGGGAAGTTAATTTGTTCGGGAAATGTAAAAGTTATTCTTTCTTTTTGTACTTTTAGCTATATTTTATATTATTAATAACATTAAAAATAAATATACCAAACCACAGATATTCATAAAAGAAGAAAAATTAAGAAAAGTTAAAAATGTGCTAAAATTAAAGAGTTGCTCTTTAATTTTAGCAACTTCTCAGTTAAATTACATTATGTAACAAAAACTTTACCTCAGTGTCAACTAGCGACATCTGGTGGGTAGAAAATTATTAGCCCTCATTGGAATTGAATTATCTGGCTACCACTGACCTCTGTATAATATGGACTCACTGGACTGGTTATAAGTTATAACCGTGACATAATGAGCCAATTTGATTTTCGCCATTTTGGCGCTGACAGCAGAAGTGAACGTCCACGGAACCAACAATAACAATAAGACAGTGTGAAAAAATATATCGATAAGAATTCTATACCCAGGCCTACCCGTAACACCCATTCATTTCACGTATCATCTTAATATAATGCCATACAATAAATAAATGTATCAATTAATATCTAGGCCTTAAACGCAAGCTTTATACTTCATATAAAACAAGAATCGACGCTGCGTTTATTTATCAACGTTTTTATTCGTATCTGCAGAACGGATTTTGTTCCAGGTTTCAAATGAGAAAATGCCTACGCATACCTCGGAGTTATTTCTCACCTAAATTCACGCAAACTCAATAATTTTGCAGTTCCAATATAAATTTATTCGCTTGATACAAAAAATTGGTCATAATAATTATACAGATTTAACCCTTTCGCTGTCCCGTGCACTACATATAGGTCATTGCTATTGTCTTACTATTGTGTTTTAAAACCGGACAGTGAACGTGTTAACATACTTACGTCTTGTAAACACAAAATTATCATCAGGCGACTTTTCTACACTTGGATTTGGCCCTCGAGCCTAGGGAAAAATAAGGAGAGAAAAAATAAAAAACATTCGAAATAATAATATAATACATTTATACTTACTGGTACTACCAGAAAATATTGTGGGTATACTGCACTTTTTCAAAATGGTGCATTTCTCATGTCTGTTTTATTAGACATGAGAAATGCACCATTTTGAAGTCGTATGTGAAGTGTTTAGAACAAAGATAATCTAATTCACAATTTTTGTGCTTTTTAGCCATAATTTTAGTCTAGGTTCTAGTTCTAGGTAGGTTGATTGTGAACCTTAGAGTATTAAACTAACAGGAGACGACATTGAAGAGCGTTCCCCGCTGTCAAAAGTACGAGAGCGCAGATCATTCCCGTTATATAAAACTAGTTGCGTCGCGTACGGCGTCAGTTACCAAGTAATCGTAAGCGTGAGTTGACCTTCAGAAAAATGCCGAGTTGCAGTGTGTTTTCTTGTAAAAAAAGATCACAGACCTCAAATTTACAAAAAGACGGCGTTACCTTTCATTTTTAAGTATTTATTTTGATTTCAATAATTAATATAAGCATTAAATCACGAAAATTCTGATTAATATAGCTGAGTAGGTAGTGTTGCCAACTTAAAGTATTAATACTATAGTAAGGACTTTTGCACTACTAGGACATAATTAAATTTTGCTTAATTGTAGACAAATGTCGTTTCTCTTTGTTCTAATTACACAAGTCAAAATCGTGTTATCGAATAGTCTTAAATTCATCAATATTATTGTGATCTATTTACAAAACTATATTATTTCAAACAACATTAATAATCTTTAATTGTTTTTAACGAAATGAAAACATCAATTTAAATTGTTTTACTGTATACATTATACATTTAAAATATTTTAATTAGATATTTTCATTTCATTATGTTACGTTATGAAACGAAAAGAAGGGGAATTTCGAGTATATAAAATGGTATCATCTAGACTATAATAGTGATGTTCACTGTAATCTTTAGTGTCGATGTTTTTATTTGACTATAAGCAATACTTTGATATATTATAATACCAAGGTGTTATTTAAAATTCTTTTTTGTACAATGTTTAAAAAGATCTTTGGTTTTACAGTTTTCCAAAAGATCCTTACAGGCGCCAAGTTTGGATAAAAGCATGTGGCGATCATATAACCTGGGTACCTAAACGAACAAGCACTATTTGTTCCGAGCATTTTGACTAATCGGTTTTCGTAATCTAATCAAATAATAAAAGGAAACTAAATGAAACTGCTGTACCGACTTTGAAATTATTGGAAGTACGACTAAGTTTATTATTTTGCTACAGGTTTATATTACATTATGAAGGATAAAATTCAAAACATGTAACAAATCAAAATGGAATGTTTAGTGAACGATATTTATTCATTTTAAACTGTTATTTACAAGTTTATCTTCTTAGATGGTGTCAACCAAATTGTTGTTTTCAGATGAGACACGAATTATTAGCGCTTAAATAAATAAATAAGGACAAACAAATAATTTCAGTGTCATATTTATAATCTATTATAATTAAACATATACAGAATACTACACTTTTGTACTGTAGAACACAAAATATTACCGCTTTTTACGAAGACATTAATTATTTTTCAATCCTAAGTAAAATGACGAAAAAAAGTATGTTTGGTTAAGCGTAAACTTTGACCAAGAGAAAGCAAATGTTTATTTTTTTTTAATTGCTCCATTCCGTTGCTGCGTAAAGGAAGGACAAAAACAAATAAACAAAAAATCACACTTTCACATTTATAATATTATATTAGTATGGATTGTCAAGAATGATATATAAACTTTTGAAACCGGTTTACAATCGGCTTTTTGAGGGTAAAACTATACACTCCCGCTCTCTTTCTCGCTCTAGTAAATAACGTTTCTGAGTGAACAAAAAG
The DNA here is from genome assembly GCA_033319125.1 of Parnassius glacialis. Lineage (NCBI taxonomy): Eukaryota > Metazoa > Arthropoda > Insecta > Lepidoptera > Papilionidae > Parnassius > Parnassius glacialis. The sequence goes on from JAVANC010000018.1 coordinate 24,701,985, forward strand.
GATAGAAGCACAGGAAAGTGCGATTCCGTGCTGCCAGATGTAGTTCAACCCTAAGCCTTAAAACGGTTTAACTCTATAGGTTGCGTAAAATCTGTAAAATTAGACCGTTTAAAACCCCTATACAGATAACCTTTGTGGTTATCATGACATTAAAAAATGGTAAAATCATTTCATAGACTAGGCATATTATATATTTTTAAGCATACAGGAACATTATTTCGATAATGATTACGTTCCACATAACATTAAACTGGCAAACTTGGTGATGGAAATATATGCAAGCACTAGAATTAGCTACCTCGCAAAAGAAGAGTGATCCCAAAAAGTGTATTCGTCATATATATACCAAACTTATTCACTTTAAAAACCAGTTAAAATATAATATAATACTTTTTCAATTTGTTTTAATTTTGGTAATTTTGTATTATTATTTTGTACCTTATGTATTTTTTTAAATTTACTTTGAATGTAATATTACACAATAAACATTTGTTCATTTTTATTTTATTTTATTTGCTAATGTAACTTGCATAAAATTTCATCGACATATCCATATCGACAAGGCCCTCGCACTAGTTGTTTATAGCTTATGCACTGTAACGATGAGACATTTATAAGAGATTTTCAAGGTTGTGTGCGTTTTGCTTAATCGTGTGCTCATATTATGCTGTGTGCGTGCGTAACGACGTGGCCCAATGTTTACGATTTGCTTAGTGTGCGTTACCTCGCCTCCCGCTAGAAGTGACAGACTTTTTTGTTCGGAACTTTATGCGCATGGCGTCTCCTGTTAGTTGAATACTCTAAGTTGTGAACAGATATGGGTATAAAAGAACATCGATAAGTATTATAGACAAGGAGCTCAACAACCCTATTAAATTTTATTGTTTATCAAGACTCAGTAATATAAAGACAAACATGTTGGTAATTACGATATTAAGATTAGAAACAAATTTTTAAGTACCTATATTATCAAATAGTTTTAATTTGCTTAATATTAGCTACAAATTAACTTACTTGTTACTGTTATCCCACATTCCTTTTGGTAACGAGTTTTATATATTACGCACACTCTCATTATTATTAAAATAATTCTTATTATGTAACTAAAATCAAACATAATCAAACTACATAAAATACTTTCATTTTTAGTTTAAAAATTCAAAATACCTACAGACATATGATTTTAATTATACAACAGGCTTTGGCATATTAAGTCAATATTAGTTCCCGGTACGGACAATGATGGTGCTTCAAATCGGCATAAGCATTTTGTATAGCATAGCCATTCCGGCGTATTTGTATATAGAGGTCCGTGCTGTCCAAGTGCTGTCTACGTATTTATTTATCTATGCCATAGAGTAATTTTATTAATCCCCGAACCATAGACAGAATTCATAACCGAAAATCCATTGTCCGATGACCAAAGAGAAATCTCCCTATATAAAAAAGTACTCTGTGGGAATGTCGCAACTAAAACGTATCCATTCTCACCGAACAATCAACGTTTCTATATAGTTTGTGATCAACAACAAGGGCCCGCGGCAGTATGGGGGAATAGCCATCGCAAGCGTTCCTCTCTGTTAAAGTATAAGTTCACGCAATCCTTTGCGTACAATAAAACTAGTTACAGCTGCACTGCTCACTAGATTAAATCTAGTTGAGCAGCTAAATCGACTTCCTACAAAAATAACGAATTGTTCAGTTATTTTGCTGCAAAAAAGAGATCTGTCACATGAAACTCAAAAAAAGACTTATTTACTTCTTTTTAAACTTATAATTACATAAATAACGGTCGTGTTGTTTCGGATTTGATTACCAACACAGACCGCTTGTCGTTTTGTCTTGGTCGTGCGACTGATATCGATATCGAGAGTCTGTATCATACAGACTGGTGAATTGGATTATCTTTGTTCTAAACACTTCACAGACGACTGTTTTATTAGACATGAGAAATGCACCACTTTGAAAAAGTGCAGTATACCCACAATATTTTCTGGTAGTACCAGTACCAGTAAGTATAAATGTATTAGATTATTAATTCGAATGTTTTTTTATTTATCCAAGTGTAGAAAAGTCGCCTGATGATAACATTGTGTTTACAAGGCGTAAGTTTGTTAAATCTGTATAATTATTATAACCAGTTTATTGTATCAAGCGAATAAATTTATATTTATATTGGAACTGCAAAATTATTGAGTTTGCGTGAGTTTAGGTGAGAAATAACTCCGAGGTATGCGTAGGCCTTTTCTCATTTGAAACCTGGAACAAAATCCGTTCTGCAGTTACGAACAAAAACGTTGATAGATCAACGCAGCGTCGATTCTTGTTTTATATGAAGTATAAAGCTTGCGTTTAAGGCCTAGATATTAATTGATACATTTATTTATTGTATGGCATTATATTAAGATGATACGTGAAATGAATGGGTGTTACTGGTAGGCCTGGGTATAGAATTCTTATCGATATATTTTTTCACACTGTCTTATTGTTATTGTTGGTTCCGTGGACGTTCACTTCTGCTGTCAGCGCCAAAATGGCGAAAATCAAATTGGCTCATTATGTCACGGTTATAACTTATAACCAGTCCAGTGAGTCCATATTATACAGAGGTCAGTGGTAGCCAGATAATTCAATTCCAATGAGGGCTAATAATTTTCTACCCACCAGATGTCGCTAGTTGACACTGAGGTAAAGTTTTTGTTACTTATTGTAATTTAACTGAGAAGTTGTTTTTAATAAAAGTTTATCAGTTTCTAGAGTATTACATTAATACACAAAACAATACGTCAGTGGTTTGCTCTTTAATTTTTAACTTTTCTTAATTTTTCTTCTTTTATGAATATCTGTGGTTTGGTATATTTATTTTTAATGTTATTAATATAAAATATAGCTAAAAGTATAAAAAGAAAGAATCACTTTTACATTTTCCGAACAAATTAACTTCCCCACCAGGGGCGTAGCTACCGCCGTATCAGCCGTATGAATGATACGGAGCCCCCGGGCTACAGGGGCCCCGAACGTGTATAACCACAAATTCTAAGGACTTCTATGGGACAGGAACTTAATATAAATCATTATTTTATTCAATACGAGCGTTTTTGCTCTTTTTGTCAAAAATCTGCATTCATCTGCATCATTTGGTGCCCCCAATAAATTGATTAATTATTTATTTCAATGCAAGCGTTTTTTGTTGCTTTTGTGAAAAATCTTTACTCTTCATTTGGAGCCCCAATAAATTTTGATACAGGGCCTGTCTAAGGTACGCTAAGTCACTGTTCCCCACTATGAAATCTGTCAAATATTATACCTCACTTTCTAGTGGCGCCACCCTGGTGACAGAAAAAGTTGTGGATGCCCTTTTTTGTGTGGATTCTCTGACTGTCTACTAATAAATATGTAGCAAGCTACTATCAGCACGAGCCGTGGTAGCTCAGATGATTAGCGCTCGCTGTAAGTTTCACAGTACGCGAGCAATTCGGGTTCAATCCCCGCCGGCACCAATGAAATTGTTAATTGCAATTTTAAGTGCTGATTTACCCCGTGCTCGACGGTGAAGGAAAACATCGTGAGGAAACCTGCATGTCTGAGATATAAGAAAAAAAATATTTTGAAGACATGTGAAGTTCGCCAACACGCATTGGGGCAGCATGGCGGACATTTACTTGCCCTAAAACCCTCTCAGAAATGAGAGGAGGCCTGTGCCCAGCAGTGGGACGTAAATAGGCTGCAACTTTACTTTTTTTTAAGCTATTATAGGCAAGAGTGTATATACGGGAAGCTACTCTATTCAAACCTTCTCTGAGGAAAACTTTAAACTGTGCTAGATTTTATCTGACTAGACAGTTATGTGTTTTATTATGGAGTGTAGAGAGAAGGAGGACCATCTCTATATATGAAAAGTGTCCCTAAAAACGTGTCTAATAAGCGTGGCGCTGCAGTAGCATAGGATAAATTAAAAAAAAAGCGCCAGAATTAATTAGAATAAGATGGAGAAATAAACAAGGACCGACCCATCCGCTTGGTTTTGTACTACGTAAATAGTTGAAATTTTGTATACTGGCATTTTACTAACTACTCTAGTCATGAAATTTTTTAAATATTTGAATTCAGCTGGCTTCACTCCGTTCACAACAGCTATATTCATATCGTAGTTTCTATCGTATCTATATAAATATCATGAAAATACTGAAATATAAAACCAGCAGTGGAATGACTGAGTTGATATCACCTGACTAAAGGTCAATGTACGCGCGAACGCAAATTCGCGCGGCCCGCAACTAACGGGCCATACCACAATACCTAATAATTTACAACACTTGTCTAAATACGTAACTTATCTACTTTACCTACTATTTTGCCACTGTGTTTGTCTCCACGTAGCCACTTTATTCCGAATTTACAGGTTAAATAACCCAAATAACTGCTTCGATTCCCCGCTAATGAAAAAATACTTAAATGAAATGTAAGCAAGGTTGGAGCCATGCGTTTTTATTCATCGTGTAGGTATATTTATTATTCTCATGTATTCAGTTATGTACCAAATCAGATTAGTCCAGTACTAAGTTATTTAAAAAAAATAGTTATGAAACAGCTTACCGCTCTAAATCCTCCGTGGTCTTATGAGATGCGACTCAAATTGTGCTCCATTCATTTCAAGGTAGATTTGGGTGCAGGCGGGGCATCATTGTGGGGTCTTCGATACAGTCCGTACGTAGTTTCTCGAAAGCATCCACGGTCCTTTGGCGCATTTCGTCAGCACTATCACACTCACGATCAAAAGCCCTTTCTTTCACATACCCCACAAAAAGAAGTCTAACGGGGTGAGATCTGGTGAGCGAGGTGGCCAAGCGTGTGGTCCTAGTCTGCCGATCCAGCGATCATCAAATAGCTCAATTAGGCCCTCACGGACGAACCTCACGACATGTGGAGGGGCACCATCATGCTGGAACCATGTGCGGCGATATTCAGCCAACGAAAGGTCGTCTAAAATGTCAACCAAATGTTCATTTATAAAGTTTAGGTATCGCTGTCCGTTCAGTCGCTGTGGCAGAAACACTGGTCCCAGTATGCAATCCCTTTAATAAACCTGCCCATACGTTAACCGACCATCGGGTTTGATGCCCGGTTTGTCGAACAGCGTGCGGGTTAACCTCTGAATACACGTGTATATTTCTTCGGTTCCACAGGCCGTTTCTGGTAAATGTCGACTCATCCGTCCAGATAATGTGCTCAATGGAACCAGGCACACGTTGTTGCTGGTATAATAACCAACGGCAGAAAACTCGTCGGCGGTCGTGATCTCCGGGAACTAAAGCTTGCACAACACTTTGTGCACTGCACAGTATGACACACTTGTTCCATCCCGACGTCTTAACAATTTATTTAGCGATACTTCGTGTACCTAGGTTCGGATACCTAACATGTTGCCGTATTCACAATCACTATAAACGTACGCGTTAAGCATTATTAAAACAAAAAATGTAACAACAAGAATAATACCAACACGTAATCACAAGTAATAACAATTTAATAAACAAAACGATTGAGCTGTCGTTCGCGCACGCGTGTACAAAATCAACACGGAACTGTTTCAAAAACTACAATTAATAACGAACCCCGACAAAACTGAAACCTACTGCGTCACAGCGTTAGGCGACACGAGCCGGCCGGATTACATTCTGCCGTCATAATAAAGAAGAACGCAACTAACAAAAACGTAAAATGGAAATAAAAAATAAATTGATGAATTTTTCTTTCAGACCCTGTGTGTAAAGTATATTAAAAGGTATCTATATGAAAATTGAAATATATACGTAGAGACATGAAGATTTTAAGGACGAACTTATTTTTTTGATAATTTGTTTATTTATTTAAATAAAACGAATTTTCCTTTTCATCTTAGCTTAAAAAATACACCTGGCAACACAAAAACATCGAAGGAAAGACGCATATAACTATTTGCGTCTTTCCAACCTAATAAATAAAAAAAACTGCCATTCATTTAACATTTTTACATATTTTGGAATGGTCATTTGAAGTTGAAAGGACGCTAATAGCAATTTACTACTTTTTTCTTAGTAAATATTAGAAAAGCATTGATAGTGAGACACAAAAAATATCAACCCGCAACTCTTGAGTAATGATTTTAAAGGGGATATCATACAAGATTCACTACGAGTACAACCGACTTTAATATAAATAATTAAGGATAACTCAAAAACTATTGGTCTTACCTCGATCAATTTTATATGGGTCATGTGAAACACCAGCTCTTAATAATAAGATATAGAATAATAAAACAAGGATAATTGAAATTTAAGTAATCGATGCAAATATTGTTAAAGATGACGTAGCAACTGGTTAAATAAGTCTTTTCTTTTATGTTGAATTTGTATAAGTCTTTTCTACTAAAAAAATGTCATCTGTGATCAATAGTTACGTCTAGAATTCTTACGATAATTTCCAAAATATTGATATTTGTGAATATTAAAAAAAATTAGTAGATGCGCCTTCTTTAGTAGATGGTATATTCAACTCATTTATTCAAAAATTGTTAGATGCGCCCTTTTTGCTTATGACCGCAGCATTGTTTCGTACCGAGCTAGATACAGGTCGACAGCGGAGGGAGTGTGAGTACAGTCGCGTTCTAAAGTACTACATGGTATTGGGCTATTGTTTTTTAATATTACAGTAATTGATTGTTTTATTGTAGAATCATAATAGGTGTTTTACTAGCTACTTAAAACTTTGGAAGAGGTGGGTATTAAAAATGGATAATGTTTACTTGAGCTTTATTTGTTATTTCTATCGTAAAATATAAAGTAGTTTGTAACAAGAAAACTTCTACAGTGTGTCAGTGGTACCACGACCTCACAGAATACCAGCGTGAACTAGAAGTTTACCGCTGCGTTTCGCTTGGTGAGTGCAGGTGGCCGGAGGCCCTTCTTACCTGAAATGAGGCATTCCATCTTAGTCCTCACGGGTGACAACGCATCTACATTTTGATTCGCAAACGAGGATAGATGTAGATGTCTATGGGCCGCAGCAACCATTTACCATCAGGTGGACTGTGTGCTCGTTTGTCACCCTTATCCTATACAAAAAAGTCTCTATATATGAAAAGTGTCCCTAAAAACGTGTCCAATAAGGGTGGCGTTGCAGTAGCATAGGATAAATTTAAAAAAAGCGCCAAAAATAATTCGAATAAGATGGAGAAATAAACAAGGACCGACCAATCCGCTTGGTTTTGTACTACGTAAATAGATGAGGTTTTATATACTGGCATTTTACTAACTACCTAAAAAAAGTCATGAAATTTTTTAAATATCTGAATTCAGCTGACTTCACTCCGTTCACAACAGCTATCTTCATATCGTAGTTTTTCAGACGCCAGCGCTATTGCACCCACCGCAACTTTCACCCCTTAAAAGATGGTTCTCCTTGTACTCTACACTCCATAGCTGTGAGATAGAAATAGGTAGGAGGTACTTTCCCTGGATTACCAGATATTGTTCCATTTTTCACCGTTATAGCTTTATATATATATATATATATATATATATATATATATATATATATATATATATATATATATATATATATATATATATATATATATATATTCACAGTACTTAAATTCATACAACAAACTTATTTGTTACTATAAAGAAATGTTCTTTTATAATTCAGATGATTAGTTTATTTTTCTTGAAAACTCATTCTGGGACTAAAAACTACGTATGGAAACGGCATAAAAGCAGAATCATCATTCCGTCAATGATTTTACTAGACAGTCAATAAACTCTGGATTTTAACAGCACTAAGTGCAGACGCTACTAACACAAAGTGTGATATCACTAATAAGCTGCAATATATTCAGTATGTACTTAAATATTAATTAAGAATAAAAATATTAATTGATAATCAAAAATTTCCTCGTGTCGAGTATTAAGTTGCTTTTACAAAGTTCATAATATCAATAATGTTTTAACATACCAGTCCATCACAAGTTCTGTGCTGAACACACACCTCGGAAAGGAAAAGGTTTCCACTTAGGTTTTGTAGTACGAAATGCGGTTCTGAGCCAACTCCCGCGATTTCCTGCATGTCTTACTAAGTAAGTGGCTTGTGTGCGGCAAGTTGTGGCGTAAGAGAGAATTTGTATATATATACATATATATATTGTACACGCCCCTAGTTGCCCCGACAAAAGTCGACTATCCCGGGGCCCATCAGCGGAACACTCGATGAGCAACCAAGGGTGGAGCCCAAAATGGCCTATGGATACTTATTATATATTTAGTAGTTCGTACCCACAGAAGACCATGTTCGTACCACTAGTACTTTTGGCAGTATTAAGGTAGTTCATTTGTTAAATTTAGTTCAGATTAATAATTATGTACTTGAACCAAAATATCCTTGTTTTAATCATCATCATCATCATTACAGCCCTTCACAAGTCCACTGCTGTACATAGGCCTCCCCCAAAGAATGCCACAAAGCACGGTCCTGAGCCACCTGCATCCATCGACTTCCTGCATGTCTTACCAGGTCGTCACTCCATCTCGTGGGGGGACGCCAATATAACGTCTTCCAATGCAGCGGTGAAGAGTTTCGGGGATATAACATCACCCTGTCTTTCACCTCTCTGCAATTGGATAGGTTTCGTACTCTGGTTCTGTACTCGGATAGCCATCGTAGCTCTATTGTACAAACACTTCAGCACTTCGATATACCGACAGTCAACTTGGCACCGCTGAAGGGACTGCAGCACTGACGGGTCTTGCAGAACTTAGCTCCGACCACATGAACAGTTTCCACGAGCTTGTCATTCATATCGTCCACTGCATTGCAGTCTTCAATCTTCATAGTCCACATACGCCAGACATAGTGGCAAATTGTACTCTTCGGACTTCTGTACAATTTGCCGTAGGGTATGTATGTGGTCTATGGCGCTAAAGCCCTTTCGGAAACCGGCTTATTCGGGAGGCTGGAAGTCGTCAAGTCTGCGCGCGAGACGATTCGTAATGACTCTCGAAAACAGCACGTAGACGCGGCTCAGAAGGGAAATCGGTCTGTATTTCTTCAAGAGAGCGTTGTCACCTTTCTTGAAGAACAAGACCACCGCACTTCTGCTCCACGCCTTCGTTGTAATGCCACCATAGAGGACGGAATTAAAGAGCTTCTGAAGGACTTCAAGTACCGGTCTTCCACCCGCTTTCAGAAGCTCCGCTGTAATTCCATCCTTGCCTGGGGCCTTGCCGTTTTTAAGATGCTGGAGAGCCATTCTAATCTCGCTCAGACTGACGTCCGGGATATCTTCGGAATCTTGTTTTAATATTATTGTTTAAACTTAATTTTAAATATATCTTTTTGTTGTGTTTCTTAAGTTCAGTTTTATAAGCCCTAGATGTATACAACGGTATTGTCAGTTGGTATAAATGCTTCATTGTTATGTTAATTGGCTGTTCCCCCCGGACTTTTGTGACGAATAGACGTGTTTTTGTAATCATTTTTTATTAAAATTACAAATAAATTAAAAAAATATTTAAAGTAAATAATAGGAAAACAGCACTAGCAAGAGATTAATTTGTTTCACTGCTGTTGGTGAAAGATAATATACACGAAGGAATATTAGAACTATAAACGGAGTACAGTTGCGAGGGGTCAACATAAAGTGGTTACTTTAGTATTTGTACTGAATCGTCGTTCTTCGTCAAAAAAGTAAGACCTCTGAACGTGATATTGATCTGTCGTCTTAATTCAAGTAAATACGCATTTCTGTTGTCCTAGTACTTTGTCAAAGGTAATAAATATGCCGCTTAAATGTACTCCACCGCACTTGCCTTCGTCCCGCGAAAAGTCAGAAACTGCGGATAAACAGACTAATGATGATGCAGAAAGATCTTTATTTCATAGCAGCTCGGAATTAAGAGTATTGGATACGTTGCTACACTATGATTCCGAGCCTGACCTGCGCCTACCACAGAATGCTGCAGAGAGAAAGAAAAGAAAGCGTGATGAAGATGATAACACAGTTATGTCTACGTTAAAGCAAATGTTTGACTCGCTTTTAAAAGAACAAAATAAGCGTTTCCATGATCTTCATATCTCTGTGAATTGCATAAAAGATCAAAATGCCGAGCTTTCAAAATCGTTTGAAGTGATTTCAAGTAAATATGACGAGTTTTTAACTAGAATTGAAAACTTAGAGGCCGAAAGAAAGAAAGATAAAAAGTACCTACATTGACCTTTTGGAGGAAAAAATTAACATGTTGGAACGCAAAAATCGGGCAGCTGGTATTGAAATACGTAATATTCCAAATAAAAATATAGGGAAGACCGAATCTAAAGATGAGCTCGGTAACCTAGTTAAACAAATGGGAAAATCTTTGTGCATTGACATCAAAGACTCAGATATTAAGGACATATATAGAATAACTGCTAAGGATTCATCAAAACCCATTATCACTGAATTCACTTCTGTAATTATGAAAGAAAAGGTTCTCAAGGCAGTGAAATTATTTAATAAGAATAAAAAGAAAGGCGAAAAATTAAACACTGGACATTTTAACATAGACACCCCTATTAAACCTGTATTCGTTGCTGAAACGTTGACACCAAAGGCACAGAGAATGTTCTTCTTGGCTCTAGCATTTCAAAAGGAAAACATGTTTGCTTTTTGTTGGACATCGCGTGGTGTGGTTTATCTTCGTAAAAACGTAAACTCGCCTTTGGTGAAAGTAGAAAGTGAATCAGATCTTGAAAAATTTAAAATAACCCAATGACTAGTAGCTGTAAGTTTAACTTTAATTGTATTTTCTCCTCATAATTTTATTTTTTTACTTTTTAATCTCAATTTTTTGTACACTAAGCACACTTTCACACGACTATCCTTTATTACTTTTAGTTATGAATACCTTGTATATTTTTATTTCTTGAAAAAATGTGTTACTTATTTTACTGTAACAATATTTCTTTTCTTAGACGGAGTAATTCTGTTGACGTATACAGATAATTTTGCCTCGTTTTCGATAATTTAAAAGATATACCTGATGATCTGGACAAATTATTTGTCACAAATGCTTTTGAGTGTGATTTGAAGGACTGCAGTAGATGTTTACCAGCTTCACAAACTTCCCTCTCAATCCTTACACAAAACATCCGCAGCATTAACTTAAACATTACTGGTTTTGAAGTTCTACTTGCAAGATTAAAAGTTAATGTGGATATTCTTATCTTGACAGAGCGTTGGCTATCGTATACGGTTGTTATACCATCTTTAGCAGGTTATCGTGTATTTTCAACTAAACATAATCCCATTCAAAATGATGGAGTGGTAGCTTTTTTTTCTTTATTAAAAATGATCTAATGTCTACTGTTGAAGAGCCTCCATTTATTGATGCAAACTAGCTTCTTATAAAAATTGGCATTGACACCGCCATCCTAGCGGTTTACCGTTCTCCCTCATACTCTTGTTTAGATCACTTTTTGAGTTCCTTGAATGACAATTTGCAAACAATAAACGGCTTCAGCAATATTATTCTAATGGGAGACATGAATATATCTATTAATGATGATAAACCTCATAAATTTTCTGATCAATACCTAAATCTTGCTGCTTACCATTCATTGTTACCTGCGCATACTTTCATTACTCGCGAATCTAGTGGTACTTGTATTGATCATGCTCTTATAAAAACAAAATATCCAACAATCGCGATAGTACTGCAGTCGAATCTTACTGATCATAAACCGGTTATGTTATGTTTACATAAGAAACAAGTTCGTAGTTACTCTAATCACACAATAACAAAGATAAATTATAATCAAGATATATAGATATCTCGAATATAGATTTTTCTCCTGTTTATGAATCACTTGATCCTGATTTTGCTCTAACTTATTTCCTGGAAACAATGATATCCACTCTAAATAAAAATTCTCAAACTGTTTCTTTAGCAAGACGTAAGAAAATTATAAATCCTTGGATCACACCAGGTCTTTTACGCTGCATGAAAAATAGAGACAAAGTAAGAAAATATCCAAATAATGAAATAATTAAAATTACTTATACTCGCTATAGAAATTTTTGTAACACATTGCTAAAAAAGGTAAAAAGAGCTTATGAAAAGGATCAAATAAACTAAGCTGGAAATAACAATAAAAAAATATGACATATAATTAAAAATATAACACACACAGCTAAAACAAAAAAATCTTTATTGAATTTATTGAAGGATGAGTCTTGTCCGTATAAGTCCATCAATAAAATAAATGAGTATTTTATTAGTGTTGGCATAACTTTAGCAGAAACAATAGCGAAAAGTCCAAACCATAATTTTTCTAGCGCTTCTAAAGGTCCTGCTTCCGGCTCCATTAATTCTTTTGTTTTATTAGAGACTGACATTGCTGAAGTTAGTACTTTAATTCTGAATCTTAAAGATAATTATGCAGCTGGTTGCGATAATATTTCAAACATATTCCTAAAAAAATTCAGAAATTACTTAGTCCCGCCTCTTACATTTATTTTTAATCTTTGTTTACAAGTTGGGGTCTTTCCTAATTATTTAAAAAAGTCCATAGTTATTCCGATACATAAAGGTGGTGATGAAGATCTTATCACAAATTATAGGCCTATATCATTACTTCCTGCTATATCTAAGATCTTGGAAAAACTCATTAATATCAGACTGGTGAGTTATTTGGAAAATCGTAAGTTACTTTCGGATAACCAATTTGGTTTTCGTCAGGCAAAGTCTACTTCAGATGCAGTTCATGCAGTGACTAATTTTATTGCTACGAATTTAGATAAACATAACAAATGCTTAGCCATATTTCTAGACATTGCAAAGGCGTTTGATACAGTATCGATTCCTATTCTACTAAATAAGCTTGAGTCTATAGGCATAAGAGATAATCAGTTGAATCTTTTTAAGAGTTACCTTGCAAATCGTGTTCAAGCTACAGCAGTTGGAGAATATATTAGCACATATGCACCTATATCTTATGGAGTTCCACAGGGCAGCGTTCTTGGACCAACTCTATTCCTGATTTACATTAATGAACTATGTTCATTTAAACCTTTAAATGGTAATCTGATCTCCTATGCTGATGATACAGTTCTTTTAATTTCAGTCATTTCCTGGCAGAAAGTTTTTGATGCTGCGCAGGATGCTTTTGACAGTGTCTCTAGATGGCTGGGTGAAAATCTTTTGACACTAAATCCTAATAAAACAAAATACATTCCTTTTTCTATTCGGAAATTGAAAGGACTTGCGAGATAAATTGCATCTTGTGGCTCACAGTTGCAATTTTGTAGATAAACATAAATGTTCCTGCCCTAAATTAGAGCGTACTAATGAAATAAAATACTTGGGGATAATTTTAGATTGTCACTTAAATTTTAAAACGCATATTGAATTATTGAGCAAAAGAGTGCGGAAATTAATAATAATATTTAAAACACTTAGACATAGTGCAGATTATAAACTCATAAAACAAATTTACTTTGCACTCTGCCAATCACTGATATCGTACTGAATTACTTCTTGGGGAGGAGCGCCAGTTTCTACTATTAAGTGCTTAGAAATTGCCCAGCGTGCAGTACTCAAAGTAAGCACTTTTTGACCTTTCTTATTCCCAACTAAACTCCTCTTTGAAAATTGTGAAGTCCTTACCGTCAGACAACTGTTTATTTTAGGCATAATCTTGAAACAATACAGTGAAGTGATTTTTGATCCTCAAAAATGTATAAACTGCAGAATAGTCAGACCTTGTGAACTAAAACAGTTTCATACTTCATTTGTTCGGAGATTTTACTGTGCTTTAGGTGCTTTTGTGTATAATAAAGTTAATAAAATTATTCTAGTTTACTCCCTACATATAAAGCATGCAAAAAGAAAATAACAGCTTGGTTACTGGCTCTAGGATATGATGAAACGGAAGATCTTTTCACAGTGCAGCGCTAAGTTATTATGGACAGTACTCGAATTTCTATTCTTAGGTAACTAAAGGTATTCATTAAACTGTATTCTTCACCTTGTACACACCGTCTTACACGCGCACACACATACACTCACACAAAAAAAAGAGATACGTTTTATATTATATTTACGTTTACGTACGTTTTATATATATATATATATATATATATATATATATATATATATATATATATATATATATATATTTTATATGGATATATATTGTTAGGAATGAGGGTAAAATAATAAAAGAAAATAAGAAATATTGAAGGTGGAACAATAATCTCCCACTTGTTTTAGCAGTATAAAGTATCACGCAGTCGTCTAAGAGGGGAAGTCAGTCTGTAATTCTACGAGTGTCATGTCATTATTGTGCCCGTTGGGCAGAATCTCAAGTGCAACATTACACGTGCGGCAGCGTCGGTGTAGCTAGATAGAATTCTTGTAAACAACACGCAAACAGCGCACCTGCGCCATTGCACCTGCGGTGGCGCCCGTCGTGCTTGTATAAAACGGACGGAGCATCGGCCGTTAGGACAGTCTTGGCTCTGACGTCGAATGGTGCGGTTGTCGTATTCCGTTACTAGTTTATCCTTGAGTCGTTGGATAATTAATTCGTGTAAACGAATTAATTATTATTCTTAACTACAAAATTTGTCTCTGTACTATACTTCACTACTACTTCTAAAATCAGAAGTGGGATAAAGATTCCTGTTGCCGTCCACATATAAACTTTGAATGTGTAAGTTTACTCCAAATGGCAGACGGCAAATTGGACATGGTCAGGTGCGTGACCGATCTTTAGTAAGTTTGAGGCTACGCCGCTGCCGACTGCTGTTTCTTGGCCGAACTTACGTCGGGACGGTCGGGCGCTGCCGAGCGCTTGGGAAACTTGATCCTGGGATAAGTAACATTTATTTAATAATTTCTGTATTTTAAATTTATGTGAAGGCAAGTCAAGCTTTGAATCGGCTACTTTGTTGGAAAATAAATTGCGTTTTCCTGAGCAACCTTCTGAACCGACAGGGGACACAAAAGGGTCCATACCGAGTTACCAAAGTGTTACCAAGTGATCAGTACGAGCTGAAGTTATTATCTGGAGTTAGACGCAAGACTGTCTAGGCCACAGCTCAGTATATGGTGGCCTGGAGAGGCGAATGGTGTCCCACGAGTTGTGCTGCATTTTTTGAAAGTATGTTCAGACTGAATCTTTTTAATACGTTTTCTTTTGTGTGTTACAGTAGCACGTGTGATGCGATTACATGTGCGCGAATGTGAGGCGTGTGCGCCTTGCTCGTTGGAGCTGGACTGCTGGGTGCAGCTGTAACATGGCCTGGTCTCGGCAGACGCGTGTGCTGCACGCGTGGCGGGTGCCGTCCTGGTGCGTTATATGCGCGGCCCTATGTGCGCGAGCGCTGTATGCGCTGAAGTCGTGTTCTTTGAACATGCATCAGGCTCTGACCTGAGGCGCTTTGAGCGCGGCGCCGTGTGCGCGAGCGCTGTGTGCGCGGAAGTCGTGTTTTCTGTAAACATGCATCAGGTTCTATCCTGGCAGGCTCTGTCCTGGGGCGCTGTATGCGCGAGCGCTGTATGCGCTGAAGTCGTGTTCTTTGAATATGCATCAGGCTCTGACCTGAGGCGCTTTGAGCGCGGCGCCGTGTGCGCGAGCGCTGTGTGCGCGGAAGTCGTGTTTTCTGTAAACATGCATCAGGTTCTATCCTGGCAGGCTCTGTCCTGGGGCTCTGTATGCGCGAGCGCTGTATGCGCTGAAGTCGTGTTCTTTGAATATGCATCAGGCTCTGACCTGAGGCGCTTTGAGCGCGGCGCCGTGTGCGCGAGCGCTGTGTGCGCGGAAGTCGTGTTTTCTGTAAACATGCATCAGGTTCTGTCCTGGGGCGCTGTATGCGCGAGCGCTGTATGCGCTGAAGTAGTGTTCTTTGAACATGCATCAGGCTCTGACCTGAGGCGCTTTGAGCGCGGCGCCGTGTACGCGAGCGCTGTGTGCGCGGAAGTTGTGTTTTCTGTAAACATGCATCAGGTTCTGTCCTGATAGGCTCTGTCCTGGGGCGCTGTATGCGCGAGCGCTGTGTGCGCTGAAGTCGTGTTCTCTGAACACGCATCAGGCTCTCACCTGAGGCGCTGTGAGCGCGGCGCCGTGTGCGCGGAAGTCGTGTTTCTGTAAACATGCATCAGGTTCTGTCCTGGCAGGCTCCGTCCTGGGGCGCTGTATGCGCGAGCGCTGTGTGAGAGGTAGTCGTGTTCTTTTGAACGTGCATCAGGCGCTGTCCTGGCAGGCGCTGTCCTGGTTCACGTCGTTCAAGTACGAGTATGTGACAGATACTTCGTATGGAGATGTATCCATACCTACTTGTGAAAGCAAAGTGCTTATTATACTCAGCAGTATGAGAGCGTGTTTCTGTTTGAAGACCTCGTATGCGTGACGGATGAGAGAATAGGCAACGGCGTATGTTGTCTCGATAATTAACAATTTGTTTTTCACGCAGATCACGATGACTACAACCCCGGCGATGCCTGTGAGATCTCAGGTGCTGCTCCCGTTGACGCTTTCAGAACGTGGCGTGGCACAACGGCTCGTTAGCGCTAGTGCGGCGCGACGACGCGCTGGTGCGGCACGACGACTCGCTAGTGCGAGTGCGTCGAGACGGCTCTCTAACGCGAGTGCGTAGAGACAGCTTGCTGCCGCGAGTGCTGCTCGAGTGCTGAACACATCGGAACCGTTCGCTGGAGTGCATTCAGCCGATTGGCCTGCGTCTTCAGTGTATCTATTTGTGATACGATTTGTGCCATTTGCACAGTGTTCCTCGGAGAAGACTTGTGTTATCTGTAGCATGTGTTAAGCTCTAGTAGGAAGCGTTGTATACTAAAATCTGTTTTGGACGATGTTTTCAATTCTGCAAAACTTAGTCTGTATTTCATGGTCAGAAAAGGCCGAGACGGTAAACTTACATTAACACCGGTAACGTTACTCTAGGTTTCACACGGGGACGTGTGAATTGTTAGGAAAGGCCGTGTTAGGAATGAGGGTAAAATAATAAAAGAAAATAAGAAATATTGAAGGTGGAACAATAATCTCCCACCTGTTTTAGTAGTATAAAGTATCACGCAGTCGTCTAAGAGGGAGAGTCAGTCTGTAATTCTACGAGTCTCATGTCATTATTGTACCCGTTGGGCAGAATCTCAAGTGCAACATTACACGCGCGGTAGCGTCGGTGTAGCTAGATAGAATTCTTGTAAACAACACGCAAACAGCGCACCTGCGCTATTGCACCTGCGGTGGCGCCCGTCGTGCTTGTATAAAACGGACGGAGCATCGGCCGTTAGGACAGTCTTGGCTCTGACGTCGAACAGTGCGGTTGTCGTATTCCGTTACTAGTTTATCCTTGACTCGTTGGATAATTAATTCGTGTAAACGAATTAATTATTATTCTTAACTACAAAATTTGTCTCTGTACTATACTTCACTACTACTTCTAAATATATATATATATATATATATATATACAGGGTATTTTTGGAACGTTCCCGAAAACTAAGACAGGCGACAGCACCAAATATACCTTTGATCATGGGTCACAAACAAATTCGATCCTGATGAAAAAAAGCTCATATTTTTACAACATTTTATTAGATTTATTCACGCGCCATCATGTTAGTACAGCTCAATGAAACGATAATTTCATAAAAAAACTCATGAAAATACTGAAACATAAAACCAGCAGTGGAAACTGAATTGATATCACCTGACTAATGGAGGTTAATGTACGCGCGAACGGTGAAAAAAGAACGCTGGCCTTGAACTTGGGCACTGAGCGATTTATCACATATTGGTACGAAGGGGGCGCGACGGGGGAACAATCCGCCAGTATTACTGTGCCTGCATGCTATTGGTTCCCGCGCTTTGTTCGCTCCAAAAATACAGTCGCATACACAGCTTACTTTGCGACTCGCGACGATGTTTTAAAAAGGAAGGAAAGAAAAATTATTTATATCTATTGTTTTATGACTAAACTAGTGAACGAAAAGGTAAATATGATAAGAGAAGGTGAATGGGGAAAATTGTGCAGTAAATTTAAAAGTGTTGAGGAAGAATACCGAAAAAATTACCATGTGGTCGACCTGATGACGGAAGCTCAAGCGAAGATGAAAGTGATGATGAAGTAGCATCCAGTAACACCAACACATCATCAACATCTGGCTTCCATGTGACCCAAGACGTCATAATGGACGGCGTGTCACCCTTAGCTTAAGTTTTCTTGTTACAAACTACTTTATATTATACGATAGAAATAACAAATAATGCTCAAGTAAACATTATCCATTTTTAATACCCACCTCTTCCAAAGTTCTAAGTAGCTAGTAAAACACCTATTATGATTCTACAATAAAACAATCAATTACTGTAATATTAAAAAACAATAGCCCAATACCATGTAGTACTTTAGAACGCGACTGTACTCACACTCCCTCCGCTGTCGACCTGTATCTAGCTCGGTACGAAACAATGCTGCGGTCATAAGAAAAAAGGGCGCATCTAACAATTTTTGAATAAATGAGTTGAATATACCATCTACTAAAGAAGGCGCATCTACTAATTTTTTTTAATATTCACAAATATCAATATTTTGGAAATTATCGTAAGAATTCTAGACGTAACTATTGATCACAGATGACATTTTTTTAGTAGAAAACACTTATACAAATTCATCATAAAAGAAAAGACTTATTTAACCAGTTGCTACGTCATCTTTAACAATATTTGCATCGATTACTTAAATTTCAATTATTCTTGTCTTATTATTCTATATCTTATTATTAAGAGCTGGTGTTTCACATGTCCCATATAAAATTGATCGAGGTCAGACGAATAGTTTTTGAGTTAATCTTAATTATTTATATTAAAGTCGGTTGTACAAAATTTATAATTTTTAATTATTATCGTAGTAAGTCTTGTATGATATCCCCTTTAAAATCATTACTCAAGAATTGCGGGTTGTTATTTTTTGTGTCTCACTATCAATGCTTCTCTAATATTTACTAAGAAAAAAGTAGTAAATTACTATTAGCGTCCTTTCAAATTCAAATGACCTTTCCAAAATATGTAAAAATGTTAAATGAATGGTAGTTTTTTTATTTATTAGGTTGGAAAGACGCAAATAGTTATATGCGTCTTTCCTTCGATGTTTTTGTGTTGCCAGGTGTATTTTTTAAGCTAAGATGAAAAGGAAAATTCGTTTTATTTAAATAAATAAACAAATTATCAAAAAAATAAGTTCGTCCTTAAAATCTTCATGTCTCTACGTATATATTTCAATTTTCATATAGATACCTTTTAATATACTTTACACACAGGGTGTGAAAGAAAAATTCATCAATTTATTTTTTATTTCCATTTTACGTTTTTGTTAGTTGCGTCCTTCTTTATTATGACGGCAGAATGTAACCCGGCCGGCTCGTGTCGCCTAACGCTGTGACGCAGTAGGTTTCAGTTTTGTCGGGATTCGTTATTAATTGTAGTTTTTGAAACAGTTCCGTGTTGATTTTGTACACGCGTGCGCGAGCGACAGCTCAATCGTTTTGTTTATTAAATTGTTATTACTTGTGATTACGTGTTGGTATTATTCTTGTTGTTACGTTTTTTGTTTTAATAATGCTTAACGCGTACGTTTATAGTGATTGTGAATACGGCAACATGTTAGGTATCCGAACCTAGGTACACGAAGTATCGCTAAATAAATTGTTAAGACGTCGGGATGGAACAAGTGTATCATACTGTGCAGTGCACAAAGTGTTGAAGCGTAACCGAATGCGCCCATACAAATTGCACAAAGTGCAAGCTTTAGTTCCCGGCGATCACGACCGCCGACGAGTTTTCTGCCGTTGGTTATTAGACCAGCAACAACGTGTGCCTGGTTCCATTGAGCACATTATCTGGACGGATGAGTCGACATTTACCAGAAACTGCCTGTGGAACCGAAGAAATACACACGTGCATTCAGAGGTTAACCCGCACGCTGTTCGACAAACCGGGCACCAAACCCGATGGTCGGTTAACGTATGGGCAGGTTTATTTAAGGATCGCATACTGGGACCAGTGTTTCTGCCACAGCGACTGAACGGACAGCGATATCTAAACTTTATAAATGAACAATTGGTTGACATTTTAGACGACCTATCGTTGGCTGAATATCGCCGCACATGGTTCCAGCTTGATGGTGCCCCTCCACATGTCGTGAGGTTCGTCCGTGAGCGCCTCAATGAGCTATTTGATGATTGCTGGATCGGCATACTAGGAGCACATGCTTGGCCACCTCGCTCAGCAGATCTGACCCCGTTAGACCTCTTTTTGTGGGGTATGTGAAAGAAAGGGTTTTTAATCGTGAGTGTGATAGTGCTGACGAAATGCGCCAAAGGATCGTGGATGCTTTCGAGAAACTACGTACGGACTGTTCGAAGACCACACGATGATGCCCCACCTGCACCCAAATCTACCTTGAAATGAATGGAGCACAATTTGAGTCGCATCTCATAAGACCACGGAGGATTTAGAGCGGTAAGCTGTTTCATAACTATTTTTTTTAAATAATTTAGTACTGGACTAATCTGAATTGGTACATAACTGAATATATGAGAATAATAAACATACCTACACGATGAATAAGAACGCATGATTCCAACCTTGGTTACATTTCATTTAAGTATTTTTTCATTAGCGGGGAATCTAACCAGTTATTTGGGTTATTTAACCTGTAAATTCGGATTAAAGTGACTACGTGGAGACAAGCACAGTGGCAAAATAGTAGGTTAAGTAGATAAGTTAGGTATTTAGACAAGTGTTGTAAATTATTAGGTATTGTGGTATGGCCCGCTAGTTGCGGGTCGCGCGAATTTGCGTTCGCGCGTACATTGACCTTTAGTCAGGTGATATCAATTCAGTCATTCCACTGCTGGTTTTATATTTCAGTATTTTCATGATATTTTTTATGAAATTATCGTTTCATTTAGCTGTACTAACACGATGGCGCATGAATAAAGCTAATAAAACGTTGTAAAAAGATGATTTTTTTTTCATCAGGATCGAATTTATTTGTGACCCATGATCAAAGGTATACTTGGTGCTGTCGCCTGTCTTAGTTTTCGGGAGAGTTCCAAAAATACCCTGTATATATATATCTATACACACATATATATATATTTTAATTTCAATTTCACATTTTGTTTTATACCACATCTGTAATATAAAGAACAAAGATTTGTAAATTTTCCATAATTTAAATAAATAATTTATGTTTATTATGTCTGGGGAGTGGCGCCATATGCTGAATTACAGGTTTTGGCCTAGTTCGGCAATGGATGCTATTTTTAATGTTATGAGATGAAATATTCTTATGTAGTTTATAAATAGACATATTGTTAACTGATATATATATATATATATATATATATATATATATATATATATATATATATATATATATATATATATATATATATATATATATATATATATATATATATGGAAATAAAGATTATTATTATTATTAAAGATTATAATAAATGTCATAAGTCACATATTTTTGGATTGTGCCAATTCATTGGAATTGTGTTTAGCTGTTAATTTTGACTTTTTCATTCGTTTTAACCTGATAAGTATATTTATTTTCTTTCTGTTTTTCTTTACTCTATTGTAAACCATCAACTCGTGGCTGATGGGATAATGTAAGGTGAAATAATAATAATATTTGCAAATTAATTATTAGTATCTTATTAGGCTTTACAATTTGTTTTATATATTTTTATTTTAAGTTGTATTTAATTGTAATATTTAGGTAATTTATTACATATACTTTATTTAATAATTTTGTAATGTCAGGTGATGAATCATTTTATTCTGCTCAAGAATCAGAAACTTCGTTTACCTCTTGTTGTGATATGTCTGATGATAATTTCCCATCTCTTCATGATGATTTAAATAATATTTTTTTACCTTGTGGTAAATTCCTTAACGTCTGTCACATAAGCGCCCAGAGCATTCCGGGTCATTTTTCTGAATTTGAACAATCATTCCCACTTGATTTAATTCATGCTATATTAGTATCGGAAAGCTGGCTAAAGCCATCTTTATTGTCTAGCCTGTATCCACTCAGAGACTTCGTGCTTATTCGTAACGACAGGATAAGAAAGGGAGGCGGAGGTATTGCAATATATCTGCGGTCATCAATACCTTATAAGATTGTTCTATCTTCTCCATTCCTCTATTCTGCCTCTGCAGAGTTTTTGTTTCTTGAAATTGACATCAGAGGCATTAAGGCGATACTAGGGGTAGTGTACTTCCGCCGGCTGTAGATTATTTCCTTGATCTCGAAACTGCTCTTGACAAGATTGGGTCCGAATATACACACCACATGATAATGGGTGACTTCAACACCAATTTATTATTAAATAACTCTCGCGTCCAAAAACTTCGGTCAATCTTGGTATCAGTCAATCTCTGCATTCTTCCGTTAAAGGAAACCCACCACAACATCGACAGTGATGATTCATGGATTGACCTTATTATTACCTCTTCTCCCGAACGCGTGGTTAAGCATGGACAACTTTCTGCTCCGTGTTTTTCACGTCATGACTTAATTTACTTTTCTTATAGATTGAAACCTCCAAAACACAAACCCTCTATTTTGCATTTACGCAACTTTTCCAAATTGAACATTGATCAACTTAAGAGCGAGGCTTCCCGTGTTGATTTAGAACCTCTTGGTTTAGCATGTACAATAGATGATAAAATCTCAATCCTTAATAGTATTGTTCTCAATTTATATAATGTTCATGCTCCTGTACACCAAATAAGAGTAAAGCGTCCTCCTGCACCCTGGATGAACAGTGGCGTAAGGCTGGCAATAGCGAGACGGAACCGAGATTTTCAGAAGTTTAAGAAGCAGCGCACTGTGGAAAGTTGGACTAGTTTTAAGGCTTGCAGAAACAGATGTAATCAGATAGTGCGAAACGCTAAACGCCGCTACATTCACGATAATATCCTTAATACTTCGACCGCAGGTATGTGGAAATACCTTGGATCCCTAGGTATTACTAAGCCTCCGTTAGCAGAGTTAGGTCTTTCGCTTAATTTAGATGACATCAATCGTCATTTTTCTGTCATTGTTCCTATTGATCCTAGTATTAAATCCCAAACGATACATTCTATCGCTTCTACGGAACCACTCTCCATTCCCTTTTTTGAATTCTCTCCTGTGACCCAAGATAATGTTGCTAAGGCGTTATCAGCTATTAACTCCAAGGCTTTGGGTTGTGATGACATAAGCAAGACTATGGTGAATATGTTACTCGAGTTCCTTCTCCCAGCAATAACACATATTGTAAATTACTCCTTGGACTCAGGTCTATACCCAACTTTGTGGAAACAAGCTTATGTTCGACCTCTTCCCAAAATTCCTAATCCTACACTACCCTCTCACTATCGACCAATTTCTATTCTCCCATTCCTGTCCAAAGTTCTTGAATCCTGTGTGTATAAGCAAATCTCTTGTTTCATAAAAGAACAATAGGTTATATTGAATGTTTTACAATCTGGGTTTCGGTCTGGTCACAGTACCACCACTGCACTTATTAAGGTCACTGATGACATAAGAAGAGGTATGGATGAACAGAAAGTTACAGTGCTGGTGCTTGTTGACTTTTCAAATGCTTTCAACACAGTCGATCACGACATCCTCCTCTCCACTCTGACTCATCTCAGATTTTCATCCTTAGCCTTGAAATGGATCTCATCCTATCTTCGCGGCCGCCAACAGTCCGTCCGCCTTGGAGAACAGTTCTCTGGCTGGGCTTACATCGAAACTGGTGTGCCGCAAGGCGGCATACTTTCTCCTATATTGTTTCTTTATATTATTATTTTTATTATATTTATATTTATTTATTATTATTATATTCTCCTTTATTCATTATTTCCATATCTTCTGTTATCAAGTGTTCGCACCATCTATATGCAAATGATCTTCAACTATACGTACGATGACATCAATAACGTCATAAGACTGATGAACGGTGATCTTGATGCTATCCGAGTTTGGTCGTACAGGCATGGTATCTCGGTAAATCCGTTGAAATGCAAAGCAATGATTGTAGGTAGTTCAAGGATGCTGGCCAGGATTGACTATAGAGACCTTGAACCTGTGGTTTACAATAGTATATCGAACCCTTTAAATGAATCAATAGTTAATCTTGGCTTGCATATAGATCAAACTATGAACTGAAGTTTGCAAAGGACAATGTCCAAAATCGCCCTGTATAATAAAAGCATTGGACATACACGATAATTAATTTTCTATTTTATTATATTAGTTGCAAATACTTTTATAATACGGACTAGCTGCGTGCGAAAATGAACATTAAAAAGCATTATACTCGACTAATAACATTAATCGCCGCCATCTTCGCCAAACATCATGTGGTGTCGAAAAATGATTTTTAATGAACTGTTGTATATTTTTTAATCTGAATTACATTGTGAATTTATTTCGAATATAGCTGCAAAAAGAAGCTGCAATAAAAATATTAAATTACCATTTCTTTATATTCTTTTATATTATTCCCTAATAGTGTAATTTAAAAAACCTACTATACCTATTGAATGAGGTAATACTCGATTTTGAATAGATAGTTAGAATAATGCTGAAGAAAAATATTCGTAAAGATAATTATTCAGGATTTTCTAATGATCGTTTAGAAATGAATGTATTTTACGTCTTACTAAACGATATATTACGAGTTTACGACAATGAATATAAAAAAAACACTTCTCGTTACTGTATTAATTATAAATGTGTTCTTTAAAAAGAGAAATATTGTAGACTAGATACAGATGTTATTATTAATATTGTTACAAGTATAGAAGAAGTAGAGACGCACGTGTTATTATAAGTAAAGTAGGATATTGTCATACTTGTTATGGTACTAATATTATCGTATGACAAAAGATGATGTATTTAATACTGTTTGTAAGGTATGGCTATAATAAATCTTAGGAAATATTCATAAATCGTACCGTGTTTGGCGTTCCTATTTTTGATATCACTAAATCTCATGAAAAAAATACGATCTCCAAATCGATTTAAATCGAACATTCTAGGATCGATTCTCGATTAAATCAAGCATTAACAGATCTATTTTTGATCAATCGCGACATTTTCAAACATGCCTAATATAGACACAGAACATTTTTGACGATAATATACCGTAAATACATCGTAACTGTATAGAAACATCATTAAATTAATAAACATAACATCACGCCTGTACTTCCAGAAAGAGTAGGTAGGAGATGTATTACTGATATGTTATACGTCCCATGTAATAGGGGCCGCGCGTATTACCAAACACCGGACACAAATCCAGACTCCGTGCTCCTACTGGGAACTTCAAGTTATTAAAACCCAATAATAATTTGCCTACCCTGGGATCGAACCCAGAACAGAACAGTTTTTCTGTCTGTCACAAGGAACAGATGTTCCAACTATGCAAAAGTATTTCTAGAATCGTTTGTAATATAGCTAGTTCTTGAATAAGTCCGATTCGAGAGGTTTTTGTATCGACATCGGACAAGAAATTTTCAGATCTATATCGATCAGGAAAATCGATTATTTTACTATAAACAAACGATTAAACGATTTCAAATGTACATACCTACTTTGTACTGTCATCTCTCATTCTGTCAAAATTACATTGGTTGGCGTCGTTTGAAAATGTAATTGTCTTTGTAATTGTATCGGTGTTATGGTGATTTTCAGGACTATATATTGCACATTACAACTATTTTAACGGACTCTGATTGCTTTCAAGAACGACTTACCTTGCTGGGATTTTTGGAACTGTGTACCGCTCAAACGATAACCTAGCATTCATAAACGGTCTTACGCATTCGCAATGGAAAGTGTATTTTGTGTAAATTGTGGCTCTGCTGGTTGTTGAAAGATGAACAGAGAAGCAATCGTGCAATATTGCTGTAATTGCATCGTTGTACGTAGAACCATCGGTTGCTGCGCCCATGTTATGACCATTATTTTGGTAGTTGAGCTTTACGAGACATCAAAATAATATCGACATCCCTGCACAATTTTAGACAATATTCTAATTACCAATATAGAAGATAAACAATAAACATGAAATTAATCTGTGTTTTATTTCTAATTCAAACATAATAAGTTAATTTAGGTGTAAAAACAACTTATACTACTAATTAGGTACTGAGTCGGTAAGGCTGGTTTCGGCGCGTGAACAGCGCCGTCCAGACGTACACGCTTGCAAATTCACTAGATAGTAGTCGATAATATTCACGCTATTCACGCGCGCGCTGTTGAAACTTGGTTGATACGCTAGCTATTCGACGGCATGTCTAATGGCGTGACTGACAGTCTAAATCCTTATACATTTAGGTACTAGGTATCTCACCGTACCGTATATGCTAATGACAACATCTAAATGCTAACAGCCATTATAAAAATACATTTTTATTTTAACATTAATACACACAAATATTATCTCTCATTTTAAAACCAATCTTCAGAAAGCTTCTGTGCACTTACACGTTGCACTTACATACACTTAGGCTTTAGAACAACAAATGCATACCTAATTATGTAGAATGGTACTAAAAATACCTAAATGAGTAAGAACATCGTTTTTAAGTTTGTTAAAAGTCACTCAGATGTATGAAAAACTGTAATATTCGTGGTTCGATTATAACCTCAAAATCTGATTTTTTTTTTGAAATATATCTATTATGCAGCTAGTCCGCTATAAAAATAAAATCAAATAGGGATTTACTAATGATCAATAATAAAATACATAATTTTCCGATGCTCTTGGTTCCAGGGCGAACAATGTATTAGCGCAGAGCAATGTCCTTTCTGAAATAAGCCGTAAAGTTGTTGTTGCCTTGCGTTCCCTGTATCGTCTCAAAAATTTCTTACCCTTCAAAATTAAGCTTATGTTGGTTAATTCCCTTATTCTTCCCATTATTGATTATGCTGATGTGTGCTATCCGGATCTGTCGCAAAATCTTCTCAATAAATTGGAGCGCCTTCTCAATAGTTTCCGGCCGTGAACATAGTCCTTCTAACGTACTTAAAGTTAGTATTCCAGAACATAGAACAAAATTTTTTAATTCTTCCTTCACAGTTCAGGCTATTCTCTTCTGGAACGCTTTACCCGCTGATGTCAAGGAAGTTACGAATAAGCTTTTGTTTAAAAGATTGGTGCGACAACGTTATTTAGAGGTAAACAACAATTAATTGCCTTCCGCGTTTATATATATATATAACCTTAAAAAAAGTATTTCCATTTGTATAGTGATTGCATGCTGAAGTGCATTTGGCAATATTTATTTTGCTTGTGGCATTTTAATATCGTACGTAAGAATTTTGCTTGTCGTGTGGAACGCTGAACTTTGTGACTCGAGAAGAGATCGCGTTCGTACTTGTGGTTATAATTTTGTGCTAAGTGAACATGGGACGTTGAACTTTGACCGACCGTTCTTAAGTTGTGCAGCGTGTCACTTGTTTTGATTTCAATCAACGTTGATTTTGTTGAATTTGAAGTTAATTAAATGTACAATAAAGTTCATAAACTGAAAAAGTGAAATAAAAGCAGAAGGTTTCAATTGGTGAACGCCCATTGGAGGGGTCGCACATTTTGGAGAAAAGCAGCGCTTGTGGATTTGCTGTCCGATTACATCGGAACGTCAGGTTACATTTATATATACCTTCGCACACCACTTACATACACCTCACTTACCACCTGACTTCGCATTGTGGTCGACCCTACCTCCGGAACCAGGTAAGTTTGTGCTTGTTTATCCAGCCCTTATATATAATAAGTATCCATAGGCCATTTTGGGCTCCACCCTTGGCTGCTCGTCGAGTGGTCCGCTGATGGGCCCCGGGATAGTCGACTTTTGTCGGGGCAACTAGGGGCGTATACATCAGTGGTAGCAGAGCGTGGTTGATTGTTTCTACAATCAAGCCCGGCCATAATATAAATAAAAATAGTAAAAGTAAGTAAGTAGTAAAAATTATTTTTTTTTGTTTTGTTAGCGGGTAGAATTAAAACCACGCCCGTTAGGCTGCGCAAGCCGGAGTGTAGTTTGGTTAGGGTTAGGTACCTACGCGTCAGGTATTTCGGGCAAGTAGATTGAATTGCCGAAGGGTAGGTCGCTTCAGCGAGGCATCTTTGCTGACCGACGGTAGTGTGTACTTGCCGTGTAGTGTAATTTGTATTTAACTTAATTTAATAGTAACTGTAGTTGTTATTTGTTAATTTAATTTGTATTTGTGCCGCGTATTAATTTGTATTTGGTAGTGATGCCATCGCACAAGCTACCGGTGCTTCGCCTGCGCGCGGAACTGCGTTGGGCCGTGAACGCTCATAATTTGATAGGGTGACCGGATCGGGTCCATAGTTTAGAGAAGCGGTTCGAGCAGGTCGCGTCCCGAAGGGCCGTAGTGGAGGAGGCTTGCACTGAGCTCATGGCCTCGGATGCGGAACAGGGAGTCCTGGACTCCTGCCTCGCGGACTACGAGCAATTCTTTTCGCTCACGGACGACTTGATCGAGGCGGGGGCCAAGTATACTAAGGAAGCGCGTGAAGCTCGGATGAGTGGCCTGCCCGAGCCCCTCGGAAGCTGCCTACTCAGCCGGAGCTGTTGGGACGACTCCCAACTCTGGACCTGCCAAGTTTCTCCGGGGTCCTCTCCGACTGGCTGACCTTTGTTGGACTTTTTTATAGCCTAGTGGACGCCCGGAGGGACTTGACACCAAGCCAGAAGATGACGTACGTCCTGGCCTCACTGGAGGGGGAGGCCCTGGGTGTCGTCGGTCATTTGAAATTGTCGGACGACGCCTACCAGACTGCCAGGGGTCTCCTCGCCGGAAGATACGCCAACGTCCGGCGAATTGCAGACGAATACGTTAGGCAGCTCCTACACCTCCCGCTGCTTAGGGACCGGGCCAGACTACGTCTGGACATCGTGAATCCAGTCTTGGTGGCCTGTAATGCGTTGAGGCGGCTGGATTTACCGGTGGACGAATGGTCCTTTTTGTTGCTCCACATCGTGCTGTCCCGCCTGCCTCTCGACCTTCGGATACATTTTGAGGAGAGGTACGGCGGGGACGGCGGGGACGGCGCCTCCTATTTTCCGCCCTTCAGTGATCTGCTTCGGTTCTTGGAGGAGCAGTGCCGGCAAATTGAGAACGCGGCGGGCACCGTCTACGACTTACGGGTTGCCAACCGAGCCGTGCCCAGTGAGAGGCGGAATCCGCCGGGCAAGTCGTCGTCAACCCCCGTAAGGCCGATCGGAGCTTCCGCGGGAGGGCGCCGCTCCATACTATCTTACAGTAGCCTAGTGGCCAGGGAGGCGCCCTCCTGCTCTTATTGTCGAGCATCCGATCACAGAGTGACGTCGTGCCCGAAGTTATTGGGTAAGCTGGTCCCGGCGAGGCGAACTATCGCCAGGGAGCGCCGCTGTTGCTACTCGTGCTTGGAAAGGCACCTCCAATGAGACTGCCTACACCAGCGGCTCTGTCCGCACTGCCAGGGCAACCACCATGCCGTTTTGTGCCTGGGTGCGAACTTCGCTTCCTCTCGGGGCTCTACCAGGCTCTCGACTCCCACGGGCGGGGGCGCTCAGCCACGCCCTCTGTCGAGCGACGCTCGGCGCTCGCCTGCCGGCCACCATGTCCCTGGGTTTGAAGGGGGTCCCCCCCCCCGACCAGTCGGGGGATCGTCCCCCAGGGTTGAGGAGGTCGTCTCCCCCCCTCAGAGTGTGGAGAGGAACTTCACAGCCACTCAGCATTCAGCTAGACCCTTCTCACCCCCGTTAGCTGAGTGGCCGCGACTGGGGTACCACCGTCCCCCCTTTGATGGAGGCAGCCTCAGCTAGGTAGCTGTCGCCCTAACTCCCAACACGGCTGCCTCCACTGAGCCTTTGAGCCGTCAATAGTCCACTTGTCAAACTGTTCTGTGGCCGACGGCCTCAGCGAAGGTGTACAACCCGAGTGGCGACTGTTTAACGGTTCGCGCTCTATTGGATTCGGGTTCACAACCCTGTGTGGCCTCCACTTGGTTGGTGGGAAGACTAGGCCCCCCCTGGAGCTCTGAATGCTTGAGAAAAAAAATGCTTTAGTTTTCCCGCGAAAAGTTTCGTAGTTGTAGCGGTTATGAGTAAAAAGGTGAATTTAATATACTCCTTGAATACGAGTACTGTCGTGAAGCGACAATTAAAAGAGAAGGAAAACCTAACCTACGATCAGCAAAACAACCAAATAGACCAAGACAATAATATATTTAAGTTTTTTTAAAAGAGTATTTACAATTTTATAAAAAAAATGAAATATGAAGATGATGGATGATGTGATTTACAAACTATATTTAAAAAAAAGGTAATAAAAAAAAGATTTATGTCGTAGCTGAGTCCGAAGATCCCAAGCGTGCTCTCAGCGCCTGGAACGAGCACGCACGGCGTAGGTGGGTAGGCGTGGGCGTCTCTAGGCGACGACCTCAGGTGAATGCGGCGATTGCAGGATCGGCGACTTCAGCCCAGACAGGAGCTTGCAGGATCCTCAGCGACTTCAGCCAGCGCAGTGGCCTGCAGGATCCGGTGACTGCAGGCGGGACAGAGGTTTGTAGGTTCCGGTGATTTCGGGCGGAACAGAGGTTTGTAGGTTCCGGCGACTCCAGGTAGAGTAGAGACTTGTGGGATCTCGGCGACTTCAGGCAGAGCAACGTTTTGTAGGATCCGGCGACTTCAGGCAGAGCAACGGATCGTAGAGTCCAGTGGCTTCAGGCAGGACAGAGGCTTGCAGGATCCCGGGGCTGAGCGGCCCCGGGATAAGGCCTTTAGAAGATGCTTCCGATACGAGAACTGAAGCAAGACTGAATTTCTTCACCGATTGTTCGGCTTTTATATCTTTCTAGAGAGAACGGAAAAATTATTTAAATTAAACGCAATTTTTTTGTAAATGGTCAAGAGGAAAAAGTATTTATGTGGAATTATCGAAATAGAAACTACAGACCGGTAACAAATTTGAATATAATTTCCATGGAGACCAAATAAACATCAGTAACAGAACATGTCAAATTTTAGTTTTAGGCTTGTTATAAGAAAATGGAAAGATTTAAGTGGAAAAGGAGATATTATTGAAATAGGAAAAAAGGTAGCGCAACTACCCACACAAAGCCCGAAATTGTAGAGTTACGGAAAACTAACTAAAAGATCGAAAAAAGGTAGACTTCATTGACACCAATTTAAAAGTGCTGATAATGTGGAAATACGAAGTAGAAATGATTTGTGATTGTGTTCTTATGGTTTGAAATCGTTACAGGATCCCATGGAAATAAAGGTGATGTAAAATATCCCGATTTGAAGTGAATGCAGAGAATTGAAACAGAATGGAAAAATGGATTTAAATTAATGTAAAATGATAAGTAAGTAGCATAACACTACATTTTCCCCCCGACCCTGGAAAATTTTTGACTCAGCAAAAATTTTGATATATACATTCTAAAATAAACCATAAAAACATAGCTTTGCAGAAACAGACATCACCAGTCAAAATCAGATATACTATCTCTTACATTCATCATCTGCATTCAGGTAAGGGTGGAGTTCGCATTCAATGACTACCACTCTAAAAGTGTGTTTTCAAAACGACATTAAGGCTTATTTAAGGAGTAGTCAACCGCTCCTGTGTGGGAAAAAAAAATTAGTCGAAGAAACACCACTCTTAGAAGTGTGTTTTCAAAAGGACATTCAGGCTTATTTAAGGAGTTGTCAACCGCTCCTAAGTGAAGATAAAAATTAAGGGAGTAGTCAGCTGCTCCCAAGTGAAGATAAAGGTAAAGAAATACCTCAAGTAAGCTTTAGTCGCTATGACTTAAGTAAAGATTAAGAACGGCCAGAGCGGTAGGGCTCAAAGCCAGAGATCAGCAACATCACCAACGAGATGTGTCTGAAATAAAAATAAAAAGTGACGATTAACCAACGAAAGTTCGAGGTCCTAAAGCAAGATGTGTTGAAGAACACTGGATCATCAAACAAACAAACAAATTCAAAGAAATAAAAATAATAAGGTGAAAATGATGGTGATATTTATACATATATACAAATTAATAGTAAATAAAAGTTAAGAAAATTTATGATTTTACATCTTTAATGTGCCACTTGCCTCTAACTCCATTAGGGTCTTCAAGCACATAGACTAGTGGTGACAGTTTAGCTATCACTTTGCACTTGATGAACTTAGGGGCAAGTTTAGCATTAAAGTATGCGCCGGCATCGCTTAAAACATGGTTTTTACGCCAAACAGTGTCTCCCACATTGAATTCTTTAAAAGACCGACGAAGATCATAGCGAGCGCTATTTTTAGCGTGAGCTATGTGAAGTTTAGTTTGAACTTTGTGAAATATAGATGAGAGGAGACCAGCATTAGACGCGTAAATATCACGAGGCATAAATACCAATTCCTCGAGGTTCTGAGTTGGAGTATAGAAGGAACCACAAGGTATTGTTTCCCTACCAAAGACTAAAAAATTTGGAGTAAAACCAGTAGCTACATTTGTAGCGCTGTTCATTGCGTACTGAATCTTAGCAAGATGGTTGTCCCAGGATCTATGATCGTCTCCTACTAGAGATGCTAGAGCTGTAATAATTGTGCTATTAAACTTCTCCGTAGGATTAACCTGAGGACAATATAAAGCTGTGTGAAAAATACAAGGAACATTATAAGAATTTAAAAATGAGTGGAATTCTCGCGACTGAAATTGAACAGCGTTGTCCATTATAATAGTTTGAGGAATGCCATGAACTAGAAAAACTGAATTTTCCAAAACATTAATAATATTAGCTGAAGTAGCACGTTTAAGGGGAAAAATCATAGTATATTTAGTAAAATTGCAGTTAATCACTAGAATATACTGATTTCGTCTTCGAGTCATTGGCAATGGACCCATAAGATCTAAGGATATAGTTTGAAAAGGTCTGGAGCAAAGTTTGGGTTTACCCATAAGACCATAGGGAGAATGATTAGGGTGTTTGTAGGTTAAGCAGGTTTCACAAGTCGAGATTAATTCAGCAATGTCCTTAAACATACCAGGCCAATAGTATTTTAATGATATTTTCTTGAATGTTTTGAAGATACCAAGATGGAGTTCTGAAGGGGAACCATGGTTGGCTTCAATAAGTGCCTGTCTATCTTGAGGTAGTGGAACTTCTTTCCAAATAAAGTCATCGTTTAGATGATCGGGAGAATGGATACAGCGGTAAAGTTTGTTATCCCTGATAGTGTAGTTGGGATATGCGTCTGGATTGTTGGAACATCCGAGAAAAATTTTGTTGTAGTGTTCAAGTCTACGATCAGGTGGTTCTTCAATCGTAATGGGATGTACGCCTTGAGGTGAAGTTTCTCGTGTATTAGGACGTTCTTGATTTTTATGTCTTGATAATAAATCTGGAACAACGTTATCCTTTCCTTTTTTATGTTTTATGACAAAGTTAAAGCATGATAAGCGTAAAGTCCAGCGAGCAAGTCTTCCTGATGGGTTTGATAAATTCTGAAACCATTTAAGCGCAGCATGATCAGTATATATTGTAAATTCTTTACCATTGTCTAGGTAACATCGCCAATGTTCTAATGCAGTTATTACAGCCAATGTTTCTCTTTCAGTAGTTGCGTAGTTCCGTTGATTTTTATTTAGTGCTTTACTCATGTAAGCAATCACGACTTCTTTATCATCTTGTTGTTGGGTAAGCATTGCTCCTATGCCATAATTTGATGCATCACAATGAACAGAGAAGGGTAGTTCGAAGTTAGGGCAAGCAAGGACAGGAGCAGTTACCAAGGCTTCTTTAAGTTTCTGGAAAGCAGCTGCAGCTTGTGAATTCCATAAAAATTTAGGAGCGTTCTTCCCGGAACAGGTTAGTTGGTTGAGTGGAGAGGCAATAGTGCTAAAGTTTGGAATGAATCTTCTGAACCAGCTGCAGGTGCCTATGAATCTTCGTACTTCTTTTCTGCAAGTAGGTACAGGATATTCTAAAATAGCTTTTATTTTATCTGGATCTGCACGTAAACCATACTCGTCCACAAGAAAACCAAGGTATTTCAGTTCTTTCTTGAAGAATTGACTCTTCTCAAAGTTAATAGTTAGATTGGCATATGATAGTTTTTCATGAACTTTCATGAGAAGCGATATGTGTTCATCAAAAGTCTCACTAATAATAACAATGTCGTCCAGATAGCAAAATACCTTGTTCTCAAATTCAGGAGTATACAGCATATCCATTAATCTTTGTAGAGTTGCAGGTGAGTTGGTGAGGCCAAAAGGCATTACTTTAAATCTAAACATACCTCTTCCAGGTACATAAAAGGCAGTTTTATCTTTATCCGCAGGATTCAAGGGAATTTCCCAAAATAATTTTGCAATGTCAATGCTTGATAAGTATTTGGCATTCTTCAGGTTGTCCAAAATTTCGCTTATTAGTGGCAACTTATAAGCATCACGACGTGTAATTGAGTTAAGCTTCCTGCTGTCAACACAGAAACGCCATTCACCATTCTTCTTCGGAGTGATGAGAACTGGAGATAACCAAGGAATTTCGCATTGTTCAATGACCTTCCATCCCAGCATCTTGTCAACTTCATTAATTAACGCCTTTTGTTTTTCAGGAGACAGTCTATAACATCTTTGTTTGATTGGAAGAGAATCACCAGTATCAATCTTGTGGGTGATTAAATGTGTGCTTCCCAGGATACCTTTTTCCTCAAAAGAAATTGTTTTGAAGCGTTGGATGATGTCGTTAGCGATGTTCTTTTGGTTAGGAGTTAAATGCTCATAAGGTAAAACTTTAGTATCTTTAGTTTCGATAGCAGAACATTTAGATTCTGTAAAGTTAAGAGAAGATAAAACACTAGGTAAAAGATTAAATTTTCTCCAAAAGTCAATACCTAATATTAGCGAAGGAAATATTTCAGGGAAAACATAAGCTTTAATTAAATGAGTTTGATTATTAAAATGAACAGGTAAGTCAAAATAACCCAAGGAATTAATTTTTTGATTATTAGCAGTAGAGACAGTAATAAGATCTGACTTGAAAAGTTTGCAGCCCAGTTTAAGAATTTCCAAATGAGAATTATTACCCAGAATAGTTACTGAACTGCCAGAATCTAGTAAACCAGATAAAGTTAAGTTATAAATTTTGACATTAACGAATGGACGATTAAGATCTTGTTCCTTGGAGTAGAGTGTAGAAGAGATTTTGTAACAAGAAAAGAAGTTTTGAATTGTTTTAATCCAATTAGTCCAATCGTCGTTATCAAAGTTTAAGTTACTTTTCAAGTCAGTAGTTAGTTTTTTGAACTAGTATTAGGTTTGGGAGAACAAGTAGGGCAATCTGCAGTTTTAAAACCTTTAAGACCACATTTGAAACAAATCACGAATCGTGGTTGAGTACAGGTGTTTAAAGAATGACCTTGTTTACGACAGCGAACACAAAAGGAGCTTTCTTGAGGAGCTTTGGTTTGAGAGAGACTATTAACTTGCCTAGAAGGGTATTTGTAGGATGAAGTGAATTTATTCATGAGGGGAGGAGAAGGTCTTGAGTTATTAGAAGAATTTGAAGAGTCAACTGAACTTGAAGTGGAATGCTTGTAGTTGAATTCAGAAATAAGAGGACTTTGTTGTACATTTGGTTCTTTAAATTGTTTGTCTCTGTCTAGGAATTTTTCATAGTTTTGGCAAGTAGCCAAAAGAGAGTCGATAGAGTCAATGTCTTTTAGAGCTACGAAGACAGAATAACATGGGCGAATATTCCTCAAAATAATCTCCAATTGTTCTGTTTCAGAAAGTTTCTTCGAAAGACGAGAAAACATTCCAGACATGATGGAAATATAGATGACAATAGGTTCATCTCGACCTTGAGTTCGATTCCTAATCGCTTCTAAAAGTTTGTGATCATAATCAAAACCACCAAAGTCTTTGATTAATAATGAAGAAAGTTCGTTCCACGTTAAGTTTGGATTCTGATTATATTTAAATCTGAACCAATGAAGAGCATTGTCAGTGAAAATTTCAAACGCTTGTGAAATCAACAAGTCTTTGGACAAGCCACGAGCTATACAGTATTCTTCCAGTTTTTGAAGAAAGGATCTTGGACAGCTTTTACCATTGAAGGTGTGTCTTTTCAGATCTTTGAAGACGTTGGATGGAGAAAAAGATTGAGGTGGTGGTGGAGGATACGGGGTATGGACCTGAATAGAAGTGTGAGAAACAAGAGGGAGTTCCGTGACAGTCGGGTCAACCGTAACAGTCGGGTCATCAGGAGGGTCAAGTGATGGAACGTCATTTTCAGTTGAAGGTGGAGTCAAGGATTCGAATTGTTTAGCCATAGCGTCATATTTCATCTTCAAAGTCTCGAAATTAGCTTTAAAGTCTGGATATAAGTCAGTATCTATTCGCTCTAATCTGTAAAAAACATGGTTAATAAAAGTTTCTATTAGTCGTAAATATTTGGTTTCACCTTGTAAAAATTTTTTAATTTTACAGTCCAGATAGGTCAATGTAGAATCAATTTGAGACAAGTCATCCTCGATCGGAATTGGAGAAGTCAGAATATCTTCAGGGTGAGAATTCGCAACTAAACGTAAAACTTGTTTTTTTAGAAGCAAAACAGTATTAGCTGGTTCCTCACATCTAATCTTCACTTCGTATTCAAGTTCGGCCTTGTTAAGGAATTCGTACTTAATAACCCTTTTCATTGTTATAATTACGTGTAAAGTTAAGTTTAAGAAATAAATATATTATTAAAAATCGTACCTCTAAGTTATCTAGAATAAAAAATATTATAGTGATGAATGTAAATGAAGTGTTATTTGTAGGCCTAAATATAATCCAAATAAGTTGAAAAACTAGAAGAAGTTTTGTTTTAGAATTTTGAAGGTATGAAAAGGATGTGTAAATGAATGATGAATAGTAAGTTAAGAACAAAAGGGAAAGCAATTAAATCAAAAGGAACTAGACAAGGCGCAGTAAAGGTGAAGAATTAAGAGAGAAAGAGGACTTTTACGTTGGGCGCCAAACTGTCGTGAAGCGA
The DNA here is from genome assembly GCA_033319125.1 of Parnassius glacialis. Lineage (NCBI taxonomy): Eukaryota > Metazoa > Arthropoda > Insecta > Lepidoptera > Papilionidae > Parnassius > Parnassius glacialis. The sequence goes on from JAVANC010000018.1 coordinate 24,739,143, forward strand.
CAATTAAAAGAGAAGGAAAACCTAACCTACGATCAGCAAAACAACCAAATAGACCAAGACAATAATATATTTCAGTTTTTTTAAAAGAGTATTTACAATTTTATAAAAAAAATGAAATATGAAGATGATGGATGATGTGATTTACAAACTATATTTAAAAAAAAGGTAATAAAAAAAAGATTTATGTCGTAGCTGAGTCCGAAGATCCCAAGCGTGCTCTCAGCGCCTGGAACGAGCACGCACGGCGTAGGTGGGTAGGCGTGGGCGTCTCTAGGCGACGACCTCAGGTGAATGCGGCGATTGCAGGATCGGCGACTTCAGCCCAGACAGGAGCTTGCAGGATCCTCAGCGACTTCAGACAGCGCAGTGGCCTGCAGGATCCGGTGACTGCAGGCGGGACAGAGGTTTGTAGTTTCCGGTGATTTCGGGCGGAACAGAGGTTTGTAGGTTCCGGCGACTCCAGGTAGAGTAGAGACTTGTGGTATCTCGGCGACTTCAGGCAGAGCAACGTTTTGTAGGATCCGGCGACTTCAGGCAGAGCAACGGATCGTAGAGTCCAGTGGCTTCAGGCAGGACAGAGGCTTGCAGGATCCCGGGGCTGAGCGGCCCCGGGATAAGGCCTTTAGAAGATGCTTCCGATACGAGAACTGAAGCAAGACTGAATTTCTTCACCGATTGTTCGGCTTTTATATCTTTCTAGAGAGAACGGAAAAATTATTTAAATTAAACGCAAATTTTTTGTAAATGGTCAAGAGGAAAAAGTATTTATGTGGAATTATCGAAATAGAAACTACAGACCGGTAACAAATTTGAATATAATTTCCATGGAGACCAAATAAACATCAGTAACAGAACATGTCAAATTTTAGTTTTAGGCTTGTTATAAGAAAATGGAAAGATTTAAGTGGAAAAGGAGATATTATTGAAATAGGAAAAAAGGTAGCGCAACTACCCACACAAAGCCCGAAATTGTAGAGTTACGGAAAACTAACTAAAAGATCGAAAAAAGGTAGACTTCATTGACACCAATTTAAAAGTGCTGATAATGTGGAAATACGAAGTAGAAATGATTTGTGATTGTGTTCTTATGGTTTGAAATCGTTACAGGATCCTATGGAAATAAAGGTGATGTAAAATATCCCGATTTGAAATGAATGCAGAGAATTGAAACAGAATGGAAAAATGGATTTAAATTAATGTAAAATGATAAGTAAGTAGCATAACACTACAGTACATATGTTTTTGTAAAGATATTTAATCATTATGTTTGCTTTATTGAAAGGAAAATTGAAATTGAGTAACACTATTTGTGCCGAAAGAAATAAAAATCAATCCTCTCTTTTTTCTTCACATTTTTGTTAGCGTTGTCGAAGATATTTATTTTGGAAAAAAAATAATACGGCTATCTTTTATGTTTATCGTTTTGCTTAATTTATCTGTTTTGATCTATGCTGGGGAGCGCGGGTTCGAATCCCGCACGGAACAAGTATTTGTATGACCTACAAATAATTGTTCCGGGTCTGGATGTTTGTCCTTGTGCAATTTGTGTTTGTAAACTGCCTCCACGATACAGGAGAAAATCCTAGTGTGGGGGTAACGTTTTTTAACAAAGAGAAGAGAAAGAGAGTTTTGAGTATTGATGCTTTTGAAACTTGGTTGAAATATAAGCATAGAACAACATGTTTATAATAATAATAATAATAATAAATATTTATTTCATTACCAATTACACATGTTTACATACAGGAATAAATATGATTACAATTAAATAAAGTAACTATAAGTCTAACAAAAATAACATGCTATGATAAAATTAAAACTATGTGTAGCTTAATAATGTAGAATATACAAAAGAAAAATAAAAAAGTCAAGCTTATAATATTAGCTACCTGTCTGATCTAGGTTGAGTACCTGTGTTTCAGACATCACTTACACAATGGGTTTACTAATGTAGGACACTAGATATTTAAATAATTAAACTATATTATATAATATAATAAATAAAATAACTAAATAACAATTTTTACAAACAAATTTCTAACAACTTCTCTGTCTTCGTAATTTAATTTATTTAGAAATTCCCTTACACTTATATTACAGTTCTTATAACTTAGACTATATACCTTTAGTGACTTGTTGAGCTTGTTATATAGAAAGGGTCCTAAAAATATGTAAAATTTGTTCACAAATGCGTGTTTGGTTTGAGGGTTTACACAAACTAAGTCCATTCTTCTCCTGTCTATGGATTTTAAGTTAAATGGAAGTTCGGTATGCTGTTTTAATATGATGTTCAGGATAAACAACTGACGGACAGTTAGTACACTACATGTCAAGTAAAGTTGATGTGTAGGAAACATGAATGGACGGAAAGTGGCTACCTTTAGAACTGCTCTCTGAGCACGTTCTAATGGGAGCAATATTGTTTTAGAAGCACCACCCCAGGAAGTAATGCCATAAGTGAGTATGGATTGACACAAAGCTAAATAGACCTGTTTTATCAATTTGAAGTCAGCGATGTTACGAAGATATTTAAAAATATATATTAATTTACGAACTCTAGCACAAAGTAAATCGATGTGCTTGCGGAAATTTAAATTTGTGTTAAGCGTGATACCTATATATTTTATATTGTCTGTTTTTGTTAATGCGGAACATGCATGTTTAAAAGAACGTAGGCTATTTTGCAGCGGGAGTTTTGGATTTTGGCTGGCCGACGCACCATTCGGAGCGTCCTCATTAAGTGCATACCTTTTTATAATCTGAAGGCCACCATATCGCAGCCTATGATAAGTGACTTGCCACCCGACCGCGTCAGGGCCATCCGACCATTTGCTGGAGTCGGAACAGACTTTGCTGGCCCCTTCCTCGTCAAGTCTTCCAACCTTCGTAACGCGCGTTCATATAAGGCCTATCTGTGCGTTTTCGTGTGCCTCTCCACTAAGGCCGTTCACTTAGAACTTGTAAGTGCCCTCAGCACTGAAGCCTTTGTGGCCTCGCTGGGCCGCTTCGTATCGCGTCGCGGTTTGCCGGACCTGATCCGGTCTAATTGCGGAACGAATTATAAGGGCATGGATAGATATTTGAAAGAGATCGTCAAATTTCTGTCCAGCAACAGGACTTATTTAGTTACCGCGAAGTCCAAGAAGGGCATCCAGTGGAAATTCGACCCTCCGGCTTGCCCACACTGGGGCGGTATTTTTGAGGCAGTGGTTAAGGTTGCCAAAACGCATCTCGGTCGCGTTATTGGAGAAACTATTTTGACGTTTGAGGAGCTTGCCACTGTATTCTGTAAAATTGAGGCGGTACTCAACTCTCGGCCCCTCTGTCCCCTCTCGTCCGATCCGAATGATTTGGAGGTTCTAACCCCGGGCCACTTCCTGATTGGCCAGTCTCTTAACGCTCTGCCCGAGTACCCCTTCAGGGAAATAAACTCTTCGCGGTTGAGCAGATTTGACATGATGCAACCGATAACTCAGAGTTTTTGGCACCGATGGTCTCTGGAGTACCTACATCTTTTGCAGCAGCGCTGCACTTTGTACACTTTGTATGGGCGCATTCGGTTACACTTTAACACTTTGTGAACTGTACAGTATGACACACTTGTTCCATCCCGACGCCTTAACAATTTAGCGATACTTCGTGTACCTAGATTCGGATTCCGGCGAACGACATCTAAAATGCGCTCCTCTGAGTGAACAGCCACTTGACTTCCACCTCCTGCCGCTACCAGAGCAATGGGCCGATTTTCCAACACTCGCTGAAATGCTGCTGTTATCAGACGAGAGTCAGCTGGATGTCGAGCGGTCGGGAATTTCTCTCGGTAAACTCGCAATGCATGCGAAGCATTCAAGTCACATTAACATGTTGCCGTATTCATGAGCACTATAATCGTACGCGTTAGGCATTATAAAAACAAAACAAGAAACTTAAAACGTAAAAACAAGAATAATATCATTAAGTAATAAATAACAAGTAATAACGACAATAATTTAATAAATAAAACAATTGAACTGTCTCTTTTGATAGTCAACGCGGAACTGTCTCAAAAACTAAAATTATTAATGAAACACGCTAAAAGAAATACGCACAATGTAAGGTCCTTGAAACAGAAACTTTTTTATTCAATATTCAATATAGATTATAAATAATACTTATTAAAATTGAAAGTCACTCTTTTGTATAATTACCACTGGTTCGAAAAAACCTCTGTCAAGCAAAAAACCCAGCGGGACTTTTTTTTAACAGCTTACAATCATGTATGTTACACAAATTAACAACACAACAAATTAGAAATAGCTTGGGAGCGATCACCTCACTTCCAGGGGTTATTATCATCTATAAATTCTTTAATATTATAATAACCCTTTTTATACAAACTTAGTTTAATAAAGTTTTTGAACTTTGAGCAGGTCAAATTTTGTATATTTTCTGGAATTTTGTTGTAAAAGCGTATACATCGCCCCGATAATGAATTACTGATTCGATGGAGTCGAGTAACTGGTACTACTAGCTTGTGTCTGTTCCTAGTATTTACAGAATGAATATCACTTATTTTTGTAAAACTACTTTTATTTTTGTGTACGTACATTACATTTTCATAAATGTATTGAGAGGCCAAAGTTAATATATTAATTTCCTTAAATTTTTGTCGCAGCGACTCTTTACGCTTTAAATCATAAATTGCTCTTATGGCCCTCTTCTGTAAAACAAATATAATTTCAGTGTCAGCTGCGTGTCCCCATAGCAAAATACCATACGACATTATGCTATGGAAATAGCTAAAGTAAACTTGTCTAGCTGTTTCAACACTAGTTAGACTTCCAATCTTTTTTACGGCATATGCTGCAGAACTAAGTCTGCTTGCTAGTTTTGATATATGGGGGCTCCATTGAAGCTTCGCGTCTAGTGTGATTCCAAGAAAAATGGTGATATCTACAAGACTCAATTTCTCCCTATTTAAAATTACATTACTATTTAATTGTTTGACATTTGGAGTCATAAATTTCATACATTTCGTTTTAGTGCCATTTAAATGCAAATTATTAACATTGAACCAATTTACTAATTTAGATATAGCATTATTTACTTACATACATATTTTAGTAATTGTCGACTTAATTTGAAAATTAAAGAAGTGTCATCTGCAAATAATACTATATCATGGTTATCTCCTACTATGTAAGGTAAGTCATTAATATATACAAGAAACAGAAAGGTCTTACCTCCCGGCGATCACGACCGCCGGCGAGTTTTCTGCCGTTGGTTATTAGACCAGCCACAACATGTGCCTGGTTTCATTGAGCACGTCACCACGGAGGATTTAGAGCGGTAAGCTGTTTCATACCTATTTTTTTTAAGTAACTTAGTACTGAACTGATCTGCATAGGTACATAACTGAATACATCTAATAATAAACATACCTACACGATGAATAAAAACGCATGACTCTAACCTTGGTTACATTTAATTTAAGTATTTTTTTCATTAGCGGGGAATCGAACCAGTTATTTGGGTAATTTAACCCGTGAATTCGAATTAAAGTGGCTACAAGGAGACAAGCACAGTGGCAAAATAGTAGGTTAAGGTAGATAAGTTAGGTATTTAGACAAGTGTTGTAAATTATTAGGTATTGTGATATGGTCCATTAAGCTAGTGGGCGCGCGACCCGCAGCTAGTGCCACTAGCTGCGGCTGCTTATCGTTTCATTTCGCTGTACTAACATGATAGAGAATGAATAAAGCTAATAAGACGTTGTGAAAAGATGTTTTTTTTTCATCAGGATTGATTTTATATTTCACCCATCATCAAAGGTATATTTGGTACTGTCGTTAGTCTTCGTTTTCGGGAGCGTTTCAAAAATACCCTGTATACAAATTGCAACTATGGCAAATAACTGTGTTCATGTTTATGTTCAGCAGTGGACTTTTGATAGACTGTAAAGATATATACGCTATTTAAATGAAAAAATATATTGAAATTTAAAAAGGAAAAAGAACTAAATTTGTGTACTTACACAACATATAGAAACATTAATAATGTTAAACAAATGAAAACACAATTATATATTAAACTAGCCTACCCGGCAAACGTTGTTTTGCCATATACATTATTTCTTGGAAATATTTTTAAGTTTTAAAAATCGCGATTAAAAAGGGGGTTGATCGTAGAAGGGTGAAAATTTGAGGTTTTATGTATTTTTCAATGCTAAATAATAATAAAATCTAAATAAAAAAATAGTTAAAAAATAAAAATATATGGGGGTGTGTCATCCTTATCTTAGTTCTTTAGGGACAGTGTGTGTAAATAATATGACAAACAGTAATACTTCATTTTCTTTTCCTACACTCTATGATAGTACCATAACAAAGCAAATAAATTTAAAAAGTAATTCATATAATGAAAAAAAATAATGTAATTGTGTATATGACATTAGGTAAAAATTTGGGTATATCATTAAATAACTGTTTAAAAAGGCAACAGATAAGTAATTACTGCATGCCTGGAGCATCATTCACTGATATTATGAATAAAATTTTAACTAGTAAATTTAAACCTAATAGTGTATTAATAATTTTTGTTGGGAGAAGAGGCAATATGAACAAGAATTAATTATTAAAATATATTATCTCAATAACCTAGATGTGGTTAACGTTATCTTGTTTACATTGCCTTACATAGAGGAGTGGCCACAGGAAAATAAACTAAGATATAATTTAAATTTAATGATGCATAGTTTGACATGTAATTTGACATGTAACAATAACTTAAATTTGACATTTAATTGTAAGAATAATAATGATAAATTTCATTTAATTGATATTAATAATTTAACTAAGAAGTTTTTGACAAGAGATAGGTATTACCTATCAAAGTTTAGTTTGAGACTGGTAGCAAATACGCTATCTTATTATTTATATTTTAACCCAGCCAAATTATTGGCTACCTTAACACCTGCTTTTTTGAGCAGAAAAATAATTTTATAAATGATTTGGAATTAGTTCCAAGTAATTTAAATTAGATAATAAGACAATAGAGGTAATCTCTAGCAAAGATAATTTAAATACCTTAGAATACAATTCAACAATAAGTACTTAACTGTGTAATTTCACAAAATAGCAATAAGAGAAACTGTATATTAACCTGGTGCATCAAAATATACAAGGTATGTTAGGCAAAGAACTAGAAATTGAATTATTTTTAAATAGTAACCTTATTCATATTTTATGCATTACTGAACAATGGTTGAAAGATTACAACTCCATATTTAATTTCAGTAGTCACCAGGTGGTCAGTTCGTTCAATAGAGATACTAAATTACGTGGTGGCTCCTTAGTATTAGCTAATAAATCCTTGTCATGCAAAGAACGTAACGACATTGTGAGCCTCTCTGTTGAGCGTACTGTAGAAATGGCATGTCTTAAACTTGAGCACCTTATTGTTGTCAGTGTTTACAGACCCCCATGTTCAAATTATGATACCTTTGAAAAAATTAAGGAAGAAGTTTTAGTTAAGCTTAATAAACAGAATAAATCTCTTGTAGTGTGTGGAGACTTTAATATCAATCTCCTGGAAACTTCTTACATCAGTTGCTCTGTTTAAATCCTATAATCTTGATAATTTATTCTTTGAAGCTACACGTATTGCAGGGTGTAGTGCAACTTGTATTGATAATATTTTTACAGGTGTTGTACCAATCAACAAATCAATAATTCAAAAACTTAGTTCAGATCACTGTGGACAACTGGTTTCATTACCTTATATGCACAAAAAACAGGAAATTGAGAAAATTGTGTTTGTTCCTATTAATGCAAAACGCCTGGAGGGATTTTGAAGTAACATAGTAAAAAACCTTCCATCGCTTTTTTATAAGAACAATGCAGACTATTTATATGGAGAATTATTTACCCTTATAAGCAATGAATTAAAAAAAAACATTTACTTCTAAAACATTCTCCAGAAACAGTCGCAAGGCATTTAATGAGTGGGCGACAGTAGGAATTCATAAAAGCAGACGAAGGTTATATGAACTTTACCATGAAAGATCATAATTATAATCCTTCCGATGCTTTTAAAGAATATGTCAAAAATTATTCTAAAATGTTTAAAAGAGTTTGCTCCACAGCCAAATCGTTACATATTAGCAACAAAATTAAGACGGCTAAGAATAAAATTAAAATGACGTGGAGTATAATTAACAGCGAAACCGGTAAAAGTAACCTCATAACTCAAACTATCAATTAAAAATTAACAATGAATTGACTAAATCAAATCAAGAAGTCGCAGCGGTGTTTGAGAAATATTTCACTGATATTCCTATCTTGACAACAGAGTCATTGAATATTTCTCCAACTGTCGCCGAGTCATTACTCAATCAGAATGTGAAGACCTGTTTAAAAGAATTTAGATTTGAAAGAGTATTACCGCAAGATATTGTAAAATACTTCAAGACAATTGATGTAAAGAAAACCGCAGATTTGTGGGGGATTTCCGTTACAGTTATTGCGTCCATAATAGATTTAATTGCACCTCATCTTGCTATTATTTTTAATACTTGTATCGATTCTGGAGTGTTTCCTGATTTAATGAAGTATAGTAAAGTAATAGGTACCTTTATTTAAATCTGGTAGTACATTGGACCCCGCTAATTTTAGACCTATTTCTGTACTACCAACTCTCAGTAAAATTTTTGAAAAAATAATTTTCGATCAATTGTTAATTTTTTTTAATACAAATAAGTTACTTCATAAAAACCAATTTGGTTTTACAAGGGGTATTTTCTGTGATCTTTCCAAGGCTTTCGATTGTGTTCATCATGAGACATTAATCAGGAAAGTACAACATTACGGTGTAAAAAATTTGGTGCTTAGATTTATTACTTCATATTTAAGTAACAGAACTCAAAAAGTCGTGATCAATGGTAAAGGTTCCTCCGGATCGGCAGTATCAATGGGCGTTCCTCAGGGCTCGATTCTTGGCCCCTTCCTGTTTTTAATCTATATTAATGACTTACCTTATCTTGTAGGGGACAATCACGATATAGTATTATTTGCTGACGATACCTCTTTAATTTTCAAACTCAAACAGCAGTTAATTAATTATGATGATGTAAATAATGCTCTATCGAAATTAGTACATTGGTTTAACGCCAACAATATGCTCTTAAATGATAATAAAACAAAGTATATTAAATTTACAATACCTAATGTAAAACATTCGAATACCAATGTGCTGTTAAATGGGGAGGAGTTGAGTCTTGTGGACACCACGGTTTTTCTCGGTATTACTATTGACGCGAAACTTCAATGGGGCCCCCATATATCTAATTTAGCAAGCAGACTTAGTTCTGCAGCATATGCTGTAAGAAAGATTAGAAGTCTCACAGATGTTGAGACAGCTAGATTAGTGTATTTTAGTTACTTTCATAGCGTAATGTCTTATGGAATTTTGCTATGGGGTAATGCGACTGATATTGAAGCTACATTTGTTTTGCAAAAGAGAGCCGTTCGGGCGATTTATAATCTAAATTGTAAAGAGTCCCTCAGACAAAAATTTAAAGAAATAAACATATTAACTTTGGCATCGCAATATATTTATGAAAATGTAATGTATGTACATAAAAACATAAATAGCTTTAATAAGAATAAGGATGTGCATACTTTAGACATTAGGAACAAACATAAGCTTGTAATACCAGTTACTAAACTCCACAGAATCAGTAATTCATATATGGGGCAATGTATACGCTTTTACAACAAAATCCCAGAACATATTCAAAGTTTGTCAATAAACAAGTTTAAAAGTTTTATAAAAGAAAAACTGTACAAAAAGGGTTATTATAATATTAAGGAATGAAAATGACCCCTGGGAATAAGGTGATCACCACCATGCTGGTTCTATGAAAAGTCATTTAAAAATTGTATAAACGAAATTATTGTTAAGTGAAATATGTTTGAAAAAAAAAGTCCCGCTGGGTTTCTTGCTGGTTCTTGCCAGGACAGAGGTATTTTCCGAACCAATGGTAAATAAAAAATGACTTTCAATAAGAATTATGTAATAATCAATATCGAATAAAAAAATATTCTTTTCTATCCTATATCACTTAGGAGTTCAAAAAATTGACATTGGCCGATTCTCAGACCTACCCAATATGCACACAAAATTTTATACAAATCGGTCCAGCCGTTTCGGAGGAGTTTGGTAATAAAGACCGTGACACGAGAATTTAATATATTAGATATAATTCAATAAAATTAAAACTAACAAACGATTATTTATTAATTTTTCATCACATAAATAATGTTTCTTCTTTCTAGATCATATATATATATATATATATATATATATATATATATATATATATATATATATACTCATTGGTGATAAGTTCCCAACTCCAAGTAGATTTCGATTTCGACGTATTACGTTGTCGGTACCAAAATAAATAAGAGCAACAGTATAAAAGTAAATTAGGATTAAACTGTATTAAATCATTATTACTTAAAAAATAAATCTACTAAATAGGTACCATTCACGAGAAACTGGCAACACATGCTCGAAACATAAGATATTGTCTATAGAAGGGTAATCCCCTACTCCTACGACCCCAATCTAATGATGTGTCTCAAATTTTGTTAAAGTATCGAGTACTTATAAAAGTATCGATACCTCAAAAATATCGGAACAAAGTATCGTGTCCAAATATACTTAGTATCGAAATGAAAGTGTCGATACTACTCAAGTATCGGTTCTTTTTGCGGATCCCTACTTCTTCTTTCTTTCTTTCGAACTAAAATAATTCAGTTATTAATAATTAATAAGGAAGGTTGCACATAAAATTCTCAACCTGCCAATTTGGGTGATCGATGGCTAATGGCTAGGTTGACAGATAGGTATAAGTCAATTCTGCCGCTCCTCATTTTTGCCGCTCTGGGCAATGGGCTCCTGCTTGCCCCAATAATAAATATGTAATGTAAATAAAAGATATGGTAATTAACCTAAGGGGGGGGGGGGGGGTTAATGGGAGGTGAAAATACACGCACTGGTGCGTTTTCAGTTTATTACAGGTTTTATGGTGTTTTTGAATTATATACACATGCATTTAATCAACTATAACTTTTATTACACTCATCTTACACATCGCTAACAAAAATAAGAATCTTATTACACATTTTTACCAAACAAGCAAACATCCTGCCTTATTTGTATAGTAACCAATTCAAATAAGGCAGGAATTATAATTACGGTTCAAGTTCTGAATAATTATCAAAGCACTGTACACATAGTCCAGGCTTGTCAGAACAGTCGTTACAATACCAGGCAGTGTCAGTACGCTTTTTGTGCTTGGTGCACTGGCGGCATGACTTTCGCTTGAGTGGCCCATTTGGTAAGGTTTCAACAGTTTTCCTTATATGATGCGGAACCAGTCTTCTTTGGATATTTGAAGGTCTTTCTGGTCGATTTTCTGGTAACAGAGCATTTATGACATTCATCCTGTCATTTATTTTAGGTTTCAAGTGATTTTAGGTTGCTCTGAATATTTGTTGTAAATCTTCATTGAATTGATGCAGAGCAGCAGGAACGTGTGGACTGCTACCTTTAGATACCAACGTAAAGTTTTTCTTTTGCAAGGATAGAAAGATAAGAGCTGGTCCTGCCTATCGACTCCTGATATATAGTCGTTATATTTTGATATGGCTTCCGGCTTATGAGTAACTTGACCACATCTAATAACATCTTCATACTGGGTAGTAATATAAAGGACAGGATGTTTGTCCTTCCACTTGCCAACATGCACTCCTGCCTGAAACATTGAGCAGTTTTCCCCTTTCTTTAAAGTGTTTTGAACTCCTTCTCGCGGATTTTCTTTTAAATCTTTCCGCAGAGTGCCGGTGCAATATATATTATTATGAAGCAGCTTCTTCGCCAAACCAAAAATATTATAATAATTGTTCATGTATATTTCGTGGCCTTTATTTAGTTTCTCCTGAAGAAGCTACATGAACACTTTTTCAGCATGTCCCTTTCCTGTGACTTCTGTGTCTTTTCCACCTGGAATTCCACCTCGGAATTTTAATATCAAACCATCTGGCTCTGTCAGCATGTACAATTGTATGCCATATTTATGGCGTTTGTTCTGAATAAATTGCCGAAAACTCAGTCGCCCTCCCCATAGTATTATACTTTCATCCAGGGACAACTGCGCTGCAGGATAATAGCATTCATTCATCTTGTTGTTGAAGTAATCGATAATACTCCGTATCTTGAACAACGGGTCTTCACTATCTTCTTCTGAGCTAAAATGCAAACATCGCATTATGAGGAGAAACCTATTTCTGCTCATTTGTTGTCCAAAAATTGGTATCGAGAACAACCTATCAGTTTTCCAGTAGTCTTGATGTTGACTGAGAGGGATAGTGCCCATGTCGAATAACAATCCAAGAAAAATCCTTAGCTCCGGAACAGCGATCGGCTTCCATCCAATTATCCTTGAATGATCTCTTCTTTGTCCTTCTTGTCTCCGCTCAGTTCTTTGCCTTATATTTTTATTCATCAACATTTGTCTCTATACAAATCATGGACAAAAAATTTTCGGTGAAAAAGAAGTTGAAATAATCTATAGGATTTGCTGCAGTAACTTCTACAAAAAATTTGTTACATTCAATCACATCAATTTATTTCATCTCACCAATTGCTGCCCAATTAGAAATTGAGCCTGCCGCAGATGGGTTGGTTTGGTTGGATTTGTTCCTGTGAGTCTGATGCAGGTGATTGACTGAAATTCTTGTCCCTGGGCTAGGGATGACAATAATCGATGTGTAGTAGGTTGCAATTCTATATTGAATAGATTTACCTCCTCATCTCTGATGCCGAATTCTCCTCATCAGGCTGGAAGTCGTCCTCAAAATCGATACAATAAAGTGCCTCTTCTATATCACTGTCACATGTGACATACTCGTAAACACCTGTTTCCGCTGCCTTTTAGACCCAGAAGGGCCTTGTTCAGAGTATATTTTTATACTCAAGAAAAATCAGAACCGTTCACGATAGGAAAGAACCACAAAGACTCAACGGAATATTAGAAATTCAAGCGTAATGCCGCTTCAAAAACAACTTTCCTGGCCCAATGCCGGCGCTGCACTGACTGAATGAACTTTACTTAGCAAGAGCACACACCGGTGCTTGGACATCCTCTATCTCACTGTTCAAACAGAAATTATCCAGAAAGTTAGGGCTCCATAATAACTCATCAGTTTCTTCTTTGTTTTGCGTGTAAGGTAACTCAATGATTCCGATTTCAGATAGCATATTTTGATCTATTATAGATGGGGTCTCATAACAGAATAACACTGATGGTAAATTCTGATTAGAATCGGTAATATTGATAAGGGATTGTTCCGAAATACTGGGTATTTGCGGCATATAAGGATCATAACGGCTATATGTAGGATATTCAACAGAATTCAAACACTGGACAGCAGAGGTTTGATGAACCGTAGCTTGGCTGGATCGAACATAGTTTAGACTCAAAGAAGGAACTATCATAGCGTTTGGGGATAGTGTAATCTCATCTTCACTTTCAGTTTCACTAACACTTTTGCTATTATGTATGTTTGTACTGACGAAATTCTAAGCATCATCTGAATCAGAATTTTCTTAGCTAGCTTTATCAGGTAGAACAAAAGACATTATGCGCTGAAAATATAAAAAAAATACTTAAGCGTTTTGTTCTATTGAAACTAATGTTGTTCTGACTTCGGTCGCTGATCAGTTTTACAAACAATGGGTCTGGCCACCCAATTTTGTTAAGGGTATCAAAAACCTGTATAAAAAATTACGAATTCAACGGTGTTCTTTTTTTTCTATCTTTAAAAATGACTGAAATATTGATGGGTATAGTGGTGTTTTACAAAAGACAATTCACAAATAGACACGTGGAAGCCACCAGTATACTTTATTGTTATATTTTTCTTATTCTCTCCATATTTATAACTCCATATTTTTCTTGTCATGTTATTTATTTATCAGTAACCTTTATTTACTGTTTTTTTTAAATTTCTGTTATATCACGCTCATTGGGAATAAAATTCCGCTATGAGAAGATAAAATCCTGTAGATCAAGTTATACCTTAATGCAAAATTTCATCAAAATCAGTTTAGTATTACACGCATTGAATGTTTGTGACCATTGCATTTTCAAAACAGAATAGGTACCAACTACCAACGTAATACCGCATTCAGTTTATTCAAAAGTAAGTCAAAGTAAAACTAGGACCATATGTTTGCAACCACTGACGAACTACGTAACCAACAAAATTTCTTCACGTGTCACTAGGTATTAAATAACAGTACGAATTGATTAATACTCACTGCATTACCTACCTATGTCATCATCATCATCATCATTACAGCCCTTCACATGTCCACTGCTGAACATAGGCCTCCCCCAAAGAATGCCACAAAGCACGGTCCTGAGCCACCTGCAACCATCGACTTCCTGCATATCTTACCAGGTCGTCACTCCATCTAGTGGGGGGACGCCCTACACTTCGCCTAACGGTACGAGGCTGCCACTCGAGAACCTTTCTTCCCCATCGGTTGTCGGTTCTTCGAGCTATATGGCCGGCCCATTGCCACTTCAGCTTACTAATCCGTTAGGCTATGTCGGTCACTCAGGTTCTACTGCAGATATCTTCATTTCTGAGTTTATCACGCAGAGAAACTCCGAGCATAGCCCTCTCCATAGCTCGCTGAGCGACCTTGAGCTTCCTCATCTGGCCAGCAGTGAAGGACCACGTCTCAGTTCCGTATGTCATCACTGGCAACACGCACTGGGTGTACAGTCTCGTTTTCAAGTTTTGAGGTATACCTGACGGGAAGATGTGCCGTAATTTCCCGAACGCTGCCCAACCGAGTTGAATCCGTCGATTGACCTCTCGGTCGAAGTTGGACTTACCTAGTCGGACTATTTGTCCCAGGTAAACATACTCGTCAACAACTTCGAGCTTAGTGTTCCCAACAACTACCGGCATAGGTGTGACATGGACATTAAACATGATCTTTGTTTTGTCCATGTTCATCTTAAGACCTATCCGTTGGGAAACACTATTGAGGTCATTGAGCATAGTGCTTAGGTTCTCCAGCGATTCTGCCATAAGGACTATATCGGCGGCAAATCGAAGGTGAGTGATGTACTCGCCATTGATGTTGATACCGTATCCTTTCCAGTCCAGAAGCTTGAAAACGTCTTCCAATGCAGCGGTGAAGAGTTTCGGGGATATGACGTCACCCTGTCTTACACCTATCTGCAGTTGGATAGGTTTCGTACTCTGGTTCTGTACTCGGATAGCCATCGTAACTCTACTGTACAAACACTTCAGCACTTCGATATAATGACAGTCAACTTGGCACCGCTGAAGGGACTGCAGCACCGCCCAAATTTCGACGGAATCAAAGGCTTTCTCATAGTCCACATACGCCAGACATAGTGGCAAATTAAACTCCTCAGACTTCTGTACAATTTGCCGAAGGGTATGTATGTGGTCTATGGTGCTAAAGCCCTTTCGGAAACCGGCTTGTTCGGGAGGCTGGAAGTCAAGTGAAGAAGTGCGCGCGAGACGATTCGTAATGACTCTCGAAAACAGCACGTAGACGCGGCTCAAAAGGGAAATCGGTCTGTAGTTCTTCAAGAGAGCGTTGTCACCTTTCTTGAAGAACAAGACCACCGCACTTCTGCTCCACGCCTCCGTTGTAATGCCACCATAGAGGACGGAATTAAAGAGCTTCTGAAGGACTTCAAGTACCGGTCTTCCACCCGCTTTCAGAAGCTCCGCTGTAATTCCATCCTCGCCTGGGGCCTTACCGTTTTTAAGGTGCTGGAGAGCCATTCTAATCTCGCTGAGACTGACGTCCGGAATATCTCCGGAATAGTGTCGGATAAGACTCGCTCTTGGATCGTTACTCACACTTGCGTGTGGCTCCAACGATGACGTGTACAGCTGCCCATAGAATCTCTCAATCTCACTCAAAATCTCAGGTGTCCCGGAAACGATGCTGCCACACTCTGTCTTCAGCTTTGACAGTTGGCTCTTTCTGGCAGACAGATCTCTGGCAAAGACTTTGGAGCCTTGGTTCCGCTCGATCGCTTCTTCAATACGAGCTGTATTGAAGTTGCGTAAGTCCCGCCGCATGCATTTGGAGATCTGTCTGTTCAGTTGCCTGTATGCTGTCAAGTCTGTTGAAGAATGTAGCTTCATCTCCCGTCTAACAGCCATGAGATTAAGAGAGTGATCGGAGAGTTTTTGTGTTCTTCTGCGGCGGGTCTTGCAGAACTTAGCTCTGACCGCATGGACAGTTTCCACGAGCTTGTCATTCATATCGTCCACTTCATTGCAGTCTTCTAGGCACTGAAAACGGTTTTGTAACTCGAACTGAAAGGTTTCGGGGCTTTGGAACAGAGCACGAGGGGGACGGAGCGTTGACTTCATTAGACGAGACCTCTCCAACTTTACGTTTAGGTTCAGTGTGCCTTTAACCATTCGGTGATCGCTACCAGTTTTCACCCTCGCGATCACGGAGACATCACTGAACAGTTGTCGTCTGGTCGTCATAATGAAGTCAATCTCATTTTTTGTCGAACCGTCGGGGCTCGACCAAGTCCACTTCCTGTGGGGCCGCTTCTGGAAGAAAGAATTCATCATAAAGAGTCCCTCTTTCTCCATGAAGTCGGCCAGCTGCTGGCCCCTTGGGTTCCGTTGCCTTATTCCAAATTTCCCTACTTTCAGCTCACCGTTCTCTCTTGTGCCTAGTATTGCATTGAAGTCTCCCATGAGGAGGTGGAGAAAATGTATTAGGATATCTCTAGAGCCATACATTCCTCCAAAACCCTACCTATGTATTACTGCTTAATTACTAATCAATGGTAAAGCTGTACTTTTTTTTATTAGTAACTTACCTTCAGAGCTTTATTCCACGCATTTCTGATGATAAAAAATCATAATTTTCTGAAAAATACTGCGCAACCATAAAAATATCCACTTTTGACAGATTATGTGACTATTCTTTTTTCAAAGCCCGCTTTCATTTTCTTTTTTTTTACAGCACGTAGGTACGTTTAGTCGTTGGGTTTATTATAAGTATTATGTCATCTAATACAGTCAACCGGACATTAACTCTGACATTTGATATAATATGTAGGTAAACGACCGTATACTTCCGAGCGCGCTTCTCTAGTACATATACAGTAATCTATGGAGCGCGCGGTTAGTACTGAACTTAGCAAGTACCTACTGCGCGGTCGCTCTGTCGGATTGTGACGTCACGTCACACAAAACGAGCGGGGTCTTTAAAGCTATATAGGTTTTATTGTCAGATTGCACACCAGAACACATGTCGCGCACTCCTCCGCGTCCTCCAATTTCACATGCGCAACGGACGCCCCCGTGTCCGATGTGCGAAGGCCATTGGGCCAGGAAAAACTAGCACTCATCTGGTCACTCGGATCTGGTCTATGGCTCCGCCGCCAACCAAGATTCGGCTGCGGAGGTTAGGCAGAGCGGCGCCTTGCAATACCAACACTCCTCTCCCCCCGCAGCCCCACCACCACCGCATCAGTTAACGGTGCGGCCCCGTCAGAGTCGCGGAGGATAGGGCGAGTGGCGCATCGCCATACCAATACTCCTCTTCCTCCGCGACTCCACCTCGGCTGCAGCGGTAGGGGAAGAGGACACCCCTCTCGCAGCAGCCCACCGACACACATCCGAAGTGGGCTCGCCAAGCCCACTCGGAGTGGCCACCTCGGTCCGGCCCTACATCACGGGTCAGCCAAGGGTTCCTCTTTGATCACCGCGGGTGACCAAGCCACGGCTACTAAGCCCCCTCGCGACGACAAGGCGGGAACCCGTTCGGGGGGTGATAAGGTGCCCTACAAGGCACAACTCAATTTCGACGCAATAAAAATTACCTTATAAATAATTTTGATTTATGCCGGCCCCCCACTTGAACTATCTCCACGTGCACCAGTGCGTGAGTGGCAGCGAAGTTGTTAAATATATACAGAAAAAAAATTCAAAGTGTCAAAAGTAACGTTTGCTCTGCTGTCAATGCGAAACAAAATGTCAGGAGGGTTGCGGAGTCGCGGGCGCATTGAAGTAAATAATAATAAAATATTCTAGTAAATCTATTAAATTCATTATTTATCAATTTGGAATTTGTAGTAGGAATATAAAACTATGTGGTCGAAAGCGAAAGAACGTGGAAATAAAATCAGTTCCAGTGGTGATCCAAGAAAAAATTGATAAGGACGGGTTTACTCTTGTTGAGAAGAGACGTCGGTCTAGACCCGTCTGTAACCAGCGTGGGATGGCCAAAATAAACGCGAGTACAACTCTGCGTGCTGTGGAGCCAACTATACAGCTCTACATCTCCCGTTTGAACAAAAGTACGTCAGGAGAAGACGTCCTGCGTTTCGTGGAAGAACGAAGCCGATGTCGCATTGAGGATCCGATCTCTTTACATTTGCAGCGTCTGGAGTCTAATAGGTCAACGAACTTCCAATCCTATGTACTCCAGGTTCCTGCAAAGCACAAAGAAACATTCCTCGCTCTCGATTTCTGGCCCTCGGGGTAGTGTTTCGCCGATACAGGGACGCGCCAAAGAAAAACTTTCCCTAAATAGTGTTATCTCTATATTTTATATATATATTTACGTTAAGGTATATATTGCTATGGGCCAATGTTCTTAATTTTTAAGTCCTTGATGCCTAAAATAAAGTTATTGTATTGTATTGTATTGTAAAACTTTTCATATGTAGTATTTACATAAATCATAATTATTTATAAGGTAATTTTTATTGCGTCACTTTTCGCGGCATTTGTTTTAATTAACAGCTTACAATCATGTATGTTACATAATTAACAACACAATAATTAGAAATAGCTTGGTAGCAATCACCTCATTTCCAGGGGTTATTATTAGTATATACCGACCGAAACAGGATTTTCAACCGAAACCGAAACCGAAAACAAACCTTCGGTCTGTGTGTCAGTTTCGGCCGAAACCGAAACCGAAACTTATTTAGACATGTTAATTTTTTTACTGCATACTGAAATCTGGTATATTTTTTATACATATACAGATAGTTAATGCTTATTAATGAAAAACAGTCATTGTAATAATCATGTAGCCATATATTTATGTATTTGGAAGTAAAATCAACAATTTAACGTTAAGAAATACTTTTTTTAAGTCATTTTGTAAAAAAATCAACTCTTACACCCATAAAAAGTTTATGTTTTTTTAGTTTAATCGAGAACATATTTTATTGTGTTCACAATATTGTTAAAATTTTTCAATGAGAGCATTAACTTAATATATCACTCTCACACACACACAATGTACACACAACTTAACAAAATCCCAGAAAATATACAAAACCTGCTCAAAGTTCAAAAACTTTAATACACTATGTTTGTTTAAAACGGGTTATTATAATATTAAGGAATTTATGAATGATAATTATCCGTGGGAATGAGGTGATCACTACCAATCTATTTTTAATTTGTTTTGTGTTATTAATTGTGTAACATACATGATTGTAAGCAGTGGCGTAGCTAGGCGTGGGCGAAGTGGGCCCTCACCCACGGCCTCGCAATTAAAGGGTCCTCGCGCGGCCCCCTAAAATGCGATGCCCCCAGACTTTACCACAGATGGCTAATTTATTTGATCACTTTTACGTTCCAAAAAGAAAGTCACAAATTTAAGTGTGTTTGTTTAGGGCCTCGCAAGAAGCCCATCTTAAGTGCGACTGCGACGCCGTTGTAATTAACTACCTTAAAAGACCGCGATTATTACATTGACGGAATACGAGACTTGTAGGGAATTAATAGATATGAGTAGGCATGTCGTGTCAAAGTATGTTTGGTAAGATAGATCTATTGGGTAGATCCTTGGAACGAAAGAAGAGGGGCCTCGCTGATGCAACTTCGTCCACGTTTATATTATTCCACATTCCGCCTCTGATTGTAAGCTGTTATTAAAAAAAGCCCCGCTGGGTTTCTTGCTGGTTCTTTCAAGAATAGAGGATATTTTTTCGAACCAGTGGTAATTAAACAAAAGAATGACCTTTAATAAGTATTATTTATAAATCATAATCTATAAATAAAAAGTTTCTGTTTCTGTATAATTATGAATAATACACGAGTTACTCATCTGCACGACGCACGATAATCCATAAACACTGGGTTTCGGCACCACCGAAGGTTCGGCAGATTTTTTGCCGAAACCGAAACTATTACCGAAACTACTTTTTTGCCGAAACTTGCCGAAACCGAATCTTCGGTCGGTCACTAGTTATTATCATCCATAAATTGCTTAATATTATAATAACCCTTTTTATACAAACTTAGTTTAATAAAGTTTTTGAACTTTGAGCAGGTCAAATTTTGTATATTTTGTGGAATTTTGTTGTAAAAGCGTATACATCTCCCCAAGAATGATTTACTGATTCGATGGAGTCGTGTGAAAGGAATAACTACTCTATTTAACATAAAATGT
Organism: Parnassius glacialis; assembly: GCA_033319125.1. Taxonomy (NCBI): domain Eukaryota; kingdom Metazoa; phylum Arthropoda; class Insecta; order Lepidoptera; family Papilionidae; genus Parnassius; species Parnassius glacialis. Next base: position 24,759,693 of record JAVANC010000018.1, read on the forward strand.
AATTTGCGTCTCTGTATTCAACAAAATCGCAATTGTTTTTATACTTTTCATGAAAAAGAACAACAAACTTAGCAATAAAATATTTTTATTACTCCTTAGCCTTTCAGTTAAATTAGAACATAATATACTTAGCTAATAATTTACTTAGCTTATAAGAAATTTAGAACCTGTACTTAATTATTGATCTAAAAAGCGTGAACTTCATAGCATTTTTGTAAGCAGAATATTTATTTTTGTTGTATTTTTATATCCCTTATGACGTTTGATCTCAGATTAAAATAATGATATAAGTAAAGAGAATTTCATAATTTTGTGAAGTATATTTTTATAAGATTTATGATGTTTTATCTCAAATCAATAAAAAAATCTCAACACTGTTAATTCCACAGGTTTAGTAGTACATTTTTACGAAAATTTAATAGTATAACTCAAAAAATTTATTGCTAATTAGTCGGCAATGTGCTCTACAGGGGACAGGAAAATGCCGAAAATGGCAACCCTAGGTACTTTGCCAGCATGTAGCGGATTCCCCTGTACTTCTAGTGTTATGTTTGTATCACATTCAATAAACAACTTTAAAAGTTTGTGTGTCTGAGTTGATTATCTTAAAACGAGTATTCATAAACACGAGTTTATGGTTAATATTTCAATCAGTCAAAGACGAGACGTACTTTAGTTTGGTATTCTGGTTATAGCACGAATGGGTCGGCTTGACCGGGGTAAGACCACACTAGCACCACCACCAGCTTAATGTTGCTGTGTTTCGTATGGTGAGTGTAGAGAACCGGAGACCCTTTTTGCTGGAAATGAGGCAATCTATCTTAGTCCTCCGGAGTGACAACACATCTGCATTTTGATTCTTAATTGAAGATAAATGTACATGTTTATGGACCGCAGCATTCACTTACCATCAGGTGGAATGTGTGCTTGTTTGGCACCCCTTTTCTATAAAAAAAAAACTGCAAATTCGCATCCCGGCTGTCTGCTTTAAAAGGGCATGCCGCTACTAGTAAATATCAAAAAATATGAGTGGATTCAGCATGCGATAGAATATTCTCTCAAATAAATTTAATTAAGACAAAAACACGGAACATAATTAAATATAAACAAACATGTAGCGTCTATCTTGTACGTTAAACAAGGTATTGGTGAGCATGGCGCTTGCATTGCATTCAAACCAGCGAAAGATATGTTTAATTTTAATTAAATAAAAATATAGCATTTAAATGTGTATTTTCTTATTTTAATACAATTATACAATGGTAAATAAGGTTGGCAGTATTCATTACAGACTGGCAGGATTTGGCAGGTTTTTAACCAAAGTAAAGCAGGATCTGTATTTTAAAGATGGTCACACTGTGTAGGCCGTAAGCCAAACTAGAGTAGCTGTAAGATAACACTGCGCGCGACCGAAATTAGAACTATATAATCGTGTGTAGCCCCATACCCCAGCCTATGAATTTGCGTATATATATAATTAAAAAAAATACTGACAAATGTATTTCAAATAGCACATCTCATAAACATAAATTATTTAAACTGCACCTATGTAGTTTAGAAATAAAAAAATATTAAAGATCGCTAACTTTATAACGTGGAAATTACTTCAAATAATTAGAATTGGGTCATTTTTAATTTCAATACAAAAAACTACACCTTGCTTGATTATAATTGCACCATCGTTAAAATGCATAAAATGCAATGATAAGCACAAAAAGTTAATAAAACTAAATTTGTTAAGTGTCGAGTGCACCCTCATTACTCCAGCCTACGAATTTAGAGTATATATAAAATAAAAAATACTGACAGATGTATTTTAAATAGCACATCTCAAAAAATTTAATGATTTATTGCACCCATGTAGTTTATAAATAAAAATAAGTAAATATTGCTCAAATTGTAACATCGATATAACTTCAAATAATTAGAAATGGGTACTTGTTGCAATATGAAAAAACTACACCTTGCTTTAATATAATTGCACCATCGTTAAAGTGAACTGCAGCTAGACGAGATTCCTCTCCCTATATCGCTGCAGCGATGCGCCACTCGACTATCCTCCGCGACTTTGGCAGGGCTACACCACTTGGTGCTGGCGGAGTCTGTTGTGAGGTGGAGTTTGAGCCGCAAATGCAGTGTGCCTTGTGTTCCTGGTGTGCCTTATCTGAGCGTTTTTCAAAAAAAGTGTTCACTAGAAAATTACGTGTCCTATGACTTTAGATCCATATTCAAACTAAGGGTTTCAAAACTTGTAATTTTAGCCTAAAACGACAAAACTACTTAAAATATGATTATTAATATACTCAAAACAACATAAATCTGTTTATTTTACATAAATATAGGCATTATTAAAAAGGCGAAAGGTGAATTTTTTAGTGTCCCATCCTCGTTTCGCAAAGTTCCGAACGAAAAATACCAAAAAATACCCTTTTCTTATATCTTATATTACTATCGATATGTAGACGACATAATTATTTGCTGGACTGGCACAAGGAGACGACTGGATGTTTTCCTCAATAAAATAAATAGAGTCTATGACAAAATTAAATTTAAACTTGAATTGGAACAAGATTGTTCCCTTAATTTTCTCGACTTAACAATAACAAGAAAAGATTCGTCACATGTTTTCCAAATTTATCGAAAGCCAACTCACACCGATACGGTCATCTCCGCGTCATCGTGTCATCCGTGGCAACATAAAGTAGCCGCTTTTTATTGTTACATTAACCGTTTGTTCACTGTCCCATTAAGTAAAGAAAATTATTTAAAAGAACTTAATATCATTTATCAAATAGCGGTCTCTAATGGTTTTTCAAAAAATCTCATTAACAATTTAATTAAAAAGAAACAAAAGCATGTTGTTCGCAACTCTCTGTACGCGGTTCAACCTCAAAGTGTTCATCAATATGTGAGCAGTTTGACCTACTTAGGTCCCATATCTGAAAAAGTAGCTAATACTCTTCGACAAAACGGCGTTCATGTAGCGTTCAAAACAAACAATTCTCTTAGAAATATCTGTAATAATAAAGATAAGTTAGATATTCGTCAAAAGTCAGGTGTTTACAAACTTGTTTGTGACGAATGCCACGCCGTTTACGTGGGTCAGACTGGTCGCAATTTCGAGACACGTTATAAAGAGCATTTAGCCGCGTACAGGAATTGCAATCCCGATAAATCCCATTCTGCCAAACATCTCTTGGACACTGGACACAACCTAGCCAACGACCACTCCTTTAAAGTCTTACATACGTGTAATAAAGGGCTGCGGCTGTGTGTGCTGGAACAGTTAGAGATATTAAAAAGTAATAATAATACCGTTGCATTGCTGAATGAACAAACAAATGTTACTAACTCACCTCTCTTAAATATCTTTAAGCCTGCTCTCTAATAATAGAGAGCCTCGCAATATGGTCGTTTGTCACCCTCACGGTGATCGGCGATTCGTTGCGTGGTTGGAGGGTAGGCGTTGCGCGGCGGTTTGTTTTTAATTTTACAAACGGCTGCGTAAGTCCGGCGGTGATTGGTTGCATGTTTTATCGCATGACGCGGTCGCTAGCTTCTTAAGTAGATAGCGACTGCGTCATCGGTCCGTATAAAAGGCACTTGTTTTTGACTCGCCGCTCACTTAGCGGTTAGTCGCCGTAGAGTCCATATCACCTGAGGATGCCTCGTGTATAGGCGAAACACGTGTCGTATTATCGTCAGTGGTGTGTCTTGCCTAGTGTAGTGGTGTTGGGAGTAGCGGTGTTGGGATTAGTGGTGAAGGAGATAGTGCACGCAATTGAGGGAGGGCGGGAGGTGCTCTTCAAACTAGGTAAGACACATCATTTTATTTTATAACGCGGATATTTGCAAAGTAAATTTTTCTAAAAGCTTTTATATAATGGATTTCCGCAAAGTAACGCCTGATTCTATTAATTATATAATAAAATTGTTTTATTTATTCTTTGTTACAAAGTTACAATCTGTATTTCTATGCAATAAAGTACATTGAATTGAATGTGCGTTCCACAATCAGGTTTTTAGTCTTCTCAACAACCTTTGCCCAGTCATCTCTTGTGACTTCCTCGCAGGCTTCTTTTAATAGGGCCATCATCTTTTTCGGGCGAATGGCGGGGAAGTATTGTGGCGGGCGGCGTAACCTTTTACTTGAGCACAGATTAGCTCAATCGCGTTATATTGACAATGATACGGTGGAATTCTTAGAACGCGATGACCGTACTCCAGAGCCAGTTCATCGATTTCGTATCGCACATTTGCCGCTTTATTTTCTTTAACTAATTTATTTAGCTCTGGTTTTAGCATCTGCATATTTGCGTCAATGCCTTTTGCTTGTAACCAAGCCACCATTTCTTCTTTTTTATTAGCTTGGATAGGTGGTTTCTGTATTTGAACAGAGTGCTAGGAGGCATTATTCATGAATATTACAGAAGGCTCTGGTAGCCTGGGCAAAAGCACGTTCTGGAACCACTCTTTAAATGTAGTGGCATTCATTTCCTCGTGGTAGTTATTTGTGGTTTTTGATTGAAATGCCAGTAACGCGTTCTCCACAAAGCCGTATTTTGCAGAACCTGCGTGGCATATTATCAGACGGGCCCCCTTACCCATTGGTACTTTCGGCGTCGACGCTTGTGTATCATCCGTCCAAGAACGGGAAACCGTGTGATTGGCGTTTAGCCATGTCTCGTCAATGAACACGACATTATCTCAGTTATCAATCTTTTTTACTTCTCTCAAAAAACTTATCCGTTTTAAAATTATGTCGTATCGTTCTAATAAAATTTTTCTTTTGTCTGTTTTTTTATACGAAATACCAATATCTTTTAAGATTTTGGTTAAAGCAGTTTTACCCCCGCTAAACAGTCCAGCTTCTCTTAACGATGTCAAAAGCTTCTTCCTGTTGAGATATTCATTTCTGGAATAGTAACTATATATATGATTTCTGATTGCATCGGCATCAGAGGTGTCAATATCTGTCACGGGTTTAGTTCTACGTTTCTTCTTCGGAGTACGTAAAATATTATCTTCCGTGCCAGTAGAGCCGAACTTTTCTTTATTAATATTTGTCATCGTTCGTTTGCTAACTCCAAGCGCCTGAGAGACGCGTTCTTGTACTTGTTCGACAGGTATCATGGGTCTGCTATTTTGCCGCTCCCGCTCAAAGTAATCTTGCAGCTTGATGATTAACTCACGGGCTCCACTATTCAATGTTTGTCCACGTTTAGGCATTATTATGCACCAAAAGTAAAAATAACGCAATACAAAACACAATCGAAGTCCGATTTAGCGCCGATGTCAGTATGAAAAGCAGAAACAGTCCATTAAACGAAAGCCGGGTAATCAAATAAAAACAGATCGAAAACACTTGAAGAACGTGGTCTATGCGCACGAAACGACAACAGACGACTGTTTTAGCGTCACAAAATGGCGGCCCATAACGCCATTTGGGGTTACCATTTTCAACCTAAATATAAAAATGCTACTTTCTTTCGCGCGTTCGGTTTGGTCGTAGTTTTATTTTTATACTACCTGTGCCCCGCGGTTTCACCCGCCTCATCACGTGTTGGAGGTGCGCGATTTGACCTAGTTCAAGCATTTTATAATTGCAATTAAATATTTTATTTGGTAGCAATGGATGGAAAAATTGGCATAATTAATGGAGTACTTTTATCTGTCGGCATATTATGTATGATGTAGAGCGAAGTTAAGTTTTATCCACTTTCCCTCTCCCTCCCGGTTGAGCAGTTCTCGCAGGTCTCACCGGGCGGCTAAGGTTTATGTGTCGTTCACGCGCCCAGCCAAGTATTGAATTATTTTAATTTTACATTATCTCTTAAACTATGCGTCGAAATAACATGGTATAAAGAACAAAGTTTATCTTCATAAAATTGTCATGCCTAATAATAACGCTCATAAATCACTTTATTAATTTTCAATATTTTTTTGTTATAAAATACCTAATTATGGCTTATGTATAAGAAATAGACAAATGGTATCGCGGATTTTTTTTAGACGGAGTAAAGATCTTTATTTTTCTAGAACATTGTATTTACGTATCCCAAACGATAACACCAGCATACGCGGATAAATCATTTCGGGAGCGCTTTTTCTTCTGACTTGCTTAACAAATATTCATATTTTAGGCTAGCTAGATGAGTGATATAGCTTAATGCTAGATAGCCTATACTATTCCACATGAATCTGTCTATAATATACAAAACAAAATTTTCAAATTGGACTGGTAGTTCCAGAGATTAGCGCCTTTAAACAAAACAAAAAAAAAAACAAAAAACTCTTCCGCTTTATTATATTAGTATAGATTTAATAAAAGTTATCTCCATTATTTTCAAATTCTTAAAAAGAAAAACAAAACGTATTATTTTATAAAGTATAACTGTATAAGAACAGATTACGATACTGTTATTGCCTGTTATTGTTAGCACAGCACTACAAATATGACATAACCTTGTAATAGCGCACTATAAATTTAGAAAAATATTGTTTACCAAGTTAATTGACACTCAGTTTGGCACAAAATTATAACATTCATTGATTATTGATATAATAATGTTGTTTTAATGCTCTTCAATTGTTAAAACGGTAAACAACCAGCAAAAATATTTTTATCGTAACTGCAACGCCATTACAAAGTTACGTCGTCAGTTCAATCGCGACGTGTCAGGAACACATTCTCTGAACGGCCGAACTATAGACTAGTTTACTTTAGCCAAATATACGAGGGCGGCACTGAAATTTTCGGAAATCAAGGAAGTGACACAACACTACTATTTAAAAATATATTTATTGGTTTTCGAAGTATTCTCCGCGAAATTTGACACATTTTTCCATACGATGGAACCAATCATTGAAGCAACCATTCCATTCGGAAGTTGGGGTCTCCAAAATGGCCGTTTTGTAGGCGTCCACAGCTTCTTCAGGTGATGAAAATCTCTGTCCACGCAATTTATTCTTTATTTTAGAGAAAGTATAGAAATTATTAGGGCTTAAGTCGAGGCTGTACGGCGGATGGTCTAATAATGTTTCTTGCTCTAAAAACTCTTTTGTTCTGTGTGCGGTGTGAGAACTCGCATTGTCGTGATGGAGGATGATGCGGCGGTTGCAGTTCTCTTTACGGAGTTCAGAAACGACCTGTGGCAAACAAATGCTAGCATACCATTCTGCATTAATCGTTCTTTGTCACTCAAGAGGAATAGTCGTTACGTGGCCGCTTTTGGAGACAAACGTGGCCACCATTTTTTTGCAACACTCCGTGAACGAACAATTTTTGTTGGCTTTAACTCATTTTTGAATACCCAAACTCGTGACTGGTTTTTTGTTTCGGGTTCGTATGCGTATATCCAGGATTCGTCACCTGATACAATGTTGTATACAGCATTTGAGGATCCTGTGTGGAATCTTTCGAGAGTTCTGACGCACCAAAAAACGCGAGCCGCTTTTTGTTCGTCACAGAGCGAATGCGGTATCCATCGGGAAAACAACTTTTTTACACCTAATTGTTCATGCAAGATTATTTGTATTTGACTCATGCCAATGTCTAAAGTTGCCTGAATTTCGCGGTATATCACATGTCGATCTTCCTCAATCAGCTTAAGCACAGCATCAACGTTTTCTTGGGTGACTGCAGTTTTGGACGACCTTGACGGGGATCATCACTGAGCTTGACACGTCCACGTTGAAATTCAGCCAACCAGCGATAAATTGTGGTTTTGGATGGGGTTTCATCACCAAATGCAGAAATCATCTGCACAACACACTGTTTTTGTGTTAAACCACTTCGAAAGTCATAATAAATCATCGCTCTTGAATTTTCTCGAGTCAATTCCATTTTCTCAACGACTAAACAAGTTTGACAAAACTTTGTGACAAGACCGATAATCTTTTTTAAAATAAATAAATGGTATTCGATTTTTAAAACCGAGGAGTTTTCAATTAAAAAGATTTTAATATGACAGGAACAGTGGAAATATTCCATTCCCGATACTTTTAGTGTAGCCTATGTACCATACGATATTATGCTATGGGGGCACGCAGCTGACACTGAAATTATATTTGTTTTACAGAGGAGAGCCATAAGAGCAATTTATGATTTAAAGCCTAAAGTCGCTGCGACAAAAATTTAAGGAAATTAATATATTAACTTTGGCCTCTCAATACATTTATGAAAATGTAATGTACGTACACAAAAATAAAAGTAGTTTTACAAAAATAAGTGATATTCATTCTGTAAATACTAGGAACAGACACAAGCTAGTAGTATCGCCTCTATCGAGTCAGTAATTCACTCTTGGGGCGATATACGCTTTTACAGCAAAATTCCAGAAAATATACTAAATTTGACCTGATCAAAGTTCAAAAACTTTAATAAACTGTTTGTATAAAAAGGGCTATTGTAATATTAAAGAATTTATGGATGATAATAACCCCTGGAAATGAGGTGATCGCTACCAAGCTATTTCTAATTTGTTGTGTTGTTAATTTGTGTAACACATGATTGTAAGCTTTTATTTAAAAAAAGTTCCGCTGGGTTTCTTGCTGGTTCTTCCCAGGACAGAGTTTTTTTCGAACCAGTGGTAATTATACAAAAGAGTGTCTTTCAATAAGTATTATTTATAATCAATATTAAATAAAAAAAGTTTCTGTTTCTGTAGCAATGATAAAATAATGATTTATTTTAACATAATATGTCTATTAGCACAACTTTTATTTAAAAATATTTTTGATGGAAAAATAGTAGATGTAACTAATCACTCCTCTCGATTCGAACCGAAATACAATGTCGTTAGCTAAATTTTAGTGGCATTTTACATGTAGGTGTGATATTTATCGCCTTTAATGAAAATACTATTTTACCGCTTTCAGGGCATATATGTCTTACAAAAAATCGTGGACACTTTACGACTTCTGTAAATTGCATAGTAGGTAACTAGTAATAGTGTAAATGCACATTATAGGTATTGAATTCACCCAAAGCCTAAATGGCACAGCAATGGAAGTAGTCGGTATAACAAATAAACCGAAAGAGAAGGGCGAGTGTTATGGAACATATTACTATCAAGAAATTGAGTTTGGGTATTAAGATACCAACCATTAAATTGATGTTTGGTACTAAGATACCATTATTAAATTGAGTTGGGTACTAAGATACCATCATTAAATTGAGTTGGGTACTAAGATACCATCATTAAATTGTGTTGGGTACTAAGATACCATCATTAAATTGTGTTGGGTACTAAGATACCATCATTAAATTGAGTTGGGTACTAAGATACCATCATTAAATTGAGTTGGGTACTAAGATATTATCATTAAATTGAGTTGGGTACTAAGATACCACCATTAAATTGAAAGTTGGGTACTAAGATACCACCATTAAATTGGAAGTTGGGTATTAAGATACCACCATTAAATTGGAAGTTGGTTATTAAGATACCACCATTAAATTGGAAGTTGGGTATTAAGATACCACCATTAAATTGGAAGTTGGGTATTAAGATACCACCATTAAATTGGAAGTTGGGTATTAAGATACCACCATTAAATTGGAAGTTGGATATTAAGATACCACCATTAAATTGAACTTTGGGTACTAAGATACTACCATTAAATTGGACTTTGGGTACTAAGTTACTACCATTAAATTGGACTTTGGGTATTAAAATACCAGCATTAAATTGGAAATAAAAATATAAGAAACTGTTTCAGTTTGCCCCTAAAATAATAATAATAATAATACCGCTATCAGTTTTAATGTGATGGCACATCTCTGGCTATAAGGTGTGAAAAATGGAAAAGGTCTAATCTATCTGGACGCAGCTGAAGTTATATCAGCACTCAATAAACGAGCTATGCTATTGCATTTTGGTGGCTCTGGGTTACAAAAAATATTCTACAATATACCGGGTGCCAGTGTCGAGTCATCAGAAACCGTTGATGTATTTAAAGTAGCCATAAAAAAACTCTACGAGTATTTTCAACCTAAACGGAGCAAAGTTTATGAGCGGCATGTTTTTCGATTGCTAAAACAGGAAAAATGAGAAAAATTTGAGAAGTTTTTGATAAGATTGCGTCAACAGGCCGAAAAGTGTGCATTCGAAAAGCAAGATGATCATCTTATAGATCAAATTGCGGAAAAGTGTAATTCTTACAAAACGTGGGAAGAGTTAAAAAGCAAAAAAGTATATGTTTTTAATCAAATGTCTTAGACCAGACAAGACAGTATTAGCATATAGTAGTAACTCTCCTTTGGCAATAGAGGGTTCATTTGAAACTATACTCGAAGTCGGTGGACGAAAGGAACATACAACCATTTACGTGATTTCGGGGGGTACTAGAGACCTGTTGGGTAAGAACACAGCAGTCCGTCTAGGTGTCTTAAAACTTGGTATCGGGATAAATCAAGTGGAGAGTACCGATCCCCATTAAAGAGAAGGTTGCAATCAAAATTAAGGAATCACTAAACAGTGATATAATTGAAGAAGTGCAAGGCCCGTCTAAATGGGTTTCACCAATGTTCCAATCATAAAAGAAAATGGTGAATTACGTTTGTGCGTAGATATGAGATGTACGAACGCCGCTATATTGCGAGAAAACCACCCCCTGCCTACTATGGACCATATTTGCCTAAAATGAAGAAAGCTAAATATTTTAACAAATTAGACATAAAACAATGCCTTCCATCAAGCGGAAATTCACACTGAATCCAGACACATAACGACTTTTATAACCCCCAAAAGATTATATAGATATAAAAGAATAATGCTTGGAATTACCTGTGCTTCCGAGATTTTTCAGAAGATCATTGAAAGGATGCTGATAAACTGTGAAGGGGTCGTCAATTTTATTGGTGATATCCTGGTATTCGGAAACAGTGAAGAAGAACATGGCGCATGACTAAAGAAAGTTCTACAGGTACTTAGTAAAAACAACGCCGTGCTGAATAGCAATAAATGCATATATAAAACGCAGGATGTGAATTTTCTGGGACACAGGCTTACACATGAAGGAGTAAACCCTTCAACAAGTATGTTGAGAGCATTATGAAATTTAGGGTCCCAAAGACCATAGAAGAACTCCCAAAGTTTTTTAGGACTCTTAAACTACATAAACAAATGGATACCTAACTTGGCCGCCATGTCAGAACTTCTGAAGCACCTGCTAAGACAGAAGATGAGCAAAAGGAAGAGCTTGGAAAAACAATGGTCTGGGGAAAAAGATAAAGCATTCCAAAAAACTCAAACGGATGCTCACGGAAATACAGATTTTAGGGTATTACGACGTCAGAGATGCAAGACAGGTGATAGCAGATGCTAGCCCTGTCGGACTTGGTGCTGTCCTTGTACAAAATGATACAAATGTCCTTAGAATTATTGCCTATGGTAATCGAACTTTGACAGACTGCGAGCGCAGGTATAGCCAAACGGAAAAAGAGACACTAGCATTAGTTTGGGGGGTCGAACATTAATATTTTTTTTATTTGGAAAGCCTTTTGATTTAGTCACTGACCACAAGCCGCTAGAGATATTGTTCGGGTCTAAGTCAAAACCATGTGCGAGGATTGAATGATGGGTACTGAGGCTACAGTCTTATTCATTCAAGGTTGTATACAAGCCAGGAAAACAAATATAGCTGATCCCTTGTCACGATCATGTAACTATCCTGATAACCCACCAAAAGGAAAAGACCAGCATGTGTACCAAATAGTGGAAAATTCTAGACCAGTTGCTATACCAATGAGTACCATTGTAGCATATTCAGAAAAAGACCAAGAGAATTTACAAAGTGAAAAAGGTGTCTATCAGAAGACTGGGACGATTCAATTAAGAGTTACAAATTTTTTGAAAACGAGTTGTTTCCACGATAGCATTCTACTTCGTGGAAATAAAATTGTAATACCACAGCAACTCTTCATGAGTGTATTAGATGCTGCATAGGAGGGTCATCCAGGTATCGTAGCGATGAAGGGACGCTTGAGATCAAAGGTATGGTGGCCCCGTATCGATAAAGACTTAGAACAATTAGTTAAGGCCTGTAAAGTTTGTACATTAGTGGGTTTGCCAAACCCACCTGCACCAATGAAGAGACGAGAGTTGCCTGCAGCTCCATGGATAAATGTCACAATGGATCTAATGGGACCATTGCCAAGTAATGAGTATCTGTTAGTAGTGGTCGACTACTATAGTCGATACAAAGAAGTAAAAAATTACAAAAACATCACAAGCTTACAGATTATTAAAATGGTAAAAGAAATGTTCAGTAGACTTGGTTATCCTATTTCTATCACCGCAGACAATGGCAAGCAGTTCGTTAGTGAAGAGTTTCGATCTTTCTTTAAAGAATGTAACATTAAGTTATTTAGTACTGTACCATATTGGCCTCAAATGATCGGCGAAGTTGAAAGACAAAACAGAGATATTTTGAAACGTCTTCGTATCAGTCAGATCGAGACGAAGGATTTAAAAGAATGTTTGTAGGAGTATCTTCTAATGTATAACAGCACACCTCCTTACAGTTACCGGGAGGTTACCGTCTGAACTGTTTTTTCAACGAAAAAGTAGGGATAAAATTCCATCAATAGGTGAAATAAATTACAGACAATCATTTAGATTCAGATATCAGGGATAGAGATAAAATACAAAAAAAATCTTGATAAGAAAGAGATGTAGTGTTTGCACAAATACACAAACATACATTTATATATAAGTCACAGTCTCGAGCGCACCGCGTCTGTTACACGAGAGCCTCGGGGGAGAGTGGACGTGTTTAGTTAAGTGCGTGCCGAGCCTGTGTTACACTACAGTGATTAGAGAAGATAGCAGACAATACATTACCCAATTTGGTTTTCTTAGTTTTCTTTGCCCATATTTTACTCAATAATTTCCTTTTACATAAGACATTCATACCACTCTTTCGTAGATCCGCAGCTAACTCTTCGTCGGAACTGTGATCACTAATATCATCCAAATTATCTTGCATGGCGAAACATTGTAACAATAATGATTAATGTTGCAACAGCACTCAAGTACGAAACCTAATTATAGTATATTATATATATATATTATGTATATACCGCTTAAGTAAACATCAGCAAAAAACAGTACATTTCAATAAGTTAATTGATAATTTTAGACCAATTATTGTTTAAAATCAATTGCTTACCTCTTTTTTATCAAAATAAACCTATTTTCACTCAATTTCACTTAAAAAATACACTGAAATCGTTTGTTAATTGAGGATCAACAAATAGTCACCAAAAATAGTATGGCGGAATGAAGACTAAGGCTGGCTTTTCACTATGGGATATAATATATATTATATCCCGAAATATATATTATATCCCGCAATTGGCGTTTACACTGTGAGATATATCTTTTAACCAGTGTGCGTTCGTCATTGGTCATTGGATTACCCCCTTTACCCCGTACACCGTTCTCCGGGGACGCGGAACGGTGTGCGGGGTACAGGGGACAAAATATAATATGAAAATATCGCTCGGTCGATCGAAAAAATATTTATAGCTAGAGATATAATATATATTATAGCTAAGTGTAAACGGTTCCATATAAAATGTATGGTGAGCGATATTAATTTATATCTCGAGATGTAATATATATTATATTATATCCCGTAGTGAAAAGTGGGCCTTACGCGGTGTTGACGAACGAACGGACTTGCGCGGTATCACAATTTTTTAAATATCGCGTTCTTATTGGTGAAAAAGTAAAGATTGCCATAGGTAGGTCGAAGCGCACGATAAAGCTTTATCCAATGATATCAAAATAATAAAAACCGCCAAAATCGACTTATAGTCCCACCAACTTATCTGTGAACTGACAGCTGCGGCAAAATTGTGAACTACAGCCGCCATTTAATCAAATGTCACTCGATACGTCATTGTTTTGAGAGTTTATAGAAAAATAAAAAATGCCGAAAACCATTGAAAGTGATGCCCGAAACATTATTTTAAAAGTATTAAACTTTTGTGAGCAAGAAGTTCGAGGGCAAGCACCGATGATGCCTTTCAATTAGGTCTATAAAAGACTATCAGCTGCTACAGGTTAGTATTGCTATGTTTTGTTCCTTCCTTTCGTATTTCCGATAAATGGATTGCTTAATGCAATCCATTCCTTTTTTAGATGTTAGTCAAGGATTCATTTCCAAAATAGTTAAAGAACCGGAAACCGCATAAACCGCAGGAACGCAAATTACAACTCCCGGTAAAAAAGGCATAAAGGAATATTATTTAATTAAAGTTTAATTTGTTCAATTATGATATTTTTGTTTCTTCTTGTTCTTGGACATATATCTGTTAAATCTGTGTTCTAGTCTTTTTATTCCGTGACTAATTTATTACCCTAGTATGTGGACTCTATCTAGGTATAGATAGGAATATTCCCCTTAGATGGGAATATTCCCGAACTGGCAACACTTCAGCGCAGAAGCGCCAAGCTGTCAGTTCACAGATAAGTTGGTGGCACTATACGCGGTGTTGTTATTATGGAGTGTAGAGTAGAAGGAGGACCATCTCCTTATATGAAAAGTGTCCCTAAAAACGCGTCCAATAAGGGTGGCGCTGCAGTAGCATAGGATAAATTTAAAAAAAAGGCGCCAAAATTAATTAGAATAAGATGGAAAAATGAACAAGAACCGACCAATCCGCTTGGTTTTGTACTACGTAAATAGTTGAGGTTTTGTATACTGGCATTTTACTAACTACTCTAGTCATAAAATTTTTCAAATATTTGAATTCAGCTGACTTCACTCCGTCTACAACAGCTATGTTCATATCGTAGTTTTTCAGACGCCAGCGCTGTTGTGGTAGGTTTTGGAACCTCTATTTTCAGTATATAGTGGGACACTTTTTCAACTTTCGCACCTTATAAGATGGTTCTCCTTCCACTCTACACTCCATAGTTGTTATATAAACGACGTTATTTGTCTATGAATAAAATGTCAAGGTCTGAGAGATCTTCTTCTTCTTAATTTCTTAAGAACTGGCTTTACGGCTCTGGGATCGAGCCCTTCTGAGCCTGAAGTTACAATATATTATAATAATTATCCTTCATAGTATATGGCTTCACAATATGGTGATGCATCACATTGTGCAGCCCTTCGGAGATTTTAACGGCAACTTGAGCTAGCAGACAGCTGACGGTTGGTGATGGTATCTCAAGGCGCCTAAGCAGACAGACACCTTATTTTGAGAATTACATCACCATCAGAGCACTTGTTTCACAGTTTCCAATAATAGTTCACATTTGCGGACACTTAATACACAAAATCGCACCACTTTTACATATCAAAGTCCACTTCAAACCATTATTTAAACTATTACACAGGAGCAGCAAACCGACGCTGGTTCCCGTCCCGAGTTCTCAGACCGGAGTTTTTGGTTCCCGCCAAAAACTCCGGTCTGAGAGGTTAAGACAGTTACCAAGGTACACGTACCTACCTATTTATTTTACTGGTTACATTTGAGTAACAGCGCCATCTACTACATTTTCTACGTACCACCATGATAGTTACTCAATTTTGGTTCGATAAAATGACTTCATTATAGAATGTAGTAGATGGCGATATTAAAAAAATGAAGAAGTAAGTAATTTTTTAAGCCCAATAAGGCAGAGCAGCATTTATTTTAAATAATAATTTGAAAATTTTCATTTAAATACATTTTGTGGACATTATATAAAACTTTGGTTTAATTAAAATAAAAATATATAAATAATATATAATTACCTAATTAACAAACTTTAATGAATATTTTGTGTTACACTGGGATCTGTAATAATTACTTCATTCACGGTGGTGAGTCCTTGGTGTTGCCTAAACCGATAATTTCTCTTCTTAAGATCTCTGTTATCTCTCTGTTATATTTTTCGAAAGCAAAAAAAATAATTACAATGTTTTTATCGAAAGAAAAAAACAGGGGGAAAGATGAAAGGGTGGTGGGGAAAAATCGAAGTAGTTTCTAAAATCGTTTGAATGAATGTTATGCCACATCCACACGCTTGGCAAACAACGGCGAACAGCATACACCAAACAGCAACCACGAACGTGTGGATGGCTGTTCACCTGTTTGTTTGTATGTGAATGCCAGTGATCGGCGTTGGTGTCGGTTTTTGTGCACCGATCAAAGGATGTTCGAGAAACGTGTTTGCTATGTATCCACACGTTTGGCAATCAGTCAGTAGTACGCGCGAGCCATAGATAAACACTATATACCGAGCTTGCGGCTTGCGGGCGGCGGAAGGAGTTACTAGTGGCTATTATTATTATACTCTACGCCAATGTTACCAATCCGAAATTTGTCTCGGAGGTAAATATGATTTCAGAAGTTGAGTTTACTACCAATTCTACTTCGAAAAGTTAGTAGATCTACTACCTATATTTTTTTAAGTTTTCTAGAGACCTCCCAATAATAATGTGATTGACTCCTAATAAATGTTTCTATTGGGTAACAAATATTTCATCTCTTTTTATAAGGAGCCCCGTGTGAAAGCAGGATTATTGATCATCAATTCCCAAAATAAAATCCGAAAAAATTATATAAGATTAGTATATCCTATATATCGATAAGTTTAATATACCCTTTCCAACAGTGGTAGAGCCACGCGAAAGCTTTTGCTGTCGCACGGATGGGCCGGCTCGAACCGGGGTGGTACCACGACCTCACAGAATACCAGCGTGAAGTAGAGGTTTACCTCTGCGTTTCGCTTGGTGAGTGCAGGTGGCCGGAGGCCCTTTTTGGAAATGAGGCATTCCATCTTAGTCCTCACGGGTGACAACGCATCTGCATTTTGATTCGCAAACGAGGATAAATGTAGATGTCTATGGGCCGCAGCAACCACTTTCCATCAGGTGGACTGTGTGCTCGTTTGTCACCCTTATCCTATAAAAAAAAACCCTGATTTAATAGTTTTTAGACTTTCGTAGTTACACAACAAGGAACCCTTATAGTTTCGCCATGTCCGTCCGTCCGTCCGTTCGCGGTTTTGCTCAGACCCTAAGTGTTACAAATCTGTAATTTGGCACAGTTATAAATATTAATCACGCCTAGAAAACTGAAATAAAATCTTAAAAAACATTTTTATTTTGGGTACTTCCCATATAAGTAAATGGAGGATGATTTCTTTATGTGTCTATTCCATCATGTGGGGTATCGTTGGATAGGTCTTTCAAAAACATTGGGGGTGTGGAACAACATCTTTTCGATTTAGGAGTCCGTTTGTGAAATATTTAGCTTTAAAGTGGTATTTTTCATTGGAGTCATGTGTCCCCCCCCCCCCCCCCCTACCAACTTAACCGATGTTTATCGAAATGTGAAAAGTATACCTAATATGAGTTTATATAATGCAGTTAAAAGGAAAACTATCACAGCTAATTAGAATCAAGAAGTTAACGAGTTATAGTTGACCAACTTATAAAATACACTTGGATTAGTAAAAATTTCGTTACATTTTCATAGAAGAGACCTAAGACTAGCTACATTAATAACTTTGAAATGTTATTGTAAGCTGTTAAAATTAAACTTTACTTTTATAAACAAAAAGGGTCATATGCATTACTACTATTAGTTTTGGCGAAGCGCTTAAAAATCAGTATATCATTTTCCTCATATAAAAAATAAACAATTGTGCGTTTTGAAAATCTTGCTATTAGATTGTATAAGGCGCTTCGAATAAAAAGATAATATCGTCGCTTTGGTGGTGAAGAGAGTCAAGCCACAACTTTGTTCAAATTGAGTTTAATACTCTAGCATAATCAAAAGAATACGATTTATACGATGGTGAAGAGATCTATCTGCCAAATTATTTTATCTGTCCAATAGTTTTGAAGTTATGGACTAATTATTATTTTTTGTGTAGTGTTGCATCTTAAATACTCATTATCTCAAAACTTGTTAAGTGTGGGTTGACTCTCTTCACTACCAAAGCGACGATATATGTTAAAAGTAAATAGATTCAATATAATGTCAAATCAAAGTTCAGGGTTCGATTCCCCGGTCAAGCATTAATTTCATAAAAGTTTGTTTTTAGATTAATTTAGAGTCACGTATTACATAATAATCAGCAATGCCATACGAATAAAAGCGTTCAAACCAAACTTATTTGTGCCTGAAGACAATTTATAGCAGAGATAATCGAGAATTCATTTGAGATTCTATGGTGTGTAAAATCTTCAATACAATAACCTTGAGCGCAATTCATATTGCCTTATTTTTAAATAAAAATAGGTCAACCCGAAAGTAATCGCTGCCACAAGCTCGTCGTCCGTCATGTTTGCCTATCCGGAATATACTATCACGTTTGCCGAGCGTGTGGATGCCGTGTTTGTGTTGGGTGAATGTGGTCGGTGTTTGTTCGTGTATGGTGAATGTGGCAAACACCACAGAGTACATTATATATAGGAGAGCAAACACCAAGCGTGTGGATGGGGCATTAGACGATATTGACGGTCAGTAGGCTACAATTTTAACTATCCTGACACTTCAGAACTGTCTATAATATCAAAATACCTTCAAATAACACATATAACGCAAATTATTTGTTTTTATATTTCAATCTTGCCTCGTCGGGGAAAGATTTAAAGAACTAGAGGTGAAAGTGAAAATTTAGAGAACTAGAGGTTCTCAAACTTTTCACTTTACTTGGATAAGATTATACAGAAAATGAAAGATATCAATTATATAAAATCTTTTATTGTTAATGCCAAGAAAATTTTAAACACAATTACGTACGTGTACCTTTTACCATTTTCGTCAACAAAATATGTAGCACAAAACGTAAAAAATTAAATATTTCAAAATTTCAAAAATAAAACAACATTTTTTCAGGTACATTTTGAGAATATGAGACCATTAGTATGACTTTTGAAAATGGGGCAAGATGGAAACTTTTATGTTTATCTTACCCCGTCAAATATTGGCGGGTAAAGACGGAATGTTACAAAAAAACCTAAAATACAAAACGTTGCGATATTTAGACATAGCAACATAACTACCAATTAAAAATAATATGTATACAAATAAAAAAAGTCGTACATACCTCGTAAATGAAGTTACACGACACGGGGTAAGATTAAAACACCCGACTTCCTCGTGTAAAATTCACAGCGTAGATATTCCCTTATAACACACAACCTATCCCTCAAAACGACAAGTGCCGATTGAGGTGTGGGACGTAACAACTAACAAAATGGGGGTCTTATGAATGTTGCCTGCATTGGATAAATTACACAAAATCTATCTTTATTGATGCCTTTTTGTGTTACCCCGTTTTACATCTTCCCCCCACTTACCCTAACTAAAATGTTTCCCTGCAATACAAAAGTTTCACTTCTATCGTGTGTCTTCACGACACTGTTTTTTTAATCTCCCGGAATCAACACTGATCACTGGCAATAAGATAAAGTGCATATGTAACTTTATTCACAAATTACAGTGTTTAATAACAATATACCACAACACCTATACATTGTACTTGTACACCTGTACATAGTACAATAGTAACACTACAGAACTCCAATAGTCCTAGAGTAGGTAATACGTTTATTGGTAGAAACCTACGACAGTGATTTTCGAAAAAGTGATCTAAGGTCTTTTTATGTAGTTCCTTTTCTGCGCCTGTAACTGTATTTATAAGATATGTAAAACTTTTTGCGCAATTCATACAAGATACCTTTAACAGCTGCAGCCAAATGCCTAGCCATTGCTACCAAGCAATCAATTATCATTATGGTTCTAAAACCGCATTATATAGTACAATAATTCAGGCAACTTTGCATATAACATAAAGCAGTGGGCCTTATTTGCTTTCTTCAATTATACTGAATAAAAGTCAGTTTTCAATAATTTCATTTATTTTAGCTAAAAATAATCCCAACTTTCTTGAATATTACATTATGTAATAAACCCGATTTTTCATATAATTTAAAAACTCATATTTTAAAATAAATACATTTGATAAGTACTATCATGGTTTCAAAATTTGTTCTCAAGAAATTTCATGTCATTGCAGGCAAAGTTCTTTCTATAAATGCTCTCATATCCTTTAGTTCTGCTTCTGAAGAGCTATGTGTCAAACCTTGATATGTATTGAATTCAATGTTCTTCATAAAAGTCTTGAGGAAGGAAGCTGTGATCTGACCCCATTTAAATGGAACAACTGGGTCACAATCCCCATGGGCTTGGAATATCTGCAAAAAAAAATGAGCAATTATGTAAAAAAATAAACTAACTAACATAAAAGATAGGTGTTGGAGGAATGCCTTGTTTCCAGTAAAAAGGGTCTCTGGTTCTCTACACTCACCATACGAAACACAGCAGCAGTAAGCTGCTATTTTACGCTGGTATTCTGTGAGAGCATGGTCCTACTCTGGTCAAGGCAAACCATTCGTGCTACAACCATAATATACCTGCAGCATGGTTGTACCACGTATGACGTATATATCAAAAATTTGGAAATCCAATAGTGCACCCCTCATGAGCGTTTTTATTTTTTTCATCAAAATTAAATTAAATTTTGATGAAAACAATAAATATCTTTTAAACGGTGTTAAGTTCAATAACAAAAATCAATAGGAGTCCTCCTTAGAATTTATGAAATATTATTTCGTACTATATATATCTCAATCTATTGGTTTTATTGATTCTATTAAGTGAGAAGACTCAACAACGTACAGACCAACAGACGGCAGTCCATATATTTTTTCAATTACATTTTTGTTACGTAATCTAAAGTGAATCAATTACAAAATAAATTAATCTTATAATTCAATGTCTGTCTGTTAGTGGATAATAGTATAAGAACGATTTTATGTAGCGAAATTAAGGTATGGCCACATATCGAAAGTAGAGCACTACTTGTACATGTTGTGAGACATGCAATATTGATACAATAGATATGTCTGATACCAAGTAGGCTATTCTGTATACATTAACATAATAATACTATTATTTCTAAATTAAATAAATATTATCATGCAAAGGAAATCAAGCGTACTTGCTAGAAAAAGCTTAAGAATTAAAAAGTAAAATAAATATTACTTTCTTTGTGACCTGCGCTCGTGTCGGTGATGCTGAACAGGGATTTGAGACATGGAAGACTTTTATGTCTTTCGATAATTCCGTCATGGTTCAGAAAAAGGCTGTTGTGCACGAAAGCGAAGTCATATCCCTGTCGCATTTACGAGGAGCTGGTGCGCTTCCGTCAAATATTTCTTGTTACTTGCTGATAATCTACCACTAATAGCATGAGAATCTTGAGCGCCTAGCAAAGTAGCCAAAGGTGTTCTCTTCATTTGATGTGGTCTTGAACTATAGTAACAATAAAGGTTCAAGTATGGAAAGGTGTAAGCAAGACTGAATTAGCAGCATAATGATGGAAGCTCACATTCTGTATAGAGACCACTAGGCCCACCTTCGCGGTGAAAGTAATGATCAAAACGTTTTAACAGGTAGAAATTTAACACAACTTGACTATTCACTATCTAGTAGGGTAGGGGAGGTCCATATACATTTATCTTACATGAAAAAACCACACTCATCTACAAGGTGTGCAATTTATCAGGCTTAATTAAAGACAGTTACTTGAATGCAATGGAAATTTACCAAGTTAAAGTTTCATAGCGAAAGAAACACTAATACCATATCTAGGATAATGGCACTCAATAAAACTGCCTCTAAAGGAGTTGGTGGAAAACAATTCCAAGAGAATTGAGGAGCTACAAACATAATCTCAATTAACAGCGTATAATATCCAGTGTCATTGAGTGTAAAGATGATAAATTTAAAAATAAACAAAAAGCTCAGCATTACTATCCTGTCTACAAAATTATAATCAAACTTTTATTACTAAGGCATATAGAATATGAAAACATTTATTACAATAATGTTATTAACATAATAAACATACCGGTAAATCAGATGGAGCCTTTACACAATTTGGGAAATGAGCATGTCTTGGTAGCCAACATGATAATGCCATAACACCAGCCACACGTT
Source organism: Parnassius glacialis (assembly GCA_033319125.1). Lineage (NCBI taxonomy): Eukaryota > Metazoa > Arthropoda > Insecta > Lepidoptera > Papilionidae > Parnassius > Parnassius glacialis. The sequence goes on from JAVANC010000018.1 coordinate 24,781,714, forward strand.
CAGGATATGTTAATGCAGCATGAAGTGCTAGTGCCCCTCCTTGAGAGAATCCTCCTAATAAAATTCGGTGTGCAGGTATACCCGCCTATAAACGTAAAAATAAAAATAAAATATTTTAAGTCTACCTATTAGGTACATAAAGTTATATGTAATAATAACTATTAAAGTAAATATTTTTTTTTGAAGAGGGGGCAAATGAGCACGCTGATTACTTGATGGTAACTGGTTACCTTCGCCCATGAACATCAGAGGAATTTTAGGTATATCACAGGCCTTAAAAGGGATAAGGTTTTAGTTTTCCGTCCCGAAAAAACAAAAATCCACATAGTGCAAGGAAAATCACACAGTGCTGCACTGCCAAGCATCCAGATTGTGTGATTGTCCGAGAGGTTTTTCACGATGTGCGATGATGGAATTTGGATGTGACAAAAGATGTAGAGATTCAACCTCTCGCAATGCAATTGAATCAAGCCGATCACTCAAGCAGATCACACAAGAACTCAGTTGTCGAAGGTTCTTGCATTCAGGTTTTCTCATTCAAGGCGTGAGGAGTCATCTAAAGATGCAGATGAAAAAGAAATGGCTGACAGAAGTTTTCTTGGTACCGTAGACCGGAATGCATGTCTTTTCCAAGGAAGACTAATTAGTCTCCTGACTCTTTGGTTATATTTTTGAAGGACCTGGAGACAGAATTGTAATTCTTTTTTGGAGCATATGTTTTTGATTAAAGATTTTATTTCAACTTAGTGTCATTAACATTAAGAGCCGTGGGGTAGCTCTGTGAGTTAGCACTTGCTGTAAATTTCACAGTATGCGAGCAACTCGAGTTCGATCACCGCCCACACTAATGAAATGGTTAATTGCAATTTTAAGTGCTGATTTACCACGTGCTCTGCAGTGAAGGACAACATCGTGATGAAACCTGCATGTCTGAGAAATAAAAAAAATATATATTTCGAAGACATGTGAAGTACGCCAACATGCAGCGCGGCAGACATTTTGTTGCCCTAAAATTCTCTCAGAAGAGTAAGCCTGTGCCCAGCTGTGGGACGTATTTAGGCTGTTACTTTTAGCGTCATTAACAACAAGAATAATTTAGTAATTGTACATGTACTACCGTATTAAATACTTTCAATTAAAATAAATAATTAAAAAATGTTTAATTGTCAAACAACTAATACAGAAGGTCTCAAAGCCCATTTTACTGGCTCTCTATACCCTTTAGACAAGAACACAGCAGTGCACATACTTAATTCGGCACTGGAAATAGGTAAGAAGGTGGTACCTAAACAGACAGACTACTGGGCAGAAAATTATCCTTACCACTTAAATAGTATTTAAACTTTGGATAATATTTAAATATAATTTACACAGTGCAACCCTATCCTGCACATGTCTCTAATTGTATATACAGTTGACCCGCAGTAATCCGGCAACGTTTTGCAAGGCGGTGTCGGATTATCAAATTTGTTGGACTATAGGGTACTGCCACAACCAACTTGTATTCTAAAACTTTTTGAGAAAGAGTACCTTGTAATCTGGCAAATAAATAATGAATGCCCGCTGGGCTGCTACTAGTCACATTTAAATTGAGACAATATTTGCCATAATAATGAAGCTAAATTTGTGGTGGTGTAAACTAATGCAACCTGTTTGTCCACATATTGACAAAAGACACCACCCATGGTGGATTCATAATGTGACTCAATTGTACCTACATGTTAAAGGCATGTCGGATTAAAAGGGGGTGCAGATTAGCTAAGGCCCAGATTACCGGGGGTCCTCTGTATAAGCTGGTTAATTTTTTTACCAATGGTTTAAAACTTACTTAGTTTTGAAAATTTAGTACATTATACAGGTTGATTGGGAGATTGGTGCAAAGCTTTCAAGGACCGCTAGTATAGACAGTTTAGAACCATTTAAGCCATGCTAGTCTTAGATGAAGTCTAACAATTTTTTTTAAATAAGTTTTTATGATTTTTAGTGAAAATGCCCAAAAATTTCTATTTAACTATTATTTATGGCCAAAATAAACAATAAAATACATGTTTTTTTATTTTATTCTATTAAATTCATGTGTAAAAAATCTAATAAGACATGTTTCAAAAACATGTATTCTAAGATATTTTTTTTAAAAACGTTTGAAATTCACGAACAAGTTCAAAAATTTATAAATACAGTTTTTAGCTCTCATTTAAAAAAAAATAGGCTAGGTTTTTTCGTTCAAACCTTTTTGAAAACATGCTTGATTATCGCTCTTTGTTTTGAGGTATCATTCATTCAGATATCTTAATTGAATCTAAGTCTTGAAAACCAATTTCGGGTAGTAAATTAAAAATTTTGGCCAACTTATTAAAACGAAATTTTATTTGTAATCTTTTATTATTCATGTTCAAACTGACGGCCGTTATTTCTAAGGCTCTAAGGCTCTAGTCCACCAAACACTATAATTTTTAAATTTTAAATTTGAATTTATAAATTTGAATTTGGAATTTTTAACCAAAGAAGAGATATTTCAGGTCAAAGTGGTCAGTACGATAAAACGCTAATTTCATATGTAAGGACCTAATAATTGCTTTGTTTATTTGTTTTAGTCACACACAGATGCACTTCTAAACAGTTATTAAATCTTATAGTTATGAAACGAACTTAGTTAAAAATCATACTAATTCTTAATAACTTTACTATTATCTAGTAATTCTAGTATCTAATCTTTATTCATAATCTCATTGTTAATTCTCATAATCACATATAATTAATTTATTGTGTTTCGTACTCAATAGTTATGTATGTATTATTCATTAAACTCACACATGGCGCTAGGCTCTTTCAATTATTTGAAAATAAAAATGATTACATAACAATTTCGACAATCTTATCTCTCTCGTGACTTTCAGGTCGAGACTCGAGACAACGAAAGTCCTGGGACTTCGAGACACGAAAAGTTGTCCCGGGACCCAAACCCCACACTGAATATAACAAATTTTAGGGATTATTATCTCATGTTTCATTTTAATTTATTTTTAAGTGCTTTAGAGGAGCTTCATCCCCAAGGTAAAATTAAACCCAGTGAAGTCCATAAAATTTGTCTTAATGATACTCAAATTTAAATAGGTTGAATTTATATATAAAATGTATTATTTAGGTAATTACGAAATATTTGTGCAATAACATAAATATTGGGCTAACCTTAACTTCTTCAGATATCAATCCATGAATAAGATTTGTCGCCCTAAGTATACCTTCTTCATCTTCGGGAGCAGTCGCATCAAGAGTTCTAAGATCAAACCATGAAGGCATACGAAAACCAAGGTTGAGTGTCACTGGCATTGTTGAAGCAGTCGGACAAATGACCTTAACATGAGGACCTCTAATAGCTGCAATAGTACTTGCCCAACCATGCCTACAAATTAAAAATAATTTTAATAAAATTCCATTTTAAAAAATTCTTAAACGAAATTAATACGTACCCGGTATCACCTAATCCGTGTAAAAAAATAAGCTGAAACAGAAACATAGAAGTCAATTCAAAACATAACTTTACTCTAATATACACAACTATAGTATAAAGAGTACAGCATACAACTTACAGATGCTGTTTGTTTAGCAGTTGCAGCAATAATTACTGGATTCGGTTCCATAATAAGATTACGCGAAAATCAATACGTTAAACCATATGTATGCAACTGAAACTGACACAAACTTCCACCTTATCTAGGCATGGGTAAAAAATATCGATATATCGAAATATCGATATTTTTTTTAAATATATCGATATATATCGTCGATATTTTAGATGGCGATATATCGACATATCGATATTTATTTTAGAGTATCGAATTCGTATCAATTTCGATATATTTTAAAATTTTGTATCGTTTTTTTCGTTGTCCAAACGTTAGTAGAGAAAATTTTGGACCTTATCTTTACACCATTCAAATGATGACGATATATCGATATATCGATATTTATCACGCGATATATATCGATACTGTTTAAAAATATCGATTCGATATATATCGATATATTTTTCCCCTTTGCCCATCCCTAACCTTATCTATGGGCTCTTCTTCTTCTTAATAACTGGCTTTACGGCTCTGGGATCTAGCCCCTCTGAGCCTGACTTTATAATATATTATAATAATTATCCTTGATAGTATACTGCTTCACAATATGTTGATGCGTCAGATTGTGCAGCCCTTGGGAGATTTTGACGGCAACTTGAGCCAGCAGACAGCTGACGGTTGGCGATGGTGTATCTCAAGGCACCTAAGCAGACATACACCTTATTTTGAGAATCACATCACCATCAGAGCACTTGTTTCACAGTTTCCACTAATAGTTCACATACGCAGACACTTGATACACAAAATCGCACAACTTTTACATATCAAAGTAGGTACACTTCAAACCATTATTTAAACAATAATACAGGATCAGCAAACCGCTGCCGGACAAGTTCCCGCCAAAACTCCCTTATCTATGGGTCCTACGCTAGCACCACAGAGTACATGCTAGCCACAGACTACTTAATGGATACTACGCAAAGAGTATAGTCCCGCTCAATGAATGAAAGGCACCGAGTTAGGCGTTGTATTTCTTTCTAATAGTGTCCATGATACAATATTTTGAGAATATTATTAGTGTATAAAGCATCACGGAAAACGAAATGCGTATTTTTTTTCAATATGGAAAGTGCTGAATAGTGTTATAATTAAACTCCGTTTAATATTTTGATTATATTATTGCTTCGCTACAGTATCAAACCTTACTGTAACTAATGGCAACGTAGCGTGGGTCGACACCCAGGGTGGTTTTCTATCAAGCACCCCCCAAAATAAAACAAAAAATGCTACACATGCTAACGGGACTTTATTTTGCTAAAATATTCTAATATGTTATCAAAGTTTACTTTCTTGTCATTTTCGATAGATAAATGGAAAGATTGGTTAGTCGCGCTTGGCTCATTGTGGACCTTAAGTAAGATTTTATTAACCTGATTATATTATATCGATTCGGAATAGATTCAGAATAGCCCAATTTTATGAGAAAAGCTCCAATGAATTACATTGAACGTCTTCTTGAAAAGAAATGCTGCCAGCTTTCAAGTCGTAAAACCACCAAAACTATATATACTGCAGAAAATTCATCGTAGATTTTTGTCAGAATTTGAACTATTACACGAACATCTTCATCTGATGACGTTACAGAGTGTAAGGCTAAACAACACTAAATGTTACGAGAATACCATCCATTGCTCTGTAGCGATGGTCTAGTTCCTCGTAAAATATGTCAAGACATTCTAATATAGCTCTCTGCAGCTCCTCTGGCAATGTTAGTGCAGCGTATCGGGTCATTTCTCCTGGTAAACGTTTTCGATATCTCCTCATTTCTCTTCTTCCTTCAATCGAAATGTCCACATTCTCACATCTTTTGTTACGTAGGAAATACCTTTTTTCACTAGTTGAATACGTTGGCTTTGAAGAAAAAATTTTGGGCTTTTTTATCTCATAATTTTCCAGTGATAATCTAGATTATTATTATATTATTTAGTATTTGCTTTTGTGTCTAACTAACTTCTATTAGAATTTTAAACCAAAAGGAAAGATAGCATAAAAATTAAAGTCACACAAAGCTGGTAAGAGTCTACACTCTTACCAGCTTTATGTGACTTCAGTTTTTATCTACATACTGCTTCTTTTGTATAGACGTTTTCTCTGTTGGTACTGGGATCATATATATCTTCGAGTGTTTATACTAGTTTTTTTTAAATTATTTTGCAGTGGTTTAACAACGTCATGAGAGAGCAATTCATTTTGTCTCTGAGTCTTTTGACGGATACGCCTACACTTTTTATTAAAGTTTCCCATTGACGTGTGGATGATGAAAAGAACCTGTAAACTCTTTCTACTGTTCCGAAAAAAGTTAAACTTGAATTAACGCTCCCTAAGTGAGTTCAATCCACATAGATTTAGCGAATAATTAGCACAAGGCGTTTTCTACGTGGTAGAGACATGCTGCAGCTATATAAGTAGTATAATTGTAGCACAAATGGGTCGGCTCGACCGGGGAGGGACTCACAAAATACCAGCGTAAAATAGCATCTCAACACTGATGTATTTCGTATGGTGAGTGTGGAGAACCGGAGACCCTTTTTACTGGAAAAGAGGCATTCCATCTTAGTACACACGGGTGACAACGCATCTGCATTTTGATTCGCAAACTAGGATAGATGTAGATGTATATGGGCCACAGCAACCACTTACATCCGGTGGACTGTGTGCCCGTATGTCACCCTATTCTATAAAAAAAACAATATATTCATTTATTTGACAACGTCAAATTTTAAAATAGTGTTGTCATGTTGCGTGTCCCCCATAGCAAAATACCATACGATATTATGCTATGAAAATAGCTAAAGTAAACTAGTCTAGCTGTTTCAACACTGGTAAGACTTCTAAACTTTTTTACAGCATATGCTGCAGAGCTAAGTATGCTTGCTAATTTTGATACATGGATGCTCCATTGAAGCTTGTTATTTAATGTGATACCAAGAAAATGGTGATATCTACAAGACTCAGTTTCTCTCCATTTATAATTACACGAATTTAACTGTTTGACATTTGGAGACATAAATTTCATACATTAAAGTGTTTTCTAATACTAATAAATACAATATGGAATATACTAACTATGATTAGCGATAAAAAAAATGTAAGATTATCGTTCTAGCATACGTCTAAAATATTACTTCAAGTCAATAACTGTCTAAACATTGGTAAAGTTCTTATTTTGTGTAAACATTTCGCACCTTTATTCATAAACTGCACTAACACAAAATTTGAATTTTGTGGGAAATCGCATTTAAAGTTTGACATGTTGAGATCGACGACTTCAAAAAAATTATATAAAAAATAATAGATGGCTTTGGTCAGTTACAAAAATAGATATGTATAGCTTAATTAACAAAGTATTATAATGAGGTAGAAAATTATTATATTTTTGTCAAGAATACACTCTATAGTAGTATTTAAAAAAAAGTTCCTACTTATTTCACTTTTTGCTAAAATATGTAATCGAATAAATCAGATGCAAGCGGAGTAACTGAAAATATTACAGTTTTCTATTAAAATTATCTTGTTAGTATGTGAAATATTTAGATTATTTGCAGTATTGGGATATTATAGGCATGAATTGTCGACGAAATATTCCTAATTATTACTTTCTTGATTTTAATTCATATAAATTTCACGGGTAGATATTATTTTTAATAGATTAAGGAAATGTTTTTGTTTACATGTTTTAATTATTTAAAAAGATAACATTATTTTAGTAACACTACTTAACAATGTCTTAGTAAAGAGTTCAAATACTTCGGTGTAGGTACCTACTTAAATACTTCTGTGTATACGTACTTCAAAGTATAGTTGGTAATACAATTATTAAGTAAAAACTTCTTATTAAACTTCAAAGATATTCATGTTATTAAAAACAAAACAAAACTAAAATTTTCCCAAATCTTCATAAGTTAACAAAATAATATTCATAACTAAACATTAATTGTTTTGGTTTTCATATCACACTAAAAAATCAAAAATAATGAGATCTGGTTTTAAAACTTAATGTATAAATAATATTATACTTAAAGTATATTGTTATAAAACCCTGCATAAAAGAAGGAATTAATGCTTTTGAAATTAGCTCCCTTAAATCTTTCTTCTTGTTTTCACTTATTTATTGTTTATTAAAATAGGCACCTTGAAGTGTTATTTCTGTCGTTAGTTTCATTTTCTTCCTTTTATTTCTAACATTAACCTCCTTGTAGCCTTTATCCTTGTATGATGTCTTGTAGAAAAATAAGGTAGGGTTTCTTTTAGTTATTTTTTAAACTTTTATTTAATTTCAATTAAGAGCCCTCTTACATTTCGGCGTTTCGCAAATTTAGGTATTTTACGCACCGAGCGGGCGGCAAGTTACGCGACCGATACTTTCTTTCATATCTATTCACTCGCTCGCACTATAATACTGTGAGTATGGCGACTAAACGATCTTGATCTTCCATAATACAAAGTTTTCTTAGGATGGACTTCAGTGGATGGAATATTTTTTGGTGTGTCATTTTAATGTTATCTTATTAATTTATTATTATATAATTATAATTTATAATTTATTATTATATACCATTTTGATATATTATTCATTATTTATGAAATTTAGTGTCAAAATAAGTACACATAAATATTTTAATTGTTACGCTGTAATCGAATGTTAATAATCGATTATGTCTACTACCGGTAGAATAGTGGTATAAATAAATAAACGGTTGCAACCTGTTTTAATAAATATAACAACCAAATGTAAGTAATATTTTTTTAATCGGTACTTACAGTCAATTACTATATTTTTTATAAGAAAAATATTTGCTGCGACGGCATTGACCGAACTTTTCTCGATTCGATAATTTCAGTCAGTACACACTTTTCATAAAAAGCTTGTAACTTGGGTAACATATTGAAAATCTAAAATTGGTCGTATTTGTAAATTTTTAGTACTTTTACTGCATTAATCTGGGCCAATACATATTATGGCAAGTATTCAGACATTTTTATTTGCTAAATGAAGCTGGACAAAATAATGACTTGGATTTGGTAAAACCAGTCATTATTTTGATTTAATGTTACACTTGAATCACTGAATTTATAACCTTTAACTCTTTTTTGTCGAAAGGCCGTATCAAAATCTATTCCGAAAGCTGAAATAGGACATTTAACTTCGATAAGACCGTTGCTCTATAAACCATTAGGTGAAGCCCTCAAATAACAATGATCTAAGTCAATGAATAGACCACATTTTTGAAGAGACGTAATCTAAATTATAACTATATAAAATAGTTTTAAACCGATCGATCAAAAATTGCGGTCGTAGTTGACGATATTCTAGTATGCAGGTAATCGACGCACACTACGATAGCAATCGACGCACACTACGGTAGTATCGAAACGATGCAGCGCCCGAAATAAACTGACGCAGGTCCACCCTCGGCAAGCGCTCGCGCGTTAATGATCGCAGATGGCCGGCACAGTGAAATATATAGTACTTTTATTTAATTAATTAAAATATAATAGTAACGATTTGAAAAGTAAAAATAATAGCATAGTGTAAGCAAATGTTGATGATTATTTTGGTATAAATTTTACTTCTAAATGATGTAGAACTTCGGAAATATAGGGTCTTGTATCGAAGCTTTTTTGGTCGTTTTTTGAATTATGTCGATTTTTTTTCCTAGCGTGAAAAGCATATAACGAAAATGTATTCCATTATTATTAAAGTGTAGGATATTTGGGAGATAAAAATATTTTTTTTGATGGTCGATATTCAATAGAATCTACAAATTAGAGCTCCCAAATCATGTCTTCGAGAGTTTTTGCCTAAACATGCATCGGGAGAATGATTATTACTGATTAAATAAATAAGTTATCTAAAATCCATTCCGAGCTTACTTGAGGAGAGAAAACGAACTATTTTTACCAAGTAATTGTTATTTCAAGCAATGAACGATAAACATAAAATTTCAACGAGGAAACCTTGTAATTTCGCGTTTTTTTGTAATACGCCCCTTAACATTTTGTCCATCTGTATTTATTGTATAATTGTATCCCCACTCTTCTTGTAACATTTTCAAATCATAAAATGATTGATAATACATCTCATGCACAATTAGTGGAGGTTGAGACTTTTTGGCATTCTCAATCACAGCAATGTACTGGTTGGGTGTATATATTAGGCCCGATTTTAAGTTTTTCTTAATTTCTTTCTCAATGAGGCTATGCACACTATCAGCACCATTTTGCGTGTGGCTCCTGATCAAAATTTATGCGTAATGCTCGTAATGTTTGATTTTTGCACAGAATATAAATAAAGAGATGTTATATATTTATTTTAATTCTGTCCGCAGCAATTGTCGAAGTAGAAAATCACTTCTTTTTTATCACCATCTTTGTCGCTTATAGCTTTCAGATATGCACAAGATCCGATCTCAACCGCACCACGTTTAGCATCACTCTCTGTTTCTACTTTAGAATCCTTCGGCGTTAATTCAGTTAGGGTTAAATTATAGCAATTTAGTTAAGAATTATAGTAAAACTTGTGTCTGAAGTCAAATCATTGCTGGATAAAGTCTCGGATTGGGGGCGACTAAATCTAGTCCAGTTTAATCCTCACAAGACACAAATTTGCACGTTTATCGCTAAAAATAACCCCTTTGTCGTATCTCCTCAGTTTCAAGGCACTTCCCTTATTGCCTCAGCCAGTATCGGAATCCTCGGCGTCGAATATCGAGTGACCTGCAGTTTCGTGGTCACTTGGAAGAGAAGGCCAAATTGGCCTCTAAAAAGCTTGGCGTGCTCAGCAGAGCGGGACAGTATTTCATGCCGGCACAACGCCTGCAACTTTACAAGGCGCAGGTTCGGCCTCACATGGAATACTGTTCCCATCTCTGGGCTGGGGCTCCCCAGTGCCAGCTCCTTCCACTTGACCGCATCCAGCGCAGAGCGGCTCGAATCGTCGACGACCGAGTCCTTTCCGATCGGCTCGACTCATTGGCACAACGAAGACATGTTGCGTCTCTTTGCATTTTCTTTCGCATTTACCTCGGGGAGTGCTCTGAGGAATTGTTCAGATTAATCCCAGCCGCCAAATTTCACGAACGCACATCGCGGCAGACCTCCCGATACTTTCCACACCATCTGGATGATTGGCGGTCCACTACTGTGCGATTTAGAAGATGTTTTCTTCCTCGCACAACTTCCTTGTGGAATAGTTTACCACCTGCGATTTCTACGGACCGATACGAATTAGGGACCTTCAAGAAAAGAGCGTACTCCTTTTTAAAAGGCCGGCAACGCATTTGCAATTCCCCTGGTTTTGCGGTTGTTCACGGGCGGCGGTTGTCACTTACCATCAGGTGAGCCGCATGCACGTTTGCACCCTCTCCTATAAAAAAAAAGGAGGAACTGTTACCTTTTGGGCAACACTGCCTCTAAATTAGACACCGCTACTCTCATATTTTTATCTACTTTTTTGCGATCATTAACCTTCTCAACCCTACTATAATCCTTCACTTCTATATGTTTTAAGTATTTCTCTCCATCTTTTTTTTTCATTAAAACTAGAATAAGAATTACATAGATCACATTGATCCTTTTTCGGTTGAACAAATGACAGATTAAATTAATTTCTAAATATTTTATAGTAAGTTATCTGTACATGCTGTATTATTCTGTTTTTCTTGGTCTACTTCAAAATCATTGTATAAATCTTTAATATTGTTATTGCCTTCTATAAATTATTTCATTGTAGAAGCTCGTAAGTAACGATATTCAACCTTCGGGATAGAATTAATGTTTTTTATGATCGCAGCTCATACTTTGGAATCAATTTTCTTATGGTGTTGATCTGTTCCTCTCAAACCATTACATGAAAAATCATTTTCATTAATTTATTTCGTACAGTATCATGCAATCTGAGATATCCAAAGTTGCTTTTTAAAAAGTTTTACAAACTCTGATCATTTTACTGTCGATTTTGAAATGAAATGCTTTGTTGTTGTACCTGGGTCTTTCAGCATTCGTATATTTGTAACGAGGTTGAACATCAATCATACTCGCCTTTATATACGCTCTTTGTTTTACTAAATCACCTAAATCCAAAAGTCTCGAATAGTTTGTATCTTTCTTCTATATTTATCTTTGTAGAACATTTAAGCCTGCATTTATCCGTGCTAGGTTCTTTGAGACATCGAGCAGAAACACCCTTCTGAGTTTTTGACTACGATACATATGCTTTTCTCTTATTACGCATCCATTTAATTTTATTTTGTTTCCATTGAGAAGGATTTTTATAATTAAAATTACTCACCTCGTGATTGAAATTCTTATTGCTATTGTTGTAGTTAATATCTATTAAATTATAATCTACTATAGTATTTTTATTATCTTGCATGGTAATTTCTACAATCAATCCTAAAATCTTTCGAGCTCTCGAAGACATTCTATAACCAAAACAATATTTTAGTAGCCGATATTACATTCGTCATTTAGTAAAACAGTGAAATAACTACAAAGAGAACGAAAGTCGTATCTAATAAATTTCATAGTAAACTGTAATAAATATAAAAATAACTACGTTTCTGGTAATTTAGAGAGGCATAATGGTAACCCCTCTTACAAATAGAATAGAATAGTCTTTCGCGAACATGTAAAGTCTTATTACAAGCACCACAAACACCCATTGCACTTAACAAAGAGTAATTACAATATCAGATTTTTATAGTATTCAAAAGCCTTTTTATTCTTAATTTTTTTTATTAGACATGAATATTGGGATTCAATTTAAATGCACAATCACAGCTCTAAACTGTGGTATAACTTTTCGGGGTTATACCCAATATCAACCGTTTGATAGGTTAAGGTGTCGTCGAAACCTCCCAAAAACTTCGAAATATGACGCATCAGCATATAAAGAGTTTTGTGAACAAAATATAAATTAGATTTAACTTTAACTTAAATGAAACTTACATTTTGTGGAATTTACGGTGTTTAATTAGCTTTTTTTTATATATACCCGACGGATCTAGTATTTTGGAGCAACCATGATCACGGGGGAACAAGTGTTCAATGTCCCAATGTCACTATGAAACATACTTATACATACCTACTTATTACTCATAACAATATTATATCACACCAATTAAAAAAAAGGACATCAGGATCAGTAGTTGTCAACATATCATGTTGACAACTACTGATCTATTTCCAAATTATGTCTATTTGCAAAAGTACTAGAAAGAATCGTTTATGATCAACTATATGCTGCCCTAAAACATGCACTTAGGGTCAGTCAACAACTACTAATCGGATTACTTATCGGAACCTATGTCAGAGCCCTCACAAGTCGACTGTGGTCTACACAGACTATAGTAAATGCTTTGATCAAATAGAGCATTTGCTACTATTACATAAAATTCAATAGGTAGGAATACGAGGTAATTTATATCGGTGGTTCCCCTCCTACGTCCAAAATCGGAGTCCGACAGTTGCCCTAAATGGTTACACCTCTAAGGTCATGCCAATGCCATCTGGTGTCCCACAGGCCTCCTTGCTAGGACCTTTACTCTTTAATATTTTTGGTAATGATTTCGTCACATGTTTCAAGTACTCAAAAATCCTACTTTACGCTGATGATATGAAAATATTAAGTCCTATAACGTCCCTCGAAAGCGCATATCATTTGCAAGAAGATTTGAATAGGTTTGAAAATTACTGTCTATACAACAAATTAGACTTAAATGTTTCTAAATCCTATGTTTGCATATACACACGGAAGACTAAACCTATAATTTTCCGCTACACTATAAAACATATAGATAACTAGAGTCAACACTATCCGCGATTTAGAAGTAATTTTTGATTCCAGATGACTGTTTATAAACATATTGACAATATTATAAACAAAGCTTGTAAAGCACTTTTAAGAATGTCTTCCGATTTCAATTAAGTATATTAAAACCTTCAAAATTCTTTACTGTGCTTTCGTACGAAGTAATTTAGAGTATGCCTTTCAAATATGGAATCCTACTTATAATATTTATTCTACGCGTATTGAACGGATTCAGAAAAATATTCTTCGCTATTTTCAATTTAAAGCTAAGATCTTTCTACTGGATTACACAACACGTTGCCAAAATTTCACATTTGTCTCTATATGAAAGATGGCGCAAGCGAATCTATCTTTTGTAATGAATATAGCAAATAGCACAATCGACTGTCCCGAACTGTTGGAGCAAATACGTTTACAAGTTCCATACGCATCTTCACGCAAGCTGTGCAAACTATACGTGCCGGGAGCAAATAAAAACTACAGGCAAAATTCTTATTTAATAAGAGTGAGCAAGTGTTTCAATGACGTTGCGAAAATAAAAAATGTAGACTTATTTAGCTCTAGCAGGTAACTTAAGCGTCTACTGAGTAATAAGTTTTTCGTTTACTGATGTGTATTACATACTCGTATTATACCATGTATTGTTTGCATTTTACTTCTTAAATCATCTTTTTCTGTGCAATTAAATCTTCGTATACGTTAGTTGTCCAATTTTTCTCTGTACTTTATTTATAAGTGGGAACTTTTAATTTGCCTTCAACACCTTTATTTTTTATTGTTCATACATTCATAACTAGCTGTAAGTTCTCCTAAAATCATAATAAATAAACAATGTATGATTCATACTTCAAGCATCCGAAGAAGATAAGCCGGGTTTTTAATCAACCTTCAAGTGTAATAATGCTCCATATTATGATGCAAGTGTAAAAGCTTTTTTGTAAATTTAGTCTAACAGGGGATATAAGATCAATAAAAACCCGCGTTAAATAACTTATAGCTAACGTGAAGAATCGACGCTCCGTGAAGTTTGCAGTCTAGAAGATAACATGAAGATAACATGTTCAGGATCACCCCTGTCATTACACCAGATTTGATAGACCACCAATCCACGCAATAGAACGCCAGTTCCTACCAGCGAAGATTCGCAATGCTATTGAAATTACAAAAAAATACATGTGTGCGCAGTTCTCACGCGGTAGAAGTGAAACTTTCTTCTAGAGAATGAAACGAATGCAGAATATCAGGAGTACGATAATTGTAGGGTTTATTTATAACATTTTGTTACCCACTTTAAATAATATTTCACATTTTATTCGACATAATATTATATTACATAACGTATATTAGTACAGCTATATTAGTAGTATAGCTGTAGCCCGAATGGGTCGGCTCGACCGGAAAAGGACGACGCTCTCACAGAATACTAGCGTAAAACAGCAGCATAACGCTGCTGTGTTTCGTATGCTGAGCGTAGAGAACCGGAGACCCTTTTTTACTGGAAACGAGGCATTCCATCTTAGTCCTCACGGGTGACAACGCATCTGCATTTTGATTCGTAATCGAGGATCTACATCTATCCTATATGTGTATTTAAAACATAAAAGATTTTTAATATTGATATGGTCACTATAAGACATTATTAGGTTAGCCAATTACGTAATAACTTGAGACAGAAGGACCCTTAAGTAGGGACTGAATAAATTAACCGACTTGGTATTACATGGATCTCACAACTTTTTATGGTAGAAGAACTGAGTTGCGAGACTTGGTTTTTTTACAAGTTATGTTTTTGATGGCTTTTTTTAACAATTAACCTTATCCACTTCTTATGAGTTTGTGCCTTATCATGTATTTCCGAGATATTTATTTATCTGTGTTGGCGAAGCGTAGCAACAATATAGAGCTAGTTATGCAACCACAAGACCATAAGAGGGTTTGTACCTAGAGGAGTCTGCATAAGCATTACGCAGTATCCAGTAACTGTAGAGTCAGCGCTTTTGGTTGCATGAGATATCAAGCAGAGCTCGTGGGAGCGGCCACTTCGTTTTCAGATCGACTTCTGTCAAGACGTATTAATTATGTGACTCTAATTGTATTTGTAATTAGCAATAAATAGATTTTAAATAGTTTTTAAAAATCATTTTACGTTCTCGTAAACTTGACTTACGCAGCCGGTAGGATCATCACACTTCGGTAGTGTTGCATCCTTCGCGAATTCGATATAAAAATATGTCGGTATCGGAGCTCCGTGGTGCAAACAAAAAACCGAGACGATCCTCGAACCAAATCAAATTCGTCAAGGAAGCGGAGCTGATCCTGGACCATGAGAGCAGCTGGTGGCTGGTGAGTAGAACTTTTCTCCATCCTCTTCACTACCTCGGCGTTCTATTATCTTGAGATTGAACTTCTCTCATTTTAACGTATTCTAGTTAAATAGTTAAAAAAATTGTTATATAATTTAAGTTTTACCTATTTTAATAAGTAGTACCATATAAAAAAAAATAATTTTACAAAGAAATATTTTTATTAATCATATACATTTTATTCCTTAATATTTTATGTGACATTTAGGTAGTTAGATTTATTTTAATTTTTTTAAATTATTATTATTATTTGTGTGTAAAAATAAATACATAGTTATGGAGAATATTAGACTTATTCCTGGTGAAATAATTAAAATCATCCCTTTGATTGATGGCGACAAACGTCACTTAAATCCATTTTTAAGAAAGTGTTGTTATAACTAAATTTGATGGCTCGACGGAACAAAATTTGTACGTGATGAAAACAATAACAAGCCGCCTTATCAGTAATGCAGCTGCATTAGTCGGTGAGCGCGATGATATTACAACTTGGGATGAGTTTAAGCAGTTATTAATTCAGCATTTTAGAGATTCACGAAGTGAAGAGTATTTAAATATCAAACTTGAGACCTTAAGAATTAAACTCGGAGAAAGTTAGTTAGATTTTTGTTGTCGAATTCAATCTATGAAATCAATTTTAATAGGTAAAGTTAACCGGTTGTCGAACTCAAATATACGCAGTAGTAAAAAGGTTATTTATGAAAATACGTCATTAAACGTTTTCCTCTACAATTTACCGGAACATTTAGTTAGAGTAGTGCGTCTCAAAGCCCTAAATTCATTAGAAGATGCGCTCTGTACTGTATTAGAAGAAGTTAATTTCCATAGTCAGTACCAAATGAGAAACAAAATGTCTGGATCCAATCTCACATCTCATTCACAATCGCATAACACATCACCATTATTTAAATTCGTTAATAATAACGCTCTACCTCAACATTCTTATAGTTTTAAGCCCATGCAAATGAACCAACCACCTAGATGTAATTTTGGCGTTCCATCGAATAAGCACGTGCAGATGCCGCTACCGACTCAAGGTCAGCAGCGACAATTTAACTGTTTCGGAACTTATTATTGACCACCACAACCTAATAAAAATCAAATGCAATTCGGATATCGTCCAACCCAATTCGGCTATAGACCTGTAGTTAACCTAAAACCATTTTTGCACTTTATACGGAATACGAGGACATTTTTTACTATGACGAATTGCTCTTAACGTTCACCAATCAAGTGAAACATTTTATACGTACCGTTAATGAAAACTCAATTTATACTAAAGCGTACAGACAACCCCCCGCTCAAGCTCAAGAAATAAAGAGGCAAGTAGAGAAACTCTTGGAACACAACGTCATTCAAGAATATTTCTCTCCTTGGAGTGCCCCAGTTCATTTAGTATCTGAAAAGCTTGACGCGTCTGAGGATCGTAAATTCCGTATGGTGATCGATTATAGGCGACTCAATAAAGTGACTGTAGGAGACAAATACAATGAATAAATAAATAAATACAAATATTAATGACATATTAGATAAAATAGGCAAATGTACATACTTCTCGGCCTTAGATCTTGCAAGCAAGATGAATGGTTTAAAAGTTACCTGGGTCAAAGAAAACAATGCACCGAAATAACAAAGCTCAAAAACATTTAAAAATGCATATCCGGTCTGAATACAGGTTAAACAAATATGATGAACCGCAAGGAAGTATTCTGGGTCCTCTACTTTTTCTAATATATATTAATGAGTTACCAACAATAACTCCTCATAAAACGATTCTTTTCGCTGATGACACAACGATCATTCTTAAATGTACGAACAAAAGGCGTTTAGAATTTGATATCAATAGTACATTAAAAGATATAATTGATTGATTGAATTCTCACAAAATGACTGTAAATATAAATAAAACTAAAATAATGCAATTTCACACGATTAGAAGTAAGCAAACTAATTTAAATATAAAGTATAATGATAAAGTGCTACAAGAAGTTGGTTATTATAAGTTTCTTGGTATTACTATTGACAATAATTGTAATTGGAAAATGCATGTTCAATCAATATGTGACAAATTAAACAGATTAGTATTTGCGCTTCGCCGACTTCGAGAGATAGCATCTGCCAAAGCAGCGTTAAACGCCTATCATGGCTATGTCTCATCGATATTGCAGTACGGACTTCTGATTTCAGAACAGTGGCCCCATAGGCCACTGTTCTGAAATAGAACGCGTATTTAGAATCCAAAAAAATGCATTTGAGCAATCTGTGGAGCACATTCCATGGCATCGTGCAAGCCATTATTTAAAGGAATGAAAGTGTTACCACTCGCATGTATATATATAAAACAAGCTGCGATTTTTGTCAAGCAATTCCCTGATTACTTCCCAAGTAATATTTTTAAGAGATAGAAGTTTAAGAGAAAAATGTAACAGAATATACCTTCTAAAATGTACATAATGGCGGTTAAAATCTTTAAGACTTTACCCGACGATTTTTAAATTTCCCAATGATAAAGTTAAAAAACAAACTTCATTAATGACTCTTACTTAATTGTTTTTATACCGTTAATGAGTA
The DNA here is from genome assembly GCA_033319125.1 of Parnassius glacialis. Classification (NCBI taxonomy): domain Eukaryota; kingdom Metazoa; phylum Arthropoda; class Insecta; order Lepidoptera; family Papilionidae; genus Parnassius; species Parnassius glacialis. Next base: position 24,800,085 of record JAVANC010000018.1, read on the forward strand.
TCTTGATCATAAAAATCAAAACAAATTACATATTTTGTATCTGTATCTAAATTGCTTGTATTTTTTGCGGTGAGTTAATAAAATAAGACTTCGATAGAGTAATTATTGGTTTGTTGATTTTACTGTTTTTACATGTGAACATTTATATTTTGACATTTTTGTAAACGATTGTGTGACATTGTACTTCGTAATTATTCTTTTGATATTTATTTTATTATTAATTGGACATTTTTATTAGTACTATTAGGACATATTTATGTTAGCCTAAAATTCATCAATAATTATTGTAAAGAAAATGTATTGCAACATATAACTATTTAGTCAAAATTTGCACGCCTTGATAAGGCAGAATGTATCGGAAATTTTATGCTTTAATAATTCTTTTGTAATATCTACCAACATTCTAAGCAAATAAATAATTATGACTATGATTATAAGCGGTTACCATCAAATTGAAGTCAACGAAAGTGACCGAAAAAAACTGCGTTTAGTACCGAGTTTGGCCAATTAGAGTTCTTAAGGATGCCGTTTGGCTTAAAGACAGCGCCGGCAATCTTTCAACGCGCAATGGACAACATTCTAAGAGGCCCGCAAAGGATCCACTGTTTAGTCTACTTAGACGACATAATTGTGGTATCTCAAAGTCTTCAAGAACATATTGCAAAATTGCGCTCAGATTTTCGACAGACTACGACAGACTAACCCCAAGGTGCAACTTGATAAATCTGAGTTTTTTGCGGAAAGAAGTCCTCTATCTAGGTCATAGTTTTACTAAAAATGGAATGAAACCGAACGACGAATTATTAATAATTAGTTACCCACTTCTGAAAAATACCACCGAAATAAAAAGTTTCTTGGGACTTATAAGTTATTACCGCCGTTTCATTAGGGATTTTGCAAAAATAACCCAACCACTTTCCTCTTGCTTAAAGAAAAAGGAATAAAATCATTATTGACAAATCGTATATAGAAGTTTTCGAAAAATATAAAGAATTACTTATTAATGCACCTCTTTTACAATATCCAGACCCATCTAAACCCTACATACTTACAACAGATGCGTCCTCTGTCACATTAGGCGCCGTGTTATCATTTGGTTCCGAAAAACCAGTCGCCTATGCCAGCCGTACCTTAAGTGACACTGAAACAAAATATAGCACTATCGAACGTGAAATGTTAGCTATTCTATGGGCAGTTAAATATTTCAGACCTTATCTGTACGGACAAAAATTATACGTATATACTGATCACCGACGTCTTGCCTAGCTTTATGCATCCATAGAACCCAATAGTAAATTAACGAGATGTCGACTACGTTTACAAGAATTTGATTTTGAAGTTATCTACAAAAATGGAAAACATAATACCAACGCTGACGCACGTATCAAACTAAACGCATTAAGTTCTGATGATGACACAGATTCGATGCAAGTGAACGTAGACGATAAAGACAAAAACCTTAAAAACTATAATATTAATATAATTATGATAATAATAAATATTTATTTCATTTCCAATTACACATGAATTACGTTAACTGCAGCCGAAGGACCCAAAAAAAACCGAAACTAATTTAAAATACTTTATTATAATATTGTTACGAGCTTGTAGTTCGAGACAATTAAAAACTGCCGATTAAATTACCAAAACTGACACTTTAATCACACAACACTAATTACAATCTAAAACTACACTAATAATAAAACACAATCACTTTAGTTCGCAATTATTTCGCTTCGAAGTATTCTCTTGTATCGCCAATTCAATACTCTTCGGTCGTGGTCTATACCGGCCTTATATAGGGCCTCAGATAGCTTCCAGAACCTTCTACCGTAGCGACATCTAGAATGTTCGAGTACATATCGGTCCCGAAATTTCTGGAAGAATCTTGAATCTCCTAGTTCTGCTACTCGACACTAGAGGGCGCTAGTGTAACTAGTGTTGCCATGTACAAGACATTAATAGTGGCGCGTAACACTGCCCCCTCCTAAGACATGCTCGTCCCGAGCATTATTGGCCCCATAATAACGCGCCAGTCGATCCACATGGACGATCTTAGGAGTACCTCTGGCACCTTTTCTGTATCTGGTAGGTTACGTCATTGATCCTTGTCACAATCCGGTACGGTCCGTCCCATTTAGCTTGAAGCTTAGGAGATTTTCCTTTGCTGCGAGCTGGATTGTGTAACCACACTAGTGTACATTCGTCAAACCCTTTGTTGTTCATTTTGCGGTCATACCGTGTTTTCATCTTCTCAGACGTTTGCTGGCCCGACTGTCTGACGTGCTCATAAATGTCATTCATTTTGTTCCGCAAGTCATTTGCATAATCGGTTATACTGCGTGGGGCATCAGGTGGTATTCCGGTGATCAGGTCTGCAGGCAGCCGTAATTCTCTCCCAAAGTTTGCGAAAGCTGGCGTCACTGATGTAGTTTCGTGAACAGCGCTTCGATATGACAACATAAACGGTTGTATGTGCCTGTCCCAGTCTCGTTGCTGTTTTTCCACAACTTTTGCCAGGTACTTTTTCAATGTCTGATTAAATCGTTCTACCATTCCATCAGATTGTGGGTGGTAAGAAGTTGTTCGTGTTTTATGAGTACCCATAACTCTGCAAGTTTCCTGGAATATTTGAGACTCATAATTTCTTCCTTGATCGCTGTGAATCTCTAAGGGGTACTCCAAAACGACAGAAGACTTCATGAACTAGTTTATTTGCAACTGTTGAAGCTTATTGATTTGGAATGGCGAAGACTTCTGGCCACTTAATGAAGTAATCCATCACAACCATGAAATACTTGTTACCGTTTTCACTTTCCGGAAACGGCCCCGCAACGTCAATGGCTACCCTCTCCCATGGTGCACCAACATTGTACAATTTCAATGCGCCTCTACTACGAGTTTGAGGTCCCTTTACAGCCGCACAACTTGTACATTTGCGGCACCAGTCCTCGACATCGTCACGACAGTGGACCCAGTAGAACCGTTCTCGGATCTTCAGTAGAGTTCGTTTAACTCCCAGGTGGCCTCCTGAACAGCCACTATGGTACAGCCGTAGAACATCCGGTACTTTAGCCTTAGGGACAACTATTTGCAAATGACATCTGTCTCCCTGACCATTTTCCCATTTACGGCACAGGACTTCCTTACCCTCTTGCCTAGTACAATGCTTGCAATCTTCAGGGCAAGGTCTTCTTGACAATGCATCTGCATTGCCATGAGATTTCCCGCTGCGATATTCGATCACAAAGTCGTATTCCTGCAGTAGTTCAATCCATCTCGCAACTTGTCCTTCCGGATTTTTGAACTGCAATAGCCATTTCAGTGCAGCATGGTCAGTTCTTAAGCGGAATTTCCGCCCCAGAAGATATTTGCTAAAATGGTGCAAGGAATTTACCACAGCAAGAAATTCCCGTCTTGTGACACAATAGTTCCTTTCCGGCTTTGACAATGACTTGCTGAAGTACGCTATCACAATCTCTTGATCACCATTCCGTTGAGACAACTCACCGCCAAGTCCTATATCACTTGCGTCTGTGTCAATTATAAATTCCTTACCTGCATCAGGGTATCCCAAAATAGGTGTTTTGCACAGACGGTTCTTGAGCTCCTGGAAGGCAATATCGTAACTTTCATCCCAGCAGAAATGTTGTTCTCCTCGGTTAGCTTGTGCAGAGGTTTGGCTATATCTGCAAAGTTCTTCACAAATTGCCGATAATAAGAGCACAAACCCAAAAATGCTCTAACCTGTGTCTTGTCTTTTGGAACCGGCCAATCCTTGACAGCGGCAATTTTCTCTGGATCCGTGCGGATACCTTCTTCCGACACTACATACCCCAAAAAGCTAACTTGCCGTTTGAATAGTGAGCATTTCTTCGGACTCAACTTGAGGTTGGTCTTCATGAACACGCGTTCCAGGTTTTGAAGGTGTTCCTCAAACGTACGGCCTACGATGATGATGTCATCCAAGTACACCAGACAGGCATCTTCAATTAGCTCAGTAAACAACACACAACAAGCTCCATCAACCTTTCAAACGTTGCTAGAGCATTGCACAATCCAAACGGCATGACTTTAAATTGCCACAGACCCTTTCCTGTAGAGAATGCAGTTTTCTCCTTGTCCTTAGGGTCAATTTCAACCTGCCAGTAGCCACTTTTCAGATCCAGCGTACTAAACCACTTTACGCCTGTAAGCATGTCCAGCGTGTCATCAATTCTTGGCAAGGGATAGCTGTCCTTCTTCGTAACGTCGTTCAGACGGCGGTAATCAACACAAAACCACATGCTGCATTCCTTCTTCTTTACCAGTACCACAGGTGAACACCATGGACTAGATGAAGGTTCAATAACACCATCCTTCATCATTCCCTCAATCATGGTTTCCACTTCTTTTTCACGTGCTACAGGCAATCTTCTTGGCCGCTGACGAATAGGAAATTCTTGCCCTGTGTTTATTTTGTGTTGAACTAAGCCAGTCTTTCCTATGTCGGCTTCGTTTGACGAGAAAACATTGGCGTACTTGAGTAACAACTTCTTCGCCTTGACCATCTCATTCGGGAAGAGAACGCTGCGACAGTTTTCTAAAAGTATGGTTACTATCGTTTGTCCATCCTTGCTGGGGGTCCCAGTCGATAGATATTCGCACCGATACAACCAATCCACTTCCTCACTAGTACCAACCAATGTGCCTTTTTCTATAATCTGTTCCTGATCACAAAGGTTCAACACACGTACTCCTGAGATGTCGGTGGTTCTGACCAAGGTTCGAGCCACTTTCCATGGTAGGTCATTGTTTACCCTTTCCACGAGTACACAACGATGAGCTTGCCCAGGATTCCTAGGAACACTAACCGGCACAATCGTTTCCGATCTCGGCGGAAGAACAATCTTCTTAAGGCTGTACACATTCCCTGGTAAAGTTTCCTTTCCCTTCCACGAAAAGTTCCTTTTGTCCACATTTCAAAACGCCTTGCTTAACGTCGATCTCACAACAATTCTTCCTCATAAAGTCTAGGCCCAGGATGCAGTCGTCCATTATATCAGCCACGATGACATTATGCAGGTAGATCATGTTGCCTAGCTTCAACTCCATCTCCTTCTCTCCACGGACGGGTATGCGCTGACCAGTGGCTGTCACCAAATTAATGCGTTCTCGGTTGTATGCGGAGTCCCCAAAGAACTAACTTATAAGTTGGGAACTCACAACCGTGCGAGAGGCTCCAGTGTCTATGGTCAGTTCACACGGCGTTCCGTTGACCTCGCCCTTGATGATTAGGCTGTTCCCATCATGGGTTTGTGAGATCGAAATCCTTGGGGCTCTTTTAACATCAGCCAGCACCCTCCAGTTTCCCTGCTGCTGCTGGGCGGTGCTGTTGCGGTGAGATCGATCACATTCCCTTTCTGCAGTTCGCTTAGGGCAGTTGGATCGAAGATGGCCCCTTTCCCCACAGCCGTAGCACCTAGGGCTGTATCCTTTATTGCGGTCGCAAACTGTAGCTGCTGCAACCTCCCTGACGAAATGGGAACAATGATCCTACCGCACGGCTTCCACCTCCAGTGCATGGGTCAAGGCGTCCTTAAGCGTCTCGTGGTGCCCGAGCCTCACAGCAGCTCTGACTTCAAGGTCGCGGATGCCGTCGATGAATGTCTGCACCAGGTTCCCTACAATGAGCGCAGGTACAGACTGGTATGCTTTTCGAACCAGCTTCTCCACCTCAAGGGCCCACTGCTGCAGGTTTTCGTTACTGCGTTGCACGCAATCTTTGAGCTGCGCACGAAAGACGTGTTCCAGGTGAGCGTCGGCATATCTCGCCTCCTATGCCTCAAGGAGCTGCTCGTAAGTCACTTCCTTAGCGAGACCTTCCAGAACAGTTAAGGCCTGGTCGCTTAGGCCTAGGGTGAGAGCAGTCATGGCCTGACTTTTATTCCAGCCGTTCGCTTTCATGACAGCCTCGAACTGGATTTTGTAGGCCGACCAGGAAGAAGTCCCGTCGAACGGTGGCACTTTGAATCTACGTGGATTCAAAGGTGTTGTAGCTACCACGGGAGCTGTAACTCCATCCCCAATTTTGAGGTCATTCAGCGTTTTCTTCACGTCAACCATCACGTTGTCAACCCGATTGTTCACTTGGTCGATTCGGGTTTCAGCTTCCGACAGGCGGTTGTCATGATGAGCAACCCTATCCTTCACCTCCACCTCCCTTATCTCTTTCCCGAAGGTAGCGTGAAGGTCCTTCATGAGAAGAAGCTGCTCTTCCAACCGACGGCGCTGTTCCTCCTGTTGGCGGGCCTGTTCCTCCTGTCCGCGCTGCAGCTGCTCTTCCAACCGACGGCTCTGTTCCTCCTGTCGGCGGACCTGTTCCTCGTGTCGGCGAGCCTGTTCCTGCAACATCATCATCAGAGCACCTAAGGCAGGTGCTGCAGATGCAGGAGCTGCTGACGGACCGGCCTCCGTGGTCAGCATCTGGCCCTCCGACATTTGCGGCGTTGCACCATCAAATCGTCTCTGGTCCGTCTCCAGCTGGCGTTGACTTGGGGTACGGATACCCTCCATGTCGTCCTTTGGTAAAATCGGCATGATTTGATCCCACTTCTGACACCAATTGTTACGAGCTCGTAGTTCGAGACCATTAAAAACTGCCGATTAAATTACCAAAATTGACACTTTAATCACACAACACTAATTACAATCTAAAACCACACTAATAATAAAACACAATCACTTTAGTTCGCAGATATTTCGCTTCGGAGTATTCTCTTGTATCGCCAATTCAATACTGACTCGGTCGTGGTCTATACCAGCCTTGTATAGGGCCTCAGATAGTTTCCAGAACCTTCTACTGTAGCGACATCTAGAATGTTCGAGTACATATCGGTCCCGAAATTTCTGAAAGGATCTTGAATCTCCTAGTTCTGCTACTCGACACTAGAGGGCGCTAGTGTAACTAGTGTTGCCATGTACAAGACATTAATAGTGGCGCGTAACAATATAAAAATTACAATATAATTACTATAACTAAAATATAAGTGAATCAGATCGATGCTAGATCTAGAATGAATTTTAATTATTACATTAAAATAAGGTGAAGGTATATTGCAGAGCTCGGGTTGCATCCGTTGACGTCAATGCTCACGTTCTGCTGAGTTGCGCCTCGTGCCGCTGCAATGTATCGGGGTCGCTGCTGTGTAGGCTCTTTACCTATGAGGCTATGTTATAACTCCTCCACCCTCAGATCAGCAACTATTTTAGTACCTTGAGAGAAAAAGTTGCTGGTAATGCCTTTTTGACTTCAGATTCTTCGGGCTTTTCATAGCTACGTTGGGTGTTATTCTGGATCTGTTCTTGTTTCTTAGTCTTGTAGTAGTAACGAACTGAGATTATGATAGCGAATATTGCTATGCTTGATAACACGGCGTAAAAGGGAATAGTGGTGTGATATAAAGTTGGGAGATCCATCTCTTTCAGATGAAGTGGTAATTGCATCATGAGTTGGTCCTGGGCTGCGTCCTTTGAGGTTGATTATATTAAGGCTGATTTGTGGTATCGCTGGATTGTCTTTTGCGTTTATATCCATTGGTAGTTTCATTAGTTTCAGGAGATGGCCTTCTACTTGATCGTTAATATTAGTGATGGTGAATTCTTGTGTTCGCAGAAAGCAATTAATTGGTACTGTGGCTAAGTAACTACCCTTTAATGTAGTAATATCTGCACGCCCGCATACTGTATGGACTTTAGTTTGTTGAGGGAAGGAGATGGTGTAGTGCTTGTCGTCAAGACGTTCCATGGCTTCTTTTGATAGTGCAATGTCGGTTATCTTACAGGATTTTGCTATAGACTGATTGATGATGAGGTTCTGGATACAGTCAGATTGTGTTCGAATTTGGGTGTTCGTTTCCTTTTCGCATAGGTACCGATTACTCAATTTCAAACATTCTGTCCCCATGTACACGAATTTTTCTCTATTAGTTGCTATTAAAGGATAGGGTGGAATAATAGATTGGTGGTTTTTGTTAGGTACAATGGATAAGCGGAATAGGTCGAAGGTGTCTTTGGAAATAACAGGGAATTTTAGAACAATTACTATTTGATTTTCTGTGAAATAATAACCTGACTTAATGATATCGTAATATTCTCTAGTCTCTAAATTTAATACATGTTCCTTATCATAAATTTGTCTTAATCTTACTAACATAGACTTAATTACCTTAACACTTAACGTAGAATGGTGGGTGCTCGATGCACGACTAAATGCTAATATATTTTCTATCCTATTAAGCGCATTGAGCATATCATCAATATTTTCTGTTAAAATTGTTAGTAGTTGGGCAAACTTAGCATACTTGATGAGGCTACTATCGCTATAAGCGGCTCTATCTAGTAATTGGATAAGCGTTGAGTTAACTTTGTTCTCGTTTTCAATTATCTGGGATATCACACTATTATGTTGTAACATCCATTCTTTACTAATGCTAATGTGACTATTGAATTCTGATTCGATCCTATCTTGGTTATCCTTCAAAACTTTTATGGCATTATTATATTTCGCGGCATCTAAACAATCTAGATTACCGGTTACGCTTTTGATCACTGAGCCTTATCTGTCTACTAGACCTCTCTTAGTGCGACTAGGCTCTATTTAGCTATTTAGTTGTATTAATACTTTGTCAAGTTTGCTAAAAAGATAGTCCATTTGTAATTCGTACAGTAAGTTGGTGTCATTATCAAGTCTGTTCTTGTTGTTCTGTAGCTGTACCTGCAATAGGGTTACATTGTCTCTGATGTCGTCAAGTTTTACATATTGAAGAAATGTATGATAGTGAGTTAGTCGCTGGTCCAAGTCTAAATGGTAGTAGGCCTGGTCCGTCTTCAAGATATTCAAGTTTTATCTCCTGGGCTTCGATCGTCAGCACGGTCAGTACAGTCAGTAATTTCTTCTTGACTTCCCTATCGGACCGCGTTTCCTAGACGTATAAATGTGTATTGGTAAGTCAGCTAGAACATGGTCATGGGTGTAATGTGGGGCTAATTTTTGTCGGCTAGCTAGGGGGTTGGAAACGAAAACTTGTTGGTTTGGTTGGTATTCAACTTCTGGTTCCCGTGATTTATTCCGATTATTTATTAATTCGGAGAAGGAATGTTCGTTAATTATTTCATACACTGTTTTCATTCGATCTCGGTGTGTTAGTATGTATTGCTGCAGTGAATGTTTTGTCAAGTCGATGTCGATAGGGTCTCTTGGGTTGAAATGTCCATTGACAATATCGTAAGGCCTACATTTAGTGAAACTATGTACAGAACTATTGTATCCTAAGATAGCATAGGGCATTAGGTTTACTACATGCTTGTCTTTCTTTTGTAGTTTTAGGATTCGCAGATATTCCAGTATAGTCGAGTGGAACCGCTCTATGTTACCGTTGTCGTTGGGACAGTGGGCTAACGTTCTATGATGATTAATTTTGTGTTATTGTACGAACTCACTAAATAGCTGGTTCGTAAATTCGGTCCCATTGTCGGTGACAATAGAAAGAGGAAGACCATGATGCGTACAGAAGGTAAATAGGCTTTGTAATATGCTCAATGCAGTTCCATCTCTTAAATGATACGCTTGAGCATATTTGTAGAATACGTCTATAAATGTGAGATACTTTTCATTATGTACTGTGAACATGTCCATATGGACAATCTCGAAAGGTTTGGTAGCGGGGGAAACGATACTGAATTGAGGTTTTAGAGGTTTCCTATCCTACTTAGCCTGACCACATATGGTACATTCATTAATATATTTCGTAATGTGTTCCCTCATTTTAGGCCAATAATATCGTTTGGAAAGGGCGAGGAAACTCTCGTTGATACCACGATGGTTGGTTTTACCGTCGTGGTAGTTCTTTATTATTTCCTGTTGTTGCAAATATTCTTTTACATTTTCGACTTCAACTTTAGTTAAAACAAGATTCATGGATGAGCTTCTAAATTTATCTTGTAAGATTGGAATGATGTCATACATGCAAAGAGGGGGGTTAATTTTTTAATCCGGTTTTGACTTTTGGGTTAACGTATTGTTTTATGGCGTTGACAAGGTCTACTTCCATTTCCGGTTGTCTTATCTGTATCTACCATCTACCATTTTCTTTCCCAATAATTGAACCTGATATTTTTTTTCTCAATTGTTTTTTACCTATCACATAATTTACTTAAATTGTTTCTCATTTTATTACATTATTGTATGTTTGTTTGTTATTTGTTGTATGTTTTTCCTACTCCAAATTAATCCTAAGTTTAGTTGCACGACTCAATCTGTAAATGCTATGTACGCTTGTAATTGATATGCATATCACAAAATATAAAAGTGTGTGTTTTTGTGACAATGTCATATATGTATATTGTAAGTGTACTTGTTAAATAAATAAATAAATAAATCTGTACAGCTGTTCGAGTATGTGTATCAAAGGGTTTGGTCACTATTGGTCGTCTTTTTACGTCGCCTACAATTGTTAGTATTAGTTGTCTGTGGAATTTATTAAGACTTTCGTCGGTAATGGGAATTTCGAGGATCGGATTTTCTTGGCTTGTGAGGGCCGTTTGAGTAGTCGAGCCAGTGCTAGGAGCTATTTTTACTGATGGGTTAGCTAACACAGAACACGATTCTTCGTTATGTATTTCTACCCAGGAAAATGCATCGGCATTGGTGTTATTTTTTTCCTTTTTTGTATATGACAGAAAAATCGTATTCGCTTAACTTTAATTTCCACCTAGTAAAGGTAGGGTCTAAAGTACTTGGTTGCCCACACAATGGCAAGGAGTTCTTTCTCTATAGTGCTGTAGTTCACTTCGCTCTCATTTAGAGTTCTAGAAGCGTAACATACAGGTTTGTCTGATCCTGTGGGTCCCTGAGATAGGATGGCTCCTATCGCTACATTGGATGCATCAGTGGTCAGGATGAATTCTTTGTTAAAGTCAGGATATTGAAGGATTGGGTCGTTAGTCAAGAGAGTCTTGCACTTTTCGAAGCAGTTAATATAGCCTGTGTTATTGATTGTTTATATATGAGTTATTTTTCGTCCCTTTTTTAGACATTGTGTCAGGTTTAGTAATTTGAGCAAAGTCTGGGATGAACTTCCTATAATAACCTATAAGGCCTAAAAACTGTTTAATCTCTTTTGCGGTTTTGGGTAATGAATACTTTTCTATGGCTGATATTTTGCTAGGATTTGGCTTAATGCCGTCTTTACTAATTATATGTCCTAAATAAGCGGTTTTCAATTTAAGAAACTCGGATTTATCCATTTGTATTTAAAGTTGGATTCCCGTAGTTTCTGAAATACTTTCTCGAGATTTACCATGTGTTCTTGCAAGAAAGTGCTGAACACAATAATATCGTCTAAGTACACGAGAATGTTCAACGTTGAATACGGTTTTCGGTATGTCACTAGGGTTCATTTCGACCTGGTAAAATCCGCTGGCTAAATCCAAGTTTGTGAAGTATTGGCAATTTCCTAACTTATCTAGTACATCCGATATATTCGGTATTGGGTATTTATCACTAATGGTTTTTTCATTTAGCTTCCTAAAGTCGACTACGAGTCGCCATTTAGTCTTGCCAGAAGCATCAACTTTTTTAGGAACTATCCAGATGGGAGAGCTCCATGCAGATTCGGACGGACGAATTATACCTTGCTCTAACATTTTACTGATTTGTTGCTTAACATCGTCTCTATGAACGTAAGGGTACCGATAACTTTTAGTATATATCGGTATCTCATCAGTGGTCCGGATGCTATGCTTTATTTTATTAGTAAATGTGAGTTGTTCGCCTTCTATATAAAAAACGTCAGCGTATTTGGCACATAATCTTTCTAAATTAGCGCGTTCTTCGGCATTTAGATGGTCGGTGCGTAAACGTGATAATACTGCTTTGTAATGTGGGCGTGGTTGAACGTTGTGAGAGGACTCGATGTTATACGTCTCGGCACATATTGGGCGATCTAGGGAGAAAATTATATCGTGCGGAGTCGGGTTAAATACCTCTATAATGCCGCGGTTATTTGACACAAATATTAGACTTTCGTTTATGACGCAATTAGAAATGTACTGTTCGCTAACTAAGGCTCCTCCGTCATGGACATTAATAGGGAGTTTTATCAATTTTGAAGATTGGGATGGTATCACGTCCTCGTAAAAATTAATATTCCTAGAGTTATACATTAAGATGGGATTGTTAGCTAATCGTGTTACAAGTAATCTATCCTTTAGATCTATTCTAGCTTCCCATTTCTCTAATAGGTCGAGACCAATAAGGCCATCGAAGTAATCGTGAAATTTATAAATATATAATTTAATACAATCAGGCTCTTGGAGTTCGGAAAAGCATGGAATAGTTATCGAATAATTATTCCTAGTTGTAGCATGCACATTGGTTACCTCGAACGGATCATAATTTAAAGGTATATGTGAAAAATATTTTTGTATAGCTTCCGGATTAATAAAGGACTGATTCGCTCCGGTATCGATTAGAAATTTTAACGGAGGGTTAGAAATACATATGTATGGAAGCTGTCTCTGCGTATGTAAGTTTACTTCTATTTTGGCTTTATTGAAAAACGAGTCTTTTGAAAATCCTTAGGCGAACTGCTTGTAGAAGGTTGGCAGTCTATGTTATCTTGTTCGTTTATCTCAGTTGCGTCATGGTATTGGTAATGCTGTGTGTCGTCATAGTCATAGGTCACAGTATTAGTATAGTCGTCATTATCATTATAGTCGTAATAGTCGTATTGGTGTTCCGGATAATAGTAACCATCGTAATCAGCACATTCGTTAGAATTCATTTCCCTACTTTTGAAGTAATTTGAAGGCGGCGGGTTACCGTCTTTGCGCCAATCATGACCGGTCAGCCTGCCGAAGGCATTGGTTTGGGTACGTAATGGCTAACCCCACTTATAGGCTTCGGACCTGAGTCATGGGGTGGATTCTTATTAGGTGGCAAAGCGCGGAACCTTTGTTGAGTTCTCGTAGGCATGCTATACTGTGGTGGCACGTTAGGCCTGAAACCATGTTGCTGTGGTACATGTAAAGGTCGCTGTAAATTGGGCATTGGCATCGGTGCAGGAAAACTGAATGGTTTTTGCAAAGGTAAGGTCATATGGCTAGGTTGGAGAGGCTTAGGTGCTTGAGGTTTCCTCTCGGCGAAATTTTCACCGCGTTGTTGCAAGTACATAACATTCAGTTCTTCCTGTACAAACTTCAAGGCTTTTTCAACGGTATCAGGACGCATGCAACGTATTCGTGAGCCAAGTGGCTCTTTTAAACCGCGCACGAAAGCTTGCTTCGTTAGATTTTTATATAATACACGTTTGGCTTCTATTGTAGTAGGCAAAGTTTCATGAAGCGTAACATACGTCATGATAGTGCTGAACAGTGTCTGACATCATGCATAAAATTCTTGGGGAGAGCTGTTTCCCTGAGTAGCTAACGAGAGGTCATTATAGAGTGCCGTTTCATCTCTTTGGTCCGAAATGTTATTGATTAAAGCTGGACGAATGCCATGCCAGCTTTCAGGAATACCCTTTGAATTTAAAGTAGTCGTGGCGGGTCCAGTTATTTTATTTAATATACCGTTAAGCAGGCATAAGTTCGATAGTTCACTGCCAGGTTCATTGCTTAGATATGCAGTACATATTTGGTCACATAATTTTATAAATCTAGTTAGTACATTAAGGTTACCGTCAAACTCTGGCAGTGGGCGGAAAACTTTGAAAATAGTGTCAGGGTCGTGGGCCATTTTCGATTCCTCGGTAATTATATCTAATTCTAAATAACAACTTAAATCTCTATTATAGTCTAAACTTTCTCTACGTGGCTGCTTACGCGATGTAGGATAACAGTGGGAGGATTTCCTTGGATGGAAAATTTTGACAGGAAAAATTTACACTAGGAAAAGGGAAGCAACACTAGATAAAATTCTGGTGTACTTACATAAATTTCATCTCGGTTTTCTCGGGATCGATGTCTTGATGTATCCTCTTGGCGTGCAGTTGACCCGTAGTAGATTCGAATGCTCGTTTAAAGCTTGAAAGCTACGATAGCCTAACTAACTTTTGAGTATCTTACCGGCTGCGCCAATTACGTCAACTGCAGCCGAAGGACCCAAAAAAAAACCGAAACTAATTTAAAATACTTTATTATAATATAAAAATTACAATATAATTACTATAACTAAAATATAAGTGAATCAGATCGATGCTAGATCTAGAATGAATTTTAATTATTACATTAAAAATAAGGTAAAGGTATATTGCAGAGCTCGGGTTGCATCCGTTGACGTCAATGCTCACGTTCTGCTGAGTTGCGCCTCGTGCCGCTGCAATGTATCGGGGTCGCTGCTGTGTAGGCTCTTTACCTATGAGGCTATGTTATAACTCATGTTAACATACAGGAACAAATATTATCATCATTACAGCCTTCATAAGTCCACTGTTGAACATAGGCCTCCCCCAAGGAATACCACAAAGCACGGTCCTGAGCCACCTGCATCCATCGACTTCCCGCATGTCTTACCAGGTCGTCACTCCATCTCGTGGGGGGTCGCTCTACACTTCACCTACCGGTACGAGGCTGCCACTCAAAATCCTTTTTCCCCATCGGTTGTCGGTTCTTCGAGCTATATGGCCGGCCCACTGCCACTTCAGCTTACTTATCCGCTTTAATCCGGAACAAATATGATTACAATTAAATAAAGTAACAATAAGTCTAATAAAAATAACATGCTATGATAAAATTAAAACTATGTTTTTTTTGTTATTAATTATGTGTAGCTTTATAATGATTTTTTTTTAAATTTACAAAAGAAAAATAGAAAAGTGAAGTTTATAATATTAGCTACCTGTCTGAACTATACTAGAATTATTTTGTCCATGCAGTTTGGGTCATAAATGATCGCAGTATTTCGCTCTCTCTCTCCCACTCACTTTTTTTATAATTCTATAAAAAAAACAAAAATACTTAAACATAAAACCAGCAGTGGAACTTAAATAAAATCAGCTGACCATAGGGTAATTGACCCTATTGTCGCGCGGAATTGACGCCGAATCCACGCGGCCCGCAGCCAGCAATCGTACGATCGCTAGCTGCGGGCAGTACTGCAAAGGCGGCCATACTGCAATACCTTATTATTTACCTCACTTATCTAAATACCTCACTTATCTACCTACTTAACCTACTATTTTGCCACTGTGTTACTCTCCACCTAGCCACTTTAATTCGAATTCACAGATTAAATAAACCAAATACAGATAAATTAAAAAAAAAATTAACAACGATTGAGGCATGCTTTTTTATCCGTCGCGTAGGTATGTTTATTATTCTGATGTATTCAGTTATGTACCCATTCAGATCAGTTCAGTACAAAATTATTTAAAAAAAATTAGGTATGAAACAGCTTACCGCTCTAAATTCTCCGTGGCCTTGTGAGATACGGCTCAAATTGTGCTCCATTCATTTCGAGGCAGATTTGGGCTCGGTGTTGCGTCTCCTCATGCAGGCGGGGCATCATCGTGTGGTCTTCGACACAGTCCGTACGTAGTTTGTCGAAAACATCCACGATCCTTTGACGCATTTCGTCAGCACTATCACACTCACGATTAAAACCCCTTTCTTTCACATAGCCCCACAGAAAGAAGTCTAACGGGGTCAGATCTGGTGAGCTAGGTGGCCAAGCGTGTGGTCCTAGTCTGCCAATCCAGCGATCATCAAATAATTCGGTGAGGCACTCACGGACGAAATTCACGACATGTGGAGATGCACCATCATGCTGGAACCATGTGCGGCGATATTCAGCCAACGATAGGTCGTCTAAAATGTCATGTTGCCGTACTCACGAGCACTATAAACTTACGCGTTAGGCATTATTAAAACAAAAAAGAAACAAAAAACGTAATAACAAGAATAATAACAACACGTAATAACGAGTAATACTAAGTAATAACAATAAGAATTTAATAAACAAAACGATTAAACTGCCGCTAGCGCACGCGTGTACAAAATCAACACGAAACTGTCTCAAAAACTAAAATTACTAACGAACCCCGCCAAAACTGAAACCTACTGCGTCCACAGCGTGAGGCGACACCAACCGGCCGGGTTAGGCATTGTTTCGCACCGAGCTAGATACAGGTCGACAGTGGAGGGAGTGTGGGTACAGTCGCGTTCTAAAGTACTACATGGTATTAGGCTATTGTTTTATAATATTACAGTAATTAATTGTTTTACTGTAGAATCATAATAGGTGTTTTACTACCTACTTAGAACTTTGGAAGAGGTTAGAATTAAAAATAGATAATGTTTACTTGAGCATTATTTGCTATTTCTATCGTAAAATATAAAGTAGTTTGTAACAAAAAAACTTAAGCTAAGGGTGACACGCCGTCCATTATGTGGTCTTGGGTCACATGGAATGATGGAATGAATGGTGTGTTGGTGTTACTGGATGCTACTTCATTATCACTTTCATCTTCGCTTGAGCTTCCGTCATCAGGTCGATCACATAGTAATTTTTTCGGTATTCTTCCTCAACACTTTTAACTTTACTGTACAATTTTCCCCATTCACCTTCTCCCATCATATTTACCTTTTCGTTCACTAGTTCAGTCATAAAACAATAGATATAAATAATTTTTCTTTTCTTCCTTTTTAAAACCATCGTCACAAGTCGCAAAGTAAGCTGTGTATGCGACTGTATTTTGGGAGCGAACAAAGCGCGGGAAACATGACCCAATAGCATGCGGGCACAGTAATACTGGCGGATTGTTCGCCCGTCGCGGCCCCTTCGTACCACTCAGTGATAAATCGCTCAGTGCCCAGGTTCAAGGCCAGCGTTCATTTTACGTAACGGTGGTGACGGGACCTATAAAAGTTCAGCGTTCGCACGTACATTGACCTCTAATCAGCTGATTGCAATTCAATAATTTCACTGCTGGTTTTATGTTTCACTATTTTCATGATTTTTTTAAAATGAAATTATCGTTTCATTTAGCTGTACTAACATGATGGAGCATGAATAAATCTAATAAAACTTTGTAAAAGATGAATTTTTTTATCAGAATCGATTTTATATCTCACCTATCATCAAAGGTATAGTTGGTACTGTCATCTGTCTTCGTTTTCGGGAGCGTTTCAAAAATACCCTGAATTTACGCGAACACTACACATTGAATAAAACTATTTTTACGGATTGTATCGCGTTTAATTTACTATTTTAATTCCCGGCGTTTGACTGAGATGTTTGACGTCCTGGTGTTACAGTTAGCCCAGCTACCTTCAGTTTTTAATATTAATTTTTGGTTCGATTTACGCATAAGGAACTTACAGTATCTTGAAGTCTAGGAGTGGTATGCTTGGGTTTGGATCTCTCTATTGAAATTAGGATGTGTTTTAATTTCAATAGCCTCGCGTATCATTCTTGGTAGGAATCAGTGTTTTACCCTCGTGATGTTTTAGAATTATGTCCCTCTATTCGGCCTCGTCTTCAACGTATACGACACGTTCAGTACACTCGAAAAATTCTGCAGTGTCCTTTTTAAAAAGTTCTATGATAATTTTGGAATTTTTTTCTGTGATACGTCCTCAAAATAAATAAAGTATTTAATTTTTGGTCTTACATATTCGTTTAAAAATTGTTTAATTAAGTTTTTGTTATTGATAGGTAAAAATACTTCTAAAATTTTGTGCTTCTTATTTGAAAGATCTTTTGACTTGCGTTCCTAAACCAACTGTATATTAGTATCTGATTAGGTTTAGTATCTATAGCTTCGCTTAATGTAGGTACACCTGTAGATTCTAATTCTGTTGCTGAGTATACTTTTTCTGTGCTAATAGATGGGATGGGGTAGGTTTGTTCTGTTATACTATTGGATCAGAAGCTGAAAGAGTAGCTGATAGGTCAGACACAGTTATTGTATCGGAGTTCTCATTTTATTTATTAAGCTTTGCTATACGATAAATTTCCTCGGTCCAGCTGTCTACATAGTGACATACCAAACACGCATTTGTGAACAGATTCTACATATTTTTAGGAACATTCCTATATAACAAGCTCATCAGGTGACTAAAGGTATATAGTGTAAGTTATAAGAATTGTAATATAAGTGTAAGGGAATTTCTAAATAAATTAAATTACGAAGACATAGAGAAGTTGTTAGAAATTCTAAAATAGCTCGTATTAATTGTAGGTAACAAATATTTGTTATTTAGTTATTTTATTTATTATATAACATACTATAATTATTTAAATGTCTAGTGTTCTACATTATTAAACCCATTGTGTAAGTGATGTCTGAAACACAGGTACTCAACCTAAGTAAAATTATTTTGTCCGTGCAGTTGGGGTCATAAATCACAGCTTGTCTCAGCCCGGCTAGGGCGGTGAGCATGATGCGCAGGCGCAACACCATTATCAATAACAACAAATGAACCATCGAAGTCACGTACACGGCGGTGTTGCGGTATACAAAGGGTGGTGCGACATTGTTATGTTATTAGTCATTTGTATTCTATTATTACCCCCGCCTAATACCTGCAAATTAGTGCAATGATAATTTAGTACATATATCGAAGAGAAATTTGTTTTTGCGGTTTGCGCATTCGCTCTCTGAATTTCTTTAGTGACACAATGGCTACTCCTTTGTATTGTACCAAAACGGCAGAATTTATTCAAAATAATATTTTGCCTGTTGGCATTGTGACGCCTCATAATTATTATTAATAAATAATAATTAAATTCATTAAAAAGACATTTAAAAATGTCATAGAAATTATATTTTAAACAATTAAAATGCAAATAATAAGCATAAAGTTCAAATATATTCATTTGGAATATTGAATATTATAGCATTAGTAAACGCATAAATTGTCTCTAAAATCTCTAAATTTATTAAAACTCTGCTTAAAATATTCAAAATGTATCAAATCATATAAATACAAGTCGATTATATTGCAATAATAAAGATAAATAACATTTGTAATATAATAGAAAAAATGGATCAAAATTTTCTAAGTTGATGAAAGAGTTCTTGTAATAATTGGAAAATTTCTAAGTTGATGAACGTGTTCTCGTAATGTTCCCTTATATTAGGGCGTTGCCGGAGACACATACCCAAGGTTGTACATATATATGGGGTGGTCGGCTGATCGACTGCTAGTACTAAGGTTGCACAATGACTAGTCCTATATTAGGGACTTATCATAGTAAGTTCTAACGAACCAAAGCATTAATATAGAAGTTCTCTATGATGCATAAGCATTATGATAGCAGAGTTATGACTTGAAGTCCCATATGAATAAGACATACAATAGTATGGTCTATGAAATAAAGCAAATATGTGGAAGGTCTCAAAATGAAAAAGCATTATACTGAAAGAAATGGGACTTGAAAAGGATTATTATAGTGGCGTGTAGGTTGCTTCGCAGCCTCCGAGACCGAGGTAAACTTGGACTCGCTAACCGATGTGTCCTAGACATATCATCTTAGTGCCGGTGGTAAGCGGGTTTGTTGTAGCAATGCGACTTGCCCGTGGACATCGCACACCCCTACCGTTTGTGGGCGGCGTCTTAGCGCATAACGTTATGATACGTCGGCTACCTTTTGGATTAGGGTGAGTGTGTTTGGTAGTACTTTTAAGCGCAGCAAGCATACTCAACTTCATGTCTTCGTCCGTCCGACGTCTTAGTACCGTGCTACTATGATACGTTGGTGGTATTTTTAGTTAACAACATTATCAATTTTGTTACCAAAGTCGATAGGGATCATGTGGGTATGTTGTGAGGGGGCGCCATCCGTATGATAGTTGCATTGATGCTTACTGTTACTTGCAATATTGCGTCTTGTGATGGATCTGCGGGTGTGCTGCACCTGATTCGACGCATCTTGTGGTTCTGGTCAATGGAGGTATGCGGGTGGTGATGTCTGCTGGGACTGTATGGGGGACCTTGGGATGGTGTAAGCCCGACGATAGTCGTATTGATGCTTGTTGCATTCTGCAGCATTGCGTCTCTGCGATGGTTGTTTGGCGGGTCGCTATTCTCAATGGCGCTCTCTGCGTCTTGGTTTGACTCACAACCTAAGTAGCTTTGCCCAAGTCGGGTCCCTTCATAGCGGGGTTGCAGACTGTCTGTCCTCCATGATGTTTTATATAACAACTTAATAATATATCTCTATCAAATTCCAACCTTTGAAAGATTGAAGGCAACTTGTTGGTGGGTGAGACAAACATGATCGAAAAATGCATATACTCAACGTCAGTGACACAAACCCTTTCTGATGGCGAATTATTACTATTATCTTATAACTGCCTATTGGCTATATCTGCATTGTATTGGTTGGTGGAGCATATGTGTCGACCTCATGCGGGTGGTAGCTGGAGGGAGAATCTGAGGAGGCTCTCAAGGCTGCGGCCGAAAGCCGCGCAACGTGGGACCCCATTCCTTTGAGGTGAGCGGTAGACTCATGACACGCTCTGCGGTCAATTGGCCGTGCTGACCATGCAATTGGTGGTGATGCCTTACACTTACATCACGTCTGCAGGAATGGCGGTCTGGCAGGTGGTGGCGCTCACGGACGGCTTTTTATGGCCAGTGTGCCTTTTGTTGCCTAACCCGTGTGATGTACATTCACTGTGGCTGGATTTGATCGTATTCTGTATGGCGTTTACATGCATTGACATGCGCGACTTCGGTCGATGTTTGTGCTTACGCACTATCAAGGGGCCAAGTCCTCTTTTACTGGTTCACCAGTTATTTTGCTGTGGACTACGGTCCAGTTCCCAATTTTGCGTACCCTTCGGGGGGGGGGGGGGCGCATTAAAATGGTTGGCACTCACCGTGCGCGGCGTGTGCGGGGCCGTGTACCTCCTCCATATTTTTTTAAAACGTGGGAGAGCGAAGCCCTTGTATCTGGTATTTGATATAAATATTGTGAGCCTTTTCCAAGCGGGAAGGGATTAACTAATAAGGAATTGACTGTTGTGAACCAGATACAAGTGGAATAGCGATAATTTATTTTTCTTAACTATTTTGAGCTCTGTATTCGTGAACGGGGTTCTTTAACTTATAAGACTCTACCACCAGCTTTCGATTGCTCTCGTGAATATTCACTCTTCCAAGATACACCTAAAAAAAACTAAGTTACTATACAAACACAACGTAAATAAGGGTCCTAACTAAGACGAACACGCCATAAATTTATTAAACGGCTTATTATATTTAAACCTTTAGAAAGATCAAGATATACTGGTCACGTAAATTAGATATTATATTTATATATCTTATAGATATAGATTCTAAACAAGTATAAGTAGATATATAGATGGAAGAGAGAAGAGAACAGAAGAAGAAGAGGGAGGGGGGGGGGTCGTTACAGCATCAATATACCAGCACAGCTGCTGCAGTGTCTAGAAGAACCATCAGTCATCATAATGGACAACGCACCCTACCACTGCCAGCAAATAAATCGGGCACCGACATCAGCTAACAAAAAGAGTGAAATTCAGGAGCAGGAATTTTAATGTAAATAGTTTTAGATTTAATTTTACAAGTATGACAATTATTAATTACAGCCGAAACTGTTTCTTGCATATTATCCCAAAAATAGTTCCTACGTATGCTTACCATGGTTTCCCTTATACCACGGTGGCATGTGTCCCCCGAAACGTCGGGAATTAAAATAGTAAATTAAACGCGATAAAATCCGTAAAAAATAATTTTATTCAATAAAACAACGTATTTATTAACATAAGAATAATAATTATTAATTAGGTATCTATGTATTAAAAAACTATAAGTACAAATGTTTGGAATGTAACAAGTTATATTAAAAATAAATATAAATATAAAGATAATAACTTATATCTGGCTCCAGTACACGTTGGCCGAGCGCGCTTGGCGAGCGCGCTCGGCAGATTTTCGTGGTGCCGTTCACATGTTGGCGTGTTTCACTGTTTCATTCTGCGTTGGTAGCTAGATGATGATGGACGTTAGGGCGATCGCGGCCGCGGCAATATACTTGTACTGCGCTTTTAAATTTTATTTATATGTACACCAGAGA
This sequence comes from Parnassius glacialis, assembly GCA_033319125.1. Taxonomy (NCBI): domain Eukaryota; kingdom Metazoa; phylum Arthropoda; class Insecta; order Lepidoptera; family Papilionidae; genus Parnassius; species Parnassius glacialis. Next base: position 24,822,175 of record JAVANC010000018.1, read on the forward strand.
AGAGTGATTTATTTTTATTTATTTTTATGTTGCTCATGTTTGGGGTTCCATATAATTGATTCACTGTGATACGAATCAATGAACCTAAATGTTTCCTCATTAGTCCATGTCGCCATGTTCGTTAAATAATTTTATTAAGTCGACACTACAGTCTACTCCGACGCGTAACTATGAACTGAACTGAACCACAGAATACATGTACATGTACATGTACATGACGGGAACTGAACATTCGGCCACAGTGTTGCCGTTTTGTAAATGAAAAAAAATGCTAGATTTTGGCGGTGATAATGCTAAAGAAGTGCTAAATCACACTTGAATATGCTAAAAAAATGCCAGTTATTAAGTCTTGTTTAAATGAATAAGACATGAAAATAAATTGCAAGTAGGGAGTGTAACTAAAATGCAGTGCTATTTTTAAGTAAATATCATCAAGATAAATCAAATAATATTTGTAGATCGTCAATATCAGCTTCGTCGTGTGCTTGTGATTGTGATGTTGAATAGTCATTGGCATCACAAGCGACTCTTTAATCCCTCTAATCTGTTTTAAAACATGCTCGGAAACTTATAGGAATGACAACATTTAACTGATCTTTTAAGGCATATCTGATGGATAGGGTCGAGTTCAGTGTATGTAGTGACATATGATTTCTTAATTTTGTTTTTACAAAAAGTACTAAATATGCAATATGCTAAAGCCAATTTTTTCATGCCAACAGGTTTAAAAGTATGCCAAATTTAGCATTAAAAATGCCACATCGGCAACACTGCTCGGCCAACGTGTGAACACTGTTTGCGGCTTGCGCCAAATTTCTTTGATTTGTGCACGGAAAACCGACACTATACGGCTTGTGGGCGAGTGTTGGCCGCAAACGCCAAATACACACAAAACGGCCCAGTACACGTTGGCCGAACGCACTCGGCGAGCGCGCTCGGCCAACGTGTACTGAAGCCAACAACGCCAAATACACACAAAACGGCCCAGTACACGTTGGCCGAGCGCGCTCGCCGAGTGCGCTCGGCCAACGTGTACTGGGCCGTTTTGTGTGTATTTGGTGTTTGCGGCCAACACTCGCCCACAAGCCGTATAGTGTCGGTTTTCCGTGCACAAATCAAAGAAATTTGGCGCAAGCCGCAAACAGCGATCACACGTTGGCCGAGTGTTCAGTTCATAATTACGCGTCGAAGTAGACTGTAGTGTCGGCTTAATAAAATTGTTTCAACATGGCGACATGGACTAATGAGGAAATATTTATTTATTTAACAGTTTATGTACACACATAATTCGATAGGAAAATGGTAAAAACATAATTATGTACAAAGGCATTGCCTATTACATGATGAAATTTCTTCCAGCAGGCCTATTGAAGGATAGTTGAAGGAAATAGAGGTAGTCAAAGTGTGCACTTACATAAATATACATACACAATAACACACATATATATATATATTGAAATATATATATATATATATATATATATATATATATATATATATATATATATATATATATATATATATATATATATATATATATATATGACGGCACCTGCACCGTTGCAGGTGCGGCGGCGTCGGTCTAGCTACTGTACACACCTGCGCCATCGCACCTGTGGTGGCGCCCGTTTTGCTTGTATAAAACGGACGGAGCGGCCGCCGTTAAGGCAGTCTTGGCTCTGACGTGGAACGGTGCGCTTGTCGTATTCCGTTACTAGTTTATCCTCGACTCGTTGGATAATTAATTCGTGTAAACGAATTAATTATTATTTCTAACTACAAAATCAGTCTCTGTACTATACCCACTATACTTCTTACATCAGAAGTGGGATAAAGTCCCCATTTTTGCCCACACATAATCTTCGAATGGTATGAGGATTATTACATTTGTGAAAGACTATAATGCATTTCGCATTGATGAATCTGTTTTTATGTTAAACAACGTAATGAAATTTGCTGTCCTACTTACGATATAGTGGTATCATTAAAGTGTAGAGAAAAGATAAAGTGAAATTATTTAAGGCAATTTTTTTTTAATTTGTTCGATTTGTATCAAAAGTACCCGCAAGTATGTTCATTATTTCTTGACGTACCTAAATATGTTAACAAATTACGAAAGAAATGTTGGAGGCTTTCTAATTAACTTGTTCAAGTTTTGTTATAATTTGATAGTTCATGCGAAACATGATTATCATTTGCTATATTTTGAAGTTCAAAACGTTTAAGGGATGTACCAAAATAAAGGATTAACTATAACACTCTATGAATTGAAAATAATAAATGACATTTTTGTGTTCTAATGTGTTGACCAGTGTTGCAGTTTGCTCCGAATATTGTGTCGTCGACAAGATTGGGGTTTGATGTCGAGGGATTCGTAGAAGTCTCTACAACAATGATCAATGAGGAAGATATTGTGACGGCTAATCGAACATGGTCAGGTACGGCCGAGCTCTGGTAAGATTGAGCCTACACCGCTACAGTCGGTAACTTATCGGCTGTTCTTACGGCAAGGTAATTCAAGCGGCCGCCGAACAAATGGTGCTTTGGCGCTGTAAATGAACGTCTGAGGTTTGGTCGACTTTCGTAGATTTTGCGCAGTTGCCTCCTTCCTTTTGAAATATGTTGTGGTTTCTATCTCTACACATAGTTTCCATTTTTGCAATGTTTTCAAATGTCATACAGTTGCCGTTTCTTAAGAGAATGTGATGAATTTTAGAAGCTCGGAATTCCATGGTTCGCAATACATTTATCTCGATTTCTTTTAATTTTGCAAAGCAGAGCGACGATTCACTAGCGCTAGTATGGCGCGACGGCTCGCTGGCACGAATGTGGCACGAACGCAGCAGAACGAAAAGCTGCAGTGCGCTTGCCTGGAGGTAGCCATATCGGCGCGTTCATGACTTAAATGAATTCTGGGATGGTCGACCGTTGTAATATTTAACAAGAGTTAATATCTGTTAGCAGGTGGTGATAACTGATAGACCGTATGCTGTTTACTGTCAACCGCACGAGGACGCGCGACAGTCAGAGGTAGCCTTGTCTGTGTGTCTAGAAAATACAGAGAGGTTGCATCACTCTAGCGGAATAATTCTTCTAGTGCAAGAAAGGAAGATGGTGTCGCTGAGAGGCTGGTTTGTTCTGCACTGGGATGTATCGTGTTGCTGTTGGTTTGCATACTTAGGTGTTATCATGTCACTACATCCCTCACGATACACTTTTGTGTGATTGTGACAGGGACATGTTTGCGGTATGACTAGTCTGTAATTGTTCTATACTGAATTGAAAAAAAAAGAGAGTAAGAAAAAAAGTGGTTCTTACTATCATTGCAGGGCGTTTGCCGGTCCAATGATATAGCTATAGGGAATAGTGATTCCCGACTAGCAAATAGTACTTAAAAAAAGAGTAAGAAAAAAAAAATAGTTCTTACTATCATTGCAGGGCTTTGTGCCGGTCCAATGATATGGCTATAGGGAATAGTGATTCCGGACTAGCGAAAACAGTACTTGAAAAAAACAGACTAATCATTCCGATCTAGAATAAAGATGATTAAAGTTTTGTAGGGCTTACTGCTGGAACAAAACTGATTTTCGCCCAAATCTGAAGGGTCAATATGAACCGGATCAGACGCTGTTTTATCAGGATGATTGAACGATGTTTTTCTTTCTACAGATAAGTAAGATTGTGATGGAGCGCGTGCGAGGACGCACGCATGTCAGCATGGCCATGACGGCACCTGCACCGTTGCAGGTGCGGCGGCGTCGGTCTAGCTAGACAGAATTCTTATAAACAACACGTGCACAGCACACTTACTTTGCTTTGCCCATTTGCTTGTATAGAACGGACGGAGCGGCCCCCGTTAAGGCAGTCTTGGCTCTGACGTGGAACGGTGCGCTTGTCGTATCTACAAAATCAGTCTCTGTACTATACTCACTATACTTCTTACATATATATATATACGCATGTATATATAAATATTATATATCATGAAAAAATATTTAATTCAATATAAAATATTTTTAATGTTACTTATATGCATACCAACACATTACGATTTAATAATTATGGAGTGAAATATTTAGGTTCATTGATTGATTCTCACAATGAATCAGTTATATGGAACCCCAAACATGAGCAACATAAAAATAAAACCAGAGTAAGTAACTTGCCTAACTGCATTAAATAATACATGTTTTAGTTGCGATTTCAAAGTACTTACCTAATGATAAATATTATTATAAATTATCTCTGCCTTTATGTTGCTCAGGGATAATGTAGCTTAGGAGCTTCTTTTGGGCTATCTTTTATTTTGAAAAAACCCCCAGCGAAGCGGGCACGGGTCAGCTAGTAGATCCTATAAGGGTTTCTTTTTTCCTTTTGAGGTCGGAACCCTATAGTTTTTTTCGTTCTTTCTGGGAAGAGTGAACCGCTGTATAAGTATATGACAGCGGCCGCGATTGCCCTAACGTCCATCATCATCTAGCTACCAACGCAGAATGAAACACGCCAACGTGTGAAGGGCACCACGAAAATCTGCCGAGCGCGCTCGCCAAGCGCGCTCGGCCAACGTGTACTGGAGCCATAAGATTTCAAAATATGATAGGAAAGCAATTAGACCGGTTTTACAATTAATACAGACTCAAAATTCTCCTTTCCAGGAAGTTTTTATAGATCTTTTTTCTATAGAAAATAAATATTTTCTTACCTTAATCGATGCTTTTAGTAAATTAGGTCAAGCATTAGAAATCTCAAATAGATCCACACCTGTGGTAGTTCGAGCCCTTATAAAATACTTCTCATTTTATAATGTACCTAAAAAGATAACTTGCGACGCTGGAAAAGAGTTTAAAAATGAGCTCATGCGAGAGCTTACAAATATATATAAAATAGATCTTCACATAATAACACCCTATAATCCTAATACCACAGGCATTATAGAACGTTTTCATTCAACAATAATAGAAATATATCGTATTGCTAAGTACGAACAGAAATTTACAGATGCTGCTTTCATTATGACTTACGCTATAATGGCTTATAACCACACAGTTACACTCCACTTTTTTACACTTTTTAAACACAATTTTAACAGTGGTAGAGCCAAGCGGTAGCTTTTGCTGTCGCACCGATGGGCCAGCTCGAACCGGGGTGGTACCACGACCTCACAGAATACCAGCGTGAAGTAGAGGTTTACCTCTGCGTTGCGCTTGTTGAGTGCAGGTGGCCGGAGGCCCAATTCCCCCCCCCCCCCCCATCAACATGGTAGTGGAATTAAATAAAAGAATACCCCTGGAGAAACCCTCGCTGAGCATCCACGACCAAACTACTCCACTCCTGGGCGTGGGTGCTCAGGCTGCCCCGCGTATTCTGGGGGGGGGGGGGGCGAAATTCCGCTCAAAACGAAACCTGCTCGGGGCAAGCGAAGCAAGAAGACAAAGGCAACCCCTGCCACGCTTACCGTGGATTTCTGCAATATCAGGGGACTTCATTCAAACCTTAACGCCGTCCACTACCATCTGGGGATAGCTAAGCTGGCCTTGCTCTTTCTAACCGAGACACAGGTGTCCTCTCCGGCTGATACTTTGTACCTCTCCTACCCGGGGTACAAATTAGAACACTCGTTTGTGCCCCGGGCTGGAGTTTGCGTGTATGTCAGAGAGGACATCTGTTTTCGACGCCTCGGCAATCTTGAAGGTACGGACCTGTCCATCCTATGGCTGCGCGTAGACAGCGACGACCATCCCCGCGTCTACGGGTGCCTCTATAGGTCCCATAGCGGTAATGCCGACACAGACCGACTCATCGACCACGTTCAAATGGCTGCAGACTCCGTGCTACAACAGGTCCCATCCGCAGAGATCGTGATACTCGGTGATTTCAACGCCAACCACGCTGAATGGCTTGGTTCTCGTTTAACCGATCATGCGGGTAGATCTGTCTATGACTTTGCTTTGGCATATGGTCTAACACAACTGGTTACTTTGCCTACGCGGATCCCAGATGTGGAAGACCATGTACCTTCCCTGTTGGACCTTCTGCTGACCTCTCATCCGGACGGATATCAGGTCTCCGTCGATGCCCCTCTGGGCTCTTCGGACCATTGTCTGATCCGGAGTACAGTGCCACTCACGCTCCAATCGCAGTTGCGATCTACAGCTTGCCGCCGTGTTTGGCACTATAGGTCAGCTGATTGGGACGGGATGCGGTCTTTTTTTGCATCCTACCCTTGGGGACGGGTTTGCTTCTCGCCGGAAGATCCCAGCGTTGTTGCCGATTCTGTTGCTGATGTGGTACTTCAAGGTATGGAACTTTTTATTCCATCCTCTGTGGTGCCCATCGGAGGCAAATCCCAGCCATGGTTTGGTCACTCCTGTAAAATAGCATCACACTATAAGCAGGAGTGCTACCGGGCCTGGGATGACGCATCAACGTCTCGGGATGTAAACACCAGCGCACTTAAAAAGAAGTACTGTAGTACTGGCCCGCAAAGCACTCTTCTCCCTGGACGTCAGCAAGTCGAGTGGGCCCGATGGAGTCCCTCCCATTGTGCTGAAGACGTGTGCTCCGGAGTTGGCACCGGTTTTAACGCCTCTTTTCCGGTACTCCTGCTCCCAAGGCGTAGTCCCGAACTCATGGAAGACAGCTTTGGTGCACCCGATCCCTAAAAAAGGCGACCGCTCAGACCCGTCCAACTACAGGCCTATCACCATCACCTCCTTGTTCTCCAAAATAATGGAAGCCGTTATAAACTGCCAGCTCATGAGGTACCTTGAGGATCACTAGCTGATTAGTGACCGCCAATACGGTTTTCGTCGGGGTCGATCAGCTGGTGTTCTTCTAGTCTACTTAACTCATAGATGGGCGGAGGCAGTAGAGTCCAAGGGGGAGGCATTATCCGTTAGTTTGGACGTAGCGAAGGCCTTTGATCGGATCTGGCACAAAGCGCTTCTTTCGAAACTTCCTTCCTATGGGCTTCCCGAGAAATTGTGCAAATGGATCACCAGTTACCTTGCTGATCGGAGCATCAAGGTCGTAGTAGACGGTGCATGCTCTGATTTCAAGCCTATCAACGCTGGTATTCCACAAGGCTGCGTGCTATCACCAACGCTGTTTCTCCTGCATATCAATGATATGTTCCAAACTGGTAGCATTCATTGCTATGCAGACAACAGCACTGGTGATGCCTTATATACCGGCCGTGCCAATAATTCTCGGGAAAACGTCGCCGAGTACCGGGACAAACTTGTGTCTGAAGTCGAGTCTTTGCTTAACAAAGTCTCGGATTGGGGCCGACTAAATCTACTCCAGTTCAATCCCCAGAAGACACAAGTTTGCGCGTTTACCGCTAAAAAGAACCCCTTTGTCGTATCTCCTCAGTTTCAAGGCACTCCCCTTGCTGCCTCAGCCAGTATCGGAATCCTTGGCGTCGACATATCGAATAGTGTGCAGTTTCGTGGTCACTTGGAAGGGAAGGCCAAATTGGCCTCTAAAAAGCTTGGCGTGCTCAACAGAGCGAGACGGTATTTCATGCCGGCACATCGCTTGCAACTTTACAAAGCGCAAGTTCGGCCCCACATGGAATACTGTTCTCATCTCTGGGCCGGGGCATCTCAGTGCCAGCTCCTTCCACTTGTCCGCATCCAGCGCAGAGCGGTTCGAATCGTCGACGACCGAGTTCTTTCTGATCGGCTCGATACACTGACACTGCGTAGAGATGATGCATCTCTTTGCGTATTTTATCGCATCTATCACGGGGAGTGCTCTGAGGAATTGTTCGGACTAATTCTAGCCGCTCAATTTCACCATCGCACATCGCGACAAAACTGGCGTTAACATCCATACCATCTGGATGATTGGCGGTCCACCACTGTGCGATTTAGAAGAAGTTTTCTCCCTCGCACGACTTCCTTGTGGAATCCATTACCACCAGCGAATTTTCCGGACCGATACGACTTAGGAACCTTCAAGAAAAGAGCTTACACCTTTCTAAAAGGTCGGCAACGCATCTACAATTCCTCTGGTGTTGCGGTTGTTCATGAACGGCGGTAGTCACTTACCATCAGGTGAGCCGCATGCTCGTTTGCCCCCTATTCTATAAAAAAAAAACTACTAGTTTAAGTCCGTTTGAAGTCTGCTTTGGACATACTGATTCAGGAAAGGTTTTTGATAATGATTCCGATAGGGCCTATACCCTACAGCTATTAAAAGACCATCAAAAACTCACTAAATATTTATACAAGTACATTTCCGATCGAATGATTGAACAAAAAGAAAAGGCTAGGGAAAGGAAAGGAGGAGAAGCAAATGTAGTACTTAACAAAGCTTCAAAATAGAAAATAGCTTCAAAAAATTGACAGTAACCCGGGTCAGCTTCCTGTAAAAGAAGGCCAAGCTTTTAAGCAAACAAACAGGTGGCTTATAGTTAAAGAAGTAAATTTATTAGGAATTAAGGAAAATTTAGATTTAAATATTATTAAGTTTAAGGATTTTTGTAGGTTGGTTGATATAAATAAACCTTATGTTTATGAATTCCAAGCCATGAAAACCCAAGCCGATTATTCTTGCGATTTAACTATTGACAAATTTAAACAACTTGTACTTACTTTGTACTTGGTGATACGCTACCGTTGTATCTAAATTAAAGCACAATCAATTGAGTGTTGATAGTAAAATCACCGTTGTTTCTAAAATATTGAATAGCTTGGCGAATAGTACCGAAACTTTACATGAAAATGAACTAATATTAGATGAACGCCTAAAAAGATTTGAACGAATAGTGAAATGCGTAGCTACCAAAGAAAATAATTCAATTTATAATACATATATTTTAGGCATGTTAATATGTTTATCAGTAACATTCGTAGTATTTACCTTAAACTTAGTGAAATAGATACCGCTTTAGCTTTTAGTAAAGTTTCAGTACTAGACCAATCAATTATTAATTCATCTGATCTGTTAGTAATACTTAATGATATAGCCAAAATTGATAACCTAGTATACTACCTGTAAATGTAGAGAATTTAATAAAGATTGAAAGAACTATTATTATAAAAGCTTACATGAAAGGAAACCAGATTACGTACTTGATGGAAGTTCCACTTACTGATAGTTTTCATTACAATTATTACAAATTATACCTATTAGCTGTATTCGATGTACTTAGAGGCAGAACGTCTCTAATAATTCCCGAGTAACCTTACATTTTGGTGAAATGTTCACAATACTTACCAGTCTCTCGGCCATGCACCGAAATAGCGGCAGATGAATTCCTGTGTACGAGCTCCAATATGGTATCTTATCCTAGAAACACATATGCCGAACAACTGATGAAATTCCAAAACAATCTTACACTATGGAACCTCGGTTCGTTGATCTTGTGGATGTCAAAATCCGGTCTATCGGCCCTGTAAATTGGTGTGTATACGCCAACCATAAAATAATATTAACAAACAAATACCAAGATGACATAATCATGACTTTTGGGCACAAACATTATAAAAATTAGTGAGGATTGTGAGACCTTCGTAGAATACTATAAATTATTGCACCGCCTATACTTCTACGCTAAAGAATTGGGCCATAGAGTGACCCCAGTGATAAACTTACCAAGATTGGAACACTTGAACCTGACGAATACTGAAACAGTTGACCTGATAGGCTTAGCCTTAGACGACCTGAAACATCTAGCATATGTATTGAATCAAAATCTTAAGTTCAGTGGCAGTGAACATAGTGATCTACGTGATAACAGTGTGATTAGGGTTAAAGGTGTTAGCTTAGCTACTTTATTACTGTATGTCATTTTCTCTATTGTTAATATCTTTAGTGTTTTAAGAAAATATAAAAGTAATTTAGTTAACAATTGGCGGAATCATCGGACAACAGCTGAAAACACTCAAGCCGATAATTCCGCTCTTAGAGAGGGAGGAGTTATGCAACCACAAGACCATAGGATTGTTGGGGTTTGTACCTAGAGGGCTTTGCATAAGTATAAGGCAGTATCCAGTAACTGTAGAGTCAGCGCTTTTGGTTACATGAGATATCAGGCAGTGGCTCATGGGAGCGGCCACTTCGTTTTGAAATCGACTTCTGTCAAAACGTATTAATTTAGTAACTCTAATTATATTTATAATTAGAAATAAATATATTTTAAATAGTTTTTAAAAAAATCATTTTACGTTCCCGTAAACTTGACTAGCTAATTACGTAGTTCTATTACACGAAAATCGCCAAGCATGTAAAACCTACTTAAAGACGAACACGACGGAGCCGCGTGACACGAGACGCCGAGTCAGCAGGCGCCGACAACCCGACACCCGTGGAAGTGAGCATCGGATTTCGTCATTCTTCGGTCACACTTCGACCTAACTAATCATATTAATTTAGTTATAGAATTAATGTAATCTTTATTTTATTAAATTTATATTTTAAGAATTGGTTTTTTTTAAGTCCTGCGGCTGCAGCTAACGTAATTGGCGCAGTCGGTAGGATATTAGAGTCAGTACGCGGCGTTAAAATCTCCAAAAATCGGTAGATTTCGGTTGGCGCTGAAGGACGCTGATTTGGCTCTCTAGCCTTAATCTAATATCTGAACCACGTGGCAGCAGCATCGGGGACGAGTATCCGAAAATCGATACGCGGAGGAAACCAGAATGATATTGTAAGTACGCAAAACTTTCTTTTTGTGTTGCTTTCCTTTTATCCTTTAAGTTTTATCCTTATTGTCCAAAATTTTTCACCCAAAGAATAGGGGGCCTAGCGAGGCTGGTTTTCGACAGTCTCGCCGAAATATAGATTTAGATAATTTAAGAAATATTGAGGAAGAATTAAGTTTAAAATCACTAAATTCAAAAATGCCTTATGATCCCGATGTAATATATAAGGCTTTGCGCCCAGTGCCAGATTTCGACGGTAATCCAAATATTCTCACAAGATTTATTAAAATATGCGATCAGGTCGTATCAGCTTACATGAGCTCTGAAGCCGGTAGTGAACTATCTAATTTATGTTTATTGAACGGAATTTTGAATAAAATCACCGGACCTGCGGCTTCAATCATAAATTCTAATGGCATCCCTGATAATTGGCTAGGAATTCGCGAATCTCTTATTAACAATTTCGCAGATCAAAGAGACGAAACTGCGCTGTACAATGACCTTTCCTTAGCCTCACAAGGCCACAAAAGCCCTCAGGAGTTTTACGATCACTGTCAGACTCTTTTAGTACCATCATGACATATATATCGTTGCACGAAACCATCCCGACCACTATCGAGTCTAAGCGGACATTGTATAAGAAACTCACTATGCAGGCTTTCGTTCGTGGCTTACATGAGCCCTTAGGGTCTAGAATAAGGTGTATGCGCCCTTCTACAATAGAGCAGGCATTGAAATTTGTTCAGGAGGAATTAAATATTTTATATTTGCAACAGCGTAATAATGATGTACACCCTAAAACTCTCCAGCCACCTCCAAGAACACAAATACCAATTCCAATGCCTTCTCAATCTAAGCAAAATTTCCAGCCTCCACCTATGATGTTAGCACCCGTTACTCAGAGACCGATGTGGACGCCTCCTCAACCTCAACCATTTAAATTTACTCAACCGCAAAATCAATTTAAGTTCAATGCGGGCCCTCAACATCAGTCTCAGTACCGCATGCCAACACGTACTCAACAAATGTTCAATGCACCACCACCACATTATAACCCACGTAGTAACGTGTTCCGTATTCAGCCTCGTTATCAGCAGCCTCAGAATTTTGGCCCTAAGCCTATGAGCGGCGTTCAACATTTCACGCCTAAAGCCTTACCTCCTACAGGACGATTAACTGGCCATGATTGGAATAAGCACGGTAACCCACCACCTACGAATTATTTCAAAAGCCGTGAAATGAATCTTAACGAGTGTGATGGTTATGATAACTATTACTATGAGCCTGACTACAGCAACTATTACGCGGATTACTACGAATGTCCATCTTACGCGAGTGGGTATAATGATTATGTAAACCACGAGAGTTGCGGTCCCGAGTTTGTTTCGGTAAACGATTATCCAAGCGTCAATGACACAGAAAACGATCCTCAGCCCTCCACTAGCCAACAGGAAAATTTTCACGAGGATTCCCCTTCAAACAAGCCAAGATAGAAGTCAATTTGCAGACCCAGCGTCAGCTACCATTTATTCAGATCTTAGACCCTCCGTTGAAGCTTCTCATCGATACCGGAGCGAATCAATCATTTTTGAGCCCGGATGCTGTAGAAATATTTTTCCCTCATTATCAACTTGACTATGATCCTTTCGAAGTTACTAATGTTCACGCTGTTAGTCGAAACGATTATTCCATTACGGTACCCTGTTTTCCGGAAATTAAAGATAGGGAACCGATAAAGTTTTTCGTGTATAAATTTCATAACCATTTCGACGGGTTAATTGGGCTCGATCTCTTAACTAAGTGGGAAGCAAAGATCGATTTAAAAGCATTAAATTTAACTACTCGGTCTGCAATGAACCCAATATTATTATATAATTCGCGAAATGTTAACCTGTACGAGGATATAATTCCTGCGAATACTTCGAAGCTAGTTAGAATTCCTGTTGACAGTAGTGATGGTGACGTCTATATTCCCGAACAAATTTTATGTAACTGTGTCATTCACGAATGCATAACCAGCGTTTCCCAAAATAGAGGTATTTTGGAGATCGAGAATACTAGCGATAACGATGTCGTTTTCTCCTTGGACCGCCCCGCGCACGCACAGTTGTTTAACGTTGAGTGCACGCGCACCCAGCCTATAACCGAACGCGCTAAAGACGTTTTATCGCGACTCCGTACTGACCACCTTAACGAAGAAGAAAAGGCCAATTTGATGACTCTTTGTGCCAAATATCATGACATATTTTATATCGAAGGTGAAAATTTAACATTTACGAATCAAATAAAACACCGCATCCGTACGACCGATGAAATTCCGATATACACAAAGAGCTATCGATATCCTTTTGTTCATCGACAAGAGGTACGCGATCAAATAAATAAAATGTTAGCTCAAGGCATTATACGTCCCTCCGAGTCCGCGTGGTCCTCACCGATTTGGATTGTCCCAAAAAAGGCGGACGCCTCGGGGAAAAAGAAATGACGTCTAGTGGTAGATTTTCGTAAACTTAATGAGAAGACCATAAATGACAAATACCCTATCCCGAATATCTCAGATGTTCTGGACAAACTGGGTAAATGCCAATATTTTACTACCCTAGATCTCGCCAGTGGTTTTCACCAAGTAGAGATGGACCCCGCTGACATTCCAAAGACGGCATTCAATGTCGAACACGGCCACTTCGAGTTTCTTCGGATGCCCATGGGCCTGAAAAACTCGCCTTCCACATTCCAAAGAGTGACGGATAACATCATTCGAGGTCTCCAGAACCAGATCTGTTTGGTGTACCTGGATGACATTATAGTATTCAGCACCTCGCTGCAGGAACACATGGTCAACTTAGAACAGGTTTTCCAGAGACTTAGGAACTCTAATTTCAAAAGTGCAAATGGACAAATCAGAGTTCCTTAAGTTAGAAACGGCTTATTTAGGCCATATCATCAGCAGCGAGGGCGTGAAGCCTAACCCAGACAAAATAGCAGCGATAGAAAAATACCCTATACCTAAATCTCCTAAGGAGATAAAGCAGTTCTTAGGACTATTAGGATATTACCGTAAATTCATCCCAGATTTTGCAAAAATAACAAAACCATTAACACAATGTCTAAAAAAAGGTAAAAAGATCACTTTTGACTCCGATTATGTTAACAGTTTTGAGAAGTGTAAAACACTTTTGACGAATGATCCAATCCTTAAATACCCGGACTTTAGTAAGGAATTTATCCTTACTACCGATGCGTCGAACTTTGCGATCGGTGCTGTTTTGTCTCAAGGGCCAATAGGCTCGGATAAACCAGTCTCATATGCTTCGCGAACACTTAATGATAGTGAACAAAATTACAGCACCATCGAGAAAGAGCTCCTGGCAATAGTATGGGCCACTAAATATTTTAGACCCTACCTATTCGGCAGGACATTTAAAATACTTACCGACCACAAACCTTTACAGTGGATTATGAGTTTAAAGGAACCGAATTCTCGCCTTACTCGATGGCGCTTAAAGCTTAGCGAATACGACTTCACGGTAGTTTACAAGAAAGGTAAATCAAACACGAACGCAGATGCCCTCAGTCGCATTGAGATCCATAACGAAGATACTAATTCTCTTCTAGCGAATCCCTCGGAACAACGAGAACGCAGTCATGGTTCTACAACCGCTACCATTCATACGAGTCACGAAAATCCCATATTGGAAGTTCCAATAACCGATGAACCACTAAACAAATTTCATCGCCAATTGGTCATCACTATTGTAGGCGACGTAAAAAAGCGATCCGCAGTTTCGAAGCCCTTCGACACACACACCCGCGTTTCGGTGCAAGTAACGGAATCAAATTTAGAGACCGATATTATAAACGTAATAAAGGAGTTCGTGAACCCAAAAATTAAAACCGGAATTTTAATCAACCCCCCGTTAGGACTTTATTCAATCATACCTATCATACAGAATAACTTTAAAAGCTCCGCGATGAATCTCGTACTTGCCAAAAGCGAACTTGAAAACGTTAAACCTTATCTTAGGCAACAAGAAATTATTAAACACTATCACGAGGGCAAAACAAACCATAGAGGCATTAATGAGTGTTATTTGTCTCTTTCAAAAAAATACTACTGGCCAAAAATGAAAGAACAAATAACAAAATTCATTAATGAATGTATTGTGTGTGGTCAAGGTAAATACGACCGTAATCCTATCCAACCAAGATTTAACATTGTTCCGCCTCCAAGCAAGCCTCTAGAAATAGTTCATATGGACCTGTTCACAGTAGATAGCGAAAAATACGTTACGTTCGTCGACGTATTCTCCAAGTACGGACAAGCCTATCATCTGCACGACGGTACAGCCATAAGCGTTTTACGGGCCTTGCTAAAATATTGCACGCACCATGGTTTACCCTTAACCATAGTAACTGACAACGGCACTGAATTCACCAACCAACTATTTTCCGAATTTTTAAGAATGCACAATATTAACCACCATAAAATACTTCCCCATTCACCAAACGACAATGGAAATGTAGAACGTTTTCATTCAACTCTTCTCGAACATCTTAGATTACTTAAACTTCAGCGTAAAGACGAGCCAGCTGTAAACCTAGTACCATACGCGATTATCGCTTACAATAGTTCGGTGCACAGTTTCACGAAATGCAGGCCCTTCGATATAATAACAGGTCACTTTGACCCCAGAGACCCAGTAGGTGTAGATCTTACCCAGCATTTACTTCAACAGTACACCCAAAATCATAGAGAACAAATGAAATTAGTTTATGAAATTATAAATCAGTCTACCTTACACGATCGCACAGTTTTAATTGAGAATAGAAATAAGGATAGAGAACCCGAAATTCAGTATGAACCACAACAGCAAATTTTCATAAAAAACCCGCTTGCTAGCCGACAAAAATTAGCACCCAGATACACTAACGATATCGTTCTGGCCAACCTACCTATACATATTTATACTTCACGAAAACGTGGTCCCGTTGCCAAAGCTCGCATTAAGCGAGTCCCTAATAGCGCTAAATTGTTACAGAATTCCGTTGGTGATGATGGTGCATCTTGCTCAAACACAGGAGATAAGACTTGAAAGTCTCAACGATGGTCCTGGCCTCCTTCCTTATAAATTAGGTAGAACTCATCTAGTGTCACATTACCATAGCTTTTTACAGTATATTCGCATCAATAATATAGAAGACAAAACTATTGCAGTGAGACAGCAGTTATCTGACTTTGAATTAAGATTAAATAATGATACGTTTTCCCTATATTCTCTTCAAATTAACTATTTATCTCATAAAATCAATATAGTTTTAAATCATTTAAAAGGACTCGAACCTAGTCGAGTGAAGAGAGGCTTAATTGATGGCTTAGGATCTGCTATTAAAAGCTTAACAGGAAATTTAGATTATCAGGATGCTATTAAATTTGATAATGCAATAAAAAATCTCGAAAATAACCAAGTTAAAATTATATACTTACTTACTTACTTACTTACTACTTACTACTTACTTACTTGTTGAATAGCACTGCTTATAGAGAAAATAGTTTAATAAAATATGCTCATTTCGCTCAGCTTCTGACCATTATAACAGAAAACGTCGATGATTTGTTGGGAGAATTAGTTAGAATAGAAAACATGCTAGCTCTTGTGCGTGCCCTAAGCACGCATCATTCAATGATAGATATCGATACTTTAAGGTTAATGATAGAAAGAGTAAGAATGATATATGGGGATGATAGAATATTAAATTTAGACTTACGCGACTATTATAGTATCATAAGACCAGGTTCATATTACGTCGAAAAACAGATAGTTATAGTTTTTAAGGTTCCCATAGTTAGTGCCAACATATTCGATCTGTATAAACTTTCGATAGCCCCGAATAGGTATAACAAGATCCTTATTCCACCCCTTCCTTTCCTAGCAACTAATAGGGAAGCGTATGCGTATATGGAGGCTGAATGCCCGAAGGTAGACCAGCAGTACCTCTGCGAAGACGATACCATAAACAGAGTCAAGAATCATCACGACTGCACACGAGAGCTCGTCACAAACCACGCCCTAGGAGATGACTGCAACCTGACCACTATAACACTGGAAAAGGAAGCCATGGAGCAACTGGACGCCGGGAACTACGTTGTCACATTCCCTCGCACTACAAGAATCCATCTACGATGCGGAAGAGAAGAATACAAGCAGCTTCAAGGAAGCTATTTGCTAACCATACCCTTAAATTGCACATTGATGACGTCACAATTTACAATAGTCAACGAGAACAACCAAGTATCCGGCCAGCCACTAATAATTACCGATATTCCACGTAACTCCAAAGAGGAAACCACATCTCAACACAGAATCTCGCTGCAATCCATCGACCTGAGAAAACTACATGAAGCCTACAATCAAGTCATGAGAGAGCCGATAATGGTACAAAACACCATAACTAGCAACACTCTGTACCACACAACTATTCCCATTTATGTAATGATAATCGGCTCGCTTATCACAACAGCCATTGTAATAATCTGTCGACGTTTCAATCTGTGGAGACGCAGTAAGCCGCAACAGCAGAGCAGCCAGCCGCCAGCACCTGGAAAGCATTCCTATGAAGATCCTAAAAACGCAAAAGCATATCCAGCAACATTTTCCCTCAAAGTCGGAAAATAGTCGCTGAACTGTGGGGGGAGGAATTACGTAGTTCTATTACACGAAAATCGCCAAGCATGTAAAACCTACTTAAAGACGAACACGACGGAGCCGCGTGACACGAGACGCCGAGTCAGCAGGCGCCGACAACCCGACATCCGTGGAAGTGAGCATCGGATTTCGTCATTCTTCGGTCACACTTCGACCTAGCTAATCATATTAATTTAGTTATAGAATTAATGAAATCTTTATTTTATTAAATTTATATTTTAAGAATTGGTTTTTTTTAAGTCCTGCGGCTGCAGCTAACGTAATTAGCTTCATAACAAGCAACAACAACAACAACGTCAACAAAAACTCTCCTTGGATGTCGTCTAACCACATGAGTAAAGAAAGCGACCAGAGGGGAAGCTACATACAAACGGCTCACTGCGAATACACCCATACATATCGCAGCGATGTCTGCGTGAGCTCTCACCGACAGGTTCACCGACGCTCCGTCGGGGTACAAACCGGTTTGCGCTGGCTCTGTCAGAGTATCCATGAAAGGGCTGTTAGTCGTGCGCATTTAAATAAATAGACCAACAATATTTCAAAATTGTATACATTAATAATTTATTATGTTTTTTGTAATTATTAAATAATTAAAGTATTTTTATTAAAATAATTAAGAAATGTATTATTATAAATTTATATAGGTAAATAATAAGTGTTCTGTATAAGCAAAAATGCCTAATAGTTGTACAGTAGGCATGAATAATTCTAGAGATAATAAGGATATTTCCTTTTTTTTGTATCCGACAGATTAAGTGAAGTAAGTACCTTTTTACGTATTACCTATATACAATAATAAAAATAGGTTAGTAACATTGATAGGTAAGTGAGAATGTGTTATACAGATACGTTGCCGAGTGATAAAGTCGGTCTCACCTACTTGAAACGTTAGTCAGTCTAACCTTAACAGTGCCGTAGATGGCAGGATATCCTACGTAATAAGGCTAAATGTGTGACTTTATCCACCCACTTTACTATAGAGGTAGGTTGCTTTATGGGGAAGGATATAAGCTACTTTTTGCGAGTCGCGATCCTAGGGGTAAATACCACTGCATTATCGTTGGAATACAATCCGCAGACATTGGTGGGTGTGGTGGGTTTTGGTGTTGGTGGAAGTGGTGTTAGTGTTGGTGCATAGTGTTGCTGATGGTGTCAGTGGAGGTGGAGGTGATAGTATCGTAGGTAGTGGTGGTAGGCAGTGGACCAACAGTGGCTTCATCAACACTAACACCATCACCACCATTACTATCACCACCACCACCACCACCACTGCCACTGCCCGCGACCACCATCACAGCCATTACTACCACCACCACCACTTACACCAAAACCACCGCCACCAACAACTACATAAATCTCCAAGTTTTCATTTTGTAATTCGTGTTTCATAAACATAGGTACTGATGTAGATATTTAATGAAATCAGAATATAAGAATCATTAAATTTAGATTTTTCACATGCATCATGTGACAACCCTATCAGAATAGGTATACATTTTCGACGTTGTTAAGAAGCTTCCCCTCTGTTCCTTACTCTTTACTCTGTGGTCTAACTCTAATGTCTATGATTATATTGTCATTGGTAATGGTACATCTTTTGTTGTTGTGATTCATGTTTGTTTGTGAAATATGTGAATTCAATTCAATGAATTGTGGTTGTTAATCTTAATCAGTTTGTGTACTTACTTGAGTTCCGGATAAGATTACAAAGAAATATTTCTTTTCATGATATCTTATTAGCGTAAGTTTCTAAGATACACCTCATCATTTATTTCACAACAAAATAATTTCATAAATTGTTTGTCAGAAGTAAAGACCTTAACGTTTGTGATTATTCAATTTATAAAGTCCCACCTTGATAGTAATAGATGCTTAGGTGTTAAGTAGGTTTTGTTAAAATATTTACACTCATTTAAATAGGTACTAGTGTTAGCCTAGTGGTCGAAATTCGACCGTAATTCATAAAATTTTTTGGTTTGTATATTAACCAAGCTGTTTCACTTTCAACTGCACATTAATTTATAAAACTTACATCAGTAACATACATTATAAGCTCCGAGACATTGGCAGATAAACATCAACAAACAACATTATTGTAGGGACACTAATTATGTGTTTGACATTGGCAGTATAAACGTAAACAATGTATTATTTTATGTATTTGTAAGATATATTTAAACATGAATTTTATCTTTCTCACTCCTCCCTTAAAAAGTAAATATGCCAAATCTCACACTCCTCCATGAGCACAATATGCTTATAAAGTTTTCCCTTCACATTATTAATATTTATTTCTTATTGTATGTATATAATGTGTGGATATTGTATTTTTAGATATATTTCATTGTTGTTGAGTGACTTTCAATAAAAAGCCTTCTACACGGTCGGGACCAACCACCAACCGTCGTGACCTTGGTCGGGCCAACCAATTTTTGTAGTCGTTCTACACGGTCAGGTGGTTGACTCAACTTGTCAGTTCTCGCCGGTATTCAAAGCGTAAAGACGTAAGGTAGTTACTTTTAAATAGGGCTCCTTGCTTTTCTAAACAACAAAAAAATTGTTTTTTTATCAAAAAAACGTTACACCCACACTAGATTTTCTCCTGTATTGTGGAGGCAGTTTACAAACATCAATTGCACGAGGTCAAACATCCAGACCCGGAACAACTATTTGTAGACCATACAAATACATGTTCTGTGCGGGATTCGAACCCGCGGTCTCCAGTGCATCAAGTCATTGTTAAGCCACGGAGCCGTCAAAGGTTTAGTTAGCGTTAACGTTTCTGTGCGTTAAGCGAAGATGAAAAAAAAGAAAAAAAGGAAAATGGATGAAATTGTGGCTGAAAGAGCGCATTACTTTAAACCATCTCAATATGTTAAGGATTCTTGATTCTGAAGACTTTCGGAATTTTCTAAGAATGGATCAAGATACTTTTAATGAATTACTTGAGATAGTGCGTCTAATGATTACAAAAAAAAATACAGTTATGCGTCAAGCCGTGTCTGCTGAAGAACGATTAATAGCTACATTAAGATTTTTGCCTACGGGAAGAAGTTATAAAGATCTGAGATTTAGTACAGTTACATAATTTCCATAGTGTCGTTAAACGTTCGCCCGCCGTAAAAAAGTTTCTGTTTCTGTCAAAAGGCTTTGTTCAAAATTAGTATAGCTATTTTCTATAAGGTCTCGGTTTATGAAAGTCCAATATATTATGTATACATCATTTCATAACTATAGCACTCATTTATAAGTTAAGGTGACCTTTTTTTTGCCCTAAACTGCTATGATAGTAGTAAACGAAACAGTGTAATGTGAATTGTTATAATTTTGTTTTCTGGAAAACCTCTTGATTGCTCTTTCACATTTTCGAAATCCAAAGAGCGTAAAAGGTTCAAGCTTAACTCTGACAAACCTAAACTGAAAATATAATTAAAATCAAGTACTGGATGTCTAAAGCCAAACCTAGTATTTCATCGTGAAAGATTTTAGGGGATGTAATGTCAACCAGTCTTACACGTTCCTGCAGTTTGATAGGTTTTGTACTCTGGTTCTGTACCCCTTATATACCTTAGAGTATAAAAAAATCCTTAAAAAAAAGGGTCTAAGTTTTAAAGTTATTTAATTAAAAATTATTTATTTCAGAACTAGTCCATATCACAAGTCATATAGATACACATTGAAATTAAAATATTAATTCTAAATTATAACGTTACTTAAAGTTTAAAAATGTATTAAATGTGTATATTATCCACTTTCTATATTTCTTTTTTTTTTTTTTTTATAGGATAAGGGTGACAAACGAGCACACAGTCCACCTGATGGTAAGTGGTTACTGCGGCCCATAGACATCTACATCTATCTTCGTTTGCGAATCAAAATGCAGATGCGTTGTCACCCGTGAGGACTAAGATGGAATGCCTCATTTCCAGTAAAAAGGGCCGCCGGCCACCTGCACTCACCAAGCGAAACGCAGAGGTAAACCTCTACTTCACGCTGGTATTCTGTGAGGTCGTGGTACCACCCCGGTTCGAGCCGGCCCATCCGTGCGACAGCAAAAGCTGCCGCCTGGCTCTACCACTGTGACCAAATTTCTATTTGTCGCTAATCTTTTGTATGTATTCTTTTCAGTGAATGAATGCACAAATGGCAAGAGAAGAAGTATCATTAAGGGTTGAGATGGGAAGATTGGAAATAGAACCAATAAAACCAAATGAGCTTTATAAAGTTGAAAATCCTTTCTCTCACATATCGCAACGAAAATTGTTTGGTGTTAAACCATGCACCCAAAACTATAAATGTGCTTGTTCCCCACAGAAAAAGAATAAAAACATAAGTATCTGTAAAAAGAAACACAACAGAATTCTTCGAGAACCAGTTTTAAAGTTAACACAATGTTTGGCAAAAAACGAAAAAGGAATTGAGCTTAAAAATCAATGCAAATGGTCAATACATAAAACTAATTCTGATAATTTAAGCTTAAAAGCACTGGTTGACAATTGTAATCAGTTGAGTATATCGTCAGGTAGCACTCAATTGAATATTAAAACTAAATCAAACGATGATACCAAGTGGTGGAATAATAATGTTTTAGTTGAGAAACAGGGTAAGGAGTGCAGTCTAGAGAAAAGTCACACTGGCTCCTGTTCCCAACAAGCTCTTAACCCACCTTGTGATGTCACAATTGATGAGTTAGCCAGTTACTTCGAAACACTTGTTCATATACCTAAGAAAATGTCATCTATGGCTGAAATGATGTACATTTGAACCTTGTATATAAATCATATTGTATTAATAAAAGCAAAGTAACAGTAGTTGTTAAATTGAATACAATTGATTTTGAAGATATTTAGTACATTACTATACTTATAACTGGTGATTTTATCTGATTATTATATTTTTGGATTTATTTACATTATTGTATGCACTACTGTTATTTCTTTAAAAACAAAAATGTGTGCATTGTATGGAGATAGATCATTTGAATAATGAAATATGTTGTTTTAATATACAAAGTTGTTTTATTTGTTATCCATTGAATTTTATCCGTAATCTTTAACAAATTTGCTTTCACATGTGTGTTTTGCTTCGTCACTAAACAAGGTAAATTTTGTAATATTACCTACTTTATGGGCGTTTAGTATGCTTTCATCTCCAATCTTGACTTTATTGATTCCTTAAGCGTAACTACTGTTATCATCGCTTATAACAAAATGTGCATCCACTTTCAAATTACCTTTTGATTTGATCATCTATTATACTGCTTTCTCTGTTAGTGTATGTGTTATTTACAACAGTTGTATGTATACTGTTACAGTTGATTATTTCTTGTATTATCATATCCTCGGCCACAATACACGTGACTACGACCACGATAACTAGTAAGTAAAACCGTGGCTATAGCCTCGATAATTCTTTCCAGCATGGCAGTAGATCTTGAAGTAGCCACATTTTCCAAGTTAAAAGATTTTCCTTGAATATCAACATTTGACTTTTCAGGATGCTCCTTTTCAAATTTTTCACTTTTCTCTTTGATTGTTATTCATTTCTACTCTTAATAGTCTACAGTTCTGACCCTTTCCGGTAAAATGTCTATTATATCTATACATACAGATAAACTTGTGTATCTGTCTGTATAATATCGAAATAACTGTGACTTAACTATATACTTGAGCTCACTGGGTTATTTCTATGCCACACATCATGAAAACATTTTGTAAAATTTTTGTCTATATGTCTGTACAGACTTATTGGAGTGTCTGGAGTGATTGTGATGAATCGTCACGAATAGATAGAATGCAAATGAGCATGCGGCTCATCTGATGGTAAGTGACTACCGCCGCCCATGAAGAACTACAGCACCAGGGGAATTGCAGATGCGTTGCCGGTTTTTTTTATAAAGGAGTAGGCCCTTTTTTTAAAGTCCCTAGTCGTGTCGGTTCGGAAAAATCGCTGATGGTAGTCGATTTTAAAATGTATTGAAAAAGTAACAAATCGATTATTGTGTGTAGTGATTTTAATGTTGATTTTATTGAAAAGTCATATTTCAGGTCGACTTCACTGATCCAACATATCTTAGACGCATGGGAGAATTTACAGAACGAGATAGATAGTTTATTGCGATTTATCCAAAGCATTCGATTGTGTCTGAAATTAAATCACTACGGTGATAAGGATATGACTTTCAAATTAATTGCGTCATATCTTGAGAGAGCAAATTCAGATAAAAGCCGTCAATGGCGTAAGTCACAACATTCTAAAATAAAATTAGACATCCCGCAAGGTTCGATCTTAGGGCCATTTTTGTTTCTGTGTTACATAAATGATCTGAGAAATGAATATGTATGGATTAACCAATGTGACATTATATTGTTTGGTGACGACACATCTCTACCATATTATTGATAAGCAGAAGGAACAGGGTAGGCGATAGCACGCAGCCTTGTCGACTACGACGTTAATGCTCCCATCTGAAAGAAAACTGGTGATCCAATTGCATAATTTCTGGGGAAGCCCATTCTCGAAGATGGAAGCTTCAAAAGAAGCGCTTTGTGCCAAACTCGATCGAAAGCCTTTGCTATGTCCAAACTAACCGCCTTTCCCTTGGACTCGACCGCCTGCGCCCATCGGTGTGTTAGGTAAACAGGAAGATCACCAGCTGAGCGACCCCGACGGAAACCATACTAATGGTCAATAACCAGCTGGTGCTTTTAAAGGTACCGCATGAGTTGGCAATTAATAATGGATTCCATTATTTTCGATAACAAGGAGGTGATTGCGATAGGCCTTTAGTTGGACGGATAAGAGCGTTTACCTTTATTAGGCATCGGGTGCACGAAAGCTGTCTTCCATGAATTCGGGACCCAGGGAGTAGAAGTTCCAGAAAAGACGTGTTAGAACCGATGTCAACTTTGAAGCACATGTCCTGAGCACAATCTTGGGGATCCCATGAGGCCCATTCGACTTGTGGATGTCCAGGGAGAGGATTGCTTTGCGTACTGATCACTGTGAATCGCACATCAGGCATAGAGCACTCACACCGCGGGATAGTAGGCGGTGTTTCCTGACATCGAGATTTGAGTTGGACACAAAGAGGGAGCCTAAAAGATCGGCTTTCTCTTTTGCGGCATGAGCCAGCGAGTCGTCCTCCCTGTGCAGAGATGGAAGTAATAGCTTACAGAAACTCCCTTGGACAGCCGTCTCAGGAGATCGGAAAGCACGAGTTCCCGAAGGAACGCGAACTAATTTCTCGCCAATTCTGCCAATGTACTCATAGTTTGCCTTGGCAATAACACTTTTGAAGACCTGGAGGCGGAGTTATACCTACTTCTTTTTAAGAATGCTGCTGTTTACATCCTGTGCCGCCGAAGTGTCAGCCCAGGCCTGAAAACTAGTGTCCGACCGAAACAGGATTTTCAACCGAAACTTATTTAGACATGTTTATTTTTTTATTGTATACTGTAATCTGGTATATTTTTTATACCTATACAGATATGTACCTAATGCATGTTAATGAAAAACAGTTATTGTAATAGTCATGTAGTAATATATTTATTTATTTTGGAGTAAAAATCAACAATTTAACGTTAAGAAATAATTTTTTAAGTCAATTATGAATAAAACTGACACCCATAAAAATTTACTCGCTAATTGAGAATTTTTTTTATTGTGTTCACAATATTGTTAATATTATTCAATGAGAGCATTAACTTAATATATCACACTCACACACTTACACACAATAAGTATACACACAACGAAATCCCCGAAAATATACAAAACCTGCTTAAATTTAAAAAACTTTAATAAACTAAGTTTGTATAAAAAGGGTTATTATAATATTAAGGAATTTATGGATGATAATTACCCCTGGGAATGAGGTGATCACTACCAATCTATTTTTAATTTGTTTTGTGTTATTAATTGTGTAACATACATGATTATAACACTCGCAATTAAAGGGTCCTCGCGAGGCCCCCTAAAATGCGATGCCCACAGATGGCTAATTTATTTGATCACGTTTACGTTCTAAAAAGAAAGTCACAAATTTAAGTGTGTTTGTTTAGGGCCTCGCAAGAAGCTCCTCTTAAGTGCGACTGCGAGGCCGTTGTAACTAACTACCTACCTTCAAAGACCGCGATTGTTACATTGACGGAATACGATACTTGTCAGGAATTAATAGATATGAGTAGGTACTCGTATGTCGTGTCAAAGCATGTTTCGTAGGATAGATCTATTGGGTAGATCCTTGGAACGAAAGAAAAAGGGCCTCGCTGATGCAACTTCGCCCACGTTTATATTAGTCAAAGTCCCGCTGGGTTTCTTGCTGGTTCTTCCAAGGACAGAGGTTTTTTTCAGAACCAGTGGTAATTAAACAAAAGAGTGACTTTCAAAAGTATTATTTACAATATATATATTGAATAAAAAAAAGTTTCTATTTAATAACACACGAGTCACGAACTTATCCAAACGACGCACGATAATCCACGAACACTGAGATTTGTCGCCACCAAAGGTTCGGCAGATTTTTTGCCGAAACCGAAACCGAACCTTTGGTCGTTCACTACTGAAAAAACTCCTGCTTATTGCGTATTGCAGTTTTGTAGGAGTGATCAAACCAAGGCTGAGATCTGCCTCCGATGGGTACCACAGGTGATGGAATAGTTCCATTCCCTGAAGCAACGCATCAGTGACAGAATCATCAATAGCGCTGGGATCATTCGGCAAGAAGCAAACTCGCCCCCATGGGTAGGATGCAAAGAAAGACTGCACTCCGTCCCAATCGCCGACCTATAACGCCAAACACGGTGGCAGCGTGCAGAACGCAACCGCGATGCGTGAGTGGTACCACACTTCGGATGAGATAACGATCGGGAGAGAAGAGAGAGGGCGTAGAAGGAGACCTGATATTATCGTCTCATGATAGGGTTCTATACATTCTTCCTCTAACAACAAAATATGTATTACAGTTCATTTCACCGAATTCTATGGTAACTCCTTTACAGTTCAGGTTACAGTTACACGCAGTTGGAACTCCTTGCCCGATGACATCAGAAAAGCTCCCAATAAATTTGCTTTTAAAAAGTTGGTGCGTAATCATAAACAGGGTGGGCCATGAATTAGTTAACATTTGAAAAAATCGTATAAAAAAACCATTTAACATATTTTAGAAATCGTTTATTTACGAGAAAGCTAATTAGTTGTAATTTATTTTTAAAAAATTATTTCGTCTAAATGACCACCGTTTCGGTTTTTGCACTCATCTAAGCGAGTCCTGAAGTTTTCGAATACTCTTCTGCAAAGAGACCGCGAGATCGCCGACATCTCTTCGATGATTTTTTCTTTAAGTTGACGCAGTGTATTCGGTTTATCAATGTAGACACGACTCTTTAAATAACCCCATAAAAAGAAGTCTGCTGGGGATAGATCTGGACTTCTGGGTGGCCATGGGATGTCACCCCGTCTGGATATCAGCTTTTCCGGAAACATGTCTTTGACCACCGGCAAGGACTCGTTCGATGTGTGACACGTGGCTCCATCTTGTTGAAACCATGTGTTACGATTATAGCCAGCAAATTCCAGTAGCATCGGTGCTAAGAACTCCCGTAACATTTTCACATACTCGGCAGAATTAACAGTAACGGAACGGCCTCGAGAATCTTCAAAAAAGTAAGGTCCGATGATTCCTTTTGCTGAAATTGCAGCCCATACAGTTACCTTAGGAGAGTGAAGTGGCCTCTCATGTTTAGCTTTAGGATTTTCGCTGCTCCAATACCTGCAATTCTGTTTGTTTACATGTCCATTTAGGTGGAAATGGGCTTCGTCAAAAATAAGATGTTGTGAAAATTACTGAAACGAGTTAACATTGTTTCGGCATATGACTTACGCAAATTTAAATCATTAGGGTTTAGTTCTTGCACTAGCTGGATCTTATATGGATGTAATTTCAAAACTAATTTCAAAATACGGCGTAATGATGTGCGGGATAATCCTAATTCAGCCGAACGTTTGCGTGTCGATAAATCTGGATCACGTCGAACAGAAGCGGAAACTTGCTGCACGTTCTCTTCGCTCTGAGAAGTCCGTGGGCCGCCGGTTTGTTTCACATTTAGTGTAGATCCCGTCTCTTCGAACTTCTTCACCCATTTCTTTATTAAAGGAGCACTTGGACACTGACTTAAGTCGTGTAAACCATATTCAACGCGAAATAAGCGTCTCACAGTAATGAGCGAAAAGTCGTTTAAATAAAACTGTTTCACGCAGTAAGCGCGTTGCGGCCCCGTGAAGCGATCCATTGCGACTAAATTTCCAAGAAGCGAGCTAGTGCCCTCGCCCCCGCCCGCGCCCGCGCCTCGCGCGGCAATAGTTTGCGCGGTAAGTTACATTTAAATGTTAACGAATTCTTGGCCCACCCTGTATATTAAGGGGCGTATTACAAAAAATCGCGAAATTACAAGGATTCCTCGTTGAAATTTTATGTTTATCGTTCATTGCTTGAAATAACAATTACTTGGTAAAAATAGTTCGTTTTCTCTCCTCAAATAAGCTCGGAATGGATTTTAGATAACTTATTTATTTAATCAGTAATAATCATTCTCCCAAAGCATGTTTAGGCAAAAACTCTCGAAGACATGATTTGGGAGCTCTAATTTGTAGATTCTATTGAATATCGACCATCAAAAAAAATATTTTTATCTCCCAAATATCCTACACTTTAATAATAATGGAATACATTTTCGTTATATGCTTTTCAGGCTAGGAAAAAAAAATCGACATAATTCAAAAAACGACCAAAAAAGCTTCGATACAAGCCCCTATATTTCCGAAGTTCTACATCATTTAGAAGTAAAATTTATACCAAAATAATCATCAACATTTGCTTACACTATGCTATTATTTTTACTTTTTAAATCGTTACTATTATATTTTAATTAATTAAATAAAAGTACTATATATTTCACTGTGCCGGCCATCTGCGATCAACGATCATTAACGCGCGAGCACTTGCCGAGGGTGGACCTGCGTCAGTTTATTTCGGGCGCTGCATCGTTTCGATACTACCGTAGTGTGCGTCGATTGCTATCGTAGTTTGCGTCGATTACCTGCATACTAGAATATCGTCAACTACGACCGCAATTTTTGATCGATCGGTTTAAAACTATTTTATATAGTTATAATTTAGATTACGTCTCTTCAAAAATGTGGTCTATTCATTGACTTAGATCATTGTTATTTGAGGGCTTCACCTAATGGTTTATACAGCAACGGTCTTATTGAATTTAAATGTCCTATTTCAGCTTTCGGAATAGATTTTGATACGGCCTTTCGACAAAAAAAAAGTTAAAGGTTATAAATTCAGTGATTCAAGTGTAACATTAAAT
This sequence comes from Parnassius glacialis, assembly GCA_033319125.1. NCBI lineage: Eukaryota > Metazoa > Arthropoda > Insecta > Lepidoptera > Papilionidae > Parnassius > Parnassius glacialis. The sequence goes on from JAVANC010000018.1 coordinate 24,850,912, forward strand.
CAAAATAATGACTGGTTTTACCAAATCGAAGTCCAGCTTCATTTAGCAAATAAAAATGTCTGAATACTTGCCATAATATGTATTGGCCCAGATTAATGCATTAAAAGTACAAAAAATTTACAAATACGACCAATTTTAGATTTTCAATATGTTACCCAAGTTACAAGCTTTTTATGAAAAGTGTGTACTGCCTGAAATTATCGAATCGAGAAAAGTTCGGTCAATGCCGTCGCAGAAAATATTTTTCTTATAAAAAATATAGTAATTGACTGTAAGTACCGATTAAAAAATATTAGTTACATTTGGTTGTTATATTTATTAAAACAGGTTGCAACCGTTTATTCATTTATACCACTATTCTACCGGTAGTAGACATAATCGATTATTAACATTCGATTACAGCGTAACAATTAAAATATTTATGTGTACTTATTTTGACACTAAATTTCATAAATAATGAATAATATATCAAAATGGTATATAATAATAAATAATAAATTATATAATAATAAATTAATAAGATAACATTAAAATGACACACCAAAAAATATTCCATCCACTGAAGTCCATCCTAAGAAAACTTTGTATTATGGAAGTTCAAGATCGTTTAGTCGCCATACTCACAGTATTATAGTGCGAGCGAGTGAATAGATATGAAAGAAAGTATCGGTCGCGTAACTTGCCGCCCGCTCGGTGCGTAAAATACCTAAATTTGCGAAACGCCGAAATGTAAGAGGGCTCTTAAAGACAACGCTTCTTACATGAATCATCCATCTCATTTATATTGTTAGACGTATATATTCATAGTTATTTATATGTACTATTTATATATGTATGTTTATGTATGTATGTGTATATTTGTATATATGTATAAATAGGAGATATTTCTACAGTTTATTAATTGTATATATTAGTAAAATGTATATATAACGTAATTAATTACCATTTTTATTTTGTTTTTATTCTATATTGCTACACCTACTTCAAATTCTCACCACTCCATGGGTTCACTGGTAGAGAATGCCTCAAGGCATAAAGTCCGCCCTTTGTATTCTTTTAGAGTTAGGAATGCAATAAAGAATGAATAAATAAATATCCGTCCGGATGAGAGGTCAGCAGAAAGTCCAACAGGGAAGGTGCATGATCCTCTTCTAAAATCTTAGTAGGCGAAGTAACCAGTTGTGTCAGACCATATGCCAAGGCAAAGTCATAAACAGATCTCCCCGCATGCTCCCCTCCTCTGATGTTTGACAGGGATCGCCGTGGCTTTATCGCTCTGCTTGCCCCGTGCAGTATGAGCACGTTTTAATATATATGGCTGGCCCATTGCCACTTCAGCTTACTAATCAGTTGGGCTATGTCAGTCACTCTGGTTCTACTGCGGATATCCTCATTTCTAAGTTTATCACGCAGAGAAACTCCGAGCATAGCCCTCTCCATAGCTCGCTGAGCAACATTGAGCCTTCTCATCCGGCCAGCAGTGAAGGACCACGTCTTAGTTCCATAGGTCATCACTGGCAACACGCACTGGTTGTACAGTCTCGTTTTCAAGCTTTGAGGAATATCTGACGAGAAGATGTGCCGTAATTTCCCGAACCCTGCCCAACCGAGTTGAATCCGCCGATTGACCTCTCGGTCGAAGTTGGACTTACCTAGTCGGACTATTTGTCCCAGGTAAACATACTCGTCAATAACTTCGAGTTTAGTGCTCCCAACAATTACCGGCATAGGTGTGACATGGACATTAAACATGATCTTTTTTTTGTCCATGTTCATCTTAAGACCTATCCGTTCGGAGACACTTTTGAGGTCATTGAGCATAGTGCTCAATGACCTCAGTAGTGTCTCCTCCAGCGATTCTGCCATTAGGACTATATCGTCGGCATATCGAAGGTGAGTGATGTACTCGCCATTGATTTTAATACCGTATCCTTTCTAGTCCAGTTGCTTGAAAACGTCTTCCGATGCAGCGGTGAAGAGTTTCGAGTATATAACGTCGCCTTGTCTTACACCTCTCTGCAGTTGGATAGGTTTCGTACTCGGATAGCCATCGTAGCCCTACTGTACAAACACTTCAGCACTTCGATATACCGGTAGTCGACTTGGCACCGCTGAAGGGACTGTAGCACTCATAGTCCACATACGCAAGGCAAAGTGGGCAGATTGTACACTTCTGTCTGTACAATTTCTTCTATAAAACCGAAGGGTGTGTATGAGGTCTATGGTACTAAAGCCTTTTTGGAAACCGGCTTGTTCGGGAGGCTGTAAGTCGTCGAGTCTGCGTGCGAGACGATTCGTAATGACTCTCGAAAACAGCACGTAGAGGCGGCTCAGAAGGGAAATCGGCCTGTAGTTCTTCAAGAGAGCGTTATCGCCTTTCTTGAAGAACAAGATCACCGCACATCTGCTCCACTCCTCCGGAGTAGTCCACCATGGAGGACGGAATTAAGAGGTTTCTGAAGGACTTCAAGTACCGGTTTTCCACCCGCTTTCAGAAGCTCCGCTGTAATTTCATCCTCGCCCGGGGACTTGCCGTTTTTAAGGTGCTGGAGAGCCATTCTAATCTCGCTCAGACCAACGTCCGGGATTTCATCGGAATAATGTCGGATAAGATTCGCTCTTGGATTGTTACTCACACTTGCGTGTGGCTCCAACGATGATGTGTACAGCTGCCCTTAGAACCTCTCAATCTCACTCAAATTCTAGGCACTGAAAACGGTTTCGTAGCTCGAGCTGAAAGGTTTCGGGACTTTGGATTAGAGCACGAGGGGGACGGAGCGTTGACTTCATTAGACGTTACCTCTCCAACTTAACGTTTAGGTTCAGTGTGCCTCTCACTATTCGGTGATCGCTGCCGGTTTTCACCCTCGCGATCACTGAGACATCACTGAACAGTTGTGGTCTGGTCGTCATAATGAAGTCAATCTCATTTTTTGTCGAACCGTCGGGGCTCAACCAGGTCCACTTCCTGTGGGACCGCTTCTGGAAGAAAGAGTTCATCATAAAGAGTCCCTCTTTCTCCATGAAGTCGGCCAGCTGCTGGCCCCTTGGGTTCCGTTGCCCTATTCCGAATTTCCCTACTTTCAGCTCATCGTTCTCTCTTGTGCCTAGTTTTGCATTGAAGTCTCCCATTAACACCGTATAGTGGGTTTTGGAGGAATGCATGGCTCTAGAGATATCCTCATACTTTAATTTTTTGTCTTTTATATGGCTCCATGCCTTGGACGGGGGATATAATATGTCTACTCGTTATGTCAAACGGGGAGCACTTCTCCCCGTTGCAGTGCTTTGGCATAAGGACAAGATAATTTTATCCCTTGTCAGTAGATATAATCGGTGGATAATTTTTTTGTCCCCAGCCCATGCTAGCCGTTTACAAAAAATTGTTTTTTTGCCGCCATGAGTTATATTAGTATTTTTGATACAATATGCTTTATAAATTACTAGCTCGCCAGGCAGACGTTGTCCTGCCCTTTCCAACGACCCTTCCTATAAAAATCCTTAAGTTCGCAATAAAAATTTTTGAAGATCATTTATCGGGATAAAAACTATCCTATCTCTCAAGTTGGACCAAAATGCATACAGTGTGCTAAATTTCATTGAAATCAGTTCAGTAGTTTAGGAGTCCATCGCGGACAAACAACGTGACACGTAATTTTTAAATATAAAGATTACGTAGGTCACTCAATAAGTTTTGAGATGCTCCAAATTTAAAAATGGAACGCACCCGTGTTATATATGTTCCTGAAAAGCAAATTTATTTAAAAATAGAACTCCATAAGTCAATTGCTCAATATTAAAAAATAAAACAAAGTTCTATTAATTTTCCTGCAACGCTGCCCGCGCTTTTCATTTAAAACGATGGATCTTAACCGTGAACATTTGCGCGCTATGATATATTATGATTTGAAATTTGGTTTAACCGAACAATTAAGTTTACAACGGTTACAATCAGCATTAGGGGACTCAGCTTCATCATGCGCAACAATTTTTAGGTGGTTTGCTGACTTAAAAAGGGGTAAAATTAATATTAAAGATGACCAAAGAACCGGGGCGCCGCAAACAGCAGTAACGGCGGAAAATGTATGGACTACTGAAATGTTGGTGCGAGAAGACCCACGAATCACATATACGGACATCGAAAAGATTGTAGGCATTAGTTCGGGGGCATTCATACCATCCTACATCAACATTTTGGAGTGAGGAAGCTTTGTTGTCGATGGATCTCACGTTTGCTTTCCGAAAGCGAAAAACAAACTCGTGTAGATTGGTGCCATGAAATGCGTCTACGTTTTGAAAACGGGGCATCTAGGCATGTTTCAGAAATCGTTACTGGTAACGAGACATGGATCCGGAAAGTAAAAGGCAATCATCGGTAAGGGTCTACTCAGAAGGAAGGTTACCGGCAAATCTGCAAAGACCACGCAACGTCCGCAAAAAAAGGTGGCTAGTTTTTATTCGCGGAGCGGACATTTGTCGACGTCAATGCTGGAAAATTGTAGGTCAGTCAACTCTGAACGGTATACATAGGCTGCACTAAAAGTATCGGGAATGGAATATTTCCACTGTTCCTGTCATATTAAAATCTTTTTAATTGAAAACTCCTTGGTTTTAAAAATCGAATACCATTTATTTATTTAAAGAAAGATTCTCTTTCTTGTCACAAGGTTTTGTCCAACTTGTTTAGTCGTTGAGAAAATGGAATTGACTCGAGAAAATTCAAGAGCGATGATTTATTATGACTTTCGAAGTGGTTTAACACAAAAACAGTGTGTTCACCGGATGATTTCTGCATTTGGTGATGAAGCCCCATCCAAAACCACAATTTATCGCTGGTTTGCTGAATTTCAACGTGGACGTGTCAAGCTCAGTGATGACCCCCGTCAAGGTCGTCCAAAAACTGCAGTCACTCAAGAAAACGTTGATGCTGTGCGTAAGCTGATTGAGAAAGACCGACATGTGACATACCGCAAAATTCAGGCAACTTTAGACATTGGCATGAGTCAAATACAAATAATCTTGCATGAACAATTAGGTGTAAAAAAGTTGTTTTCCCGATGGATACCGAATTCGCTTTGTGAAGAGCAAAATGCGGCTCGCGTTACTTGGTGCGTCAAAACTCTCGAAAGATTCTACGCAGGATCCTCAAATGCTGTATACAACATAGTATCAGGTGACGGATCCTGGATATATGCGTACGAACCCGAAACAAAGAACCAGTCACGAGTTTGGGTGTTCGAAAATGAGTTAAAGCCAACAAAAATTGTTCGTTCACGGAGTGTTGCAAAAAAAATGGTGGCCACATTTGTCTCCAAAACCAGCCATATTACGACTATTCCTCTTGAAGGACAAAGAACGGTTAATGCAGAATGGTATGCTAGCATTTGTTTGCCACAGGTCGTTTCTGAACTCCGTAAAGAGAACTGCTACCGCCGCATCATCCTCCATCACGACAATGCGAGTTTTCACACCGCACACAGAACAAAAGAGTTTTTAGAGCAAGAAAACATAGAATTATTAGACCATCCGCCGTACAGCCCCAACCTAAGCCCTAATGATTTCTATAATTTCCCTAAAATAAAGAATAAACTGCGTGGACAGAGATTTTCATCACCTGAAGAAGCTGTGGACGGCTACAAAACGGCCATTTTGGAGACCCCAACTTCCGAATGGAGTGGTTGCTTCAATGATTGGTTTCATCGTATGGAAAAATGTGTCAAATTTCGCGGAGAATACTTCGAAAAGCAATAAATACATTTTTAAATAGTAATGTTGTGTCACTTCCTTGATTCCCGAAATTTTCAGTCTCGTACTACAGTTGCATTACCCAAAGCCTTTCAAGCTGTGCGGGAGGGAAGACCAAAGACCGGGCTTCGGGGAATCATGCTGCATCACGATAACGCCTCTTTACATACCTCCCTTAGAACAACATCATTTATTGAGGAATCTGGTGTTGAAACTCTAAGTCACCCACCCTACAGCCCTGACTTAGCTCCTTGTGATTTCTTTTTGTTCCCAAGAGTCAAAGAAAATATAAAAGGCAAATTTTTTTCAAGCGCCGAACAAGCCGTGGCTGCCTACGAAGAAGCGATTTCCGACCTGTCAGATCAAGACTGGCAAAAGTGTTTACAGAGTTGGTTTAGGCGAATGGAACTTTGTACAGAGCATGATGGAGAATATTTTGAAAAGATGTAAAATAAATATTAATATGTATCTAGAATACTTTTGTATATCTTAAAAGTTATAGAGTAGTATTAGTATTTGGGACTGCCTCGTTCGTCTAGTGAATGTAAACACGGTTGTTGATCATGAGGTCTCAAATTAAAATTATGTTAGTTAAACAGCATAAATAAACACCTCCTTGGGGGAGGCCTATGTTTAGCAGTGGACTTGTGAAGGGCTGTAATGATGATGATGAATGATGAAAAACAACATAAAAAACTACACTATGACATTAATTTAAATATTTTCCGGGCCAGTTTGTGACACCTGTTATACACGTATGTGTGTAGGTATACGCAGTGCCTCATGATTGGACAGTGGCTTATTACTACTGACAAGATTCATTGACGTATTAAAACGTGAAAACCGTAAGTATGCGCTAGCACAAACAACCTTGATGCACTGCAAAATCGCGGGAGTCAGTTGTATCACTCTGAAGGCATTATAATACTGAACTCGGAGAACATTAATAGCCCGCTGCGTATAGTTAACCCAGAAATTACACGTGTACATTGTTTGGCAGAAAACTTTAAACAGTGAAATTTTAACTCCTGCGTTACACCTAGCAAATCTGCGAGCCAACATGTTGCAGCGGACTGCCATCGTCCTCATTTCATCATGTCATCCTTCAAGTCTTCGGTAAATATGGGGTCAAGGCACTTGAAGAACTACACTCTCTTAAGAGCCACCCCGTTTAAATTTACTGGTAGAACACAAGCCACTTTACGTTCTTTCGCTTGAAATGCCATAAGCTCGCTCTTCCTTACATTATAAATAAGGCCATGTGATTCCGCAAACTGCTCACAAACTAAGATTAATTTTCTGAGAGCAGTGATCGGTGGACTCAGCAGCACCATGTCATCAGCATCTGATGCTATTGACACAGTGTCCGTCAAGAGAGCATCCGACCCGTATGCTGCTGAGTTCCACTAATCCACTATCAGCTGGTTAATGTACAGGTTAAAAAGTAAGGGAGAAGTCAAACCACCCCGTATCACCTTACATTTCAACCTGTACTCATCAGAAAATTGTCCAAGCCACTTAACCTGATTAGTCTGATGACCATACCAGTACTTAAATATGTTGACCACATTGGCGGGCACACCAGCGTCAGTCAGTTTAGCCCAGAGTATATCGTATCTAACCAGGTCAAATGCCTTCGACAGATCAAGAAAAGCAGCATATACACATGTTTTCCTACTTGTGTAGTACTTGACAATGTGCTTGAGTGACATAATCGCACATTCAATTGATAGGCCAGAGCTAAAATCAAACTGGGCATCATGTAATTCTAGATGTTTTTTGAGCTGTCTCTCAAGCAAACCATCAAGCACCTTAGCAGTCACCGTAGCCAATAAGATCGGTCGGTAATTAGCTTTATCGGAAACATCCCCATTAGCTCCACCCCGGAATAGACCGGCTGCCTTTTGTGTTAGTACTACCCGTACCCACAAAGCTGAGCAATGCGGATTCTTTCAGTGATGTTATAATTTTTTGATACAACTTATCTATTATAGCTAAGTGCTCTAAATATTTATTTGTACATAGGTTGCACTAAAAGTATCGGAAATGGAATATTTCCACTGTTCCTGTCATATTAAAATCTTTTTAATTGAAAACTCCTTGGTTTTAAAAATCGAATACCATTTATTTATTTAAAAAAAGATTCTCGGTCTTGTCACAAGATTTTGTCAAACTTGTTTAGTCGTTGAGAAAATGGAATTGACTCGAGAAAATTCAAGAGCGATGATTTATTATGACTTTCGAAGTGGTTTAACACAAAAACTGTGTGTTCACCGGATGATTTCTGCATTTGGTGATGAAGCCCCATCCAAAACCACAATTTATCGCTGGTTTGCTGAATTTCAACGTGGACGTGTCAAGCTCAGTGATGACCCCCGTCAAGGTCGTCCAAAAACTGCAGTCACTCAAGAAAACGTTGATGCTGTGCGTAAGCTGATTGAGGAAGACCGACATGTGACATACCGCGAAATTCAGGCAACTTTAGACATTGGCATGAGTCAAATACAAATAATCTTGCATGAACAATTAGGTGTAAAAAAGTTGTTTTCCCGATGGATACCGCATTCGCTCTGTGAAGAGCAAAATGCGGCTCGCGTTACTTGGAGCGTCAGAACTCTCGAAAGATTCTACGCAGGATCCTCAAATGCTGTATACAACATAGTATCAGGTGACGAATCCTGGATATATGCGTACGAACCCGAAACAAAGAACCAGTCACGAGTTTGGGTGTTCGAAAATGAGTTAAAGCCAACAAAAATTGTTCGTTCACGGAGTGTTGCAAAAAAAAATGGTGGCTACGTTTGTCTCCAAAACCAGCCTCGTTACGACTATTCCTCTTGAGGGACAAAGAACGGTTAATGCAGAATGCTATGCTAGCATAGCTAGACCATTCGCCGTACAGCTCCGACCTAAGCCCTAATGATTTCTATACTTTCCCTAAAATAAAGAATAAATTGCGTGGACAGAGATTTTCATCACCTGAAGAAGCTGTGGACGCCTACAAAACGGCAATTTTGGAGACCCCAACTTCCGAATGGAATGGTTGCTTCAATGATTGGTTCCATCGTATGGAAAAATGTGTCAAATTTCGCGGAGAATACTTCGAAAAGCAATAAATACATTTTTAAATAGTAATGTTGTGCTACTTCCTTGATTCCCGAAATTTTCAGTGCCGCCCTCGTATATACATCACAACAAGAGTTTAATTCTAAGGGAAAATCAGTTTTCCTCAACAATTCATCACAACACTTCATGTAGCTCTGTATGTGGCGGTCATCCCGAACCAAATAATAAAAAATAAATAAATAATAAATATGACAAGAAAATTCATTTTATTCTCTTTCTCGGCTTTTGTTAGCAATATCTTTACTGTTTTTTTGTTAGTTTTGTCATCATTAAGCGGTTTGTTTCATTTCTCACATTTTTAATATGTGATGTAACTTAGATTTGAGCATCATCAAAAGGTTTGTGTATCTTAATTCTCCTAGTGGCTGGTAGAACTTGATTATTAAAAGTAGTATTTTTTTGAGAAACATCGGTTTGGTCATTTTCTGGAACTTTAAGAGAGTTTGCTCGTCAATTAATAGAGAGGGCGAAGCTTCTAAAGATCTAATATTTTAATTTATTTTTTACAATTAACCATGGTAAACAAAAATTCAAATAAATACTGTCGAGAGCATTGAAGTATAATGTATATGTATACTAACTCAATGGTCGAGAGCATTAATTTACGCCCGTGACCTTTAGTGATTAATAACGTCGTCCTAGCCACTTCAGGTGCACCACTGAAGCTTTGTTTCAAGACAGATGCTAAGAAACACAGTGAATTCAATAAAGCTCAGTTATTCCCCATTAAAAAACACATTGGTATTCTAAATTTTAACAGTAAATTTAATACGTTTAATTTAAGAGAAGAAGAAGTGATGCGAGAGGGCACTGTTTTTTGTGTGAATTGTGTATTTTTTAACATAATGATAATAAAACATAAACAGGTGGTTATTTGTATAAAAAATAAAACAGTCATTATGTACCAGTGTCGCCGTTTTCATTTCGCCAGCAAACATTTCAAAATGATTTTAAAACAAATTAATTACAATTACTCTTTGGCCTTTCAGCAGAACAATTTTATTTAACTGGTTCCTACAAAAATTTTTCTTAAATTATTGTAATTACGCAAATCGAGCATTTATTTTCATTCCTCTTGTTGCGTGGGCTGCAAGTCTATCAATTAATTATAAACATTCAAGGTGAATATCGATATTGATTTGATATAGCTGAGTCAAACCCTAGCTTATACGCTAGGGTTTGTAAAATATTTTAATGAAAAATGTATTCACCAAAATCATGCAAATTATACATAACATGACTTTTTCCATGATAAAAAATATAAAAGTTAACAAAATAATAGAAAAAAAATCTATATTTTAATCAGTATAGGAATCGTCCTCGGTGCCCACACCCACACCCTCGCCTCAAACCGTCACCAAACCCGCCCCTGTTACCGAAGTTTTTGTATTATAGTTCGGCCGTTCAGAGAATACGTTCCTGACCCGTCGCGATTGAACTGACGACGTAACTTTGTAATGGCGTTGCAGTTACGATAAAAATATTTTTGCTGGTTGTTTACCGTTTTAACAATTGATGAGCATTAAAACAACATTATTATATCAATAATCAATGAATGTTATAATTTTGTGCCCAGCTGAGTGTCAAATAACTTGGTAAACAATATTTTTCTAAATCTATACTGCGCTATTACAAGGTTATGTCAGCGCTTTATATTTGTAGTGCTGTGCTAACAATAACAGGCAATAACAGTATCGTAATCTGTTCTTATACTGTTATACTTTATAAAATAATACGTTTTGTTTTTCTTTTTAAGAATTTGAAAATAATGGACTAGTTTTATTTTTATATTTAATAAAAGTTATCTTAACTTTTATTAAATATAAAAATAAAACTACGACCAAACCGAACGCGCGAAAGAAAGTAGCATTTTTATATTTAGGTTGAAAATGGTAACCCCAAATGGCGTTATGGGCCGCCATTTTGTGACGCAAAAACAGTCGTCTGTTGTCGTTTCGTGCGCATAGACCACGTTCTTCAAGTGTTTTCGATCTGTTTTTATTTGATTACCCGGCTTTCGTTTAATGGACTGTTTCTGCTTTTCAAACTGACATCGGCGCTAAATCGGACTTCGATTGTATTTTGTATTGCGTTCTTTTTACTTTTGGTGCATAATAATGCCTAAACGTGGACAAACATTGAAAAGTGGAGCCCGTGAGTTAATCATCAAGCTGCAAGATTACTTTGAGCGGGAGCGGCAAAATGGCGAACCCCTGTTACCTGCCGAACAATTACAAGAACGCGTCTCTCAGGCGCTTGGAGTTAGCAAACGAACGATAACAAATATTAATAAAGAAAAGTTCGGCTCTACTGGCACGGAAGATAATATTTTACGTACTCCGAAGAAGAAACGTAGAACTAAACCCGTGACAGATATTCACGCCGATGCAATCAGAAATCATATATATGGTTACTATTCCAGAAATGAATATCTCAACAGGAAGAAGCTTTTGGCATCGTTAAGAGAAGCTGGACTGTTTAGCGGGGGTAAAACTGCTTTAACCAAATTCTTAAAAGATATTGGTTTTTCGTATAAAAAAGACAAAAGAAAAATTTTATTAGAACGTTACGACATAATTTTAAAACGGATAAGTTTTTTGAGAGAAGCAAAAAATATTGATAACTGGGATAATGTCGTGTTCATTGACGAGACATGGCTAAACGCCAATCACACGGTTTCCCGTTCTTGGACGGATGACACACAAGCGTCGACGTCGAAAGTACCAATGGGTAAGGGGGCCCGTCTGATAATATGCCACGCAGGTTCTGCAAAATACGGCTTTGTGGAGAACGCGTTACTGGCATTTCAATCAAAAACCACAAATGACTACCACGAGGAAATGAATGCCACTCACAATTTCTTGCCTCGGAGGCGTTCCTTGAGCCGAGGAAAGAGGTAGAAATCACTAGGAGCTAGACCTGGCGAATAGGGAGGGTGTTCGAGCAGTTCGAATCCCGTTTCTTGAATGGCAGCCATCGCAACTGCGGCTTTGTGAGCCGGTGCGTTGTCTTGGTGAAACAGCACTCCAGCTCGCAGTTTGCCGCGTCTTTTTTCCTTAATGGCCTCCCGTAATCTTCTTATATGGTCTGCGTAGTAAGCGCCCGTAATAGTGGCTCCCTTTTCCAAATATTCCACCATAATTATGCCTTGAGCGTCCTAAAAAACAGATGCCATAACCTTTCCCGCCGAACTTGAAACTTTGAATTTTTTTGGCGTCGGTGAGGAGGCTCGCTTCCAAGTCATCGATTGTTGTTTCGTTTCAGGATCAAAATGGTGGATCTAGGTCTCGTCCATAGTCACAAAACGGAACAAAAAATTTTCTTGATCTGCTTGGAACTTTTCGTGATTGGCCCTCGAAATGTCAACTCGATTTTTCTTTTGCTCGTCGGTTAACATTCTGGGTACCCAACGTGCAGAGACCTTTTTCATATGCAACTCGTTCGCAAGGATTCTTTGAACGCTGCCATATGAGATCCCTGTGACCTCAGCTATATGCCTAATGGTCACTCTTCGATCTGCCAACACAACATCTTCGACTTTTTTCACGTTGTCTTCAGTGAGGGACGTGGATGGGCGTCCTTCGCGATGTTCATCTTCAGTGGATGTTCTGCCCAGTTTAAACTCCTTGGCCCAGCGTGCAACTGTAGAATATGGAGGAGCAGAGTCCCCCAATGTTTCCACAAAGTCACTGTGTATGTCTTTTGAAGACATTTTTTTCAAACAGAGGTACTTGATGACAGCTCTAATATCGTTTTTCTCCATGTTGATGTTATCTCTTTGACAGTTCGTATTTAAATGAATGTATCTCCCGGAAATCGTGATCTATTTATATGATGTTTTTAGGCTGACGTAGTGAGTATATAAGCAAGCAAAAAATATTTTTTTTGGATTTTTATGCGGACCTGAAGTAACCGATTATCATTAGTTTTGGATCACCCCTCGTATAATTATACATGTAGGCGTCGATGATGATGAAGACACCACCTCCTCAAGCGAATCGGAGTCTGATTAATATTCTGTACGCACATTCAATTCAATGTACTTTGTTGCATAGAAATACAGATTGTAACTTTGTAACAAAGAATAAATAAAACAATTTTATTATATTAATATTACCTTTTTTTGGTTTCCACTTAAATTACTAAAATATAAATTTTAAATGAATCCGCCAATTTAAAACGAAAATAATCTTAAAAATAACGCGGCGGTTCATTTTGGAGGAACGGTAACGAACTCAGTGTTATGTTGTGCCCATCACTAGTCGTGACTAACTGATAGGTGTCAGGAACGCATTCTCTGAACGGCCGAACTATAGTAGTATAGTTGTAGTACGAATGGGTCTTGAACTTGAATTAACGCTCCCTAAGTGAGTGCACTCCACATAGACTTAGCGAATGATTAGCACAAGGCGTTTTTTACGTGGTAGAACTATGCTGCACCTATATTAGTAGTATAGTTGTACAAATGGGTCAGCTTGACCGGGGAAGGACCACGCTCTCACAGAATACAAGCGTGAAATAGCAGCTTAACACTGCTGTGTTTCGTATGGTGAGTGTAGAGAACCGGAGACACTTTTTACTGGAAAAGAGGCATTCCATCATACTCCTCACGGGTGACAACGCTCCTGTATTTCGATTCTTTAATGAGGGTAGATGTAGATGTCTATGGGTCACAGCAACCACTTACCATCAGGTGGACTGTGTGCTCGTTTGTCACCCGATCCTATAAAAACAAAATCTTATCCTTAGCGGCAGATCTGCTTTTCCTCTGAAGAGCCGTCGAGCTGCGCGGATGCCATAACCAGTGTGATATGTCAAGCGATGAATTATTACATCCCCTTTGCAGACATGCCTATTGGTGGTAAAGCTGGCCCATGGTTTAACTCCGTGTGCGGTCGCGCTGAAAACCACAAACATAAGGCGCATTTATTGTGGGTCGATGCTCGAGACCGTAAAGCTCCGGACGTTAGCCTTAAGAAAGGAGCCTTTAACCAAGATGGCAAGTCCTGCAAAAAGGCATTACGCCAAGCCAGTTTCGACCGCATTAAACGTATCGGTACAAAGCTCTCTGTCAAACCATCTGGCAGTAGAGCTTTTTGATCTCTCGCCAAAGTGGTGGGGACAAACTCCTGTTGGTCTATACTGTCTCCGCTGGTAAAATCAGATGGCTTACTGACGCATGCGCCTAAGGAGAAAGCGGACTTATTTACTTCTCTTTTTGCTTGCAATTCACGTATGAACAATAGCAACAGCGTACCATCTCAATTACCTCACTACGGTAACTCTATGTCAGAGATCCGTATCACCAACATACTATATAGTTAGTCTGTGACAAGCTTGCTTACAATTATTAGTATCCTCTTAGTAGTCTGTGATATTTATCTATCTAAGAGGGGTGGGAGTTTTGGCGAGAACTTGACCGGCGGCAGTTTGCAATGCAATGGTTTGAAGTGAACTTTGATATGTAAAAGTGGTGCGATTTTGCGTATTAAGTGTTTGCGCATGTGAACTATTAGTGGAAACAGTGAAACAAGTGCTCTGATGGTGCGGTGATTCTCAAGATGAGGTGTCTGTCTGCTTAGGCGCCTTGAGATATCATCGCCAACTGTAAGCTGTATGCTAGCTCAAGTTGTTGTCAAAATCTTCCAAGGGCTGCACAATGTGACGCATCAACATATTGTGAAGCAGTGTACTAAACGTAGTGGTTATATTCTCTTTGCAGTGTACTATGAAAAATAATTATACAATGTAACTTCAGGTTCAGCTAGAACCCAGAGCCGTAAAGCCAGTAATAAAAAATATTTGTCTATGATATGATGTGTACACAAATCACAAACAAAAGGTCAATCCATAGCTAGTATACAGTTATCTGTGATCCATAGGCTCAATCAATTTATTTTGAAAAATGCGAAATATGTTCAATAGTTATTGTGGATATGACATTTTTCTAAATGCTTATAAATATACTTCAATTTATTTGTTAGTTTCATTAACTGTAACTGTTTTTTCTGTAATTTGTGTATGGTTGTATGAAAACCCATTACTTTGTAAGGTATGTTGTGGACGAGTTTTGAATTATGCGTCTTTTATAATTTTGAAATGTATTTACATTTAGTATAATTATAATTTTATTCGAAGTTATATATAATATAAATTGCATTTGTATATAGTTAGACAAATAAATTTTTCAACAATAGTACATAAAACTTAAATAACGTGCGTTGTCTTATTACTTTAAAAATTAATAATTATTATTACTTTCAGTTTATATTTAAGAAAAGTATACATTCAAATGTAATTAGTGCCAATGAAAGTATTGAAAATTATCAGTGTTCTAATAAAGACATTTTTGAAACTTTAGAACAAAAAAATAAAGAGTCAATGGAGAACTGAAAAGCATATTGTTTTGCTTCCAGTAATGTTTTTAAAACTTGCCTAAGAGTGTTTGTTTAACTTATTCAAAAGAAATCAAATGCAAAAAAAATGACATTTTGTTGAAATGCACAACAATGTAGTAAATAAACCTAGACAGCAATAAGTTTCTTTTTTTATTACAAATATCCTACTGTTGACGAACAGGTAGCCTTATTCCATTCCTTTTTAATTGTTACTAGATGTCCCTCGCGACTTCGCCCGCGTGGAATTTACTACGATTTCATAGGTTTTAATTTTTTGCGCGGAGCCCTAATTCTTTTCTTTACCTAATATAAAAGTATCCTAAGTTACTCCTTATAACATCAGCTATCTGCCAGTGAAAGTCCCATCAAAATCGGTCCAGCCGTTTCGGATATTAACCGGAACAAACAGACAGTCAGACAGACAAAAATTTAAAAAATTGTTTTTTTGTTATTAGTACCGTATATACTTTCATATGCATTTAGTAAAAAGCTGTTATTTTAACATTACAAACAGACACTTCAATTTTATTTATTTGTATAGATATGATAATCATGCTACTGTTCGACCAGTGCGCGTTAAGCATCCTCCATCTCTATGGTTGAATGACGAAATAAAACAAATAATTGATAAGAAAATTCGAGTTAAAGCAAAATACAAGTCAGATCCTAGTGATGCAAATAAAGAGAAATATAGATTGATACGGAATCGTTGCAACGTTTTGTTTATAGGATAAGGGTGACAAACGAGCACACAGTCTACCTGATGGTAAGTGGTTGCTTTGGCACATAGACATCTACATCTATCCTCGATTACGAATCAAAATGCAGATGCGTTGTTACCCGTGAGGACTAAGATTGAATGCCTTGTTTCCAGTAAAAAGGGTCTCTGGTTCTCTACACTCACCATACGAAACACAGCAGCGTTAAGCTGCCATTTTACGCTGGTATTCTGTGAGAGCGTGGTCCTTCCCCGGTCGAGACGACCCATTCGTGCTATAACTATACCAGTAATATAGCTGCAGCATGGCTCTACCACGTATAAAACGTGTATAGAAATGCAACGACGCCATATTCATGAATTGGTTCGTGACCCTGACCCTGCTAGGGTCTGAAAATTCCTTAAGTCTTTAGGAGTTGGGAAGAGGAGTGAAATCCTAACACACCATAATATTGATCTCAATCAGCTTAATCAACACTTCGCTACGTCTTGCATTGATTACGAAGCAAAGCAAAATACTTTGAATGCCCTCTCTCTAATAATACAAATTGACAGTTGTGTTGTTAAGAGAGCCATTCATTCGAATTCAGTAGGCGGTGGCTGTATTAGTCGTAAAATGATCATTCCTCTCCTGGATCTTCTTATCCCTGTAATTACTTCCATCTTAAACAATTCCGTGACAACTGCTTCTTTTCCCTCTGCTTGGAAAGAAGCCATCGTGATTCCTCTTCCTAAAAAGACCAATCCGAAATGTTTTTCTGATTACCGGCCAATTTCGTTACTTCCTTTCTTATCTAATGTGTTAGAACGTCTGGTGTTCAAGCAACTAAGTTCTTATCTACGAGAACATAACCTCCTTAATCCCTTGCAAACCGGTTTCAACCCTGGTCACAGTATGACTACAGCACTTTTACAAATTACTGATGACATTCGTTATGGTATGGAAAGTCAAAAATTGACAATACTAACTTTGTTAGATTTCAGCAATGCGTTTAATACAGTCGATTTTGATATCTTGTTAAATATATTGCACTCTCTCAACATATCTCTTGCTGTAGTGGACTGGTTTCGTAGTGACTTGTTTGGGCGCCGACAGAGTACGAAGGTGACACTGAAAGTTCTTAGAAAATCAAAAACTGAACAAACTAGCAAGTTATTAGCTTTATTATATCTTTTCAAAATAGTGTCCATTTACATCAATACATCGCTGCATCCGATGAAACCACTGAGAAAAGCACTTTACCCACTCGTCCTTAGGGGTCTCTTCGACGGCATTTTGAAACACAGCCACTGCTTTCTCGGCGTCCATAAAATTTGCCTCGAAGGTTACGTCTCAGGAAATTAGCATACAGGAAACGTTTTCTTTATTTTCGGAAATAAATAAAAATCGCAAGGTGCGAGGTCGGGGCTATAGGGCGGGTGACCCAGTAATTCCACGTCTGACGTCGCCAAGTAGTGGATTGTTTGCTTGGCGGTGTGCGACGAGGCGTTGCCGTGCTGAGGGAGGATCCTACTGCGAGGTCGTTTCTCCCGAACTTTTTCCAAGACAAGTGGCAAACAATTGTTGTGTACCACTCTGCAGTAACTGTTTTTCGATCCTCTAAAACAATTGTTGACGTGAACGTGGTCACCATCTTTTTTCCAAGTTTCGACCTCTCCTTACTTTAGTTGACAACTCCTCGGAAGGAAACACCCAGATATCAGACTGTCTCTTAGTTTCAGGATCAATAAGAAATCCAGCTTTCGTCACCCGTAAGTATGTCGAACACAGCATTTGAGTCACCTCCGTTGAATGTTTGAACCGTTTCACGACACCCAAACAACACGGTGGAGTTTTCGGGCCTCTGTTAAATTATGAAGTATCCACCGGGCACAAAGCTTCCTGACCGCTAAATGTTCATGGAGGATTTTGAGCAATTGACTCATACCGATGCCTAAGCTTGTCCAAATCTGCTGATAAGTCACTCTTTTGTCAGTCTATATCATACGCCCAATACGCACTATACTGATGTTATCTTCAGTCGGCGCCGTGGAAGGCCGTCCTTCACGCAGATCATCGGTGAGATTAGTGCGGCCAAGTTTAAACTCATTAAACCAGTTGTAAACAGTGGCACAAGATGGGGCTTCATCGTAAAAGGCCAATCGAAGTCTATCATAACTTGTTTTCTTTTTTTTTTAACTTTGTTCACTTAAATGGCATCGAAAGTCGTCGTCGTCGAAAATAAAAAATCATTGTACGAAATTTTTTTCGCGTTAAATTCATACTGACGTGACACAGACAATTTTCAATTTGCCGCCAAATCGTAAACAAATTAATAAAATACATACACAATAATATTGGCAGAGTTCAATTTTTAAAATTTGAACTTTATTTTTTATTATATCGTTTACAAGTGGCCAATTCTAAAAACTTTCAGTGTCGCCCTCGTATTCAAGTACAGGATGTGTATCCCTCTTGGACTGCTACTGTTGCCGGCGTCCCACAAGGTGTTGTTGTCTCCTCTCTTGTTTGCAATTTTTATAAATTAGTTTATTTTATTATTAAGTAATCAACTGTCTTCTTCTTACCACTTGTATTTTTTTTTATAGAATAAGGGTGACAAACGAGCACACAGTCCACCTGATGGTAAGTGGTTGCTGCGGCCCATAGACATCTACATCTATCCTCTATTACAAATCAAAATGTAGATGCGTTGTCACCCGTGAGGACTAAGATGGAATGCCTCATTTCCAGTAAAAAGGGCCTCCGGCCACCTGCACTCACCAAGCGAAACGCAGAGGTAAACCTCTACTTCACGCTGGTTTTCTGTGAGGTTGTGGTACCACCCCGGTTCGAGCCGGCCCATCCGTGCGACAGCAAACGCTGCCGCGTGGCTCTACCACTGTCTAAAACCCGACGATCTTCAAATTTACACTCAATCTACTCTGGATGATTTACCGAAAGCTATTGACACAACGAACGCTGATCTGGCTTGTATTTTCGACTGGTGTAAATCTTATGGATTATCCATTAATCCCACTAAAACTCAAGCAATAATTATTGCTAGATTGAGATAAGTCGCTAGGATTGATCTTCACTAAAGTTGCGCTTGCTCAATCCCTACTTCTGTCTATTCTTGACTATGCTAATGTTTTCTATCAGGACATTACCGAAGCGCAGTTAAATAAACTTGAGCGTAATCAAAATGTATGCTTACGATTCATATTTGGACTCCGTAAATATGATCACATTTCAGAATTTCGTAAACGTCTCAAGTGGGTGCCGATTCGCCTTCGCAGGAATACTTACATCCTTTCTGCTTTATACAACATACTGTTCATTCCCTCTACTCCAGTTACCTGAAAGACCACTTTGAACTCGTTTCCTCCTCTCAGGATCGTCATCTACGTTCCACTAGACAATTTTTTGTTTCGTATTCCAGCACATTCATCCTCCTTCTTCAATAAATCTTTTTCGTTCACAGCTGTATCTACGCTTGTGGAACTCCTTGCCTTTACTAATTCGACGTGCTCAGTCCCTATATTCCTTCAACAATCTACTCAAAACTTATTACTTGGTACTCTAATATTTCCCATCATATTTCCCCCGGCCTTAATTGTATCTCTCCTACCTATCCTCAACCGTAATCATCTTGTGTGTATTTATGTACTTATAATTTTTTATAACTTGATTGTCAAAATGTACACCTTACCTATTTTTGCAATTTGATGTAAACAACAGTTCTTTGCTAATTAAGGGTTCTGTGGAAGAAATCGCACCCAGAGCGATAATACCGCTTATTATATCTTGTATATATTTATTTCATTTTGTCTCTTTCTAATGTGTATTAGTGTACAATAAAGAATATATTAATTGATTGATTACACACCTCATAACCATAACATAAAAAGTGGGATAAGGAAGATAAACCTATGAATCAACAAGTCCAATTAATTCTTATGTGAAATAGAGCCATGGTAGAATGTAAAAGTAGGTATGGTACTTTAGATAAGGTAGAATATCCGAAGAAGTATTTCCATCATCGAACCTACACCTACTTTGTGTTTAGCCCTGTGTAGTGTCTAGTGAACTTGTCATGGGCTGTAATGATGATGATGATGAACATCATCATTACAACCCATGACAAGTCCACTGCATAACATGGGCCTCCCCCCAAGAATTCCACAAAGTATAGTGTGAGCTAGTTGCATCTCTTAACAGGTCGTCACTCCATTAAATGTGGGGTGAAGAGGGTCGCCCTACACTTTACTTACCGACACAAAATTGCTGCTCAAAAATCTTTTTTTCACATCGGTTATCGGTTCTTCGAACTGGTTGTATGTTCCGTTACCACTTCAGCTTACTGATCCGTTTGGCTATGTCAGTTATCCCGGTTCTTCTGCGGATGTCCTCATTGAGTCTGCTCGCAGAAAAATTTCAGACATAGCCCTCTCCATTGCTCGCTAAGTGACCTTAAGCTTCATCATACGGCCAGCAGTAAGGGTTACTTCTCAAATCCATATGTCATCATTTTGCAACACGTACTGGTTGTAGATTTGTTTTCAGTTTTCTGGTATACTTAATCTCCAAACGCTACCCAGCCGAGTTGGATCCGTCGATTGACCTCTCTTTCGAAGTTGGACTTACTTAGTCAGACACTTAAGTAACTAACTAAACATACTCATTGACAACTTCGAGCGTAGTACTCCCAACAACCACCGGCATGGACGCTACCCATGACTTTTGCCTTGTCCATGTTCATCTTAAGACTTGAAGGTATTTCAGAATAGTGGCGAGGTCTGTTAGCGATTCTGCCGTTAACTATATTGTTGGTAGATCAAAGGTAAGTTATGTACTCATTTATGTTGATAGCGTATCCTTTCTAGTAACTTGAAAACGTCTTCCAATGCAACGATGAAAAGTTTCTGGGATATACGTCACTCTATCTTCGTTACCGTCACTTCTCTGCAATTGCATAGGTATTGTACTCGAATAACCGGTTTGTTCGGGAAGCTGGAAGTCGTAGTCTGCTTGCGAGACGATTTGTAATGACTCGAAAATAGCACGTAGACGCGGCTCAGAAGGGAAATAGGATTTTTTAAAATGGGAACCACACTTAAGTTCCACGCCTCCGGAGGAGTGCCATTCATGGGGCCCGTACTATTTGTATTGTGGTATCTGCTTTTACACCTGTTTTCAGAATTTCCGTTGTAATACTACCCTCATCCAGGCCTTGCCGTCCGTTCCGATTTTGCCGACTTACGTCTGGGATATCCCCGAAATAGTACTGGATTAAACCTCGTGGTTCGTTATTCAAATTTGCGTGTGGCCCCAACTGCGTTGTGTAGGTACGGCTATCCGTAGAAATTCTTACTCTCACTCAAAATCTCAGGTGCATCGGAAATGACAGTTAAAAACTGGTTCTTCCCTGCAGACAGATCTTTGACGAAGATTTTTGGAGCCTTTGTTCCGTTCAATCGCTTTAATACCAGCTGTATTGAAGCGCGTAAGTCTCGCCGCAAGCATTTCAAGATCTACCTGTAGTCTACACTGCCACAACTGTTAAAGACTACGGTTTAACGTGTCTTCTAACAGCCATGAGATTAAGAGTATGGTCGCAAAGTTTTGTATTCTACTGCGACAGGTCTTGCAAAGGTTAAGTTCCACCGCATAGACAGTTTCCACGAGCCACGCGCTTGTCATTTATATCGTCCACTGTATTGCAATCTTCTAGCCACTGAGAACGATTATGTAATTCAAATTGAACGTTTTGGTGGCGGAAAATGAGTTTCAGAGGAATGTATGGTTCTGGAGATACCCTTTACCATCTCCTCGTGCTGTGTCAAGATTGGAGAATTAACGTAAAGCCCGCTTCTCACTATGAGATATAATATAACGTTACGGAGGTTCGATTCCGATTAATCGGAAGTTATATATCAGATGTCGATGCATAGCGGCGGCGGCGGCCGCGATTAGCGCCTACAAACAAGTTTACTTGTCGCCCCGGGAACCTCCCTCCCCCCGTGCTTACTGTCGATTACTCTTTAACTTTGTTTTGTTTTGTAGTATGACAATAAAGCTAAAATAAAGTGCCATTTGGAATTATTTCAATGAAGTTTCTGGGAATATGACAAAGTGTAAAAACTATGTGAGAAGATATATTCACGAAAGGGAGGTACGATTACCTGCTTCATTAAATAGTCATTTAGAGTCTGTGCATGCCACTGAATTCGAAGAATTCAACAAATTTGAAACTGGAAATAAAAATACAGTGCAATACCCTTAACAGATTTCTTCTGCCTCCACCTCCGATTCCGGTTCCGGTTCCGACAAACAAAATTTAAAAACTCCGCTTCCGATTTAACCACTTCCGTAACATCCCTAATATAAATTAATATCGCCCACCATACTTTGGGGCTGGCTTTTCACTATGTATTTCACTATATATTATATCCCACAATTGGCTTTCACACTGTGAAATATATCTTATATCCTGTGTGCGTTCATCATTGCATTACCCCTTCTACTCTTCTGCGGCGGTGCGGAACGGTGTGCGGGGTATAGGTGAAATATAATATGAAAATATTGCTCGGTCGATAAAGATAAAGATATTTATTTTATAAAACATGAGTAAAAATATAAAGGTGTTAAAAAACTTAAAAGGAGCTACATGTTTTGCCATTTATGGCGTACAAAAATTATACTTCATTAGTTATATAAGATTAAAACTAACCCTACGGACCTAATTCTAGATGTGCAATTTCAATGGCATCTCCTAAGATTACATTAGAGAAATGTTACAATTCAATATTTAGCTTAAAAAAAATCAATCATTTAAGAAATCAGACAAGCTCTAATAATATTTGGCTATCATATATTTTTTAAGATGTAGCTTAAAAAGTGTAGTAGGCAATTGTTGGTTTTGGGGATTTTATTATATATATGCCGTTCTTGATCTAATTGCGCATAACCTGTTATTATCCTGGCGATTGCGAATTGTAACGTCTGATAGTTTGTTAAACAATTTAGGGTTACTGTGAACGAAGCTTGCTATTTCATATCGATCGAAAAAATATTTATAGTTTGAGATGTAATATATATTATAGCTCAGTATAAACGGTTCCATTTAAAAGTATAGTGACAGATATTAATTTATATCTCGAGACGTAATATATATTATATTATATCCCATAGTGAAAAGCGAGTTTAAGAGTAACTAAATAAAGTACCTAACTCTCGTCGGACGATAAATTCGATACCTCCTTGGGACAGATGGCCGCATACCCGGTGATAGAACAAGTTGCCGGATTAGTTCTTCCGCCTCTCTTCTGATCTCAGATAATCCTGCAATATCCCAGCGCAACTTGCTTATCCCTCCTTCCACGTTCCAGTCCTCAGGTGCGTACATTATTTGTGGCCAGGTCAAGCCGTTTAGGTGACAACCAAACTTCCAACGGAGATGATTAGCACCCCCTGACTAGCAAATACCAGCGTAACATAGCAGCTTAATGCTGCTGTGTTTCGTATGGTGACTGTAGAGAACCGGAGACCCATTTTACTGGAAAAGAGGCATTCCATCTTAGTCCTCACGGGTGACAACAATCTGCATTTTGATCGCTAACGAAGATAGATGTAGATGTCTATGGGCCACAGCAACCACTTACCATCAGGCGGACTGCGTGCTCGTTTGTCACCCTTATTCTATAAAAAAATCACCACTGTGGCCAGGAATAGCGGAGTCGCTTTGGATATTTGTCATAGTTGCCACGCTTGACAAATGCAGATTTTAGTTCAGGAAGATGCTGGGGCTCATTCTCTCTCGTAGGCCGATTTTTACTATAGTTCCCACGCTTAGCAAGCGTGTTGGTGACCGCAGTCTACTTATCGCCTTAAAGCCTGTATATATAAGTACTATCTAATCTTAAAGCGTTAGCTCATGAGTATCTTGAGGTAAACAGAGCTGAAAGTTATAGACTTAATTGAAATTTAGTGTAGACTCGTTGTAAGAATATCACTACACCATATCATCCCGTGTGTGTAGTAAGAGGCGATAGAGGGAAACTGGCAGAAGGGTCTTCGTCATAACGACTAAAAATTAAAAAAAAACTGCAGTTACCAACCCGCTTGCCAAGCGTCGCGACTATTACAAATATCCGTGCTATGGTGTTATCTATGGGGGAGGCCTGTGTTCAGCAGTGGACTTTAATAGACTGTAACGGTACCGGTAATCGAAACTAAGCTTGTGCAATCGCTGCAGAATGTGCCATACATTGCATATTTTTACATTCTTACTAACTTGGCTCACACATCAAGGATAATATTATGAGTGCCTTAGAATGGCTGCCTTTTCAGAATAATAAAGAAAACGTTTTCAGCAAGATGTGATGAAATGAACGACGTTGTCTAAAACGCAGTTTAATGAGAACATTTGGAGATTACGCTTGGGACTTTGGACGAGAAAGTATTTAACATAGAATTATTTAGTATATAAAATATTAATTTTTGAGCTTTGTCTATATTATTAACTTTTTAGTTTTTTTTTAATTAGTATTTATTCACTACAAAAATACATTAGTATTTTTGACGAAACTTAATTTATTTACACTAAATGTTTGAGAAATAAGTTAATTTTTCATGACATCCGAAATATAGTTCTAGTGTCTATAAAAGCAATTTTATCTAAAAGAAATTTTAACTTGTTACGTATTAAGAAATCCAAATTGGACATCTAGAACCCAGACGCAAAAACCGGTGTTGTCATTAAACACTGGCTAAAATAGGAGAGGCAGGCATGTAGCACAAATGACTTAAATGAAGATAATACTTGATTTCCTCTTTTTATATTATACAATTATAATTACAATTATACCGCTACATATTTATGATACCAAAACTATTATAATCACAGGTAATATAGATTTTGATTAGGTATCAAAAACTGTAACACAATTCATTTTATTTATACATAGTGCATTTTGTTTTAGAAACCACTATATAAACAGAGACAATATTATAATATGTTTAACATGATTGACTATAGCACCCCATATATTGTCCAGCAAACATAAGCTGCAGTAGGGTGTATGGAAAGAAATATTCACAAGTCCACAGCTCACAATACGCACCATTAGAAATAAATTATAGACGGTCCTAACCTAACTTCTTCCATTTATCTTGGCATTTGTTCTCTGCATACCTGGAAAAAGATACAAAACTGAGAAAGCGAAATGCCTCTTATTTATGTTTGTTACAGAGTAGAAATGCCAGAAGAAAAAAATCAACATTTTCGTTATAATTGTTTAAAATAAGCCTTTCCCAACCAAAACTTTTGATTCGAGGTGTCAACCTCGAATCTTAATCACACTTCATATCGCGTAACGATAGCCGCTGTATTTAGCGAAATATTTATAACATTTTTAAAATACTTAAAACAGTAAAAGTTACAGCCAATACACGTTCCACTGCTGGGCACAGGCCTCGTCTCATTTCTGAGTGACTAATGCGTGTTGGCGGACTTCACATGCATTCGAAATATTTTTATAACTCAAATTAACATGCAGGTTTCCTCACGATTTTACGAAATCATCACTTAAAACAACTGACCATTACATTTGTGCCCGAAGGGAATCGTATTCGGTTTGCTCGCGTACTGTAAGATTTATTGCGAGTGCTTCGCTTCTGAGCTACCACGGTTTAAATTACTGTTAGTTCTTTGATTGATGATTTGATTCCTTTGGTTATTAAAAACTGACAAACAATCAAATGACAACATATAATATGCAAGCTGTTATTTATTAGCTAATTGTACTAAAACCTATACCATGGATGCTCCTACGTGAGCCCCTATTGCCCGCTCCTAAATCTTCTCTGCTTCGATGTACTACTTTGTTATTAAAAAACTGCATAATTGCATTAATGAACACTACGTAACCAAAATATTTAATATTCGAAACTGAAATACTTTATTTATTTAAAAAAATGTGGTCTTTCAAAAATTTGACCAACACTACAACTACTTTTCAAATATTTAAGAATTTCAAAAAAGAATGAAAGCAGAAATATACTGACAGCAGTTGAGCAAGATAGTGGTGAGTAGTTGGGCTGCGGATTTGGCGGGCTTTGAAATGTGTTGATCTGCATCTGCGATTGATGTGGTGGAGGCGGGTGGGTGGCGAGGGGGGAGACCGGGGGCGCCATGCCAACTGCTCCCCCGCCACCTGCGTTGCTCGGGCTGCCTGTTGTTGAAAGACGAGAAAATGCCGCTAAGGCATCTGGAAAATTCGGCGGTGTGGCAGGAGTATTACATGGCGTTATTAATTGCTGAAACACAAAAATAGTATGATTATTATTTTCAATAACATACTTTGATATTTAAATATAAATAAGTTTGTTTACATTATGAAAAGAAGTTTTATGATGGCGGCGTAACAGAATCAATCACTTCATCTCATTCTTTCCGTGGGTGTCGTAAAAGTCTACTAAAGATTTTTTTTTAAAACGAACGTGCACTTTTTATAGGATAAGGGTGACAAACGAGCACACAGTCCACCTGATGGTAAGTGGTTGCTACGACCCATAGACATCTACATCTATCCTCTATTACAAAAAATACGGTGTAGGTATCCTCTTAGACATGACGAAGGCATATGATAGGGTGCAACATAATATACTATTAAATAAATTATACGAGTTAGGTATTCGTGGCCCCGCTCATAAATGGTTTGCTTCGTACTTGAAGGATAGGCAGCAATTCGTTGAGATCGAACACTTTGATACCACTACCAAAAATATTTCATACGTGCGCTCCGATTGCAAGGTAATAAATGCATCAATACCTGAAGGAAGTGTCGTTGGATGTCTTTTATTTTTGATTTACATCAATGAACTTCCTAAAGCTATAGAAGAAACGTCTGTCTTGTTTGCCGATGATATATCGCTATTAACTTCATGCCAAAACGATACTGATATTTATGAAAAACTTCATTTACTTATTACCAAAACTTCAGACTGGTTGAATGATCATAATCTAAAAATAAATTTTTCTAAAACTAAAATATTAACTTTTCATCCCCATCAAAAAACCTCACTAAATTTAAAATTCGATTACAATGGCACAATTTTAAAATCTGTGAAAGAATTTAAATTACTCGGTATAGATATAGACATTCACTTGAATTGGAAATCGCATGTCCATAGACTGAGGTCCAAACTTTCGAGCTTTTCATATGCATTACGTGAAATTAAAAAAAGTAGCAACATAGAAACGGCAATAACAACCTACTATGCGTATGCTCACGCTTGGCTGAGTTACGGCATCATTTTGTGGGGCAACAGCACGGATGCAGCCTCTCTATTCACCCTTCAAAAGAAATTAATCCGGATTATAGCAAATATAGATCAGACTGATAGTTGCAGTTCTTTTTTAAATATAAAATATTAACTTTACCCAGCTTATATATATTGGAGATGTGTAAATTTGTTCGAAAAAATAAGCAATTTTATACGAAACGTGATGATTTACCATGCAAATATACGTTACGACACAAAAATAAATTAGTATTGCCAACTTCCCGATTAAAACTAAACAGTTCTAGCACATTAAGTTCTTCCATAAAATTATATAATAAACTACCTGACATATTAAAAAATGAAAATAATGACATCATATTTATAAAAAAATTAAAACAGTACCTAACTAATAAATGTTACTATAGTATTAATGAATATTTTACAAATATGTAATACTTATATAGGTTTTACAAAATGATCACTAATTTAAATTGAATTCTATCTCAATAAATCACCATGACATTCTTATAAGTAGTTAAATACGCTTCCTCTCTCCAAGCCCCTAAATTGCGTGCCCAACAGGGTCCATAACACTGGTCTCACATTATTTTATAACATCTTGTGTACATTATGGTTTAGCAATAAAAGTTTGAGTTTGAAAAAATGTAGATGCGTGACAACGCACGCAACGGTGACAACCCGTGAGGACTAAGATGGAATGCCTCATTTACAGTAAAAAGGGCCTCCGGCAACCTGCACTCACCAAGCGAAAGCAGAGGTAAACCTGTTCTTCACGCTGGTTTTCTGTGAGGTTGTGGTACTACCCCGGTTCGAGCCGGCCCATTCGTGCGACAGCAAAAGCTGCCGCGAGGCTCTACCACTGTTTGTGGTTAACAACAAATCACGGTTTAACCATTTTGCATATTATGCCAGTCTGGTGACGGACAGCACTGTCAAAAGTGCGGACCTCTAATTCTGTGAAACTGTGATCTTCAAGCGTGATCATTAAAGAAAAACTTTAAATGTGGGAAATACATCAAGATCCAGCAGAAGACTGTTGACAGAATTATAATAATTATAAAAAGAAGTTGATATTTATGGTCAAAGAACAGCTATGATGATAATTTAAGCTATAAATAACTCTATTATTATATTTAGATGGCCATAATTTCTGCAATTATAGTTAGTAATTTAATTATTATTACAAAAATAATATTTAATTATTAAAAAAATCATCATGAAGATTAAGAAGACTTTAATCATTAGATGCCCTTAATTAATAAAATATATTAATTTAATATTAACTATTATTCACAGGCGGGTTGATAAGCATAATAGAGCATGTACCCTCAACATAAATAGAACAGAACAGAATAATTTTTTAACAATATTGATCTGGTAATGTTATTTTGCTGCATGTATTGAGCAAAATAGGAATATCAAAGCAATATTAAAATCAATGAGAATTAATAACTTTTACAATCCATACAACTATTCTTGCAATGGCGTAGCATCTACTTGGATCAGTGTAGGAAAGAAATTAATATATATCTGAAATGTGCTATTTATCCCGAGTTCTGTGGTATAACTACTTTAATACCGGATTTCTTAAACCTTGTGCCGCACTGTATAATTTTTTTTAATACAGTGCGGTACAAGGTTGGGAACACCGTGTTTCCCCGCGGACCTCGTACCGCACCCTGCGCTTGCTTCACGCGGCCAATATTGTGCATCGCATTCGAGACTGCGCACGCGACGACATATCGAAACGTTGGCGTAAAAAGTTAGATTTAAAAGACAGTGATGACGAAGATACAGGTAGTAAATGAGGGCATAGGTTCTATATGATTTCACTGAGGTGGGTACTGTGTATCGTCCAAGTAGAACCATATTTCTGCAATTTATTCTTCTGCACCAGCTATTACTTACAAAAGTTACAATATAAACATGTGATTATCTCCTAGTAGTAGGCTGAGTAAAAGGAACTTTCCAACATATACGTTTAAAAAATACACACATACACAACATATTCCTCTTATCTTTTCAGAACCCACAGTAAACAAAACACATCATCTCGAAAAGGAGGAGAGTAGATGTATCAGAGGTTGTGAAAAACTCCGTACCTTTTTGCCAAGTCGTCAGGCTGATAAAAAAGTAGGGGAAATTCTCACAGAATGCACTGGGTGCAAAAAACTTTATTGTTTGACCTGTTTTAATGAAAAACACCCATAAGTTTGACAAAATAAACTGTACTAGCTGGAAATATGCAAGTCTTAACTTCTCTGTTATTAAGGACTTATTAAGACTAAACATTAAGATATTTTTAAACATGCATACCTTTTTTCTCATAAAAGCCAAAGTCTCACTTGAAAAGTGGATACTACTTATTTTTTTTAATAAATACAATCAAAATGAAGTTTACAGATATTTTCATTTCCCATCACTAAACTATATGAAATACTGCCCTTATTCAGTGTGGTGCGGGGCGTATAAGATCCCACATTTTATTTTACCTACAGATTCTAAACTAATTAACCCAACCACATGCGGCGGCAAATTTAGGTGTATCAATTCATTGTTAATAATGAAAAACACAAAAATCCATGTTTTTATTTCACTTCACGTGAAAATAACGGTTTTAGTCTCCTAAGGGTGGCGGGGTTTAATAAGCCCAGTGCCACCATAATGTCTGGTTTAGGACTAGATTCAAAACGCCGCGAATCTCAGTAATGGAAAGTATAGATAAATCAATACCACGGTGAATTTGTTAAGGTGTATAAGTCCTGTATGGATAATTTTTTTTAAGTTGGGAGCACCAGAACAATATCAATTTTAATGTGTATTGAATGATATTAAATGTTAGTTTTATGAAATTAAATAATATTGCACTAACCTGGTGATAATGTTGAGCAGCAATGCCATTTGCTCCTGTTGGTATTGCAACTTCTTGAAAGAATATGGATAAGGCTGTCTGTAAAAATTAATATTTACTTTTTCATATGTCCATATTTAGTAAAAATAATGATATACATAACATAACAAAATCAAAATAATAACAAGTCTGTCAGTCAGTTAGGGATATTCGATATACATCGATGCATCGAATTCACTCGATGTTTACAATACGATGCATCGAATCGATCCGATGTTTTGGAAAGCTATTGATATACTCGATGTATCGATGTATTTTCATAAAACATCGAATCAATGATAACCAGTCAATTGTAATAAAGGTATACTTATATATCACTATTAATATTATAACTTCTAAATCAGAAAAACAAAAACATGTGCTGATTTAAAAGTTATAATATTAAACCTGTTGGTGGCGTTAGTTGGCAGCTGTCAGTCCCTTAGCGGGATCAAGTTATTGAGATTGGCTGGTTGTGTATTAAAGAGAATTTAAAGAAAATCGTCTTGTCTTAATGGTCATTTGCGTGCCGCAGGGGCAATCTAGAACGAACAGCGTTCGGGGCGATATCAGAACTGTCTCTACACACATGCCTGCGATTCTATGTGAGAGTGTAAGTCTCGCTGGACACACGCGTTGAGTATGGTGCCAGATTTATCAAAATATAAATACGTTTATTTCGGTAATTTTGTTAACAACATAATACTGAGACTTCCCAGTGAGTAATCAAAGGATACTCGTGTTGGGAATGACCCGATACTTCAAATGAATGAAGAAAAAAAAAAGAATAAAAATAATAAATAATAATCACAAAATAAACTTCAAATGAATCGGTAAATATAGCCTTGGCTCTTTTTTTATATAAAATAAGGGTGACAAATGTGCACAGTCCACCTGATGTTAAGTGGATACTGTGGCCCATAGACACCCATATTTATTGATAAAACAACTAATCAATTAATAATTACACCCCTAACACAGTCCTTAATATCTGCAGCATGACTCTACTACGTTTAGAAACGTTACGACGTTCCAATAACGTTCTTTCTGCGGTGCTACCGCAAAAAAAGACAAAAAGGAGATATTGGGTGAAGAAGCCGCTCTTTATACACTTCTATCACCAGTGTCCGAATTTCATATTTTTTTTATTGGTATCCATTGTGACATGTGCTGCGCACGAAAGTCGCTATCGAACTAATTGAAATTGCCCCAACTGCGCTACACACGTGGCAGCGGTAGCTGCGGTCTAAGGAGCAAGGAAGGTCTGGCGCCCATGTCGCTCTGCCGCAGGGCCGTCTTAGATAATTGCCCCTGCTTTCATACACACATCGCAACTAAGGAGGTAATTAAAGGTCATTCCAAATCCTAGACCCTAGATTGCCCCTGCAGCAGGCAAGTGAGTAGCCGCCTTTAGACCATTTAACCCAGTGGACTCCTCTCGCATAGTTATTCCCCTCTGCCAAGGTATTGGATTTAAAAGCTTGTGCGTTTATAAAAAGTGTTTACGAAATCTATTTTATCATTACAAGAATCGTTTCCGCCGAAGTAGGTGTTCTTTAAAAAATGCCGATCGGTGCGGTTAACGTGTGGATAAAGCAGTCAAAATACCTAAAATATACAAAAAAATGGAGTTATATTCCATATATGAGTATTTTTATTGTGATGCATGCTGTTTTTTCTATTAAAAGCATTTAAAATAATATCACAAACATTGACCTACTACTAAATGGACCTTGGCTCTGCGCTCAAGTGTCCGAGTCAAAAGAGTTCCAAAATGCAAAAAGAGTTTCAATTGCGTTCCAAAATACCAAACTGTATCACAAAGCGAGCAAAACTATTTATATTTATAATTTATATATATTTTCGATAAGGACTATTAATATTTAATAATTTAAAAGTAATATTTTGCTAAGATACAAGTATTTAAATTAAATTCACATAATCACATTAATTGTAAAAACAAAAAATCATACCGATAATTTTCGCTACAAGCTGCATAAGATGAAAACAGCTTCTGAACTTGAAAGGCTGCTAAATTGTCGTAATTAAAATTATATATATAATACGCTTATATTGGTTGAATCGGGACACATTTTTCGTGAATTTTGTTCTAGACCTGCCGTCCATTTATTAGTAGGTCAATGATCATAAAGAATTATTTATTTATTCTTTATTGCATTCCGTAATATAAAACAATACAAAGGGCGGACTTAATGCCTTGAGACATTCTCTATCAGTCAACCCATGGAGTGGTGAGTATTTGACGTAGGTGTAGCAGTATAGAATATAAACAAAATAAAAAATATATAAATATATACAGACATATACATACATATATACGTCTGTTAACAATATATTAATTCTTAAGATTAAGATACTTTGTGTTTCGTGCAATAAAGAATATCTATCTAACTGTCTAACATCTTTGAACACTCGCATACACACACACACACACACACTCGCAAAAGGCGTACGGACAAAGACAGTGCCGATGTAAGAGTAGATCATTCAAAATTGTCGGTTGTTTGAATGGGGTGTCAGGAAGTTGACTACAGATTTATAATGTAGTCATAAAAAGTACTCGATGTTACAAAAACATCGATGTTTCTAACCGATGCATCGAAATACATCGATGCACATTTTCGATGCATCACATCGAAAAAAAACATCGATGTATTTTCAAAGTGGACACCCCTACAGTCAGTACACTAGCTATAATGATTGTAGTTGAAGCTGCAAGTTCCAGTCAAATTCACTTTATTAATGTCCTAGTTGTTTTGTTGCACTTATAATATTCATAATATATTAAGTCCAATTAATAAATCCATTTAAATTATATAATATCTATGGCTTCATCGCCACTTACCACCAGAGAGATTGTAATTAAGCACTGGCCTATAATAAGTAAAAAAAACCCTTTTAAATAGTTTAATATCAACAATGTCCACTCCATAACTTGAAAAAGTATGAAGAGAAGTTTATTTTATTGACTAATAGCTCATTTTATTGACTCATACCACCAAAGATATGATCCGATATAAAGATGTCTAATATCTGAATTAAAAATAGGCTAAAATTAAGTGGTGAAATCCATATAATTAGTTTTATTTAATGTTATAGTATTCCCATACATATAAGAAATTATAACTTTGTTCTCAAATTTTATGGCAGATTTAGAGTAGTGTCAACAGTGTAATAGTGATTAACTGGATAGAACAATATGTGTAAAAAAACCTGTCCAGGTAAGTTTATTAAAAAAAACAAGAAATTTGTTTATTTTTATTTTTTGTTTCTTTCTACATTAGCATTAAATCTGTAGGCATGTCTATAAATTACTGGTTGGATCGAGAGTGAGGGAGAGGTTGCATCACTCTAGCGGAGTGTCATATCAATGGTGGTGTAAAGTAAAAAGGCTCTCCAGTTCTCTACACTCACCATATGAAACACAGCAGCATTGAGCTGCTATTTTATTCTATTTTATTCTGTCCTTCCCCGGTCGAGCCAATCCATTTGTTCTACGTAGTAGTATAGTTACTACTAATATAGTAGTACCATGGCTCTACCACATGAGAACTTTTATTATTTTTAACAATTAACCTCATGATGTATTTTGGAGATATAGATTTTATATATATATATATATATATATATATATATATATATATATATATATATATTTACAATATTAAATAAGTAATATTAAATTACAATAAACAGTTTCTTTTGCCGACAAATCCATCAAGTCAATGTAAACAGACATTGTCGTTGTTGTTGTGTGACTTAAATATAATATATTTTTTCCTTTAGAACAATGTATGTAAAAATGTTAATATTTTGTTTGCACCTGTATAATAATAATTCTGAGACTAGTTAGAAATGTATCAGAACAATTTTTACACTTCCAATACTTTACAATTAAATTGATGCACTTAAACAAGAGTCAAAGGATGCAGGTATATCTTACATATTATATCTTATATTCGTTTTAATTTAATAGAAACATGTTATGTCAGAACGAAACTTATTTCAATAATATTACTAATATTAGATTTTGAATAATAAAATTGCAAATTAGGCAATTATTGATGATGATGATGATTTGTGACTTAAATTAGATACCAATATGATTTATCATTAAAATGTTATTGCGTAAAACTTTTAGGTTACAATTTATGAAAGACCTACATACCTATTCTGGATTTCAAAAAATATGTAAATGAAACATTATATTTATAAAACTGCTTTCAACCTATTTTTATGTTTGAAAAGAAAACCTATTTATTGTTGTTCTTTGACATTTTATTTGTTATTGACAGCATTATATTTACAAACTACGCGCCTAGTTAGCTAATACAACTGCAAATCTATTTTTGATGTTCAAGAGAATATGTGTCCTTTGCTAACCAAATATTATCACAAATGTTCGTTTTCTAAAGTAATGTACACTATTCGTTTATTATTTCTATTCAAAGATAACTGTAAAATACATAAAGCAGCCATTTCATGATCTTAATTGTTTGTTTACATGTTGTATTACACAAATTTACCTCAAATTGCCAATGAGCAGCCTGAAGTAACTGTTTAGCTTGTTCTCGAGCGCATCCTGCTGCCAATACAAACTGATTTATCATAACTTGTTCACGTAACGCTGAATCCATTTTATTTTAGTTCTAATCCAAATATAAATTTACCGACTCTGCAAGAAATAGTAATAAAATAGTATCAACTAACAACTTGTTAGTAGCAAAGCAAACTAGAATAGATTGTTTATTCTCTTTAGGGTCACCACTCACGTTTATATATACTTATATATATTATACATAAACTCTTCTCTTTGCTTTACTCACAACGTAATTTTATCAAAATCGCTAATGGTAGGTATATCGGTGCTATTCTTTGTTCCTGAGAGTAAAAGAGATATCCGTAGTTTACATAATAACCAAGAATAACAAATAACAAATAACAATACCTTCATCATATTAGTCCATAGACATAGGATGATAGTAATGAAAGGACATAGGGAGAAGAAAATTCTTTATGGCAATATAGCAAGATAGAAAAGGATGGCAAATCTCATGACTGTAACCGATTTTGAATGACAGCTCGGCACAATTCAGCACGCAAGGAATGAGCTCGTAGATATTTTGTAATTTTTAGAGTATTAAACAATTATTTTTATTAAGTAATTATTGTTTTCCAAAGTGGCTACTTGTTCTGTGAGTGACTGTGATGTACAAGAAACCGGCAAAAATTACGTCACACAATTTTGAAATGAGATTGATAATATTTAAAAACGAAAAATTGCACATTCAATGGGTCTGACAACCCACTTTTGTTAAGGGTATCAAAAATTGCATAAAAATTAAGAATATAACGGTATTTTTATTTATTTTTTTTACCCTTAAAAATGACCAAAATATTGATAGTAAAGTGGTGTTTTATGGTACGAGCGACCGCTTTGCTCCGCACCTAGATGTAACGTCACAGTCCAATATGCTGCTCAGTCAATCGCCTTTCCGCCCTTTAGGGTTATATAAGGTCAAACCACGGAACTCAGATTTTCAATTAAATATTAACAATAATCTAACTCAACCTGGTCGGGAAGTTGCTGTGGTTTTTGAGAAACATTTTACTGATGTTCCTTTTTTAACAACAAAATCATTAAATTCTTCTCCTACTGTCGCCAAATCATTGCTTAAACAAAACGCAAAGCCTAAAAATTTAAATATTTTTAAAATATTGATGTTAAGAAAACGGCAGACTTATGGGGGATTTCTGTTAGAGCTATTGCGTCTATAATAGATACTGTGGCACCTTATCTAGCCACAATTTTTAATATAAGTGTAGAATCTGATGTGTTTCGGAAATGTGAGGTTCGGTTGCCACCTAAGACGACTCGACCTGACAACATACAACGCACGATCTCTGAGGACTGACGAGAAGATCGTGGAGCTGGAAGAAGAGATAAACAAGTTACGCTGGCATATTATAGGATTAACAGAGGTCTGAAGAGAGCGGGAGGACATGGTAATCACCGGGAGGGCGACCATCTGTCCCAAGGAGGTGTCTGATTTATCGTCCACAAGTCTCTCGTTAACAACGTTGTAAAGATTGAGAGTGTGTCGACGAGGGTTGCGTACCTTATACTCAGAATCACCAAACGGTATTCGCTGAAGGTCATACAGGTTAACGCACCAACCTCGGCACATCCCGATGAGGAGGTGGAGGAAATGTATGAGGATATCTCTAGAGCCATGCATTCCTCCAAAACCCACTATACGGTGTTAATGGGAGACTTCAATACAAAACTAGGCACAAGAGAGAACGATGAGCTGAAAGAAGGGAAATGTGGAATAGGGCAACGAAACCCAAGGGGCCAGCAGCTGGCAGACTTCATGGAGAAAGAGGGACTCTTTATGATGAACTCTTTAATAGTTTTAAAAGTTTTATTAAAGAAAAACTGTAAAAGAAGGGTTATTATAATATCAAGGAATACATGAATGAAAATAACCCCTGGGAATAGGGTGATCGCCACCATGCTGGTTCTATGAAAAGATCATTTAAAAATTGTATAAACAAAATTATTGTTAAGTGAAATTATGTTTAAAAAAAAGTCCCGCTAAGATTCTTGCTGGTTCTTCCCAGGACTGAGGTATTTTCCGAACCAGTGGTAAATAAAAAAAGACTTTGAATAAGTATTATGTAATAATCAATACTGAATAAAAAATTATTCTATTCTATTCTTTCTTCCAGAAGCGGCCCTACAGGAAGTTGACCTGGTCGAGCCCCGACAGTTCGACAAAAAATGAGATTGACTTCATTATGACGACCAGACGACAACTGTTCAGTGATGTCTCCGTGATCGCGAGGGTGAAAACTAGTAGCGATCACCGAATGGTTAGAGGCACACTGAACCTAAGCGTTAAGTTGGAAAGGTCTCGTCTAATGAAGTCAACGCTCTGTCTCCCTCGTGCTCTGTTCCAAAGTCCCGAAACCTTTCAGCTCGAGTTACAAAATTGTCTTCAGTGCCTGGAAGACTGTAATGAAGTGGACGATATAAATGATAAGCCCGTGGAAATTGTCCATGCGGTCGGAGCTAAGTTCTGCAACACCCGCCGCAGAAGAACACAAAAGCTCTCCGATCACACTCTTAATCTCATGGCTGTTAGACGGGAAATGAAGCGGCAGTCTTCAACAGATTTGAGAGCATACAGGCAACTGAACAGACATATCTACAAATGCATGCGGCGGGACTTACGCAACTTCAATACAGCTTGTATTGAAGAAGCGATCGAGCGGAACCAAGGCTCCAAAGTCTTTGCCAGAGATCTGTCTGCCAGAAAGATCCAACTGTCAAAGCTGAAGACTGAATGTGGCAGCATCGTTTACCGGGACACCTGAAATTTTGAGTAAGATTGAGAGGTTCTATGGGCAGCTGTACATTTTATCGTTGAAGGCGCACGCAAGTGTGAATAACGATCCAACAGCGAGTCTTATCCGACACTATTCCGAAGATATCCTAGACGTCAGTCTGAGCGAGATTAGAATGGCTCTCCAGCACCTTAAAAACGGCAAGTCCCCGAGCGACGATAGAATTACAGCGGAGCTTCTGAAAGCGGGTGAAAAACCGGTACTTGAAGTCCTTCAGAAGCTCTTTAATTCCGTCCTCCATGGTGGCACTACTCCGGAGGCGTGGAGCAGAAGTGCAGTGGTCTTGTTCTTGAAGAAAGGCGACTACGCTCTCTTGAAGAACTACAGACCGATTTCCCTTCTGAGCCGCGTCTACGTGCTGTTTTCGAGAGTCATTACGAATCGTCTCGCATGCAGACTTGACGACTTCCAGCCTCCCGAACAAGCAGGTTTCCGAAAAGGCTTCAGTACCATAGATACAGAAGACAGAGGAGTATAATCTGGTGTTATATCCCCGAAACTCTTCACCGCTGCGTTGGAAGACGTTTTCAAGCTACTGGACTGAAAAGAATGCGGTATTAACATCAATGGCGAGTACATCACTCACCTTCGATTTGCCGACGATATAGTCCTTATGGCAGAATCGCTGGAGGACCTAAGCACTATGCTCAATGACCTCAATGGTGTCTCCCAACGGATAGGTCTTGAGATAAACATGGATAAAACAAGAATCATGTTTAACGTCCATGTCACACCTATGCCAGTAGTTGTTGGGAGCACTAAGCTCGAAGTTGTGGACGAGTATGTTTACCTGGGACAAATAGTCCGACTAGGTAAGTCCAACTTCGACCGAGAGGTCAAACGACGGATTCAACTCGGCTGGGCAGCGTTCGGGAAACTACGACACATCTTCTCGTCAGATATACCTCAAAATTTGAAAACGAGACTGTACACCCAGTGCGTGTTGCCAGTGATGACATACGGAACTGAGACATGGTCCATCACTGCTGGCCGGATGAGGAAGCTCAAGGTCGCTCAGCGAGCTATGGAGAGGGCTATGCTCGGAGTTTCTCTGCGTGATAAACTCAGAAATGAGGATATCCGCAGTAGAACCAGAGTGACCGACATAGCCCAGCGGATTATAGTATGTGCCAAATCGATTGAGAAAAACGGACAATGACCTTTCGGTCGTTTAACCAGGGGTTACAAACCTTCAATATATAGGCACATTTTATATGTAGTACTTTCTTTATTTATAATGATTTTTTTATAATGATTGATATAATATATATTTATTAACTATTATTAAAAAGTTATGTGAAAGATCGCTGTAGAAGAAAAATCATCTATTGTTATAAAGTACTTTATTCATTTAACAACAAAAAACATTAATTTATAACACATATAAAGATTCGAGTGATAACGACACCGAATAAGTACGTACTTATGCAAAAGATAAAACTTTATTTTTAATATTATATAAGAACTTTATTTTTATTCGGTGCAATCATCACTCGTATCTTCACTTGATGAACTATCTGTAACATTAATTATAAAGCGATCTGCAGTTTGGTCAATTCTATCATCCATGCCACGCATTTTTTGTTCAACCTTAAGGACATGCTGAACACAGTTTTTCCATTTATCTGGCGTGATTTGAGTTAAACCATCTTTAAGTAAATTTTTAACATCTTTTAACTTGAAAGTTGTATTTTTTCGTGCAACGTACCCTTTCACATCTGCCCACACAAGTTCAATGGGGTTAAGCTCACAGTGATAAGGAGGTAACCTTACCACTGTGATGCTTTTTTCTTTTGCCATCTCGTCGGTGACGTAACTTCGATAGTTATCTTTAACTGCCTTTATTTTTTCCATTAAGTGGGTCTTTGTGTCCGAGGGCACGTATGCGATCTGTTTAGATTCTAGCCATTCCTGCATATTTTGTTTCCGCCAAGACATTGTTGGGGTTTTTTCTAAACGTCTGGAGTGGTAACTAGCGTTATCCATAACTATGACATCGCCGCTTTGCAGTTTTTCTATTACTTTTCTAAACCAGTCCTCGAAATGGAGAGCGTCCATACTCTCATGGTAGTCACCAGTAGATGATGATTCAAATACCCAATCACATCCCTCCAAAAAGCCATTTTCATTGCCAACGTGTACAACTATTAATCGCTTTCCTTTACCCGAAGGGGCTTTCGCGCCAGTAGAGTAGCCTTCTAACCGTGATTGACGAGAAGATTCAATTGTGGTGTCTTCCCATACCTTTCCCATAGTATGACCTGCGTTAATCCATGTTTCGTCAAGGTAAAAAATGTTACGTCCCTCGTTTCTTAATATTTGTATTTCTCTCAAATATCTGGTACGCCACAGAACTATCTCTGGGCGATCTATTAGACCACTTTTTCTGTTTCTCTTTATATATTTGAATTTTAAATGGCGCAACACACGTCGCAGGGAAGTTTTGCTCAAGTTTGGCAACTGGTCATCTTGATTTATACTGAGCAAAATTTTGTCTAAAGTCGGTAATTCTCCTGCAAGAAAGAACTGATGCACTTTCGCTCTTATAGCCGATTTATCAAAATCGTCCAACTTGTCAATTACAGACTTTTTTCTTTTATTAATTATTCCCTTTTCTGGTATTTTATGGGAATCTCTATACACGCTTAATACGCGATATATAGTGCTCTTGCTGACTCCTGAGATCTCCGAAACCTTTTCTACCATATTAACGTTTGAAGGATACACGTCTTCGGGCCAGGTGTTTTTGACATATTTGTATACATTAATGATAATCTCTTGTTCCCCGACCGACAAAGTGGTAGGTTTTCTCTTTTTTACTGGTGACGTTAAAGGTGCTCCAGAAGATGGGCCTGTAAATAAATGACAAAAATATACTACCATAGTACTACATCACATAAATACATATTGTTTTAGAAAATAAATACCACATGGTCACATAAAAAGAGCGCTTTAAGAAATAGAAAGGCTACGTCGTCGCATTTGTACCTATTTGTACGTACCTGCTACGTTTATTATGGGTCGGCGACGTCTCTTTCCACTTGATGTTGAAGGACCGGGTCCTTCACCAAATTCTCCTGAACTCATGTCGATTTAGTAACGACCGTCACAGTAAAACTAATATAACAGATTCAAAAAACAAAAACTTAACGATATAACAAATTTAACAGTAAAAACTCAACTAAAACAATGCAATGAATGCTATGAATTACCCGAGACGTACACACGCAAGCGCTATCCGAACACGAATGAAAACAAAATGGCGGACCGGCCCAAAAAAGGTGACGCATCTCTGGCTGCCATTGTCACGTTTCTTTTAGAACGAACTGACGTAACGCGCGTTTTGTTTATTTTAAAGGGATGAATTTGCAAAAGCTCAATATGGTGATTATATTGCTTCAAATATTTTTTTAATATGAAACTGTTATTAAATGAATTGCTGCGTTACTTACCATAAATTGAAATATAAAATATAACACATTTTTCGCGATGTACCGTAAGATTTTACTATGTTTATAGGAACCACAGACAATATTATTTAAGAAACAAAAAAACAAAACATATGTGCTGACCTAGAAGTGGGAATAATATCAATATTTAAATATTGTTATCACATCTAAATTGAGATTTTGTAAGTTACGCCTTTTGACACTCGGCTCATATCTGAGGTCATTGTCCGTTTTTCTCAATCGATATGGCACATACTATAGTAAGCTGAAGTGGCTGCTACTGCTGACTGTTAAGCTCGCTTTTCACTAAGAGATTTAATATATTATATTATATCCCGAGATGTAAATTATATCCCGCGATTGGCGATGTGAGTCATACACTGTGAGATATATATTTTAACCAGTGTGCATTCGTCATTGGATTACCCCTGTACCCCGCACATCGGTGGTGCGGAACGGTGAGCGCGGTACAGGGGGCGAAATATAATATTATGAAAACATCGCTCGGTCGATCGAAAAAATATTTATAGTATAAGATGTAATATATATATATATTACATCTCAGTGTAAACGGTTTTATTAAAAAGTACGGTGAGCGATATTAATTTATATCTCGAGATGTAATGTATATTACATTATATCCCATAGTGAAAAGCGGGCTTCAGGATGTCATTATTATTATTATTACAGCTTTATTTTCCACTTAACAATTGTTACAAATGTATTAAATCTAATTATAATAATTTCGTTCCCATTTTTTCTTTGTTATGTGGCCTATGGGTAAAAGCCGCCTCCATATTTTTCCATTTTTCCCTGTCCTTGGCCGCATGCATCCAACTTTTTCCTGCTATGTTTATTATGTCATCGGACCATCTTTTCTTCTGTCTTCCCACGTTTCTTTTGCCTTTTGGGCCCTGCCATTTTGTTGTTTGGTAAGTCCATCTCTTATCTTTGTATCTCGACAAGTGCCCTGCCCAGTTCCATTTCTGTTTCAAACTAAAATTAAGAGCATCTGTTAATTTTGTTTTCATGCGGATGTCTGCATTTCTCGTTTTTTGTATTTTTCTCAATTTCAGTATACTACGTTCCATTGCATGTTGACAAGATGAAATTTTGTTTTTTACTTTTTCGGTGA
Organism: Parnassius glacialis; assembly: GCA_033319125.1. Lineage (NCBI taxonomy): Eukaryota > Metazoa > Arthropoda > Insecta > Lepidoptera > Papilionidae > Parnassius > Parnassius glacialis. The sequence goes on from JAVANC010000018.1 coordinate 24,893,094, forward strand.
AGACCCAGGTCTGGCTAGTGTAAGTTAAGCTTGGAAGAATGCAAGAATCCATTATAGTCTTTTTTATATTAAGACTATAGTTTTCTTTTAAAATTTCTTTTTGAGCCCAGTATTTCTTCCACGCTGTACTTATTCGTCTGTCTATTTCGTTTACATTACTATTTTCATCAAAGGACACTAATTTACCTAAGTACACATATTCATTTGTATATTCTATCGGTTTTTGCTCTACTTTGATTGTTTTCTTTTGACTGTTTGACATTATTTTAGTTTTTGATGCGTTCATGTGTAGACCGATTTTTTTGCTTTCAAAGTTTAATCTTTGTAGCATTGCTTCTAGATCTGTCGCCGATTCACTAAAAAGAACAATGTTATCTGCAAACCTTAGGTGTGTTAATTTATTATTGAGTATCCATATGCCTTTATTTTCCCATTTAATGTTTTTGAAAATGTCTTCAAGTACCGCTATGAATAGCTTTGGAGACAACGGGTCGCCCTGCCGCACCCCTTTACCAATTGTGAACTCTTCCCCTTGTCTTTCCAGTTTTACTCTACTTACATTTTTAGAGTAGATGTTTTTTATAATATTTACATACTTTTTGTTTACATCATTATTTCTTAGAGCAGTCCATATAGGTGGGTGTACTATGCTGTCGAATGCTTTGGAATAGTCCACAAAAGCTATGTAGAGTGGTTTTTTGAATTCTTTATATTTCTCGATTATTTGTTCCATTGTGTGAATGTGGTCTATTGTTGAGTAGTGCGACCGGAAGCCCGCTTGTTCTATTGGCTGATTATTGTCAATATCTGGTGCTATTCTTCTTAGGATGATTGATGAAAAGAGTTTATATATTGTTGATAGTAAGCTGATAGGCCTGTAGTTTCTGATGTCGAGCGGATTCCCTTTTTTATACAATAGTATTATGTTTGATTTACTCCATTGTGATGGTACTTGCTCTTTTTCCAGTACTAAATTGAATAATTCTGCTAGATATGCAGCCAAGGTTGGCGCTCCGATTTTGAGGGCTTCGTTTGTGATGTTATCTTCGCCTGGGCTCTTTTCGGGTTTTAGTCGTTTGATTTGGGTCAATATTTCTATTTCAGTTATTGGGTTTACTGGTGTTTCTTCTATATCTTCTCCAGTTATATTACTATAATCTTTTTCTTCTTGTGTCATATCACGTGGTGGTTTTGCATAAAGAGAAGTATAGAAAGCCGTTGCACATTTTATTATACCTTCTCTGTCTTTATTTTCACCTTTTTCACATTTTAGACTTTGTATCCAATTTTTGTGGGTAGATAATTCTTTAAAAGCTATTTTTGAACTACGGAAAGTATACATATTTTTTTCTATAATTTCTCTTCTATGGTTAGCATAATCTTTTTTGATTGATCTGTTGGTTTCTTTAAACAATTTCTTTAGTTCCTCTCTCATTTCTTTGGACTTGTTATTTGTGAACATAAGTGCAGTTCTTCTACAAATTAAATTTTGTGTGTGTTCGCTAATGATCTTTTCTTTGTGTTTATTATTTGCTTTTACATTAATTTTAAGGCTTTTTTTGATTGCTTCTTCCAGTTTGTCACTAAAGGATTATACAGTTTTATTTTCCTTTAGAAATTCTTGCAATATTGGTAAGTTCTTTTTTAGGTTTTGTATGTAGTTGTTTTTATCATGTATGGACTTCAATTTATTGGGTATGGTTTTGAATGTTCCTCGGCTAATTTTAGGTTTTTGAATTTTTATAGAGCATCTTAGAATCCTGTGGTCAGACGGGAAGCTTATTTTGTTCAGAACTTCTACATTAGTTACAGATTTTGGGTTGGGGCTCAGTATAAAGTCAATTTCGTTTTTTGTTTTATGATCTGGCGATATCCATGTCCATTTTCTGGAACTTTTCTTCTTGAAATATGTGTTCATCACTGCCAACTTGTTCTCATGTGCATATTGTATTAGGCGTTCACCTCTAGCGTTCCTTATGCCGTAACCATATTTGCCCATTATAAGATTTTCATGAGGTTTAGGTTGTCCAATTTTTGCATTAAAATCTCCAATGATTAGCCTGTTTCTATCAGCCAGTTCTTGCGCTCTTGTTAAGTCATTGTAGAATTTTGTGATTTCTTCTTCACTTGAACTATCAGTGGGAGAATATACTTGTATCAGTGATAGTGGTCCCTCCTCGAAGTTCAGTTTTAACAGAGCCACTCTCTCTGATATTCCCAAAAAGCTTAATATGTTGCCTTTTAGTGATTTCTTTATTAAGAAGCCTACGCCCTGAAGTCCCTGTGTCTCTCCTATATAACAAAATATATAGTCTTTATGTTCCTCAATGATATATCCTATCTTTTTAACTTCTGCGAGTCCTATAATGTCCCATTGAATTTTTTCTATTGCATTACTTAGTTCTAAAGTTCTTTCTTTTGCTGATAGGGATCTCACATTGAATGTGCATATTTTGAGGCCTTGTTCTCTTCTTGATTTTAAACTCTTGCTTTTGTTTGCGTAACTAGGGTTGTTTTTATTGTTTTTATTTATATTATTCTGTTTGTTTTTATTTGATGAAGGGTAGTGGTCATCTTGCCCCACGGTGACCAGCCGGCTTGGGGTGCTTTTTTCCGAGGTTGGTTTGAACAATGTTGTCATATTTGTTTTGATCTTGTTCCGGGTGCCGGTGGTCATTGCTAGTTTTTTGAGGTTTCAGATAGTGAGGCTGTTCTGCCTCGTTCGACATAGTTACGAATATTATTAGGTTTTATCATTTCTTTTGAGACACTCTTGGCAAATGGTGGCTTTGAGGTTTCTTTCAAGTTTATTTTCTTTTGGGTTGATGAGTTTGGTGAGCCTGAATCTTCTCTCTTTCTTTTGTCTCTGGTTTTGTCAGTCGGTTTCTTCACTATCAGTTTGTCATATTTAAGAAAAGCTATATTTCCTTTCTTCCTTTCCTCTTCTAGTAGTGGTTGTAGCTGCTTCCGCTTTTCCAGTACTCCTTTAGTGTAATCCTCTTTGACTTTTATACCTGCTGGGAGATTAGCCTTATTTCTCAATATAATGTGTTTTTTCCATAAAGACGCTATGGTAACTACGACGGGGCGACTCTTATTGTTGTTTTTGCCGATTCTGTATATGTTTTTGATTTCATGACTATCTATTTGTGTTCCTGTTTCTATTATTATATCTTTTATGTAGTCTACCGTCTCTGCTTCTGTTTTACCTGACTCCTCAACTCCAAAAAAGACCAAGTTATATTTTCTTTTTTCCAGTTCTATTATGTTAAGTTTGTGCTCCAATGTAGAAATTTTGTCTTTGAGTTTAGCATTTTCCTCAGTTATTGTTTTTAATCTCTCATCTATAGGATGTCATATATAGATTTAAAGCTACAAACTAATAAGAAGTACTAGCGCATAATATACAGACTGTCCCAGTAATGGTGGATAATCTGATACGTACGTGTTCGTCTTGAGTCTTCTCAACAACCTTTGCCCAGTTATCTCTTGTGACTTCCCCGCAGGCTTATTTTAATAGGGTCATCATCTTTTTCGTGCTGAATGGCGGGGAAGTATTGTGGCGGGCGGCGTAACCTTTTATTTGAGTCCAGATTAGCTCAATCGCGTTATATTGGCAGTGATACGGTGGAATTCTTAGAACGCGATGACCGTACTCCAGAGCCAGTTCATCGATTTCGTATCGCACATTTGCCGCTTTATTTTCTTTAACTAATTTAATTAGCTCTGGTTTTAGCAACTGCATATTTGCGTCAATGCCTTTTGCTTGTAACCAAGCCACCATTTCTTCTTTTTTATTAGCTTGGGTAGGTGGTTTCTGTATTTGAACAGAGTGATAGGAGGCATTATTCATGAATATTACAGAAGGCTCTGGTAGGCTAGGCAAAAGCACGTTCTGGAACCACTCTTTAAATGTAGTGGCATTCATTTCCTCGTGGTAGTCATTTGTGGTTTTTGATTGAAATGCCAGTAACGCGTTCTCCACAAAGCCGTATTTTGCAGAACCTGCGTGCCATATTATCAGACGGGCCCCCTTACCCATTGGTACTTTCGACGTCGACGCTTGTGTATCATCCGTCCGAGAACGGGAAACCGTGTGATTGGCGTTTAGCCATGTCTCGTCATTATCCCAGTTATCAATATTTTTTGCTTCTCTCAAAAAACTTATCCGTTTTAAAATTATGTCGTATCGTTCTAATAAAAATTTTCTTTTGTCTGTTTTTTTTATAAGAAAAACTAATATCTTTTAAGATTTTGGTTAAAGCAGTTTTACCCCCGCTAAACAGTCCAGCTTCTCTTAACGATGCCAAAAGCTTCTTCCTGTTGAGATATTCATTTCTGGAATAGTAACTATATATATGATTTCTGATTGCATCGGCGTCAAAGATGTCAATATCTGTCACGGGTTTAGTTCTACGTTTCTTCTTCAGAGTACGTAAAATATTATCTTTCGTGCCAGTAGAGCCGAACTTTTCTTTATTAATATTTGTTATCGTTCGTTTGCTAACTCCAAGCGCCTGAGAGACGCGTTCTTGTACTTGTTCGACAGGTAACAGGGGTCCGTCATTTTGCCGCTCCCGCTCAAAGTAATCTTGCAGCTTGATAAATAACTCACGGGATCCACTTTTCAATGTTTGTCCACGTTTAGGCATTATTATGCACTAAAAGTAAAAAGAACGCAATACAAAACACAATCGAAGTCCGATTTAGCGCCGATGTCAGTTTGAAAAGCAGAAACAGTCCATTAAACGAAAGCCGGGTAATCAAATAAAAACAGATCGAAAACACTTGAAGAACGTGGTCTATGCGCACGAAACGACAACAGACGACTGTTTTAGCGTCACAAAATGGCGGCCCATAACGCCATTTGGGGTTACCATTTTCAACCTAAATATAAAAATGCTACTTTTTTTCGCGCGTTCGGTTTGGTCGTAGTTTTATTTTTATATTTTATAAAAGTTATCTTAAAGTCCATTATTTTCAAATTCTAAAAAGAAAAACAAAACGTATTATTTTATAAAGTATAACTGTATAAGAACAGATTACGATACTGTTATTGCCTGTTATTGTTAGCACAGCACTACAAATATAAAGCGCTGACATAACCTTGTAATAGCGCAGCATATATTTAGAAAAATATTGTTTACCAAGTTATTTGACACTCAGTTTGGCTCAAAATTATAAAATTCATTGATTATTGATATAATAATGTTGTTTTAATGCTCATCAATTGTTAAAACGGTAAACAACCAGCAAAAATATTTTTATCGTAACTGCAACGCCATTACAAAATTACGTCGTCAGTTCAATCGAGACGTGTCAGGAACGCATTCTCTGAACGGCCGAACTACATATGTATATTTATTTACATATTTATTTATCTATGGTCGTATATACTTGATGCCGGTGCCGGCGGTTGTCAAACCATAGAGTAGAGTAATATATACGGATTACAGAAATGTCAAATCAAACTCAAATGTCGTTCGTTTGATGTATTCAATCATGGTTATAATTGGTAAATAAAGTATCTGATCCACACATCACAAATCTGTGTACTAAATGTACTTTACAGGTTCACGTTTTGTCTTACATATTTTTTTAATTAAAAATGAATAACAATATTTTAAGCGAAGAACCTTCCAATAAAAGACGTCGAAAGAATTTGCAAATTACAGGTACTTATGCAAAATTAGATTAGTATAATTTGTCTGAAACATTAATAATTAACTATTTTAAGAAGGTTAGTTTAATTTGCTATTAAAGTTTAAAATTACAGTCTATGTTATAATTATGTCCTACAGCTGAACACAGTAGGACATAACCTCATTGATAAGAGGGTTATTTTAGACCAATTTGTCCGCTTTGTATTGGCGGTGTAAAAATATCCACTACCCCTAACCTCCCATGGTTGTCGTAAGGGGCAACTAGCAAGGGGACTCTAGTTTGTTCTCATTTTTCTCTATTATATTTTAATTTGCAACTATACTGACTATTATGTTTTGTTTCATTTAAATTTGCTGTGTAATGCTGGCTTACGAGATTTCATTAGCGCATATCATCCCTTAGGTGTCATAAGAGGTGATAGGATGAAACTGAAAAAGTATATGGGCAGCAACATATTCCTCATAAAAACTCAAAATGATAGAAAAGTGCAGTTGCCAAGGTCCTTATGTGAGAACCCAGCAGTGGGTTTTTTATGTGCTGTTATAAATTAATTTTGATACCTGTTTTATGTTTATTTATATTTTGGTCATGTATTGCTGTTAGGCCACATTCAAATTAATGCAGTTCATTAGTTTCATAGTTAGTGTTAGAAAAAACTCCCAAATGTTTTTACATTATAAAATAAATGATGTGCATTAGTAGTAAATACAATATATTACCAAAATTAAATGAAGAAGAAGAAGACCCCTTTTTACTCATGTGGACTGTGTGCTTGTTTGTCACCCCCATCCTTTGAAAAAAATATGAAAGCAACTCCATTCATCACAACGTGACAAGGCAGCCTCTCTGCATCATCATCGTCTTAGCTTGTACTAAAAGAATTACTACAATAGGGAGAATAATGACAACTATTAAAACTCATGAAATTACCAATTCTGGTAGCTTAAGCACTTTATACTTCTTGAAGGAGTGGGGAGATTTTAAACACTTTTCTTTGCACATGACAATCACTGTACCAATCGTTACATACCTTTGATGACACTCTCCATTGTCGGTTTCATTATTTTATGACTGCCATATCCTGTAGTGGACTGTTACAAGACCCACATCACAAAATGTGTTGACGGATACTCTTACAACGTCACCACATGGCACACTAATAGAACTATTCAGTAATAAAATTTGTAGTTAGTATTTGTAGTAAATATAAGAAATCATTAAATAAAATTTATTAAATTTTACAGAACAGAAAAAAGAAAATGAAGCTGCAATTCACATAACGCCAGAAAAGTGTCTTAAAGTACGTAAAAAACATGTTCCAAAGTTTCGATTGAAATCTTCCGGAGATTCTGCATCTTTACTTACACCAGAAGGAGAACGAGTTCCATTGATGCTCACTGATTTACAGCATCTACTTCTGCACCCTTTATTGGGTAACATAAATCTATCTCAGCCACCACGCTGGTATGTGCTAGAAAAATGTGATCATATTAGTCAAATTACTTGCATCATATTAGAAGGAATCTCTATTCAGCACTGGGAGAAATATCAGGAAAAAATGTTACATGCCCAAAAAATATTCAGTCATTATATTGAAATTCTTACACCCTCCGTTTACAATGGTTCCCTTGTAAAGGAATTGGCATTAGTACCTCTGTCTGAAACTGATAAAGAGGTAATCATACAGAAATATGGTAGTATGAATTTAGCCCTTGAAGTCAGGAAAGATTTGATGGTTATGATGAAAGCTGTATTTCCAATTGGAGACACTGTTTCTGAAAAAGTGAATAATACATGTGAAGATGCATTTCCTAGAACACAACTAATGTTATCAGCTTGGCAATTAATAGAAGAAAATTACCCAGTTCCTCTCAAGGGGAAGTTGAAGGAACTTTATACAGACTATGTTATGTCGAAAGACCAATATAAACCAGTGACACCTAAATCGCCAATGTTTGGATTAGATTGTGAAATGTGTTTGACAAGTGCAGGTTCAGAGCTAACTCGGGTGTCAATAGTCAATGAAAAACATGAAAATATTTATGAATCTTTTGTTAAACCTTATAATAATATAACAGATTATTTAACAAAGTTCTCTGGAATTACAAAATCAATATTGTCAGATGTTACAAAAAGACTAGAAGATGTTCAAAAAGAAATTCGTGATTTATTACCTCCAGATGCCATTTTAGTAGGTCAGTCGCTCAATACAGATTTACATGCATTAAAAATGATGCATCCTTATGTAATAGACACAAGCTTAATATTTAATTTCACTGGTGAAAGAACTCGTAAACCCAAACTTAAAGTACTAGCTAAAGAATTTCTTAATGAAGATATTCAGTCAGGTAAGAATGGTCACTGTTCTGTAGAAGACTCATTGGCTTCTTTAAAACTAGTGCAGCTAAAATTAAAAAAGAGTATGGATTTCGGTGATGCAGTACACACTAATAGAAAACAATATAAAGAAAACTTTACAAAAATTGTTCAGAAGCAAGAATATGCGTTATCTATTTTTAATCATATAATAGAACAAAAGAAAACCTCCATTGTTATTGGCTGTGATAACATTACAGGAGATTATCACACATATTTAACACAGGCAAAAGAGAGTTTGAATTCTCAACTGAAAAAAGGTAAACTGAAAAAGGTTAAGTTATGTACTGTTGATAGCGTTGAAGAAGTTATTTCTAAACTTTCAGAAGCTGTTAGTGATTATAATCTAGCTATGGCACACTTAAAACTAGAAAGCAACAGTGATAATGAGTTAAAACATATGGAAACTATTGATCAGTGGATTGAACGAATTTGGAAAAGTATGAAGCAGTTAGGGTTGTTTGTTATATTGTTTGGCGGGACCACAGATAATAATGGTATTGCAATGATAAAAGTAAAGGATGCTACTTAATTGTATACTTGAGTATTATTATATAATTTATAAGTGTTACTCGGACACTGTTATAACCTCAATTTTCCTATAACATAAATGAACCATGAATGTCAAAGATCTTTCTCTCTTTCAAAGTGGTAAAAATTTCTGTAAAACCCACGCTTGGCTGGCAGATTGTTAAATGGTAGTGAGTATTAATTGCACCCTGTGAAGCTATTATCTGCTGATGATAGTATGCATATTTAGCCAATTTAAAAAAAGGAGGAGATTCTCTGGCTGTACTTCTTTGTTTGTGATTGTTACGCAATATTTTAGTCACTTGTGAATTGATTTTGATGTTCCTTTTTTAACGCCGACGAAAAAGAGGGATGTTATATGTTTAACATGTGTATCTGTCTGTGGCATCCTACCTTCCAAATGGATGAGCCAATGAGGGCTATTGAATGGCTGTTTTCCACAATTCCACGTCTAAGCGCGTATTTTGCGTGTGGGCAGGGATAATGTATTTATTCGAGACATGAAATCTCCCCGAAGAAGTTCAACAGCCCTTTGATGTTGCAAGCCACTTCGGGGAGTGCTCTTAGCGTGCCGAGATGTTTAGCCCTGTATACGACGACTTCCGGACACGTCAGCAACACGTGGGTCGCCATTTCTTCCTATGTTTATTAAAGTTACCATGTCCTGTGATAGCACTTGTTACTATCCTGATCTGCGGCTTGTTCAGTCTCATTAGAACATTGGTTAAATGACTTTTTATTTCAGACAGGGCTGCCCTAGCTTTTCTACAGTCTACTAGATTTTTCCAAAGTTGAGTGTGTTGATTAGTGTAGTGTCTACGTACCAGTGAATGAACATTACCAAAGGGGATTGGTATAATTGGTTCCGGTCCTATAGTGGCCAGAGCCGATCCTCTTTGAGCCAGTTTGTCTGCGGCATTGTTGCCTCTAGATCCACTGTGTCCCTTTATCCATTGCAGAGTCACATTGTTGTGTTCACATATCTCATTTAATTGTTGGTGGCATTCATATATTAGTCCTGAGCTCACCATATTGCAGTTCAGGGCTTCTAGTACCGCCCTACTGTCGGTCAGTATTCTGATGGAGAATTCATTAACCTTTCTAGCATCTATTGCTATGACTGCTTGAATGATACCCATACATTCTGCCTGAAAGACTGTATTGTAGGTACCCAGCGGTGTGCATATGTAGATGTTGAGGTCTTCAGAAAAAGTTCCAGATCTTACACCTTCATTGGTTTTAGAACCATCAGTGAAGACTAAGCTCTTTTAGGCTTAATCCCTCCGGCTGGTTGGTTTCATTACTTCTTATTGAATACAAATTGTTTATGGATCTTATCGTACTTGTCTTGTAAGATAGGAATTTTTGAGTGAATTCTATCAATTATGCCTATATGAGGGACTCTATCCTTACTCCAAAGATTTAGGCTCTTGAGTCTAATGGCAGCTAAAGTCGCTTCTTGTTGTATGTGTAGATGAAGCGGGCTTAGCCCCAGCATCGCCTCTAATCGCTGCTGTTGACGTAGTTCTTATGCAGACTGTGGCGGCCTTACATGCCGTAACGCTGAAGCTCCTTTATGGTGTCGGCTTCATTTGTTTTGGTCCACCATACCAGAGCGCCGTATGTGATCATGGGCTGAATTACAGTTTTGTATAGCCACAGTATTATTTAGTAGTGTTATCAGTAGTATTTTTGGCGTCAGACCCCATATTTTGCCACTTTTTGCATTGCCAGAAAGTTATACTAGCTTTGTTGATTTTGTTTTCTATGTCTTTATTCCAGTTGAGTTTACTGTTCAAGGTAAGACCTAAATATTTTACCTTAGAGGATAGCTGGAGTTTTGTGGTGAAATGACTCGGGAGATGATAGTTATTCAGCATTCGTTTTTGTGTGAACATTATTAGAACCGTTTTATTTGGATTGACGGTTAAGTCGTATTCATCTCTCCACTGTACGGAGAGCCACTTGGGTCAGGTCGCACACTATGCTTTCTGTCTTTCCAGAGACCAGTATTGTCAGGTCATCAGCATAACCTACTGTGTAGAAATGATAGGCATTTAATTTGCTGATGAATTCATTTATTACCATATTCCACAGGAGAGGTGAAAGAACCCCACCCTGTGGGCAACCTTTCTTAATCTGGATTGATTGAGATTCACCAGCAATGTTTATTGTTCGTGTACTGAGCATGTTTACCATCAAGTTAATCAGTGCCGGTTCAACTTTGTCTACTGAGTGCACTTTTTATGCAGGAGAAGTTCGTTCTGTCAAAAGCACCTTCTATATCTATGAACGAACCTAGACATATTACTTTGTTTTGGATGGCCTCTTCAATCTTTGTTATTACCTGGTGAAGTGCCGATTCTGTCGATTTACCTAAGCTGTAGGCGTGTTGTTTGTCGTGTAGCGGTAAGTTCATTAGCGCCGACCCCCTTAATTCCCTTTCACACATACTCTTCATCGTCTTTAGGAGAAAGGACGTGAGACAAATGGGTCTGAAGGATTTAGGGTCTGTATAGTCACTCTTACCTGGTTTGGGTATGAATGTGACTTTCACTTCCCTCCATCCCCTAGGAACATATTTAAGAGCCAAAGAGGTTCTCACTATGGCAACAAGTCTGACTATTCCCTAATAGCTTTAACCCCCCTGTAGAAGTGCGGCAAAACGCCGTCAGTTCCTGCCGCCTTGTAGGGGAGGAAGCTGTGAATGACCCAATGGATTTTGTCCATCGTTACCATTCTCTGTGCTAAATTCCAGTCTTCTTCTGTTGGTGTCAGTGCATTTTCATGCCGGTTTACTCCTGAATTACGCAGCACCCTGGGAAGTACGTTTCAATTAGGATGCGTTGGGTTTCATTCGGCGATGTTGAGCAACTTCCGTCGGGTTTCTTTAAAGAGATGGATCCCGGCGTGTTCAGTTTAGCTAGGATTTTCCTTATCCGATTCGCTTGTTCACAGGTTTCTATTTTACCACAGAATTTACGCCACCCTGTCGAACGTCGATACCTGATACATTTTTTGTATTCGGACTTTGCTTTCTTGTATAGCAGCCAGTCTTCATCCATTGAGGTACTCATAGCCCTATTTAGGGCTTTTCTTACCTTCTTACGTTTTCTATCTAGTTCATTACCCCACCACGGTTGGTTTACCTCAGCATGTCTAGGTGGAGTGATTTCTGGACATGATTCATGGTAGCTATCTATCATGGCCTTAGTAACACCTGCTACCTGTTCTTCTAGCAGCGACAGATCTGCTATAGTATTTGTCCCCTCAAAACCCGCGAGCGGAGACGTCAGCCTATTAAGGTATTTTGTTTTATCAGTCTTGCGAGGGTTTCTCCATGGTGGTGTATCGGGGAACCTGTAGTACGAAGCAGATCCACCTATGGTCTGAGCATGAGACCTCTTTCGACACATGCCATCCCGTAAATAGTTTAGCTGCTCCTTCTGTTGCAAGTGTGAGATCTATTATTGCGCGACAACGTTTGTTTATGAAGGTTGGTTCAGAACCTGTATTTAAAATGTTTAGGTTAGTGCTAAACATATATTCAACTAAGAACTTACCCCATTTATTAGGATTTTCCATTCCCTAGAGGACGTTGGAGTCCGTCCCAATCACAACCTCTAGTCCGGTCCTCTCACAGAAGTGCACTAGCCTGATGAGGTCACGAGGGAGAGGAGTGTCTTCCTCCGGCATGTACCGAGGCGACGACTATTCTTTCACCCTATGTGTTTTGTAATGCTATGGCATACATGTCTCTGGAACAGAAATCTTAAGTACTATAAATACACGCTCTAGGCTTGTCGTGCTCAGACTTGTAGAATAACTTACCTTTTAGGTTGTTTAGGCCCTTCATTTTACCGGCCCCAACCCACGGCTCTTGGATTAGGGCTATGGCCGTCTGTTGAGCCTCTAACCGCTTGATGAGGGCTAATAATATTCCGATCACCAGATGTCGCTAGTTGACACTGAGGTAAAGTTTTTTCTTACACAATGTCATTTAATTGAGCAGTTAGTTTTTAATAAAAGTTTATCAGTTTCTAGAGGATTATATTAATACACTAAACAATGTCTCAGTGGTTTGCTCTTTAATTTTTTCAACATTTTTAACTACATACATACATACATACATAAACACTCACGCCTGTCACCCAGAGGGGTAGGCAGAGACTATGCACTTCCATTTGGCACGATCCTGACAGACCTCTCTCGCTTCCTCCACATCCATATACCTACGCATACACGCTCGTCGGTTAAAGGTACTCTTGATTTGGCCCATTTTCAATATATCGCCAATTTGGTCGATAAACTTTCGCCTAGGGCGACCCTTCCCGACTCTGCCGTTCACCTCTGCAACATAAATTTGCTTTGTCACTCTTTCCTCATTCATTCTTTCTACATGGCCAAACCACCGAAGCATTCCTTTCTTAATCCTGGTCACAACATCATCTTGCAAACCACACTCTTCTCTTATTAAACAATTTCTCACTCTGTCCTTCAGATTCATCCCTAACATACCCTTAATGACCGCATTTCTACAGCATTTATTCTACTCTCGTGCTTCTTCTGCCACACCCAACTTTCACTACTATACATTAAAGTAAGCACTAACACAGCATTGTGAATTGCCATACGTGCCTTTTTAGACACATTCTGACTTTTCACAATAGAGTGTAGAGCCCCATTCACTCTATTTCCTGCATTCACTCGTCGTTCTATATCCTTATCATATCTACCATCCTTGCTAAACACACATCCCAAATACACAAACTCATCAACTTGCTCTACCAACTCCCCTTCTATTCTTATTTCACATATCGTTTTGCTTTCTTCTCTTTCAAAAACCATAACTTTCGTCTTACTTGCGTTCACTTTCATTCCCTTTTCTTTTAATGTCCTGTTCATTACTGTAACCATCAGTGCCGGCCTGAGGCAAGTTTTAGGATGGAGCGAGATCCAATTATGGCGCCCCCCTTACTTGCCCCTAATATATACCAGTTGTATGTGTACATGCAAGCATGCAACTGGGAAGATCTCGACAAAATCTTAAGTCTATGTCTAATTTGTTAATTGAAAACAGCCATGCTCGTGGTATTTTAGGCACTGCACTCCTTACGGTATCTATAGGTACTTTTGATGTAGAATGAAAAAACAAAATTAAAAAGGAATTAAGGTACATTTATTTAAATAAATCATAACAACAACAGACAATAAAACAAAATTAAGTCAACATTAATTAATGAGATCAATAAGCATAATCAACTTTAGAACTGGTACTTATACGTTATGTTATATGTTTACTAATTAATGTAACAGTGCTTATTTAAAAAAACTCTTCAGGTTTAGCCTACTCGCTGCTAATAATAATATAATTAACCCATTGAATGTCGGAAAAATTAAAACAATAGCAATTAGGACACCTGTATGTCCTTAAAGCACTGAATGGGTTAATAATAAACAAATTTTGAACCGCCTTGTTATATGCGACGAAAAATAGATTCTGTTTGACAATCGTAAGTACTCAGCAAGTTGTTTGGATCCTGATTCAGCACCTAAATAATGTCCTAAGCAAAAACTTACACATAGAAAAGTGATGGTCACTGTTTGTTGGTCTAGCGCCGGTGCAGGAAAATTTTAGTTAATGTGGGTGAAACCACGGGGTGGAAAGCTAGTAAAATATAAAAATCTCGTAAATATATTCTAGCTGGGCAGGCACAGACAGAACAGGCCATATTCTTAGTTAGCCTAGGGCTGTCAGAACTCAGGCCGTGTAGTGGCGGTCAAGAATATCCACTACCCCATATCCTCCCGTGGGTGTCGTAAAAGGCGACAAAGGGAAACAGGTGGGAGATGGGCAGCAGCATCTTCCTGATAATAGCCAATATTATAATAAAAAAAATAACTGCGGTTGCCAACCCGCTCGCCAAGCGTGGCAACTATGGCAAATACCCCCCAATGACGAGAGTAACAAAGATAAGGCCCCCAGTCCCCGGCGGCCCCGCTATTCCTGGCTACGGTGGCGACCATGGTAACGGCGAGGCAGGGGGTGCTAAGAATCTCCGGTGGAGGTTCGGTTGCCACCTACGACGACTCGACCTGGCAACATACAACGCACGCACCCTGAGGACTGACGAGAAGATCGTGGAGCTGGAAGAAGAGATAGACAAGTTGCGCTGGCATATTATAGGATTATCCGAAGTCCGAAGAGAGGGGGAGGACACGGTAATCCTCGAATCCGGCAACTTGTTCTATCACCGGGAGGGCGAACATCTGTCCCAAGGAGGTGTCGGATTTATCGTCCACAAGTCTCTCGTTAACAACGTTGTAAAGATCGGGAGTGTGTCGACGAGGGTTGCGTACCTTATACTCAGAATCACCAAACGGTATTCGCTGAAGGTCATACAGGTTTACGCACCAACCTCGGCACACCCCGATGAGGAGGTGGAGGAAATGTATGAGGATATCTCTAGAGCCATGCATTCCTTCAAAACCCAATATACGGTGTTAATGGGAGACTTTAATGCAAAACTAGGCACAAGAGAGAACAGTGAGCTGAAAGTAGGGAAATTTGGAATAGGGCAACGGAACCCAAGGGGCCAGCAGCTGGCCGACTTCATGGAGAAAGAGGGACTCTTTATGATGAACTCTTTCTTCAAGAAGCGGCCCCACAGGAAGTGGATCTGGTCGAGCACCGACGGTTCGACAAAAAATGAGATTGACTTCATTATGACGACCAGACGACAACTGTTCAGTGATGTCTCAGTGATCGCGAGGGTGAAAACCGGCAGCGATCACCGAATGGTTAGAGGCACACTAAACCTAAATGTTAAGTTGGAGAGGTCTCGTCTGATGAAGTCAACGCTCCGTCCCCCTCGTGCTCTAATTCAAAGTCCCGAAACCTTTCAGCTCGAGTTACGAAACCGTTTTCAGTGCCTAGAAGACTGCAATGAAGTGGACGATATGAATGACAAGCTCGTGGAAACTGTCCATGCGGTCGGAGCTAAGTTCTGCAAGACCCGCCGCAGAAGAACACAAAAACTCTCCGATCACACTCTTAATCTCATGGCTGTTAGACGGGAGATGAGGCTACATTCTTCAACAGATTTGACAGTATATAGGCAACTGAACAGACAGATCTCCAAATGCATGCGGCGGGACTTACGCAACTTCAATACAGCTCGTATTGAAGAAGCGATCGAGCGGAACCAAGGCTCCAAAGTCTTTGCCAGAGACCTGTCTGCCAGAAAGAGCCAACTGTCAAAGCTGAAGACCGAATGTGGCAGCATCGTTTCCGGGGCACCTGAGATTTTGAGTGAGATTGAGAGGTTCTATGGGCAGCTGTACACGTCATCGTTGGAGCCACACGCAAGTGTGAGTAACGATCCAAGAGCGAGTCTTATCCGACACTATTCCGAAGATATCCCGGACGTCAGTCTGAGCGAGATTAGAATGGCTCTCCAGCACCTTAAAAACGGCAAGGCCCCAGGCGAGGATGGAATTACAGCGGAGCTTCTGAAAGCGGGTGGAAGACTGGTACTTGAAGTCCTTCAGAAGCTCTTTAATTCCGTCCTCCATGGTGGCATTACACCGGAGGCGTGGAGCAGAAGTGCGGTGGTCTTGTTCTTCAAGAAAGGTGACAACGCTCTCTTGAAGAACTACAGACCGATTTCCCTTCTGAGCCGCGTCTACATGCTGTTTTCGATAGTCATTACGAATCGTCTTGCGCGCAGACTTGACGACTTCCAGCCTCCCGAACAAGCCGGTTTCCGAAAGGGCTTTAGTACCATAGACCACATACATACCCTACGGCAAATTGTACAGAAGTCCGAAGAGTACAATTTGCCACTATGTCTGGCGTATGTGGACTATGAGAAAGCCTTTGATTCCGTCGAAATTTGGGCGGTGCTGCAGTCCCTTCAGCGGTGCCAAGTTGACTGTCGGTATATCGAAGTGCTGAAGTGTTTGTACAGTAGGGCTACGATGGCTATCCGAGTACAGAACCAGAGTACGAAACCCATCCAATTGCAGAGAGGTGTAAGACAGGGTGATGTTATATCCCCGAAACTCTTCACCGCTGCATTGGAAGACGTTTTCAAGCTTCTGGACTGGAAAGGATGCGGTATTAACATCAATGGCGAGTACATCACTCACCTTCGATTTGCCGACGATATAGTCCTTATGGCAGAATCGCTGGAGGACCTAAGCACTATGCTCAATGACCTCAATAGTGTCTCCCAACGGATAGGTCTTAAGATGAACATGGACAAAACAAAGATCATGTTTAATGTCCATGTCACACCTATGCCGGTAGTTGTTGGGAGCACTAAGCTCGAAGTTGTTGACGAGTATGTTTACCTGGGACAAATAGTCCGACTAGGTAAGTCCAACTTCGACCGAGAGGTCAATCGACGGATTCAACTCGGCTGGGCAGCGTTCGGGAAGCTACGACACATCTTCTCGTCAGACATACCTCAAAACCTTAAAACGAAATTGTACAACCAGTGCGTGTTGCCAGTGATGACTTACGGAACTGAGACGTGGTCCTTCACTGCTGGCCGTATGAGGAAGCTCAAGGTCGCTCAGCGAGCTATGGAGAGGGCTATGCTCGGAGTTTCTCTGCGTGATAAACTTAGGAATAAGGATATCCGCAGTAGAACCAGAGTAACCGACATAGCCCAACGGATTAGTAAGCTGAAGTGGCAGTGGGCCGGCCATATAGCTCGAAGAACCGACAACCGATGGGGAAGAAAGGTTCTCGAGTGGTAGCCTCGTACCGGTAGGCGAAGTGTAGGGCGTCCCCCCACGAGATGGAGTGACGACCTGGTAAGACAGGCAGGAAGTCGATGGATGCAGGTGGCTCAGGACCGTGCTTTGTGGCATTCTTTGGGGGAGGCCTATGTTCAGAAGTGGACTTGTGAAGGGCTGTAATGATGATGATGATGATGATGTCAGAACTCGAAATCAGGCACTGCAAGCAGGATGAGCATTACTGCAGATGTGTACTGTGAATAACTGAACACAATGATGGAGAAGTTCATACGTCTCCAACCAGCTCCGAGAGGCAGTACAAAATACCTTTAAAGAATTTGTTGCCTCCCGTCCAGCTGATTTTTTCGAGAAGGGCATCAATAAACTGCTACTGCATTAGCAAACATACATCGGTTGCATGTGTGATAACTTTGATTAATAGAAATAAAAAATATAGAAAAATACTTACGTTAACTTATTTCATAAAAAACGGCAATTTCATAGGTAAAGACCTAATATTAGGTAACGTATCTTGCCAATTATTTAATACTAAGAACTGAACGACTGCTTTCGGGTGACCTTTATCGATATGTAAAAACTTTTTCAAATACATCATTTCTCTTGAAGGTCCAATCCCGAAATATCGCGATTAAGATCATGCGTTTATTTTTCCTCCAACTTTGAGCATACTTTCTTAAAATTTTCATCGGTCTAATTCAAATCATAGAGGAAACTCTCTATTCTTGTATTCTATAAACGCCAAGTCTCATTAATTGTAAAAAGTCATGTAAAGCATGTCTCTTATTTTTTATGGCGGTGTCTAACATAGGATAGAAAACATTTGTTCTAAATAACATTTCTGGATCCGGAATATATTTATATTTTTTCTTTATATATATAGAGTCAAATATATCAGAATTTGAGATTTTTCAAACCTTTAAAAATTCATAACACCAGAAGTGTTAAGTTTATCGTAAAAAGTCACGGTACTTTTTTTTATCAAAGAAAAAAAAATGACCATTTTAAAAATAACAATTCCTTGGAATTGAAAAAAATCGGTTTAAACAATATGGCACCGAGTTGCCCATGGCAACATGCATTAATATCATCAGCAGGACAACTTGAAGAGAATCGCATGAAAAAATTGAGGTAGAATAGTTTTGGTACTTGTTCGCGCAAAAGCGTTAATGTTAATAATGGACGTCAGAGGGCGTGCGCGCCTCTACGATACCGGTTTGGACGTCCGGTCGTTTCGAGAGCACGCTAGAACAAGGAGTCCAATTCATCGCGTCGAAAGATAAGCACGTGGTCCGTTTTTGGTCGGGAGCTCGTTTATGATAGGCGCGTATAGTAAATATACCACTGGGAATTGTAGCGCGTGAGTTTACCCGGGACTTTTATATTACCCGGGTTTAACGCAGAATCTGTATAAGTGGATTCGACTGTATTAGTTGCTAGTGCGGTGTTTGATATTCTAGAAATAACGGTGACCTTTGATCCGTACGTTCTGTGTTCATTCGCGAGTCGAGCGTTATAACAAACGAGAGTTAGTGGCTTCTGTAAGGTAATTAATCGTACGACGGAGTTAAAGAACTGTCATCGTAGAAAACGAAGAAAGTGACTGCGGAAGGAGACCGTAGTTTGGAGAGGTGCTGAGGGCCGAACTGCTGCAGAGGGAACGGTCTAATAAGGTCAATAACACTACCAGCCACACCCAGTTACACATCACTGACCCTTACTTTCCTAGCACTATACATCCACACGCGACCTGACCGAACCCTGAGGGACCAGTCGCCTTGGATAGAGGTAAGTAAGCTCCCTTTTATTATAGTGTGACGCTCCCCCCGAATCGTTTAATGTAATTAGAAACTTAACCCTTGGCGTTAGGACGCCCGACCAGCATCTGCTTGTAGCTTCTCCGTCTATGGGCCGCGGAGGATTCTACTCCTGGGATAGGCAGCTGTTGGCCGTAACATTTGGTAGCAGAGCGCGATTCTGGGATCGATTCCCGGTCGATCCACCGACCATAGTGTTTGATAAAAATTAAACAATTTGATGGCAGGGAGCGTTGGGTTGATTGGTTTAATTTTGTGTCTACAATCACGCCCGTCCGTAATACGTAAAAATATTTTTTTTTATTATATACGTAATAATAAAATTCCTGTCTTTAGTGGCTTGCTTTTTTTGTTGTTAGTGGCTAAATTTGAAAAGCCGTGCCCGGTTGGCGCGCAAGCGGGAGTTTGCGTCATGTAAGTAGACGGTTATTTTACGTAATCGGTTAATTATCGTTGTCGGATAGTTGTAGTGGATTACTTATCGAAGGGTCGATTTCCGAGATAGGAATTTTTGTTGATCATTTTTTGTTGATGTGTATCTTCTTTATGTGTCTTTCGTATTGTAATTTGTATTTGAACTGAAGAGTAGTAATTTGTATTTACGTAATTTGAATTTAACTTGATTTGATCGCACTAGTATTTGTTATTGTTAATTTGATTTGTCTTTTCTTTTGTACTAACTTGTGTTTGATTTGATAAATAGCGGTTCTTATTTGTGTAATATCTATTCAACTCGATTTGATAGGAACTGTATTTATTAGCTGTTAATTTTTTTTTGTATTTGTTATTTGTTATTTTTGTAATTGTGCTCGAGACGCGTCGTAATTTGTATTTAGTAGTGATGTCCTCGCCCAAGATAATAATAATAATCATTTATTCAAATAAAAGTACAATAATAGTGTGAAGACTCTGATCCCCAAACTAGACAAGTCTGTATCTTAGGTATCAGTGGCCTCTCCCAGTGTTGTGACAACAGTATTTTAGTCTTAACAATTAATTAAGTGACTAAGCTTTACATTTTTAAGTAATTGTTTAGCTAATTGAATGTATTTATTTACAACGAAACATATACTTTAACTTAATGCGACTCTTTAGTCGTTATTATATTTTATATAATCGTAGGTATATTAAAATTAGTTTGCAATTTGCAATATATATACATACATATATTGACTGCAGCGGACGGCTTTCCGAACCCTACTTTACAAGATCAGGTGTCAGTCAGGGCAGTAATTTAGGGCCTTTTCTCTTTATTCTGACAATCAACGACTTGCCTGAAGTAGTCAATAAGTCTACACCTTTGTTATTTGCTGATGACTTGAAATTAGTTTTAAAAATAAAGCAGCGGGCGGATCATGACATGCTACAGCAGGATATAACGAAAGTCGTAGAGTGGAGTTTGGAAAATAAATTATATTTCAACGCGGCGAAATGTTCTATACTATCATTCAGCCGTGCACATAACCCGAGTTATCATCAATACTATATGGATGGAACCCCTCTGCAACGAGTTTTTGAGGTTAATGATTTAGGCGTGCGATTCACTGCCGACATACAATTTCGAAAACACATTACTAATGTTTGTAAAAAAGCATACCGCAACCTAGGGATGGTCTTACGGCTAGCCAACAGATTCACAAACATCTGTGCTCTGAGAGCATTATACGAGGCACTCGTAAAAAGTCATTTAGAATGCAACGCTGTTGTTTGGTCACCACATGAAGTCAAATATAAATTAATGCTAGAACGTATTCAGAACAAATTTGTGAGATTTATGTATTTAAAACAGTATGGTGTGTACCCGGGTTATCCACTTTTGTACCCTACTTTATTTATACTAGGCATGATAGGCTATTATAAACTAGAAATAAGAAGGGAAGTTGCTCTCGCCACTTACTTACTAAAAGTGATCCGTGGTAAAATACATAACCCAGGTATTTTACAGATAGCTGAGCTGTGTGTCCCTAATGAGTACGTAGGAAGACGGCGGCGGCCGCCGCTCTTGATGGTACCGCAAGCGCGCACCAACTTGCTAGAGCACGCGCCTTTGACGCGCGCGCTGAGTGCACTTAACGTGCTCTCACAACAGACTGATTTGTTCAGCTGTACTCTAAACGAATTCACAAAGGCCGCTTATTGTAAAATATCTTTAAGTTATGTATAATATACCTATATTATGTTTGTTCTAGTTTCTTAATTTGTAACTGCACTATTGTATTAGGTAATAACCTGTGATGATAGTAATTGTAAGTGGTAAAATAAATAAATAAATAAA
This sequence comes from Parnassius glacialis, assembly GCA_033319125.1. Lineage (NCBI taxonomy): Eukaryota > Metazoa > Arthropoda > Insecta > Lepidoptera > Papilionidae > Parnassius > Parnassius glacialis. Next base: position 24,914,523 of record JAVANC010000018.1, read on the forward strand.
TAAATATACACACACGTATATACATATACATACACACACACACACATATATATATATATATATATATATATATATATACATAGAATATATAGAATATATTATTATATAATTTCATACAGAATATATATTTTATTCATTATAACCTATAATGAATAAATAGATGCTATAAACAAAGATTGCTATTTTTAATTTCATAATTTTAAAATTTTATAATTTTATTATACGACATACATTACTACATGTTAACAAATTATATTTTCTGTTTTACTATAATCAAGTGACAATAACCAATCTCGAACTTTAACTTTACATTCATGTCTGGAAAGAGGATAAAAATTTAGATTTCTATTTAATTTATTATAAAGCACTGAGGATAGACATGAACTTTGTCGCCTAGAAAAAGCAGTTGGACATCTGCCAATAATCCGTACATCCGGTATTCTGCGTTTATTACGACAGATCTCAGGGTTATAAGGAGTTAGAGCATGTTTCATTAAGATCAGTTGTTGGATGTACAATTGCCTAACAGTCAACAGTTTGCATTCTTGGTAAAGCAGATTTGTAGGATACCTGAACGGTTTAAAAGTCATAGTTTTTAGGAGACATCTTTGAGCTCTTTCTAATTTTATCATAAATGTTTTGCATGCTCTACCCCAGGCAACTATACAATAACCTATAATTGATTGTGCTAAGGCGTAGTATACAGTTCTTAATAAATCAAAGTCAGCGATGTGCCTTAGCCTTTTAAATGTCCAAATAAGTATCCTAGTGCGCGATGAAATAAGGTCTATGTGTGGGAGCCAGCTTAGTTTCTCGTCTATAATTACTCCGAGATATTTAATTGATTTGGATTTCGTCATTTTAGGGCAAAAGCAAGTATCTGTTGACTGTAAACCACAAGAGTGTACTGTTAGTTGTATATCGTTAACAGTTTGGGTGTTGGTTATATGGAACTGCATATAGGTGGACTTAGATATATTAAGAGTCAGTAGATTCTCCTCAAGCCAATTTGCCACAGATTGAAGACCCCTCATCGCAAACTCCTGGACCTCAGGCCAAGTCTCTCCGTAGAAAATTAAGGCTGTATCATCAGCATAAGTAAATAGCTTGCCTTGAGTTAGTGTCATTGAGCACAGGTCGTTGATGTAAATTAAGAAGAGACTTGGTCCCAGGATACTGCCCTGAGGGACTCCAAATGTGACACAGGCTTCTGAGCTAATAAATTTTTTTATTTTTACTCTCTGCACACGGTCATATAGAAAATCCTTAAAAATGGAAAGGGCAGAATCTCTTATTCCAATTTTTTCTAGTTTTTTTACAAGAATGGGTATCGAAACGGTGTCGAAAGCTTTGGCTAAATCTAAGAAAATCCCTACACACTTCTGTTTATGGTCTAGTTTATTTGTTACAAAGTCGGTCAAGTTACGAACAGCATCTTCTGTACTAACACCCGCTCTGAATCCGAACTGCATATTAGATAAGATATTATATTTGTTTAGAAATTTAACCAAACGATTATTAAGCATCCTTTCTAAGATTTTTGAAAGTGCAGGTAGCACAGAGATCGGCCTGTAATTTTCAACAACGTCCCGAGCCCCATTCTTGTAAACAGGAGTAATGAGAGATCTTTTAAAAACTTTTGGAAAGCATCCTTGTTCAAAACAGATTTTAAAAAGGGTTGTGAGTGGCAGAAGTATTTTATCCTTGGTCATTTTAAGGAAGCAAGCAGGAATGGAATCCCAATCAATAGCACAATCATTTCTAAGACCCATCAATATTGTTTCAACTTCTAACTCGTCAGGAGAATCGAGTACAAATGAATTAAGCGACCAGGGCATAGTATTAACATTAGCAGGTTTAGCACCGTTTGCTAGAATTTTATCAGCTAATTTTCTACTTAAAGTTGAAAAATAGTAATTAGCTCTCTCCACTGAATCTGTAGGATTTTTAATGATCAAATTTTCAGCGTAATTATTTTTAGTATCACATCCGGAGATGGCTTTGATTGCAGACCAAGTTTCTTTACTGTTCTTTGCAAGACTTTTTTCATATTGGCGCTTGAGCTTACTTAACAAGGAATTGCAGTAATTCCTATAACGCTTATAAGAAATTTGAAGTATTTCATTGTCAGGGTTCTTTTTCAGTTTTTGGTGAAGTTTATCGCGGTGACGGATACACCTTATCAGTCCAGGTGTCATCTAGGCCTTAAGCGTTCGTTTCACTCTAGGAATCTTAATTTTAACAGTATTATTCTTTATAGCAGAGGTTATTAAATCAACAAATTTTTCGGCCGCCGTGTCTGCATTTGAAGTTGAAGATATAAAAGAAAAATCAGCAGACTCTATAGATTTGACGGCATCATCATAATTTATTTTATCAATAAAAATATTATTAGACTTGCGTTTGGGGTTCAAAGAAACATTTGTTAAGATTAAGGAATGATCAGTGATTACACTATCGAGTACCATTATTTGAGTATTTAATACTGTTTTCACCATAACATGGTCTAAACAATTATTGATACGGTTGGGATAGGTATGACCTGGTAAAAGACCTAATCCTGCAGTTAAATTGAAATAAGGTTCACTGTCTTTGTCTTTATTGCCTTGAATAATATTTATATTGATATCGCCCATAATAAATATGTTACTAGATTTTAAGGGACGAATAATTTTTTCTACAGAATCTAAAAAGTTGTCAATATAATAATAGGAGGGTGATCTATATATCGCTAATATTACTATATCTGGATTTATTTTAATCAAAAGATAGTTACCACCATTTGAATCAGGTTCTGTTATTATACAATCAATTGAGTGTTTAGAATAAACTGTTATACCATCATTTTGGATTGAACATTTTTTTTCAGAAATGACATTTGTAACCTAGAAGCGGAGGAACAGGCTTATTAACATCAAGGCGACATTCTGTTAGTATTATAATATCCGGTTCAAATGAAAGTTGTGATATATATGCCATAAAGCCATCCAGGTTTTTATAGACGCTACGTATATTTTGTGCAATGATATTCAAAGAATTACAGGATTTCCTGACAATATCATTGCATTTTAAAACATCACACACAAAAGATGAAGCCACTCTAATATTATCCATATCTGATAGAATTTGATTCTGTAATTCAGGCATTTTTAAAGAGGAAAAATTCATTGTAACATCTATAGTTCCGCTTTAAATAATAGCTATTGAGAGCCATCCCACAAATTGTTCGAAAAAACCATGTATTGTTAAAAATATACAGTACGGTTACAATAGTAATGTGAATGTATGTCGTACCGTTTAGTAAAATATATACAATGTTATATAAATAATTAAAGAAATAATAAATAAATATTTGATAATTTATAAAATCAATGTAAGTAGTAACCAAAATTCTACCGGAGATCTCATACAGTCATTTTTGGCCTCGCAGCTTAGCTAAATCTGACTCAGAGTCCACTCTGATATGTGGTTTGCCCTCATCTTGACGTAGATATGTACGTCCGTATGAAGTCCAGCAGAACTTATATCCGTTTTCCTGCGCAAAATTTCTTGCTAAGTAGTTAAGGCGCCTAGCTTTCTGCGTTAAATGTTCAGAAATAAATATCGGCTTCTGTGGCCCATCTAGTGCGAGATGGGTTGTGTTTAATTTATTTGCGCTGTTTTTTGTATTAAATTTGCGCGCTTTTTTCAAGAAATTTTCTTTTTTTATGGTAGTTGTAAGGTCGACGATAATATTTCCGTTACCAGTTTTGTTTTTAATGCGGAACACGTCTTTTATTTCTGGCTGTTGAAGAGGTACTTCTAGGGCCTTAGCAGTTTTTAAAACAATGTCGCACAGACTTTCTTTGGATTCACTGGGTCCCATAGGGATGTTTCTAAGCTCAAGCTTTGATGCAATAGTTGACTCCAGAGAGCATATTCTTCCTTCAAGTTCAACGATGTAGAGTCGATCTTCCTTTCTTTGCTTTTCGAGGGAATCAAATTTGATTTTCATATCATCGTATTGCTTAGATATCATCTCGATTGATTCTTTAATATCTTTATATTGGGATAGTATTTCATTCACAGAGGATTGTACAGAAGTCAATGTACTCTGATGTTTTATAATGTTAGACTTAACTATGATTTCTCTAATTTCCCTGATTTCTTCCATAAATAGTTCCATACTAGAAGAATCAATAACACCTTTTTTCCTTAGGGTGACATTATCACGCTCTGAAGAAGGCTTTTCAGTAGATGATAGGCTGGGGCAAATATTTATAGGTGTACAGCTCACATTCTTATTCTTGTTTTTTTCCGCTGGCGGTGAGGCGGGAGGCGGCGTTCGCTTGAGTGGCATGCTTAGTTTCAAATCAAACTCAAAGTACCAGGCTCCCAAAAGTTTACTGGAGTTTACAGAAGCAGTCTCGCTGCAGGGGTCAGCTAAAATTGTCGATGATCGACGATTTCTTACAAAAATCTTTCCGTCCAACTATCATAGACCCTTGAATGCACGTAAACAAACGGAATTGTGTGCGTAACTCGTATAATGTATAATTAATAGCACAGTAGTGTGACTTACGCGCAGTAGATGACAGAGAGAGGTGTCGTATCGAATAGACGTCTCGTTTTCTCTTAGAAACGATAGCACACACAGTGATTTACTCACAACCACTACAACAGATAATGCGAAGGCGCAGTAGTATGTCACCTGATTACTTGCAGCTTAGCTCCTGGCAGTTTATGCACTTCTATTTTTAGTATCGAATTAAATTAATACTATTTTAAAATTAAAAATTAAAGTATCGTGGAGTAATTAAAAAGACGTCCAAACTAGGCGCGGTCCGCGGGGAGAAGGGGAAAGATGCTAATCCGTTGCCTGCGGACTAAGTTACGCTGGGCCACCAGCGCCCATGCTTTGATAGGTCGACCGGATAGGGTCCATAACTTGATGAAGCGGTTCGAGCAGGTCGATGCTCGAAGGGCTGCAGTGGAGGAGGCTTACGCTGAGCTCGAGGATTCGGATGTGGAAAAGGGAGTCCTGGACTCCTGCTTCGCAGACTATGAGCAGTTCTTTTCGCTCACGGCCGAGTTGATCGAGGCTGAAGGCAGGTATGCCGAGGAGGCGCGTGAAGCTCGGACGAGTGGCCTGCCCGAGTCTTTTCGGAAGCAGCCTCAGCCGGAGCTGTTGGGACGACTCCCAACTCTAGACTTGCCAAGGTTCTCCGGGGTCCTTTCCGAATGGCTGACCTTCGTTGGTCTTTTCGACGGCCTAGTGGACGCCCGGAGTGACTTGACCCCGAGCCAGAAGATGGCGTACCTCCTGGCCTCTCTGGAGGGGGAGGCCCTGGGCGTTGTCAGCCATTTGAGCTTGTCGGACGACGCCTACCAGACTGCTCGGGACCTCCTAGCCAGAAGATACGCCAACGTCCGGCGAATTGCGGACGAACATGTTAAGCAGCTTCTGAGCCTCCCGCTGCTTAGTGACCGGGCCAGACTACTTTCGGACCTGTTGGATCCAGTCTTGGTGGCCTGTAATACGTTGAGGCGGCTGGATTTACCAGTAGGCGAATGGGCCTTCTTGTTGCTCCGCATCGTGCTGTCCCGCCTACCTCTCGACCTTAGAATACTTCTTGAGGAGAGGTACGGCGGGGACGAGGCCTCCTATATTCCGCCCTTCTATGACCTGCTGCGGTTTTTGGAGGAGCAGTGCCGGCAGATTGAGAACGCGGCGGGCACCGTTGACGACTTACGAGCCGTGCCCAGTGAGAGGAGGAATCCGCCTTGCAAGTCGTCGTCAAACCCCCCCCCCCTGCTCCTATTGTCGAGCATCTGATCACCGGGTAACGTCTTGCCCGAAATTATTAAGTAAGCCGGTTCCGGCGAGGTGAACTATCGCCAAGGAGCGCCGTTGGTGCTACTCATGTGTGGAAGGGCACCTCCAGCGAGACTGTCCGCACCGGCGTCCCTGTTTGCATTGCCAGGGCAATCACCATGCCGTACTGTGCCTGGGTGCGAACGGCGTCTCCTCTCGGGGCGCTGCCAGGCCCTCGACCCCCACGGGCGGGGGCGCTCCGCCACGCCCTCTGACGGGCGACGCTCGGCGCCCGCCGGCTAGCCAACAGACCCCTAGGTTTGAAAGGGGTCCCTTCCCCGACCAGTCGGGGGGTAATTCCCCCAGGGGCGGGGGTGTCATCACCCCCCCTCAGCGTGCGAAGAGGAACTTCACGGCCACTCATCGGTCCGCTAGACCCTTCTCACTCCCGTTAGCTGAGTGGCCGCGACTGGTGTACCACTGTACCCCATTTGATGGAGGCGGCCCTAGCTAGCTGCCGCCTTAGCTCCCACCACGGCCGCCTCTACTGAGCCTTAAGCCGTCAACAGTCTACTTGTCAAGCTGTTCTGTTGCCGACGGCCTCAGTGAGGGCGTACAACCCGAGTGGCGACTGTTAGCGGTTGCTATCTATTAGTCTCGGGTTCACGCGGTGCAGCCTCCACTTGGTGGTGGGAGGATTGGGGCCCCCTGGAGCGTTGAATCACGCTCTCGAGGGGTATTGGATTTGGTTTGGTCGAGCACTTAGTTAAGAATTCTTTGAATTAAAATTAAAATGCTTTGGGTTTTCCGCGAAATTCATATTGTAGCGGTTGTGATTAAAAGAATTGAATTTAAAATACTCCTTTAAAAGCTGCTGCATATGTTTTGTAAATACATTTGATCACTGCGTTTGTTGTTGCACGGAAAATTTAGATTAAATTGTGTGCCCTTTTTTAATGCTTGTGCGTATGCTTTGTAATTGTATTTGATTGTCGCGTCTGTGCTGAAAGGAAAGTTTGAATTCATTTGAAATTAGAATGGCGCGCTATTTTGAAAATTATGTATATGTTTGTGATAGTGTTTAATCATTTTGCTTTGTGATAAGGAAGGTTGAAATTAGATAACCCTGTGGTTGCCGAAGGAAATAAGAGTAAATTCTCTTTTGGTTTAGATTTTGTTGGCACTGTCTAAGATATTTATTTGAAATAAGAAATAGGCTGTCTCTTACGTTTATTGTTTTGTTTACTTTGCCAAGTTGACCTATGTGCATCGGTGATTACTTGTTTTAATTAATTCTGTAATTGAACATTGATGCTTTTGAAAAATAAGTTGAAATATGAGCATAGGATTACCTGCCTAAAGGGCTATCTGGTTTGTAGATTATCAGATGGAAATCAGCTGTCGCACCATTTGGTAAATGATTATAGGTGGATGGCTTGGTTATGCCTACTTGTTTGAAAATTCATACTAGGGACTATCTGTGCGTTTCGTTCAGCTCTCCACAGACGGCGTTCATGGGGAATTTGGGGGTGCTCTCTGCACTGAAGCTTGGAAGGTCCCTTTGGGCCGCTTCGTGTCGCGTCGCTGTTTGCAGACCTGATCCGGTCGGATTGCGGAACTAATCATAGGAGCGCAGATAGGTGTTTGAAGGAGGTCGTCGGACTTCTGTCTAGGAATAGGACTTATTTATGTGCTGCGATGTCCAGGAAGGGCATCCAGTTCAACTCTCCGGCTAGCCCACGTTGGGGCTGTAATTTTGAGGCGTTGGTTAGGGTTGCAAGATCTGATGGGGTGCGTAAGGTGGCCTAGTTTGGTTGTAGATTCGGTCTTGCAACTTGCCGTCGCGACCCTATCCCGCTGACCGGTTTGCTCGCGGACCTAAATCCTTATGTCCGGGACGGGGGTCTGTTCGCGCAAAAGCGTTAATGTTAATAATGGACGTCAGAGGGCGTGCGCGCCTCTACGATACCGGTTTGGACGTCCGGTCGTTTCGAGGGCACGATAGAACAAGAAGTCCTTTTCATCGCGTCGAGAGAGTACGCGTTCTTGGTCGGGAAGTCGGAGGCGGAATATAATAGGCGCGTATAGTAAATATACCACTGGGAATTGTAGCGCGTGAGTTTACCCGGGACTTTTAGGTTTAACGCAGAATCTGTATAAGTGGATTCGACTGTATTAGTTGCTAGTGCGGTGTTTGATATTCTAGAAATAACGGTGACTTTTGATCCGTACGTTCTGTGTTCATTCGCGAGTCAAACGTTATAACAAACGAGAGTTAGTGGCTTCTGTAAGGTGGTTAATCGTACGACGGAGTTAAAGAACTGTCATCGTAGAAAACGAAGAAAGTGACTGCGGAAGGAGACCGTAGTTTGGAGAGGTGCTGAGGGCCGAACTGCTGCAGAGGGAACGGTCTAATAAGGTCAATAACACTACCACCCACACCCAGTTACACATCACTGACCCTTACTTTCCTAGCACTATACATCCACACGCGACCTGACCGAACCCTGAGGGACCAGTCGCCTTGGATAGAGGTAAGTAAGCTCCCTTTTATTATAGTGTGACGCTCCCCCCGAATCGTTTAATGTAATTAGAAACTTTTAACCCTTGGCGTTAGGACGCCCGACCAGCATCTGCTTGTAGCTTCTCCGTCTATGGGCCGCGGAGGATTCTAGTCCTGGGATATGCAGCTGTTGGCCGTAACAGTACTCATGCGCCGATTCCTCCTGGGCTATAAGAACATTTTTTTCTTTTTTGGTTCGCGGATTCTTTCAAACTCCGAGATTATTTCAGGTTTTTGAGCTGTATCTTTAGCTGCAATGAGAACCTTTGTTAATTCTTCGTCTCTAGGTATATTATTTTTTGTGCATCAGTTTTGTAGCATCTGATAAATCTATGCGCTCTGCTTGCATGCATGTGCTGCCAATTAACGTGGAATGAAACGTCGTACCAAATGACTAAAGAGAGCAAGAACTCGAACTTCTTAAAATTGGCTTCAAGTGATTTTTAGCTTCCAAACTTGCCGCGGGATCAGTTGTGACGATACTCTTCTTCCAAGGCACTATTTACTTCGGCGTACTGAAGCCACTACTATCGCACCTCGTTCGACACACCTTCTTTAAAGTTAAGCTCTTCACATGTTTTGAAATAACTTCCCATCTTTTTGTTAAGTTTGTAAAAAATACAAAAAAGCGCTGAAGAATGCCGCTCTCGTCTCAACAAATAAGACCATACGCACATATACTGACTAGCTACACGTTCGAAACCAAAATATTGAAAAGCGAGGAAATTTCCATCAATAAACTCAGGCACATGAGCAAAGAAACGGAACAGAGACTAAGCTTCTAAGAAGCGTGCAAAATTGTTACCTAAATAAGCTAATAAAAAAGATTGTATTTTTCTATTATGTAGGTAGCTATGCTATTATAAAAAAATTGACTAAGGCGCCTCCTGGGACTTGGCGCCTGGAGCGGCCGCTCCGTTCGCCCTATGGTAGGGCCGGCCCTGGTAACCATCATTTGCAACTCGGCTGCCGAAGACGCAAGTATGACTTGATCATCGGCGTACAAAAGGCATTTGACGGTTAACTCGCCCATTCTTAACCCGCATTCTTCTACTTTCAAATTTTCCAAACAACTGTCCATAAATAGGATGAACAGCCACGGGGAAGCCACACAGCCCTGTCTGACACCTTTATGGATGCCAAACCAGTCCGAGTAGGCCCCGTTGACCCTGACACAGGCACTAGAATCCCTATATAGAGACTTCAATGTCTGTATCAGACCAGCGCTCAACCCAAATATGGTCAGTGTTTGCCATAACACGTTTCTGTCCACTCTGTCATAAGCCTTCCCAAGTCTATGAACGCACAAAAAACTCTTTGGTTTTTGGCCAAAAACTTCTCCGCGATCATGCGCATGGAAAAGACCTGATCCGTACATCCCATTCCTTTTCTAAATCCCGCTGGCACATCCCAAATTTTTCCATCAGTTTCTTTCATAACTCTTTCAATTAGCACCTTAGCATACAGTTTACCCACAATGCTAAGCAAGCTGATACCACGGTAGTTTTTACAGTCCTGCTGCGACCCCGTTCCCTTATATATTGGGACTATAACGGCTTTGCACCAGTCTTCCGGTACCCGCTTCAGTTCCCAACATAAATTAAACAAGGTGTACAGCAGGCCTGCAACCACACCCTCTCTAGCCCTTAGCATTTCGAGTGATACTCTATCATATCCGGCTGCCTTACCTGCTTTCATGCTTTTCATTGCTTTCATTATTTCATCTACACTTATCTTCCTACCTCTCTCCACTTCTTCCAGAATTTCTATTTCACTTACTTCAGACGACTCTTCACTCTTAAACACGCTTTCAAAGTATTCCTTCCATCTCTTTAAATTCGAAACTTCATCATTCATCATGCAGCCATTCTCGTCTCGTATAGCATTCATTCTAGGCTGTTTTGAATTTCCCCTGGCAGTTCTTACGAGCTTCCAGAACATTTTAATATTTGCCTGGAAGTTATCAGATATTCTTCTATCATTCTTATCTATCCTTTCTTGCTTTTTCCTTTCAACAACTTCTTTTACTCTCTTATTTATACGTCTAAAGTCTGCCTTTTTTCTTTCTATCTCATCATTCATACCGCCAGAATTACCAGCTTTGGTTGCTAGTAAATCTAGCCATGCCCTCTTCTTTGCTTCAACTTCCATCCGTACCTCATCATCCCACCACAACGTATTAGTTTTCCTTTCATTCGTTCTCTTACTTACACCACATACTTCGGTGGCTGTATCCACCAAAACTTTCTTAACATTATTCCATACATTCTTCAAGTCTAAATCATTCATACAAAATTCATTCAACACACTTATATTTTCCCTCAGTCTGCATTTATACTTCTCTTTCACACCTTCATCTTGTAACCTCTCTATTCTTATACGCTGTAACGCAGTGGTAGACACAGATGTCCGATGCCGCCAACGCTTGAATAGACCATTAATTTGGCATAAGACCAAGTAATGGTCCGTCCCTACGTTGGACCCCGGTAAACCCTTGTATCTACCACTGCGCTCCTCATTCTTCCATCCACAATTATGAAATCTATCATGCTTCTATCATCCCCTCTTTCCCATGTATACATGTGAATCCTCTTATGGCGAAAGAAAGTGTTCGCCACAAAAAGATTCTTTTCCACACATATGGTGAGGAGGTCTTCACCATTCTCATTTATTCTTTCATCGCCAAACGCTCCTAATATCCTTTCATAACCAGACCTCTTCACTCCAACCCTTCCATTAAAATCTCCTAACATAATAATACTTTCATTTTCCTTGCATTTCGTCAACACCAGCCTTACCATGTCCCAAAACTGCTCTCGGATATAAGTGGGCTTAGACATATCTGGGGCGTACACCCCAAGCACAAACAACTTCTTTAAGCCCACTTTCATTCGTATCCACAGCAGCCTTGGGCTTACACATTCATACTCTTTCACACATTGACCCATTCGTTTCGTCTCATTCACACATAACACATCTATTCTTCTATCATTCATCATTTCGCATATTTCATCCATCTTATCATTCATTGCTCCACATACATTCAGCGTAGCCAGACGGGCCTCCGCAATCCACTTTTCGCCCCTGCAGGAGACAGGACGTGACGGGTGGCGAACCTCGTCGCCGGTTTTCCTCCCGGAGATTCTTCGCACCCCTGCCCCATTAAAGGGGCGCCGGGAACTCGGGGCCATTTCTTTAAATTTTTGGCTCATGGTGCGACATAAGGGGTGGTAGATTTTACGCCGCTACCACACGGCGAGGAGCCGAGTCTGTCGTTTCGGCTTTGTTGCTCGTTTAGCACCACCACGGGGACACGTGTAGGGTGGGCCTAGGGTTAGGTGCTCGAAGCCTAGGGACGCGAGCGACTCATCCCCCCATTTTTAACTTTTTTGTATTTTTCCAATTTTTTAATATCTGGTTTTGTTTATTTATTTTTAATCTTAATAATATAAAATATATCTAATAGTACAGAAAGAAACTTAAATTTGACATTATTCGAACAAATTAACTTCTCCACCATGAAATCTGTCAAATATATATACTTCTTTTAAGTGGCGCCGCCCTAGTGGCAGAAAAAGTCGTGGATGTCCTCATTTGGATCTAGCATTCTTTTTTTGAAAGGTGAATTGTTCGAGAGTGTTCTTAGCTATGATTCAAGAAATTTTTTTTAGCTGTTTGAATATCATCAGCTTTTTTATTTCGGGGATTTTTAAAGATTTTACGTTATTATTAAATAGGTTATACAGGCCTGATCCTGTGTGTGTAATAAAAACTAATAATGTACAGATTCCTTCCAGTCCACTCGGAGCCAAAACAATTAAATATTTAAAACAAAGTAAAAGTCGACTTTGATGAACTAAACACAATTTAATAAGTTAACAAGTACATACATAATATAACTGCATCGTGGCTATACCTAGGACTAGGCAGACCGACCTAGGAGAGACCGTTCATACATTGTACGTAATAGAGCCAAACTGCAGCTATATTATTGTTTTAGCACGAATGGGTCGGCTCGGCCGGGGTAGCACTACACTCTCACACAATATCAGCGTAAAATAGCAGCTTATGCTGCTGTGTTATTTATGGCGAGTGTAGAGAACCGGAGACCCTTTTTACTGGAAACCAGGCATTGCTTAGTCGTCAGGGGTGACAACGTATTTGCATTTTGAATTATAATCGAGGATAAATTTAGATTTCTATAGGCCACAACATCAATTCACCATCAGATGGACTGTGTGCTCGTCTGTCATACTTATTCTATAAAATAATATGAAGTTTCATTGCATTATCTGTGTTACGGCCTGCAGCTGCCTATCTAAGAGTAGGATCTTCCGGGCCCATAGCGGAAGAACTTACAAGCAGATGCAGGTCGGGCCTCAACAAGGGGCCACGTGGAAAGTCTCTAATTACAATAAACTATAAGGGGGAGCGTTCTATCCTACTACAGTTCAATAGGGAGAATAGTAAACCGAGCTTTCTTACCTATATCCAAGGCGACTGCTGTCTCAGGGTTCGGTCAGGCCGCATGTGGTTGTAGGGTGCATGGGTAGTAAGGGTTAGTGATGTGTATCTGTGTGTGACTGATAGTGGTAGACCTGCTTGGACCGTGACCGTCGACAGCAGCTCGGACTTCAGCACCGCTCACAGTCACTTTCTTCATTCGTCACGAGGACGGTCCATTAACTTTATCGTACAATTAACTAACTTCCAGAAGCCACTAACTCTCGTTTGTTATAAAGCTTAATACACAAAAGGAATACAGAATGTCGGTCTATATGAAATCCCGTTACTATCAGCAAAAACGTAACACGCCGCACGAATACGAATGTCCGGATCAAAGTTCACTACCGTTTCGCGTGGCTACAATTATTTCTAGAATAGTAGTTAATATTGTCGAATGCACTTATATACGGATTCAGAGTTAAACACAACTAAGTCCCGGGAGAAGCTCTCAAACAAGGAATGCGCGTTACGAATCCTAGACAGTATATTTACTCGACGCGCTTACACTATTCCGCGTTCCCGAACAAAAATGACAGCGTGCTGTCATTAGCACTGCTTGCAAACAACTCTCTTGCACTCACGTTCCGACCTCGCGTCCTTTACGCCCGGAAGGGGGGCCAACGTGACCCTCACAAGTCGGCGGGCGTACGCGCGTGTGAATGCAAATTTCAAAGTTAATTGTTTGGCTTAAACAATCTGTGTTCTACAGACGTCTTATACCAATTATCATGCCCTATCTATAAGTTCATCATTATCATCATTACCGCCCTTCATAAGTCCACTGCTGAACATAGGTCTCACTCAAAGAATGCCACAAAGCACGGTCCTGAGCCACCTGCATCCATCGACTTCCTGCATGTCTTAACAGGTCGTCAGTCCATCTAGTGGGGAGTCGCCCTACACTTCGCCTACCAGTACGAGGCTGCCGCTCGAGAACCTTTCTTCCCCATCGGTTGTCGGTTCTTCGAGCTATATGGCCGGCCCACTGCCATTTCAGCTTACTAATCTGTTGGGCTATGTCGGTTACTCTGGTTCTACTGCGGATATCCTCATTTCTACGTTTATCACGCAGAGACACCCCGAGCATAGCCCTCCCCATAGCTCGCTGAGCGACCTTGAGCTTCCTCATACGGCCAGCAGTGAAGGACCACTATCTATGAGTTATTAACGTTAAAACATCTCGGTAGAGAGTAATAGTGTTTTGTGGTGTAGAGAGTAAACAGCGGTAAACTTACTAAACATGTCAATTGCAATCCCATTCAGTCACTATGGGTTTTGGCTAACTTTAACGCATATTATTTTTGAACAATAAAATCCATAAAACTGAATTATGTGATACGTATTTTATAGACATTAAATCAGTTGTTATTATGGTTCCGTAGTTACACAAGGAACTATAATATAGTTTCGCCACGTCCGTCCGTCCGTCCGCGGTTTTGCTCAGAGACCCCAGTTGCTACAAATCTGTAATTTGGTACTTATAGCTATAGATATTAATCACGCCTAAAAAACTGTGAAATAAAATCTTAAAAAAACATTTTTATTTTGGGTACTTCCCATAAAAGTAAATGGAGGATTATTTTTTTCTACCAACTTCAAAAAGGAGCCGGTACTCAATTCGACTGTATGTTTTTTTATGTGTGTTACCTCGTAACTTTTTACTGGGTGAACCGATTTATTTTTTTATTTGAAAGCTGGTGCTTCACATGTGGTCCCATATGAATAAGATCAAGATCTGACCAATAGTTATTGAGTTTTGCTTAATAATTTATATTGAAGTCGGTGGTACAATTTTTTTTATTTATTATTATTTACACGTCTATTCAATCATGTGACGAATGGATTAGTAAAAATTTCTTTACAACTCAAAAATGATCTATAGCTAGCTGCATTATAACTTTGTAATGTTATTGTAAACTTAAAAATAAACATTTTATATGAAGAAAACGTTTATTACTGCTATAGCCTTACTTTTTCATTTGCGGGATAGGCAAGGAGGATCTTTCTTACATACTACTTTCACTTATTTTTTAGTTGATAATAATTATTGTAGGTCTCATTCAATCATATAGGCTCATAAAGTTTCATTCGCCACATTCTTGGTTTACGCGGGCGACCTCAGGATAATTTAAGGCAGTGGTGGTTTACGTGAAGGTTCGTTACTGTCATATATGTATATCTTAGAGTTGCACTGCCAGGAATATATAGATAGTCAACTATGATCATCTTTGTACCTTGGCATGTGAATGATTTGATGTAAATTGTATTATTTTCAGAATCGAAAAGTTTTTTAATCTTTTTTGAATACTACTACTTGAGTCTGATTTGAAAATAAGTCCTTCAGTTACGATCTTCCTATTTGCCGCGATTTCACTTATTATACTCATTACCAAGAAAGTCCACGTATTGTGACGGCCAACTACGTAACCCTACCTCTACATTGTACATGGCCCGACACGCACTTGGCCAGTTTTTGTATGAGGATGACAAATAAAAACAAAGGTTTTCGATATCAATATTATTTGTTTATTTGCTGACTGTGTAAATTTGTCCAGTAATCGGGTCAACAGTCAAAGTAGGTGGCAATTCTGCAGCCATATCAGCTAGCGCTTCCCATCGAGTAGCACGACTACATTCGGACTGACTTGGACTACCTGAATCCTTGGGTTCTTCTTCCCTGTAAAAGTTAAAGTACAGCCTGTATTAGATAGACGGATCCGTGGCGCAGTGGCTTAGCAATAAGTTGCAGCACCAAGGGCCGCCGGTTCGAATCCCGCACGTAACAAAAAATTTGTATGGCCTACAAATAATTATATCGGATCTGGATGTTTGTCTTCGTGAAATTTATGTATGTAAACTGCCCCCACGATACAGGAGAAAATCCTAGTGTGTAGGTAACGTTTTAAAAAAATGTTACATCCAATTCGGCCCAGTCCCCTCACTTCTGAGACCATTGTAAATGTAAATTGAAGCAATTAGTTCGCCCCGTTGCTCCAGGGCGTGTTTGTGGACTTCAGTAGACTTAGGTACAAATATTTTATTCGTCAGACTCAGATATGCTGGTTTTCTTACGATGTTTTCTTCATCGCATGTTTTTCTTCCCTGTGATTATTAGTAATATCATCTAAATAAAAATAACAATTTTATTTAAATTTGTATTTTTGACACTCGACAATGTGTAAGGGCGATCCACCGGTAGTGTGTTTAATTACACAAAAGCAGATTAAATGTCGACTGCGCCCTAAATTAGCACCTTTTCGCCACCCCTCTAGCGGCCATATATTATAAATTATAGCTACTTACTCATTTTTTTAAACTATATCTTTATATATAAAAATTACGTGTCACATTGTTTGTGCGCGATATACTCCTAAACTACTGAACTGATTTCAATGAATTTTCCAAACTGTGTGCAGTTTGGTCCAACTTGAGAGATAGGATAGTTTTTATCCCGATAAGTAACCCTCAATATTGTTTATTGCGAATTTAAGAATTTTTTATAGCAAGGGTCTTCGGAAAGGGCAGAACGTCTGTCTGGCCAGCTAGTAATAATATACAGTATAGTTTAATAGTTGCTTAATAATTAGGACAATTAACAGGTGGGCGGGAATGAAAAATGTGATGTGAGAGTGAGGGCGATGAAGAAGTAATTAACAAGACAATTTTTTTTCGTTTAAAACTTCCGCGCGTGCTCCTTTTTACCCTTGCGCCCCTAGGCACGTGCCTAGTTTGCCTTAATGATAATCCGCCACTGTATTTACACGAACCATTTCAAGGCACTTTCTAATCTCCCATATCAAAGGAATACAATATCTTCGTTTTACCCCCATAACTCAGGATCTAACACAACAAACTATAAGACCTTATCAGAATTACAAGTGTATAAGAAATACAAAGGATGTCTATTAAGGACCCCTTGAACATCTGAAGATTGTCGTTATTAACCAATTTCAAAAAGGAGAAGGTTCTCAATTCGAGTGTATGTTTTTTTATGTGTTACGCGATATCTTCGAAGATTTTAACCAATTTTGATGATTCCTTGTTTATTAAATAGGTTATATACAAGGGTGGTCCCATATAAAATAGAACGGTCATCTGTGACCCAGACCCGACAGAAACGAGACATATCTTAGTTTTTTTGTTATTTTTATACAGTTAAGTTATATATTTTTTATATTCGAAATCAATGGCTAACACCAAAATATTGCCTTATGTTTTTGTTCAGGCGTTACTCAAAAAAAATACAAAATGCCTATTTATCTACAAAATTCGTAAATGTATGTAACTAAATGACGATACAATAATTATGGGATGTATCTAGATGACCTGGAGATGCAGCTGGATTATGTAATTTTTAAACTTCTAGTACAAGAATCTACTTGGATTCATTAAAATTGTCATATTCATTGCGCATCCAAGATTTAGGTACCTATCATTGGGGTTTCATGATCTATAACAAAAAGAAAAATATGTCGAAATAAAGTTTTATTGAATTTCTATGTCTCTTAAAACATAATCCATGCCCAGGACGGGGTGGTCAAAGTAATCTCGATGTCTAGCCCACCCTAATTTTCAGCCATATCAAATAACCACTCACAATGCAAAAGTCAAGTCCGGTAAAGAGAAAGCCAAAAACCGACGAAAAAATGTAATCTTGAAAACAAAAACACACAGATCTCAACACAGAATGCGAATAACTGCGCCGGCCATAAATATATACTATTTCGTACATATTTCAATAAAATTAAAAAGAAATTGTGAAATGCTCTTTATTTTACCTTATTTCATCGTAATTTAATTAAATCATCGAATACGACGATTTTAATGAATCCAAGTAGATTCTTGTACTAGAAGTTCAAAAATCATATAATCCAGCTGCATCTCCAGGTCACCTAGATACATCCTATAGCTATTGTATCGTCATTTAGTTACATGCATTTACGAATTTTGTAGATAAATAGGCAATTTGTATTATTTTAGAGTAACGCCTGAACAAAAACATAAGGCAATATTTTGGTGTTAGCCATTGATTTCGAATAAAAAAAATATATAACTTAACTATATAAAAAATAACGAAAAAACTGAGATATGTCTCGTTTCTGTCGGGTCTGGGTTTTTTTTCTATGGGGCGTGACCGTTCTTCTTTGGAGAAATAATTCCACCCCTAAGGGTAGCAAATAAATAACTTCCTTTTTAGCTATTTGAAGTCGGTTATTACTTTTTGTTAAAAATTATATTTATTATCAATTGCTTATTCACTGTATGCCAGAAGAAGCATAAAAGCAAGTTGAATGCAGTGGAGATGCGATCTCTTCGTAAAATGTGCGGCGTCACCATGGCCGACCGAAAGCGAAACGAAGAGATTCGCAATATGGCAGGTTTGAAAGATGACCTTATCACAAAAATTGATAAGGGCGTGCTTCGATGGTTTGGGCACGTTGAGCGAATGAGTGAAGACCGAATGGCGAAGAAAATATATAGCGCGAAAGTTAATATTAAAAGGTGTCGAGGAGACTAACTTTCGAAGACCATGTGAGCAAACTGCTCGAAGAGGGGAGGGTCAAGAGTACTCGGATACCTAGACGTGCATGTATGAAGAAGATAATGAATCTGAAAGAAGCGAAAGAGGTATGTAAAGATCGTGACACTTGGCGATCTGTTCTCTCTGGCTACCCCGTCAGGGATTGTGCGTGAAGATAAGTTAAGTTTAAGTTAAGTAAGTTATTCACTGATTCACTGACACGTTCATTAAAAACCTAGGCAACTTAAATTCCAGCCTCCCGAAAAAGCCGGTTTCCTAATAGTCTTTAGTACCGTGGATCACATACACAACCTTTGGCAAATTGTACAGATGACCTAAGAGTACAATCTGCCACTTTGTCTTGCGTATGTGACCTATGAGAAAGCCTTTGATTTTCACAAAATTTCGGCTGTGCTACGTTCCCTTCAGCGGTGTCAAGTTATATCGAAATATATTGTAGTATTTCTACAGTAGGGCTACGATGGCTTTCCGAGTAGGGAATCACAGAACGAAATTTATCCTGCAAGTGCGGAATGGTGAAAGACACCGTGAAGTTATATTGCCGAAACTTCACCGCTGCATTGGGAGACGTTTTCAAGCTACAGGACTAGAAATGATACGTTATTAACATCAATGCAATGGCGAATACGTCGTTGTCAATTTTAAAAACTATATCAAGTTCAAGTCATAGATATCATACGTAATTTTATTTGTGTTTTGAGTACATATTTAGATTATTTATTATTTTATATTTTTAAATCACAGTATTTTTTGCATATAACAGGTTTTAAATTGTCAATTATTTGGCACATAACAGGTATTAGTGAAAAAGATATCTGATTTACACTAGACTTTTAATACTGAAAAATGTTAACAATAAGTTTTAATTTGAATTAAATTTTAAACAATCATAAAATGGATGGTAGTCTCGGTCTATAAATGGTTTTAATTCTTGTAATTAGTTGAACGTTGATTGAGTTATTTCTAATGAACTGTCATACAATGCCGAAGGTTCAGGGTATTGTTGAGGAAGCTGCATACGTTATGGCATAATTGTGTAATCTTGTGGATTGCGTTACACAAAGAAGTTTGAAGTACACTTCACCAGTAGACTTATACAAAAATGCTCTGACGTCATTCACAGTTGGATCACCCTTCCTTTTACCTCATAATCCTTGAAAAAATCAAAATGAACTACTCTAATATCATTGGGTTGTTTGGGCCACATTGACGCATTCTTGAAATGTAATCTTGAGGTGCATAAATAGGCGGCTTTATCAACTTCTATCATAATGTGTCCCTTTTCTAATATTATTTGTTCCCCTTCTGCCTTAAAAAATAAGCATAATTACTTAATGCAGTTGCCAAAATCTTATTTCTGTTTTGGTAGTTACACACTAATTATTATAATGTGTTTATAGACATTGCAAACTGTTTTAAGGTAATCAATTATATACAGCTTGTAAATTCGTTGGACGTAACTCTTCCATCTGCTTCATGCCAAAAATAAATAACAATATCTCCAGTACGCAATTTATAAATCGTAAAATTATGATATTGTAGTTTTTGTTTATAATACAGTGCGCCTGTAAGCAATTTTGGTGCTAAAAGAACACTTTGCACCTCAATAGATATTACTAGGTTGTCTGAGTTACCATTCAAGTTTTCTACTGCCATGTTTTTAGCACATAGTTTTTTTCTGGATATGTGTCTCATGAACCTCTTGCGAAATATGTTTTAACTGAAAACTGGTCTGTGAATTGAAATGTTCTCTTTACTTAGTACACTTAGGAAGGTATTTCGTTATACTGGCTTTTTGTTTTATTCATTACACCATGTTTTATAAACTGCGTGCATGTGCAGGTGTGATCGAAAAGTTGACTCTACGTAAATGCGCTTTGAGGATGCCCGTTCCTCGTGTACTTCTGGTGGTGGCCAAGACACTACGATTACGTCCAATTAAAGTATGGTATTCATTGTCATCTGCCATGACTATCATTGTTGATGTATTTTTAACCCAGCGTAAGAAATAATCACGTCCAAGATCAAGTGTGTTTAAAAAGAACATTCTGCACCCTTTTACTTTGGCATTTTAGGAATCAAACTTAGGTACAAAAATATCAATAGCAGTTTCATTCCTGTCAGTAATAGAATTACCACGTTTTCTTTGCTTATGAAAATTTCTTTTGGATACTTATCCTTGTACAAAAGCTTTTTTTCACCCCATGAATTCATATTCCAAAACTTGACATGCAATGCAGCTCGTTCTTCTTCTGATACTAAACCACATATAAAACTATTTTTAGATTTTTGTTTTATTGCATTATGATTACAACGAGTTTTGACAGATCTGGCTTCTTTTGGAATGCTTTGTTCTAGTTTCCCATCTTTTTTGTGGTAACCCGTGTATGGGTAAGCACCCAGTAAACGGCGGTGTTTAGCTTTCAATTGACGAAATATTGGAGTTTGAGAGCTGCTTGGCATTTCGATGCTCGCTGTCAACTCCTGGACAGGATTTGATGAATTGTCATCATCATCAATAAACAATGTAACGCTTTTGTTTGGTGATTGTAGGAAAGGGTGGGCTGTTACTTCGTTCAGGGGATGAATTTACCGACACGTTCTTTTCACTGCTGGAGAGTATAGACGGTTGTTCACTCCTGTGTAGCTGTGGAATTTAGCAGATCTTGAATCAGAGGTATTGGTTCACTGTGAGTTTATTGGCATGTTGGATGTTGACTTTTCTCTTGTAAACATTTTTCATCATTGGCCGTCAAAACTTACTATTTTCTTGTGCAAAGTAATTTACAAGTTAATACAGTTCATCAACTGACTGTGCTACGTAGTAGTTAACTGGAGAGATAAAATAGAACTAACTTTTTCTAATACAAAATGTATTTATATTATACGAGCATGGGAAACTTGAACATAGTGGGCGAATATTCAAAAATATGATCCTCAAGATAAACTAGCTACCTACTCCCAAAACACTTTGGAAATAACTTACTTACCTGTCAACTTATCAGTAAATTATGGGTGCAAACAGTTTTAGCTTATCATCTAATTTATTATTTTGAAGGATGTACGATCCTTGCAACTAATCAGTGGTTTAAATATGAACTTAACTGCCTGTCAACTTATTGGTAATTTATGGGTGCGAACTACTTTAGTTTCTTATCTTATTTATTAGTGTAAAATTTCTTGAGACTAATAAGTGATTTAAGAAATATGGACTTATTTATCTATTACTTATTAGCTAGTTAATATAATGTTAATGTTTTTTGGTGTTTGGACTATACACATAGAAGATATTCTATTAAACAATCACAATTGACCGTGGTCAAATAAAATATGTTATGTGCATGTTTGTCACATAGCAGGTATTAATTAACAATGTTCTAGTTGCTGCACATAGTATGTTTTAAAAAGTTGTCATGGTTCGCTGTACAGTCCTCAAAAGCACATAGCAGTTATTTTATATGAAAGATTGATTGGTGAACTACTCTCCCTAGTCAAAATGTTAAAATCTCATTTTGGTTTGACAACGACGGTAACTCACACTCGATTCGCTGACGGTATAGTTGTTATGGCAGAACTCCTGGAGGACTTCTTGATTTATGACAACAATAGTGTTTCGTAACGGATGGGTATATGGGGAAAATAAGGATCATGTTGTGTAACATCTATGTCACACTTATGTCGGTACCCGCAGTCTCCAGATCAAGTTCCCATGGGCACAGTAACTCTGATAGTACGTTTGGTTGCTAATGCAACGCCGCGTTCAACTGCCATTCTCCATCCTTATGTACTCTCAACACTTAATATGGACGTAGTTATGCAAAAAGGGTCCAACCCGCGATAAGTTAGTTTGAGTTTATGATATTTGAAGTATCCATACTTCAAATATCATAAACTCAAATTATCGGAATGGTTTCTATCTGTTTGTAATTTTTCTTCTTATTTGTGTTACGTTTGCTAAAATTGTTACATCACATAATAGTATAGACCACAAATATTATTCTTCAAGTCAACATTTTTGACACAAACTCGGGTTGGATCCTTTTTGCATAACCACGTCCATATGTACATTAAAAAGAAAAGCAATGTTAAACAGCGATTGCACGTCCTCTCACTGAAAGTGCACCTCACTAATATTCGAGGATTGTACTCTAAACTCAGCACGGTCCATCACCATCTTGAGACTGAGAAGCCGCACCTACTTTTCTTGACGGAGACGCAATTTGGATGTCCATTGATGCGGCGTATCTTGACTATCCTGGATTCTCCCTGGATCACAAATTCCATCCAAGTGCCGGAGTATGTGTGTACATCCGCAATGACATCTGCTTCCAGCATCTCTGTCATCTTGAAGACCCTCTTTTTCGACAATCTGGGTGATGGTAGATACAGGTATTGATAAAATCCTTTATGCCTGTGTCTATCAATCACACAGCGGTGACCAGGAGACAACACGATCATTTGATCACCTTAGTGAGGCTGCTGACGTGGCCCTAAATCGGTATCCTACTCAGTTGCCTCGTTGCCTCACCCAGTATCGGAATCCTCTGCGTCGACATATCGAACTATGTGCAGTTTCGTGGCTAAATTGGCCTCTAAATAGCT
Organism: Parnassius glacialis; assembly: GCA_033319125.1. Lineage (NCBI taxonomy): Eukaryota > Metazoa > Arthropoda > Insecta > Lepidoptera > Papilionidae > Parnassius > Parnassius glacialis. The sequence continues at coordinate 24,937,530 of JAVANC010000018.1, forward strand.
TGGCGTGCTCAGCAGAGCGGGACATTATTTCATGCCGGCACGCCGCTTGCAACTTTACAAGGCTTTATAATCAAACACTTATTAAGTGGCGAAGCTTGCGAAGTCACTTATTGATTTCACGATGTCTGTCCGTCTGTCCCACGATTATCTCGAGAACGGTTTCGAATTTTCAAATCCTGTTTTCAGCAATCGATTACTGATCACCCAGGCATCTGAACCTCCTATTTTGAAACTGATTGCTCAACGGCAACCGTTAGAAACCGCTACAAAGCTGATTGCTTCGCCACTTTGCTATGCTGTTAGCTTGCTAGGTTTATTACATAATTATAACAAACATGACATTTGATGATGTTGGGTTTATAGTGAGTTCCTTATATGAGATATCAGTAGCCAGTGGGCTCCCTATAATATACCTTCTTACACGATAACCCCGGACATGTTTTGACCAACAAAACATAAGGTTTTTCCATACTCCATGCATTTGTGGGCATGCAAAAGCAATTACTAATGTATGATGTTTGGAATAGAATAGAATGGTTTTTATTCAATATTGATTATTATACTTATTGAAAGTCATTATTTTATTTACCACTGGTTCGGAAAATACCTCTGTCCTGAGAAGAACCAGCAAGAAACCCAGCTTAAAGGTAATAAGCATCGTTCTCGGAAAATTCTTGTAGTTCCATAAAGTTCTGATGAATCTTCTGCTGAGTAAGCTGCAGATGGAATTCCAACACAAGAAGGTACGTTCCATAAGTTCCGTAGAAATATCTCCGTAAAATAAACATCAACATTAACGTTATTATTGTACTCATTTTATGTTTCTTTCTTTCTAGTTGTCGCAGACGATAGTGTATGCAAGAGCCGTAAAAGAAAAAGGAAAGTATCTAACTGGAAAAATGAGATGTAAAAAAAATCCAGGGCTTTTGGACAGGCATACATAAATGTTAAAGGAAATTCTGTACCAGCAAAGAGGTAAAGTTTTTTTTTAAATCTTTGTAGGTATCAGATGGACGACTGATAAGAGTTTTGCGTAATAAAACGAATCCAGATTCTGAAAATACAGCTCCAATTGATAAGAGGGGTACAGCTTCAGCTCATAATAAAACAAGCGAAAAGCAGATAAAGAAGGTTTGTGATTTTATAAATAAATTTCCCTCTTACACATCACACTATAGTCGAAGTAAAAACCCCAACCGCCAGTACCTATCCCCAGACGTATGCATCACTAAAATGTATGAATTATACAAAGAAGTCTGAAAAATGAAGATGTAGTGGTATCGCAACATATTTAGCAAGATTTTTAAGGAGAGTTTATATCTTCATTTTCGCCTACCACACAGTGATACATGTAAGCGATGTGATGTACTTAATATAAAATTGAAGTATGGAAGTCCAGAGAAGCAAAGTGCTGTAAAGATTGAGAAGGAAATTTACTTACAAAAAGCTGATTTAGCAAGAGATGGAATCAGAGATGATACACAGTATGGAAAACATTTGGAAAATGATACCAGTGTTATTGCATTTGACTTGATGAAAACTCTTCCTATTCCATACATATCCACTGGTGTAGCATACTACAAGCGGCAATTGTGGACATACTGCCTTGGTATTCACAACTTGACAACAAACTAAGTATATATGTATGTACTACATGAAGGCTTGGCTTCCCGTGGACCATGGGAAATTGGATCATGTTTATTACACTTTATGAAGAAATATATCACTACTACGAATCTGATAATGTACAGCGACCAATGTGGAGGCCAAAACAGAAATATTAAACTATCAGCAATTTGCAATTACATAGTGAATTCAAATAAGTTCACAGTAAAAAAAAAATAGATCACAAGTTTTTTGTATCTGGTCATAGCTACCTGACTTGTGATCGTGATTTTGGTTTGGTGGAGAAGGAGAAGAAACATACTAAGGACATTTTTGTTCCTGAAGACTGGAATTATGTTATTTCTTGGCATTTGAATGCCAAGAAAAAGAGTCCAACATTTTTAATTGTGAAGATGACTAAAAACTTCAAAAGCACTGAAAAATTGGACAAACTAATAACTAATAGAAAAGTAGATACAGACAAAACTCAAAGAACCAAAGTTGAATGGCTAAAATTCAATGGTTGCGATTTACTTATGATAATCCATACAAAATTTATTACAAATACAGCAATAGTACTGATGAAACTTTTTCACCGTTTAACTGTGTAGATATTAAAAAAGGACTCGTTTTTCTTCCTCCTTGACTGATATATATCTAGATATTTTGTATCCCAATTGACGCCCCATTGAAAAGAAAAAATATGAAGATCTATTACAGCTCTCGCCATATATCCCTCCAATTCAACATGACTTCTATCGCAACCTAAAGACTAATAATTATGGACAAGATAATGAAGTTGACTTCTATGATAATGATCCAACCCAAGAATAACTTTCTAATTAGGTAGAATAGTGGGGACATTTTTCTTTAATAATAAGTTGTATATTCGTTTGCAAGCATAAAACTAACAATAAAATGATTACTTTGTATGTCATATATTTTATTTTAACATAACCACTGAAAACACTAAAATATCGGTACTAATGTAATTCTCAGATGATTAATGCTCATTATATCCATACTTAATGTGCAAGGCTTGGGCCACTCTCCCACTGAGCGACTCAATTTTGTTTATACAATTTTAAATAAATTTTCATAGAACCAGCATGGTGGCGATCACTTTATTCCCAGGGGTTATTTTAATTCATGTATTCCTTGATATTATAATAACACTTTTTGTACACTTTTTCTTTAATAAGACTTTTAACCTTGTTTATTGACAAACTTTGAACATGTTCTGGGATTTTGTTGTAAAAGCGTATACATTGCCCTATAAATGAATTACTAATTATGTGGAGTCTAGTAACTGGCATTACAAGCTTATGTTTGTTCCTAGTGTTTAAGGTATGAACATCCTTATTCTTATTAAAGCTATTTATGTTTTTATGTACATACATTACATTTTCATAAATATATTGCGATGTTAAAGTTAATATGTTTATTTCTTTAAATTTTTCTCTGAGGGACTCTTTAAAATTTAGATTATAAATCGCCCGTACGGCTCTCTTTTGCAAAACAAATATAGCTTCAATATCAGTCGCATTACCCCATAGCAAAATTCCATTAGACATTACGCTATGAAAGTAACTAAAATATAGTAACCTAGCTGTCTCAATATCTGTGAGATTTCTAATCTTTCTTACAGCATAAGCTGCAGAACTAAGTCTGCTTGCTAATTTAGATATATGGGGGCCCCATTGAAATTTCGCGTCAATAGTAATACCAAGAAAAACAGTGGTATCCACAAGACTCAACTCCTCCCCATTTAAGAGCACATTGGTTTTCGAATGTTTTACATTAGGTATTGTAAATTTAATACATTTTGTCTTATTGCCGTTTAAGAGCAAATTGTTGGCGTTAAACCAATATACTAGTTTCGATAGAGCATTATTTACATCGTCATATTTAATGAGGGCTAATAATCTTCCACTCACCAGATGTCGCTAGTTATGACTGAGGTAAAGTTTTTGTTACACAGTGTCAGTTAATTGAGAAATTAGTTTTAAATAATACATTATCATTATTTAGAGTATTATATTAATACACAACACAATGTGTCAGTGTTTTGATTTTTAATTTTATGCACATTATAACTCTTTTTTTTTTAAAGTCGGCTTTTAGTTATATTTATAGTTTGGTTTATTAATTTCTAATGTAATTAATATAAAATATAACTAATAATACAGAAAGAAACCTTAAAGATTAAATTTTCCTAAGAAATTATCGTTCCCGCTATGAAATCTGTCAAATATTTTACCTCACTCTAGAGTGGCGCCGCCCTGGTGGCAGAAAAAGTCGTGGATGCCCTCATTGACTGCCTTTTCAGTTTGAAAATTAAAGAGGTATCGTCAGCAAATAATATTATATCGTGATTGTCCCCTACAAGATAAGGTAAGTCATTAATATACATTAAGAACAGGAATGGGCCAAGAATCGAGCCCTGAGGAACGCCCATTGATACTACCGATCCGGAGGAACATTTACCATTGATTACAACTTTTTGAGTTCTGTCACTTAAATATGAAGTAATAAGTCTAAATGCCAAATTTTTTTACACCGTAATGTTGTAGTTGTAGTGATAAAGCTTACCTAAGAAAACTCTTACTTTGAAGCAATAAAAACCACTAAGATTTTCGGAAAATGCTTGAATCTTTAATACTTTTGTGTTGTGTCTATTTTTAAAAATTTTAACAATTATTAAAATAAGAAAATATTATGTTCGTCATTGCAAAGTTCTTTCTTCTTTCTTCGTTTTATGGCCCCTCTTTTTAGAATTCTGCCAATGTCAAGTCAGTCCATTGCAAAGTTATGTCAATCGCAAATTTGACATCTGTCAAAAAGATCAAGCTATGTTGTACAGAGTATAATGTAAACTCTGTTAATGGTTTCAGAAAAATGGCTGAGTAATTATTTTTAATATAAATAAACGCTGATTGTTACTCTAACGTATAATTAAAGTCAATAAAATTATATTAATTAATTGTATTGTTCATTTAAATGAACTCAAAAGTGGAGTTGCCTAAAATGAGACATATCTCAAATAAGGAACCCTAAGTATCTCAAATTAGGATACCTTCATGCTTGCATAAAAAAGTGTATTATTTTGTTATGTCACTTATATTATAGAATCGGTAAGCACTATTGCATACAGACATACCTCAAAACCTTAAAACGAAATTGTACAACCAGTGGGTGTTGCCAGTGATGACTTACGGAACTGAGACGTGGTCCTTCACAGCTGGCCGTATGAGGAAGCTCAAGGTCGCTCAGCGAGCTATGGAGAGGGCTATGCTCGGAGTTTCTCTGCGTGATAAACTTAGAAATGAGGATATCCGCAGTAGAACTAGAGTAACCGACATAGCCAACGGATTAGTAAGCTGAAGTGGCAGTGGGCCGGCCATATAGCTCGAAGAACCGACAACTGATGGGGAAGAAAGGTTCTCGAGTGGCAGCCTCGTACCGGTAGGCGAAGTGTAGGGCGTCCCCCCACGAAATGGAGTGACGACCTGGTAAGGCATGCAGGAAGTCGATGGATACAGGTGGCTCAGGACCATGCTTTGTGGCATTCCTTGGGGGAGGCCTATGTTCAGCAGTGGACTTATGAAAGGCTGTAATGATGATGATGATGATGAAGCACTATTGCTAAAATATTTATAGTTTTGAAATATACTCTAAATCTAATTTATTATCACGTAATATTACATCCTTGCCTGTGATATTTTACGAAAAATACTCAAAAATTAAAATGGTATCTTATATTTGGCACCTTTACTCTATACCCTCATATTTAAATGATTGTCGTTTAAGTTTAAAAATCACGAAGAAAAGGTGTCATTAATATAGACTAAAAATAGGAATGGGCCGAAAATTGAGCCCTGACGAACACCTATTAGTACAGGTGACCCGGAAGAACTTTTACCAATGATTATAAATTTCTGCGTTCTGTTACTTAAGTATGAAATAATAAGTCTGAGCGCTATGTTGTTGATGTCACAGTACTGTAGCTTCCCGATTATCTCATGGTAAACACAGAGACAAAACGAAGACCTTGGAAAGGTTACAAAATATACCCAGACCATTTCAGTTCAAAAAAATATGTTTAATAATAAATTGTTGTCAAGTGACACCTTGTAAAACCAAATAGATTTTTATGAAGCAATTTATTTATATTCAAAAATCATCTGATCTAAATCGATTTTTTCAAAAATTTACTTAATGTTGATAGTACCGGAATGCATTGATCAAAATTCTACCGTAATTCATAAATATTTTAAGTTTATACAAACTATATACAAAATTACTAGGCAAACTGTATTTTACTATCAAATCTCAGTTTAAATATGTATAATTTATGCTTTCGACTGCACATATATATAGTCTGAGAGCTGGCGACAAATTTTGGGAAGGTCCTTTGGACAAGTTGAAATTGTGAAAAAATATAATTTCGTCAAATGGTGAATCCAGTCCTGCGAGTCTGGCTGAGCGTTTACGTTTATTTCGTTACTGCGCAGTATATAACATTTGCAAAAAAATCCACAAAATGTTTTTTTTGGCAACTTGATTTCTCTTTTATCTTTTAATTTAGTTTTTATATAATTTCAAAAAAATAATCCCAGACGTTTTTTTCGGTTATAAAGTATTACCAGACCTCTCCAAAAATATTTTTTTTTAAATTCCCAAAAAATATACTTTTGGCAATCTCAAATTTTAATCACGTATTTATTGAGTAATTTTTAATAATACCTGCAGATGTCCCGACAAATTTAGCGGTTTTAAACAATTCCCAGACGTGAATAAAGTTTACAAATGAATACGACAAAATAGTCTTATGCGTAGCCATTTGTGCGAGAAAGATAGCTTATCGAAGCATGCCGATAGCGGATGGAGGCCTAAGCTCCTCGCGCTGTGATTGGTTACTAAGAAATAAAAAGATTTTAAGATTAATTTCTTGTTTAAGGTTTTAGCATGTATGTATGTGCACATATGACCATGTAATATCTGTGAAGATTTATTGTCTGGTTCCAGATCTTGTGGAGTCGTTTTACTCAAATATTATAATTTATGAGGTTTCAGTTCAATTTGAAAGTCAATTACCCAGTTTTAGTTTTTTACAGTATTTGGTGATAAGAGTAATGTGATTTTGTTTAGTCTTCTCTTTGTAATCGATAATAAAAGCATATGTCTATTATCTTTAATTTAACTTATTTCATAGCTATCGGCCTAGTGTGATATTTAAAGCACCGTTTAAAAATATCTACTTATGCAAGGACTACCCGATGTCCTATAAAAAGAACATAAAAACTACATTTAGGTAAATCAAAATGCATCTATATCTGTACTACATCACTGTAAAAAAAAGTTATGGCTGTAGAGAACGTGCAACTTGTTATTTTTTCCACCTTCATCTTTTATTTTATGGGGTGGTAATTATCATAACATATTTTTGCCAAGGTTACTATTAATACGACGTTAAAATTAATAGCTATTTTACAAATTATTACAGCACTGATCTCAAATAATTTAAATTATATACACAGATATTTACATGGTCATATATGCACATACATACATGCTAAATCCCTAAACAAGAATTTAATCTTAAAATCTTTAAAAAACATATTTCTTAGTAACCAATCACAGCGCGAGGTGCTTAGGTCTCCATCCGCTATCGGCATGCTTCGATAAGCTATCTTTCTCGCGTAAATGGTTACGCATAAGACTATTTTGTCGTATTCATTTGTAAACTTTATTCACGTCTGAGAATTGTTTGAAACCGCTAAATTTGTCTGGCGATCTGCAGGTATTATTAAAAATTACTCAATAAATACGTGATTAAAATTTGAGATTGCCAAAAGTATATTTTTTGGGAATTTAAAAAAATTTTTGGGAGAGGTCTGGTAATACTTTATAACCGAAAAAAACGTCTGGGATTATTTTTTTGCAATAATATAAAAACTAAATTAAAAGATAAAAAAGAAATCAAGTTGCCAAAAAAACATTTTTTTGGATTTTTTTTTGCAAATGTTATATGCTGCGCAGTAACGAAATAACCGCAAACGCTCTGCCAGACTCGCGGGACTGGATTCACCAATTGACGAAATTATATTTTTTCACAATTTCAACTTGTCCAAAGGACCTTCCCAAAATTCGTCGCCAGCTCTCAGACTAATACATTAATAAATAGAAAACTTTGTACCTTTTTTTAAACATATTGCGCTTACGTAGGAGTGTGAGATTTGAGATAGTTTAAATTTAGGTGGAAAAGGAGTGCAAAAAGCTAAAATTTATATACCTATCTGTTACAAATACATAAAATAAAATAAAACAAAACATTCATTGTTTACAGTCGTAATGTCAAACATATAATTGTCGCTTGGACAAAATATCTCACTTGTTGACGGTAATGCTGGCAACCTTTAGCAGAGGTACAAAGTCTTTTTCTTGACGTATTAATGTTAGATATGAAAACTTTACTTTAGACTAGATACTATATACCGGTTAGATTCCTATTGATCCTATCTATCTAAGCACGTTTATAAATAATGTTTGCAATACCTAGCTGTTTTAATATGCGCAAAAGATGGTAAGAAAAAAATGTTTGCGATGTTTTACACAAATTTTATTCTCAAATTCCGCGGTGGACGAAATAAGTTTGAGAGGTTTAAACCCTCTGTTTTAAAAGCAATCTATTTTACTACATTTGTTGGAAGGGAGTTAAGATAATTTATATAAAAATAACTATCCTTTAGCCAAATAAACTTACTTTAATTGTTTTTGTGTAATTTCAGGAACGATGACATCTTTTCTTGGTGTTTTAGATTCTTCATTCTCTAGATCTATACTATTTTTCATAACGGAAGAGGTCTCTCCAATGCTCTGCGTTTTTTGTAAAATATTATTAGATATTACATGCTCAACAACTTCTTTCAGTGAAGATACATTTTTTGGCGTCGACAAATTTTCATTGTTTTGTTCTATGATATCATTCACTTTTTGCGGTTTGTCTGTGAAAGTTAGAAAGTCTTATAGTACAAAAAAAAACTATTTAATTATTATTTTAATTTAATTTAAGCAGTTTAAGATTCTTAATTCATATTTACGTATCAAAAAAGAAATCTATCTAAGTATTAGATACTATTATAAAACCGTTCCCAGGCCAATCTATATATTGCATATTTTTTGAACAGATTAATGACATTATGCTTCTTTACATAGATACATACATAAACACTCACGCCTGTCACGCAGAGTGGTAGGTGGAGACTACGGACTTCCATTTGGCACGATCCTGATACACCTCTCTCGCCTCCTTTACATCCATTAATCTACGCACATATGCTCGTCGGTTAAGGGTACTCCTAATCTGACCCATTTTGAATATATCGCCAATTTGGTCGATAAACCTTCGTCTAGGGCGTTCCTTTCCGACTCTACCGTTCACATCTGCAATATAGATTTACTTTGTCACTATTGCCTCGTTCATTCTTTCTACATGACCAAACCATCGAAGCATGCCTGTCTTAATCCTGGTCACAACATCTTACAAACCACACTTTTCTCATATCACACAATTTCACAACTTGTTATTCAAATTCAGCCCTAACAACTCCTTAATCACCGAATTTCTACAGCATTTATTTTACTCTCGTGCTTCTGCCACACCCAACTTTCATTACCATACATTAAAGTAAGGACTAACAGCATTATGAATTGCTTCTTTATACATATAAAATCCAAAACACGTTACTTAAATTTTTTGTCTTTCTGTCCTTTTGAACGGAATAGCCTCTGAAACCGATTTTGATCAAGCTAGTTATGGCTTACCTATATATTATGCATCGGTACGATATAACTTTTAAATTTGCAATAGAGTTGGGCGGATTTTTTAAAAAGTGTACCTAAGTTAAAATTAAGGTCCTAATTTTTATGCTTTTTTTCAATATGTGTCGTTGAATTCATAAAATATATTAGTTGATTTTAATAAAATGAATAATATATTTGAATAACTGCTATAAATTATTTATAATAAGTTAATGAAATTCCGTAATAGGATTTTGGGTACCACTGAATAACAATTTAATATCTAACACAGTGAATTAAATAAAGCGGGTTCAATAAGAAGCATATTTTTATTTATATAATGTATGTTTATAGATGAAAAAAAAATAAACATTTACTTCTGACAACGGAATTAAAAATTAAAGTAATTGTATCTGGGGGCACGGCAGTGCCCCCGCCAAGTCGAGCAAAAAAGCGGCACAGCCGTACCATCATTTTCTCGAAGCAGTTCAGGCCATTTTCGAAACCCTATAACTTCGTTGTGGCTAAAACTAGAAGCCTGAATTTTCAGTCACCTAGTAGGCATTATATAAACTCGGTATATTTCAAATTTCATTAAATTGGAACCAGAAGTTTAAGAATTATAACTAGTCAAAGTTTCTTAATTTTGTCACTCACTGACTGACCGATCATCAAAACTAGGCACTTCTAGCAGACGTAGAAGCTTCAAATGTAGAACACAATTAGTGTTTAGTGTATAAATCCATAAATAACTTTAAAACTTTAATTTATGTCCAAGTCAATCTATTTATTTAAAATATAAAACATTTTTAGTATTAATATGATCACTATAAGATGTTGTTAGGTTAGCTAATTACGTAATAACTTAAGACAGAAGGACCCTTAAGTAGAGACTGAATAAATTAACCGACTTGGTATTACATAGATCTTACAACTTTTTACGGTAGAACAACTGAGTTGCGAGACTTGGTTTTTTACAAGTTATGTTTTTGATGGCATGTTTATATCCTCTGACTAACTTGTTGAGTAATTAGTTGTGTGTTTTTCTTTGTTAGTTACAAAGAAAAACACACAAAATTTAAATAGCCATTTATTACTGTTTTGTCAAATAATTTTACGGAATAACAAACTTGTTGTCTTCATAACAAAAATTAAAATATTATTCACTGATCATGAAAGCGAAAATAAACCCTTACTTTGGATTTTTGTTAGTGGGACAGAAAAGTAAGGTCTTGAATTACAAGGAAGGATTTTTTTGCCAATTTTAATTTCTTTACAAACATATTTAAATTATTTTGCTTGGTTAAATATATTAACTAGGAAATCTAAATAATCTTCTTTAAGCAAAACAATACAAAACGTTTAAACTATTACATATATTTTATTTAGGTTGGCCAATGTATCTGTAAGATATGATATCTGTTCTTCTCTCTTAGTTCCTTTTTCAGTACGACATTCTCTTTTACCAGCAGTACATCTGCTGATATCATCAAGTAAGTAGAAATTTTCTAATTCGTTTTCAATTGATTGAAAATGATTTTTTAAAGTTACTTTACGCTTTATTATTCAATGTTTTTTTTTTATTTCTGAGACATGCAGGTTTCCTCGCGATGTTTTATTTTTATCACCGAGCATGTGATAAATTAGTATTTAAAAATGCAATTAACAATTTCATTAGTGCCGGATGAAGTTGAACCCAGATTGCTGGCCTCCTGTGAAATTTACAGCGAACGCTTAGCCCCCAAGCTACAACGGCTCTTTAAAATGATACAACTCTTTATTTGGAAAGTCGTGTTTATAATAATTACCTATAATCGCTAATGTTTTTTCATCAAGATACTCATATAATGTAAGTTATATTAAAATGCGTTTTTATGGCAAATTATTAAAGCAAAGTATTATTAGTAGATATATTTGAAACATTTCGATTTTGAATTCAAAGAAATTGAAAACCATTAAAATTCTTACTATAGTCAGTCATGTTAAAATGCACTACAAAAACAAATAAAAAAAAATCTGCATTTTGTTTAGTTTTTAGTTAAAAATTATTTGCGTCTACTTTAATTACACAATAAAATACAAAAAATTGCTAAGTGATACTAAAGGAATGCTTCGTTATGCACGCAGTTTTATCGTTCCACTCAATCATCGTTCCACACAATTTGCTCCACTGACTATCATTTTTAAAAGAATTAGTCAGGGAAATGTCACGAAACTCCGACAGCGAACATGTTTTCTTTGTTATTTTCATGACTCGCAGTTATATCAATGAAATAATGCAAGAATTTATGAAACTATTAACTGGCTGATCGTAAATTAATTAAGTACTAAAAATGTGAGAAATTGCTAATTACCTTAAAAAGCGCTGCTAGTCACTGGAATGTATTTTGTGTTCACACATATTCGTCCTCAATGTAACACTTGTCCACGAGTATTGCCAAATCGTTGCCAAGGTGGCCAATGAGATGTTTTGTAATGTTGCAAACGAAAAATCTTTTATCTAATTTAGTATATTTTCTTCAAATCATTTAAACTCGCGTTAATCAGGGGAAAATTACACCCGGTAAAATTTTGAGACTTGGATTTAAAAAATAAGTTAAAACAAATGTGTTGTTTTACTGAATTTTTGTAGAGGTTTTTCGAAAATATATAGTTTAAGCCGTTGAATGATGTTATTAGATCAATTCACATACTGATAACAGTTATGTTATTCCACTTTGAATGTCATTACTTAACAAGGAGACATGGTAAAAACTAGTTTAGTGGTTTCTTTATTACAATATAAAATTATAAATAAACATATAAACAGGGAAAAAAAAATATCAAAATTCTACCAAACATATGCTCAACTAAATGACGTTAGAAATATTAGGTTATTTCAATGGTTTAAGTAAAAAAAAATCGAAACATAAAGGACATCGAAAAAATTTAAGGTACACTTTTTAAAAAATATGCCCAGTTATGACATAGTGCAATATTAAAATAAAAAGTAATCAGTAAGTGTAGAAACTAAACACTGAGTGACGAGAGTACAGCAGGACGGGGCTTTCCTTTTTATGAAATTTTAAATCCAATTTAGTACTTAAATTAATTTAAAGAAAGCACATCTACACTTAAACTAATTAGCAGAAAGTACTTCGCACGCCCCGCCGAATGCTTTTCACTCAGACCTGAACCTTTCATATTTGTACCTTGGATGATATTCGGATTGGAAGATACTTTAAAACAATTATTTCTATCTAATAGTGGCTTATGCATATTATCACATGTAGGAATCACATTTTCTTTTTTTAATACATCTTCTTTTTTCTCCTCAGTTACTTCATTATCTTCTTTCACATCATTTTTGTCGTTGTATTCTGAATGCTGTATAGTTTCACCTGTAAACATATATACATATTACATATATAACATATCGAAAACAAGAAGAAAGAAACAAGAAACAAAAATATTTTACAATAATCATTGAAGTAATATGTAGGTACTATGTGAGTACATTAGACTTCAATTCAATAATCATAACGGTGCGTTGTACGTTACATTTAAGTACAAGTTCAGCTTAAGTAAAATAGGAACAAACAACAAAGCCATAAACCTAATTATTTTATATGCGTGGAGGAGATGGAATAAAATTAAGCGTCGTCTTACCTTTAACATTGACCTCGAAACCATTTAACACGCCTAGCACTAGGTCATGCGTAATGTTTTCATGTAAGTAATGAAACAACAAAGCGTAGGTAGGTATACCTAATGGGCTGTTATTAAAAGAATTAAAAATTATAAAAAGTGCAAATAGTGTTTGATACAAAATATTTTGCTGAACTAACTAAGGTTTTATAACGAAGAATCACATATGTTGAGCAATCGTGTACAGCAGTGATTGTTGCTGTGATGTCACCTGTAGAATTCGCATGAACTTCGGCCACGTTTGGAACGCTGCTGGTACAGCCCATGATAGGTGAAATTTAAACTTTAAAGGTGCTCATGTTTATCTTATTAGTATGTCACAGACTGCTAATAAGGTTTAAATTTTGACCGCGAGACGAACACTTTGACCAACCGAAACTAACTCTTCTACTCGACTGGGCGCTCCACCGACTGGGCGCTCCATAAGATCGTATCGTGCTTGCCTATTATGGAAGGAGGGAGTCCACACAAATGACCTCGTACCCCCGCCTTTTCTTTTTTAAATTAAACGGGTGTAAAACATTCCATTACTTTGACGCAATTATTGTTCATTAAAAATGCTTTCCTTGACGCAAGTGTTCTTTTTGCAGTTATATTTATTTGATATTATTCTAGCCCTTGACTTTTATAAGAGCTATTGAATTAAAGGACACGTTATTAGTGCTTCTTATATTCTATATTCTTATATATACTATTCTAATTAACTTGATCATATCAGGTTTTTACCATTAAAATGACGTTTTGTTTAGGAATATTCAACTAATTTTAATGCAAATTATTAAATGTAAATTTAACTGATGTATCAGAAAATTTTGCAAAGCGCATTTGCAATTTCATGGTTAAATTCATTAATGCTTTTGCTATAAAATTATACCTTGTCTAATATACAATTCTATTATTCTTTGCTATCTTTAATACCACCTATGTAACGACGAAAAATATTCTCTTTTCTATTGAATATCGAACGGCTAAACGAATTGACTTTTCGAGTAGTAAAGCTTAGCTAATTTTTATTTTATTAAAGTCCTTGTTTTGACTACTGACCTAATGTCTCTTCGTTGGCAACCAATGTCCTATAAAAAAAGCTGTGGCCATCCTGAAGTATCAATCTACCACAAACTAAAAAGAGTACTTGCGTCCAGTTTACATCAGGCAAGGAAGAAGTAATCAACCATATAACTTGGTGTTGCTGTTGGTCTGCATATCCAATATATTTTGGTGTTATCATATATTTTCTTGTAACTGCTTAATGTGTTGCATAAGTTATTTAAGATAACGTAAATTCGTTACTGAGAAATATCGTTTTATTTAAATTGGAGGATGATTTCTAACACACTCAAAAGTTTTATCACGTAGAGGTCCTTTTCTTGGACTACCAGAATTATACTACTCTTTTCGACAATAAAACCGATTTTATATATGCCGGCCTAATCCGGGATCTGTTACCGATACATTTTATCACTGGTTTATAAAAAAAATCCAGACTATATCTAATGTGTATAGTACTACAATAACGGATATATCATACTGTTCTACTTTCAGTATCGACTGGTAGTAGGTTTGATGTTATTCTAAGAGATTTAATACATACCAGAATCAAATTACATAGTTCTGCCAAGCAACTTGCGAAATTTGACTGGAATACAACTTTCAGTCTAACTAATCCTAATGTAGCGACATCTAACTGTTTATCTACTGTGAGCCCTGTTTTGACCAAATATACTACTATACTACAAAACATATAATAGGAAAAATATATTTAAACCTTGGATGACACAAAGATTAATTGAGGTGTATTATAAAACGAAATAGATTACACCAAAAAATTATATCCGACCCACAAAATGTTATTCTTAAGATAAACTACACATACAATATCGAAATACTTGTGTTGTATCTAATAACTTGCTTAAACATCTTAAAAGTTCATATCAAAGATCAGAATCATTGAAAACCCAAAGTGGGACTAGAAAACAATGGAAAAACATTAGATGAATTTGTTAAAATATACATAAGAAAAAGGAAAGCTGTTTTAACCTTCTTCAAATTAAATCAACTATTTCAGACTCGATGAATCGTGCTGATTATTTTACTACCATTGGAAATAATTTTGCCGAAAATATACGTCAAAGAAAATACTACAGAAGGCAATCTGAGCAAAAGTGTAATTTCCTCGCGTGATTGTAATTCATGAGTCTTTTTTCCAAGTGAACATTAAGTGATTCTCAGCCTTAAACATTAAAAACACTTCTTCAGCTGGGGGATGAGTCGCTCGCGTCCGTAGGCTTCGACCACCTAATCCTAGACCCACCCTACACGTGTCCCCCGGTTGGTGCTAAACGAGCGACAAAGCCGATAGAATAGACTCGGCTCCTCGCCGTATGGTAGCGGTGTGAAATCTGCCACCCCTTAGATCGCACCATGAGCCAAGAAGTGAAAGAGATGGGCCCGAGTTCCCGGCGCCCCTTTAATGGGGCAGGGGTGCGAAGAATCTCCGGGAGAAAAACCGGTGACGAGGTTCGCCACCCGTCACGTCCTGTCTCCCGGAGGGGCGAAAAGTGGATTGCGGAGGCCCGTCTGGCTACGCTGAATGTATGTGGAGCAATGAATGATAAGATGGATGAAGTATGCGAAATGATGAATGATAGAGAAATAGATGTGTTATGTGTAAACGAGACGAAACGAAAGTAATACGTTGTGGTGGGATGATGAGGTACGGATGGAAGTTGAAGCAAAGAAGAGAGCATGGCTAGATTTACTAGCAACCAAAGCTGGTAATTCTAGCGGTATGAATGACGAGATTGAAAGAAAAAAGGCAGATTTTAGACGTATAAATAAAAGAGTAAAAGAAGTTGTTGAAAGAAATAGCAAGAAAGGATGGATAAAAATGATAGAAGGATATCTGATAATATCCAGGCAAATATTAAAATGTTCTGGAAACTCGTAAGAACTGCCAGAGGAAATTCTAAACAGCCTAGAATGAATGCTATACGAGACGAGAATGGCTGCATGCTGAATGATGAAGTTTCGAATCTAAAGGGATGGAAGGAATACTTTGAAAGCGTGTTTAAGAGTGAAGAGTCGTCTGAAGTAAGTGAAATAGAAATTCCGGAAGAAGTGGAGAGAGGTAGGGAGATAAGTGTAGATGAAATAATGAAAGCAATGAAAAGCATGAAAGCAGGTAAGGCAGCCGGATATGATAGAATATCACTCGAGATGCTAAGGGCTGGAAAGGGTGTGGTTGCAGGCCTGCTGTGCACCTTGTTTAATTTATGTTGGGAACTGAAGTGAGTACCGGAAGACTGGTGTAAAGCCGTTATAGTCCCAATATATAAGGGAAAGGGCTCACAGCAGGACTGGAAAAACTACCGTGGTATCAGCTTGCTTAGCATTGTGGGTAAACTGTATGCTAAGGTGTTAAATGAAAGAGTTATGGAAGAAACTGATGGAAAAATTTGGGATGTGCAAGCTGGATTTAGAAAGGGGATGGGGTGTACGGACCAAGTCTTTTCCATGCGCATGGTTGCGGAAAAGTTTTTGGCCAAAAACCAGAAAGTTTTTTGTGCGTTCATGGACCTGGAAAAGGCTTATGACAGAGTGGACAGGAATGTGTTATGGCAAACACTGAACTCATTTGGGTTGAGCGCTGGTTTGATACAGGCATTGAGGTCCCTTGAGGGACTCTAGTGCTTGTGTCAGGATCAACGGGGTCTACTCGGACTGGTTTGGCATACATAAAGGTGTCAGACAGGGATGTGTAGCTTCCCCGTGGCTGTTTAGCCTATTTATGGACAGTTGTTTGCAAACTTTGAAAGTTGAAGAATGTGGGTTGAGAATGGGTGAGTTAACCGTCAAATGCCTTTTGTACGCCGATGATCAAGTCATATTTGCATCGTCGGCGGTCGAGTTGCAAATGATGGTTACTTCAATGAACTTGTCATTGAAAGAAAGGGGTATGAAAGTGAACGCAAGTAAGACGAAAGTGATGGTTTTTGAAAGAGAAGAGAGTAAAACGTTATGCGAAATAAGAATAGAAGGGGAGTTGATTGAGCAAGTCCGTAGTCTCTGCCTACCCCTCTGGGTGACAGGCGTGAGTGTTTATGTATATGTATGTATGTACTTCTTCAGCTGGCTAGTATGGTATTCTGTTCCATTTCTTGAAAACATATTCATATGTTGTTAATCGACTTCAGAAAGGTGGAGGTTCTCAATTCGAGTGTTTTTTTTTGTGTTTTATATGTATGTTACGCGATATCGTAGATTGTGAACCGATTTTAATAATTCTTTTTTTATTAAATAAGATTTACCTCAATGGTGGTCCCATTTAATTTTGAAGAAAAAATTGCGCCCCCAAGGGTGGAAAATAGGGGGAAAATTTTCATATTGGACTATTGTTTATGGAATTCCATATGATATCTTCGCAGATTGAGAACCGGTTTTAATGATTCGTTTTTTATTAAATAGGGATTTACTTCAACGGTGGTCACATATAAATTATAAGGAAAATTTCCGCCCCTAAGAGCTGCAAATAAATAACTTCTTTTTTAGCAATTTGAAAACGGTCTCTACTGTTTGTTGGAAGTCTCATTACAAAATAAAGTCAGAATGGAAAGAAAAGGAATCAAAATGGGCAAAAACCAAAAAATTAAAAATTCTTATTGCGGCTATAACTCCGCCTCCTTCGGAGGTTCTTACACAGACTTTACTTGCGGCATCCCAATTGTTAAAAGTTATTTTGATACTTCAATTACGTATATTGTCAACCAATGTTTATCACAAGGCATTTTTCCGGATGCACTAAAAGTTAATCATCATACCTTTATACAAGAAATCCATCGCTATCAAAAGTGTTAGAAAATATTATCAACTCACAAATTATCTCATGAAATTTACACCAATTTGGATTTAGACTGAACAGGTCGACTAATAATGCAGTTGAAGAATTAGTTTCCTAGTAATTTCTAAGTTGATAGGACAGATGGTGGTGAAAAATGTAGTAAAATCTGTCTGAACTTTTTTTATTGAATAAGGATGACAAACGAACACTCAGGCCACCCGATGGTATATGGATGCTGTGGCCCATAGAAATCTACATTTATCCTCGATTAAGATTATTAACTTCTGCTTTAATACGCTCAAGAGCAAATACGGCTTATGAACAAAACTACACGCACTCACGCCCGATGTGCTAAAAATATCCAAAATACACAGGCAGCATCAAACGATAAAATTATAGTGTGTGGGGGAGAAAATTAAAATAATTAATTAACTGGTACAAGTCAAATAGTACACTAGTCTTAAGTTTGTTTAAAAATAAGTACATTTGCGTCAAAGATTTAAATAATACTTTAGAAAATGAATGTAATAAATTTAAAAATTGTCACTTTGCGAATTGTATGCCTAATAATTTATATTTTATGTATAAATCAATAAATTCTGTAATTGACTATATTGATTATAAGAACAAATTTCTATGTGTCAAGCAATTAAAAAAAATATATTACGGTGTAATATTAAATCGATATTAGGAACAATTTCCTATTATTTTGCTCGAATGAAATCGAGTATAACTCTATCGGGTGTGACTAATAGCAATAATTTTTATGATAATAATACGGCGCCTAAAGGTACAATACCGTATTACTTTAAAATAATAAATAAAACACTTTTTTTTCGTGAATAATAATAATACAAATAAGATTTGTTTTAAAATATTACATCGAAATATTGCTAGTATATTACCAAGACAAGATTTATTAGTGTTAACATTAAATGAATTAGATAAGGCAGGAAAGACCCCTGATGTTATATGTTTTTCAGAAACGTTTTTGCGTGATGATTAGAGCTGTTACGGAGGTTCGATTCGATAAAGTTCGGAACTTCCGATTGATTTTGCACCTTCGATTCCGATTTCGGTTCCGTTAAATTTTACTCGGAAGTTATACAGTGCATTTCATTTATTACGACCTTAGTTGTTGCGACCATTTGCCTATAGCAACGTTAAATCTAAGTCCCTTGAATTTAAAGCATATTTTAGTACAAAATTCATGTGGCTATAGCGACTTGGATGTAACGCCGAGTTCGGGTGAGCGACTGTTTTTAATTAATCATTTGTAACAAATTCCTAAAAATCCCATGCAGATATTGAGACCGGAGTCGGCCGCCAAAGACACAAAGATTTCTTTCTTTCACAAACATTTTTTATCTTTTGTTTACATCCATACACATGGTCAGCAAGTGTGGAGACCTTTACCTTTTGTTTTTATTCAGCTAAGTAGGTAGGGAAGCGTGTACGTTTCGGAGTTAAAATTATGGTTCAGTTACAAAGTGATATTCTGAGTAGCAACTGTAATGTATTAAATTTTTTACCTTTGCCTGTAACGACTTCCGGATATAACGACGAAAATAGAGTGGTCCCTTCATCGTCGTTATACCTGAAATCCACTGTATATCGGAGGTCGATGCACAGTGGCGGCGGCGGCCGCGATCAGCATGCACAAACAAGTTTATACTTGTCGCTCCGGAAACCTCCCTCCCACCGTGCTTTCTGTCCATTATCTGGGGGCGCGGCAGTGCCCCTGCCAAGTCGAGCAAAAAAGCGGCACGGCCGTACAATCCTTTTCTCGAAGCAGTTTAGGCCATTTTCGAAACTCTATAACTTCGGTGTGGATAACACTAGAAGCCTGAATTTTCAGTAATGTAGCTAACCTTACAACATCTTATAGTGACCATATATTAAAAATCTTTTATGTTTGAAAGAAATAAATTGACTTGGCAATCGCACTAAACAATCTAATTTAATATAATATGTATTACTTGAGAGATACATTGTGTTTTCATGCGATGGCCAAGTCAATCTATTTATTTAAAATATAAAAGATTTATAGTATTGATGTGGTTAGTATAAGATGTTATTAGTTAACAAATTTATTTGAATTAGACAATGAAGCCAAAATCAAGTGCCAGTTGAAATTATTTCAATGAAGTTTCTGGGAATAGAGAAAGAGAGGTACAACTAACTTCGTTAAAAAGGCATTTAAAGTCTGTGCATACCACTGAATTAGAAGAATTCAAAAAATTTAAAAATTGAAAAGAAAAATACAGTGAAATAGACCTGCCCTTATCACATCTCTTCGATATCGATTGTGCCGACGAACAAATTTTAAAAACTCCGCTTCCGAATTCGGTTCCGATATAACCACTTCCGTAACATCCAATCATCATGAAAAATACTTAAACATTAATAATTATGAATTAGCCAGCTCATTCTATAGGGATGAGTCAAGAGACGGTATGTGTATCTTAGTGAAGCGAGATATTGTATATAAAAAGTAAATAAAATAAATAGTTTAACAACACAAAAGATATTTGAAGTTTGTGGTATTGAGAATCCTCTTTATAATATGCTTATATAAAAGCTTTTAGACAAATGTACTTTGCAAATATCCACGTTATAAAATAAAATGATGTGTCTTACCTAGTATGAAGTGCACCTCCCGCCCTCCCTCAATTGCGTGCACTATCCCCGTCACCACTAATCCCAGCACCGCTACTCCCAACACTACTACACTAGGCAAGACACACCACTGACGATAATGCGACACGTGTTTCGCCTATACACGAGGCATCCTCAGTTGATATAGACTCTACGGTGGCTAACCTCTTAGTGAGCGGCAAGCTTTTTTTTTTTTTTTTTTTGCGCCCGAAGCAATTGGAAAAGGGCTACCACGGAGGGAGGCGGAAAATGCTTTACGCATACCACGACAGCCGGTCTGTCCTGGTTATGCGGGACTCACTGCCTACCGGGGGACCTAAGTGATACCCGCTAAAAACCGCCTTTGGGGAGTGGCAACTTAGCTGTTTAAAGCTTCTTATGCCGAATCGGAAGCGACCCTCTTTTGGGAAAAGAGGGCGCAGGCGGCTACGAGCCGCTGAGGGAGTGCCTACGAAGGCAAATTAATTATGAATAATTTAATTAGAATTGACCTGAGCCGCCATGAGGCAGTTCAGGTCGTTTGACAGTTTATTAGGCGGGTCCGAGAGAGAGTTTCTCGGCCTGCGGACTCGATAGCGAGAGGGGAGTGGGGCTGCATAAGTAGCTGCCTCACGAATAAGATGATTGGAGTGCGACTCTGAGGCTTTGAAGAAGTTCTCAGAGAGTTTTTTAAGAAATTGTTGAATTGTAGGGAGCTCTAGGTCCCGATGAAGGTCGGCATTACGGACGTACCAAGGTGCGTTCGCAGCTCGACGACAGAAAAGATTTTGAACTACTTGGAGTTCATTAATAATTTTAGGGTTAGCGTGGGCAAAAATGGGGCCCGCGTAGGACATGACTGGTCGTATACAGACCTTATAAAGGGTACGCTTGTTTCTGAGGGACATTTTACTGTGTCGGCCCAACATACTGTTGAGCCTATTCAGGTAAAAACGTGCGTGACAGGTTACTCTCTTGACGTGGGGCCTGAAAGTTAGCCCTGTGTCTAGAGTGACACCTAAATATTTGGCAGACGTATGCCAGGGGACAGGGGTCCCTAGCATACGTATTGGTGGAGTGTTTTTGATACGGCGTCGTTTATAATCGAAGTGAACGGCGGAGCTCTTCTCCGGGTTCACATCGATGCGCCATTTTTTGAACCAAGCTCCTAGGTCATCAACTGACTTTTGGACCTTGTTCCGTATGAAAGGTAGCGAGATACCTTTACAGTAGAGAGCAGTGTCGTCTGCGAAGAGGGAGAGCTGAACACCTTTCGGCGGAATGGGAATATCGTTGGTGAACAGGATGTACAGCAGAGGAGCAAGTACTGAGCCCTGAGGGACACCAGCTTTGATGGGGCGCTGTGAAGATAGCGTGCCTTCGTGTCTAAAACGAAAGGTACGATGATTTAGATAAGAGGCCACGAGACGTACTAGACGATCGGGGAGACCTATTTTGTATAGTTTGTAGATAAGGCCTGTATGCCAGACTCTATCAAAGGCTTTGGCGATGTCGAAAAAGACCGCGATAGTCTTATGACGACGGGGATAAAAACCGCTGAGGATATATTCCACAATACGGTGAACTTGTTGGGGGCAGGAGTGTTTCGCTCGGAAACCGAATTGATGGGGAATGATAAGAGGGTCACCGTCTGTGGGAAACAGATGGCGCCTCATGCGATTTTGGATGACTCTTTCAAAGAGCTTGCCCATTGCCTTTAGGAGGCTAATGGGGCGATGACTGGAGGGGAGGTTGAGAGGCTTGCCTGGCTTGGGAATACCAATCACAGTTGCCTCTTTCCACGTAGTGGGAAAGTAACTAAGGTTGAAGCAGGCGTTGAAGATAATAGATAAAAAGGTTAACACCTGCTCAGGAAAGTGTTTAAGGGCTTGGTTGGAGATGCCATCCGCGCCCGGAGCCTTTTTGGGTTTAAGTCCTTTGATGAGGGATGAAATCTCGTCATTGGACACAGAGATAGGTTCGGAGGCTGTAGGGGGTGAGTTCCGGCGGCGGACCTCATCTTCCACTGCCTGGACGTGTGAAGGGTCAACGGGTTGAGAGCTAGGAGAGCATTGAGCGGCAATGCTGTCTGCAAAGCACTCAGCCTTTTCCTCGTCCTCGAAGGCTACCGTACCGTCGGGACGGGAGAGAGGGGGAGTGTGGGTGATAGCGTCTATGCGGAGGGCTCTTGCCATCCGATAGTACGCTGTATGAGAGGGAGAGATATTCTCCATGAGTTTACTCTTTTCGAGGTCTCGAAATTCAGAGAGGCGGAAACGGAGTTCTCGTTGAAGACGATTAGCCGTGTGCCTATATTCGGGCGTGGGGTATTTTGCTGCTCTCCGGAAAGCAGCTTTCTTGGCTTTTAATAGGTTGCTAATATGTAGGGGAAGCCCACTATTATTAGCAACCGGGACTACCCTTTCATTCTCCTTAAGGGAGGTTTTAATAAGGGTGGAGAGTGAATCGACCGCGGTGTCGATTTTTTCGGGACTGTCTAAGTCCGACGATAGGGAGATGGGAGAGTCCTGTGAGTCCAGAGCATTCGCTAGGGACTCCTTGAAGCCCTTCCAATTTGTGAAGGTTTTAGTCGAGGGTGTTGATGGGGGTGGCTGATGGCCAAGAATGAGGGAGACCGGTCGGTGGTCGGATCCTAGATCGTCTAGTGTCTCGATTGCCCTGAGGTTGAGGGAAACACTTTTGAGTAGTGCAAAATCTAGCACGTCGGGAGCGTGGTCGGTGACATCAGGATAGTGAGTAGCACCTAGGGGACTGTGAACGGTGAGGTCAAGAGACTGCGTGATATCGAGCAGTATCTTGCCACTAGGGGAGGTAGTACGGCATGTCCATTCAGTATGCTTGGAGTTAAAATCTCCAAACATAATGACTGAATTGCCTAAAGATAAAATAGACTCAAAATCTTTTTTGAGGGGATGGGTTCCTGAAGGGATGTAACAGGAGGCTATGAAGATGGACTGATGTCCAGTCATAGCTAGCCTGCATACCGTGGCTTCCATATTGGTAAGCTGCGGAGTAGAAATGGGAGAGCAGTGGAGTGACTTCTTGTAATAAATGGCCGTACCGCCACCTCGGCGGTCGTGCCTGTCATTACGAAGAAGAGAAAAGTTTTTAATAGAAAGGCCTTTAGTGTCCTTAGTTTTGAGATTAGTTTCCTGTAGGAGGAGGAAATCGGCTTCACGATTTTGAAGAAAGAGCTTAAGTTCTGGGAGGTTATTTCGCAAACCGCGAATATTAAAGGATACAAGCGATAAACCCTTAGGTTTGATACGACCGTGAGACTTTGGTAGAGCAACCTGCTCTGTCATTGTAAGTTAAGTTAATTAAGTTAACTTAACTTACAACGAGCACAAAAGATTATGATGCTCTGCAAGAGCGAGGAGACGGTCCTGAGGGGACCTTGCAGCGCGCAATTTGCGTGCTAACACAGCGATTTCCCCAACGTCGATGTTCCTAATAGCGGAATACACCGTTTTTAGGTCATCAGCCATTGAGGGCTGTGATTGTTGTGGGGCAGAGGTTGTTGTCCGCGGTGGGTCTGCCTTTTTGGAGCTCCAGGGAAAGACTGGAGGCTGCATAGGCTTAGCGAAGCCCGGAGGGGGCCGAATAATGCCCTGAGGGGGCCTAAGCGGACCCTGAGAGGGTCGAGAGAAACCTGGGATGGGCTGAGAAAGGCCCTGACGGGGCCGTTGGTAAAGAGCCGGGAATGAGCGATCATTGACCGGCGGTGGAGCTTGCCTACTGGGGCGAGGATGAGGTGCGCAAGGGCAGCCTCTGTAGTTAGCCGGGTGGCCTGTTTGCTTACACAGGACGCACGCGGGTGGGGATTCGGCGTCTTTGGGCCGAGGACAATCCTTAGTATTATGGGGTTCAAGGCACTTAACGCACCTGGGTGGGGCAGAGCAGTTGGCCGCCGCATGACCATATAGCTGGCAGCGGTGGCACTGCGCCGGGAACCCGCGCCTATGTGGGGGCTCAACCTTCACTCTCGACAGGCCACACACTGTGCGTACCTGCCGGAAGATGGCTTTTGCCTCCGGCACGTTGGTTAAGATGACTAGGACCAGGTTGAACCTCTGGCCCGTTCTACTGTGCATCTTGTGCACGGCTTCTACAGGGAAACCTTGGGACTTAAGGTCCGCAAGGATTTCCTCGTTGGAGAATTCAAATGGCACGCCGCGGATGACGGCCCTGATTTTACGCTCTTCCGGAAGAGCGTAAGTATGGTAGGAGGCTTGTTCGGCTGTGAATAGCCTGGTGATACTACGGAAGGCATCGATTGAGTTGGGAATGATTTTAATAGTCTCCCCGAGGTTAATCGCATGGTCATATTTAATGCCTGCGTCGTATAATGATTTCGACAACTTGGTGAATCTGGCCTTGTCTCTTAGGAAGACAGGGGGCGGGACTTGCTTCTTTGCAAGTACTGGGGCACAGCGGGAAGCTGGCTTGGATGGCGGGGCGATGTCCATTGACATTAGGGGAGCCGTAGCAGCAACGGGGGCTGCGGGGGCAGGGACGGCAGCGGGAGCTGAGGGGTTTGAGGCAGCAACGGGGGCTGCGGAGGTTGAAGGAGCGGCAGGGGCCGCTGAAACGGGAGGTGTGCGGTTTTTCGCGGTGCGTTTACCGCCGCGTTTTGAGGAGACGGTCGTGAAGGATGACTCGTCGGAGTCACAGGACTCCGAGGAATCGGTGCCAGAATAGGTGGCGGGCCTCTTCCGGGGGGCCGACGCAGTGGATTCAGACTCGGAGCATGCGTACTCCATATCTAAGGGGGCGAAAGAGTTCTTGGACTCTAGGTAGGCCGCTATAACGGGCGGCGGTTGAGGTGCCTGAGGGGCATACGAGGCAATAGTTGCCACGATTGCGGCGAGAGCCGAATTATCCAGCCTATTAAGGCCTGAGACGATGGACCCTATAAGGTCTTGTTTCGACATGATGCTAGAAATGAATGGGGCTGGTGGGGGATGCTGTTCTGAAAAGAACAGAGACGTTCTGAACCTAACGGTAGGGGCGGGATCACCGTTCTCAGAAGAACGGGACGTTTTTTATTCAAGGAGAAATGCCCTTACTCTTAAAAGAGCAGGGCCTTGCTCTGAAAAGAGCAAGTAACTCCCAAGAAACAGTATACACGTACACGTTATACAAATAAATAACGAAAACAAAAATAGAAATAGTTAACAAAAAAAGATAACAAAAAATATAACAGGTAACAAGCGGAGGTCAGTCAAACCTCCCCGCCCGAAGACAGGGGGGCAAGAACTGATAGCAGAAATGACTCACCAAGGCGACGACGCTGTACAGCGCGAGCAGGACAGCGGAGGCGCGAGAGCGAGAGAGCACTACCGTACGGGGACGGCTGCGCGGACTACCTGAGACGACCGCACGAGAGCGGTGCCAGAGGCGGAATGAGCGGCAAGCCAAAACAAGTGGCTTTTATACAGACCGATGACGCAACCGCTCTCTACTTACGGAGCGAGCAACCGCGTCATGCGATAAAACATCACCGCAATCACCGCCGGACTTACGCAGCCGTTTGTAAAATTAAAAACAAACCGCCGCGCAACGCCCACCCTCTAACCACGCAACCAATCGCCGATCACCTTGAGGGTGAGAAACGACCATATTGCGAGGCTCTCTATTATTAGAGAGAAGGCTTAAAGATATTTAAGAGAAGTGAGTTAGTAACATTTGTTTGTTCATTCAGCAATGCAACGGTACTGTTATTACTTTTTTAATATCTCTAACTGTTCCAGCACACACAGCCGCAGTCCTTTATTACACGTATGTAAGACTCTAAAGGAGTGGTCGTTGGGTAGGTTGTGTCCAGTGTCCAAAAGATGTTTGGCAAAATGGGATTTATCGGGATTGCGATTCCTGTACGCGGCTAAATGCTCTTTATAACGTGTCTCGAAATTGCGACTAGTCTGACCCACGTAAACGGCGTGGCATTCGTCACAAACAAGTTTGTAAACACCTGACTTTTGAGGAATATCCAACTTATCTTTATTATTACAGATATTTCTAAGAGAGTTGTTTGTTTTGAACGCCACATAAACGCCGTTTTGTCGAAGAGTATTAGCTACTTTTTCAGATATGGGGCCCAAGTAGGTCAAACTGCTCACATATCGATGAACACTTTGAGGTTGAACCGCGTACAGAGAGTTGCGAAAAACATGCTTTTGTTTCTTTTTAATTAAATTGTTAATGAGATTTTTTGAAAAACCGTTAGAGACCGCTATTTGATAAATTATATTAAGTTCTTTTAAATATTTTTTTTACTTAATGGGACAGTGAACAAACGGTTAATGTACCAATAAAAAGCGGCTACTTTATGTTGCCACGGATGACACGATGACGCGGGAATGACCGTGTCGGTGTGAGTTGGCTTTCGATAAATTTGGAAAACATGTGACGATTCTTTTCTTGTTATTGTTAAGTCGAGAAAATTAAGGGAACAATCTTGTTCCAATTCAAGTTTAAATTTAATTTTGTCATGGACTCTATTTATTTTATTGAGGAAAACATCCAGTTGTCTCCTTGTGCTAGTCCAGCAAATAATTATGTGGTCTACATATCGATAGTAATATAAGATATTTTGATTGACAACTATATTATGTTGTTTTTCGAAATTATCCATGAAAATGTCCGCCATAAGGGGACTTAGAGGGGACCCCATAGCTAACCCTTCTTTTTGTAGATAGAAACGGTTATTAAACCGGGTGCTTGAGGATTCATTTGAACAAGATTGCTCCGAGACAAGATGTGATCGGGAAAAACATATGATGACTGTTGTATACATAACTTAATATCCGAAGTAAACTTTTTGGTTGGGTCAGACTCCAATAGTTCAAAGTCATCACCTTGGATAACATCGTTAACTTTCTGGCTGTACCCACTACTCTCCATAATAACAACAGTATTGCCTTTATAGGCTTTAGTAACAATAAGATCGTTTTCCCTTATTCTCTGCTTTAGGGACTTAAAAACAGGGAACTCAGGATTGAAATGGGAAGACGCGGGCACAATCCGAATTTCATTAGCTACCAAACTTTTAACGATATTATCTTTCTTCCCGATTACAACAGCCATAGTCTTTTTTGGGAGACCGAAAAAAAATCGTTAATGTTCCAACTAGAAAGGAGACATGTATAGACCATATTCTTAGTAATATAGAGAATTCAGCAACAGTATTCCCTTTGTTTTTATCAGACTATACAGCGCAGTTATTAAGTTTCCGGGTTCAACAAAAAAACTCCATGAACAAGACATGTTTTAAATACAAAAGAGATTATAATGTAAGTAATATTTGTAAATTCAAGGAATGTCTAAATAATTTATCATGGTGTGAAACATATTTTGAAAATGACCTAAACATTGCATTTAATAACTTTTGTGATATATTTTGCTTATTCTATACTCTATGTTTCCCAAAAATAATAATATTAATTAAAATAGTACATAATCAAAATAATTGGATTAGTAAAGGTTTGATAAATAGTTGTAAAACAAAAAGACCACTGCGGTATCAATATTATAAAAATAAAACTATATTAAATAAGAATAATTATAAAAAATATTTTCATTTATTAAAAAAATGTATCAACCAATTAAAGAAAAATTGTAATATAAAATTTATAAGTAACAGTAAATATAAATGCAGGGCAACTTGGTCCATCATAAAAAGTAAAACCTCAAATACAAAACTGGATAGCAATATTAAGGATCTAAAAATAAATGATAAAAACCTAACAAACCCTTATGAACATAAAAAATGAAAGTGATTTCGGTTTATTATCGTAAATATAACATATATTTACCGAATAATCTTCAAATTTTATTGTTTCTAGTAGATTGTTCTAGAACATTTATTTTTATTGTATTAAGCGCCCTCTGTTATCCAGTAAGCGTCACTATTTAGTTACCAATTTTAAAGTTTTTGATTGACGTGGTTTATCGATTGGGATTATCGATCAAAAAATACACAGGATGCCGATTTAATCCTTTACAATATTTAAGACTCAACACTCTTAATCTCATGGTTGTTAGACGGGAGATGAAGCTACATTCTTCAACAGATTTGACAGCATACAGGCAACTGAACGGACAGATCTCCAAATGCATGCGGCGGGACTTACGCAACTTCAATACAGCTCGTATTGAAGAAGCGATCGAGCGGAACCAAGGCTCCAAAGTCTTTGCCAGAGATCTGTCTGCCAGAAAGAGCCAACTGTCAAAGCTGAAGACAGAATGTGGCAGCATCGTTTCCGCGGCACCTGAGATTTTGAGTGAGATTGAGAGGTTCTATGGGCAGCTGTACACATCATCGTTGGAGCCACACGCAAGTGTGAGTAACGATTCAAGAGCGAGTCTTATCCGACATTATTCCGATGGTATCCCGGACGTCAGTCTGAGCGAGATTAGAATGGCTCTCCAGCACCTTAAAAACGGCAAGGCCCCAGGCGAGGATGGAATTACAGCGGAGCTTCTGAAAGCGGGTGGAAAACCGGTACTTGAAGTCCTTCAGAAGCTCTTTAATTACGTCCTCCATGGTGGCATTACACCGGAGGCGTGGAGCAAAAGTGCGGTGGTCTTGTTCTTCAAGAAAGGTGACAACGCTCTCTTGAAGAACTACAGACCGATTTCCCTTCTGAGCCACGTCTACGTGCTGTTTTCGAGAGTCATTACGAATCGTCTCGCGCGCAGACTTGACGACTTCCAGCCTCCCGAACAAGCCGGTTTCCGAAAGGGCTTTAGCACCATAGACCACATACATACCCTTCGGCAAATTGTACAGAAGTCCGAAGAGTACAATTTGCCACTATGTCTGGCGTATGTGGACTATGAGAAAGCCTTTGATTCCGTCGAAATTTGGGCGGTGCTACAGTTCCTTCAGCGGTGCCAAGTTGACTGTCAGTATATCGAAGTGCTGAAGTGTTTGTACAGTAGAGCTACGATGGCTATCCGAGTACAGAACCAGAGTACGAAACCTATCCAACTGCAAAGAGGTGTAAGACAGGGTGACGTCATATCGACGTCATATGACGTCAAGCTTCTGGACTGGAAAGGATACGGTATCAACATCAATGGCGAGTATATCACTCACCTTCGATTTGCCGAACATATAGTCCTTATGGCAGAATCGCTGGAGGACCTAAGCACTATGCTCAATGACCTCAATAGTGCTTCCCAACGGATAGGTCTTAAGATGAACATGGACAAAACAAAGATCATGTTTAATGTCCATGTCACACCTATGCCGGTAGTTGTTGGGAGCACTAAGTTCGAAGTTGTTGACGAGTATGTTTACCTGGAACAAATAGTCCGACTAGGTAAGTCCAACTTCGACCGAGAGGTCAATCGACGGATTCAACTCGGTTGGGCAGCGTTCGGGAAATTACGGCACGTCTTCTCGTCAGGTATACCTCAAAACTTGAAAACGAGACTGTACACCCAGTGCGTGTTGCCAGTGATGACATACGGAACTGAGACGTGGTCCTTCACTGCTGGCCGGATGAGGAAGCTCAAGGTCGCTCAGCGAGCTATGGAGGGGCTATGCTCGGAGTTTCTTTGCGTGATAAACTCAGAAATGAGGATATCCGCAGTAGAACCAGAGTGAGCGACATAGCCCAACGGATTAGTAAGCTGAAGTGGCAATGGGCCGGCCATATAGCTCGAAGAACCGACAACCGATGGGGATGAAAGGTTCTCGAGTGGCAGCCTCGTACCGGCAGGCGAAGTGTAGGGCGTCCCCCCACTAGATGGAGTGATGACCTGGTAAGATATGCAGGAAGTCGATGGATGCAGGTGGCTCAGGACCGTGCTTTGTGGCATTCTTTGGGGGAGGCCTATGTTCAGCAGTGGACTTGTGAAGGGCTGTAATGATGATGATGCTGACTGGTTCGCAAAATACCTCAGTCCTGGGAAGAACCAGCGAAAAACCCAGCGGGACTTTTTTTTAAAGATAATTTCACTTTACAATAATTTTGTTTATACAATTTTAAATGATTTTTCATAGAACCAGCATGGTGGCGATCACCCTATTCCCAGGGGTTATTTTCATTCATGTATTCCTTGATATTATAATAACCCTTTTTGTACAGTTTTTCTGTACAATGTATGTTCTGGGATTTTGTTGTAAAAGCGTATACATTGCCCCATAAATGAATTACTGATTCTGTGGAGTTTTATGATTCATTGATATTTACAAATGTAAAATATTATTTAATGTTATACAAATGTAAAAGTAAAGTCGATCTGAAAACGTCTAATTAGTAAGAATAGCAAAACAAGTGTTTTCAATAGGAAAAAAACGCTGGCGCTATACGGCGGCGGTTTGACAAAAGACTATTTATTAGCGAACTTTTTTTTATGCAAGAACGGTTTAGAACTGTTTCAAGCCAAAATAAACCTTATACTATGTCACAAGAGCACATGGTTCTTCGCAGGTCTATTCGGCCATATGATAGTAATAAAACGGCAGTTAAACCATTTTGAGCAAAATTAAACAATAAGACAAACGCAATGTTTTTTTTAACAGGAGACTTGTTTTACAGAAATTTATTTACAACTTGAGTTTGTGAGCGATCATTGTGATCGCTCACAAACTCAAGTTGTAAATAAATTTCTGTGCTATTATTTGTTACTTATTAGACTATTTTTCCACAACATGATTTTTTGAAAAACTGTAGGTTTTAAAAGTAAAAAAACAAGTACAAGTTGTACAAGTTAAAAAAAGGTTGTCAACTCCTAAAATATTCAAATTTTCAAAATATCCAGAAACGAAGCTGTAGACATGAATTACTTGCAAAATAATGAATACATATTTTGTTCTGGATAAATCTTCCAAAAAAGCAATTTGAGCGAGTTATAACGATTTTTAAAAAGACACGACTCGCATGTCATACGCCACACACAAAAATAACCAATGGCACGCCTGACGTGTCATCCGCACTGAACCGGTTAAGTACTGCAGCTAATATAACGTGAAAAATCGTGAAACGGCTTTTAAGTTCAGTGTTTTCCTAAAATAGTTTAGATTTGAAGTGTATTTTTGTAATAGAAACGAATTTAAAAACATATAGCCGCTCTCTTATTGGATTTGGCGTTTCTCGATGTGTCTTTAATGCCGACCGATCAATCATATGCTATTATTATAACAGCTAATGGACCGAGTAATGTCATGCCACCAAGGTGGCAACCAAAGTAACTGCTGTTTGAATTGATTCTTAGTTATTGGAAATTAAATATTTTATTTCAAGACACAAAGGGGCGTAAAAAGTTAATATGATTTTTTTCCGGGGGTTGGAAGTCATGATAAATAGATTTATACAATAAAACAATCATGTATATTCCCTATTATTATATCGACTACTTTGATATAGAAACAGTACATTCCTAAAACGAGGTTATATTTACTAGCGTCACCTACTGGGGAATAGCTAAAATGTTGTCTTAGTAAATGCTTAGCGTTGTTTTTGCTATTTTTAGAGTTGTGTATCGCTAGCAACGCAAAGTCGGGAATTCGCATTTGGAAATATCCAAAATTAGGGGCTTTTTAGGTGCTAATTAGGTGCCAAGTTTAAAAATTAGGTGCTCTAAAATATTCGCCGCTACGAACTGTTGAAATTTGCGTTGCTAGCAAAACGTCTCGCTGGCAAAGCAATGAAGTTATAAGATATACGATAAATTTTAATAGCAAGGAATTAAGTGCTAATTAGGTGCTGCAAGTATACGCAATAACAAGGCGCCCCTAATAAAAATAAAGTCGTTATTCAGAACAAAGCAGATACAAAATTCAGGTTTTCTGAAAATCAGAAAAGAATCAAAAATGCTTTTAGAAAAAGCCCAAATTAAGGGCTTTTTAGGTGCTAATTAAGTACCAAGTTTAAAAATTAGGTGCTCTAAAATTTTCACCGCAACGATCGATTGAAATTTGCGTTGCTTGCAAAACGTATCTAGCAACGCAATGACGTTACTAGATATACGATAAATATTAATAGCAAGGAATTAAGTGCTAATTAAGTGCTGAGCGATTATCGAAACCCGATAAAGATTAAGACATTATTCTGGGAATCATGGGGTCCACGACCACCATTACCTTACCATAATGTATGAACGGTATTTTTTGTTCTTTATCAGTGCCTAAAATTAAGTGCTAATTAGGTGCTAAAATATTATTGAGGTTGCATGTAGATGACGGTAACATTCTGGAAATTATCGGATTTAAAACCACCGTTACCTTAAAATAAGTTATGAAAGGCATTTTTTGTTTTTCAGATTTAATATAATCTATAATAATATTTAATATAATTTTCAACCAAATAAATGTCACAATTCTTATTTTTAGACATGTGAAGCCTAAACTTTAGTGTACTAAATGGAAAGGATATTTTCTTTTCAGTAACTAGCTTTGTAATAAATAGCACCATCTACAACGTTCTATAGTTTTAGTTATTTTATCGAATCAAAATCGATGGACTCTCAAGGTGGTAAGTGCGATAGACGCTAGATGGCACAAACACAAAGACCTGATTTTCGCATTTGCTTTGCTGAATAATTTTCTGAATAACGACTTTATTTTTATCTGGGGCGCCTTGTCATTGCCTATACTTGCAGCACCTAATTAGCACTTAATTCCTTGCTATTAATATTTATCGTATATCTAGTAACGTCATTGCGTTGCTAGATACGTTTTGCCAGTAATGCAAATTTCAATCGATCGTTGCGGTGAAAATTTCAGAGCACCTAATTTTTAAACTTAGTACTTAATTAGCACCTAAAAAGCCCCTAATTTGGGCTTTTTCTAAAAGCATTTTTTATTCTTTTCTGATTTTCAGAAAACCTGAATTTTGCATCTGCTTTGTTCTGAATAACGACTTTATTTTTATTAGGGGCGCCTTGTTATTGCGTATACTTGCAGCACCTAATTAGCACTTAATTCCTTGCTATTAAAATTTGTCGTATATCTAATAACTTAATTGCGTTGCTAGCGAGACGTTTTGCTAGCAACGCAAATTTCAATAGTTCGTTGCGGTGAAAATTTTAGAGCACCTAATTTTTAAACTTGGCACCTAATTAGCACCTAAAAAGCCCCTAATTTTGGATTTTTCCAAATGCAAATTCCCGACTTTGCGTTGCTAGCGATACACAACTTATTTTTAGCTAGAGGGTGCCATACGCGCTCTAGCTCAAAGTTTTTGTATATGAATGTTCCCAATGTTCGCTCTATAGTATACCTCTGCCTCGTTGGTGTAGTGGTTGTAGTAGTGCGACTGCTGATCATGAGGTCCCGGGTTCGATTCCCGGGTCGGGCCAAAAAAATCAGTTATTGAGTGTTTCCATCAAGAAATTCTCAGTAGCTGCCCGGAGTCAGGAAGTTGGCGGTGTTTCACCCCCGTGCCTCGGAAAGCACGTAAAGCCGTTGGTCCTGCGCCTGATCTCTCTCCGGTCGTGTCGGTTTACCGTCCCATCGGACTATGAGAGTGAGGGAATAGAGAGTGCACCTGTGCTTGCGCATACACTTGGGCACTATAATCCTGTCCTGCGCCGATGGCTAATCTCTGTTGAGACTGGCCGCCGTGGCCTAAATTCGGTCTGGAGAACATTATTACTATTATACATTTAAATCTCTTTGTTTAAAATAATGTTTAATTTGTTAATTTTTAATATCATATAGGCCATTTTATTGCTTAAAGGGTTTTACTGTTTAATGTAGGTAATCATAATTTAATTACAATTTGCATGCTATGTTATATTAAAATAGAAAAACATGAGAGCATAATATAACTAAAACATCTGTATATTTACCATGTTTTATGCAAATGATTTTATTTTAATCTTAGATTATTGATAGGTCTTCGCGCGCTCAGACTAGATACCGCCGGCGCTCTTGTAAAATGCAGCAACAAATACTACGCTGAAATCGGCGTACCCGAGCCGACATCACAAAATATAACGTTGTATGTACAAGACAGATAGGACAGTACGTCGCCGTAGCTAGTTTGGAGGGGAAGCTTTTTCCCGCTAGATGGCTACCTTGTTAGTGTTGGGGTGTATTATCCATGATATCGATAGATTTTGCAGCGATAGGGATGTGCATTCAGTTTATCGATTACTTTTATTTTCATTATTCTTCATTAGTTATATTAATAAACGAAAGGAATAAAAAAAACATATTTACAAGTTTAATTTTTTTATTTTCTCTGTTTTAATTATTTTATATGTGCTATTTTTTAAATATATAGTGCATCGTTAAAATCAATTACACAATGCAATCCATTCAATATTCTGTTTATTGTTCGACACCAGTGAAACACTTGGATTTTAGCCCCAAGAAGTAATTTTTTTTTGATTACGTTATGGTGATCTTGGCAGCCTATCCATTCCAAATTATTTTGAGTAATAAATTTTTCGGATATATTTTTAATAATATTTCCTTTGTGGCAAACATTATTTAATATCACATTACTTAAATCAACTAATTTTGAAAATGCTACAATAAATCTTGAACTAGGGTACATAAGATTTTTCCCTTTAAGGCTTTAACTAGCCTGAATGACCTTGACGAAACGGCTATCGCAGAGATTTTAGCCAACGTCAACACCGTCTAGCGACTAAGTTCTGTATTACTTATAAAAGTGCAAAGATTAATAGACTGCAGAGATGACAATTATAAAAGTGACATACTGCCTGTTATGCTTGCGCATCACTGCGAATTATGTCGTAGTTACGCATCTTCAATTACATTGTGCTGTAGCTTTGTCCGGTAGGCGTCACGAGCTATCAAGTGTTCAAGTACGTTAGAATTTTTTATTATATATGTTAAATCGTATTTATTTGTATCGTATTAGTAGATTTGGGTCAAAGCGTTCGCTGTAAATTTTTCCCGGGTTTGATCCCCGACAGCACGAATGCTATTTGTAATTGCAATTTTCGTCAACATGCATTGGGGCAGTTCGGCGGGCATTTCCTTGCCCTAAACCCTCTCAGAAATAAAAAAGAGTTCTGTGCCCAGTAGAGGGAGTTGTATAGCCTTATACTTTACTTTGTAGCAATATTTATATTCGTTTCAGATACAGAAGGATACCTTATGCTGACAAAAATATCATGTGGAGGCGACGAAAACGCAAAACATCTTTGTACCTAGATAAAACGTTCGAAAGATTGTCAATCATGTTATACGCCACATTTTCTATAGAGCGTAGAACATTGCAAATAGGGCAAAATAAAAAATAATCCAAAATATTATGGGAACTATTTATTAATAATATATACATTTATAGGTATTTATAATAAAAATAATGAACAAGCTGCAAGGTTCAACTAATAATGTTTCTTGTAAACACAATTGTAAAATTCCTGTTTTAATTTTTACCAATGGTTAATTGATGAAACGTAGCGAGATCACTTCATATAAAATATATTTAATTAAAATTGACACATGACCTATTTGGCTTTCTACTTACAACTAGGCGGAAATTTGAAAAGAAGATTTTGTCTTTTCACACAAGTATTGTTTACAACTGGCGTGGTTTCGAAAAGCGTGATTAAGTGTCAGCGGTATATAATCAATTAAATACTGAACTTTTTTGAAATTTTTCTTTGTTTATTTGTATGTATAGATATAGATAATATATAATTTTTTTTATTTTAATAAATATGTTTTTTTGAATTTTGATTGATTTTTTGAAACCTGGTAAAATTATTTTTTTCCATACCAATTCATGGGCCTGAGTATAATGCCAGTTATGCTCTTTGGCTGAAGTTATTTTTTATTTTATGCTCAATTGCAAACAAAATAATATTGATTGCGCATTTCCAAAACAATATTTTACCTCTTCTCCTTCTAATAATAGCTCCTGCACCTAGCACGGCGGAATAGTCATTATTATCCATAAGACCATTTGGAAAAACAGTTATGAGTGTAACATTTTATCAGCAGCTTTGTTTATAGTGCCTTGAGCAACACTTTGCCGATTTCTGTACAGAAAATGATACTGGATTTGCAAATATGGATGGCCGCTACCTTTGAATATAATACCCGCTATGTTACACTTATCTACATAGAAACTTTAATTATCATTTGCATAAAATTCTAAATAGCACTTTTTACACAAGAAAGTAAACTTTTAGATCAGTCCATCTTGTTTTTCACTAATTAAGTGAAAAGTAAAACAAACCAATAGGTCCGTGATTTAAAGTTTCTTGCAACTTTTTAAAGAAAAGCATGACCTTATCATAATATAATAGTCAATAATTAAGCAATGTGATAAAACTTTTAAGTGTGCCGGTCAAACATTAATGATGATATTCGGGTCATTATACTGGAAATAGCCTTTTAAATATTTTGTAGTACAATTGATAATCTTCAGTATGATTGACCGTGTATATGACTCTTATAAGTCTATGTTATTTTTGATGAAAATTATTATTGCAGATAAAAGCCCTTTCACATTTATTGTAGTCTCGAATTAAATTAATCAAAATGAAAATAAGAATTTTGGCTCTTTATAACTGATCTTTAAATGTAAAACACTGACTTGAAATTATATAATTATCGGCATTTTTTTAATTCATTGAACTTTTTTAAGATTGTATTGAAACTCTACTGGTAAAAAAAAAACCAAATATATATTAAAGTTCTTGATGAAAATAAAGTATGCGCGTTGCATCGCATCCCATCAAGAATTTCTAATGTAATTCTTGGCGTAAAGCTAAGACGTGATAATAACTGTAAACAATAGAATAAAAAAACAATGAAAATATTTGTAAATACTTGCTTTATAACCTAATAAATATTATTTGACCGTAATAAAATAAAACAAGGTAATCTTCGGCAGGAAAGTAAAAATAAATATTTTCGATTATTTTTGCAATACCTAACAACCGGATCAGCGGGCGATTCTGATCCATCTAAAGATGCTAAATTTCAGCAAGCACTGTCAAATTCAATAGGAGTGACTGAAAAACGTTTCTTGATATAGAAGGGTAAATAAACTATTTTTAACCTATAAAGTAAAATCACTTTATTAAAAATCAAAATAGCCCAATAGCTTTATTAACATGAGATATATAATTATACGAGTGCTTACAATACTTAACATTATTTTACTAAATTCTCAGGAAGTTTTTTTTTAATAGAATAAGGGTGACAAACGAGCACACAGTTCACCTGATGGTAAGTGGTTGCTAGTTGCTACGTTCCATAGACATCTACATCTATTCTCGATTACGTATCAAAATGTAGATGCGTTGTCACCCGCCCGTGAGGACTAATATGTAATGCCTCGTTTCCAGTAAAAAGTTTCTCCGGTATTCCGTGAGAGCGTGGCCCTTCCCCTGTCGAGCCGACCCATTCGTGCTACAACTATACCTACTACTAATATAGCTGCAGCATGACTCTACCACGTAAGAAAAAATTGACGTTGAAAATTTAAATATTTTCAGAAGCAACTTTGCAATTATTTTCTATTGAGTGAATTTTTGTGGAATAGTGTTTTGCAAACCGCCACCTGAAATACGTACAATTTTTTTCAATAACGACGTGAAATTACAAAACGATCCCCATGCATATCAATGTGGCTCTATTCAGCCTATTAATATGAACATACTTCGGGATTCAGAGATTTTAAAAGTTTTCATGCGTAGATAATGGAAGATATAATATTATTATATTACTGTCCCATGTGAGGCAACCTTTATACTTATGTACATATTCTCATCATATTTTTATGGTTGGTTAGAAAAATTATATCTAAATGCAAACTTTCACAGGGTAATTTTTTTTTACTATTTTTACCCAGCAAGTAGTAAAGCAACTACAATCCCATCGGTAAGTGGTTATGTAGCTTAAGATGGTGAATTGCACTGACTTAACAAAAACCTATTCACTCTTGCCTTGTAGGTAAATATTATTTGCGACCTATTTGTGTGTGTATGTGCGTGTGTGTGTGTGTGTGTGTGTGTGTGTGTATGTGTGTGTGTGTGTGTGTGTGTGTGTGTGTGTGTGTGTGTGTGTGTGTGTGTGTGTGTGTGTGTGTGTGTGTGTGTGTGTGTGTGTGTGTGTGAGCGTGCGTGCGTGCGTGCGTGCGTGCGAGCGAGCGTGCGTGCGTGCGTGCGTGCGTGCGTGCGTGCGTGCGTGCGTGTGTATGTGTGTGTTTGTGTGTGTGAAGAAAAGCGTATGAGAATACGTGAAGAGGAATAAAAGTTGAGTACTACTTCGCTTACCTATACGAGGTTGCCACTCGAGAACCTTTCTTCCTATTTTTTATCTGTTTTCCAAGTTATATAGCCAGCCCATTGCCATTTCACTGTAATATTTCGTTGGGCTATGTCAGTTACTCTGGTTCTACTGCGAATATCTTCATTTCTAACTTTATCACGTAGAGAAACCCCTCTCCAATTTAAAATTTTTACATTTTTTAGATGATAGTTTGTCTAACATAAAAAAAACCAAAACCCAAGAATGTCTTTATATAGTTATTTATACTTAGGGAAGCACCATTTTTTTTATTTATTTAAATTGTTTGATTTAATTTGATAACAGTGTACCTAAATGTAAGTATCTGTATCTATATTTCCCTCCCCAATAATATTTTACAAAGTCATACTCATAAAAACAGCGTTTTATTGTAATACATAATTATAAAATTCAGAATCAACTAATTAATAAAAATATGCAACAATAAAATTACATAGGTATTAAAAACTATCGAAATCTAAGTAACGAGAGCATGTTGGTCGTTGCACATCTAAATTATATAAAAATGCATTTTTCAATTTCACTAATCAACGTCGCCGCGAAAATTTCTTCTTTGGGCACTTTAAAAATTAATTTATTTAGCAAATAATATTTACAGTTACCAGTGTACAGATATTAACTAAATTAAGTATTTCTAGTCATAAAAATATTTATAATTTAGTATAAACTTTTAAAAAACTAATATATATTTGAACGAAGTTGCTCCAACACCGAGGCGCAGTCCACCCGCAATGAAGTCCGAAAATGGACTGTGACAGGCTGACAGGGCGACGGAGCATGCGCGCTCGCGTAAATATATTCAATTTCAGGGAAAAATGATATATTCTCTTATAAAACGGGGAATAAAAATAAAACTCTCAATTAAAAATATTGATATTTTTAAGAGCTTTTTTTTAGTGTAAGAACTATTTAAAAAGCTTGTGCCGTTTTGGAGAAATTTTGCAAAATATGACAAAGATAGGTACTCTTTGGGGATTTTTTTTCTAATAAGGGGTTGACAAAAATACAATTTTGTTCAATTAAAAATATTTACCAAATCCTCTTCTGTTACCCTGTAATTTTTCTTTGTGGATTAAGTGAACAGTAATTGAGATTTTTTTACTTAAATATCCAAGATTTAGGCATTTCAACCACTGTTAAGGCCTTAAGTGTTTTCGCTCCCTGTGTCTAATTAAATCATGGACACTAAGCTGCTGATCCTCATTATTTAAAAATGTTTTTTTGCAATTTTGACATTTATTCTGACTCAGTTTTCTTATAATATATCCTGAAGTGTAACTCCTCGCATTTACATTTATTTTTTCTTTAAATATGGAGGAGACCATATTTTCTGATAAGTTTACTTCAGATGAACAACTAAGATTTCTATTATCATTACTATCGGGAACTGGTTGTTCGTCTGAAGCAAATTCCTCATTCAAT
This sequence comes from Parnassius glacialis, assembly GCA_033319125.1. Classification (NCBI taxonomy): domain Eukaryota; kingdom Metazoa; phylum Arthropoda; class Insecta; order Lepidoptera; family Papilionidae; genus Parnassius; species Parnassius glacialis. The sequence goes on from JAVANC010000018.1 coordinate 24,977,801, forward strand.
AAAGTTGTTATGTTTAATATGGTCTCCCCCATATCATCTTCACAATTTTTTTTTGTGTGGATGGCCAGCATGTCTGTCATTAATAATGACTTAAAAGAGTTTTGGAACGAAAATGTATTGGGGTTGGTATATCTATAATTATATGCTCTTATTTGGCCAAATAAATTTTCAAGGGGGAAATTTTCAAATTTTTTTTCTTGATTTAGGTTTCTCGTGTAAAAGAAACTGACCCCCTCCGATTGCATTATTTCACTCACTCTTATTAGGGTTTCTAGTGTTGTAACCCAAATGTTTAATGTTGGTACATTTTTTATTGTAGCTTTTTCTAAAGAATTTTTTGGAATGAAATGCATTTTTGAAATTTCTTAATGGCTTCAATCCAAAATGCTTTGTGGGCACTATTCAGTTTGACTGGTTCTCGTATTTTTCCTGGAGCCCTACCAGACCTCGAACCATTGCAACTGTCGAACAATGGGTCAAAGAAAGCAACTATTGCAGCTGTATTTTTGTTGTTTCACTGATTTATGTTCCGTCATGTCGCTGAGCTGGAACAAAAAACATGAAATTAGAATTACTTTTACATAGTGTCCGACCGAAACAGGATTTTCAACCGAAACCGAAAACGAACCTTCGGTCTGGGTGTCAGTTTCGGCCGAAACCGAAACTTATTTAGACATTTTAATTTTTTAAATACAGAAAGGTAATGTGTTAATGAAAAACAGTTATTGTAATAGTCATGTAGCAATATATTTATTTATTTTAAAAGTAAAAATCAACAATTTATCGTTAACAAAATCTCTTTAAGCTATTTTGTAAAAAAATCAACACTTACACCCATAAAAAGTTTTTGTTTTTTTGAGTTTAATTGAGAACATATTTTACTGTGTTCACATTATTGTTAATATTATTCAATGAGAGTATTAACTTAATATATCACACTCACACACTTATACACAATATACACACAACTTAACAAAATCCCAGAAAATATACAAAACCTGCTCAAAGTTCAAAAACTTTAACAGTGGTAGAGCCACGCGGCAGCTTTTGCTGTCGCACGGATGGGCCGGCTCGAACCGGGGTGGTACCACGACCTCACAGAATACCAGCGTGAAGTAGAGGTTTACCTCTGCGTTTCGCTTGGTGAGTGCAGGTGGAGGTGGAGGATGGATGTAGATGTCTATGGGCCGCAGCAACCACTTACCATCAGGTGAACTGTGTGCTCGTTTGTCACCCTTATCCTATAAAAAAAAAAAGTTCGCATGCGCATGCTTTAATTATTTTGGTATTAATTCCATCGTAATCTTCCGAGGCAGTGTTATTTAAGGACATGATCTCTTTATTCACCTCATCTTTCGACATGCGTTTAAGAAATATTGAATTTGATAATGATATTGTATTATTAGGCGTAATGTTTTCTGTGTTATCATTATTAGATATAATATAATTAGTCAAGTTAATAAAATAGTTATTAAAAGCGGTTGCTATGTCATAAGGGTTTGTTAGGTTTTTATCATTTATTTTTAGATCTATTACTATTATTATTACTATCAAATTTTGGATTTGAGGTTTCACTCTTTATGATGGACCATGTTGCCCTGCATTTATATATACTGTTACTTATAAATTTTATATTACAATTTTTCTTTAATTGGTTGTTACATTTTTTTTGATAAAGGGGAATATTTTTTATAATCATAAAAACTATAATAATAATTAAAAAAAACTAAAACTAGAAACTTAAATATCATATAGTCCTACTCCCCGCGGTATCGTGCCAAGAACGCTGGCTGCGTTTCCCCGCTCAATAGCTATACTTAGCCTTTGAGCGAGGAAAGAACCAGTCCTCTTATCACCAGCAGCAACGACCAGCCGCGGATGGAGTTCTTTTAGGAACTTCACCGCACGTGGACCCCACGGACCGATAGTCTCTACATCAAATGGCACAAATATGTAGTCATCTCTCAGAGACTCATATTTGCGCCACTTACTCAGTTCAGCTGCCTCTGATGCCGCCCCGGCTCTAAACGAGGTACCCCTGGCTTTACCTCTCTCCCAAGGGACCAATGTCATACCGTCGGGTCTCCTGCCATCGTCTCTAAATATTCCACAAGGCTCTAAAACCGAGGGAACATTTATAGAGACAAGAGCCCTTCGGATGACATCGTTCAAAGAACTGTGTCGTGAAAATCTACCAGCACTTTTCTTACATGAAAGTCCGTGGAGCCCAAACTTGTCGTCGCTGCTACCACAGGGACACTGATGGGGTTGACAAATCGCCGCTCCTAGTCGGATTCCTACGGCAATGCGTAAGCTTTCCGCATCAAGTAATGTGCCGAGATTACTTGATGGCAAAGCGTGTAACCAGTGACTAGATTCCTTAGTCGAAACAGCTAGAAGGCGTGCCTTATCTTGGTCACTATGGAAATTATGAAACAAATCCTTCTGCACGCCCTGTACCAACGGAATATCCCACTGTTTTTATTGGTTAACTTCCAGTGGAACATTTTCACCAGGACAGAGCGTTTGCCATGTCTGCCCTGCCTCCGTAGCAAAGCATAGGTCTACTTTATTATTTAAAATTATATTACATAAGTCACTGACACTATGTACGGAAGCAAGGAAAGCAGGCAATGCAACGCTAGAAAGATTTCTCACACCAATGCCACCAAATTTTATAGGTAAAGTAGCTTGAGTCTAGGCTGTTGTATTTAAAGTTAAATTTAGAATTTTTTCTATAGCTATTTTAAGATTATTATGAAGATCTTGTAAAATATCCGAACATTTCCAGACTGGACTCGAGCGGAGTAAGTATGTAAATCTAAGTACAAGAAGACAATATTTTAAAATAGTAAGAGCTATGTGGGGGTTTAATTTATACAATTTATCAACGTGGTTTAAAAACTGATCAAATTTTGTTTTTAAAACAGGTTTAATACTATCGAAAAACAACGGGGCACCTAGCAGGTATAGTGATTCCGTACTGACAGTTTTTATTCCTGGATGAGAAGTAGATAAATTATTGGAAAAAAATATTTCACATTTATTGCTATTTGGTTCAAGACCAATATTTTAAAATTTTGAGAAATATGAGTAAGATCACTGAGGGCGTCATCTGCTCTACCTCCCAGTGTACCGTCGTCTAGGTACCAGACATTCAGCTTGGATTTCAAATTTGAAATAATTGGTTGAATTCCCAAACTGAAAAGTGCTGGACCCAGTGGGTCACCCTGCTGAACACCGACAGCAGAATCGATAACATGGTTTTCGTAAAACAAGTTAGTATTTTGACTATAACATTGCCAAACGTAATGATAAATTTCGGGGGTATTGTTAGCCACTTCTTTCAGCAAGGTTACCCTATCGATAGAGTTAAAAGCATTCCTTAGGTCAACCTTCACAAGAACATCTGCATCAGAGTTTGTTAAAAATGTACGCACTGAATGTACCGCCGCCTCACAGCCACCTCTAGTGCCAAAACCTTGTTGAGTAGGCTGAAATTTAGTCTTAAGGTTAGAGATTATGTGCCTGCAAGCTAATTTTGAAGTTAAGCATCGAAAAGTGGAACCAACGGCAATAGGACGGATACCGTTATCCTTTTTTTATAATTATTCTTATTTAATATAGTTTTATTTTTATAATATTGATATTGATATTGTAAAACCAGTGCGTGCTGCCAGTGAAGATTTACGGATCTGAGAGTGGCTCAGCGAGCTATGGAGAGGTCTATGCTTGGAGTTGCTCTACGTAATAAACTTAGAAATGAGAATATCTGATTAGTAAGTTGAAGTGTCAATGGGCCGACCATATAGCTCAGCTAACCGACAACCAATGGGGGAAAAGGGTTCTCGAGTGGCGGCCTCATACCGGCGGATGAAGTGTAGGGCGTCCCCAGTCGTAGGGAGTAACGACCTGGTAAGACATGCAGGAAGTCGATGGATGCAGGTGGCTCAGGACCAGTGGCGTAGCTATGCAACCAAGAGCCCCAGGGCAAAAATGAAATTGGGGCCTATTTAAACTAAACTAAATACTTTAAAGGTGCAAAAATACTTCATCATCTGCTCCTTGTTGCTCACTGCAGGACATAATAAAGTGTTCGAGACGGCCAAAATGACTTTAAACAAAAAAGTGATTAAAGAATATTGATTTGTTTAAAAAGTAAAAATACGGAAAAAATCTATTAAATAACGTGTTAATATAGTTTTACCATGTATTTACAACTCTCAATATGTTTATATAGAAGGTCGGTTTAATAATAGTTAATATAAACAACTTTATTTTGTTTAAGAAAAACCGACCAATCACAGCGCGCCGCGCTATAGAACTTTCTGGAAATTTAAATTAACTGCGTAATAGTTTATGCAAAAAATTAATGAGAATATTTTTATATCCGAAAAGAGTTGTAAATATGATATTTAGTTAGCATATGTTGAATAGATCATTATAATAAAGAAATATTTCGTATAATTAAGCACGATTTAAAAGTTATAGGATAATTAAAGAATTAATATGCCCAATTAGTGTAAAAGTTTAGGACATTTTACTTAATAACTTTGTTGAATGTAAATATATTAATTATCCTTTATCACGTACTAATGAAGACCGAAAATGTCTATTTAATGATGTATAGCGTGTTAAAATTAAGATTAGTATTATATAAAAAATATTGCAATTTGTGCCATTTGCATAAAGAAAAATGTTTGAAAATAAAGAGGCAAATGGGAAATGGCAAGCGGCTCACTATAGAGTATAGCCGAAGTCTACCTTATGGGGGCGAAACATTGTAATATTGTAGTAGGAAGAACTACCAGTGCCCAGCAGTAGTATCCGGTAGTAGTTGCAGTGACTAGCAGAAATATATAGTGAAAGTGTTTAGCTAGCCGAAAAAAGTGGCAACTGAAAATTCGGTGTTGCATATAGTAAAAAAGTGTTAGCTAGCGGAAAAAGGTCGTAACTGAAAATTCGGTGCGGCATATAGTGAAAAAGTGTTAGCTAGCGGAAAAAGGTCACAACTGAAAATTCGGTGTGACATATAGTGAAAAGTGTTAGCTAGACGGAAAAAGTGATAACTGATATTCGCAGTTACACAAGTGTTAAATTCAACTAATTTTAGTTGATTAATAGCTGCTAGTCAGTAGTGTTAAAGAACCAACTACTCCGGACAGATATTTTTATACTACCGCTCATTTAAATTAAATATTTTAAAATATATAGTGAACAACCTATAGTGAACAACCATAGTTGACCAACCGTTTTGAATAATAGTGATAAATAAATAATAGTTGTAAAATTTCGCGACAAATTAATTAGTCGAACCGCTGGCCACTCCCTTGCTATTTTAATTTATAATCGTGCATTTTAATTTTGAACCTCAGTCCACAGTTTATCCGCAGCAACCGCAGAGACGGCAGTGAAAGACGGCAGTGGGAGGGTTCCGGAACCTACAGGTGTAGGACGTGAGCGACTCGCGGAGTATCTTCGACAACATTTACTCCGAAGAGTTACGCCCGTCCGGCACATTTTATGGTTCTTCGAGCCGGATACTTCCGATTGAACTGCCGGCTGGACCATTTTATGGTCCTTTGAGCCGAATCATCCGTATACACCGGACCACATTTGCTGGTCATTCGAACGGGATTCGTCAATCCGTTAGTATTTCGGAACCGGGTACATAGTCACTACCGTTTTAAAGTTGCTGAATTTTCAGAATCAAGATGCCGATCACTCGTTCGCAAGGAAGGGGAACCATGGCGTGGACTGTCGGTCTGGATGAAGGACCGTCGGACAATATCGACACCGTCCGCCACCAGATGCCACCACGCTCACCATCCACAACAGAAGGCGCTGAGGCGCCAGCTTGCCCCCGCGATGGGGGGGTACTCCTGCCTGTGCCAGCCGTCGTTAAAGCCGGTACACCGAAGCAGAGAGAACAGATAGCTTACCCCCGCGATGGGGGGGTACTCCTGCCTGTGCCAGCCGTCGTTAAAGCCGGTACACCGAAGCAGAGAGAACAGATAGCTTACCCCCGCGATGGGGGGGTACTCCTGCCTGTGCCAGCCGTCGTTAAAGCCGGTACACCGAAGCAGAGGGAACAGATAGAAGGCAACGATGACATTCGCTGTGCATCACCGCCAACAGCCCGGGTATATTCCCGCGCCGAAGAGCCACTAAGGGGCCACGCCGACAGAAGTACAAGGTCATAAAAGACCATCCGGCCCAATAAAAAAGTTTTGAAGGCTCGTGAGGAAGTGCTGAGAATAAAATTGGAACTCGCACAGATCTCATTACAGATGGCTGAAGAAGATGATGAATCGGACGACTATGATGAGGATGGTCACTCCAAAAGTGAGTATGTCCGATCTTGGCTCGAAAATTCTGTAGCCAAGCAAAAGCCAACGCAAGGCGCAACCACCGGTGGGGAGGCCCCACTTAATAAAAACATCACAAAGCCACCCCCGGAGGTTGTCGACCTCAGTGAGCCGCCGATGAAGCTCACAAACAAGGATTCGAAGGTTGATGAAGAAAGGGAGCTCCTACCTGTTGTATCAGAGCTCACCTACCAGGATCCCAATGCAGAAAATATACCGAAGAGTCCCGTACCTCAGAAGACTTGCCAGGACTCCAAGGTTGATGAAGACAGGGGGCTCCTACCTGCTGTATCAGAGCCCACCTACCAGGATCCCTATCCGGAAGATGCAACGAAGAATCCCATAACAAAAAGGCCTAACCAGGCACCTGTCAGCAATGAAGACAGGGTGCTCCGACCATTCATATCGGAGCTCACGTCCGCTATAGCCGCACTCGCTGACAAACCAAAACCAGAGAGTGCATCGTCGAATACTTTCGCAGAGCTCACCTACCAGGATCCCAATGCAGAAAATATACCGAAGAGTCCCGTACCTCAGAAGACTTGCCAGGACTCCAAGGTTGATGAAGACAGGGGGCTCCTACCTGCTGTATCAGAGCCCACCTACCAGGATCCCTATCCGGAAGATGCAACGAAGAATCCCATAACAAAAAGGCCTAACCAGGCACCTGTCAGCAATGAAGACAGGGTGCTCCGACCATTCATATCGGAGCTCACGTCCGCTATAGCCGCACTCGCTGACAAACCAAAACCAGAGAGTGCATCGTCGAATACTTTCGCAGCATCAAAAGCGATAATGACGCTGCCGAGCTTTAGCGGAACACATACCGAATGGCTTTCGTTCCGTGCCATTTATGAAACAACCCGAGGCTACTTCAATGACATAGAAAATACTGCAAGACTACGAAGAAGTCTACAAGGAAGAGCCTTGGAAACAATCAGTTCAGAACTCATCGGGCATGCTAAACCAGATGAGATTATGCGAGAACTGGAGCTACAATTCGGGCGTCCAGATTCAATCGCGCAAGCCGAAACCGAAAAATTACGGGGATTACCACGCTGTACAGAGGCACCCAGAGATATTTGTACATTCGCGAGCAAAGTGAGGGGAAGCGTCGTCACTCTTCGAGCACTCAAACGAGACCATTACCTCGTTAACGCAGAGCTGCTACGACACCTCACAGACAAACTGCCAAACTCTATACGCGCGCAGTGGTATAGAATTTATACAGAAAAGTACGACTCGAGACCAGACCTCGGTTCCTTCAGTGAATTTATAACCGAGCAAGCTCGCTTCTGCAGTGCATTTGCGCCTCCTGAAATCATAAACGGAGCGCAAAATAATCGTCCAGTACATAGGACGCACACGGCTACCACTAAGCCATCTCCGAAATGCAGTGTGTGCGAAAAAGAGGGTCATTACGGATCCGACTGCAACAAGTTTAAAGAAGCAGATATTGATAAAAGATGGCAACTCGCCAAGCAAAGGAATTTATGTTTCCGGTGTCTACGTTATAGAAGTCAGACACACAGATGCAAAACCACAAAGTGTGGAATAAAAGGATGCAACGCGACACACAATCGACTTCTTCATCATAATAAAAAAGAGAAGACAGAGGTCACACTAAAAGAACCTCAAGAAACAGTTGCAAACTCATTCGCTGTATCAAAGCATCAAGCTTACTTGAAGATAATTCCAGTTCGAGTAATTGGACCGGCGGGAGCGATAAACACACACGCTCTGCTGGATGATGGGTCGACAGTCTCATTAATGGATCAAGAGATTGCCAATCAAATTGGAGCTACAGGGCGGTTGGACCCATTCAAGATCACAGCTATCGGGAACACTACCCTCGATTCGCCGGACTCCCAAAGAGTCAAAGTTTCACTGAAGAGTCTTCATAGAAAAAGGGTGCCATTCAGAGCACGCACGGTCGCCAGCCTAAACTTGGGGCCGCAGACTGTGCGTGCAACAGACATAGAAAAATGTAAGCATTTGAAAGACTTAAAGAATCAATTGATATATGATTCAGGCAACCCCAGGATCCTGATAGGACAAGACAACTGGAGACTCTTAATAGCCACTCAAGTCCGCAGAGGTCCACCGCACCAGCCAATCGCTTCGCTCACAGAACTGGGATGGGTGCTACACGGGGCGCACACTAAAGCCCCGCATCAGCGCGTCCACACGGCCAACGAGCTGTACACGAGCGAGGAGAACATAAATGACCAACTCCGCGAATACTTCGCGCTGGAATCTCTAATGATAAATCCGAGAAGACCAGATTCCGATCCAGAGAAGCAAGCCGAAGAAATACTAAATAGCAGCACCCGTCAGTTGGAAGACGGGCACATAGAAACAGCGCTTCTCTGGAGAAAGAAAGACATCGAAATGCCTGGAAATTATGAAACGGCGATAAACAGGCTCGTTTCTATCGAGAAAAAACTAGATCGAAACGAAGAGCTAAAGCAGAAGTATAACGAAGAAATGAATTCCCTAATACAAAAGGGCTACGCCGAAATAGCACCAAAGAATAGTACACCAGGAAAGACATGGTATCTACCCCATTTCGATGTCCATAACCCAATGAAACCAGAAAAGTTTCGCATAGTACACGATGCCGCAGCCAAAACAAAAGGAATGGCATTAAATGACTTCCTGCTCACGGGTCCAGACCTACTACAGTCATTACCAGGAGTCATGATGCGTTTTCGCCGACACAATGTTGCTGTCTCCGCGGACATAGCAGAAATGTTCATGCAAATCAAAGTGAGACCCGAAGACAGGGATGCATTGAGATATCTCTGGAGAGGAGATTGACGCAATGAAGCTCCACAAGAATACAGAATGACGTCGATCATCTTCGGTGCAGCTAGTTCACCCTGCACAGCCATATTCGCAAAAAACTGGAACGCTAAAAAGTATATAGAAAAATATCCAGAAGCCGTAGAAGCTATCATCCAAAACCACTACATGGATGATTATCTGGATAGTTTCCAGTCCCTGGAAGATGCAATGCGAATATCGAAGGAAGTACGCGATATACACAAAAACGCGCACTTCACATTAAGGAAATGGGTTTCCAATGCGCCAGAAATTGTAAAAGAGTTAGAACCTGACAACGAAACGACTGAATCAGTCAATCTGGGCAACAAGGGAACCGAAGAAAAAATACTCGGTTTAATTTGGAAACCGAGTACCGATCAGCTGAGCTTCAACCTAAAGCTCGCTCGACTTCCGGACAATTTGCTGCAGAAAAAACCAAAAAAGAGAGAAGCGTTGAAAATAGTGATGTCGCTGTATGACCCGCTCGGCCTCGCCTCCCCAGTTACCATACGAGCAAAACAAATACTGCAGGAAGCATGGAGACGAGGAACAGACTGGGACCAGGAGTTGGACGAAGACCTAAGTAACCATTGGGCCACATGGATCCAACACCTGGAACGACTCAAAACAGTAAGCATACCAAGATGCTACCCGGGATACAGCGACGCACGCTCCCTCCAAGTGCACGTATTTACCGATGCCAGTGAGAACGCCTACGCAACGGCAGTCTACTGGAGAGCAATGACACCCGATGGGCAAATACACGTGAGCCTCGTCATGGCCAAGGCGAAGGTAGCTCCGCTCAAGGTAACATCCATACCTCGCCTTGAGTTGCAAGCCGCCGTGATGGGAAGTCGCGTAGCTGCTGCTGTCATTCAGGAACATCGCGTAAAGCCCGAAGCTGTCACTTATTGGACCGACAGCAAAACTGTCCTCACCTGGATAAAGAAAGGGTCCAGGAGCTACAAACCTTTTGTGGCACATCGAATAGCAGCAATCGAGGACAATAGTAAAGTGGACGACTGGCGCTGGGTACCCACAAAATTGAATATAGCTGACACCGCTACGAGGGACGTACCACCTAACTTCGACTCTAACCACGAGTGGTACAGTGGCCCATCATTTCTATACAAAGAACCGTCAGCATGGCCAACCGAAAAACCCACGTCATCCGAACCTACTGGTGAAGAAAGATCCCTCACCATCACAGAAAGGTATAGAGCTCCGCTATACAGAGAAGCCATTCCCGATCCGACGAAATTTTCGAAATGGGAACGCTTAGTGCGAGCTACGGCCAGAGTGCTTCAATTCATAACACTCTGCCGCAAAACCACCGACAGGACCTTTTACAAAAGGACGAAAAGAAATAGAGAGGAAGACCCCGACTGGAGGAGATTGAAATGTAATCCGCGACGTCTCGCGCAGCCTCCCAGTCAGGTGAAAAATAAAGATATAAACAAATACATCACACTGGAGGCCGAATATATAAGAAAGGCCGAAAAACTCCTGATACATGTCATCCAGGAAGACTCCTTCACACAAGAGATAGCCGATCTCCGTAACGATAAGAGGGTCGCCCATGATAGCCGCCTACGACCGCTTCAAATACAATTGAAAGACGGGATCATTGCGCTACGAAGTCGCATAGCCGCTGTAAAAGGAGTCTCTGAAGATATGAAAGGGCCGGCTATATTGGATGGTGATCATCACATCACCCAATTATATATTGATTGGACGCATCGTAGCCTGCATCATTGCGGGACCGAACCTACCATCAACGAGGTTCGACAGCATTACTGGGTAATCAGACTAAGACCCACTACTAAAAGAATAGTAAGCCAATGCGTTCAGTGCCGCATAAGAAAGGCACAACCATCCATGCCAGCCACCGGTGATCATCCCAGCACGCGTCTCGCACATCACCAGAGACCGTTCACGTTCACCGGCCTGGATTATTTTGGGCCACTCTCCGTAACAGTGGGACGTCAGCATCAGAAGAGATACGTGGCTCTCTTCACCTGCCTTACATCACGAGCTGTACATTTGGAAATTGTGGCAGATCTCAGCGCAGACTCTGCCATACTGGCATTAAGAAGATTTGCAGCGCGCCGAGGATGTCCCACCGAGATTTACTCTGACAACGGCACCAATATGCACGGTGCCGACAAGGAGCTTCGAGAGGCTTTCCGAGAAGAAGCCAGCCGACGAGGCATAGTATGGCGATTTATAACCCCCTCCGCGCCTTTTATGGGAGGGGTGTGGGAACGTCTTGTTCGATGCGTGAAGACGGCACTATACACCGTCCTTCATGAGAGACATCCGCACGAAGATGTCTTTACCACGCTGCTCTGCGAGGTGGAGTACACAGTAAACAGCAGACCATTGACTCACATCTCAGTAGACAGCAAAGACAACGAGTCCATCACTCCAAATCACTTCCTATTGGGAGGATCTGCGAGACTGCCAACACCTGGAGTTTTTAGTGAAAAAGATGCGAACAGCAAAAAACACTGGCGACGCTCCCAGATACTCGCTGACATGTTCTGGCAGCGTTGGGTCAAAGAATATCTGCCGGAACTTCAAAACCGGCGGGAGGCCCATGGTCAAGGCCCCGATCTCCAGGTGGGCGATCCAGTCCTCATAGCTGACAGCCAGTTACCTCGTAACACCTGGCCACGAGGAAGGATTGAAAACATATACCCCGGGGCGGACGGACAGATCCGCACTGTGGAGGTACGCACAGCAAACGGACTAATCAAGAGGCCAACCAGGAAACTCGTGCCGCTGCCGAAGTAGAGGCAACGTCTCTCACCGAAATTTATGCAGCGACGCTGCGACGAGTCTTCGCGACGCTGCACGGCGGGAGAAATGTTCGAGACGGCCAAAATGACTTTAAACAAAAAAGTGATTAAAGAATATTGATTTGTTTAAAAAGTAAAAATACGGAAAAAATCTATTAAATAACGTGTTAATATAGTTTTACCATGTATTTACAACTCTCAATATGTTTATATAGAAGGTCGGTTTAATAATAGTTAATATAAACAACTTTATTTTGTTTAAGAAAAACCGACCAATCACAGCGCGCCGCGCTATAGAACTTTCTGGAAATTTAAATTAACTGCGTAATAGTTTATGCAAAAAATTAATGAGAATATTTTTATATCCGAAAAGAGTTGTAAATATGATATTTAGTTAGCATATGTTGAATAGATCATTATAATAAAGAAATATTTCGTATAATTAAGCACGATTTAAAAGTTATAGGATAATTAAAGAATTAATATGCCCAATTAGTGTAAAAGTTTAGGACATTTTACTTAATAACTTTGTTGAATGTAAATATATTAATTATCCTTTATCACGTACTAATGAAGACCGAAAATGTCTATTTAATGATGTATAGCGTGTTAAAATTAAGATTAGTATTATATAAAAAATATTGCAATTTGTGCCATTTGCATAAAGAAAAATGTTTGAAAATAAAGAGGCAAATGGGAAATGGCAAGCGGCTCACTATAGAGTATAGCCGAAGTCTACCTTATGGGGGCGAAACATTGTAATATTGTAGTAGGAAGAACTACCAGTGCCCAGCAGTAGTATCCGGTAGTAGTTGCAGTGACTAGCAGAAATATATAGTGAAAGTGTTTAGCTAGCCGAAAAAAGTGGCAACTGAAAATTCGGTGTTGCATATAGTAAAAAAGTGTTAGCTAGCGGAAAAAGGTCGTAACTGAAAATTCGGTGCGGCATATAGTGAAAAAGTGTTAGCTAGCGGAAAAAGGTCACAACTGAAAATTCGGTGTGACATATAGTGAAAAGTGTTAGCTAGACGGAAAAAGTGATAACTGATATTCGCAGTTACACAAGTGTTAAATTCAACTAATTTTAGTTGATTAATAGCTGCTAGTCAGTAGTGTTAAAGAACCAACTACTCCGGACAGATATTTTTATACTACCGCTCATTTAAATTAAATATTTTAAAATATATAGTGAACAACCTATAGTGAACAACCATAGTTGACCAACCGTTTTGAATAATAGTGATAAATAAATAATAGTTGTAAAATTTCGCGACAAATTAATTAGTCGAACCGCTGGCCACTCCCTTGCTATTTTAATTTATAATCGTGCATTTTAATTTTGAACCTCAGTCCACAGTTTATCCGCAGCAACCGCAGAGACGGCAGTGAAAGACGGCAGTGGGAGGATTCCGGAACCTACAGGTGTAGGACGTGAGCAACTCGCGGAGTATCTTCGACAACATTTACTCCGAAGAGTTACGCCCGTCCGGCACATAAAGCAAAGCTAATTATTACTAAGTATTATGTGTAACGCATAAACAATGACGAGGTAGATTACAATTAATAATGTTTGCAGACAACATAACAGTGAAAGAGCCACACGGCAACTTTTGCTGTCGCACGGGTGGGCCAAACTAGATGGGAGTGATGACCTGGTGAGACATGAGATGTAATGAATGAGTGGGCCAGCTCGAACCGAGGAGGTACCACGACCTTACAGATAACCAGCGTGAAGTAGAAGTTTACTTCGCCTGGTAAGTGCACGTGGTTGGAGGCTCAACCCCTCTCCCTTTTAACATGGAATTGTAATTGAATAAGAAACCATCCCAGGAGGGTACCAACACCCCTGGTATTGGAGAATCCTTAACTAAGCAAGCATCCACGCCCAAGCTACCCTACTCTTCCTTGGCGCGGGTGCTAAAGCTGCCTCGTGTATCTTGGGGGGGGGGGGGAGGAATTCCGCTCCAGACTAATACTGCTCGTGGCAAGTAGAACAATAAGAAAAAGGTGACCCCTGCGACGCTATCCGTAAATTTCTGCAACATCAAGGGATTTCGTTCGAACGTTAACGAAGTCCACTAGGCACCATCGGAAGACGGCGAAGCCGACATTGCTCTTTCTAACCGAAATGCAGGTGTCCTCTCCGGTCTATACTTCTCTCCTATCCGGGGTACAAATTAGAACACATTTGTACTTCAGGCTGGAGTTTGTGTTTACGTCAGAGGGGACATCTGTTTTCGATCCTTCGGCAGTCTTGAAGGTCAGCAACTACCATCCTCGCGTCTATGGGTGCCTCTATTGGTACAGACCAACTCATCGACCACGTCCAAATCGATGCAGACTCCGTGCTACAACAGGTCCCATTTGCAGAGATCGTGATTCTTGGTGATTTTAACGGCCACCACGCTGAATGGTTTGGTTCTCGTTTAACCGATCATGCGGGAAGATCTGTTTATGACTTTTCCTTGGCATATGGTCTGACACAAATGGTTACTTCGCCAACGCGGATTCTAAATGTGGAGGATCGTGCACCTTCCCTGTTGGACCTTCTGCTAACCTCTCATCCGGGCGAATATCAGGTCTTCGTCGACGCCCCTCTTGGCTCATTGGACCATTGTCTGATGCGGACTATGGTGCCACTCACTCTCCTATCGCGGTTGCGTTCTGTCGCCGTCATGTTTGGCACTATAGGTCAGCCGATTCGAAAAGGATGTGGTCTTTTTTTTGCATCCCTCCCTTGAGGATAGCGGCCGTTAAGCTTCTCACCAGATAATCCCAACGTGGTTCTGTCGCTGATGTGGCTATAATAGGAGTGCTTCACCAGCACTGTTAAAAAGAAGTATAATTTCGCCTCCAGGTCGGTAGTATACGGTTTACACAGCGCTCGGCAGCACTACTCTCTCTAGACGTCAAGTCGAGAGGGTCTGATGGAGTTCGTCCCATTGTGCTGAAGACGTGTGCTCCCTAGTTGGCATCGGACGTAACGTGTTTTTTCTAAAACTCTCTCTCCCTAAGCGTAGTCCCGACATCAAAGAAGACAGCTTTAGTGCACCTGATCCCTAAAAATAACAGAAAATCGATCGCTCAGATCTATCCTTACCTAACTTGTTCTCCAAAATAATGCAAACCATTGTGAAATGAAAGCTCATGAGGTTGAGGATCACTAACTGAAAAGTGACCACCAATACAATTTCCGTCGGGGTTGCTCAGATGGTGATCTTCTGGCTTACCTGACTCGTAAATCAGCGGACGCAGAAAGGGAGACCCTGGCCGTTAGTTTGGATATAGCGAAGGCCCTCGATAGGGTTTGGCTCAAAGCGCTTTTTTGGAAGCTCCCTTCCTATGGGCTTCCCGGGAATATGTGCAACTAGATCAGCAGTTTTCTTGCACATTGGAGCAACAATCTTCTCATGAAAATTCTTTTGCAAATGAATTAATGCATATCTCCTCAGTTTCAGGGCACTCCCCTTGTTACCTCAGCCAGTATCGGAATTTTCGGCGTTCACGTATCTAATAGCGTGCAATTTTGTGGTCTTGGATGAGAAGACTGAATTGGCCTCTAAAAAGCTTGACGTGCTCAACAGAGCGGGACAGTATTTTAGGACTAACATGGAATACTGTTCTCTTCCCTGGGCCGGGGCTCTCTAGTACCAGCTCCTCCCACTTGACCGTATCAAGCGCAACGACCAACGCAGACGAAAGACGAGACGAAGAGATGTTACATCCCTTTGCATTTTCTATCGCATTTACCACGGGGAGTGTTCAGAGGAATGGGTCGGATTAATTCCAGCCACAAAATTTCAGCAATGCATTTCACAAACCAACATCATCTGGATATTTGGTGGTCCACTACTTTCTGATTTACTAGGAGTTTTCTTCCTCGAACGACTTCCTTGTTGACTTGCTTCTACTTCTTCTTCTTGCTTCTACGACTTCAAGAAACGAGCTCATTCCTTTTTTTTATTTTAAGCCGGCAACGCGCCTGCAACTCCCTGGTGTTGTATTGGTTAATAGGCCATCAGATGAGCCGCATGCTCGTTTGTCCCCCTCTTCTATATAAAAAAGTAAAACAAAATAGACGATAATTATCTTTAACAATGTTATATTTATGTTCTGGAAGTGAGAGTAATTTTTGTGATTACAGTTCGAGCCGTCCGCGATCAGGGGTCAAAAGGTTAAAACTCGAAAATTCTTTATACTACTAGGATAGTTTATAAATTTTCGAACGTCGTTCTTGGAGGCCGAGGGGCTCCTATAGCTTGGCGGCCCCGGGGTACTGCCCCGCCTAGCCCCTGGGTAGCTACGCCACTGCTCAGGCCCGTCCTTTGTTGGGGAAGGCCTATGTTCAGCAGTGGACTTGTGAAGGGCTGTAATGTTGTTGATGATTAGATTATGGTTTACATTTAAAATATTTTTTTAATAATAAAGGCAATAACGTGGTTCACTGTAATACCAATAATTGGTGATTGAGCTTGCTTATTTAGGGCAATCTCTTATCTGTTGTATGGGAACCAATTGTTGACTTGATAAATTTGGAAGAAAATGCGTTGTGAATTACGTTATTACGGCCACTTGCAAATATCATGTTTACAAGTAATCTAATGTCAAACGGTTATTTAGGACAATTTGAGTCCAACAGGTTGTCGTAATATTACGGTTACTTCCAGACTGCATAACTACATTCAAAATTTACAAATGTTTTTTTTTCTTTTATTTTATTATTTACCTTTACTACATAATTTAATTGAATTAATTGATTATAATTAAGATATAATTTTAATTGAATAGGTATATACCTAAAATATAATATTATATAAACCGTTTCATATTGTTTAATGTAAATTCAAATGTGTATGAAAGAGCATTTAAGAGTGTGAGTTAATTTAGTTATACTTATACACTAATATTGTTGTTTTCTTTAATATAAATAATGCACAAATATACGATGTTTAGAGAAGTTATCAAATTCATGCTCATACGTGGGGCACACTGAAATTATCGGGAATAAGAAAAACCACATGCACGGTATAGCTAAATTGTATTTTATTGTTTTTCGAAGTATTTTCCTTTTAACTTAATGCACTTTTCCATTCATGCAAACCAATCATTAAAACAGTAATTCCAGTCTGAAGTTGATGTTGACATAATGGCTGATTTGTACGCTTCGACAGCTGCTTCGGGGTCTTCAAACCGTTGACCGCGTAGGGTGAGTGGGGGGAAGATGAAAAACGGGGTAAGACAAAAAGGCATCTGTAAAGACAGATTTTGTGTAATTTATCCAATACAGGCAACATTTATAAGACCGCCATTTTGTTACGTACCACACCTAAGTCGGCACTTGTGGTTTTGAGGGATCGGTTGTGTGTTATAAGGGAATATCTACGCTGTGAATTTTACGCGAGCAAGTCGGGTGTTTTAATCTTACCCCGTGTCGTGTAACTTGATTTACGAGGTAGGTACGAGTTTTTTTATTTGTATACATACTTATTATTTTTAATTGGTAGTTATGTTGCTATGTCTAAATATCGCTACTTTTTGGATTTTAGGATTTATTGTAACATTCCGTTTTTACCCGCCAACATTTGACGGGGTAAGATAAACATATAATAGTATCCATCTTGCCCCGTTTTCAAAAGTCATACAAATGGTCTCATGTTCTCAAACTGTACCTAAAAAAATGTTTTGTTTTTCACAATTTCAGCTAATATTATC
The DNA here is from genome assembly GCA_033319125.1 of Parnassius glacialis. Taxonomy (NCBI): domain Eukaryota; kingdom Metazoa; phylum Arthropoda; class Insecta; order Lepidoptera; family Papilionidae; genus Parnassius; species Parnassius glacialis. The sequence continues at coordinate 24,995,508 of JAVANC010000018.1, forward strand.
TAAAGGTATTTATTTAAATTTTTGTATATTATAAGAGAGGCAAAAAGAGCAAGCGGGTCACCTGATGGCTAAGTGATTTTACCGCTGCCCATAGACACAAGAAACAACAGGAGTGTGTGACCTGTGCGTTACCTTCTCATAAGGTATAGGAACAGGATTCGTAGGAATGGGAGTAGGAACTTAAAGAAAGGGGAAAGACCACCAGACACTCGTTAGTAAATGCAACATCACAGCTCCTAGAACAATGCAACGTCACATCGATTTATCTAGCAAACGTCAACATTTGGGTGGCCTTATGAAAAGGGGAAAAGGAACAGGCATCCGGAACTCTCACTCACCAGACGAAACATGGCAGCCACTAAGAAGCTAACCACTTCACGCTGATTTTCTATGAGAGGGTAGTATTGCACCGATCAACCCTGCTCATTTATGTGTTACAGTGAACTGTAGACGTGGATCTAATACCAATTTTTTTTTATTAATTTAGATATAACTTTTCTTGAAGTTTTTCTAGGTTTTTAGTTGTGGCATTTTTCTAAGATCTTATTAATTGGTTAGTTGTTTAATTTTGAAATATTTAATTTTTTACGTTTTGTGCTACATATTTTGTTGACGAAAATGGTAAAAGGTACATGTACGTAATTGTGTTTAAAATTATCTTGGCATTAAAAATAAAAAAAATTATATGATTGATATCTTTCATTTTCTGTATAATCTTTTCCAAGTAAAGTGAAAAGTTTGAGAATCTCTAGTTCAATCTTTCCCCGGCGGGTCAAGATTGAAGTTCTGAAGTGTCAGGACAATTAAAATTGTAGCCTACTGACAGTCAATATCGTCTAACATTAATTTGAACGATTTTAGAAACTACTTCGATCTTTCCCCACCACCCTTTCATCTTTCCCCCTGCTTTTTTCTTTTGATAAAAACATTGTGATTAATTTTTTTTTGCTTTCGGATAAATATAACAGGGATTTATCGATATGACATAAAAATATGTTCTTTGTACTCTTTTCACTATAGATATAATTTTAGCTTAAGTTAATATGTACTGTTTTACAAGACATCAAACACAACACTGCTCAAATCAAAAAACCGATCGATCTTCCCCCCACTCACCCTAATAAATTTTTCATTCTAGGAAATGTAAAAAAATCGTTTGGTCTCAGGTCAGGACTATACGGAGGATGGCTCGTCAGCTCAATGTTTTCTTGCTTCAAAAAATCATTTGTCTTCCGAGCCGTATGGGAGCTCGCATTAGATTTGAACTCGTCTTCGACCCAAACTGCTGACTGATGTTTTCTTTCAGGTTCGTATGAATAAATTCATGAATCGTCACCTGAGACGATATAATAAACGGCATTTGACTTCCCTCCGTTGAAGCGTTGCAGAATATTCCGGCAACAATCTACACGAATCGCCTTTTGCTCTTCGGACAAATTGTGGGGAACCCAGCGGGAAACTAGGTTTCTTACACACAGCTCATTATATAATATCGACTGAATTGCAGTCATTCCGATACTGATAACAGCACGAATCTGCTCGTATGTCACATGATGGTCATCTAATATAATAGTTCGCACAGCTGCGATGTTTTCAGGCGTGACCCCTGTTCTTGGTCGACCTGCAGAAGAAACAGTGCTGAACGACACATGACCGCGTTGAAACTCGGCATACCAGCGGTATATTGTCGTTTGACTCGGTGCTTTAAAATCATAAATCGAAACAAGTTCGCTGAGACATTTATCTTGAGATAAGCCGCGACGAAAATGTGATAAATTATTGCACGGAAATGTTCACGCATGAGCTCCATTTCTGTTAGCGACTTGTTAACTTTAAACCAACATAGTTTTGATTTTTAAACATTTTTTTAATTGTTTGAATGTCATTAAGATTCCAAGAGGCCAGTATTCAAATTCTAAAAAAGGTTTTATTGTAACTCGATCCGAAATATTGTATTCCCGATCATTTCAGTGTGCCCCTCTGTACAATCAACTACCTATAAAAGGTTTTCTGTTTATTCGTAGTTCAGTTTTTATTTAAAACGTGTTTTATACAGTATTTTGAGTGATAATTATTGGATTTTGTCTATATGGAGTAGTGAGAGTTGTTTATTAATTTTATAAGCTAATGGACACAAACATTTACTAAAAGAATGAGCATATTTTATTTTGCATTTAGGAATGTTGAAAACTAAATTTTCTCCACGTTTTCCAGAAGAATTAACAGAGGGTATGTTGCCATAAGTTGTTTTAAGAAAAAATGGCGCACCGAAGGAATGTTAATTTCTTTATAGAGAAACTAGCTTTTTACCCGCAGCTTCGCTCGCGTGAGCTTAGATTTAGGAACATCATTAAATGCTATTCCGTGCCAAATTTACCAAAATTCGATCACTTAAGAGTCACCTCGGTGTCTGTGTCTCAGTCAAAGATTTTTTTGAATTCTATAAGCCTATGAGACTTAGGTGATTGGTATTTGGCATAGATATAATATGCTACAGGAACACGTGGATATATAATCTGTCTAGAAACACCTACTATTTTTCATATCGGGCGTGTCTTCCGATATATCCATAAGAAAGGTAAATTGTCGTGGAATCAAAATTTATTATTATTATTTACATTTACTTTTTATATTCATTTATAATTAAAGTTGATTTAGTTTTAACAAAATAATGATGAACTTCATGGTCTTCTATCAATTTACGGTACCTATATTGTTTATTTGAGATATTTTATTCATATCATTGGTCCTATTTAATATTGATTGGCACCATAATTTTTTTTTTTTTTTATAGTAGAGGGGGCAAACGAGCATGCGGCTCACCTGATGGTAAGTGACTACCGCCGCCCATGAACAACTGCAACACCAGGGAGGGAATTGCAGATGCGTTGCCGGCCTTTTAAAAAGGAGTACGCTCTTTTCTTGAAGGTCCCTAAGTCGTATCGGTCCGGAAAAATCGCTGATGGTAATCGATTCCACAAGGAAGTCGTGCGAGGAAGAAAACATCTTCTAAATCGCACAGTGGTGGACCGCCAATCATCCAGATGGTGTGGATGGTATCGGGAGTTCTGCCGCGATGTGCGTTCGTGAAATTTGGCGGCTGGGATTAATCCGAACAATTCCTCAGAGCACTCCCCAATGGATGTAGATATTTTACGTTCGAGTAGACTTAAAAATTTCGTAAATGCAGTTCTATTCGTCCCAACCATTATATACTTAGGATCTGATAGACAACAAATCCTTGCAATAGAACACCGATTCCTACCAATAATTAATAATTTGCGAGACTATTGAAAATAAAAAAAACATCCTAAATTTAATAGTGAACATGGCTGAGTGCTACTATCTGCTAAGGACTCCATAATTAATTAAATTAAATTCAAACCCAACCATATTACTGCATTTATTCTATTCTATTCTATTCTAACTGACGTTTGACGACCTGATGTCATCATTACGTCAAACACCTCAGTCCTCCCGCAACCATAATGGGTGCTGTAAAGTGCCCAAAATATCGGGAATTAAAAAGTTAAAATTAAACGCGTTAAAATCCCTAAAATTAGTTTTATTCCTTATAAATTTTAATAATTTTTAATTCCTACTTTAATCATGGTAGTGAAAGTTGTGCGTGGCAGAAGAAGCACGAGAGTTTTTTTTATAGGATAAGGGTGACAAACGAGCACACAGTCCACCTGATGGTAAGTGGTTGCTGCGGCCCATAGACATCTACATCTATCCTCGTTTGCGAATCAAAATGCAGATGCGTTGTCACCCGTGAGGACTGAGATGGAATGCCTCATTTCCAGTAAAAAGGGCCTCCGGCCACCTGCACTCACCAAGCGAAACGCAGAGGTAAACCTGTACTTCACGCTGGTATTCTGTGAGGTCGTGGTACCACCCCGGTTCGAGCCGGCCCACCAAATGCGGTCATTAAGGAGTATGTTAGGGGTGAATCTAAATGACAGAGTGAGAAATTGTGTGATAAGAGAAGAGTGTAGTTTGCAAGATGATGTTGTGACTAGAATTAAGAAAGGAATGCTTTGGTGGCTTGGTCATGTAGAAAGAATGAATGAGGAAAGAGTGACAAAGCAAATTTATGTTGCAGAGATGAACGGCAGGGTCGGGAAGGGACGCCCTAGGCAAAAGTTTATTGACCAAGTTGGCGATATATTGAAAATGGGCCAAATCAAGAGTATGCGTAGGTATATGGATGTGGAGGAAAGGAAGAGAAGTGTGTCAGGATCGTGCCAAATGGAAGTTCATAGTCTCTGCCTTTTTTTTATAGTAATATATATCCACGTGTTCCTGTAGCATATTATATCTATGCCAAATACCAATCATCTACGTCTAATAGGCTTATAGAATTCAAAAAAATCTTTGACTGACATAGAGACACAGACACCGAGGTGACTCTTAAGTGATCGAATTTTGGTAAATTTGGCACGGAATAGCATTTAATGATGTTCCTAAATCTAAGCTCACGCGAGCGAAGCTGCGGGTAAAAAGCTTACTTACTTACTTATATTCACGCACAATCCCTGACGGGGTAGCCAGAGAGAACAGATCGCCAAGTGTCACGATCCTTACATACCTCTTTCGCTTCTTTCAGATTCATTATCTTCTTCATACATGCACGTCTAGGTATCCGAGTACTCTTGACCCTCCCCTCTTCGAGCAATTTGCTCACATGGTCTTCGAAAGTTAGTCTCGGTCTACCTCGACACCTTTTAATATTAACTTTCGCGCTATATATTTTCTTCACCATTCGGTCTTCACTCATTCGCTCAACGTGCCCAAACCATCGAAACACGCCCTTATCAATTTTTGTGATAAGGTCATCTTTCAAACCTGCCATATTGCGAATCTCTTCGTTTCGCTTTCGGTCGGCCATGGTAACGCCGCACATTTTACGAAGAGATCGCATCTCCACTGCATTCAACTTGCTTTTATGCTTCTTCTGGCATACCCAGGTTTCGCTGCCATATAACAAAGTCGGTACCAACACTGCGTTATGTATTACAAGGCGTGCACTCTTCACTACGCCTTGCCTTTTGACTAACGCAGTCAGGGCACCATTGACTTTGTTCCCGGCAGCGACACGCCTATCCACATCTAAATCACATCTTCCATCCCGGCTAAAAGCACTCCTCAAGTATACAATTTCATTTACCTGTTCTAGACATTCCTGATTTATCCATATTTCACACTTCGTTCTCTCTTCGTCCCTTTCAAATACCAGAACCTTAGTTTTATTAGCATTCAAACGGAGACCTTTAATTTCACATTCCTCTTTCATACACGTGACTAATGCCTGCAGTTCTGCCTCTGATGGTGCAATAAGCACTGCATCATCAGCATACAGCAGACAATTTACTTTAATGTCACCCAATTTCACACCCAAACAGCTATCTTTCAGCTTCTGTAAACAGCTGTCGAGATACAGTATGAACAGCCAGGAAGACATGACACAACCCTGTTTTACGCCCATTTGGATGCTAAACATGGGTGACAGGTCATGCCCTACCCGCACACAGGCTTTACAGTCACAGTAAAGTGACTGCACAGCCCTTAGCAATCGACCATCCACACCATACCCCGGCAACAGTTACCACATTTTCTTCCTTACAACCTTATCAAATGCTTTCTCAAGATCCACAAAAGCACAGAAAATCTTCTGGTTAGCAGCCAGAAGCTTTTCCGTGGTCATGCGGAGAGAAAACATTTGATCCGTGCATCCTGCCTATCCGTGCACCAATCCGTGCGGCAGCTTTTGCTGTCGCACGGATGGGCCGGCTCGAACCGGGGTGGTACTACGACCTCACAGAATACCAGCGTGAAGTACATATAGGTTTACCTCTACGTTTCGCTTGGTGAGTGCAGGTGGCCGGAGGCCCTTTTTACTGGAAATGAGGCATTCCATCTCAGTCCTCACGGGTGACAACGCATCTGCATTTTGATTCGCAAACGAGGATAGATGTAGATGTCTATGAGCCGCAGCAACCATTTACCATCAGGTGGACTGTGTGCTCGTTTGTCACCCCTATCCTATAAAAAAAAATCCCCTTCCAGGTCTTTATCCGCATTGTGCCTCCCATAGAAATCTTTCCGATTTCTCTTGCATCCTACGTGTCAAAACCTTCGAGTAAACTTTACTTGCTAAACTGGTCAAGCTGATCGCCCGATAGCACCCGCAGTCAAAATGTGAACCTTTACCTTTATATAAAGGCACAATGACTGCGGATCGCAAATCATCCGGGACATCCCCCGTCCGCCAGCACAAATTGCACAGCAGATGAAAGCTGTCCCAGACGCGAGGCCCACCATACTTGACCATTTCAGCAGTAACTCTGTTTAGTCCCGCAGCCTTACCACATTTCAAACTTCGAATCGCACGTTCAATATCTTTCATACTGATGACCTCAGTGTCATCGAGGTCCGAGTCTGGCGTACCAGTCACGACGTCACCCCCGGATCCCTCACTAAGATCATCACACGCATACATTTTTCTATAAAATTCGCTCCATCGCTGCAAGACGTCCGATTTTTCTGAGAGGACGTCATTGGTTCTCGAAAGCACTTTGTTCATTCTTAAGGCCGTCGCACCACTTCGGGTCCTTCCAACCTCTTTCCAGAAAAGTTTGGAGTTTTCCTAAAAGTTGTGCGGCAACCTTTCGTCCACTTCCATTCTACACCTTTCACGCACTTCCTCAATCAATGCTTTCGTGTGAACTTTCTGCAGCTTATATCTTTCTTTCATTTTCTCTCTCATATCCTTATCATTACTAGAGGCAAAGTAGTCTAACCATGCTTTCTTCTTCTTCTTTACAGCTTCTTTCACTTCATCATTCTACCATGCATCTCTTCTTTTACTACTACCTCTTTTTATCGTTCCACACACTTCTTCCGCTGCACTTACCATTCCATGCCTAAGGTTCTGCCATTTTCTTTCCACACATTCTTTTCTGCCATCGATGGTGTCAAGCTTTTCGGCTACCCTCGCATGATATTTGTCCCTAGTATCCGCTTCCTGAAGCTTCCAGCTTCGGATGCGACAGACCGACTGTGGTTCTGTTACTGCCGTCCGGTAGCGCCAACCCGCGAACAGACCCCTAAATCTAGTAATCACTAGATAGTGATCCGTTCCCAGGTCAGCACCCCTGAACACTCGCGTATCCATCACCTGTTTTCGCAGTCGGTCATCCACCAGGAACAAATCGATCATACTTTTCTCATTCTTTCTTTCTCTAGTATACATATGGATTTTCTTGTGATTAAACATAGTGTTTGTCACAAGAAGACCCTTTTCCTTGAATACAGCCAGTATAAGCTTGCCAGCATCATTAACCCTTTTATCGCCAAACTTTCCAAGCACCGACTCGTACCCTGGTCGAGCGGTACCAACCCATCCATTCAAATCACCACATACAACAATTCTTTCGTTTCCCCTAACCAAATCTAGAACTTCTCTTACATTCTCCCAAAACTCCTCCAGCTCAGCCCTGGACGACAAAGCTACCGGCGCATAAACAGCCAAAAGGAATAACTTCGTCAGTCCCAATTTAAAGCGAACCCAGAGAAGTCTTGAGTTCACAACCTTATATTCAGTCATAACATCGACCAACCGAGACGACAGCAGCACCCCACTCCCTGGCAGGCGCTCTCGCTCTCCGGGACTCCGGACCATAGAGCTAACACCCCGCCAGGGAGCTCTTCAATACCACTGCCTTTCCGTTTGATCTCCGACATACACACGACATCTAATTCTCTTTCTTTCATTATTTCAATCAACTCATTCGTCTTATCTCTCATGCCTCCTCTAACATTCCACGTGCCAACTCTGCACTCTGTCCTCCACCTTCCGCTGTGTCGGGCTGTGCGTGACGGGTGGCGGTCCCCATTGCCGCTTTGCGCGCTGCATTCCACACCAACGGGGACGAACTGGTGTGCGTCGCCTTGGGGGGACGCCCTAACCCTCGTTGGCATGGGTGTGGCAACCCTATGTTAATTTTTCTGGAAAACGTGGAGAAAATTTAGTTTTCAACATTCCTAAATGCAAAATAAAATATGCTCATTATTTTAGTAAATGTTTGTGTCCATTAGCTTATAAAATTACTAAACAACTCTCACTACTCCATATTGAAAAAAGCCAATAATTATCACTCAAAATACTTTTTAAACACGTTTTAAATAAAACCTGAACTACGAATAAACAGAAAACCTTTTATAGGTAGTTGATTGTACAGAGGGGCACACTGAAATGATCGGGAATAAAATATTTCGGATTGAGTTACAATAAAACCTTTTTTAGAATTTGAATACTGGCCTCTTAGAATCTTTATGACATTCAAACAATTAATAAAAATATTTTAAAACAAAAACTATGTTTGTTTAAAGTTAACAGAAATGGAGCTCACGCGTGAAAATTTCCGTGCCATAATTTATCACAATTTTCGTCGCGGCTTATCTCAAGATAAATGTCTCAGCGAACTTGTTTCGATTTATGATTTTAAAGCACCGAGTCAAACAACAATATACCGCTGGTATGCCGAGTTCCGACGCGGTCATGTGTCGTTCAGCACTGTTTCTACTGCAGGTCGACCAAGAAAAGGGGTCACGCCTGAAAACATAGCAGCTGTGCAAACTATTATATAAGATGACCGTCATGTGACATACGAGCAGATTCGGGCTGTTATCAGTATCGGAATGACTGCAATTCAGTCGATATTACATAATGAGCTGTTTGTAAGAATGCTACTTTCCCGCTGGGTTCCCCATAATTTGTCCGAAGAGCAAAATGCAGCTCGTGTATATTGGTGCCGGAATACTCTGCAACCCTTCAAAGGAGGGAAGTCAAATGCTATTTATAAAATCGCTTCAGGTGTCGAAACATGGATTTATTCATACGAACCTGTAAGAAAACATCAGTCAGCATTTTGGGTCTTCGAAGACGAGGTCAAACCAACGAAAGTGGTTCGCTCCGTTGGTATGGTCGCTACGTTTGTCTCGAAAAAGGGGCATGTTTCTACAATTACTTTACAGGAACGCAGAACGGTTACCGTGAAGTGGTGAAAGAAGTGGTATATCACGGTTTGTTTGCCAGAAATTATAGCCGAACTCCGAAAAAATAACCCGAAACATCGTATCATCTTACATCACGATAATGCGAGCTCCCATACGGCTCGGAAGACAAATGATTTTTTGAAGCAGGAAAACGTTGAGCTGATGAGCCATCCTCGGTACAGTCCTGACCTGAGCCCAAACGATTTCTTTACATTCCCTAGAATGAAAGATTTATTACGCAGTCAACGGTCTGAAGACTCCGAAGCAACTGTGGAAACGTACAAATCAGCCATTTTGTCAACATCAACTTCAGACTGGAATTACTGTTTTAATGATTGGTTTGCACGAATGGAAAAGTGCATTAAGTTGAATGGAGAATACTTCGGAAAACAATAAAATACAATTTAGCTATACTTTCAGTGTGCCCCACGTATGAGCATGAATTTGATAACTTACTCTAAACATCGTATATTTGTGCATTATTTACTTTAGGTATATATTCAATTAAAATTATATCTTAATTATAATCAATTAATTCAATTAAATTATGTAGTAAAGGTAAATAATAAAATAAAAGGAAAAACAAATCATTTGTAAATTTTGAATGTAGTTGTGCAGTCTGGAAGTAGCCGTAATATTACAACAACCTGTTGAACTCAAATTGTCTTATATAAGCGTTTGATATTAGATTACTCGTAAACATGATATTTGCAAGTAGCTATAATTTTAGGGTAAACTATACATTTATGTTCGATAGTGTAAAAAATAACAAAATGGCCGTAATAACGTAACTCACAATGCATTTTCTTCCGAATTTATCAAGTCAACAATTGGTTCCCATACAACAGATAAGAGATTGCCCTAAATAAGCAAGCTCAATCACCAATTATTAAGTGGCGAAGCTTGCGAAGACACTTATTGATTTCACGATGTCTGTCCGTCTGTCCGTCTGTCCGTCTGTTCCACGATTATCTCGAAACTTATTAGAAAATTATTAGAAACCGCTACAAAGCTGATTGCTTCGCTAGTTTGCTATGCTGTTAGCTTGCTAGGTTTATTGGTATTACAGTGAGGCACCATATTGCCTTTATTAAAAAATATTTTAAATGTAAACCATAATCCAATCATCATCAACAACAACATTACAGCCCTTCACAAGGCCACTGCTGAACATAGGCCTTCCCCAAGCAATGCCACAAAGCACGGTTCTGAGCAGTGGCGTAGCTACCCAGGGGCTAGGCGGGGCAGTGCCCCGGGGCCCCCAAGCTATAGGAGCCCCTCGGCCTCCAAGAACGACGTTTGAAAAATCATAAACTATCCTAGTAGTATAAAGAATTTTCTAGTTTTAACTTCTTGACCCCTGACCGCGGACGGCTCGAACTGTAATCACAAAAATTACTCTCACTTCCAGAACATAAATATAACATTGTTAAAGATAATTATCGTCTATTTCGTTTTATTGTCTTTTTTATATAGAAGAGGAGGACAAACGAACATGCGGCTCATCTGATGGCCTATTAACCAATTCCAGGGAATTGCAGGCTTGTTGCTGGCTTTTTAAAAAGGAATGAGCTCGTTTCTTGAAGGCCCCTAAGGCAAGACAACAAAGAAGTCGTGCGAGGAAGAAAACTCCTAGTAAATCGGAAAGTAGTGGACCACCGAATATCCCGATGATGTGGATATGTGAAATGCGTTGATGTAATTTTGTGGCTGGAATTAATCTGAACAGTTCCTCTGAACACTCTGAACACTACCCGTGGCAATAGAAAATGCAAAAGGATGCAACATCTCTTCGTCTCGTCTTTCGTCTGCGTCGGTCGTTGCGCTTGATGCGGTCAAGTGGAAGGAGCTGGTACTAGGGAGCCGCGGCCCAGGGAAGAAAACAGTATACCATGTTAGGCCTAAAATACTGTCCCGTTCTGTTGAGCACGCCAAGCTTTTTAGAGGCGAATTCAGCATTCCCATCCAAGACCACGAAATTGCACGCTATTCGATACGTCAACTCAGAAGATTCCGATACTGGCTGAGGTAACAAGGGGAGTGCCCTGAAACTGAGGAGATACGCATTAATTCATGTGCAAAAGAATTTTCTTGAGAAGATTGTTTCCAATCTGCAAGAAAACTGCTGATCTAGTTGCACAAATTCTCGGAAAGCCCGTATGAAGGGAGCTTCGAAAGAAGCGCTTTGAGCCAAAACCGATCGAAGGCCTTCGCTATGTCCAAACTAACGGCCAGGGTCTCCCTCTCTGCCTCCGCCGATTTACGAGTCAGGTAAGCCAGAAGATCACCATCTGAGCAACCCCGGCGAAAATTGTATTGGTGGTCACTTTTCAGTTAGTGATCCTCAACCTCACGAGCTTCCAGTTCACAATGGTTTTCATTACTTTGGAAAACAAGTTAGGTAAGGATAGGTCTGAGCGATCGATTTTCTGTTATTTTTAGGGATTAGGAGAACTAAAGCTGTTTTCTTTGATGTCGGGTCTACGTTTAGGGAGAAAGAGTTTTAGAAAAGATACGTTACGACCGATGCCAACTAGGGAGCACACGTCTTCAGCACTTTGGGACGAACTCAATCAGGCCCACTCGACTTGACGTCTACGAGGGCGGCATTGAAAATTTCGGGAATCAAGGAAATGACACAACATTACTACAAAAATGTATTTATTGCTTTTTGAAGTATTCTCCGCGAAATTCGACACATTTTTCCATACGATGAAACCAATCATTGAAGCAACCATTCCATTCGGAAGTTGGGGTCTCCAAAATGGCCGTTTTGTAGGCGTCCACAGCTCCTTCAGGTGACGAAAATCTCTGTCCACGCAATTTATTCTTTATTTTAGGGAAAGTATAGAAATCATTAGGGCTTAGGTCGGGGCAGTACGGCGGGTGGTCTAATAATTCTATGTTTTCTTGCTCTAAAACCTCTTTTGTTCTGCGTGCGGTGTGAGAACTCGCATTGTCGTGATGGAGGATGATGCGGCGGTTGCAGTTCTCTTTACGGAGTTCCGAAACGATCTGTGGGAAACAAATGCTAGCATACCATTCTGCATTAACCGTTCTATGTCCCTCAAGAGGAATAGTCGTAACATGACCGGTTTTGGAGACAAACGTGGCCACCACTTTTTTTGCAACACTCCGTGACGAACAATTTTTGTTGGCTTTAACTCATTTTCGAATACCCAAACTCGTGACTAGTTTTTTGTTTCGGGTTCGTACGCATATATCCAGGATTCGTCACCTGATACGATGTTGTACACCTGATACAGCATTTGAGGAATCTTTCGAGAGTTCTGACACACATTCTTTTTGCTCTTCACAGAGCGAATGCGGTATCCATCGGGAAAACAACTTTTTTACACCTAATTATTCATACAAGATTATTTATATTTGACTCATGCCAATGTCCAAAGTTGCCTGAATTTCAAGGTATGTCACATGTCGATCTTCCTCAATCATCTTAAGCACAGCATCAACGTTTTATTGGGTGACTACAGTTTGTGGACGATCTTGACGAGGATCATCACTGAGGTTGACACGTCCACGTTGAGATTCAGTAAAGCAGCGATAAATTGTGATTTTGGGTGGGGCTTCATCACCAAATCAGAAATCATCCGGTCAACACACTGGTTTTGTGTTAAATCACTTCGAAAGTCATAATAAATCATCGCTCTTGAATTTTCTCGAGTCAATTCCATTTTCTCAACGACTAAACAAGTTTGACAAAACCTTGTGACAAGACCGAGAATCTTTTTTTTAATAAATAAATGGTATTCGATTTTTAAAACCAAGCAGTTTTCAATTAAAAAGATTTTAATATGACAGGAATATGATAGTCTAGAGCGGAATTTCACTCCCCCCCCCCCTCCTCCCCAGGATACGCGAGGAAGCTTTAGCACCCGCGCCAAGGAAGAGGGGTAGCTTGGGCATGGATGCTTGCTCAGTTAGGGATTCTCCAATACCAGGGGTGCTGTTACCCTCCTGGGATGGCTTCTTATTCAATTACAATACCATATTAAAGAGGAGAGGGGTTGTGCCTCCGACCACGTGCACTTACCAGGCGAAGTAAACTTCTACTTCACGCTGGTTATCTGTAAGGTCGTGGTACCTCCTCGGTTCTAGCTGGCCCGCCCATTCATTACATTCATTTATTACATTTCATGTCTCACCACGTCGTCACTCCTATTTAGGCTGGCCAACCCGTGCGACACAAAAGCTGCCGTGTGGCTCTTCCACTGTTATGTTGTCTGCAAATATTATTAACTGTAATCTACTTCGTCATTGTTTATGCGTTACACATAATACTTACTAATAAGTAGCATTGTTTTATTATGTCCTGCAGTGAGCAACAAGGAGCTGATGGCGAAGTAGTTTTGCAACTTTAAAGTATTTAGTTTAGTTTAAATAGGCCCCAATTTCATTTTTGCCCCGGGGCTCTTGGATACATAGCTACGCCACTAGTCCTGAGCCACCTGCATCCATCGACTTCCTGCATTTCTTCCCAGGTCGTCACTCCCTAAGACTGCGGACGCCCTACACTTCATCCGCCGGTATTAGGCCGCCACTCGAGAACCTTTTATCCCCCATTGGTTGTCGGTTCGTCGAGCTATATGGCCGGCCCATTGACACTTCAGCTTACTAATCTGTTGGGCTACGTCAGTCACTCTGGTTCTACTGCGGATATTCTCATTTCTAAGTTTATCACGTAGAGAAACTCGGAGCATAGACCTCTCCATAGCTCGCTGAGCCACTGTCAGATCCATAAATCATCATTGGCAACACGCACTGGTTTTACAATATCATTTTTAAGTTTTGAGGTATACAATACATATATATACCCCAAAACTTGAATTGTACAAAATAATTTCCCGAAAGCTGCCGAGGTGAGCTTAATCCGTCGATTGACCTCTCGGTCTAAGTTGGACTTATCTAATCGGACTGTTTGTCCCAGGTAAACATACTCGTTAACAACTTCGAGCTTAGTGCTGCCAACAACTACCGGCATAGTTGTGACATGGATGTTACACAAGATCTTTGATAAGTTCAAGTTCATCTTAAGATCTATCCGTTGGTCATTAAGCACAGTGCTTAGGTCCTCCAGGGATTCTGCCATAAGGACTATATCGTCGGCAAATTAAAGATGAGTGATGTACTCGCAATTGATGTTAATACCGTATCCTTTCCAGTCCAGTAGCTTGAAAACGTCTTCCAATGAAGCGGTGAAGAGTTTCGGGGATATAACGTCACCCTGTCTTACACTTCTCTGCAGTTAGATGGGTTTCGTACTCTGGTTCTATACCTGGAAAGCCATCGTAGCCCTACTGTACAAATATTTCAACACTTCGATATACCGACAGTCCAATTGGCACCGCTGAAGGGACTGTAGTCCCTTCCGCATACGCAAGGCAAAGTGGCAGATTGTACTCTTCGTTTTTGATACTAAAGCCCTTTCGAAAACCTGCTTGTTCGGGAGGCTGGAAGTCGTCGATTCTGCGTGCGAGTCAATTACGCAAAAACGTAGACACGGCTAAGAAGGGAAATCAAATTGCTGAAGAACAAGACCACCGCACTGCTGCTGCACGCCTCCGGAGTATTCTAGTCCAGTAGTTCTTCAAGTACTGGTATTCCACCCGCTTTTAGAAGCTCCGCTGTAAAGCCATCCTCGCCTAAGGCCTTGCCGTTTTTAAGGAGCTAGAAAGCAATTCTAATCTCGCTCGGACTGACGCCAGGCTTATGATCGGAATAGTGTCGGATAAAACTTAACCTTGATTCGTTACTCATACTTGCGTGTGGCTCCAACGATGACAGAAAACCAATGTGACGTAGAGGTTTACCTCTGCGTTTCGCTTGGTGAGTGCAGGTGGCCGGAGGCCCTTTTTACTGGAAATGAGGCATTCCATCTTAGTCCTCACGGGTGACAACGCATCTACATTTTGATTTGGAATAGAGGATAGATGTAGATGTCTATGGGCCGCAGCAGCCACTTACCATCAGGTGGACTGTGTGCTCGTTTGCTTATAAAAAAAACAAGCTGTATTGAAGTTGCGTAAGTCCCGCCGCATGCATTTGGAGAGAGAGAGAGATTCTGTCTGTTTAGTTGCCTGTATGTTGTCGAATCAGCTGAAGACTGAAGCTTCATTTCCCGTCTAATAGCCATGAGATTACGAGTGTGTTTTTCGTTCTTCTGCGACAAGTCTTGCAGAACTTAGCTCCGACCGCATGGACAGTTTTCACGATTTTGTCATTCACATCGGCCACATCATTGCATTCTTTGAGCTGTAATTTTTCGGGACTAGAGCACGAGGGGGACGGAGCATTTGACTTCATTAGACGTGACCTCTCCAGGTTACTTTTTAGGTTCAGTGTGCCTCTTACCATTCGAGAATCGCTGACAGTTTTCATCCTCGTAATCACTGAGTCATCACTGAACAGTTGTCGTCTAGTAGTCGTAATGAAGTCAATCACTTTTTTTCGAACCGTCAGGGCTCGAGCAGGTCCATTTCCTGTAGGGCCGCTTCTGGAAGAAAGAGTTCATCATAAAGAGTCCCTCTTTCTTCGTGAAGTCGACCAACTGCTGGTCCCTTGGGTTCCGTTGCCCTATTCCGAATTTCTTCTATCTTCAGCTCACCGTTTCCTCTTGAGCCACGTCGACAGACGAAACTCAAAAGCTTGATAATTTTTTGTTGGTCCATGTGAAAGTCGTATATGAAAAACGGCTCCAGGATGCATGAGAAATTGCTTGAATGGATTTTTTTTAATAAAGACTAAAAAAAATGGCTAGAAATAAAAATAAAATTACGCATTTAACCTTACAATAAAATTCTTGTTTTCTTTTTTATTAAGATTATAAATAGGAATTCCACAAGGGCTCTAGTTCGCGTGCAAAAGTAACATGAAGTAAGTAAGTAAGTATTAATGACCTACCAACGGAACATTATCCTTGACAGTAACAGGAATGCATTGTATTTATAATAAGCATGTTAATAATTCCTTTTTATATTTCCTGATTTAATGGTGATAATTATGCTAAGGGAAGTGACTTGAGTTTGACATCGTATGACTTGCTACACACTTCCACTCTTCTATCATAAAGCACACAGTAGGTATTATTTAAATCAATAAAAGGAAAAAAAAACTTCTTTAAGACAGTAATGATATTCCTTATAGCTCTAGATAGCGCCGATAGGTAACGATTACAACTTAAAAATTAACCAAAAACACAAATGTAAATAGTTTGGAAAATCCAAAAGTGCACGCCTCATGAGCGTTTCATTTAATTTTGATGAAAAAAATTAATTTATTCCAGACTTTTAAAATATATTATTTACGTGTATTAAATTTAGCACACTATTATTTTAAGAGGTATCGTTACCCACAGGGAAAAGGATAATAAGGTTTACCAAAATAAATCGATTATACTTACATAAAGTATAAAATCGATAGAGGCTTTATGATATATCTGTCCTTTGTCGATCAAATGCTAAGAAATATATGACTGCGCCTTTAAATTTTTAATAGCATTAAAACTTGAAAATCATTTTATTAACTTTAATACTATATCTATGTTATTAACAAACTACGCATACTAGGCTATTGATATGAAATAGTGAACCAGTTGATGTAATTCTGAAGCTAATAAAAAACCTGGTCTCGATACGTCAATTTTTTCAGGAGTTATCAACATCCGGACGTCCACGTACAAACCTTTTTTTAAAAGTAGTAATATAAAATGACTTTTTAGAAAATATAAGACTTTTTTTAAAACTTGATTTAA
The DNA here is from genome assembly GCA_033319125.1 of Parnassius glacialis. Classification (NCBI taxonomy): domain Eukaryota; kingdom Metazoa; phylum Arthropoda; class Insecta; order Lepidoptera; family Papilionidae; genus Parnassius; species Parnassius glacialis. Next base: position 25,012,339 of record JAVANC010000018.1, read on the forward strand.
GCAACTGCTACTAACTCAACGGGAAGTACCCTATTAGGAGTTTGATGGGTGAGTTTGCAAGTATCAAAATGTATAACGTAATTGGACTCAGAAGCTTGAATTTTGTTCACTTCCCAGGGAACATATAGTATAGACATTATCTGTATGTTAATACGTGAAGATAAAGGTGTGCTGAGAGGCTTATTGGTGACCCGAATCTGGTTAAAACCAATCTTACCAACCTCGAACCAAGGTGCAAAGTAGCTATCCTTTCGTTTTTCTACAGGATATATTTCGGGGAGTGTGCGCAGAAATTGGATAACTTAATTCCTCCCTATTCCTTCCACCATCGTCATGCATACAGCAAAGAAGTGGAATAAGTTGCCAGCATCTGTCTTTCCATCCGATTCTTCAAGGCAAGAGTGAATAGGCTTTTATTAAGTCAATGCGCGTCACTATCTTAGGTTACATCACCACTTACCATCATCATAGAATCATAGAATATGGGTAGGACTATAGTTAAGCGCTGGCATAGAAGAGTAAATAAAAAAGATTTGTACCCCTTTTGTAAACACATTGCGCTCACGGAGGAGTGTTAGCTTTGGCATAGTTAGTTTAATATGGAGAAACAGTGCAGAAAGCAAATATATATAATGTGTGTTACAAATACATACATTAAATTGATTGTAATAAAACATTCTTTGTTTACTTTCATTTTGCCAATGACAAACACATGGTCTGTGTCTGTGGTGAAACAGTCGCACAGTTAAGCTACGGTCACACTACCTTACCGTCTACCGCCCGTTTATCGCAATAATTATGGAATTAAATTACTGCCTAAATTACGGCGTGAAGTAGTGTGGTCACACTTGAGCTTACCTAGATATGATAATGAACTAGGCGGAAAAAGTTTAATTTTTCAAGATGGAGGTTGAAGCTGCGACGGTGTTGTAGTGTCAGTTACATGAATCTTTGTCATTTTACAAAACTAAATTAAGACTTAAAAGAAGATGGTGGATGATGTGTTTCCGTTGAGCTCATGCCACACCCGCACACTGAACACACTGTAGTGTGGCCACTTGACTCAGAAATTACCAAGGTAATCGTCTTTGATATGCGAATAAGACCGCCACCGGTGCTATTGCCTACCGTCATATGCTATATTGATTGACATTGTATAATTATGGCCACAAATCTTAGCTAGTATTAGTATTAGTATAGTAGTATTGTTTCAATTATGGCCATAATTATTGCCATATTACGACAGTGTGGCCGTAGTATCACAGATGGTCGCCCTTAGAGCTTCAAAAAATCACCAAAAATATTAAAATGTTACAAACATATAATTACTGACAGATCCGATTAAATGAGCGGTGAATAATATAGAGTCTGTAGGGTGTATCTGAAGGTTAATTTTATATTTTCTACCGACCTCAAAAAGGAGAAGGTCCTTAATTCGACTGTTTTTTATGTGTGTTATCTCATAACCTTTTTCTGGGTTAATCAATTTCGATGATTCTTTTTTTATTTGAAAGCTTTTAATCAAGGTCTGACCAATAGTTTTTGAAGTCGGTTGTACAACATTTTTAATTTTAAAATATGTTTTATTTTTATTAATACCTATGTTTAATATATTAATGTGCAGTTCAAAGTGAAATACAGCTCGCTTAATATTTAAACTTAAAAAAATTATGAATTCAATAGAACTTCGACCCCTTGGCGACCACTAGTACCTGGACATTATTTTTGATGTTAATTTTAACTTGATACCTCTACCAGTTGCTAAGAAACGTCTTGACAGACGGACGAACGACCACCAAAGTAATCCTAATAAGGGTTTCATGTTTTATTTTGAGGTACGGAAGCCCAAAGAATCATCAAGTTCGGTAACTGCGGGCTGACAACATTACCGCACCACCAGCCGCAGAGAACAATTTTTCTGTTTATTCTATGGCAAAAACTCTCTTTTTGGTGGTTGGTGCAAACAATCGAATCACAGTGAACATGAAATAATATTAATAATTATATACCTAAGTACATCTACTCTCCGAAGTAACTAAATTAGATCGCCTTTTAGTGTAGTTTATAAATAAAAACAACTGTAATGACCTCCTATTTGGATTCAAATATAAAATATAATTATAGAAGTAATAGATTTATACCAAGAGCTTCGAGGTTATTTAATAAGTATTCTGAAAACAACGATTTATAATTATTTTGTGATAGTACTACGAGCATTAAATCTACCCTCACAATGGATTTCGTAAGTAATATGTCTTTTTTTATAGGAGAGGGGGCAAACGAGCATGCGGCTCACCTGATGGTAAGTGACTACCGCCGCCCATGAACAACTGCAACACCAGGGGAACCAGGGGAATTGCAGATGCCTTGCCGGCCTTTTAAAAAGGAGTAGTCTCTTTTCTTGAAGGTCTCATAGTCGTATCGGTCCGAAAAAATCGCTGATGGTAATCGATTCCACAAGGAAGTTGTGCGAGGAAGAAAACATCTTCTAAATCGCACAGTGGTGGACCGCCAATCATCCAGATGGTGTGGATGATATCGGGAGTTCTGCCTCGATGTGCGTTCGTGAAATTTGGCGGCTGGGATTAATCCGAACAATTCCTCAGAGCACTCCCCATGGTAGATGCGAAAGAAAACGCAAAAGGATGCAACATCTCTTCGCAGTGCCAATGAATCGAGCCGATCGGAAAGGGCTCGGTCGTCGACGATTCGCTGCGCTGGATGCGGTCAAGTGGAAGGAGCTGGCACTGGGGAGCCCCTGCCCAGAGATGGGAACAGTATTCCATGTGAGGCCGAACCTGCGCCTTGTAAAGTTGCAAGCAGTGTGCCGGCATGAAATACTGTCCCGCTCTGCTGAGCACGCCAAGCTTTTTAGAGGCCAATTTGGCCTTCTCTTTCAAGTGACCACGAACCTGCACGTCAATCGATATGTCGACTCCGAGGATTCCGATACTGGCTGAGGCAAGAAGGGGAGTGCCTGGAAACTGAGGAGATATGACAAAGGGGTTCTTTTTAGCGGTAAATGCGCAACCTTGTGTCTTTTGAGGATTAAACTGGACTAGATTTAGTCGCCCCCAATCCGAGGCTTTGTTCAGCAAAGACTCGACTTCAGACACAAGTTTGTTCCGGTACTCGGCGACGTTTTCCCGAGAAATATTGGCACGGCCGGTATATAAGGCATCACCAGTGCTGTCCTCTGCATAGCAATGAATGTTACCAGTTTGCAACATATCATTGATATGAAGGAGAAACAGCTTTGATGATAGCACACAGCCTTGTGGAATACCAGCGTTGATAGGCTTGTAGTTGGAGCATGCACCGTCTACAACGACCTTGATGCTCCGATCTGCAAGAAAGCTGGTGATCCAATTGCACAGTTTCTCGGGAAGCCCATAGGAAGGGAGCTTCGAAAGAAACGCTTTGTGCCAAACCCGATCGAAGGCCTTCGCAATGTCCAAACTAGCGGCCAACGCCTCCCCCTTGGACTCTACTGCCTCCGCCCATCTATGAGTCAGGTAGACCAGAAGATCACCAGCTGATCGAACCTGAAGAAAACCGTATTGGCGGTCACTAATCAGCTGGTGATCCTCAAGGTACCGCATGAGCAGGCTGACGAGGTGCAAAACGCAACCCCGAGGGGAGCGTGAGTGGCACCACACTCCGGATCAGACAATGGTCCGAAGAGCCGAGATCGACAGAAACCTGATATCCGTCTGGATGAAAGGTCAGCAGAAGGTCCAACAGGGAAAGTGTATGACCCTCCACATCTGGAATCCGCGTAGGCGAAGTAACCAGTTGTGTCAGACCATAAACAGATCTCCCCGCATGACCGGTCAAACGTGAACCGAGCCATTCGGCGTGGTGGGCGTTAAAATTGCCAAGGATCACGATCTCTGCGGATGGGACCTGTTGTAGCAAGGAATCTGTAGCCATTTGGACGTGGTCGATGAGTCAGTCTGTTTCGACATTAGCGCTATGGAACCTATAGAGGCACCCGTAGCCGCGCGGATGGTCGTCGCTGTCTACGCGTAGTCAAAGAATGGACAGGTCCGTAACTTCAAGACTGCCGAGGCGTCGAGAACAGATGTCTGACGTATACGCAAACTCCAGCCTGAGGCACAAAGGAGTGCTCTAATTTGTACCCCGGGTAGGAGAGATGTTGTCCATGTTGACGGGAGGGGGGGGGGGGGATTGGGCCTCCGGTCACCTGCACTCACCAGACGAAACGCAGAAGCAGAGCTTCTTCTTCACGCCGGTATTCTGTAAGGTCGTGGTAACAACCTGGCTCGAGCCGGCCCATACGTGCAACAGCAAAAACAGCAACAACATAAACTGCCACGTGGCTCTACCACAGTTAAATCTGCCTGAGTAAAGATTTGTCGTTAATGCATAAGGCAGCTTTTTATTAACATATAAGTTTTAATCTCATCATCATCATCATCATTACAGCCCTTCACAAGTCCACTGCTGAACATAGGCCTCCCCAAAGGATTGCCACAAAGCACGGTCCTGAGACACCTGCATCTAGCACTTAAAATTGCAATTAACAACTTCATTGGTCCCGGTGGGGATCGCTAACCATCTGAGCTACCAAGGCTATTGGAAACGCCAGAAAAATCTAATAGCTTTCGATATATGGCGGTATAACTACATCTATTACATTAGAGCTAGACATAAAATACTAGCTACAGACGGAGACGGCAACGTCAAAGGTGCAAGACGTCTTGTAATGCGTCGTCAATCTGTTTGCCAGCCATCTGTATAATAACCCCTGGGAATGAGGTGGTCGCTTCCAAGCTGTTTCTAAAATAAATTTTGTAAATAGTTTGTAATCATTTATATTGTAAAATTTATTTTAAAAAAAAGTCCCGCTGGGTTTCTTCCTGGTTCTTCCCAGGACAGACGATTTTTTCGAACCAGTGATAAAGTAAAAAAATTACTTTCAATAAGAATTACTTGTAATCAATATTAAATAAAAATTATTCTATTCTATTCTATTCCATCACAATTAGCTGTAGGAGTGATTTGCTCTAAAGCAAAAAGCAAATCACTCCTACAGTTAGATGTCCTGCAGTTTTCCGCCTTCACCAACCCATGAGCTATTCCGCCTATGAGTCATAAAGATCAGTTCAAGTTACGAAAATACATCTACTGCATTACATTTGCGCAGCACAACTTCTCGATGACACAGGTTAACTTTTGTACTTTTTCTAACTATTACGATAATGTTTGTGAATTTTTTGTATAATGTTTTTAAGTATAAGTATATATCAATAAAGAAAATTATTTTACATATCTTAATTACGATTTCTGAGATTTTGTATTATAATGACCTCCTACTTGGTTTCAAACATGTCAACATCTTTATTTTCACTTGCCTTGGAGCCGTGCTACGAGTAGCTCAGGGACTAAGCGCTCGCTGTAAATTTAACAGTACGCGAGTAACCCGGGTTCGATCCCCGCTGGCACCAGTGAAATTGTTAATTGCAATTTTAAGGAGGAAACCTGCACTGTATGTATGAGACATAAGAAAAAAAATATTTCGAAAACATGTGAAGTTTGGCAACATACATTGGGGCAGCGCGGCTGACATTTCCTTATAAAACCCTCCCAGAAATGAGAGGTCTATGCCCAGCAGTTGACGTAAATAGGCTATAACTTTAACCAAGTTTTAATTTATTCCTCTTACTGTTCTTTCCATAATAAACTAACAGAATTGAGAGAATCCATCATCGTCTTATTCCGATGGTATCGTTAATTGGGCTCTATTTTTATTGATCGCTCTAATTTTAAACAATACAAAAAAGAACTTTACAATAATTAACAAACAAAATATGGAAGAATAAAAAAATAATACTAGACTAGAACTATTATTAAATTAAAATAACTAAAACTAAACCTTAAAAATAAAATAAAATAACTAATTAAATAAGAGGCCTGGGCCTCTTGGCAGGGTGCCCATCACGCAGGCAGCATTCCCGCGCTGAACTGCGATTGCAATTCTTTGCGCGAGAAAGCCGCCGGCGCGAGGGTCGCCTGTTGCCTCCCTCAACCTTTTGCTGAGCTCCCTGTGCAGCTCTAGCGCACTTTTGCCCCAAGGACCTAGTGTCTCGACGCCGAAAGCAAAAAACTAATATTGGGCGCCGAGACAGCTGTATTTAGAGACCTTGAGGCGTTCCCGGGCGTCCGCCGCCGCCCCCGCACGTTTGGTAGTTGCTGGTAGATAGGACGCCGCCAGGGTGTCTGTACAGGTGGCGTCCCACACCAGCGCACGGCCCGACTTCCAGGGTATCAACGACATTCCGTCAGGGCGCTTGCCATCGCTCCGCACAATCTGGGGCTCCAGAGCGGCGGGAACGTTGGCACTGACGAGCGCCCTTCTGAGAATGTCGTTGAGAGCAGCGTGGCGGGACAGGCGGCCGGCGCCCGAGGTGCAGGAGAGGCCATGGTGGCCGAGTCGGTCCACTGGAGCCCCACAAGAAACACAGTTGTGACCTGTGCAGATCCCAGCTCCCAGCCGGAGACCGGCGGCTATGCGTAGAGTGTCCGGGTTGATAAAAGTCCCAGTGTTGGGCGAGGGATATGCCTGGAGCCAGTAACCAGATTCTGGCTTGGACACAGCTAACAGCCTGGCCCGGTCCCTGCCAGTTGAAGGCTCTATTAAAGTTTGTAAGGTGGCGACGGACGCTATTGTATCCCAGCCCCTTTGCTTATGTGGTTTGGATGGGAGATTTGGACTCGGTCCAGCTAGCCATGCATTCGTGGCCTCGTCCAAACATGCAATCTCGCAGTTAATGCCCGCTGGGGCTTTTAATATTCTACCTGCGAGATCTAGCGTGCTGTGGATTGAAGACAGGAATGCAGGCAAAGCCACACTTAAAATTTTGCGTGTTCCCAGGCCGCCGTTCCTTATTGGTAAAGCGGCTTGGGTCCAAGCCTGTTCGCTCAAGTGAATATTCAGGATGTTTTCAATTTGGGATTTCATTAGAGTGTCAATAGGTGTGATCAAATGGGGGAATTTCCAAATGGGGCAACAGCGAAGCATGTAAGTGAATTTAGGGACGAACAGACAGAATTTTAAAATAAATAAAGCTGAGTGGCTACTAATTTTGACAAGGCGGTCCGAATACTTGCTGAAATTTGTTGTTGATTTATTTAAGAGAAGAGGAATGGCCTCCTCAAAGATGGGGGAGCCGAGGAGGTGCAGACTGTCCTTCGTTACTATTTTAATGTTAAGAGCAATGTTGTTAAAATTTTGAGCGATCTGGGAAGCGGTTAGTGGATTTACTTGGTCCGAAATATATAATTCAGATTTGTCATAATTTAATTCTAAACCAATGCGATTGAAATGCTGTTTAACATGCACCAAATCAGCTAGGACTGTCTGCGCGTCTCCGGCCAAGGTCCCATCGTCGAGGTACCAAATATTTAATTTTGAATTTAGGGAGTGGATTATCGGATTTATTGCCAAACTAAATATTGCTGGACCGAGGGGATCACCCTGCTGACAGCCTACGGCCGAAATAATCTCATTGGATTTATGAACTAGTTTTGAGGGGCAGTGGTAGCACTGGAGAAGGAAGTTATAAATTTCCGGGACATGTATTTTAATTTCTTTTAGCAGAGTGTCCCTATTGACCGAATTAAATGCGTTTTTTAAGTCTAATTTTAGAAGAACCTCGCACGAATCACTTTTAAGGAAGGTACGTACAGCGTAGACTGCTGCCTCGCAACCTCCACGGGTTCCAAATCCAACTTGTACTGGTTCAAAGAGGGCCTGTAGTTTTGTTCTAGTGAGCCGGACGCAGATCTTGGCTGCTAAACGTCGGAATGTAGACCCTACAGCGATGGGGCGCACGCCACCATCCTTTTTTGCCAAGGCAATAAGATTTGCTCCATATATCAGCGGCGTCACATCCGGGCAAACATCTCCCAGAAGCATGAGATTGACCAGTTTTGTGAGGCTTGTGGTCAACTGTTCACCAGCTACACCAGAGCCGTAGCTGGTAAGGTCAATCAGATGCTGTGGGGATATGCCGTCTAGACCAGACGCCGATCCTTTTGGAAACGAGGCGAGGGCTGTTAGAACGTCTCTAACCGTGGCGTGGAGGCAGCCTGGGGGGTCAGATGGAGGGTCTACAAAAATCGGGGTGGAAGGGCCTGGGGGGTGTTTGGACTGTAATGCGGCTTTGGTCTCCGGCGTGTCGGGTGCTAAGGTGTCGTTTGAGAACAAAAGGCGTGTTGCTCCTTTGAGATCACCGTCGTGTATTTTATCCTCGACCTTCCCAAACAAGTCATACTTCTTTCTGTGGGTTCCAGACGAAGGATCGCAAATAGGTATAGACGGATTTAAAGTGTTATTTTTTATTTTTTGCGTTAGGGAAATATTACTGTTGGATTCATCTGAGACATGGAGAATTTTGAACGAAAAGGTAAGGAGGTCATGCCAAGAATTACTATTGTTGTTTCTAACGCAATTATTTATTGCTGCCGCTAATGCCTCTGAAACCGTCGACCGGGCACCGCGTGGAATACGTTTTATAATGGAAGTTGACTGCTTGAGTTGGCCGAGGAGAGTCTGAAGAGGAGTGTCGGGGGTGGGAGGTAATGGAGGATGGGAGCAGGGAGCCGGGGTGTGTGATGAAGATGGAATAGAGGTTGTACGGACCTGATGGATACGTCCCTGGTGGATGCGTAGGCCTATTCCCGATGAAAAAATCCTTTGGCAAACACAGCATTCCATCCGAGGCAACAGGCACTCACTGTTATATACTTATGGTTATCTTATTTTATTTTATTTTTTTAACTATTAACAATTAATTTTTATCCTACAAAAATATCCTATTAAAGCGCCTAATCACAAATTATAACAATCAAAACTAAACGTAAACATAAATAAAAATCCATGGTGACAGTTTCATTTCAAATTGATTGAAAAATCGTCTGTGCGCATGTGTTGGTTCTTTGGTCGCCTTGACGATGTTAGCTTGAACCAATAAGGCGCGGGCGTGTGTCGTCTCACGCCGGCGCGTTGCAGGAGGAGATGCTGGGCGCAGGACAGATGATGGCGTCTATATATGTCACTTCTCACGATGAGCTTTGCCAAACAAATTTTCACAAAAAGCGAAGGGAGGGGAGTACACTCAACACTGCCCACTCTTACAGTGCCTCACAGCGGTTCCTTGCGCACGAACTTGTTTGTGAAAAGGGAAACATTCATCTTTTAATTGGGCTGATTGTCATTTACTTTAGCCTCGGCATTCAATAAAATGCCTAGTAAAAGCTGTCTTTTATTTTATTTTTAAAAAAACGTTACCCTCACTAGGATTTTCTCCTGTATTGTGGAGGCAATTTACAAACATAAATTGCACAAGGACAAACGTCCAGACCCGGAACTATTATTTGTAGGCCATACAAATACTTGTTCCGTGCGAGATTCGAACCCGCCACCCACAGCGCAGTAACTCATTGCTAAGCCACTGCGCCACGGAGCCGTTGATTTCGTGAGTCTTGATTTAATGCGTTGAAAAGGCTGACTTTCGGTCAAGCAATTTTTACGTTTATTCTAGCCTAGGCATTTAGGTCAATGCCGTTTTTTAACTAAAGGCGACTATTCACACGCCTGCCACAGGGGCAATCTAGGGGTACAGTCACAGCCTAAGAAGAACATACGTAGGTCACTAAATAAGTTTTGAGATGCTCGAAATTTAAAAATGGAACGCACCCGTGTTATATGTTTCTAAAAAGCAAATTTATTTAAAAATAGAACTCCATAAGCAAATTGCTCAATATTAAAAAAAAACAAAGTTCTATAAAGTATAGAGTATAAAGTATAAAGTCGTTGTAGGAAAATTATTTCCTACAACGCTTCCCGCGCTTTTCATTTAAAACGCCGTGAACATTTGCACGCTATGATATAATAATATGGTTTTAAATTTGGTTTAGCCGAATAATTAAGCTTACAACGGTTACAACCAGCATTAGGGGACTCAGCTCCATCATGCGCAACAATTTTTAGGTGGTTTGTTGAATTCAAAAGGGGTAAAATTAATCTTAAAGATGGCCAAAGAACCGGGGCCCCGCAAACAGCAGTAACGGCATAAAATGTATGGACTACTGAAATGTTGGTGCGAGAAGACCCACGAATCATATATATGGACATCGAAAAAATTGTAGGTACATCAACATCTTGGAGTGAGAAGCTGAAGATAATGAATGGAAAAAAAAGGAAGATGGATCCCTCGTTTGCTATCTGAAAGCGAAAAACAGACTCGTGTGGATTGGTGTCATGAAATGCGTCTACGTTTTGAAAACGGGGCATCTAGGCCTGTTTCCGAAATCGTTACCGGTGACGAAACATGAATCTATTAATATGATCCGGAAAATAAAAGGCAATCATTGGTATGGGTCTACTCAGACGGACAGTTATCAACAAAACTACAAAGACCTCGCAACGTCGGCAAAAAAATGGCGGCTAGTTTTTTTTCGCGGAGCGGACATTTGTCGACGTCAATGCTGGAAAATTGTAGGTCAGTCAACTCTGAATGGTATACTACAGTTGCATTACCCAAAGCTTTTCAAGCTGTGCGGGAGAGATGATCAAAGACCGGCCTTCGGGGAATCATGCTCCATCACGATAACGTCTCTTCACATACCTCCCTTAGAACAAAAGCATTTATAGAGAAATCTGGTGTTAAAACTCTTAATCCACGCTACAGCCCTGACTTAGCTCCTTGTGATTGCTTTGTGTTCCCAAGAGTCAAAGAAAAACTAAAAGGCAAGTTTTTATCAAGCGCCGAAGAAGCCGTGGTCCGACCTGTCAGATCAAGATTGGCATAAGTGTTTTCAGAGTTATTTTAGGCGAATGGAACTTTGTATAGAGCATGATGGAGAATATTTTGAAAAGATGTAAAATAAATATTAATAGTATCTAGAATACTTTTTGTATATGTCAAAATTTATTGAGTGACCTACGTACAGTCAGTCAACGCGTTTGATGTTGTCGGAAAAACCGACATCGATAAATATAAACCAATTGCTTTCCGTTAGCTTCTTTAAAACTCGAAAATGGCTCGGTAGATTTTGATAAAAAAAATTGTGTGTGTTTGAGTAGATCCTTGGATGGTTTAGATTCACAATTGGATCCGGTAGGTGGCGCTATGGTCGAGATCCAGAAAACACCCGTGCGAAGCCAGGACGGATCGCTAGTAAACAATAAAATTACTAGGGTTGTCACAACGAGAAATAATTAAAAAAAATCCACGTTTAAACAAATTAAAGCAGACAATTGGTGTTCAGAAATAATAAAAATACCAATAAAAAAATCAGTTCCTGGGGTTTTCTGTTAAGAAATTCTCAATAGCTGCCCGGAGTCAGGAAGTTGGCGGTGTCTCACCCCGGCGTCTCATCGGACTGTGAGAGTGAGGGAATAGAGAGTGCACCTGTGCGTTCCATACACTTACACAACAATCCTTTTAGTAACTGTGGAATACAACCAGGGGCGTAGCTACCGCCGTATCAGCCGTATCAATGATACGTGGCCCCCGGGCTACAGAGGCCCCGAACGTAAGTAAGCAAAAATTCTAAGGACTTCTATGTGGGACAGGATGTTGGTTTGAATTGTTTGGCTAGCTTAGTTCCTAGGGGTATTAATTGTAAGTAATAACTTATAATCAATATATAATTATTTAATTCAATGCAAGCATTTCAAAAAAAATTTTACCCTCCATTTGGGCCCCCTACAAATTTTGATACAGGGCCCCTTTAAGGCACACTACTCCACTGAATACAACATTAGAAGTTTATAACGTATCTTTAAGTAATAACAACCTATTTAACACTATATTTTTTATTTGAATACATGTTGCAATGTTAGTGGAAGCTTTCAAGTTGAATAGACGAAGATGGTATACAAACAAAATTATGTCATAAAGATTATCATCGAAGTTAATTTTGCCGATTTCTCAATTTTGCGGGAAGAAGACCGCAAAGAAAGTTTTAATATTGTTAATTTTATTTTACTTAAGCATTGCCCCTGCTTGCATATACACATCACAAACAAGAAGGCAGTTCAGGGTCATCCCCACTCCTACAACTAGGTTGCCAGTGCGACAGGCGTGTGATTAGCCTAGCCATCCATGAACGGCTAATTAAATCATTTGGTTGCGACATTTATACCGGGTGTAAAAAAATATTTAGCCATTGGGAACCATCGTCAAAGGTGCGAGGCATTGGTCAGACTGACACTACAATCGCCAAATCGCCACCAAGGGTAACGATTATGGTAAATCTTTCCTACTATAATGATCATCATTATCATCATTACAGCCTTTCATAAGTCCACTGCTGAACATAGGCCTCCCCCAAGGAATGCCACAAAGCCCAGTCCTGAGCCACCTGCATCCATCGACTTCCTGCATGTCTTACGGTCGTCACTCCATCTAGTGGGGGGTCGTCCTACACTTCGCCTACCGGTACGAGGCTGCCACTCGAGAACCTTTCTTCCCGGTTGACGGTTTTTCGAGCTATATTGCCGGCCCACTGCCACTTCAGTTTACTAATCCGTTGGGCTATGTCGGTTACTCTGGTTCTACTGCGGATATCCTCATTTCTAAGTTTATCACGCAGAGAAACCCCGAGCATAGCCCTCTCCATAGCTCGCTAAGCGACCTTGAGCTTCCTCATATGGCCAGCAGTGAAGGACCTCGTCTCAGATCCGTAAGTCATCACTGGCAACACGCACTGGTTATACAATTTCCTTTTCAGGTTTTGAGGTATGTCTAACGAGAAGATGTGTCGTAGTTTCCCGAACGCTGCCCAGCCAAGTTGAATCCGTTGATTGACCTCTCAGTCTAAGTTAGACTTACCTAGTCGGACTATTTGTCCCAGGTAAACGTACACGTCAACAACTTCGAGCTTAGTGCTCCCAACAACTACCGGCATAAGTGTGACATGGATGTTAAACATGACTTTTGTTTTGTTCATGTTCATCTTAAAACCTATCCGTTGGGAGACACTATTGAGGTCATTGAGCATAGTGCTTAGGTCCTCCAGCGATTCTGCTGGGTGGCTTTCTGATAAGGACTATATCGTCGGCAAATCGAAGGTGAGTGATGTACTCACCATTGATGTTAATACCGCATCCTTTCCAGTCCAGTAGCTTGAAAACGTCTTCCAACGCAGCAGTGAAAAGTTTCGGGGATATAACATCACCCTGTCTTACACCTCCCTGCAGTTGGATAGGTTTCGTACTCTGTTTCTGTACTCGGATAGCCATCGCAGATCTAATGTACAAACATTTCAGCACTTCGATATACCGACAGTCAACTTGGTACCGCTGAAGGGACTGCAGCACAGCCCAAATTTCGACGGAATCAAAGGCTTTCTCATAGTCCACATACGCAAGGCAAAGTGGCAGATTATACTCCTCCGTCTTCTGTACAAATTGCTGAAGGGTGTGTATGTGATCTATGGTACTAAAGCCTTTTCGTAAACCGGCTTGTTCGGGAGGCTGGAAGTTGTTAAATCTGCGCTCGAGACGATTCGTAACGACTCTCGAAAACAGCACGTAGACGCGGCTCAGAAGGGAAATCGGTCTGTAGTTCTTCAAGAGAGCGTTGTCGCCTTTCTTGAAGAACAAGACCACCGCACTTCTGCTCCACCCCTCCGGTGTAATGCCACCATGGAGGACGGAATTAAAGAGCTTCTGAAGGACTTCTAGTAACGGTTTTCTACCTGCTTTCAAAAGCTCCGCTGTAATTCCATCCTCACCTGGGGCCCTGTCGTTTTTAAGGTGCTGGAGAGCCATTTTAATCTCGCTCTGACGTACAGGATATCTTCGGAATATTGTCGGATAAGACTCGCTCTTGGATCGTTACTCACACTTGCGTGTGGCTCCAACGATGACGTGTACAGCTGCCCATAGAACCTCTCAATCTCACTCAAAATCTCAGGTGTCCCGGAAACGATGCTGCGACATTCTGTCTTCAGCTTTGACAGTTGGCTCTTTCTGGCAGACAGATCTCTGGCAAAGACTTTGGAGCCTTGGTTCCGCTCGATCGCTTCTTCAATACGAGCTGTATTGAAGTTGCGTAAGTCCCGGCATGCATTTGGAGATCTGTCTGTTCAGATGCCTGTATACTGTCAAGTCTGTTGAAGAATGTAGCTTCATCTCCCGTCTAACAGCCATGAGATTAAGAATGTGATCGGAGAGTTTTTGTGTTCTTCTGCGGCGGGTCTTGCAGAACTTAGCTCCGACCGCATGGACAGTTTCCACGAGCTTGTCATTCATATCGTCCACTTTATTGCAGTCTTCTAGGCACTGAAAACGGTTTTGTAACTCGAGCTGAAAGGTTTCAGGACTTTGGAACAGAGCACGAGCGGGACGAAGCGTTGACTTCATTAGACGTGACCTCTCCAACTTAACGTTTAGGTTCAGTATGCCTCTAGCCATTCGGTGATCGCTACCAGTTTTCACCCTCGCGATCACGGAGACATCACTGAACAGTTGTCCTCTGGTCGTCATAATGAAGTCAATCTCATTTTTTGTCGAACCGTCGGGGCTCGACCAGGTCCACTTCCTGTGGGGCCACTTCTGGAAGAAAGAGTTCATCATAAAGAGTCCCTCTTTCTTCATGAAGCCGGCCAGCTGCTGGCCCCTTGGTTTCAGTTGCCCTATACCGAATTTCTCTACTTTTAGCTCACCGCTCTCTCTTGTGCCTAGTTTTGCGTTGTAAGTCTCCCATTAACACCGATAGTGAGTTTTGGAGGAATGCATGGCTCTAGAGATATCCTCATACATTTCCTCCACCTCATCATCGGGATGTGCCGAGGTTGTTTTTTTTATAGGATAAGGGTGACAAACGAGCACACGGTCCACCTGATGGTAAGTGGTTGCTGCGGCCCATAGACATCTACATCTATCCTCTATTACAAATCAAAATGTAGATGTGTTGTCACCCGTGAGGACTAAGATGAAATGCCTCATTTCCAGTAAAAAGGGCCGCCGGCCACCTGCACTCACCAAGCGAAACGCAGAGGTAAACCTCTACTTCACGCTGGTTTTCTGTGAGGTCGTGGTACCACCCCGGTTAGAGCCGGCCCATCCGTGTGACAGCAAAAGCTGCCGCGTGGCTCTATCACTGTTACCACTGTTACCACCGCGGTGCGTAAACCTGTATGATCTTCAAGGAATACCGTCGACACACTCAATCTTTACAACGTTGTTACCGAGAGACTTGTGGACGATAAATCCGACACCTCCTTGAGACAGATGGTGATAGACCTCCCGGTGATAGAGCAAGTTGCCGGATTCGAGGATTACCGTGTCCTCCCCCTCTCTTCGGAACTTGGATAATCCTATAATATGCCAGCGTAACTTGTCTATCTCTTCTTCCAGCTAATAATAATAATAATAATTTATATTCTCACCACAATACAGAGTTATTGTACATAATATTATAGTATAGCCTCAAAATTATACTGGGAGAGACTGGTGCCTAAGCTAGGCTTTACGCCTGTATTTCAGGACGCCAGGTCTCCGCCCTATGGTTGTAATTACAATACTTTTATTATGCACTTGTACATGTACCATATTTATATTTTCCTTATATCTTAAGTTTAGATTTATTTAAATTAAATTAAATCTATATAATATACAATATTAAAAACTATATGTAATAATTTAAAAATTAAAAATATTGTACAACCGACTTCAATATAAGTTATTAAGAATAACTCAAAAACTATTGGTCTGAGCTTGATCAAATTCAAAAAAAGTGCGTGTGCGTGTGCGCGTGTGCGTGTTCGTGTGCGTGTGCGTGTGCGCGTGTCGCGTGTGCAGATGCGCGTGTGCGTGTGCGCGTGTGTGTGCGCGTGTGCGCGTGAACGCGTGTGTGCGTGTGTGTATGTGTGCGTGCTGGCGGGCGTGCATGCGTGCGTGTGTGCGTGCGTGCGTACGTACGTGCGTGCGTAGGTGCGTGCGTGCGTGTGCGTGTGTGTGTGAGCGCGCGCGTGCTTTTGGTTGTTAGTTTGTGGCTAGGATAGTGATTAACTTTGATTCGGTAATTAGATAGGATTAGTAAGTAGCTTTTCAGTGTCATAATAATTTAATTCTTGGAGCCAGATAGTTATTTTCTTTTTGCATATGGTCTTATCAACATTAAATATAGGAATAATCTTATTTTATTGTGTAAAAACCTTCAAGGTGACAAAAGAAACGTTTAAATAATTTGGTGGATAGAGTTAAATGACAGCGGGCCCCGGGGTTAAAACGCCTTCTATCTCAGGAGAGGTAAGGTAAAGGTTCTTTGTATAAACAGTTGCCGCACAGTTAATTTTTTCAACTCTTTATATATAGGAGCTCTGTAGGATAGCGATAAGGAGGTGAAAAAGAGTGTGTGACTATGAAAGTGACCTAGGTCCAGCAGTGGACAGGCTAATTACAGAGAGGAGGATGTAGTATTATCTTAGCAAGAATAAAAAGTGCAATAAAGTATAGTGTAGTATGTATTCACCTCTTGTTAGATTGTTTAAAAGGCGCTTTTTAGAATAAATAGAACAAAACAAAGGAAATTATACAAAATGGCATTCACACTAGATGACCTTCGCTCCAATCCATTAAATTTAAATAGATTTAAGTAAAAGATTCGCAACTCGTAGCACGCAACGTCATTTATAATAAAAACCAGGAACGCCTATGTGACGGACGTACGGTAAAATGTATAGAAATGGCATTGGGTACCACGGACTTTGGAAATGTAAAAATAAAAAAAAATCCGACTGAAGTTAGAGAAATTATGACAATAATTTTTTTAAAACATTGCTTTATGACGTTTACTTCATCTTTAATTTGATCTTCTTCTTTTACTTCTTTTCTACCGTCTTCAAAAAGAAAGAGATACTCAATTCGACTGTATATTTTTATGTGTCTTACCTGTGTTACCTCATAACTTTTTTCTAGGTAAACCGATTTTCTTGTGTGTCGGACCAGTAGTTTTTTAGTAATCCTTAATAATTTATATTGAAGTCAGTTGCACAATTTTTTTTAATTTTACCACTTGTACTTCATCAGCCCGCATAATGTTCACAGCTGGAGAAATGCTTCTGTAGTTGTAAAGATCATTTGATTAACGGTCGCAGTACCAGACTTCTCGTTTCCGGTCTTATCTTATTTTCTGTCACCATCTCCTAGTCTATTACGTCTAATTTATATTGCAAGAAATTCTTTAATTTTCTTCGAGACGTGACTCTTTCTGGCATCGTTTAGTAATGCGATAGATAAAGCCTTTTGACGGTGGATTCTACTCGTAGGCAAAGAGTTTTTTTTTTTATATTGAAAAAGGGTGACATACGATGATACGGTCCACCTGATGGTAAGTGGATACTGTGGCCCCTAGACATCTACATTTATCCTCATTTAAAAATCAAAATGCAGATGTGTTGTCACCCCTTAGGACTAATAATAATAATAATATCTTTATTTCGACCAACAAGGATCATATTACATAATTAATATAATTAGGTTAACATAGCACACATTAACAATAGTTACAATTAATTATAATAATAAAGAAAAGTTAAATAAAATAAATAATTAAGAGAATAAACAAAAATCTTTCAGTAAGAACATTTGTTGATTTCAGATTATACTAAGATGGAATGTCTCGTTTCCAGTAAAAATGGTCTACGGTTCTTGCCCGGTCGAGCCGATACAATCGTGCTACAACCATAATATAGCTGCAGCTTGGCTCTACCACGTAAAGTGTATAATATAAATGATTACATTTAAGCCTGGGCTTATTGGTCTCATTGATTAGCCACACTAGATTTGGTGTTCGCACATAAATAGCATAAATACACTTACTGTACTAAAGCACATCATAATATATATATTACACACACAGGTAAATTATTATTGTGTGAGTGTAGCAGGAGATCTATTTATACAAAGATAGACCAGTAATTAATTATCAGATGTTTTTAATAATGAATAAATATGAATAAATGAGTAAAAATAAAAGAAAAAAATAGTGTCTTTGAGATTCTGTATTTAAATAGTTATAATTTGTAATTTTGAATGTTTAGATAATCCAATACTACTTTAATTACAAAAAAATATAAAGAAGAAATTCAATTATTATGATGTAAGTATATAGTATACAAAGTACAAACGTCTGTTAAATGTATGTACGAGCGCAGGGGCATGAAGTTCCATCGGCTACTTCTATTTCGCCACTCAAAGCCACCGCCTCAATCTCGATGCAAGCATTAAGAGGCAGTCTAGCTACTTGAAAAGCCGCACGCGCTGGAAATTCTTGCGGGAAAACTAGAAAAATTCATAAATTTCTTCAACATATTCGGAAATATCATTTTATTACAAAATCAATCATCACCAGCTAATGATAGTCAACGCGATAACTATAATCCACTCCAATCCAATCACACAAGTTTCAAGGCTTGCCGTATTTCGTACACGCTCGCTATATTAGGTATGAGATACGAGTATGAGATTTCTATTCTATTTCATTCATTCCATACTATTATAATTTTCTTCAACCTTATTATAATTACTAATCACATATGCTTTGTCGTTTTTTGTGTTGAATAACATGCTTCCTTGAAGTAATTTGCCTTATTTAATGGTTTTCCGCTTTTAATAGGTTGCAAGTTTCGTCAGTCAGTGGGCAGTGTGTGTGCATGTTAATTTGAAAAAAAAATCACATAATCCCCGTTACACCTCCCATAGTTATCAATTTTTTCAAATTACATGTTTTAGATGGTAGAACTGCGTGGGAGTCCGTCTGGATACTTACCACAGTCCTACGTATTTGTGTCTGCAAGCAGTGGATTCACTGTTATGTTCCGAGGCATTTCAACTTAGTCCTCAAAAGAGACTGCAAATGCGAATAAAGAGCACGCTGAAAGTTCTGCGCTCCTGGTACCTCATTATTGTTTGAATTTCGAATGTATATAAACCAAACTTGATTAAAATAATTTTTGGCGGGAAGTCGCGTGTCAATTATTTTTTATTACAATAGTTCAATTCGATTATGAATCAAAATGCAGATGCGTTGGCATCCGTGAGGACTAAGATGGAATGTCTAGTTTCCAGTAAAGTGTATCTCCGGTTCTCTATACTCACCATAGGAAACACAGCAGCGTTAAGCTGCTATTTTACGCTGGTATTCTGTGAGAGCGTGGTCCTTCCCCGGGCGAGCCGGCCCATTCGTGCTACAACTATACTGCCAATGTAGCTGCAGCATGGCATGCAACTTACGAAAATACTAAAATATTCTAAAGTTGTACTTACATTCCGCGTAGATTGGGTTGACTACTTGCAAGTCCTCAATGCAAGCTAGCAGGATCGTCGTTTTAACGACCCCTCTGAGAGAAGAATCACCAGCTTCTAAGATTAGTTTAAGATTGCAAAGCGCTTGTCTTGCTTGGCCCTCTACGCCACATATCATATTCGATGATGCGTCCAGTCCCAACACGCCTGACACATATAGTGTTCTATCGGCTAACACTGCATGACTGAAAATAATTTAAAAAAATTCCGTGTAGTGGCTGCGTAAGACAATCCACTACCCCTTATCATCCTGAAGTGTCGTAGCAGCAACAGATACCTGATTACAATTCAAAATAATAAAAACTGCGATTGCCAAGCCGTTTGCTAAGTGTGGCAACCATGGCAAAGTCAAGTATTCCCTGTATGAGACAATATATGGGGGAGGCGTATGTTTCACAGTGATCTTTTTGATAGGCTGTAATTGTGAATAACTGAATGAATAAAAAGAAATCTGTGTACATAAAAATAAATAGCTGTCCGTCTGTTTTTGTGTGTTAGTCTCGCTAAAACTCAAAAACAGCTCGACCGATTTTGATGAAAGTTTTTGTCTGTTTGAATTGACCCGGTAGATGGCGCTGTTCTCGAGATCCAGAAATCACCCGTGCGGGGCAGGGGCGGATCGCTAGTGTGTTATAAAAACGGTGGCACAAAATACATATCCAAAAAATATGGAGTATCATAACTTTTTTTTTTATAGGATAAGGGTGACAAACGAGCCCACAGTCCACCTGATGGTAAGTGGTTGCTGCGGCCCATAGACATCTTACATCTATCCTCGTTTGCGAATCAAAATGCAGATGCGTTGTCACCCGTGAGGACTAAGATGGAATGCCTCATTTCCAGTAAAAAGGGCTTTATTACTGTTCTTCTATACATATAAATAAAATTGAAGTGTCTGCCTATATGGGAATGATTGGCTTCTATTAAGCTTAGGTGGTTGTTTACATGCTATTAGGTCGTTACAATTTTATTAAATTTGCGTTTTATATGGAAAAAGCAAAACGATTTTTTTAATGAATTTATACATGTAATCAATTAAGTATGTACCATTATTATTAATTACGCTGTAATGAAATAATTTCGTATTGAGTGACGTTCGTTTTTAGCAGTTAGTGTGGGATATCACTTATACCAACCCTGCCCCCGCCCCTAATACCAGCCTTTGCACATTTTTATTTTATTGTTAAGGTTTTTTTTAATATTATGGATAATGGACCTGATAAAATCTTGCTTCTTTTACACTTTAGGCTTTGCGAATATGAATATAGACAAACATAATATTGCAGTGTTATTTGTTTTGACATAAGTACCTAAGGCGCTGTGCAATTGTAGACACTTTTGTGTCTGGTGTAGGATGCAAGCTACCAGTGAATATTTTATTTTCATGTAATCAATATGAAATCAGCCGTTCCTTTCGCAGACGCAGATACTTTTTGTGTCCAGTTGCTTCAACTTGACACATACCGGCCGCCAATCAAAAAGTGTTCCGTGTAGGTAACTCACTGACCTCTATTATATACATAGAGGTCAGTGAGGTAACTCGAAACTTTAAGTTGTCAGTTGAAGACACAAGCAACACAAAGCTTCCTTACAATTGTACGGCGCTGACATTGACGTGGTTGATTTGCCTGTAAATATTTACTTGGACGACATCTACGCCAACGTGTAATCAACACAACAAGCAAACGTAGTGTTTCTTTAAAGACATCCATCGTGAAACTGACGGAAAACAAGCAAGGAATTGTTGCCAGTGATCAGAAGTAGCAACTGGAGACTGTGTCCGATTGCCGCTACTGGACACAGCGACTACGGTTTCCTGTGATGGTGCGCCGTGTCGGTAATCACAAACTAATAAGAAGTGATCGGTAACTAAGTGTCCACGTGTGCGCAGTGCCTAATAAATAGGTCCTTACTTAATATACCACTTAATATAAATCAGGGTTGTCATATAGTGGAATAAATATAAAACTTGTTTTCAGACTTTAGACGACAGCCCTGATCAATTCTGCAGTTATCTATACAAATAAATAAAATGCAAGTCTGTTTACAATGACAAAATAACAGCTTTTTACTAAATGCATATGAAAGTATATACGGCACCTATAACAAAAACACAATTTTTAAAATTACTTGTCTATCTGTTTGTTCCGGCTAATCTCCGAAACGGCTGGACCGATTTTAACTTTCGATTAACAATTTGTTGATGGAAATTTTGACGGGGCTTTCACTAGCGAATAGCTTAATGTTATAAAGAGTAACTTAGCTTACTTTTATTTTAGAAAAAGAATAAGGGTTCCGCGCAAAAAAATTAAAACTCATAAAATCCAATCGTAATAGCAGCTAGTATGTTATAAAATTGGTTTTTGAATGGAAAGTTCTGCAAAAGATGTACTTATTTTTCTTATTTTCATTATTTTTTGAGAAAGACTGTTGTCTTTTTAAGCAAAAATAATAAATAAAACCTAGTACATAAAAGAAAAACTCATGACAAGCAAAGTGGCCCGGGGCCGTATGCTGTGCGGAAAACTATGGAAGACATGCTCATATTGGGCTTGCGATGGGCTGAAATGATGACGTAATTTGAAAACTGTGATGATTAATATACAAGCAATCGATATACTACTACACAATTTTTATCATTATTTGTAATTATTTATTATTTAATTGTAAAGTGTTAAAATATAACTTTTTAAAAAACAAAATACTACTATGGCAAGTATGTACTAATGCATCATTCACCATCACCATCATCATTACAGCTTTCACAAGTCGACTGCTAAAAATAGGCCTCCCCAAGATATGAATTTAAACGTGGGTAGAGCCATGCTGCAGCTGTATTCATTGTATAGTTGTAGCACAAATGGGTCGGCTCGACGGGGGAAAGACCACGCTCTCACAGAATACCAGCGTAAAATAGCAGCTTAATACTGCTGTATTTCGTATGGTGAGTGTAGGGAACCGGAGACCCTTTTTACTGGAAAAGAGGCATTCCATCTTAGTCCTCACGGCTGATAAAGCAGTTGTATTTTGATTCGCAAACGAGGATAGATGTAGATGTCTATGGGCCACAGCAACCACTTACCATCAGGTGGACTGTGTGCTCGCTTGTCACCATTATCATATAAAAAAACGGTATAAAGCAAGGTCCTGAGCCACCTGCATACATCGACTATACATAATATCTTACCAGGTCGTCACTCCATCTGAGGGCGGGCCGCCCTACAGTTCACTTACCGGTACGAGGTTGCCACTCGAGGATCTTTCTTCCCCATCGGTTATCGGTTCTTCGAGACAAATTACCCAATTGTCACTTCAGTTTACTAATCCATTTGGCATATGTCGGATACTCTGGTTCTACTTGCGAATATCCTCATTTCTAAGTTTATCACAAAAAAAGGAGGACTTTCCGTCATGATACCTTTTTTGATTTATCATCGTTTTTAAAATTGTTCTTGAAATCGATTGACGATTAAGAATGAATGTGCATTACATTTTTGAGTAAGCAACATATTCTGTACTCGTAAAAGGCTCGTAAGGCGCTCCTAATAGGGCGGGGCATCCACCCTAACATATTTTCAACTTCATCCAATTTAGTTATTATATATATAAAAAATCAAATAATGTAGCTTACAGTAGGTAGGTACTTACAATGGAAGCGTAAAAGCGGACACTAAAAGAACAAAATTGTTTTAAATCTTCAAAAGGGTCAAAAAATTAAAATTATCTCTTTACTCCAGTCCCATTCTATCGTTGTTACTCTTCAGTAATTAACCACATAAACTCTATGATAATCTATAATATCCATTTAAAATATTTAAGAAAATAATTTTTAGGTATTAAAGTGCGTTACCTGTATGGTCCAACGGGTTTATAAACTTGAGGAGAGGTTATTATTTTTTTCGTCAATTTTGTTGAAGCATTTGAATTACTGGCTTTACTGTTTGCCCTCGACATATTTGTTGAAAACTATACACGTCTGACTTGTAATTTATCGTAAGCGCATTAAACTGAGTAAACACGCAGTATACCTAAGTTGCTTTAAGGGTCAAAAGATTCACAACATAGTGCTCCGTTAATGATAAGACACATAATTTATTTATAATTTATCATAACGATGTAATTTAGCTTTATTTGACTTTTAGTTTTTAATTTTTGCAATATGTCAATTCAATTCTAATATAAATTATTTTTAATTGTGTTCCATTGCCATTTGCCAGTAATTTTATTATTATTTCGGTTTCGGGTCATTAATTATTATTGTGATTATAAATCGATTGTTTTTAAGTATGGTTTCATCTCATAATTTTTTTTTAATAAAATGCGTTAGACTATAATATAATTTTTTAAGATACTATCCGCTGCTCCGCTCGTGTGAATCGAAGCTCAAGCAATCTGCAACCAACATTATTAATATTGGAATCATACAGACAGACATCGAGGTTTTTGTTAGTATGTCGCGGCTATTTTACGTAGGCATGAGAAGAAAATAGAGATAGGTAATAAGCTATAAAAATCAATGTTAAATTAATAATTATTTATTGTATTAATGTCTTGTACATCCATAGCGCAGCGATGTGTGCATGAGCTCTCATCGACGGGTTCACCGACAAATTCACCGGCGCTCCGTCTGGGTACAAACCGGTTTGCACTGCACCTGCTACTCACTTGCCTGCCGCAGGGGCAATCTTGTGTAGGAGTGTGAATGACCCTTAATTGCCTCCTTAATTGTGATTCGTGTATGCAAGCAGGGGCAATATCCCAAGTCGGCCCTGCGACAGGGTGGCAGAGGCGCAAGACCTTCCTTGCTTCCTAGATCATAGCTGCGGCTGTCGCGTGTTTAGCGCAATTGGAGCAATTTCTATTCCATCATGTGGGGTATAGTTCGATAGGTCTTTCAAAAACATGGTATGGAACAACATACTCGTATTTTGGATTCAGGGGTCCGTTTGCGAAATATTCATATATATCGATATGATTTAGAATACAGTCAGTGGCGTAGCGTGCCTTCGAGGGGCCCTGTATCAAAATTTGTTGGGGGGCCCCAATGAAGAGTAAAGATTTCATAAAAGGAACAAAAACGCTTGCATTGAATTCAAATTATTATATATTGATTTTAAGTTATTCATCATCATCGTTACAGCCCTTCATAAGTCCAAGGAATGAAAAAACGAATAAAGGAATAAAAAACATATACATAAAAATGGTCTTCAGTTCTCTATGTACACATAAATTATCGTCAATTATCACGACAACGGCAAAAGTACTAATTCCACTAGTTCATCATCATCATCATCATCATAACAGCCCTTCATAAGTCCATTAAAGAGCATAGGCCTCACCCAAGGAATGCCACAAAGCACGGTCCTGAACCACCTGCATCCATCGACTTCCTGCATGTCTTACCAGGTCGTCACTCCATATAGTGGGGGGACGCCCTACACTTCATCCGCCGGTACGAGGCCGCCACTCGAGAACCTTTTTCCCTATCGGTTGCCGGTTCTTCGAGCTATATGTCCGGCCCATGGCCACTTCAGCTTACTAATTCGTTGGGCCATGTCGGTGACTCTGGTTCTACTGCGCATATCCTCATTTCTAAGTTTATCACGCAGAGAAACTCCGAGCATAGCCCTCTCCATAGCTCGCTGAGCAACCTTGAGCTTCCTCATCCGGCCAGCAGTGAAGGACCACGTCTCAGTTCCGTATGTCATCACTGGCAACACGCACTGGTTGCACAATTTCGTTTTCAAGTTTTGAGGTATACCTGACTAGAAGATGTGCCGTTATTTCCCGAACGCTACCCAGTCGAGTCGAATCCCTCGATTGACCTCTCGGTCGAAGTTGGACTTACTTAGTCGGACTATTTGTCCCAGGTAAACATAAACGTCAACAACTTCGAGCTTAGAGCTACCAACAACTACCGACATAGGTGTGACATGGACATTAAACATGATCTTTGTTTTGTCCATGTTCATCTTAAGACCTATCCGTTGGGAAAAACTATTGAGGTCATTAAGCATAGTGCTTAGGTCCTCCAGCGATTCTGCCATAAGGACTATATCGTCGGCAAATCGAAGGTGAGTGATGTACTCGCCATTGATGTTAACACCGTATCCTTACCAGTCCAGAAGCTTGAAAACGTCTTCCAATGCAGCGGTGAAGAGTATCGGGGATATAACGTCACCCTGTCTTGCACCTCTCTGCAATTGGATAGGTTTCGTACTCTGGTTCTGTACTCGGATAGCCATCGTAGCCCTACTGTACAAGCACTTCAGCACTTCGATATACCGACAGTCAACTTGGCATCGCTGAAGGGACTGCAGCACCGCCCGAATTTCGACGTAATTTTGATTGAAAGTCTTTGGGCTTTCTCATAGTCCACATACGCCAGAAATAGTGGTAAATTGTACTCCTCGGACTTCTGTACAATTTGCCGAAGGGTATGTATGTGGTATATGGTGCTAAAGCCTTTTTGGAAACCGGCTTGTTCGGGAGTAATGACTCTCGAAAACAGCATGTAGACGCGGCTCAAAAGGGAACTCGGTCTGTAGTTCTTCAAGAGAGCGTTGTCACCTTTCCGGAGTAGTGCCACCATGGAGGACGGAATTAAAGAGCTTCTGAAGGACATCAAGTATCGGTTTTCCACCCGCTTTCAGAAGCTCCACTGTAATTCCATCCAGCCTGGGATCTTGCCGTTTTTAAGATGCTGGAGAGCCATTCTAATCTCGCTCAGACTGACGTCCGAGATATCATCGGAATAGTGTCGGATAAGACTCGCTCTTGGATCGTTACTCACACTTACGTGTGGCTCCAACGATGATGTGTACAGCTGCCAATAGAACCTCTCAATCTCACTCAAAACCTCAGGTGTCCCGGAAACGACGCTGCCATACTCGGTCTTCAGCTTCGACAGTTGGCTCTTTCTGGCAGACAGATCTCTTGCAAAGACTTGGGAGCCCTGGTTCTGCTCGATCTTTTCTTTAATACGAGCAGAATTAAAGTTGCACAAGTCCCGCCGCATGCATTTGGAGATCTGTATGTTCAGTTGCCTGTACGCTGTCAAATCTACTGAAGACTGCAGCTATATACCCCGTCTAAAAGCCATTGAGATTAGAGTGTGATCGGAGACTTTTTGTTTCTTCTGCGGCGGGTCTTGCAAAACTTAGCTCAGACCGCATGGACAGTTTCCACGAGCTTGTCATTCATATCGTCCATTGTATTGCAATCTTCTAGGCACTGAAAACGGTTTCGTAGCTCGAGCTGAAAGGTTTCTGGACTTTGGATTAGAGCACGAGAAGGACGGAGCGTTGACTTCATTAGACGTGACTTCTCCAACTTAACGTTTAGGTTCAGTGTGCCTCTCACCATTCGGTGATCGCTGCCGGTTTTCACCCTCGCGATCACTGAGACATCACTGAATAGTTGTCGTCTGGTCGTCATAATAAAGTTAATCTCATTTTTTGTCGAACCGTCGTGGCTCGACCAGGTCCACTTCCTGTGGGGCCGCTTCTGGAAGAAAGAGTTCATCATAAAGAGTCCTTCTTTCTCCATGAAGTTCGCCAGCTGCTGGCCCTTTGGGTTCCGTTGCCCTATTCCGAATTTCCCTACTTTCAGCTCACCGTTCTCTCTTGTGCCTAGTTTTGCGTTGAAGTCTCCCATTAACACCGTATAGTGGGTTTTGGAGGAATGCATTGTTCTAGAGATATCCTCATACATTTCTTCCACCTCCTCATCGGCGTGTACCGAGGTTGATGCGTAAACCTGTATAACCTTCAGCGATTACCGTTCGGTGATTCTGAGTATAAGGTCCGCAACCCTCGTCGACACACTCCCAATCTTTACAACGTTGTTAACGAGAGACTTGTGGACGATAAATCCGACACCTCCTTGGGACAGATGGTCGCCCTCCTGGTGATAGAACAAATTGCCGGATTCGAGGATTACCGTGACCTCCCCCTCTCTTCAGACTTCGGATAATCCTATGACATTCCAGTGCAACTTGTCTATCTCTTCTTCTAGCTCCAGGACCTTCTCGTCAGTCCTCAGGGTGCGTGCGTTATAAGTTGCCATGTCGAGTCGTCGTAGGTGGCAACAGAACCTCCACCGGAGACTCTTAGCACCCCCTGCCTCGCTGTTACCATGGTCGCCACCTTAGCCAGGAATAGCGGGGCTGCCGGGGACTGGGGGCCATCTCTTCGTTACTTTCATGGGGGTATATTGCCATAGTTGCCACGCTTGGCGAGCGGGTTGGCAAGCGCAGTTTTTTTATTGTTGTTTTGCTGTTATCAGAAAGATGCTGCTGCCCATCCTCTGCCTCAGTTTCCGTCTGTCGCCTTTTACGACACCCACGGGAAGATATGGGGTTGTGAGTATTCTTACCCGCCACTACACGGGCTTATGAGTTATTACTTACAATAAATACTCCTAGGAACTAAGCTAGCCAAACAATTTAATTTTCGTGCCTTTTGTTCGGCGAACATAGCTGAAGACGATTTCAGTTTTACTAAATTCTTTACTTCTTTAGAGAATAGTGATAGCCTTTCCTGTCCCATTAGAAGTCCTTGGAGTTTTTGCTTACACACGTTGGGGGCCCCTGTAGCCCGGGGGCCCCGTATCATTGATACGGCTGATACGGCGGTAGCTACGCCCCTGAATACAGTGTAGTGAGCGACAATAACCTAATGGCAGGGTGCGGACCGCGAATTCAAAAGGTTGTGGGTTGTAATTCGCCATTCGATAACTGTCATGAACTGCTCCTAACACGCATTTTTACCTTACAGTGGTTAAAGGGAATATAAGTAATGTCAATAGCATTGCTAGTATTTTTTAAAAAAATGGTGTGTTTCCTATTATCTCGAGACCGAGATAATAGGAACCTTTGTGCGATGCCTTAAAAATATTAAACATAGATTTTAATTAGCGCTACGACAAACAAATTTAAGTCGAAAGAAAATAATCTATTTAATTTGTTACAGTAAAATTTAGGTTCTACATGTCTAAAATAAAAATTGTAATTTTGTTTGCTGTTGTCATATATTTTATGCCGCACTTGTGGTTAAAAATTGTCATATTAAAATCATATGCCTACATTAGTTATCATAAGCTACTCGTGTCAATTAACGAAATTGAAAACTTGCGAGTCTGTTTAATATTTAATGTAATGTATTATGTAAAATAAAATAATTTTAAACTTAGTAACAATACTGTAATAAATAAACCTTACAATTATCTTATTCATAGACTTAGAATATACAGGTGGCCTATACCTGACAGCCCGAAATCGCGTGACCAATTTTGATTTTTTATTGTGTGCGTTAGCTAGTGATGTATATTTTACTTACAAGGACTATCGAAAATTATTCTTAAGGAAGAGGTAAAAGGATTTAAAAAAATTGTTTGGTGCATGAAGTTGAATAACTTCAAAAATTAACCGAATTTTACCATAATAGTTCAAACATAATTAAAAAGTATTAATATAACATGTTCCTAGGAATAAGCTGAACCTACCTGCCTTTGGTTGGATTTCGATTAAAATGTATAAAATCCCAGATGAATTTACCGATAAAATTAAAAGAAACTCCCCTATAATCAGATCGCAAAGTTGTATTTTCGAGCTATGATCTTTGGGGAAAAATATTTATTGCCGTGGGCAGTTTCCCCGGAATTACTTTTATAACACATTGTTAATATAAGTAGGTAGATACTTAACTAAGTATATTATACTTATTTATATTTTATATACATAGGCTGCACTAAAAGTATCGGGAATGGAATATTTCCACTGTTCCTGTCATATTAAAATCTTTTTAATTGTAAACTCCTTGGTTTTAAACATCGAATACTATTTATTTATTTAAAAAAAGATTCTCGGTCTTGTCACAAGGTTTGGTCAAACTTGTTTAGACCTTGAGAAAATGGAATTGACTCGATAAAA
This sequence comes from Parnassius glacialis, assembly GCA_033319125.1. Taxonomy (NCBI): domain Eukaryota; kingdom Metazoa; phylum Arthropoda; class Insecta; order Lepidoptera; family Papilionidae; genus Parnassius; species Parnassius glacialis. The sequence goes on from JAVANC010000018.1 coordinate 25,041,618, forward strand.
TTCAAGAGCGATAATTTATTATGACTTTCGAAGTGGTTTAACACAAAAACAGTGTGTTGACCGGATGATTGCTGCATTTGGTGATGAAGCCCCATCCAAAACCACAATTTATCGCTGGTTTGCTGAATTTCAACGTGGACGTGTCAAGCTCAGTGATGAACCCCGTCAAGGTCGTCCAAAAACTGCAGTCACCCAAGAAAACGTTGATGCTGTGCGTAAGCTGAATGAGGAAGATCGACATACCGCGAAATTCAAGCAACTTTGGACATTGGCATGAGTCAAATACAAATAATCTTGCATGAACAATTAGGTGTAAAAAAAGTTGTTTTCCCGATGGATACCGCATTCGCTCTGTGAAGAGCAAAAAGCGGCTCGCGTTACTTGGTGCGTCAGAACTCTCAGAAAGATTCCACGCAGGATCCTCAAATGCTGTATACAACATCGTATCAGGTGACGAATCCTGGATATACGCGTACGAACTCAAAACATAAAACCAGTCACGAGTTTGGGTGTTCGAAAATGAGTTAAACCCAACAAAAATTGTTCGTTCACGGAGTGTTGCAAAATAAATGGTGGCCACGATTGTCTCCAAAACCGGCCATGTTACGACTATTCCTCTTGAGGGACAAATAACGGTTAATGCAGAATGCTATGCTAGCATTTGTTTGCCACAGGTCGTTTCTGAACTCCGTAAAGAGAACTGCAACCGCCGCATCATCCTCCATCACGACAATGCGAGTTCTCACACCGCACACAGAACAAAAGAGTTTTTAGAGCAAGAAAACATAGAATTATTAGACCATCCGCCGTACAGCCCCGACCTAAGCTCTAATGATTTCTATACTTTCCCTAAAATAAAGAATAAATTGAGTGGACAGAGATTTTCATCACCTGAAGAAGCTGTGGACGCCTACAAAACGGCCATTTTGGAGACCCCAACTTCCGAATGTAATGGTTGCTTTAATGATTGGTTCCATCGTATGGAAAAATGTGTCTAATTTCGCGGAGAATACTTCGAAAAGCAATAAATACATTTTTAAATAGTAATGTTACGTCACTTCCTTGATTCCCGAAATTGCCGCCCTCGTATTTTATATTGCCGTGTAGTGGCGGTAAAGAATATCCACTACCCCATGTCTTCCCGTGGGTGTCGTAAAAGGCGACAAAGGGAAACAGGCAGGAGATGGGCAGCAGCATCTTCCTGGTAACGGCAAAAATACAATTAAAAAAAACTGCGGTTGCCAACCCGCTCGCCAAGCGTGGCAGCTATGGCAATATGAATGAATGTTGAAAGTTACGAAGAGACAGTCCCCAGTCCCCGGCGGCCCCGCTATTCCTGGCTACGGTGGCGACCATGGTAACGGCGGGGCAGGGGGTGCTAAGAATCTCCGGTGGAGGTTCGGCTGCCACCTACGACAACTCGACCTGGCAACATACAACGCACGCACCCTGAGGACTGACGAGAAGATTGTGGATCTGTATCTGTATTATAGGATTATCCGAAGTCCGAAGAGAGGGGGAGGACACGGTAATCCTCGAATCCGGCAACTTGCTCTATCACCGGGAGGGCGACCATCTGTCCCAAGGAGGTGTCGGATTTATCGTCCACAAGTCTCTCGTTAACAACGTTGTAAAGATTGAGAGTGTGTCGACGAGGGTTGCGTACCTTATACTCAGAATCACCAAACGGTTTTCGCTGAAGGTCATACAGGTTTACGTACCAACCTCGGCACACCCCGATGAGAAGGTGGAGGAAATATATGAGGATATCTCTAGAGCCATGCATTCCTCCAAAACCCAATATACGGTGTTAATGGGAGACTTCAATGCAAAACTGGGCACAAGAGAGAACGGTGAGCTGAAAGTGGGGAAATTTGGTATAGGGCAACGGAACCCAAGGGGCCAGCAGCTGGCCGAATTCATGGAGAAAGAGGGACTCTTTATGATGAACTCTTTTTTCCAAAAGCGGCCCCACAGGAAATGGACCTGGTCGAGCCCCGACGGTTCGACAAAAAATGAGATTGACTTCATTATGACAACCAGACGACAACTGTTCAGTGATGTCTCAGTGATCGCGAGGGTGAAAACCGGCAGCGATCACCGAATGATTAGAGGCACACTGAGCCTAAACGTTAAGTTGGAGAGGTCTCGTCTAATGTAGTCAACGCTCCGTCCCCCTCGTGCTCTATTCCAAAGTCCCGAAACCTTTCAGGTCGAGTTACAAAACCGTTTTCAGTGCCTAGAAGGCTGCAATGAAGTGGACGATTTGAATGACAAGCTCGTGGAAACTGTCCATGCGGTCGGAGCTAAGTTCTATTTCTATTTTTAAAGAAACGTTACCCCCACACTAGGATTTTCTCCTGTATCGTGGAGGCAGTTTACAAACATAAATTGCACGAGGAGAAACATCCAGACCCGGAACAATTATCCGTAGGTCACACAAATATTTGTTTCGTGCGGGATTCGAACCCGCGACCCCTAGCGCAATAACTCATTGCTAAGCCACTGCACCACGGAGCCGTCAAGTTGTGCAAGACCCGCCGCAGAAGAACACAAAAACTCTCCAATCACACTCTTAATCTCATGGCTGTTAGGCGGGAGATGAAGCTACATTTTTCAACAGATTTGACAGCATACAGGCAACTGAACAGACAGATCTCCAAATACATGCGGCGGGACTTACGCAACTTCAATACAGCTCGTATTGAAGAAGCGATCGGGCGGAACCAAGGCTCCAAAGTCTTTGCCAGAGATCTGTCTGCCAGAAAGAGCCAACTGTCAAAGCTGAAGACTGAATGTGGCAGCATCGTTTCCGGGGCACTTGAGATTTTGAGTGAGATTGAGAGGTTCTATGGGCAGCTGTACACGTCATCGTTGGAGCCGCACGCAAGTGTGAGTAACGATCCAAGAGCGAGTCTTATCCGACATTATTCCGATGATATCCCGAACGTCAGTCCGAGCGAGATTAGAATGGTTCTCCAGCACCTTAAAAACGGCAAGGCCCCAGGCGAGAATGGAATTACAGCGGAGCTTCTGAATGCGGGTGGAAAACCGGTACTTGAAGCCCTTCAGAAGCTCTTTAATTCCGTCCTCCATGGTGGCATTACACCGGATGCGTGGAGCAGAAGTGCGGTGGTCTTGTTCTTCAAGAAAGGCGACAACGCTCTCTTGAAGAACTGCAGACCGATTTCCCTTCTGAGCCGCGTCTACGTGCTGTTTTCGAGAGTCATTACGAATCGTCTCGCGCGCAGACTTGACGACTTCCAGCCTCCCGAACAAGCCGGTTTCCGAAAAGGCTTTAGCACCATAGACCACATACATACCCTTCGGCAAATTGTACAGAAGTCCGAGGAGTACAATTTGCCACTATGTTTGGCGTATGTGGACTATGAGAAAGCCTTTGATTCCGTCGAAATTTGGGCGGTGCTGCAGTTCCTTCAGCGGTGCCAAGTTGACTGTCGGTATATCGAAGTGTTGAAGTGCTTGTACAGTAGGGCTATGATGGCTATCCGAGTACAGAACCAGAGTACGAAACCTATCCAATTGCAGAGAGGTGTAAGACAAGGTGACGTCATATCCCCGAAACTCTTCACCGCTGCATTGGAAGATGTTTTCAAGCTTCTGGACTGGAAAGGATACGGTATCAACATCAATGGCGAGTACATCACTCACCTTCGATTTGCCGACGATATAGTCCTTATGGAAGAATCGCTGGAGGACCTAAGCACTATGCTCAATGACCTCAATAGTGTTTCCCAACGGATAGGTCTTAAGAAGAACATGGACAAAACAAAGATCATGTTTAATGTCCATGTCACACCTATGCCGGTAGTTGTTGGGAGCACTAAGCTCGAAGTTGTTGACAAGTATGTTTACCTGGAACAAATAGTCCGACTAGATAAGTCCAACTTCGACCGAGAGGTCAATCGAAAGATTCAACTCGGTTGGGCAGCGTTCGGGAAATTACGGCACATCTTCTCGTCAGGTATACCTCAAAACTTGAAAACGAGACTGTACACCCAGTGCGTGTTGCTAGTGATGACATACGGAACTGAGACGTGGTCCTTCACTGCTGGCCGGATGAGGAAGCTCAAGGTCAAGGCTCAAGGCTATGCTCGGAGTTTCTCTGCGTGATAAACTCAGAAATGAGGATATCCGCAGTAGAACCAGAGTGACCGACATAGCCCAACGGATTAGTAAGCTGAAGTGGGAATGGGCCGGCCATATAGCTCGAAGAACCGACAACCGATGGGGAAGAAAGGTTCTCGAGTGGCAGCCTCGTACCGGCAGGCGAAGTGTAGGGCGGCCCCCCACTAGATGGAGTGACGACCTGGTAAGATATGCAGGAAGTCGATGGATGCAGGTGGCTCAGGACCGTGCTTTGTGGCATTCTTTGGGGGAGGCCTATGTTCAGCAGTGGACTTGTAAAGGGCTGATGAATGAATGATGAATGATGATGATATTTTATAAAATGTTTTGATGTGGAAATAAAAACGGAAACACGGAGTACATAACGGCTGCTTTATTTTTCATTTTTTTTTTATTGGATAAGGGTGACAAACGAGCACACAGTCCACCTGATGGTAAGTGGTTGCTGCGGCCCATAGACATCTACATCTATCCTCTATTATAAATCAAAATGTAGATGCGTTGTCACCCGTGAGGACTAAGATGGAATGCCTCATTTCCAGTAAAAAGGGCCTCCGGCCACCTGCACTCACCAAGCGAAACGCAGAGGTAAACCTCTACTTCACGCTAGTTTAGTATAAGTTTTACTTGTGAAAATTATAAACATTTAATAATTAATAATTAAATACATTATAGAACTTTATTTTAACATTCGACTTAAGTATAAATGTAAACTTAATAATTCAAGGAAGGAAACTTGTAGGAATCAGTTAAATAAGATTGTTCTGCTTAAGGGTCAATATGTATATGAGGCTTAATCATGCTTCATGTTTATATTCTTTTATCTGTCCCTGAAAAGTATAAAGTAATAATAAACTTATTATTATTTTAGCTGCATGAATTTTAAAAACATAATGATCTTAACACAGTAAAGTGGAATAAGTGTCTGAGGATACAGATGCACACTCTATTCTCTCAATCTCGATATGTTAAAAAAATGGTCACTCATTCATGGACTGACCACGGAAAGTGCAACTTAATCTCACAGATCTATTGATCTGCGCAGCTATTACTTAACCACGAGTTCCTCTTCTCTACGACTAACGCTGTGGGCGATGAACCAAGCTATTTAAGCCCTCGGTACAATGTCGTCGGCCATCAAGCATGAATCGGGCATCGACCGTTGTGAGTATCAAATACTATGGAATTTATACTATCATACTATCATTACTAAATATATATACCTAACTACGCTAAAAGTTTTATCATTGTGACTTGGGAATGTTACGAGCTTGGGGGTTCGAGACAATTAAAAACTACCGAGTGAATTACCAAAATTGACACTTTTATTACAGAACACTAATTATAACTTAAAACCACACTAATAATAAAACACAATTGTACTACAGATCACTTTAGTTCGCAGTTGTATCGCTTAGAAGTATACGCTTGTATCGCCAATTCAATACTGACTCGGTCGTGGTCTATACCGGTCTTATATAGGGCTCAGAGAGTTTCCAGAACCTTCTACTGTAGAAACATCTAGAATGTTCGAGTACATATCGGTTCCGAAATTTCTAGAAGGATCTTGACTCTTCTAGTTCTGCTACTCGATACTAGAGAGCGCTAGTGGTAACTAGTGTTGCCCTGTATAAGACATTAATAGTGGCGCGCAACAAGAATATAATCCGAAGTTCTGAAGCTCCGCTCAACCCCTTGGTGGTGTCGAGAGTAAGGGGACGCTCCCCACCTCCCCTCCCCCCACCCCTCCTGCCAAACGATTCTAAATTTCAACCTTTATCTATATTTATCTAAAATTTTGAGTTAAATTTTGAACACTTATACTCTACACTCCATAGTATACACGTATACCTACCTACTAGAGGTGTAAAAGTAACGAAAAAAAGCGTACCCGTATATATTCGTTATTTTAACAATTAGTACTCATTACTATCGTATCGTTACGTTACTAGTTACTTCTGATACCTCACAACATGCTGTTATGTTAGAGCATCGAATCGAGTCGTATTGCGTACGCGTACAGTATGACGTCGCGGCGTATTTTGAACCAGACTTGTGTTTAAGTTATTCTAAATTTAGTTTAATTTAATAGGTAAAGTGTAAAACTACAAGTGAACTGTTGACGGAATCTACTAAATTTGCAATGGATTTACTATTTTGTCGTAAATGACGAAAATGAACGTAACGTAAAATTTGATAATTAACCGCTTTTGTTAACCAAGAAACAATTAAATCCCATTAGAGCGGTTTTTATTATAATATCTCTTTTAAGATAAGAACAAACAAAAAACGTGAAAATACGCGATAATAAAAAACAAAAACATACATATTTCTAATTTGTAAAAAATACTTTCTTACCTTCTTTCTGTTCCAATCTAAAACTTCGTTTACACACATAATACCTTCAATAAGCAGTAAAAAACTTGGACGACGTATTTCCAAATTATACTTTACATAATAAAAAAACATACGATCCTAAAAAATACGATCAGCAAATGTTACAATACACGCATCACGTATCGTTGGTACTTGCGTGAACTGAAACAGTGTAGTTACCCACACTACGAAAAATGCGAGTAACGAAAGACATCCATGTGTAACGCTTCGTTACTCGGTACTAGATGGCGCACCCGTTACTCAGTACCGAATACATACGGCAAGGGTATGAAACACCCCCCCCCCCCCCCCCACCCCAGCCTGCAAAATTATGATTCCGATATTCGTTCTGCTTTTTAACCACAACACAACACGTTTCAATCCATTTCAGAATATTTGATTTTAAGGAAATGAAAAGCAGTATGTATTATTTTTTGTTATTTCTGTGGATACTGATGTGAAAACAGCTGAAACTGGATACATGCAGAGAAAGTTGGTGCAGTTTGGAAGATCTTTGGAAGGATGCCATGGACCACAGAACACTATTACTCCTAGCGGAGAAGAACTCCAACTTCATACAAAATAAAATAAATCTAATATACACCCACTAGTTCCATCTACAGTCAGCCCCTGCAATTTTTTGTGGCGGGAAAATTTGAATGTTGTTCTTTCGGGGGAGGGGGGGGAGGAAAAAGCAGAAAGACTTATGGCCCGTTTTCATTGATGGTATGCACTATGCCCGTCGTCTGCTGCGTATAGCGCATATTGGCGGCGACCGTCAGTTTTACTTAATTATTAATTTTTGTAACTAAATAAGTATGTGCAATAACAATACGTTATTGTGCAATTACAATCGAGATATGTGCAATTTATTGACACTCTGTGCAATTAGAAAAAATCTTTATTTACGGAGATATCGATATTGCAGTACTAGTAAAAACCATAATTTACTTTTTGATTTTTTTATAAAAAATTGGAGTGTGCAATTACAAATACAAGTATAATCGTATTGTGCTATTAAAAATATACGTCGACTAGTATTTTTTTTATTACAAATATCATTATTTTGCAGGCTGGGGTGGGGGGGGGGGGTTGTATGAAAGTCCTCAGTAGCTTGCTTTTACGTTGATACTAGTGTCATCTCACAGTAAAAGTACTATTTTCTCGATATTTTTACATAACCTATTAAAAGATGGCGCCACTGTGGGTATTTATTATTTATACCGAAGCCTAAATCATGCTAGCAAAGTTTTGAAATACGCCGGTATATATATATATATATACCTAGTCAGGTCATAAATTCTGTCACATGTTTAATATAAAATAATTGAAACAAGTTTAAAGTCAAGTTCATTTTGGTATATAAATGGTTACATAAACCATTTATATACCAAAATGAACTTAACAAAACATAGATTCTTATGACACTAAAGTTTATTCAAAATGACCTCCTTGATTTTGAATACAGGCCTTCAATCTGCGCGGCCAGTCGTCTATCGCAGCACGAACGAGGTCCATGTCAATATCGGCGGCTGGCTTAATCAAGGATGTCTTGAGTGACTCCAAATTGGGATGAGGCTTTGTGCACGCCTTTTCCTCCAAGTGTTGCCATGTCTTGTAATCTAACGGATTCAAATCTGGACTGGAGGAGGGCCTGTCTTCGTGCCGGATGAAGTCGATTTCCCTTACCGCCAGCCAGTCTTATGTGATCTTCGCTCTATGAGCTGGCGCCAAATCTTGTTGGAATACCCAGTGCCTGTTATTGAACATGGTATGAGAAACAGGTTCCACAAGGTTCGTCAGGATTGTATTTTGATATACAACTGCATTCATTTTTACACCTTTCTCACAAAAATGTACCTCTGTTAAACCCCAATAAGAAACTCCCAAACATACCATGAGCGAGGATGGAAAATGACCTCGTTGGATACGCGGAATACGGTTGCTCGCTTCTTCACTACTGTGTGCGTACACCTTATCATTTTGTTTGTTGTAGCTGTCTTCTACGGTAAACATTTTTTCATCCGAAAAAAGAATTTCCCGATATTTTTTTCCCGCGTACCGCTTCAACAAAGCGCGGCATCTCTTCAGTCTCAGGTTCATTAGACGAGCATTCAAACGATGTCCTGTTTTTCTTCGATATGCCCGAAGTCCTAAGTCTTCATTTAACACCCTTTTCACCGTGGTTCTGCTTAACGCCATCTGAAGGGCCAACGGTTTCTGCTTACGTTTGGGATTTCTTTGAATTCGCGCCTTCACAGCTTTTATCACTGCTGGAGTCCTAACAGACCGATGGCGACCACTTCTTAAACTGTCATCTACACTAGAGTCTTCATTGTATCGTTTGATGGTACGATAAACGAATATTTTGGTTATATTCAAATTTTTCAGTATGTCAAAAATTTTAATTGGCACGTAACCGCAACGATGCAACGCAATAACTGCAACACGGTCTTCTTTAAGCGTCCACTCCATATTTAAAAATGAGTAAAATTCTAAAAAGAATACAGTTTTATTTTCATGAACAATTCGAAATTCGAATTCAATAAACTTTTTTGTGGCCAGCATTCTAAAAGAAAAGTTTTTACTGTGTGACAATACTTATGACCTGACTGTGTATATAGAATAATTCTTAGTAAAATAAAGGAAGCTCTTGATAAAATTAAAGAAGCAATTCACACCATGGTTTTCTCAAACAAACATAATAAATATTTACTTAAAACAAATTAGTTAATATTTAAATTAAATTGATTACCTTTTAATTTTATTGAAATATGTACGAAATAATACTGAACCTAGGTGATAGCGCCCTCTAGTGTAATTTTCAGTAAATTATAATTCCTACGCCATCTATAAAAGCGTGGAAGAAACTTTCCTCGTTTCGTCACCTAATTATTTTTCAGAGTGGCTCATCTATGTCTGAAAACTGTAGAACGAGTGCAACATTTATTTTACGAATTACTTCGATTATTTTAGTTTAGAAGTCAGAGGCTCTAATATAATCTTAGATGTAATATTTAGACATGTATGTTAATATATAATTTATGATTGTTATGCAGTAATATAGTATTATAAATGTCTAAAATTACATTCTTTCTATTCTCATTTATGTCTATAATGTTTATACCCATATTTTTTTAAAGTGAGACGTAGGATCACAGTTTGATTTCGAAGTCTATAATTAAACTGTATTCATAAGTAGTAAACATAATTTATATTAAATATATAGAAAATTATTATAGGTACATAGTTTATTTATTATTATTATATTAATATTCATTATTTTTTTATAATGATTATTTAAGTTGGCGATTTACCTTCATATACTTAACTAGGCGTTGGACTGACAGAAAAGTTTTAAAACAAATGTACAAAATGCAAACAAATATTACAAATAAATGCACAAACGCAACGTCAAAAATTAATAATTTTACAGATAGTTTCATAGTGAACGGCACACGCCACCAATGTCAAGTGCGTAATTGTTACGTTTGAAAAAAAAATCAAATCCTTACTTTCACATAAACAAAACAAAAGTTGCCTAAACCAAATATAATGTGATAAAACAAATCTAAGTCTAGTGCCTTATGCCCTAAAGATCATTTAAATCTGACAACTCTCACAACTACACAAACTTAAAAAATTAGGCAATTTTAACCATTTAAAGTTCGACCTTATTGTTAAGAATCTTATAATTATATTTCACTACGTGCACCGTTTTATGATAACCACCAAAACATCGCAACGAAATCCATATTCGCTTCATCTCTTTCATACGTATTTATGATACTGTCGCTAGAACGAGAAACAACGAATATCAAAGGACATCGGTTAGTTTTGGTTTTGGGTCGTTTTCAGTTTTTGGCATATCGTTACAGTTTGCGTTTTACGTTTCGTACGTTGGTTAGTTGATTTTGGGTTTTGGTTGGATATGTGATAACGGTTATGGTCTTAAGTTTATCGATATGATATGTTATTTGATAACATAACGTTATTAGTTACGTTTTGATATATCGGTCTCATGCCTACTGAATACTGATTATATTCTTTTTGACAGTTACTTACTCTTTGGAGAAATATTTCCAAAGAAAAAGCGCGGGAAGTTTTGAAGTAGGCGGGCGTCATTTTTTTGGCTAAACTTTTGAAAATTAAATTAATTTGATATTACAGGATCAGTTAAGTTGTAAAGTATATATATTAGTAGTTATTGTTGATTATTTATAGTTTTAGTTTGTTTTCTTCACTTGGTAAGTCATTTCATTGTATTATATGTAAATAGGATTTTTCTCTTGGCGTCCATGTTGGAGCCCGAAGACCCTGGAGGGACATCCCTCCAGGTGTCTCATGTAGTCACAATCGATGCGTCGGGAATGGAAACGGAAGGTTCAATTATAGATACAGACTGTTCGGAAAACACGAAATCGGTTAAAAGAAAGAGAATCTCAGCTAGAAACCAAAAGAAGAGAAGGAATCACAGACATACGGGTATATCAGATTGCCAACTTTCCCCTAATGATTTAAAGGATAATGTTATTACTAAAGTGATTGAGTCTGAAGATAAAAACACTGAAATCCACCATAATGAGGCCGCTCACTCTAATAATATCACAAGTAACCCTCGCGCTGCTAGGTCGCTTTACCAGGCGTCAGATCCTGCGCCTTATGTTGTCCATGTTCAAAAAATCTTACAACCAAATCAAACCGGATCTATTCACCCAGTACAATTTGGATTTTTCCTTAAAAAAACTTTAATAAAAAGCATTGTAGAGGGAAGCATCAAAAAAATTGGAAGGAACAGATTGTCGTTACAATTTGAAACATTTCAGGATGCTAACACATTTCTAAATCACAAATCTCTTGATGTTAATAAATACAAAGCATTTATTCCGGCCTTCACTATCACCCGTATGGGAATAGTGAGAGGTGTTCCATGTGACTGGGACGAGAAAGATATAATGGAAAATATTGACCTTCCGCAGAACTGTGGAAGTATTTTGAAAGTTCGGAGATTAAACAGAAAGGTATATGACGGCGAGACACCCAAGTTCATTCCAACTGAGACCGTAGTTTTAACCTTTGATGGGAAGGTGTTACCTCCCAGGGTATTTATATGTTTCAACTCCCTATCTGTAGAGCTTTATATTTACCCCACGCTGCAATGCTTTAATTGCTGCCGTTTTGGTCACACCAAAATGCAATGCAGAGGCTCTCCAAGGTGTTACAAATGTGGTGACAACCATTCAGGTATAAGCTGCGAGACTGAAAGAGATGATGCTGTGTGTATCTTATGTTCTGGTTCCCATTTCGCAACAGACAAAAAGTGTCCGGAGTACGCTAGGCAAAAAGCTATAAAAGAAACAATGGCTAGAAACTCTATATCTTATTCAGAAGCCAGTAAAGTCCATCCACCAGTTTCGAAATCTTATGCTGACGTTGTTGCTTCTGCTTCATTGGCCCCTTCTGGTCCAACTATAACTTATTCCAGCCCCTATAATTCAACAAGCCCTTCTAAGAGTCACACACAGTCATATAGGAAAACAGTATTCTCTAAACCCAAAGCTCGTCCCAGAAATTCTAGTAAGGGATATGATCAAAAAGCGCATGCAGAGCTTATCAAAGATTACAGCAACATTCCTTCCTTTTCCACAGGTTGTCTCAAAAATTACAAAGATCTATCAGAAATAATAACAAAGGATCTCATCATTTCTATAATTCAGTACCTTTCACAATCTAACCTAATTAAAATACCGCCCAACGATGCCGCTTCTTCAAAAAGTTTTTTAACTCATGGACAGTCAGGACCATCCACGAAACCAGTCTCTGGTGATTCAATGGAATTGCCGGAGTATTAATAGTAAAAAAAGTGACCTAATTTTCTTATTGAATAGTTACAAACCATTTGCAGTCTCTCTTCAAGAGACTTGGCTTCGTCCCGGATTCAACTTTAGAATTCCAGGACATATCTGTCTTAGAGAAGACAGAACAGATGGGTATGGTGGAGTTGCATTAATTCTTAAGGGTGGTGTGCCCTTTGTCCACATACCCATTCCTAATCACAGTAATAAATTTTCAATTATTGCTGTTAGTGTAAATAATATTTGTTTTGTAAATATGTATATACCTCACCCTTCCACTGAAGTCTTTGACGATATTCGTAGCATTCTATCTTCCCTCCCACGCCCTATTTTGGTCATGGGAGACTTCAATGCACAACATTCTACGTGGGGAAGTTCTAAGTCTGATCATTATGGGGCTAGAATCTTAGACATCTTAGATGATAATAATTTATGCCTACTAAACTCTGGTTGTCCTACTAGAAGGACTCAGCCCCATGAGGGTATTAGTGCACCAGACCTTACCCTGTGTAGTCCATCCCTAGCTCCTACATTAAACTGGTGGCCTCTATCGTCTTCATATGGAAGCGATCACTTTCCGCTAATTATATCATTTCCTCAAAAGATTGGTGAAAAGATGTCAAAGGCTCCTCCCCGGCTAAAATATAGACTTAAGGATGCCAACTGGTCATTATTTAGAGATAAAGTTCAACAAAATTTATCAACTATACCTCCACTAAATGACAACAATAATCATCTTTGTGCTGAAGCTTTTACACAGGCTCTACTACAGGCTGCTGAGGAAGTTTTTCCTATAAAAAATAATAGTGGCAATGGGTATATTCCATCACCTCCTTGGTGGGACAGTGAGTGTGCTGCTGCGATAGCTGAGAGAAAGATAGCTGAAAAAAATTACAGAAAAAACTCTACAACACAAAATTTTAATATTCTTTGTAATCTTATAACTAAAACACGTAAATTATTAAAACAAAAAAGATTCAATGGCTGGAAATCTTTCTGTGCCTCAATTTCACCAGACATTTCTCCATCTGAAGTTTGGCAAAATATTCGTAGATTCAGATCTGCTTTTAAACCTCCAAGATCTCCTTTTATGGATAGCAGTACAGTTGATTTGTTTCTTGACAAATTAGCTCCACCATTTGTCCCATCTATAGATAATATTTCTTCTGACCCACAGCCTTCTCTCCTCTCCCAGCATGATAGTAGCGATTCATTAATTTCTTTCAGCCTTTCAGAACTCAAAGGGGTTCTTTCAAAACTTAGGGACTCAGCCCCAGGTTGTGATGGAATCCCATATTCTTTTCTTCAAAACCTGAATGACTCCTGCCTTTCTTATTTCCTTAGTTTAATTAATTCAATCTTAACATCAGGTAATATTCCTCCATCATGGAAAATTCATGAAATTATCCCAATACATAAGCCCGACAAACCGATTAATGATCCATCATCATACAGACCAATTGCATTAGCTTCAGTTATTTCCAAAATTTCCGAACATTTAGTTAAAAATAGGCTAGAATGGTTTATTGAGAGTAAGGGGTTACTTTCTCCAAACCAGTTTGGATTTAGGAAAGGTAGGAGTACGATGGATAGTCTCAGCATTTTTATGACAGACTTAAGATTGGCATTCTCGTACAATAAGTCTGTGTTAGCAGCATTCTTAGATGTATCTGCAGCCTATGATAATGTCAACCTCTCAATTCTGAAACAAAAAATGATTAATTTGGATATCCCACAAATTTTTATAAGATTCACAATCAATCTTCTCTCTGGTAGAATGCTTAAAGTAATATCAGAAGACTCCTACCAATCCCGTATTGCCTGGAAAGGTATACCCCAGGGCTCAGTTTTAAGTCCCTTAATTTACAACATATATTCTCATGATCTGGAAGCCTCCCTTAAGGGTAAAGTTAACACACTCCAATATGCAGATGATTTACTGCTCTATGTCTCTGGTGATTCTGTTGACAACATGTCTGATACTATGACATATTCCCTTAAGTTGCTAAAAGTTTGGCTTGACAATAACTGTCTAAGCCTCTCGGTTCCTAAAAGTAGTATAGTCTTATTTTCACGTATGAGGATTCCTCCACCAGTGTCTGTATTTTATAATAACATTAAAATTCCCGTTAAAGGTGAATCAACATTTCTTGGGGTAATTTTAGACTCAAGACTTACAGGAATCCCTCATTGCTACTATATAAGTGCTAAATGTGAGAAGATTCTAAATATACTGCGCTGCCTCTCTGGAGTTTGGTGGGGAGCCCACGCTTTCTCTCTAAAGCTTCTATATAATGCCTTAATAAGGAGTATTTTAGACTATGGAACATTTATTCTTGAACCCTGTAATGCAGTAGCTCTCCATAAGTTAGACATTATCCAGTCTAAGGCTCTGAGAATAATTGCTGGGGCTATGCGTTCGAGCCCTATTAACGCTTTGCAGGTTGAATGTTCTGAAGCACCCCTGAATCTCAGACGACAATTTCTTTGTGACAGGTTCCTGTTTAGAGCATTACAAGTCTATAATCATCCCCTTTACTCTAAGTTACGGTCTCTGTTGGAATGTATGGACTATCCATACTGGGCTCATAAATCTCCACCATGCCTTGTTGTTAGTCTCCAAAAATTCTTAGCTCTTCAAGCTCCAACACATAGATCACAATTCCTTCCTATATTTTGTGTTAACTATGATGCCTTAATTTTAAAACCATCTATTTTGTTTGATTTCGGTGTATGTAAACAAGATCCTTCTGCCAACGTCAAATTTATTGATATTATTGACAGTGACAGCCGATGGAAACATTGCCATTTAATTTTTAGTGATTCTTCCAAACCCGGTTCCGAGGAATGTGTGGGAGTTGGCGTTTTCCATCAACAGTTTGGCATTGTACAGAAAATAAAATTACCTCCAGAGACTTCAGTATTTACTGGAGAATGTTTTGGTCTGTTGAAATCTTTGGAGTACATTTTAATCATGAAGTTAAAAAACTCGATAATTTTTACTGATGCTAAAAGTGCTCTCCAAGCCTTGGAAAGATTTCCTTTTAGCAGTAACAGAAATAATCATCCAGTTATTATTGCATGTCGTGATTTATTGTATCAATGTTGCATCAAAAATTACACAGTTTCTTTTGCTTGGATTCCGGGGCACTCAGGTATCTTTGGCAATACCAAGGCCGATAGCCTTGCCAAAGCTGCAGTCAATGACGGAGATCTAGTTCCGTACAAAAACTTTTGTTGTGATTTGGCTCTCCTTCCTAAATCCCAGTTATTGAATTCTTGGACACACATTTGGCGCTCTTCAAGTCAAACTATAGGTCGATATTATAGCACGATCCAGGTGGACATACCTCCTAAACCGTGGTTTTCAAATCTGACGTTTGGTAAAGCTATTACTTCGACCCTTATTCGTATGAGGCTGGGCCATGCATGCATTCCCTTGCATTTGGCAAGGCTTAAACTTTTGCCTAGCGATATATGTGACTGTGGCAATGACGTTGGGGATTTTAATCATATATTCTTTGCTTGTCCGCGACATGACCGTTCCGCTTTTATTTCCTCGCTTCTGTCCATTAAAATTCCTTTTCCTACTTCAATTTCTGTCCTTTTATCTTATGTAAATATTGATGTATATAGAATTTTAGCCAGTTTCATTTTACATAACCATATAAAGTTATAACTATTTATGTACTTATATACTAAATTTACCTGATCCTTTTCCAAATTCCGTTCCAATTTCCAATTCAATAAAATAAATCTTACTTCCTAACCTTTTTGCATGGCTGACGCACAAACCGTGCAGGCCAAGAAAGGGAAAAAAAAAAAAAAAAATATTTCCAAATACTAAACTGAAGAGAAATAGATAAATGATAAATATTAAATAGGATAGGGATTAGGAAATAAGTTTTTTCTGCTGTCAGCTTATGTGTACGTATTAAATCTTGTAATCGCTTGCTACCTTGGTATTCTTATTAACTATTTTTATAAATATACATATGCCAAAGTAAAAATGGATTAGATATTACTAATAAATTTATTAAATTGCCAAACTTATTTATTTAACATAGAAACTTTATTTTCAGACAAAATGCAGAGTATACTTTCTATAAGTCGAAAGCTTATGCAATTAAACCTAAATGTGAACATAGAAAAGCCACGTTTTTTTTCTACACTTCAAGATATCTCAATGAAAAAGATTTTACAGGTTTATAATCCAGTAATAAATCCTGTCTGTGGTTTTAAAGTAAAAGGCCGCGTCAGAAGACGTTGTAAATCATGTTACTTTGTTTTCCGAGATGAAAGAAAATATGTGATATGCCCTGAACACCCACGACACAAACAGATGGCAATGAAACCTAAACCTCATAATACTTGGATTTTAACACATGCTAGTCAGAGCCCCGTAAGACCATGGTAGAGTAAAAAGGAAATAAAATATTATTAAACCTGATATGAATAGTTGATAAAAAAAATGTCTTTTCAAATAATTGTATTTTATTTATAGTATGAAGTGTTTTTACCCCTTCTGGGCTTCAATGCCTAAATCCAAAAAAATGTGTGTGAAATCTTTGGTTGTTTGACCTAGTACCAATGGTAAAGTGTTGATGATTGCATTTGTTTTATTTGAATGATCCGATTCAAGCAATAAAATAATTGATGGAACCTTTTTTAACCTCTGATTGACTGTGTTGTGCAGGTTGTGAATGTGGAAGAAGATGAACCTACAATAATAGTAATAACTAAATAGCCATTTTCCTACTTACTGTTGAAATTAAATAATATGATAGTTGCTTCAGCCAGTTTGTACTTGAATTATTGTACTTTTTTTTATAAAATTCAGTTGACTGACAAACTTAATAGATCAACTGATGTTAAACGGCCAGTGCAGTCTGATAACACTTGCAGCCAAGTTTAAATGAAGATGGCTACAAATACATTGTCACCTGTGAGGACTAAGTTGAAATGCCTTACAGCCTCTATCCCCTTTAGACCTGAACACAATTGTGCCCAGCTATTTGGTGACAAAAATAGGGAACAGGTTAGGGCCTGTCAAGACTGACTCCTAGGCAGCAGTATGCGAGTTTAAAATAATCATGAAAACAAGTAAACTATTTCATATTTTGTGGCACATTATATAAATGAATAGTTGTAGCAAAAATGGGTCGACTCAACCGGAGAAGGACCATGCTCTCACAGAATACCAGCGTAAAATAGCAGCTTAACGCTGCTGTGTGTCATGTGGTGAGTGAAGAGAACCGGAGACCCTTTTTACTGGAAAAGAAGCATTCCGTCTTAGTCCTCATGGGTGATAATGCATCTGCATTTTGATTCTTTATTGAGGATAGATGTAGATGTCTATGGGCCACAGTAACCATTTACCATCAGACGGTGTTCTCGTTTGTCACCCTATCCTATAAAAAAAAACTGATAATACACTAAAACATATTTACTTTAAAATAAATGTATAAAGAACATCTTTTTAACATTTATTTGATTTATATTTATTTTGTTGTATTATGATCAAAATAACAATAACCTTTTGATTAGCCAGCCTAAAAGATTCCTAAAAATGTTTGATACAAGTTTTGTGTAGCCTTCTCTTGTTCTCATCTTTCTTTTTCTTCAACTACAAACAAACAGAATAGCTGTTCTCACAGAAGACAGAGTATTGCAGATTTTTAGAGCAATGTATGGTTTTTGAAATTTCCTCATACGTCATCTCCACCTCTTTATCGGGGTATGTAAAATTGGTGAATAAACATTGACTTAACACTTGATGATTTTGAGTATTCAGTTTTTAATGATTCCTCCTCAGCTCTTTATCTAAAAGAAAGATTTTAGTTTCATAGTGACACTAATTAATAAAATCTCCATTCTTCACAGAGCTTATTACTATTTTGGGTTTATGTCAAACTCTTTCAAAATTACTTCCATTTCCCTCTGGAAACAATTGCCTGTTGACCTGCGAATAATACCCACCAAAAATGTATTTAAAAGAAAACTATATAAAACATTAAAAAAACATGAAAAACATACATAGTTTTCTTTTAAATACATTTTAATTAGCGGGTATTGGCCATATGAGGAATCTGAAGGTCGTTCAGCGAGCTATAGAGAGGGCTATGCTCAGGGTTTCTTTGCGTGATAAACTTAGAAATGAGGATATCCACAGTAGAACCAGAGTGACCGACATAGTCCAACGGATTAGTAAATGGAGTGAATTGGCAATGGATGGCCATATAGCTCGAAGAACAGACAACCGATGGGGAAAAAAGGTTCTCGAGTGGCAGCCTCATACCGGTAGGTGAAGTGTATGGCGACACCCCACTAGATGGATGCAGATGGCTCAGGACCGTGCTTTGTGGCATTCCTTGGGGGGAGGCCTATGTTCAGTAGTCGACTAATGAAGGGCTGTAATGATATATGAACATATCCTACAAAGCTGAGTCATACACTACAGTATAACTAAACATACTGTGTGTGTATATATATATATATACACTACAGTATGTTTAGTTATATATACATTTATTGAGACATATATGTACAAATGTATACTGGGCGTGGCCTCCACGTACCGGGGCCTCTAGGCCACTCCACTAGGATACTCGAGGCCATGATTAAGACTAACACTTGGAATCAATAGGGCGAGTGGCGCATCGCCGTACCAACACGCTTCTTCCCCCACGACTCCGCTTCGGCTGAGGCGGCAAGGGAGAGAGTACGCCACTCTCGTCACAGTCCACCAACGTGCATCAGAAGTGGGCTACGCAAGATCACTCAGAGCGGCCACCTCGGGCTGGTCGTACACCTTGAGCCAAACAAGTAGGTTCTTCTTTGTTCACCATGAGAGACCAAGCCACGGCTACTAAGCGCCCTGTCACGACAAGACAGGAATCCGGTGGAGGAGAAGGGGATCTTTCCAAACGGGCTACCTCGGCCGTTTGTAGAATTTGTGTTGCAATTGGATACAAGATGTTATCCTATAGCTGTAAGTTATAAGCAGGGCCGGCCCTAATCATCTAACCACCCCGGGAGAGTGATTCCTTTGGCGCCCTTTTATATCCTGCTAATGTTAAAAACGTGAAAGTTTGTAAGGTACGTTAGGATGTATGGATGGATGTTTGTTACTCTCCCACGCAATAACTACTGAACGGATTTTGATAAAACTTTACAGTAATATAGTTACATCAGAATAACACATAGGCTATAACTTATAACGATATAATATCGAGATTACACTTGACCGCATCCAGCGCAAAACGGCGCGAATCGTTGACGACCGACGAAGACTATAATTATGTAAATTATGTTATGCTGATTACGGCCGGGTCGCTAGTTAGATTATAATTAAAAACTTATTTTATATTTTGTAGATAGACAACTACAAACATATTTTTTATAGGATAAACGTAACAAACGAGCACTAAGCCACACCTGATGGTAAGTGGCTTGGTTGCTGTGGCCCATAGACATCTATCCGAATTATTATTAAACAGATATATTAGTACTAAGGCACGATTGGGTCGGCTCGACCGGGGAAGGACCACACTCTCACAGAATACCAGCGTAAAATATCAGCTTAACGCTGCTGTGTTTCGTATGGTAAGTGTAGAGAAACGGACACCCTTTTTACTTTAACTTAAATGACAACGCATTTGCATTTTATTTCGTATTCGAGGATAGATGTAGATGTCTATGGGCCACAGTAATCACTCACCATCAGGTGGACTGTGTGCTCTGTCACCCTTATCCTATAAAATAAAAATATAAAATTTTATATATTATCTAGACAATATAGGGTAGAATGTGTGCTCGTTTGTCGACCTATCCTATAAAAAAAATCTGACCTCATTATGCCTACGCATTCTTATCTTTTAAATGTTATGTTTGTACTCGTGCAATTTATGTTTGTAAACTGCCTCCATGACACATGAGAAAATCCTAGAAAATAAAACAACAACAACCTTTTTCCATAAGAGTGCTTTTTACATGCGCTTTGAATTTATGTAGGTATAAGGCAAATCAGAATTATTACAGGGAATCTTGTCAAAAATTTACTCTATTATGAACCGTTAGTTTTATTGAGTCTGTATTTGTCCTTTGGAACAGCAAGTTTAGATTCATGGTGCGTATTACAATTATGGGCATCACTTATTTCGGCAAAGCTCCAACGGTGCTGCAGTCCCTTCAGCTATGACAAGTTGACTGTCGGTATATCGAAGTGCTGAAGTGTTTGTACAGCAGGGCTACGATGGTTATCCCTGTGCATAATCAGAGTACTCTCAAGGTCGCTCAGCGAGCTATGGAGAAGGCTGTGCTCGTAGTTTCTCTGCGTGATAAGCTTAGAAATGAGGATATACGCAGTAGAACCAGACTAACCGATATAGCTCAACGGATTAGTAAGCTGAAGCTAAATGTATGCTAATGAAGCTAAATGGGCCGGGCATATAGCACGAAGAACCGACAACCGAAGGGGTAGAAAGGTTCTCGAGTAGCAACATCGTACCGGTGCCACTAGATGGAGTGACGACCTGTAAGACATGCAGGAAGTGGATGGATGCAGATGGCTCACGACCGTGCTTTGTGGCATTCCTTGGGGGAAGCCTATGTTCAGCAGTGGACTTGTGAAGGGTTGTAATGATGATGATCGTAGGTAGGAAATGTTAAAATCAGTCAAATTAATAAGATAGTAATGATTCTCATCACGCATTTCAATAATATTTTGACAATTATAACCACTAAAACTCGTTCGTTGTTCTTTAAATAATGACAAAATCTTACAAATTATTCGTGTTAGAAACAATTTAAGGTATGTACGTATGTACTACTAACTAGTTTACTGACTTAAATAAAATATTTTTAAATATTATAGGTTAAATAAGTACATGAAATCGAGTCCAGTACGCTCTTTAAATTAAAAGCTTTATAGCACAAATATTTACTTTTCTAGCTGTGTCTCTAGCACTACTTTACGTAGGTAGTGATTTATTATAAAATATATTATATTCAAAGAAAGTTTAACGTTGGTTGGCCTTCCTTTAATTGAGTGGAAGAGGGCCAATCCGATGAATTTGCCAATAGCCTCCAACGGTATAGTTACGCCACTGCGTCGGTCGAATGACGAAGGGGCGTAAGTGATTTTAGTCAATTTTACAGTAGAGCGATTTTCAATAAAGTCCACCGTGATGCACCGTCGTAACTTTATATGTAAAACTACTACGCAGTTTACAGGACTGTCGTTAGGATTGATAACTAATCCTCTTTTGATATTAAATTAGTTTATTAGTTTACTTTAGTTACTTGTAGATATATTTCCTTTTTTTTGAAAAAAAATTCACTTACGCCCTTTTGTCATGTGCAAATATTTCAAAATAACATTTACGTCCGGCTATCTTAACTATAAAAGAAATAAAAGACTATAAATTAAAACACTATTAAATAAAGAAAGACTGTAATATTAAGTAATGGAACAATATCTTATTGATGTGGTAGGATTTCATAATAAGTTTGATATTCCCGGCATCTTATCAAAGGGGTCTCTCCCCTGCACATAGAAATTAAATCGTTATATTTTTCTTTAGATATCTCATAATGAGATTTATTTAAATGTCCCACCTCTTCCTTCAGCCATTTAACATCTTGTCTTTTTATTGATATCGATCTGTATTCTTTATCCTTGTGACTCGTTTTAAAAAATAGACTACTTTGAGACTTTCGTGAGACTTTTAACTCCATAACATCTGTCCATTTAAAGAGGGCGGCTGTCTGGTTATCGTTTTTTAATTTAAGTAACCTTAACTTTAAGGCAAGATTTTTAAAATCCTTAAAATCATTGTAATTGAGTACCTTGACTTCGTATGGATTTTTGCGTGCCAATCGTATGATCGGCTCCAATTGGCATGGAACAAAGACGTTCCCAGCCTTTGCCATTGCAAATGCTATCGCGCTATGGACAGAATCGCCCTCGCTTTGCCCATGGAACGAACAGAAGTATCGTAAACTAATTTCTTCAATAGATTCACAATTATTTATTAAGTATAAGAGCATAGCCGCCATCACGGAATTTTTATTCTGGCCTGAGCAGCCATCGCAAAATAAGAATACTTCTTTCACACTCTTTCTATCACAATTTGTTAAGAAATAATAAACACAAGTAGAAATTTCAGAGGCACCTCTTCTACTGATTGTCTCATTCCATAAGTTGCATATACAGTCTTTGGAGGCTAAATCATAAATTGTGAAATTATAATTAGCCAAACGTCTTTTATAAAAAAGAGCACTTTCATTGGATTGTGGCAAATAGATGACTTGCTGTAAATCGAACGAAGCACAACAAGTGGTTATATTTTGTATTGCTCGATTCTTGCATTCGTTTTTAATTCGTCGTACTTCTTCTTTTTCTATAATATGTGCATCATATTTATTCTGCAGCTTCTCTTTCACCTCGCTTGTACCTTCTCTGTATGTCATGCATAAACTGCATTGGTCTTTTTTTGGTTTATGGAACGATAAATTCATGCCTTTGAATACATTTCTATAAAGTGTCATACTTACGGGTTGGTTATACTCCTTTAAAAACATACCATATATTTTTTTCAAAGATAAATCATGGTGGAGATATTCTTTTGTACTACTTTTTCTACAATAATGAGACTCAACACGCGGAAATCTGTTAATATGTTCAGTAATGAGTGATCGCAGCTGAGTATCCCTTTCATGATAGACCTCTTGCCTTCCTCCTCTTCTGTCTTTTTCTACTACACCGGTGTTCTTTAATTTTTGCAAAGCTGTGCGAAACGTCTTTTCTGAAATTCCCAAAGTATTGAGGAACATTTTCTTGCATACTTTCTGCTTCTCATCATTTAATGGTAAGTAAAAGCAGTTGGTAAACTTCCGACGAGATTCTGTGGCAGTAGTTTTGCGTCCTACGGGCTTTTTTTCAACAAATCTCACTATATATTCTCTTTGCAAAGTTAGATCTGCTAATGAATAGAAATCCATAAATATATTTTCGCGTATTTGTTCATTAAAACGATAACAGTACAGGCCTTGCTTTGTGCAATTTTCTAAATTGCATAATGAACCAACCTTCCTTCCAGGAACTACTTTTTTTGTATATGTCGAAATATATTCTTGTCCTGCGTGTCGCAAAACCTTGGCTTCTTTGTATTTATTTTTTCTAACAGGTTTCGATCTTTCTTCCTCTCGGGAAACGCCATCTACTATAAAGTCTTCTGGGGCCAAATAACTGTCTTGTTGTGGTTCCAAAACTGTATTCTGCATTAAAATACTGGGTGAGTCGCGAGTGTCAGATAAGACCATAGTTGCATCAGAATCATTTGAAACATTCTCAATTTCGGTAATATCGAAATCAGCAAGCGAGGCTGGATTTTTTTTATGATCAGAACATGATTGCATATAAAGCACAGACGCAAAATGAATATCACACAGTAAACAAGAACAAGCAAAGCATGTCGTTAGTACAGGGTTAGTGCAGTTGGCATATTCACAAGTCTGCTGCATATCAGTTTGCCCAAAATCAAATTTTAAAGTTTCTGTTAACGTCAAGTCAGCTTCAAAGTTTAGATGATTTTCGCAGGTAGAGCAATTGTTGACAAAATGTTCATAACAAAGGAGACATGAACAACGATGGCATGCACTAAATACCTCATCAGTACAAATCGAAAACTGACAGCATTTTTGGTATTCATTCTGTATATCTATATAATTTTCATCAGTGCATACTGTATCATAAATTTTTTTTTCTGAATTGGTTAATGATAATTCATAGCTGGTATCCTGATTTTTTGATGTGGATATGTTATTGCTAACTAAAATATGATTAGAGCAGGAAGCGTCTTCTTGGTAATGTTCAGCGCACAAGAAACAAGCACATTCCGTACAAGTAGTCAAAATAGGATTATGATAGTTAATGTACTCGCAGCAATTTTGCACACGGTTTGCAGGAACATAAGTTGAAAGTGGTTCGTCTTCAGACGAAGAGTATTCTTTTGCTTCGACAACAGTTACTGTACCATACCACCATTTTCGTTCATACAACATTTTCACCTTTGTACCAAGTGTTATCTTCTGACCTTTTCTGATTGGAAATAATTCCCGTGTGTGTACAACATTTTGAGTGCCATCTTTCCATGTAACTAACACGTCCATCATTGAAAAACCATCCCACAGAAAGTTAAGTAGATAGTAGGTATCTGTAAAGAATAATTTAACCGTAAATAAGAAAATTAATTACACACTGTCACATTTAGGAATAGTTAAACACTGACATTGTAACTTGCATATTATTTAAACTATGGTTTAGGTAACAAAACATTGCAATAACAAATAAATAACTTTTCTAAAATTTTAACCTAAAATATTAATTCATCTTTTAGGTAACTATGCGTTTAAAAGCAATAGGTACATTACTGTAAAATAACCTTGTGATTTGTATAAAACACAAATAAAAGTAACTCTTAAAATAAGTATTCATTCACTTTGAAGACAGAATTTTATTAATTTTAATATTCGTAAACAAACAATGCACCTTATTAACTTGCAACTAACTTCGCTCGACTGCTTAAGCTTAACACGTCTTGACCTGTCATTGTTTCACTCGCGTAATCACGTTAGATAGGTTACGCCTCTTCGTGAAAAAAAAATTGCATGGGAACAGGTAAGAATAGGCGTAACTGGTGGATACGACTATTCGTGATTTTTAAATTGGGATGAATAGCAGATAGGGCTTTTCGTAATTGTTTGTAAATCTGTTTCCGGTGTGTTTTAAATTACGCCCTTTCGTGACGCTATAAAACTTGCCTTATAGATTACGATGGTGGAGATAACTAAAAATCGAATATTTGTGGGATACGCCCCTTCGTGATTCGACCGACGACTGGTACCATAGTTAAATGCAATATTATTTATAAAAAGTTTATAAAACCAAATTTGTTAATTGTCGATTAAGATTATATAATCACTATAATATATAATAGGTATTATATAATATATAATCACTATGTTTAAGAGACAACATTTAATTATTCCCCCCATCCACGAATATGGAGTATATTTTAAAAAAATACTAGCATCGCGTGGACTTATACTTCGACAGAAGGGAACGCCTGCGTATGGCTACTACCCTCCGATTCGCCGTTAGCCCGTGTTGAGTAGGACATAACACAGACTGAATTAAACCAATCTTGCTACATCCACATCTGTTAACATCCTTATCATTTTACTGCATATAAAGCGGAACTAAGTCTTCTTGACAAGGCCTCAATATGAGGTCCCCATTGTAGTCGAGAGTGTAATTGTAATACCGAGAAAGACGAATTTCCTTACCCAATATTTTATAGTTAAACTTAATTATAAGTAGTAATATAGTATTAGTAGCATTTCGTTTTGTTGGCATTCGAAAATTCGTTGTTATGTAGTTACATTTTAAAGAACCTACTTTTTTAAGAAGACTAAAAAGATAAGACATGAGATATGTATGTGGTAGAGCCATGCTGCAGCTACATATATATTAGTATAATCGTTGTAGCACGAATGGGTCGGCTTGACAGGGGAAGGACCACGCTCTCACAGAATACCAGCGTAAAATAGCAGCTTAACACTAACACACACATTTTGATTCGCAAACGAGGGTAGATGTAGATGTTTATGGTTACCTTACCATGTTTATACTTACCATCAGGTGGACTGTGTGCTCGTTTGTCGCGGTATCCTATTTAAGAAAAAGACAAAAATTAAAAAATATAAGTAGACTATTTTATTTTATTAGACGTTATCCAAACTTATAAAAACAACATATGTAGCAAAATTCCGGTTTAAGAATTTTTAAGCAACATGTAACACGTTCCGGATTTTCAAAATGATAAACGTCCGAGTTTATCTATAGTAAAGAAAGTGCACAACACAGGTTAATAGATCCGAAGTAAGCTAGTTCACAAGAACACACGCTTGTGCATGCAAAATAGTCGTCTGCTATATCGGATTCTCTGATCGGCTCGGAAAAATACGAACGGTAATTTTACCGTGTTGCATAAGCGGCCTTGGACGGTATATATTTTCCTTTTTAATTAACATCATTCATTCATTACAGCTTCAAAAGTCCTCAGCTGAACATAGGCCTACCCCAAAATCACAATTTTAAGGTCAGCTGATTCCCCGCCCGTGTAGGTATTTACTATTTACACCGTCCCGCGCAAATATGCTAGGGGTTGTTACAAAATTGGGACTAAAATAATTTAGGATATTAGACTCATCATTTATTAACATTAAGTACATTGTACATACCTATAAGTTAAAAACATTTATGAAACAAGACCATTTTTTGTAAAATAATTTTCGTGACACTAGATTTTTTCAGTTTTCGATTGTTAAATTCAATTATGTAGTGTACTCGAATTCGGATTAAACAATTTTATTAAAAAAAAGAGATAAACTTAAGCATGGCTGTAATTTGAGTTCAACTTTATTTAGTAACTCGTATAATTATAACAGTAATCCACCATTATAGGTATTATATTTTTCGAAAACGGTACTAAAAATTTGTTAATTACGAGGGCTGCACTAAAAGTATCGGGAATGGAATATTTCCACTGTTCCTGTCATATTAAAATCTTTTTAATTGAAAACTCCTTGGTTTTAAAAATCGAATACCATTTATTTATTTAAAGAAAGATTCTCGGTCTTGTCACAAAGTTTTGTCAAACTTGTTTAGTCGTTGAGAAAATGGAATTGACTCGAAAAAAATTCAAGAGCGATGATTTATTATGACTTTCGAAGTGGTTTAACACAAAAACAGTGTGTTGACCGGATGATTTGTGCATTTGGTGATGAAGCCCCATCCAAAATCACAATTTATCGCTGGTTTGCTGAATTTCAACGTGGACGTGTCAAGCTCAGTGATGATCCCCGTCAAGGTCGTCCAAAAACTGCAGTCACCCAAGAAAACGTTGATGCTGTGCGTAAGCTGATTGAGGAAGATCGACATGTGACATACCGCGAAATTCAGGCAACTTTAGACATTGGCATGAGTCAAATACAAATAATCTTGCATGAACAATTAGGTGTAAAAAAGTTGTTTTCCCGATGGATACCGCATTCGCTCTGTGAAGAGCAAAAAGCGGCTCGCGTTACTTGGTGCGTCAGAACTCTCGAAAGATTCCACGCAGGGTCCTCAAATGCTGTATACAACATCGTATCAGGTGACTAATCCTGGATATACGCGTACGAACCCGAAACAAAAAACCAGTCACGATTTTGGGTGTTCGAAAATGAGTTAAAGCCAACAAAAATTGTTCGTTCACGGAGTGTTGCAAAAAAAATGGTGGCCACGTTTGTCTCCAAAACCGGTCATGTTACGACTATTCCTCTTAGGGACAAAGAACGGTTAATGCAGAATGGTATGCTAGCATTTGTTTGCCACAGGTCGTTTCTGAACTCCGTAAAGAGAACTGCAACCGCCGCATCATCCTCCATCACGACAATGCGAGTTCTCACACCGCACACAGAACAAAAGAGTTTTTAGAGCAAGAAAACATTGAATTATTAGACCATCCGCCGTACAGCCCCGACCTAAGCCCTAATAATTTCTATACTTTCCCTAAAATAAAGAATAAATTGTGTGGACAGAGATTTTCATCACCCGAAGAAGCTGTGGACGCCTACAAAACGGCCATTTTGGAGACCTCAACTTCCGAATGGAATGATTGCTTCAATGATTGGTTCCATCGTATGGAAAAATGTGTCAAATTTCGCGGAGAATACTTGGAAAAGCAATAAATGCATTTTTAAATAGAAATGTTGTGTCACTTCCTTGATTCCCAAAATTTTCAGTGCCGCCTCGTATGTAGTTTAAAACACGCTCGGGTCAACCTCATGTACAGCAGCATCAGTGGAGGCGTGACTATAATATGCTACTGTGCTAGTGCACTGCGCTGACACACGGTCGCGCCGCCCTCTCCCCCGCAAGGCCCCCGCCGTTGCTCTGCACATGTACATTCGTTTCACAACTGTTATACTCTCTTATACTGTGCCCAAATGTCTAAATGGGTATGTCATAGTTATCACGCATGACAGGCAGGTTCACATCCGCAATTTGTTTATTATTTTGATAAAATCAAGAAAATGCTACTGCCCTGACTGCTGATGCCCCTGTTTCATTTCCCTCTGTCGCCTCTTACGTCACTCACGAGATGATGATGACGTAATTTCTCTTAAGTCGTCACTACACGGCTTTCTAAACACAGTTGCCAATATTCCTGACTATAGAATTGTGGTTCTGGGTTCAGATCGAAATTATAGCCAATATAAATGTTACACAAAAATTTAAGATTGCTGATTGATTAATGGTCTTAACAACTTCCAATATCTCAATAAAAATAAAGTTAAAAGTGTAATTATACATTTTTTTAATAGACTATAACAACAATAATATAGCTGTAAGTATAGTATTACAAAATTAATTGCGTAGTGTTAGGCGGACCTAAGGTCTTTGAGATATTATCTGTTCCCTGTATCGGGCAAATCACTTGCAGAATCTTCTTGATTCCTCAATGTAATGTCGCTGAAATTTAATCAAAATATTAATTAAAAAATTCTGTAAGTAAAACAAAATATGAATCTATGATTAGTTTAACTATATTTGGTAGAGCCATGCTGCAGCTATATTAGTAGTATAGGTATAGCACGAATGAGTCGGCTCGACCGGGGAAGGACCACGCTCTCACAGAATACCAGCGTAAAATAGCAGCTTAACACTGCTGTTTTTCGTATGGTAAGTGTAGATAACCGGAGACCCTTTTTACTGGAAAAGAGGCATTCCATCTTAATCCTCACAGGTGTCAACGCATCTGCATTTTGACTCTTTATTAAGGATAGATGTCTATGGATCACAGCAACCACTTACAATCAGGTGGAGTGTGTGATTGTTTGTCACCCTTATCCTATAAAAAGTCTGATTGATTTCAAATGCAGACATATTAAGAACCGATGACAACACAATAATTTCATGACTAAATAAAAAAAAAAATCATATGATATTTTTTTCATTCATTTGCCTCCCCAGTGGAGTACCTCATTATGCCCATGTGGATTTTGTATTGCCATAGTTGACACGCTTGACAGACGCCTTGACAACTACAGTTTTTTTTTAATTATTTTGTGTTGTTGTCAAGAAGAACCTGCTGCCCATCTGACTTCGTTTCTCTCTATCACCCTTACGAAACCTAAGAGATGTTATGGGATTAATGATACTCTTATGCCACCAGCTCACGGCGATATGTAAATGTGTTATATTAAAATACATAGCTATTTACATATTATTTTAAATTTTTTATTATACTCTATAAGCTTATAATTTAACATAAAATATTTTTTTTAATAAAACTGAAGTGAAGTAAAATTCATATTGTAAAAATTAGATTATTAATAAAAAGCAAAAAAGCTGATTTCAAGGAAATAAAAAGAATACAATAATTTTCATATAACTTCAGAAGTCGGTACTAAGACATAGTGTATAATATTATACAGGATTATTTTTCAAAGAGTACTCAAATTTTATATTTAAGTTCAAATATATAGATAAGGATATGCCGTTATTGCAGTTTTGGAAAATAAATAAAGCTTCTACTTTTATTTGAAATTATTAGATTTATGGGCAACAATCATGGACGTATAAAAAAGGCGGACTGAATTTTGTTAAGAAAAGACTGATGCACTGTATGTTAGCGTGCAATAAGGGTTGGTCATGTGAAACAAAATTTCCCAATTTTTTTTAAATAAAACAATCGATCAAAATATAATGTAACTTTGACACCATACTGATTATTATTACGTTACTGATAAAAATTAACGCAAATGAAGATAAAAAATTTAAGATTTAGATTTTGATTAAAATGGAATAATTCTAATTCGATCGCTTAAATAGACAGGTGCAATAAAAACGTATTTATTTAAATTAATTTTATTACAAACATTATATCATACAAGAATTATAATTATTAATTATATTATGTTATGGGAACGAAACATAATTATTATAAAACAACTATGCATATGTATGTAATCAAATCTTTAGGGAACAGAAAAGAACAAGATTTCATGTATGTATGAACGTTAATAAAATATAATAAGTGACGGAGATAATTAATTACGGCATTTAAGATACTAAAGCTCTTAAAATTAATATTTATTTATTTATTAATTTTTTTCTACCCCTGTCTTTACAGGCGTACCTAATACAACAATGTAGGCACATAAAACTATCTAATTTAATAAGGACAGAACACAACTTATCTACTATTATAACACAATACATATAATGTCACTTTTGTGAATGAACCCAAGGAACAGCAGAATAAATCTACACCCTGAGCTACTTTATTTAGAGTGTGCAGCACTCGGGTCAGTGGGGCCTCCTTGTATGAAATTACGGAAAAAAAATGATGAGCTAGATTCTTTTCACCATTGGTATGGAACCCAAAAATGAATAGAATCATTTTTATTCAATTCAGATTACAAGAATACTAATTGAAAGTCATTTAAGCTTTACAACTGGATCAGAAAAAACCACAGTCCTGGGAAGAACCGGCAAGAATTCCAGCAGAACCTTTTTAAATAAAATTAATTTACAATATATTATTTTACACAATTAGTACGAAAACATTTAGAAACAGCATGGTAGCAATCACCTCATTCCCAGGGTTATCAATAATGTACTCTTTAGTAGTATAAAAAAAAATTTTGCCTAGTAAAAACGTTTTGACAGATAAGGTCTGCATATTTTCTGGGGCTCTGTTATAAAAGGGTATACATTGCCCCATGGACTCGAGTAACTGGTATAACTATCTTGTGCTTGTTCCTAGTATTTACATTCTGCATGTATGAAGTATTTTTTAAAACCCCGACTCGATTTTTAAGGCCAGGTTATACAATACGGTATTATATGATTTTCACGTTCGGGAATTGATACTTCTTGAAATAGTATATGCTTGAGAAAAATATGCGTATACATGAATTCCAGAGACACGTATGCCATAGCAATATAAAATACACAGGAAGGGAGAATAGTCGTCGCCTCGGTCAACATGCCGAACGAAGACACACCTCTCCCATGTGATCTCGTAAGACTAGCGAATTTCAGCGAGAGACTGAACTAGAGGTGATTGGTACAGACTCTAACGTGCATCATCCCCTCTGGAGAATGGAAAAACCTAATGAACGAGGTAAGGTGTTAATTGAATATCATTTTAGCTCTAACCTTTTTAAATACAGGTTCCGAACCAACCTTCATAAACAAACATTGTCAAACTATAATCGCCCTTACACTTGCAACAGAAGGAGCAGCTAAACTAATCACGGAATGGCATGTGTCGAGAGAGGCTTCATACTCAGACCATAGATGGATTTGTTTCATAATACAGGTTGATATCACCACTACACCACCATGGAGAAATACCTGCAAGACAGATAAAACAAAATACCTTAACAGGCTGACGTCTTTCCTCGCAGGTTTTGAGGGGACAAACACTATAGCAAATCAGTCGCTCCTAGAACAGGTAGCAGCTATTACTAAAGCCATGATGGATAAAATAGGAAACGCAAGGTAAGAAAAGCCTTAAATAGGGCCATGAATACTTCAATTGATCCTACATACAGAGCTAACTATTTCAGCATGCCGGGGTCACTCCCCAAAGTTGTTTGTAACATTAAAGGACTGTTGAACTTCTTCAGGGAATTTCATGGCTCAAATAATCACATTATTCCTACCTACATGCAAAATACACGCTTAGACATGGAGTTGCAGAAAACAGCCCATTTTAATCTAATCTAAAGGTATCATGTTGCTTGCTCTTTCCATGTTTTATATGACAGCAAAATCAATAAGGGGTCTGGACCTTATACATACTGTCAAAACATGCTCAGTTCTATTCACATTAGTTAATAAACAAGGGATTATTCAAGTACAGACTCATGGTTATTATAAGTAGCAGACATTTAATTAATTACCTTAAAGTATGGGCAATTTCTGAGATAAGATCTTCCTCAGAAGCATTAGAATTTAAGTCTTCAGATACTAGAATTTCTTGACTGTTTTCAGTATTGTCAGAATGTTCTCTATGTAATTCTGCCTCTATTTCTCCTCCTGGATTTTCACTGTTTGTTTTAATTCCAGCAATACCTGAAAAAATATGTATTTGTTTTAATATAATTTAATGTATAGTAAACAGTTCAAAAATGTATTAAAAATCATAGTATCAAAACAAATCTGTCTACACATGGTACAGACAGCCCAAAGTCTAAGGGAAGACAATGTTGGTATTGCAATGCTCTACTTGTCCTATAATTCGCATTTCTTACCCTCCACGATTTATGTTTGTGTGCCTGAGAAGGACAGTTATCCTGTCCTGACTCTAGGAAAAGAAGAATAATTCTGTGTTGACAAGGATACCATTGCATGTGTGGATTGAGTTATTGTAAAACAGACAGATTAGAATGGGTCGCAGTAAAGCTTAAATTGTTGACCACTCTCAATTGTCTACTTTAAGTTGTTAACTCAAGACAAGCAGATCTCTGTGCTTCCACTTATTGTTACTACCACATACATATAACCACATTAAATCATTACCCAAAAGACAATCAAATTTAGAACTGTAATATTTTAATAAAATTCATACCTTTAGAAGGTAGAGCAGGAGTGTCTCTTCGAACATGACGACGTCTTGTTTGATCATTTTGGCGAACTTGCAAGTTTTTTTCAAAATCTACATAATATAAGGCTCCAGCTAGTAGGAGCTTACATTGTTTTTCCCCTCTGATAAAAGCAGATTCCAGATCACAATTACTCCTTTCATCATATTTCCACCAGCCTGTGAATCAGAGGAAAAACTATAGAAAGATAAATTTGTAAATAAACAACTAACAGAACAAAATATAACTAAACTTATACCATTTCTTCCTTCATAATACCACTGATAATCATGATTCCTGCAATCTGTTGAATTTTCTTCACATGGTATGTTGCCCAACAATACTGGATTATTTAAATAATCGTGAGGTATCTCAGTACGACACATGGCACATTTCTTGCTTTGTATTGCAATGCCCTGTTAATTAATAAAAACAAATATCCATTGAAAAATTAATTAATAATCTTGGGTGGTTTTATGACCACTAAACTTTTTACACAATAGAGCCATGCTGCAACTTATAGTTTTAAGCATAAATAGACTGGTTTGATTGGGGAAGAACCCTCTCTCTCTACCTCATATTCACTTAGAATAACCGCATAAGAGAGCAACACAACTTACTACAACAACAAGACAAATTACTGCATTTTTACCGAAAACTAATCATTTCATCTAAATTATCAGAGGTGGCTATGCATTGTATTTTAATTCTCAATCGTGTCTATTTTTAACACTTACTTTACCACCAACATAAATGCTAGAAGATTAATTTCTTTATTTGATGACATATGTACCTACATAATACATTGCTGTCTGTTATAAACAATTTAATTTCTCTGTGTGTAATATATCCATTGTTTAAACATTATTGCTACAAAATATAGAATGCAAGTAATATTAAATATTAAGACTTCTTACCTTCACACATAAAAAGCAAAATATATGTCCACAGGGAAGTTTTGTAGGATAATTAAATTTTTCTAAACAAACACCACAAGCTTGTTCTGCAAAATTATGAATGATAATGACACAATTCTAATAATATGTTAGGCTGAAAAATTAAAGGCTTTAAACCAGAGGTCTTTACCATTAATACAAAATGTATTTTTTAATAACAATATTAAAAAATACATTTGATGTTAATATCTGAATATTTTAGGCGTTAATTAGATCGCATGATCGCAAACATTAAATGATATTTAATTAAGAAAAAATCCAGTTCACTTTTTATTTTGAAAACAAAACGCATATCGCTTTAGTGTACCTTACCTTGAAGTTCATCTTGAACGTCAACCATTATTAAAATTCCTTACTATTTACAAACTAATATAATAAGAAATTAGGAAATGAAGTATTTTAACGTATACGTTGCAAGTGGTTTCTGTATGTATTAAATTTTAATTTCGTGTATATACAATGTACTCTGTGGTATTCAAATAATAGAAATAAATCTGTCAATTTTGAAATTTTTTTTATAGTTCACTATAGACTATAGGGATGGCGTGGTGTATAATCGTTAATGAATCTGTTCGATTATTATTCTCATAGAACTTGCAATCGATAGTTGCATGATCATGCTGTATGGATTTGAAATTTTGAACAATATCTTATCTTTTGAATAAATAATAAATTGTTAATATGATAATAAAATTCCTCCCACAATAACGATTTCGCGTCTTGCATATTTTTATTTGGTCAGTCAGATTATTTAGTAGAACAGGTCCAAGTCCAAATAATTTGTGTGAAAGGGCTTAGTGTGAAATAATACAGAGAATTGTAGCTTAAAGTTATTTAGTATTAAAATAATGGTGCACAACCTAAATCAAGTTAATTATTATCATCATCACTAGGCTCTAAAGGCAATAAAGTCAGCATTTCCTTAGCCGTAAAATGACCTAAAAAAACATTTTTTTTAAGTATCTATATATTATGTAGTAGGTGTAGGTACTAGGTATAATGACAAAAAAACAAACTTTTGATGTGAGCCCAAATCCTTTCGATAGCATTGTAATGGCAATGATATGGTGGCAATCTAAGCACTGTATGGCCATGTTGTTCAGTGATTTTATCTAAAATTTAGGTTGGCTTTCTGGGTTTGTTTTCTTTTACTAATCGGACCAATTCGTGTTTCAACATATTTTTATTGGCTTCAATGCTTTGTAGCCAAGATATAAGCTCCTGTTTTTTGCTGCTTGATGTTGGTGCTTTGTCCTTTTGTAAGGAATGGTACGGCGCATTATCCACAATAATCATTTGTGGTTCATGAAGTTTTTCCAGGAGTGTTAAAAACCACTCTTTGAACTTTTCGAAATTCATCTCTCGTCATGATATTCTGTAGTCTTTGTTAATTTAAAAGCCAACAAATAATTGGGTCGAAGCCGTTTTCTGTCCCTGCGTGCGCAATTATCAGGCGTTATCCTTTGCCTTCGGGCACTTTGGTGACTGTTTGTGCCGTGTCATCGGTCCACGCCTTCGGTAAAGTGTGGTTTGCATTAGGCCACATCTCGTCCAGAAATTTGAAAAGACTTTTTTTATATTCTACTTAGCCAGCGCTTATCTACGATCCCACCTGATGGTAAGTGGTGATGTAGCCTAAGATGGTGAAGCGCAATGACTTAACAAAAACCTATTCACTCTTGCCTTGACGACACCCACACTGTAATTGGATGGAAAGACAGATGCAGGCAACTTATTCCACTCCTTTGCTGTACGCATGATGAACGACGTGGCGAACCGTTTGGTTCGAATGCGTGGTAAGTCAACAACGAAAGGGTGGAGACTGACCGAACGTCTGGTTGTCCGATGGTGGAAGGGAGAGGGTGGAATTAAATTATGTAATTCCTGCGCACACTCTACGAGATGCATCCTGTAGAAAACCGAAAGGCTGGCTACTTTACGTCTGTGTTCGAGGCTGGTAAGATTCGTTTTAACCAAATTCGGGTCACCAATAAGCCTCTTAGCACGCCTTTCCATTGAGTCCAAAGCTGCTAGGTGGCATTTACATTATGACATATTGACAGACTTTATCCCAATTTGAAATATGTTTGGTTTTTCTCAAAAAGTCCACCCGTGCCATGACAATATCTGTGCGCTTCATTATTATTTTTCTTCTATTGCATTTTTTATAAGTGAAGCCAATTTTGTGTATGGAAAATGACTGCAAACTTTTTTTATAGGATAAGGGTGATAAACGAACACACAGTCCACCTGATGGTAAGTGGTTACTGCGGCCCATAGACATCTACATCTACCCTCTATTACTAATCAAAGTGTAGATGCGTTGTCACCCGTGAGGACTAAGATGGAATGCCTCATTTCCAGTAAAAAGGGCCTCCGGCCACCTGCACTCACCAAGCGAAACGCAGAGGTAAACCTCTACTTCACGCTGGTTTTCTGTGAGGTCGTGATACCATCCCGGTTCAAGTCGGCCCATCCGTGCGACAGCAAAAGCTGCCGCGTGGCTCTACCACTGCCTTTAAATAAATCAGAGTCTTTAAGGGATACTATTAATTTTCTTAGTGTTGGATATTCAGCACGTCTATAATACGCGTATACATGGTTGCATATTGCGTCGGCATCAAAGTCATCAATCGAAGTGATACTCGAAACACCCCTTCTTTTCTTAGTCCTATATTCTACATCTACCCGTTTGTTTGACATCTCCAAATATTTAGCTATAATTTGAACTGAATCTTACGTAGGGTTGTTCTTAGAATAAGAATCCTCTAATAGAAAGAAATCCTAGAATATAGGAATATTAGCTCGGTAACATGATTAATTAATTCGTACTTAAAATTGCAATTCGTTCAGAGCGCGGGCAAACTGCTATCTCACTCGCCATTGTTAGTTGACTGTGTAGTTTGTGAATGCTGACTAGATCGATCTGACGACGCACATCACTCAATTTTTTAACTCAATCTTTGAATCGATTTGACTCGTGCAGCCATTAAACCGATTTGAACCGTGTTGGTAAGTCGAGTGGTCACGTCGCAAGTCTGTCATTACCTTATTGAAATTGTGCGTAGTGCATATACTCATTTGTATTTGTAACTTTTCTTCATAGAATTCATTAAAAAGTCTTAATTAACCATATTCCACTCTTAACTTTATTGATTTGATATCCAGTATCGGCGCTCTCTGTTTTTGCTTAAAAGTTACACACGTAAACCGCATTCTGCATCATTTTCCTGTGATGAACTGTTGAGGCTATCTAGCAAAACAATATTCATTTTATTTGTAAACGACGTAACGTAAACGTACGGTATAATCACAGAACACAATTACTCTCTACCGAGAGTAGAACGCCAACTGCATACTAAAAAAAGGAAACACGTGTATATGAGTGTACACTACAAGCGCCACGGTGGGCGCCCATATAAAACTTTTAGCAAGAATTTCAAACTCTTGTATTCTGTAACTTAAACTTTTTCTTTATAAGTAAATTCGAGTAATTTTGGCTCGAGCCTCACAAACCTATTAGGTAAATTCCCATAAATTTGAGAGCTTGCACCAAAATTACTCGAATTTACTTAAGAGGAGTATATGGGATAAAATAAAACTAAAAATCGGTATAGTTATGTAATTTTGTTTTTTGGAAGACATATTGTTTTATACACTATATATTATTATTGATGTTTTTTATTGCTTTTGCAGATAATATTTCAACGCGTAATATTGATATATAACAAATGTTATTGTGAGAGTTATTATTCACATAACATTAACGTAAATTTAAATGAGCAAAATTCTCACAGTGAAACTTAACTCGACCCAAATACATGATCTGAAACAGATAAAATACGAGTCAATTTAGTAATAATCCTTACAAATAATGATCAATAAATTCAAAATGCTTAAAGGTTTACCACAATATTGTCATAAATGTTTGTTTCTATTTTAGGAAACCTGCGGATTGATAAGATTATTTTTTGCTTTTTGTTTGAACAACACATATCTTACTTTCGATTCTGATCACACATCGTGTATAAAATTTTAAAATAATTAATAAATTTATAGTCAATACACACACAATTGCGAGAAAATACCTACAAATGAAATTGAAGTATTTTGAACCGATAATAATTAAATTTAAGCAAAAATCAATAATAAATCTAACTATTGTGGGCTGAAGTTTGAAACTAATTACCGATTTAATATACTTTTTTATTTTCAACACTATCTTACACTTGTATCACCTTTTATATGAGTTACATATCCGTAAAATATAATAATCATTTAGTTTGAAAATTATTATGAAATTACTGAAATTAATGAAAACTTATTCATTCGTTATCTTACGAATGAGATGGATAATGACTATGTATTCGTTTGAATTATATTTTATGTCTGCAAATATTCTATTAAAATTATGTTACTACTTACGAATACTTAATAATAACAACGTCATAACATTATATATTCAATTACGACAAATGTTGTTTACCTATTATTTGCGGTGCATTCAACGTTTGAGTTCAAATGAATATAGGTGTACTTATAACATGTGGTAATTTAAGATATTGGCGCTATTTACGTAAGTTTGAAATGCATTATGTTATGTTCGAACATTTCTGTTGAACTAAAATCGATCTGCACGATTAAAATTATAACTTATTCGTATAAAATTATCATCTTATATGCGAAGGGCATATTCTTTTAATTTTGTATATGCTTTCTTTTAATACATGTTTTCATGTAAAGTGCGTTAACAAAAACAAACATTCTGTTTGGTTAAAATTCTACGCTCAAGTTTAAAAGAAACGGTTCATATTTACCAGTACTGGCTGAAAATTAATGCTTACATTGAGTTATATGTAGTACGTACCAGAGAAGCCATTCCGAACATAGACTATGTTCAACTGAACTGTAGTGCAATCCATACAAACTAAATATTGCGTAAATTGAAGATTTGTGAATTCCATAAAATTATTATTATTACATTTTATTTAGAAATATAATATGTTTGTTTAGATTAAATTAAGATATTTTATATTAAATTCTTATATTTATCTATACAAATAAATAAAATTGAAGTGTCTGTTTGTAATATTAAAATAACAGCTTTTTATTAAATGCATATGAAAGTATATACGGTACTTATAACAAAAACACAATTTTTAAAATTTTTGTCTGTCTGTCTGTCGGTCTATCTGTCTGTCTGTTTGTTCCGGCTAATCTCCGAAACGGCTGGAC
Organism: Parnassius glacialis; assembly: GCA_033319125.1. Lineage (NCBI taxonomy): Eukaryota > Metazoa > Arthropoda > Insecta > Lepidoptera > Papilionidae > Parnassius > Parnassius glacialis. The sequence continues at coordinate 25,080,895 of JAVANC010000018.1, forward strand.
CGATTTCGACGGGGCTTTCACTGGCAGATAGCTGATGTTATAAGGAGTAACTTAGGCTACTTATATTTTAGAAAAAGAATTAGGGTTTGGCGCAACATAATTAAAACCCTAAATTACACGCGGGCGAAGTCGCGGTGAACAGCTAGTTTTATATAAATATCTTATATTATATCAAATTAAAGTCTTCGCCCATGCGCGACTACTACTCCCGCGCATGCGCGAAGACATAGAGTAGGACACAATTTTTGTTTGGAATGGCTTCTCTAGTACGTAATACATATAACTCAATGTTTATATACAAAATTTGATTCAAGATTTTTAACATTATATATAATATTTAAACACTTTTCCTAAATGAAATTATTTTTTTAAAATTATATACATTATTTCATAGTGCGCCTAGGTATGAGAGTAATTTTATGCATTATTACATCTGTCAGAAATATTTGTGTACTCCGTTTATTACTAAATGTTCCTCAGATAACTCTTTATTACTCTTATCATGTTCATAACCCACATTCCTAAACTATTATAGACAATTACTTATATAATTCGTTTTGTTCGAGACAAATTATTTCTATATGTACCTGTAAAACTAAGCAATTTTTACGGAGTCACTTACGAGCGATAATTTTTTATATCTTAATAACAAAAACGAGTTTAGTTTCATCTCAAATTACACTAAGATATATGTTATTGATTGATCATAATGAATAATACATGCTTGAGTATATTTTACCATAATTTAAAATTAAAAATTTTGTACAGCCGACTTCAATACTAGTTTTTTAAGAATAACTCAAAACCTATTGGTCTGACCTTGATCAAATTCATATGTGACCACACGAGAACTATCAGCTTTCATATAAAAAAAGAATCATCGAAATCGGTTCACCCAGTACAAAGTTATGAGGTAACACACATAAAAAAAACATACCTACAGTCGAATTGAGTACCGTCTCCTTTTTGAAAGTCGGCAGAAAATACACGAGGTCTCCGTACCAAAACCTTAGAAGTTTATAGGAAATTAAATATAATAAATTTGTCATAGTTATTATTACAGAGACCTGGCTTCACGATGGTATTTTAGATGGTGAACTCAGTGACTCTGGATATGATATTTTTCGATTGGACCGTGATCTAACCTCCACGAACACATCTCGGGGTGGGGGTCATGATTCTAGTGCGAAGGGATCTCGAAGCATTTACCATTAATGATATTGGGGTTGTACTACCGACAGAAATGATATGGGTTACCCTACATGCTAAATCTGTCGTGGGCTTTAATTTACATTTAGCTGCTATTTATGTATCGCCCAATAATCAGTTACCTTTTGTCATTGAAAGTGTAGTACAGAGCGTTTCACAAGTTTATGCATCACATAATAATGACAACTTTTTGATAGTACGCGATTTCAATTTATCATTATCCAATGGACTTTTCAACTAGGGTCAATACATTCAAAGAGGGGCTCGATAGCAATTCAAAATGCAGGTAAATTACTTTTGGAAGACTTTAATCTGCTGGGATTAGAACATTGTAATTTTATAAAAAAAATCACTATGGCACCGCAATACCCTTGACCTGGTATTTAGTAACTTTTCGGCATGGTATAAACTCTTGCAACTCATTAGTAAATGAAGATCGCGCTCATCCTAGCCTCTTAATTGACGCCTCGAACATAATATCAGTACGCGCTTTTATAGAACAAATGTATGTGTTTGAGCGTAATTTTCATAAATGTAATTATGAAAACATGATAAAATCTTTAAAAAAGTTTAATTGGTGCAAGCTATTTAACTCTTGCGAATCAGTAGACTACGCTGTTAATTGTGTTACCTCAGAATTACACACGTGTATAAACTTATATTTTCCCGAACGTAAGGTTAATATAAGTAACAAAAGTTATTCTTTGTGGTATAACAATAGCCTAATTAGAATACTAAAAGAAAAGTCAAAAATGCATAAGAAATGGAAACGTTTCGGGAATGAGCTAGATTGTCGGAAGTTTTCCGTATTAAAAACAAGAGCAAAACGAGTTGAACATAATCTTTACAACCAATATATAACTCATCTTCAAAATCAAATAAAAGTTTGTCCCAAAAAAATGTGGCAATACGTAAAATCCAAAATAGGTAAATTTAACTATTCTAAGGCTGGCCACATATATACGGAATTCCGTTTCGTGATTCCGTTTCGGATTCCCGAATGGGGATTCCGTGAATACACCACACACATACGTTTTTTTCCGTTCGGAATAACAAGGGTCAGTTGAGAGACGTTAGCCATTGAGTCTAGACATTCTGCCAGCGAATAATGACGACGATTTTCTAATTGCGATTCCATTGTTGCTGTATCATTCTTACTAGGTGCATCCCCTTATCACCCTAAGCTTGCAATATTTTTTTATAGGGTAGGGTGACAAACGAGCACACAGTCCACCTGATGGTAAGCTGTGGCTCATAGAAATCTACATTTATCCCCGTTTGCTAATCAAAATGTAGATGCGTTGTCATCCGTGAGGATTAAGATGGAATGCCTTTTTCCAGTAAAAAGGGTCTCCGGTTCTCTACACTCACTGTTATACGAAACACATCAGTGTTAAGCTGCTATTTTACGCTGGTATTCTGTGAGAGCGTGGTCCTTCCCTGGTCGAGCCGACCCATTCGTGCTACAACTATACTTCTAATATAGCTGCAGCATGGCTCTACCACGTATAAATTATTATGTAGAAAGATCGATCTATCCAGAGATATTTTTTAAATATTTATATCTGTAAGTTCTTTCGACGAATTATTAATAAAATAAGATGAAAGGTTACGAAAAGCTATACACCTACAAGATTAAATGTAAAAACCTACATAAACACACCTACTCGCTTCGGTCGTGCGACGAACACTGAGCTAGGCATGTCGATCTAAAATCGATTAATTGAAAAATCGATTTTCTAGAGTAAAATAATCGATTTTTCAGATCGATTTGGAACACCACATCGATTCGATGAATCGATCCAAAAACCCCTCGAATCGGACCGATTCATCTCATTCAAGAATTAGCGATAAAGTTCGTAAACTAGCTGCGGTATCTTAGTTTCTAATTTTTTGTTGGCGGACGCAAAAACAATCGGTCGTACTTGGTTCATAATTTGAACGCATAAAATAAATATTTACGAAATTGGTAAGAGAATCGTACCGGACTAATAAGGAGAAAGGAACCCTACCATCTAGTAAAATACTGATGTAGAAGACCAACACATTGACACAACATGAAGAGCTATTTTTCACGTAACGGATTCAGCCTATTTGTTTATACCTAAACCAGTAAAGAACACGTGGTGGTTATCTTATAGTGTTAGCCGGCCTAAACCGTTAACCTACAGTTTGGAAGCATAATTATTACGCATAGAATACTAAAGTCCTTTTCATGAAAGAAGTCCCGCGGTGATTTTTGGAACTAAATTTGACAGGTCGGCCATGTTGTCGTTCGTCGATGTTATCAAGTTCGTTTGTTGTGGTAGATTTTTGTGAGTTTTTAACTAGCTTAGTGCATTTTAAAGATTGTTTACAATGCCAAAAGTTGTAAAAAGTTCGGCTCGAGAAATGATATTGAAGGTGAAAGAATTCTGTGAAGCTGAACAAAAGAATCAAGGTGTTTTAATACCACTTAACAATGTTCGGAAGAGAATGGCCGCCATAACAGGTACTTGCCATATAATAATTTTTTGCTGTATTGATGGGACTTTTATGATATAAATGCGTTTTGGGACAAAATTGAACAAATACATAACGTGATGAAATTAGGTAACCGAAATTAAAACATATATTACATAGTACATAAGCATTATAAACTTAGTGACTATTATTTTTAATTGTTCATTCTTTAATTGCAGGTGTGTCAGAGAAAACTGTAACAAGAATTACAAAAGAAGGTATAACAGCGGCGAGTACTTCGAAAAACATTGTCACCCCGGGGAAGAGTCGCCCGCATCCGAAAAAGTTCGACTTAGACGGGTTCGATTTGTGCGCTATCCGGCAAAAAATTCACAGTTTTTACGTTGTGCATAAAGAATTACCAACTTTGGCTAAATTACGGGCAGCTCTGAGAGAAGACATCAATTTTCAGGGAAGCATCACAACATTGCACAGGATATTAAATAGGATTGGTTTCAAGTACAAGCGATGTCAATCCAGACGCAAACTACTTATGGAACGTCACGACATTACCGCATGGCGTGCAAGATATTTGGATAAAATACGAATAAATCGCACTGTGGAAAAATGACCCGTTGTATACTTAGATGAGACCTATATACACAATACTTATCATAAAAAAAGTTGTTGGCAGAGTGAGGAGGAGCCAGGAATGTTCGTCTCAGAGTTATCAGGGAGTTGCTGGATAATCGCTCATGCGGGAACAAAAGATGGATTCATAAATGGTGCATTATTAATGTTTAAATCCCAATCAAAGTCCTCAGATTACCACGATGACATGAACTCTGCAAATTTCTTAAAATGGGTGACGGAAAAATTAATACCTAATCTACCTGAAAGGTCGCTTGTGGTAATGGACAATGCTCCTTACCATTGCACTCAATTAAACAAAGCCCCTTCAATGTCAAATATAAAAAGTAGTATGCAGGAATGGCTCCGGCAAAAGGGTATATATTTTGAAGACACCTGGAGAAAAGCTGTGCTGTTTGAGCTAATCAAACAAAATAAAGGTCCAGCGACATTTGCAGTGGATTAATTATTAACAGCTCACGGACACGAAGTATTAAGGTTGCCGCCTTACCATTGCGACCTCAAGCCGGCGGAGAAAATCTGGAGCCTTGTAAAAAGAAAGGTGGCGGATAAGAATGTGGCACAAGATCCAAAATAAATTGTAAAATTAACTGTAGACGCATTTGAGTCTATTGCGGCGGAAGATTGGACAGCTCAGTGCACGCATGTCGAACATTTAGAGGAGGAATATTTAAAAAATGACGGCCTTATGGATGAAGAGATGGACCGAATAATTATATCTACGGCTAGTGATACTGAAACAGAATCTGATTCAGTTTCCATCCACTCTTCAGACAGTGATGTTCCTATGGCCGCTGATCACAATTATTCAATAAAACTGTGAATAAAAAATTGTAATGCTTTTCTTTACCCTATTTTCTCATCTTTTCCCTGTAAGTAGGTAGAACACCGCTTATAAAAGTAAATAAAAATATACTTTTTACATAACAGAAATATAGTAAATTATGTAAATGGACATTTTTATCAAAATTTATGTTTAAATAAACTTAAACTAGGAAATGTGGCATCCCACGTTTCACAGTACTGATCATGACCAAAAATCGTCTGCTTTTATTACTTTGTTTTTAGTTTCTCACCTAAACACTGAAACTATTTAATAATAACACGACACTTACAGAGTCATAATAACGTTAGTTAATTGGACTTATTGCATGAGTCATCCCATGAGTGGGTTGGTAGACATTTTGATAAAAATGCCCAAATATACATTTCACTTATCAGAAATATACATGTTTCACTAATCTGAACTATTGTTATAGTATTGGCTTGAGTAATGAAATTACAGCCTATCTAAAATGTATTTATTTCTTAATACAATTTAATAGTTTCATCGAAGTCTGCAGGAAATAATATTATTTGATAAATTACATAGGTAGTGAAAGAATGCGATTCAAGGTCACAAAAACATAATTAATCAAGCGGAATCACTTTCCACACGTAAGTTTTAGTTTATGTTTTCATATTAACTTAAAAACACACAAATAAAATGAAATAAAATATCGAATATTGCAAATTATGTTCAATGTTGCCACTTTTCTGCCTTTGCAATTTTCTCACATTACACTACTACGACTATATAATTTATGAAATAAGTTAACTTGTTAGCCCTGATTTTAAATATTTTGGAAATTGTAATAAAAACTATGTTTCAAACTTTATAAAAAGGAATTAATTATTCTTATTTTAGAATATTCTAGAGATCTATAGATCTATTAATTACATTTTATTACCTATTTTATATTAATAATTTTGCAGGGTACCTAAAGATGCAGCACACCGTAAGAAGTGGGTGGAAATAATACGATTGCTGAGAAAGCAGACTCACTGGGTGCCTTCGAAATCTACTCTCATTAGTTTTAAGCACTTCCGGGATCAAGACAAACTAGGACCAAAAAGCGATGGCGACCGTGTTTATGTAAGCGGATTAGTACGACAGATTAACACTATTTAGTATTATCTTAAAAATTTATTAATAACCACAGTTTTTGTAGTGAATGTCATGAGACCAAATTTAGGAGACAAAGACTTGCCGATGTTTTCTAAAATGATGCATATTTCAAACTCAGATCTTCTTGGTTAAGAAACCGAAACTTGATGTTTTTACTTGATTTATTTTTGGTTGATTTATCAGTGCAATAAAAGATACTTCGAAAAAAATATCTTTCATTTCATTAGTTATACTTCTATTCATCGGATAAGCAAAGATACATATTTAAAATAAAAACAAATAACTGCAGCTTAAAAAAAACTCCTTTTTATTGCTTATTTTTGGTTAAAATTTCAAATAGTAGGCAATACTAACCCTTCACTGCATATTTTGTGTGTCTATCTTTCCTACTAAATGTAAAGAGGCCAATATCATACCAATTCATAAAAAATCATCTAAATTTAAAATCGAAAATTATAGGCCAATTTACATTTTAAATAGTTTCAGTAAAATATTTGAAAAAAGTCGTGTATGATATCAAATCTACTGGTAGAGCCATGCTGCAGCTATATTAGTAATATAGTTGTAGCACGAATGGGTCGGCTCGACCGGCGAAGGACCACGCTCTCACAGAGTACGAGCGTAAAATGGCAGCTTGACACTGCTGTGTTTTGTATGGTGAGTGTAGAGAACCGGAGACCCATTTTGCTGGAAACGAGGCATTCCATCTTAGTCCTTACGGGTGACGACGCATCTGCATTTTGATTCTTTATTGAGGATAAATGTAGATGTCTATGGGTCACAGCAACCACTTATCATCAGGTGGACTGTGTGCTCGTTTGTCTTTGTTTGCATCCTAAAAAAAAATCTTATATCTTTTCATATGTTGTTTATTGTTTTTTTATTTTTGATATATTATAAACAATACGTATGATAAATCATTTATATGCACATGCGCGCGTACGCGTTAGTTTACTAGCTTCACCTTGTTAGCCTTATTTTTATTTGATATTATGTATTAAGAGTATGAGATACCATATAAGATTTATACAGGGAAACCTATAATTGGCTGTTATTATAATTGTATATTCATAAGAGCCGTTGGTTTTCTAAATAAATAAATAAATTATAAAATCTAAACACCAGATGTCAGTAGTTGACACGGAGGTAAAGTTTTTTGTTACACAATGTAATTTAATTGAGAAGTTGTTTTTTAACAAAAGTTTATCAGTTTTTAGAGTATTATACTCGTATTAATACACAAAAGAATGCGTCAGTGGTATGCTCTTTAATTTTTTCACATTTTTAACTTTTTTTAAATTTTCTACTTTTATGAATATCTGTGGTTTGGTTTATTATTTTTATTGTTAAACCAACTTTTCCCTTAAATGTAAGTCCCACTAATGAACATAACCTTCCGCTCATTTATGAGCAGGAGTTTCAGGGAAGCCGCCGCGGTGCAGCATCATCAAATTCATGTAGGCTGGAAATGAATGTAGAGGCTGGGGACGTGCTTCAGACGTGGTGGGTTACGTTAAGCGGCTCAAATTCATCAGTGTAAAGCTGTTTACTGATGATGAGGAAACTAGCACCGATTATCTTATCCAGAAGGTGTTTGTTACATGTAGACAAGTAGCGTAAATAATCATAAAAACTTACGTTTGTCACCTAGAAGGGTAGGCAGAGACTACGGACTTCCATTTGGCACGATCCTGACACACCTCTCTCGCCTTCTTTACGTCCATATACCTGCGCTCGTCGGTTAAGGGCACGCGTTTTCTGGCCCATCTTCAATATGTCGTCAATTCGGTCGATCTTTCGTTTAGGGCATCCCTTCCCGACTCTGCCGTTCACATCTGCATATAAATTTGCTTGGTCACACTTTCCTAGTTCATACTTTAATTTTTTGATTCTTTAGCGTAAATATATCGGAATCAAATACTTTATTTTCCTTCAAAAAAAATCTGTAGTATTCATACAATCCTTATAGACTTATGGATTATAAAATAAGAGGTAAACAAACAGATTTATTTATTTGTATCTTTAAACGAGCGATAATTTAATCCTCGTGAAGTGTCAAAAACATCGGTCGGAAAGGGGCGCCATTTTCGGCAGAATTAGTTCATTAAGGCCTTAAGGCTTTCACAAGCCCGAATGACCTTGACGAAACGGCGATCGCAGAGATTTTAGCCAACGTCAACACCGTCTAGCGAGCTAGCGACTACGTTCTGTATTACTTATAAAAGTGCAAAGATTAAGAGACTGCAGAGGTGACAATTATATAAGTGACATACTGCCACTGTTATGTTTGCGCAGCACTGAGAATTATGGCGCGGTTACGGATCTTCAATTATATTGCACGGTGTTCTGCTGTAGCTTTGTCCGGTAGGCATCACGAGCTATCAAGTGTTCAAGTTTCAAGGACGTAAGTTTTTATCATATATTATGTTAAATCGTATTTATTGTCGTAGCTCTGGGTCAAAGCGTTCGCTATAATTCTTTCCCGGGTTTGATCCCCGGCACCTCGAATGAAATTTGTAATTGCAATTTTCTTCAACACGCATTGGGGCAGCGCGGCGGGCATTTCTTTGCCCTAAAACCCTCTCAGAAATAAAAAAAGAGTCTTGTGCCCAGTAGAAGGACTTGTATAGCCTATTACTTTACTTTGTACCAATATTCATATTCGTTTCAGATACAGAAGGGTACCTTATGCTGACAAAAATATCATGTAGAGGCGACGAAAACGTAAAACATCTTTGTACCTAGATAAAATGTTCGAGAGATTGTCAGTCATGTCATACGCCACATTTTCTATAGAGCGTAGAACGTTGCAGATAGGGCAAAATAAAAAATAATACAAAATATTATGGGAATTATTTATTAATAATTTATACATTAAACAGCGTCATGATAATATATACATTTAACAGCGTCATGATGAGCAATCCATCTTGTCACTGAGAGTCTTTTGACGTATACGCCTACACTTTTAATTAAAGTTTCCCATTGGCGTGTGGATGATGAAAAGAACCTGTAAACTCTTTCTACTGTTCCGAAAAAAAGTTAAACTTGAATTAACGCTCCCTAAGTGAGTGCACTCCACATAGATTTAGCGAATGATTAACACAAGGCGTTTTTTACGTGGTAGAACTATGCTGCACCTATTTTTATTACTTACTACAAATTAATATTACTTACACACCCTCTTACACAAACCCATGCATTCAACATATTATGCACAAAGAGATACACCTTAATACACACTTTAACATTTTTCTTTTTATTAAAAATACATTTTGTTAAGATTAATTTTCACATTTTTTTTATACCTTCTATTTAAATTATACTAATGTTAGTTTGTTAATCTATATCTATACATATAATAAATCTGTAGAAAAGCTGTGTCTGTAATTGTAACATATTTTTGAAAAAACAAGTCCATATTACTAAATAAAGTGTGCTGAAGCTAAATTTGTGGTTTTTAGAATTTTTGTCTGTCTGTCTGTCTGTCTGTCTGTGTATTACCGATTCACGCAAAAACTACTGGACCAATTTCCATAAAATTTTATATGTAGGTAGTTAGTACCCCGGGTCAACTTATAGGCTACTTTTTATCAGATTACGAAATTTAAAAAAGAAGGTTAAGTATTTTTCTTCCTTTAGATGTTAATTTTCTATTATATATGATTGTTTTAGTTAATAGGCGGGATGACGGATGTTTTTAAAAGAAATATTATATTTGTAAATTTATTTTAATTTAGTTTTAACCTTTGCATAACAATTTGAAACTCCGCTGACGATATACGTTTTAATTATCAAAACAGCGCCATCCATCATCAAATGAAAAAAGCCTACATTTTGCCTTTAGTAACTAAGAAATTATATAAATAACTTACATTTATATGTTTAAATAATTACATTAATAAAATTATTTTAAAATCCTAAGTCTTAATTTAATCGTTATTTCATTTTAAAATTGCAATAATTAAAATTTAAAAAATAATAGATAAAATTGACATCTATTATCTAAAAACATCATGACATCATCTATCAAACGTATGAACATTTATATTATTTTGAACTAAAAAACATATCAATTTTCATACGTTTAATACTAAGTATATCTGTAAGTAAACTGATTAAAACTGGTCCGTCCTGCAATTATTGCAAAATTCTCATGAAATCATTATTTCGTGAAATGGTGTCATTTCATGATATTTATCACTTTTTGTTGACCATGTCATAATATAGCTTAGCCCATGGACGTATAAATAAGGCGGACTGAATCTCGCTATACAACTCAGCGAGGCACCCATAATAAGTCAGCTCGCGTGTACGTACAAGGGGTCACGCACACATTCACACTAATAATAAGTCTAGCGCCCGCCATTACGCAACAAACGTCGTCCGAGAGAAGTAGTGGGCGTAAGTAAAAACAAAAATCAATATGCCGTCTTGCGTCGTTAAATTTTGTAAAAATCATAGTGGTTTTATCAAAAAACATCAAGGAATCACCTTTCATAGGCGACTCAGTAATTATAATCACTTATTTGAGAATTTTATATCTTAAATTAAAATGCTATTTTTGGAACACAAAACATGAGTCACATGATCAGTGTTGTTAATTATATTTATAGGGAAAATTACCCGAAATTTGGGAAATTGCTATTTTTACCCACGTCGGCACGGATACGGTATATATGTGTGCCCAAAAACTTATTAAGGTTGTTTTATGTGTACTTTTTTGTTATATTTTTTCTGAAAAATTACCCGATCGATTACAATGCAGTTATATGCATTTTGTAGTAAGTTAATAATAGGATATCTGCCGGGTAGCATTGGTTATGATGCAATAAAAGAAAAACTAAATGCCAAAAATGCATTTCTGTCATAAATTAATAAATTTGAAAACTTTAGGAGGTTTACGTTTTCCATCTAACGATTTATTTAATATTTGTTGTACTTGCGAAATGGTTGTACGAAAGATTATTAAGGAAAACATTACAATGTACAATGGAAGACAACAAAAGTATATACTTACAAAAATATTAGAAAAGTTTATTGCCAATAGACGGCTCCGTGGCGTAGTGGCTTAGCAATGAGATGCAACGCTTGGGGCCGTGGGTTCGAATCCCGCACGGAACAAGTATTTGTATGGCCTACAAATAATTGTTGTGGGTCTGGATGTTTGTCCTTGTGCAACATATGTTTGTAAACTGCCTCCACAATACAGGAGAAAATCCCAGTGTGGGGGTAACGTTTTAAAAAAAATTACAGGGTTTTTGTAAGCTTGGAATTTGAGCACACATTTGCAGGGATAGAGCACAAGATAAGAATTATTAAATATATAGCAGAAAAATATTTGGCGATTTAATTTCACCATATTTCTAAATTAGATGGGATTTCAAGAACCTTCGAAAGTAAAAGACATTTTTTTAGAAAAATTATCCAACCAAAAGGTTTTTAACGTTGTTGTTTGTCATGAATATGATAAATTATGGTAATTATTTATGACTTATTGTCATAAATAATAACAAAGTTGGTAAAAAATTACCTCGCGTACATTCGCTCGATAAAATAAAATTATGTGTCTTACCTAGTTTCAAGAGCACCTCCCGCCCTCTCTCAATTACGTGCACTGTCCCCGTCACCACTAATCCCAGCACCACTACTCCCAACACCACTAAATTAGAAAAGACACACCACTAACGACAATACGACACGTGTTTCGCCTCTATACGAGGCATATTCAGGTGATGTAGACTCTGCGGTGGCTGACCGCTTCGAAGTGATGTGTCTTTCCTATTGTGGTGGTGTTGGGAGTAGTGGTGCTGGGATTAGTGGTGACGGGGATAGTGCACGCAATTGAGGGATGACGGGAGGTGCTCTTTAAACTAGGTAAGACACATCATTTTACTTTATCGAGCGGATGTACGCGAGATAATTTTTTACCAAATTTAATATGATGGATTTCCGCAAAGTAATGTCTGATTCTATTAATTATCATAAATAATAACTATAATTTACACTTGCAGAAAATTTAAATAAATAAATATATTAACTTTGGCCTCTCAGTATATTTACGGAAATTTAATGTATGTATTTGTATTTAGTGATGTATATTCTGTAAATACTAGGAACAAGCACAAGTTAGTTATACCAGATAATCGACTCAAAAGAATCAGTAATTCCTTCATGTATACGCTTTCATAACAAAGTCCCAGAAAATATGCAGGCCTTATCTATCAAAATTTAAAATTTTTAGCAAGCAAAAATTGTTTAGTAAGGATTATTAGGGTATACTACTGAAGAGTACATGACTGATAGTAACCTCTGAGAATGAGGTGATTGCTACCATGCTGTTTCTAAATGTTTTCATACTAATTCTAAAATAATATATTTTAAATTAATTTTATATAAAATTTTTTGGTTATCTATAATATGTTTATTTGTTATATATTTCGTTAAAAATATTTATAATATATTTCGTTCCAATAATATAACACAATTTTTGTATAATATAATGTTTGCAATAAAATTAATTTAAATGGAAATTGATTGACATAGAATAATTCGATTTCAATCAAAATCTAAATTTTAAATTCTTAGATTTTTTTTAATAGTCAAATGTATTATTTTTATTAGTAACGTAATAATAAATTAGTATTACATCAAAGTTTTGTTATATTTTGACAGATTATTTTATAAAAAAAATGGGGAAATTTTGTTTTACATGACAACCCTATATAACACGCAAACATGCTTGCACCGCCGCCATTACAGTGCATCAGTCCTTTCTTAACAAAATTCTGTCCGCCTTATTTATACGTCCATGGCTTAGCCAAACAAAGAATAGAGATCGTTTAACGATATCACTAACTTAACACAATATTGCTATTTCATGACAATATCTTCATATCGTCAAATAGTTTTTCACCGCTAGCGGCGCTGATAGCGTGTTTTTTTAACGGAAACAGATTTTTAACAGAATCAACATCACTTATTGCCTTTTTTATATAATAAATAAATGTTCCCGGTTTTGGGGTGGCTCTTGAGCCTTCTTTCTTCTATAGCCGATATTACTAGATAGTATAGTTTTGACTTTCATAGTATTAATGTAATATAGCGCCCTCTACTTTCTCTAAATAAACTAATGATAAGTAACGGATAAAATTAAATTTTAAAATGCTACCGAATTCTTATTCGTGCAGCATCAAAAATTGTCACACTTAAAAATATCTAGAGCGGTGGGCATTATCGGGATTATTTACCACAATAACCACGTTCGGCAAAATGGCTAACAACACTGTTATACACAAAACTGAGATTAGGAGAGAAGCTCTTTAGTTCAATATATTGGTTGTCTGTCGGCATAGATTTCATTTTACCTACTTCATATGTTATCACGCTATCTGATGTAAATAATTGGAAATTAAGTGCACTGTGTGATTTTATCTCTATTTGATGGAATAGTTCGTGGTATCGTTAGGTTTCTAATTTCTCGGTAGATATGGTCAACAATGGTACAAAAGCTTTGTTTCAGTTTTTTTGAATTTTATTTAAACAAATACGAGAGCCGTGTAGCTCGCCGTGAGATTTCATCACGGCAAGGGAGCAAAACGTGTACGAGTCTTTTGAGGACAAATGAATCTGTTATGGGAAATTTTACGTACTGACTTACTACATAGGTACCCAGTGAAGTGGTGAATAAAAACTTCGTGGGCAAACCTAAATGTCGGAGTAGTAGTTGAAGGATTGCGGCATACTCTTGTCTGCTCAAAAACACTATAGGTAATGGGGAGCCGTGTGCACAGTAGTGAGACGTATGTAAGCTGCTACTTTAGTTTTTATACCTTTTATGAGACTTATAAATCAGTTTGTTGAATATTTGTATTTTTGAGTTTTCATATTATCAGAGCAATCAAGATTTTTGTGACAGTAGTGGTTTCATAGCTCACATTAGATATGGAAATGAACGGGCTGTTGCGAAAAAATACTTTAACACTTTCACTGTCCGGTTTCTAGACACAATAGTAAGACAATAGCAGTGCCCTATATGTAGTGCACGGGACAGCGAAAGGGTTAAATATTGAAGATTGCAGATTTTACTTAAACAAAGATATATTTTATTTTGCTTGTCAAAGGCAAAGGTAAATTTCATAGTACATAAGCATTATTATATATTTTTACATATATGTTAAATGCAATTTGATGTGTCGATTTACCACGTTCTCGGCGGTGAAAGAAAACCTAAATATCTGAGAAGTTCCCCAGCTGAGGTGATCCAGCGTTGAAACTTTTTTTGGCCAAAAGCTCTGTGGCCTGTGCCCAGTAGTGACATGTATGTAGGTCGCTACTTTTTTTAGTTTTAATGGGGCAATTATGCTGTTTTTATATCATTTATATTTACGGAGATGTTACGTTTTTGTTTTCACACTACCGTAAATATTAACGGTAGCAAAGATTCGAAAGAATAGAACTCATCACCGTTATCATTACAACCTATCAAAAGTCCACTGAACTGAACATAGATCTCCCCCATAACTTGTCAAATAGGCTGGATATTTGCTATAGTTGCCACGCTTGGCAGGAAGGTTGGCATACGCAGCATTTATTATTTTGAACTGTTGTCAGGAATATGATGTTGCCCATCTCTTGTTTGTTTTCCTCTATCGCCTCTTAGGACACACACGGAACGATATGAGGTGGCGGATTCTCTTTCGCCGCCACAACAAGGCGAATATTTTTCTGCTTTCGATCATGAGTGTAGTTCTACCTACGTTCACTGCGAATAGAATTTCATTTGCAATTAAAGTAATCATAAGGATTATAGCGTGTTTAATTTTAACTTTTATAATTGATGACGTTTCGGGCAATATACAGAACCCATGGAGAGGGGGGTGGGGGTTTATTTGTTGTCTATCAGATCTGATATAATGGTTGGGACGATACTCAACATGTTGACACACTTTCAGACTTCTCGGAGCGTCGGTGCTTCACATCAGCAATACGTTGTGTTACGCAAATTTTTATGGAACTTTCTTCCAAAGATGTGTTTTGTACAACCCGCTTAAATAGAAGTTAAAATGTAACGTGATTTATTACAATTTGTTTTATCATATGTGTAGTATTTATCATTATCAGAATTGCATTTATGAAATTTTGAAGTCTACTCGAACGTAGCAAAAAATCAGAATCTATTTTATGGTGCCAATTAATATTAAATGGAAACAATGATATGAATCAAATATCGCATAATATAAGACCATGAATTCATCATTATTTTGATAAAAATAAATTATGAATGAATGTAAAGAGTAAATAATAATAGTAGGTAAAGGATTCCAAGACTATTTATCTTTGTTATGGATAGATACATCGGAAGACAGGTCCAATATAAAAAAAATTGTAGATATTTCTAGACATATGATATTAATGCAATTCTGAAAAACTTATTTCTGCACGTGTCCCTCAATCATCAGGGTCCAATAGTTTTTGGGAATTCAAAAAATTAAAACATAGATACACAGACATCGACTTGACTCTAAAAGTGATCGAACTTTACTAAATTTGGCGTGGAATACATTTAATGATGTTTCTAAAAACGTAGACCACGCGAGCGAAGCCGCGGGTAAAAAGCTAGTTCACAATAATATTGACAAAAATGTAAGTAAATTCCAAATTTACTAATAACAAAATACCCAAATGAATATGCTAATAAATTAAATCATAAAGAACCTAAGAAACTTAATATTTCTTTTTTATGCTAACTATTTAAAGTGTACTGCAAAAGTGACTATTTAACATTGGAATTTGAATTCGAAGCATTGAATGAAGGAATAATCGATTGGTGGATTATATACACCATATTTTATTTATTCTTGTTCAACTCGTTGACGTTAGCGTACTTTCTCCTTATTTGTTTCTCGTTCATGCCACGAAATAAGTGAACCTGTTGCATTTTTTCTTCGCCGAAGAAAAGTGGTCCAAAAGGACAGTGATGCATTTGGTCGATAAGGAGATCCTGATTAACGTCAACAAGCATGTAGTAGAAACATGGTGTAAGGATTGTTATCCTTATAAATACGATATAAGTACGACATCGCTGACAAAACTGCGGAGACCATGAAGGTATCTCAAAGTGCAGATTTTAAAATTGTCCGTGAGAAGTAAGAAAAGGGGCATATGGAATTTTCTACGCCACAATCGCAAAAAAAAAGAATTTTTTATAATTTGGACGATTTACAAATGGGAAATAAAAATTTTGGAAAAAATTAATTAATTTAAAAAAATATATATTTCTATAATGAACTACCCACATTCGGAAAAGTTCTGGATGATGTGAATGCGGATGAGATATTGCCCGACTTTAAGGATTAAATTCAAATTTCATTAAAATTTTACAAAAATTACAAAAGTATTTCAAATGCAGTCAAAAATTTGAGAGCCACAGGATTGCTTTTTAACATTTTATTTTTTCGTATCTTCGATTGAGCATAGTTATTGTCTAGTGAACAGTGCGGCTGCAACTAGTTTTATTGTAAGCGTAAGATCACGTGGACTTAAACTTTTACAGAGAGGAACGCCTGCATATGGCTACTCCCCTCCGACCCGCCTGTGGCGCCGTGTTGCTCTATGATGTCTAAACAAGTACAAAGGTTAAAATAGTAAGGTTGAATCGGGTACCTAATTACGAAATAATTTTTGAAGTTTGCGGGATGTTTAATTTTATTTTACCATTCATTTAATATGTAGTCTTCGCGTAAATATAAGACATCATTATTTATTTTACCACTCAGAATTGGTGAAGCTAAAGCTAAAATTTTTGTCACTTTATTTAATTAAATATATAGCTTATAGCTATATTTTATAAATAAAATTATAGAAGTTTGCAGTATTGCGCGCATTATAGAAAAACTACTGGCTAGATATCAATTAGGTCTTTAAATTTTATTTCTTAGCCACTTGGCCCTTATCTAAAAAAATATGGCGATATCTCCATTAAATATAAAGTTATTAAAGTTTTAAGAAACAACGATTTTAATAAGCACTACGTGTTCAGTGATGTATGTTTTCTTTGTTAATATATCAAGCAACGCGGACGAAGTCGCGGGTATCAGCTAGTATGTAATAAGGAAGAGCACTGTGATCTGAAATACAGATATATATTTATCTAGTTCAGACACAGATGTTCCATCATTCTTTGTAAACTAAGTATAGACCATAGAATAGTTATTTATAAATGTGATAGTTATCTAAGTGGTGAAAATAAACTATTATTATTATTATTTTAGTAGATTAGTTGTACAAATAGGTCGGCTCGACGGGGGAAGGACCACGCACTCACAAAATACCAGTGTAAAATAACAGCTCAACACTGATGTCTTTCATATGGTCGGTGTAGAGAACCGGAGACCCTTTTTACTGAAAAAAAAGGCATTCCATCTTAGTCCTCACGGGTGACAACGCATCTGCATTTTAATTCGCAAACGAGGATATATGTAGATGTCTATGGGCTACAGCAACCACTTACCATCCGGTGGACTCTGTGCTCGTTTGTCACTTTGTCACCCTATCCTATTAAAAAAAAAAACAATATATTCATTCATTTCTAAGATACAAAGTCTATGTTCATTTCACAACTTCAATTTCTTTTTGGAGTTTATGGCCTGGTATCTAGACCTTTAGGCCAAGTCTTGAGTATTTTTATTCGGTTTATTATAATTTCCCCAAGCCTTGTCTTTATGTATTATTATCCTTCATAGTTCACTGCTTCACAATATGTTGATGCGTCACATTGTGCAGCCCTTGGGAGATTTTGACGGCAAATTGAGCCAGCAGGCAGCTGACAGTTGGCGATGGTATCTAAAGGCGCCTATGCAAACAGCTTATCTTGAGAATCCATCACCATCGGAGCACTTGTTTCATCGTTTCCACTAATAGTTCACATGCGTAGACAGTTAATACATAAAATCGCACCGCTTTTACATATCAAAATCCCCTTCAAACTATTATTTAAACTAAAATACAGGAGCAGCAAACCGCCGCCGATCAAGTTCCCGCCAAAAACTCTCACAACTTCAAATTTTAAAATAGTGTTGTCATCTATAGCGTAAAATGCACCCCTTAGTTTTTAGGGAAAGAACATTCGTATTTTAGTGTTTTTTATTTCATACAATGTGGAATATTCAACTATGATAAGCGATAAAAACTGTAAGATTATCGTTCTAGCATACGTCTAAAATATCACTGTTTAGGCCAAAAATGGTCATTTTGAGTCGCCACCCAATCGCGTTCGAGCTGGCGCGTCACCCGATGGTATGTAGGTGAGGTAAACGCCGCCAGATGGGGCGGCCGTGTGCGGCTTGCAGTGGCTCGACGCGTGGGCGAAGAGACTGTAGCTCGACGGCGGCTGGGCAATTAATTAGTTTTTTTCGATGCCCGCCTCTGAGGTTGCGCGAGACCAGTTTTTTTGGATTAGGGTCTAGAATTTTGGATTTTGTGCGCGTGACTTCGCTACGTAATTGTGTTTCGTGAAAATCGTCTCGGATTAGGTTGTCTAGGGCTTAAGTTCTGGATAAGAGGCTTTTATTGTGTTCGACTAATTAAAGTAACTTCTTTGAAAGTAATTGTGCAAATTATATAGTGATGGCGCGTTGAAGTGCCTTTTGCAATATTTAACTTGCTCGGGTGACGAGGAATTTCGCCCGCGCGCGCCGAGTAGATATACGGTCTAGGATTCGAACCGCGCATTCCTTGTTCGAGAGCGTCTCCCGGTTGATTGTTTGGAAATCATTGTAATTGTGCCGTCGCGTTAAGTGCCCTTTTTTGTCTGTTGGCTGTGGTTAGTTTTACGTGTCAAAGAGGCGTATTTTTAATTCTTATCGCGGTGTAGTATTTGATATCGAACGAAGGAACTTAGTTGTGTTTAACGCCGAACCGTGTGACTCATGAAGAGATCGCGTTAGTTCCATATTCGTAATTGGTGATAAATGAACCCGGGACATTGAATGTTAAACTTTGAACTACTGTCTGCTCCGGTATCACGTGTTCGATTCTGCGATGAACGTTGTATTAGGCTAGTTCAAGTTGGTTAAATGTACAATGAAGTAAATAGACTGAAATAGTGACAGGAATAAAGAAATGGTCCAGCGGTGGAGCCTGCTGGAGCGATGCAGCATTGTGGGGCAGCCTGGAACTCGGCCGCTGCTGGTCACCTAAGCTGGTTCAGGTCTCAGACACATACACATCACTAAACACTACTTGCCATTCACCTTACACCCACTTACGGCCTGACCGAGCCTTGGGGCGATCTTAGAGTCGGAAACAGGTACGTACTGTATTTTCCTAGCATTCTCCCATATAGTTTAGGATGATAGGACATTTTTCCGTGTGGTCATTTGGGGCCCGACCTGCGGCTGCTCGTTGGACCTTCCGCTCATGGGCCCCGGGATTTTCGATATTTGCAGGGGCAGCTGTAGGCCGTAACATTGATGGTAGCAGAGCGTGGTTAGGATTGGTCTAATTTTGGGTCTACAATCACGCCCAGCCGTAATACGTAATAATAAAATTATTTTCCTTTGTTGCTTGCTTTTTTCTTTCTTAGCGGGTTGAGTTGCGCAAGCGGGAGTTCGCTAGAGCTAGATATGCGTCGGTAGGTAGATGGTTATTATCACGTAATCGGATAATTATCGTTTTCGTATAATTATACTGGATTAATTGTCGAAGGGTCGGTTGTCCGAGCGAGGCATTTTTTGTTGATCGACTGTGGTGTGTATCTTTATTTGCATTATAATTTGTATTTCATTTAATAAATAGTAATTTGTATATAACTAGATTTGATAGGAATTGTATTTGTTATTTGTTAATTTGTATTTGAGCCGCGTAGTAATTTGCATTTAGAAGTGATGCCATCGCGCTGCCAGGGCTGTCACCATGCCGTTCTGTGTCTGGGTGCGAACGGCGTTTCCTCTCAGGGCTCCCCCGAGCCCTCGACTCCCATGGGCGGGGGCGCTCTGCCGCGCCCCCTTTCGGGGGGGTTGTTCCCCCGGGGGGGGGGGGGGGGGGGTCGACCCCCCCTCCCTCAGTATGTTGAGCAGGACTTCACTGCCACTCAGCGGTCAGCTGAGTGGCCGCGGCTTTAATACCGTTCCCCTTTTGATGCAGGCAGCTCCAGCTAGGTAGCTGCCGCCCTAGCTCCCACCACGGCCGCCTCCACTAATTCTGTGAGCCGTCAACAGCTCACTTGTCAAATTGTTCTATTGTCGATGGCCTCAGTGAGGGTTTACAACTCGAGCGTCGATTGTTTAACGGTACGCGTCTTATTGGTTCCGCGTTCACAACACGGTTGGCCTCCGCTTGGTTGTTGGGAAGACTAGGGCTCCACGGGAGCGTTGAATTGCGCTGTTAGGGATTGTTAGATTTGGTTTTGGACGAGCACTTAATTAACGATGCTTTAAATTAAAATTATAAATGGTTTTGCGCCTTCCGCGAAATGTTTCATATTTGTGGCGGTTGTGATCGTAGTGATTATATTCTCTTTGGTTGTAATTAAGAAGGCGAATTTAATGTGCTCTTTGAATACTGTACATATGTTTTGTAATTGTATTTGATCACTGTGTTTGTCTTGCTGAAAGGAAAATTTGAATTCATTTGAAATTGAATGACGCGCTATTTGAATATTTCTACGTATGTTTTTGTAAATGTATTTGATCATTGTGTTTGCTTTGTTGAAAATAAATAATATTTATTAATATTTGTGCCGAAAGGAATAAGTCATTCCTCTTTTGGTTTTCACATTTGTGGGCACTGTCTAAGATATTTATTTGAAATGAGAAATAGGGCTGTCTCTTTCGTTTATCGTTTTGTTTAATTTGTCAGTTTGACCTATGTGCATCAGTGATTAATTTGTTTGAATTAATTCTGTAGTTGAACATTGATGCTTTTAAAAATTGATTGAAATATGAGCATAGGACTACTTGTCTAAAAGGCTAGCTAGTTTGGAGATTATCAGATTGAAATCAGCTGCCGCACTATTGAGTAAATGATTATATGGTGGATGGCTTGGTTATGCCTACTTGTTTGAAAATTCATACTAAGGACTATCTGTGCGTTTCGTTTGGCTCTCCACAGACGACGTTCATGTGGAATTTGTGGGTGCTTTCTGCACTGAAGCTTAGGAGGCCACGCTGGGCCGCTTCGTATCGCATCGTTGTTTGCAGACCTGGTCCGGTCGGATTGCGGAACGAATCATAGGGGCACAGATAGGTGTTTGTAGGAGGTCGTCGGACTTCTGTCCAGTAATAGGACTTATTGACGTGCTGCGAAGTCCAGGAAGGGCATCCAGTGGAGTTTCGACCCTCCGGCTTGCCCACGTTGGGGCTGTATGTTTGAGGCGGTGGTTAGAGTTGCAGGATCTGATGGGGTGCCTACGGTGGCCTAGGTTTGGTTGTAGATTCGGTCTTGCATCGTGCCGTCGCGACCCTGTCCCACTTGTTCGTTTGCTCGCAGACATAAATCCTTATGTCCGGGACGGGGGTTTTTTTAGGCCAAAAATGGTCATTTTGAGTCGCCACCCAATCGCGTTCGAGCTGGCGTGTCACCCAATGGTATGTAGGTGAGGTAAACGCCGCCAGATGGGGCGGCTGTGTGCGGCTTGCAGTGGCTCGACGCGTGGGCGAAGAGACTGTAGCTCGACGGCGGCTGGGCAGTTAATTAGTGTTTTTCGATGCCCGCCGCTGAGGTTGCGCGAGACCGGATTTTTTTTGGATTAGGGTCTAGAATTATGGATTTTGTGTGCGTGACTTCGCTACGTAATTGTGTTTCGTGAAAACCGCCTCGGATTAGGTTGTCTAGGGTTTAAGTTCTGGACAAGAGGCTTTTATTGTGTTCGACTAATTAAAGTAACTTCTTTGAAAGTAATTGTGCAAATTATATAGTGATGCCACGTTGAAGTGCCTTTTGCAATATTTGACTTGCTCGGGTGACGAGGAATTTCGCCCGCGCGCGCCGACTAGATATACGGTCTAGGATTCGAACCGCGCATTCCTTGTTCGAGAGCGTCTCCCGGTTGATTGTTTGGAAATCATTGTAATTGTGCCGTCGCGTTAAGTGCCCTTTTTTGTCTGTTGGCTGTGGTTAGTTTTACGTGTCAACGAGGCGTATTTTGAATTATTATCGCGGTGTAGTATTTGATATCGAACGAAGGAACTTAGTTGTGTGTAACGCCGAACCGTGTGACTCATGAAGAGATCGCGTTAGTTCCCTATTCGTAATTGGTGATAAATGAACCCGGGACATTGAATGTTGAACTTTGAACTACTGTCTACTCGGGTATCACGTGTTCGATTCTGCGATGAATTTAACCAACTTGAACTCGCCTAATACAACGGTATTAGGCGAGTTCAAGTTGGTTAAATGTACAATGAAGTAAATAGACTGAAATAGTGACAGGAAGAAAGAAATGGTCCAGCGGTGGAGCCTGCTGGAGCGATGCAGCATTGTGGGGCAGCCTGGAACTCGGCCGCTGCTGGTCACCTAAGCTGGTTCAGGTCTCAGACACATACACATCACTAAACACTACTTGCTATTCACCTTACACCCACTTACGACCTAACCGAGCCTTGGGGCGATTTTAGAGTCGGAAACAGGTACGTACTATATTTTCCTAGCATTCTCCCATATAGTTTAGGATGATAGGACATTTTTCCATGTGGCCATTTGGGGCTCGACCTGCGGCTGCTCGTTAGACCTTCCGCTCATGGGCCCCGGGATTTACGACATTTGCAGGGGCAGCTGTAAGCCGTAACAATCATTTTAAGTCAATAACTGTCTAAACGTTGGTAATGTTTTTTTTGTATAAATTTTGTATAAACATATATCAATGTTAGAAGAAGATAAAATACAAAACTCGGTGCCTCTTTTTCTAAGAAAAATGAGGAACGGTTACAATCTTCTAAGCGCTCACGCCCTATATTATATTATAACCTCCTTGATGTAGACAGACGGTTTTGAAGTCGTCTATTTTGGTGACAAAAAATGTTCGTGACTTTCCCGCAGCCTAAACCGCTAAATATAGAATTGAAATATTACATTTATGTTTATGTACAATTTATTTTACAATAAGTAATATATTTATTTATATATCAATATCTTTCTACCAAATTTGAAAGGATAACGCGCGCGCAAAATGATGTGCTATATAATATCGCATTGACAATTTTGAACTAGGAGTTATCTATGCGGTGATTTTAGATATAATACTATGGATCCCTAAAGAGTCTATATAACAACTGTTTAATTGTTCACATTATGGCTAAAGGTAAATCTTGTGAACCATTAAAACTAAAGAAAACAGTTTATAGCTGCATACAGTTCACATATGTAATTTTATTGTTTCATGCCGATTAACAGTACACTATACTAGAATTATTTTGTCCATGCATTTTGGGTGATAAATCATCGGAGTATTTCACTCTCTCTCCCACTCACGGGCCTTAGTGGCGAACATAGTGATGCGCATTATTGTTGTCGATAAGCGTTATCGATAGTGTATTTAGTTTTGTCATTATGTGGGTTAGTGATAAAAATGAAAAAAAAAAAATAATAGATTAAACAACGTATTTATCAAAATAAGAATAACGCAACGTAAATACGACGTAAATAGGAGCAATTTAAAAAAAATAAACATTTGCTATCTCTTGGCCGAGGTTTACGCTTAACCAAACTTACTTTTTTTCGTCATTTTACTTAATATTAAAAAATAATTAATGTCTTCGTAAAAAGCGACAATATTTTGTATTCTACAGTATAAAAGTGTAGTACTCTGTATATATTTAATAATAATAGACTATAAATATATGTTACGTGCATAAATATCTACTGTACTTTTTTATTTATTTTTAACTGTTATATTAATTATAGGTTTTATTACATATCTTCAATATTTTAGTGCGATGTTCGTACCTACATAAAACACACATAACCAACCATATCGCACACAAATGCACACGCCTCGAACACACATTTCATACTCGTAGAATCAATAGGTACATCAATAAGAATGAAATATAAAATCTCCCACATTAATGCAGCCATGGTACGTAAGATATGCGCGTCAAGTGGTACTCATGCACACATGAATCAAAGACTGGCATCACTATTAACGGTGCAGTGTGTTAGCAACACGGTATCTGGACCTATAAAACATCTTTGCCTAATTAAGTTTAGTTGACATCAAACATCGGTTACAAACGAAAGGTACTTGTTTTTGGTGGGTAACTACGTGTTTTCTTTGATAATGAGAGTAAGTGACTTTTTTATACAGAGATTACAAACCTTTTGTACTATTTTTTGTTTTATAAAAAAATCATTTATATCAGTAGGTACAGCTCAATCACCCTGGAAAACCTTGGTTTTTATTAAATTAAATTTTCACCTAATAATAATATTTGTAAATATCAAACAATCAAGAACCTTAATTTGGAAAAAAATAAGGTTTATGATTGATTAATATTTACATGTCGGATCATGGGTGGTCAAGGTGCGAAGCATCGGGTTTCTTCACGCTCCGACATGGTTTTACGTAAATGTGGGCACACGAACGAAAGATTATTTAAATCAAAATAACTTTATTTAGACTAGTGGTTGTACAAGAGAAACAAACACGTGCGTCGGTAGCGAGCGTCCGCTCCGGCTGTCCGAACTCGACTGCCACTAGCGATGAGCATTGAATTTTAATAGTGGTAGAGCCACGCGGCAGCTTTTGCTGTCGCACGTATGGGCTGGCTCGAACCGGCGTGGTACCACGACCTCACAGAATACCAGCGTGAAGTAGAGGTTTACCTCTGCGTTTCGCTTGGTGAGTGCAGGTGGCCGGAGGCCCTTTTTACTGGAAATGAGGCATTCCATCTTAGTCCTCACGGGTGACAACGCATCTGCATTTTGATTCGCAAACGAGGATAGATGTAGATGTCTATGGGCCGCAGCAACCACTTACCATCAGGTGGACTGTGTGCTCGTTTGTCACTCTTATCCTATAAAAAAAAATCAACGAACTAGTTGAATCAACCGTTGATCTCCTGTCAACGTATTAACGTTAACGGTTTATGAATCAACTAGTTGAATTCGTCAACGACGTTTATGAATTTAATTCGTGCGTCTCGTTAACGCAACTGATCAAATTAAAAAACTTAAGTTAAAAAAATCGTCACAGGTTGCGAGCGATGGTCAAGTTATACAGTTTGAACTCTAAAGAGCGTACAAAAGAGTTTATTTTCGAAACATTTATTTTAAGAATAGTACTTATGACGATATTAGTGGAATGCGCACCCCGCTCGTGCCGTCCTAGAGAAATAGGTTAATACTAGTTTGTTTGTTTACGTGTACGAAGGATATGAAGTTTGCTTTCTTTAATTTTTGATTGACAGTTTGTGACAAGTTGCGCGTAAATGTTTAGAGTTTAGACTTTTTAGTTAATGTTTATAGTGACAGTGTGTTAATATAATTGTGTATATTTGAATAAATTGGACTACTCAAGGTACAAAATAGAAAATGTCGGGACATACTGGCGTAACAGTGAATTGTGACTGCATTTCGAAAAAATAAAAACAGCAAAAAAAAAATAAAAAAAAACATCTATAAAAAACATTGTAAATAATTGATTTGCGCACATCTTCTAAACACGTCTGAGTTTGCTGACGTGTTTAGAAGCTTTTATGGTTTATAGCTAATTGTATTCAATCAATCCTAAGCCTAAAGAATAAGTATAAAGGGAAGATCATCTAAGTAGAACCATTAATCAAGCGTTTTCGAATACATACATTGAATCAAATTGTTTTTAAAATTGAACATTGTAGCGTTGAATTAAAACCGTCCAATGAATTAACGGTTTACATTGCAAGTTGACATTAGTAGTACGTTAACTCGTTGACGAATTCAACTAGTTGATTAACTAGCTGATAAACGTAAATTAACGTTAACGAAAAAACCGTCAACGACCTATCGCTGATTGCCACAACACTCGGTCACTTCTCTAGCCCTCGCTGCATCCCCTCTACCGACGATCGTGTCCAAGCGGTAGGACGCGCTTGCGCCCAGAATACATGTACCATAGAGAAAAGTAATACATCTGAAAACATGTACCCTGACGGGAAGAACTAGGAAGAACTATGGAGTGTAGAGTAGAAGGAGGACCATCTCCTTATATGAAAAGTGTCCCTAAAAACGCGTCCAATAAGGGTGGCGCTGCAGTAGCATAGGATAAATTTAAAAAAAGGCGCCGAAATTAATTAGAATAAGATGGAGAAATAAACAAGAACCGACCAATCCGCTTGGTTTTGTACTACGTAAATAGTTAAGGTTTTGTATACTGGCATTTTATTAACTACTCTAGTCATAATTTTTTTTAAATATTTGAATTCAGCTGACTTCACTCCGTCTACAACAGCTATATTCATATCGTAGTTTTTCAGACGCCAGCGCTATTGTGGTAGGTTTTGGAACCTCTATTTTCAGTAAATAGTGGGACACTTTTTCAACTTTCGCACCTTATAAGATGGTTCTCCTTCTACTCTACACTCCATAGGAAGAACGAAGACTTCATACAATAAAAATGCCAACAGCTTGCGACACTAGCGCGTCAGTTTTTGATTCATGAACTAACAGATGTGAATATGTGTGTATATGTATAATGCGCATTGCCCACCCCCACATTCAATATTCTATTTTTAATCATAATATATTAGGTACTATTTCCATTCCAATTTTCTACGAATGTAGAAATTACATCCTACATTAGTAAAATATTGGAATGGAAATAGTAATAAAATTTTAAATATTTAATAACACAAACCTTAAGAGGATTAAAGTTAACAATTAGCTAGGTATGCATTGATACATAAGTAGAAAATTGGAATGGAACACGGTTAATAGTTGTTCAGAAATAAAACAATTATTTTCATAGATATTTAAATATATTATTGACTAGTAATATTATAGACACAGAAATAAACTTGGGCACTCAATTTTAGATGATTATAGACGCATCTTAGAACACACCATTTTCAGTAATCCATTATTATTCGTTAAACATCATCATTAAGTAAAACAACTATAATAAATCACCATAAATTAAATATTCACTGGCTAGTAACACCACACTTATGTTATTTTTCTACGAAATATACTAAATCGACATCAGTTTTGAATTTGGCTTAGAAAAGTTAAACAAAACTAACTCCATTTAATTTGAAAATGATTTGAAACATTCCCGTTTAAAATAATATCTAATTGATGTAAAATGAACTTTGAAACTTGTTCTTTTCTTAATTTTATGAATATGTAATAAATAATAATCTAGTTTACGTTTCTATTTCACAACAGCCATAGATACATTTATATTTTCGGCTACAGCGCTTGTTGCACAGAGTAATCATTTCAATCGGACATAAAAATAATCGGAACGTATAATTTAATTTATACTTTCATGGATTAAACAACTTTTATTTGTTATGTATATTACAAAATATATAGTTTATAATTTATAAGATAAGTAAAAATAATTTTAATGGACAGGCGACAAAGATATTAAAATGCAAAAATAAAAGTTCCTAAACTGTAATTGAAATACAATGCGTAACATGGTTCAATAGTGATTTCTCTGTGTTGCGTATAGCGCTGTCTCTGTTCGCTTATTGTGCCCGACCCCGACGTTTGCATCGACTCCATACAGACTTGACCCCCCCATGCGCTTGCGTTTCCGGTAACGATATTATTGATTCGCAAAGGTAATTGTTAGATGGCGCTGCTTGTAGCACAATGGCGCCATCAATCCATGACATACAAATGTTAAATATTATTTAATGTTATACAAATGTAAAAGTAAAGTCGATTTGAACACGTCTAATTAGTAAGAATAGCAAAACAAGTGTTTTCAAAAGGAAACAAACACCGGCGCTATACGGCGGCGGTTTGACGAAAGACTATTTAGCACACTTATTCAGCACTTTAACAAGTATTTTAACTTCAATTCAAAATATTTCATTGAATACAAAGCTATACATCTTATTGTTGTATTAATAAGATTTCAAATATAATAATAAACGTTGTTTAAAAGAGACTTTCATATTAATTATAGACATTCGGCTATAAAATTATATTTTTTGAAAAATGAACCTACTCCCATTTATGAGCACTATCATCACCAATTAGTGACACTTACCAACCCAATTATCAGCACCAATTATAAAAGCGATTGAAAATAAAAGATTCTGTAAGATGAGATTTAACTAATTTTATTATTAGGTGTTTTTACATATCGTAATAATTTTAATATGTTTGAATATCTCTTTGGCACTCGGGCATTTATGTACTTAAATTTTCAAAAAATAAAGATTATTAACTTAAAGAATACAGAGATCAATATTGCGAGTCTTCTTAGAAACTTAAAATCTAGTTGATGGCGAATCAATAGGAACTTCAATTATCTATTTATATCCTTATCAAGGTACTTAAGCTTAGTATTTAATTACAAAATAAAGAAATTATAAGATGCATCCTCAATGAAAATGGATATTGCCATTTTCGTCTTCATTTAGTATGTCTTCCAGTTCCTTGGTTGTGTAAACCTTTTTTTATATTTTTAGTAATTTTGTCAAATACTTCATCGTCTTTATTATTTTTTTGCATCATTTTAGCAGAATTTGGTTTTTGAAAATTGACTTTAATGTCTGAAAGAACTTTGATTCTCTATTCTTCTGGTATTGTAGATTTATTTTTAATTTTCCCTTTCCCTTTCCTTGATTGAATTTGTAATTCTTCTTTTTCAGTACTTGTCTGTTTATACATGCTCATTTTGAGAATTTCTCGTTATTACTTTTAGTCGGAGTTTTCTCATAATGCGATTTGTTTTCATTATTTTCATAAATGCATATTGTAACTAGTTCGTTATGAATTTCAACTACGTGGGACATTAAAAAAGCAGCTTCTTGGACTTGAGAATCATTGTCGACATGATCGATGCACGTCGAAAGCGGAATACTAATTTCGTCATTTGTTTGTACCGATGTCATGTTTTTATTTTTTAAAGTCACTGCCTTTGAATTATTTTTGCTTTTCCGTTTGTTACTAGTGTTTCCATTATTGACTTTTGATATATATTTTTTTTGTTCTTGTTTCTGCAGTCTTACTTTTTTACGTGTTTCTATTTGTTCTATACTAATTTCGTCATTTGTTTGTACCGATGTCATGATTTTATTTTTGAAAGTCACTGCCTTTGAATTATTTTTGCTTTTCCGTTTGTTACTAGTGTTCCATTATTGACTTTTGGTATATATTTTTTTGTTCTTGTTTCTGCACTCTTACTTTTTTACGTGTTTCTATTTGTTCCTCCTTCAGCTTTCTTGCATCATGTTTCTCTTGTTCCCTTTTCCGCCACTCGTCTGAGATTAGTACAAAAGAGACTCTTTCGACAGATTGTACGCCTTTTTTTTGTGGGGTTTCCTCATTGATATATAAAAAAGAGGTAGATATCGCACTAGTGCGCGCAAATTGTTGCAGACAAATTAAGACAATTGTTGTAATTTTGTTTAGTCGGCCAATAGCAGCGAGCGAAACAAAGCGTGTCCGTGGCGTGACAATATTGACAATAACATATCCAAAATGCCAAGTTGTGTGTTAAGAAAGTGTAAAAACTATGGTTCGAAGATAAATAACAGTGAAGGAAATTCATACCATACGTAAGTATAATAAAATAATATTACATATTTATATTTTGTCACGATTTTATTTCTCATATACAAATAAATGTTGAATTGTTAATATGGTGGTTCGAATAGGATAGAAAATATGATGGCAAATATAGCGCGACAAGGACAAATAGAATGCGTCATAGATTAACAACCAAAAGCGAAATCGTAGGCACAATACATAGCCTTAGTTAGCCGCTTGATCGCGAGTTTTCTTGTTAGATAATGAGTGCCTTTCTAACATAATATTATAATGATCATAATAAGTTCTGGCTTTCAACGTTTTATAATTAAGATGATATAGAATGAGATTAGTAATAGCGGGCTATTAGATATTTTATTAGTAAAATTAAAATGTATGTAATTTACATAAATAGAACATAATTTTTCTCATTATGTTTTATTATTTTCCAGATTTCCAAGTGATGATTTTACGAAACATAAATGGGTCAGTATAGTTCAGGCGGAAAGAAGTGAACATGACTGGATGCCTACAAAAAGTAGTACATAATTACACAATTTATCGATAATACGATTGACAGAACTCAAATTTATTTAAAATTTGTTTGTGAATATATATATAACAATTTTGTTTATAGTTTTATTTAATATATCATTACCAGTGTAATTTGCCTATTGTTATATTCAATGTCTCTTCTGTGGCAAATCCGCATACTCTATAATTCACTCGTATACTTCAAGCGCAATACACTAGAGACAGTTATCTCTTTCTATATTTTACGTTCCGTATTATCTATCGCAGTCGTAGTTGAAAATTACTATACACGTATATGTAAGTACATTTGTTATAACAACGCAACGATATCTGAACGCCGCTCAGTATGAACGTAGCGTATCTTTCCTTTATAATATCATTGGGTTTCCTGTTTTACCAAGACATCCTGTATTTTGACCAAAGATCCAAAGATGTATACTTTTCATTTGGATATTTTTTACTCCCCTCTAGATAATTTTTTGCTTCTAGTTCAATACAAAACATATTATCATCTATAGAGTTTTGGACTTCATTTTCAGGATTATCAAAAGTCGGGTTGAATTCATCATCGTTTAGTGTTTTATCATCCAGGAATAATATTGGTAAGCTATTGATGTTAACATAATCAGATGGAATATTGTCTTTTGAAGCCTTTCGAACTGTTGAAGTCACATTTTCATTCATGTTATTATTGAAAAAGTTGCAGATTTGTTTTAAGACTTGTCACATCTGAAAGACTGTCTATAGTATGTGCCAAATCGATTGAGAAAAACGGACAATGACCTTTCGGTCGTTTAACCAGGGGTTACAAACCTTCAATATATAGGCACATTTTATATGTAGTACTTTCTTTATTTATAATGATTTTTTTATAATGATTGATATAATATATATTTATTAACTATTATTAAAAAGTTATGTGAAAGATCGCTGTAGAAGAAAAATCATCTATTGTTATAAAGTACTTTATTCATTTAACAACAAAAAACATTAATTTATAACACATATAAAGATTCGAGTGATAACGACACCGAATAAGTACGTACTTATGCAAAAGATAAAACTTTATTTTTAATATTATATAAGAACTTTATTTTTATTCGGTGCAATCATCACTCGTATCTTCACTTGATGAACTATCTGTAACATTAATTATAAAGCGATCTGCAGTTTGGTCAATTCTATCATCCATGCCACG
This sequence comes from Parnassius glacialis, assembly GCA_033319125.1. Classification (NCBI taxonomy): domain Eukaryota; kingdom Metazoa; phylum Arthropoda; class Insecta; order Lepidoptera; family Papilionidae; genus Parnassius; species Parnassius glacialis. The sequence goes on from JAVANC010000018.1 coordinate 25,112,562, forward strand.
CATTTTTTGTTCAACCTTAAGGACATGCTGAACACAGTTTTTCCATTTATCTGGCGTGATTTGAGTTAAACCATCTTTAAGTAAATTTTTAACATCTTTTAACTTGAAAGTTGTATTTTTTCGTGCAACGTACCCTTTCACATCTGCCCACACAAGTTCAATGGGGTTAAGCTCACAGTGATAAGGAGGTAACCTTACCACTGTGATGCTTTTTTCTTTTGCCATCTCGTCGGTGACGTAACTTCGATAGTTATCTTTAACTGCCTTTATTTTTTCCATTAAGTGGGTCTTTGTGTCCGAGGGCACGTATGCGATCTGTTTAGATTCTAGCCATTCCTGCATATTTTGTTTCCGCCAAGACATTGTTGGGGTTTTTTCTAAACGTCTGGAGTGGTAACTAGCGTTATCCATAACTATGACATCGCCGCTTTGCAGTTTTTCTATTACTTTTCTAAACCAGTCCTCGAAATGGAGAGCGTCCATACTCTCATGGTAGTCACCAGTAGATGATGATTCAAATACCCAATCACATCCCTCCAAAAAGCCATTTTCATTGCCAACGTGTACAACTATTAATCGCTTTCCTTTACCCGAAGGGGCTTTCGCGCCAGTAGAGTAGCCTTCTAACCGTGATTGACGAGAAGATTCAATTGTGGTGTCTTCCCATACCTTTCCCATAGTATGACCTGCGTTAATCCATGTTTCGTCAAGGTAAAAAATGTTACGTCCCTCGTTTCTTAATATTTGTATTTCTCTCAAATATCTGGTACGCCACAGAACTATCTCTGGGCGATCTATTAGACCACTTTTTCTGTTTCTCTTTATATATTTGAATTTTAAATGGCGCAACACACGTCGCAGGGAAGTTTTGCTCAAGTTTGGCAACTGGTCATCTTGATTTATACTGAGCAAAATTTTGTCTAAAGTCGGTAATTCTCCTGCAAGAAAGAACTGATGCACTTTCGCTCTTATAGCCGATTTATCAAAATCGTCCAACTTGTCAATTACAGACTTTTTTCTTTTATTAATTATTCCCTTTTCTGGTATTTTATGGGAATCTCTATACACGCTTAATACGCGATATATAGTGCTCTTGCTGACTCCTGAGATCTCCGAAACCTTTTCTACCATATTAACGTTTGAAGGATACACGTCTTCGGGCCAGGTGTTTTTGACATATTTGTATACATTAATGATAATCTCTTGTTCCCCGACCGACAAAGTGGTAGGTTTTCTCTTTTTTACTGGTGACGTTAAAGGTGCTCCAGAAGATGGGCCTGTAAATAAATGACAAAAATATACTACCATAGTACTACATCACATAAATACATATTGTTTTAGAAAATAAATACCACATGGTCACATAAAAAGAGCGCTTTAAGAAATAGAAAGGCTACGTCGTCGCATTTGTACCTATTTGTACGTACCTGCTACGTTTATTATGGGTCGGCGACGTCTCTTTCCACTTGATGTTGAAGGACCGGGTCCTTCACCAAATTCTCCTGAACTCATGTCGATTTAGTAACGACCGTCACAGTAAAACTAATATAACAGATTCAAAAAACAAAAACTTAACGATATAACAAATTTAACAGTAAAAACTCAACTAAAACAATGCAATGAATGCTATGAATTACCCGAGACGTACACACGCAAGCGCTATCCGAACACGAATGAAAACAAAATGGCGGACCGGCCCAAAAAAGGTGACGCATCTCTGGCTGCCATTGTCACGTTTCTTTTAGAACGAACTGACGTAACGCGCGTTTTGTTTATTTTAAAGGGATGAATTTGCAAAAGCTCAATATGGTGATTATATTGCTTCAAATATTTTTTTAATATGAAACTGTTATTAAATGAATTGCTGCGTTACTTACCATAAATTGAAATATAAAATATAACACATTTTTCGCGATGTAGCTGATAAACGTAAATTAACGTTAACGAAAAAACCGTCAACGACCTATCGCTGATTGCCACAACACTCGGTCACTTCTCTAGCCCTCGCTGCATCCCCTCTACCGACGATCGTGTCCAAGCTTAGAGTATTAAACTAACAGGAGAGGACATTGAAGAGCGTTCCCCGCTGTCAAAAGTACGAGAGCGCGGATCATTCCCGTTATATAAAACTAGTTGCGCCGCGTACGGCGTCAGTTACCAAGTAGTCATAAGCGTGAGTTGACCTCCAGAAAAATGCCGAGTTGCAGTGAGTTTTCTTGTAAAAAAAGATCACAGACCTGAAATTTACAAAAAGACGGCGTTACCTTTCATGTTTAAGTATTTATTTTGATTTCAATAATTAATATAAGCATTAAATCACGAAAATTCTGATTAATATAGCTGAGCAGGTAGTGTTGCCAACTTAAAGTATTAATACTATAGTAAGGACTTTTGCACTACTAGGACAATTACATTTTGCTTAATTGTACACAAATGTCGTTTCTCTTTGTTCTAATTACACAAGACAAAATCGTGTTATTGAATAGTCTTAAATTCATCAATATTATTGTGATTTATTTGCAAAACTATATTATTTCAAACAACATTAATAATCTTTAGTTGTTTTTAACAAAATGTAAACATCAATTTAAATTGTTTTACTGTATACATTATACATTTAAAACATTTTAAATAGATATTTTCATTTAATTATGTTACGTAATGAAACGAAAAGAAGGGAAATTTCGAGTATATAAAATGGTATCATCAAGACTATAATAGTGATGTTCACTGTAATCTTTAGTGTCGATGTTTTTATTTGACTATAAGCAATACTTTGATATATAATACCAAGGTGTTATTTAAAATTCTTTTTCGTACAATGTTTAAAAAAAATCTTTGGTTTTACAGTTTTCCAAAAGATCCTTACAGGCGCCAAATTTGGATAAAAGCATGTGGCGATCATATAACCTGGGTACCTAAACGAACAAGCACTCTTTGTTCCGAGCATTTTGACTAATCGGTTTTCGTAATCCAATCAAATAATAAAAGGAAACTAAATGAAACTGCTGTACCGACTTTGAAATTATTGGAAGTACGAGTAAGTTTATTATTTTGCTACAGGTTTATTTTACATTATGAAGGATAAAATTCAAAACATGTAACAAATCGAAATGGAAGGTTTAGTGAACGATATTTAGTCATTTTAAAATGTTATTTACAAGTTTATTCTCTTAGATGGTGTCAACCAAATTGTTGTTTTCAGATGAGACACGAATTATTAGCGCTTAAATAAATAAATAAGGACAAACAAATAGTTTCAGTGTCATATTTATAATCTATTATTATTAAACATATACAGAGTACTACACTTTTGTACTGTAAAACACAAAATATTACCGCTTTTTACGAAGACATTAATTATTTTTCAATCCTAAGTAAAATGACGAAAAAAAGTATGTTTGGTTAAGCGTAAACTTCGACCAAGAAAAAGCAAATGTTTAATTTTTTTTAATTGCTCCATTCCGTTGCTGCGTAAAGGAAGGACAAAAACAAATAAACAAAAAATCACACTTTCACATTTATAATATTATATTAGTATGGATTGTCAAGAATGATATATAAACTTTTGAAACCGGTTTACAATCGGCTTTTCGAGGGTAAAACTATACGCTCCCGCTCTCTTTCTCGCTATAGTAAATAACGTTTCTGAGTGAACAAAAAGGATAGAAGCACAGGAAAGTGCGATTCCGTGCTGCCAGATCTAGTTCAACCCTAAGCCTTAAAACGGTTTAACTCTATAGGTTGGGTAAAATCTGTAAAATTAGACCGTTTAAAACCCCTATACAGATAACCTTTCTGGTTATCATGACATTCAAAAATGGTAAAATCATTTCATAGACTAGGCATATTATATATTTTTAAGCATATAGGAACATTATTTCGATAATGATTACGTTCCACATAACATTGAACTGGCAAACTTGGTGATGGAAAAATATGCAAGCACCAGAATTAGCTACCTCGCAAAAAAAGAGTGATCCCAAAAAGTGTATTCGTCACATATACCAAACTTATTCACTTTAAAAACCAGTTAAAATATAATATAATACTTTTTCAATTTGTTTTAATTTTGGTAATTTTGTATTATTATATTGTACCTTATGCATTTTTTTTTAATTTTCTTTGAATGTAATATTAATCATTAAACATTTGTTCATTTTTATTTTATTTAATTTGCTAATGTAACTTGCATAAAATTTCATCGACATATCCATATCGACAAGGCCCTCGCACTAGTTGTTTATGGCTTATGCACTGTAAGGATGAGACATTTATAAGAGATTTTCAAGGTTGTGTGCGTTTTGCTTAATCGTGTGCTCATATTATGCTGTGTGCGTGCGTAACGACGTGGCCCAATGTTTACGATTTGCTTAGTGTGCGTTACCTCGCCTCCCGCTAGAAGTGACAGACTTTTTTGTTCGGAACTTTATGCGCATGGCGTCTCCTGTTAGTTGAATACTCTAAGTGTCCAAGCGGTAGGACGCGCTTGCGCCCAGAATACATGTACCATAGAGAAAAGTAATACATCTGAAAACATGTACCCTGACGGGAAGAACTAGGAAGAACTATGGAGTGTAGAGTAGAAGGAGGACCATCTCCTTATATGAAAAGTGTCCCTAAAAACGCGTCCAATAAGGGTGGCGCTGCAGTAGCATAGGATAAATTTAAAAAAAGGCGCCGAAATTAATTAGAATAAGATGGAGAAATAAACAAGAACCGACCAATCCGCTTGGTTTTGTACTACGTAAATAGTTAAGGTTTTGTATACTGGCATTTTATTAACTACTCTAGTCATAATTTTTTTTAAATATTTGAATTCAGCTGACTTCACTCCGTCTACAACAGCTATATTCATATCGTAGTTTTTCAGACGCCAGCGCTATTGTGGTAGGTTTTGGAACCTCTATTTTCAGTAAATAGTGGGACACTTTTTCAACTTTCGCACCTTATAAGATGGTTCTCCTTCTACTCTACACTCCATAGGAAGAACGAAGACTTCATACAATAAAAATGCCAACAGCTTGCGACACTAGCGCGTCAGTTTTTGATTCATGAACTAACAGATGTGAATATGTGTGTATATGTATAATGCGCATTGCCCACCCCCACATTCAATATTCTATTTTTAATCATAATATATTAGGTACTATTTCCATTCCAATTTTCTACGAATGTAGAAATTACATCCTACATTAGTAAAATATTGGAATGGAAATAGTAATAAAATTTTAAATATTTAATAACACAAACCTTAAGAGGATTAAAGTTAACAATTAGCTAGGTATGCATTGATACATAAGTAGAAAATTGGAATGGAACACGGTTAATAGTTGTTCAGAAATAAAACAATTATTTTCATAGATATTTAAATATATTATTGACTAGTAATATTATAGACACAGAAATAAACTTGGGCACTCAATTTTAGATGATTATAGACGCATCTTAGAACACACCATTTTCAGTAATCCATTATTATTCGTTAAACATCATCATTAAGTAAAACAACTATAATAAATCACCATAAATTAAATATTCACTGGCTAGTAACACCACACTTATGTTATTTTTCTACGAAATATACTAAATCGACATCAGTTTTGAATTTGGCTTAGAAAAGTTAAACAAAACTAACTCCATTTAATTTGAAAATGATTTGAAACATTCCCGTTTAAAATAATATCTAATTGATGTAAAATGAACTTTGAAACTTGTTCTTTTCTTAATTTTATGAATATGTAATAAATAATAATCTAGTTTACGTTTCTATTTCACAACAGCCATAGATACATTTATATTTTCGGCTACAGCGCTTGTTGCACAGAGTAATCATTTCAATCGGACATAAAAATAATCGGAACGTATAATTTAATTTATACTTTCATGGATTAAACAACTTTTATTTGTTATGTATATTACAAAATATATAGTTTATAATTTATAAGATAAGTAAAAATAATTTTAATGGACAGGCGACAAAGATATTAAAATGCAAAAATAAAAGTTCCTAAACTGTAATTGAAATACAATGCGTAACATGGTTCAATAGTGATTTCTCTGTGTTGCGTATAGCGCTGTCTCTGTTCGCTTATTGTGCCCGACCCCGACGTTTGCATCGACTCCATACAGACTTGACCCCCCCATGCGCTTGCGTTTCCGGTAACGATATTATTGATTCGCAAAGGTAATTGTTAGATGGCGCTGCTTGTAGCACAATGGCGCCATCAATCCATGACATACAAATGTTAAATATTATTTAATGTTATACAAATGTAAAAGTAAAGTCGATTTGAACACGTCTAATTAGTAAGAATAGCAAAACAAGTGTTTTCAAAAGGAAACAAACACCGGCGCTATACGGCGGCGGTTTGACGAAAGACTATTTAGCACACTTATTCAGCACTTTAACAAGTATTTTAACTTCAATTCAAAATATTTCATTGAATACAAAGCTATACATCTTATTGTTGTATTAATAAGATTTCAAATATAATAATAAACGTTGTTTAAAAGAGACTTTCATATTAATTATAGACATTCGGCTATAAAATTATATTTTTTGAAAAATGAACCTACTCCCATTTATGAGCACTATCATCACCAATTAGTGACACTTACCAACCCAATTATCAGCACCAATTATAAAAGCGATTGAAAATAAAAGATTCTGTAAGATGAGATTTAACTAATTTTATTATTAGGTGTTTTTACATATCGTAATAATTTTAATATGTTTGAATATCTCTTTGGCACTCGGGCATTTATGTACTTAAATTTTCAAAAAATAAAGATTATTAACTTAAAGAATACAGAGATCAATATTGCGAGTCTTCTTAGAAACTTAAAATCTAGTTGATGGCGAATCAATAGGAACTTCAATTATCTATTTATATCCTTATCAAGGTACTTAAGCTTAGTATTTAATTACAAAATAAAGAAATTATAAGATGCATCCTCAATGAAAATGGATATTGCCATTTTCGTCTTCATTTAGTATGTCTTCCAGTTCCTTGGTTGTGTAAACCTTTTTTTATATTTTTAGTAATTTTGTCAAATACTTCATCGTCTTTATTATTTTTTTGCATCATTTTAGCAGAATTTGGTTTTTGAAAATTGACTTTAATGTCTGAAAGAACTTTGATTCTCTATTCTTCTGGTATTGTAGATTTATTTTTAATTTTCCCTTTCCCTTTCCTTGATTGAATTTGTAATTCTTCTTTTTCAGTACTTGTCTGTTTATACATGCTCATTTTGAGAATTTCTCGTTATTACTTTTAGTCGGAGTTTTCTCATAATGCGATTTGTTTTCATTATTTTCATAAATGCATATTGTAACTAGTTCGTTATGAATTTCAACTACGTGGGACATTAAAAAAGCAGCTTCTTGGACTTGAGAATCATTGTCGACATGATCGATGCACGTCGAAAGCGGAATACTAATTTCGTCATTTGTTTGTACCGATGTCATGTTTTTATTTTTTAAAGTCACTGCCTTTGAATTATTTTTGCTTTTCCGTTTGTTACTAGTGTTTCCATTATTGACTTTTGATATATATTTTTTTTGTTCTTGTTTCTGCAGTCTTACTTTTTTACGTGTTTCTATTTGTTCTATACTAATTTCGTCATTTGTTTGTACCGATGTCATGATTTTATTTTTGAAAGTCACTGCCTTTGAATTATTTTTGCTTTTCCGTTTGTTACTAGTGTTCCATTATTGACTTTTGGTATATATTTTTTTGTTCTTGTTTCTGCACTCTTACTTTTTTACGTGTTTCTATTTGTTCCTCCTTCAGCTTTCTTGCATCATGTTTCTCTTGTTCCCTTTTCCGCCACTCGTCTGAGATTAGTACAAAAGAGACTCTTTCGACAGATTGTACGCCTTTTTTTTGTGGGGTTTCCTCATTGATATATAAAAAAGAGGTAGATATCGCACTAGTGCGCGCAAATTGTTGCAGACAAATTAAGACAATTGTTGTAATTTTGTTTAGTCGGCCAATAGCAGCGAGCGAAACAAAGCGTGTCCGTGGCGTGACAATATTGACAATAACATATCCAAAATGCCAAGTTGTGTGTTAAGAAAGTGTAAAAACTATGGTTCGAAGATAAATAACAGTGAAGGAAATTCATACCATACGTAAGTATAATAAAATAATATTACATATTTATATTTTGTCACGATTTTATTTCTCATATACAAATAAATGTTGAATTGTTAATATGGTGGTTCGAATAGGATAGAAAATATGATGGCAAATATAGCGCGACAAGGACAAATAGAATGCGTCATAGATTAACAACCAAAAGCGAAATCGTAGGCACAATACATAGCCTTAGTTAGCCGCTTGATCGCGAGTTTTCTTGTTAGATAATGAGTGCCTTTCTAACATAATATTATAATGATCATAATAAGTTCTGGCTTTCAACGTTTTATAATTAAGATGATATAGAATGAGATTAGTAATAGCGGGCTATTAGATATTTTATTAGTAAAATTAAAATGTATGTAATTTACATAAATAGAACATAATTTTTCTCATTATGTTTTATTATTTTCCAGATTTCCAAGTGATGATTTTACGAAACATAAATGGGTCAGTATAGTTCAGGCGGAAAGAAGTGAACATGACTGGATGCCTACAAAAAGTAGTACATAATTACACAATTTATCGATAATACGATTGACAGAACTCAAATTTATTTAAAATTTGTTTGTGAATATATATATAACAATTTTGTTTATAGTTTTATTTAATATATCATTACCAGTGTAATTTGCCTATTGTTATATTCAATGTCTCTTCTGTGGCAAATCCGCATACTCTATAATTCACTCGTATACTTCAAGCGCAATACACTAGAGACAGTTATCTCTTTCTATATTTTACGTTCCGTATTATCTATCGCAGTCGTAGTTGAAAATTACTATACACGTATATGTAAGTACATTTGTTATAACAACGCAACGATATCTGAACGCCGCTCAGTATGAACGTAGCGTATCTTTCCTTTATAATATCATTGGGTTTCCTGTTTTACCAAGACATCCTGTATTTTGACCAAAGATCCAAAGATGTATACTTTTCATTTGGATATTTTTTACTCCCCTCTAGATAATTTTTTGCTTCTAGTTCAATACAAAACATATTATCATCTATAGAGTTTTGGACTTCATTTTCAGGATTATCAAAAGTCGGGTTGAATTCATCATCGTTTAGTGTTTTATCATCCAGGAATAATATTGGTAAGCTATTGATGTTAACATAATCAGATGGAATATTGTCTTTTGAAGCCTTTCGAACTGTTGAAGTCACATTTTCATTCATGTTATTATTGAAAAAGTTGCAGATTTGTTTTAAGACTTGTCACATCTGAAAGACTGTCTATAGTATGTGCCAAATCGATTGAGAAAAACGGACAATGACCTTTCGGTCGTTTAACCAGGGGTTACAAACCTTCAATATATAGGCACATTTTATATGTAGTACTTTCTTTATTTATAATGATTTTTTTATAATGATTGATATAATATATATTTATTAACTATTATTAAAAAGTTATGTGAAAGATCGCTGTAGAAGAAAAATCATCTATTGTTATAAAGTACTTTATTCATTTAACAACAAAAAACATTAATTTATAACACATATAAAGATTCGAGTGATAACGACACCGAATAAGTACGTACTTATGCAAAAGATAAAACTTTATTTTTAATATTATATAAGAACTTTATTTTTATTCGGTGCAATCATCACTCGTATCTTCACTTGATGAACTATCTGTAACATTAATTATAAAGCGATCTGCAGTTTGGTCAATTCTATCATCCATGCCACGCATTTTTTGTTCAACCTTAAGGACATGCTGAACACAGTTTTTCCATTTATCTGGCGTGATTTGAGTTAAACCATCTTTAAGTAAATTTTTAACATCTTTTAACTTGAAAGTTGTATTTTTTCGTGCAACGTACCCTTTCACATCTGCCCACACAAGTTCAATGGGGTTAAGCTCACAGTGATAAGGAGGTAACCTTACCACTGTGATGCTTTTTTCTTTTGCCATCTCGTCGGTGACGTAACTTCGATAGTTATCTTTAACTGCCTTTATTTTTTCCATTAAGTGGGTCTTTGTGTCCGAGGGCACGTATGCGATCTGTTTAGATTCTAGCCATTCCTGCATATTTTGTTTCCGCCAAGACATTGTTGGGGTTTTTTCTAAACGTCTGGAGTGGTAACTAGCGTTATCCATAACTATGACATCGCCGCTTTGCAGTTTTTCTATTACTTTTCTAAACCAGTCCTCGAAATGGAGAGCGTCCATACTCTCATGGTAGTCACCAGTAGATGATGATTCAAATACCCAATCACATCCCTCCAAAAAGCCATTTTCATTGCCAACGTGTACAACTATTAATCGCTTTCCTTTACCCGAAGGGGCTTTCGCGCCAGTAGAGTAGCCTTCTAACCGTGATTGACGAGAAGATTCAATTGTGGTGTCTTCCCATACCTTTCCCATAGTATGACCTGCGTTAATCCATGTTTCGTCAAGGTAAAAAATGTTACGTCCCTCGTTTCTTAATATTTGTATTTCTCTCAAATATCTGGTACGCCACAGAACTATCTCTGGGCGATCTATTAGACCACTTTTTCTGTTTCTCTTTATATATTTGAATTTTAAATGGCGCAACACACGTCGCAGGGAAGTTTTGCTCAAGTTTGGCAACTGGTCATCTTGATTTATACTGAGCAAAATTTTGTCTAAAGTCGGTAATTCTCCTGCAAGAAAGAACTGATGCACTTTCGCTCTTATAGCCGATTTATCAAAATCGTCCAACTTGTCAATTACAGACTTTTTTCTTTTATTAATTGTTCCCTTTTCTGGTATTTTATGGGAATCTCTATACACGCTTAATACGCGATATATAGTGCTCTTGCTGACTCCTGAGATCTCCGAAACCTTTTCTACCATATTAACGTTTGAAGGATACACGTCTTCGGGCCAGGTGTTTTTGACATATTTGTATACATTAATGATAATCTCTTGTTCCCCGACCGACAAAGTGGTAGGTTTTCTCTTTTTTACTGGTGACGTTAAAGGTGCTCCAGAAGATGGGCCTGTAAATAAATGACAAAAATATACTACCATAGTACTACATCACATAAATACATATTGTTTTAGAAAATAAATACCACATGGTCACATAAAAAGAGCGCTTTAAGAAATAGAAAGGCTACGTCGTCGCATTTGTACCTATTTGTACGTACCTGCTACGTTTATTATGGGTCGGCGACGTCTCTTTCCACTTGATGTTGAAGGACCGGGTCCTTCACCAAATTCTCCTGAACTCATGTCGATTTAGTAACGACCGTCACAGTAAAACTAATATAACAGATTCAAAAAACAAAAACTTAACGATATAACAAATTTAACAGTAAAAACTCAACTAAAACAATGCAATGAATGCTATGAATTACCCGAGACGTACACACGCAAGCGCTATCCGAACACGAATGAAAACAAAATGGCGGACCGGCCCAAAAAAGGTGACGCATCTCTGGCTGCCATTGTCACGTTTCTTTTAGAACGAACTGACGTAACGCGCGTTTTGTTTATTTTAAAGGGATGAATTTGCAAAAGCTCAATATGGTGATTATATTGCTTCAAATATTTTTTTAATATGAAACTGTTATTAAATGAATTGCTGCGTTACTTACCATAAATTGAAATATAAAATATAACACATTTTTCGCGATGTACCGTAAGATTTTACTATGTTTATAGGAACCACAGACAATATTATTTAAGAAACAAAAAAACAAAACATATGTGCTGACCTAGAAGTGGGAATAATATCAATATTTAAATATTGTTATCACATCTAAATTGAGATTTTGTAAGTTACGCCTTTTGACACTCGGCTCATATCTGAGGTCATTGTCCGTTTTTCTCAATCGATATGGCACATACTATAGGGACATATTTTGTAATGTAAGCATTTTTTGTTCTCCAATCAATTCATGTAAAATATTTTTAGTCATGACATTCCCAGAGTCATTAAATTGTGAATGCGATGCTGTATTTGTGTTTATTTTATCTTGTAAACCTTTTCCCAAGCATTTTTTATAATTGACAGCATCAGCATTCCAAGGGCATAACTCTGTTGTTCTAAAGCCGTTTATTACAGTGGATGGTTTTATTCCATTTTCTAATGCGATTTTTAGTACTGGCACAAAATTGTTTTTTGTAAGTGTCTCTAACGGGTAATCTCTTCTCCATTGCAACACACTAGCTTTCCATGCCACCTTGAGGGGTCTAAAAGCTGCAACATCTGCTGGTTGCAACAATCTTGTGGCATTTGGGTACAGCGCTATAAGCACAATACTGAGACTTTTGCATAGCTCACTAATGTCAAGACTAAGATGAGTTTTGTGACCATCCACAAACAAAATAAAAGGTAATTTTCTTTGTGTCTGCAGAAGATAAGATGGAAAACGTTTTTAATGTAGTCATGAAAAAGTTCAACTTTCATCCAACCTGAATCGCTTAAGCCTATACCCCATTCACGAGGAACTGAACTGTCAATGTTATGTCTTTTGGAAGTCTTTTGTTGGGAAGATCACGAGAGGAGTCTCCATTAGCTCCAAAGGTAAATAAAACTGTCAAAGCTGATTTTGTAGCCGCATGATCCACTTCATAGACATCTTTTTAGCCTCTTAAAGCAATAACTTTGCCACTTTTTGGGCATAGCTGGAAATTTGACTCATTACCGTTGAAAACTCGACTTAGATCGGGCAGAATCTCATAAAAACCGTTTTCTTTTAGGTATCTTTCTATTCTTGAAATCCAGCCTTTGATATCTTGTTCTGAAATAAGGGCACTAGCAGATGTTACGGTTTCAGGTGTTCTTTCACTCATTTCGTCTATCTTCCTTTTTGGGAAGCCTTTTCGGCAGCATTCTTCTATCCACTTTACTAGGGCGTCTTCTTCATCTTGAGATGATATAGGATTGGGACCTGGAAGATCTTTGCAAGTTCCCTTTCGAAGCCGAGATTATATGGTTCCCCTCGGTACGTTAAATGTTCTAGAAGCTAGTTTTTTGGACATTCCCTTCGCAACTGCTTCCAAAACACTTTTTAAATTTTCTGAGCTATATTGCTTTCTTTTTTCTTTTAGAGGTTTGTTATTTTTTTTATCATTACTGGTATTCTTCGGTTTCATATTGAGGCCTAAAAATAAAAGGAAATAACTGAGCAAAACCAATTATCAGCATACCTTTGAACCAATCATCAACACCATGCTGATAAATGGTAAATGCATTTTCAGCACTGGGCTGAGATTTGGAAAATGATGTTTTAGTCACTATTAACACTGAAATCATTCTTTATTTATTAATATAGATAAAGTAAAATCAAGAAAAACATTAATTAAGATCACAATAATTTTAACCTATTATCAGCATCAGTGATGATAATATGTAAATCTAAAAATTCAGTGCCCAGTTATCGGCACCCTGCATAAATATAAAATATTTGATAAACTCAAAATTAATATTGTATTATAATACAAAAAAAGTCTACATACATCTAAATCTAATGAAAACTATTTCTTTTTCAGTATGCTCGTAAGACATTTTAAATGCAACAACAAATTGAACCACAAACTTACCGTCGAATTATTGTCCGATAACTCTCAAAACTGCAGGACGCTTGTTTTCACTCAAGAATGTAACGCCCATAGAATTATTACGCATAGAAACGCAGTCCAGTACAAAACACGAGCGTTAAAATGATGCAAAGTCATTATGTTAGTGGGCGCGAGTCGAATGTGCCTACGCTCGTCACACGCACACATACACGCCATTCAGTGATACCAGTTTCTGGCGTTTGCAATCAAGTTGTGCAAATCACTATTTTTGATTAATTTTAAAAAATCGATATAATAAAGATTACGTATTTCAAGTGGCAGAGCCACGCGGCAGCTTTTGCTGTCACACGGATGGGCCGGCTCGAACCGGGGTGGTACCACGACCTCACAGAAAACCAGCGTGAAGTAGAGGTTTACCTCTGCGTTTCGCTTGGTGAGTGCAGGTGGCCGGAGGCCTTTTTTACTGGAAATGAGGCCTTCCATCTTAGTCCCCACGGGTGACAACTCATCTACATGTAGATGTCTATGGGCCGCAGCAACCACTTACCATCAGGTGGACTGTGTGCTCGTTTGTCACCCTTATCCTATAAAAAAAAAACGTACGAAGATTATTTAGTAGAAGTATTTTATGAGAATATAAAATGGAATAAAATAAACACGATAATGATGTTACTAATATAACTTTATTATACATATATTAATGGTAAAAGATGCAGACGTAATAAAATTTAAGAATATTATTAAACACAATTAATTTGCTCGAATACAATAAGCACATCGTGTAATGTTTAATTTTAACCGACTTCAGAAAGGGAGGAGGTTATCAATTTGGTGTATTTTTTAATGTTTTTTACCTCAGAATTCTACAATTTCTAAACCGATTTAGATTTTTTTATTTGAAAGGATATACACACATATTGATTCAATACACACGCTGAAATTTTAATGGTTGTTTTCCCGAAGTAAAATGATTTTGCCTTAGTTGTACAATAGATTTATTAAAATAAAATTATTAGGATGTAAAAATGGCAGATTTACAATCGAGAAAAACAAAACTCGAATGCGATCTCAAACCAATAGCAATATCTTGCAAGTAGGTCGGGCGTACAGGCTAGCTTATACCGAATTACTATAATAAAGTCTGAAAAAAAAATTCGCTGGACGTAATGTAGTGTTACGTCTATCGCATGTGCTACCGCGAGCTTCCTACACAGTGAAGGGCCACTAATAAATGTTCATAACATGAACTCTCAAGCGTAGTGATACGACATAAACTAGTTTGGACGCCCGAATAGCTTGTGAGGTATTACTATTGTAAATCTGTCCTTTTTTAATTGTAATATTTTTTAATTTAATAAATTGACTCTACTATCGAGACAGTATAATTTGGCTGCGGGACAACAACCACTAAAATTTCAGCATGTATATACGAATTGATCAAGCTTAGAAATCAGTGTACATACATATTGATAACCTTTCTTTTTGGGAGTCGGTTTAAATAGGCTGTTTGGGTCTAACGTAACATCTGGTTAATGTTTGGGTGTAAATCTGGTTAGTAAAGGCGTTCTTATTAATAATCTCATTTTGTTGTAAATAAAAAAGTTTTTATTCTATACTCTAAAATGTAACCTTAGTCAATAAAAAAAGCAATTAAAATAAAATAGTTGCGTTAAAATGGCGTCGACGAATCGCGATTAGCTGATCACTCCGTATTAGTTTTAAATAGGCACCCATTGTTGATATAATGTTAACACTTAGAGAAGTAGGTATCTATATATAAATATTTGAGTTTTACACAGAGCGTTGCGATTAAACGTTTTAAACACAAATAAAAAATAAATATTTTAAAAGAAAATTGTGATTCTTTTCCCACAACTAGCAACATTTGTATTATGAGAGCTTAGGTAAGTATTTTTTTAGTTTTACGTACATATAAGGAATTAAATGTATAAACTTATATGTGAAATGTAATACCATCACTTCTTTTATGTTTATCATCACCGTTGTGACAATAGTTTACAACACAAACGGTAATTTTTACAATTTTTCGCGAGCTCTTCTCCGTAAAACGTGACCACAGAATACATGTACCCTGACGGAAAGAACGAAAACTTCATACAATAAAAATGCCAACAGCTTGCGACACTAGCGCGTCAGTTTTTGATCCATGAACTAACAGATGTGAATGTGTGCGTGTGTATGTATAATGCGCATTGCCCACCCCCACATTCAATATTCTATTTTTAATCATAATATATTACTATTTCCCATGAAGCAAATACAAAGAGGAGACGTTGTAATTAAATTTCACTATGTAAAAACGCGTGACAATTTGCGGGGTGAGGGGATGCAAAGCCCCGCCCACTTTACATTATCTACATCTACCGATAAATAGTAAAACTACTCGAATCTTTCCATATCGATGTTGCAATGTAGCTTAGCTACCTTGGCGGTAGATGGCGGCATGTCCACAAAATGTTATAAAGTATAAAAATGATATTTTGGCGATTAAAATTTCTTTATGTCTGAATGCAAAACAAATTTCAGCACCTTCGTATGATTCTTTTATCATTACTGAGCTCTACGTACCTTTATATTTTTAGTTCACAGGACACAAAGTGTGGCCATCTAGTGTGGAATATATTTAATTATATTTGAAAGCCGACGCAAAGAGATTTTTCTAGAACTATTTTAATAAATTAGGTATAAAATAACTTACAAATGAAATGTGATGCCATCCATAGCATCGGAGCGTCTATCTTATGAAGCAAATACATTCAAACAAAGAAATTTTAATCGCCAAAGTAATTTTTTTATAGTTTTCATAATAATTTTGGGAATAAGCCGCCATCTATCGTCAAGTAAACCTCATAAAAAATAACAAAAAGACAGGGCCGCAATTAGAATTCAATTATTTTACCCAGTAACCCAGCATTCAATATTAAAATGAAGGAAATTGTACTTGGCTGATTTTACGAAATGTTTAAGTTATATTTAAGTGACATTCTATATGCAAAGAATCACTTAAATACAATTTAATATTTTTAGATTGGCATTCAAAAAGTGCAGGAAATTGTACTTATACAATTTCCTGCATTTTAATATTAAAAGTTGTGAAACAGGAACAAGCTATGTTACGATAAGGCTGACATATCCATGTAGGATAAAAGCCTTTTTAAATAAAGATAGATAATAAAAAAAATATTAAAAGTTGTGGATTACTGGGAAAAATAATTGAATTCTAATTAGGGCCCTGTCTTTTTGTTATTTTATGACGTTTACTTGACGAGAATACGGCCTGTTCTCAAAATGATTATAAACTATAAAAATAATATTTTGCGATTAAAATTTCTTTATGTCTGAATGCAAAACAAATTTCAGCACCTTCGTATGATTATTTTACCAATACTGAGCTCTACGGACCTTTATATTTCTAGTTCACATTACACAAAGTGTCGCCATCTAGTGTCGAATATATTTAATTATATTTGAAAGCCGACGCAAAGAGATTTTTCTAGAACTATTTTAATAAATTAGGCGTAAAATTATTTACAAATGAAATGTGATGCCATCCATAACATCAGAGTGTCTGAGTAGTTTTTACACACTAAAATACAACACTTCATCCTTTTCTTCTTAATATTACGAAAATACACCGATATGCGATTTTTTCAACACATAAGCGCACAGGACGAATGCTGACAGTGTACTAACTAAAGCCACGCCCACTATGATGACGTCAGGACCTACTTAGAATCACAGTGCACAGTTGATTATGCCATCTCCCCTTTGTATTAGCTTCATGCTATTTCCATTCCAATTTTCTACGAATGTAAATATTACATTCTACATTAGTAAAAAATTGGAAGAGAAATAGTAATAAATGAATAACATATTGGAAATTTTAAATATTTAATAACAAACAAACCTTAAGAAGAAGATTAAAGTTAACAATTAGCTATGCATTGATACATAAGTAGAAAATTGGAATGGAACACGGTTAATAGTTTTTCAGAAATAAAACAATTATTTTCATAGAGATTTAAATATATTATTGACTAGTAATATTATTGACACAGAGATAAACTTGGGCACTCAATTTTAGGTGATTATATATGTGGTGATATCTTAGAACACATCATTTTCAGTAATCCATTATTATTCGTTAAACATCATCATTAAGTAAAACATCTCTAATAAATCACCATAAATTAAATATTCACTGGCTAGTAACACCACACTTAAGTTATTTTTCTACGAAATATACTAAATCGACATCAGTTTTGAATTTGGCTTAGAAAAGTTAAACAAAACTAACTCCATTTAATTTGAAAATGATTTGAAATATTCCCGTTTAAAATAATATCTAATTGATGTAAAATAAACTTTGAAACTTGTTCTTTTCTTAATTTTATGAATATGTAATAAATAATAATCTAGTTTACGTTTTTATTTCACAACAGACATAGATACATTTATATTTTCGGCTACAGAGCTTGTTGCAGAGAGTAATCATTTCAATCGGACATAAAAATAATCGGAACGTATAATTTAATTTATACTTTCATGGATTAAACAACTTTTATTTGTTATGTATATTACAAAATATATAGTTTATAATTTATAAGATAAGTAAAGATAATTTTTAATGGGCAGGCGACAAAGATATTAAGATGCAAAAATAAAAGTTCCTAAACTGTAATTGAAATACAATGCGTAACATTGTTCAATAGTGATTTCTCTGTCTTGCGTATACCGCTGTCTCTGTTTAGCTTATTTTGCCCGATGTTTGCATCGGCTCCAGAGACTTGACCCCCATGGACGTGACGTTGCGCACCAGGGGTATGAAAGGCCTCAGTAGCTTGCTTTTACATTGATACTAGCGCCATCTCATAGTCGTCTAAATTACTATTTTCCCCAATATTTTTACACATTTCATTATAAGATGGCGCCACTGCTGGTATTTATTATTTATACCGAAGCCTAAATCATGCTATCGAAGTTTTAAAACGCAGCGGTATATATATATATATATATATATATATATATATATATATATATATATATAATTGTATTATACATAACAATAAATTTAAACCATGCTCGTCAAAAACAAACTAAGTTAAGAGTTATTTGATACGAATTAGCCGGGATTTAAAAACATTTACTTTTAATTTTATTGAAATATGTACGAAATAATACCGAATGTAGGTAATAGCGCCCTCTAGTGTAACTTTTAGTATTTTATAATCCCAACGCCATCTATAAGAGCGCTAAAGAGACTTCCCTCTTTTCGCACCTAATAATTTGTCAGAGTGGCTCATCTATACCCTATATTATCTATGTTGCGCACTGACGCGTCGCTGAGTCAACTTACGCGGTTTCGCGTTAGTTTTACTTGCTTCACTTTCGATGCGCGTACTAGTATTCTATGCGTAATAATTCTATGGTAACGCCATTTCGAAATTTTAGCATTGCGTAGTGTTGCTAGTATTAAAATGTAAGAACAGCTTAAAATGATTTTGCACTTGGTAACTTATACATCATAACCAAATTCTATATTTTAATTTTTTGGCCAAGGTGCTGATAAACTGGTACAGTGCTAGCAATGAAGGCATCCACGACTTTTTCTGCCACCAGGGCGGCGCCACTTTGCAGTAAGGTAAATTATTTAACAGATTTCATAGCGGCGATGATAATTTCTTAAGAAAATGTAATCTTTAAGGTTTCTTTCTGTATTATTAGATATATTTTATATTAATTACATTAGAAATGAATAAACTAAACTATAAAATATAACTAAAAGCCGATTTTTTTTTAAAAAGAGTTATAAAGTGCAAATAATTAAAAATCAAACCACTGACGCATTGTGTTGTGTAATATAATATTCTAGATAATGATAAACTGTTATTTAAAACTATTTTCTTAATTAACCGACACTATGTAACAAAAAACTTTACCTCAGTCACAACTAGCGACATCTGGTGAGTGGAAGATTATTAGCCCTCATTGGGTGAGTTATCCTATTAGCGAACTTTTTTTATGCATGAACGGTTTCAAACTGTTTCAAGCAAAAATAAACCTTATACCATATCACATGAGGACATGGTACTTCGTAGGTCTATTCGGCCATAATATGATAGTAATAACACGGCAGTTCAATTTATTTTAAGCAAATTTAAACAATAAGACAA
The DNA here is from genome assembly GCA_033319125.1 of Parnassius glacialis. Taxonomy (NCBI): domain Eukaryota; kingdom Metazoa; phylum Arthropoda; class Insecta; order Lepidoptera; family Papilionidae; genus Parnassius; species Parnassius glacialis. Next base: position 25,132,403 of record JAVANC010000018.1, read on the forward strand.
ACGCATTGTTTTTTTTTAACAGGAGACTTGTTTTCCAGTAATTTATTTACAACTTGAGTTTGTGGGCGATCGCAATGAATGTTATTATTTGTTACTTATTAGTCTATTTTTCCACAACATGATTGAAAACCCACTTGTGGCGCTTGACACGCCAGGCGTATCATGGAATATTTGTTCGCCGCCACATCTAAAAATTGTCGGAAATTGGTGCCGCAACGAATCGGTTAAGAGCGTATGTGACATATTTTCTGAACAAAGAGTAACTTGTGATCTCTTAGTCGATATTCAGCGAACATTACTGTTGTTTTACACTGTTAAATTGCTACTACACAGCTCCTAAGCAGCTATGTGAACTTAAGACTGAATAATTTGGCCCTTTTTAAGAGTTATAAGGGCTGCATAAGACCCCACACAGCCCTTATGCAGCTTTTTTATTCAGCTTTAATCGTGATGGGAGTCCGTTATTCGGCTGATAAGCAGCCTCTTGTGCTACTTGTGTAATAACAAAATGCTTTTAAGATCTTGCTACTACGTGTTCCTATGGAGTAAGAGGTCGTATCTTGGTTGTATATTAAACGGCAGACTGCACCTGCGTCTCAAAAAACACGAAGTTGTGCGCTTTTAGATTTCATAAAACTTTTGTTAAATGAAATCCGAAAATTTATTCGGTTAAATTTCGCTTTATGAAGCTCTTGTTCTCACTAAACGGCTTTATGGTTTATTGGCCCTGTAGTTACATCCAACGTAAAAAATGTATGTGGCGTTAATTTCCGATCCCACTAGCACCTATTTTCAATTAATCGTGACTGAAAAGCTAGTTTTTCTAGTTTTTTTTAAACATTACCCCTACACTAGGATTTTCTCATGTATTGTGGAGGCATTATACAAACATAAATTGCACAAGGATAAACATCCAGCCCCGGAACAATTATTTGTAGGCCATACAAATACAATTGTTCCGTGCGGGATTCAAACCTTCGGTCCCCAGCGCCGTAACTCATTGATAAGCCACTGCGTCACGGAGCCGTCGAAGTTGAAAAGCGAATGTAAATAGGCTAAAACATGACTAGAGCCCGCACAATCCCGTTTGCGAAACGCACTTATTGTCAGATATGCATTAGACATTCCACAGAGAAAAGTAGAATAAACCTTAACCGGTTCAGTGCGGGTGATACGCCAAGCGTGCCATCAATTACTTTTGCGTGTGGCGTATGGCACGCGAGTCGTGTCTTTTTAAAAATCGTTATAACTCGCTCAAATTGCTTTTTTGGAAAATTTATCCAGAACAAAATATTCATTATTTTGCGAGTAGTTCATGCATGCAGCTTCGTTTCTGGATATTTTGAAAATTTTAAATTTTTTGGGGTTGACAACATTTTTTTAACGTGTACATGGTACTCTTTTTACTTTGTGGGTTTTAAATCATGTTATGGAAAAATTGTTTAATAAGTAACAAATACTAGCACTCATTGCGATCGCTCACAAACTCAAGTTGTAAATAAATTTCTGGAAAACAAGTCTCCTGTTAAAAAAAACAATGCGTTTGTCTTAGGCCCCCCGCGCACCAGGCAGCCTGGCTGCGCAGCCAGGCTGCGGCGGCCGAAACATTTGAGCAGCCACTTCTAATTTTGTGCGTATGTAGTAAAAATCGCCAAGTTAAAAGACATTCGATTCATCTTTTTTTTTCTAGAACGGCACTCAAAAGGCTTATTTCATACCTATTTTAAAGATGTTCGTAAATACACATACCGGTTTTTTAACTACACGAGAATGTCAGTGCAATCATTTGATAACCTTTTGGAAAATGGTAAGAAATTCATCCCATATTGCTTTACACTTCAATTTTGCGAATAAATTTCTCCGTATCAAAAGTCATTTTGTAGCTTCGGAACACAAAATACGCCTGGCTGCTACGACAAGTGCGCGGTGACTGACGGCAGCCACATACATTTGCCCTGCTCGCTCTGGCTGCGCGCAGCCAACGGGCTGCCGTGCAATCGGGCGCGTTTTAATGGCTGCCGCAGCTGGGAGGTCGTGGCTGCTTAGGTGCGCGGGCTCCCATACAGTCATATTTTCGACTGGCTGCCTAGTGCGCGGGGTGTCTTATTGTTTAATTTTGCTTAAAATGGTTGAACTGCAGTCTTATTACTATCATATGGCCGAATAGACCTACGAAGTACCATGTGCTCTTGTGATATGGTATAAGGTTTATTTTTGCTTGAAACAGTTCGAAACCGTTTAAAAAATAAAAAAAGTTCGCTAATAAATAGTCTTTTGTCAATCCGCCGCCGTATAACATAGCGCCGGCGTTTTTTTCCTTTTGAAAACACTTGTTTTGCTATTCTTACTAATTAGACGTTTTCAGATCGACTTTACTTTTACATTTGTATAACATTAAATAATATTTAACATTTGTAAATATCAATGAATGATATACCTTTTTTTTCAAATTAAGGTTTTTCATTGTTTAATATTTACAAATGTTATTATTAGGTGAAAATTTAATTTAATAAAAACCAAGGTTTCTAGGGTGATTTAGCTGTACCTACTTATATAAATGATTTTTTATAACAATAAAAAATAGCACAAAAGGTTTGTAATCTCTTCATAAAAATGTCACTTCAATTTCAAAGAAAACGCGTAAAAAAACACGTAGTTACGCACTAAAAACAAGTATCCTTCCATTTGTAACTTAAGTTTGATGTCAAATAAACTTAATTAGGTCTAAACAAGTAAAAAAAGCATAAAAAAGAACATTACTTTTACACATGGCGGATGGCGCTTGACACGCCCGGCGTGTCATGAAATATTTGTTCGCCGCCACAGCTAAAAATTGTCGAAAATTGGTGCCGCAACGAATCGGTTGATGAAAGATTGGAAAGGTAACTGTTTAATGAGCAATTTAATGAAACAAAAATATTACTTCTTTATTAAACATTTAATCCCCATTTTTATAAAATGAATTACACATAGTAATCTGGAATGCAGTGCTAAGGAAAAGATTTTATTTATTTTGACTTATCTAACTGAATTAAGTAGAAAAATCTTGAGTTTACTTGTCTCTTACTTTAATAAGATCATTTAGATCTAATGCTACACATATTTCCTTTGAATCTGTACGGGGATTACGGTCCAGAATTTCTGTTATTGGATAGTAATTGTCACGATTATCAACATTCCATCCTGAATACTGAAAACAAACATATAATAATAAATTAAATGGCATTCCATGAGATGGTAGTTTAAGAAATAAAAGAAATTTTTTATCAATAAATTTTATAAATTAGCATACCACACATGTACATTTGTGAAGTATTTTTCCATTTGATTCCATAGGTATAAATTTTTGTAATAATGCTTTTCCATCTATTTTCCACAAATTCAATTCATCCAAATTTGATATAACTGTATCACCGTCCCATTTAACATCAGACTTCAAGAGAACAAAATTCCCAGACTAAAAATATTAATAATCCACATTAATTAAAATAAAAAATAAAATGGTTTAAATAAGAACATCTGGACAACATTATTCAGACACCCAAGCGGTTTTACTGTACAAATTAGATCAGTTTCCCAAATAATCTATTCTTAAAACGTATTAGAGTATACAAGTATACATGCAATCTATATAGCGCGCTTTAGCTAGTATGAATAGGAAGCACGGATATGAACAGTCTCGAAATTACAAAAGCGACGCTTTTAGTCACGAAAGGACACGCGCGTAAGATAATACCGGCGAAAGAAAAGCCCGTATTACACAGATTATGGTTGTGATAGATATTTTACAGCTAGATAATTTAAGAAACTGAACTCTCATACTGTAATACATCTCAGGGCATTATTGTCCAGAACAGATTATATAATACATACATGAAAATGCTTTGGTACATCTTTAGATTGGCTTGAATCTGACTTATTACCATCAGAACCATTTTTCTCCTCATCAGAACCTTCCTCTTCATCTAGCTCACCCTCATCATCTTCACCTTCTTCGTCTTCCTCACCCTCTCCTTCACTTTCATCAGATGAAGAATTCTTTTTCTTTTTTGAATTATTCAAAGGAGCTCTTGATGCTCTTTTACGTCCACCCCGTACAGATTGTTCATTCTAAAAGATCATAAGGACAATTAACTAATAAATATACACGAAAAATAAATTAATGTAGGTATATCATACAGGGTTATTTTACAATAATCGGCCTAATTTGAAGCCGCTTGCTGATGGTAAGTGGTTGCTGTGGCCCATAGACATCTACATCTATCCACGTTTGCAAATCAAAATGCAGATGCGTTGTCACACATAAGGACAAAGATGGAATGCCTCTTTTCCAGTAAAAAGGGTTTCCGGTTCTCTACACTCACCATACGAAACACAGCAGTATTAAGCTGTTATTTTACGCTGGTATTCTGTAAGAGCGTGGCCCTTCCCCGGTCGATTCGACCCATTTGTGCTACAACTATACAGTTAATATACCTGCAGGATGGATCTAGGCTTAGCTTTCCATTGACGTCCGTCGAGTTGGGGGTTGATATTTTCTTTACAGAAAGGTTACATTATTATAAGCACACACACAAAGTTTTAACATGCGGAAACGCGTACTTTTTAGGAAAAAAATTATTGAAAATCAATTATTTTTGCAATATTTATGTCAATTCCTACCGTAAAACTGACGCTATTTTGTATTATCATTGTCATCGTCAGTAGGGATGTCGATTCTTTCCGAAAAAGATCGATTTTTAAATCGATTCGAATCGTAAGCTGATGTATCGATTCACAAAAAAATCAATTTCTTAAATATCGATATTTTGTCATGTTTGCATTTATAATGTAAATATAAATCCATTTTATGAAAAACAAGAAAGATACCACAATAAATGATCTCTTATTGAAATTTGTTTTATTTTAACAGTATCTATTAGGGCAGATAACAAATAAAATAGGTTAGATCCAACTTATGTCAAAGAACCGAATTGATTGACCCCGACTCCACCTGATACGAGTCTGTCCTACCCCAAGAGTGTTTTTATAGTGCTGGAGGCGCATAGGGGGAGCAGACTCCGCCTGCTTTTATGTTTTAAATACATAGATTGACTTGGCAATCGCACAAACAATCTAATTTAATATAGTATGTATTACTTGTGAGATGCATTGTTTTCAAGCCCAAGCACCATTCATAAACCATATAATAACTTTATTACTTCTCTAGCTGACAAGCCAACTATGCCAACAGAAGACAGTTGGTCATATGTGAACAAGGGGATCACAAAATATAAACTTTGAAGAGCCATCAAGAATTCCCAACCCAACTGACACTGCTTTGAGGCACAAATTTCAGTTTAAGCATGCTCACAATTAACCGTACTAGCTCCCTTCCCACACTCGACCTCGACTTCTGCGATATCTTTGTTAATTGTGAATCAATTTTATAATGTTTTTATTAAATAGGTTCAGGGGAGGTCCCATATAAAGGAGAAAAATCTCTACCCCTAAGAGTGGAAATATAGTGGATAGTTTTTAATATATCTATGAATACATCATTAAGATTCATCAAAAGGGTAAGAAAATTTATATTTAATAAAAAGTTAAATTAGACGTCAAAGTACTAAAAAAATCACATTCTGAAGTCATTAAAAGTAATTATAACTAAAATTGGTAGTTAAATTCACTGTAGACTAGGAGTTAATAATAAAAATAAGTGTTTGATACAAAACAAAAGGTATACAGTTGACCCGCGGTAATCCAACAAACATTTTTCAAGGCGGTGTCATAATCAAATCAAATTTGTTGGACTATAGAGTACTGACACAGCCCCCTGGTAGTCCGGACTTTTTGAAAAAGAGTACTTCGTAATTCGACAAATTATATATCAAATATAAAATAATAAAGGTAAAACTACAGACATCTGGTACTCGCGTACGGGGGTGGGAGGGGTCTCTACACACTGGGGGAGGGGAGAGTTCAGGGGAAGCCCCCTACCCATCCCCCTTGCGGAATTGTAGTTTATGAGTAATAATTATTTTTGGAAAATCATAACCTCTTTTTTGGACAGGAATATTGACACAAAGTTACTTCTGCGCTTCGGCGCTGCGGAAAATGCAGTCCCTTCGCCCTTGTGTATCCAATCACAGGCACCCATGCTCATCTCTGCAGTTTCGGATTTATTGTTGTGTTACCTTCGGTGACCAACCTCAGCCGCTACGGTTCATGCAGGTGCCTGGGATTTGTTTTAGCGGATGTGGTCTGCTCTCTCTTCCCGCCTACGGCTTTACAAAAACACTAGAGGAAGGGCTATGACTATGTGAAGTCGGGGCGTTCTGATTCGATTTTAGTACAGATTCTACCTATCTTTAACCTTTTGACCTCCAAAGTCGCCTATACTTGACAAGCAGCTGCGGGCCCTGAACGCCAACGACGTCTATAGTTGACATAAAACCCGGCCCACAAAATATGAAATATAGATATTGGAAAATTATTACTAGTATTTTAATTCCATACTCCTCAAAAAAGAATAACCCAGCAACATGTGAGTATAAAAAACAAGTCTCCTAGAGCCACAAGTAGTAAGAAACATTGAACTAAAAAAAAAATGGATTTTGATCTAAGCAAATACTATGCCCAGCACGCCAAAGTCGTCTATAGTTGACCGCTAGTGTCGTGCGCGGGAAGCATAGATTTCTTGAAAACTAGCCAAAATTCAGCTCAAACGTGTTATTTTTTAACTATTATTATTAATATTTGAATGAAATTAGCTACATGAATAAAAAAATATTATCAAATTATCTTCGCATAATAAATCTAAAATCTCAACTCTGGCGCATCCTTAGCGCGTCATCGAAAATCAGTTCACTGGGCGCCGTGGTCAAGGATAGACGACACCCTGATGACGTCATAAGTGATTAGCGGGAAAATTAGTGCAGTGCAACATGAACGATTCTGACTGATTTACCTAGTGCCAATAATTATATACAATTGTTGATTAGTGAATAATTATGTAAAACAAAAGGTTGTTATTTTAATAATATAAAATTAGTGTTTTTTTTATACTTAAGGTATGAAGAGCAATTTGTCATTTTGTGTTATGCGATTTTCTTTCTCAATCTCAAACTCATTGGCAGCATCAGCGTCATATCAAACCCCCATTGTCATAAAAGTGTTAGACTTTTCTTCTGTGCTTCACTTGGCCTATGCCTCCCTTGACACATAAAATATTTTGATTCGATGTCTGTATATTTTGGTCAGATTGATTTCTAAATCGATACACAACGTGCAACACAGCTACATATCTAAGAAAGTTTCAAAGAGGAAGGTCAGCTACGCCGTTGTCGTCCAGTCGTGACAGTGACGTCATCACGATGGAGAGTAGTGCTGTGGTTTACTACTTATTTTATTGTTATTGTTTGTTTTTTATTTATGTACAAAGTACATATATAAAAAGAGTGGAAGACAGCACAAGATTAAATAAACCTACCAAGCTAACAGCATAGCAAAGTGGCGAAGCAATCAGCTTTGTAGTGGTTTTTAACGGTTGTCGTTGAGCAATCAGTTTCAAAATAGGAGGTTCAGATGCCTGGGTGATCAGTAATCGATTTCTGAAAACAGAATTTGAAAATTCGAAACCATTCTCAAGATAATCGTGGGACAGACGGACAGACATTGTGAAATCAATAAGTGTCTTTGCAAGCTTCGCCACTTAATAAAACATACCAGATTATAAAGTCATTTATTGCATAAAAAAGCCAACAAAATTAAGTTATTTTGTGTTATTGATATATCAACTCTTGGCAACACTATTATTTTCATAGGTATTTTTGTTTACTTTTCGCTTTAGCTAACAGGGCACGGTTATGCGTTATTGGTGTGGCGGTCAAAAGGTTAAAGTCAGGACTTTGCTATGATTGCAGTAATAAAACAATGTAATGTGAATTTTTATAATTTTGTTTTCTGAGGAAATGTTGACAGCTATCCACTGCGACTCAATTTGTGTGGGAGTCTTTTTATGGGTGACCCATTTCACTATATGTAATTTTAGTAAATATAATTTATTTTTATTGTAATTAATTCAAAACACATTTCCGAAATCCAAAAATAGTACAAAAGGTTCAAACTTAACCCTAACAAGCCTCCTAAACTGAAAACATATTTAAAATCAGGTACTCAACGTCTACTTCATAATAAAAGACCAAATTGATATATTTGCATTTCGTTATAAGCAATTTTTAATGAAATTTATTTTTTCTTAAAATGCATTTCTGTGATCCAAACAGTGTTAATGGTTGAAACTTAACCCTGACAAGCCTCCAAAACTGAAAACATAATTAAAGTCAAGTACCGGACATATATAGCCAAACCATAATAAAAAATAAAAAAGTCATGTAATGCACAATGAATACCTAAACAGTAAATGATGAATGCCTACTAGGCTGCAACCCCATAGTTACATTTAAACTGAGACAATGGTGCAAATTAATTGCAACCTGTTTGTCAATGTATTTGCAAAAGACACCTCGCCTCATGGTGGATGCATAACGCAACTCGATTGTACATATGTGTTAAAGGATTACAATGGGGTGCAGATTAGCCAGGGGCGGATTACTGAAGGTCTACTGTATTGCCAATTGTTTTGAGAACAAAACAGTTGTTTCTTGGCATAACAAGTATTTCGTAAGCTAGGATAATTAGATCAGAAATATGTACTTGATCCTGTTGAGAAAGGTAATATCAGCAACAGTAGGTTGAAGAGTGGCTAATAAAATCCTAAAGCCACAAACATTTGGTTCTTCCTACCTATTAAGTAGTTTTAGTTTAGTAAAAACTATTCTTTCTAAAATCAAGTTTGGCTGTTAATAAACTTTTTTCTATGGATTTGCTCAAAACAAGTTTTGGCGGGAATTTAAATAAAAAAATATGCATACTTAAGTTTTACATATACAGGTTACCCTTGCTTTCTATTTTAAAAAAATATACTAAAATTCTTCATATTGCCACTCAATCACGAAACTTTCAAAAATAGATAAAAATATGTATTTTCAAAGGCAATGTGCACTGTAGCAGTTTCCCCTCTTGTCCCTCGCCCCCCACCCATTTCTATATTATGAGGTAGTTACTGTAGCCCTTTCGTTCTTTTTATTAAAAATTAATTAGAAAGCCCGTTTTTAATTAAATACAGAAATAAAGTACTATTTTGAAGCTAATAAAAGATTAGTCAATACCTACTTTTCATATAGAACAACATTAGGGAAGATTTTATACAGGTCAACAAATATGACGCCAGAAAAGAGAACTAACCTATTAACATAATATTATTAAAGAATGATCAAACAAATTTACTGCTACCTACCTAAAAATGTATCGTGAGAAAAATAACAATGTTTATCAAAATAGATTTTTAACATACATTAAAAAAAGCTTCGACATTACCGAATCGGCATCCGGTGTCCAGTCTTCTCCCGAATCTTGAAATTCTTCTGGTTCACCGCCTTGCTCCGATCCATCTGACTCATCACCAGCTTTTTTAAGCGACTTTCTTTTACGCATTTCTAAAGTTAGATTTCAGATATGGCCGAAAGTATAATTGATGCTAAAATTATCCTTAGCAAAAGACGTATAAACGGACGCTTTTCTTCCACGGAAATCCGAATGAACCATAGATAAATAAATGTGTAGCAAGCTTGAGCAAGCTAGAATGAACCACAGACCAAAGAGTTTATTGTTATTACGATTCGCCTATAAAGGCAGGCAAAGCTCTTATACTATACAGCTTAGTCAAATTTGTATTTTGTTCACAAAAATATCTTCACAATATTCTTATTCGTCACATTGTAAAATTCTTGGGAGTTCTTTTGACAACTCAACTCAGCGAATAGTTGGAAACGTTACTATTTCAAGGCCCCTAAACGAGTCAAAAACCGGGTATTTATATAGTACAACTATAATAAGGGGTGGGCCATTTAAGATTTAGTATATAAAAAAAATTAATGAATATTTTTCCAAAGTTATGAGTTTGTTCGAAAGATTGAACCTTTCCATTTAGGAATGGAAGACAACCTTATTCTTTTTTTATAGAATAGGGTGACAAACGGGCACACAGTCCACCTAATGTTAAGTGGTTGCTGTGATCCATAAACATCCACATCTATTCTGAATAAAGAATCAAAATGCAGATGCGTTGTCACACGTGAGGACTAAGATTGAATGCCTCTTTTCCAGTAAAAAGCTCTCCAGTTCTCTGCACTCACCATACGAAACACAGCAGTGTTAAACTGCTATTTTACGCTGGTATTCTGTGAGAGCGTGGTCCTTCGCCAGTCGAGCCGACCCATCGTGCTACAACTATACTACTAATATAGCTGCAGCATGGCTCTACCACGAAGAAATTCAAATTGAACATTCAAATGACTGCCACGGCTAGCCTTAAAATATTTCAAAATTACTTCTGCAACGGTTTCCCCATTCGATCAGTCCAATTTTTCAGTACATTTTCGATTGTTTAGGCCTCTATTTCGTAAGTGGTAGATAAGATTTAAGATTTTTGTAAGTGGTAGAGCCATGCTGCAGCTATATTAATAGTATAGTTGTAGCACGAACGTCAAGCGTCAGCTCGACCGGGGAAGGACCACGCTCTCACAGAATACCAGCGTAAAATAGCAGCCTAATGCTGCTGTGTTTCGTGTGGTGAGTGTAGAGAAACAGAGACCCATTTTACTGGAAAAGAGGCATTCTATCTTAGCCTCGTGTAGTGGCGGGTAAGAATACTCACTACCCTATATCTTCCCATGGGTGTCGTAAAAGGCGACAAAGGGAAATTGAGGCAGAGGATGGGCAGCAGCATCTTTCTGATAACAGCAAAACAACAATAAAAAAAACTGCGGTTACCAACCCGCTCGCCAAGCGTGGGAACTATGGCAATATACCCCCCCCCCCCCAGTCCCCGGTGGCCACGCTATTCCTGGCTACGGTGGCGACCAAGGTAACGGCGGGGCAGGGGGTGCTAAGAATCTCCGGTGGAGGTTCGGTTGCCACCTACGACGACTCGACCTGGCAACTTATAACGCACGCACCCTGAGGATTGACGAGAAGATCCTGGAGCTGGAAGAAGAGATAAACAAGTTGCGCTGGAATGTCTTAGGATTATCCGAAGTCCGAAGAGAGGGGGAGGACACGGTAATCCTCGAATCCGGCAATTCGTTCTATCACCGGGAGGGCGACCATCTGTCCCAAGGAGGTATCGGATTTACCGTCCACAAGTCTCTCGTTAACAACTTTGTAAAGATTGGGAGTGTGTCGACGAGGGTTGCGTACCTTATACTCAGAATCACCAAACAGTATTCGCTGAATGTCATACAGGCTTACGCACCAACTTCGGCACATCCCGATGAGGAGGTGGAGGAAATGTATGAGGATATCTCCAGAGCCATGCATTCCTCCAAATCCCACTATACGGTGTTAATGGGAGACTTCAACGCAAAACTAGGCACAAGAGAGAACGGTAAGCTGAAAGTAAGGAATTTCGGAATAGGGCAACGCAACCCAAGGGGCCAGTAGCTGGCCGACTTCATGGAGAAAGAAGGGCTTTTTATGATGAACTCTTTCTTCCAGAAGCGGCCCCACAGGAAGTGGACCTGGTCAAGCCCCGACGGTTCGACAAAAAATGAGATTGACTTCATTATGACGACCAAACGACAACTGTTCAGTGATGTCTCAGTGATCGCGAGGACGAAAACTGGTAGTGATCACGGAATGGTTAGAGGAACATTGAATCTAAAACGTTAAGTTGGCGAGGTCACGTCTAATGAAGTTAATGCCCCGTCCCCCTCGTGCTTTAATCCAAAGTCACGAAACCTTTCAGCTCGAGCTACGAAACCGTTTTCAGTGCCTGGAAGATTACAATGTGGTGGACGATATGAACGACAAGCTCGTGGAAACTGTCCATACGGTCGAAGCTAAGTTTTGCAAGACCCGCCGCAGAAGAACACAAAAACTCTCCGATCGCACTCTTAATCTCATGGCTGTTAGACGGCATATGAAGCTGCAGTCTTCAGTAAATTTGACAGCATACAGGCAACTGAACAGACAGATCTCCAAATGCATGCGGCGGGACTTACGCAACTTCAATACAGCTTATATTGACGAAGCGATCGAGCTGTCTGCCAGAAAGAGCCAACTGTCGAAGCTGAAGACCGAGTGTGGCAGCGTCGTTTCCGGGACATCTGAGATTTTGAGTGAGATTGAGAGGTTCTATGGGCAGCTGTACACATCGTCGTTGGAGCCACACGTAAGTGTGAGTAACGATCCAAAAGCGAGTTTTATCCGACACTATTCCGATGATATCCCGGACGTCAGTCCGAGCGAGATTAGAATGGCTCTCCAGCGCCTTAAAACGGCAAGGCCCCAGGCGAGGAGCAGAAGTGCGGTGGTCTTGTTCTTCAAAGATCAGACCGATTTTCCTTCTGAGCCGCGTCTACATGCTGTTTTCGAGAGTCATTACGAATCGTCTCGCGCGCAGATTTGACGACTTCCAGCCTCCCGAACAAGCCGGTTTCCGAAAAGGCTTTAGCGCCATAGACCACATACATACCCTTCGGCAAATTGTACAGAAGTCCGAGGAGTACAATTTGCCACTATGTCTGGCGTATGTGGACTATGAGAAAGCATTTGATTCCGTCGAAATTTGGGCGGTGCTGCAGTCCCTTCAGCGATGCCAAGTTGACTGTCGGTATATCGAAGTGCTGAAGTGCTTGTACAGTAGGACTTCGATGGCTATCCGAGTACAGAACCAGAGTACGAAACCTATCCAATGGGTCTGGCCACCCAATGTTGTTAAGGGTATCAAAAAATTGTATAAAAAATTATGAATTCAACGGTATTCTTATTTTTTTCTACCTTTAAAAATGACTGAAATATTGATGAGTAAAATGGTGTTTTACGGTAAAGGCGAACGCTTTGCTCCGCATCACGATGTGACGTCACAAAACGACATGTCGATGCCACCAGTAGTTTTATTGTTATATTTTTCTTATTCTCTCTATATTTATTACTCCATATTTTTCTTGTCATGTTATTTATTTATCAGTAACCTTTATTTTCTGTTTTTTTTTTATTTCTGTTATATCACGCTCCTTGGAAATAAAATTGTGACCTAAGATACAGGTTTTACCTACTTTAGGCACCAGTTTTTCACTTAACAATAGTATTGTATCAGATGTAAGCACATATTTTTTGTTTTCTGAATGTATATTGTTGGTGAAAATAAATAAATAAATAAAATAAAATAAAAATAAATTTAATTTTGCTGGAAAAAAATCATATAAAAGCTAAATGTTCAATACTTTAGTTTATACATCAAATCAAATAGTTTATTTGTGATTCACAGTTTTCATAAAGGTCTTATTTAAACACAAATAAAGTTCAGTCTGTGATCAGCGTTATGAGCATCATCATCATCATCATCATCATCATCATTACAGCCCTTCATAAGTCCACTGCTGAACATAGGCCTCCCCCAAGGAATGCCACAAAGTACGGTCCTGAGCCACCCGCATCCACCAGGTCTTACCAGGTCGTCACTCCATCTAGTGGGAGGTCGCCCTATATTTCGCCTACCGGTACCGGACTGCTACTCGAGAACCTTTCTTCCCCATCGGTTGTCGGTTCTTCGAGCTATATGGCAGGCCCACTACCACTTCAGCTTACTAATCCGTTGGGCTATGTCGGTTACTCTAATCTCGGAACTCGGAATAAAGGATACGGTATTAACATCAATGGCTAGTACATCACTCACCTTCGATTTGCCCACGATATATTTCTTATGGCAGAATCGCTGGAAGACCTAAGCACTATGCTCAATGACCTCCCCAACGGATAGGTCTTAAGATGAAAAGGTCGCTGAGCGAGCTATGGAGAGGGTTATGCTCGGAGTTTCTCTGCGTGATAAACTCAGAAATGGTGATATCCGCAGTAGAACCAGAGTGACCGACATAGCCCAACGGATTAGTAAACTGAAGTGGCAATCGGTCGGCCATATAGCTCGAAGAACGGACAGCCAATGGGGAAAAAGGTTCTCGAGTGGCGGCCTCGTACCGGCGGACGAAGTGTAGGGCGTCCCTCCACTAGATGGAGTGACAACCTGGTAAGATATGCAGAAAGTCGATGGATGCAGGTGGCTCAGGACCGTGCTTTGTGGCATTCCTTGGGTGAGGCCTTTGTTCAGCAGTGGACTTGTGAAGTCCTCACGAGTGACAACGCATCGGCATTTTAATTCGCAAACGAAGATAGATGTAAATGTATATGGGCCGCAGCAACCACTTACCATCAGGTGGACTGTGTGCTCGTTTGTCACCCTTATTCTATAAAAAAAGATTTCATGTTTCAAGTCGTCAATCGTCTCTGAATGGTTAGCGTAACACGTGTCCTTAACGGTTCCCCACAAAAAAAAAGTAACGGAGTGAAATCACAACTTCGAGGTGGCTAATTGTTTCAGCCAAATGTTGATGACATTTCGGCTGGTTATGCGATTTTCAAAAACAGTGCGCAAATGATCGATTGTTACGTTGGCTGTGTGGCACGTTGCGCCATCCTGTTGAAACCAAATGTCGTCTATGTCATTCTCTTAATTTTTAGCGATCGCCATTCACTGTAACGGCGTTTCCTTGCTCATTTTCGAAGAAAAATGGCCTAATAATGCCGCCAGACCAAAATCCGCACCAAACTCGTTGTGGATGCATTACTTTCTCCAAAACGACGTGTGGATTTTCTGAGGCCCAGATATGACAATTTTGCCTATGATTTTCCGCTAAAAATGCTCATCTTTGATCAAGCGGTCTTCGGCCTATTGAGCAAACTGAAAACGCATTGGATGGTCATGTGGCTTCAGCTCTTGCTCTAATTGAACTTTGTTCACATTCATACCGAGATCTTTATGCAAAATTCTTCTCAAAGATGTGCGTGAAATGTTCAATACTTGAGAACGATGACGAGATGATCTTGATGGTTGTTCACGCATACTCTGAATAATAGCAGCGATGTTTTCGGTTGAGCGCACTGGATAAGTACGTATACGGGTTGTTTTATCCACCAACGATCTAATTTCACAAACTCGCTTCACAAATTGATCCACAAATTGCGATTTTGGCACATCCTTTTTGTCAAATTTTTTCGTAAATTTCTTACTGTTTGAGTAGAACTAACTTTGAAAATAAGTTATTAATATTTGACAAAATTCTTCAAGCGAAAAGCAACCCATTTCATAAATGTCAAGCATAAATCCTCAGAGTAGGACTCAACCGAGGAGGGACAACGCGCGTAAAATAGCATCTCATTACTGCTGTGTTTCGTATGGTGAGTGTAGAGAACCGGAGACCCTTTTTACTGGAAAAGAGGCATTCCATCTTAGTCCTCAAGGCTGACAACGTATCAGCATTTTGACTCGCAAACGAGGATAGATGTAGATGTCTATGGGTCATAGCAACCACTTACCATCAGGTGGACTGTGTGCTCGTCTGTCACCCTATTTCTATAAAAAAAAGGAAAGACGTGTTTTTAACGGAAATTTCAAACCTTGTACTGTACCTTTTACCTACTGTAACTTTTAAACTTTATGTTTATTCAAGACAAATTTGAGTAATTTGGCTCGAGCCTCACAAACCTTTTGGGTGAATTTCCATACATTTGAGAGGTTGCACCCAAATTACTCGAATTTACTTAAAAGGAGTATGTGGGATAAAATAAAACTAAAAATAGGTATAGTTATGTAATTTTATTTTTTGAAAGAGATTGTTTTATGCACTATATATTATTATTGTTGCGCGTCACTATTAATGTCTTGTACATGGCAACACTAGTTACACTAGCGCCCTCTAGTGTCGCAGAACTAGGAGAGTCAAGATCCTTCCAGAAATTTCGGGACCAAATTATTAAAAAAACATTCTAGATGTCGCTACAGTAGAAGGTTCTGGAAACTATCTGAGGCCCTATATAAGGCCGGTATAGACCACGACCGAGGAGTATTGAATTGGCGATACAAGAAAATACTTCGAACTTTGTTTTATTATTAGTGTGGTTTTAGATTGTAATTAGTGTTGTGTAATTAAAGTGTCAATTTTGGTACTTCAATCGGCAGTTTTTAATTGTTACGAACCCCAAGCTATTACTGATGCTACGATGCTATGCTATGAGGACTATTATATATTATTGATGTTTTTTTATTGCTTTTACAGATAATATTTCCACGCGTAATATTGATTCATAACATATGTTATCGTGAGAGTTATTCTTCACAGAACATTAACGTAAATATAAATCATAAAAATTCTCATTGTGAACACTTAACTCAGCCCAAATACATAATCTCAAACAATTCAAAAGTCAAAAATTCGAGTTAATATAGTATTAATTTCTACAAATAAATTCAAAATGCTTAAAGACTTACCACAATATGGTCAAAAGTTTTTCTTCTTCTTTTGTAGGAAACCTGCAGAAAGTGATCAGATCACTTTGTGCTTTTTGTTTGTACAACGCTTAATTTACTTCTGTACTGTCGATTCTGATCACACATCGTGTACATTGAGTTATATGTACTACGTACTAGAGAAGCCATTCCGAACATTGACTATGTTCAACTGAACTGTAATGCAATCCATACAAACTAAATATTACGCTTAGATTATTTACTCTCTAGATAACGCGTCACGCAATGAGCGATGCAACAAAAACAGGCCAGTTTTTACAAGCGTGTATGCGTAAGGCACAACACACGCTTAGCGGTTGCTATAGTGACAGAATAAATAACTATGGCTTACACCAGCGTCATTTGTATCTGGGAGATATCAGCTAATGAATCTATCCCGATAAAATGGGGAAAAACTATAAAATTGTCATATTAATAAATTCATTAATTATCATATTTTAATATGGTGCTTTCAATTGTGTGTTTAGTTGTCTGTTGAGTTAGAATCTATTTTTTTTTTGTAAAAAAAAAAAAATAAAAAAAAATCAATTACGCATTTACAAAACATGTTATATTATTTAATGCATGGTATCGACTTATAAAAATACAAGAGGTTGGCCGGCGGCTTCGCCCACGTCATAGTTAAATAATTTATCCCGCTGGTACCCTTTACCGTAAAATTTTATCCCATAGCGTTTCTACAGTTTAATAGATAATTTTGGGAAGAATCATTCCGTCTTGGATTGTTGTGCCAGCAAGAGTTGATATATGGGTGCCCCATTGAAGCTTTGCATATAAGGTCAACCGCAAGAGCACAATAGTCTCTTCTATTTTCAACCTATCTTTACCATTAATTGTTTGTAACTACTAATTTAATGGCCCTCTCTTTGAATTTGTTTTTAAGTAATTTACGTTTTGAGGTTGCATCACTTTTTAAATTATATAATTTAGCTCTATGATGATAGCGTATGGTCAAATATTTTTCGACGACCAAATTTACTAGGTTCACTTGGTGAAGAGAACCACACGCGGGTTCAGTTTCAACTAAAATACAAGTCTTTTTCACGGAAATGTTCAGAGCATATTACTGTGGTTTTGAATGGTTTCCAGTACTCTTCTCCACGGCTTTATCTTATTATGTCCACCCATCGACTTCTAATTATAGGATCAATAGGTATCCTAAAATCATGTATTCAAATGGTCACATTCAATTTTGACAATTATTATACAATACTATTTAGTAATACAAATAAAAAAGAGAAAAAGTAACGAAAAAATATTTAAGACTAAATAAAAAACACCCGACTGCGCGGAAGCTTGCAAAACAAAAACAATCGGTCCATCCGTATAGGCTGTAGGCTAAGCCAAACAATTTTTGAAATATACCCACAAACACACACCGTGATGTATTTCCTCCTTCTGGTGCAGTCGGGTAAAAATGAACATACATCAGCTTTTAAGACAACTATACGGGGAAATTCTCAATCCAAGACTGGCAACACCAAAAAATGACGCGTTGATTTTGTAAATTAATTTATCAATTTATTAGTTTTGTTTTCCTAAATTACTATCAGTTTTGAGTTACTTAGCGATGGTAGGAGATTTTGTTAGTTGTTTGTAAACGTCTTTTATAATTTCTGCAGATTTTGATCGCACAACTTGTCATTTTCACCAAAATAATTTACCTCTAAAAATGAGCCGTGCGTGCGTATCTCTTGGCGTTACAATTGACCTTCCATATATATTACTATACTCTTTGACAATTGACAGTGAGGGGCGGGGATTGTAGTGTTCCTTAAACATCGATAGACTATCGATTCATCGATAGTGTTTGCACTATCGATTCTATCGATAGTCTGGTTAAACTATCGATTGTCTTCCTTATCGTAATTTTTGGCTATAGTAGATGTTTCTCTTTAGTCTAAGGTTTAGAGAAATCCCTGTAAATAAACTGTGGGTGTGTGTATGTGTGTGTGAATATCTAATTAATATGTGTGACGCTGACGTAAGTCGCTATTTGTGTGAGTGCCAGAACAGGCAGATGATCTTGCGTTTTATAGTTTCCTGATTTGTTTATTTCTAAATAGTGGACAGTAATAGTCCGTTTGTAAAGTGTAGCTTTTATAATCAGGAATATAAGCATTTAGGAAATGCGACCAAACTAAGAGATCACTTGAAAGAAAGCATGCCGATAAAATAGATAGGTAAGAATCTGAAAAGGGATCATTGTCTGAACATTAAGTTCAAGATGAAGTGCAACCAAAAAATCTAGAAGTTCTTTTAAGAATTATTTTAATTGAAATCAGGTGTTGAAGACAAAGGCTATTGTGACTTTCCTTCACAGTTCTACACTAGCCAGTGACAAATTTCGTATTTCTCAAAGACGAGCAAACAAAAAATACAGTAATTACTTATTGTTATTTTTATTTGTGAAACCTACTCAAAGACAATCGATAGTCTATCGATATATCGATAGTCTTATAAGAAACTATCGATTACTATCGAATACTTAAACAATCGATGTTTAATGAACACTAGGGGATTGCTTTAGAGGCTAACAGTTAGCTGATATTTTTTTCGACGCTTTTGAGCCGTCGTTACTCTATCTAGAGAGTAAATAATCTAAGATATTACGTAAATTGAAGATTTGTGAATTCCATAAAATAATAATTATTACATTTTATTTAGAAATATGTTTGTTTAGATTAAATTAAGATATTTTATATTAAATTCTTATATTTATTTTATATTAATATCTTATTTTATATTTAATTAAAGTCTTCGCGCATGCGCGACTACCACTCCCGCGCATGCACGAAGACATAGAATTAGGCACAATTTTTGTTTGGAATGGCTTCTCTAGTACGTAGTACATATAACTCAATGATCGTGCATAATTTTTTTAAATAATAAATTTATTTATAGTCACTATCTCATACACAGTCGACATCTCACAAAAACTCTTTACACACAATCGCGACGATTTCGTCGCCTACAAACGAAAATGAAGTATCCTGAACAGAATTTAAGCAAAACGCAATAACAAATATTAAAATCTAAACCTATTACCTAAATAAATTGGAATCAATTTCAGAAAATATTTTCACTATGAAAGACGTTGACAAACAAATTTCATTTTTTTCTTATTATAATTAAAAATTATATTATAAAAAAAAAATTTGGTTTGAACATAAAAATTCATGAAGAGTCGTGCGACATGAATCCGCGCTGTTCATGTGAGTCACTTATGTGGGTTAAGGTTATGAAGTTGTTATTTATCTTCCATAAAACCTTCTATTATTTGTAAAAATATTAATTTTTATATAATACTCAATGGCCTTATTCTATGATATATAGAGAAGTGGAAGAAATGTAGGAGGCAAATGCCTACGTCTATTTCTTCCAGTTTTTCCAATCCAGTCCCACTTACACTTAACAAGTGAGTAGTTGTCAGATAATCATTTTAGTACCCGCATATTAAAGCATACACTGATCTCGATCTTGCCATTTTAAGTATATACGTGACATATTTAATTTAAATCGGTTTCAACGTAAAGGTTACAACATACAACTTTCACAGAATGGATATAATATTAGAAGCAATCACGAGATTTAAGGGTGCGGTCAGCTTCAAGTGATTAGTATTATTATTACTTTATTGGATATTATGTTTTGCATTAAAACAAAATAATATTCGGAAGGAGATAAACTATTCAAATAAAACATTAAATTAAAAATGTTTATTAAATAATATAAAATAAAATCAAATCAAATCAAATATAGCCAAGTACTTAAAAAAATATCTCTTAGTGACCCTGAAACTGCAACTGTTATCTAAACAACTGCCGCTTTGATGAAGGTCTTCTCGAAATGTTATTTTTTTAGATTCATAAAAGAATCGAACTAAAAATGTTAAATATATGTAAATTAGAACAAAAAAAAACAATCATAGGCTATGTTATGTATCCTAAAACACATACTATAAAAAGGTAAATACAACTGCACACTATCAAAACAAAATAAAATCAACACATTTTTTTCGTGGCAAATGGGAACCCTAATAATATTTGACAAATAAAAATACCTATTTATATGTGAATTAGACTATTAGCAGTATGTATGTATTTTTTTCAATATGCATTTTTTATAATTATAATAATAAGAAAAATAGGGTAAAATATTTTACTATGCCTAGCAACATTTTCATTATATTGGCGTCTGTCAAATTTATTATTTATTATTTCGTTTTGATGAATGTTTTTTACAAAAATATAAGATGCTAGGCAGTACTTAACCGTGAAATGAGAATTTTACATTTTTTCATGATTATGTGTTGAGTTGTGACACCCTTTCACAGTACAGTACGTCATTTTTTTGGAAAATTGTCCGAGCTGTTTACACGACTGTCGACTCGAGTACTAACCAGTACTAACGCGCCAAAAGTCGTACTTAGCCTTTAAAGGCTAACTTGAAATGGCTTCACTTTGCGTGCGCCTACTGCGGTTCTAAGCCTAATACTTCTATGTTGATAGATTTATTAAATTGTTTATAATGGGATTTATCTAGATTAATTTTCAAATTATTTATGTCAAGCCATTAAATTAGTGTGTCAATTGTATTATTAATGTCATCTTCATGATTTCTAATTGTATTATTATTTTTATTACATGTCACAATAATTGAAATGTCATCAGCGTATAGAATACATTTATGATTCGTAATGTTAACAATATCATTAATATATAATAGGAAAAGAATCGGTCCTAATATACTTCCTTGTGGAACACCGAATTTATTATATTTAAATCCAGATGAATAAGATGTGAAGTTATTGTTTTTATCTACTTTATCAATGATAACACATTGTTGTCTACTACTAGTTGGCTCCGGTTGTAACGTGTCTTTTATAAAACTCTTTCCCCCTAGGTGTAGTCCCGAACTCAAAGAAGACAGCTTTAGTGCACCAGATCCCTAAAAAAAATAACCGAAAATTGTCCGCTCAGACCTATCCAACTTGTTCTCCAAAATAATGAATACTATTGTGAACTGCCATCTCATGAGATTGAGAATCACTAACTGAAAGTTTCCGCCATTACGATTTCTGTCGGAGTTGCTCAGCTGATGGTTTTCTGGCTTACCTGACTCATAAATCAGCGGAGGCAGAGAAGAAGACCCTCACCGTGAGTTTGGACATAGCGAAGGCCTTCGATCGGGTTTTGCATAAAGCACTTCTTTCGAAACTCCCTTCCTATGGGCTTCCCGAGAGTTTGTGCAACTGGATTAGCAGTTTTCTTGCAGATTGGAGCAACAAAGTCGTAGTAGAAGGTGCATGCTCCATTTACAAGACTATTTAATATGCTGATGTTCCACAAGGCTACGTGCTATCACCTACGCTCTTTCTTCTGTTTATCAATAATGTGTTGCAAGGCAGTAACGTGCACTGGTTATGTATTATACAGCGGCTGTTACTTGTGTTGAGACAAACTTGTGTATGAAGTTGAGTCATTGCCGGATAAGGTCTCGGATTGTGGCGACTAAATATAATTAAGTTCAATGCCCAGAAGACACAAGTTTGTGCGTTTACAACTAAAAAGAACCCTTTTGTCGTCACTCCTCAATTTAAGGGCACTCCCCTTATTACCTCAGCCAGTATCGGAATCTTCGGCGCTGACATACCGAATAATTATTAATAATTAAAAAAAATAACGTGTAGTTCGTGGTCATTTGAAAGGGAATACTGAATTGGCCTCTAAAAAGCTTGGCCTGCTCAGCAGAGCGGGACTGGCACACTGCTTCGTAGGAGCAGGTTCGGTCTAACATGGAATACTGTTCTAATCCCTGAGCCGGGGCTTCCTTATACCAGCTCCTTCCATTTTACCGCATCCAGCGCAGAGCGGCTCGAATCGTCGATGACTGAAGAAGACGAAAGACGAGAGGAAGAGATGTTGCATCACTTTGTATTTTCTATCGCATTTACCACGGAAGTGTTCAGAGGAATTGTTCGGATTAATTCCAGCCGAAAAATTTCATCAACGCATTTCAGAAATCCATTTCATCGGGGTCCACTACTGTCGGACCGATACGACTTAGTGACCTTCAAGAAATGAGTTTACTCCTTTTTAAAAAAAAAACCCGGCAACTCCCCTGGTGTTGTATTTGTCGATAGGCGGTGGTCGACATTTGCTATCAGGTGAGCCGCATGTTCGTTTGTCCCCCTCTTCTATATAAAAGACAATAAAACGAAGTAGACAATAACCTTTACAAAACTTTATATAACATATTTATGTTCTGGAATTGAGAAGAATTTTTGTGATTTTAGTTCAGCCATTCACGGCCAGGGGCCAATAAATTAAAATTCGAAAATTCTTTATACCACTAGGATAGTACATAATTTCTCGATCGTCGTTCTTGGAGGCCGAGGGGCTCCTTTAGCTAGGGGGCCCCGGTGCACTGCCCCGCCTAGCCCCTGGGTAGCTACGCTACTGCCAACAATATGGCTTTTTTTTCCTTTGCGATAAGCAACAACAACCCATACGAAGTTTCCAGTAGTTTTTGGTTTGACTCGGCAAAACAACCAGTATTATCTAGCTTCATGTATTTTAAACTTCCAGATTTTACAGCAAAAGACTCTTTAGGTTTGTCCTTTAAATTACTATGTTTAAATCAATAAATGTCGAGTTGTTCTCAAAACATCAATGCTCAAAACTTTGTAACAGATAACGCACGCAACGCACTGTGGATGATCGCCACCTTTTTTACTTATGTAAACAAAACCGTATTTAAAAATAATCTTCATTGTATGAGCGTTTTCTGTCGAGTTCATCTTGTTGAAACAAAAATAAATTACGTGACAACCAACACGCGGTAGTAGCTTAGTCTGACTGACCGTGAGTTGTGCTTGCGCGGCAGCAAGCACAACTTACAGTCAAGCAGAGCGATGCACGCACAAGCGAATTGTCTGAACTCTCCGACTAGTATACAGTTATCGAGTTAGAGAGTTCGTTCTGGTCCGAACTGACCGCTCGCTGGGGTTAGTGCGTTGAGTAAGAACTTGCAGTTTGCAGTATCTATGTACATAAGGACGTTTATTGGTCGTAAGATCCTTAACTACGCAGGTGGCCCGAGCCGCCCTTTGCTGGTCTCTGCACCCCCCTTGGGTGACGCGCCCCCACTTTGAAAACACTTGCACTATAAAAATTATAAATTATTATAATTATATATATACGATAAAAATTATAATTATATTACAATACATCACGCTATTTTCCCCAAGGGATTGAGCGGAACTTCGGATTATATTCTCTAGTCACAATGATAAAACTTTTAGCGTAGTTACGTACAGAGAGTAGCATAGAGAGTGCATTTTTGAAGTTATTCATTTTCGTGCACTAAACTATTTTTTTAATCTTTTTACCGCTTCCCTTTCAAGCTCCGGAACTCCAGAATATCCGTATGGCGATCTACTTGTCAAAGTTGTAGACCACGCCTAATGGTCCCCACTCACGGTCAGTTAAACTGACATCAGTTCAACTGATGACTTCAAACTGATTTAATCCAAAAAAGCTTCGACACACACGGTCAGTTCAACTGATCAGTTCAAACTAGGGCTGTTAATATTTTTAAAATATCGGATTTTCAATATATCGAAAAAAATATCGACATATCGACTTTGTTTAATAAAAAAACAATCGTAAGTCATTTACTTTAGTTCGTTTATTATATTTATTAAGCAAATTAAATTATAACTGTATTAAAATGTTAGATTATAGTTCTTAGTTAAAGTTACAGCGTACATAAGACCCATTGCTGGGCACAGGCCTCCCCTCATTTCTAAGAGGGTTTTAGGGCAAGGAAGTGTCCACCGCGCTGCCCCATGCGTGTTGGCGACCTTCACATGTCTTCGAAATATTTTTTTCTTATTTCTCAGATATGCAGGTTTCCTCACGATGTTTTTCTTCACCCCTGAGTACGCGGTAAATCAGCACTTAAAATTGCAATTCATTGGTTACGGCGAGGATCAAACTCGGGTTGCTCGCGTACTGTCAAATTTACAGCGGGCGCTAACCATCTGAGTTACACGGCTCATAGTTCTTAGTAACTAGTTCTTAGTAATTATTGTTTAATTTAAATAAGACAATTATGTGTACCAATATTTTTCAGTAAGAGTTTTCAAAAATACTCATAGTTTTATATGTTCAACTGTTTGATGACTATGATCATTGGGCACTAAAAGTTTGATTGTAGAAGCACAGGTGCTACAGATGTAGCTGAAAAAATCAAATATTTAACAGCTATTTCTGATAGTACGGGTCGTAAACTGTCTATCCAGCGGTATGTAGTACTATTATTTATTCTGCGCCAGCGGACAGTCGATGACGACAGTCACTCAAGTTCATAAGACGCCTATGCGATCAAAATAACCTGAGGTTTATATCAACATCGAAGCACTTTTTTCTTCGTTTTCTCTAATAGTTCACATGCGCAGACATGATAAAACAGGAGTAACAATCCGTTGACGGCCAAGTTCCCGCCAAAGCTCACAGTAAGTAAAGTAGTACTAAGTTTCATAGATTATAGTAATTTTAATACCACAGAGATGTACTATACAAAATTACATTTGTTTTTAAGACAATAAGCAAATAAACAAACTGGGGAAAATTGAAAAGCATAATATAGTAGGTAGCAGTAGTTTAAATGATTTACGAAAAAAAAAAAAAAAACTTTTTTTTAAAATCGACTAACGATATCTGTATTTCAAAAATCATACTATCGGTATATTTTCCAAAAAATATTAGTAATAAATGTCGATATTTCTAAATAATAATATCGATTTTTGGATATATCGATATTTTATCAATAGTCCTAGTTCAAACGCGTAGATTACCTACTGTATTCTATTCAAACTATGTCATTTCCCGATCGACGGAGCCGCACGTATACGTGCGCTACATGTGTGGCTAACTTGTCAAAGGCGCCGCCGCATTATCAAAGATCGTCGCCGCGACATCAAAGGTCGCCGCATGCGGCAATATACACCCGCAGGCAGGCTTACCAGATGAAAAAATTAAAAGTCCGGATAAGAAGCCTGATTTCTATTTAAAAATCCTGAGATTTTTTTACAGTTTGAGAAGAAAACCTTACTTAAAAAGGTATCTTCACATATTAAGTATGATAAAACTGTTTAAGTACCTACTTGGATAAATAAGTTTTGATTTTAATTGTGGAATTATTACCAAAGGAAAATTATTTTTAGTTTGTTTAACTTTTTATTAAAGCGATCTTTAAAATGTAAGCTGTATTATATTGAAAGTTCTAAAAATCCTGAGATTTCATGAGATTTGCAAAATCCAGCCGCAATCCTGAGAAGAGTCTAAAAATCCTGAAATCTCAGGACAAATCCTGAGATATGGTAACCCTACCCGCAGGTGAATTTGGCACTTCGAGTGATGAAAAATAGTGCTCATTTTACTTTCGTTTTTGATTACTTTCATGAAAATTCTCTTTGCTACCTAACTTGTGTTTATTATTTATATTCGTATTTTGTTACAAAAACCATAACAATAAATTAGTATTCTATTTTATTCTTAGAATAGATAAACATTTATTTAAATACAGTAAAAAATAATTAAATATGTATAAGCAAAATAATAAGTGCGCCTGCGGTTGACCGACATCTTGGTGAACAGACTATAGGCACAATTTAAATAATGTTACTACATAACAGGTATAATATCTCTCCCATACAAAAGCGAAAATATCTACGCTGTAACAACCTACAACTTTTTTATAATAATCGCAGACGTTAGCTACAAACAGAAATGTACCTTCTGATCGCTTTGCCCACCGCGAGAGTCATCGAGCGAACGTGCTAGGATTGTACCAAAAATTATAAAATAAAAACTCGAATTAATGAAATAATTATTTGATTTGTTTGATAATCCAATTTGTTGAGTTTTATAAAATAACAAATTATTGGTATTGTATTAAGTTACATAACACATATACTCGTACACTATATTTAAGTAGTTTAGTTTTCTCTAGTCACAAGAAAATGTTTTCTCCCCCATTTGGGTGAGAGGAGGGGGACTTAAATATTAATTTTTAGTTTAGAAGTGTCACAGACTAAAGATCAGATATTATGATAATTTAATTCATTGTGGTTAATTTTGTTTATTTAATAAATATGTTATTTTTTTTTAATCATTTATTTTAAATTATCTATCTTTAAAGCGTGCAATGCAAATGCAATGGGGTGGCCATTGACAAACATTTGAACCCGGAACAATTATTTGTAGGCCATAGTTGTTCCGTGCGGAATTCGAACCCGCGGTCCTAGCATTGCAACTCATTGATAAGCTACTGCGCCACGTAGCCATCAATTTGATGATAATAAAAACTTTATTGCTCAATGTAAGGAAGGTTAATATGCAACATCGAGGAAAATAAAGATTATAACAACGTGAACGTCTTTGAAACCCAGATAATTTATCTACTTACCATTTTTAACCAAATTCAAAAAAGGAGGAGGTACTCAATTCGACTGTTTTTTTTTTGTGTATTACCCCAGAACTTTTTCCTAGGTAAATCGGTTTTAATGATTCTATTTTTATTTGAAAGCTGGTGCTTATAATTTATACATCCCATAGAAATATGATCAAGATCTGACCAGTGGTTTTGGAGTTATCCTTAATAATGCGTATTAGTATTGAAGTCGGTTGTACAAAAATTTTAACTTCATTTGTTGTCTCTCTTCCTCTCTTTTTAAAAAACGTTATCTCCACACTAGTATTTTCTCCTGTATCGCAGGGACAGTTTACATATATAGAACAGACCCAGAACAATTATTTGTAGGCCATACAAATACTTGTTCCGTCCGGGCACCATCAGAAAGGTGAGATCATAACAGTCACCTAGATCTTTATGAGCCCTTTTAAATAAGTTCAAACACGATCGTTCTATCTAGTGCCGTTACTGAGATCCTATACCCACCTTCGGATTGTACCATCAGAAAGGTGAGGTTATAACAGTTACCTAGGTCTTTATGAGCCCTATCAAATGAGTTCAAGCATGATCCTTCTATCAAGTGTCGTCACTGAGATCCTATACCCACCTTCGAATTGCACCATCAGAAAGGTGAGGTTATAACAGTTACCAAGGTCTTTATGAGCCCTATCAAATGCGTTCAAGCATGATCCTTCTATCAAGTGCCGTCACTGAGATCCTATACCCACCTTCGGATTGCACCATCAGAAAGGTGAGGTTATAACAGTCACCTCGGTCTTTATGAGCCCTTTCAAATGAGTTTTAACACGATCCTGCTATCTAGTGCCGTCACTGAGATCCTATACCCACCTTCGGATTGCACCATCAGAAAGGTGAGGTTATAACAGTCACCTAGGTCTTTATGAGCCCTTTCAAATGAGTTCCAACACGATCGTTCTATCTAGTGCCGTCACTGAGATCCTATACCCACCTTCGGATTGCACCATCAGAAAGGTGAGGTTATAACAGTCACCTCGGTCTTTATGAGCCCTTTCAAATGAGTTTTAACACGATCCTGCTATCTAGTGCCGTCACTGAGATCCTATACCCACCTTCGGATTGCACCATCAGAAAGGTGAGGTTATAACAGTCACCTAGGTCTTTATGAGCCCTTTCAAATGAGTTCCAACACGATCGTTCTATCTAGTGCCGTCACTGAGATCCTATACCCACCTTCGGATTGCACCATCAGAAAGGTGAGGTTATAACAGTCACCTAGGTCTTTATGAGCCCTTTCAAATGAGTTCAAACACGATCCTTCTATCTAGTGTCGACACTGAGAGCCTATACCCACCTTCGGATTGCACCATCAGAAAGGTGAGGTTATAACAGTCACCTAGGTCTTTATGAGCCCTTTCAAATGAGTTCAAACACGATCGTTCTATCTAGTGCCGTCACTGAGATCCTATACCCACCTTCGGATTGCACCATCAGAAAGGTGAGGTTATAACAGTCACTTAGGTCTTTATGAGCCCTTTCAAATGAGTTCAAGCACGATCGTTCTATCTAGTGCCGTCACTGAGATCCTATACCCACCTTCGGATTGCACCATCAGAAAGGTGAGGTTATAACAGTCACCTAGGTCTTTATGAGCCCTTTCAAATGAGTTCAAACACGATCGTTCTATCTAGTGCCTTCACTGAGATCCTATACCCACCTTCGGATTACACCATCAGAAAGGTGAGTTTATAACAGTCACCTAGGTCTTTATGAGCCCTTTCAAATGAGTTTAAACACGATCGTTCTATCTAGTGCCGTCACTGAGATCCTATACCCACCTTCGGATTGCACCATCAGAAAGGTGTGGTTATAACAGTCACCTCGGTCTTTATGAGCCCTTTCAAATGAGTTTTAACACGATCCTGCTATCTAGTGCCGTCACTGAGATCCTATACCCACCTTCGGATTGCACCATCAGAAAGGTGAGGTTATAACAGTCACCTAGGTCTTTATGAGCCCTTTCAAATGAGTTCCAACACGATCGTTCTATCTAGTGCCGTCACTGAGATCCTATACCCACCTTCGGATTGCACCATCAGAAAGGTGAGGTTATAACAGTCACCTAGGTCTTTATGAGCCCTTTCAAATGAGTTCAAACACGATCCTTCTATCTAGTGTCGACACTGAGAGCCTATACCCACCTTCGGATTGCACCATCAGAAAGGTGAGGTTATAACAGTCACCTAGGTCTTTATGAGCCCTTTCAAATGAGTTCAAACACGATCGTTCTATCTAGTGCCGTCACTGAGATCCTATACCCACCTTCGGATTGCACCATCAGAAAGGTGAGGTTATAACAGTCACTTAGGTCTTTATGAGCCCTTTCAAATGAGTTCAAGCACGATCGTTCTATCTAGTGCCGTCACTGAGATCCTATACCCACCTTCGGATTGCACCATCAGAAAGGTGAGGTTATAACAGTCACTTAGGTCTTTATGAGCCCTTTCAAATGAGTTCAAGCACGATCGTTCTATCTAGTGCCGTCACTGAGATCCTATACCCACCTTCGGATTGCACCATCAGAAAGGTGAGGTTATAACAGTCACCTAGGTCTTTATGAGCCCTTTCAAATGAGTTCAAACACGATCGTTCTATCTAGTGCCTTCACTGAGATCCTATACCCACCTTCGGATTGCACCATCAGAAAGGTGAGTTTATAACAGTCACCTAGGTCTTTATGAGCCCTTTCAAATGAGTTTAAACACGATCGTTCTATCTAGTGCCGTCACTGAGATCCTATACCCACCTTCGGATTGCACCATCAGAAAGGTGAGGTTATATATAACAGTCACCTAGGTCTTTATAAGCCCATTCAAATGAGTTCAAACGCGGTCATTCTATCTAGTGTCGTCACTGAGATCCTATACCACCTTCGGATTGCACCAACATAAAGGTGATATCATCACAATCATCTAGGTCTCCATTTACCTATTTGAAAATGAGTCCAAACACGATAGTTCTACGTAGTAGTATCACTGAGATCCTTTACCCACCTTCTGAGTCCACCACAAGGAAGGTGACATCATTACAACCACCTTGGTTCTTTCTCCGTCAAACCAACTTCTCTAAATATGTAAAATAAATAATATAAAATCTAAACAGCATACAAATAATGTAAGTAGCTACTAAGAAAGTATGTACTTACCCATAATGGAAACGAACTGAAGCCAGCGGATTACGGTGCGCCCGGAAAAATACGTGGATTGCCGTCAGTTCAAAATTTTAACTTAAGATTTCACATTCACGATCAGTTTTTGGATGTGCTTCAATTCGACTGAGCAGTTTAACTGACAGCACGCCCGAATAAAATCCGTGTGTTGCCTTCAGTTAAAAATTTCAACTTAAGATTTCACATTCACGGTCAGTTTTTGGACGTACGTCAGTTCAACTGAGCAGTTTAACTTAAGTTTATTTTATATTTATTCACCTGGGATTTTATACATTTTAATTGAAATCCAACAAAAGGCAGGTAGGTTCAGCTTATTCCCATGAACATGTTATATGAATATTTTTTAATTATTTTAGAACTATTATGGTAAAATTCACTTAATTTTTGAAGTTATTCAACTTCATGCACTAAACACTTTTTTTAAATCCTTTTACCGCTTCCTTAACAATCATTTTCGATAGTCCTTGTAAGTAAAATATACATCACTAGCTAACGTACACAATAACAAACCAAAATTGGTCACGCGCGTAGAGAGAGAATGAACTATAGAGGTGTCACTAAAATTACAGGAAATGCGTGAGAGAAACACACTTATCTGTGTTACGTTAGGAGCGAGCGAGCCAAACAATTGTTTTTTGTTTCTTTCACCGTATGCGATTTCCTTTGTTTGGAACAAAGGTACTATGTTCCAAACAAACGGCTGTCGTCAACTGTATTAGTGGTCTTATGTGATTATTTTCTAAATTATTGACATTTGAATTACGTGACGATTAAAGTTTTTTTTTGTTTTAGACAGAGTTTATGTGAAATTATGGTGCGTTGTTGTGTGTTAGGTTGTAAAAACCGACCAAAACGAAAAATACCAAACATAACCTTTGTTGTAGATTCAAGTAGGTTATTAGTCAGCGAAAAATACTGGCAGCTATTGCCTAAGGTTTTACATAATTTAAATATATATATATATGCTATAGTGCTGAAGTGTTTGTACAGTAGAGCTACGATGGCTATCCGAGTACAGAACCAGAGTACGAAACCTATCCAATTGCAGAGAGGTGTAAGACAGGGTGATGTTATATCCCCGAAACTCTTCACCGCTGCATTGGAAGACGTTTTCAAGCTTCTGGACTGGAAAGGATACGGTATTAACATCAATGGCGAGTATATCACTCACCTTCGATTTGCCGACGATATAGTCCTTATGGCAGAATCGCTGGAGGACCTAAGCACTATGCTCAATGACCTCAATAGTGTCTCCCAACGGATAGGTCTTAAGATGAACATGGACAAAACAAAGATTATGTTTAATGTCCATGTCACACCTATGCCGGTAGTTGTTGGGAACACTAAGCTCGAAGTTGTTGACGAGTATGTTTACCTGGGACAAATAGTCCGACTAGGTAAGTCCAACTTCGACCGAGAGGTCAATCGACGGATTCAACTCGGCTGGGCAGCGTTCGGGAAGCTACGACACATCTTCTCGTCAGACATACCTCAAAACCTTAAAACGAAATTGTACAACCAGTGCGTGTTGCCAGTGATGACTTACGGAACTGAGACGTGGTCCTTCACTGCTGGCCGTATGAGGAAGATCAAGGTCGCTCAGCGAGCTATGGAGAGGGCTATGCTCGGAGTTTCTCTGCGTGATAAACTTAGGAATGAGGATATCCGCAGTAGAACCAGAGTAACCGACGTAGCCCAACGGATTAGTAAGCTGAAGTGGCAGTGGGCCGGCCATATAGCTCGAAGAACCGACAACCGATGGGGAAGAAAGGTTCTCGAGTGGCAGCCTCGTACCGGTAGGCGAAGTGTAGGGCGTCCCCCCACGAAATGGAGTGACGACCTGGTAAGACATGCAGGAAGTCGATGGATGCAGGTGGCTCAGGACTGTGCTTTTTGTGGCATTCTTTGGGGGAGGCCTATGTTCAGCAGTGGACTTGTGAAGGGCTGTAATGATGATGATGATGATATATATATACACAGTCAGGTCATAAGTATTGTCACACAGTAAAAACTTTTCTTTTAGAATGCTGGCCACAAAAAGTTTATTGAATTCGAATTTCGAATTGTTCATGAAAATAAAACTGTATACTTTTTAGAATTTTACTCATTTTTAAATATGGAGTGGACGCTTAAAGAATACCGTGTTGCAGTTATTGCGTTGCATCGTTGCGGTTATGCGCCAATTCAAATTTTTGACATACTGAAAAATTTGAATATAACCAAAAGATTCGTTTATCGTACCATCAAACGATACAATGAAGACTCTAGTGTAGATGACAGGTCAAGAAGTGGTCGCCCTCGGTCTGTTAGGACTCTAGCAGTGATAAAAGCTGTGAAGGCGCGAATTCAAAGAAATCCTAAACGTAAGCAGAAACTGTTGGCCCTTCAGATGGGGTTAAGCAGAACCACGGTGAAAAGGTTGTTAAATGAAGACTTAGGACTTCGGGCATATCGAAGAAAAACAGGACATCGTTTGAATGCTCCTCTAATGGACCTGAGACTGAAGAGATGCCGCGCTTTGTTGAAGCGGTACGCGGGAAAAAATATCGGGAAATTCTTTTTTCGGATGAAAAATTTTTTACCGTAGAAGAGAGCTACAACAAACAAAATGATAAGGTGTACGCACACAGTAGTGAAGAAGCGAGCAACCGTATTTTGCGTGTTCAACGAGGTCATTTTCCATCCTCGCTCATGGTATGGTTGGGAGTTTCTTATTGGGGCTTAACAGAGGTACATTTTTGTGAGAAAGTGTAAAAACGAATGCAGTTGTGTATCAAAATACAGTCCTGACGTACCTTGTGGAACCTGTTTCTCATACCATGTTCAATAACAGGCACTGGGTATTCCAACAAGATTCGGCGCCAGCTCATAGAGCGAAGAACCCACAAGACTGGCTGGCGGCGCGTGAAATCGACTTCATCCGGCACGAAGACTGGCCCTCCTCTAGTTCAGACTTGAATCCGTTAGATTACAAGATATGGCAACACTTGGAGGAAAAGGCGTGCTCAAAGCCTCATCCCAATTTGGAGTCACTCAAGACATCCTTGATTAAGGCAGCCGCCGATATTGACATGGACCTCGTTCGTGCTGCGATAGACGACTGGCCGCGCAGATTGAAGGCCTGTATTCAAAATCACGGAGGTAATTTTGAATACACTTTAGTGTCATAAGAATCTATGTTTTGTTAAGTTCATTTTGGTATATAAATGGTTACATAATGAATAAACTTGTTTCAATTGTTGACGGCTCCGTGGCGCAGTGGCTTAGCAATGAGTTGCTGCGCTGGGGGGCGCGGGTTCGAATCCCGCACGGAACAAGTGTTTGTATGGCCTACAAATAATTGTACCGGGTCTGGATGTTTGTCCTTGTTCAATTTGTGTTTGTAAACTGCCTCCACGATACAGGAGAAAATCCTAGTGTAGGGGTAACGTTTTTTAAAAAAAAAAATTTATATTAAACATGTGACAGAATTTATGACCTGACTAGGTATATTACTTTTTATTCTGACTTTGGTCTATGATGTTTTAAAATGAAAAAGTAACGGAAATATGTTTTAAAAGACATGAAGAAAATATTATAATTAGTAACTGTTTTTTAACTTGTTGGCTTGATTATATTGATTAAAGTAATAAATATAGAAAAGTCTTTAATTGCAACTACCACATATTCAAGTAGGTTATTACTAACAATTATTACTAAACAAAAGTTTAGATAAAGGTATTAATATGATTGAATTGTTACCAAAATTATTAATACAATTTAGAAAAGGTACTTATGGAGTTATATCTGATATAAAACAAGCATTTTTACAGATATCTATTGCAGAAAAAGATCGAGATTACTTGAAATTTCTCTCGTGGGAAAATATAGAAACTTGTAATGAAATAGTTGCATATAGGCACAAAAGAGTGGTTTTTGGAATTACGCGTAGTCCATTTTTGTTGAGTGCCACAATAATGTATCATTTGAGTAATTATTCAGAAAAGTACAGGAAAACTGTTAACAAATTGAAAAAATCTTTATATGTAGACAATTGTGTTGCAAGTTTTGATAATGTAGATGAAATGAAGATATTTATATCTGAATCTAAAGAAATAATGTCAAAAGGTATGTTTGATCTGCGTGGATAGGTAACAACACCTCACAGAATAGATAGCATTGTTGAAGTTCCTGTGCTTGGGATGACATGGATTACAATTCTAGATAATATAAGATGTAATGTCAACATAAGTGAAGCAAGATCGAAGAAAATAACGAAAAGGTATGTGATTGCTGTGGCACAACATATATTTGATCCACTGGGACTTGTTTGCCCAGCAACTTTAGTACCCAAACTTATTATGCAGAAAATTTGGGAACATAACATAGATTGGGACCATGAAATACCCGAAGAGTTAGCCCAAGAGTTCAACAACTGGTTAGGTAAAGCACATTTCATAAATCAATGTCTGTTCCCTAGACATATCTCAATCGCACCTTTAGAAAAATGTCAGACAAGTACCTTCTTATAGTTTGTGATGCCAGCTTAACATCTTTTGCTGCATGTTTGTTTTTAAGAACAAAATTAAACGAACGAAGGTAAAAGTCCAACTATTTTTAGCGAAAAATCGGGTAACCCCAACTAAAAGAAAAATGTTTTTACCAAGACTAGAAATTATGGGGGCGCTCATTGCATCTCGGCCATACAAAGAAGTTTTAGAGTCAAGATTGCTAACAAAAAGTAAAGAATACAAGGTTTATTTTTGGACTGACTCTGCTGTGGTGCTATCATGGCTAAAACGACAAGCACATTGGAAACCATTTGTTTCCAAAGGAGTGAAAGAAATATGCTCAACAACCAATCGTGACGATTGGTACCATCTACCTGGTGAGTACAATCTATCAGATCTTCTATCACAAGATTGTGACGCAAAGAAGCTTATGGAAGGTAGATTGTGGGAAGGCCCAGCATGGTTGAAGCTTAATGAGACGGATTGGCTAAAACCAAACATTATTAATGTCAATGAAGAGATTGTAGAAGCAGAAGTAGCCAAAAAGGCCAAGATTAATACAAATGTCACAATAGAACCATTCACTCAAAAATTGACATATTTTTCAAAATAGAACCGCATAGTTAGACTTGTGGCATGGATATTACGTATGAATTGTAAAATAAAAATAAAGTTTGACATAAAGGACATAGATAAATATATATGTAGTAAAGGAGCCAGACATAACAAATGATGAATATATCAATGCAAAAAAGACATTAATTAAATTATTACAGAAATAGAATTTTACAGAAGGGTTTTCGTTGCATAATATAAATACAGAAATAGATGCCGATGGGGTGATAAGAGTAAAAACACGTTTAGAGTTGAGTAAAGAAGACAAGGAATTTGTAAGGCCAATACTTCTACCAGGAAAAAACGAAATCGTACAGCGACTAGTGCGACAGAGACATGAAAAGTTAAATCACAGAGGAACTCAGCTCTTGCTATCCGACCTCAGAAACAATTTAAGGATTTTAAACCTAAGACGCCTTGTTAAAAGTATTGTGTCTAAATGTGTTATATGTAAGAGATACAAGACAAAACATTACGAGATTCCTGAAGCACCATTGCCATCAAACAGAGTTGAGGCAAATGCAGTATTCCAGATAACTGGTATAGATTTAGCGGGGCCTCCACATCTCCGTGACCAAAGGAAATGTTGGATAGTATTATTTACTTGTGCTGCATATAGAGCAGTTCACCTAGAGCTTGTGGAATCTTTATCCACAAATAGTTTCTTGATGACCTTACGTCATTTTATAGCTCGAAGAGGCCGCATAAACATTATATATACTGATTGTGGTACGAATTTTCAAGGTTCAGCTAATTTATTAAAAGAGGTTGATTGGGCAAAAGTCGAAGCAGCAACTAGCATAGTTCCACCAGCTATCAAGTGGCGTTTTGTACCTCCACGTGCGCCCTGGTGGGGAGGATGGTGGGAGCGTCTTATAAAGGTAGTAAAGGAAATGTTAAGAAGAATCTTGGGAAAACAAACTTTAACTTGGATTGAATTATCAACAATACTTTGTGACTGCCAAGCAATCATTAACAGCCGACCATTGACATACATAGCAACAACTGATGACTCTCTTAAACCACTTACTCCAATGATGCTTTTACATCCCTTAGATAATAGTAAGATGCCTGATTTAGATCTGATTGATGCAAAAATATAAATATTCGTTTATAATATTTAAACAAATTACGTGCAGGTTTCCGACAACGTTTTAGAAAGGAATATATTGCTCTAATTTGTAGTAAAGATAGATGTAAACAAAATTTGCCGAAATTAAACGATATTGTTCTTATTGAAACTGACACTAGTCGGTTATATTGGCCATTAGGCATTATTAAGGAGTTAATTATAGGTGCTGATGGTAATTGTAGGGTTGCAAAAGTACAGACAGCTACCGGTGAATCAGTAAGAGCTGTACAAAGTGGTTACCCACTGGAATTAACAACAGTTACAAACGACTGGCACAGGGCTAGCCCATCTACTAATAGAAATAAGACAGTGACTAACCCTAACATTAAGGATTATAGTTCCCAGACGACTTTGAATTCGGACATAATATCATCTGATTTACCTCAAACATCTTCTAATAGTACTAGACATGGTAGAGTAATTAATATTCCAAGAAGATTCTTAGACTAAGGTGACGAAATGCATTTAGTCAATTAGTTAGGAATGTTTATTTAAAATACTGCTCTCTAATTAACATTAAAAATTAATTAAAATATGGTTGAATTCATCAATATTTGTAACGAATGTCTGAATACACTTAAATTGACTTAATTCAATTACATGTTATGTTTAAGTATTTTAAATTATATTGTATCGTCTCTACTTTCATATTTTTCTGTGTGGGGAGGATGTTGTAGATTCAAGTAGGTTATTAGTCAGAGAAAAATACTGGCAGCTATTGCCTATGGTTATACATAATTTAAATATATAAATTACTTTTTATTCTGACCTCTTGGTAGAGAGTAATTGCGTTCTGTGATTCTGACTTTGATCTATGATGGTTTAAAATGAAAATGTAACGGAAATATGTTTTAAAAGACATGAAGAAAATATTTATAAAGTCCTTTTCATGAAAGAAGTCCCGCGGTGATTTTTGGAACTAAATTTGACAGGTCGGCCATGTTGTCGTTCGTCGATGTTATCAAGTTCGTTTGTGGTGGTAGATTTTTGTGAGTTTTTAACTAGCTTAGTGCATTTTAAAGATTGTTTACAATGCCAAAAGTTGTAAAAGGTTCGGCTCGAGAAATTATATTGAAGGTGAAAGAATTCTGTGAAGCTGAACAAAAGAATGAAGCTGTTTTAATACTACTTAACAATGCAAGATAGTGGCCGCCATAACAGGTAATTGCCATATAATAATTTTTTGCTGTATTGATGGGATTTTTATGATATAAATTCGTTTTGGGACAAAATTGAACAAATAAATAACGTGATGAAATTAGGTAACCGAAATTAAAACATATATTACATATTACATAAGCATTATAAACTTAGTGACTATTATTTTTAATTGTTCATTCTTTAATTGCAGGTGTGTCAGAGAAAACTGTAACAAGAATTACAAAAGAAGGTATAACAGCGGCGAGTACTTCGAAAAAAATTGTCACCCCGGGGAAGAGTCGCCCGCATCCGAAAAAGTTCGACTTAGACGGGTTCGATTTGTGCGCTATCCGGCAAAAAATTCATAGTTTTTACGTTGTGCATAAAGAATTACCAACTTTGGCTAAATTACGGGCAGCTCTGAGAGAAGACATCAATGTTCAGGGAAGCATCACAACATTGCACAGAATATTAAATAGGATTGGTTTCAAGTACAAGCGATGTCAATCCAGACGCAAACTACTTATGGAACGTCACGACATTACCGCATGGCGTGCAAGATATTTGGATAAAATACGAATAAATCGCACTGTGGAAAAATGACCCGTTGTATACTTAGATGAGACCTGTATACACAATACTTATCATACAAAAAGTTGTTGGCAGAGTGAGGAGGAGCCAGGAATGTTCGTCTCAGAGTCATCAGGGAGTCGCTGGATAATCGCTCATACGGGAACAAAAGATGGATTCATAAATGGTGCATTATTAATGTTTAAATCCCAATCAACTTCCTCAGATTACTACGATGACATGAACTCTGCAAATTTCTTAAAATGGGTGACGGAAAAATTAATACTTAATCTACCTGAAAGGTCGCTTGTGGTAATGGACAATGCTCCTTACCATTGCACTCAATTAAACAAAGCCCTTTCAATGTCAAATATAAAAAGTAGTATGCAGGAATGGCTCCGGCAAAAGGGTATATATTTTGAAGACACCTGGAGAAAAGCTGTGCTGTTTGAGCTAATCAAACAAAATAAAGGTCCACCGACATTTGCAGTGGATGAATTATTAACAGCTCACGGATACGAAGTATTAAGGTTGAGAAACCTCAACTCGGTGGAGAAAATCTGGAGCCTTGTAAAAAGAAAGGTGGCGGGTAAGAATGTGGCACAAGATCCAAAAGAAATTGTAAAATTAACTGTAGAGGCATTTGAGTCTATTACGGCGGAAGATTGGACAGGTCAGTGCACGCATGTCGAACATTTAGAGGAGGAATATTTAAAAAATGACGGCCTTATGGATGAAGAGATGGACCGAATAATTATATCTACGGCTAGTGATACTGAAACAGAATCTGATTCAGTTTCCATCCACTCTTCAGACAGTGATGTTCCTATGGCCGCTGATCATAATTATTCAATAAAACACTGAAACTATTTAATAATAACACGACACTTACAGAGTCATAATAACGTTAGTTAATTGGACTTATTGCATGAGTCATCCCATGAGTGGGTTGGTAGACATATTGATAAAAATGCCCAAATATACATTTCACTTATCAGAAATATACATGTTTCACTAATCTGAACTATTGTTATAGTATTAGCTTGAGTAATGAAATTACAGCCTATCTAAAATGTATTTATTTCTTAATACAATTTAATAGTTTCATCGAAGTCTGCAGGAAATAATATTATTTGATAAATTACATATGCTAAATGTATAATAGGTAAATTTTTACTCATAAATGGCAACACTATGTCACGCGAGTACAGCGCTGCGTCTGGGGGACTTCTTTCATGAAAAGGACTTTAATTAGTAACTGTTTTTTAACTTGTTGTCTTGATTATATTGATTAAAGTAATAAATATAGAAAAGTCTTTAATTGCAACTACCACAACGTTTAATAAGTAAGTAAGCTTATTTAAAGTAAAATTGCCTATAGTAATTGATTAGCTGATTAATTTTCATTATCTCTAGTGTATAATTATCAGAAAATATACAATAAATTACCGTAAAATGGGGTGAATAATATATAACTACTATACTGTAACAATATATATACTTTTATACTATATATAATATTATATACTATAATAATATAACTTTCAACTTCTACACTGTTTTTCTTACATATTATATTGTATTTAAGCTGATAATAAAACACTTTAATGTTGTGAGTCTTGCTGTAGTTTATCGAATACTAATGCTTCAAACGAGTAAAAACATGCAAATTCTTTGTATTTTAGAAAAAAGTAGTCGGTAGTAGTCGGGTGAATAGAGAAAAAATGCTAGGCTTGTCAAATGTGTTTTTGTTGTAGTATGTAGGTTGTGAGCTTGTGAGTCAAATGAAAGAAAACATAACTACTTCGATCAACAATAGTTGGTATTGTTGATCGAAGCTAACTACATCGAAATTGTCATTATAAAAAATAATTTGTTAATAAATCTGATATTTATACAATTCCATATTATATAAATTAAAAATATCAGAGTAATGTAATTATACTGTCTTGCAGCGTAAGCATTTCCGACATAAAGCCATTAAATAAATAAGCCACTGCTTATATCATTTTGAACATTTTTTTAAAGTAATGAAAATAAAAATAAAAATGTTTCAAAGTTTGTTAAACTATATAACGCTAATTATAATACTACGTGTTTTGATTAATAACCTTTGGTTATTTTAAGTTGTAGGTAAGAAGACGAGATTAAAAATCACTATTACTTATTTATAAAATTTTGTAAACACTAAACATAAATGTAAATTGACATAATATCGGGACTTGAAGCTGATAACTCACGTCACACCTATTCCGCACCGCTATACTTTTTTTTAACTCGTATACTGAGTGACTATGTTAAACAATAAAATACAAATGTAATGAATGATATATTTACCTACTACATAGGACTAAATCATATGAGCACATAAAGTATATTTACTGCAGGAACTTCTATCTGGTGCAATGGTAAAACCTCAAGTATTTGAAATTTTAATGTATAAAAAATATCAAAATTTAACAATTATAATAGAAGACTTTTAAATACCTTTAATATGGTTTAAACGTTTCTGTTTTAAGTTTAGTTTCAATTAGCTACTTAAATTAATATATGTATTAAGTAAGTAAATGGTGCAAATAGTTTTTGGCAACCCTAAAAATCATGTTTCTACTAACCCCTTTTACGTTTCTAATAACCCCTCATTCGTATCTATTCACCTCTTTCTTTCGTTTCTATTAACCCCAAAGGCGTTTTTATTCACCCCTCAGTCGTATCTATTCACTTCGAATTCGAGAAAATATACCAGTATCCTGATTTTACTATTTAAAAGAATAAAATCGTTAAAGTGTCGATACTCACCTTTATGTTAATAAATAAATGAGAAACTTAACTCTCTAAATAAACAAATCGCAGTGAGAAAACACTGAAGAACTTAATGTTTAACTAAAAGTTTTACACAGCATAAAACCACTTGTACTCACATGTTTATAATAACCCCCTTTTTCTTTACTATCATCAAAATTGACACTAATTTAAAGGTTACCAAAATAAAGGGAAAATATTGGCAAATAATAAACAGTAGTAATAAACAGACGTTCCCGAGCTGTAGACAAACCTAGAGACAACTTTATCAAATAACCAGATTTGTGTCTATTCACCCTGCGATTTCTATTCACCCCATTTTACGGTACTAAAACAACCTACAACTTTTTTCGTTTTATACGACTAAATTAAGAAGCGTTCTTTTATTTAAAGGTCGCCATTTGTTTTTTGTCGTTTCAAATTTGCTGTATAATCACTACAAGGATACCAGTACTTGGCAAAAAAATTCCTTAATTTCTTAACGACTCTGAACATATTTTTTAACCTTAATTTAATTACCAATATAATTTATTTATTTTAGATTTTCTAAAGAAGCAAACATTATACATATGTGGATTGTAATTACTGGGAGAAAGGAATGGCATCCTGCGAAGAATGACCGCATATGTTCGAAACATTTTCAGTCGCGTTATTTTCGTAAAACGCACAAGAGGACATATTTGTTGCCGAATGCGATTCCAACACTTTTTATTCCAGTGAGTAACCTATTTTGATTTGGAAATTTTGTTGTTAACTATTGTTGTAATTTTGAATTTTATAGGGATATTTTTTCTACATGCTCAATATTTATTTTTTCACGATATTATTGATGAGCGACCTTGTACTACGAAACAACTGAAAATCGTCGAACCAGGACTTGAGGTAAAATAATAATACATACATTATGATACAAGTACGCTTAGTTGAAAATTATGTATGAGGCTGACATTGGGCGTCATAATATATCTCTTTGAGTTTTATATCTTTTTGAGAAACATTCAATAGCAATGCTATAAACTTATGTAGTCTTATACCTTAATTAAAAGCTACAGCTATAAAAATGAATATAGTACATCGTAACTTGTAAAATGACCCCCATTTTTAGTTTAAATATGTACCCTACCCTCTCACCCCTTTCTGTCGCCAAGCGGTCATGCATCAAGTGTTATTTTTCAGTTTAAAGGAAGAGACAGTAGGTATAATTACATGTGTACTTACTCGTATTTTATCTTCATTCTTTCTCAGAGACGACAATGCACAAGAATTTCCTTTTCTTTGTACTTGGTTGCAATAACTTTTTCCATGCGAACTCGTTTGTCACTTTAATCTCTATATATATATATATATAAATCAATTGTTGTCCGTTAGTCTTCGTAAAACTCGAAAACGGCTCGAACGATTTTGATGATTTTTTTGTGTGCGTTTGAGTGAGTCCCTGGATGATTTAGAAGAGAAACACAATTGGACCCGGTAGCCGGCGCTGTTGTCTATATCCAGAAATCACCTATGCGAAGCTGGAGCGGAACGCTAGTATTATACAAGAATAGTTTTTTTTTTACATTGAGTATTTAATAATTGTCTCTTTATTCTCAGGTAAGAAGCAATAAATAATGTCGTCTCCGTCCAAACACCGTTTCAAGAAACAGACGCGGTACAAACGTCTCGTGTATAAAAGGCTTCCGGTGACAAAATGGCTGCCCGATTATAATTCTGAAAAGGCTGTTGCTGACTTCATCGCTTTTCGTTTGTTCGTAAAAATTATAAATGTTTGCAATAATAAACATGTAATCATATATAAGTTTAGCTGATTGTAAACAGTTCCCTAAAGTTTCTTACCCGTTGTTTTTTAGGGTTACAGACTCTGAACGAGATGAATAAATATTTACTTAGAATCCTTTAGTTTTCAAGCATGCGTTACCAAACCGAAAACTGTAAAGATGTACAAAAATTTTCTTAGTGCTGTTTCAATTATTTGTTTTATTTAAATAATCTTCACTTTAATATTTTGTATTATTTCTGTTGTTTCATTCGAAATTGAATACATACCTGTGGATATATTATTATCTACCGATTTTTTTATCGGTAGATCATAATAATTCAAGTATGTAAGGTAAGTTTTTTAAATTATTTAATTTCAAGTATAGTTTTTTTTTTGTGTTTTTGTGTAATCTGTTATACATAGCAAAACATTATAATAAAAAAAAACTGATTATAAAAACAAGGAAAAGACGAAACGCAAAATAAAGCGATTTAAAATATTATAAAAAAATTGTTTTATTATTCAATTTAGTACATTACCTTTTAATATATATCCTAGGAAATTAATGAACTACTATTAATTCAAATTCAAATTCATTTAATTTCAGACAGCAAAGATCCATGAGTTAGTATTACATTATCGCTTATAAACTAAGAGTTAGTGCTTATAAAAAATTTAATTAC
The DNA here is from genome assembly GCA_033319125.1 of Parnassius glacialis. Classification (NCBI taxonomy): domain Eukaryota; kingdom Metazoa; phylum Arthropoda; class Insecta; order Lepidoptera; family Papilionidae; genus Parnassius; species Parnassius glacialis. Next base: position 25,175,749 of record JAVANC010000018.1, read on the forward strand.
ATTATATTAGAATTAAATTACATCAAACTAAAATCATATTAATTCAAATTAAATCAAATCAAATCAAAATAAAAAAAAATAACCTAATAACATATATCTTAGGAGGTTAATGAATTACTTACATATTTTTGAAACACTGTGTATTGATTCTACCTATAATTAGTAAATAGAATTTACTTTTCCCAAAAATCAAGAAAATAAAAATAGAGAATCATCGGCAACACTAGCCTTAAACAATTGCTATCCCGCTTAGGTATACGGCAAGGACTACCCTATTGTACATACTCCCTCAACGGTGCAGTCACGCGTTTTCGGGCTGTCAGGTGGTCTATACCATAAATAAATAAATATGTAGCAAGCATGGAAATACATGTACTTCGTACAAACTGGAACCCGCACTATCGAATGACATAAAAAATACAAGAAAACGACCTTGAAATTTTTCATTACCCCTCAGTCTCTTTCTAATAAGGGTGAACACAAAATACAAGAATTTGGGATATTATAGCGAAAAATCAGTTTATTTTGTAATATTCATTTATAAAATTTTAATTTAATTTAAAATAGTAGAGTTCCATTGAATCGCATGATATTAGAGAAATTCATAAGGACGAGTCTGCGGGCGGAAGTTTATTATTTAATATTATTTATTCGTGTACTTTTTTGTCAATAAACGAATAAACGAGTGAACTGGCTCTATATACAAAACTTTAACTAAAACTAAAATAATTTTTGTCCGAAAATGAACAAAAAATTCGATTTCCCATACAAAATGTATCGGTCACGTGACCAATTTTGTATGGGAAGTCAATTTTTTTTTAATTTCCACAAAGAAAATTCTTCAGTACCTTACTCAGGATGATGGTTCATGGTTAGAGTTTTCGGGAGGCTGTCTTTACATCTCTTATAATGTAACATTAGGAAATAATAAAACTAAAATAATAATCGTTTTTATTTACATTTATTATTACAATAGCAATAGTGTCTACAAATTTAAAATATACAATAATAATAATTAGAGGTGAAGGTCTTTACAACAACTCATTTTTTATACATGATTGAATAGTTTTGTGAAGTTTTTGTCGCTTGGTACGAACAGCACTCAACTTTTAGTCCATAATTTTTTTTAGATGCGTTCTGAGACACATGGTCAAAAAAGAGTTTGAAATTCACAGCAACCATTTACCATCAGGTGGACTGTGTGCTCGTTTGTCACCCTATACTATAAAACAAAATTTAAAATTCTGGATTAATGAAATTAAGACCAGTCAATACTGTCATCCATAGGCTGATTTTTTGTTATAGAATAAGGATAACAAACGAGCACACAGTCCAACTGACGGTAAGTGGTTGCTGCGGCCCATAGACATCTACATCTATCCTCTATTATAAATCAAAATGTAGATGCGTTGTCATGTCGTTGTTTATTTATTATTTATTGTGCGATCAAAAGACATTTACATCTATCCTCTATTACAAATCAAAATGCATCAGAATGCCTCTTTTCCAGTAAAAAGGGTCTCCGGTTCTTTACACTCACCATACGAAACACAACAGCGTTAAACTGCTATTTTACGCTGGCATTCTGTGAGAGCGTGGTCCTTCCCCGGTCGAGCCGACCGATTCGTGCTACAACTATAGCACTTATATAGCTGCAGCATGGCTCTACCACGTATAATTTGTCATGAACACTTTATTTTTTATTTTGTTACACTTCTCGTACAATTTATCAAAAAATGGATTTCCTGAGACCGCAATTTTGATGAAATATGTATAAATTTTCATTTAAAAATTAAACACAATTAACCCCTAAGGTACCGTGGACATGAATTCATGTCCACGTTTTGTGACCGTTGAGTACCGCGGACATGAATTCATGTTCGCATTAAGTGCTGTTATTTTCGTCTTAATTGATATAAAAATACAGTATATTTTCAATTGAAAACTATTTCATTCGATTCTGAACAAACTAAAGTGTATTCTCAAGTATTAAACTCACTCGGTTACATATACGAAATAAAAAATAATAGGCATTCACTTTCGCGTTGTTGGTGCTGTTAGTTGCGTAATTGTTTTCTTTTTGTGTTTGTGATTTTTGTTGGATTTTCTTTTAAAAACTGGTAAGAAATATTAATGATCTTTACTAGATAATGTTTTGGGATGACTTAAGTTACAACAGCAGTAAATTTTTGTGTTTCAATTGATAAAAAAGGAAAAACAAAACACCTTTACGCGAACAATTTATAACGCGTAAGATTTCAAATAAGATCTACCTTCTGAGATATTTAGCCTTTTTATAGATAGTTTATTGCACGTATGTAAATTCATAAAGACATATTATTCCTAAATATTATATCTATATGATTGTATAAGAAAAATTAAGGAAGACGCTATAATATTTTTACAAAAAGGTTTTGAAAATGAGGTTACAAAGCGCGCGCAAACTGTCTATTGTCGAATTTTTAGCAAATGTTTGCGAGTGAAAAAGTAGAATTATTATAATGGTTACGTGCATAATTTCGGTTTATTTTAGGAAGACTATTTTGTATTGATTGTGAAGACATAAAAAAAATAAAAACTTACGCATTTTCATTGATAAAACCAAATTTATTGGCAGTAAATACACTTTTTCAAGATCCCTTAGAAACAAAGAGCTGTACAAAACTAATTAAACATCCAAATGTTATTGTTATTGTTTCTACTTATCGACAATCTTATCAGCTTTAAAGAACTGTAACTCAAGCCTCTTATAACATAAACGAACAGTCGTGAAAAACATAAATGTTGAAACAAGTGCCGCGCGCCGAGATGACGTCAGAAGCCCCCGGTACAAAGCCGTTTTTTGTTATAGTGGGCGCGGTACTGGAAGGGTTAAAAACTTAGCAAAATATGTACAAAATAGCTTGTAATTATTTTTACAAATTATAGCCTAGCGATATAACATATCAAGCTGTTCCTGTATTTTTAGGTAACAGAATGCGTTTTTCTATCTATCTCAAAAAAAATTTTCTGCGATTTTTTAAAATTACTTTTCTTCCCTTGGAAACAAAACATCGCTTTGAATTAAAAAATAACAAGTACCTAACAAAAACTCATACCTGTACCACAGAACAATCTGCTATTTCATTTAAAAACGGTGTGACTCCTTGTCTCAGCTGTTTCACAGTAATCATGTAATTGGTTGATATGAAATAGATTACAAATCTTTGCTTTTTCAAAAAGGGGTATTTATAGCTCCACATTGTTTAACCATTTATAAGGTTCTGTTAGATTGGAAGGAAAGCTGCAAAAAATTAAGTAATAAAAGATATATAATTATTTTAATTTTGATGTTTCAGTGTATCATCATTCATGTAAACAACATTTCGAAATTTCACGCAAATCGAGCAGAGAGACCATTCGAGAAAACCTTTTCCGTTTGTAATTAAAATACATTACAATGTATAGTCACCCTAGTCGAAGTTATAATACAAACATGAATCGTTAATCATTAAGCAAATAGCGAAATAAAATTGGAAATACCGAACCAAAATTAACATCTAAACTAAAATACCCATTGGTCTATACAGAAATAACAGCAATTAAATTCTAAATATCACTAAAAATTAGTTTCACATGACGCGCAGTATTTGCATGGTGTTTTGTACTTACGAATGAAGTATAATATTACATTCTGGATGCCACTCACTTTTGCAACCGCGCACAATACATTTATTGACCATTTTACTAGTTTTGCCTCTGCATTATTCCAAAATTCAAAAACAAACTTGCGAAATGAACATAAACATCCGTCATGTACAGCAAAGATGTACACATGGACGTATAAATAAGGCAGACTGAATCTCGCTATACAACTCAGCGAGGCACCCATAATAAGTCAGCTCGCGTGTACGTACAAGGGGTCACGCACACATTCACACTAATAATAAGTCTAGCGCCCGCCATTACGCAACAAACGTCGTCCGAGAGAAGTAGTTGGCGTAAGTAAAAACAAAAATCAATATGCCGTCTTGCGTTGTTAAATTTTGTAAAAATCATATTGGTTTTATCAAAAAACATCAAGGAATCACCTTTCATAGGTGACTCAGTAATTATAATCACTTATTTGAGAATTTTATGTCTTAAATTAAAATGCTATTTTTGGATCACAAAAGATGAGTCACGTGATTAGTGTTGTTAATTATATTTATAGGGAAAATTACCCGAAATTTGGGAAATTGCTATTTTTACCCACGTCGGCGCGGGTACGGTATATATATGTGCCCAAAAACTCCTCAAGGTTGTTTTATGTGTACTTTTTTGTTATAATTTTTCTGAAAAATTACCCGATCGATTATAATGCAGTTATATGCATTTTGTAGTAAGTTAATAATAGGATATCTGCCGGGTAGCATTGGTCATTATGCAACAAAAGAAAAACTAAATGCCAAAAATGCACCGCATTTCTTTCATAAATTAATAAATATGAAAACTTTAGGAGGTTTACGTTTTCCATCTAACGATTTATTTAATATTTGTTGTACGTGCGAAATGGTTGTACGAAAGATTATTAAGGAAAACATTACAATCTACAATGGAAGACAACAAAAGTATATACTTACAAAAATATTAGAAAAGTTTATTGCCAATAGACGGCTCCGTGGCGTAGTGGCTTAGCAATGAGTTGTAACGTGGGTTTGAATCCCGCACGGAACAAGTATTTGAATGGCCTACAAATAATTGTTCCGGGTCTGGATGTTTGTCCTTGTGCAACATATGTTTGTAAACTGCCTCCACGATACAGGAGAAAATCCTAGTGTGTGGGGGGGGGGGTATCGTTTTAAAAAAAATGACAGGGTTTTTGTAAGCTTGGAATTTGAGCACACATTTGCAGGGATAGAGCACAAGATAAGAGTTATTAAATATATAGCAGAAAAATATTTGGCGATTTGATTTCACCATATTTCTAAATTAGATGGGATTTCAAGAACCTTCGAAAGTAAAAGACATTTTTTTAGAAAAATTATTCAACCAAAAGCTTTTTAACGTTGTTGTTTGTCACGAATATGATAAATTATGGTAATTATTTATGACTTATTGTCATAAATAATAACAAAGTTGATTAAAAATTACCTCGCGTACATTCGCTCGATAAAATAAAATGATTGTCTTACCTAGTTTGAAGAGCACCTTCCGCCGTCTCTCAATTACGTGCACTATCCCCGTCACCACTAATCCCAGCACCACTACTCCTTTTTACCAAGATAATTTTAATATGATGGATTTCCGCAAAGTAATGCCTGATTCTATTAATTATCATAAATAATAACTATAATTTACACTTGCAGAAAATTTAAATAAATAAATATATTAACTTTAGCCTCTCAGTATATTTACGGAAATTTAATGTATGTATTTGTATTTAGTGATGTATATTCTGTAAATACTAGGAACAAGTACAAGTTAGTTATACCAGTTAATCGACTCAAAAGAATCAGTAATTCCTTCATGTATACGTTTTCATAACAAAGTCCCAGAAAATATGCAGGCCTTATCTATCAAAGTTTAAAATGAGGTGATCGCTACCATGCTGTTTCTAAATGTTTTCATACTAATTCTAAAATAATATATTTTAAATTAATTTTATATAAATTTTTTTGGTTATCTATAATACGTTTATTTGTTATATATTTCGTTAAAAAAAATTAGAATATATTTCGTTCCAATAATATAACACAATTTTTGTATAATATAAAGTTTGCAATAAAATTAATTTAAATGGAAATTGATTGACATAGAATAATTCGATTTCAATCAAAATCTAAATTTTAAATTCTTAGATTTTTTTTAATAGTCAAATGTATTATTTTTATTAGTTACGTAATAATAAATTAGTATTACATCAAAGTTGTGTTATATTTTGACAGATTGTTTTATAAAAAAAAAGGGGAAATTTTGTTTTACATGACAACCCTATATAACACGCAAACATGCTTGCACCGCCGCCATTACAGTGCATCAGTCCTGTCTTAACAAAATTCTGTCCGCCTTATTTATACGTCCATGGATGTACAGTAAAAATTATTTGACAAAAAGATTTTGGGTTGTCATATAACGGCTTTTAAGAATAAATTTAAAACAGGGGAAATATGTAGGAAGCTAGGCAAATAGTTCATAGTAAATCTTTATTAAGTGTTTAAAAGAAAAAGCAAAAACTTGCGTGAAATTCGTTTTGTCAAGTTTTATCATTTTTCTGCCGACTTCCAAAAAGGAGACGGTACTCAATTCGGGTGTATGTTTTTTTTTATGTGTGTTACCTCATTACATACCTCATCAACTTTGTACTGGGCGAACTGATTTCGATGATTCTTTTTTTATATGAAAGCTGATAGTTCTCGTGTGGTCCCATATGAATTTGATCAAGGTCAGACCAATGGTTATTGAGTTATTCTTAAATAACCTATATTGAAATTACTTATATTGAAGTCGGCTGTACAAAATTTTTAATTTTAAATTATTACTTATAATTCTTGCCATACTGACAATTAAACTTATACTGAAATTCATGATGGCTGGCAATGGGGTGATATCAGTCATCACGCTGGCTATCCTGTAGGGAAAACAGGGGTTACACAAGTCATCTGATTATTCCTAATGTTGATATTAGGAGTGTGGGTTCCAGTTTGTCTATACTTCCGTGGTAGCAAGCTAGTCTATACGCCAGTATATTCTAAGTCTATGGTCCTGAACATTTATCGAGATATTAAAGAACAATGGCCAAATTTCTATAGGAGCTGGCCTTGACTTTTATTTTTCATGTGTCAAAACAAACTATAGCTAGATTGGTTTGTTTTTATGTTGTAAACACCAACCCGTTTTAAAATCATATCTAAATAGCCACAATGTTTTATAATAACGTCAACAATACTTTTGGGGTTAGAATAAACAACTTCCTTTTATCCGACTGCGACGTAGCCTAAAAGTTTAGTAAGCGATAAGCGAGGAGGGTAATTAGCAATCTCGTTTCCATTTATTTCGATTCCTTTCAGATCATTATCATCAGTATCACAATCCACAACAACGAGTGAAGCAATTAAGATGATACGAATTATTGCCGGGTGACCCTCAATAGCGTCGACCAATGACCACGGATTATGTAACTTGTCGACTTGTCGATGACAAATGACGTTCCGTTGTTCGTAATTGAACAAAACGCTTAGCTTACTATGTATAAGTAAACCACACAACTGGCGGATCGCCCGCGGGGCAAGAAGTTGGTGGGCGCGGAGGGATTTTAGGGAGTTTCGGGGTGAAGTGCGGGGGCGCGCGGCAGAGAGCTCGAGTGACATTTTTCAGTGCGCTCGCGGCTTTCGCAGCGGGCAGTGGGTTAATTAGTTACGGACGCTCGGAACAAAACGCACACGAGATTATAACCCAAGATGAATGCTGAAGATGGAGGCTCTAAGATTTTTGCCAAGCAAATTAACAAGCAAGCGAAACAATTGGTGTACAATGTACATTCTTTCTTTAAACTAAGAAAACAAGATCAATCGTCTACGGAATATCAACAAGACGTAAACTTGAATAAATTGGTCGCGCTAGCAACAGGAATATCTTTAACATCTGTGAGTAAAATTGTCAAAGAAGGAAATTATCTAAAACGCGAACAAAATAGCATGGTTTTTAAATCCCCCAAAAAAATTAAACAGGTACGAAAGAAAAAGATTGAAATAGATAATTTTACTGAAGGAGTAGTGAGACGAAAAATAACTCAATTTTACACTATTTACAAGAGGGTTCCCACATTGAAAACATTAAATGCTAAACTTAAAGAAGAAGGAATTTTAAATTGCGGTCGAGAATATTTGAGACTATTACTGCACAAACTTGGCTTTAAATTTAAAAAATGTCAGTCGAAGTGAAAGCTGCTTATTGAACAACCAAACATTGTTTCTTGGCGATGGAAATATCTGAATGCGATACAAAAACATCGAAGAGACAAGAGATCCATTGTTTACCTCGATGAAACATACGTCAATTCCTCCTTAAATGTTCCATGGAGGCCAGGCTGGATTTGTTGACGGAGCTCTTTTAATTTTTAAATCAGAAACTAAAACCGGGGATTATCATTCGGATATGAATTTTGTAAATTTCAATAAATGGACAAAATTATTGCCAAATTTACCTCCAAGATCTGTAATTGTTATGGATAACGCCGCGTATCATTCAGTCCAGGAAGACAAAAAACCAACGATGACAAATACAAAAGCTTCGATGCAGGCTTGGCTGCAATGACATAATGTGGAATTCGACAGTTCCTTGAGAAAATGTGATCTGCTCAAATTGATCAAACAACATGGATCTAAAAATGTTTACAAGATTGATGAACCACTTGATGGCCACGAAGTATTAAGACTTCCGCCGTATCACCCAGACATGAACCCCATAGAGCTGGTTTGGGGGCATATCAAGGGACAACTTTCGAGAAACGAACTTCACAGTAATTTAGATAAGAAGAAAACTGCACTAGAGAAATTATTTAGTGAATTTCCAGTAGAAAAATGGGTAGCATGTGACACACATGTCCAGAAAATTGAAAATGAGTACTGTCAACACGATCGAATACTCGACGACGCTATGGACGAAATGATAATTAATTTACAAGATAATTCTGACTCGTCCAGTTGCACTGATAGCGAAGACGGTAATTCAAGTGATATGAATATTGACATTTGCGAGGAGGAAAATATATAATAATTATTAAAATAAAATTATAAAAAATGGTTAAGTACTGCTTTTCCAAAGTGTTTTGCTTAAAACTTAATAAATATTTCTGATATAAATCATTGTCTTATTTATATTCATGTACATACTAAAAACATACGTTACAGTAAAATAAAATTAACATGCTACAAAATCATTGATCTAGCAAAGTTGACTTTTATTTACATTATCCTATATTTGCAATCAGCGAATATTATCCCGGGATTTATCTCTGCAAAAATTATTACGTGTGTATCGATACCCGCCCCCACCAACTTCATGCCCCGCGGGCGATCCGCCAGTTGTGTGGTTTACTTATAGCTACATAATTATTTTTATGGCATGAATCTAGTACATAATAAATCAGTATAGTAGTTGATTTGATGTCTACGTACTAATTGAATTGAATTACAATTAATAAATATTCAGAAAAACGTAAATAATTATAGTGTTTGTAGTCCTTTCGTACGCGAAATGAATCGTCATTACCAGTCATTACGTGCGTTCCAGTGCGTTCTGAAACCATTATTTTAAATTATTTCGGAACAGTTACAAAACAAAAATAAATGGATAAATTTTTTGTGGCTACTTAGAGAGGTATTTTTTGTGTTTTTAAGACCTTAAGAAATAAGGGTATTTTATTTATTTTTTATTAAGGGGTAGAATCCGGCAACTTGCTCTATCACCGGGAGGGCGACCATCTGTCCCAAGGAGGTGTTGGATTTATCGTCCACAAGTCTCTCGTTAACAACGTTATAAAGATCGGGAGTGTGTCGACGAGGGTTGCGTACCTTATACTCAGAATCACCAAACGGTATTCGCTGAAGGTCATACAGGTTTACGCACCAACCTCGGCACACCCCGATGAGGAGTTGGAGGAAATGTATGAGGATATCTCTAGAGCCATGCATTCCTCCAAAACCCACTATACTGTGTAATGGGAGGATTCAATGCAAAACTAGGCACAAGAGAGAACAGTGAGCTGAAAATAGGGAAATTTGGAATAGGGCAACGGAACCCACGGGGCCAGTAGCTGGTTGACTTCATGGAGAAAGAGGGACTCTTTATGATGAACTCTTTCTTCCAGAAGCGGCCTCACAGGAAGTGGACCTGGTCGAGCCCCGACGGTTCGACAAAAATGAGATTGACTTCATTATGACGACCAGACGACAACTGTTCAGTGATGTCTCCGTGATCGCGAAGGTGAAAACTGGTAGCGATCACCGAATGGTTATAGGCACTCTGAACCTCAACGTTAAGTTGTAGAGGTCTCGTCTAATGAAGTCAACGCTTCGTCCCCCTCGTGCTCTGTTCCAAAGTCCTGAAACCTTTCAGTTCGAGTTACAAAACCGTTTTCAGTGCCTAGAAGACTGCAATGAAGTGGAAGATATGAATGACAAGCTCGTGGAAACTGTCCATGCGGTCAGAGCTAAGTTCTGCAAGACCCGCCGCAGAAGAACACAAAAACTCTCCGATCACACTCTTAACCTCGTGGCTGTTAGACGGGAGATCAAGCTACATTCTTCAACAGATTTGACAGCATACAGGCAACTGAACACACAGATCTCCAAATACATGCGGCGGGACTTACGCAACTTCAATACAGCTTGTATTGAAGAAGCGATCGGACGGAACCAAGGCTCCAAAGTCTTTGCCAGAGATCTGTCTGCCAGACAGAGCCAACTGTCAAAGCTGAAGACCGAGTGTGGCAGCATCATTTCCGGGGCACCTGAGATTTTGAGTGAGATTGAGAGGTTCTATGGACAGCTGTACACGTCATCGTTGGAACCACACGCAAGTGTGAGTAACGATCAAAGAGCGAGTCTTATCTGACACTATTCTGAAGATATCCCGGACGTCAGTCTGAGCGAGATTAGAATGGCTCTCCAGCATCTTAAAAACGGCAAGGCCCCAGGCGAGGATGGAATTACAGCGGAGCTTCTAAAAGCGGGTGGAAAATCGGTACTGGAAGTCCTTCAGAGGCTCTTTAATTCCGTCCTCCATGGTGGCATTACACCGGAGGCGTGGAGCAGAAGTGCAGTGGTCTTGTTCTTCAAGAAAGGTGAAAATGCTCTCTTGAAGAACTACAGACCGATTTCCCTTCTGAGCCGCGTCTACGTGCTGTTTTCGAGAGTCATTACGAATCGTCTCGCGCGTAGACTTGATGACTTCCAGTCTCCCGAACAAGCCGGTTTCCGAAAGGGCTTTAGCACCATAGACCACATACATACCCTTCGGCAAGTTGTACAGAAGCCCGAGAAGTACAATTTGCCACTATGCCTGGCGTATGTGGACTATGAGAAAGCCTTTGATTCCGTCGAAATTTGGGCGGTGCTGCATTCCCTTCAGCGGTGCCAAGTTGACTGTCGGTATATCGAAGTGCTGAAGTGCTTGTACAGTAGGGCTACGATGGCTATCCGAGTACAGAAACAAAGTACGAAACCTATCCAATTGCAGATAGGTGTAAGACAGGGTGACGTTATATCCCCGAAACTCTTCACCGCTGCATTGGTAGACGTTTTCAAGCTTCTGGACTGGAAAGGATACGGTATTAACATCAATGGCGAGTACATCACTCACCTTCGATTTGCCGACAATATAGTCCTTATGGCAGAATTGCTAGAGGACCTAAGCACTATGCTCAATGACCTCAATAGTGTCTCCTAACGGATAGGTCTTAAGATGAACATGGACAATACAAAGATTATGTTTAATGTCCAAGTCACACCTATGCCGGTAGTTGTTGGGAGCACTAAGCTCGAAGTTGTTGACGAGTATGTTTACCTGGGACAAATAGTCCGACTAGGTAAGTCCAACTTCGACCGAGAGGTCAATCGACGGATTCAACACGGCTGGGCAGCGTTCGGGACCCTACGACACATCTTCTCGTCTGACATACCTTAAAACCTTAAAACGAATTTGTACAACCAGTGCGTGTTGCCAGTGATGACTTACGGATCTGAGACGTGGTCCTTCACTGCTGGCTGTATGAGGAAGCTCAAGGTCGCTCAGCGAGCTATGGAGAGGGCTATGCTCGGAGTTTCTCTGCGTGATAAACTTAGGAATGAGGATATCCGCAGTAGAAACAGAAACAGAAACTTTTTTATTCAATATATATTATAAATAATGCTTATTGAAAGTCACTCTTTTGTATAATTACCACTGGTTCGAAAAAAAACCTCTGTCCTGGGAAGAACCAGCAAGAAACCCAGCGGGACTTTTTTTTAAAAATAACAGCTTACAATCATGTATGTTACACAAATTAACAACACAACAAATTAGAAATAGCTTGGTAGCGACCACCTCATTTCCAGGGGTTATTATCATGAAGCAAATATAAAGAGGAGACGGCATAAGCAACTGTGCACTGTGATTCTAAGTAGGTCCTGACGTCATCATAGTAGGCGTGGCTTTAGTTTGTATGCTGTCAGCCTTCGTCCTGTGTGCATATGTCTTGAAAATAACAAATCGGTGTATTTCCGTAGTAATAAGAAGAAAAGGATGAAGTGTTGTGTTTTATCGCGTAAAAACTACTTAGATAGATGTTCTGATGCTATGGATAGCATCACATTTCATTTGTAAGTAATTTTACACCTTATTTATTAAAATAGTTCTAGAAAAATCTCTTTAAGTCGACTTTCAAATATAATTAAATATATTTGACACTAGATGGCGACACTTTGTGTCATGTGAACTAAAAATATAAAGGTCAGCTCAGTATTGGTAAAATAATTATAATTTTATTATATAATTACATACGAAGATGCTGGAATTTGATTTGCATTCAGACATAAAGAAATTTTAATCGCCAAAATATTATTTTTATAGTATATAATCATTTTGTGAACAGGCCGCCATCTATCGTCGAGTTAGCTAAACTACATTGCAACATCGATATGGAACGATTCGAGTAGTTTTACTATTTATCGGTAGATGTAGGTAGTGTAAAGTGGGCGGGACTTAACATCACCCCTCAAATTGTCACGCGTTGTTACATAGTGAAATCTAAATACAACATCTCTTTGTATTTGCTTCATGGTTATTATCATCTATAAATTCTTTAATACTATAATAACCCTTTTTATACAAACTTAGTTTAATAAAGTTTTTGAACTTTGAGCAGGTCAAATTTTGTATATTTTCTGGAATTTTGTTGTAAAAGCGTATACATCGCCCCAAGAATGAATTACTGACTCGATGGAGTCGAGTAACCGGTACTACTAGCTTGTGTCTGTTCCTAGTATTTACAGAATGAATATCACTTATTTTTGTAAAACTGCTTTTATTTTTGTGTACGTACATTACATTTTCATAAATGTATTGAGAGGCCAAAGTTAATACATTAATTTCCTTAAATTTTTGTCGCAGCGACTCTTTAGGCTTTAAATCATAAATTGCTCTTATGGCCCTCTTCTGTAAAACAAATATAATTTCAGTGTCAGCTGCGTGTCCCCATAGCAAAATACCATACGACATTATGCTATGGAAATAGCTAAAGTAAACTAGTCTAGCTGTTTCAACACAAGTTAGACTTCTAATCTTTTTTACGGCATATGCTGCAGAACTAAGTCTGCTTGCTAGTTTTGATATATGGGGGCCCCATTGAAGCTTCGCGTCTAGTGTGATTCCAAGAAAAATGGTGGTATCTACAAGACTCAGTTTCTCCCCATTTAAAATTACATTAGTATTTAATTGTTTGACATTTGGAGTCATAAATTTTATACATTTCGTTTTAGTGCTATTTAAATGCAAATTATTAACATTGAACCAATTTACTAATTTAGATATAGCATTATTTACTTCGTCATATTTTAGCAATTGTCGACTTAATTTGAAAATTAAAGAAGTGTCATCTGCAAATAATACTATATCATGGTTATCTCCTACTATGTAAGGTAAGTCATTAATGTATACAAGAAACAGAAAGGGGCCTAGAATTTAGCCTTGAGGCACGCCCATCTGTACCATCGACCCGGAAGAACTCATACTGTTAATGACAACTTTTTGCGTTCTCTTACTTAAATATGAAATAATTAATTTAAGAGCATCACTTCTTACACCATAGTGTTGAAGTTTCCTGATTAATGTTTCATGGTGAACACAATCGAAGGCTTTGGATAGGTCACAAAATATACCCAAAGCATCCTGTGAATTCTCCCATGCATTAAATATATATTTAATCAGCTCAACACCGGCATCAGTTGTCGTTCGACCCCTTGTGAAACCAAATTGATTTTTATGAAGTAAATTATTTATATTAAAGAAATTTAACATTTGATCAAGAATAATTTTTTCAAAAATCTTACTAAGTGTTGGTAGTACAGAAATAGGTCTAAAATTAGCGGGGTCTAATGTACTATCAGATTTAAATAAAGGTATTACTTTACTATACTTCATTAAATCAGGAAACACACCAGATTCGATACTAGTATTAAAAATAGTAGCTAAATGAGGCGCGATTGTATCTATTATAGACGCAATAACTTTAACGGAAATCCCCCACAGATCCGCAGTTTTCTTAACATCAATAGTTTTAAAATATTTTACAATATCTTTTGATGATACTTTATGAAATGTAAAATTCTTTGTACACGCATTTACATTATGTTTAAGTAATGATTCGGCGACCGCAGGAGAAGATTTCAGTGACATGGTAAAGATCATATAACCTATGTCTGCTCTTATGGACTCCTACTGTCGCCCATTCATTAAATGACTTCCGACTGTTCAAGGAGAATGTTTTAGAAGTAAAAGTATTATTAAATTCATTGCAAATAAGCTTAAATAATGTTCCATACAAAAAATTTGGATCATTTTGGTATGTAAGTGATGGAAGTTTTTTCACTATGTTACTTCTAAATTTCTCCAAGCGACGTGCATTTACTGGAACAAACACAAATTTCTTATCTACTTGCTTTTTGTGAACATATGGTAACGAAACTACTTGTCCACAGTGATCAGAACTTAATTTTTGAATTATACATTTATGCAACGGCTTCACATTTGTAAAAATGTTATCTATACATGTTGCACTAGATTGAGCAATACGCGTTGGCTCTAAAAATAAATTAAAAAGACCATATGATTTAAACAACGATCTAAATTTAATATTGATTGAGGAAGCTTCTAGGAGATTGATGTTAAAGTCTCCACATATTACAACAGATTTATTCCGTTTATTAAGCTTAGCAAAAACTTCCTCCATAATTTTTTCAAAAGTATCGTAGATAGAACATGGGGGTCTGTAGACGCTCACAACAATGAGGTGCTCAAACTCAACACATGCCATTTCTACAGTTCGCTCAACAGAGAGGCTCACAATATCTTTACGTTCTTTACATGACAATAATTTACTAGCTAATATTAAGGAGCCACCTCTTAAAACCGTTTCTCTATTGAAAGAACTGACCACCTGGTGATTACTGAAGTTAAACATTAAGTTATAAGTAAACGACATAGTCCAACGGATTAGTAAGCTGAAGTGGCAGTGGGCCGGCCATATAGCTCGAAGAACCGACAACCGATGGGGAAGAAAGGTTCTTGAGTGGCAGCCTCATACCGGTAGGCGAAGTGTAGGGCGACCCCGAGATGGAGTGACGACCTGGTAAGATCGATGGATGCAGGTGGCTCAGGACCGTGCTTTGTGGCATTCCTTGGGGGAGGCCTATGTTCAGCAGTGGACTTATGAAAGACTGTAATGATGTAATGATAATGATGATTAGGAAAATTGACTAGAATATGTTGCGTTCCAGAATTCACCAATTCCATGAATTTTCTTTTATGTAAATTTTTTTTCATCACTTTTGTCCAATAGATGGCGATAATTATTTTATTTACTTATTTGTGTTTGGCACCCTCCCGGCATGTTAATTATATATTTTATATTAACTTTTTGCTCTTAATATAGCATTTTATGCATTTTTAACGATACAGTTATATTCAAGCAGAATGCAGTTTTTTCATATTGCATAGTACCCAATTCTAATTATTTGAAGTAATATCGATGTTATAAGGTGAGCGATTGTTTCTTATTCTTGACTACATGGGTGCAGTTTAAATAATTAATATTTTTGACATTTGCTATTAGAATTAGTATGTCAGTTTTTTAGGGTTGCGTACCTCAAAAGGAAAAAACGGAACCCTTATAGGATTACTATGTTGTCCGTCTGTCTGTTTGTCAAGACCCTTTTTCTCAGGAACGCGTGGAGGTATCAAGCTGAAATTCATATCTATAATAATAATATAATATTTATAATAGAATAGAATGTAATAGAATAGAATAATTTTTTTATTCAATATTGATTAGAATAGAATAGAATAGAATAATTTTTATTCAATATTGATTATTACATAATACTTATTGAAAGTCACTTTTTATTTACCACTGGTTCGGAAAATACCTCAGTCCTGGGAAGAACCAGCAAGAAACCCAGCGGGACTTTTTTTTAAACATAATTTCACTTAACAATAATTTTGTTTATACAATTTCTAAATGATATTTTCATAGAACCAGCATGGTGGCGATCACCCTATTGCCATGGGTTATTTTCATTCATGTATTCCTTGATATTATAATAACCCTTCTTGTACAGTTTTTCTTTAATAAAACTTTTAAACTTGTTTATTGACAAACTTTGAATATGTTCTGGGATTTTGTTGTAAAAGCGTATACATTGTCCCAAAAATGAATTACTGATTCTGTAGAGTCTAGTAACTGGCATTACAAGCTTATGTTTGTTCCTAGTTTTTAAAGTATGCACATACTTATTCTTATTAAAGCTATTTATGTTTTATGCACATACATTACATTCTCATAAATATATTGCGATGCCAAAGTTAATATATTTATTTCTTTAAATTTTTCTCTGAGGGACTCTTTGCAATTTAGATTATAAATCGCCCGTACGGCTCTTTTTTGCAAAACAAATATAGCTTCAATATCAACCGCATTACCCCATAGCAAAATTCCATAAGACATTACGCTATGAAAGTAACTAAAATACACTAATCTAGCTGTCTCAACATCTGTGAAACTTCTAATCTTTCTTACAGCATATGCTGCAGAACTAAGTCTGCTTGCTAATTTAGATATACTCAAGTCTACTGTCCCTTGGAGCTGTGGAAAAATCAAACTTCTAAGCCAACGCAATCAATAAGATACAGCCGTTTATGCCGCAAATTTTCGACATTCGCAAGGGGATCAAAACCTACAGGGTACTTCTCGTGAACTCAGAATCTTAAAATTTGGTACGAAGCAACGTATTATAGCACAGATAAAGGAAAAATTGCGAAAACCATAAATTTTTAGTTACATCATATAATAAAAATATTTTTAATAGTTTTAAACTTATATGTATACCTACGGATTTGTTCGGAACTCTCGGTGCGCGAGTCCGACTCGCACTACGCTGGTTTTTTAAAAAGAATATAAATACTGTAAATTCGTAGGCTGGGGTAGGGGGGGTGCATCCAGCATTTAACAAATTTGGTTTTATTTACTTTTTGCACTTAATATTGCATTTTATGCATATTTAACGATGATGCAATTATATTCAACTAATGTGCAGTTTTTGTATAGTAAAAAGTATCCAATTATAATTATTTGAAGTGATATCAACGTTATAAAGTGAGCGATATTTAACTAATTTTTATTTCTGAACTACGTGGGTGCAGTTTCTATAACTAATATTTTTGAGATGTGCTATTTGAACTACGTCTGTCAGTCTGGTATACAGTAATCTGTGCTGTCAGTATTTTTTTTTCGTCATCCATTTCCATAAACAACAATTTACTTTGATTATTAGCTCGATTATATATACTCTTTATCGTAGTTTACTTTATTGATGCGTAAGCACTAAGCAGTAAGCATCATATTAGTCTGTGGTTTATTGTCATATCAGCTGATTGCGTCATTGCATATAAAACAATCGCAAAAACAAAAAACAAGTCGCAATTTTAGTTCTGGTCAAAAATTTGGAAATTATAACGTGCGTAAAGATCAAAAATGAAATTCCAATACAAAGAAGAACATTCTTTTGAAAAGAGAAAGACTGAAGGTGAAAAAATACGCAGGAAATATCCGGATCGTGTTCCAGTAATTGTAGAGAAAGCACCGAAGGCTAGACTTGGGGACCTCGACAAAAAGAAGTACTTAGTACCGTCTGATTTAACAGTTGGACAGTTTTACTTTTTGATCAGGAAACGTATCCACCTTCGGCCCGAGGACGCACTTTTCTTTTTCGTGAATAACGTTATTCCTCCTACATCTGCTACGATGGGCTCACTGTACCAGGAACATCACGATGAAGACTTTTTCTTATACATCGCATTTTCTGATGAAAATGTGTATGGATATTAATGTATTTTTAACCAATTATAAAAATCCTTTTAACTACGTCATAAATTGCTAAACACATTGTATGGCGGATATTTAGGTTTAAGGCTTAGAAATATTGATGTATTATGTTTTTAATGGTGATAATTATTATTTTTTTTTGCAAATTCCACTCGCACTTATGTAAATGCAATGTTATTTTAGGTTTAAAAAATCACATTAGCAAAAATATAGCAATTTTTCCATTTCTTTGTTTGAGAGTGTGATAATTTCTTATTATTCATCTACATAAAACAATAAAAATTTACAAAAAAAAATATGTTTTGATTCCACCTCAAACACTTAATTCCACTTTACAATAATATCATACAAAAAATCCCACTAATCACTACTTTTACAATTGATTACCTTTAGTATATAAATAGTGTGAAAAGAATAAAAGATAATTAAAGTTAAAAACAGTGATTTTTGGTTCCTGTGTCAGAGTTATTTGAGACCTGTGTTACAGGAATCAATGAAATGATAATTAGTGGTAGTGACTAAAGGGTGTGTGATGAAACTTGGTAATATAAAAAGTACTATGTGCTTGGTAAGTTGTAGGTTCGAATTTGAATCCACCATTAAACTACATTCCACATTTAATACAATCATTTTAACAGCGTTGCTAGTATTATTTAAAATAAACATTTAAGTATGATTATCTCAAGCAGAGTGGAGATTTCAATTTCACACTTTAAAGTTAGTTAGTTGTAGACTTAAAAGTTTCAAGATAAAGTCATCATCATCACAGCCCTTCACAAGTCCCCTGTTGAACATAGTTCTCACGACTTCCTGCATGTCTTACCAGGTCGTCACTACATCTAGTGGGGGGAAACACCAACCGGCAGAGAAACTCCGAGCATAGCTATCTCCATAGCTCGCTGAGCAACCTTGAGCTACCTCATCCGGCCAGCAGCGAAGGATCACATCTCAGTTCCATAGGTCATCACTGGTAACACGCACTGGTTGTACCATCTCGTTTTCAAATATTGAGGTATACCTGACGAGAAGATGTGCTGTAATATCCCGAACGCTGCCCAACTGAGTTGAATCCGTCGATTGACGTCTCGGTCGAAGTTGGACTTACCTAGTCGGACTATTTGTCCCAGGTAAACATACTCGTCAATAACGGTGGTAGAGCCACGCAGCAGTTTTTGCTGTTGCACGTATGGGCCAGCTCGAGCCGGGTTGGTACCACGACCTCACAGAATACCGGCGTGAAGTAGAAGCCCTGCTTCTGCGTTTCGTCTGGTGAGTGCAGGTGGCCGGAGGCCCAATCCCCCCCCCCCCCCCCCATCAACATGGTAGCGGAATTACACATTAGACTACCCCAGGAGGGTACCAGTACCCCTGTAGAATCCATCGCTGAGCATCCACGACCATGTTATTCCAATCCTGAGCGTGGGTGCTCAGGCTGCCCCGCGTATTCTGGGGGGGGGGGGCAAAATTCCGCTCAAAAACATAACTGCTCGGGGCAAACTGAGCAACAATACCAAGGCGACCCCTGCCACGCTATCCGTGAATTTCTGCAACATCAGGGGACTTCACTCTAACCTAAACGCCGTCCACTACCATCTCGAGACGGCGAAGCCGGCCTTGCTGTTCCTGACCGAGACGCAGGTTTCCTCTCCGGCTGATATTTCGTATCTCTCCTACCTGGGGTACAAATTGGAGCACTCCTTTGTGCCTCGGGCTGGAGTTTGCGTGTATGTCAGAGAGGACATCTGTTCTCGACGCCTCGGCAGTCTTGAAGGTTCGGACCTGTCCATCCTTTGGCTACGCGTAGACAGCGACGACCATCCGCGCGTCTACGGGTGCCTCTATAGGTCCCATAGCGGTAATGCCGAAACAGACCGACTCATCGACCACGTCCAAAGATTCCTTGCTACAACAGGTCCCATCCGCAGAGATCGTGATCCTTGGCGATTTTAACGCCCACCATGCCGAATGGCTCGTTTCACGTTTAACCGATCATGCGGGGAGATCTGTTTATGACTTTGCCTTGGCATATGGTCTGACACAACTGGTTACTTCGCCTACGCGAATTCCAGATGTGGAGGATCATACACCTTCCCTGTTGGACCTTCTGCTGACCTCTCATTCGGACGGATATCAGGTATCCGTCGATGCCCCTCTCGGCTCTTCGGACCACCGTCTGATCCGGAGTATGGTGCCACTCACGCTCCCTTTGCGGTTGCGTTCTGCAGGTTGCCGCCGTGTTTGGCATTACAGGTCGGCGGATTGAGACGGAATGCGGTCTTTCTTTGCATCCTACCCATGGGGGCGGGTTTGCTTCTCGCCGGATGATCCCAGCGCTGTTGCTGACTCTGTCACTGATGTGGTGCTACAGGGAATGGAACTATTTATTCCATTATCTGTGGTACCCATTGGAGGCAGATCTCAGCCTTGGTTTGGTCGCTCCTGTAAAACTGCATTACGGAGTAAGCAGGAGTGTTATCAAGCCTGGGCTGCGGCTTTGGCGACTCGGGATGTAAACACCAGCATACTTAAAAAGAAGTATAACTTCGTCTCCAGGTCCTTCAAAAGAGTTATTGCCAAGGCAAAGTCAGAGCACATAGGCAGAATTGGCGAGAAACTAGTTTGCCTTCCTTCGGGAACCCGTGCATTCTGGTCTCTCGCCAAGGCTGTCCAAGGGAATTTCTGTAAGCCATCACTACCATCTCTGCACAGGGAGGACGACTCACTGGCCCATGACGCAAAAGACAAAGCCGACCTTTTAGGCTCCCTTTTTGCGTCCAACTCGACTCTTGATGACGGGGAGAAAACACCGTCGACCATCCCGCAGTGTGAGTGCTCCATGCCGGATGTGCTGTTCTCACAGCGCTCGGTCCGCAAAGCACTTCTCTCCCTGGACATCCAGAAGTCGAGTGGGCCTGACGGAATCCCCCCAATTGTTCTGAGGACGTGTGCTGCGGAGTTGGCACCGGTCCTAACGCGTCTTTTCCGGTACTCCTACTTTCAAGGCGTAGTCCCGAATTCATGGAAGACAGCTTTTGTCCACCCGATCCCTAAAAAAGGCGACCGCTCAGACCCGTCCAACTATAGGCCTATCGCGATCACCTCCTTGTTCTCCAAAATAATGGAATCCATTATCAACTGCCAGCTCATCCGGTACCTTGAGGATCACCAGCTGATTAGTGACCGCCAATACGGTTTTCGTCGGGGTCGATCAGCTGGTGATCTTCTGGTCTACCTGACCCACAGATGGGCGGAGGCAGTAGAGTCCAAGGGGGAGGCGTTGGCCGTTAGCCTGGACATTGCGAAGGCCTTCGATCGGGTTTGGCACAAAGCGCTTCTTTCGAAGCTCCCTTCCTATGGGCTTCCCGAGAAATTGTGCAATTGGATCACCAGCTTCCTTGAAGATCGGAGCATCAAGGTCGTTGTAGACGGTGCATGTTCTGACTACAAGCCTATTAACGCTGGTGTTCCACAAGGCTGTGTGTTATCACCAACGCTGTTTCTTCTGCATATCAATGATATGTTGCTAACTGGTAACATTCATTGCTATGTGGATGACAGCACTGGTGATGCTCTATACACCGGCCGTGCTAATATTTCTCGGGAAAACGTCTCCGAGTACCGGAACAAACTTGTGTCTGAAGTCGAGTCTTTGCTGGACAAAGTCTCGAACTGGGGGCGACTAAATCTAGTCCAGTTTAATCCTAAGAAGACACAAGTTTGCGCGTTTACCGCTAAAAAGAACCCCTTTGTCGTATCTCCTCAGTTTCAAGGCACTCCCCTGGTTGCCTCAGCCAGTATCGGAATCCTCGGCGTCGACATATCGAGTGACGTGCAGTTTCGTGGTCACTTGGAAGAGAAGGCCAAATTGGCCTCTAAAAAGCTTGGCGTGCTCAGCAGAGCGGGACAGTATTTCATGCCGGCACACCGCCTGCAACTTTACAAGGCGCAGGTTCGGCCTCAGATGGAATACTGTTCCCATCTCTGGGCAGGGGCTCCCCAGTGCCAGCTCCTTCCACTTGACCGCATCCAGCGCAGAGCGGCTCGAATCGTCGACGACCGAGTCCTTTCTGATCGGCTCGACTCATTGGCGCTGCGAAGAGATGTTGCATCTCTTTGCATTTTCTTTCGCATCTACCATGGGGAGTGCTCTGAGGAATTGTTCGGATTAATCCCAGCCGCCAAATTTCACGAACGCACATCGCGGCAGAACTCCCGATACCATCCACACCATCTGGATGATTGGCGGTCCACCACTGTGCAATTTAGAAGATGTTTTCTTCCTCGCACGACTTCCTTGTGGAATCGATTACCATCAGCGATTTTTCCGGACCGATACGACTTAGGGACCTTCAAGAAAAGAGCGTACTCCTTTTTAAAAGGCCGGCAACGCATCTGAAATTCCCTCCCTGGTGTTGCAGTTGTTCATGGGCGGCGGTAGTCACTTACCATCAGGTGAGCCGCATGCTCGTTTGCCCCCTCTACTATAAAAAAAAACTTCGAGCTTAGTTCTCCCAACAACTACCGGCATAGGTGTAACATGGACATTAAACATGATCTTTGTTTTGTCCATGTTCATCTTAAGACCTATCCTTTGGGAGACACCATTGAGGTCATTGAGCATAGTGCTTAGGTCCTCCAGCGATTCTGCCATAAGGACTATGTTACGGCCCCCAGCTGCCCCTGCAAAGGTCGCCTTGGCTAGGGCCCATAGTAGCCTCCTCGACGGGCAGCCGAGGGTTCGGGGCCAAATGGCCTATGGAGGACTGACCTATCATACTACACGATAGAGAGAAGGCTAAGTCAATAAATAGTACGTACCTGGATCCGAAGCTAAGACCGCCCCAAAGCTCGATCAGGTCGTAGGTATTACGCCGCAATAAGAATTCAAAATCAACCTAGTTGACAAGCAAACTAGCTACAGAGTCAACACACAAAAGGCTTTTAACGCGACGGTAGAGTTAAACAATGATTTCCAAAACAATCAACCGGGCCACGCCCTCGAAATGGAATGCGCGGTTCAAATTCCAGACCGTATCTCTACTCGGCGCGCGCGCAAGATTCCACGTCACACAAGCAAGTTAAATCTTGCAAAATGCACTTCAACACGCAATCACTATATAATTGGCGCAATTACTTTCAAACGAAATTACTTTAATCAGTCAAATAAAATACAAGCCTCTTGTCACGAACTTACAACTTAGACAAACTAAACCGAGGCAGTTTTCACGAAACCACAATTCAGTAGCGAAGTAATGCGTACAAATTCTAAAAATCTAGACCATAACCCAAAAACCGGTGGCGCGAAACATCTGCAGCGGTCACCAAAATACGCTAATTGACCGTACCGCTGCCCTCAAGCTACTGTTTCTCTTAGCCCAGCGCCGGAATCAACGGAGCTGGCACACTCCCCGCCGGTCGTTTACCACACCTCGACACCATCGGGTGATGCACTAAGTCGAACGTGATTGGGTGGCGTATCAATGCCAATATTTGGGCCTATACAGACTATATCGTCGGAAATCGAAGGTGAGTGATGTACTCGCCATTGATGTTAATACCGCATCCTTTCCAGTCCAGTAGCTTGAAAACGTCTTCCAATGCAGCGGTGAACAGTTTCGGGGATATAACGTCACCCTGTCTTACACCTCTCTGCAGTTGGATAGGTTTCGTACTCTGATTCTGTACTCGGATAGCCATCGTAGCCCTACTGTACAAACACTTCAGCACTTCGATATACCGACAGTCAACTTGGCACCGCTGAAGGGACTGTAGCACCGCCCAAATTTCGACGGAATCAAAGGCTTTCTCATAGTCCACGTACGCAAGGCAAAGTGGCAGATTATACTCCTCTGTCTTCTGTACAATTTTCCAAAGGGTGTGTATATGGTCTATGGTGCTAAAGCCTTTTCGGAAACCGGCTTGTTCTGGAGGCTGGAAGTTGTCAAGTCTGCGTGCTAGACGATTCGTAATGACTCGAAAACAGCACGTAGATGCGGCTCAGAAGGGAAATTGGTCTGTAGTTCTTTAAGAGAGCGTTGTCGCCTTTCTTGAAGAACAAGACCACCGCACTTCTGCTCCATGCCTCCGGAGTAGCCCTACCATGGAGTATGGAATTAAAAAGCTTCTGAAGGACTTCAAGTACTGGTTTTCCACCCGCTTTCGAAAGCTCCGCTGTAATTCTATCCTCATCTGGGGCCCTGCCGTTTTTAAGGTGCTGGAGAGCCATTCTAATCTCGCTCAGACTGACGTCCGGGATATCTTCGGAATAATATCGGATATGACTCGCTCTTGGATCGTTACTCACACCTGCGTGTGGCTCCAACGATGACGTGTACAGCTGCCCATAGAACCTCTCAATCTCACTCAAAATCTCAGGTGTCCGGGAAACGATTCTACAACACTTGGTCTTCAGCTTTGACAGTTGGCTCTTTCTGGCAGACAGATCTCTGGCAAAGACTTTGGAGCCCTGGTTCCGCTCGATCGCTTCGTCAATACAAGCTGTATTGAAGTTGCGTAAGTCCCGCCGCATGCATTTGGAGATCTGTTTGTTCAGTTACCTGTATGCTGTCAAATCTGTTAAAAACTGCACTTCATTTCCCGTCTAACAGCCATGAGATTAAGAGTGTGATCGGAGATTTTTTGTGTTATTCTGCAGCAGGTCTTGCAGAACTTAGCTCCCATCGCATGGACAGTTTCCACGAGCTTATCCTTCATATCGTCCACTTCATTGCAGTCTTCTAGGCGCCAAAAACGGCGCCTAGAAGACTGCAATGAAGTCATCTTTTGCCGCCAAATCGTAAACAAATGACAAATTAATAAAATACATTTACACATTTTTTCGAACCAGTGGTAATTAAACAAAAGAGTGACTTTCAATAAGTATTATTTACAATCTATATTGAATAAAAAAGATTCTGTTTCTTTTTCTGTATAATTATGAATAATATACGAATCACGAACTCATTCGAACGACGCACGATAATGCACGAACACTGAGTTTCGGCGCCGCCGAAAGTTCGGCAGATTTTTTGCCGAAACCGAAACTGGATTTTTTGCCGAAACTTTGCCGAAACCGAAACCGAAACCGAATCTTCGGTTGGTCACTAAAAAAAATAATTCAATACTCAATAAATTTATTTGTCATCTATATATTACAATTTTGTTGGTGGTTAATAGTACAGTAGATTACTATAGGGCCTGTTAGACTATGACATGTACAAAAAGCTAGTGGTGAGATTGACCTGACAATTAAGAATAATTTTGATAAGAAACGAACAATTCAAAACTGATGATGATGATGATACAACACAAATATTTGTAAAATATTTTTAAGATTGGCTAATGTTATAATTTTTATCAATTTTTATATATATTGTAGTAGAAGATAGAAGTCTCCCTTCCCCTGCAAGCTCTAATGGTATAAAAACAGTGCGCGCGACGCGATCGCTCTTTTTTTTTGCGTGGGGCCGTTATACATGTAAGATTGTTCCTAGTATTAATTTTGTTCATTTTCTTTTTGTGTGTGAATAAAAAAATTGTGTTATCATTCTTTCCTCTTTATTTAAAAAATAACCTCGAATAAGTTTTACATAAGATCAGAAGTGAGATTAAAATACTTACTTCCTTGTCGTTCGCCATTTTGATTCCTTAACTACGCGTATCTTTTGTAAAGAGGAAGGAATGTCGGGATGTGAACGTCGCCGCAGTCGACACAATGGTCGAGAGCGACGACGTAGTAAATACCGTACTCATACTCCGGATGACGATCTGAGTAAAGGGATAAGTACTGTGTTTAAGTGCTTTAGAGAACAGTTTGCTATCTACCCACACTTCGCAACCTGCTCCCGATTCAACGCCGCCATTCCGGCGCCGGTCAACGTCTCATGTGGCTAAATGCGTGACGTCACCACTCCGCGGCCAGTCTACGCCACCGCGTGAACACCGTATAATGCGTTCCGAAACACCGCCCCTACCAACACGTGCACCGATTGAACCGCATGTTAGTAGGCACGTGGAAAACGCGTCAGCAGCACGTATCCTGAGTGAAGAAAATACGTCGTCTACGGTGGCTAATCGGATCGTTGATGCAATTCGTTCTATCAACACGGGAGCGAGTTCTAGTCAACACTACTACGTTTCGAACTTTGACCCCAGTATTCACAATATTGAAGTTTGGTGCAAAGAGGTAGATCGCGCTAAAACTTTGAATAATTGGTCTGATTACGAGTGCCTCTCACGTATAGGTAATTGCTTAAAAGGTGACGCCAAAACATGGTTGAACGAGTGGGTAACGAGCGACCGTAGTTGGAGTAGTTTTAAAAAGGAGTTCGTTCCTTTGTGTCCGAAATCACCGTACATTGCAAATATTTTATACGAGATAATGAGTACAAATTCTGATAACTACCCTACATACGCTGACTATGCTCGTCGCTCGTTACTTCGTTTACGTATTGTACGGGGGCTCAGTGATAAGTTAGTGTCTGCAATTGTAATACGCGGGATTACTGATCCACAAATACGAGCAGCCGCCACTAATGCTAAGCTATTACCTGACCAGCTAGTCGAATTTCTCTCTATCTATGTAAAACCAATTATAAGTAAAAATAATAATACTCGGCCTGCATTGTCTCAAAATACAACCTTTTTCAAAAATGAATCCGTCTCAAATTTAAATCCACGGAAAAGACGTTTTGACGAAGGACGGTGCTTTTTGTGTGGCCAATCGGGACATAGACAGTCTAATTGTAACAAAAAACTTAAAGTTGAAAAAGGTGAAAGCCACTCTAATGCCTCCAGTAGTGAAAGTTCAAAGCCTGTCTTTGTGCCAACTAAGCCTGAAATATGTTCTTTTTGTAAAAAGGTCGGCCATAAAATTGAAACTTGTTTCGCTAAGCATAAGTCATACTTACGTAATAAAAATGAGGTAAACTTTTGTCGCGAAAATCAAAATACCCGCAATAGTGACGTTGTGGTAGCCGTTATTCAGGGAGTGCCGGTAGATATTTTAATTGACAGCGGGTCAACTATATCGCTTATTTCGTCATCCTTGTTGAAACATTTTGATTGTTCACGTAAGCCAGCGTTTCGAGTGTTAAAGGGACTGGGAAGTCAGGAACTCGAAAGCACGTCGTACTTAACTTTACCAATCGAGTTTGATGATTTAACCCTCGAAGTAGATTTTTTCGTGGTGGCCTCAGAGTTCATGAATTCGCCGATTATAGTAGGCACAGATGTTCTTAACAGGGAAGGCGTTCGATATGTTCGTACGCGTGATTTTCAGTCACTTGTGAGGGAAACGAGTAAATCAAGCAGCGTGATGACTGTTCTGTCAGAACCGTCTATTCCTGTTAAGACATCTCTTGTTGGTAATCATTTGCAGCAGTTACTGGTAATCATCAATGATTTTGCTGAGTATTTCATATCGGGAACTGCTACGTCCACTGTAAAAACCGGTAGCATGTCAATTAAATTAAGCAACTATACTCCAATTAACTATAGACCAATACCGTCTTGCTTTTGCTGAAATCCTTCGCGTTCGGGACATAATTAAAGATCTGTTA
Organism: Parnassius glacialis; assembly: GCA_033319125.1. NCBI lineage: Eukaryota > Metazoa > Arthropoda > Insecta > Lepidoptera > Papilionidae > Parnassius > Parnassius glacialis. Next base: position 25,203,406 of record JAVANC010000018.1, read on the forward strand.
GAAAAAAAAATTATCCAAGAGTCAGAGTCCGAATATGCGAGTCCCATCCTTCTTGTTAAAAAGAAAGACGGATCGGACCGCATGTGCGTAGATTTCCGTAAACTCAATGAAGTTACCGTCAAGGATCGGTTCCCGTTACCGAGGATCGATGATCATATCGATCGATTAGGACAAAATAAGTATTTTACAAGCCTTGATATGGCAACAGGATTTCACCAGATCCCTCTGGAAAAAGAATCGGTCCCTCTTACGGGGTTTGTCACGCCCGAGGGACACTATGAATATTTAAAGATGCCTTACGGTTTGGCCAACTCACCGATTGTATATCAACGCATTATAACAAAAACCCTTCGTGAATTTATTGAATCTGGTGACATCCTGGTGTATATTGACGACGTTTTGATTTTGAGTAAGACCATAAAACAGGGGCTCGATCTTTTACGCGACGTACTTACGACTTTAACGCAAGCGGGTTTCTCAATTAATTTAAAAAAATGTTCTTTTCTGTCAAGAGAAATTGAATACTTAGGTCGTTGTATAAGTGAGGGTCAGGTACGACCGAGCCGAAATAAAGTCAAGGCTTTGATGGATAGTCCTGAGCCGAAAGGTGTCAAGCAAGTTCGCCAGTTCATGGACTTGGTCAGCTATTTTCGCAGATATATACCAGAATTCACTCAGAAAACTGCATGTATTGCGGCCTTAACACGAAAAGGAGCTGAATTTAAGTGGGGTGTGGAGCAGCAATCGGCTCGTAAGGATATTATTGAGTGGTTAACGAGCGAACCTGTACTTGCAGTATATGATCCTTCCCTGCCGATTGAAGTTCACACAGACTCAAGCTCCACTGGGTATGGGGCTGTCCTTATGCAAATACACGAGGGTGTGCATAAGCGAGTGGTAGCTTATTTCAGCAAATTGACGCAGGGAGCTGAAAATAAGTATCATTCATATGAGCTCGAAACTCTTGCGGTAGTCCGAGCCTTGCAGCACTTCAGGCATTATCTTGTCGGTATACGTTTCACCGTGGTCACTGACTGTAACGCGCTTAAACTTACTCAACGTAAAAAGGATTTATTACCCAGGGTGGCCCGGTGGTGGCTATACCTACAAGATTTTGATTTTGGTTTAGAATACCGTAAGGGTTCCTTTATGTCACATGTCGATTATTTAAGTCGGAATCCGGTCAATGTATGTTCTGTGGAAAAGCCCCTAAATTGGGCACGCATTGCTCAGGCATCTGATGAGGAGACGCAGACTCTAATACAGAAACTAACTGACGGACAGTTGGACCCCTCTCGATACGTAATTAAAAACGGTCTTTTGTATGTTTCTTTATTCCCCTACCGGGGAACATTCTCGGTTCCTATGCTACATTCCTAAGGGACATAGATTGAGTTTACTTAGAGTGTTTCATGACGAACATGATCATTTGGGGAGTGATAAAACTTTAGACCTAATAACAAAGCATTTTTGGTTCCCGGGGTTACGAAAGTTTATTCAGAAGTACATTTCACATTGTCTAGTTTGCATTTCGCATAAAAAGGTTGCACGCGCTCCTTTGCAAACAATTTATTCGTGGGAAAAACCAAAATTGCCTTTTGAAACCATCCATATAGATGCTTTAGGGCCCCTTCCCAAGGCAGATGGTTATCAATATGTCCTTATTGTAATAGATGCATTTTCAAAATTCTGTCTTCTTTACCCCATGTATAGACAGAATGCTAATGAACTGAAACGTCATGTGACTAACGCTATTTCTTTATTTGGGGCACCCAAGATGATAATAGCCGATAGGGGGCGAATGTTTCAAAGCTTGGAGTTCCTTAACTGGGTGAAGTCTATGGGGTGTGATGTCCACCTGATTACACCAGAGATGCATCAATCTAATGGGCAGGTCGAGCGCTACTGCCGAACGGTGCTGAATATGATTCGCATCGAATCAAATTTCAGACAACAAAGTTGGCCACGTGTTATTTGGAAGCTACAGTTAGTAATAAACATCACCAAGCACTCGACAACTCAGTATTCAGCCTTGAATCTGCTGGTTGGTATCGATGCTGCTACACCACTAATACGAAGCCTAGTGCGTGACGTAGCACTTGAAGGATCAAGCCCCAACAGAGAAGCTTTTCGTGAAATGAGTCGTCAAAGGGCTACGGAACGACTTCAACGAAACCAACGCAAACAAGGTACTTACGTTAACCAACGGAGAAACCCGCCCCGTGGTTTTGAATTGAACTCACTAGTTTTTGTCAGAAAACAGGCGCAGGCAACTTGGATTCTTGTATGCGAGGACCATATCGCGTGGTAAAGGTCCTGCCCTACGGACGCTACGAGCTCCAACTCGTCGCCGGCTCCTATGGGAAGACGACTCAAGCAGCTGCGGAGTACATGGTTCCGTGGCGCGGCGAGTGGACGCCCGAGGTGTGTGCTGCTTACTTTGAGGGTGAGTAGTTACACTTGTCAGAAATAGCTAACGTAGTGCTTCCTTTCTGAAAGAGTAATATTGAGATACGCTAACGTTGTGCCTCTTTCTCAAATGTATGATGAAAGGCGGACAAGCTAACGTCGTGCCTCTGTCGTGCCTAGTTTAAGTTATGCTAACGTCGTGCCTATGACTTAAGTGGTTGTTAAATTACGTTGTTGGGACTTAATTAGTTATTTTTAACCGACTTCAAAAAGGAGGAGGTTCTCAAGTTGTCGACTGGTTTTTTTTATGTATGTACCTCAGAACTTTTTTCTAGGTGACCGATCTTGATGGTCTTATTTTACTTTCAAAACTGGTGCTTATCACGCGGTACCATATAAATTTGATCAAGATCTGACCAGTAGTTTAAGAGTAATTCTTAATAATGCGTATTTATTAATAATTGAATTTTAACAACATCGTAATTTTACCACTTGTGTTAAGTTATGCGAACGTAGTGCCTATGACTTACTCAGTTATTTTGTTAAGTTATGCTAACGTTGTGCCTATGACTTACTCAGTTATTTTATTAAGTTATGCGAACGTAGTGCCTATGACTCACTCAGACGATTTGTTGTACTAACGAAGAGATAATGTTTTCGTTAACATAATGGTTATGGTATACCTTGTTGACAGACGCAGACATTGAAGGCGAAGAGTCCACTGCCGAGGAGTCTCAACTTGTAAAAGGACAGTCTCCAAGACCTAAGCCACTTGACCCTGAAGGCTTGGGGCAGGAGGTAGAGGAAGAGCAGCAGACAGAAACATCAAGAATAGAGAGACCCTCCGCGCCGACACCCAGAGCCTACGTCACCAGCAACAACTACGAGCCATCACCGAGCGCGTCACCTGTGATCGACGCGGCGCCTGCACTCTCCATGGCCCAGTGATGAGGCCGATATTCAAAGAGAAGGTGAGCCCGAGGACGGTCTCCTGTCAGGAGAGGCCGTGTAGTAGAAGATAGAAGTCTCCCTTCCCCTGCAAGCTCTAATGGTATAAAAACAGTGCGCGCGACGCGATCGCTCTTTGTTTTGCGTGGGGCCGTTATACATGTAAGATTGTTCCTAGTATTAATTTTGTTAACTTTCTTTTTGTGTGTGAATAAAAAAAATTGTGTTATCATTCTTTCCTCTTTATTTAAAAAATAACCTCGAATAAGTTTTACATAAGAATATGTGTAATATGACTTTTATTACTTTTTAATCTTTAATTCAATAACTAATAGTACAAGAATTTTGCCGATCTCTTCCGACTCGGTAGCTGACGATGAAACCAGAGATCTGCTGACAGGCTTATTTCTGGTCGGCGACGGGAAGTACACGATTAATGATGGCGTGCCCTTCGTCCATAACTAGCCTAGTGCAGGCCAACCTCCGCTACAGCGAAACTGCGTCGGCGCAATTACGCAAGTGGTTGGAGGCTCAAAGGACGGCCATAGCTTTAATCTAGGAGCCGTGGGTTGAGGCTGGTAAAATCAATGGCCTAAACAACCTAAAAGCTATTCTACAGCTCTGAACACGACAAGCCTAGAGCGTGTATTTACACTACTAAAGATATCTGTGCACAAGCATTAACAGATTTCTGTTCCAGAGACATGTATGCCGTGGCAATACTATATACACAGGAAGGAAGATTAGTCGTCGCCCGGTCTACATGCCTGAGGAAGATACACATCCCCCTCATGACCTCGTTGGGCCGGTGTTTGTTAACTTTCTTTTTGTGTGTGAATAAAAAAAATTGTGTTATCATTCTTTCCTCTTTATTTAAAAAATAACCTCGAATAAGTTTTACATAAGAATATGTGTAATATGACTTTTATTACTTTTTAATCTTTAATTCAATAACTAATAGTACAAGAACAGAAGGATCACTCCCTGATAGCAAACTTGCAAGTATAAATCTAGTTACACCGTCTCTAATGTTCATAATACTTTCCACGCCTCGGATACGACCTTCGTTAAAATATTAGCAATACAATACGTACGTAACGTATTAAATCAAAATGCACCTTACGTCCCACGCGGACGTAAGGTGCATTAGAGTATGTATCACTTAGAGCCGGGTCCAGACGAGTGTAACGCGTAAAATAAGATTACGTGTACTTTAGCGTCAACAATGTGGACGGCACACGAACTCAAAGCGAATTGTATAATATGCGAATGTATTTCAAGAGCTGTTTCCACTCAGTTGCTATGAACATGCTGAATAGGAAGGTCGTGATAGCTGATGCTAGGAAGGTCGTGATAGCTGATGCTAGGAAGGTCGTGATAGCTGATGCTAGGAAGGTCGTGATAGCTGGTGCTGCTTTTATTTGTATGTATTTACTAACTGAAGACCGGAAACGTTTGGAACGTCGATGGTGGAAAACTAAATTGTATAAAAGAAGATCTTCTTTACATGTGGAACTAAAATCTCAGCAAATAAATGGCCAATATAAAAACTTTACCCGGATATTGATTTTGAATACTTCTTAACAATCATTGCGCCTAAAATATCAAGACAGGATACTATAATGAGATCTGCAATTTCGCCGCAAGATAGACTGGCTCTAACACTAAGATTTTTGGCAACAGGAGATTCATAAAGCCTTCAATACACCTTCAGAATTTCAAAACAGTCAATCTCTTGCATTATACCAGAAGTTTGTGAAGCGATTATAGAAGCATTGAAAGAATACATTAAGGTCAGTTTTACATATTTTTATTTATTTATTAAAAAACAAAATAAGGTATTTTAATTATGTACTTATTAGAAAATTAAAATTAGAAAGTTAAATCAAGTCATCCACAAAATCTACATCTCCATACGCAGTTTGGGATGATTGTGAGGGAACTGGTGAAGTACTTATGTATATGGATCAGTAGCGTAACTTATATGATGTTGTATACCCTGATTTATTGGTTCTGAGCCATTAGGTAAAGAAGGTGCTTCATTGCAGTATCTTGATGAAGGAATCGAGCCTCTTGTATACCCGCTGTAATTAAATTGAGAATTGAATGCTGATGGACTATAATGTTAAGAAAAGTTAGTGCATCCTTTATCGGCATAATATTCAATATTATGTCCGTTATTGCTCGCTGCACGTCATTTTTAGTAATTCTGTTACATTGTTGCATACTGCTGCATATACAATTTGAAAAGGAAAGGGTATCAATGTTAAAATTATTTGGATTGTTGTTTCGGGGTTCGGGAGTAGGGGTAGAAGCAGCACTCTTAAGCACCTCTTAAGCTTCTGAAAGCATAATCATTTTTTATTTTCGTCTGATTTCTTTTTTTTTGGGCCAGACCAGTCGGTGATATAAATTCTGAACTGTTTTCCTTTTGTGCACTTGCAGAACTGTCTGTTCCGGTTCATTTGTAATCTGTGATAAAAAAGGAAACTCATTGTTTCATCTGCCAAAAACAGAGTCAGAATGGATCTAGATCTCAAACAGATTTGATAAATTGTGGTATTTTCCTTATTGTGCCGGAGCCATGGATTCAAACAAACATGTGATTCTTGAGGCTCCGATACATAGTAGCACAGAATATCGTAACTACAAATCGAATTTCAATATAGTGATGTTTACTTACTAAAGACGCGGAATATAATTATAAATTTCTGGATGTCGGATGTCAAGGCCGAATTTCAGACGGTGGAATTTTTAAGGAAACTGAATTATATAAAAAACTAGAAAATAATTCGTTATGATTGCCTGCATCTGAAGCACTGCAAGGTAAAAATACCGTGGTACCATATGTTTTTGTAGGAGACTCTGTCTTTCCTTTACAAAACAATATAATGAAACCTTATCCAGTAGAATACCCCAAGGGATCGCCGCGAAGAATTTTTAATTACCGGCTAAGTAGAGCTCGCAAGATTGTAGTTAACGTATTTGGTATCACAGCAACTGTGTTCAGAGTTTTACGAAAACCTTCTTTAGCCCAAAACCGAAACCAAAACCAAACCAATGACTATAGTCATAGCTATTACCAACTTGCATAATTTTTTGAGGAACACGGCTACATCTAAAAACTTGTATGAGCCCCCTGGATCACTTGACAGCGACCAAAACGGAAGATTATGTGAAGGTAGTTGGCGGAGAGAAACTGAAATTTCACCTTTACTTCCATTGAATAATGTACTTAAAAGAGCTGCCTTAACAGCAAAACAAATTAGAGATGAGTTTAATGTTAGTTTAACATATATGAACGAGGGTAGAACGGACGACCTTTTCTCTGCTGCCTGACAAGTGGTGAGTAGTAAGGGGAAAGGCAAGGCACCCAAAAAGGTGACTTGCCGACCTGACGGAACTTCAGGAGGGTATATCCCTGCAGACAGTAGTGTAAAGGCCAAATAAAGAATAAGAAGCAGCGCAAAAAAGGCCGAAGAGAACGAGCCGCGCTGGCTGCTTTTAAAACTAAAACTAAGGAGGCTGGGGAAGCTACTGCAACTGAGGTGCTTGGGGCCGGAACCAGTAGCCGCACTGAAACTGGGTAGGATAAAAATCCAGCCCAAGTGGAAGTCGCAGCCGCGGGGACGAGCTCTGAGATATCCGCCAAGAAGCAGCGAGCGGCCAAGCGTCCTAGGAAGAAGGAAAGAGCAGCCAAAAGGATGCTGGAAGAGTTCACCTGGAGAGCACAAAAAATTGCGACTCGAACAGCAACCAAAGGCTACAAGAACAAGCTACGCTTCTGCTGCTAAAGCAGATTTGGGAGTGGTTAAGGCCACGCTTTGGAGTGGCCTTAACGTGTGCGGGTTCAGGTCACATAACGAAGGAAGTAGCTGACAACATCCTCGTGGCAATACAGAGGAAGATCATCAGCGAAGCCTGGAGTAGCCAGGACCCTGATGCGTCGGACCTAGTTTTTACAGGCAAACCCGTTTACACGGAGGATGTACTGAAGCTGTAGTGCGGCAATCACAAAATTCTGGATTGGTTGAAGGGGAATATTGCTACCCTCAACCTTAAATCCAACACCTCGCTGATCATAAAGAAACAGTCGGAGAAACCACAAAGAGTCAAATGTGGTATCCTTATCTCTGATGCCCAGGGAACCTGGAAAGACTCACGCGACATTGGTCGTGTGCTGGCGTACCAGAACCGCTGGGTTAACATCAGGGACTGGCTGCTACTCAAGGCAGATAAGCAGATGGATGGGTGGTTTCTCGGATCATATCCCGACCCTGATGAAAGCCGCACGCCGTCTCCCATGTGTATGTGGGGCGGTATACGTAAAATTTCAGGGTAGTGGAGGTAAATTCTTTGATACTCCACCAAGCAAAGAGGCAGAAAACAACCCGGAAGTCATGGATACCGGGGTCATGGATACCGGTACAGCGGAATCACTGGATGCCAAGTCCAGTGAAAAAACGGCTTGCACAACTGAACCGAAACCCTCAGTAGAGATCGGGCTCAGCGGCAGCTCACTGAGTGGCGAAGAGGACTGCATTTTGCCGATCTCTTCCGACTCGGTAGCTGACGATGAAACCAGAGATCTGCTGACAGGCTTATTTCTGGTCGGCGACGGGAAGTACACGATTAATGATGGCGTGCCCTTCGTCCATAACTAGCCTAGTGCAGGCCAACCTCCGCTACAGCGAAACTGCGTCGGCGCAATTACGCAAGTGGTTGGAGGCTCAAAGGACGGCCATAGCTTTAATCTAGGAGCCGTGGGTTGAGGCTGGTAAAATCAATGGCCTAAACAACCTAAAAGCTATTCTACAGCTCTGAACACGACAAGCCTAGAGCGTGTATTTACACTACTAAAGATATCTGTGCACAAGCATTAACAGATTTCTGTTCCAGAGACATGTATGCCGTGGCAATACTATATACACAGGAAGGAAGATTAGTCGTCGCCCGGTCTACATGCCTGAGGAAGATACACCTCCCCCTCATGACCTCGTTGGGCCGGTGAATTCCTGCGAGAGGACCAGACTAGAGGTTGTGATCGGGACGGAATCCAACGCGCATCATCCCCTCTGGGGAGTGGAAAAACCGAATTAACGAGGTAAAGTGTTAGTTGAATATCTATTTAGCACTAACCTAACCATTTTAAACATAGGTTCTGAACCAACTTTCACAAACAAGCGCTGTCGCACAATAATCGACCTCACACTTGCAACAGAAGGAGCAGCTAAACTAATTATGGGATGGCATGTGTCGAAAGAAGCCTCATGCTCAGATCATAGATGGATCTACTTCGCACTACAGGTCGATATCCCCGCTTCACCACCATGGCGAAATCCTCGCAAGACAGATAAAACAAAATACCTTAATAGTCTGACGTCTTCGCTTGCGGGTTTTGAGGGGACAAATACTATAGCAGATCAGTCGCTCCTAGAAAAATAGGTAGCAGCTGTTACTAAAGCCATGATGGACAGCTATCATGAATCATGTCTAGAAATCAATCCACCAAGGCATGCTGAAATAAAGCAACCGTGGTGGGGTAAAGAACTAGATAGAAAACGTAAGAAGTTAAGAAAAGCCCTAAATAGGGCTATGAATACCTCAATGGATGAAGACTGGCTACTATACAAGAAAGCTAAGTCCGAATAAAAAAAATGTATTAGGTATCGACGCTCGACAGGGTGGCGTAAATTCTGTGGCTACATAGAAACCTCGAACAAGCGAATACGATAAGGAATATCCTAGCTAAACAGAACACGTCTGAATCCATCTCTCTAAAGAAACCCGACGGTAGCTACTCAACATCGCCGGATGAAGTCCAACGCATCCTAATATACTGGCACCAACAGCAGAAGGCTGGAATTTAGCACAGAGAATGGTAACGATGGATAAAATTCATTGGCCTATTCACAGTTTCTTCCACCTCCTCCCATAAGGCGGCAGGTCCTGATGGCATATTCCGGGCACTCCTACAGTGGGGGGTAAAACCCTAATAGTCAGATTTGTTGCCATAATGAGAGCCTGTCTGGCTTTTAAATATGTTCCTAGGGGATGGAGGGAAGTGAAAGTCACATTACCAGGTAAGAGCGACTACACAGACCCTAAATCCTACAGAGCCATTAGCCTCACATCCTTTCTCCTAAAGACGATGGAGAGGATGTGTGAAAGGAATTAAGTGGGTCGTCACTAATGATATTACCGCTACACGACAAGCAACACGCCTATAGTCTAGGTAAATAGACAGAATCGGCACTCCACCAGGTAAAAACAAAAATTGAAGAGGCCATTCAAAACAAAGAAATATGTCTTTCTTTATGGTTCCTTCATAGATATAGAAGGTGCTTTTGACAGAACAAACTTCTCCAGCATAAAAGGTGCACTCAGTAGACATAAAGTTGAACCGGCACTGATTGACCGGATAGTAAACATGTTCAGTACACGAATAATAAAGATTGTGATGTGGTGAATCTCAAGCAATCGATATTAAGAAAGGCTGCCCCGCAGGGTGGGGTTCTTTCACCTCTCCTGTGGAATATGGTCATTAATGAACTCATCAGCAAATTAAATGCCAATCAGTTCTACACAGTAGGTTATGCTGATGACCGGACAATACTGGTCTCTGGAAAGACAGCAAGCATGGTGTGCGACCTGACCCAAGCGGCTCTCCGTATAGTGGCGAGATGAATACGACTTAACCGTCAATCCAAATAAAACGGTTATAGTAATGTTCACACAAAAACGAATGCTGAATAACTATCATCTTCCAAGTATTTTCACCACAAAACTCCAGATATCCTCTGAGGTAAAATATGTAGGTCTTACCTTGGACAGTAAACTTAACTGAAATAAACATATAGAAAACAAAATCAACAAAGCTAGTATAACTTTCTGGCAATGCAGAAACATGATTAACAAAAGATGGGGTCTGACGCCAAAAATATATACGTGGTAGAGCCATGCTGCACTATATTAGTAGTATAGTTGTAGCACGAATGGGGCGGCTCGACCGGGGAAGGACCACGCTCTCACAGAATACCAGTGTAATATAGCAGCTTAACGCTGCTGTGTTTCGTATGGTGAGTGTGGAGAAACGGAGACCCTTTTTATTGGACAAGAGCCATTCCATCTTAGTCCTCATGGGTGACAACGCATCTGCATTTTGAGTCTATTGAGGATAGATGTAGATGTCTATGGGTCACAGTAACCACTTACCATCAGGTGGACTGTGTGCTCGTTTGTCACCCTATCCTATAAAAAAAATCATACTGTGGTTGTACAAAATTGTAATTCGGCCCATGATCACATACGGCGCTCTGGTATGGTGGACCAAGATAAATGAAGCCACCAATATAAAGAATCTTCAGCGCTACCAGAGACTGGCATGTATGTCTGCCACAGGCTGCATCCTTATGCAGCCTGTGGCAGACATACATGCCAGTAACAACTACGCTACCAGAAGCCTTAGAAGTGATGCTGGAGCTAACCCCGCTTCATCTACACATACAACAAGAAGCGACTTTAGCTGCCATCAAACTCAAGACCTTAAATCTTTGGAGTAAGAATAGTGTCACTCATAGAGCCATAATTGATAGAATTCACTCAATATTTGCTATCTTACAAGCCAAGTACAATAAGATCTCTAAACAATTTGTATTCGATTAGAAGTACAAGATACAATTAAATGAAACCAGCCAGTCGGAAGGATTAAGCTCATAAGAGCTTAGAGTTTTCACCGATGGTTCTAAAACAAATGAAGGTGTAGGATGTGGAACTTTCTCTGTAGATTTCAATATCCACATATGCACACCGCTGGGTACCTATAACACAGTCTTTCAGGCGGAATGTATGGGTATCATTCAAGCGGCCATTGCAATAGTTGATACGAAGGTTAATGACTTCTCCATCAGAATACTGACCGACAGTAGGGCGGTACTACAAGCTCTGAGTTGCAATGTGGTAAACTCGGGACTAATATATGAATGCCATCAACTATTAAATTAGGTATGTCATAATATAGAATATATAATATAGAAACAACAACGTGACTGCAATGGTTAAAGGGACACAGTGGATCCAGAGGCAACGATGCAGCAGACGAACTGGCCAGAAGAGAATTAGCTCTGGCCACTATAGGGCCGGAACCAATCATACCAATCCCTTTTAGTAAAGTTCGTGCACTGGTACGCACACTTCACTAATCAACACGCTCAGTTTTGGAAAAATCTAGTAGACTGTATACAAGCTAGAGATTTAAAATAGGAAAGGCCGTTTTAAGTGTTTTTACCATTGTTGAAGATTTTTTTTCTCGAAAATCAAGATGTTTTTTATAAATATCACGCGGTGAAAGTGTAGACACATCTATTAACTAATTCAGATTTTTTTGTGGTGTCATTCAATGAAGTCAGTTCTTTAATATTTTTAAAACCGTAACTGCCTATTTGCGTGTTTCTCGTATCCATGATGACGAAAACGATTCAAATACGATGAAAACGTAACGCTTATCAATAAACCAATGCCTATTTTGAAAAACGAATCCCATGTATTTAAAATAAAATTAATATGAAATTTAGCTTAGAAACTTAGCCAAACAAGAATCGTTTTTTTTAAATGGCCAGTACTGCAATTTTATAGGTAAAGACCTATTATTATTAATTAGTTTTCGATTACTGCACGGAGAGGAGAGAATAGTTCTAATCCCAATGTAACGAAGATTTTTTAGCGAAGAGAGCCACGGGTATCTAGTCAAGAAGTGACTTTCCTGCGAAAAATCATTAGTATATTGCGGTAAAAATATGAGCGATACCTCATTCGACGCGGAATCAAATTTTGGTAACGTTTCCTTTATTCTGGAAATCAAAATTTTTATTTGTTACGAGGGTGGATTGAAAAGTACTCGGCCTAACACAGATCCATTCAATTCTAAAAATCAAATCTACCCACATTATTTAGTTCAGTTCAGACTAGTTCATTGTGTGAAGTTCGAAACGTGTGCGATAATTAGTTGTGATTTTATAAATTTATTAACAAAGTAATCGGACATAATTTCCGCGAATGGAGCAAATCGAGCAGCGTGCCGTCATTAAGTACCTCCATAAGAAGGGGCTATCATCAAAAGCCATCCATGATGACATGGTCAGTACATTAGGCGATTGTGCTCTGTCATATTCATCCGTCAAAAAATGGATAGCAGAATTTAAGCGTGGTAGAGAGAGTGTGAAAGATGAACCCCGCTCTGGAAGGCCTTCGACGTCAACTACTGACGAAAATATTAAAAAAGTACTTGATTTAATAATGGGAGACCACAGATTAAAAATTAGAGAGATAGCCGAGATTATAGGCATCTCTTATGAACGAACTCAAAACATCATTGTCAACGAGTTGGGTTTCCACAAGGTGTCTGCGAGGTGGGTTCCGCGACTGCTTTCAGTTGAACAAAAAAGGACGCGATTGACTATTTCACGCGACTGTTTGGAGTTATTTGAAGCCGATGCAGATGATTTTTTGAATCGTTTTGTTACTATAGACGAAACATGGGTTCATTACTGTACACCGGAAACAAAACAACAATCAAAACAGTGGAGAAGACCTGGTTCACCACCCCCTAAAAAGGCTAAGTCGATTTTGTCGGCAAATAAGGTGATGGCTTCAGTATTCTGGGACTCGAAAGGTGTGATTATGATTGATTATCTTGAAAGGGGTCAGACTATAAACTCTGATTACAACTGCACCTTACTACGTCGTTTACGAGAGGAAATAAAAGAAAAACGTCGACGAATGCTCAGAAGAAAAGTCCTGTTTCATCAAGATAACGCCCGTGTTCACACGTCAGTACAGTCAATGGCTGAAATTCACAACTGTGGCTTTGAACTGTTACCGCATCCGCCGTATTCACCTGATCTGGCACCATCAGACTTCTTTCTGTTCCCTAACCTAAAAAAGCACTTGGAATGTCAAAGATTTTCGACAAACGACGAGGTCAAAGCAGCTGTAGACGCATATGTTGACTCTAAGGAAGAATCATTTTTTTTCAACGGTCTAAATGCTTGGAAGGGGAGGTGGCAAAAGTGTATTGAACTTGATGGTGATTATGTAGAAAAATAAAAATATAACTGATTTAGTATGTGTTTATTTTCTTGGTTAGGCCGAGTACTTTTCAATCCACCCTCGTATTAACAAAAAACATAAACAAGCAAGCAGCAATGCAGGTTTAGAAAAACCAGTGTCACTGCAACCTGTAAGATCTATAGAGATTGCAGAGATCTTTAATGAATTGAAGGATTTGCTTAGCTGTGAGCAATTTCACTTCTTCTAGGCTAAGTACGTAGTTACCCAGATGAGTGTTACGTTTGCGCATTAAGGTTCCACAATCAGTCAGGATGTGTAAAGGCGTTTCCTCCTCTAGGGAGCAAAACCGAGCAACTCAAGGATGTGCTGCTTGCGTTGCTTAGTCCCAGGATGGACATATGCTTTTTAAGACAACAATGTCCAGTCAGGGCTCTTACCAGAATGCGCAATTTGTTTTTACCTAATCCCAGGGCTTCCGAAGCGAATTTTCGATCGAAAGCCCGGATTAAGATTATAGAATGTTTTAAGCCTGGTGTATCAGACCAGATCTTAAGTGATTTTTTGTGGTAAAGAGTTTCCAGAGTCAATCGGGCGAGGCTTTTTGAGATTCCACAAAATGGCTCGGATCCAAATTGTCTACTCTTTGAGCCATCCCGTGCGAGCTTGTCGGCAGTTTCATTGCCTACAATACCCAGGAACCCATCTTAAAACGACCTTGTTACTTCCCAGCCTTTTTCAACGGTTCACGCAGTCTCCAACCAGCTTTGAGGTCACTAAGTTTGATATCAGTGCTGCTTGACTGTCAGAGTTTACATATATAAATAATATGATTGACGCATTGTTTTTGCAGGTTCTTTTTCCGCCCGAAGTATGGCAAAAATTTCTGCCTCGAAGATAGAGGTGAATTTCCCCAAATTCCTGCTAAGCTTAACTTGGGGTGTTCCCCATAAATTCCAAAGACTACATCGAGGCCCATTATTAACCCATCGGTAAACCACCACAAGGTTGCCGGCCTCACAGATGATCTGTCCATTCAGCCAGTCTTCTCTGGAGGGTAGTTCCACTGTATACTTTTTGTTAAAAATATATAACGGACGCATGATATCTGAGATCATGCATACAGTCGATGTTTCCTTCATTAAGTCGAGCAAGAATCTCAGTTTGTAGGAAAGAAAGCTCAGACCGCCCTGGACGTTAATCCTTTACAAACTAGCCTTCGCATCAGTGGCGGATTATCCTAAAGGCAAACTAGGCACGTGCCTAGGGGCGCACGCGAAAGTTTTTAAGCAAAAAAGTTCGTAATGTGTGTGCGTTTGGTGTTCACCCAACAACACGATATTACTCGGTATTATTTTGAAATATTGGGAAAAGATTGTATGACGCCGTAAGTAAAGTTTAATTCTCATAAACATGTAATTGCTTTTCATCACGATTTTAACAAAATTATGTGTAAGGATGAGAATTCATTACCTATACCATTAAATTCAACAAATGACAAAAAAACCCTATAATAAATGTCTTAAATATTTGTCTGTTGCGATTGAATAAACAGAACGAACGTATAATTTTAACCTGTTTTATTCATTCTGTTCAAACCCCTATTCAATATTTTAAGCGGAATATCAGAGATACGGCTATATATATATATAGGTAAAATTAGGTAGGTACCTACCAGCGCAAGCTTTTGTTTCTATCACGACGAATCAGGTGAAGCTGCGAAACGCAACTAGTTTTGTAAAGTAGTAATATAAGTTTGTATCTTTGTATATAAAAATAAATTATTACGAGGAATATACTGATATAATATAATGTTATTATCAAAGGAAATGTTTTTGTGACAACCCTTGCATATTTTAAGCGATTCAACGTCGAGACAGTCTTGTAGGTATTTTGCGGGATAACAAAGCAGTTGACCCACTACTAGTATTTATTACACATAATATGCTGCTACATTGTGTAGTGTTATGCAACTTACATTTCATTGTACACTAATTCTCCATTCTGCTTTGATATTCTGCATTCATGTTTTGCATCACTTTATACTATTTTTTTCATTCTGTTTTTGATTCTCTGCATTTATATTTTGCATCACCTTTATTTATATAGGATCCTGTAACGTTTTTACACAATAACATATCATTTTACTGCGTATTTTCACACTATTTAGTACTTTTAAACTAGCTGTCAACGAAGTCTTACCTTTTTTTGGTCTTTTATTGAATTCTCTGTAACTTTACAATTTCAGGCTTAGTGTACGTTGTCGTGCATTAGTTTTTCCTATGTGATTTTTATCTCGTTTCTTACTTAAATGTAATAGTTTCTTAATAACAGTCCTAAAACTAAAAATTCCTCAATTTGACAACCATTGTTTTTGTGGTTGTTATGGTAATTTTTATTTAAATTCGTCTCTGGTATGATGTTCTTTCTACATAAATTCTTTTTGGCTGTAGGTCATTTACAATAAATTTCGTTTTAATTTAAATAATTTCTCGTTCTCTCTAAAAAGGTATAAAAGCCAAACAATTGGAGAATACAGGACAGTCTCGCTTCGGTTCTCAAACGAGAAACATCTACTAAAGGCCTAATCCCGGGGCCGCTTTGCCCCGGGATCCTGCAAGCCACCATCTACATCCGGCGCATCCTGAAGTCGTCGGCAGTCTGCTTCATGCGCGGGGCCAGGCACATCCTGCAAGCCAAGCGCATCCTGCAAGCCTCCGAGAAACTGAGGAACATCTCGGAACTCAATGGCAAGAGTGAAGAACTGATCGCGCAGGGTCGTGAGAAGTTGTCGACCATGCCCGTCGGTGGAGCAGCGCCTAGAATCTGAGTCTGACGATGAAGTTATGGGCTTCGGTCTCTTCAACTAAAGCTTGCTTAATTTAATTTTTAATTCTTCACCTTTACTGCGCCTTGTCTATTCCCTTTTGATTTAATTGCTTTCCCTTTCGTTCTTAACTCATTATTCATCATTCATTTATTCATCCTTTTCATACCTTCAAAATTCTAAAACAAAACTTCTTCTAGTTTTTCAACTTATCTGGATTATATTTAGACCTACATATAACACTTCATTTACATTCATCACTCTAAGTTACATTCATCACTCTAATATTTTTTATTCTAGATAACTTAAAGAGGTACAATTTTTAATAAAATCTTTATTTCTTAAACTTAACTTTGCACTTTACACTTAATATAAAATTATTTTTGAAAGCTGAAGCGAAACGAATCATAACTTTTCTAAACATTTATTAACTGTTAATTTGTATATATGTATAAATACTTTTCTAAACATTTATTAACTGCTAATTTGTATATTTGTATATATGTATAAACCTTCACTTGGGAGCAACTGACTACTCCCTTAATTTTCTTTATCTTTATCTTCACTTAGGAGCGGCTTAGCTCCCTTAATTTTCTTCACCTTTATCTTCACCTAGGAGCAGCTGACTACTCCCTTAATTTTTTATCTTCACTTAGGAGCGGTTGACAACTCCTTAAATAAGCCTGCATGTCCTTTCGAAAACACACTTTTAGAGTGGTGTCTCTTCGACTAATTTATTTTTTTTCCACACAGGAGCGGTTGACTACTCCTTAAATAAGCCTTAATGTCGTTTTGAAAACACACTTTTAGAGTGGTAGTCATTGAATGTGAACTCCACCCTTACCTGAATGCAGATGATGAATGTAAGAGATAGTATATCTGATTTTGACTGGTGATGTCTCTTTCTGCAAAGCTGTGTTTTTATGGTTTATTTTAGAATGTACATGTCAAAATTTTTGCTGAGTCAAAAATTTTCCAGGGTCGGGGGGAAAATGTAGTGTTATGCAACTTACATTTCATTGTACACTAATTCTCCATTCTGCTTTGATATTCTGCATTCATGTTTTGCATCACTTTATACTATTTTTTTCATTCTGTTTTTGATTCTCTGCATTTATATTTTGCATCACCTTTATTTATATAGGATCCTGTAACGTTTTTACACAATAACATATCATTTTACTGCGTATTTTCACACTATTTAGTACTTTTAAACTAGCTGTCAACGAAGTCTTACCTTTTTTTTGGTCTTTTATTGAATTCTCTGTAACTCTACAATTTCAGGCTTAGTGTACGTTGTCGTGCATTAGTTTTTCCTATGTGATTTTTATCTCGTTTCTTACTTAAATGTAATAGTTTCTTAATAACAGTCCTAAAACTAAAAATTCCTCAATTTGACAACCATTGTTTTTGTGGTTGTTATGGTAATTTTTATTTAAATTCGTCTCTGGTATGATGTTCTTTCTACATAAATTCTTTTTGGCTGTAGGTCATTTACAATAAATTTCGTTTTAATTTAAATAATTTCTCGTTCTCTCTAAAAAGGTATAAAAGCCAAACAATTGGAGAATACAGGACAGTCTCGCTTCGGTTCTCAAACGAGAAACATCTACTAAAGGCCTTATCCCGCGGCCGCTTTGCCCCGGGATTCTGCAAGCCTCCATCTACACGTGAAGTCGTCGGTGAATTCTAATTCAAGTGCGGGGCCACACTACTCCGCGCGCTACGACTGCTTGATCCAGGCGCTGAGTGCAGCCTACTGCCCGCGCTACCTTCAGGCGCGCTTCGACTGCTGGCTCCAGGCGCTGCGTCCCTACTGCCCGCGCTACCTCTGGGCGCGGCGACTACTTCTCCAAGAACTGAGCGCAACTACCCCAGGCGCTACGTGCGCCGGCTCCGGACGCTGCGTGTGCCCAGTCCAGGCGCTGCGTGCCGTCGCCGCTGAGAAACCTCAAGCTCTCCGTGTCCCTACTTCTACAAAAGCAGCGAGGCTCTAGGGCTCCACTATCATACTAATTCTCCTATTCTCCTATCCCTTTTTTTAATATAATTGTAATCTCATTTCATCCATCACCTTCATGTTTCATTTTTTTTTATAAGATTGTAAATACCTTTTAAAAAATTATAATATATTATTTTCTTGGTCTATTTTGTTGTTTTGCTGTTCTTAGGTTAGGTTCTTTCTCTTTTAATTGTCGCTTCACGACAATTGCCCTTACTCTCTTAGCACCATTATTCATTAACGCCCACCTGTTAAGAGTACTCGTGCCCTAATTATGTTGCAACTATTAGGTTACTGTTAAACTAAATTATAAATTATAATAGACACTCTTAGACAAATTTAGAGGAAAAAGAGTGTGTATAAAACAAAATATCATGGGTATTTGTGACAGTTAAGTTTATTAATTTGGATTTTTCTTATTATTTATTAATTTTAATTTAATATTGCAAACGTCGAAAAAATAAACAATCAAATGACAAATTAAGAAAAAAAAAAAAGAAAAAATTTACAGGAAGGAAACATATGTAGGCCAATAATCTGTATTAAGTTTCTTTTTGGCATACTCTTAATCAAGTTATCAATAAAATCTTGAGATTGCGTTTTATTCTTCCTGTAATGTGTTTTTAAGATCTCTCAAATTAGCAGGGGCAGGATTTATTTTCTTATTTTATCTTCTTCCCATAAATGCTTTATGGGTTTTAAGAACATGAGAGTAAGGTCGAATTTGTTTTGATATAGGTTGACCGGCGAGTATCGGTCATACAAATTTATTGCTTTTTGTACGTAGCTTTGTGAATACAACTTTAGGCAATGCATTTAAAGGTGAATTTATATTAATGTATATTTATTTCAACTAAAATTACGTTAAAACGATTGGCGACAGTTTTTAGAGAACTTTTGCATGGGATTGTGTATCTAGTTTTTTATTAGTGATTGATGATTTTCATCCAAAAAATTGCATATCTCGAAAAACGTAACGTAATTAATGAATGATGGTTGTAATTAATGAATGATGATAATATCTTAAAGGAGCAGAGAGAAAAACGGGTAATACGTTCGTAAACGATTTACTGGTAATTGTGGTGGAGTGAGAAAGGAGGCGGCAGACCGCGGTTGTGCCGCGATATTTATAATATCGTCGCAATGCCCGCTGTCGATTAGCCAAACAGAAATAAATAAAATGTTTCAAAGGGGTACTTAGTTACATGTTTACAGTTATTATTCCTCGTGAAACCCATAATACGGCTAGAGATAATTTTACGGCTGAATTTAAGCGGATTTCATAGTGACTTTTGCAAAAATATATTTTAACTTACCACGATAGTGCGAAAGTCTGCATTATTCGACTATTTGGTTGTTGTGTAAGATTTCAGAAGAAGCTTATATTAACATTCATTAATATAAATAAATATTATAAGAACGTGCGAGCGTGGTTTATAGTACTTATTTAACTAATTTTAAGTGCAGTTTTCGAAAAATATTACGAGTTACGAGTTACTAAGCAAAATTAAATTCAAATGACGGTCAGGCTTATGTTTCCCCTCATTTTTTTTCATAAAATTGTTTATCCGAATGCTGAATTTAAATTTAATTATGTAGTGTGAATACACTACATAATTAAATTTAACAATTGAAAACTGAAAAGATTTATAAAAAGAAAGTGTCACGAAAATATTTGACAGTGCAACACTTGTAAATATATTTATTTCTTGTAGTATGAAAAAATGATATTGTTCTATAAATGATTTAATTTATAAGTATGTACATAATGTTAATAAATAATAATGGTTATTATAATATCCAATATTATTTTATTCAGAATTCGTGGTAAACCCTATAGTATGTGCCAAATCGATTGAGAAAAACGGACAATGACCTTTCGGTCGTTTAACCAGGGGTTACAAACCTTCAATATATAGGCACATTTTATATGTAGTACTTTCTTTATTTATAATGATTTTTTTATAATGATTGATATAATATATATTTATTAACTATTATTAAAAAGTTATGTGAAAGATCGCTGTAGAAGAAAAATCATCTATTGTTATAAAGTACTTTATTCATTTAACAACAAAAAACATTAATTTATAACACATATAAAGATTCGAGTGATAACGACACCGAATAAGTACGTACTTATGCAAAAGATAAAACTTTATTTTTAATATTATATAAGAACTTTATTTTTATTCGGTGCAATCATCACTCGTATCTTCACTTGATGAACTATCTGTAACATTAATTATAAAGCGATCTGCAGTTTGGTCAATTCTATCATCCATGCCACGCATTTTTTGTTCAACCTTAAGGACATGCTGAACACAGTTTTTCCATTTATCTGGCGTGATTTGAGTTAAACCATCTTTAAGTAAATTTTTAACATCTTTTAACTTGAAAGTTGTATTTTTTCGTGCAACGTACCCTTTCACATCTGCCCACACAAGTTCAATGGGGTTAAGCTCACAGTGATAAGGAGGTAACCTTACCACTGTGATGCTTTTTTCTTTTGCCATCTCGTCGGTGACGTAACTTCGATAGTTATCTTTAACTGCCTTTATTTTTTCCATTAAGTGGGTCTTTGTGTCCGAGGGCACGTATGCGATCTGTTTAGATTCTAGCCATTCCTGCATATTTTGTTTCCGCCAAGACATTGTTGGGGTTTTTTCTAAACGTCTGGAGTGGTAACTAGCGTTATCCATAACTATGACATCGCCGCTTTGCAGTTTTTCTATTACTTTTCTAAACCAGTCCTCGAAATGGAGAGCGTCCATACTCTCATGGTAGTCACCAGTAGATGATGATTCAAATACCCAATCACATCCCTCCAAAAAGCCATTTTCATTGCCAACGTGTACAACTATTAATCGCTTTCCTTTACCCGAAGGGGCTTTCGCGCCAGTAGAGTAGCCTTCTAACCGTGATTGACGAGAAGATTCAATTGTGGTGTCTTCCCATACCTTTCCCATAGTATGACCTGCGTTAATCCATGTTTCGTCAAGGTAAAAAATGTTACGTCCCTCGTTTCTTAATATTTGTATTTCTCTCAAATATCTGGTACGCCACAGAACTATCTCTGGGCGATCTATTAGACCACTTTTTCTGTTTCTCTTTATATATTTGAATTTTAAATGGCGCAACACACGTCGCAGGGAAGTTTTGCTCAAGTTTGGCAACTGGTCATCTTGATTTATACTGAGCAAAATTTTGTCTAAAGTCGGTAATTCTCCTGCAAGAAAGAACTGATGCACTTTCGCTCTTATAGCCGATTTATCAAAATCGTCCAACTTGTCAATTACAGACTTTTTTCTTTTATTAATTATTCCCTTTTCTGGTATTTTATGGGAATCTCTATACACGCTTAATACGCGATATATAGTGCTCTTGCTGACTCCTGAGATCTCCGAAACCTTTTCTACCATATTAACGTTTGAAGGATACACGTCTTCGGGCCAGGTGTTTTTGACATATTTGTATACATTAATGATAATCTCTTGTTCCCCGACCGACAAAGTGGTAGGTTTTCTCTTTTTTACTGGTGACGTTAAAGGTGCTCCAGAAGATGGGCCTGTAAATAAATGACAAAAATATACTACCATAGTACTACATCACATAAATACATATTGTTTTAGAAAATAAATACCACATGGTCACATAAAAAGAGCGCTTTAAGAAATAGAAAGGCTACGTCGTCGCATTTGTACCTATTTGTACGTACCTGCTACGTTTATTATGGGTCGGCGACGTCTCTTTCCACTTGATGTTGAAGGACCGGGTCCTTCACCAAATTCTCCTGAACTCATGTCGATTTAGTAACGACCGTCACAGTAAAACTAATATAACAGATTCAAAAAACAAAAACTTAACGATATAACAAATTTAACAGTAAAAACTCAACTAAAACAATGCAATGAATGCTATGAATTACCCGAGACGTACACACGCAAGCGCTATCCGAACACGAATGAAAACAAAATGGCGGACCGGCCCAAAAAAGGTGACGCATCTCTGGCTGCCATTGTCACGTTTCTTTTAGAACGAACTGACGTAACGCGCGTTTTGTTTATTTTAAAGGGATGAATTTGCAAAAGCTCAATATGGTGATTATATTGCTTCAAATATTTTTTTAATATGAAACTGTTATTAAATGAATTGCTGCGTTACTTACCATAAATTGAAATATAAAATATAACACATTTTTCGCGATGTACCGTAAGATTTTACTATGTTTATAGGAACCACAGACAATATTATTTAAGAAACAAAAAAACAAAACATATGTGCTGACCTAGAAGTGGGAATAATATCAATATTTAAATATTGTTATCACATCTAAATTGAGATTTTGTAAGTTACGCCTTTTGACACTCGGCTCATATCTGAGGTCATTGTCCGTTTTTCTCAATCGATATGGCACATACTATAGCGTAGAGGCCGCCAGCGTAAATACCTACGCGGACGGCGGCAACGCCTGACATCAAAGGCGTTTCACAATAGATCGGGAGATGGTGACAGAAAATAGTCTCCCATTTTCTCCTGCTTACCCTAAAATATGAAAGATAGAGGTCACGAGCCCTTGCGCGCTTGCACGTCATAAAGAAAATGGCTTCTCTTTGTGTAAAGAATTTTAGTATTTTTCCGTGACATTATATTGCATGCCTTTATAATATAACGTAGTTGGAACAATTTTAAGCTATAATAATTGATGGCATGCAATTCGCAACGGCCGTCGGTGCTTAAAGGGTTACGTAGAAATGAAAAAAAAAATAGAACATTTCCGTGTTTACAAATTGCATGCCGTTGTAAAAAAATTTGTTTTTTTTATCTCAAAAATACTCTACGAAAACTGGCATGCACCCCTCGTATGACCAAGGGTGGAAAATATTACGAAAATGTTGTGAAAATTCAATAAAAATTTTCCGTGATTTCAAACTACTTCTAATAAAGATAAATATTAATTTTATGACCAAATAATTCTGAAATACAAACGGCATGCATGTTGCACATGATCATTATATTATAAATAATAACAAAAGTTGCAAAAAATTAAATAAACATTTCCGCGTTTTTTATTTGCATGCCGTTTTGTATTTCATAAAAACATATTATTTTAAATATATACCGAAAATGGCATGCGTATTAAATAACACGATCGTATTTTAAATAATAATGAAAATTTCATAAAATATATGAAACATTTCCGTGTTTTTTATTTGCATGCCGTTTTGTATTTCATAAAAACATATTATTTTAAGTATATACCGAAAATGGCATGCGTATTAAATAACACGATCGTATTTTAAATAAACCTAGCAAGCTAACAGCATAGCAAAGTGGCGAAGCAATCAGCTTTGTAGCGGTTTCTAACGGTTGCCATTGAGCACTCAGTTTCAAAATAGGAGGTTCAGATGCCTGGGTGATCAGTAATCGATTGCTGAAAACAGAATTTGAAAATTTGAAACCGTTCTCGAGATAATCGTGGGACAGACGGACAGACGGACAGACATCGTGAAATCAATAAGTGTCTTCGCAAGCTTCGCCATTTAATAATAATGAAAGTTTCATAAAATATATGAAACATTTCCGTGTTTTTAATTTGCATGCCGTTTTGCATTTCATAAAAACATATTATTTTAAGTATATATCGAAAATGGCATGCGTATTAAATAACACCATCGTATTTTTAATAATAATGAAAGTTTCATAAAAAATTACAAGCATTTCAAAATCACCAAAAAAAAACAATTTTTTATTTTACGTGACTTTTGACAATGTACTATATAAAATATTTCAGTTATTTAATAAAGTAAACCCGAGTACTTAATAATAGAAACAATAACTTAGCTTGAAGAAAGCCACATACCAATGTATTGGCAGCGGTTTTTTTATTTATTTAAGTATTTTTATCAATAAACATGCATGCCATTTGTTATTGAAAGTTTAAAATAATATTTACAGACAATGTACAAAAAGGCATGCAAAAAAAAACATGGAAATGTTCCTTATTTTTATTTTCGTTAAAAAAACTCTTTTTAATTTTAGTTTTGCACAAGTTTTTTATGTCAGTTTTGTGTAATATGCATGCCATTTTTTTATCAACTTAAAATAATGTTTTTTAATGAAATATTGAATGTCATGCAAAATAAAGTCACGGAAATTATAACAGCGTTTTTTGCAATTTTCGTCATGCATGCCACTACTTTACAACTTCCTGTTGTGCATGCCAAATTTGCTAACGTCAATAAATTATAAAAAATAAGTATTGTTAAAATGGCATGCAGTCTGAAATCACGAAAAGTTGTATTGAATTTTCACAACATTTTCCTAATATTTTCCACCCTTGGTCATACGAGGGGTGCATGCTTATTTTCGTGGAGTATTTTTGAGATAAAAAAAAACTAATTTTTTACAACGGCATGCAATTTGTATAATGTCACGGAAAAATACTAAAATTCTTTACACAAAGAGAAGCCATTTTCTTTATGACGTGCAAGCGCGCAAGGGCTCGTAACCCCTCTATCTTTCATATTTTAGGGTTAGTTATCAATTCTTAAAAAGGCATGCAGGAGAAAATTAGAGACTATTTTCTGTCACCATTTCCCGATCTACAAGTGTTAACACTTTAAACTATGATGTAAAGCTACTCTGAGACTACAATGTTTATTGACAGACACTATTGTAATCCGGCAAATTATGTGGACATAAAATCTTGCGTTGCGCTTTATAAACAATTGTATTTCAATTTTAGTTGGCTGCAAGTTCATTCATCATTATTTCACAAGCTCTAGAGGAACAAGACCCAGTATTGGCTATTTTACGCTTGTGATGGAACAACACAAACGAAGTTATCTGAGAGTATGACCAAAGAGTAAAATATTCGAAAGTTAGTTACTTTGGTATAACATAATATTTGGTCGAATTCACCCTAAACAAAAGAGCAAGTTTTCATTCGCTCTCAAACTATTTATTATTTTTAATTAAAACTTAATTATCGTTGAACCTTTAAACTTTAAATATTATGTGTAGTTAAATAAGTGATGAATACTATTAATACTACGTACACCGAGTCGGTGTACATAAGGACGTTATAGCAAAATATAAACTAGTTTAGTGATTTGTTTAATTATCTTTATTGAAGACTTATACTGATCATTAAATATAAATCTTGACAAATCTATTATTAAGTTATCTATTATTTTAAATGGAAATGTTTATCTTAGACATTATACTACAAAAATTGATAAATGCCGACAAATTAACATAAAGCGATCAAACAGGACGTGAATGTTTATGAATTAATGAATAGTGTTGAAAGCATCTCCCACACAGAAGCGGTTTGCGATGGCGGCTAGTTGTGTTCGCTTGCAATGTAAGTGAGTCTGCAAGCCCGTGCATCCGTGTCGCCGTGTCGCCGTGTCGCCGTGTCGCCGTGTCGCCGTGTCGCATCTGCGAGCGGCGAGTGGCCGCGCCAACGCGTGTGTGTTAGAGAGTGCGCGCTGTCGGTGGCCGCAGCGCGGTTCATTGAAAAATTTTTACAACAGGCTGCGTACACTACGTGGAAAATGGTGCTAAATTAATTTTAATAGAAACTGCAAAATTATCCAGTACTTTATGATAATTCATATCGTGATTACAAGCATTAGAATTAAAAATAAAATATATGATAATACTGCTGAATATAATAAGACTTCGTCACAGTTAGCCATGTTTACTGACGTCCAATGGCAGCACAGACAGCACAGCGAATGGCGCTTCAGCGCTTCAGGCCTGGCTTGTTGCAGCGGCTGGAGCTGCGCCTCGCGGGTAGCCGCCAACGCGACCCGCTTGTGTGTGGGGGACGCCTAACGCTTTGTGTGTATTAAATATCAATATAATATGGACGATGCACCATCGTCGTAACTCTTACAATAAATGTTATATTTTATATATTTACGGATAAACATTCATACTAATTCATTAAAAGATTTACATCAAGGCATTAAATATACGTAATTTATATTTAATGTTTGCAGAAATACGGCATTAACACTATTACTGCGACATCCATAAACATCAACTGCTGCTTACAAACTAATTACAATAACTACAGTCACACAAATCACTGAATTATTCCAAATACCACATTATGTCCAATAACAACAAATAGTAAAGTTCTGACAAATAGCATCATATATTAAACTTGAGAAACAAAAATGTCATCACATGTTTACTTAATTTCACAAACAGTGTTTTCAATTTAGTTACATACCAAAAGAAAGATAAGCTGGTAGTTATCTAATGATTAGCACTTGATTAGAACCTCATATAGTGAGATCTTCTTGAGGGTCGACCTCGTGACCTCATACCTCGCCCACGAGGTCCGCTTTCACTGTCTGTAATATCAAATTTTTTAATTTATTCAACAAAAAAATAAACCGAGAAATAAAATAAATTCATTCAACATTGGATCTGAAATTTATGTAGAAACTTGATGGAAGTACACTCAATATGTAATAGTATGAGTAATATACGCAATTTTGCGAAGAGTTAATAAAAAGTTAAATACAGTCGAATTGATAAGGTCCCCATTTACTATGGCGGTTAAAAATACATCTTTATACTTATGATCGTCATATAGTCTATGCAGGATGATAAAGAAAGGTTCATTGGAACAAAAAGTAATCTCACACGGGATGCTAAGAGCGTTTCAATCGCGTCGATTGCGATGGGAGGTCGTTCTCGCTCTCGTAGGGAGGTATTCAAACTGGAGCACATACAACAGAGCACATAATTGAGGCGAAATTTACTCTGGAAGCAATGAGTTCGATCAGAATCGCTATTGCATGCACATCTCCAAAATTATTTTGTGTATAAGCAATTAATAACCTCGAAAATCGAGTTTATTGTTTACATCACTCAATCTCAATGATACTAGGGATAAAAACTCGGCAAGTGGGGTTTTCTATGTGGTGGAGCTACGTTGCAGCTATATACAGTTGTA
Source organism: Parnassius glacialis (assembly GCA_033319125.1). Classification (NCBI taxonomy): domain Eukaryota; kingdom Metazoa; phylum Arthropoda; class Insecta; order Lepidoptera; family Papilionidae; genus Parnassius; species Parnassius glacialis. Next base: position 25,230,637 of record JAVANC010000018.1, read on the forward strand.
GCACGAATAGATTGGCTCAACTGGGGAAAAACCACGCTATCACAGAATACTAGCCTTAAACAGCAGCTGAATGTGAGTGTGGAGAGCCGGGGAGACCCTTTTTACTGGAAACTTACGGACTTATTTTTACTCTACTTATTTTTTACTGGAAATTCGAACGTGGTGATGCCGACTCGTGAATAGTTAGTCTGAGATTATATTACTAGTATGGATCGGCATGGTTTCTGCTGTGCATAATTTTTCTTCTTATTTTGTTATTTTTGCTAAAATTGTTGCACTACATAATATTATAGAGCATAAACATTATTATTCAAACTGAAAAATTTTGACACAAATTGAGATCGTATTGTTTTTGTGTAACTAATGCCCAAGTCGGTGTAAGAATATCCACTATACTCGTGACAATCTAAGAAGCCCGATTTGACAGCCATAAAAAAACTTTGCGTAATGATGGGAAAAAAATTGGTTGCTTTAAAAACCGTTTCTCGAGACATATCGATTATTTAGAGTTTGTAATGGACAATGTATCTACATCGTTTAAAATTGATTCTCAAGGCATATCGTTTTAATACATGTACGAGTTTGTAATATTTAACAGTTATTACATAAATCCAAACTAAGTTAAATTAGGGCAGTTTCAAAGCCAAGACGCAAACTAAAATCCGACATACATTGTATATTATGTAGGCACGCCACTGATATGCACCCGTACCAAGCCGAGGGCGGTCGCTAGTCAAGAATAAAATTAACAATAAATAACTATGGTTGGGTCAGGTAAATAAATAAATTCACTGAATTCGTAACATTTTTATTCTCAATTCTTATCTTAAGGCCAACAAACAATTTTTTATAAAACCTTCCCCGGCAGATCCAGCATGACAAATAATGAGGCGTCCACTCTTTCCCATTAGAACTTTTGAGCTGGATGCTGAATGCTTGCGTATCATACGTCCAAGATTATGGCACAGGCATTTAACCATGTCTCGTCAATAAATATAGCCTTGTCCCAGTTGGTTATTTTATTAACTTCTCTTAAGAAGGATATTCTTTGTAGTATTATGTCATGCCTTTCCATCAATATATTCCGTTTGTTGGTTTTTTTGTATGAAAACCCAATATTTATTAGAATTGTTTTTATAGAAGTTGCACTGCCATCATACAAGTTTGCAGATTTAAGGGACACAAGTAATTTACTTATGGTGGGGTATTTGTGTAGTAGTCGTAAACATGGGATCTAATAGTATCAGCCATCAAAATTATTGATACCTGTCACAAGTTTTTTTTTTTTTGCTTTTTGGGTGTGTACAGTACATTATTTTCACATCCAAAAGGCCCGTACTTTTCCTTTATAATATTTCGGAGAGTTTTTATGTGAATTTCAAACGCCTATGCGACTCGTTCTTGTACTTGGGTAACTTATAAAAGAGGCCCTCTATTTGCTGTCGTCCGTTCAAAGTACTTGTGCAACTTCAAAACCAAGTCACGAGGCTGGCTGTTAAGAGTACGTCCTCTTTTATACATGTTGTCTAGTTCACACGATAACACCAAAATCACGTAATGCGTAATCAAAGTTCGGAATTAGCAAGCCAAGGTCAACGAATATGGCAGAAACAGTGCTAGAGTGATAGCCGAGTCAGAAAATATAATAATAACAAATTACATAAAAACTTCCAAGATAGCGAGAGACCGCGCGAAGAATTGACGAATCAATGACGTAGATAGAAATAAAAAGCGGCCAAGTGCGAGTCGGACTCGCCCATGAAGGGTTCCGTAGCAGCAAGTAACATAATATAAAAGTTCTTGTAGTTCGTTGTAACTTTGATCAATGTTTTAATTAATAGTGTTTTTTTTTTAAATTTTATATTTGAGATGATTGAATGAAAGGTAAATTGCGGTTTACGATTTATGACGTAATAAAAAAAAAACTACTTACTAGATCTCGTTGAAACCAATTTTTGGTGGAAGTTTACATGATAATGTACATCATATATTTTTTTAGTTTTATCATTCTCTTATTTTAGAAGTTACACGGGGGGGGGGGGGGGGGGGCACATTTTACCACTTTGGAATTGTCTCTGGCACAAACTATTCAGTTTTAAAAAAATGATATTAAAAACCTCAATATCATTTTTGAAGGCCTGAAGGTTTTGATAAAAAAATTTTTTCAGCTTCAGTTTTAAGTATGGAGAACCCCAAAATTTATTGTTTTTTTTTTCTATTTTTGTGTGAAAATATTAATGTGACATACGGACGGAGAGACAGACAGACATGACGAATCCATAAGGGTTCCGTTTTTGCCCTTTTGGTTACGGAACCCTAAAAATGGAGGTTAAAATACATTTTTTCAAGATCAAACTATTTCCAATATTAACATATTAAATATCAAAATAAAGCTAGAAATATATGTGGTCAGATTTTGTATTCAAATGTTTAAACATTAAATAATACGTTTCTCTCTTTTCTTAATGTAAAAGTATCGATTTTTCATAACATCGATTTTATTTGGTCAAAAACTGGTTTATAACGGTCACAACACTACGGCAACGAACCCAAAGATATCAACAGACATGTCATTGAAATATCGTCCTGTGGGAATATTAATCAACGATTAATTCGTGTTTTTGAGAGCATTTTTCGAATATAAAGTGAAACTTGTGCTTACGAATAATACTCATTGTCATAGTGTATGGATAACATAGTAATTATTTAGAATTATGAATTTGATTTTTCTATTTCTTACGTCAACGTTCATACAAAGTTATCGCGGCATGTATATTGAGAAACGTCAAATCAGGCCTTTTAGATTGTCGCGAGTATACTTCGTGGGTATCGTAAGAGGCGACAGAGGAGAACAAATCAGGAGATGGGCAACAGCATCTTCTTAATAACGAATAAAAATAAAAGAACTGCGAATGTCACCCCACTTGCCAAGCATTGTAATTATGGCAAATATCTCCCCTATGAGGCAATCTGTGGGGGATGTTCAGGGGTGACTATTAGGTTTTAACGGTAACGGATGCCCAAATATTCAAATGCTACTCAATTTTAAGATGCAGTTAAGTCTCGTGCTGTCTCTATCACTTTAAGGCAACAGTGGTAGAGCCACGCGGCAGCTTTTGCTGTCGCACGGATGGGCCGGCTCGAACCGGGGTGGTACCACGACCTCACTGAAAACCAGCGTGAAGTAGAGGTTTACCTCTGCGTTTCGCTTGGTGAGTGCAGGTGGCCGGAGGCCCTTTTTACTGGAAATGAGGCATTCCATCTTAGTCCTCATGGGTGACAACGCATCTACACTTTGATTAGTAATAGAGGATAGATGTAGATGTCTATGGGCCGCAGCAACCACTTACCATCAGGTGGACTGTGTGCTCGCTTTTTACCCTTATCATATAAAAAAAAAGTGAATGTGACATCACCAGACTTAATATGATAGACATTGAGTTATATGTACTACGTATTAGAGAAGCCATTCTAAACGAAAAATGTGCACTACTCTATGTCTTGGCCCATGCGCGGGAGATAGTAGTGTCGCGCATACGCAGTTGCGCCACCACAGACTAACTAGTAGATTGAAACCACACTAAATGACACACGTACGAATTGCAGTACAGTTCAGTAGAACATAGTGTATGTTCGGAATGCGCAATCTAGTACGTAGTACATATATATCGATGATGATAGAATTAAGTAGCGTTTGAGTATTCAGGTATATGTGTATTTGTATGAAGGTGGTAGGTGGTGTGTGTGTGTGTGTGTGTGTGTGTGTGTGTGTGTGTGTGTGTGTGTGTGTGTGCATGTGCATGTGTGCGTGTGCATGTTTGTGTGTGTGTGTGTGTGTGTGCATGTGCATGTGTGCGTGTGCATGTTTGTGTGTGTGTGTGTGTGTGTGTGTGTGTGTGTGTGTGTGTGTGTGTGTGCATGTTTGTGTGTGTTTGCGTGTGTGTGTGTGTGTGTGTTTGCGTGTGTGTGTGTGTGCACGTGTGTGTGCACGTGTGTGTGTGTGTGTGTGTGTGTGTGTGTGCACGTGTGTGTGTGTGTGTGCGTGCCTTTGCGCGTGTGTGCATGTGCGCGTGTGTGTGCGTGCGTGCGTACCGGCAGCGCGCATCCAGCGCTGGTGCGGCGGGTGCGGGGTGTGCGGGGTGTGCGGCGCGTGCGGCTGCGCGGGCGCGGCGCGGCGCGGCGGCGCGGCCGGCGCGCTGGCCTCCGCCTCGCGCCCCTCCTCCGCCAGCTGCGACACCTGCGCACCCTGCTGCACACAACAATCCAATGACTATGTTCCGATATACATTGCGACCACTGCTCACTGCTATCACTGGTGAAAAAATCCTTTCCTTATGGACCGCCAATATACTGCCGCAGTACCCTAGGGCAGGGGTCGGCAACCTGCGGCTCGCGAGCCACATGCAGCTCTTTGGATGTGAAGCTGCGGCTCTTTAGTTTCATACGCAAATATTATTTATTTAAAAAAAAACATTTCAAAACCGATCCACACTGAGCCATTTGGAGTTGATACTGAATCTCTAGAAATGCAATTGGTCGATTTAAATAGTAAAGCTTTGTGGAGTTGAAAATTTGCAGAGTTGAAAAGCAAGTTGTAAGAGTTGGAGGTCTAGAAATGTATGTACGTAACGCAACAAAAATGAACGGCTTTAAAAGAAATGCCGCGAGTTGAGGCACTTATATTCGACGCATGGAATAGTCTTCCAGATTGCTACAGCGAGGTGAAGAAGTTGGCATTTGGGGTGCTGACTATCTTCGGATCGACATATTCGTGCGAGCAAGCGTTCTCTTGCATGAATATAATTAAAAATAAAGTAAGAAGCCAACTAACAAATGAAAATTCAGTCGTGTTTGAAACTTAAAACAACAAGTTATGAGCCAAATTTAGCCAAACTTTCTAAAACCATGCAAAGCCAAACCTCCCATTGAATTTGTTTGATTAAATGTATGTTATTGTTTTTTTATTTTTAAGTAAAAGTTACATTGTTTAGTAAAGTTTAAATTTTCTACTTGAATAATCATACAAAGCCAAAGCTCCCATTGAATTTGTTTGTTATCGAAGTACAAGTTAGTGTTGCAAGACTTACAATGTAAATAAATGTTTAATTGTTTTAATTTTTTACTTAAATAATTAGTGATTATCTAATAATACCATATATATATATAATTAGATAATAATAGAAACTAGATTCAAATTGATTGTGAAAAACAGTATTTATAGATGAATAAACATATATTTTTCTTATGAATAAACAGATTAGTTTTTTATCAAAAAACTTCCTTAGTTAAGTACTATTTATGGTTGGCAAGAAAAAAAATTGTGGCACTTTAAAAACTTTGAAATTTTGTAAATTGTAAGTTTTGACTCCTTCCGACTCAAAAGGTTGCCGACCCCTGCCCTAGAGAAATATGTGACGTCACAAATCACCGCCAATTTTGTACTATCAGCACTGGCGCTTTCGAGGCAGGGCATAGAATCTTAGTACATTAATGCTCGAAAAACGCAATTATTATTATACTAAATTTAGATGAACCAAAAGAACGTTTAAAGTCTATCAAACGTATAGTTTTTAGATTTTGTCGTATTATAATGTACTAGATCCATCTGTTGGCACCAGATGTCGCCTCTATTGGTGTAAGAAGATAAAATTAAAAGGCATGTGTTTATGAGATTCAACAACCTATTTGACAACATTTTTAAAATGGTCGCATTAAGTTGAGTGCAAATTCCTCCAATCTGACATATAGACATAAGTTATTGCGTTTTTGAGTTTGAGACAAAGATTCTTATATTTTGAGTGTTGTTTTAGAGACAGGGACTCTTCATCTCCTCAATATGACTAGTAAAAGGTATTGTGTTCACCGCTGCTTGGACTCTGGAAGTAAGTATATTCCGTAATTTGATAAGATTTAAACTAAACATATTATCAAAAATTTCTTGCATCTGCTATGCCTGGTATGGACGGCTGTAGGCTGATATCCATATTAATATATTATTATATGTAATAAATGTAAGATTGTGATTTTGAAGTTAGGTGGGCTTCCACTGGAGTGATGACCTGGTATATGATGTAGGTGGCTAAGGACCGTGCTTTGTGATTTTTATTGAAGAGGCAGGAGGCCTATGTTTAGTCTGTAACGATGATGATGATGATGATTAATTGTTGGTTTTATTTAATGTTATAGTCCGTGCTGAAAAAATTCGTCACCATAATAATAGTGTACTCTAAAATATCAGTTTAATAATAAATCATTTGTATTTGACACAATTGATTGTACTTGTATTATAATAATAATAATAAAAATATTTCTACTCTTAATCAGTCCAGCTTAAGTCTTATGTATTCAGAACTAAATTAAATTATGTATTTAGTCTTAAAAATTGTATGTTAATAAAAACAGAGAACCCATCACCTCATTTCGTCCCATGGGTGTTAAGTTATAAGATATATGTCAAATAATCTCATGAGTTCTGTTTAGTCGGCGGTATAACCATCTTGTTTACACCAGACGTAAAATCCAAATTGACGATGATCTATGATTGTCAAGCCGCCTGCCAAGCATGACAGGCTCAAGTCCAGCAGTAAACTTTAATAGGCCAATAAAGAAGAAAAAAGTCACTAAAAACTTGTTGTGCTCTGATAATACAAGTGTTTATTAATGGATTAATTAGCTTTTTGTTTTTCAGAAAAAGGCATTCTTCCAAGAGAATATGCAGAAACTGCCGAAATTCTCCTCTTTTTTGACAAGGTATTCGATTCTGTTAACGGCAGCTATAATAAAGAAAAAACTATATGTAAAGCCTCTTCTTGGACCAGCAAGGCCAAACTCAGAACACCATAAGTTGTGGAATGAAGCAAAAGCTGTATTAAATAACATGAAATTTATAAATAAAATGTCTAATAATCATGAGAGTGTATCAACAATAAAAAAATGGGTATGGACACTATTTGGTGTATAAATTGTTTTAAAAAATTGGAAACTAAGTATGGTATTACTTCTGTTTGGATGCGACACCTCAACCAAGACCCTATTGAAAACTTTTTTGGAACCATTAGAAGCTATGAGTGCCGCAATGTTAATCCAACACCAGAACATTTTCAGAGTGCCTACACTACACTTTTAATTAACAATATGTCCAGTGTCCATGCCTCAGGAGCTGAAGAACAATATTGAAGAATTAATAAAAATCTTGATACTAATTCATGTAGATTTTGATTTTTTGCTATGTAAAATAAAATAAGTATTACATTTGTCTTGCCGCTTTTTCATATTCAATTATGTGTTGTTGTGTCACAATAATGAAGATGTGTTTCAAATGAAAGCCAAAAAATATTTCCACAAATGTAAAAAAGACGTTTTATTCAATAAATTACTTAACTTTCTGAAATGAGTTTTTATTTTTACCTCAAAACCTATACTTATTGTAAGAATAATTTCTTACAATAAGTAAAAAGAAAAAACATAAGGAAACAATAATTTAGTATAGTATAAAGGACTATAATAGTAGCTATATATGCTACGTGTATAGTAGGTATAGCTATATGATAAATATAAATTGTTCCATCCGACACCACCAGACGGCAGCACATTCGTGAATTCATTTTTGGGCTTGAGATTCGTCTCTATTTCAGTATATAAAAAGTACTCTGTGTTTCGAGGTAAGGTGCTCTCGGTACTTTGATCACAATACATAACAGCGCCTAGAGATTTAACAACTGTGAAAGTTATTATTAAATTAACAATTATAATGATTGTTATTATTATTAAGTAACCAGTATAGCAAACTAAAAAGGAACGACTTCACAGTATACTCGATTGACGTCACATCTTACAGTGGTCACAGTGTATATCGGAACACACCTCAAAATAAATGTTTCTTTATTATTTATTTATTCTTAAAAATGGTGTACATCCTTCACTTTTTTTAATTTTGCCAAACTATGAGCCAATTTGTCACCAACAAAACAGTTTAACGTTTCACACTCCTTAATGACAATATATGGTACTTATAAATAGTTAAACCTATGCTATCATAAATACATGAAACATTCACCACTGTGGACACAATGACAGATAATGTGTCCTCAAGATAGTTTTGAACTGCGACTTAATTACGCTTTCGTCATATACAACGTGTCCCAAAATTCAACGATAAGTCAACACCGGAGGATAGTCCTGCCCCGGACTAATCTGGGGAAAAAAGGAAAAAAAATATATCCCAATTATATTTTAAGTTATATAAAAAAAATGAAATTCTTCAGAAATTGAGACCGTTTATGACATTTTTCACTAACATGACCACAATCTTTTAAATATTTTTTTCTTTTTTTTTATAGGCAACCTGAATAGTACTGCTATCTACCACAATTCTTAAAAACTCCAGAATAATTCTTGTTTTATCACGAAAATTAATGAAACTTATTTTATTCCCTAAATTTTTTGAAGACTTTTACTTTTAACCAAATTTAACTTATCGTGGTGTAAAAAAAAGTATGAACACTAGTATGGCAAGTTTTTTTAAAAATTGACACAACTAACCAACATTCCAAAATGGTATAATACTCTAGGAAAACAAGTTATAACAAAATATGGGCCTATTATTTCTTAACAGGGGCCAAATGACGGTCGGGTGTAATAAAAGTATTAGTTCTTGAAAAATGTTTATTATTTCAAAACAAATGGTACAAACAGTTTCACGTGTAATTTATTAAGTCATTAACATTATAGCAAATGTTCGAACTGTTTGCCACCAGCATTAATACATGCACGACATCGCCTTAAAAATGATCGTTTGTTTTGTCTTGCATATCTTCTGCTATTAATGTAATCAGCAGCCTGAGTGATATTTCGACGAAGCTCGTCCAATGTCACAATGGGTTTTGAGTAGACCCTGTTTTTAAGACAACCCCAATAGAAGAAGTCCAGGGGATTCAAATCGGGTGAACTGGGTGGCCATAAGATATGACCAAGTCGCCAGATCCAACGCCCTGGATATTCTTGATTTAAATATTCTCGCACAGGACGGGCATAATGTGCTGGGCAACCATCATTTTGGAACCACATGTTTTGAAGATCACTTAAGGGCACGTCGTTTAACAATTCTTGCAAGTCATTTTGTAAAAAGTTTAAATAACTATTGCCATCTAAGTTTCCTTGTAACTCAAAGGGCCCAATTACTTTTCCATTTAATATGCCGGTCCATAGGTTAACCTTGAATTGATATTGGGATTTGTCTTGTCTCATCAAGTGTGGATTTTCATTACTCCAACTATGTAGGTTGTGAAGATTTAAATACCCATCTTTCTTGCACGTTGTTTCATCCGACCATAGAATTTTGTCTAGGAAGTGGGGATCTTCACTGTGCCTTTGCAGCATTACACGGCAAAATGTGACCCGTAGCGGAAAGTCCCGCGGTAATAACGTCTGCACACGCCTGTAGTGATATCGGTGAAGCTTGTGACGTTTTAATATTCGATATGCAGAACTTTTCGGGATTCCTGTAGCTTCTTCTATGGCACGTACCGAAGTAGTCGAGTCATTTTCTATCTCATTGAGAACTTCTTCATCACGATCCAATCTAGGTCTTCCAGCGCTTCTCCTATTGGATGGCATATGACCCTCCGAAAACGCTTGATGCACATTAATAAACACTCGATAATCAGGATATTTTTGAGCATTTGGGTATCTTTCTCGATACAGTCTGCTAGCAGCGTTAGCATTACATAGGCATTCTCCATAGATTAAATGCATATTAGCGTATTCCTGTGGTGTGTACGGTTGCGGCATGTTAAACGCCAAACAGTCCAAAATGCGCCAGAACTCTAAATCACAAAACACACAATCGTAATCCAAGATAATGCCAGGTCAGTTCAGTTTGCAGATCACTTCCAGTCCAAATAATGCCAGGTCAGTTAAGTTTGCAGGTCGATTCCAGTCCAAAAAGCCAAGCCAAAAGTCTATAGTATGTACGAGGGCCACGTAAGTTGAATAGGGAACGGTGCGCAGTAAACAAAGGAGCAGAGCGTACTGAACCGACTTGCTGAGAATAATAACAGCTTCTCTACCTGCCCTGTTGTTGTCTCTTTTTAACGTAAATATCTCTATCTATCTATCTCTCTCTAACATCTAAGGTATTAATGCCCCATTCGAATTCCTAGAAATTGTAACAGGAACCCACCTTGGGCATGTAGTAAAAGTGATTACTGACAATTACAATTTAGGGAATTTGGCCCCTGTTTAGAAATAATAGGCCCATATTTTTTTATAACTTGTTTTCCTAGAGTATTATACCATTTTGGAATGTTGGTTAGTTGCGTCAATTTAAAAAAAACTTGCCATACTAGTGTTCATACTTTTTTTTACACCACGATAAATTAAATAAAAAGATAAGGGATGAGTCGCTCGCGTCCGTAGGCTTTGACCACCTAATCCTAGGCCCACCCTACACGTGTCCCCCGGGTGGTGCTAAACAAGCGACAAAGCCGAAAGAACTGACTCGGCTCCTCGCCGTGTGGTAGCGGCGTAAAAATACCACACCCTACTTTCGCACCATGAGGCATACAATTAAAGAAATGGCCCCGAGTTCCCGGCGCCCCTTTAATGGGGCAGGGGTGCGAAGAATCTCCGGGAGGAAAACCGGCGACGAGGTTCGCCACCCGTCACGTTCTGTCCCCCGGAGGGGCGAAAAGTGGATTGCGGAAGCCCGTCTGGCTACATTGAATGTATGTGGAGGAATGAATGATAAGATGGATGAAGTATGCGATATGATGCATGATAGAGGAATAGACGTGTTATGTGTAAATGAGACGAAACGGAAGGGAAAGGATGCCACTACACATGGCATGTATACCGCGTACTGGTCTGGTGTAGACGAGACTGAGCGGGCATGCCAGGGAGTCGGTATCATCCTTTCAGAAAGAATGGGTCATTGTGTGAAAGAGTATGAATGTGTAAGCCCGAGACTGCTATGGATAAGAATGAAAGTGGGCTTAAAGAAGTTGTTTGTTTTAGGGGTCTACGCCCCAGACATGTCTAAGCCCACTTATATCCGAGAGCAGTTTTGGGAGTTGGTAAGGATGGTGCTAATGAAATGCAAGGTTAATGAAAATATTGTGATATTAGGCGATTTTAATGGAAGGGTTGGGGTGAGGAGGCTTGGTTATGAAAGGATATTGGGAACGTTTGGTGATGAAAGTATAAATGAGAATGGTGAAAGCCTTCTCGCCGTATGCGTGGAAAAGAATCTTTTTGTGACGAACACTTTCTTTCGTCATAAGAAGATTCACACGTATACATGGGAAAGAGGTGATGATAGAAGTATGATAGATTTCATAATTGTTGATGAAAGAATGAGGAGCGCGGTGGTAGATACAAGGGTTTACCGGGGCTCTAACGTAGGGACGGATCATTACTTGGTCTTATGCCGAATTAATGGTCTTTTCAGACGTTGGAGGCATCGGACATCTGTGTCTACCACTGCGTTACAGCGTATAAGAACAGAGAGGTTACAAGATGAAGGTGTGAGAGAGAAGTTCAAATATAGATTGAGAGAAAATATAAGTGGTATGGCTGAATTGTGTATGAATGATTTAGACTTGGAGACTGTGTGGTATAATGTCAAGAAAGGTTTAGTGGATGCAGCTACCGAAGTATGTGGTGTCAGTAAGAGAACGAATGAAAGGAAAATTAACACGTTATGGTGGGATGATGACGTACGGATGGAAGTTGAAGCAAAGAAGAAAGAATGGCTAGATTTACTAGCAACCAAGGCTAGTAATTCTAGCAGTATGAATGATGATATTGAAAGGAAAAAGGCAGTCTTTAGACACCTAAATAAGAGAGTAAAAGAAGTAGTTGAAAGGAAAAAGCAAGAAAGAACGGATATGAATGATAGAAGAATATCGGATAACTTCCAAGCAAACATTAAAATGTTCTGGAAACTCGTAAGAACTACCAGGGGACATTCAGAACAGCCTAGAATGAATGTTATACGAGACCAGAATGGCTGTATTCTGAATGACGAAGTTTTGAGTTTAAGGAGATGGAAGGAATACTTTGAAAGCGTGTTTATGAGTGATGAGACGTTTGAATTAAATGAAATAGAAATTTCGGAAGAAGAGGAAATAGATAGAGATATAAGTATAGATGAAATAATGAAAGCAATGAAAAGTATGAAAGCAGGTAAGGCAGCCGGTTGAAAAGTATGAAAGCAGATAAGGCAGCCGGTTATGATAGAGTATCTCTCGAGATGCTAAGGGCTGGAGAAGGAGTGGTGGCAGACCTGCTGTACACCTTGTTTAACTTATGTTGGGAACTTAAGCGTGTACCGGGAGACTGGTGCAAAGCCGTGATAGTCCCAATATATAAGGGAAAAGGATCACAGCAGGACTGTAAAAACTACCGTGGTATCAGCCTTCTTAGCATTGTGGGAAAATTGTATGCTAAGGTACTAATTGAAAGAGTTATGAAAGAAACTGATGGAAAAATTTGGGATGTGCAAGCGGGATTTAGAAAGGGAATGGGATGTACGGATCAGGTCTTTTCCATGCGCATGATCGCGGAGAAGTTTTTGGACAAAAACCAAAAAGTTTTTTGTGCGTTCATAGACTTGGAGAAGGCTTATGACAGAGTGGACAGGGATGTGTTATGGCAAACACTGAACTCATTTGGGTTGAGCGCTGGCTTGATACAGGCATTGAAGTCGCTATATAGGGACTCTAGTGCTTGTGTCAGGATCAACGGGGCCTACTCGGACTGGTTTGGCATCCATAAAGGTGTCAGACAGGGCTGTGTGGCTTCCCCGTGGCTGTTCAACCTATTTATGGACAGTTGTTTGGAAAATTTGAAAGTAGAAGAATGCGGGTTAAGAATGGGTAAGTTAACCGTCAAATGCCTTTTGTACGCCGATGATCAAGTCATACTTGCTTCGTCGGCAGACGAGTTGCAAATGATGGTTACATTACTGAACAGGACATTAAAAGAAAAGGGAATGAAAGTGAACGCAAGTAAGACGAAAGTTATGGTTTTTGAAAGAGAAGAAAGTAAAACGATGTGTGAAATAAGAATAGAAGGGGAGTTGGTAGAGCAAGTAGATGAGTTTGTGTATTTGGGATGTGTGTTTAGCAGGGATGGTAGATATGATAAGGATATAGAACGACGAGTGAATGCAGGAAATAGATTGAATGGGGCTCTACACTCTATTGTGAAAAGTCAGAATGTGTCCAAAAAGGCACGTTTGGCAATTCACAATGCTGTGTTAGTGCCTACTTTAATGTATGGTAGTGAAAGTTGGGTGTGGCAGAAGAAGCACGAGAGAAGAATAAATGCTGTAGAAATGCGGTCATTACGTAGTATGCTAGGGCTGAATCTGAATGACAGGGTGAGAAATAGTGTGATAAGAGAAATATGTGGCTTGCAAGATGATGTTGTGACTAGGATTAAGAAAGGAATGCTTCGGTGGTTTGGTCATGTAGAAAGAATGAATGAGGAAAGAGTGACAAAGCAAATTTATGTTGCAGAGGTGAATGGCAGAGTCGGAAAGGGTCGCCCTAGGCGAAAGTTTATCGACGAAATTGGCGAAATATTGAAAATGGGCCAAATTAAGAGTACCTTTAACCGACGAGCGTGTATGCGTAGGTATATGGATGTGGAGGAAGCGAGAGAGGTGTGTCAGGATCGTGCCAAATGGAATTCCATAGTCTCTGCCTACCCCTCTGGGTGACAGGCGTGAGTGTTTATGTTATGTATATGTATGATAAGTTAAATTTGGTTAAAAGTAAAAGTCTTCAAAAAATTTAGGGAATAAAATAAGTTTCATTAATTTTCGTGATAAAACAAGAGTTATTCTGGAGTTTTTAAGAATTGTGGTAGATAGCAGTACTATTCAGATTGCCTATAAAAAAAAAAGAAAAAAATATTTAAAAAATTGTGGTCATGGTAGTGAAAAATATCATAAACGGTCTCAATTTCTGAAGAATTTCATTTTTTTTATATAACTTAAAATATAATTGGGATATATATTTTTTTCTTTTTTTCCCGATTAGTCCGGGGCAGGTCTATCCTCCGGTGTTGGCTTATCGTTGAATTTTGGGACACGTTGTATATCCGCCACCTCATTACACAAAGTCAGAGTTATCTATTGTCTTGTACACCGTCCAAAGTAATTTTCAACCGTAGGTATGAGATATTTCCTCCTTTGTGTAATTTAGCACTCCGGCATTATACAGGGTTATTTTTCAAAGAGTAGCCAAATTTTAAAGTTAAGTTCAAATATATAAATAATGATATACCCTTATTGCAGTTTTCGAAAATACGAATAAATAAGCTTTCTACTTTTATTTGAAATTATCCCAAATCGAATGTGATTTATGGGCAACAACGTTTTTGCCTACCGATCGACCCTTACGATTGATGTGTGCGTGCGCAGTAAAATCAGTTTTTTTTTTTATAGGATAGGGTGACAAACTAGCACACAGTCCACCTGATGGTAAGTGGTAAGTGTGGTCCATAGACATCTACATCTATCCTCGTTTACAAATCAAAATGCAGATGCGTTGTCACCCGTGAGGACTAAGATGGAATGCCTCTTTTCCAGTAAAAAGGGTCTCCGGTTCTCTACACTCACCATACGAAACACAGCAGTGTTAAGCTGCCATTTTACGCTGGTATTCTGTGAGAGCGTGGTCCTTCCCCGGTCAAGCCGACCCATTCGTGCTACAACTATACTATTAATATAGCTGCAGCATGGCTCTACCACGTCTAGAAAAATTAAAATAATGCATTACCACGCATTTTGAACTTAAAAGATAAAAAGTTTGAGATTTTTTAAATAAATTTTTCTTCACCATTAGCCTATATTACTTATTCTAAACTTTATCTGCAAATTTGGGCGGTCAATACAAAATAACCGTATATATGTTTGTATGTAGTTATCTATGAGCCACAGCATCCACTTACCATGAAATAATGTGTGTGCTCATTTATCACCCCATGTTCTATAACAAAAAATTGGAACAAAGCACGCTCCTTAACCACCTGCATCCACCAATTTCCCGCTTAGTGGGGAACCGCCCTACACTTCGCCAACCGGTCATATCTCGCTGAGCGACTTTAAACTTCCTCATACGGTCCACAATCTTAGAAACACGTCTCTATTTGTAATCACTGGCACGATCTATTTATTATCACTAGCAACAAACACTTTGTGGAATATGTGACGAAATTTGTCGAAATCCCCTTCCTCATAGGTTACCACAAAGTACGGTCCTAAGCTATCACATTAAGGAGTCGCTAATGGGTCCAACGGACCCAAACCTTAATATTTTGTTTAATAACTATTAAAATTCGACGTTTGCAACGTTGCCGCTCTTAATACCTTTCAACAATAATGTAACACAACAAATAACGACGTTGGTATTCAGTTAGTTTAAAAAGTGTCAGTAGAATGTTGGAAAGTACATTTTACTTCAAAGAAGATTTTTTTTATAGGATAAGGGTGACACGAGCACACAGTCCACCTGATGGTAAGTGGTTACTGCGGCCCATAGACATCTACATCTATCCTCTATTACAAATCCAAATGCAGATGCGTTGTCATCCGTGAGGACTAAGATGGAATGCCTCGTTTCCAGTAAAAAGGGTCTCCGGCCACCTGCATTCACCAAGCGAAACGCAAAGGTAAACCTCTACTTCACGCTGGTATTCTGTGAGGTCGTGGTACCACCCCGGTTCGAGCCGGCCCATCCGTGCGACAGCAAAAGCTGCCGCGTGGCTCTACCACTGTACAAAGATATTCCATTTATGTACTTTCTTTTAAATATTTCTATGATGATTGATACCAGTTTATTTCGTATAAGTGAGTATATGATTGTGTAACAAAATATAGAAGATTTTGTTTAATATAAGTAATAATAGAAATTTTAACGATTAGCTTAAAACATGTCACAAAACAATGGCGAAATTTAGTATATTTTTGTAACAGCTTCTGTTTAAGTAAAAACAATAAATATTAGTATTTGATTCAATTATATTTTTCTTTAAACATATCGAATCCTTATAACAAAGTAACCATATACTTTTATAAAGCGGTTTTGGAATAAGCTTATATGATATTATACTGGGTCCAGTGGACCCGGTAGCGAGTACTTATGATACAAATTAGGCCGCGACTCCCGAAGTGTTAAAATACATGCAAACATACATGACGCTGCTGTGTTAAGTATGGTGAGTGCAAGGAACCAGTGACCTTTTCACTAGTCAGATGACAACTTATCTTCATTTTGTTTTTTAATTAATGATAGATGTACGTGTCATGGACCACAGCATCAACTTACGATCAAGTGGACTGTGTACTTGTTTAATAGCCTTACTTCTATAAAAAAGAATCAATTTCATAAAATAACATATTTTTATAACGGAAAAGGATGGATTTTATATCCTTAATAAAATCCATCTTTACCATAAGTTTAAAAGTTAAAATTACAGCCTATACATATGTACGTCCCACTGCAGGGCAAAGGCCTCTTCTAATTTCTGAGAGGGTTTTAGGGCAAGGAAATGTTCGCCACGCGGTTCCAATGCGTCTTGGCGAACTTCACTATCTTCGAAATAATGATGTTTTTTTCTTTTCTCTTAGACATGCAAGTCTCTTCACGATGTTTTCCTTCATCGCTGAGCACGTGGTAAATCAGCACTTAAAATTGCAATTAACAATTTCATTGGTACCGGCGGGGTTCGAAGCCGGGTAGCTCACGTATTGTGAAATTTACAGCGAGCGCTTAGCCCTTGAGCTACCACGGCTCTACAAGTTTACTTGAACACAAATGAACTCACCTGATGCGGTGATGAAGGCTCACTTCCCTGTGAACTCACTGCAGCTGCCTCTTCTTCTGCACGCGGATCCTCCCATTCGCGAGATTCACTACCTTCAACACCTGTAAAATATTTTTTTATCTATGCAGAAACAATTACAGCTCGGTAGCATAGTAATGGCCAAGCGTATAGCAGCAGCTTTTATAAAACTGAAGTGACAAACGAACACACAGTTTAACACACACCTGATAGTAAATGGCTACTATAGCCGATAGCTAAAGAAACCTTAATACTCACGATTAATAGAAATTGACCGCCTACCTTATAGTCAGACCTGGCCCCCAGACTTCCCTCCTTTTTTAAAAAAATTGAAAATGAAGTTACGGGGACGAAGATCAGATTTCATTAAGCCACTATAATTACAAACTTAGCAGTCGATTTCCATTGAGCACTGAAATTACAATGCACATATCCTTTTTGTGTAACGTCATCTGCATTTATCCATAGGCGTCGGTAGTCGGTTATCAGGTGGGTTGTTGCTTGTTTAGTAAAACTGAAGTTGTAGTTACTATAAAACCTTCATTTCTACTTATCAAATTACATTTTCCTTCTAAAATTTGTAAACCGCGCTATAATAAAGGATCAAATTGTAAAGGGAGTATAGTTAAAATAGTGAGTTCAACTTGCTCTCTTGCTAACGCAATTAATCATTATCATCAATAAAACAGCATACCAAAATACAGTACGGCCGTTTAAACTTGACCGCGCTAAACTTCGTGCACATCCGAGACCTCCCATCGACAAAATATTTTTTTTTTGTGAAAGTGTTTATTCTAAACTTACAGAAAGAGCAACACGTAAACAACTTCCTATATTACAACATTATAAAATTGGATAATATATTAGTGTTCGACGTATTCTTTTTGGTTAAAGGTTTTTTTTTTGACAAAATCAATGCCACAGTAAACAATTAATAAAAATTGGCGTGTGGCTGTGTCGTGGACATGTTCGTGTGTTCTATGTGAATATGTGTGTATAAAGAAATGCCCTCAAAATGGCGGCGCTCACGCGCGGCTTGCGCGTCACAGGCCTCACTTAATGTAACAATTTATTTGATCCTTTAGCAATGTAGCTGCAATACCAAACTTTATCCCCCGATTTTATTATCATGATTCTTCTAAATTGCCTTCTACTATTTAAAACCTTTTATTTTCAAATTTATAAGACATATTTACGTCAAAACTTTTTTCTACTGGTGTAATAACGTGGAGTTTTGGCGGGAACTTGACTGTCAGCAGACTAGCTTGAATGGTTTCAAGTGAATTTTGATATGTAAAAGTTGTGTTTTTTTTATTAAATGTCTACGCATGTGAACGGAAGGGAAATGGTGAAACGAGGGCTCCAATGGTGATGTGAATCTCAAGATATGGTGTCTGTCTGTAATATCTCAAGCCCAACTGTCTGCTGGCTCAAGTTGCCGTCAAAATTTTGCAAGGGTTGTGAGGATTATTATCATTTGATACTGAGATAAATGAAGACATGGTTTAAAGGACAAGCATCCAAGCCAAAAATAAAAAACTGGCATAAACTAAAAAAAATAATACTTACGTCTGTCGGGGTTCGCGCGCGTGTGGTGCGTGTGGTGCGCGTGGTGTGGCGCGGCGTGCGGCGGCGGCAGCGCGGCGGCCAGGTCGGCGTGCGTGTCGTGGTGCGACGCGGCGCCCTCCGCGAACGTGAAGCGCGCGCCGCCCGCCGCCTCCGCGTCCGCGCCGCCGCCCGCGCCGCCGCCGCCGCCCCCGCCCCCCGCACCCAGCGGCGACACCACCGCCTCGCCGAACCTTTTTCAAGTGAAAACTTCCATACAATCATTGTGATTTAAAACTCGACGAAACTAAAATGCGACACTTAATTGAGACAAACGTATATATGTATTAGATTTAGTATGCGAGAGAATGAGATAGAATATTATATTAAATTAGTCGGGTTTTGCCACTTCGCCTTGCGTATGTGGACTATGAGGAAGGCTTTGATTCCGTCGAAGTTTGGACGGTGCTACAGTCCCTTCAATGGTGCCAAGTTGACTGTCGGTATATCCAAGTGCTAAAGTGTTTGTACAGCGACGTGGCCTATCCGAGTACAGAACCAAAGTACGAAACCTATCTAAAGGTGTAAGACAGTGTGACGTTATATCCCTGAAACTCTTCAGCACAGCATTGAAAGACATTTTCAAATGACTGGACTGTAAAGGATACGGTATTAACATCAAAGGCGATATACTTGATACACTCCTTATGGCAAAATCGATAGAGGACTTCAGCAAGTACTAGTAGTACAAGATTGTACAACCAGTGCGTGTTGCCAGTAATGACTTATGGATCTGAGATTTGGTCATTCACTTCTAGCCGTATGAAGAACCTCAACGTTGCTCAGCGAGCTATGGAGGGGGCTATGCATACGTGTGCTTAACCAGACAGGAGCTAGCCACTCACCATTTATTCACAATTCGTATATAGTTAAGAAATCGTTGAAATGTCAGGTCAGGGTAAACCATTTTAAAACTAATGCTATATAAAGAAAAAACAGAGAAAGAAGTTATTATTGAGTGCATCCGGGTAGGTAGTGAGTGGTGAGAATGGAAATAAGGCATTTTAATGACGGGACACGATACGACCGATAACTTGAATTCTGTATTCTAATTTTATTTATATGGGATCGCCTACGTATTACAAAGTTTTAAAAGGTCCAGCATTCTGCGCCACCAAATGTTTACGCCTAAATTTGGTCATGTTGAACGTCATCCAATCACGTTCGACTTCGTGAGTCGCCCGATGGCACGAGGTGTCACGCGCGTCGCGGGGAGGGGGAGCGGTAGACAGCTTCCCAGCGTGTGACCCTCGTGGGCGAGATGAGTGGCTTGCTAGCAGCGACCCGGTTAAGCCGAGTGTTTCGGCTAGCGCTGCAGAAGTTCGCGCGAGACCGGTTTTTGTTTGATTAGGGTCTAGAATTTGAATTTTGGGCGCGTGGCTTCGCTACGTAATTGGGTTCCGTGAAAACCGTCTCGGATTTGGTGGTCTAGAGTTTAAGTTCCGGTACACGAGGCCTTTATGGGGTTTTACGGTTTAAGTAACTTCTTTGAAAGTAATTGTGCATATTATATAGTGAAAGCTAGATGAAGTGCGTGTTTCTTCGTCACGTAGATATGTGAATTGTGCGATAGTTAACTTGTGCGAGAGTGCGGAATAGTGTACGCGCGCATTCCTTGTTTGAGAGCTTCTCCCTGTTAACTGTCAGGATATCGTTATTCTGGTGTCGAATTTATAATTTGTGATAAGTGAATCCGGGACATTCAATTTCGAATTTTGTGCTACTGTCCTTGCCGGGTATCACGTGTTCGATTCTGCGATGAGTGTGGAATTAGGCGAATTGAAGTTAGTTAAATGTACAATGAAGCTAAGAGACTGAATAGTGACGGTGAAGAAAGAAGTGGTCCGGCGATGGAGCAGTCTGGAGCGATGCAGCATTTTGGGGCAGCCTGGAAATCGGCCGCTGCTGGTCGCCTATGCTTACCCAGGCCTCACACATTCACACATCACTGTACACCAAACACCATCACACACACTCACGGCCTGCCCAAGCCTTGGAGCGAAGTTAGCTCCTGATACAGGTAAGTACTTTTGGTTTCTAGCTTTCTCCCATATAGTTTATTGTAATTAGAGATTTCCACGTGGCTACTTTGGAGGTCCGACCTGCGTCTGCCCGTCGAGGAAGCTGCTATGGGCCCCAGCCAAGACGACATTTGCATGGGCAGCTGTAGGCCGTATCACCAAGCAAAAAGATCCTAGTATTAAGATGGATATACATGTTAGGTTGGATCAAATTGTACAAATAAACATGTGTATAAAATACAAACCCATCATTCCGTCTTGGCACATAGAGAGTTGGAGTAGATGGAACTATACTATCATCTCCATCATCTGCTCCATTACCACTTAATGATAGCGCACCACTTGCTGTAAAAGAAAATAATATAGAAGTAAGCTTATTCAATCACATTAATGGGGATTGTTATTTTTTGCATTGCATTTTTAAAAAATGAGTATATATTTTTTCATTCTCATATTTTTTAAATTTATCAATCCATAATATTATAAATATAACATAAAATTGGAAAGAGTCATCACCATTAGTAATATCTATAAATGATACATGGATATAATGACATTTCTACAATATCTGCAATAAGTTCACTGTGGTGATTATGATATGATTCTACTATCTTCTGACTACTATCTACTAAATATGTATTGTGGTTACAATAGCCATACTACGGGGATGAAAAAGTATCTAACGACAACTCACTTTTCAAAATCTGTCAAATGATTTAGATTATGGGAGGAAGCAGAAGTACAGTCAATTATGCATACATTTTCAAAAAATCGGATATGAAAATAAAAAAATCAAGAAAAATGTCTTAAAATTGAAGATATTGCATTAGAAATGTTTAAAAAAAATAGTTGTATTTATAAATTTTAGTTGAAGTTGGGAATGAAATGAATAAAAAAGTAAAAGGAGGTGGTGGAGGATGGTACTCACGCTCGGTGCCGCTACTGATGGCCTCGATCTGCTGGTGCTGCGGCGCGGGCTCGCTGTCGGGCTCCGGCGCCGCGGAGTCCGAGCCCGGCTCGTCCTCCTCTCCCACCTCCCCCGCCTCGCCCGCCTCCATCGCCTCCCCCGCAGACCCCGCCGAGCCCGCAGACCCTGCCTCCCCCGCCTCCGGGGACTGCGCAGGCGTGTCCTACCAAACAAGTAGAGGGTTAGCAGCAAATTAGGGTTGGATTTAGAATCGTTTGGCAGGAATTAGGAGAAGTAAGGTGTTGTATTTTTCAGAGGTTTGGTCCCCGTTTATAACAATACCAGTCGCATTAAAAGGTACAGTTCTCGAGAAAATAAAAAATATAATAACCTAAAAATGGGTAATACGTGGAAAAACTAATACAATATTCCTGTGAAAGCTAGATAGCATACATAATTTTGTGTAAGTGTGATAAGGACGTAAGACCATGTCAAAGACTAGTGTCACATTATTATACTTACTTATATGGTATTTTTATTCTTCGGTGGTCTATGCTCTCATAATAATTATGTTTACAAACAATAAAGAAATAACATAAGCGAGGAAGAACATACTTTACACCCAGAAATCCTTTCAGTTGAGTTAGGTTACAAGCCCGTGCTGCGCTGCGCCTCGCTCTCGCCACAGCCTTCGTGGTTACATTTTTAGCGCCCAGAAATACTTTTCGTTGAGTTATTACAAGGCCGTGACGGGAGCGAAGCGCAGTGCAGTTCTGAGAGCAAGGGACACCTCTGCTCTCCCTCCACCCTTCTGCCAGAGAGAGATAAAAATGTTTTCGAGACTATGTGTGTGGAATTTTGTTTTTAATATTTTAAGAACGGTGATGAACCTTTTCATGGGAAAGGTGTCAGGGTGTATGGGACACTCCCTCCCCCAATCCTGTTTTTACCGTCAATTATTAGGATTATTAGAAGCCACACTCTCTATCACGGATACGTTTCTTCGATCTTACGTTACGGCTTAATAATTTGGGGTAATTCTGTCGATTTCATTCGAGCTTTTCGCGAACAGAAAACATGTGTACGGTCTTTATGCTCCGCACACCAATTATATAGTAATTGTATTCCTCTTTTTCGCGAATTTAAAATATTGTAGCTTCTAGCATAATACATTTACGATTATTGTTTATAATAGTAATTTATTCGAAAAACAGAACGATGGTATAATTAGGACTAGAAGAAACATACAAATTGTGTGTACTAAAGCAAAGAATACTCAAAAATGTATATAGTATGGCAATAAACTACAAATTGCCTATTTGTTTCAAAAAGATGAATATAGGAATCTTTAAAAGTAAATTATTTCAATTTCTTTTAAATAAATGTTCTTACTCGATAAATAACTCCTTAAATGATAAATTTGACTCGAATTTTTTATTGAAATTAATCTCAACTTAATTTATTGACATGTTTTAACTAATTTATTTATATAGATAGATAGATATAGAGTTTTTATATAGATGCTATTCAGTTTCCTTATGTATAGCTCCAAGTATCTTTATATTCTATTGTAATTAATGTCTTGATTTTCTATATCCTAACATAATCTGTGTGAAAATATTTTTATTTAGGATCCGAATTATTTTGTAACAACTGTAGTGTGCAATATTTTAGCAAATAAATCATCTATCTTATCTTTACCATATTTATAGGTTGTTCAGACATACAATTTTGTTTTATCACATTTGTGGTGTTAAACCATTTCTAAATAAAAAATAATATATTTTTATTTGTTCTATTACTGTCCATAGACACAGTACAATAAACCATAATGACTTTTTTATATTTTACATGAGACTTATTCTTTATTCATTGGTTATTTTTAAATCAAACATGAAACAAAAACAAGCACGATGCTCAACTGAGCCCGAGTTTGAGCACTGACTGAGCCGGTTAAGAGCAATTTCTCGCTGTACTAACGAGCAGCCAGTGCTCACGCATATTATACGCGCCTTAAGCTTATAGTAGTGTACCTATGCTAGCGCGGTGGTATGAAGCTTTGCCCGTGATCGGTTTCTTTACTCATTTGCCGAAAGTCAGTCGATTCTCAAGCATAGCATCAATCAATCACTTTAGAGGTACGAGGGTGGATTGAAAAGTACTCGGCCTAACCAAGAAAATAAACACATACTAAATCAGTTATATTTTTATTTTTCTACATAATCACCATCAAGTTCAATACACTTTTGCCACCTCCCCTTCGAAGCATTTAGACCGTTGAAAAAAAATTATTCTTCCTTGGAGTCAAAATATGCGTCTACAGCTGCTTTGACCTCGTCGTTTGTCGAAAATCTTTGACCTCCCAAGTGCTTTTTTAGGTTAGGGAACAGAAAGAAGTCTGATGGTGCCAGATCAGGTGAATACGGCGGATGCGGTAACAGTTCAAAGCCACAGTTGTGAATTTCAGCCATTGACTGTACTGACGTGTGAACACGGGCGTTATCTTGATGAAACAGGACTTTTCTTCTGAGCATTCCTCGACGTTTTTCTTTTATTTCCTCTCGTAAACGACGTAGTAAGGTGCAGTTGTAATCAGAGTTTATAGTCTGACCCCTTTCAAGATAATCAATCATAATCACACCTTTCGAGTCCCAGAATACTGAAGCCATCACCTTATTTGCCGACAAAATCGACTTAGCCTTTTCAGGGGGTGGTGAACCAGGTCTTCTCCACTGTTTTGATTGTTGTTTTATTTCCGGTGTACAGTAATGAACCCATGTTTCGTCTATAGTAACAAAACGATTCAAAAAATCATCTGCATCGGCTTCAAATAACTCCAAACAGTCGCGTGAAATAGTCAATCGCGTCCTTTTTTGTTCAACTGAAAGCAGTCGCGGAACCCACCTCGCAGACACCTTGTGGAAACCCAACTCGTTGACAATGATGTTTTGAGTTCGTTCATAAGAGATGCCTATAATCTCGGCTATCTCTCTAATTTTTAATCTGCGGTCTCCCATTATTAAATCAAGTACTTTTTTAATATTTTCGTCAGTAGTTGACGTCGAAGGCCTTCCAGAGCGGGGTTCATCTTTCACACTCTCTCTACCACGCTTAAATACTGCTATCCATTTTTTGACGGATGAATATGACAGAGCACAATCGCCTAATGTACTGACCATGTCATCATGGATGGCTTTTGATGATAGCCCCTTCTTATGGAGGTACTTAATGACGGCACGCTGCTCGATTTGCTCCATTCGCGGAAATTATGTCCGATTACTTTGTTAATAAATTTATAAAATCACAACTAATTATCGCACACGTTTCGAACTTCACACAATGAACTGGTCTGAACTGAACTAAATAATGTGGGTAGATTTGATTTTTAGAATTGAATGGATCTGTGTTAGGCCGAGTACTTTTCAATCCACCCTCGTACTAAGGAGATAGAACATTTTTAAATTACAATTTAGTAAAGAAAAATTCAATGAAAAATTCTCTTCACTTGTATTTTTTATAAAAATCTAAACATGAAAATAAAATTGAAGAATCTGTATGTAATATCGAAACTACTGCCTTATTGCACTTTTTAATACTTAGCATTAAGATTACATATTGTGAAGAGAGAATAAATGGAATAATTAATTAATTAATTAATTCATTCATTCATTGTAGCATCTCTTACCAGATCGTAACTTTTATCCAGTGGTGGGTCACCACACACTTCTTTAGGATATATGGCCGACCCATTGCCATTTTATCTTACTGATCCATTGGACTAGGTATTTTACACTGGTTCTGGCTCAGGATAATACTTTGTGGCAGTCTATTGAGGAGGCCAATGTTCAAGATATCCATTAAATATTACACAACTGTAAATTGTTTATTTAGTACTTGATTGTACTTGCGTGAGATTACGCAGCTAACTGCTCTCGTGGCGCATACAAGTTTGGCGCGTATAATAAAAGCTCTTATGAACGTTAACATCTAATTCCATTTCAAAAATGTTTGTTTTTAATTTTAGAAATTTCTTACCTGTCGGGCAGCATTTTCTCCATCATCCCCCTCTATTTCTTCTTCCTCTTCCCCACCCTCAACTTCTTGTTCTTCTTCCACATCTTCATCATCTTCCTCACCTTCCTGCAATTAAACTAAAACCATAAACATCTTGCCATTGTTTTGCAAATACTTCATATTTTTTACTATTTGTTCCTTTATGAATACTATAATAAGCTTGAACAATGATTTTTTTATTATTATTATGTACGGGCAGATATGCAGGTCTAGTGAGACCAGTATCAATGTGACCTAAAAGATCTATTGTGATCGCTGCTATGTCTACAGTTCATTGCTAAGCCCTACATCCCCAATGAATAGAAGGAGTTGCTTAGCTGTGAATAATTTCACTTTTTCTGGGCGAAGTACGTAGTTTCCCAGATGAGTGCTACGTTGGCGCACTAAGGGTCCACAATTCCAGGATGTGTAAAGGCGTTTCCTCCTCTAGGGAGCAAAACCGGCAGGCACATCCTTGAGTTGCTTAGTCCCAGGATGGACATGTGCTTTTTAAGACAACAGTGTTTAGTCAGGGCTAGAATGCACAATTTATTTTTACCTAATCCCAGGGCTTCCGAAGCGGATTTACAATCGAAAGCCCGGATTAAGATTTTAGAATGTTTTAAGCCTGGTTTATCAGACCAGATCTTAAGTGATTTATTATGATAAAGAGTTTCCAGGGTCAATCGGCTTTTTGAGATTCCACAAAATGGATTCGGTCCAAATTGCGTACTGTTTGAGCCCTCCCGTGCGAGCTTGTCGGCAGTTTCATTGCCTACAACACCCGCGTGCCCCGGAACCCATCTTAAAACGATCTTGATGATACCTCTCAGGGCGTTCAGACAGTTCACGCAGCCTCCAACTAGTTTAGTTTACGACGGGCTGTTTTCCGCAACTACACGTCTATGCGCGTATTTTACGTGTGGGTAGGAGTAGGAATAATGTGATTATTCGAGCCGTGAGATCTCCCCGAAGAAGTCCTTTGATGTTGCATGCAACTTCGGGGAGTGATCTCGGCGTGCCGAGATGTTTAGCCCTGTACGTAGTGACCTCCGGACATTTCAGTAGCACGTGGGCCGCCGTTTCTTGCTCCCCCATACATGCCCTGCACATGGGACTATCTGTAACACCTATAGTAAATAAATGTTTGTTAAAGGTGCCGTGTCCTGTGATAGCACTTGTTACTATCCTGATCTGCGGCTTGTTCAGTCTCATTAGAAATTTGGTTAAACAACTGTTTATTTCAGGCAGGGCCTCCCTAGCTTGTCTACAGTCAAGTCTGCTAGATTTTTCCAAAGCTGAGCGTGTTGATTAGTGAAGTGTCTACGTACCAGTGAACGAACGTTACCAAAGGGGATTGGTATGATTGGTTCCGGCCCTATAGTGGCTAAAGCCGATCCTCTTCTGGCCAGTTCGTCTGCTGCAATGTTTCCTCTGAATCCACTGTGTCCCTTTATCCATTGCAGAGTCACATTGTTGTTTTTACATACCTCATTTAATCGTTGATGGCATTCATATATTAGTCCCGAGTTCATCACATTGCAACTCAGAGCTTGTAGTACCGCCCTACTGTCGATCAGTATTCTGATGGGGAAGTCATTAACCTTCCTAGCATCTATTGCTATGGCCGCTTGAATGATACCCATACATTCCGCCTGAAAGTCTGTGTTATAGGTACCAGGTAGGCGGTGTGCATATGTGGATATTGAAATCTTCAGAGAAAGTTCCAGATGCTACACCTTCATTTGTTTTAGAACCATCGGTGAAAACTCTAAGCTCTTATGAGCTTAATCCTTCCGGCTGGCTGGTTTCATTTAATTATATCTTGTACTTCTTATCGAATACACATTGTTTGGGGATCTTATCATATTTGGCTTGTAAGATAGGAATTTTTGAGTGAATTCTATCAATTATGGCTGTATGAGGGACACTATTTTTACTCCATAGACTACTCTTACTACTCTTGGTGTATGTATAGATGAAGAGGGGTTAGCTCCTGCATCGTTTCTAAGACTGCGGTTGGCGTAGTCCTTATGCAGCCTGTGGCAGCCATGCATGCCAGTCTCTAGTAACGCTGAAGATTCTTTATAGTGGTGGCTTCATTTGTATGTGATCATGGGCCAAATTACAGTTTTGTACAGCCACAGTATGATTTTTGGCGTCAGACCCCATCTTTTGCCAATCGTGTTTCTGGATTGCCAGAAAGTTATACTAGCTTTGTTGATTTTGTTTTATATGTGTTTCTTCCAGTTAAGTTTGCTGTCCAAGGTAAGATCTAAATATTTTACCTCAGAGGATAGCTGGAGTTTTGTGGTGAAAAGACTTGGGCGCTGATAGTTATTCAGCATTCGTTTTTGTGTGACCATTACTAGAACCTTTTTATTTGGATTTACGGTTAAGTCGTCTCTCCACTATATGGAGAGCCGCTTGGGTCAGGTCGCACACTATGCTTTCTGTCTTTCCAGAGACCAGTATTATCAGGTCATCAGCATAACCTACTGTGTAGAAGTGAATTGGCATTTAATTTGCTGATGAGTTCATTAATGATCATATTCCACAGAAGAGGTGAAAGAACCGGTCAATATACGGTCAATCAGTGCCGGTTTCAACTTTATGTCTATCTACTGAGTGCACCTTTTATGCTGGAGAAGATCATTCTGTCAAAAGCACCTTCTATACCTATAAAGGAACCTAGACATACTTCTTTGTTTTGGATGGTCTCTTCTATCTTTATTATTACCTGATGAAGTGCCGATTCTGTTGATTTGCCTAGACTGTAGTCGTGTTGCTTGTCGTGTAGCGGTAAGTTCATTAGCGCCGACCCCCTTAATTCCCTTTCACACATCCTCTCCATCGTCTTTAGGAGAAAGGATATGAGGCTAATGGGTCTGTAGGATTTAGGATCTGTGTAGTCGCTCTTACCTGGTTTGGGTATCAATGTGACTTTCACTTCCCTCTATCCCCTAACAAATTTAAGAGCCAGACAGGCTCTCATTACAGCAATAAGTCTGACTATTAGGTTTTTACCCCCCCCCCCCCCTGTAGGGGTGCCGGGAATATGCCGTCAGGTCCTGCCGCTTTACAGGGGAGGAAACTGTGAATGGCCAAATGGATTTTGTCCATCGTTACCACTCCCTGTGCTAAATTCCAATCTTCTACTGTTGGTGTCAGTATATCGTCATGCCGGTTTGCCTCCTGAGTTACGCAGCCACCTGGGAAGTGCGTTTTAATTAGGATGCGTTGGGCTTCATCCGGCGACGTTAAGTAGCTACCGTCGAGTTTCTTTAGAGAGATGGATGAACAGAACACGCCGGGGTGTTCTGTTTAGCTAGGATATTCCTTATCCTATTCGCTTGTTCGTAGGTTTCTATGTTGCCACAGAATTTACGCCACGCTGTCGAGCGTCGATACCTGATACATTTATTGTATTTGGACTTAGCTTTCTTGTATAGTAGCCAGTCTTCATCCATTGAAGTATTTGTGACCCTATTTAGGACTTTTCCTACCTTCTTACGTTTTCTATCTAGTTCTTTACCTCACCACAGTTGCTTTACCTCAGCATGCTTGGTGGAGTGATTTCTGGACATGATTCATGGTAGCTGTCCATCATGGCTTTAGTAACAGCTGCTACCTGTTCTTCTAGGAGTGACTTACGACAGTTCAGGCAGTCTCCAACTAGCTTCGAGTTTACCAATTTCATCTCAGCGCTAGCAGTGCTGCTTGACTAAAAGAGTTTATATTGATTATATTATGGTTAACATAAGAGTTTTTACAGATTGATTTCCGGACACTGAAGTATAGCGAAAATTTCTGCCTGGAAGATAGAGGTAAATCTACCCAAATTCATACTAAGTTTGAATTTGGGGCGTTCCCCAAAAATTCCAAAGCCTACGATGAGGGCCATTTTTGGCCCATCGATATACCATATAAGGCTACCGATCTCACAGATGACCTGTCCATTCAACCAGTCTTCTTTGGAGGGTTGTTCCACTGTACACGTTTTGTTAAAAATATACAGTGTACACATGATATCTGAGATCATGCATAAGACTGGTGTTTCCTTAACTGTGTCAAGCATGGATCTCAATCTATAGGAAAGCAAGTTCAAACCGCCCTGAGCGTTAATCCTATACAAACTAGCCCTCGTCTCCTTGTCTAAGAAAAGATCAAGGGGCATTAGGCCTAGAAGTGCATTAAGAGCCGCTCCAGGCGATGATCGCATCGCTCCAGTTGCCGTTAAGCAGGCAGTTCTTTGTAGACTATTTAGTCTGTCCGCAGTCGTCTTTTGGTTGGCCTTATTACACCAGACAGTGGAGGCGTAGGTAAGAATCGGCCTCATTATACTGTACAGCCATAGGATCACACTAGGACGCAAGCCCCAGTTGTTCCCGACCTGCTGCAAGTACCTAAAGCAATTTTTGCCTTATGAGATACATTGCTAAGGTGAAAGTTCCACGTAAGCTTTTGGTCGATTGTTACGCCCAAGTACTTAATTTCAGTGGAGTATGGTACTTCTTTAAGTTTTAGTGTGACTAATTTGTCGAACCGTCTCTTTTTGGTAAAGGGTATTTATAACAGTTTTATCAAAATTAACTGATAGACTGTTATCTCTGCACCAGTTTATGGTGTTTAGGGCTCTTAGTATGATTAATGATAAATTACTTTGGCAAAAGCCCCTCGCAATGATCACAAGGTCAACAGCATAACGTCTGCCATCTGCCAAAGGTCTGCCATCTTGTACAATAATTGGTCAACCACAAAAGTCCAAAGGCGACGTGACAAAACACCTCATTGTGGACAGCCGCCTGTAGTTGCAACCTCATTCGAAGTTTGAAACAGCTCTATTTTTGCCTTTCTGTTTAAAAGCATCGACTTCACCCACCTGGTGGTTGTGGGGTCAACATTTGTAGATGTCAGGCCCCCAACCAGCAGTGATGTAGGGCTACTGTCGAAGGCGCCCTAAATGTCTAGAAAGGCACAAAGAGCTATTATTTCTTTGTCCTCCAGCGCTTTTTCGACCCTGTCAATAACACTGATCAGGACTATTTCCGTAATTTAGCTCTGCGGTAAGCATGCAAGTGTATAGGTCAAGAAACTAGAGCTACATCCCTAATATATCTATCTATAACCTTTTCCAATGTCTTAAGAAGAAAGGAAGAAAGGCTTATAGGTCTAAAGGACTTTGGTAAAGCGTATTCCTATCTACCAGCCTTAGGTATAAATAGAATTTTGACAATTGTCCATCGTACTGGAATATATCCCCATGCAAAACTTGGTCTGAAGATTTTCACCAGATAAGGACGAAGGATAGCGATACCCCTCTGAAGATGGATGGGCATTATTCCATCCTCCCCACTTGTCTTATATGGTTTAATTGAGTCAACAGCCCATTGCACCAGGTTTGGCCTTATTATCTTTGCAGCTTTACACCAGTCCTCATTAGAAGGCCTTTGTAGGGCTCTGAAAGAGTTCGAGGCCAGAGTCTTATGTGACCCTTGGAAATGGGTTGAAGCTAGTAGCTCCAGTGTTCTCGTTTCACTATTAGTGAAGTAACCAACGGATTAGTAAGCTGAAGTGGCAATGGGCCGACCATATAGCTCGAAGAACCGACAACCGATGGGAAAAAAGGTTCTCGAGTGGAAGCCTCGTACCGGCGGACGAAGTGTAGGGCGTCCCCCCACTAGATGGAGTGACGACCTGGTAAAATATGCAGGAAGTCGATAGATGCAGGTGGCTCAGGACCATGCTTTGTGGCATTCCTTGGGGGAGGCCTATGTTCAGCAGTGGACTTGTGAAGGGCTGTAATGATGATGATGATTAGTGAAGTTACCATCAGGTTTTTTAAAAAGCCCGATCTGATTATATTTATTATCCGATTCTCCTTTAGCTTAATGTTCCACCAAGGAACTTTTCGTGTTGAGGTCTTGATTTTGACGGGACAACTGTCCTCGAAGGCTTCACGGATACCTAAGGTTAGCGTCTCCGCCGCTAACTCCAGGCCTTCAATCGTTTTTATGCTTTTAGGAAATGTTTCCAAATTACTCTTTAGGCTATGTCTGTAGACATTCCAGGAGCGAACAATGTTCATTTCCAACAAAAGACATGGGAATACAAGTTTTAAAACATTCATAAAATGTATAAACTTTGAACAAATACTTGGGCCATAACATGTAACTCCATTTTTAGATGACCAAATAAAATCAATATACAAATTACACTATTTTGGAAAGGTGAATATAAAATATTACTTAAACATTTACCCTGTACATGGTGCCAGAGCACCGCTCGTCGTCTTCCTCAGAGTCCACTACAATGACTCCTTCGTCGTCTTGATCACACCGCGATGACGTCGGCACTTGGTACTCTACTTCTACAGATCTTTCAAAGCCCTGAATAACCAAAACATAAATGATTTTAAATTATTTTAATTAATTTTAAGAAAAGTCTCGAGTGACAACCTCGTAGTAGTTAAGCTCTTACTTATATAATTTTTGAAGTTGTTAAAAAGTTTGCCTCATTTTATTCAGCCTAATTAATGACAACATTTGGTGATGAAAGGATAATTTTATGCATTTTTGATAAAATAAATAATATCTCGTATTTTTAAGATCCTTAAACAGCAAAATAGGGTTAATAAGTGAAAAATCTTAAATAGATTGTACACTACTCTTTCAAAATAAGCATGGCTTATAATTTTCTTTACATAACGAATTATAATATGTGTATACACAGATCACGGTTAAAATAAATTAATCGCCTTACCTGTACACGCGTCCTCTTTGCTGTGACGGGCCTCGCTTGCAGGCGTCGCTTCGGTGGTCGTGCGTCGGGCGGCGCGTTGGACGTGCTGACTCCGGGTGGAGCGTTCGAAGTGCTGACGCCGGGTGGAGCGTTCGAAGTGCTGACGCCGGGGACCGCTTGCGACGTACTGACACCCGGTGCAACATGGGAAGTGCTAACTCCCGGCATCGCGTGGGTTGTGCTGACGCCCGGTGCAGTGTGAGACGTGCTCACGCCGCTTGACGCTTGATTGCCGACCGCCGAAGTTGGTGTTGCGCTTGTTGCACCTAAGTGGGTTTATTAAGCGTTTATTAGTTTATTAAGTGCAAGGCAACTAGCGTATTTAACATCTAAGTGACTTAAGATTATGTTGTATCTTCATTATAAAAGTTAGTAATGTTGAGGCCCTAAGAGTGGTTGAAATGCTTAAATTCTTGGATATTTAAGTAAAAATATCACAACAACTGTTAACTTAATCCATAAATATAAAAGTAAGAGTACAGAATGACTGATAAACATTTGATAAATGTTTTAGTTGAATTAAATTGTAATTTTGGCAACCCCTATAAAATATTTATTTCTGGTGAATGTTCCTGAAAAAGTATGACAAATGAGAATGAGGTATGCATAATGCATATGATATGACAGCACAAGCCAGATAGGATTGAAGTCTGTTTTTCTGCCGACTTCCAAAAAGGAGACGGTACTCAATTCGGGTGTATGTTTTTTTTTTTTTTTATGTGTGTTACCTCATTACTTTGTACTGGGCAAACCGATTTCGATGATTCTTTTTTTATATGAAAGCTGATAGTTCTCGTGTGGTCCCATATGAATTTGATGAAGGTCAGACCAATGGTTATTGAGTTATTCCTAAATAACCTATATTGAAGTCGCCTATATTGAAGTCGGCTGTACAAAATTTTTAATTTTAAATTATTTAGTTATAACTTCTACTATATAATGATATAATATATTATGCAATAAACTATCAGAATACTTTTGGAGCAGAGGCGGTGCAGCAGTGCACACGTGGATTGCGTAAAAAAAAAGTTGCATCCCTACTGCAGGAGTTGTTAGCCAGTGACAACATTTTGAATGTTATATCTGCAAGAGTTGTAACCGCTTTCTGCATTTGAGCATTGAGCATTTCATCTCAGAGTCCTAATCGCCTCAGGTTAAAAGTAAAAAAAATAACTTATACAACTTTTTTTATCAGCCTTGTATAATCCACTGCTGGATACATACATTTTCAATACATGAATGAAATTAACCTCTAGCATAGACATGCGCGCCGACCAAGAATTTGGCGGCGGCGGCGCGCCGACCCATTGTGGTCGGCGTGGCGACGCCGCGCCGGCGTGGCCGTATTTTTTTTCTTAAATTTTTTAATAAACATTTATGTAACAAGTGTAACATAGACCTGGATAAGAATTCAAATTTAATTTCTCAAAATAAAAACAAACCAAACAAGTTCTAATTAATTATATGTACCTTATAATTTGTGCAAAAACGAAAACGCATTTCTTTTTCGTTTTTTGCACAAATTATAGGAAATTAAAATTGTGTTTATTGCACAATGTATAATTATCATGAATAAAAATAATTTTATTAACGCGTACTGGGCTTAGTCTAGTTCTTTTAGCAGTCACAGTTAGTCCCTCTATAGAAAAAACGCGCTCATTTGGCGTGCTAGCAGCAAATGTTTTAGTTTTAGTAGACTGTAAAAATTTAATTTGTTTTATTTCCGCCGCTCGCTTCAATTCCGGTAAGCGATACCGAAAGATTTTTACAATATTTTAACATTTCTTATTGATTTTTGAATTTTTAAATAATTGCACGGTTTCATTGAGCCCGCGCCCCCGCCCGCGGGAGATCCGATCGGATCTCGGCGCGCCGATCGGATCTGTTGGCGCGGCACGGGCAGGGCGCGGCGTGGCGCGGCGCGCATATCTACTCTAGCAATAATAAGATGATTCCTACTATGCTATTTCTACATTCTACGCATTCTACATCATCCTGGAATCTCTAAGGCCATAAACTTTTACATGATAAAGATGGCTAAACGAATGATTAACAATAATGAATGAACAAATGAAATAATGAGTGTTGCGCGTGTGTTCCAACGCGTGTCAGACGTGACGTGGTAAGCTAACCTGAGTGTGGCGTGGCGGGCGTGGCCGGCGCGGCGACTGCGGCGGCGCTGGTGGCCCCGGCCGCGGCGCCCGCACTGGCGCCCGACGCTCCCCCCGCGCCTCCCGCACCGCCCGCACCGCCAGAGCTCGCGCCACTCGGCTGCTCGATGCGAGGCATCACTAGCGCGACCGCCTGAACAACAATCAACCTCATTACATGTTAATATAACTATCCCATTATACACTATTACAACTTTAGTAAATGCTATTAAACAGAAAAAATGTTTGGAATGGTTTTTTTTTTCGAATTTGATGCCAGATGAAGGAAGGATTAAGGTGGGGACACGACCGGGAGTGAGCTACACTCAGTGCAATATCATGGGAAAAGAGGCTTAGGTGGAGGGTCCCTTATGGTATATAGGTATTTGTATGGGGCAACGTACGGAACTGCACGTCATTGAGAATGGCTCACTAACAACGACAACATATTATGTAACTGAAATTTTGGCCGAAATTAAAAAACAAGAAAGATTCAAATCAACCGTTACCGTTACAGCCTACTAAAGTCCACTGCTGAACATAGGCGTCCCCCATAGATTTTTCAAGATATTTGCCATAGTTGCCACGCATGGCAAGCGGGTAGGCAACCGTATTTTTTTATATTTAGTCGTTATTAGGAAAACGCTGTGCTGTCCATCTCTTTATTTATTTCTCTCTGTCGCCTCTTACGACACCCACGGGATGATAAGGGATAGTGTAAGAATATCCACTATCCCTTATCATCCCGTGGGTGCGGCCGAGTTGCAAATGATGGTTACTTTAATGAACTGGTCATTGAAAGAAATGGGTATGAAAATGAACGCAAGTAAGACGAAAGTGATGGTTTTTGAAAGAGAAGAAAGTAAAACGTTATGTGAAATAAGAATAGAAGGGGAGTTGATTGAGCAAGTGGATGAGTTTGTATATTTGGGATGTTTATTTAGCAGGGATGGTAGATATGATAAGGATATAGAACGACGAGTGAACACGCTATTATGAGGAGTCAAAATGTGTCAAATAAGGCACGTATGGCAATTCATAATGCTGTGTTAGTCCCTACTTTAATGTATGGTAAAGAAAGTTGGGTCTGGCAGGAGAAGCATAAGAGTAGAATAAATGCTGTAGAAATGCGGTCCTTAAGGAGTATGCTAGGGCTGAATCTGAATGACAGGGTGAGAAATAGTGTGATAAGAGAAAAGTGTGGTTTGCAAGATGACGTTGTGACAAGGATTAAGAAAGGAATGCTTCGGTGGTTTGGTCATGTAGGAAGAATGAACGAGGAAAGAGTGACAAAGCAAAGGAGACAGTCGTTTTTGGGCCCACTAGAAATTTTCGCGGACAGCAATGGTATTATATAAAAAAAAAGATAGCAATTTATTATTGTAAATAGCATAAAGATTTTATGAAAATCTTAATCTATAAATGCTGATTGTAACTACAACTTTGTTTTACACTATTATTTATTGAACAGTGCATTATTTTAACTTATAATACCGGTGAAAACTAATAGACAATAGCTTTTAGTTTGTTTTTAGGTTATAGTAAGATACATATTTTATTTGCTAATTACTCAGTATTCCCATTAGATACGGTAAAACTAATATTACTATTTTAATCTATAGATTATAATAAATACATGACATGCACTTCATTAACTTTCCCTAAAATTTGTGGTGTAGTGGCGGGTAAGAATACTCACTAACCCGTATCTTCCCGTGGGTGTCGTAAAAGGCGACAGAGGGAAACTGAGGCGGAGGATGGGCAGCAGCATCTTTCTTATAACAGCAAAACAACAATAAAAAACTGCGGTTGCCAACCCGCTCGCCAAGCGTGGCCTAGTCCCCGGCGGCCCCGCTATTCCTGGCTACGGTGGCGCCCATGGTAACGGCGGGGCAGGGGGTGCTAAGAATCTCCGGTGGAGGTTCGGTTGCCACCTACGACGACTCGACCTGGCAACATATAACGCACGCACCCTGAGGACTGACGAGAAGATCCTGGAGCTGGAAGAAGAGATAGACAAGTTGCGCTGGAATGTCATAGGATTATCCGAAGTCCGAAGAAAGGGGGAGGACACGGTAATCCTCCAATTCGGCAATTTGTTCTATCACCGGGAGGGCGACCATCTGTCCCAAGGAGGTGTCGGATTTATCGTCCACAAGTCTCTCGTTAACAACGTTGTAAAGTTTGGGAGTGTGTCGACGAGGGTTACGTACCTTATACTCAGAATCACCAAACGGTATTCGCTGAAGGTCATACAGGTTTACGCACCAACCTCGGCACACCCCGATGAGGAGGTGGAGGAAATGTATGAGGATATCTCTAAAGCCATGCATTCCTCCAAAACCCACTATACGGTGTTAATGGGAGGCTTCAACGCAAAACTAGGCACAAGAGAGAACGGTGAGCTGAAAGTAGGGAATTTTGGAATAGGGCAACGGAACCCAAGGGGCCAGCAGCTGGCCGACTTCATGGAGAAAGAGGGACTCTTTATGATGAACTCTTTCTTCCAGAAGCGGCCCCACAAGAAGTGGACCTGGTCGAGCCCCGACGGTTCGACAAAAAATGAGATTGACTTCATTATGACGACCAGACGATAACTGTTCAGTGATGTCTCAGTGATCGCAAGGGTGAAAACCGGCAGCGATCACCGAATGGTGAGAGGCACACTGAACCTACACGTTAAATTGGAGAGGTCACGTCTAATGAAGTCAACGCTCCGTTCCCCTCGTGCTCTAATCCAAAGTCCCGAAACCTTTCAGCTCAAGCTACAAAACCGTTTTCAGGGCCTAGAAGATTGCAATGCAGTGGACGATATGAATGACAAGCTCGTGGAAACTGTCCATGCGGTCGGAGCTAAGTTTTGCAAGACCCGCCGCAGAAGAACTCAAAAACTCTCCGATCACACTCTTAATCTCATGGCTGTTAGACGGGATATGAGGCTACATTCTTCAACAGATTTGACAGCATACAGGCAACTGAACAGACAGATCTCCAAATGCATGCGGCGGGACTTACGCAACTTTAATACTGCTCGTATTAAAGAAGCGATCGAGCGGAACCAGGGCTCCAAAGTCTTTGCTAGAGATCTGTCTGCCAGAAAGAGCCAACTGTCGAAGCTGAATACCGAGTGTGGCAGCGTCGTTTCCGGGACACCTGAGATTTTGAGTGAGATTGAGAGATTCTATGGGCAGCTGTACACATCATCGTTGGAGCCACACGTAAGTGTGAGTAACGATCCAAGAGCGAGTCTTATCCGACACTATTCCGATGATATCCCGGACGTCAGTCTGAGCGAGATTAGAATGGCTCTCCAGCACCTTAAAAACGGCAAGGCCCCAGACGAGGATGGAATTACAGCAGAGCTTCTGAAAGCGGGTGGAAAAACGGTACTTGAAGTCCTTCAGAAGCTCTTTAATTCCATCCTCCATGGTGGCACTACACCGGAGGCGTGGAGCAGAAGTGCGGTGGTTTATTCTTCAAGAAAGGTGACAACGCTCTCTTGAAGAACTACAGACCGATTTCCCTTCTGAGCCGCGTCTACGTGCTGTTTGCGAGAGTCATTACGAATCGTCTCGCGCGCAGACTTGATGACTTCCAGCCTCCCGAACAAGCCGGTTTCCGAAAGGGCTTTAGCACCATAGACCACATACATTTGTATATACAATTGTACAGAAGTCCGAGGAGTACAATTTGCCACTATGCCTGGCGTATGTGGACTATGAGAAAGCCTTTGATTCCGTCGAAATTTGGGCGGTGCTGGTCCCTTCAGCGATGCCAAGTTGACTGTCGGTATATCGAAGTGCTGAAGTGCTTGTACAGTAGAGCTACGATGGCTATCCGAGTACAGAACCAGAGTACGAAACCTATCCAATTGCAGAGAGGTGTCAGACAGGGTGACTTGATATCCCCGAAACTCTTCACCGCTGCATTGGAAGACGTTTCAAGCTTCTGGACTGGAAAGGATACGGTATTAACATCAATGGTAAGTACATCACTCACCTTCTATTTGCCGACGACATAGTCCTTATAGCAGAATCGCTGGAGGAGACACTATTGAAGTCATTGAGCACTATGCTCAATGACCTCAATAGTGTTTCCCAACGGATAGGTTTTTTTTTATTATAGGATAATGGTGAAAAACGAGCACACAGTCCACATGATGGTAAGTGGTTGCTGCGGCCCATAGACATCTACATCTATCCTCTGTTACAGATCAAAATGCAGATGCGTTTTCACCCGTGAGGACTAGGATGGAATGCCTCATTTCCAGTAAAAAGGGCCTCCGGCCACCTGCACTCACCAAACAAAACGCAGAGGTAAACCTCTACTTCACGCTGGTATTCTGTGAGGTCGTGGTACCACCCCGGTTCGAGCCAGCCCATACATGCGACAGCAAAAGCTGCCGCCTGGCTCTACCACTGTTAAAACTTAATCTTAAGATAAACATGGACAAAACAAAGATCATGTTTAATGTCTATGTCACACCTATGCTGGTAGATGTTGGGGACACTAAGCTCGAAGTTGGTAACGAGTATGTTTACCTGGAACAAATAGTCCGACTAGGTAAGTCCAACTTCGACCGTGAGGTCAATCGGCGGATTCAACTCGGTTGGGCAGCGTTCGGGAAATTACGGCACATCTTCTCGTCAGGTATATCTCAAAACTTGAAAAAAAGACTGTACAACCAGTGCGTGTTGCCAGTGATGACTTATGGTACTGAGACGTGATCCTTCACTGCTGACCGGATGAGGAAGCTCAAGATCGCTCAGCGAGCTATGGAGAGGGCTATGCTCGGAGTTTCTCTGCGTGATAAACTTAGAAATTAGGATATTCACAGTAGAACCAGAGTGACCAACTTAGCCCAACGGATTAGTAAGCTGAAGTGGCAAGGGGCCGGCCATATAGCTCGAAGAACCGACAACCGTTGGGGAAAAAAAGGTTCTCGAGTGGCAGCCTCGTACCGGCGGACGAAGTGTAGGGCGTCCCCCCACTAGATGGAGTGACGACCTGGTAAGATATGCAGGAAGTCGATGGATGCAGGTGGCTCAGAACCGTGCTTTGTGGCATTCTATGCCTATGTTCAGCAGTGGACTTGTGAAGGGCTGTAATGATGATGATGATGAAAATTTGTGGTGGGCCCATTCTCCATACAAAAAGAAACTGTCTCCTTTATCTTGCAGAAGTGAACGTCATGGTCGGGAAGGGACGCCCTAGACGAAGGTTTATCGACCAAATCAGCGATACATTAAAAATGGGCCAGATTAGGAGCACCCTTAACCGACGAGCGTGTATGCGTAGATATATGAATGTAAAGGAGGCGAGAGAGGTGTGTCAGGATCGCGTCAAATGTAAGTCCGTAGTTTCTGCCTACCCCTCTGGGTGACAGGCGTGAGTGTTTGTATTGTACCACTACATGTTAAATCCAAATTAATTAACTTAATTGTCACAAATATGCATGAGATTTTTTATACACAACTAGCGACCCACCCCGGCTTGGCACGGGTGATTTCTGGATTTCGACAATACCGCCACATACCGGGTCCAATTGTGAATCGTTTAGATCATCTAGGGACCCACTCAAACACACAAAAAAATTCATCCAAATCTCACTCACCAGGCATACGTTGTTCTGCCCTTTCCGACGACCCTTCCTATAAAAATCCTTAAATTCGCAATAAAAAATTTTGAGGGTCATTTATCGGGATAAAAACTATCCTATCTCTCAAGTTGGACCAAACTGCACACTGACCAAAAATTTCATTGAAATCAGTTCAGTAGTTTAGGAGTCCATCGCGGACAAACAACGTGACACGTACTTTTTATATATAAAGATATTTACTTTGTAATCCTCTTTTGTCCATGAGCTATGAGTATATAAAGATATAATAATTAATATGAGATCTTTTTTATAATTACAAAAAAGTTACATACAACCATGAAACAAAGAAATTTATATATAAAATCAGCTTTGCAAAGAAATTTATATATAAAATCAGCTTTGAGAAACAGACCGTCGAAATATTTTAATCGTCAAATATTAGAGTAATGTCGAAACATACCTGTTGTGGTGGTTGGGAATGTGAAGAAGATTGTGCAGTGTTATCATTAGATCCAGAGCTGCCCATACCAGCTTCACTCGTATCCATGTCCTAACAGAAAAAAATATATACTTCTAGCCATGTTATATTAACCTGCCTTCTAGATTATCTGTTTGATACAAATTTTATGATTGATTTGAACTAACGTCCCGATGAGTTGGAAACTTGTAACTTTAAACATAGCTCAGAACTGGATCACATACAAACAGACAAATAGAGAAGAAGCCTAAGAAGAAGTTAATAAATAATAATAAAATGAAATAATTTGTAAATATTTATTAAATTATTACTAGGTTTATATAACAAACTAAAAGGTATAAAATAATTTCTCCAAGCCTCACACTGATTCCTTACCTCATACGTATGGTCATGAAAATATGTGATTGTATATTTTTAATATCTATAAAAATACTTGTAAGATTCAAAACGAAAAATGTGGAATGCATGCAATAATTAGTATGGAGTAGCTGTTGAGAAAACTCACACAACAGTTTATATGTGACTACTACCAATGCATCAATTATTATCTATTACATACACCCCACGTTTTTTGTTTAAATTTTTCATACTATTGAAAATATACATTCACAAGTTTTCAATCTGTATGGCGAATATTAAATGGGGCTTAAGAGAATTTAATTTATACTTTTAGCCTATTTAAAAAATGTGAGATATTAAGAAAATATATTTTAAAAGATAAGTAGTATATAAGCATTCTTTTTTTAAATTTAAAAATAAATTACCGTAAACAAAAACAATACGACCATAGATAAATAACACGTACTTGCGTCGACTCAGGGGGAGCGGAAGATGCTGAAGAAGCTGATGTGGCAGCAGATGCTGTAGTAGCTGATGTAGCAGCAGCGGTAACTGAAGCTGCTGACGCTGCAAGTGCAGCACGTGGTAAAGGACGAGAGGAAGACGCTGGCATGTATTCAGTTGTGTGCGCGTCGTGAGGTGCAGTAGGGCCAACCTGCGCCATTGGTCGGATCGATGCCAATGGAGTCTCGCCACCGCGGCGACTTGCTGTCACACTTTGTTGTGATACACCTGTTTTAGTTAAAATTGTAGGTAGTAGTAACAGAACAATTGTATGCATGCACTTCATATTTTATAAATGAGTTCAATGCAATTTTTTAATTTTATTTAACCTTTATTTTTAATTAAAAAAATGATTTGTGCAATAGTTTGTGTCTATCAAATTAAAAAATCATATAATTTCTTTCAATTATTTTAATATTATGAGATGCAAAAGAAGCTTACTTTTTCAGTTATGTATAAATATCATATAGTTGAATATATTACAAATTAAAATAATCTTACCAGCCATAGGTTTTATATTAGCCGTAGGTGGATCAGTGGTTGTTTTTTCCGCAGTGGTCTGCTGTTTACCCACCGACGTTTGATTAGATAATTGTCGCTGAAGCATATTCACTTTTTGAAGAAGAGCTTCCACTTCCCTTGTCTTTTCCGCTTGTGCCTCGCCACGTTCTTTCTCCAGTCGAGATAGTCGACCTTCATATTGAGATTTTATCAAAGCTAATCTCACATCTTGCTCATCCCGCGTGCTTTGTTCAATAGCTCCAATTTTACTACGTGATTCATCTAATTCTCGACTTAATGTATTTTTCATTTCGGTCAATTGAACAATTTTACTCTTTGCTTGTTTCAAAACTTGTTTTGCTTTTTCTTCTTTATCTAAATTAGCTGTTCTTAATGACTCCA
Organism: Parnassius glacialis; assembly: GCA_033319125.1. Classification (NCBI taxonomy): domain Eukaryota; kingdom Metazoa; phylum Arthropoda; class Insecta; order Lepidoptera; family Papilionidae; genus Parnassius; species Parnassius glacialis. The sequence continues at coordinate 25,272,848 of JAVANC010000018.1, forward strand.
GCTCTTGTTTCAGTTTCTCGTTATTTGTCTTTTCTGATTCCAATAGACTTTGAAGTTCACTAAGTTGATCTTCCAGTTTCTTAGAACTTTCAGCCAATGCTGCTCCCGCCACGGCCGCTTCGCCTTCACTTTTCTTTTTGTCTTCATCAACTGTTTTCACAAGTTCCTCATACTGACCTTTGTATTTCTTTGCTATTTTTCGTATTTGCATTTCCTTATTTCTTATATCACTTAATGAGGCATCTTTACTGCTTAATTCTTCAGTTAATTTTGCATTTGTTTCTAAAAGAGAACTATTTTCTGCTCTCAATTTAGTTAATTCTTCTGTTAGCCTTGACATATCATCCTTAAGAGTCTGTAGCTCCTCGTTTAGTTTCTTATTATCCTCCACTACAGCATTTTGTTGTCGAGACAATAATGTATACTGTTCTTCTAACTTAGATTTTTCTAATTTAATGGCACTCAATTCTTCATTTACTTTCTTAAGTGATTCTTTTTCATTAGTCAACATTTTAGCAAGGGTTTCTCGCTCATTTTGCAGACGTTTCCAATCCTCAGGACTTGTTTTATTTGCACGCTCAACCAAAGCGTTTACTCTGGTTCTCCATCTAGCACAGTCAGATTTTAGAGACGTGTTTTCAGATTGTAGGGTTTCATTTTTAGATACCAAATCTGCAATCTTTTCTTGTAAAGGATTTAGTTGCTCTTCTAACGCTTTCACAGATGCCGTTAGCTCCTCTACACGAGCAGATAAACTGTCTCTTTCTTCTCTTAAAATTCTGTTACTATCCGTTAATGCATTGAGAGTCTCTACTTTTCTTAATATATCCGACTGCTTATTAATTGTTACAATGCTAACTTCAGATCTCTCTCTTTCAGCTGCAAGGGCCAATTTTGCTTCATCGAGTTGTTTCTCAGCAATTTCCAGCTGTGACCTCAGTCTCATAGTTTCTGCTTGTAAAATATCAAATTTCGCAATGGCAATGTCTTTTTCTTTTCTCAAAAACTTCAATATTTGGAAAAGCTGTTCGGAAGATTTACCGTCATCTTCACTAATAGATATATTTATATTTGAATCATTAGCTGATTCGTTAAGACTTTCGGACTGGGATCTTGATGCGTGTGAAACTGAAAGCTGTGTACCTAAGGCTTGAATTTGATCATGTAAAACGGAATTTTGGTCGTTTAGATCTTTCAGTCTTTGTAGAAGCTCTTCATTTTCACTTGTGAGGGTTTTTTGTCTGTCAATCCATGATGCTTTTTCAGCTTCTAACTTATCAATTGTGTTATTCTTTAATGCTACTAATTCGTTGAGTTGGTTTTGAACTTTCGATAATTCCTCCTTAACGCGAGTAAGAGTTTGAATGTCGGTTGAATGTAATATCATTTCATGGGTATATTTATCTTCAGCTTTCTGGACTGCTTCAGATAATTTAGTGACCTCAGATCGTGCACTTTCTAGATCCGTGCGACAAGTCTCTAAATTAGATAACGCCATATTCAATTCTTCTTTACAACTAGCTAATTCATTTTTCAAATTAGTATTGATATTAGAGTATTCACCATTATTTTGAAGTGATAGTTCTGCTTCCAATTCTGCACATTTATCTTCCATGGATTGTAATTTTTCGGTATATTCTGTAAGTTTCGCTTCAGTTTCTTTTTTATAAGTTTCATATTCTTTGTTTAGAGTCTTCATTTCCTTTTCTGCCCCTTCCGAAATATCACAATATTGTTTTATGTGCTCTTTGGCTATATTTAATTGTTCTATAAGAGATTTGACTTCACTCTCCCTGTCAGATAGTTTATTTTCTAATTCCTTTATTTTCTTGATTGCGTCAAGAGAACCATCGGTATTGGGCGCTAGAGCAGCTTTAAGTTTTTTCGCGAGTTCTTCATTTGCTTTATTTTTTTCAGTTAAGTCATTTCTAAGCTGAGTTATTTCCTTTCTCATCACATCTGCTGCATCTTTTTCTTCTTGCATTCTTTGCTTTGCAGTTTCTGTTTGACGCTCTAGATGTGCAGCTAACTCTCTAAATCTATCTTGTTCTTCTTGAAGTCTCCTTCTTAAAGCAGAGCATTCTCTTGTGGCTTCGTCTAATCTTGATTCTAATTTTGTACGATTTTCGGCTTCTACGCGTTCTAAACTAGCTTTAATAAGTTCCAAGTTTTTCAATAATAAAGACTGTCCTTGTCTTTCGCGATTTAATATCTCCTTTTCAGTTTGTACGCGTAGTTCTGCATCTTTAAGTAACTTACATTCCAATTTTAAATTCTCTAATTGAATCTCAGCTGCAGCTAATTTGCTTTGCGCATTTAATGCTTCATCCCTTAAGTGTTGCAAGGAAACTTCGTGCTTAGCAATAGTTGCGTTATATGCTTTATTCTTGTCTTCCAATGAACTTATTTGTTTTTTGTAAGTGGTGATATTTGTTTGTAATATTTTAAGTCTTTCATTATTATATTCCGAAGTTGATGCACATTTGCTATTAGCCGCTGTTAATTTAGCAATTTCTTGTCTCATATTATCAATTTGATCGAACAACATTCTCTCATTTGTTACTTTCTCTTCTTTGTAAGTTTTAAATTCTTCCTTTAAAAGTTCAAGTTGTTTTTCAGCTTCCTTATATTTAATTTCATAAGCTGATACATCAGATGCTAAAGTTTTGGAAGATTTATCTGGTAGTGTTTCCATTACACTTGAGTCACCTTTTTCTAAGTCAGAAGTGTCTAACATAGATGACATTTCATGTCTTCTTCCTTTCATGTGGTCATGATATAACTTTTTAAACATATCACGCTGTCTGATTAGACCATTTACCATTTTAGTCTGTCTTTCTTGTGCTTCAGTTAATTCTGATATGCGATGTTTTAAAGACTCGATCTTATTCTGCATTTCCCCGCTTTCAAACTGTTCTTTATGTCTCTCAAGTTCCTCCTGTTTATCAGTCAATTCGCGAACCATTCTTAGTAGCTTTTGGTTATTAGACTGTAGTTCTTGAATATCACTGAAAGTTACCAGTGTTTTCGATATAATACGTGACGAATTATGATCTGATGTACTAGATGTGTTATGAGATTCATCGTGGTCACCGTTTAACAAACCACCTCGGCTAAGTTCTATTTCTTTCAGTAAAAAGCAAACCTGCCTTCCTAGGTCAGCTAATTCTCCTTTTAATTTAGCATTCTCTCTACTATAATGATTGGCAATTTTAGAAGACTCGCTATAGTCATCTCTAAGTCTATTACATTCTATTAACAAGGAATCAATTTGTTGTGTTAACGCTGTATTGCTTTCTAGAGTTTCTTCATAATCAGCCTTTTGTTTTTGTAAGAGAGGTGCTTTTTCTTCTAATTCTTGTACAATAGTATTAATTGTTATGTTGAGTCGTCTATTTTCTTCTTTTTCTTGACTTAATTCTTCAGTAACTTTAACCAACTGTGAGTAGATTTGGGTCAGTGACATTCCAGATTTTAGTAACTTACTTGCTGTTGCTGCTGATGGTGCTAGATCACTAAGTGCCATATCTAGATTTTGTGATGCTGATGCTTTTAACAAATCATTAGCATGTTCTAATTCATTCTTTAAAGATGTTATTACCTCATTCTTCTTTTCCATTAACTCTTCATGATCTAATTCTGCTTGTTTATACTTTGTCTCTAATTCTCCATATTTCTCAGTAGCTTCATTTAAGAGTTTCTGTAATTCAGTTATTCCTTCAGTTAGCTCCGTTGTTTTCGCCTCAGCATCATCATGCATTGTCTTAAATAGATCAGCAAGTTTGGTTTTAGCGTCAAGTTCTTTTTTATAATTTTCAGACATTTTATTTTCTATTTCTCTCTGTTCCATCAATCTTTGTGTGAGATTTTCAGCACGACTATTAAGGTTTTTCTTTATTTCATTTAACTGGGCAATTGTTTCATTTGCAGCATTAAGTTCTTCTAATTTTTCAGATAGTTGTGTTTCTACACTTACTAATCGACTCGTGCTATTTAGTCTTTGTGTCTGTAATTCAGAAGTAAGTCTATTAACTTCATCAGTCAAACTAGATATCTGAGAGTTCAACAATGTTCTTTCTTGTTCTATACGTTTTTCTCGGTATTGCAAGGATAACTCTCTGCTTTGAATTTCATCATTTAAAGCTAAGGCTTCACATTTTGAATCAATAGCGGCGCGGAGTTGTTGTGACAGAGATGCTTCATTTGCAATTAACCTCTCTATTTCGGCATTACGACGTTCTAAAATACGAGTCAAGTCATTTCTTTCATCAACAGCAGCATCTCTTGCACTTTTAAGAGAAATAATTTCATTTTCCAATCGTACAATTTTATCATTTGCTTTAGTCAATTCTGCACTTAATGTTCCTACTTGCTTTTCAAGTTCTGCAACTGTTTCATCAGCGACAAGTAATTTTTTAGCTGTCTCTTCATACTTTGTTGTCAACTCTAGTATTGTAGCTTCTGATGATGCTATTTTATCACCTGTAATGACAAAACAAATATAATTTTAATAGTTTTACTAATCAAGCTTTCATATTGTTAACCACTTTGATCACATATGAGAAATTATTTTTATTATTGTAAATATTTGATATTTAAATTAATGTGTCAACTTCATAAATGAAATTAGTAAAAGATGCTAAATTATTATTATTATTAATGCATGGTAATAGGCATTAGGCAAGCAGCTTATAGCTGATATGCCTCTATCTGTGTTGGTGTTTTATATTAGTTCAAGTCCACACTAAGAAAACACTAAATTGAATTGTCTTTGCACCATTTGTCCAGTTTGTTTTTAAAACTAATCACAGAGGAATCATCTACAATGTCTTGAGGCAACTTCTTCCATATGTTTATGATTCTGTTGTTTAGTATGTGATGTCCCACATTAGTGTACGAGCGGGTATGAGCCAATCTCATATAATTAGGATGTCTAGCTTGGTGGATACTGCTGATGTTAAAAATAAACACATTTAACATTTGTTATTAAGTAAATATTTTATACTCTGACAAATATATTACGAGAAAATATATATCATAACAAAAAAACCATGAATAATTCTAATGCACATGAATTTAACTTATCCTTACGTACTGCGTCCTGGTGTGGGCAGGTTGGCATTCTTACTTAATACCTATGCTTGGAAAGGGTTTAAAGAGCAGGACTGAAATGGATGCTTCGAAAACTTTTGGTTATAACATTTTCAATTTTATTTTGCCTTTTATCTATTTCAGAACAGTCAATTCATGTGATATACACAAGAGCACTTCTTTACTATTATCAAATGACATCTCCAGTATTGGAGCTATGAATTCACCAAAAACTTAATAAAACTTATTATTTTCGTTGTATGTTATGTAATAACTGTAAATTTTATCCATCATCCTTCCAAATGAGGGGCGACTGATAAGTCTGCTGTTCTAAGACATTAAACGAAAGAAAAGTATGAGTATTTTAATTTTATTTTTCATTAATCCCACTGGTTCACATCTGGCAGATAATGCCTTCAAACAACCACAGAAATATATCTTTAGTTTGCCCTCAAAATGGCTTTTAACAGCCGCCTTCGTTTTATTGTCATTGACAAATCTACGACCACATAACTCCATGCCATGTATACATTATATTGCAAAAACAACATTCCGTGCATCTTCCCACGTCACTTACGCCTACGTTTTGTATAACTGAGTCCCGTGTCTGAGCCAATAAATTTAGATAAAATTGACTAGTAGTTCACTTTAGTAGTTAATCAATCAGCAAAACACCCGCACTATTCCACAAAACAGTCGCTATAAGCCTTGATGCCAAATTTTGAATCTTAAATGTTTTTGGCGGCATTTCCTTTTTTCATTCATAAGGATTCAGGGTCGTATTGGCGAAAACAGGTTTCATCCACGGTAACAATTCGATCGCAAATTTCGTCTAGACTGTCCGTGACTAACTCCGAAAGTCCATACTGGTGTCGAGTCGCTGCTGTTTGTTGAAAGGCGTTAGCATTTTTAAAACCTAACATGCAATTTTTCTCATATTAAAATGCTTGAGCATTAACTCTCCAACCCATTTTTTGCTAATTTGTAACTCTTTGGGTATCTGCCACAATTTTATTATTCGGTCGGCCAACATTAATTTTTCGACATTTTGAACATTTTCCTCTGCCACTTTAATCGCAGGATGCCCTGGGAGGGAATCTTCACAGCTCTGTCATCCTTGTCGAAATAAGCAAGCCCATTTTTTTACCATGGTATATGAAACTGCTGATTCCTGAAGGACTAATGACATGTATTCGAAAATTTCCTTGCGAGTTTTTTTTCATCTTTATGAAGTACTTTAATACAGCTGTTTAGGCCAAATCTTAACATTTAAAAACTTGCATTTCAAAACGCGCGTTTCGGTGCGCATCCGATGGTATTTAGGTCACCGCCTGCCCCCCATTCCCGCGCGCGTCTCCCCTCTGACGCTCGGTCGCCTGACGTGCCCGCGGCAGCCGTGTACGAATAGTCTGGAATAATTAATTGTCCGCGACGGCCGTGTCAGTCGTCTGGAAGTTACACTCGAAACGTTAGGTCGCGTTAAGACCGCCTCTGATTGCGTTGTCTTATTTCGTGTGTTTACGTGACAACGAGGCTTCCTTGAATTTTGAGTGATTAACTTAACTTCGAATGCCGTTAATTTACTTTTTTTTTTTTGCTTGTGAGGGATTTTAATATCGTACGAAGGAATTTTGCTTTGTCGGGTGGAACGCTAAAACTTTGTGACCCGTGAGAAGACCGCGTTCCTCTTCAATTATAGTTTTGTGCTAAGTGACGTTAGACTTGAGTTTAGATAAAAGTGAACGCCCACTGGAGTGATCGAACATTGTGGAGAAGAGCAGCGCATGTGGGTCTGCTGGCCGATTACATCGGTGACGTCAGGTTACATTTTACACGCCTATCTCACACCACTTACATACCACTTACTTGCCCTTGACGGTATCTTGTGGTCGACCCTACCTCTGGAACTCGGTAAGTTTGTGTTTGCTTATGCAGCCATTACATAATAATTATCCATAGGCCATTTGGGCCCGAACCCTCTGGTTGCCCGTCGAGTGTGCTACTGATGGGCCCTAGTACATTCGACTTCTGTTGGGGCAACTAAGGGCCATAACAACAGCATTGCATTAAATATTAATGAAATTTGACGAATCTGCAGAAATGATGACATTTGTTCTTTGGGAGAAAATTTGCTAATATCATAAATGCAAGAAGTGTCGCAATTATTGCTAACACAGTTAAGACAATGGATAAAATATACAGTATAATCTCAATATAATTGATAATTAATCTTATGGTTTTTATTTGTTTTGAGGTATCTCAACTTCCTGGGTTACGCACAAAATCACCTCTAAACTAATAGTCAAAATATACTCCAACAGCTCTCGTTTTTTTTTAATTTAATATCCTCTTGTATTTCTCAACCTTGACATTGGTAGAGAATAATCGGTTAGATGATGGAGCCATTTTTCTTTTAAAATTAAAAGATAATGGGTCATTGCTAAGTACCTCGAGCTAGACTTGTCAGCCATCCCTTATACATTGAAATCCACAACTAACCATGAACCAATAATTGCCTCATAGGATATTTTATGTTGTAGAAATGCTATTTGCCATAATTTTTATGGTTAGCAGGTAAATTAACAATCACAGTTTTTTTCATTTCCTGGTTCAATTGCCTCTGTTGCATCTTACCACACCTATGAGACGATATGGGATAGTAGATATTTTTATATTGCCACTACTTGGGTTCTTCTAAAAATATTATTTATATTTAAACAATATATTTAATTAACAAAGTATGAGAAATAACAAGGAGCAAGTTTCAGGGGAATTTGTTTTTTTTTTTAACTTAATTATAGCACAAAGTATGTAGGAATCTGTTTCCACCTACTGGAGAATATCTTTATGTTTGTTTTAGATACTAACTATTGAGAGGTTCTTTTCTTTTTTTACCACATCTTTTGATGGTGCCAAGAAAGAAAAAACTCTAAAGAGATTTTACAAAAAAAAGATAAGTTCAGCAAGTGGGACATAACAAAACCTTTTGCCGTAAAGGGAAGAACCCCAAGAGAAAGAATGTCTTAAATACCTTAGGAAAATAAAAAAGGTGATTAGAAAGTGTGTTGGTAATATGACTCCATTTCGGAGACAACATAATTATGCACTTGTCACTTATACCTTTAAGTTTGGAAACAAATATACAACGAATGTGTGTTGCCAGTGATGAAATATTAATGTGTGCCAGTGATGATCTGAGACATGGTAATTTACCAGTGGCTGTATGAGGAAACATAAGGTCACTTAGCAAGCTATGATGTAGTGTGGCTTGAGCTGCACTATGCTTTGTTTCCACCACAGCCTTCTAAACTAACTCAACTGAAAGTATTTCTGGGTGCTCAAGTATTTCAGGGTGGTAAAAAAAAATAACCACAAAGTCTGTGGGCGGGAGCTGTGCTGTGCTTCAGTCCCTCCACAGACTTCTAACCCAACTCAACTGAAAGGATTTCTGGGTACTCAAGTATTTCTGGACAGTAAAAAAAAATAACCACAAAGGCTGTGGGTTGTTTGTAAGGTATATAATAATAATAATAATTTTATTGTTTGTAAACAATTTATTAAGAGAATATAGAAAGACAGAAGAATAAAAATACTTGTTTACGCAAAAGCGTTGGTGTCAGGCATCGACGTTAGATGGCGCTCGGCTCAGCTGATACGGGATGAAGTTCGTGCGGGTTGAACGTCCGAACTTCCCAACGGTGGGAGTGGAGAGCGAAAGATTAGATGTCTTCTTCGCGTCGAGAGAGAAGGCAGTCCGTTTGATAGGGAACTCTTAGATCTAATTTTGTGTTGGGCGCTTATAGTAAATTTACCACTGGGAGTGGTGGCGCGTGTTGAGAGTTTACCCGGGACTTTAGGTTTAACGCAGAATCTTTATAATTGGATTCGACTGTATTAGTTACTAGTGCGGTAGTTAATATTCTAGAAATAACGGTGACCTTTGATCCGTACGTTCGGTGTTCATTTTCGCGAGTCAATCGTAACAAAGGAAGAAAGTGACTGCTGAGGGGGACCTTAGCTTGGAGAGGAGCTGAGGGCCGAACTGCTGCAGGGGGAACGGTCAAATAAGGTCAATAACACTACCAGCCACACCCAAATACACATCACAGACTTTTACTTTCTAGCACAACACATCCACACGAGACCTGACCGAATCCTGAGGGACCAGTCGCCTTGAATAGAGGTAAGTAAGCTCTGTTCAACAATTGTAACGCTCCCCCCGGATTATTTAGTGTAATTAGACTTTTAACCCGTGGCGTGAGGACGCCCGACCAGCATCTGCCTGTAGCTTCTTCGTCTATGGGCCGCGAAGGATTCTACTCCTGGGATAGGCAGCTGCCGGCCGTAACATTTGGTAGCAGAACGCGGTGCTGGGATCGATTCCCGGTCGATCCACCGACCATAGTATTTGATAAAAATTAAATAATTTTGGTGGCAGGGAGCGTTGGGTTGATTGGTTTAATTTTGTGTCTACAATCACGCCCGTCCGTAATACGTAAAAATATATTTTTTTATTATATACGTAATAATAAAATTCCTTTCTTTGTTAGCTTGCTTTGTTGTTTGCGGGTAAATTTGAAAAACCACGCCCGGTTCGCGCGCAAGCGGGAGATTGCGTCATGTAGGTAGATGGTTATTTTTACGTAATCGGTTAATTATCGTTGTCGGATGGTTGTAGTGTATTACTTATCGAAGGGTCGATTTCCGAGCAAGGTATTTTTTGTTGATGTGTATCTTCGTTATGAATCTTTCGTATTGTAATTTGTATTTGAACTAAAGAGTGGTAATTTGTATTTACGTAATTTGAATTTAACTTGATTTGATCGCACTAGTATTTGTTATTGTTAATTTGATTTGCCTTTTCTTTTGTACTAACTTGTGTTTGATTTAATAAATAGCGGTTCTTATTTGTGTAATTTCTATTCAACTCGATTTGATAGGAACTGCATTGGTTAGCTGTTAATTTTTTTGTATTTTTTATTTGTTATTTTTGTAATTGTGCTCGAGCGGCGTCGTAATTTGTATTTAGTAGTGATGTCCTCGCCCAAGATGCTAATCCGTTGCCTGCGGACTGAGTTACGCTGGGCCACCAGCGCCCATGCTTTGATAGGTCGACCGGATAGGGTCCATAATTTGATGAAGCGGTTCGAGCAGGTCGATGCTCGAAGGGCTGCAGTGGAGGAGGCTTACGCTGAGCTCGAGGATTCGGATGTGGAAAAGGGAGTCCTGGACTCCTGCTTCGCAGACTACGAGCAGTTCTTGTGGCTCACGGACGAGTTGATCGAGGCTGAAGGCAGGTATGCCGAAGAGGCGCGTGAAGCTCGGACGAGTGGCCTGCCCGAGTCCGTTCGGAAGCAGCCTCAGCCGGAACTGTTGGGACGACTCCCAACTCTGGACTTGCCAAAGTTCTCCGGGGTCCTTTCCGAGTGGCTGACCTTCGTTGGTCTTTTCGACGGCCTAGTGGACGCCCGGAGTGACTTGACTCCGAGCCAGAAGATGGCGTACCTCTTGGCCTCACTGGAGGGGGAGGCCCTGGGCGTTGTCAGCCATTTGAGCTTGTCGGACGACGCCTACCAAACTGCTCGGGACCTCCTAGCCAGAAGATACGCCAACGTCCGGCGAATTGCGGACGAACATGTTAAGCAGCTTCTGAGCCTCCCGCTGCTGAGTGACCGGGCCAGACTACGTCCGGACCTGTTGGATCCAGTCTTGGTGGCCTGTAATATGTTGAGGCGGCTGGATTTACCAGTGGGCGAATGGGCCTTCTTGTTGCTCCGCATCGTGCTGTCCCGTCTACCTCTCGACCTTCAAATGCATTTTGAGGAGAGGTACGGCGGGGACGAGGCCTCCTATATTCCGCCCTTCTATGACCTGCTGCGGTTTTTGGAGGAGCAGTGCCGACAGATCGAGCACGCGGCGGGCACCGTCGACGACTTACGAGCCGTGCCCAGTGAGAGGCGAAATCCGCCGGGCAAGTCGTCGTCAACCCCCCCCTGCTCCTATTGTCGAGCATCTGATCACCGGGTAACGTCTTGCCCAAAATTATTAAGTAAGCCGGTTCCGGCGAGGCGAACTATCGTCAAGGAGCGCCGCTGGTGCTACTCCTGTTTGGAAGGGCACCTTCAGCGAGACTGTCCGCACCAGCGGCTCTGTCTGCATTGCCAGGGCAATCACCATGCCGTACTGTGCCTGGGTGCAAACGGCGTTTCCTCTCGGGGCACTGCCAGGCCCTCGACCCCCACGGGCGGGGGCGCTCCGCCACTCCCTCTGACGGGCGACGCTCGGCGCCCGCCGGCTAGCCACCAGGCCCCTAGGTTTGAAAGGGGTCCCTCCCCCGACCAGTCGGGGGGTAATTCCCCCAGGGGCGGGGGTGTCAACACACCCCCTCAGCGTGCGGAGAGGAACTTCACGGCCACTCATCGGTCCGCTGGACCCTTCTCACTCCCTTTAGCTGAGTGGCCGCGACTGGTGGACCACTGTACCCCATTTGATGGAGGCGGCCCTAGCTAGCTGCCGCCTTAGCTCCCACCATGGCTGCCTCTACTGAGCCTTAAGCCGTCAACAGTCCACTTGTCAAGCTGTTCTGTTGCCGACGGCCTCAGTGAGGGCGTACAACCCGAGTGGCGACCGTTAGCGGTTGCGCTCTGTTAGTATCGGGTTCACGCGGTTTGGCCTCCACTTGGTGGTGGGAAGATTAGGGCCCCCTGGAGCGTTGAATCACGCTCTCAAGGGGTATAGGATTTGGTTTGGTCGAGCACTTAGTTAAGAATTCTTTGAATTAAAATTAAAATGCTTTGAGTTTCCGCGAAATTCATATTGTAGCGGTTGTGATTAAAAGAATTGAATTTAAAATACTCCTTTAAATGCTGCTGCGCAAAAAACATATTGTAAATACATTTGATCGCTGCGTTTATTGTTGCACGGAAAATTGAGATTAAATTGTGTGCCCTTATTGAATGCTTGTGCGTAAGCTTGTAATTGTATTTGATTGTCGCGCCTGTGCTGAAGGGAAGTTTGAATTCATTTGAAATTTGAATGGCGCTCTATTTTGAAAATTATGTATATATTTGTGATAGTGTTTAATCATTTTGCTTTGTGATAAGGAAGATTGAAATTAGATAACCCTGTGGTTGCCAAAGGAAATAAGAGTAAATTCTCTTTGGTTTAGATTTCGTTGGCACTGTCTAAGATATTTATTTGAAATAAGAAATAGGGCTGTCCCTTACGTTTATTGTTTGTTTACTTTGCCAAGTTGACCTATGTGCATCAGTGATTATTTGTTTTAATTAATTCTGTAATTGAACATAGATGCTTTTGAAAAATTAGTTGAAATATGAGCATAGGATCACCTGCTAGGGACTATCTTTGCGTTTCGTTCAGCTCTCCACAGACGACGTTCATGGGGAATTTGGGAGTGCTCTCTGCACTGAAGCTTGAAGGTCCCTCTGGGCCACTTCGTGTCTCGTCGCTGTTTGCAGACCTGATCCGGTCGGATGGCGGAACTAATCATAGGAGCGCAGATAGATGTTTGAAGGAGGTCGTCGGACTTCTGTCCAGGAATAGGACTTATTTGTGTGCTGCGATGTCCAGGAAGGGCATCCAGTTCAGCTCTCCGGCTAGCCCACGTTGGGGCTGTAATTTTGAGGCGTTGGTCAGGGTTGCAAGATCTGATTGGGTGCGTAAGGTAGCCTAGTTTGGTTGTAGATTCGATCTTGCAACTTGCCGTCTCGACCGTGTCACGCTGACCGGTTTGCTCGCGGACCTAAATCCTTATGTCCGGGACGGGGGTTTGTTTACGCAAAAGCGTTGGTGTCAGGCATCGACGTTAGATGGCGCTCGGCTCAGCTGATACGGGATGAAGTTCGTGCGGGTTGAACGTCCGAACTTCCCAACGGTGGGAGTGGAGAGCGAAAGATTAGATGTCTTCTTCGCGTCGAGAGAGAAGGCAGTCCGTTTGATAGGGAACTCTTAGATCTAATTTTGTGTTGGGCGCTTATAGTAAATTTACCACTGGGAGTGGTGGCGCGTGTTGAGAGTTTACCCGGGACTTTAGGTTTAACGCAGAATCTTTATAATTGGATTCGACTGTATTAGTTACTAGTGCGGTAGTTAATATTCTAGAAATAACGGTGACCTTTGATCCGTACGTTCGGTGTTCATTTTCGCGAGTCAATCGTAACAAAGGAAGAAAGTGACTGCTGAGGGGGACCTTAGCTTGGAGAGGAGCTGAGGGCCGAACTGCTGCAGGGGGAACGGTCAAATAAGGTCAATAACACTACCAGCCACACCCAAATACACATCACAGACTTTTACTTTCTAGCACAACACATCCACACGAGACCTGACCGAATCCTGAGGGACCAGTCGCCTTGAATAGAGGTAAGTAAGCTCTGTTCAACAATTGTAACGCTCCCCCCGGATTATTTAGTGTAATTAGACTTTTAACCCGTGGCGTGAGGACGCCCGACCAGCATCTGCCTGTAGCTTCTTCGTCTATGGGCCGCGAAGGATTCTACTCCTGGGATAGGCAGCTGCCGGCCGTAACAATACTCTAGAAGTATAATAATGTGACAATAGTCTTTGACATGATCTTATGTGTTTGTCGCACTTACACAAAATTATGTATGCTATCCAACTTTCACAGTAATATCACATTCGTTTTTCCATGTTTTACCCATTTATAGGTTATAATAGTATATTATTTTCTCAAAACTAGTGCATTACCTTTTTGAGAGTGGTATTGTTATATTGGGGACCAAACTTGTACTAAATACACCACTTTACTCCCCTAAACTCCTGCCAAACAATTGTAAATACTAACATAGCACGAATATAGCTGCAGCATGGCTCTACCACATATAAATTAATGAATAAATTACTGTGTGCAGTCAAGCAACTTGTATCAAGAAATTATAACATGCATATATAGTTCGAAAAACATAATAATCTAACTTACTAACAGGTTATTTTGTCCTATACTATGCAATGATAGAAAATGAATTTTTAGATGTTTAAGTTGTATGTTTACTTCATTTTAATGTACAAATAAATTATAAATCTTAAAATTGATTGCAGGCTTCTTCTCCTTCTTTCTTTTTTATGGCTTCTTTATATTTTGATCATTCACCAATGTAAGCGTGAAAGTGTTTATTGGGTAGAAGCTCAGTGGTTACAAATACTATGCCCATGTACAAAAGAAGATTGTGATAATACAAGTATCTTATTTTCTTTAAACCAATTTTTTGCTTTTTATTAATTAATAAACATTACATGAGCAGCCATTAGACAGATTGGGTTAAAATTGTGGAAGCAAACTAAATAAAAACTGGCCACATGCGAGTCAAACTCGTGCCTGAAGGGTTCTGTGCCATCACACACGTTTCTAGTAGGGGAGCCCCATTTAACTTTTAATTTATTTTTATTATTTGTTGTTATAGCGGCAACAGAAATATACCTGTGAAAATTTTTGTCTACCTATTATGGATCATGAGATACAGCCCGCTGACACACAGAGGAACGGACGGCGGAGGCTTAGTAATAGGGTTTCGTTGGTTACCCTTTGTGTGCGGAACCCTAAAAATGTATACCATGAGTGTAGGTAGTTTGAATTTGCGTCCTACATAAACTTTATAATAATAAATTTAATGTACGACGCAAAATCAAACATGACTAACAACATGATTTTAACTAATAGGATCACGCGATATAAATGTATTTATCATAAGAAACATACCTATAGAAAACTTGAGCATAAAAAGACCGGTTACTTACCTATTTGTGTTTTACTGCTTTCTAGAAGAGCCTTGGAGGTTAGGTATTCTCCAAATTTAGTGTCAATGTAAGCATTAATTTTATCTGCAACATTATTTGGCAAATTAGCTACTTCAGCTTCTGATAAAACATTGTCTAAGTGATTTTTTCCACCAGCTTCCACACTTTCGGCTTCCATCTTTGTCGCATTAGTTATTAGTTAGCTTTAGTGAATAGTGATTGAACAACTGGATAACTCGATTTAATAATTCGAAATAAATCGAGTTGCTTTCAACTCGAACTACTACGAGTCGGACAATCACTATCTCGAATTCAGGCTGGCAATAATGAGGGCTAATAATTTTCCACTCACCAGATGTCGCTAGTCGTGACTGAGGTAAAGTTTTTTTGTTACACAATGTCAGTTAATTGAGAAATTAATTTTAAATAATAGTTTATCATTATCTAGAGTATTATAATAATACACAACACAATGCGTCAGTGGTTTTATATTTCATTTTTCGTTCTTTATAACTTCTTTTTAATTTTTCTACTTTTAGTTACATTTATATAGTTTGGTTTATTCATTTCTAATCTAATTAATATAAAATATAACGAATAATACGGAAAGAGTCATTAATGTTAACATTTTACTAAGAAATTATCAGCCCGCTATCAAATCTGTCAAATATTTTACCTCATTATAAAGTGGCGCCGCCTTGGTGGTAAAAAACGTCGTGGATTGAAAATTCATTGAAAAAAATATGCGGGCATGCGAGAGCACAATTGATAAATCCAAAGATTATTGTTATGTGTTTATTACAATACTAGAGAAAATTACAAGAAAAATGGTGTTCTTATTTTTTCCTTCTTAATAAATGACAGATAATGAAGACTAAAGTACGCTTTCCCATGCGGTGTTATCGTCAAAATTCACCCGGATGGACAAAGTGTGGGAAATTACTCTTTCGCTCGCAATTTCGAGCGGGTTATTCACCGCACTATTATTTTAACTAAAATTGTCCTATAAGTATTGTGTCGTCCCTAAGTGTTACAACACGACCAAAAAAAACCAAATAAATTGTTTTTATGGTCCCATACTAGCCAAATATCACAAAAAGTAGATGATTGTTTTATAGAGAGCAAATTCTATAGGATCAAAACTACCGCATTCTGTTGTGAGGATTATTTTGATGTTAGAAAATTTTATATTAATGTGTATTTAAAAAATCATAATAATCATGATTCCAATATATTACACACTAAGTACTCGTTTCAAGATTAGATTTCACGTTTGGTATCACACTGCAATAGGTGTGTAAAGATCCATATGAGTACATTACCTATCTTAATTTTGTTTATTTTATTATTATCCAATTCAGCAGGTAGTGGGCCGCATTATTTGTAACATATTCATAAAAATTGCAAGAAAAAATGCTGTAACGCACAAGCCACAAGCAAGACTACCAAGCTTGAGACGCGCATTTAAAGAATGTGTGTAAAATATTTTTTGCTGTGCTTAGAACCTGAATAATGATTTTAAATAAACATGGCTCTAAAAATATAAAAATATCATTCATACAATATGAAATCTATCCAGAATCTTTTCCGTTTGGAAATTGAGCCTGGAGCCCCTGATAGTGAGCTACGCCTCACAGGTCGTCATAAAATATGTGAAGTGTAAACGAATACGAAAACTGCTGAAATTTAAGCAAGGCGTAGTGTCACACGAGTTTCCTTGTCAAAAGTTGTTAAATGGAAACCTGTGCTGTCCTTTGTAGAAAAACGTAAAAGAGCAAAAATAACTAAGAAAATTCGGTGTGAAAATGTAAATAGAGATGTTGCGTCTACTTCACATAAGCTTAATTCTTACTAAACTTTTCGACTAATGTGAACCTTTTTAGCGCAGTTGAAACAGCCTTGATTTAGGTACGATATGAATGTAATATTCCTAACGAACCTTCAACTACTTCATAAATAAGTTAATGCTTACCTTGCTGTCATTGTCACTATGTTAATAAATATTGAGCTACCATAAAACCATTCACTTTAGGTAAATTGTTAGATTGACGTTTTTCACAACCAACTTCAACTGTTTTAAGCAAATAAATATATTATTATTATTGTTAAAATTAATCCCAACAACAACTCTTACAAACTTTTAAAATAAGGCTGGCCGGATACATTCGGGATTCCGAACGCACCAAATACATATGAAATCAAGGACATACAGTAGCTTTACGTTATAATTTTCTTCAATTCGAAATTCAGCATAACTGCCTGTGCGTTTGAAATCCCGCACGGAAAAAATCCGTTCCAAACGCAAGTCTTCCATGGATTTTGTATGAGTTGCATCACACATTTCACGGGAGGATCCCACTGTGCTTCATACGAGCGAAGCGAGTAGGTGTGTTTATGTATGTTTTGATATATAATCTCATATGTGTATCTCTTTTCCTCACCTTTCATCGTATTTTGTTTCATAATTCGTCGAGTATATAGATATCCATATTGAAAAAAAACTCTGAATATAAATTGACTATATTGCAATATTAAGGTGTTAAGGAGATGCACCCAGTAACAATGATACAACAACAATGGCATTGCAATCAGAAAATTGCCGTCAAATGAGCCTTGTTATTCCGAAGAGAAATAAACGTATATGTGTGATGTGTTTACGTTTAATCCCGAATTGGAATTCCGAAACGGAATTTCAAATGTATATGACCGGCCTTAGATAGAAAAAAAATTGCGGAATAACCGCTTCCAACTTGTCGTCGTTATTATAGCATGTATTGACGTGAAACAAAAACTAGTGCGATATACGTAACATAAGCTTTAATGATGATAGATATATTTGAATGCCAAATTTTTACCTACTTGTCAGGTTCATTCGCTCATCGTGCATATATTATACAATAACTTGTAATAATAAAATTATTTATAACATATGTACCTATGTCATAAAATTACAGTGATATTAATTGGAGGGGATTGTTTGTGAACATATTGTTATTAAATATAAGTACTTACTATATCTCAGACGCAAATACATACAGTACTATAAATACGTTTTAATTTCACATCTACCTACTAAGTTTAGTAATAATAACTGTGCCAACACATGCGATAGCTGAGCCCAACACAGCGTTGGACGTTTGTGTATAAATTTGACTCAGCTTCATCCTCCCAATTCGAGTTGCATAACTAGATTTCACTTCGAGTTAAGTGAATTTCAACTCGAGTTAACTCGAGTCTAGTTCCTTCCGAGTTGGTACATCTCTACTGGACTTGACAATGGCATTAGCAAATTCAATTAGTGTTGCCAGTAGTTACGAAGTAATAAATTTTTATTTGATCTACTATAAATTATTAAATAACAAACAGTTACATATTTGTGTACAAATACTGATAGTAATGAGTGTTTACGACTCCGTGGCGCAGTGACTTAGCAATAAGTTGCAGCACCAATGGCCACGGGTTCAAATCCCGCACGGAAGAAGTATTTGTATGGCCTACAAATAATTGTTCCGGGTCTGGATGTTTGTCCTTGTGAAATTTATGTATGTAAACTGCCCCCACGATACAGGAGAAAATCCTAGTGTGGAGGTAACGCTTTAAAAAAAAGATTAAAATGTATAATTTGATTGATCGAAATTGTGGTATTTTATCGAATAAATTTTTTATTCAAAACGTTATTTTTATGTATCTAAAGATTTTCCTTACATACAAGTTACATGGTTCACAAAAAGTTACGTAAATATAAGCGATAAACCTTCTGGCAGCACTGAATTCAACATGTACACACCTGCC
Source organism: Parnassius glacialis (assembly GCA_033319125.1). Classification (NCBI taxonomy): domain Eukaryota; kingdom Metazoa; phylum Arthropoda; class Insecta; order Lepidoptera; family Papilionidae; genus Parnassius; species Parnassius glacialis. The sequence goes on from JAVANC010000018.1 coordinate 25,291,502, forward strand.
AAGTACTAAGTTTTAAATAGTAGGTACTATTTATAATCACAATGTTTTCAGAGGTTGAACTTAAAATAGATAAATAAATAATTAGCTAAATAACATGAAGGCGTAGATATCGTAGAGAGAGAATGAACTATAGAGGCGTCACTAAAATGACAGGAAATGCGTGAGAGAAACACACTTATCTGTGTTACGCTAAGAGCGAGCGAGTCAAACAATTTTTTTTGTTTCTTTCACCGTTCGCGAATTCCTTTGTTTGGAACAAAGGTACTATGTTCCAAACAAACGGCTGTCGTCAACTGTTTTATTGGTTTTATATGATTATTTGCTAAATTATTGACGTTTGAGTTACGTGACGTTTAAAGTTTTTTTATTTTAGGCAGATTTTATGTGAAATTATGGTGCGTTGTTGTGTGTTCGGTTGTAAAAACTGACCAGAAAGAAAAGTACCAAACATAACCTTTCATCAGTAAGTAAGCTTATTTAAAGTTAAATTGCCTATAGAATTCGATTAGCTGATTAATTTTCATTATCTCTAGTGTATGATTATCAGAAAATATACAATAAATTATACTAAAACAACCTACAACTTTTTTCGTTTTATACGACTAAATTAAAAAGCGTTCTTTTATTTAAAGGTTGCCATTTATTTTTTGTCGTTTCAAATATGCTGTATAATCACTACAGGGATACCAGTGCTTGGCAAAAAAATTCCTTAATTTCTTAACGACTCTGAACAAATTTTTTAACCTTAATTTAATTACCAATATTATTTATTTTAGATTTCCTAAAGAAGCAAACATTATAAATATGTGGATTGTATCTGCTGTGAGAAAGGAATGGCAACCTGAGGAGAATGACCGCATATGTTCGAAACATTTTGAGTCGCGTTATTTTCGTAAAACGCACAAGAGGACATATTTGTTGCTGAATTCTGATTTTGAATTTGTGTTGTTAACTATTGTTGTAATTTTGAATTTCATAGGGATATTTTTTCTCCATGCTCAATTTTATTTTTCGTCGAATCAGGACTTGAGGTAAAATATAATATATAAAATATATATTATAATATAAAATACGTATAAATTATATTATATACGTACATTATAATACAAGTACGCTTAGTTGAAAATTATGTATGAGGCTGACATTGGGCATCATATATCTCTTAGAGTTTTATATCTTTTTGAGAAACATTCAATAGCAATGCTATAAAATTATGTAGTCTTATATCTAATTAAAAGCTACAGCTATAAAAATTAATATAGTACACCGTAAATTGTAAAATGACCCCCATTTTTAGTTTAAATATGTACTACTCTCTCACTCCTTTCTGTCGCCAAGCGGTCATGCTTCCAGTGTTATTTTTCAGTTTGAAGGAAGAGACAGTAGGTATAATTTCATGTGTACGTACTCGTATTTCATCTTCATTCTTTCTCAGAGACGACAATGCACAAGAATTTGCTTTTGTTTGTACTTGGTTGCAGTAACTTTTTACCATGTGAACTCGTTTGTCACTTTAATCTCTATATGTATAAATCAATTGCTGTCCGTTAGTCTCGTTAAAACTCGAAAACGGCTCAAAGGAATTTGATGATTTTTTGTGTGCGTTTGAGTGAGTCCCTGGATGATTGAGAAGAGAAACACAATTCGACCTGCTAGCCGGTGCTGTTGTCGAGATCCAGAAATCACCCGTGCAAAGCCGGGGCGGATCGCTAGTATTATACAAAAATAGTATATATTTTTTGCATTGAGTATTTAATAATTGTCTCTTTATTCTTAGCTAAGAAGCAGTAAATAATGTCGTCTCCATCCAAACACCGTTTCAAGAAACAGACGTGGTACAAACACCTCATGTATAAAAGGCTCCCGGTGACAAAGTGGCTGCCCGATTATAATTCTGAAAAGGCTGTTGCTGACTTCATCGCTTTTCGTTTGTTCGTAAAAATTATAAATGTTTGCAATAATAAACATGTAATCGTATGTAAGTTTAGCTGATTGTAAACAGTTTCCTAAAGTTTCTGGCCCGTTCTTTTTTAGGGTTACAGACTCTGAACGGGATAACAAAAAATTACTTAGAATCTAGACAGAGTAGTGATAAAAAGACATGGTGAAGGTACTAAGCATGTAAAAAGAACTACAGCAGCTCAATTTTCGATTGCTACTGCATTTGAAAAGGTTAAGCAGTCCGATGATGATAAATGCAAAGCATCTGAGATAAAGTTGGCCGCTTTTATGGCAGAGCATAAAATATCCATGAGGGTGATGGACCACTTAGTTGATTTATTGGCCACTGTGTTTCCTGACTCTCAGATTGCAAAAAATATGAAAATGAAAAGAACAAAATGTCAAGCAATAATAAACAATATTCTAGGAGAATCGGAAAAACAAGATTTGTGTGCAGATCTAAAGGAGCAAAAATTCCCTGTCATGATTGATGAAAGCACTGATATAGGAGCAGTAAAAACTATATGTGTTGTGGCCAGATATTACTGTGCACTAAAAGGTCAAATTGTTAGCAGATTTTGGGACCTAATTCAAATACATGGCGAGGAAAACTCTGCTCCGGTAGCTACCGCCACAGCACAACATCTTTTCGAAGCAGTAATAAAATCCTTCGAGGAAAATTCTATTCCTATTGAAAATATTATAGGATTTGGATCAGACGGGTGTAATACTATGATGGGGTGTCACAACTCTGTTTCGAGTCGATTTAGAGCAAAATGTCCCGGAATTATCGTTCTTAAATCTGTTTGTCATTCCTTGCATCTTTGTACGAGTGACGCATGCAAACAGTTACCAGCTGAATGTGAAAAGGTAACACGTGATATTTACAATTATTTTGCGACCAGTAGCAAAAGACAATCGCTATTAAAAGAGTTTCAAGTATTCACAGAAACAGATATACACAAAATTTTGAAACCGGCTCAAACGAGATGGTTATCACTAAGTGCTGTAGTGCAAAGAATTTTAGAACAGTCGAATGCACTAACACTGTTTTTTGATAGATGATGGCTTGAAGACAACGAATGTTCTGAAATCCATATGTAGTTTAATGATCCTATAACAAAATCATACTTTTTCTTTTTAAACTGGATGTTACCTAAATTTACTGAAACTAATACGCTATTTCAGAGTGAGACTCCAATGATCACAAAACTTAACAGTAAAATGGACGATCTCTTTCACGAACTTTCATCGACATATATGACAACGGCACATATTGCAAACACTGAACTAGAAAAAATTGACCCAACTGACGAAAACAATTTCAAAAATTTGGATGACATCTACCTGGGCTTGGGAGTATCTAAACAGTTTTCAACAAATGAAATAGCAGCAGAGAAAAAAAGGATTTCAAAAAGAAATGCCAAAATTTTTTGATTAAAGCGTGCGTAGGCAACCCGCAAAAGATTCGCGCTAAATGATCCAGTATTGGTTGGGATATCCAAATTGGATCCTGAAACATGTCTTGATATCTCAGATCGCGATGAATCAATTCAAAATATACTAAGCTTAATGCCAAGATTGACACCAACTTCTATGATAGAACAACAAGCTTTGGATGACCAATGGAGAAAATTGCCAAAGTTAAAAGGAAATTTCGATGCTGCAATACGGCCTGATAAATTCTGGCACAAGGTTAATAACTAAGACACTATATTTTTTTTAGAAATATATTTCTTTCGTTTGCAAAATACAATATTTTTAATACTAATGTTGCTTTTCAGGTGAAACAATTGGACGAGTTCCGCTTGATTGGAAAATACATGCTCAACATCTTGGCTCTTCCTAACTCCAATGCGGAATGCGAGAGAATTTTCAGTCAAATTAACGACACCAAAACCAAGAAACGAAATAGATTAATAACCAGGACAATAAGAGGCAACGTGTTAGCGTAACAAACCATTCGGCGTCACAGCACCAGTTGCGTTAACTTTAAACCAACTGAAAAAATGATAAAATCATTTAATTCTGGGATCTACAAAAAAGAAGCGGATATCGGGCTACATGATAATGACAGTGACTGATTAATGTATAATTATATATAGGTATTATGCTTATTCTAAATTACAAAAGGTGAAATTAAAACAGTATTTTAGTTTATAAAAGATAATAAAAGTTTCTTGAAATCTACTGTAAAATTCACTGTATTTTTTTTAATTTTACTGTAATTTTGTCGTAAACACTGTAAATTTGAGCATGAAACAGATGAGACAAATTATATTACATATAATTTGATAAACAGACAAATTATATTACATATAATTTGTCTCATCTGGTAACACTGGGGATAGGGCAAACAAGACTACGTAGAGTCGGGGTGTTCTAATTCAGTTTTAGTACAAATTCGATCTATCTTATCTATAAGTCAGGTTTCCCTAAACTCTGCTATGATAGTGGTAAATGACACAATGTTATTTTAAATCAAATAAGTTCAAAAACAGAGCAGAAGTCGTCAAAAAAGCAGGAAAAACAGCACTACGCACAAGAAAGAACATTCGTGTGACCCACAGATTACTGCAAAGAGGATTACTGTATACCAGTCGTGTGACCACAAACTATAAAGAAACACTACGCGTTCAGACCTTAGAGTATTAAATTAACAGGAGACGACATTGGAGAGTGTTCCCCGCTGTCAAAAGTACGAGAGCGCGGATCATTCCCGTTATATAAAACTAGTTGCGCCGCGTACGGCATCAGTTAACAAGTAGTCGTAAGCGTGAGTTGACCTCCAGAAAAATGCCGAGTTGCAGTGTTTTTTCTTGTAAAAAAAGATCACAGACCTCAAATTTACAAAAAGACGACACTACCTTTCATCTTTAAGTGTTTATTTTGATTTCAATAATTAATATAAGCATTAAATCAAGAAAATTCTGATTAATATAGCTGAGCAGGGTGTGTTGCCAACTTAAAGTATTAATACTATAGTAAGGACTTTTGCACCACTAGGATATAATTAAATTTTGCTTAATTGTAGACAAATGTCGTTTCTCTTTGTTCTTATTACACAAGACAAAATCGTGTTATTGAATAGTCTTAAATTTATTAATATTATTGTGATCTATTTGCAAAACTATATTATTTAAAACAATTATGGTGTCATCTACAAATCTAGTTTTCAAGCATGGACAGTGTCCTGCTGATGCATTCTCTTATCACGATTTAATTTTTCTTTCGTATAAACTACGCCCTCCTAAAATCAAACCTAAATTTGTTCTGCGACGTAATTTTGGAGGAATGGATATTGACCAACTTTGTCAAGATGCTCTTAATATTGACTGGTCAGTGATTGAGAAAGCTTCATGCATTGACGATAAAGTGGAACTTTTTTGTTCCCTACTCACGCAACTTTTCGACGTTCATGCGCCAATGCATTATGTGAGACTCCAACACTTGCCTGCTCCATGGCTCTCAGATGATCTAAAAAGGCTTATTTTAAAGAAGAATGCGGCATTGTCAAAGCTTAAGAGGAACAAAACAGATGAAAACTTAAGGAAATACGCCAAAATCAGGAATCGCTGCAACACATTGTGTAGAGATGCACAACGACGCCATATTCATACATCAGTCGAGAACGGCGACTCATCTAGGGTGTGGAAGTTTCTTAAAACAGTTGGAGTTGGTAGAACATCCCTAAATGCTTCACCTTCTAGTGTTGATGTTGAACTATTAAATCAACATTTTTCTAATCCTTCTAACTCTTTTGATAGTGTACATAAACTGCAAACACTTCGTTCTCTTTCTGTAACTCCGACTCCTAATTATCCTCCGTTCGTTTTTAGTCAGTTTACCGTATGTGATGTTAAGAAGATCATATTATCCATCTCCTCAAATGCTGTCGGTAGCGACCACATTAGCCGTAATATGATTATTCCCCTTCTTGATGTTATCACTCCTATTATCACTCATTTACTTAATGCATCTGTCTCTTCCTCTGAATTCCCTCAAGCCTGGAAGAGTGATCATGTTATACCCCTTCCGAAGAGATCTAATCCCGTCAACCTCTCTGATTTTCGTCCCATCTCGATCTTACCTTTCCTTTCTAAAGTCCTTGAAAAACTAATTTGCCAACAGCTGACCCTTTTCCTCAATAAGCACAATTTATTAAATTCTTTACAATCCGGTTTCCGTCCTGGTCATAGTACGGCTACTGCCTTAATCAAAGTTACTGATGACATACGGTGGGGTATGGATAATAAACTACTCACAGTCATGACCTTGCTGGATTTCAGTAATGCGTTCAATACTGTTGACTATGATATACTGTTGAGTCTGTTGTGTTCCCTTAACATATCTCCATCAGTAATTAACTGGTTTCAAAGTTATCTCTGTGGCTGTCGGCAGTGTATTCCTTTCGATGAAACTCACTCATCTTGGTGTGATATTACTGCAGGCGTGCCGCAGGGCGGCGTGTTGTCACCTTTACTCTTTTCCATTTTCATTAATTCAATTACTCATAAAATATCTTCTCTCTACCACATGTATGCGGATGATGTCCAGATTTACACACAGTCAACTCTTGAGAATTTGCCGAATGCAATCGCCACATTGAATAACGATCTAAATATTATTCATGATTGGAGTAAATCATATGACCTAAATGTGAATCCTAAAAAGTCTCAGGCTATCATTATTGGTAGCCAGAGTTTTATCTCAAGAGTTGACTGGTTTACCGTACCACCTATAGTATTCGATGGAGTTGTAATCCCTTACTTTGACAATGTCAAAAACCTTGGTATTTATATTGATAATTCCTTAAATTGGATACGCCAACTGAATGAGGTAAGTAAGAAAACGTTTGTCGCTCTTTGTTCACTGCGTCGCCTTCGATCATTTCTTTCCATTCCTACAAAAATTATGCTCGCACAGTCTCTTCTCCTTCCGATCCTCGACTATGCTGACGCAAGCTATGTAGACATAACTGAGGACCAGCTAAATAAGCTTGAGAGACTTCAAAATACTAGTATTAGGTTCATATTTGGATTGCGCAAATATGACCATATTTCCCAATTTCGCTCACGTCTCAAGTGGTTACCTATCCGACTTCGCCGGAACATGCATATTCTTTCTATTCTGTACTGTGTATTATTTCATCCTTCTGCTCCTCCCTATCTAAAAGAGAAGTTTAATTTTGTGGGGCTTCCGGGGGAACTTCTACGCTCTTCTAGAAAATTCGATTTAAGGGTACCAACTCACAAAACATCGTTTTTTAATAAATCTTTCACTGTCGAGTCTATTAAGCTCTGGAATGCCCTACCTTTGCATATACGTGAAGCACAATCTATTGCAATCTTTAAGCGATTACTTAAAGAACATTACTTGTCTCAATCGTTCGGAGCCTTAGAGTATTAAACTAACAGGAGACGACATTGGAGAGCGTTCCCCTCTGTCAAAAGTACGAGAGCGCGGATCATTCCCGTTATATAAAACTAATTGCGCCGCGTACGGCATCAGTTAACATGTAGTCGTAAGCGTGAGTTGACCTCCAGAAAAATGCCGAGTTGCAGTGTGTTTTCTTGTAAAAAAAGATCACAGACCTCAAATTTACAAAAAGACGACGTTACCTTTCATCTTTAAGTATTTATTTTGATTTAAATAATTAATATAAGCATTAAATCACGAAAGTTCTGATTAATATAGCTGAGCAGGGTGTGTTGCCAACTTAAAAGTATTAACACTATAGTAGGGAATTTTGCACCACTAGGACAATTAAATTTTGCTTAATTGTAGACAAATGTCGTTTCTCTTTGTTCTTATTACACAAGACAAAATCGTGTTATTGAATAGTCTTAAATTCATTAATATTATTGTGATCTATTTGCAAAACTATATTATTTCAAAGAACATTAATAATCTTTAATTGTTTTTAACGAAATGAAAACATCAATTTAAATTGTTTTATTGTATATAAAACATTTTAAATAGATATTTTCATTTCATTATGTTACGTTATCAAAGGAAAAGAAGGGTAATTTCGAGTATATAAAATGGTATAATCAAGGCAATAATAGTGATGTTCACTGTAATCTTTAGTGTCGATGTTTTTATTTGACTATAATTAATACCTTGATATATAATACCAAGGTGTTATTTAAAATTCTTTTTTGTACAATGTTTAAAAAAGATCTTTGGTTTTACACTTTTCCAAAACATCCTTACATGCGCCAAGTTTGGATAAAAGCATGTGGCAATCATATAAGCTGGGTACCTAAACGAACAAGCACTATTTGTTCCTTGCATTTTGACCAATCGGTTTTTGTAATCCAATCAAATAATAAAAGGAAACTAAATGAAACTGCTGTACCGACTTTGAAATTATTGGAAGTAAGTTTATTATTTTGCTACAAGTTTATTTTACATTATGAAGGATAAAATTTAAAACATGTAACAAATCGAAATGGAGGGTTTAGTGAATGATATTTATTCATTTTAAAATGTTATTTATAAGTATATCGTCTTAGATGGTGTCAACCAAATTGTTGTTTTCAGATGAGACACGAATTATTAGCGCTTAAATAAATAAATAAGGACAAACAAATAATCTCAGTGTCATATTTATAATCTATTATTGTTAAATATATACAGAGTACTACACTTTTGTACTGTAGAACACAAAATATTACCGCTTTTTACGACGACATCTATTCAATCCTAAGTAAAATGACGAAAAAAAGTATGTTTGGTTAAGTGTAAACTTCGGCCAAGAGATAGCAAATGTTTAATTTTTTTTAATTGCTCCATTCCGCTGCTGCGTAAAGGAAGGACAAAAACAAATAAACAAAAAGTCACACTTTCACATTTATAATATTATATTAGTATGGATTGTCAAGAATGATAGATAAACTTTTGAAACCGGTTTACAATCGGCTTTTTGAGGGTGAAACTATACACTCCCGCTTTCTTTCTTGCTCTAGTAAATAACGTTTCTGAGTGACCAAAAAGGATAGAAGCACAGGAAAGTGCGATTCCGTGCTGCCAGATGTAGTTCAACCTTAAGCCTTAAAACGGTTTAACTCTATAGGTTGGGTAAAATCTGTAAAATTAGACCGTTTAAAACCCCTATACGATAACCTTTCCGGTTGATCATGACATTAAAAAATGGTAAAAATATTTCATAGACTAGGCGTATTATATATTTTTAAGCATACAGGAACATTATTTCGACAATGATTACGTTCCACATAACATTGAACTGGCAAACTTGGTGATGGAAAATATGCAAGCACTAGAATTAGCTACCTCGCAAAAAAAGAGTGATCCCAAAAAGTGTATTCGTCACATATATACCAAACTTATTCACTTTAAAAACCTACTACCTACTTTTTCAATTTGTTTTAATTTTGGTAATTTTGTATTATTATTTTGTACCTTATGTATTTTTTTAAGAGCCCTCTTACATTTCGGCGTTTCGCAAATTTAGGTATTTTACGCACCGAGTGGGCGGCAAGTTACGCGACCGATACTTTCTTTCATATCTATTCACTCGCTCGCACTATAATACTGTGAGTATGGCGACTAAACGATCTTGATCTTCCATAATACAAAGTTTTCTTAGGATGGACTTCAGTGGATGGAATATTTTTTCGTGTGTCATTTTAATGTTATCTTATTAATTTATTATTATATAATTTATTATTTATTATTATATACCATTTTGATATATTATTCATTATTTATGAAATTTAGTGTCAAAATAAGTACACATAAATATTTTAATTGTTACGCTGTAATCGAATGTTAATAATCGATTATGTCTACTATCGGTAGAATAGTGGTATAAATGAATAAACGGTTGCAACCTGTTTTAATAAATATAACAACCAAATGTAACTAATATTTTTTAATCGGTACTTACAGTCAATTACTATATTTTTTATAAGAAAAATATTTGCTGCGACGGCATTGACCGAACTTTTCTCGATTCGATAATTTCAGGCAGTACACACTTTTCATAAAAAGCTTGTAACTTGGGTAACATATTGAAAATCTAAAATTGGTCGTATTTGTAAATTTTTAGTACTTTTATTGCATTAATCTGGGCCAATACATATTATGGCAAGTATTCAGACATTTTTATTTGCTAAATGAAGCTGGACTTCGATTTGGTAAAACCAGTCATTATTTTGATTTAATGTTACACTTGAATCACTGAATTTATAACCTTTAACTTTTTTGTCGAAAGGCCGTATCAAAATCTATTCCGAAAGCTGAAATAGGACATTTAACTTCAATAAGACCGTTGCTGTATAAACCATTAGGTGAAGCCCTCAAATAACAATGATCTAAGTCAATGAATAGACAACATTTTTGAAGAGACGTAATCTAAATTATATCTATATAAAATAGTTTTAAACCGATCGATCAAAAATCGCGGTCGTAGTTGACGATTTTCTAGTATGCAGGTAATCGACGCACACTACGATAGCAATCGACGCACACTACGGTAGTATCGAAACGATGCAGCGCCCGAAATAAACTGACGCAGGTCCACCCTCGGCAAGCGCTCGCGCGTTAATGATCGCAGATGGCCGGCACAGTGAAATATATAGTACTTTTATTTAATTAATTAAAATATAATAGTAACGATTTAAAAAGTAAAAATAATAGCATAGTGTAAGCAAATGTTGATGATTATTTTGGTATAAATTTTACTTCTAAATGATGTAGAACTTCGGAAATATAGGGGCTTGTATCGAAGCTTTTTAGGTCGTTTTTTGAATTATGTCGATTTTTTTTTCCTAGCGTGAAAAGCATATAACGAAAATGTATTCCATTATTATTAAAGTGTAGGATATTTGGGAGATAAAAATATTTTTTTTGATGGTCGATATTCAATAGAATCTACAAATTAGAGCTCCCAAATCATGTCTTCTAGAGTTTTTGCCTAAACATGCTTTGGGAGAATGATTATTACTGATTAAATAAATAAGTTATCTAAAATCCATTCCGAGCTTATTTGAGGAGAGAAAACGAACTATTTTTACCAAGTAATTGTTATTTCAAGCAATGAACGATAAACATAAAATTTCAACGAGGAAACCTTGTAATTTCGCGATTTTTTGTAATACGCCCCTTAAACTTACTTTGAATGTAATATTACACATTAAACATTTGTTCATTTTTATTTTATTTAATTTGCTAATGTAACTTGCATAAAATTTCATCGACATATCCATATCGACAAGGCCCTCGCACTAGTTGTTTATGGCTTATGCCTGTAACGATGAGACATTTATGAGAGATTTTCAAGGTTGTGTGCGTTTTGCTTAATCGTGTGCTCATATTATGCTGTGTGCGTGCGTAACGACGTGGCCCAATGTTTACGATTTGCTTAGTGTGCGTTACCTCGCCTCCCGCTAGAAGTGACAGACTTTTTTGTTTGGAACTTTATGCGCATGGCGTCTCCTGTTAGTTGAATACTCTAAGTTCGGAGCCCGTTAGGATAAATAATTATGTGATTATGTATTTATTGTATTTATCAGCTTTATATTATTGTTTGAGGAAATTTGTAATTTATTTATGTATTTTGGATAGATATATAAGTTTGTTTATATACTCTTATATATTATGTATGTATATGTATATATTATAATATGCTTTACTTTATCTTTTATTATGTATTAGTAATTTATATAATTTCATGTGTTAGTTATTTATATGTTATTTTATTGCATTTATTGTCTATATATCGCATGTATTGATATTATTTTTTGTATAATTATATTGCACCTCCTACCTAGTATTCATTGTTTATTCCTTTACACCCTTGGTTGCCTGGAAGAGATCGCTATGTAGCGATAAGGCCGCCAAATTGTACATTTAACCTGTCATTTGCTATGTAATTTGTTTATTTGTTTGTGGTGTACAATAAAGTATATTCATTCATTCATTCATTATTTCAAATAACATTAATAATCTTTGATTGTTTTTAACGAAATGAAAACATCAATTTAAATTATTTTATTGTATATAAAACATTTTAAATAGATATTTTCATTTTATTATGTTACGTTATGAAACGAAAAGTATCATCAAGGCAATAATAGTGATGTTCACTGTAATCTTTAGTGTCGATGTTTTTATTTGACTATAATTAATACCTTGGTATATAATACCAAGGTGTTATTTAAAATTATTTTTTGTACAATGTTTAAAAAAGATCTTTGGTTTTACAGTTTTCCAAAAGATCCTTACAGGCGCCAAGTTTGGGTAAAAGCATGTGGTAATCATATAACCTGGGTACCTAACCGAACAAGGACTATTTGTTCTAAACATTTTGACCAATCGGTTTTCGTAATCCAACCAAATAATAAAAGGAAACTAAATGAAACTGCTGTACCGACTTTGAAATTATTGGAAGTAAGTTTATTATTTTGCTACAGGTTTATTTTACATTATGAAGGATAAAATTGAAAACATGTAACACATCGAAATGGAAGGTTTAGTGAATGATATTTATTCATTTTAAAATGTAACTTAAAAGTATATCGTCTTAGATGGTGTCAACCAAATTGTTGTTTTCAGATGAGATACGAATTATTAGCGCTTAAATTAATAATTAAGGACACACAAATAATCTCAGTGTCATATTTATAATCTATTATTATTAAATATATACAGAGTACTACACTGTTGTACTGTAGAACACAAAATATTACCGCTTTTTACGACGACATTAATTATTTTTTAATCCTAAGTATAATGACGAAAAAAGTATGTTTGGTTAAGCGTAAACTTCGGCCAAGAGATAGCAAATGTTTAATTTACACTCCCGCTCTTGCTCTAGTAAATTACGTTTCTGAGTGACCAAAAAGGAAAGAAGCACAGGAAAGTGCGATTACGTGCTGCCAGATGTAGTTCAACCCTAAGCCTTAAAACGGTTTAACTCTATAGGTTGGGTAAAATCTGTAAAATTAGACCGTTTAAAACCCCTATACAGATAACCTTTCCAGTTGACCATGACATTAAAAAATGGTAAAAATATTTCATAGACTAGGCATATTATATATTTTTAAGCATACAGGAACATTATATCGATAATGGTTACGTTCCACATAACATTGAACTGGCAAACTTGGTGATGGAAAAATATGCAAGCACTAGAATTAGCTACCTCGCAAAAAAGAGTGATCCCAAAAAGTGTATTCGTCACATATATACCAAACTTATTCACTTTAAAAACCAGTTAAAATATAATATAATACTTTTTCAATTTGTTTTAATTTTGGTAATTTTGTATTACTATTTTGTACCTTATGTATTTTTTAAATTTACTTTGAATGTAATATTACACATTAAACATTTGTTCATTTTTATTTTATTTAATTTGCTAATGTAACTTGCATAAAATTTCATCGACATATCCATATCGACAAGGCCCTCGCACTAGTTGTTTATATCTTATGCACTGTAACGATGAGATATTTATGAGAGATATTCAAGGTTGTGTGCGTTTTGCTTAATCGTGTGCTCATATTATGCTGTGTGCGTGCGTAACGACGTGGCCCAATGTTTACGATTTGCTTAGTGTGCGTTACCTCGCCTCCCGCTAGAAGTGACAGACTTTTTTGTTTGAAACTTTATGCGCATGGCGTCTCCTGTTAGTTGAATACTCTAAGGTTCAGACGGACGTCTCTGGTTCCACCCACCCTACCCCAGCCTACAAAAATAGGGTAAATAAAATAAAAAAAAATACCAACAGACGTATTTTAAATAGCACTTTCCAAAATTGTTTATTATTGTAATAGCACCCCCGTAGATTGTGAATAAAAAATAGGTAAATATAGCGCATCTTATAACGTCGATACCACTTGAAATAATTAAAATTTTGTAGGTTTTGCAACTTAAAAAAACTTCACCCTTCGTGAATTAAACTTCACCACCATCGAAAATCCATAAAATGCAATATTAAGTGCAATTATTTAATAAAACCTATTTTGTCAATTGCCGAATGCACATGGAGTGTTGGCGCATGCGCGGCACATATAATCTAGGATTTTTCTTCGGAGGATCTTCCGCGGCAAGTTCACGCCTATCTCTATTTTCTCTATTTGAATAGTGAATTGCGTGTAAGAGGTTAACTCATACGTTTCTATCTTAATCTTAATTAACAAATTAAGCTGAAGAAGAAAATTACAAATTTAGATTGAGCGCATTTCAAGATGACTTAAAACACTAGCTTAAAGATGGTATTTCATTTACTACACTTATTTATAATGTTAAGAGCGTTTTCGAAAAGATGACTTTATTTTTGTTTTGTATCAATACAGAAAAAGTCGTTCAACCTTCGACTTTCATAAAATTTTATCACAGTGGGTCGAAGAAGGATCATGGATGGCAGATTTAAGTATTTCCCGACCAAATCCAAATCAAACGATATATGTATGGCTTGATGCTTTAGTAAATTATTTAACAGCCTTAGGCTATCCCGATGAGAAATTCACAGAGTTTTGGCCACCAACGTACAGCACAAATATGTTTTTCTTTATTAAGGCGTATGAAATAAGCACGCGTTATGTGCACTTTTTTAAAAGCAGCTGTAAACCCATGGTGTTTTATGCACTTGGCATGTATATTTATGAATCAACATCAGGTTTTCTTAATTTAATTTCAAAAGTTCATTATCATCCAATTATTTTTCATGACAATCAATGTTAATCATATGAAAAAACGTATTAACCATCTACACTAGAATTTACATAATTTTTGCTTAATAGAACATTTTTACTTTAATTTCGCACAGTTCACTCAAGTAAAAAATCAAAATGTTATCCATTAAAGAAAAAGAAATCATATCAATTATTCAAAGAATTTTTCAGAAATACAGGCAAAATTCTTTAGGTTTGCCAAAATTCAAGACAAACATTTTCAAATCATAATAGACCTAAGAATAATATGTTGCATCAGAATAAAATGGTGAACATACTTGATTTACACTAGGTTTTAAGTCATCTTGAAATGCGCTCAATCTAAATTTGTAATTTTCTTCTTCAGCTTAATTTGTTAATTAAGATTAAGATAGAAACGTATGAGTTAACCTCTTACACGTAATTTACTATTCAAATAGAGAAAATAGAGATAGGCGTGAACTTGCTGTGAAAGATCCTCCGAAGAAAAACCCTAGATTATATGTGGCGCGCATGCGCCAACACTCCATGTGCATTCGGCAATTGACAAAATAGGTTTTATTAAATAATTGCACTCAATATTGCATTTTATGGATTTTCGATGATGGTGAAGTTTAATTCACGAAGGGTGAAGTTTTTTTAAGTTGCAAAACCTACAAAATTTTAATTATTTCAAGTGGTATCGACGTTATAAGATGCGCGATCTTTACCTATTTTTTATTCACAATCTACGGGGGTGCTATTACAATAATAAACAATTTTGGAAAGTGCTATTTAAAAAAAGTCTGTTGGTATTTTTTTTATTTTATTTACCCCATTTTTGTAGGCTAGGGTAGGGTGGGTTCTGGTTCCCTGGTATATAGTGTATTATCTATGGACGCGACAATAACATTATGGGAGTGTAGAGTAGAAGCATGCAACTTTATAATTTGTGAGTAGAAGGAGGACCATCTCTGCATATGAAAAGTGTCCCTAAAAACGCGTCCAATAAGGGTGGCGCTGCAGTAGCATAGGATTAATTAAAAAAAAAGCGCCAAAATTAATTAGAATGAGATTGGGAAATAAACAAGGACCGACCAATCCGCTTGGTTTTGTACTACGTAAATAGTTGAGGTTTTGTATACTGGCATTTTACTAACTATTCTAGTCATGAAAGTTTTTAAATATTTGAATTCAGCTGACTTCACTCCGTCTACAACAGCTATATTCATATCGTAGTTTTTCAGACGCCAGCGCTATTGTGGTAGGTTTTGGAACATCTATTTTCAGTATATAGTGGGACACTTTTTCAACTTTCGCACCTTATAAGATGGTTCTCCTTCTACTCTACACTCCATAAATAACATGCTAACATGACAAAATGGCGGCAGCGGTAAGGGGCAAGAGGTGGGAGGGACGAGGGAAACGTCATGTTCTGAATTGCTCACTGCATTTCATACGGTCAAAGATTTTTGCTGAAAGATTACCAGCCGTGCGTGTGAACAGTGACCACTAAAGAAACTGAATGACAATTGACATTTGACATCATAGATAATATATTATATTTGACTTTGACATTTACGGTTGCCCAAATTATGGCCCTCAACACCGTTCCATTTCACACTTTTTACATCGATTATTGACATCTAATCTCATAACACTATACAAAATGTCATATTTGCGTTTCGTTATATGGAATTTTTAGTGAAATTTATTTTATCGTAATTAATTCAAAACTCATTTCCGACATTCAAAAACAGTGTAAAAGGTTCATGCTTAGCCCAGACAAGCCTCCTAAACTGAAAACATAATTAAAATCAAGTACCGGATATCTATAGCCAACCCGAAATAATTTCTTGGATATTTTGCATGTTATATGTTGCTGGTTATTTTGCGATAACCAGCCGAATTTGTAGATAAGGTTCAGCATAAGTAATTTATGCAAATGGTGAAGAAAAATTAATTAAAAAAATCTCAAACCTTCTGTCCTTTTTATCTTTTAAATTCAAAATGCGTTGTAATTCATTATTTTAACTAACATTCATAAATATCTAACGCCTACTATTTTACTTCGCACGCACTCATTCCTAAGGGTCGACCGGTCGGCAAAAACGTAAGTGAATCAAACAGAGAGGAGCAAGAAGTGTAGTTGTTGCCCACAAATCACATTCCATTTGGGATTTATTTATTTGCTTTTTGAGGGAAACATACATTACATAATATACATAAACACTCACGTCTGTCACCCAGAGGGGTAGGCAGAGACTACAGACTTCCATTTGGCGCGATCCTGACACACTTCTCTCGCTTCCTTTACATCCATATATCTACGCATACACGCTCGTCGGTTAAAGGTACTCCTAATCTGGCCCGTTTTTAATGTATCGCCGATTTGGTCGATAAAACTTCGTCTAGGGCGCCCCTTCCCGACCCTGCCGTTCACTTCTGCAACATAAATTTGCTTTGTCACTCTTTCCTCGTTCATTCTTTCTACATGACCAAACCACCGAAGCATTCCTTTCTTAATCCTTGTCACAACGTCATCTTGCAAACCACACTTTTCTCTTATCACACTATTTCTCACCCTGTCATTCAGATTCAGCCCTAGCATACTCCTTAAGGACCGTATTTCTACAGCATTTATTCTACTCTCATGCTTCTTCTGCCAGACCCAACTTTCACTACCATACATTAAAGTAGGGACTAACACAGCTTTACAAATCGCCATACGTGCCTTATTTGACACATTTTGACTCCTCATAGTGTACGTAGCGTGTAGAGCCCCATTCACTCTATTTCCTGCGTTCACTCGTCGTTCTGTATCCTTATCATATCTACCATCCCTGCTAAATAAACATCCCAAATATACAAACTCATCCACTTGCTCAATCAACTCACCTTCTATTCTTATTTCACATAAAGTTTTACTTTCTTCTCTTTCAAAAACCATAACTTTCGACTTACTTGCGTTCACTTTCATACCCCTTTCTTTCAATGACCAATTCAATAAAGTAACCATCATTTGCAACTCGGCCGCCGACGATGCAAATATGACTTGATCATCGGCGTACAAAAGACATTTGACGGTTGACTCACCCATTCTCAACCCACATTCTTCAACTTTCAAAGTTTGCAAACAACTGTCCATAAATAGGTTAAACAGCCACGGGGAAGCCACACATCCCTGTCTGACACCTTTATGAATGCCTAACCAGTCCGAGTAGACCCCGTTGATCCTGACACAAGCACTAGAGTCCCTGTAAAGAGACCTCAATGCCTGTATCAAGCCAGCGCTCAACCCAAATGAGTTCAGTGTTTGCTATAACACATTCCTGTCCACTCTATCATAAGCTACGTACTCTGTATCGTTTAAAACATTTTCTCCCCACAAAGTCTAAGATCATGCTTGTCTAATCACTCATATTACCTATAATTGATTACGCAGATGTGTGTTACCCGGATCTGTCCCAGGATCTTCTGAACAAGCTGGAACGCCTTCTCAATAACTGTATAAGATTTATTTTCGGGCTTCGTAAGTATGACCATATTTCGCAATATAGATCTAAGCTTAATTGGCTTACAACCCGGCAGAGGCGTATTTCCAGAATGTTACTTGTTCTTTTTTCCATATTAAATGACCCATTTTCGCCTTCTTATCTTAAGAGTAAATTTCACTATCTCTCCTAATCTCATGATAGGGTTCTACGTTCTTCTTCTAACAACAAAATATGTATTCCAGTTCACTTCACCGAGTTCTATGGTAACTCCTTTACAGTTCAGGCTGCACGCCTTTGGAACTCCTTGCCTGACGACATCAGAAAAGCTCCCAATAAGATTGCTTTTAAAAAGTTGGTGCGTAATCATCTATTAAAGACAACGCTTCTTAGATGAATCATCCATGTCTTTTATATTTTGGACGTATATATTTATAGTTATTTATATGTACTATTTGTATATGTATGTCGGTATGAATATATGTATGCTTATGTATGTACGTATATATTTGTATACTTGTATATATTTTTATAGTTTATTTATTGTATATATTAGTAAAATTTATATATAACGTAATTAATTATAAATTTCTATGTTGTTTTTATTCTATATTGCTACACCTACTTCAAATTCTCACCACTCCATGGGTTGACTGGTAGAGAATGCCACAAGGCATTAAGTCCGCCATTTGTATTCTTTTAGTTTAAGGAATGCAATAAAGAATAAATAAATAAATAAGCCTTTTCCAAGTCCATGAACGCACCAAAAACTTTCTGGTTTTTGGCCAAAAACTTCTCCGCTATCATGCGCATGGAAAAGACTTGATCCGTACACCCCATTCCCTTTCTAAATCCAGCTTGTACATCCCAAATTTTTCCATCAGTTTCTTCCATAACTCTTTCAATTAACACCTTAGCATACAGTTTACCCACAATGCTAAGCAAGCTGATACCACGGTAGTTTTTACAGACCTGCTGCGAGCCCTTTCCCTTGTATATTGGGACTATAACGGCTTTGCACCAGTCTTCCGGCACCCGCTTCAGTTCCCAAGACAAATTAAACAAGGTGTACAGCAGGCTTGTAACCACACCCTCTCCAGCCCTTAGCATTTCGAGTGATATTCTATCATATCCTGCTGCATTACCTGCTTTCATGCTTTTCATTGCTTTCATTATTTCATCTACACTTATCTCCCTACCTCTCTCCACTTCTTCCGGAATTTCTATTTCACTTACGTCAGACGACTCTTCACTCTTAAACACGCTTTCAAAGTATTCCTTCCATCTCTTTAAATTTGAAACTTCATCATTCTGCATGCAGCCATTCTCGTCTCGTATAGCATTCATTCTAGGCTGTTTTGAATTTCCCCTGGCAGTCTTTACGAGCTTCCAGAACATTTTAATATTTGCCTGGAAGTTATCAGATATCCTTCTATCATTCTTATCTATCCTTTCTTGCTTTTTCCTTTCAACGACTTCTTTTACTCTCCTATTTATACGTCTAAAGTCTGCCTTTTTTCTTTCAATTTCATCATTCATACCGCCAGAATTACCAGCTTTAGTTGCTAGTAAATCTAGCCATGCTCTCTTCTTTGATTCAACTTCCACCCGTACCTCATCATCCCACCACAACGTATTACTTTTCCTTTCATTCGTTCTCTTACTTACACCACATGCTTCGGTGGCTGCATCCCCAAAACTTTCTTAACATTAATCCATACATTCTTCAATTCTAAATCATTCAAATATAATTCATTCAAACCACTTATGTTTTCCCTCAGTCTGCATTTATACTTCTCTTTCACACCTTCATCTTGTAACCTCTCTATTCTTATACGCTGTAACGCAGTGGTAGACACAGATGTCCGATGCTGCCAACGTTTGAATAGACCATTAATTCGGCATAAGACCAAGTAATGATCCGTCCCTACGTTGGACCCCCGGTAAACCCTTGTATCTACCACTGCGCTTCTCATTCTTTCATCCACAATTATGAAATCTATCATGCTTCTATCATCCCCTCTTTCCCATGTATACATGTGAATCCTCTTATGGCGAAAGAAAGTGTTCGCCACAAAAAGATTCTTTTCCACACATACGGTGAGGAGGTCTTCACCATTCTCATTTATTCTTTCATCGCCAAACGTTCCTAATATCCTTTCATAACCAGACCTCTTGACCCCAACCCTTCCATTAAAATCTCCTAACATAATAATATTTTCATTTTCCTTACATTTTATCAGCACCAGCCTTACCATGTCCCAAAACTGCTCTCGGATATAAGTGGGCTTAGACATATCTGGGGCGTACACCCCTAGTACAAACAACTTCTTTAAGCCCACTTTCATTCGTATCCACAGCAGCCTTGGGCTTACACATTTATACTCTTTCACACATTGACCCATTCTTTCTGAAAGGATGACACCGACTCCCTGGCATGCCCGCTCGGTCTCGTCTACTCCAGACCAGTAAGCGGTATACATGCCATGTGCAGTGACATCTCTTCCCTTTCGTTTCGTCTCGTTTACACATAACACATCTATTCCTCTATCATTCATCATTTCACATACTTCATCCATCTTATCATTCATTGCTCCACATACATTCAGCGTAGCCAGACGGGCCTCCGCAATCCACTTCTCGCCCCTCCGGGAGACAGGACGTGACGGGTGGCGAACCTCGTCGCCGGTTTTTCTCCCGGAGATTCTTCGCACCCCTGCCCCATTAAAGGGGCGCCGGGAACTCGGGGCCATTTCTTTTTCTACTTGGTTCATGGTGCGAACTAAGGGGTGGTAGATTTTACGCCCCTACCATCCGGCGAGGAGCCGAGTCTATCCTATCGGTTTTGTCGCTCGTTTAGTACCACCCGGGGGATACGTGTAGGGTGGGCCTAGGGTTAGGTGGTCGAAGCCTACGGACGCGAGCGACTCATCCCCCACGCGAGCGACTCATCCCCCTAACACATACAGTACAATAATAAATTACATTATAAAACATATAAAAGTAATCCTAAAAACCAATGAAGTTTCCAGAGATATCTAATACATACGAGTAATAAAAGCTTGCAACCACAATATTATGTCGTATAAAAATTAAAAAAATATATAAAATAATTAAAATAACGGGTTGGATTCAGAATCGTTTGGCACGAATTTGGCGGAGTAAGGTGTTTTATTTGGTAGAGATTTGGTCCCCGATTATAATAATACTACTCACATTAAAAGGTAATGCACCGTTATCGAATAAATAAATAAAAACTATTATAACCTAAAATGCGTAAAACATGGAAAAATTACTGTGAAAGCTGGATAGCATACAGAATTTTGTGTAAGTGCGACAAGGACGTAAGACTAGCAAGAGAAAATTTTACCGACTTGATATATGAATATTTATGGACAAGAGAAATTATAAGGAGTAAAAGAGATCCTTTTGAGGAATTAATAAAAAAAAATATGTTTACAGACAAAAAGAAATGATTATAATATACTGTTTTATTTCTGAATTGTTTAAAACTGCCCAGAAATACTTGAACATTCAGAAATCCTTTCAGTTGTAATAGGTTAGAAGGTTGTGGCGGGAGCGAAGGCAACCTGACTATAGATAAGATATCTGATCTGATCGAATCTGTACTAAAATAAACCAGCACGCCCCGACCCCACGTAGTCTTGTCTGCCCTACTGAGTGTTTCTGTAAAGCCGTAGGCGCGGAGGGAGAGCAGCCCCCGCTCGCTGTAGCAAATCGCGGGCAACTGTGCGGCTGAGGCTGGTCGCCAAAGGCGACCAATAAGCCGAAGCTGCGGAGGTGAACATGGGTGCCTGTGATTCGCTACGCAAGGGCGAAGGGGCTGCACTTTCCGCAGCGCCGAAACCGTTGTAGAAGAAACTTTGGGTCAATATTCCTGTGTAAAAAAGTGAGGTTATGATTTTACAAAAAAAAACATTACTCATAAACTATACTTTTTCCGCAACGAGGGAAAGGTAGAGGGGCTTTCTCTGATAGTGTACACTCCTGCTATCCCCTTCCCTCCTCCTGCCGGAGACAATAAATGTTACTTTCAGGTTAGGTTTATGGGATTTTCTTTTTGATTTTTCTCAAAAACGGTGTATTACCTTTTAATGGGAGTGGTGACGGGAGTAAGGGGACGCTACCCCCTTTCCCTCCCCTTAACCACTGCCCCCTCCTCCTGCCAAACGATTCTAAATTTCAACCCGTCGATCTGCTAAAACCATATCATGTACTTTCACGACCATTTCCGGAGGATTTCCGTGACGCTTTTTGGACGTCCGGGGTGGGCTTCATCTTGGACACATGTCCAACCGCGTTTAAACTCAGCCACCCAGTTTTTTACTGTTGCATAAGAAGGAGCACATTCACCCAAAACATTCTTTAACTCGCCATAGATATCTTTATCCTTCATACCCTTCATATGAAGAAACTTTATCAGCGCTCTTTGTTCAAATATATCCATTTTGAAAACAGTTGACGAAATATATTTTAAATGACAAAAAATCAATAAAATTTTCACGCTTCCAAATTTAAATTTAGAACACAGGTGGCCAGAGATTAAAGATGAGACGTATTTACGCTACCAGGTTTTAAAACCAGGTATTCACTTCAAAGTACGGCGCCCTGGTACGAGCAAAAAATACTTGTAAGTATGAAAATACTTGCATAGGAAAATTATCCATATCTCAATGGTAATAAGAAACTCAATCGTATTTGTGAACGAAAAATACTTAGAACTTCATAGTATTTTTTTATTTATACGACTTTGCTCCTTATTCATAGTAGGATAACATGGAATACGGGTGAAATTCCTATGCAAGTATTTTCAAATTTTGACACAACGGCTGGACACGTCCCTCGCGTCGCAATGAGACGTATTTACGCTACCAGATTTTAACTTTAAAGTACGGCGCCCTTTTACGACCAAAATATACTTGCAAGTATGGGAATACTTGCATAGGAAAATGATCCATATTACAATTGTAATAAGAAACTCAATCGTATTTGTGAACGAAAAATACTTTGAACTTCAAAGTATTTTTATATTTATACGACTTTGCTCCTTGGTAATAGTAGCCTAACATGGAAAGCGGGTCGAATTCCTATGCAAGTATTTTCAAACTTTGACACCGCGGCTGGACACGTCGCGTAAGTAGTAAGTAAGTAATAAGAATTAATTTTATATTCGAGGAAGTAAACGTTTTGTTACGATTTTTTGTAAATTAAATTGTTATTGTGAACTGATTACGTAACCTACTGACCGTGACCTAATTTTTAAATAGTTATTTCGCGTGTATATTGAATTGAGAGACAATTTTAAAAGTTTTATTAATTAAGAGTCCTAAGCCGAAAAGTAGGAAGGAAAGATTTCATTTCGTTAACAAAAAAATTGAAAACGTTCTGTATAAATTTTTGCCCGAATCAATTTAAGCATTCATATATATATATTGACATTAATAAATACTTTCAAGTATTTTTAAAACCTGGTTTTCGACCCTGGTTATTTTTCCCATAGATATAGTATACATTAGATTGGCGATGGCGTGATTAGGGTGAGACCAAAAACGAAATGCACCCGTGTGAGTAAAATGTGAATGTGTGCGTCGAATAGTGCTGCGCCATGTATCAACTTCAAATATCGAAACAGAACGCTGTGTCTGTGTCATAAAATGATTATTATTATGTTTGAGGGCATAAAAATAAAACTACAAACAAGAACTTTGTGATTTTTATTTTCCACCAAAAATAACTAATTTATTGTAAAAATTTTGTAAGCTCTCCTTAAGAGGTATTTTGCAATTTTGCTTCATATTTCAATCTAATTATCAAATAAGTTTTGATAATTAATTTAATAATTAAGTGTTTAGCGTTTGATAGTGCTGGCGAATCGTACACATGTATGTTAAGTGTGTTAAAAAATTTGCAGGACACAAGGCGTTCGTTTACTAATTTCCGAAACATATTTTCGTTTACAATTTTTCTTTCACATGTTTTCTAAAAGCTCGTTCAGAACGAATACCTATCTAATAAACTTTTTCTTTATCACCCTTTCGATAAGATGCTGCAACAAATCGTTTGAACTAGATGCTATTAGAGCACTAATGATATTTTGAAGTGAGGGAAGTCTTTCTAGGTTTTTTATCACTTAATACAACTTTTCTACTTTTTTATTAGCACGTTTTTTTTTGTGCTCTTACATTTTTCATTTTTTGCTTCATATCTAATCTTGTCCGAATCAATAGTTTTCTTCATTTTTTTCTTTCTCGAGGAATTATCTATAACAGAAACGTTTGCAATTGAACTACTGGGTACTGGCAATATATCTCTGTAGACACATGACGATGCTTTGCGTACCGGTTCAATACAACCTACAAACAAATATAATTAGTGTACACATTATGTACTTATCTATTATTAAAATTAAAAAATACAACCCTTTTACCTATTTCTGCCGCTAAACAGCAGTGCTTACACTGCCGCGTTCCAGCCATTTGAGTAAAGAGAGCCTGTATAATTATAAGTTGTAAGACATTTTGTCTTAGTCCTCAGGGGTAAAAACACATTTTTTTTTTATAGAATTAGGGTGACGAACGAGCACAGTCTACCTGATGGTAAGTGTTTGCTGTGGTCCATAGACATCTGCATCTATCTTCGTTTGCGAATTAAAATGCAGATGCATTGTCAGCAGTTAGGACTAAGATAGAATGCCTCTTTTCCAGTAAAAAGGGTCTCCTGTTCTCTACACTCATTATACGAAACACAGCAGCATTAAGCTGCTATTTTACGCTGGTATTCTGTGAGAGCGTGGTCCTTCCCCGGTCCTGCCGACCCATTCCTGCTACAACTATACTTTTAATATAGCTGCAGCATGGCTCTACCACGTAAAAAATTTGGTAACTTTCTTTGTTTGAAGATGACTGTAGGTGACCAAGTACTTCAGTAGCTGTTTATTATCAAGTGATACTGTAAGTTCCTTTGTTACTATCGTTTTATAAAAAAATATACACCACGTGGATGACAACAACATGTTGTACACATTTGATCATGCGCAAACGAAATGAACATATATACAGTAAAATACATAATTAAGAAAATACGCAAGGGCATAAATAATGTGGGTATTTATGCAAAACGCAGCTTTACTTTTTGTGCACTTCTATGATAAAAACATTTTTGTTCAAAGTGCTTGCTACATGTAGTTGATTTTTTTTTTTGGGAACCCATCCTTCTCTATTTATCATTTTTAACCATTTTTGTTTAACCTGAATATTTTTTGGAAATCTGAAACAATATAAGAGTTTAAGTCATCTCATTAAAGTATTTACAATAATGCGTAAGTATTTACTATTACGAAACACTAAAACGTAAAAATAGAAAATTAAAAATTTTAGGCGTTAGTAGAACATACCCACGCGCTTTGCGCTCGGCATGCAAAAAACGAAGTTACAAGAGGCTGCATCTAAGGATATGCCTTTGCCTGCTAAACATATTATCGATAAGATGATATTGATAGTGTCAATCCCTACAAAAATTTGATCAGAATCAGAAATAGCGGGAATTCACGTATTTGTTATTATTTTTAATATAATTCTCACGCATTTAGAGCATTATCGTAATAAAATGCGATATTTTTCTCTATCCATTTGTGTATAAAACATTTGTATTAGTTCTGAAATATTGAATTTAGAGTGCTAAATAATTTTGATAACTTAAAATTGTACTTACTTGTAAAATGTGTAATTTTGTGGATTTTCTTTTCTCGATGAACTGAATTCAGGTATGACACACGTCACCATATTTAATCGCACATTTTAAATATTTATTAATACTTCAAAATCAAAAATATCGCGAAAATAAGCGCGATTTGTTTCGTTACCCATTGACGTCAGGCTGATACAGGCTGATAGCGTGTACGTGTACGGTCTAGCCATTCTATCTCGTTCTAACGTAAGCATAAGCTATGCCTTTTCTCTTTTACATTGCCAATCTAAGTATATACTAAATCTATGATTTTTCCATACTCGTACTTAGAAGCCCTGGTATTAAATTTTGCAAGTATGTCTCATCCAAGATCAGAGATACGAACTCTACCATCTCTACCAGAGATACGAATTTAAAAATGACATATATATTTTTTTACTTTTAAGTTTTTAAATAGCAGTGGCTAGTTACTTATCATCCCGCCTACGTATCAACAAAACAATTATCTACGCATAATATTTTAAGCCTGTACGAAGGTTTAAAAAATTGTTAACTATTTTGCAAGAAATATCATTTTGATGAGAACTACCCACCAATTATTTTATTTCACAATGTCATTGATAGACACGAAGAAAGAAAGTGATCAGAGAAATACTTCTAGAGTAAGCAGCATAGAGATAGCCATTAAGTCTTTTTGACTTTTTCTTTTTCACAAATAATATTTTGCCGATGCAAATAGAAAATATCTAACTACAAAAATAGCGAATTTAAGCGCTGCGGTTAGCAGGGAGATAAAAAAAAAATTATTTTTCATAATGCCAAATATTACACTAGCGCAGTTTTTTTTATTAATAATGTAATGTAATGATTTTAGTTAAGTATACCACTATGAATGTTACTATCCACATATTATGGAGAGTTTAGTAGAAGGAAGACCATCTCTATATATGAAGTGTCCCTAAAAACGTGTCCAATAAGGGTTGCGCTGCAGTGGCATAGGATAAATTAAAAAAAAGCGCCAAAAGTAATTAGAATAAGATGGAGAAATAAACAAGGACCGACCAATCTGCTTGGTTTTGTACTACGTAAATAGTTGAGATTTTGTATACTGGCATTTTTTAACTACTCTAGTCATGAAATTTTTTAAATATTTGAATTCAGCTGACTTCACTTCGTTCACAACAGTTATCTTCATATCGTAGTTTTTCAGACGCCAGCGCTATTATGATAGGTTTTGGAACCTCTATTTGCAGTAAATAGTAGGACACTTTTTCAACTTTCGCCCCTTATAGGCCTTATAAGATGGTTCTCCTTGTACTCTACACTCCATATATCTACAGTAATACTATAATCATAGACTTAGAATATACTGTACGCCAGTATATGGTATATTCTAAGTCTATGACTATAATTGTAGCTCAATTACTAAATTTATTATCTCAAATATATATTTATCATATGGTGACACTTCACATGGCTATTTGTATTTGCGTATTTGCTGTTTTTGACCAATAACTTCCATGTGTGGAGAGTATATTTGCCATACTTATTGTCCTATTTGCCTATTTGGCAAATATAACCAATAACAAATACGGCTTACTGATCGTCTGTCGGTTTTTCAAGGCTTATCAATGGAGACAAATAGGCAAATACGCAAATATACTGGCCACACATGGTCGGGCTCATTAGTGCGCGAAAGGCGCGAACCCTAAGAGTATTAGTGTTCTGCACGTACCTGTTTATAACCTCTTAATAAGTGATTATTTAAGTGCCTACGGAAAATGAATTGAGACAAAGAAACCGTTGTAAGGTTTCTAGAACTTTACCAAATGAACCCATGCATTTGGGACCCTGGAAACGATGGGCAAAAAAATATAATAGTAACATGCGTTCAAATATTAAAATCAGGCTGCAAGTGCAATGTCCATTTTGTAGGTACAACTGCTAACAAAAATGTTTAATTTTTTGGTATATGCCTCCATGTGTAGACGGTTGTATCGCTTATTTGCCCGTACGTCGAACTTTTTGCCAAATAGGGCAACATGCAATCACAAATACAATAGCCATGTGAAGTCTCTAAGAGTGCCACCAATAGACTTAGCTATCTACGATATTTATTAATCTATGGTGTTTACAACTTTTTTCAATGCACAGACTTTCATGTAGAAATGTTTCTAATTTCTATATAGTTTGTGTTTGTGGTAGAAATGGAATCAATGGAGGAAGAACAATGTTTACATCAATGTGAAAGTTATATTCAAAGTCACAATGTTCAGTTATTGTTAAAAGATTGTATCGTACAACTGTGTTTAAATAAGCCTGAAAACCCTGTTACGTTTTTGCGACAGTATTTTCAAAAATTGGAGAGAGTAAGTTTTCATTAATTATCAAGGGTTATTTAGGGTTTTGAAGTGATACATCGTCGTTATCACATTATCATAATTTAACATTGAAGTTTGTATAATATTTTATTATAATTCGTATCTACTTACGATACAGAGACAGCTAGGTTATGATTTTATTTGATATTTTGGATTTTACTTACTGCACTGTATTACTTATTATCTATTTATCATTAATAATTGATATAAATTGCTTTCTTTTTTTCTAATTTTCTGTACTACTGTAAAATATTACATTATACCTAACTATTAAACTTGAGAGACCAGTAGAAATGATAGGCTTGTAATGTCATTCAGAACATAATCAGAAATATTCCTTATTCGTTATATATATATATACTAGCTGACCAGGCAGACATTGTTCTGCCCTTTCCGAACGACAATTTGCTTTCCCAAAAAACTCCTGAAATTAGCAATAAAAAAAATTGAGGGTCACTTATCGGGATAAAACTATCCTATCTCTCAAGTTGGACCAAACTGCACACAGTCTACAAATTTTTTTTGAAATCGGTTCTATTTATTGAATACTTACAGCAACACGTGGTGGGTACACTACTAAATTGTAGCTTATATTAAATGTTTTCATTTTTAACATAGCACCATCTATTAAATATTTACTCAATCCAGTCAACAGATATCGTCATCTGACAGAATTGTTTGGAGCTAACAGATAATTGTGACTGTCAAATAATAGACCAATAATTTTCATTTTTGGGAATTTTTTTCATTTTTAAATTATAATTTGTAAGTGCTGATTTACTACATGCTCTACGGTGAAGAGAAAAATTGTGAGGAATCCTGCATGTCAAAGATTCATAACTTTTATTTGCATCAAACATGGTAAATACAGGTGTTAATTACATACACTTTAGGCCAAACATGTTTCGCTGCTTACATAGAGGCATACAAATATGAAATTTAATTATGTGTCTAATTCAGATACTCATTATTAAGTTATTAATTAAGGTCTATGGTCAACGGTCGAATGGTTAACACGTACTTGTGAGTGCTTTCCGGTATTTGGTTAATTTTCCTTAATTCCTTTATTTTGTGGTGGTGGATTCCTCTGTTGTAAGTAGATTACGTTTATAAGATATAGTTATTTCGAACAATACACTCAATTATGGGTGACGAAACGGGGTCTCCCCGTGAGAAACCCCCTGACCCTCCCGATGAAGACATGTGCTTTGGATTAAGTGATAATAATGATTGTGATCGTGGTAAAAAAAGACATGCTGAGACTCGAACATATGATCCAGTATTATATAAAAAGAATTCTGTAGTTGATTTAACAGCTTCAATAAATACTATATATAAACATCCCTGCCTAGAACAAAATCTTAGAATGTATGGGCCAAATGATCAAGGCCCTTTCATTGTGCACATCTCCCGGTCTTCGACAGACCCTAGAATAGGGCTATCACTTCGACCAATTAAAATAGGTTTATGCTTGTCTAAAAATAATATAGGAAACATTAAAAAAGGAGGAGCCAAAAGTGTTGGTAGAAATCGCATCTCTATTGAATTCTGCTCAGCAGATGAGGCTAACAAATTCCTTAATAATCCAATGCTCGCAAAAGAAAAATTGATTGCTACTATTCCATCTTATAATGTTTCTCGAATGGGTGTCATCCGCGGTGTCCCTGTGGATTGGTCAATGGAAGAACTTGCAGAAGCTATTGAGCTTCCCCCTGGTTGTGGTAAAATCCTAAAAGCTCGCCGTCTTCAGAGAAAAACTTTTACTGAAGGGTCATCATCCCCAATTTGGGTTCCTACTCAATCTATTGTTTTGACATTTGAAGGCCAGATACTCCCCAAATACGTATATGCATTCTTCACATCCCTTGCTGTTGAAACTTATCAACTCCCCACCATCCAGTGCAAACAGTGTTGTCGATTTGGCCACGTAGCTGATCAATGCCGCTCTAAACCACGCTGCTTCCGTTGTGCCCAAGAGCATACTGGAGCAAGTTGTTCTGTTCCTGAAAGCGAAGCCACTTGTCTGTTATGCTCCAAAAATCACTTTGCTAATAACAATAATTGTCCAGAACACCATAGACAGAAATCTATCAAAGTTATGATGTCAGAACAAAATATATCCTATATAGAAGCGTCAGCCAAAATCCCATCTATTCGTTTGAACAATCTTCAAAAACCATATTCTGAAGTGGCCTCTACTCAGCTTTCACCTACTTCTACTACCTCCTTCAACCTCCCCACCATGTCACAGGCATATAGAAAAACCGTTTTCAAATCTCCCCGCCCCGTCCCTAGAATCCCCAAGGGATATGACCAACAAGCCCATCAAAGAATAGTTGCAGACTGCCCATCTTCTACTCCAAATGGATGCACATTATCCAATACACACAATCAAATATCTCCAAATGAAAATCTTGTTGAATGCCTAATTTCTCTCCTCAATAATTTAATCTTGAAAATGTCAGACTCACTACCGAACAACGTTGCAGAAAAATTTTTTAATCTCGCTAGTTTAATAGATAATATAAATGACTCAAACAAAAGACCTCCATCTTCTACAGTGGAACTGTAGAAGCTTACACCCTAAAAAATCAGAACTCATCTTCCTAATAAATAAACATGCAATTTCGGTTGCTTCTATTTCTGAAACATGGTTCCTTCCTGGCTCCAAATTTCGCTTGCAAGGCTTTACCTGCCTCCGTGAAGACAGAAATGATGGTTATGGTGGTTGTTGCTTACTCATAAAAAAATCGCTACCTTTTTCCCAAATTACACTCCCTCCTCATAGCCAAAACATCAATGCCGTAGCTGCAAAAGTTGCAGGAATCAACATTATTTCAATATATATCCATCATCCAAATACTCACTTAATTCATGAACTATCCTCTCTCTTTTCTTTGTTACCTCCCCCTTTTATTATTACAGGTGATTTTAATTCACATCATGTATCTTGGGGGTCACATTTTTGTGATGTATACTCTTCAGAACTTATTAAAATTTTTGAAGATATCAATGCTTGCATCATCAACAATGGTTCACCTACTCATAGAGTGTATCCAGGACTAGACCCTAGGTCTGCTGTCGACCTAACAGCTTGTTCTTCTAGTCTAGCCCCTCAGCTTTCTTGGAAAACTCTCAATGAAACATATGGAAGTGATCACTTTCCCATTCTTATTACCAAACCCTATGCGGTCATTCCTTTTCCCTCCACTACGCCCCTCCTTAAATATAAGCTCCAAGATGCAGATTGGTCTAATTTCACTAAATTTTTAGATACTAAATTTACCCAAATGCAGGTTGACTCCTCAACCAACCCAATAACTTCTTACTCTTTATTGATACAATTTATAACTGAAGCAGCTGACTTATTTATCCCAATCAAAAAACCCTACAGCAAGAACCTATCCTCCCCTCCATGGTGGGATGCTGAATGCACCACTATGATTAAAAAGAGAAAAGCTGCAGAAAAACTTTACAATCACTGTATGACGACCGATAATTTTATACTATTTCAAAAAACCTCTGCTCAAACAAGGAGACTTCTTTCCAAAAAGAAAAAAAGTGGATGGAAAAAATTTTGTGAATCCATGTCCCCTAATACACCAGTAACAATAGTTTGGAAAAATATAAAAAAATTTCGTGGATCTCTTCTTTCTGATAGCAACATTTCTGATAACTCTCTATCATGGTTAGAAGTTTTCTCAGATATGCTAGCTCCTCCTTTTGTTCCTAATGAAAATGCAATATGCCCACCGATTCCAGTCCCGTCTAACATCAACAATAATGAGATAATCTTCTCATTGTCCGAACTACAGTCTGTGTTATCTGGCTTAAAATCCTCTTCTCCAGGAGAAGATGGCATACCCTATGCATGTTTATGTAAATTTAGTCTTAAGGGAAAATTAATTCTTCTTCAAATTCTAAACAATATCTACATATCTTCTAATATTCCTCTGTCTTGGTCAAACCAAATTGTTATACCTATCCTTAAACCCGGAAAAGATCCTAAAGAAGCTTCTTCATACCGTCCAATTGCTCTTTCATCTACTTTTTGTAAAATTTTAGAACATTTAATTAAAAACAGACTTGAATGGTTTTTGGAACATAATAACATCCTTGCAAAAAGTCAATTCGGTTTTCGAAAAGGGAAAAGCACATTAGATAGTTTGAGTATCCTAACTACAGATATTAGGTTGGCTTTTTCTAAAAATGAATACTTGGTGTGTTGTTTCCTTGATATATCATCTGCCTATGACAGTGTTCTCCTTCCGGTGCTCAGGCAGAAAATGCTCAGATGAACTGAACATCCCTGTGAAGACTGTTCACTTCATTTACAATCTATTCATGGGACGATCTATCAAAATTCGCAATAAAGGAATCTTAAGCTCGCCCAGAACAATTTGGAAGGGTCTACCACAGGGCTCGGTTTTAAGCCCTATTCTTTATAATATTTACACATATGACCTGGAACACTCAATTTCGTCTTTCTGTGACATATTACAATATGCAGATGATCTTGCTATCTATGTAACGGCTCCTGATATCCCAACTGCCTCCCATCACC
Organism: Parnassius glacialis; assembly: GCA_033319125.1. Lineage (NCBI taxonomy): Eukaryota > Metazoa > Arthropoda > Insecta > Lepidoptera > Papilionidae > Parnassius > Parnassius glacialis. Next base: position 25,324,251 of record JAVANC010000018.1, read on the forward strand.
TTAACAGAGGCTTATATTATCTTAATCAATGGCTTACTGACCATGGCCTCTCTCTTTCACCTTCTAAAAGCAAAATAATAACATTTAGCAGAAAACGTGTTATCCCTACTATTGATATCTCATATAACGTTGAATCTATTCCAGTTGTTAACAAAGTTAAATTTTTAGGTATTTACTTAGATTGTCATATGACCGGTACTGCTCACTTTAATTACATCAGTGACAAATGTGAAAAAGGTGTTAACATTCTTAGATCTCTCTCTGGCGTATGGTGGGGTTCTCACCCCATGTGTCAAAAAATCCTATACAATGCCATCATCCGTAGTCACTTCGACTATGGTTCTTTTCTCCTGGAGCCCTGCAACAAATCGGCCCTTAGTAGGCTTGAAGCTATCCAAACAAGATGTTTACGTGTTATCACAGGCGCAATGAAATCAACTCCTAAAAATGCCTTACAAGTAGAATGTGTTGATCCCCCTCTCTCTTTACGAAGACAGTTTTTAGCTGATAGATTTATCTCAAAAACACTACAACTAACATTTCACCCCCTACATCGTAAACTAGAATCCTTGCTACTATTAGTTGTAAACAACTCCTATTGGTCTAACAAAAGCTGGCCCCCTATTCTTAAATCTCTAAATAGATTAAAAAATATTGAATATCCTTGTGTTACATCCCCAATTCTACCCTATTTTGAAACCAGCTATGAAGCTATATTACTAAACCCCAATATCACTCTGAATTTAAACATTAATAAAAATTCTCCAACTGCAAACAGAACTTTCTATAACCTAGTGGCAAAAAAATGGCCTGATTGGCTATATATTTTTACTGATGCTTCCAAATTGTCTTCATTCAAATGTGTCGGTTCTGCAGTCTGGATTCCCAAATATAAAATTGTCCTTAATTATAGATGCCCTCCTCAGGCTTCTGTTTTTACAGGGGAAGCTGTAGCCATATATGAGGCTATATCCTATATTTTTTCCCATAAAATTCCTAAATCAGTTTTATTTACTGATTCAAAAAGCTGCCTAATGTCGTTACAAAGCAATATATTTAAAATGAAATCCATCTCCCCATTGATACTGAAAATTAAAGAACTCATACTAAATTGTAATAAGAGTGGGCTTGAGGTAGAGATTGTGTGGATTCCTAGTCATTGTGGCATAGAAGGAAATGAACAGGTTGACTCCTGGGCCAAAGGAGCTGTAGATACTGGCTGTCCTTCTCATTTAATGAATTACTCTTTTGATTTAATGTCATTAGCTCAAATTGAATTAAAGAATTCTTGGGACAGAGAATGGAGCATATCCAGACATAGTAAAGGTTTCTACTTTGGTAAAATCCAACCCCAAATTCCTCCAAAACCTTGGTTTTTCAAATTTAGGTTTCTGAACAAACAAATCACATCTACAATCTGCCGTTTAAGGCTCGGGCATGTCTGCACTCCTGTATTTCTTGCTAAAATTAGAATCAAAGATCATTCCCTCTGTGAATGTGGTCTAGATGAAGGTACCCCAGAACACATTTTCTTCAGTTGTCAAAATCACCCAATTTCTTTATATGACATCCTTCCCAAAACAATCCCTCGTCCAGTTAATATCAATTCTTTCTTAACTATCCCCGATTCCATATATGTCAATACAATCTCAAAATATATTCGAATGTATAATATTAAATTATAATTATTGTATACTAAATTTAGCTTAACCTAATTCTATATTCCCTGCCCAGGCTAATACCCCCCTATAACTAGATTTTTACTCTATATTGTGTGGTCCACAATTCATGTATTTAGTTTCTTTGTTTTTTTCCACATTTTCACCTAATAACCACTAACTCCTTTTCCACCGGAAAGCCTCAAGACAAGGTGTGACAGACCGAAGACCGGACATTGGCAGAATTATTGTGACATTATCACAATACCAAGGGCCATACAGTTATAAAAAAAAAAAAGAAAAGTTATTAATTACAAAATATTGAAAGATACATTCAAATTAAAATTTATATATAATTACTCATTGATTAATATTAACCTTTAAGTACCGACGTGCATTTTTTGTAACGTTAGTACCGACGTGAGGTCTGAGAGGCCGCATATATTATGTAGTGTTTTTAAAGAAAGTGATGATTTAAATATCCGTCTTTGCATTATGATGAAAAGTAAAGGGTTTTAAGTAAAAATAAGTATAAAAAGGAATTCAACTTTATTAAATTTTTAAATATAAGACTTTTTAATATAAGATTTGGTTTGGATTTTGGGAAAAAATCCGACTATTAGATATAAAAATTCAAAACACGAAGAATAATCTTCTCAGAATAACAGAAAATAGCTTTTCCTACTTATGACTTATATAACTTTTATAAAAAAAATAAAGTAGGAACACAAACCTTCTGGAAAAAAAATGACCACAGTCCAACTACACCTTAAAATCTAAACTCAGGCAAGGCACACTTATTTCACGCACTGTAAAGAAACGTGTTATTTTGCATGAATAGCATCTATATATCGATTTTCTATTCAGTTTAGGTTGACATGAGAGACAAGTCTTTCGTGTTTTGACTTCCTCAGCTTCATCTTCAGATGTCTCTGGCTTATCAGAACCAAGTACTCTTGCCAAACTCATCCTTAGTTCACGGGGTTCAGATCTCTTTGATTGCTCTAAATCTATCGCAGAACTATTTCTTTTACAACTTGAAGTCTCTAGTATATTCTTTTATCACAATATCTGTAAAAATAACAGCACCAGCACCGACGTGCTGCCTGAGAGGCCGCGTTGGAATTTGAAATCGTAATTACTCACCAAATGCGCGTGCGACGTTACCATTTCCTGCTCCGACGTTAACTTGAGCACTGTCCTTGCAGCTACTTAAAAGCGGGGATCGGTATTACGCGGGGAAAGGGGTAAACTAGCAAGTCAAGTGTCTGCCGGTGCCTCACAGACTGCACGTCAGTACTTAAAGGTTAAATATGATAGAAATATCAGACAATTATTAATTATTATTAAACAAAATAAAAATGTCCGTGATTAGTGAAATCATAGTGGTTCATTTGTCAAATTTATAATCTAGAAATTCTTTGACGCTGTTACAAGTACTTTCTGCGAGAAAATCATAGAGGCCTTTTCTAAATCTTGAGAAAGATAGTGCTTTAATATGCTGAGGAATTTTATTATATATTTTGACACACATGTATAGACAGCTTTTATTAAATTTAGATAATCTGGGAAGTTAATAGTAGTTAATATAAAAATATTTCATGATAAATGATTTATTTAATATGATAATTATCAAACACAAGTTTGGCATAAAATATAATATGATAAAATTTTAATTTTATAGCAAATAAATGTTACAATCCTTATTTTTAAACAATGGAGCCCAAATATTAGTGTAATCAAAGAAAAGAAAATTTTTAATAATGATTTCTTATATTTACACGAACATCAAACGTAAAAGTTTGGCGAGTTTAGAAATAAGTAACACCACTGTTTCATAAATACATTAATAAATAAATTAAAAAAAAAAACTACACATTTAAATAAAACTAGTTTTACAGATTTTATTGTGTATGTTAACTTATTTTATATTCCCAACGTTTCGAGCACTTTACAGCAGCCATGGGCACGGGAGGACGGAGGTGTTTGACGTACCAATGTCATAGTTAACCATGGATACCTCCAGATTAAAATTATAAATTTTTGTTCTGATCTACACAGTATGAACTTAAAGTATCTTGAAGTCTTGCAGTTGTATGCTTGAGTTAGGATTTAATTTTATTAATTAATAGGCTTCCAAGCAGATGGTAGGTAGGTCCCCGTGTAGTGGCGGGTAAGAATACCCACTACCCTATATCTTCCCGTGGGTGTTGTAAGAGGCGACAGGGGGAAACTGAGGCAGAAGATGGGCAGCAGCATTTTTCTGATAACAGCAAAACAATAATAAAAAAACTCCGGCTACCAACCCGCTCTCCGAGCGTGCCAAATATGGCAATATACTCCCCATGATTAAAGTAATGAAGAGACGGTCCCAAGTTCCCGGCGGCCCCGCTATTCCTGGCTACGGTGGCGGCCATGGTAACGGCGGGGGGCAGGAGGTGCTAAGAATCTCAGGTGAAGGTTCGGTTGCCACCTAAGACGACTCGACCTAGCAACATATAATGCACGCACCCTGAGGACTGACGAGAAGATCCTAGAGCTGGAAAGAGAGATAGATAAGTTGGGCTGCTAGAATATTATAGGATTATCTGAGGTCCGAAGAGAGGGGGAGGACATGGTAATCCTCGAATCCGGCAGCTTGTTCTATCACCGGAAGGGTGTCCATCTGTCCCAAGGAGGTGTCGGATTTATCGTCCACAAGTCTCTCGTTAACAACTTTGTAAAGATCGAGAGTGTCCACGAGGGTTGTGTACCTTATACTCAGAATCACCAAACGGTATTCGCTGAAGGTTACGCACCAACCTCGGCACATCCCAATGAGGAGGTGCAGAAAATGTATGAGGATATATCTAGAGCCATGCATTCCTCCAAAACCCACTATACGGTGTTAATGGGAGACTTCAACGCAAAACTAGGCACAAGGGAGAACGGTGAGCTGAAAGTAGGGAAATTCGGAATAGGGCAACGGAACCCAAGAGGTCAGCAGCTGGCTGACTTCATGGAGAAAGAGGGACTCTTTATGATGAACTCTTTCTTTCAGAAGCGGTCCCACAGGAAGTGCACCTGGTCGATCCCCGACAGTTCGACAACAAATGACATTGATTTCATTATGAAGACCAGACGACAACTGTTCAGTGATGTCTCAGTGATCTCGAGGGTGAAAACCGGCAGCGATCACCGAATGGTGAGAGGCACACTGAACCTAAACGTTAAGTTGGAGAGGTCACGTCTAATGAAGTCAACGCTCCGTCCCCCTCGTGCTCTAATCCAGAGTTCTGAAACCTTTTAGCTCGATCTGCAAAACAGTTTTCAGTGCCTAGAAGATTGCATTGCTATGGACGATATGAATGACAAGCTCGTGGAAACTGTCCATGCGGTCGTAGCTAAGTTTTGCAAGACCTGACAGAGTTTAACTTTTCTTTTTATACATGGTAGAGCCATGCTGTAGCTATATTACTGGTATAGTTGTAGCACGAATGAGTCGGCTCGACCGGGGAGGACCACGCTCTCACAGAATACCAGCGTAAAATAGCAGCTTAACGCTGCTGTGTTTCATATGGTAAGTGTAGAGACCCGGAGACGCTTTTTACTGAAAATGAGGCATTCCATCCTAGTCCTCACGGGTGAAAACGCATCTGCACTTTGATCTGTAACAGAGGATAGATATAGATGTCTATGGGCCGCAGCAACAACTTACCATCAGGTGGACTGTGTGCTCGTTTTTCACCCTTATCCTATAAAAAAAGTATAGTTTTTGGTTAATAACGATTTAACATAATGTTCACTTTTGGTTTCCTGTCATAGCTTTTCGATTATTCAACAGGAACAAGTAAAGGCTGCTGCGGCAGCTGCAGCTACATCAGAGGGCGAAGGCGATGGTGAGCTTTCGCCGCTACCACTGCCCGGCGGCCAGCTACCGCGTCGACGCGGTGGCATCAGTGCCGAGCCTGTCACTGAGGAGGATGCAACCAGCTATGTTAAAAAGGTATAAAATCTTACTCATCTCTTGTGTAATTAATGGGCGATTTTAAAACTCATGTCAGCCTATACAAGTCACATATTATGTCACGAGTCCTATCTCCCTCCCAAACGTAACCTTTAAAAATTAATGTTATAGTCAGTATTTGAAAGGGTAAGAATAAATAATAAATTAAAAATAATAATGTTTATTTTTCAGGCCTCGTTGGCCCTTAGCATGTTAGTAATAGAAATAAAAGATAAAAAAACTATGTTAGTAAATAAAACACATAGGTAAATAAAACAATACAGAAATTACAAAATTGTATATTTAACATGTAGTGAATGTAGCTTGACAAATATAAAAAATAAAACAATATTTTTTTATTTCATCATCATAGGCCTCTCCTAAAGAATGCCACTAAACACGGTCTGCATGTCCCATTAGGTCGTCATTCGTTATCTATTAGGGGCAGCCCGACATTTCATTTACCGGTACGAAGCTGCTAGTCCGTACTTCGTTTGTATTAAGTTTTGCTTGCGTACTTACAATAAACTACAAATATGTGTCATGGTTAATCAGCATCCCCGCGACCAAATGCGGGCCGCATTTGGTCACTTCTTACTGAAAGAAGTATACAAAATATCAAGCATATGGTTAAATATACAATTCGGCATAAATTATATGTATACGTAAAATAACTAACAGCACATACCTGGTTAAAGTGAAAATCTTACGACGATTTGCGGCTCATAGATTTTGCAACAGCCTAACACAAGCTTTCTTTTCGGGGTATGCTGGTAAATCCTGCTTTTGAGCCTCATTGAGACTGTGCACTCCTAGCAATGCCCAACTTATACACACTGCTCATGATTTTTGATTCACTATTTGAAAATTCGCGGAAATTATAAAAGAAAATCAGTATTGATTTTTATTTTTATGCGAATATTAAACATTGAGTTAAATAATGTAATTTTACAGATTTTACCGTGGATTATTGTAATTTATTTTGGATTCCCGACGTTTCGGCTGTTTGTATCCTATTTTTTTTATTGTTTCTAGGTTGTGCCAAAAGACTACAAAACAATGGGAGCGCTGTCGCGTGCAATTGCTTCCAACGTGCTATTTACCCATTTAGACGAGTCGGAGCGGGCAGACATGTTCGACGCCATGTTTCCAGTACAATGTCTGCAAGGCGAGACTGTTATTCGTCAGGGTGATGAAGGCGATAATTTCTACATCGTTGACTCTGGAGAAGTTGAAGTAAGAATATTACAGAATTTTCATCAATATAAACAGACCTCTGTTAGACTCTCTAGATTCAATAAATCTCTTCCACTGCCTGAGCTTTTATAATCAAGTAATTAATCTCCTCTCTTTCTTTTTTAAATGCCTTAGGTAGACAGACAATAGACCATATTCATTAATTGAATACTTTGTTATACAATTTAACATGTTACAGTGACATTTTTGTATTATTTCTTTAATAAATTTTTAGGAATTTTATTTTGGCAAAAGATACTTTGTTTGAACTGCTCAAAAATATTTGAAACTAACTGTTCCCCGCGACTTCACCCGCGGGTAATTTATTACGATTGGATTTCATGGGTTTTAATTTTTTTTTTGCGGAACCCTAATACTTTATCTAAAATAAAAGGTAGCCTAAGTTACTCTTTAAACACCAGCTATCTGCCAGTTAAAGTCCCGTCAAAATCGTTCTTACCGTTTCAAAGATTAGCCGGAACAAACAAAAATATTAAAAATTGTGTTTTTATTTTATGTACCGTATATACTTTCATATGCATTTAGGAAAAAGCTGTTCTTTTGACATTACAAACAGACACTTCAATTTTATTTATTTGAATATATTGCCCAAATATATTGCTAATTAGGATGATAGCCTACAATTTTAGCAATAATCACTGTATCCTTTCAAAGTCATTTAATGGCATAAGAAGTAATTTAATTAGCAGTTATAATTTTAGGGATAGTTTAGCAGTTTGTGGCTAGAGTATAATGGCGCAAAATTTAATAATCAATACATTTGAAACTTTTATTAAATTAAGACTTAAGCCGAGTATCGATTACGCGCCCCTAGCGCGCGCGCGCCATGAATGACCGCGGCGATCAGTGCGTTCCGTGGGACGCGCTTCAAATGTTCGAAGTGTATCAACTATGCACGCCTGGCGCGAGCGGCAGTTATTCCAATGTTTGACCGTTCAACATGGATACCAGTCGTGTACGAGCAGCTGCCGCTTTCATAGTTCTATGCATCTTCTCTGAGCGCTTTATCATAATAAAAACTACTTTTGCTATTCTACAGCAGTTCTTTTGAACCATATAATTTTATCAATTTACGGCAACTGGTTATCCATAGCTCGGAACGCAACGAACACACGAATGATGAACACAACCGTCCCAACTGGCGCGCGCGCCAATACTTAAGTACTTTGATATAGTTGTTATGGAAAAATCACTAGAGGACCTAAGCACTATGCTCAATGATCTCAATAATGTCTCACAACAGAGAGGTCAACATGGATAAAACATAGGTCACTATGCTCGAAGTTTTTAACAATTATGTTTACCTAGGACAAATTGTCGGATTAGGTAAGTCTTCGACCGGGTTCAGTTGACGGATCCAACTCGGCTGTGCAGTATTCGGGAGATTATGACACATTCTTATCATGTATATCTGAAAACTTGAAAAAAGAGTGTTCAACCAGTGCATTTTGCCAGTGATGACATAATATGGATTTGAGACATGGTCCTTCACTGCTGATCGTATGACGAAACTCAAGGTCGCCCCATCCATCCGTTAGAGCTACATATAAAGTCCACTGCTGCAGATAGGCCTCCCCCGTAGATTGCAGATTGCTAATCGCAGTATTATAAAATGTTGAGCTGTTATTAGGAAAATACAACAGCTCATTTCAATTTCCCTCTGTCAACTCTTACGAGACCTACGGGACCATATGGCGTAGTTTATAAAGATGGCTATACTCGGATTTTCTCTGCGTGATAGACATTGTAATGAGGATATCCGCAGTAGAACCGGAGAGCGCAACAGATCAGTAAGCTGAAGTGAAAATGAGCGGGCCATATAGCTCGAAGAACCGACTACAGAAGGTGAAGAAATGTTCTCGAGTGGCATTCTCTATTATAGACTAGACACTGGGTGTGTCCCGATATACACTGAAACCACTGTAAGGTGTTACATCAATTCAGTATACTGTGAAGCCTACCTTTTTTTGTTTACTATACTGGTTACTGTTTAGAACGGAACACAGTCCATATACTGTCATCCCCATTTTTCGACACTGTTTTCAAATGAAAATATTTATCAGTTTTATGTTCACAAGAAAAATATTATTTGAATGTTGTTGCTTTTAAAACTTAATGTCAAAGTTTATTTGAATAACAATATTAATTTATAATAATAACAATCATTCGTGGAACCTGCTAAATCTCTAGGCGCTGTTATGTTTTTGATCACCTGATAAAAGTACTGAGAGCACCTTACCTTGAAAGCGCCAGTGCTCACATTACAAAAGTGGCGGCGATTTATGATGTCATATATTTTCCTAGGATACTGCGGCAGTATACTGACAGAATAGAATAGAATAGAATAATTTTTATTCAATATACATTACATGTGTAATTCTTATCGAAAGTAATTTTTTACTTAACCACTGGTTCGAAAAAAAACCCTCTGCCCTGGGAAGAACCAGCATGAAACCCAGCGGGACTTTTTTTTAAATAAATTTTACAATATAAATGATTACGAACTATTTACAAAATTTATTTTAGAAACTGCTTGGAAGCGACCACCTCATTCCCAGGGGTTATTATCAACCATGTATTCATTTATACTATAATAACCCTTTTTATACAGTTTCAGCTTAATAAAACATTTAAACTTGGTAATAGAGAGAACCTGTACACTTTCCGGGACCTTGTTGTAATAGCGTATACATTGCCCCAAGAATGAATTACTGACTCTGTGGAGTCGAGAAACTGGCATCACTAGCTTGTGTTTGTTCCTAGTGTTTACAGAATGTATATCACTTTTTTTACTAAAACTATCTTTGTTTTTGTGAACATACATTAAATTTTCGTAAATATACTGAGAGGTCAAAGTTAATATATTAATTTCTTTAAATTTATCTCTAAGAGACTCTCTCGGTTTTAGATTGTAAATAGCTCTAGTGGCCCTCTTCTGTAAAAGAAAAATAGTTTCTGAATCAGCCGCATTTCCCCATAGCAAAATCCTATAAGACATTATGCTATGAAAATAACTAAAATAAACTAATCTAGCTGTCTCGACACTAGTGAGACGTCTAATCATTTTGAGGGCATAGGCTGCAGAACTTAGTCTACTTGCTAATTTGGATATATGGGGGCCCCACTGAAGCTTTGCGTCAAGAGTGATGCCAAGAAAAACAGTGAATACAACAGGGCTCAATTCCTCCCCATTTAAAAACACATTGGTATTCTGATTTTTAACATTCGTTGTTGTAAATTTAACACAATTAGTTTTATTTCCGTTCAAATGCAGATTATTAATGTTAAACCAATACACTAATTTTGATATAGAATTATTCACTTCGTCACATTTAAATGATTGACGTTTAAGTTTAAAAATCAAGGAAGTATCATCAGCAAATAATACTATATCATGACTATCCCCTACAAGGTAAGGTAAGTCTTTAATATTCACACATGATTTTTATGTATTTTTATCATTTTCATTTACTATTATATATTTATACAGCCCAACCAGATGAGAAAACTATATAGATACCCCTATAATAATAATAATAATAAATTCTTTATTTCAGATAATTAAAATCCATATGTGGGTTAGTAACACAATAATAATAACAAGGGTTAGTTACAGTGGTAGTACAATGGTTTGCTTAAAATCTAGGGAAATAAAATAAATACATTGTGCCGAGACAGATCATCATGGGGGTGGATAGGGCCCAGTTATCGGTCTCTGCACAAGACATTTCCACAGCGGCGATGTATATCTGTCCGCTATGGTCCTCAGAATGCTGTTGTGATTGGCTCGTACCCTGCTAATAAGGGATGCGGTTTTTTTGCGTATGATGACATTAAAACCGTCTGTTTGGTATGTCGCAAACATCCCTGATGCACTACAAAAACGAGGCAGTCCCAACAGCATCCTGAATATATTATTATATTGGATGCGCAAGGCTTCAAGCGATCTTTTGGTGTATTTGATCCATAGGCTCCCCGTGTATACGCTCTGGCAGTATGCTTTAAAAAGTGTAATCTTAATTTCTTTTGTACAACGGGAAAACCTGCGAGCCAACATATTACCTCTAACCGCTTGAGCCCTGTGCTCCCTTTCAATGTCAGCATCATCCTTGAGGTCACCAGTAATAATATGTCCCAGATATTTAAATTTAGTGACTCGTTTCACGTTCATGCCATTAAGGGTAACATTAACTGCAATATTGTGACATTTACCAGCGGCCTCAAAGACCATGTACTCTGTTTTTTTGACATTGTATGTGAGCCCATGTTCAGTAGCATACATCTCACATACCTTTAACATTTCACTTAGGCCTCCCACCGTTGGGCTAAGCAGCACCATATCGTCAGCGTAACTTATATTATTAACGTTAACGCCATCTATACGACATCCGACGCGCATGCCACTCAACTCCACGATAAGGTCATTTACATACATGTTGAAGAGCTTGGGAGACGTCAACCCCCCCTGTCTTACCCCGCACTCCAACACGTATCCTTGCGACAGAGAATCAGCCCACTTTACAAAGTTGGTTTGGTTGGAATACCAAAACCTAAACACTTCCAGCAACTCGGCCGGCACGCCCCCCTCCGCCAACTTTCTCCAAAGTATCTCATAGGACACAAGGTCAAAGGCCGTGGAGAGGTCAAGGAAACAGGCGTATACCGGCGTCTTGCGATCTGTGTAGTATTGGACAGTGTGCTTTAAGCTAAGGATTGCGCTTTCAGTAGAAAGTCCAGGTCGGAACCCGAACTGCGCGTCATGTATGTTTGCATACTTATCTAATTTCGAGTCAAACACACTGTCCAATACCTTAGCAATTGCTGTTGCAAGTGATATAGGGCGGTAGTTCCCCCTGCTCAAGATGTCTCCGGTCCTGTCCTTAACAATGGGCACTACGATGGTCTTTATGAGGTCACGTGGTAAATAGGAGTGATTTATGCACATTGAAAAGAACAGGGCCAGCACCCTCGGCAGATGAGGCCCGGCATGCCTCAGATCTTCCACACTAATATCGTCATGACCGGGGGACTTGCCACCGGTCATTCTTTTTAGCGCCTCTCTAACCTGCTTTGCAGTAACGCGCATCAGTGGCACGTCCCCCTGACATCCGGCCTTAGAACTATTCACAGATACAGAGATAGAGGGCCCGAGTGGTGAACGCACTTTGAAACGTTGAGCAAAAATATTCGCAATATGTACCGACTCGCTATTCCCATCCACACTCACCGGAAGGCCAGGCCTAACATCACATGTTTTGGTAGCCTTCCAAAACTGTTTAAAGTTTTTGTCCACCCTATGCTGTGCTAGGATGTCCATTTTTAATTGTTCCTGGTTTCGTTGACACCGTTTAAACCGACTTTTGAATATTTTGCGAGACTCGTTCATTTGATCATAGATCCTTCCAGATGATGGCCTATTATACGACAACCATATCCTGAAGTTAAGCCTGGCCATACGATGCGCCTCTTGAACATGTTTGTTCCAGCCACAGAGGTGTCTGTTTTTACTTGGCTTGTTGCAAGGTTTTTTCTTAGTTTTGCTAGCCGCATCACTCAAGGCACGTACAATGCTGTCATACATCCGGTCTAACACCCGCTTGTGTTCATCCAAACTGCATAGCCCGCGACTGCACTCTGTAAACTCCGAGGGGAAATCAATCTCGCGTAGTCTATTGTGACGGAGTTCTTGATAATTACATATTTGTTTCTGATCTCTTTCCCCCCATATTACTGAGCTAGGATGCAAACTATATCATGGCTATCCCCTACAAGGTGAGGTAAGTCATTAATATACACCAGAAACAGGAATGGGCCGAGAATCGAGCCCTGAGGAGCACCCATTAGTATAGGTGACCCGGAAGAACTTTTACCATTGATAATAACCTTCTGCTTTCTATTACTTAAATATGAAATAATAAGTTTAAGCGCTGTGTTCTTGACACCATAGTACTGTAGCTTCCTGATTAATGTCTCATGGTGAACACAGTCGAAGGCCTTGGAAAGGTCACAAAATATACCCAAAGCATCCTCTGAATTCTCCCATGCACAAAAATATGTTTAATAAGCTCAACTCCAGCGTCAGTTGTCGAGCGACCCCTTGTAAAACCGAATTGATTTTTATGTAGCAATTTATTAATATTAATGAAACTTAACATCTGATCTAAAATAATTTTTTTAAAAATTTTACTTAATGTTGGTAGTACAGAAATTGGTCTAAAATTGGCGGGGTCTAATGTACTACCAGATTTAAATATAGGTATGACTTTACTATGTTTCATTAAATCAGGAAACACACCAGATTCGACGCTTATATTAAATATAGTGGCTAGATAAGGTGCTAATATATCTATTATAGATAAAATAACTTTAACGGAAATCCCCCATAAGCCTGCCGTTTTCTTAACATCAATAGTTTTAAAATATTTAACGATATCTTTTGGCAGTAGGTACTCTATGGAATTTAAAAGTATTTGAACAAGCCTTTACATTTTGTTTGAGCAATGATTCGGCGACAGTAGGAGAAGAATTTAATGATTTTGTTGTCAAAAAAGGAACATCAGTAAAATGTTTCTCAAAAGCCATAGCAACTTCTTGATCAGAACGCGTTAAATTATTGTTAATATTCAATTGAAAATCCATCACTTTCGTTTAAAAATACTTCTAAAATTAAAATTAAAAATGCTTCTAAACCTCTCCAAGCGATGTTTATTTATTGGAACAAACACAACTTTCTTATTTTTCTGTTTTTTGTGTATGTAAGGTAGTGATACCAACTGTCCACAGTGATCTGAACTTAAATTTTGAATAATTGATTTATGCAAGGGTTTAACATCTGTAAAAATGTTATCTATACAGGTCGCACTAGACCCAGCAATACGTGTTGGTTCTAAGAATAAATTTACAAGATTATACGATTTAAATAATGAGCTAAACTTAATACTAATGGAAGAAGTTTCAAGGAGATTGATATTAAAGTCTCCACAAATTACAACAGACTTGTTCTGTTTACTAAGTTTGAGTAAAACTTCTTCCACAATCCTTTCACACTCCATAACATAACGAATTTTTCACCAGTGAGAACACTGAGCAGTGCTCGCAGTGTATATCGGAACACACCCTTTATAATATTCAATTACAGGTGTTAGTGAACGGTGAAGTGGTGACCACAATAAGCGAAGGGGGCAGCTTCGGCGAGCTGGCGTTGATATACGGAACACCGCGTGCCGCTACCGTGCGCGCACGTTCGCAGCTCAAGCTATGGGGACTAGATCGCGACTCTTACCGCCGCATACTTATGGGCTCCACTATACGAAAACGACGCATGTACGACGAGTTCCTATCGAGAGTATCCATACTAGGTATATTTTGATTGAATATATTTATTTGAAAACATTCTACTTGTACGTTTACGCTATGCTATTATGATTCATTTCTGAATATAGCCTTTTCTCTGGAGGATACTTTTTATCCTCATTAATTCTGCTGCGGTTATCCTCGGATTTCATAACGCAGAGATAGTGTCCAAGAACAGGAAATGGGAAGGTTTCCTGACATTGACAGTAGTGAATGGCCACATCTTGGTGCCGCATGACATCACTTTTAAGATTTTGCGGCATACTATAATATGACAAGACGTGAAGCAATTTTCCAAACGCACCACAACGGAGTTGGATTTGTCGATAGATTGAAGTTGAACTTAGACTTCACTGGACTCAGATAGCTCCAGCATCTCTATATACTAATATTAATCTATGCCACTCAAATTAGATGTGTCGTTTGTTTTCGATTTTTTTTTATAGAATAAGGGTGATAAACGAGCACAAGGTCCACCTGATGGTAAGTGGATGCTGTGGCCCATAGACATTTACCCTCGATTAAGAAACAAAATGCAGATGCGTTGTCACCCGTGAGGACTAAGATGGAATGCCTCATTTCCTGTAAAACGAGTCTCCGGTTCTCTACACTCAACATAAGAAACACAGCAGTATTAAGCTGCAATTTTACGCTGGTATTCTGTGAGAGCGTGGTCCTTCCTCGGTTGAGCCGAGGATTCTTGTTTGATTTGACACACGACAAATTACTGAAATATGATTAGTCTCATCACATCACAAATTGTTTGCACTACAATATTGTCTGGCATGGCACACGTCGTTCTGTACTTTCCGTGCGATGAGTTCTGAATTTACTTCGGACTTTTTACAGTGTATATTGTGTGTAATAACTCGACCACCGCACCACCTATCAAGTTAATATTTTCTTATTTTATTTTTTGGCACTAAACCAATATAAAATAAGTAAATATAAAATTCTAACTTGACTACAGCTATCTTGATCTATCCAGACCATTGTCTCTACAAAAATATATTGTGTGAATATGACATTAATCTGTCAAGTCATTCTGAAGTTACACAATCATACATACATAATACATAAATATTCACGCCTGTCACCCAGAGGGGTAGGCGGAGACTATGGACTTCCATTTGGCACGATCCTGACTCACCTTTCTCGCTTCCTCCACATCCATATACCTACGCACATATGCTCGTCGGTTAAAGGTACTCTTAATTTAGCCCATTTTCAATATATCGCCAATTTGGTCGATAAACTTTCGCCTAGGGCGTCCCTTCCCAACAATCACTTAAGAATTATATGTAATATATAAAGATTAAATAGAATATTGGATCTGTTTTCAGAAAGCTTGGAGAAATGGGAACGCTTAACAGTCGCGGATGCTTTAGAGCCCGTGTCCTTCAACGACGGAGAGATAATTGTGCGTCAAGGAGAGCCGGGGAATGATTTTTACATCATTGTCGAAGGTAAAATTTAGAAATTATATAAAGTTCTTCTGAATAAGTTTAAAATAAGGTTACTTAATATGTGTCACGGAATCTAAATTAACGAAAAGTGTTTTCTATCATAATGTGGTGGTAAAATCGAATTTGGCATAAAATATATACCGGGTGTTTGTGAAACGCTCCCGAAAACGAAGCCAGATGATAGTACTAAGGATACCTTTGATCATGGGTCACAAATAAATTCGACCCGAGGAAAAAAATCATCTTTTCACAACGTTTTATTAACTTTATTCACATTCCATCATGTTAGTACAGCTAAATGAAACGATAACTTCATTTAAAAAAAAAACATGAAAATACTTAAACATAAAACCAGCAGTGAAACTTAAAATAAAATCAGCTGACAATAGGGTCAATATTCGTGGGGACGTCGAACGCTATTGGTTCCTCATGCTTCCTCACTTTTTTCGCTCCCAAAATACAGTCGCACACACAGCTTTCTTTGCACGACGCGCGACGATGGTTTTAAAAAGGAAGGAAAGAAAAATTATTTATATCTATTGTTTTATGACTGAACTAGTGAACGAAAAGGTAAATATGATGGGAGAAGGTGAATGGAGAAAATTGTACAGCAAATTTAAAAGTATTGGGAAAGAATACTGAAAAAATGACCATGTGGTCGACCTAATGACGGAAACATTTATCATTCGCATTGATTATGATGATTCTGATGACGGAAGCTCAAGCGAATATGAGAGTGATGATGAAGTAGCATCCAGTAACATCAACACACCATCGACATCTGGCTCCCATGTGACCCAAGACGATATAATGGACGGCGTATTACCCTTAGCTTAACTTTTCTTGTTACAAACTACTTTATATTGTACAACAGAAATAAAAAATAATGCTCGAGTAAACAGTATCCATTTTTAATTCCAACCTCTTTCAAAGTTCTAAGTAGCTAGTAAAGTACCTGTTATGATTCTACAATAAAACAATTAATTACTATTATATTATAAAACAATAGCCTAGTACTATGTAATACTTTAGAACGCGACTGTACGCATGCGCAGACATGCTCCCTCCACTGTCGCTCAGCGCTCTTTTTACGTGACGGGACCTGTATCTAACTTTGTGCGAATCAATGCCTACTCACTCTACCCTTCCCTTTCACACACGCGCTACCGCCGCCCGGCGGTGTACATGATTTTTTTAATGAAATTATCGTTTCATTTAGCTGTACTAACATGATGGAGCGTGAATAAAGTTAATAAAACGTTGTAAAAAGATGATTTTTTTTCCTCGGGATCGAATTTATTTGTGATCCATGATCAAAGGAATCCTTAGTACTATCATCTATCTTCGTTTTTGGGAGCGTTTCACAAACAGCCGGTATATAATAGGGCAGTTAGTGGAAATCCGTCTCGATAACTCACCTGCTGGTGATAAGGAGCAGTATCTGAAGTTTTAGGCATCTTGTATTTTATATTTGGTAATACTAATCGACCTGCCAAGCTTAAATTTACACAAAATCTTCCACACTTAGCACTACAACACAAAGCTTTTTAATAGAATTTTGTAAAATGTTTCGACATCATAGGATGTTCACCATACACACAAGTCATCCCAATACAATGTCAAATATAATCAAGTATTTCTTATCAAATTTATATTATTTGTGTTTTCGGTCATGTTTGACTTGCACGATAGGAACATGCATTCTCACTCCTAGTATAGAATACTATACTCACCGCACGAAACACAAGAGCATATTATAGACTGCTATTTCATATCAGTTTTCTGTAAGAGCTATACAATGTTCAAAGCACACAATAGTGTAGTAATATAAAAAAGAATGTGCTCAAACAAGGCGAGCAATAATGGTAGAGAAAGATTGGTCCCACATATGCAACACATAATGACATCTGGTCTCTTGATTTTGTACGAAAAACTATGCATTTGAAACACACTTATCGTATGCAATACAATCACATGCTTCGGACGCAACGTCGACGTGAGATGTTCGTTCGTAATTCCACGCGTGTTCTTAGAACTCCGCGTAGCACCTCTTAAACAAATGGAACTTTTCACCTTACATGTGTTTTGTTGTCAAAATGAGACATGAACAGCTCATACTTTGTGGCGTGGATGTAGTTGTTTATGAACATCAGATTAAGCAAATCATTTTCCAACTCTCTCAGAATCAGAAAACATGGAATAAATTTGTAGTCGTGCGTCCGCTAAGAAGTGACAAGAGTGTGGGACACCACACGTATGTTGCATACGTAGGCCAAGTTAGTGTGTTTATGAAGGTAGCGTTGCAGCGCATACGCTGCGTACGTGGGAGCAGTGTATCCCTAGTGTAGCGTGGATGGCGGCCGGCAGGCACGGCGGTGGTGCTGCAGCAGCGCGGTGCGGGCGGGGCGGGCGGCGAGGCGGTGGAGGTGGGGCGGCTGGGCCCGTCCGACTACTTCGGCGAGATCGCGCTGCTGCTGGACCGGCCGCGCGCCGCCACCGTGCGCGCCGCCGGCCCGCTCAAGTGCGTCAAGCTCGACCGCGCCAGGTACGCCGCGAGTGTGTCTGTGTGTGCGTGTCTGTCTCGCTCTCTCTCTCTCTCTCTCTCTCTCTCTAAGTCTCTATTCAATACATTTCTACTCTCCAAATAGCAGAGCTGGCATTAGCAGAATTTCAATTGACCACTATTTTGAAACAGTTACCTACGGTCCATTGGAGCGTTAGGATTGTCACTCTTTATTTTTTGTTAAATTGGAAACAAATCTTATTTTTATAACTTTGAATTGGGTTCTATGCTCAATTTGCTCAAATAATCGAATGAAATTAACTAAAAATTTGACTAAACGAAATAAAAAAAAACTTACTTGTTGTTTTAATAAGGTCTAAATAATAGGGTTATTAGTCGCCAGTAGGGAATAAACGTAAACAATGTACTTTTTCATCTAATTTAATTTAATATATTTGTAACTCATTTATAAATTTTAGCTTTCTACTAACTTTTATTAACTTCTGTGCCAAATCTGACACTGATAAATGGCTCTCAACGGAAACTAGCCATTTGCGCAGGACAAGATTATAGTGCCCGAGTGTATGCACAAACACAAATGCACTCTCTACTCCCTCACTGTCATAGTCTGAGGGCAGTAATCCGACACGACCGAAGAGAGATCAGGCACAAGACCCACGGCTTTACGTGTTTTCCGAGACAAGGCCGGGGGTGAAATACCGCTAAGTTCCTGACTCCAGGACTGCTGCTACTGTGATTTTTTTGACAGGAAAACCCAATAACTGGTTTTAGCCCGACCCTCGAACCCAGGACCTCATGACCAGCAACCGCGTTTACAACCGCTTGACCGACGAGGCAGTTAAGTTATAATAATATATAGATAACTGAAAAGTGACACGCGCGACAGGACAGCATTGCGAAACTCGCTTAGAGGTCTTGTAGCGCCGCGCGTGTGTTGAGTTACTACTTTAGCTACATGTTTACTACTGGTCCGGGGGTTTATAGAGCCAGTATAGTTAGAGGATGAGGATAGAATACTATGTGTATTCTGTCATAGTTCTCAGGGGTGACAACGCGTCTATAACCCTATTTTGTTTGTATTTCAAAGTTGGCTGCAGTGTCCATGGACTGCAGTAGCCACTTACCACCGGGTACACTGTAAGTACGTTTGTCATTTCAGTTTTATGAATGATAAACAATCAGTAGCTAGTATTTACCAGATGTTTGACTGAGGCGAAAATTCAAGTACAAGCCTAGGTATCGGATGGACTTTTTCATAGACCCTATGTCGATTGATCTCAAATTATTTCACACAAACAATGGTGACACAGGTGAGCGCAGAGTCTAGTCATGGTAAGTGGATGCTATGATCCATAGACACCTACATCTAATCTTGGTTAAGTGTCACATGTTTTGTCACCCCTGAGGTCTAGGATTGACACCCGTATTCAAGAACGATACTATGCGTGCGCACAGTAGGCTTTAACGCACAGTGGACGAAATTTTGTTTCATAAACGTCACTTGAGTGTTAGACGACACTATGCGCTCATCAAAATGAACGCACAGATAAAGTAGCTCGCTAGCTACTTTACGCTACGCATAGTGCGACAAATCAACGCAAATGTCAAACTGGTATGGGGTATATAGCTTCTTTGTTGATTTGTGATACGCTGATTGGTTTTGTTTGAATAATTGCAATGGATTATAGCAACGAAGATGATTTTGATAATTATACACTAGAGAATAAACGTGCAAAGAACGATTAGCACAATAAAAGTGATACGTGACTTTAAAAATCCTTTTGATTATTACAGTGCCAATGAATTTTAAAGTCACTTAGGTTTTCAAAAGATATCGAAATAAATATACTTCTGCCTCTAATAAATGCAGATCTTTTGAAAGTAACTAGTGGCCTTAGGATTTTATTCATCTGGGAGTTTCCAGATTTGTAATAACAATTCAGTAAATCTACCTATCAACAGTTTCAAATCCACATTATTTTAATAATACTTATGCATAAGTATCCTATAATAACAGTACCAGTAACGTCTTTTACCTGAAAGAAAACAACACGTGTTATTATTTTTTATCTGTCATTCAACTCGAGTGAAGTCGCGTCACAACGTTAACCAATCACGGCGCCCCTTTCACTGCTATGTGTCCGCACAACAAAGAGTCCACTAAGTATTGTTCATGAAATGAACGGCCTGCCATGACTAACGCAGTGAGAAATACCTTACTTAGCATAGTGTTGCTACCATACTTATGTATGTGTCGTTTGTGAATACGGGCCTGAATGTATCTTAAGTAGATCGAAGATATCTATGAGTTTATCCAACTGTCAAATATAAGCAAGCTAATGATTGAATTATAAGAATTAAGGGAAGAGAGATAAGCAAGAGAGAGGAGAGAAAGTGAGAAATAGAAATGAGAATAATAAGAAAAGTTATAATAAATTGCTATAATATCAAATTCCAATCGTAATCTCAAAGACATGTAAGCGCGACACGGTAACAGTTATATCTAATGTGTTACAGGTTCGAGAGAGTGTTGGGACTTTGTGCTGATATTTTGAAACGCAACATCGCTCAATACAACAGCTTCGTGTCACTCTCCGTCTAGTATTTATTATAATTTAATCGACAGTTAACTATCTGCAATAATCTTTCAAAACGCTAAATTGTAACTACTATAAGTATTTGTTAACAGTTTATGTAATTAAAGTTTCTCATCTAATGGAAAAATATATAATTTAATATTTTGTTTAGTCCTCTAATAATAAATGATGCAACTTTTATTACAATTGAAACCTATATAAGTTACTTAATATTTATTGTTGTAATTGTAAAGTTTTTATAATGATATGAAACTTGTTTTAGTTTCTTTAGTAATATTTTTATTTTAACATATTTTTGTAGAAGTATTCAAAGCGAAGGTTAACATGAATGAGTTATTTAAATAATTGCAGTACTGCCTACTATATTTTAATCGTTGCGGTAAAATGTAAAATGTAGATGAAATGAAATTAGATTTTTTTTTGTTCTCGTGATATAATAATTGTTTATAATGAGTAAAATAAATAATGCTAAAAATGTTCTTAACTGCTGCTGTATTGTGATTCTAAAAGGCAAAATGAAAGCGATTTGTAATTATATTCCGTCCAAAGTGTTGATGTTCTGCTTATGACGATAAAGTTATTGAAAATTAAAACTCAAGTAGTGTTAATAATCCGTTTACATAATCGTTATAAAAACAAGCACTCTTACATCACATATAACAATTATTTTTGGTGTGACATTAATTGCGCTTTCAAGTTTCATTTTATCTACATTTTCCTGTTTTATTTTGTAAATAAATAAATGTTATCATAATATGTTGTACATTTATTTATTCCATCCACAAAACTGCTATATTAGCTTTTATTAAAACGGCATATTATCAGAGCTATAAATATACATTTTTTTTTGTATAAAACTGAGCAGATGAAGTCATCTACCCATAGGATTTGGACTTATTCTTTGTTCTGTTTTAATTTATTACAAAATGCTCTTTTGTAGTCAACTACAAAAAAGTGGATATTCAGAATTCGAGTATTGTGAATAGTCACAGTCTAAGATATAATGGTGCGATTATTTTACTTTACATTCGTTGTGATTTCATAAGTATCTGTAGGGCTCTAATAAATTACATAATTTGCATTTTTACTTGTTAACCGATTCGTTGCGGCACCAATTTTCGACAACTTTTAGCTGTGGCGGCGAACAAATATTTCATGACACGCCTATTGTGCCATCCGCCATGTGTAAAAGTAATGTTCTTTTTTATGCTTTTTTACTTGTTTAGACCTAATTAAGTTTATTTGACATCAAACATAAGTTACAAATGGAAGGATATTTGTTTTTAGTGGGTTTACGTGTAAAAAAACGCGTTTTCTTTGAAATTGAGAGAAAGTGACCTTTTTTTATGAAGAGATTACAAACCTTTTGTACTATTTTTTGTTGTTATAAAAAAATCATTTATATAAGTAGGTACAGGTAAATCACAATGGAAACCTTGGTTTTTATTAAATTAAATTTTCACCTAATAATAACGTTTGTAAATATCAAACAATGAAGAACCTTAATTTGAAAAAAAAAGGTATATCATTCATTGATATTTACAAATGTTAAATATTATTTAATGTTATACAAATGTAAAAGTAAAGTCGATCTGAAAACGTCTAATTAGTAAGAATAGCAAAACAAGTGTTTTCAAAAGGAAAAAAACGCCGGCGCTATGCTATACGGCGGCGGATTGACAAAAGACTATTTATTAGCGAACTTTTTTTATGCATGAACGGTTTCGAACTGTTTCAAACAAAAATAAACCTTATACCATATCACAAGAGCACATGGTACTTCGTAGGTCCATTCGGCCAAATTATAGTAATAAGTCGGCACTTCAATCATTTTAAGCAAAAGAGATAAAGGCATTGTTTTTTTTTTAACAGGAGAGTTGTTTTCTAGAAACTTGTTTACAACTTGAGTTTGTGAGCGATCGCAATGAGTGCTATTATTTGTTCATTTGTTTCTTATTAGAGTATTTTTCCACAACATGTTTTAAAAACCTATAAAGTAAAAACGGTACCATGTACAAGTTAAAAAAGGTTGTCAACTCCTAAAAATTTCAATTTTTCAAAATATCCAGAAACGTAGCCGCAGGCATGAACTACTTGCAAAATAATGAATATTTTGTTCTGGATAAATTTTCCAAAAAAGCAATTTGAGCTAGTTTTGATTTGATCACACAAAAATTCGATGGCACGCCTGGCGTGTCACCCGCACTGAACCGGTTAAACTAATTAAAAAATACACTTTTGGTGAAATTGCGAAAATTTGGTTGGATTTAAGCGACAGTAGCCTAAGCCGCCATTCGACTACTGTAAAAATCACTCATAACACAAGCATTTTCATGCCTCCTCTACACTACTTGCGAAGTAATACATTTAGAAAACCGAAGGGCCGGCTACTTTGCGCCTGTGTTAGAGGCTGGTAAGATTAGTATTAACCAAATTTGGGTCATCAATAAGCCTCTTAGCATTTAACCTTTCCATTGAGTCCAAAGCTGCTAGGTGGCATTCTGCAGCTCCAGCCCATATATTTAAAAAAAAATACTAGTAATGCTATTAAACATTACTAATATTCCCTTTATCCACTTCTGGTAAGCTTAAAATGCTTGTGTTAGAAGTGGTTCACGACAGTAGTCGAATGACGGATTCGAACCCACGACCTTTCGAGTTCGCGGTCCGCGCCTTTCGATTAGGCTACTGACGCTTTATATATGGCAGCAACACTTCATGCACGATTTTTTTTTTTTGCGCCCGAAGTAATTGGAAAAGGGCTACCACAGAGGGAGGCGGAAAATGCATTATGCATACCACGACAGCCGGTCTGTCCTGGTTATGCGGGACTCACTGCCTACCGGGGGACCTAAGTGATACCCGCTAAAAACCGCCTTTGGGGACTGGCAACTAGCTGTTTAAAGCTTCTTATGCCGTATCGGAAGCGACCCTCTTTTGGGAAAAGAGGGCGCAGGCGGCTACGAGCCGCTGAGGGAGTGCCTACGAAGGCAAATTAATTATGAATAATTTAATTAGAGTTGGCCTGAGCCGCCATGAGGCAGTTCAGGTCGTTTGACAGTTTATTAGGCGGGTCCGAGAGAGAGTTTCTCGGCCTGCGGACTCGATAGCGAGAGAGGAGTGGGGCTGCATAAGTAGCTGCCTCACGAATAAGATGATTGGAGTGCGACTCTGAGGCTTTGAAGAAGTTCTCAGAGAGTTTTTTAAGAAATTGTTGAATTGTAGGGAGCTCTAGGTCCCGATGAAGGTCGACATTACGGTAGTACCAAGGTGCGTTCGCAGCTCGACGACAGAAAAGGTTTTGAACTACTTGGAGTTCATTAATAATTTTAGGGTTAGCGTGGGCAAAAATGGGGCCCGCGTAGGACATGACTGGTCGTATACAGACCTTATAAAGGGTACGCTTGTTTCTGATGGGACATTTTACTGTGTCGGCCCAACATACTGTTGAGCCTATTCAGGTAAAAACGTGCGTGACGGGTTACTCTTTTGACGTGGGGCCGGAGAGTTAGCCCTGTGTCTAGAGTGACACCTAAATATTTGGCAGACGTATGCCAGGGGACAGGGGTCCCTAGCATACGTATTGGTGGAGTGTTTTTGAGACGGCGTCGTTTATAATCGAAGTGAACGGCGGAGCTCTTCTCCGGGTTCACATAGATGCGCCATTTTTTGAACCAAGCTCCTAGGTCATCAACTGACTTTTGGACCTTGTTCCGTATGAAAGGTAGCGAGATACCTTTACAGTAGAGAGCAGTGTCGTCTGCGAAGAGGGAGAGCTGAACACCTTTCGGCGGAATGGGAATGTCGTTGGTAAACAGGATGTACAGCAGAGGAGCAAGTACTGAGCCCTGAGGGACACCAGCTTTGATGGGGCGCTGTGAAGATAGCGTGCCTTCGTGTCTAAAACGAAAGGTACGATGATTTAGATAAGAGGCCACGAGACGTACTAGACGATCGGGGAGACCTATTTTGTATAGTTTGTAGATAAGGCCTGTATGCCAGACTCTATCAAAGGCTTTGGCAATGTCGAAAAAGACCGCGATAGTCTTATGACGACGGGGATAAAAACCGCTGAGGATATATTCCACAATACGGTGAACTTGTTGGGGGCAGGAGTGTTTCGCTCGGAAACCGAATTGATGGGGAATGATAAGAGGGTCACCGTCTGTGGGAAACAGATGGCGCCTCATGCGATTTTGGATGACTCTTTCAAAGAGCTTGCCCATGGCCTTGAGGAGGCTAATGGGGCGATGACTGGAGCGGAGGTTGAGAGGCTTGCCTGGCTTGGGAATACCAATCACAGTTGCCTCTTTCCACGTAGTGGGAAAGTAACTAAGGTTGAAGCAGGCGTTGAAGATAATAGATAAAAAGGTTAACACCTGCTCAGGAAAGTGTTTTAGGGCTTGGTTGGAGATGCCATCCGCGCCCGGAGCCTTTTTGGGCTTAAGTCCTTTGATGAGGGATGAAATCTCATCATTGGACACAGAGATAGGTTCGGAGGCTGTAGGGGGTGAGTTCCGGCGGCGGACCTCATCCTCCACTGCCTGGACGTGTGAAGGGTCAACGGGTTGAGAGCTAGGAGAGCATTGAGCGGCAATGCTGTCTGCAAAGCACTCAGCCTTTTCCTCGTCCTCGAAGGTTCATGCACGACAGGACTTGCGCTTTATATAAAGTAAGCAGCTTGTCTCGGCGTGAAATATCGCCGCACCTTTGCAAGGTCAATTATATTTACTTTTTTACAATTTATTACTTTAATTATATACACTGGTCTAAAAAATGGAATAATTAAAAATTAAAAATTTTGTACAGCCGACTTCAATATAAGTTATTTAGGAATAACTCAAAAACTATTGGTCTGACCTTGATCAAATTCATATGGGACCACACGAGAACTATCAGCTTTCATATAAAAAAGAATCCTCGAAATCGGTACAATCAGTACAACGTTATGAGGTAACACACATGAAAAAAACATACAGTCGAATTGAGTACCGTCTCCTTTTTGGAAGTCGGCAGAAAAAGGCAACCTTATGAAAGAAGGCAGACGACAATAATACTGCTATCTTATTTTGTACCACGTGAAATATCATATGCATAAAGACTTCAGCTATAAAAATGTAGGATTCACTCTATGTTTGAACACATTTAGTAACTCTCTGATATAATGTCAAAATTGATTACTTATGACGTCAAAAAAGTATAAATGCTAAAATGTACTGATACAAACGAAAACTCGCGCAATTTAAGTTTTTACGGTAAAAGTGACAAAATCTAAATTCGGTAATTGTATTAAACTAAGATATTTTAAATCGTTTTTAACACTAAACATGGCTATATTGTTAATTATTAAGAAAACGACAAGAAATTAAAAACATTAATTTTTTATTCATAATTATTTGTATTGCAGAAAACAACCAAATTTTGAACATAATTCTGAACCAGACAGATTATTAATTGTAATTTTTAGTATAGATGTTGATGGCACGTAGGTAAACAATAACGTGCTTGGCGGTATAGGAAAACATGAAACCCACATGTCTTAAAAATAAAATATTTCGTGGAAATATTACGTGAACAACCCGGCTTCGAACCCGACGACACCAATTAAATTGTTAATTACAAATTTAAATGCTGATTTACCGCGTGCTCGGCGATGAAGAAAACCATCGTGAGAGAACTTACACATGTCTGAAACAGAAACTTTTTATGCAATATAGATTATAAATTAATACTTTTCTGCCGACTTCCAAAAAGGAGACGGTACTCAATTCGACTGTATGTTTTTTTATGTGTGTTACCTCATAAATTTTTACTGGGTGAACCGATTTTGATGATTCTTTTTTTATTTGAAAGCTGGTACTTCTCGTGTGGTCCCATATGAATTTGATCAAGGTCTGACCAATAGTTTTTGAGTTATTCTGAATAATTTATATTGAAGTCGGCTGTACAAAATTTTCAATTTTAAATTATTTTAATTTACCACTGGTTCGGGAAAAACTTCTGTCCTAAAACCCAACAGGACTTTTAAAAGAAATAACAGTTTACAATCACATTATAATTTTATGTTACACAATTAACAACAAAACAAATTAGAAATAACGTGATAGCGAGCACCTCATTCTCAGGGGTTGTTATCATCTATCTGAGATATAATATATATTTCGAAGACATCTAAATCCCGGTTGCTCGCGTTCTATGATATATATATATATATATCATATATATACTACTACTATATTACTGTAGGTACGCGGCTTTAGGGTGGCCCAGGGGCCACCCCAGCCGCACCTTAACCTACTTGCGAATTTTGACCGATAGTCTGAAGTTTAAATCAGACAACACCACTTTTGACTAAGAACGTTAGTTAAATCTATTTTTGACCACAAAAATAATAACTATTTTTGACTAAGGGCGTCGGTCTAAACTATTTTGCCTGATTTTAGCAGTTTTGACAGGTTACGTGTTTTGACTGTAATATATTATACATAATATGTAACATTTCTGCAAGCTGAACAAGGATTTAATAATCCTTGTTGACGTGATGCGGACCCAAGAAATAGGCGAATGAGCGTAATGAAAACAAAATATGTAGTAATGTATAAAGTAACTATTAAAGTTTTGATATACTTTTATGCTGTTATAACAATTAAATTAAAGATTAGATCGAAATTTAAAACACATATTTTCAGGAGAACACAATTCACTAAAAATATCCGCAAAAGATGGTAATATTAATCTATACAAATAAATAAAATTGAAGTGTCTGTTTATAATGTCAAAATAACAGCTTTATATTAAACGCATATGAAAGGATATACGGTCATTATAACAAAAAATAATTGTTAAAATTTTTGTCTGTCTATCTGTTTGTTCCGGCTATTCTCCGAAACGGCTCGACCGATTTTGAGAGGATTTTCACTGGCGTTACATAGCTGATGGTATAAGGAGTAGTTTAGGCTACTTTTATTTAGAAAAAGAATTGGGGTTCCGCGCAAAAAAATTACAATAGGTACATGAAATCAAATCGTAATACCTAATGTTGCGATGTCGCGGGGAACAGCTAGTTAGCGATATAATTTACTAGACATACTGATGTCCTGATCTAATCTTAAGGGATTATGAAATATTAAAACTTTATTAACTCGTATTTCAAGACTTAATTCTATATAGATTACAAGAAAGTCATTTTTTTATTTCTACCACTGGTTCTGAAGCCTTAAGCGGAAGCGCAAGGTATGTTCTACTATCGCCCAAAAATTAAAATTCCAACGTTTTATCGAATGAAATCGTATCTAGCAATCATATTATACATATAAATGATATAAAAAGCACATTGTTAGAAAGAAAAATGATTGTTGAACTTATTTTTTTTTTAAATCGATTAATTGCTATTTTTAAATAAAAAAGGGGTTTTAGTGGCTTATGGTGTGGATTTATCAAAAAGTACTCTGTGGATTTATCAAGACCGCAACGCTTGTAAACACGATAACTTTTAAAAATATCAATTGTTTAACTCAATCTATTTTTTAATCTCTTCATCTATCATGTGGAAAGCCACTGAATGCAAAAGCAGTGTAATTTTGTTTTGTTTAGCTATAATTAATTTTTTACGGCTCCAAAATGGCGAAATTTTTGTTCATTTGGAAGCCTTGTATGTAAATTATTTTTCTAAATGGGCGGAAGCCGCACTCCGAGCAACAGCCACAGAGTTCGGTTTCAGCACAAATTATAAAGTTGTATGGTTTCAGTCGCTGTCGTGAGTGGACATTGTTTCGGTTGTTTGCAGCGGCTCAAAAAGATCGCTGTCATTGAGTTATATGTACTACGTACTAGAGAAGCCATTCCAAACAAAAATTGTGTCCTACTCTATGTCTTCGCGCATGCGCGGTAGTAGTAGTCGCGCATGAGCGAAGACTTTAATTTGATATAAAATAAGATATTGATATAAAATAAATATAAGAATTTATTATAAAATATCTTCATTTAATCTAAACAAACATATTTCTAAATAAAATGTAATAATAATTATTTTATGGAATAAACAAATCTTCAATTTACACAATATTTAGTTTGTATGGACTGTAGGGACTGCACTACAGTTCAGTTGAACATAGTCAATGTTCGGAATGGCTTCTCTAGTACGTAGTACATATAACTCAATGATCGCTGTACAAATACACAATATTCGAATAACCAAATTTCTTAAATACTTGATTATTATAATAATAATGAGAGATTTTTTTATTACAATATTTTAAAAGCACAGAATAAATTAATAATAGTAGTACGTACTAAAAGTAAGTAGTATCAATTTTTTTGTCATGGGTGACATTTTCAAGTTTTCTAAAAAATTTATCGAAAATTTATCACAAACATTCACCTGCATGACTTTAATACTAGAAAATACCGGTGAAATAACTAACCCATAGCTTTTATTTACATAAATTATGGACACGGGATCTGATCAAATACCTGGACTTTTATTGTATACTACAATTTAAACCCCGCCGGGACGTCTTCCACACTAGGACAATACGGGGAAACACGGACGGATGGCAGCCCTATATATAGCTCATAAGAACGTCAAAATCTATACCGGTTTGTAAAATCAAGGCCTTCTCAGAGATGAAAAGATACCCTGAGGGCAAATTATTTAAAACCATATTCAATTTTCAGTTATATATATAAAAACTTTAATAATAAGTATCTAGGAAACTTGCAAGTGCAGAGTAAAAGTTCATTCCACACATAATTATCCTCAATACTTACATTATCAAGGACAATGATTTTATATTAATACTTAATAGGTATATAATAATTTTATAGTAAGCCTTTTTAATAATGCATAATGACGAAGAGTTTAAAGAAAACAAAGCGTCATTTAAATAAACATATTATGTATTTATATTAAATTAAAATTCATTTCATTTGAATTATTTGTTGTGTAGCTATTCTAGTTAAACCATGAAAATCTTCATGTATATGAGCTCTCCAAAATTTGCATTTGCCCCACACCACAGCAGGATAATTTGGGGATGATATTCCTTGGAAAATTCTAGCTATGCTTCTTCCTGTAAACTTGCAGTCTTTATATGTAGCAATTAATGCACGTATATCGGAAATAGCTCGGTCTACGTCTAAAGGCCTTTCTGGCAAAACAATGTTAGTAGGCAAATCACTTTGTCTCTGGAAATAATTTGTTATTATAATTTTTAATTGATTTGATTTTTCTATAAGAAATTCTTCAGAGAAGTCACTCTTTTCTACTGAGTAATTACAAAGATGTCTGAAAGCCTTATCAATTTCTTCAAGCTGGTAGAGGCTGATTTCTTCTTGTTTGCGGACAGAATTATGTAAGTCGTCTAAAATACAATCAAGTTCTGTTGCAGATAAGTCACCTTGAGCTTTTATTCTGAATCCAAGAGTATGAAATTCTACATTTAATTGAGATCTTTTTGATGATCCACCAATTGCTTCCCATTCCAGATTTTTTAAATGGTATTTTGTCATGCCGCTTTCCCAGCCAATTGCAGCAGCAGCTTCTATCACATTAAATTCAATAGTGCTACTTTTGATAATATTTTGGTCTTTTTTGCTTTCAATTAGATAAGCCATGGCAAGTGGGGGACAAACTTTTGCAGCGTCTAAAATTTTTTTTGGACCACCATATGAAGTCACTTTACAAATAGTATAAGCATTATTAAGAACTTTTATATAGTTTTTAGGATGCAATTCAACATAACATAATAAGGTTGCTATGTTTTCTGAAGGTATGTCTAATTCTTCAACAGTGGTATCTATGGGTATTCCAACTTCATGACCTTTGCATCTTGAGCAATTCTTAGAATCTTTTGAACAATGACATGATACAAATACCTTTTGAAGCAATCGTCTTATTATAGGTCTGTCAATCGAATTAGCAAATATATGTTTTAATAATTCATTTTTATCATTGCTGTTATCATTTATAAATACATGGCAGTATGCTGGAAGCCCATCGCGTCCAGCTCTACCAACTTCTTGAACATATGATTCAAAACTTGCAGGCATATTGTAATGTATAATACATCTTATGTCTGGTTTGTTTATTCCCATACCAAAAGCAACTGTTGCAACAATAATTTTTAATGTTCCATCCATAAAATGCTTTTGAATTTTTTTTCTTTGTGCAGCTGACATACCTGCATGATATGCTTCTGCAATGTAAGACATTCTCTTTCTCTTTTTATTTCCAACTTCCATGTTTATTTTTCCTGGTTGTGATAAACATGATCTCAATACAGCTGCCACTCTTTCACATTCATTTCTCCTTATACAATAGACAATTATTGAGTTAAAATCACAAATGTTTTTAGAATTTAGAAATGTTATTAAAGCTCGATCTTTATTTTTTTCAAAAGATGTTGATAAATACAAGTTATCTGGAAGAGAGGGATTTTCTACCACTCCTTCCAAGCCATCAGGAATATGAATATGATTTATAATACTTTTTATTGTAGATTGACTTGCTGTTGCTGTCAGTCCAAGAATACATTTTACATTTAATTTTTCTCTTAATATACGACAAATCATTAAGTAACTAGGTCTGAAGTTGTGGCTCCATTGTGAAACACAATGGGCTTCATCTATACATGCAAATGCTATTTTAGGTAATGATTTAAATAGACCTGCAAATCCATTTGACGTATCTCCAGATATTAAAGCTTCTGGAGATATAAGAAGAATATTTATTTCTCCATTTCTTAAGTACTCTATTATTTTACGGCGTTGTGTGGGTGGTTGATTAGTATGCAAACACCCTGCTTTTAAGAAATCAGGCATACTTAAAACTTGATCTTCCATTAATGAGACAAGTGGAGATATAACCAAGGTTATACATTTATAATGTTGACTATATATATATGCAGGTAATTGGTAACACAATGATTTTCCACCTCCAGTCGACAAAATTAATAAGGTTGACATGCCACATAATATACGCATTATTGCCTGTTCTTGTCCCGGTCGAAATGATTGATGTCCAAACATTTGTAATGCATTGTACAAAACCTCCAAATTTTTATTTTCATTAGTAAATACTGGTTCAATGTCACTATTGTGCTCTGTTATGGGTGTTTCTGCAAGTAATTTTAAGAATTCATTAGGTATTTCACTAGAAGAATATACACATGCACTTAATTCTTCTTCTATAGATTCACTTTTTGTTTCTTTTTCTACAGTTTTTTGCATATCTTCTAATGTGGGAATATCATCTTCAGATACTGTTCCTAACGGCAAAAGAGAATTTTCTTTGTGAGATGTGCAATATCTGGCCATATGACCTGATAATCCGCATTTGAAACATGATACTTTACCAGATTCTGGAAATTCCATGCCACCATGCAAAGCTTTTTTATCCTTCCACTGTTTCTTTTTGTATTTTGAATAGTTAAAATTTTTTTTTCCTCTTACATAAATTTTTTTTTCTATATTAACTTTAACAAAATTGTCATTAATAGTTCCAGCCTGAATTTTTTTCTCTAACTTGTCTAGTTCTGATTCAGCAATATTTTTATTAATACATGTGGAAGATGTATCTATAGCATCAAGTAGATCAGTAACTTTTGATATAAGTGGTTTAACTTGCTTGTCTAGCCCAAAAGGCAAGTACTCTCTAATGTCTGGTGGTTGATCTTCACTAATTTTATTTTCTTCTTTCAATATTATCTTTTTAGTGTTTCGCTTACTTTGTTTTTTATTTATATGTTTCACATCTTCACTGAGATCTGAATTAGAAACATTAACTTTACATTCTGTATGCCTATTATGTAGTTCAAAGGAATTAATTGCTTTTTCAAGTTTTCTTTTTTTTAGAGCAGGTTTAAGTTTTTCAATTATTACATCATCCTCTTCAGATTCACTATTTTCTATATAGTCACAAGGTTTTTCTAAAGGAGAAGGTAAAGCTAAATTACTTAATCCAAATTTATCTATTATAACTTTTCCATTTTTGACTTCATTTTTCATGTCAAATTCATTTTGTACCCCACTAGCTCTTTCTAGCCATGCACTATTTATTTGTCTCACTGAAGTGTTTTTTAAAGTATCTTTAGAATGGTTAATACTTATTAGTGTATTATTAAAATGCATTTTAGTGTCGCTTTTAAATGAAGCATCATTTAAATGGGATGCACAAGAGCCTGAATCAGTCAATTCACTATTTGATATTTTGATGCTACATTTGTTTTCAAACTGGTTTTCTTTGTTATGTTTAGATAATTCGTTATCTTCTGTTGATTGGGATTGAGATTTATTTAAATGCAATTTTCTAGGATTCCTTATTGCAAATTTTCTATTATGAAATAATTTCTTTGATAAATTTTCTACAAACGGGTTTTGAGAACTACCATCATTTTGTATCTTTGAAGCAGATAACAATTGCTCCAGTTCTTGACCGCTAGGTAGAGACGACAATAACGGTTCTTGTTCTAAAGGCCTGACATCTGACACAAAATCAAGATGTATAAAATCTGGGGAACCAAAGTCTTCCTTTTCAACTTCACAAACTGACAACGAATTCTCAAGAGCTTCACTTTTTAGATGAAAATACTTTTTGTATGCGTATTTTATGCTGGATGGAGCTTCCTTAATATCAAACTTTGATGGCGTTCGCGAATGTTTTATTTTGAAATCTTTTTCCCAATTTTTTACAATTAATTTGCATTTCATATATGCCTTGTCTTTCTTTATGTTTTCAATTATATCCATAATTAATTAATAATACTGGGCTAAATAATTAATTGAGTTTGAAAAACGTACCAAACAATAAGTTACAAATTGTCGTAAACGTAATAAATGACAGGTGACAGCTGAAAGTCCGCCAGAATTCTTTTTTTTTAACTGGTTTTACGGCTCTGAATTCTAGCCCTTCTAAGCCTGAAGTTACAATGTTTATTTATCTTTAAAAAATTTAAATGTCGTCACGAAAGATATTCATCAAAAATTCACTTTCACACTGATTCACAGAGTTTGTTTACGTTTGCACTATTGATTAATATCGCGTTGTTTTCATTTTTATATATCTTGAACACCAGAAATAAAGGAACATAATGGTCAAACGAATTTTTCATCAGCTAATAGACTTTGAAGAGTACCAAGAAATTTATCATTGTTAACATCTTGAATGGAATTAATGAGGAGTAATCTATTCAAACCAAATTGACATTGAAAAACTAGATGTTTTAGGTCTCCTTTCGTGTCACCACAATATTCACAATTTGCATTTTCTTTCATTCCCAAACGATCCAGGTGCGGTACTTCTGACAATTGGGATTTTTATTGTTTACTCATAGAATAAACTCTATGCACAGTGTCAGAAGACTAAGTGGAAGCGATCGTGAGATATTCGGGTTCAAAGTGCGAGAGAATTTATCGACGTGTGGCGTAGCGCACAGTGAGCCGATCGCTTTTCTCTTGTTTTTCATGCGCACATTTTTCATGGAACTTTTCATAATTTATTGGGATGTTAATAAATCACTAATATATAGCTACTACTATACACTTTGCTTTTACTACCTACAACCTACTATTACTATTATTTACTACCTACTATATACCTTGAAAAAAAAATGTAAAATGTAGAAATACAAATTTATTTTAAGGAACAATAATTTATAAACATAATTAATCTGTTTCGTAATCTATATCTCGAATATTCTCTTCAAATTCAGGATCTTCATCGCTGTTATATTCAGACTCCTCGTCATTAACTGAAAATAATAAATATTTTAATGAAATGAATCATTACACAATCAAGACTCGTGAATAAAATATTACCTTCTGAATTTTCTAAATTCGATGTTACATCTTGGATTTTTTAATCCGCTAATGTCAAATACGTGTGAAATTATCGTTGACCTTGTTCCATGGCTCATTGCCCATTGCTGTCGAGCAGATATCGAGTTCGTAAAATGTGTTATGCCCGTTAATCTTCTCGCTGCATCGGCGGTTACGGTTTGCTCCAATGTTAAATCTACTGGCGCGCGCGAGTAAGAATTCGACGTTCCTTTTATGCCAAACATCCCTCTTTTAAACTCTTCGGCAAGTTGTGGGTGTTTTTCTTCAACTTTCAGCAAATCTTCATTATATTTTAACAGCCATCGCGCAAAATTTTTTTGCGTTCACGGATTGTGATTATAATCCAGCGTCCGTTTAAATTACTTGCAAAAAAGATGAGTTTCAGAAGGCATTTGCTACCTTGGGAGAAATTTAATCCATACAGACGAAACCTTCTTAAAAATAGAGTCATTTGTATGTAGCATGTATGGGTATGAGAAGAATAAAAAAAAATAATGTCAGATTTCAAATGTTTCTTCGAAATTATAAAGTTAAAAATATTGACGAAGCTTTTTTTTTTTAAAAAATTCGACTCTTTCTGCTTGCCACCTTGCTGCAGTGAGCTACTTCAACAAACAAAAAGAGCCCACTACATTGCGCACTTGTGGAATAATGCTACCTCATCAGATCCAATCGAATTCGATCCAGAAACTTCAGGATGGACATTATTTAAAAATAAATATGATTTTCTATGGTTTGAAGGCCCAAAGCTGCAACCATCCGTAAAAGACGTGATTTTGGATAAAAATTCAGAAGATAATATTTTATCCACGAGTTTTGATTGTGTAATGATTCATTTCATTAAAATATGTATTATTTTCAGTTGATGACGAGGAGTATGAATATAATAGCGATGAAAAATAAAGATCCTGAATTTGAATAGAATATTCCAGATATGGATTACGAAACAGATTAATTTTTGTTTATAAATTGTTTATAATTATTTTGAAAGTTTGTTTGAAAGAGAGGAAGTGCAGGTACAGCATCCATCACCTTCCATGGAAATTAATATAAATGTTGATGAAAGTGAGATAAGCATGGATGAAATAGTGAAAGCGTTGAAGAGTATGAGATTAGGTAAGGATGCAGGGTATGACAGGATTACCGTCGAGGTGCTGAGGGCTGGACAGGACACAGTGGCTAGTCAGCTGTACCGCCTTTTCAATTTGTGCTGGCGAAATGGGAAAGTACCGGGAGACTGGTACAAAGCCGTAATCATGCCATTGTATAATGGAAAAGGGTCACGGCAGGACTGCATAAATTACCGCGCTATAAGCCTTCTCAGCGTCGTCGGTAAATTGTATGCGAAAGTGTTGATTGAAAGGGTTGTGAATGAAACAGACGAAAAAGTATGGGATGCACAAGTGGGATTTAGAAAGGGAATGGGATGTACGGATCAGGTCTTTTCCTTGCGGTGCATAGCCGAAAAGTGTTTGGCTAAAAACAAGAAGGTCTATTGCGCATTCGTGGATCTAGAAAAGGCCTATGATAGAGTGGTGAGGAATGAATTGTGGTCAGCACTGTCGGTGAACGGTGTGAGTAGTATCCCCATACGAGCATTGCAAACGCTTTATAGGTATTCTAGTGCTTGTGTAAGGATAAATGGGGCATACACTGAACGGTTTAATATCGAAGAATGTGTTAAACAGGGATGTGTAGCGTCACCGTGGCTGTGTAATCTGTTCATGGACAATGGGGAACACAAAAGGGTCAAAATATTACTACCAAATACTATTAAAATCGTAGCAAAGATCATGTACATTACATTAGTTTTTATTTCACTTCAATACATGCAATATTTCCGAAGATATAACGACGAGAGGTTTAAGCCCTTTTTTGAATTTCAGAGATTACGCGCGCTCACACTATGAAGTCACACCCCCGCAGACCGCGACCGCGACACAAACGCGGTGCTCGGTCCGGTGCGGTTTGACCAAATTATGCGGGTCTTGTTTCATTTTCTTTCGTACGTCTTTGCATTCCTGTTATTTATAGCCTCGTTGGTCTAGTGGTTGTAGTAGTACGACTGCTGATCATGAATTACCGGGTTCGAATCCCGGGTCGGGCCAAAAATCAGTTATTGAGTTTTTCCATCAGGCAATTCTCAGTAGCTGCCCGTAGTCAGGAAGTTGGCGGTGTTTCACCCCCGTGCCTCGGAAAGCACGTAAAGCCGTTGGTCCTGCGCCTGATCTCTCTCCGGTCGTGTCGGTTTACCGTCCCATCGGGCTATGAGAGTGAGGGAATAGAGAGTGCACCTGTGCTTGCACATACACTTGGGCACTATAATCCTGTCCTGCGCCGATGGCTAGTCTCCGTTGAGACTGGCCGCCGTGGCCGAAATTCGGTCTGGAGGATATTATTATTTATATTATTTCTGCTCGTATTTCAAAGATTATAATATTATCCTTTAAATCCCATTACACTAAACTGAAATGTGTAGTGCTAGAATAGAAGGAGGTTTTGTAAAAGGAGAGTCGGACAATCTGCCAAGAGTGGATAGTTTGATGGCGGCACAATATTTCATGAAGAATCAGGATTTTACGGCTGCTGAAACTCGTGGTATAAAGATGATAAAGTACGTACCTATGTTCTTAGTAAGCATTAGGTACCTACTCTCCTCGGTAAGCATTAGGCTTAAGTTTGAACAAATATCTATGTACGTATTTGTACCAACTTAAACCTAACTGGAAGTTTGTGTGATTCATTTAATACTTACCTAATATGAGTGGTGATAAAAAATACTAGATACCTACTCGTAATCCACATCTCGATCAGGTTGTCGATGATTATTTTATGTGTTTTATTAGTTTAAACTTACAGAAAATGTCAATATTTACCCATATACCATATAACAGATGTAGATAAGTCCTACTACCTAGGTATTTACGTAGTTATCAGTTTTCTAACTAGGCAAATAGGTACCTACCTATTTTTCTATTGTTATACTAAAACAGATACTTAGGTACCTATTTTTGATTAATTTTATCCAATGCTCGCTTTAGTTTATTCATTTATAGTTTTTTTTTTAAATTAAAACATTTAAAAAAAATCAGTGCCGATCAACTTGTGGGTCGCAAATTTTTACTCACCATTTTTATTGGTTATTTATTAATGCCCGACGCAAAAAGAGGGGTGTTATAAGTTTGACCGCTATGTGTGTCTGTCTGTGTGTCGGTATGTTTTTCTGTAGTACTGTAGCTCATAAATAGGTGAACCGTGTTTTTTTTTATTTTGTATTTAATGTTGTTTTTTAGCAGTGGTTCATAGACATGTTTTATCAAAATCAGTTAAGCCGTTCTAATACTACATTAAAACGTACGTTTTTTTTTATTCGAAGTGTTTCAGAAACAAATTTAAAACCTAAATAAAAACCGTTAATGTATGAACGTCGCTATCGTTAAAAAATACAACGAAAACTAAGGATAAATGCTGGCCGCGAGTTTGATACTCCTGACATCGGGCCGCAAGTTTCATTTTGAAGTAAAAATATATAATAGGAAGTAAAAATATATTTATTTATATTTTGTGGCCCGCTAATACAGTCAGTTGAGGAACATTGCCCTGCACTGCTACTAGGTGCTAGCCCAAGCAGCATGCAAGCTGTATACGAGCTGTATTGGAGTTCCTTTTTATACTAGAGGCTGCATTTACTGGCTGTACAAAGGCTGTATAAGCGCTTATACAGCTCTTATAAGTAAAAATTGGCACAAATTATGCAGCTTTATGCGTTAGTAGTGCTGTACAGTAGCTGTACAAGCATAAAAGGGGGTGTATAATAGCTGTTATTTCGTGTACAAGGAAACTATTACACTACAAATACTATCTTATAAGTATATTTTAAAGATAAACGTTCTAAATTGGTGTTTGAACGGTATCACAAATGAATTTATGACAAACATAATAGATTTATTTATATACTTTATTGAACGATGGCGACATTTAGTGAGTGAAAGATTATATTACATATTAATATTACTTGGATTGGAGTTGAGTATTGACGGTGATAACTGGTGAATAGAAAGTGCAAAATTAGATTTACGGTAAACTTGTATATGATTTCTATCAAAAACTTGCCGCGCCAGCAAAATAACGAAATAATATAAGGACAATAGAATAGAATAGAATAATTTTTTATTCAATATTGATTATTACATAATACTTATTGAACGTCATTTTTTATTTACCACTGGTTCGGAAAATACCTCTGTCCTGGGAAGAACCTGCAAGAAACCCAGAGGGACTTTTTTTCAAACATATTTCACTTAAGGGGCGTATTACAAAAAAACGCGAAATTACAAGGTTTCCTCGTTGAAATTTTATGTTTAACGTTCATTGCTTGAAATAACAATTACTTGGTAAAAATAGTTCGTTTTCTCTCCTCAAATAAGCTCGGAATGGATTTTAGATAACTTATTTATTTAATCAGTAATAATCATTCTCCCGATGCATGTTTAGGCAAAAACTCTCGAAGACATGATTTGGGAGCTCTAATTTGTAGATTCTATTGAATATCGACCATCAAAAAAAATATTTTTATCTCCCAAATATCCTACACTTGAATAATAATGGAATACATTTTCGTTATATGCTTCTCACGCTAGGAAAAAAAAATCAACATAATTCAAAAAACGACCAAAAAAGCTTCGATACAAGCCCCTATATTTCCGAAGTTCTACATCATTTAGAAGTAAAATTTATACCAAAATAATCATCAACATTTGCTTACACTATGCTATTATTTTTACTTTTTATATCGTTACTATTATATTTTAATTAATTAAATAAAAGTACTATATATTTCACTGTGCCGGCAATCTGCGTACATTAACGCGCGAGCGCTTGCCGAGGGTGGACCTGCGTCAGTTTATTTCGGGCGCTGCATCGTTTCGATACTACCGTAGTGTGCGTCGATTGCTATCGTAGTGTGCGTCGATTACCTGCATACTAGAATATCGTCAACTACGAC
Source organism: Parnassius glacialis (assembly GCA_033319125.1). Taxonomy (NCBI): domain Eukaryota; kingdom Metazoa; phylum Arthropoda; class Insecta; order Lepidoptera; family Papilionidae; genus Parnassius; species Parnassius glacialis. The sequence continues at coordinate 25,363,932 of JAVANC010000018.1, forward strand.
CGCAATTTTTGATCGATCGGTTTAAAACTATTTTATATAGTTATAATTTAGATTACGTTTCTTCAAAAATGTGGTCTATTCATTGACTTAGATCATTGTTATTTGAGGGCTTCACCTAATGGTTTATACAGCAACGGTCTTATTGAAGTTAAATGTCCTATTTCAGCTTTCGGAATAGATTTTGATACGGCCTTTCGACAAAAAAAAGTTAAAGGTTATAAATTCAGTGATTCAAGTGTAACATTAAATCAAAATAATGACTGGTTTTACCAAATCCAAGTCCAGCTTCATTTAGCAAATAAAAATGTCTGAATACTTGCCATAATATGTATTGGCCCAGATTAATGCAGTAAAAGTACTAAAAATTTACAAATACGACCAATTTTAGATTTTCAATATGTTACCCAAGTTACAAGCTTTTTATGAAAAGTGTGTACTGCCTGAAATTATCGAATCGAGAAAAGTTCGGTCAATGCCGTCGCAGCAAATATTTTTCTTATAAAAATATAGTAATTGACTGTAAGTACCGATTAAAAAAATATTAGTTACATTTGGTTGTTATATTTATTAAAACAGGTTGCAACCGTTTATTTATTTATACCACTATTCTACCGGTAGTAGACATAATCGATTATTAACATTCGATTACAGCGTAACAATTAAAATATTTATGTGTACTTATTTTGACACAAAATTTCGTAAATAATTAATAATATATCAAAATGGTATATAATAATAAATAATAAATTATATAATTATATAATAATAAATTAATAAGATAACATTAAAATGACACACCAAAAAATATTCCATCCACTGAAGTCCATCCTAAGAAAACTTTGTATTATGGAAGATCAAGATCGTTTAGTCGCCATACTCACAGTATTATAGTGCGAGCGAGTGAATAGATATGAAAGAAAGTATCGGTCGCGTAACTTGCCGCCCGCTCAGTGCGTAAAATACCTAAATTTGCGAAACGCCGAAATGTAAGAGGGCTCTTAACAATAATTTCGTTTATACAATTTGAAATGATTTTTCATAGAACCAGCATGGCGGCGAGTCACCTTATTCCCAGGGGTTATTTTCATTCATGTATTCCTTGATATTATAATAACCCTTTTTGTACAGTTTTTCTTTAATAAAACTTTTAAACTTGTTTATTGACAAACTTTGAATATGTTCTGGGATTTTGTTGTAAAAGCGTATACATTGCCCCATAAATGAATTACTGATTCTGTGGAGTTTAGTAACTGGCATTACAAGCTTATGTTTGTTCCTAGTGTTTAAAGTATGCACATCCTTATTCTTATTAAAGCTATTTATGTTTTTATGTACATACATTACATTTTCATAAATATATTGCAACTCCAAAGTTAATAATTTTGCAAAACAAATATAGCTTCAATATCAGTCGCATTACCCCATAACAAAATTCCATAAGACATTACGCTATGAAAGTAACTAAAATACACTAATCTAGCTGTCTCAACATCTGTGAGACTTCTAACCTTTCTTACAGCATATGCTGCAGAACTAAGTCTGTTTGCTAATTTAGATATATGGGGGCCCCATTGAAGTTTCGCGTCAATAGTAATACCGAGAAAAACAGTGGTATCCACAAGACTCAACTCCTCCCCATTTAATAGCACATTGGTATTCGAATGTTTTACATTAGGTATTGTTAATTTAATACACTTTGTCTTATTGCCGTTCAAGAGCATATTGTTGGCGTTAAACCAATGTACTAATTTCGATAGAGCATTATTTACATCGTCATAATTAATTGACTGCCGTTTGAGTTTGAAAATTAAAGAGGTAACGTCAGCAAATAATACTATATCGTGATTGTTCCCTACAAGATAAGGTAAGTCATTAATATAGATTAAAAACAGGAATGGGCCAAGAATCGAGCCCTGAGGAACGCCCATTGATACTACCGATCCGATGGAACCTTTGCCATTGATCACGACTTTTTGAATTCTGTTACTTAAATATGAAGTAATAAGTCTAAGCGCCAAATTTTTTACACCGTGATGTTGTAGTTTCCTGATTGATGTCTCATGATGAACACAATCGAAAGCCTTGGAAAGATCACAGAAAATACCTAAGGCATCTTGTGAATTCTCCCAGGCATTAAAAATATATTTCATAAGCTCAACACCGGCGTCAGACGTCGAGCGACCCCTTGTAAAACCAAATTGGTTTTTATGTAGTAATGTATTTGTTTTAAAAAATATTAACAATTGATCCAAAATTATTTTTTCAAAAATTTTACTACGAGTTGGTAGTACAGAAATAGGTCTAAAATTAGCGGGGTCCAATGTACTACCAGATTTAAATAAATGCTTTTCCTTGCGTATGTGGACTATGAGAAAGCTTTTGATTCCGTCGAAATTTGGGCGGTGCTGCAGTCCCTTCAGCGATGCCAAGTTGACTGTCGGTATATCGAAGTGCTGAATTATTTGTACAGTAGAGCTACGATGGCTATCCGAGTACAGAATCAGAGTACGAAGCCTATCCAACTGCAGAGAGGTGTAAGACAGGGTGACGTTATATCCCCGAAACTCTTCACCGCTGCATTGGAAGACGTTTTCGAGCTACTGGACTGGAAAGGATGCGGTATTAACATCAATGGTGAGTACATCACTCACCTTCGATTTGCCGACGATATAGTCCTTATGGCAGAATCGCTGGTGGACTTAAGCACTAGGCTCAATGACCTCAATAGTGTCTCTCAACGGATAGATCTTAAGATGCACATGGACAAAACAAAAATCATGTTTAACGTCCATGTCACACCTATGCCGGTAGTTGTTGGGAGCACTAAGCTCGAAGTTGTTGACGAGTATGTTTACCTGGGACAAATATTCCGACTAGGTAAGTCCAACTTCAACCGAGAGGTCAATCGACGGATTCAACTCGGCTGGGCAGCGTTCGCGAAACTACGACACATCTTTTCGTTAGACATACCTCCAAACCTGAAAACTAAATTGTACAACCAGTGCGTGTTGCCAGTGATGACTTACGGATCTGAGACGTGGTCCTTCACTGCTGGCCGTATGAGGAAACTCAAGGTCGCTCAGCGAGCTATGGAGAGGGCTATGCTCGGGGTTTCTCTACGTGATAAACTTAGAAATGAGGATATCCGCAGTAGAACCAGAGTAACCGACATAGCCCAACGGATTAGTAAGCTGAAGTGGCAGTGGGCCGGCCATATAGCTCGAAGAACCGACAACCGATGGGGAAGAAAGATTCTCGAGTGGCAGCCGCGTACCGGTAGGCGAAGTGTAGGGCGACCCCCCACTAGATGGAGTGACGACCTGGTAAGACATGCAGGAAGTCGATGGATGCAGGTGACTCAGGACCGTGCTTTGTGGCATTCCTTGGGGGAGGCCTATGTTCAGCAGTGGACCTATGAAAGGCTGTAATGATGATGATGATGATGATATAATTTATATCCAAATTATGAGGGTTCAAAAAATCTACGAAACGCTTTGAGAAAAGGTAGGTAGTGCTTCGTTTTGGTTTGAAGTGGTTGGCTCGTTTCGGCGGGATGCACTACAGTGCCCCCAGATATACCTGTTTCTTTCTATATTCATTTAAGATAACGAGAAAAAGTAACTTTAATCAAAATCAGTAGGTATAGTAAAAAAATGCAAATGTGGTATAACATTATTTATATTTATAATTATTTTATGTATGTACAATGTAAAAATATATTTCATTGAAAAAATAAATATTTTTCCTTATATTACTAGGTTTATTTATATTTACAAGATTTTTAAAACTGCTAATCCGAGCTTGTTACACGGACTATTATTTAAAAAGATATATTGAGTATGTATATTCTTTAAATAACAAAATAATTTGTTGAAATTTTATAACCGTCCTCTATAACAAACTGCGGAAATGTTCTAAGTTATGCTTGAAAAATGAAAATATATCAAGTGAGTTTGTTTTCATTACAAAAATACATTTCAAATTTTTGACTGAACACAAATCAGTCATATTATTTAATACTTCTATCGAGAATAGAATTTCGTTGCTTTCTACGTCATATTCTATCTAAGCGTCCTGTAAGTGTGTTTATTTTACCAATCGTACCTTTTGGGTCTGGTGATAAGGAACTCCATTCAGTCGAAACACATTCACTAAACTTGTAATTTCCACAAACTAGTTTGTCTTTTAAATTATTACTATATGTACTAACACATGAACCTAAAGCATCATAAAATGCAATACTTAAACTGTCAATCCAGTCTCGTAGGTCCTGACCTATTCTCCTAGCATTTGACTCAGTAAGTTCTTTTAGCAATAAACTATCTCTTGCTCCTGGCAAAAAATCTATGTCTTTTAAATAGGAAAAATTTTTATAAGAACTCACTGACCCGCTGTGAATTAAACTAGTCTCTTGATGGGACATTTCTCTGCCAGCAAAGTATTCTAATGGAGTAACTAGGAATTTAGAAACAGCTATGAGCGCATTGTTTTGTTCAAGTAAACCCACTTTCCACACACCTGGCAAAAGTGGTGTCTTTATGTTCAGTTTAATGAAGTTAGTCACATTATTTTCTTCTTTATGAATAGTATTTACGTCAGCTACGACACCAGACGGATCGAGCCATATTATAGTAAAGTTTGTATTAAGTTTATCCATTTGCGGAGAAAACTGATAAACCAAAACTGGTTCCGATAATGGTCCTAAGATACTAGCGTAATTTCTAAAAGTCATCTCCTTTTGATCATATTCTGAACTGACTTTAAACATTTTAACTAAATCAACATACTGACTCTGGAAATTTAATTCTAAATGATGTTTTGGTTTATACCATGTTTCTACAAGTAATTCGTCTGTACCATGAATTGACGCTTTGTATAAAATCAAATTTCCTTTGTAGATATCAGCATATTTATATAAATTAATCTCTATAATATCACGTAGTTCTATTTTACAGCCTTCTTGAAGTAAAGCCTTAGCGTTGTGACGTATAATACTGCCGGCATGAGATAGTAACGTGTCATCTGTGCTAGCAGGCATGTCTTGAGTATCATATATATTTTGCCAATATCCCTCTACGTTTTGGATGCGATAATGGTCATTAAATCCTATGAGTTGTTCCACCCTTGTTATTACTTCTTGATTAATTACAGGTTCAAATTTTCGCGCGAAAAACAATTGACGGTTGAGTGTATTTTGTATTCTCGGCCAATCTTCAGTCCTAAAGTCGTTTGGAGAACATCCACACCAATCCACCACATGTTTGTATTGACACTTGCAACCCAATTTTCTTTTCCAGTTTGTAACATGCAGGTTGTTATCCACATATGTATTACAAAATTTGGAATTTCTTAAAACAGTATGGAAAAAAGATTCTGCTGGTAATAAAGTATGCTGAAATATTATATCTAAGCCACTAAGCAATTCATCTTGTTTCCCGACAACATACGATACAAATTCAGGAGACAGTGCTATCCAATCACTACCTCCATCTATTACAATTCCGTGTGGTAATTTTCTTTCGCCCACACGCCACATGTGTGTTTCACATTCGATAAAAGTTTTGTCCAAGCCCTGTTTTTTAATAAATCTCTGTACTTCGCGGCCGTGTGACTTGACAAAATTTAAACCTTTATTCACTGACAAAAACATCTCCAAATCTTCAAGAGATTTAATAGGAAAGTCACTTTCGCTTAAATTAATAACATAGTCCCATTGCCAGCCTAGTGCAAAGAAATCTTTCATTGATGATAAAAGCATTTTCAGTAATGACGCGCCACCCCAAATGGTGGCGTAACGTTCTCTTGCTAATCTCACGTTCGGAAATTGCTGTTCCAAAACCGACAACTTGCGATGCATGTAATCTTGTCGCTGAAAAAAATATTTTATCTATTAAACTCAAATTAAAACAAGGTGAGTGTTATAAGTTCTAACCTTTTCCAAGAAATAATTTAAATATTTACGAAGGCTGCAGAAAAATCCCCTTTAGTTTCAAGGTTAAAGTTTATTATAAAAGATAGATAAACAACGAAAGAAGAGAGAGAATAACAAAACATAAGATAGAGTCCGAGTGATTTTTTCTAATAATATTTTTAAATTCGAAAAGAGATGTATCACCCGTTAACCGTATAGAAATAATTTAGCAGGTGAATTGGTGCTTACATTATCAGATATATCGCTACCTGTCACCGGTGAGGATACTTTATGCCTGGCGTAAATGATTATTTTTGGTTATGTTAGTTAGTTATGTCACTGTGTAACAAAATCCATAGTCTTTCTGGCAATCCCACAGGCACCTCTATGACACCTACGAGCCGAATTGGGCTTATTCATTGTCTTACGGCTCCAACTGCACAGCACATTATATACTATTAATCCTATAATTTTCCATACACTACGAGGGTGACACTGAAAGTTCTTAGAAAATCAAAAACTGAACAAACTAGCAAGTTATTAGTTTTATTATATATTTTCAAAATAGTGTGCATTTACATACATAAATACATATATACATCGCTGCATCCGATGGAACCACTGAGAAAAGTACTTTAGCCTACTCGTCCTTAGGGGTCTCTTCGAAGGCATTTTGAAACGCAGCCACTGCTTTCTCGGCGTCCATAAAGCGTTTGCCTCGAAGTTTTCTTTTATTTTCGGAAATAAATAAAAATCGCAAGGTCGAATCGAGGTCGGGGCTATAGGGCGGGTGACCCAGTAATTCCACGTCTGACGTCGCCATGTAGTCGATTGTTTGCTTGGCGGTGTGCGACGAGGCGTTGTAGTGGTGAAGAAGGATTCTATGCGTGGTCGTTTCTACCGAACTTTTTCCAAGAGAAGTGGCAAACAATTGTTAGTGTGCCACTCTGCAGTAACTGTTTTTCGATACTCTAAGGCAATTGTTGCGTAATGACCTGTCCTTACGAAGAACGAGGCCACCATCTTTTTTCCCACGCTTCAACCTCTCTTCACTTTAGTTGCCAACTCCTTGGAAAGAAACACCCAGACAGAAGACTGTCTCTTAGTTTCAGGATTATAACAATAAAAATCCAGTAAGTCAGTAAGTATGTCGAACACATCATTTGAGTCACCTCCGTTTCTTTCAAATCTTTGAACCATTTCACGATACCAATCAACACGACGGGGTTTTCGGGCCTCTGTCAAATTATGAGGTATCCACCGGGCACAAAGCTTCCTGACCGCTAAATGTTCATGGAAGATTTTGTGCACTTGACTCATACCGATGCCTAAGCTTGTCCGAATCTGTTGATTAGTCACTCTTTTGTCAGTCTCTCTCATACGCCGCACAACACTGATGTTATCTTCAGTCGTTGCCGTAGAAGGGCGTCCCTCACGCAGATCGTCGGTGAGATTAGTGCGACCACGTTTAAACTCATTAAACCAGTTGTACACAGTGGCACGAGATGAGGCTTCGTCGTGAAAGGCCAATCGAAGTCTATCATAAGTTTCTTGTTGACTTAAATGACATCGAAAGTCATAAAAAATCATTGTAGCCAAATCGTAAACAAATGACATATTAATAAAATAAATATATATACATACAATAATATTGGCAAAGAATTCTATTTTCAAAATTTAAACTTATTTTTTTATTATATCATTTACAAGTGGCCAGTTTTAAAAACTTTCAGTGTCACCCTCGTATTAACAAGCATATACAAAGTCTTAATTTATCGAAATAACAAATAACTACTAAAGCTATTGATAATAATTTACAAATCTTTACGTTACTACGCCTGTAATAGGACAACTGAAAGTGTCACCACCAAATATCTCAAATAGTTCTGGATTTCCATTAACTCTATAGTTGGGTTCAAACTTATTAAGTGGCGAAGCTTGCGAAGTCACTTATTGATTTCACGATGTCTGTCCGTCTGTCCGTCTGTCCCACGATTATCTCGAGAACGGTTTCGAATTTTCAAATTCTGTTTTCAGCAATCGATTACTGATCACCCAGGCATCTGAACCTCCTATTTTGAATTTTTTTCCGTTAGAAACCGCTACAAAGCTGATTGCTTCGCCGCTTTGCTATGCTGTTAACTTGCTAGGTTTATTTATTTGTAAAATACCATTTCATTAAGTAGCGATACAAAAGTTCATTGGATCTGCACAACTAATGTAAATCTTATATGAAAAATAATGTGAAAATGAACTTACTTTATCCACGTGTATATAAAAATAGTGATGACTTCTATACAGGACATTTAGCAATCTATAAACCTGTCTGAGAGCTCGTCCATTTAATGTCAGAAGAAAAACTATTCGAATGGAGTCCTTGTTATGACTGGACAGTTTCGGTGTAACCGGTACAAACTCTGAAACAAAATTAGGAAAAACTCATAAGAGATGTTCGTACTTACTAACATATGTGCTGCGATAATGCCGGCACCATAAATGCTCGTTATAAGCATTAAACAGTTTGATTATGGTAACTATGTACGTATTTTGCCATTTTTTATTCTTGTACTTTTTGATAATTTTATGAGTGTTCACCAAAACTGCTTTTACAGGTTCTGTACGTAATACCTTCTGCTACCACTAACAACAAATAGTCGCACCCCTTGCCTGGTGCTGTTGCCTGTTGATTATCTTGATTGGATGGTGTATAACGCTGCTTGTAATTTTTATTTAGCCAAAGATGTTTTATAGGTCCAGATACCGTGTACGCGCGCCTAAAACGCTTCCATTTCAAAGGCGCCAATACTGGTGTATTCGTTCGATCGTTCCGCCATTACGTCAGCGACGTTCACTTCGAACATACGTCACGCACCTATGTTTTTAATTTCGCAAAATGACTGTTTGTGCTGTGAAATCATGTAAAAATTACTCTTGGAAAAAAGATAAGGATAAGAACATCACTTTTCATAAATAAGTATACAATTTTATGGTGTATTTCTTTGCAAAAGAATACGAAAGCTAAATGTCAATACAAGTAATAATACTGCGCAATAATATTCGAGTGTTGCCTAGTCTATGAAATGTTTTTACCATTTTTTTTATATCATGATCAACCGGAAAGTTTATCTGTATAGGGGTTTTAAACGGTCTAATTTTACAGATTTTACCCAACCTATAGAGTGTAGTACTCTGTAAATATTTAATAATAATAGATTATAAATATATGTGACGTACATATATCTACTGTGCTTTTTTATTTATTTTCAACTGTTACATTAATTACTTATAGGTTTTATTACATATCTTCAATATTTTAGTGCGATGTTCGTACCTACATAAAACACACAATCAATAGGTACCTCAATATCAATGAAATATAAAATCTCCAACATTTTTTGGGTAATTGATTCGCACTTTTATTACCGAAATCACGCACATTAATGCAGCCATGGTACGTTAGATATGCGCGTCGCGTGATACTCACGCACATATGAATCAAAGACTGGCGTCACTATGAAAGTTGCGGTGTGTTAGCAACACGGTATCTGGACCTATAAAACATCTTTGTATTTATCGTTGTCATACCATCATTTAAACGGTTCAGTGCGGGTGGCACGCCAGGCGTGCCAGAGATTACTTTTGTGTGTGGCGTATGACACGCGAGTCGTGTCTTTTTAAAAACTTTACTTTTATAACTCTCTCAAATTGCGTTTTTGGAAAATTTATCCAGAACAAAATATTCATTATTTTGCAAGTAGTTCATGCCTGCGGCTTCGTTTCTGGATATTTTGAAAATTTGAAATTTTTAGGGGTTGACAACCTTTTTTAACTTGTGCATAGTACTCTTTTTACTTTGTAGGTTTTAAATTATGTTGTGGGAAAAATAGTCTAATAAGAAACAAATAATAGCACTAATTGAGATCGCTCACAAACTCAAGTTGTAAATAAAAATTCAAATAAAAAATGTCACTGAACGTGGCACGTTTGAGGGCTGAGTTAAGGCCTAATAAATATGCCTTCATGCGCACTGATGTCATGTCGATAAAAAGGTCAAGAAGTGACTTTCAGCATTTCTGTATTATCAATAAAACACACGAAATTTAATTATATTTATCAAATGTTGCTCCTGGCAACACTTCAACGTGGTGGCGGCCTTGGTAAAAGTTAGAGAGTTAAGTGTTCTATTTTTCAGAAATATTTTTACAAATAATTAATTTATTGATTGTTTACATGTAAACATACTTGTCAATCCAGTCTCATATATATTCATTGCAAAATATCCTCCACATATCTTAGAAGCATCTCCAGGACATTTCATATCACAAGATGATTCAATTGATTTAGATGATAATGGAGGCGTCATATCACCACAAAAGCATTCAGAACTGAAAAATAACATATATATTTATAAGGAATACAAAATATATTTAAGGAACTGAGAAACACAACAAAACAGTAAAATGTATATAATATAGTCACGTTTTTAGCAATAAATAATATTAATATTAAAGAAAAGAAACTTAACCCACACACATTAACCATGAATTGTGATGATCTTTGTTAGAATACTGTCATAGTCATGACATTATACTATATTTTCGTTAGTTTTTAATAGGTATGTGAAATTTCAAATGGAACGTGTAAGCGGAAAGGAAGCTATCTATGAGAGTATTTTTTTACTGTTATTGATAAGGAAATATTTTCGAATATGCAAAAACATTATAATGCCTACATGAAAACAATCTAACCTATGTCACTTGCATAGAACTAAAAGTATATGATAGTAAATAGAGTAGGCTACAAACGCGCATGACGTAGTGATTATATTCTCTTTGCGCGCATGATAAAAGTTGTAAGTTCGGGCGAGACGCATGTTCTTGTACCGTAGTTTTAATCGTATAGATACCTTACGTATTAACTAATGAAAAAAATTGCAAATTAATTTCATTTATTAGCTTAAACGTGGTAGAGCCACGCTGCATATATAATACCATAATATAAGCTGCAGCTTGGCTCTACCACGCTTTACTATGGCAAGTACGTATTAATACATCATTCATCATCATCATCATTACAGCTTTTCACAAGTCCACTGCTGAAAATAGTCCTCCCCAAGGAATGAATTTAAACGTGATAAAGCTATGCTGCAGCTATATTAATTGTATAGCCGAATATAGTCGAGCCGACTTATTCGTGCTACAAGCATGAATAGGTCGGCTCGACCGGGCTAGGACCTCTCACAGAATACGAGCTTAAAATAGCAGCTTAATGCTACTGTGTTTCGTATGGTGAGTGTAGAGAATCGGGGAACCATTTTACTGGAAACGAAGCATTCCATCTTACTCCTCAAGGGTGACAACGCATCTCCATTTTGATTATTAATCGAGTATAAATGTAGATGTATCTATGGGCCACAGCATCCATTCACCATCACGTGGACTGTGTGTTCGTTTTTCACCCTCATTCTATGAAAAAAAAAATCATATTATGTGCATTAAAAATCCACTTTGTTCGCCTATTTTTTACCTACACAATATTTTTTCCCTTGGTAAAATACACACATCAACAGAATCCAGGGATATTTTATATTTCATCAAATATCTAAAAATCTATTAAGAATTTTCTGATGTAGTAAATGGAAGAATGATAGGTTATTTTAAGGTCTTTAATAAAAAATAAAAAAAAACCTTTCGTATTTTTTGTTTTAAATAAAAATGTTATTTTTTTAATCGCCGTAGAAAATTAGTATTAGTAAAACTTTGTTTCTTCTTATAAAACTATTAATTTTATTTAAAACTGAAAAAATCTTATAAAATCTAATTATTAATAATCAGTATTGCTGCGGTATGAGTTCTCATCCCATGCTCTTTACAATTCTTCGTAAAGTTGTTGTTCCGTCGTCAAATTTGGCGGGAAATCTCTCAATGCTTTTCGTTGTAACATGTCCCAGGCATGCTCGATAGGATTTAAGTCGGGCGACTGTGCAGGCCAATACAAAATTTGAATATCGTGGTCTCGGAGAGCAGCCGATACCAGCCGCGCCGTATAGGTGCATGCACGATAATGCTCCTTATTGTGCATGAGTAGAAATTCCTGGCACATTTGGATTCTGTGTGGCGCAATAACAGGCTCTATTACAGTGGAGTAGCGTGCCTTAGTAGTGCCCTGTATCAAAATTTGTCGGGGGGCCCAAATCAAGGGTAAAGATTTGTCACAAAAGGAACAAAAACTCTCGCATTGAATTAAAATAATTATATATTGATTATAAGTTATTACTTACAATGAATACTCCTAGGAACTAAGCTAGCCAAACAATTCAAACCAATATCCTGTCCCATAGAAGTCCTTAGAACTTTTGCTTACACGATGATACGGGGCCCCCGAGCTACAGGGTATCACTGATACGGCTAATACGGCGGTAGATACGCCACTGCTCTACTACCTCCTCGTGGTATTTTTGTGCAGGCATGCTGCCTTGGATCCAAACGAGCTGGGTTCGTCCACCTAGACAAATTCCTGCCCACACCAGGATTTTCAAATTATGAAAATATATAAGAGGTTTCAATATGTATATAAATTTTTCATAGAAACTAAAAAGATTTTAAGCTATAAAGTCGTACATAATTTAGGATTAAGGTATCCCTAGATTCTGTTGATGTGTGTATGTTATTTAGTAGTTTGTTTCAAAACCTTAAACCTTAAGTCCTACATGAAATAACTTGAACAATAAAATTATCTGCAGAATGAAAATGGTTATGGGAGTCACCCGTTTGAATTGCTAATATTCAGAGACAGTTCATATAAGACAGAGAATAATGTATACAGAATTATGTAAGCCTATGATAGCAAAGAGGCAGTAATTTAAATTGAGAACGAAAAGAGGAAATATGTATGGTCATATTTACGTGAGCCAATTGAAAAACATAGTTATTCAGAAGACAATCCAGTTTGCTTAGAAGTTGTTACAAGGCATCACCGTAGCAAACATTTGCATAATAAAGTATAGGCATCTAATGTCTGTATTAGCATTGCCTTTTATAGGCGATACAAAAAAAAACCAAGAGTGTTCATAATTCTTGCCCACTACAATAACATATTTTTGCCAACTGAGGGAGTTTTCTATAATTAGTCCAAGATCTTGGGCAGTTGTTAAGTACAAAACAATAACCTTATTAAAAATTATAGGAGGCAGCACCTTTACATCAATTTTAGTTCCACGAGGACTGCCAACTACAGAATTAACCAAATATAATAAACCGAAAAAACTGAATTAGCTTTTTAGTCACTTCTTTGATACATGTCATTTCAGCTTGAACATAGTAAGTCATCAACATACAGATGGTACAAGCAGTGCTTATGGAATGTAATGAGATTTATAATGTCTGAGAACAAGAGAACCGAGAAAACTTGGCCTTAAAAAATGCCAACAAACAGAAACACACGAATCATATGACTTGAACTTCACAAATTGCCTGCTGGAAACCTCGAAGTTAAGACGAGGACCAGTCCCGCGCTGACGGGAAGAAGTCTAGGTGATAAAGTAGCTGAAAGAACTTTCCTTTCGTCAATATTGTCAATTGTTTGTACTACATTCGAGTACACAAATCTTCTGTAACTTAGAAGAGCTGTAATAAAATTGTATCCTATTCTAAAAACAGTTCGATATGTATGTAGAAAGTTATTTTTGAGATAGTAACTATAATTCGTTGTTGAGTATTAAGAACTTCAAATAAAAATGAAGAACTCATTTTCTGCCAATTGGGAGAAAATGAGAGAAAGAATTATATTATGGTCATTTATTTTGTGCAATGGTAAAACAAATGCTTCAAAGTAAAGGAAAAACACCAAATAACAGTGACCTTACATAGTCTAAAATAAAGAAGGTCTATTCACATTTCACATCATCAAAACAAACTATCAAAAAAGACAATACAAGAAATGGTCTTTATAAATAACCGAACAAAAGTTAAATGTGCAATTGTGACATTGTGTTTTTTATAAACTTTGTAGCAGTAATAATAATAATAATAATAATATAGCCTTTATATCCCGAAACAAATAATCCTATCTTATTCAGTTTTATTATAATGTCTTTGAGTTCGGTGTGCCTCTTGGCAAAGGCCTCCTCTAACAATTTCCATTGTTCTCTATCTTTTGCAACTCTTTTCCAGTTTTAACCCACCGTTAATTTTAATTCGTCCTCCCATCTTTTGCGTTGTCAACCTCTATTTCATTTCCCGTTTCAGGGGTACCATTCGGTCACTAATTTGCTCCTTTTATTTGGCGTGTAGTGGCGGTCAAGAATATCCAGTACCCCATATCTTCCCGTGGGTGTCGTAAAAGACGACAAAGGAAAACAGGCAGGAGATGGGCAGCAGCATCTTCCTGATAATAGCCAAAATCACAATAAAAAAAAATCCGTTTGTCAACCCACTCGCCAAGCGTGACAACTATGGCAAATATCCCCTATGAAGAGAGTAACAAGGAGACGGCCCCCAGTCCCCGGCGGCCCCGCTATTCCTGACTACGGTGGCGACCATGGTAACGGCGGGGCAGGGGGTGCTAAGAATCTCCGGTGGAGGTTCGGTTGCCACCTTAGACGACTCGACTTGGCAACGTACAACGCACGCACCCTGAGGACTTACGAGAAGATCGTGGAGCTGGAAGAAGAGATGGACAAGTTACGCTGGCATATTATAGGATAAACCGAAGTACGAAGAGAGGGGGAGGACATGGTAATCCTCGAATCCGGTAACTTGCTCTATCACCGAGAGTGCGACCATCTGTCCCAAGGAGGTGTCGGATTTATCGTCCACAAGTCTCTCGTTAACAACGTTGTAAAGATTGGTAATTTGTCGACGAGGGTTGCGTTACCTTATACTCAGAATCACCAAACGGTATTCGCTGAAGGTCATACAGGTTTACGCACCAAGCTCGGCACACCCCAATGAGGAGGTGGAGGAAATGTATGAGGATATCTCTAGAGCCATGCATTCCTCCAAAACCCAATATACGGTGTTAGTGGGAAATTTTAATGCAAAACTAGGCACAAGAGAGAATGGTGAGCTGGAAGTAGGGAAATTTGGAATAGGGCAACGGAACCCAAGGGGCCAGTAGCTGCCCGACTTCATGGAGAAAGAGGGACTCTATATGATGAACTCTTTCTTCCAGAAGTGGCCCCACAGGAAATGGACCTGGTCGAGCCCCGACGGTTCGACAAAAAATGAGATTGACTTCATTATGACGACCAAACGACAACTGTTCAGTGATGTCTCCGTGATCGCGAGGGTGAAAACTGGTAGCGATCACCGAATGGTTAGAGACACACTGAACCTAAACGTTAAGTTGGAGAAGTCTCGTCTAATGAAGTCAATGCGCCGTCCTCCTCGTGCTCTGTTCTAAAGTCCTGAAACCTTTCAGCTCGAGTTACAAAACCGTTTTCAGTGCCTAGAAGACTGCAATGAAGTGGACGATATGCATGACAAGCTCGTGGAAACTGTCCATGCGGTCGGAGCTAAGTTCTGCAAGACCCGCCGCAGAAGAACACACAAACTCTCCGATCACACTCTTAATCTCATGGCTGTTAGACGGGAGATGAAGCTACATTCTTCAACAGATTTGACAGCATACAGGCATCTGAACAGACAGATCTCCAAATGCATGCGGCGGGATCTACGCAACTTCAATACAGCTCGTATTGAAGAAGCGATCGAGCGGAACCAAGGCTCCAAAGTCTTTGCCAGAGATCTGTCTGCCAGAAAGAGCCAACTGTCAAAGCTGAAGACCGAGTGTGGCAGCATCGTTTCCGGGGTACCTGAGATTTTGAGTGAGATTGAGAGGTTCTATGGACAGCTGTACACGTCATCGTTAGAGCCACACGCAAGCGTGAGTAACGATCCAAGAGCGAGTCTTATCCGACACTATTCCGAAGATATCCCGGACGTCAGTCTGAGCGAGATTAGAATGGCTCTCCAGCATCTTAAAAACGGCAAGGCACCAGCCGAGGATGGAATTACAGCGGAGCTTCTGAAAGCGGGTGGAAAACCGGTACTGGAAGTCCTTCAGAGGCTCTTTAATTCCGTCCTCCATGGAGGCATTACACCGGAGGCGTGGAGCAGAAGTGCGGTGGTCTTGTTCTTCAAGAAAGGTGACAATGCTTTCTTGAAGAACTACAGACCGATTTCCCTTCTGAGCCGCGTCTACGTGCTGTTTTCGAGAGTCATTATGAATCGTCCCGCACGCAGACTTGACGACTTCCAGCCTCCCGAACAAGCCGGTTTCCGAAAGGGCTTTAGCACCATAGACCACATACATACCCTTCGGTAAGTTGTACAGAAGTCCGAGGAGTACAATTTGCCACTATGCCTAGAGTATGTGGACTATGAGAAAGCCTTTGATTCCGTCGAAATTTGGGCGGTGCTGCAGTCCCTGCAGCGGTGCCAAGTTGACTGTCGGTATATCGAAGTGCTGAAGTGCTTGTACAGTAAGGCTACGATGGCTATCCGAGTACAGAACCAGAGTACGAAACCTATCCAATTGCAGAGAGGTGTAAGACAGGGTGACGTTATATCCCCGAAACTCTTCACCGCTGCATTGGAAGACGTTTTCAAGCTTCTGGACTGGAAAGGATACGGTATTAACATCAATGGCGAGTACATCACTCACCTTCGATTTGCCGACGATATAGTCCTTATGGCAGAATCGCTGGAGGACCTAAGCACTATGCTCAATGACCTCAATAGTGTCTCCCAATGGATAGGTCTTAAGATGAACATGGACAAAATAAAGATTATGTTTAATGTCCATGTCACACCTATGCCGGTAGTTGTTGGGAGCACTAAGCTCGAAGTTGTTGACGAGTATGTTTACTTGGGACAAATAGTCCGACTAGGTAAGTCCAACTTCGACCGAGAGGTCAATCGACGGATTCAACTCGGCTGGGCAGCTTTCGGGAAACTACGACACATCTTCTCGTCAGACATACCTCAGAACCTTAAAACGAAACTGTACAACCAGTGCATGTTGCCAGTGATGACTTACGGATTTGATATGTGGTCCTTCACTACTGGCCATATGAGGAAGCTCAAGGTCTCTCAGCGAGCTATGGAGAGGACTATGCTCGGAGTTTCTCTGCGTGATAAACTTAGGAATGAGGATATCCGCGGTAGAACCAGAGCAACCGACATAGCCCAATGGATTAGTAAGCGGAAGTGGCAGTGGGCCGGCCATATAGCTCGAAGAACCGACAACCGATGGGGAAGAAAGGATCTTGAGTGGCAGCCTCGTACCGGTAGGCGAAGTGTAGGGCGACCCCCCACGAAATGGAGTGACGGCCTGGTAAGACATGCAGGAAGTTGATGGATGCAGGTGGCTCAGGACCGTGCTTTGTGGCATTGCTTGGGTGAGGCCTATGTTCAGCAGTGGACTTATAAAAGGCTGTAATGATGATGTAATGATCTTGGGGGCTTCGTAGCATATGACCCGTCCATCTCCACTTCATTTGGCCTATCTTGGTGAGAATATCTATCACACCTGTTCTTGTTCTTATGTATGTGTTTCTTTGCTTATCTATTTTTCTGATTCTTAGCATGCTCCTTTCCATGGCTCTTTGACAGTGTTGGAGCATATCTCTGTGCTGCTTAGAAAGTGCCCAAGTTTCACAGCCATAAGTAAGGCATGGGAGAATGCAGGTGTTAAAGACCCTGCTCTTAATTTTTTTACTAAAATCTGTAGATTTCATAATCTCTTTCAGTGACCAATATCTTTTCCATCCATTGGCTATTCTCAGCTTGTAGCAATAAGTTTGGTTTTAACAGGAACTTGTATTTGAGTAGCTGAAAAAAATGTCAAAAATAGTTGTAGGGTCCACAATAAATGTAAGTTTACAAACCCTGATCAATCGAAGGAATTTTCATGAGTCAGTAATAGAAAAGCACATGATATATTTGTGAATCCAGCATTCAGTAGCATTAATTGGCAGCAGGGGCTTTACAATAATTTGTTGCTACATTGAATTTTGCCAAATTAAGATTACAATGCCATAGATAAAAAAAATTAAACATATAAACATGCGGCAAATGTTTGTACAAACTCTGTCTGCTGCAGAACTGAAACCGAACTCCTGGCAACTAAAACATGATGATGTTCATTTCTTCGGCCATTTCTTGAACTATGAGAAGGCTTTCATATACTAGTGCAGCCGCAACAGTGGTAGCCCATACAGGCTCCTTCTATTTGAGAGAATGCAACTTTAGTTCTCTTTACATAGGCATGGGGGACACTGTACATGCCGTCTCATGGTTTTATGTTTAGGGTAAAGGCAGATCAAGCATAGATAAAAGCATTCACCGTTCCTTGAGAATAAGATCACATAATGAAATTCACAGCCTGATTAACATAAGCTCACAAAAATCGATTTAACATCCTTGTGAGTTCAAAGGAGATAAAAAGGGTATAAATGACATAGCATCAGCTCTAGAATTATCAGAATTTTTACAAAAAAAGATAATTGAAATTGTCAGGAAATAATTTAAAATTAAAAATTTTGTACAGCCGACTTCAATATAAGCGACTTCAATATAGGTTATTTAAGAATAACTCAATAACCATCGGTCTGACCTTGATCAAATTCATATGGGACCACACGAGAACTATCAGCTTTCATATAAAAAAGAATCATCAAGATCGGTTCACCCAGTACGAAGTTATGAGGTAACACACAAAAAAAAAAAAAACATACACCTGAATTGAGTACCGTCTCCTTTTTGGAAGTCGGCAGAAAAGGGGTGCTATTAGAGTCTAAATGCAATTTTCTATGTATTATGTATTAAGAAACTTCTATAAGTTTCTCAAAGACGTATAAAGCACTTGCTCCTAGATATAATATTGGCTTCTAACAGCACCCACCATTTGATACACAAAAAATGTGGTTATTTGTGAAATTGTGGATACCAGTCTATGTAATACTACTACCAATATCTGATTTCAATGATTGTTTGCAGCATTATATACCTGCTATATTACATCTGTGTTGTTCTTAAAGGCATATAACACTGTATTCCATATTGAAATAGACATTCTTACCCCTAGCAAGACCAACTAAACAGAAAGATACTTAATTCTGACAATTTACTTAACAACATGTTTATCAAAGTCTGAAAATATTTTAAATGAGGATATTGACCTTATTATCTACAACATTACCAGTCAATAGCATCATCATCACTCCTAAGCTTTTCCCCAGAGGTTTTAGCAAAACATTAAAATTTAAGGATTTTTGAAATTTATTTGTATAATTAATGTAACATGGTAGCTTTATCCAGAGCATCTACTAATAGAATAATAAGATTCATCAGCTGACATTATTTAAAAATATAATATATTTACTAATCAAAATACATGCTCTGGTATATGGTGAATACTTACGCATACTGCACTCCAGCATATGGAAATCCAGCTTGAATACATATTTCTATGCACAAATCAGGTGAATTTGTTGTAGCATAATTACCATAGAAACTTGAAAGAATTCTAAACTTTTTTTCATCTAAATAACATCCTAAATATTTACCATAGGTCATACCATTTGACGGACACAAGTTAGGCAATTTGACTGGGTAAAAATTACTATTTTGAATTAGGCAAGTCTTGTTAACAATTTCTTGCTTACAGTTCTGTGTTTTTGCACGATGGATTGCAGATATCGCTTCACGGCTTTCAATTGCACAAGCAGGTGTAAAATCTAATTCTTCCGTTCTTAAACGTGGATAAACCTTTTCAGATTGACTTTTTGATGGGATGTCTTCATCATTCCCATTCCCGTTAATAATTCTTCTAGCTGAAACATCGTTCAATTCACGCTTTCCGAGAGACGTATCTCCAAACTTTTTTAACAAATTATCATTTACCGTAGGGAATAAGACGATAGAAATTATTATCTGAATAAAAAATGTAGCTAAGACTGTTACACCTAAACATTTAGCATACTTATACAAGAATTTTCGAATAAGGATAGCCATCACAAAAGTTTCTTATTAATAATATCTAGCGCCAAATTTCAAATAAAAATTCACGTTTGATATAGCGCATAATGAACCATTTATTCATTTAATTTTAATATTTAAATCCACAATTATGCAATTTTTAATAGTAGTAAATACTAAATAGTAACACGGGCAGTAATCTCTAATCTTCATAGATAAATTAATGGACATAGGAAATGTCCTGTATATACTTATTATACTCTTTGGAAATGTCATAGCAAGATGATTGTTGTTGTTGTTGTTGTTATTATTCGCTCGAGAGAGCAGGCAAAGGAACTAAGCCATATAGCCTTGTCTTTTTTATTTTGATTATATAGGATTTTGAAGTGTATAGGCCGGAACCAAGTCTTATTTTCCTTCTTTCCATCTCTTCAGAATCCATAAAGGCCGAAGTCAAGTCTTATTTCCTTTAATTCTTCATATTTTCAAAAATCCGTAAAGGCTAAAGCCAAGTCTTCTTTATATTATAATCTTTGTAAGTTTCAATCCGTGTAGATTTGTCAATCCAATATTTTCAAAAACAGGGATACCATGTTTCATATTTCTTTTACAGTGTTATGAATAAAATTGCAAAGTGTAGTATTCCTAAGAATATCTTGCAGGGCACGCGGGACGCTCTCTGAGTTTTCATAAACTTGTATAAGTTTTTCAATGAGTAGCAATCTTTCTATGGCGTACGCTGGGCAGTTAAATATTATATGTTCTGCAGTCTGATCTGCTTCTGTATCGCAGAAATTGCATGTTGCAGATGCTACTATTCTCATCCTGGAAAGATGAGCGTTCAGTCGATAGTGGCCAAATCTAAGTCTGCACATTATTGTATAAAATTTTCTGTTATGATATCTCTTGTTGCGAGAAAACCAAGGAATACTTAATTCTGAATTAATTGATGCATACCAACGACCTTTTCCTGCCTCTAAAACAGCATTCCATTGCATTTTCCATTCTTTTTTTAACTGTTTCTTTAAAATTGAATTTAAATCTGAATGTGGTATTGCAACATCGGTTATCCTTTCAATATCAGCTGTAACTATACTTTTAGCTAAATTGTCTGCTCTTTCATTTCCTTGAACCCCAATATGTGACGGAGTCCATAAAAATTTTACTTCCAAATTATTTTCTTTCAATTTCCACCACAAACTTTTAATTTCATATATGATGAAAGGCGTTTTAGCATCTAAAGCTTTTGTCTTCAGTGCCTTCAAGACACTCATGCTATCAGAGATCAGTAACCATTTATTAGATACATGTGGATGTTCTTCTATATATTTGAGAGCAATTAAGATAGCATAACATTCTGCAGTGTATATGCTTGCTGATGCAGGAATGGAAAGGCCATGTCCAGTTTTCAGGTGAGGTATGTAAAATGCACAGGCTACTTTATTTTCAACTTTTGAACCATCAGTGTAAATTTGTCGATATTCTTCATATGTAGATATAAGTTCATAAACCTTTACTTTTCTTTTCAATTTTTCATCTATATTTATGTGTATATCACTAAATTTACTTTCATAATTCCCCTTATAACAAGGCCAAGTGTGTGTGCTTTTGTGAATATTATATTGTTCATCATATCGTATCACTTCATGAAAGTCATGGAGTATATATGGGGCTGAGTTTGATATAGGAGACATACTATTATAGTAAAATAACACTTTTTGAAAAAGAGGATGATGAGACAAAGAATTAATATTTAATAAAAACCTAAATTTCAGATATTTAAACCTAAGTAAGATAGGAGGAGTAAGGCATTCAGCCTGTAAAGAAACAATAGGAGTTGTTCTCATAGAGCCGGTAATAAGTCTTAAATTCTTATTTTGTATATTATCTAATTTGTTTACTAGTTTTTTATTTGATGCAAAACAAAGGAAGCCATACTCAAAATGACTCATCACCAAAGACTTATATAACATTAATAATATTTCCGGATCAGCTCCCCAGTTAGTACTAGCCAAAGCTTTTAATACATTAAAGGCCTTAGAAGCTCTGTCTGTAATAGAATTCACGTATTTGGTCCAAGATAAATTATTTGTAAAAATTACACCTAAGAATTTTGCACAACTTTCTATTGGTAAAAATGTATTATTATAAATTATTTTAGTGTTAAATGGACGAATTTTATTAAATATTACAACTTTACTTTTGTCAGTACTAATATCTAAATTTAAGTATGAAAAGTAAATGTGCAATTTCTTTAAAGCCTCATTTAAAATGGTTACCAAGTTTTTGACATTTGCTCCTGAGGCGTATATGACCAAATCATCTGCATATTGTAAATTAGTAACATTTGATCCTAAAATATTGTTTAATTTAAATATGTATAAAATAAAGATAAGAGGACTTAATATTCCTCCTTGACAAACACCTTTATAACTGAGCCTAGGACCAATAATTGTATTATTATTATTAACTTTAGCAAAAACTCTTCTTTCATGTAAAAAGTTAAATATCCATTTTACAATTTTTCAGGAATGGCCAAAGACCTCAACTCTGCGGCGAGTACATGAAGATTGATGTTATTAAATGCACCGACAATGTCAAAGAATATACTAATTAATATTTCATTATTTTGCATAGCTTTAAAGATGTCTAAGTGTAGAAATGCAATACTTTCTCTAGATGACTTACGGCGTCTGAATCCAAACTGATTTGATGGTAAAAGACAATTTTTTTCTAGATAAAATTCTAATCTAGATTTTATAAGTTGCTCAAATGTTTTACCCATACAAGATGTAAGTGCTATAGGTCTGTAAGATTCTGCAATGTGAGGTTTTTTTCCAGGTTTTAAAATGGGTATCAAACAATCTTCTTTCCAATCGTTAGGAATAAGTGAATGAAACCATAACATATTATATATTTTCAAAACTAGTTCTCTACACGCAGTATTCATATTTTTTAAAGCTTTATATGGAACAGAATCTAAACCACAAGTAGTGTCTTTTCTAGAGTTAACAGCTGAGTTGAATTCGGTCAAGGTAAAAGGTTTGGTAAGATAATCACAATGATTATCATTTGAGGAGTTAGGGGTTAGAGGTGATTCATCTGTTTCTGGAGTATATTTTTTCAAAAATTCATTAGCCCAATTAGAATCTATGACAGATGTGTTATTATGAACAAAAGTTTTATTAAACTTTTTAATGTAGTTCCATACTCTAGTCAATGGAGTAGATCTATTAAAAGTTTCACATAGAACAGCTTGTAGTCTTTTAAAATTAATATAATTTCGTTCTGTGGGATCATTCTTAAATACTAAATATGCATTTTTACAATTTAATACTGCGTCTTTGCATTTTAAATTCCACCATGGTAGAGAATTTTTCTTTTTAATTCTTTTAAAAGATTGCAAGTTGATATTAATATTTCGATTAGAAGACTGATTGGATGGTGTGGATTCATGCATGGCTTGTTTAACTAGTTCTATTAAGTCTGTATAACATTGTAAAGGATTACTATAATCAAAACTATAATTTTTAATTAAATTATCTATTAAATTTGAATATTTTGACCAATCTACCAATTTTAAGTTTATGTTATTTGATACTGCTGTTTCTTGAAAATTTTGACTATTAACCGTGATTTTTGTCTTTACAGGAAAATGATAGCTGCCTAGAGAATCATCATCACATACTTGCCACTCACAAGACAGAGCCAGTGAAGATGAAACAAGTGTCAAGTCTAATGCATTCTGCCTCCATCTATGAGATCCTACTGTAGTCATCTGACCATCGTTCAAGATTACAAGATTGTTGTCATCTATACTTGCAAGAACATCCCTACCTCGTGAATCTAATTCAGTACATCCCCATAGCGTGTGATGGGCATTGAAATCACCAGCTATAAAGACTGGCTGTGGCAAACTTTGGATTAAATTATCTAATTTGGATTTATTATAATTAATTGATGAATTAGGGGGACAGTAAACACTAACTAAAGTTAATAATTTATCATTGTATTGTATTTGTACAGCTATATTTTGTAATGAGTCATCAGAGAATGTATTGATAACACGAAATCCAATTTTGTTATGTAGAAGTATTGCTACTCCATTATGATCATTACCTGAATCTAATCGTATAATATTATAACCTTTTACTCTAAAATTGTGCCTGGGTTTAAGCCAAGTTTCACATATGAGAGCAACATCTATGGTGTTCTCATATAAAAATTGTGTAAATTGAAAGCGATTTTTAATTAAACTCTGTGCATTCCATTGTAAAATGTTAAACTGATCCATAAAATATTAAATGTTAAATAATGAAATATCTATTTTGGTTTCATTGTATCTATGAGAACATCTTTAATAAGCTGAGAAGATATGGTGGTTTGTTCATTTGATTTATTAAGAGTTAATACTTTAATGACTGTATTTAAAATTATATTAATAATGTCATCATTCTTTAGCAGTGACATAAGAGCATCTTTAGGATTTTTTTTGTTTAATTCGGGGAATTCGTTTTTATTAAAAAGGTCTACAAATGGGGTTTTGTGTAATTTAGTCTGATTTTCTTTTATCATTTGTTTCTTAACAGGACACTGTCCAGAAATGCTTAGATGGTTTCCTTTGCAATGTATGCATATCGCTTTATCTGAAGAGACTTGGCAATCTTTGTAGTTGTGATTTTCAGTACAAATTGAGCATTTCACAGAATTTTTACAGTACTTTGCTAAGTGGCCATACCTCAGACAGTTGTAGCACTGCTTCACTGGTGGAATATACTGATTTACCAAGAACCGCCAACCATGAAGATCGACGTGGTCCGGCAAAACATTAGAAGCAAATGTGATGGCCACGGAGCCCGTCGGCTGTAGCAAACTGCGTCCTGCGTCGTTCTTTTGTTTCTTCATTATCCTTTTAACACATATTATCTT
Organism: Parnassius glacialis; assembly: GCA_033319125.1. Taxonomy (NCBI): domain Eukaryota; kingdom Metazoa; phylum Arthropoda; class Insecta; order Lepidoptera; family Papilionidae; genus Parnassius; species Parnassius glacialis. Next base: position 25,388,754 of record JAVANC010000018.1, read on the forward strand.
CCTGTAAGTTGTTAACATACCAAAAATTCTTGAATTAGAAAGATTAGTGGGAACATTAGTTATGACTCCTGTTATTTCTGTCCCTGCAGCTGGGATAGATGCCTTCATTTTGTATTCATTAAGAAATGTAACATTATTTAAAAATGCATTCGCTAGAGAGGGCTTTTCAAAATGAACGCCTATTTTGTATTTATTCATAGATTGTAAATATTTAATGCCTTTATTGTACCTCTTCATATGTGTGGACAGAGACATCATGTCCCGCGTGCCAACTGGTCTTCTTTCATCATTTGATTCAACAAAGACAACAAAATCAACGAGGACAGAGTCCTCAGGGTACCTCCTGTTGTAATCAGATACAAAGTATGGCTTATACTTGCGCTGCTCTTTCTCAGGATCTTCCTCAGTGCTGGTATCAACTTCCTCCTCAGTCGTTTCTTCAAAGACTTCTTCTTCTCCCGGCAACTTTTTTTTTTACGTTTCCCCATGATGAAGAAACCCAGTATCAATAAAAAAATAGAAGTTTAATGCTTTTTAACTAAAGAAAACAAAATTAAAATTTTAGTTTAAAAAAAAGGCGCCTATCACGTTTCAAGGTTCCCGCGCTTTTTCTGACATTCCATAGCAAGATGATTTTTGACAGCTAACCCCCCCCCCCTCGCCACTCAACATACCTTTTTTTTGGAGTTTATGGCCTGGTATCTAGACCTTTAGGCCAAGTCTTGAGCATTTTTATTCGGTTTATTATAATTTCCCCAAGCCTTGTCTTTATGTCTTATTATCCTTCATAGTTCACTGCTTCACAATATGTTGATGCGTCACATTGTGCAGCCCTTGGGAGATTTTGACGGCAACTTGAGCCAGCAGGCAGCTGACAGTTGGCGATGGTATCTAAATGCGGCTATGCAAACAGCTTATCTTGAGAATCCATCACCATCAGAGCACTTGTTTCACCGTTTCGACTAATAGTTCACATACGTAGACAGTTAATACATAAAATCGCACCACTTTTACATATCAAAATCCACTTCAAACTATTATTTAAATTATAATACAGGAGCAGCAAACCGCCGCCGATCAAGTTCCCACCAAAACTCCTCTCAGCATCCCTTCTAGACATGGAGTAAAGAGTAGTCTACTCTATACTCCATGCTTCTAAGCTTTAACTCAAGCTGTCGCAGACCAGATGGAAGTTAGCGTAGAACATTCTTTTTTTTAACTAAACAGTATGCCAAATAATTGCTCCATAAATGCTCCAGCAGAATCCGAAATTGCTCCAGCTGTTATTAGTTAATTTATCATTAATTAAAAAAAATTAGAGTATCGAAAATTTAATTTTGCTATAAAATATAAAATATCTATTTTTTAAAATTAAACTGTATGCCAATTAATTGCTCCTTAAATGCTCCAGCAGAATCTGAAATTGCTCCACCTCTATTGTTATTACTTAAATTAAAATTAATTTTTAAAAATTTAAGTATCGAAAATTTTATTTTGCTATAAAATATAAAATATCTACTTTGTAAAATAAAACTGTATGCCAATTAATTGCACCTTAAATGCTCCAGCAGAATCTGAAATAGCTCCACCTCTATTGTTAATAGTTAATTTAAAATTAGTTTAAAAAAATTTAATAGACCATCATCAATAGAATGTTACTACATTCTATTGATGATGGCGCTATTACTCAAATAGTATCATTCTATCTCAAAACTAAATTATAAATTAACTAATAGCAAAAGACAGAAAAATTACGGATTCTACTGGAGCATTTAAGGAGCAATTAATTGGCACACAGTTTAATTTTAAAAAGTAGATATTTTATATTTTATAGGAAAATTCAATTTTCAATACTTAATTTTTTTTAATTGATTATAAATTAACTAACAAAAAAAAGGTAGATCAATTTCAGATTCTGCTGGAACATTTAAGGAGCAATTCATTGGCATACAGTTTAATTTTAAAAAGTAGATATTTTATAGCAAAATAAAATTTTCAAAACTTAAGTTTTTTAAAAATTAATTATAAATTAACTAATAACAATAGAGGTGGAGCAATTTCGGATTCTGCTGGAGCATTTAAGGAGCAATTAATTGACACACAGTTTAATTTTAAACAGTAGATATTTTATATTTTATAGCAAAATTAATTTTTCGATACTTAAATTATTTAAAAATTAATTATAAATTAACTAATAACAATAGAGCTGGAGCAATTTCGGATTCTGCTGGAACATTTCAGGAGCAATTAATAATTAATTTACAGTGGTAGAGCCACGCGGCAACTTTTGCTGTTGCACGGATGGGCCGGCTCGAACCGGGGTGGTACCACGACCTCACAGAATACCAGCGTGAAGTAGAGGTTTACCTCTGCGTTTCGCTTGGTGAGTGCAGGTGGCCGGAGGCCCTTTTTATCAGGTAGACTGTGTGCTCGTTTGTCACTCTTATCCTATAAAAAAAACATACAGTTTAATTTTAAAAAGTAGATATTTTATATTTTATAGCACAATTAAATTTTCGATACTTAATTTTTTTTTAATTAATTTTAAATTAACTAATAACAATAGAGGTGGAGCAATTTTGGATTCTGCTGGAGCATTTATAGAGCAATTGATTGCATACAGTTTAGTTAAAAAAAAGAATGTTCTACACTAACTTCCATCTGGTCTGTCGCAGCCATATTGTTTTGTTTTGTTTGTTTTGTCATTGTCACTGATTTCATGTGTCACTAAATGATATTACTGATTTACTGATAAATTTTCATTTGGTTGCGTTGATTTATTTCCGCCCTATCTTTGCATTTTTCTTTGCATTTACTGGTATCAACCGATTGCTTTATATTATAGTGAAGGATCAACATCGTTGCGGCTAATACAGGACTTATTCCACTAACAGTAGTCTCAGATCAAGGGGCTACATTCAGGTCTGCTCTTATACTACTGCAAGGTGAAACTAGAACAGTTTAAATACGAGAAAATAAAAACACAGGTACAATTAGTCGAAATTTTACCACTTTGTTTACTTTTAATAGAATTGCCTTATTATTAATATGTTTTATATTTTTAGATGACCTGATAACATATAAGTGGTATTTATATGCTTGTCATATTTGATCCACCACATTTAATCAAAGAAATGCGAAACAATTTTTTAACAAAAAAATATATAATACCAAGAAAAAATTTCTATATGGACGGATAAGAAACACTATGAAAACACCACAGCACAGCAGTAACTTATAAATACTGTACAGAGTATGTAATGATATTTAATTTAATAATATTTTAAATATTTATTACAGCTCATTATTCGGATGTGCGTGCGGCCAGTGAGTAGAACACAGAAAAATACTTCTGAAATAGTATCTTTTATAGAGGACCTATTTAACAGTGTGTATGGAAGGGCGGTGATAAAAAAAAGAAGAGAGAAAGATTTAAAAATTTTAACATTCTGGTAGCAAGCTTTGTTGAAACAACATAATTTAAAATTTAAAATTTTGTACAGCCGACTCCAATATAGGTTATTAAGAATAACTCAAAAACTATTGGTCTGACCTTGATCATATGGGACCACACGAGAAGTATCAGCTTTCATATAAAAAAAGAATCATCGAAATCGGTCCACCCAGTAAAAAGTTATGAGGTAACACACATAAAAAAAACATACGCGTCGAATCGCGTCTCCTTTTTGGAAGTCGGCAGAAAAATATAAAATATAGTAATGAAAACTCTGTTAAAATATATGAAATATTTGTAAAATAAAGTGACTCAATAAATTTCAACATTGTTACATTTGCATTTACCTCATTTTATTTTCAATATTTTAAAATAAAATTGCAAGTAATTAATAAATTAACTTATTTGGGACGTCCTTTACCTGACATAGCTGCTTCAAATAAAAAAAATGTCATATATCGTTTTGCTACAACCAATCAGAATGCAGAAGTTAAATCGAGTAAGTTTAGTTCGTGAGATGTCCGTCTGATTCAGTTAGAATACTAGCTAATCTGTGAATAGTAATAGCAATTACAATTAGCAATTTAGTGATGGATCAATCAACTCGACTTACTGATTTGATTTGAGTCAATCAGTCAACTCGAGCTCGAGTTACTCGAGTTGCGTTAACTGGAGTTCTGGTTGGCGGTTACAGTAATGTATGCGGTAATTGAACGAAACATGGGAGCAAGCGAGGACAGAATGCGTTCATCGTGTATATTACATGTTACCAATAAATTGATTAAGTATAATTTTTGATAGCTAAATTATTAATCACATAACTTCCTACGTCATAAAGTTAAAGTAAGATACAAACTAGTATGATTCGAGTGGATGCGTGTAATACTATTTAATAAATATTGTAGAGGTGAACGTTATTTAACGTAATCGGTTTCAGAAACTGCTTATGACGCTAATAATCGTATACCCAGTTTCGTGGAAAAAATGTAACTATTATTTAACGTACGCAGTTGACACTCACACAACGACCGGTGCATGCATAAGCGTTTCATTTTGAACAGATTATTATTAAGACAATTATAGGCACGTATAATTGTTAGTTATATACGATATACGACTAATATACGTTATATACGTTAGTGTTATAATACGATATACGACTCGCACAACGAGTGTGAAGAGTCCCTGCGGGATAGGTATGGCTTACACGCAAGATAAAAAGAGACGGCAATATAGTAATCGGTGCATTTTTTTAAAATGCAAATGCCCATGCGAGTTAATTTGCAATTTGAAAGAATTAAAGTTCTTTACGATAATGTTTTTTTAACAAATTGCGACGTTGACCAGTTGACCGTATTTCTATTAGAATTTTAGGCAGTTAACAAGAGCAAGGGACGATTGACGAATGTTATTGCCTCGAGTCTGTGAACTGTGTTCTTAAAAACTTTTTGGGTTATTTAAATATTATTACATGTACAGTTTTCTTTGTGAATAAACCTTTATAGTGTAAATATACACGTAGTGGAAATAAATATAAATAATATAGATTAGGTTTATTTTTGTGGATTATATGGATCATAAAATTATGTGATATGTCGGACAATAATACTTAAGTACTTATATATTTTGTGACTGTGTAAAACTAAACTGTATGTTGTGTATAAAGGTACTAATATTAACAATGTCGCGGGCTAATTCAAGTGTTTTGTGGGAGTTTTTTCAAAAAATTTATGATACATACAAAAAACCTAAGTGCAATACTTGCGCGGAAATTTATAGCTATAAAGCCTCGACAGCTAATTTAAAAACTCATTTAAAACGAAAACACGAGAGAGTATCAACCGCTCAGTTGAATTCCCGTGGTACTGCCCCGGTTTCAAATACTGACTCAGAGCAGTTACCATTGAATAGGGAAGTTCTTGCCGAGCAGTCATCTTCATCGGTGCTTGGACCCTCTGCTACGGTGCCGACAAGCCACCGTCCAAACCAACAGCAAATTGACGGGAATAGAACGGTGAAAAGAATTTCTCTTGAAACCAAAAGTAAAATAGACAGCGATCTATTAGATCTATTTATAGACAGCTACCAACGTCATTATTTTTGGTTTGCGTATAGACAACCTTTTTTACACACAAACTAAAAATATAATAGTATTATGCAACCATTTTTATACCAATTCTACCTATTATATTTACTAATAAAATTTGGCCCAACACATGCGCTAGCAGCCTATTAGCAATCTATAGATCGCGCGTATCACTCATTGCCCATTATGACAAGCGGCAGCGGGTGTTCTATAGATACTGACATATTATAAGTCGGGGAAAAAGTTTCTTGGTATTTTATATACAAATTCAAGACATTTATATTTCAAAGTTTAATTACATTTGACTATAATATACATGTGCCATTTTGTTGGATAACTTGTTGCCATCTTGTAAGTAGTGACATAATCCCAAGTCGACAACGGTTTTGTGAGGTCTGACGCTTAGAGTATTAAACTAACAGGAGACGACATTGGAGAGCGTTCCCCGCTGTCAAAAGTACGAGAGCGCGGATCATTCCCGTTATATAAAACTAGTTGCGCCGCGTACGGCGTCACTTACCAAGTAGTCGTAAGCGTGAGTTGACCTCCAGAAAAATGCCGAATGGCAGTGTGTTTTCTTGTAAAAAAAAGATGACAGACCTCAAATTTACAAAAAGACGACGTTACCTTTCATCTTTAAGTATTTATTTTGATTTCAATAATTAATATAAGCATTAAATCACGAAAATTCTGATTAATATAGCTGAGCAGGGTGTGTTGCCAACTTAAAGTATTAATACTATAAGTAAGGACTTTTGCACCACTAGGACATAATTAAATTTTGCTTAATTGTAGACAAATGTCGTTTCTCTTTGTTCTTATTACACAAGACAAAATCGTGTTATTGAATAGTCTTAAATTCATTAATATTATTGTGATCTATTTGCAAAACTATATTATTTCAAACAACATTAATAATCTTTAATTGTTTTTAACGAAATGAAAACATTAATTTAAATAGTTTTATTGTATATAAAACATTTTAAATAGATATTTTCATGTCATTATGTTACGCTATGAAACGAAAAGAAGGGTAATTTCAAGTATATAAAACGGTATCATCAAGGCAATAATAGAGATGTTCACTGAAATGTTTAGTGTCGATGTTTTTATTTGACTATAATTAATACCTTGATATATAATACTAAGGTGTTATTTAAAATTCTTCTTTGTTCAATGTTTAAAAAAGATCTTTGGTTTTACAGTTTTCCAAAAGATCTTTACAGGCGCCAAGTTTGGATAAAAGCATGTGGCAATCATATAACCTGGGTACCTAAACGAACAAGCACTATTTGTTCCTTGCATTTTGACCAATCGGTTTTCGTAATCCAATCAAATAATAAAAGGAAACTAAATGAAACTGCTGTACTGACTTTGAAATTATTGGAAGTAAGTTTATTATTTTGCTACAGGTTTATTTTACATTATGAAGGATAAAATTTAAAACATGTAACAAATCGAAATGGAAGGTTTAGTGAATGATATTTATTCATCTTAAAATGTTATTTACAAGTATATCGCCTTAGATGGTGTCAACCAAATTGTTGTTTTCAGATGAGACACGAATTATTAGCGCTTAAATAAATAAATAAGGACAAACAAATAATCTCAGTGTCATATTTATAATCTATTATTATTAAATATATACAGAGTACTACACTTTTGTACTGTAGAACACAAAATATTACCGCTTTTTACGACGACATTAATTATGTTTCAATCCTAAGTAAAATGACGAAAAAAAGTATATTTGTTTAAGCGTAAACTTCGGCCAAGAGATAGCAAATGTTTAATGTTTTTTTAAATGCTCCATTCCGTTGCTGCGTAAAGGAAGGACAAAAACAAAAAAACACACTTTCACATTTATAATATTATATTAGTATGGATTGTCAAGAATGATAGATAAACTTTTGAAACCGGTTTACAATCGGCTTTTTGAGGGTGAAACTATACACTCCCGCTCTCTTTCTTGCTCTAGTAAATAACGTTTCTGAGTGACCAAAAAGGATAGAAGCACATGAAAGTGCGATTCCGTGCTGCCAGATGTAGTTCAACCCTAAGCCTTAAAACGGTTTAACTCTATAGGTTGGATAAAATCTGTAAAATTAGACCGTTTAAAACCCCTATACAGATAACCTTTTCGGTTGATCATGACATTAAAAAATGGTAAAAATATTTCATAGACTAGGCATATTATATATTTTTAAGCATACAGGAACATTATTTCGATAATGATTACGTTCCACATAACATTGAACTGGCAAACTTGGTGATGGAAAAATATGCAAGCACTAGAATTAGCTACCTCGCAAAATAAGAGTGATCCCAAAAAGTGTATTTTTTTAAATAAGATAAGGGTGACAAACGAGCACACAGTCCACCTGATGGTAAGTGGTTGCTGCGGCCCATAGACATCTACATCTATCCTCGTTTGCGAATCAAAGTGCAGATGCGTTGTCACCCGTGAGGACTAAGATGGAATGCCTCATTTCCAGTAAAAAGGGCCTCCGGCCACCTGCACTCACCAAGCGAAACGCAGAGGTAAACCTGTACTTCACGCTGGTATTCCGTGAGGTCGTGGTACCACCCCGGTTCGAGCCGGCCCATCCGTGCGACAGCAAAAGCTGCCGCGTGACTCTACCACTGTTATAATATACCAATATATATAATAAAATAATATATTCGTCACATATATACCAAACTTATTCACTTTTCAAACCAGTTAAAATATAATATAATACTTTTTCAATTTGTTTTAATTTTGGTAATTTTGTGTTATTATTTTGTCCCTTATGTATTTTTTTAATTTACTTTGAATGTAATATTACACATTAAACATTTGTTCATTTTTATTTTATTTTATTAGCTAATGTAACTTGCATAAAATTTCATCGACATATCCATATCGACAAGGCTCTCGCACTAGTTGTTTATGGCTTATGCACTGTAACGATGAGACATTTATGAGAGATTTTCAAGGTTGTGTGCGTTTTGCTTAATCGTGTGCTCATATTATGCTGTGTGCGTGCGTAACGACGTGGCCCAATGTTTACGATTTGCTTAGTGTGCGTTACCTCGCCTCGCGCTAGAAGTGACAGACTTTTTTGTTTGGAAATTTATGCGCATGGCGTCTCCTGTTAGTTGAATACTCTAAGGTCTGACGTTATCTTGATGAAAGACCACTCCTTTTCTGTTAATCGATTCCGGCCGTTTTATCTCAATTTATTACTCGAGTCTCATTAGTTGTTGGCAGTAGAGATTCGAATCGATGTTTTTGCTAGGCGGTAAAAGTTCATAATAAACAATGCCGTCCCAATCCCACCATATACACAGCATTATTACCTTATTGCGTGTTAATCCGGGTTTCGGTACAGTCTTTGGAACTTGACTTTCATTTGACTATGATCTTTTTCGCACGTTCTTGTCGTAGGTGATCCATTTTTCATAAGTAGTGATAATTTTTTTCGAAAATGGTTCGTTTTCATTGTTTTAATAAAGAATCGCAAATGAGTACACGATTCATTACGTTTCTTTCAGTGAGCTCGTGTGGTACCCAAATATCAAGCTTATTTGTATAGCCAGACTTTTTCTAATGTGTCTAAATTGTTTTGTGATCAATCCTTAATTCATCAAAATATAAGTGCCATTTTTCTTTTTTTTTTTTTAAAAAAAAACGTTACCCCCACACTAGGATTTTCTCCTGTATCGTGGAGGCAGTTTACAAACACAAATTGCACAAGGACAAACATCCAGACCCGGAACAATTATTTGTAGGCCATACAAATACTTGTTTCGTGCGGGATTCGAACCCACGGCCCCCAGCGCAGCAACTCATTGCTAACCCACTTTTTTTTTTGTTCGATTATTTGTTGCCATCTTGTAAGTAGTGACATAATCCCGTTACTTTTTTTTTATAGGATAAGGGTGACAAACGAGCACACAGTCCACCTGATGGTAAGTGGTTGCTCCGGCCCATAGACATCTACATCTATCCTCGTTTGCGAATCAAAATGCAGATGCGTTGTCACCCGTGAGGACTAAGATGGAATGCCTCATTTCCAATAAAAAGGGCCTCTGGCCACCTACACTCACCAAGCAAAACGCAGAGGTAAACCTCTACTTCACGCTGGTATTCTGTGAGGTCGTGGTACCACCCCGGTTCGAGCCGGCCCATCCGTGCGACAGCAAAAGCTGCCGCGTGGCTCTACCACTGGTAAAATCTTGGGATATTTAATCAAAAAAATTAACAAGAAGTTTTGACAGTCGTCTCTTGATGTTAACCTAACATTACCAAAAGAATTCTTAATAGACCAAAACAGGAAGGAAAGAAAACAGGAAGGAAAGACAACAGGAAACAACTAAAGGAGCTCTATTCGCGACTGGTCGTTGCTGCTGGTGATAAGAGGGCTGGTTCTTTTCTCGCTCATCATCATCTCATCATTCCAGCCATTCATAAGTCCACTGCTGATCATAGGCCTCCCCCAAGGAATGCCACAAAGCACGGTCCTGAGCCACTTGCATCCATCGACTTCCTGCATGTCTTACCAGGTCATCACTCCATCTATTGGGGGGTCGCCCTACACTTCGCCTACCGGCAGGAAGCTGCCACTCGAGAACCTTTCTTCCACATCGGTTGTCGGTTCTTCGAGCAATATGGCCGGCCACTGCCACTTCAGCTTACTAATCCGTTGGGCTATGTCGGTTACTCTGGTTCTACTGCGGATATCCTCATTCCTAAGTTTATCACGCAGAGAAACTCCGAGCATAGCCCTCTCCATAGCTCGCTGAGCGACCTTGAGCTTCCTCATACGGCCAGCAGTGAAGGACCATGTCTCAGATCCGTAAGTCATCGCTGGCAACACGCACTGGTTGTACAATTTCGTTTTTAGGTTTTGAGGTATGTCTAATGAGAAGATGTGTGGTAGTTTCCCGAAAGCTGCCCAGCCGAGTTGAATCCGTCGATTGACCTCTCGGTCGAAGTCAGACTTACCTAGTCGGACTATTTGTCCTACTTAAACATACTTGTCAACAACTTCGAGCTTAGTGCTCCCAACAACTACCGGCATAGGTGTGACATGGACGTTAAACATGATTTTTGTTTTTTCCATGTTCATCTTAAGACCTATCCGTTGGGGAACACTATTGAGGTTATTGAGCATAGTGCTTAGGTCCTCCAGCGATTCTGCCATAAGGACTATATCGTCGGCAAATCGAAGGTGAGTGATGTACTCGCCATTGATGTTAATACCGCATCCTTTCCAGTGCATTAGCTTGAAAACGTGTTCCAATGCAGCGGTGAAAAGTTTCGGGGATATAACGTCACCCTGTCTTACACCTGACTGCAGTTGGATAGGTTACGTACTCTGATTCTGTACTCGGATAGCCATCGTAGCTCTACTGTACAAACACTTCAGCACTTCGATATACCGACAGTCAACTTGGCACTGCTGAATGGATTGCAGCACCGCCCAAATTTCGACGGAATCAAAGGCTTTCCCATAGTCCACATACGCAAGGCAAAGTGGCAGATTGTACTCCTCTGTCTTCTGTACAATCTGCCGCAGGGTATGTATGTGGTCTATGGTACTAAAGCGTTTTCGGAAACCGGCTTGTTCGGGAGGCTGGAAGTCGTCAAGTCTGCGTGCGAGACGATTCGTAATGACTCTCGAAAACAGCACGTAGACGCGGCTCAGAAGGGAAATCGGTCTGTAGTTCTTCAAGAGAGCGTTGTCACCTTTCTTGAAGAACAAGACCACTGCACTTCTGCTCCACGCCTCCGGAGTAGTGCCACCATGGAGGACGGAATTAAAGAGCTTCTGAAGGACTTCAAGTACCGGTTTTCACCCGTTTTGAAAAGCTCCGCTGTAATTCCATCCTCGCCCGGGGACTTGTCATTTTTAAGGTGCTGGAGAGCCATTCTAATCTCGCTCAGACTGACGTCTGGGATATCTTCGGAATAGTGTCGGATAAGACTCGCTCTTGGATCGTTACTCACACTTGCGTGTGGCTCCAACAATGACGTGTACAGCTGCCCATAGAACCTCTCAATCTCACTCAAAATCTCAAGTGTCCCGGAAACGATGCTGCCACACTCGGTCTTTAGCTTTGACAGTTGGCTCTTTCTGGCAGACAGATCTCTGGCAAAGACTTTAAAGCCTTGATTCCGCTCGATCGCTTCTTCAATGCAAGCTGTATTGAAGATGCGTAAGTCCCGCCGCATGCATTTGGAGATCTGTCTGTTCAGATGCCTGTATGCTGTCAAACCTGTTGAAGAATGTAGCTTCATCTCCCGTCTAACAGCCATGAGATTAAGAGTGTGATCAGAGAGTTTTTGTGTTCTTCTGCGGCGGGTTTTGCAGTACTTAGCGCTGACCGCATGGACAGTTTCCACGAGCTTGTCATTCATATCATCCACTTCATTATAGTCTTCTAGGCACTGAAAACGGTTTTGTAACTCGAGCTGAAAGGTTTCGGGACTTTGGATTAGGGCACGATGATTGTTCTCGCTCAAAGGATAAGTAAAGCTATTCACCGAGGAAACGCAGCTAACGTTCTTGGCACGTTACCACGGGGAGTAGAACTGTATGATAAATAAGTTTTTAGTTTTAATTTTTTTATTGTTTTTTAATATTGTAAATAATATTATGAATTAAACAAGTCTAATTTTTTACAATTTCTGTCAATCCCACTTTGGCAAAGCTGCGGGTAAGTTTAGAAAAATTGAAAAATGCAAAATAATTATTTAGATACACGAATGCAGAGTATAATATTTTAACGGGAAATTAAAAATATAACCAATTAGGACAATGTTCGACGAAAGGTCGGCGCCTCATAATTTGCCATGTGGATCCGGCTATATGGAGTATTTGTAGAAAATACAACTATTACACAAGCGATCACTGGGCCAAAGTGATGGCGAAAACAAAGAAAATTGTTTTGGTCGTCTGTGAAAGAGACTTTCATTTTGAATGCATTGTATAGAAAATCAAATAATAATTCATATAAACAACGATGATGACGATGACAGCTCAACAGGTTGTCGTGAAAATGATTAAATAAATTTGTTTTTAATGTAGTACAGACTTTTATTTATATAATTTTATCTCTAAAATTTGCAGACAGCAATAAATAGGAATCCAGCGTGTATCAGCGGTGTTAGAATATTGACTACCCTATATCGTTCCGTGGGTGTCGTAAGAGGCTACAGAGGGAAACTGACACAGATGATGGGCAGTAGCATCTTCCTGATAGTAACTCAAAATAATAAAAAACTGCAGTTGGCGACCCGTATGCCAGTCATGGCAATTATGGCAAAATACCCAGAGGCAGTCTGTGTGAGCGGCCTATGTTCAACAGTATTATATTATTTCATTTATTTTTATAATTTTTTTAGGAAATATATTATGATAGAATAAATATTAATGTAAAGTAAAAAATGAATAAATTATGTATTTATTACGTGAAATTTTGTGTTTTTAGTTGGCCGTTTCTTATTTATTCTGGTCTAGATAAACTGTTAAAATGATTACCAATTTTAAAGAATCGATATTGATATCTCGAAAGAATCGACTATTGTAGGTACCGATTTTTCAGTTGCAATGCTTAGTCCTATAAATGTCACAGCTTTTTTTTGGAGTTTATGGCCTGGTATCTAGACCTTTAGGCCAAAATGTCACAGCTCTGATTCATAGACCACAGAATACTTTACTCCTGTGGCTCTGACAGGCTCTGAACTCTGATCACACAGATCACAGCTGTCCAGTTTTGGCGGGAACTTGATCGGCGGTGGTTGCTGCTCCTGTATTATAGTTTAAATAATAGTTTGAAGTCGATTTTGATATGCAAAAGTGGTGTGATTTTATGTATTAACTGTCTACGCATGTGAACTATTAGTGGAAACGGTGAAACAAGTCTCTGATGGTGATGGATTCTCAAGATAAGCTGTTTGCATAGGCGCCTTTAGATACCATCGCCAACTGTCAGCTGCCTGCTGGCTCAAGTTGCCGTCAAAATCTCCCAAGGGCTGCACAATGTAACGCATCAACATATTGTGAAGCAGTGAACTATGAAGGATAATAATACATAATGACAAGGCTTGGGGAAATTATAACAAACCGAATAATAATACTCAAGACTTGGCCTAAAGGTCTAGATACCAGGCCATAAACTAAAAGAAAATCACAGCTGTCAGCCGTCAAAAGCATGCGGGCGTGTAGGCTGTATGGCTTAGTTCCTTTGCCTGCTCTCTCGAGCGAATAATAACAACAACAACAACATGCGGGCGTGTGATGAACTGTAGAGTATAAAAAAAATCTGCTAGAAAAGAAAAATAATTGTTTATTTTTTAGGAAGATTAAAAAGTTATACGAGCGAAAAACAATAATATTCGAAGTTCAAACTGTTATAACTGTATTTCTGTATCGTAAATGTCGGAGTTAAATAATCTTAAATACGAAGATACGGTTCAGTGCTTTTTCTTTTCATCACATGAAATTGTTAATTGGGAACAGTTGTGCGTAGTGATCAATGAAAAAGTTGCTGCATTATCTAAGGACTACATTTGGCATAGAGATGAATTTAAAATTTGTCAACCATTGTTAAAAGACGACTCCGGTATGAAATTTCTACATTTTTTTATTAGCCTATCAAAAATTACTGCTGGATATACATACGCCTTTCATGGGGAAGGAAACAGTTTTTGGAGATTGCCTCATAGGAGGATGTTTGTCACAGTTGACATGGTTGGCAACTACAGTTTTTATTTACAAACTTTCAGAAAAAAAAAGCATTGTTACATTATTACGTATATACGCGAGCAGTCGCTCAAAATCGGTTTTATACTACGCGTGCTAATAATATCTACGGAAAACTCTCAGCTACCTTATTTACGTAATAATTTTAGATGAGAAAATATTAAACCAATTTAAAGCCTTAGTTCCTGCTTAACACTTTGAAATGATCTTACCAATCATCTAGTTATTTAATTACCTAAGTTATCTAAATTATAAATTTAGCCTGATTTTAAAACTTCTTCTTCTCTAATATATAAAAATAAATTTTATGTTTGTTCATATTTTATGCGCTGCCATACCATTGATCAGATTGTGCTAAAACTTTGTGAACTTATTGCTTGCAATTGTGTAAAGGTTATAGGCATAGTACAATTAAGTTACAGTAGGTGGTGCACATACTGTACCGACAAATTTATTTGAAAGTTATATATCATTCAATTTCAATGAATGTATTATCATTCCTAATTAAACAATATAACTTACAAAAAATTATATTTCCACAATTATTTCTTCTGTTGAAGCAACAAGCCGGGTACCAGCTAGTAGTTTAGTTTAGTTTAGTTTACGACGGGCTGTTTTCCGCAACTCCACGTCTATGTGCGTATTTTGCGTGTGGGCAGGAATTATGTGATTATTCGAGCCATGAGATCTCCCTGAAGAAGCTCAACAGTCCCTTGATGTTGCATGCAAATTCGGGGAGTGATCCCGGTGTGCCGAGATGTTTAGCCCTGTATGTAGCAACCTCCGGACATTTCAGTAGCATGTGGGCCGCCGTTTCTTCCTCCCCCATACATGCCCTGCACAGGGGACTATCTGTAACACCTATAGTAAATAAATGTTTGTTAAAGGTGCAGTGTCCTGTGATAGCACTTGTTACTATCCTAATCTGCGGCTTGTTCAGTCTCATTAAAACTTTGGTTGAGCAACTGTTTATTTCAGGAGGGCCTCTCTAGCTTGTCTACAGTCTACTAGATATTTCCAAAGCTGAGCGTGTTGATTAGTGAAGTGTCTACGTACCAGTGAACGAACGTTACCAAAGCGGATTGGTATGATTGGTTCCAGCCCTATAGTGGCCAGAGCCGATCCTCTTCTGGCCAGTTCATCTACTGCATCGTTGCAAAAGCATTGCCAGAAAGTTATACTAGCTTTGTCGATTTTATTTTCTATGTGTTTATTCCAGTTAAGTTTGCTGTCCAAGGTAAGACCTAAATATTTTACCTCAGAGGATAGCTGGAGTTTTGTGCTGAAAAGACTTTGAAAATGATAGTTATTCAGCTTTTGTTTTTGTGTGAACATTACTAAAACCGTTTTATTTGGATTGACGGTTAAGTCGTATTCCCTGCACCATCTCTCCACTATATGGAGAGCCGCTTGGGTCAGGTCGCACACTATGCTTGCTGTCTTTCCAGAGACCAGTATTGTCAGGTCATCAGCATAACCTACTGTATAGAAGTGATTGGCATTTAATTTGCTGATGAGTTCATTAATGACCATATTCCACAGGAGGGGTGAGAGAACCCCACCCTGCGGGCAGCCTTTCTTAATTTGGATTGGTTGAGATTCACCATCAATCTTTATTATTCGTGTACTGAGCATGTAAACTATCCAGTCGATCAGTGCCGGTTCAACTTTATGTCTACTGAGTGCACCTTTTATGCTGGAGAAGTTCGTTCTGTCAAAAGCACCTTCTATATCTATGAAGGAACCTAGACATATTTCTTTGTTTTGGATGGCCTCTTCAATCTTTGTAATTACCTGATGAAGTGCCGATTCTGTTGATTTGCCTAGACTGTAGGCGTGTTGCTTGTCGTGTAGTGGTAAGTTCATTAGCGCTGACCCCCTTAATTCCCTTTCACATATCCTCTCCATCGTCTTTAGGAGGAAGGATGTGAGGCTAATGGGCCTGTAGGATTTAGGGTCAGTGTAGTCGCTCTTACCTGGTTTGGGTATGAATGTAACTCACTTCCCTCCATCCCCTAGGAACATAGTTAAGAGCCAGACAGGCTCGCATTATGGCAACAAGTCTGACTATTAGGGCTTTACCCCCCCACCGTAGGAGTTCCGGGAATATGCCGTCAGGTCCTGCCGCCTTATAGGGGAGGAAACTGTGAATGGCCCAATGGATTTTGTCCATCGTTACCACTCTCTGTGCTAAATTCCAGTCTTCTGCTGTTGGTGTCAGTATGTCGTCATGCCGGTTTGCCTCCTGGGTTACGCAGCAACCTGGGATGTGCATTTCAATTAGGATGCGTTGGGCTTCATCCGGCGATGTTGAGTAGCTACCGTCGGGTTTCTTTAGAGACATGGATCCCGACGTGTTCTGTTTAGCTAGAATATTCCTTATCCTATTTGCTTGTTCACAGGTTTCTATGTTGCCACAGAATTTACGCCACGCAGTCGAGCGTCGATACCTGATGCATTTTTTGTATTCAGACTTAGCTTTCTTATATAATAGCCAGTCTTCATCCATTGAGGTATTCATGGCCCTATTTAGGGCTTTTCTTACCTTCTTACGTTTCCTATCGAGTTCTTTATCCCACCACGGTTGCTTTACCTTGGCATGTCTTGGTGTAGTGATTTCTGGACATGATTCATGGTAGCAGTCTATCATGGTCTTAGTAACAGCTGCTACCTGTTCTTCTAGGAGCGACTGATCTGCTATAGTATTTATCCCCTCAAAATCCGCGAGCGAAGACGTCAGCCTATTTAGGTATTTTGTTTTATCCGTCTTGCGGGGATTTTTCCATGGTGGTGTAGAGGGGATATTGACCTGTAGTGCGAAGCAGATCTATCTATGGTCTGAGCATGACGCCTCTTTCGACACATGCCATCCCGTAATTAGTTTGGCTGCTCCTTCTGTTGCAAGTGTGAGGTCGATTATAGTGCGACAGCGTTTATTTATGAAAGTAGGTTCAGAACTTATGTTTAAAATGGTTAGGTTAGTACTAAATAAATATTCAACTAAAACCTTACCTTGTTCATTTGGTTTTTCCATTCCCCAAAGGGGATGATGTGCGTTGGAGTCCGTCCCGATCACAACCTCTAGTCCGGTCCTCTCGCAGAAGTTCACCAGCCTGCCGAGGTCATGAGGGGGAGGAGTGTCTTCCTCCGGCATGTAGACCGAGGCGACGACTAATCTACTCTCCTGTGTGTATTGTATTGCCACGGCATACATGTCTCTAGAACAGAAATCTGTTAATGGTTGTGCACAGATATCTTTAGTAGTGTAAATACACGCTCTAGGCTTGTCGTGTTCAGATCTGTAGAATAGCTTACCTTTTAGGTTGTTTAGGCCTTTAATTTTACCAGCCCCAACCCACGGCTCCTGGATAAAGCTATGGCAGTCCTTTGAACCTCCAACCACTTGCGTAATTGAGCCGACGCAGTTTCGCTGTGGTGGAGGTTGGCCTGCACTAGGCTAGTTTTGGACGAAGGGCACGCCATCATTGATCGCGTCCTCCCCGTCCCCGCCCAAAAATAGGCCTGCCAGAAGATCTCGGGGTTCATCGTCAGCCACCGAGTCGGAAGTGGTCGGCAAAATGCAGTCCTCTTCGTCACTCAGTGAGCTGCCGCTGAGCCCGATCTCCACTGGGGGCTTCGGCTCAATTTTGCAGGCCGTTTTTTCACTGGACTTGGCCTCCAGTGATTCCGCTGTACCGGTAACCATGGCTCCGGTATCCATAACTTCCGGGTTGTTTCCTACCTCTTTGCTCGGTGGAGTGTCAAAGAATTTACCTCCACGACCCTGGAATTTTACGTATACCGCCCCGCATACACATGCGAGACGGCGTCCGGCCTTCATCAGGGTCGGGATATGATCCTCCGGCACCGAAACAACGAGGAACCACCCGTCCGTCTGCTTATCAGCCTTGAGTAACAGCCAGTCCCTGATGTTAACCCAATGGTTCTGGTGCGCTAGCACGCGACCAATGTCGCGTGAGTCTTTCCAGGCCCCTTGGGCATCAGGGATAAGGATACCACATTTGACTCTTTGTGGTATTTCTGACTGTTTCTTTATTGTCAGCAAGGTGTTGGATTTAAGGTCGAGGGTAGCAATATTCCCCTTCAACCAGTCCAGAGCCTTCTGATCGTCGCACCTCAGTTTCAGGACACCTTCCGTATAAACAGGTTTGCCCCTAAAAACTGGGCCCAACGCATCAGGGTCCTTGCTACTCCAGGCCTCGCTGATCATCTTCCTCTGTATTGCTACGAGGATGTCGTCTGCTACTTCCTTCGTAATGTGACCTGAACGCGCACACGTTAAGGCCACACCAAAATCTGCTTTAGCAGCGGAAGCGTAGCTCGTTCTTGCAGTCTTTGGTTGCTGTTCGAGTCGCACTTTTTTGTGTTCGCCTCTAGGCGAGGTGGACTCTTCCAGCATCCTTTTGGCTGCTCTTTCCTCCTTCCCAGGACGCTTGGCCGCTCGCTGCTTCCTGGCGGATATCCTAGAGATGGTTCCCGCGGCCGCGACTTCCACTTGGGCTGGATTTTTATCCTTCCCAGCTTCAGCGCGGCTTCTGGTTCCAGCGCCAAGCACCCCAGTCGCAGTAGCTTGCCCAGCCTCCTTGGTTTTAGTTTCGGAAGCAGCCAATGCGGCTCGTTCTCTACGGCCTTTTTCCCGCTGCTTCTTGTTCTTCTTTTTGGCCTTTCCACTACTGCCTGCAGGGATGGACTCTCCTGATGGTCCGTCAGGTCGGCAAGTCACCTTTTTGGGTGCCTTGCCTTTCCCCTTACGGCTCACCACTTGCCAGGCAGCAGAGAAAAGGTCGTCAGTACGTAGTGGCTCCGCAGTTTTGTTACTCGCGGGCTCTTGTTCTTATTTCTCGTCCAGCTCCTTAGAACTGGTTTTGGAAACGTTCAGCGAGGTAGTTATCCCTTTGGTGGGAGCACCTACTCTGGACGGTACTGTCCGTGGAACCGTCGGCTTAGTGACGGTTCCCCCTTGTTCTTTGGTGTCTCTGGTAAGCACCTCTGACACCTCTCCCTCTTTCTTATTGGGCCTTAAATTGTCTATAATTTTTGTTCTTTAAAATTCATCCCCCCGGCTTCCCACCCTCCATGGAGCTCGCACTTTTGGGAACGTCGTACTTTAGAAAAACAGGAATTTCAGGCGTTAGGATTACCGGGAGAATATAGGGACGCGAAGTTGGCTCACAGCGCGACATCGGGAGCTCGATCCAGCTGGTAGATGGAGCTGACAAGGCCCATCCCCTCCACCCGAATAAACTGTCACTTGCTCCGTCAGCATGGCCTTTACCACCACCCAGCCCCCTTTTCAGGAAAACTAGGGAGCCCCCACATCCCTCGCCTGCAACCCTCTGACGGGTCGCTTGGCCATTTCCCTATCTGTGGCTAGCAGATAGGGCCACCGTTTAGCTTGAAATCCGGACCAAAGAGGGCGTGTTGCCTCTCGCCACTATATACCCCAGCGACGATCGGCTCAACCCTCCAGGACTCCTTCATCCCCGCGTACGGCGCTCGACTGCGCAGGTCCTTGCGCAGGTGGGTGTGTTAGTCCACCGGATACACCCACTCTCTCCGGCGGAACAGTCCCCTCCTCCTTTCTCATCCGGGCTTGGGACCGGCAATGGCGGAGTTTACCATTACAGCCATACATACATACCAGCTAGTATTACTATATTCTATTTTTCGTTATCAAACCTTGTGGAAATATGATGTAGAGATAGTTATGCATCCTGGTATTCCTGGAACTGCACCGGAGACCATCACAATTCAAGCGTAAGTGTGGGCGTAGATTGCTGATTGCGTCTCAAAAACGGGTGGTCTTTCGTGTGAACACTGATAACTGTTCTTTAGCTTAAAGATCTAGAATAAGAATTAGGATAGTCATAGTTAGGCTCTCACATGTATCGGACATGTAGTTTTAAGTTAGAATCCATCGCGGATTAATTAAGTAGTATATAAGTAATGTATCGCACATTAATAGTAATAAGTTTTAAATAAAGTCTTTTTAAAAACGTCTTGAGTCAACTTTGAATCTTGACTAGATTTACACAAGCATTATTTACAGACCTTGTGGTTTATAGATGCTATTTTACTTATGCTTTTGTATTGAACGTGAAATGATAAATAAATTTAAAAAATATATATTTATAATATGGAAGAATGCTCCCCATCCCAGATTTGCTTCTCTGTCGCCTTTTACCACACCCATGGTACGATATGGGATAGTGGATAATCGAGAACAGCAATATGTGTAATCTCTTGATTTTTACTTCTGATTTTAGTTATAGTGTTTATAATTACTCATGAAAAGGATGCTTTTATTAATAGTTTTGTATTAGTAGTTCCAGAAAGTGTTTCATTTTCAAATATTTTTGGTATTAATTAAGGGAATAAGTTTTGCAAAAAGGAAGCTTTTTTATTTAACATATTTAAATTTTATTTGAGCTTAGATACTTAGTGTGTAGATATTAGTTGATTGTCGTCAAACTGTGATAAGTGATAACATCGCAAGCTATACAACTGTATAATATTTTTGTCTTTTTTCCTTACTTTTTCTTTTTCTTACTCTCAGACTCGCCATTACACCTCACAAGTACAACATGTTTTGAAGATAATATTGAAGATGAATGGTTTATTGCTTACTTAATACTTAAACTAACTGAAGACTACAATGATCTAATAGTAAAGATTGAAGATAATGATGGAGATTTTCTTTTAATTGAAGCTGCTGATTACCTACCATCTTGGGCTAATCCAGAAACAACCCAAAACAGGGTAAGTTAAATTTATTGCAGTAGTATAAATTACAATATTTATGCATAAACTGTTACCCAGAGGGAATTCCATTTAGCAGGGTCCTGGCACACCTCTCTCATATCTTTCATATCATTATGCATACATGCTTGTTTTTGAAGGGTACTCTTAACTACTCAACCGTCCACGGTGACAATAGTCCCCAAAAACAATTATTGCCTCACCTGTCTAGTCACCAAACGACATCTTTCGTTTTAAATGTGGACAGCGCAAAAGATAGCTGTTATTAATACAGTAAAAAATTATAGATGGTGCTATATGAAATTTGTCATCTGTGAAAGTGAATTTTATCTGTATAATAGTAACAAAATATTTACAAAAAAAGTTAAAATTAAATATCGCCATTTGTGTTTGTGGAATGTTAATGTGTGAGAAATTCTATCAAAAATGTGATAACTTTTCTATTTTTATACGTTATTTCTAATGTTATTGTACATCAAACTAATTATGAAGATTTTTCTTTAGTAAATATGTATCATTACGACAATTCCAAAACGTTTACATACAAATTTAGCTCTAAATTTTAACCACTATACGCGATCATTGTTTATTGATTATATGTTGTTTAAAATGTATTCTAATCAGTTTATTGTGTTAAATGAATGCTAAATATAAAAGAATGATTCACTATTAACACGTTGATAGCAATTTATAAACGAAATATCTGTTGAGATGTGTCTAGAAATTATTAACACCTTTTTTATTTATTTATTTACTTATTTATTCTGGGTAAACATTATATACTTATGCATATTGAGTATATAAGATATTATTGATATTGATGTCATTTTAAAGGGAATATCATGTACTATCTTTATATATAAAAAGTACATGTCACGTTGTTTGTCCGCGATGGACTCCTAAACTACTGAACTGATTTCAATTAAATTTTGCACACTGTGTGCATTTTGGTCCAACTTGAGAGATAGGATAGTTTTTATCCTGATAAATGACCCTTAAAATTTTTTATTGGGAATTTAAGAATTTTTATAAGAAGGGTCGTTGGAAAGGGCAGAACAAAGTCTGCCTGGCGAGCTAGTTATAATATAAAATAATTGTTTCCAGTAAGTATTATACTTTTCTTGTAATACTCTAAATAAAAAATAATTACGATTTTTTTGATATTCCTATTTTTAAGCTTTATTTTCAGCCTTTATTTTTAATTCGACTAATTTTCTTTTAATAAAATTTAATTTTGAATTCTTTGAGTCTTTTGAGAATATTTTTTATTGGAATATAGCTATAGTAGTTTTTCAGTAGTAATCGTTTTTGTTAAGACAGTCTTGCGCTGTCGAAAAAATAGTTAGATCCAAATAGTTAGATTAGAGAATCACTCGCGCGGGGCGGTTAAGTGGTTTATCATCAATTTGGTCAATAAACATATCAAACATTTTTATTGCTCTAATTCTAATTTTAAATGAGAGTGTTTGTTTTATATCAGAACTTTTACTAAAACAACACGTCAATAGCCGCGTACTGATTGAGCGAGCAGCCTCGCGAGGCAAATCCTCGGTCGGTCAAGACGTGCCTCGCCCGAGGCAAACGCACGCGGTGCCTCGCCCGAGCGTGCCGCGGCCCGAGCCGAGCGTTGTCGGTTTTTGTCGATGCTCAAAGGCGCCTCAGTACGTTTGCCGCGCTCACTTAAGACGGTAGTATTTTGCCTCGCTTATTCGTTGCATGTTAGTTGTGCGTCATGGATAAAGAACAGTGTCTTAAATTAATACAACTATATGGTGAATATAGACGACTTTGGGATGCGCAATGTCCTGATTACACAAACAGAGGACTAAGGGAAGATGCATGGAGAAAAATAAGCCAGGAAATGAACCTTCCAATAGCTGAATTAAAGAAAAAGATGGACTCTTTACTAGGGTCTTACAGGAGGGAAAAGTCGAGAGAAAAAAAGTCGAATCACAGGATCAGGTATTTATTATTTAATGTTTATGATTAGGGTTAACAACATTCATTTTATTATATCCAAAGTTACACCAGTTTTTATATAATTTGTAATATTTTTATTTAATTTTATACTGCAGGTTGTGGTGAAATATGTTTCGAATTGGTATGCCTATGAAGCCTTCAGTTTTCTGGGAGACAGAAATCACCCAGGAAATACACAAGATACTTTAGGTGAAGAAGTGAGTACCTATTATTTACTGATAATTATTCTGCCAAGAAATTGCTCCGTTTGTTATGAAATGTCTCCCTAAATGTGAACGTATTTCTTTTATATTTATTGATCCTCGCCGTGGTATGGTTTGAATAGATAGCATTGATGAGATTTCTGTATCCTGTCGCCATCGGCCGGGTATTAGTGTCCCTTCAACTTCGGCATCGAATGATACTGGGGGAGTAAACCTTTGTGAGGAAGCTTGATCTCTACGCAAGTAGTTATATAAGCATATGGTAGTCAATACGACTTTCGTAGCTTTTTCTGGTTCTAATAGTAGCGGCTTCCTCAGTACTCTAAAAACGGAGCTTAAAATGCCAAAGGCATTCTCCACAACTCTTCTTGCTCTGGACAGCCTGTAATTGAAAATCCTTTCCATTGAACCTCTTTCTGGAGTACTTTCATAAGGTTTCAATGTGTAATCATTGAGAGCAAAAGCTTTATCGCCTAGGAATAAAATAGGGCACTGCAATTTTATACGGTATTTGTAATATTTCTGGCGGAGGAATGTTCAATTCCTTCTTTTCGACCTTTTTATATAAATTGGTGTTTTTAAACACACCGCCATCTGATATACGTCCCTTGCTGCCAACGTCTACGTACAGAAATTTATAGTTAGCGTCAACTAAAGCAAAAAGCACTATACTTGGAAACATTTTGTAACAGTCATAATCATTGCCACTATTTATCGGCGACTGGAAATAACATGCTTCCCATCCATTGCTCCTATGACATGTGGGAAATCCCATTTGCTCTCAAACTCTTTCGCTATGGTAAGCCATTCTTCTTCGGATGATGTTATCTGTAAATAAAATTAAGTAATAATTTCTATCTTTACAGAATGCAAGTCTGGATAATACTCGAAATGATGACGGTCATAACGAAGAAAGAAATGAAACTTCAAACTCGACGATAACGGAAGGACCTAAACAAAAGTCAACAAGACCTAAAAAGAGATCCAAAATGAACGAAAGTGATGATCTTACTGGTAACGCCATATCTGAAGCATTAACACTTTTACAACAATGTGCAAGCGATAATATATCGGAAAAAAATGATCCCTATAATGTGTATGGCCAATATATAGGAAATGAGTTGAGAAAATATGATAAAATTACATTAGCATACGTAAAAAATGCAATAAATAAAATTATCTTTGATACAGACATGGAGCATACAGTGGTTATGGTTATTATACTCAACAATTGTTGTTGTGAACATGACAATTTAAGATATATGTCTCAACCCCTTTCCTCATCGACGCCATCTACATATTCGATGCCTGCTGCCTCACCAATGCCTTCTACTTCACCGATGCCTCTTGCCTCGCCCATGCCTCCTACCTCACTGATGCCTCCTACCTCACATATGCCTCCTGCCTCATTGATGCCTCCTGCCTCATCGATGCCTCCTGCCTCATTGATGCCTCCTACTTCACCGATGCCTCTTGCCTCGCCCATGCCTCCTACCTCACTGATGCCTCCTGCCTCATCGATGCCTCCTGCCTCATCGATGCCTCCTGCCTCATTGATGCCTCCTGCCTCATCGATGCCTCCTGCCTCATTGATGCCTCCTACTTCACCGATGCCTCTTGCCTCGCCCATGCCTCCTACCTCACTGATGCCACCTGCCTCATTGATGCCTCCTGCCTCATCGATGCCTCCTGCCTCATTGATGCCTCCTGCCTCATCGATGTCTCCTGCCTCATTGATGCCTCCTACTTCACCGATGCCTCTTGCCTCGCCCATGCCTCCTACCTCACTGATGCCTCCTACCTCACCGATGCCTCCTGCCTCATCGATGCCTCCTGCCTCATCGATGCCTCCTGCCTCATCGATGTCTCCTGCCTCATTGATGCCTCCTGCCTCATCGATGCCTCCTGCCTCATTTATGCCTCCTACTTCACCGATGCCTCTTGCCTCGCCCATGCCTCCTACCTCACTGATGCCTCCTACTTCACCGATGCCTCTTGCCTCGCCCATGCCTCCTACCTCACCGATGCCTGCTGCCTCACCAATGCCTCCCCCTCCTCCTTCTCCAGCTCCTCATCATTAGATTTTTTTTGTTTAATTTTCTTATATTATTTGTCCAATTTTCTAATTTGATTAATAAAAAAATAATAAAAATATGTAATTTTATTTTACCTTAACATAATCCTTTAACACCTCAATTACAGCATCACAGACTTCAGGAACTATAACCGATATCCTTTGTTTTTATATACGAAATAGATACTGTAGACTGGTATAAGAATCTCCTGTGGTCAAAAATCTCAACGTCACTAATAATCTTTCCCTAGCGGATATTGCTTCTCGAAAATTTGTGTCCTTCTTGCTTATTTTGGCGTTTATGAGAGAATACACATTGTCAAATTCGATTTTACTCATTAGAGTGAAATTTTTTCTTCGTCATCGAAGCACAACTCTTCAAACAATCTGTTCCCAGCCTGTAATCTATTTTTGTTATAAGAGTTTAATCCAAAAACGTTTAGTTTTCTGTTTTCTTTTTTTTGCAAGCCTTAGAATTATTAAAAAGGCAGTGGTAGCGACAGCTTTCCGAATGTGTGGTCTCATGGTGGTCTCGGGCAAACTATACGCACGCGCGGTCTCTATTCGACTTAAAGTTAAACTGAGCGTCTATGCTCACGGTGGCTTGGCCTTGCCGCGCGAGGCAGCCTCTGATTAGAAAACTTACAGACCCAGGCCGCCTCGCGCGGCATGCGTACTGCGGCAAATGTCCGAGGCTGCCTCGCGAAGCCGCTCGCTGGGTCAGTACGTGGGTCACATCTGAGTAGCATAATTTTACCGAAATTAGTCCGCGAGCACGGTGAAGTGTCAACACGAGTGACAATTAATAAATAATTCAAACCCATTTTACTGGAAGAGAGGCATTCCATCTTAGTCCTCACGGGTGACGACGCATCTGCAGTTTGATCCTTTATTGAGGATAAATGTGGATGTCTATGAGTCACAGCAACCACTTACCATCAGATAGACTGTGTGCTCGTTTGTCACGCTATCCTATAAAATTTTTTTTTTGCGTAAAACTAACAAATAACATTTTACTATTGTAAGGTCCGAAATATTTTAAAGTGATTTGTTTAGTAATGGAGTGGTTAACTCTTTGAAATCCTATCTAAATTCATAAAAGTAGTTTATTTTTTAATGTACTGTAAGAAATTATTCGATTTCTGGTGTAAGACCAGACTTGGTAACAAACCCTCGTTTACTATCAGAAACCATTCTGGAGGCAAATTGTCAAAAAAAACCATGTTGAGAATGTATGCTAGACTTGCTCTTCTTCTTACACAAACCAATTATTATCAGCAACAATACAGCACACTGCACAATACATTCATTCCTTCATTTTCATATATTTCATTAATCATACTTGTGTCTGAAGTCGAGACTTTGTTGAACAAAGTCTCGGTCTGGGGGCGACTAAATCCAGTCCATGTCGTGTAACGACAGTGAGACTCGTAGAATTACCGACTGATCTCTCTTAGTCGCCTGCGCGATACTTTATACTGCTATAACAGATTTTTGTTTTTTTTTATAGGAGCCCCTCTCCTGAGCAAACGAGCATGCGGCTCACCTGATGGTAAGTGACTATCGCCGCCCTTGAACAACTGCAACACCAGGGAGGGAATTGCAGATGCGTTGCCGGCCTTTTGCAGATGCGTTGCCGGCCTTTAACAGATGGAAGATTACCGTTCTACCTTGATTTTTCGTATTTCCTTTTATTTTTTTACCCTTATTCCCCACTACCACAATAATTTTACATTAAAATAACAATATAAAAATAAAGTTACAGCCTTTATTTCCACTTCTGGGTAGAGACCTCCCATTTCTTAGCAGACTTCACAATATTTAAATTTTTTACACATGCAGCTTTCCTAAGGAGGTATTTCATAAATTAAATAACAAAACATATATTGAAATTAACAGTTTCTTTGGTGTCGGTGGGGATCGTATGTATGGCTCGGGTACTGTAAAATTTCCAGTGAGCGTTTAGCTGCCACGGCTCAAAATAATAAATATTTATATTTAAATAAAATAAACTATGTTTTTGCCAAACATGTCTGAAATTTATTTTTGTTACAGGTTTTTATTTATAACAGCCATATACATTTAATTCCACCAACAGTAGCTGAACTAAAAACGCCGTTGAAGTTAAAGGATGCTTTAAAATTGATCATAGAACACCCAGAAGAAACAAAAGCTGAACTTCAAGTAGAACAAGCTATTCTGGAAAGGATTGGCGCTTATCCGAATAGAATAAAAGAACTCAAACACAAAGCTACAGTTAATATTCCTATTGATTTAGCTGCTTTGTTAATAATAAAACCTACACTTATATCATCTCTCGTTAATATCTATCGCCATCATGATTATATCGATGCGAAAAAATTTCGTAAAGTAAGATTTGATAACTGTGTTAATGTTAATGTTCAGTTTACAAAGTTTCAATATGCTGTTCTTTTGCATTCGAAACATATTACTAGCTTTCGGAATACAAAAATTTCCGCTTCTGACAAGAAAAACTTTATCGGATATAAATTGGCTTGTGGTTATGAAATGATTAGGAATGAATCGGGGAAAGATAAATTTTCTTCTATGGAATATAAAAAGTTTTTAAATAATTTGACAAAAAATGGATACTTTAAAGGTAACATTGAAGGCTCTAAAGATTATAAACAATTATTAAATAAGGCAAACATATATTTTATGGAAATGGAATGCCCTGCCAGTTCTTATATATCTTCAATTATATCGCACATATTATCGTCAGAAGAATTCATTCAAATCAAAGAGGCTTTAACTCAAAACCCTAATTTATACTTACATGTTGAAGACAGTGATGAGTGGTTGAATGTTGATCCTTCTACATTGGATGATTTATTAAATAAAAATTACAGAAAACAAGTAAATTCTGACGATCTTATAACACCTAGTATTGTTACAACTGGATTATCCGATTTTCTTTCTCAGAAATCTGATTTCGAAGGTATAGAAGAAAATGATGCATGTATCCAAAATGATAAAATAGAATTTGATTGCAACCAATTTTTTACATCTGTTGAAAGTATGTTGAATATGGTAAAATTGGATGCGGGATATAAAGAATGGAGTGATTCTAGTGACAACGAAATTTCTGATAGTTTTGTGGATACCGAACAACAGCTTGAAAAAGAACTCGAGGCAGAAATGGTCTCAAATGAACAAAATATTCATTTTAAAAGTGATAAGTCTATACTTGAAAATTTTATTCACAGTATGAAAGAAGAAGGACTTTCAGGGCCGTCAAGTAATGTTTTAAGATCTGTAGGAATTAACAAAACAGATTTACTGGATTCCGACGATGATGAAGAATAATAATAAATGTAATTAAATATATACATTGCCTTTTATTTATTTACTTAAAATCTTCATTGCACTTAAAATGTACAATTGGCGGACTTAATGCCTTTAGGTATTCTCTATTAGTCAGCCACGAGCTAAGCAGGGAATCTTACGCAGGTGCTATAAAAGCTAGGCCCGTATTAATATAAGTTACTCAACGACGAACTCAAGTGCGTAATCATTTGATACGATTTTCATTACGATATCAGCATATCAAGATCGTTGCTAATTAATAAAAACAGAATCTCAAAACGCTGTACGTAAGAATACTGTTCTGTGACTTGCACTCAAGGAAAGTCGAGTTTCGTTTATTAATCAGTGAGGCACTCAGCTGATATCGTAAACCTAAAGCGTCTCCCACACAGAAGCGGCTTGCGGTGGCGGTCGCGGTGGCGGTCAGTTGTATTCGCTTGCAATGTAAGTGAGTCTGCAAACCCGTGCGGCCATGGCGCGATTTGCGAGCGGCTGGCCGCGGCCGCATGGCCCGCCCCTTTTGCCAATGCGTGTGTGTTAGCGAGTACGCGGTCAGTCGGTGGCCGCAGCGCGGTCAGTTGCAAATTTTTACAACAGGCCGCGTGTACTGCGTGAAAAATGATGCTAAATTCAGAGATTTTAATAGAAATAGCGCAAAATTATCCAGTTATGATAATTCGCACCATGATAACAAAAGCATTAGGATTAGAAATAAAATATATGATAATATTGCTGAATATAATAAGACTTCGCCACGGTTAATCATGTTACTGACGTCCAATCATAGCACAGACACCTCAGCGAATGGCGCTTCAGGCCGCCGCTGCGACCGCGGTGGTGTGTTGTTACAGCGGCTGGAGTTGCGACTCGCGGTTAGCCGCCACCGCAAGCCGCTTGTGTGTGGGAGACGCTTTATGCCGCGTTTTCACTACGAGTAATGTCGGACCGAGTGCGCTCGGATGCCTACTCGGACGCTATTCGTAGTGTGAAAACACCTAATCCGAGCGTACTCGGACAGCGTTATCCGATCAAAGTGGAGTCGGATTAGGTTCTATTTTTACGAGGTCACTCGGATAATTTTATGGTGACAAAATGGCGTCAACTAAAAAAACTGAAATGAACGTGTCACTCTGAGGTTTGTGGAACTATATGAAGCGGTAGAAGTGTTGTGGAACATGAGACTAACAGAATATAAAAATAAAGATGCCCGAAATGCTGCAATACAACGCATCATTCATAACCTAAACATACCTGGACTTACGATTCAAGAAGTGAATATCATAATTAATAATATCCATAGTATATACTCGCAAGAAAAATCAAAAATTAAAAAATCTAAAGGGACTGGCTCTGGCGTTGATGATATTTATGTTCCCTCATTAGCGTGGTTTGAAATTGCAGATAGATTTCTATCTGGTATAATCAAAAGCAGAAAACGTTTTCAGAATGTGGTAAGTTTATAATAATAAAAACAATAAATAATATTATTAGTAGTTTATTTGTTTTGTTATGTTTCCTTAAAATATAAGAACAAAGTTATTTCAAAACTAGCTTTTTACCCGCGGCTTCGCTCGCGTGGGCTTGTTATTTAGAAACATCATTAAATGTATTCCATGCCAAATTTAGTAAAGTTCGATCACTTTTAGAGTCAAGTCGGTGTCTGTGTATCTATGTCAGTTTTTTAAAGAATTTTTTGAATTCCCAAAGACTTGGACCTAGGTGATTGAGGGACACGTGCAGAAATAAGTTTTTCAGAACTGCATTAATATCATATTATGTCTAGAAATATCTACAATTTTTTTTTTATATTGGACCTGTCTTCCGATGTATCTACTCATAACAATGATAAATAGTCTTGGAATCCTAATTTACTATTATTATTTACTCTTAACATTCATTCATAATTTATTTTTATCAAAGTAATGATGAATTCATGGTCTTATATGCGATATTTGATTCATATCAATGTTTTTATTTAATATTGATTGGCACCATAAAATACATTCTGTTTTTTTCTACGTTCGAGTAGACTTCAAAATTTCATAAATGCAGTTCTGATAATGATGAATACTACACATATGATAAAACAAATTGTAATAAATCACGTTAAATTTTAAGTTCTATTTAAGCGGGTTGTACAAAACACATCTTTGAAATAAAGTTCCATAAAAATTTGCGTAAAACAACGTATTGCTGATGTAAAGCACCGACGCTCCGAGAAGTCTGAAAATTTGTCAACATGTTGAGTATCATCCCAACCATTATTTCAGATCTGATAGACCACAAATAAGCCCCCGCCCCCTCTCCATGGGTTCTGTATATTGCCCGAAACGTCATCAATTATAAAAGTTAAAATTAAACACGCTATAATCCTTATGATTACTTTAATTGCAAATGAAATTCTATTCGCAGTGAACGTAGGTAGAACTACACTCATGATCGAAAGCAGAAAAATATTCGCCTTGTTGTGGTGGCGAAAGAGAATCCGCCACCTCATATCGTTCCGTGTGTGTCCTAAGAGGCGATAGAGGAAAACAAACAGAAGATGGGGAACATCATGTTCCTGACAACAGTTCAAAATAATAAATGCTGCGGATGCCAACCTGCCTGCTTAGCGTGGCAACTATAGCAAATATCCAGCCTATTTGACGAGTTATGGGGGAGACCTAGGTTCAGTTCAGTGGACTTTTGATAGGTTGTAATGATAACGGTGATGAGTTCTATTCTTTCGAATCTTTGCTACCGTTAATATTTACGGTAGTGTGAAAACAAAAACGTAACATCTCCGAAAATATAAATTATATAAAAACAGCATAATTGCCCCATTAAAACAAAAAAGTAGCTACCTAAATACATGTCACTACTGGGCACAGGCCACAGAGCTTTTGGCCAAAAAAAGTGCCAACGCTGGATCACCTCAGCTGGGGAACTTCTCAGATATTCAGGTTTTCTTTCACCGCCGAGAACTTGGTAAATCGACACTTCAAATTGCATTTAACATATATGTAAAAATATATAATAATGCATATGTAGTATGAAATTTACCTTTGCCTTTGACAAGTAAAATAAAATATATCTTTGTTTAAGTAAAATCTGTAATCTTCGATATTTGAAGTATTTTTTCGCAACAGCCTGTTCATTTCCATATCTAATGTGAGCTATGAAACCACTACTGCCACAAAAATATTGATTTGTCTGATAATATGAAAACTCAAAAATACAAAAATCCAACAAACTGATTTATAAGTCTCATTAAAGGTATAAAAACTAAAGTAGCAGCTTACATACGTCTCACTACTGTGCACACGGCTCCCCATTACCTATAAAAAGCTATTATAACAAGGTCCCGGAAAGTGTACAGGTTCTCTCTATTACCAAGTTTAAATGTTTTATTAAGCTGAAACTGTATAAAAAGGGTTATTATAGTATAAATGAATACATGGTTGATAATAACCCCTGGGAATGAGGTGGTCGCTTTCAAGCAGTTTCTAAAATAAATTTTGTAAATAGTTCGTAATCATTTATATTGTAAAATTTATTTAAAAAAAAAGTCCCGCTGGGTTTCATGCTCGTTCTTCCCAGGACAGAGGGTTTTTTTCGAACCAGTGGTAAAGTAAAAAATGACTTTCAATAAGAATTACACATGTAACATTACATTTTATTCAATATACATATATTGAATAAAAATTATTCTATTCTATTTTATTCTATTCTATAGTGTTTGTGACCAGAAAAGAGTATGCCGCAATCCTTCAACTACAACTCCGACATTTAGGTTTGCCCACGAAACTTCGTGGTGAAGTGGTGAAGAAATTCTTTTCTTCACCACTTCACTGGGTACCTATGTAGTAAGTCAGTAAGTTAAATTTCCCATTACAGATTCATTTGTCTTTATTAAGGCCTACAGCTGCCCCTGAAAAGGTAGAATATCCCGGGGCCCATGAGCGGAAGATTCAACGGGCAGCCGCAGGTCGGGCCCAAAATGGCCATATGGAAAAATGTCCTATCATCCTAAACTATATGGGAGAATGCTAGGAAAATATAGTACGTACCTATATCGGAATCTAAGACCGCCCCAAGGCTCGGTCAGGCCGTAGGTGGGTGTAAGGTGCATGGAAAGTAGTGTTTAGTGATGTCTATGTGTGTGACCTGGCCCAGCTGAGGTGACCGGCAGCGGACGAGTTCCATGCTGTCCCACAATGCTGCATCATTCCAGCAGGCTTCACCGCTGGACCATTCTTTCTTCATTGTCACTTTTTCAGTCTATTAACTTTATTGTACATTTAACTAACTTAAACTCGCCTAATTCCACATTCATCATAGAATCGAACACGTGATACCCGACACAGTAACAGACAGTAGTTCAAAGTTCAACATTCAATGTCCCGGATTCATTTATCACCAAATTACAAATAGGGAACTTACGCGATCTCTTCATGAGTCACACGGTTCAGCGTTAAACACAACTTCAGAAGAAGAAAATTCAAAATACGCCTTGTTGACACGTAAAACTAACAAAACAGTCAACACACAAAAAGGGCACTTAACGCGACGACACAATTACAATGATTTCCAAAACGATCAACCGGGAAACGACCTCAAAAGTGAATGTGCTGTTCAAATTTTAACCGTATATCTAATCGGCGCGCGCGCAAAATTCCACGTCACCCGAACAAGTTAAATATTACAAAATGCACTTCAACACGCATTCACTATCTAATTTGCACAATCACTTTCAAAGAAGTTACTTAATCAGTCAAACACAATACAAGCCTCTTGTCAAGAACTTAAACTAACACTGTTAAAAACTTTTTTAACAGTGGTAGAGCCACGCGGCAGCTTTTGCTGCACGGATGGGCCGGCTCGAACCGGGGTGGTACCACGACCTCACAGAAAACCAGCGTGAAGTAGAGGTTTACCTCTGCGTTTCGCTTGGTGAGTGCAGGTGGCCGGAGGCCCTTTTTACTGGAAATGAGGCATTCCATCTTAGTCCTCACGGGTGACAACGCATCTGCATTTTGATTCGCAAACGAGGATAGATGTAGATGTTTATGGGCCGCAGCAACCACTTACCATCAGGTGGACTGTGTGCTCGTTTGTCACCCTTATCCTATAAAAAAAAAAAAACCCTAGATAACCTAAAACGAGGCGATTTTCACGAAACACATTTACGTAGCGAAGTCACGCGCACAAATCCTAAAATTCTAGACCGTAACCCCAAAATCGGTCGCGCGAAACCTCGGCAGCGGCAACCGAGATACGCGGATTAACCGCATCTTTACCAGCGAGCTACTATCTTCAGCCAGCGCGTTGAGCGACTACCCCCGGCACGCGACTTGCGTGACACCTGGTACCATCGGGCGATTCACGAAGCCGAACGTAATTGGATGGCATACAAATTACCTTTTTTGGGCCTAAACAGTCCTCAAAGGACGTTTTGCTCCCTTACCGTGATGAAATCTCACGGCGAGCTACACGGCTCTAGTATTTGTTTAAATAAAATTCATAAAAACTGAAACAAAGCTTTTGTACCATTGTTGACCATATCTACCGAGTAATTAGAAACCCAACGATACCACGAACTGTTCCATCAAATAGAGATAAAATCACACAGTGCACTTAATTTCCAATTATTTACATCAGATAACGTGTTAGCATATGAAGTAGGTAAAATGAAACCTATGCCAACAGACAAACAATATATTGAACTAAAGAGCTTCTCTCCTAATCTCAGTTTTGTGTACAACAGTGTTGTTAGCCATTTTGCCAAACGTGGTTATTGTGGTAAACAATCCCGATAATGACCACCGGTCTAGATAAAAATATCTAGTGTGAAAATTTTTGATGCTGCACGAATAAGAAGTCGGTAGCATTCTAAAATTTAATTTTATCAGTTACTTATCATTAGTTTATTTAGGGAAAGTAGAGGGCGCTATATTACATTAATACTATGAAAGTCAAAACTATACTATCTAGTAATATCGGCTATAGAAGAAAGAAATATCAAGAGCCACCCCAAAACCGGGAACATTTATTTATTATATAAAAAAGGCAATAAGTGATGTTGATTCTGTTAAAAATCTGTTTCCGTTAAAAAACACGCTATCAGCGCCGCTAGCGGTGAAAAACTATTTGCCGATATGAAGATATTGTCATGAAATAGCAATATTGTGTTAAGTTAGTGATATCGTTAAACGATCTCTATTCTTTGTTTGGCTAAGCTATATTATGACATGGTCAACAAATAGTGATAAATATCATGAAATGACACCATTTCACTAAATAATGATTTCATGAGAATTTTGCAATAATTGCAGGACGGACCAGTTTTAATCAGTTTACATACAGATATAGTATTAAACGTATCAAAATTGATATGTTTTTAGTTCAAAATAATATAAATGTTCATACGTTTGATAGATGATGTCATGATGTTTTTAGATAATAGATGTCACTTTTATCTATTATTTTTTAAAAATTATTGCGCTTTTAAAATGAAGTATCGATTAAATTAAGACTTAGGATTTTAAAATAATTTTATTAATGTAATTATTTAAACATATAAATGTAAGTTATTTAAATAATTTATTAGTTACTAAAGGCAAAATGTAGACTTTTTCATTTGATAACAGATGGCGCTGTTTTGATAATTAAAACGTATAATATATATCGGAATATCACCAGCGGAGTTTCAAATTGTTATGCAAAGGTTAAAACTTATTTAAACTAAATTTACATTTATAATATCTCTTTTAAAAACACCCATCATCCCGCCTATTAACTAAACTAATCATATATAATAGAAAATTAACATCTAAAGGAAGAAAAATACTTAACCTTCTTTTTTAAGTTTCGTAATCGGATAAAAAGTAGCCTATAAGTTGCCCCGGGGTACGAACTACCTACATATAAAATTTTATGGAAATTGGTACGGTAGTTTTTGCGTGAATCGGTAATACACAGACAGACAGACAGACAAAAATTCTAAAAACCACTAATTTAGCTTCAGCACACTTTATTTAGTAATATGCACTTGTTTTTTCAAAAATATGTTACAATTACAGACACGGCCTTTCTATAGATTTATTATAATATATAATAGAAAATTAACATCTAAAGGAAGAAAAATACTTAACCTTCTTTTTTAAGTTTCGTAGTCGGATAAAAAGTAGCCTATAAGTTGCCCCGGGGTACTAATTACCTACATATAAAATTTTATGGAAATTGGTCCAGTAGTTTTTGCGTGAATCGGTAATACACAGACAGACAGACAAAAATTCTAAAAACCACTAATTTAGCTTCAGCACACTTTATTTAGTAATATGAACTTGATTTTTCAAAAATATGTTACAATTACAGACACGGCTTTTCTACAGATTTATTATATGTATAGATATTCTGTCAATCTGCCATGGGACCGGCGCCTTCTCCCACGAAGTAGTTTTTAAAATTGTTTCTTTGCTGTTCTGCTAACTGAGAATAATGATTACTACCCTGATGCTCAAGATTTGCAAAATAATGTGAACTAGGCTCTTGTCTTCACGTACCAGGCCTATCGTCCATGTCCATCGTTCCGGCTGGTGCGTAATGGTGCAAGGCTGTCTTCATGAGCCAATTATGTAGTGCACAAGTTGCTTTTACAATTTTGTCAACTTTATCTGGACATAAATATATAGGAGTACGATATATTCGAAATTTTGATGCCATTATACCGAAGACATTATCAACTACCCTTCTAGCCCGAGAAAGTCGGTAGTTAAAAATTTTTTCTTCGACTGTCAAAGGCAATCTTCGTGAATATGGTTTTAATAAGTAGTGTTTCAATGGACATGCTTCATCTCCTAAAATGACACCCGAAGAAGGAAAATTCAGTGTCCCATTTAGTATTGAATTACAAAATATAGAGGCGTCATTTAATCTACTCTGGGTTCCTCTAATTTCTTTTTTAGTATTGAATTACAAAATATAGAGGCGTCATTTAATCTACCCTGGGTTCCCACACCAATATGTATAAAACAGTAGTTGCTATCTACCAGCGCTAGAAGCACAGTGCTAAAGTAACCTTTATAGTTAAAAAAATCACTTCCACTGTTAGCTGGTTGTTGTACGAGTATGTTGACATGCTTTCCATCTAATGCACCACAACATCCAGGAAAGTTCCAACGGTTATTAAATCCCCTTGAAATAGAAGTCTATTCTTCAGATGTCTTCGGTATCTACAAAAACATACATAGTATGAAAATGTGGTTATTTTTTGTTACAGATGGGTTCTAATGAATATAACATGACAGAAAATTCACAAAATATATCGGAATGCTCTTCTGGTATACCCACCTACCCTTCATCAGATATATCAGCCTACCCTTCATCAGATATACCAGCCAACTCTTCACCAGATATACCAGCCAACGATTCACCAGATATACCAGTCAACCCTTCACCAGATATATCAGCCAACCCTTTATTAGATATACCAATCATCTTTTCAACAAGAACATCAGACAATGCCCCTTTAGTTGTGCCATCAAACAGAAAAAAAATGAAAAAACTTATAAAACATGATAAAACACTAAATCAATTGAGACACTTCAAGCAATTAAAGATCAGACACTAAATAGCAGAGAAGTAGAAAACGAATTCTATCATTTTGGCAAAAACATAGCTTGGCAACTTCGACAACTTCCACTACTAGATGCTCTCGACGTTCAATCCGACATTTTAAATTTAGTAAAATTAAAAAGGCAATCTATTCTCCGAAGACCTCCGCAAACCGACTCTTCATGCAATGAATCAGTATTTTGTATTGAAATACCAGAACATATTATATTTCTGCCACAGCAGAATCACGATGACACTTCAGCAGTAGAATGTAACAACGCATTAGAAAATGAAATTCAGGAACAAAATAGTAATACTTTATTAGAGCAAGCAATAAAAAGCATAGGTGGGATTACACAAAAACCAGAACAATAATTTTATTTCTATTAGGCATTTAATGCCCAAGTATAATAATTATTTTATTATTTCAGTCTGATTGTTTTAAGCACTTACTTTAATTCAAATAAAAGTAAATATTAATAAAATGGTTATTTTTTACTGACCTGTATAAATTCCTCTAATGCAACATAAAGAGCATCTAATACCGAAGGTAGAAACAGGGATATGGAGCATTTTGGTACCTACCCGAAAGTGACTTTCTAAGGTACGAAAACTGTCACCTGTAGCTAGATACCTTAATACTATTTGAAGTTTAACTTTAGCAGGTATCGCTTTCCTCAAATGGGTATCTGCTTTCTGTATTCGTGGTGCTACTTTTTCTAGCAGATACTCAAATTGTTCGCTGTTTAATCTAAAATGATTCCTAAAAGTGGTTTTATCTTCCTCTTCCACTTCACGAATAAAATTATTTGAAGCACCCAGTTAGTCACGTCTTAAAGTTCAATCACGAGTCCAGATATTTCGCTTGCTTTGATTTTTTTTCCTTCATGATTTTGAACTTCAGTGATTAACATATCTGCAACAACTTCTATACCTCGCAGCAGCAGATCAGTCGTCATCACGTACAAGGAGACAAAATTAAATGCTACTTAGACGCTGATGAACTCTTAACGTGTCAACTAAGTTCAAAGTGGACTCCTATATTATCTAGCTCGTATGAGCGCACTCGGTCGAGAGAACTCGCATAGTGAAAACGCTGCTTAAACCGCATCTTGAGATATGTTTATTAATAAGATCATAACCTCAAGATTGTACTCAAGTGCGTGTACTTGAGCTGAGTAACGTTTATTAATGCGGGCCTTAGAATGTAAATATAAAAATATGTATTTTTACTATAAATGTAAATACAAAAATAAATTAACTACAAATAACCTAAATAATATACTCTACACCTGATACATAACACACATAATTTTTAAATAATACATAATAGATATGTATCATACTTACATACGAACATACGAGTACTTAATTACTCGTATTATATAAAACAACTTACTTATATAATAACAATTAAGCAGAAACATTTAACTAAGAAAGTTAGTTGCTGAAAGAAGGTAGTGATTAATCACCATTATTTTTAAGGCTGCAACAGATGTCGGTTTCCTGATATAAGCAGGTAATTTATTCCGTAGCCTTATGGTCTCAGCGACGAAAGACTAAGACATAAATTTGGTATGGCGAGAAAAAACACATAAGCTAGTTAGTTCCCTTGGAGGATCGCAGGTTACGAGCGTAAGAACCCAAATACTGAGACTTGTATTTCAGGTATTAAGGAGTGCATGGATCATATAGGACCTTTTCTTTTTAGTCAACTTTAAAAAAGGAGGTTCACAATCAGA
Organism: Parnassius glacialis; assembly: GCA_033319125.1. Taxonomy (NCBI): domain Eukaryota; kingdom Metazoa; phylum Arthropoda; class Insecta; order Lepidoptera; family Papilionidae; genus Parnassius; species Parnassius glacialis. The sequence goes on from JAVANC010000018.1 coordinate 25,427,751, forward strand.
CTTTTTTTTGTACTTACGCGATATTCTCGGCAATTGAGACCCGATTTTGTAGATTCTTCTATTATAAATTTGGTGACAATATTCAAACACTAAGGGTAGCAAAATAGGGGATAATTTTTTTTAATATAACTATTTTTAGGCGGCATTAAGATTGTGATATTCCTTCCGACCCGCGGTAGCTCTGGGGCAAAGCGCTCACTGTAACACAGTACGTGAGCAACCCGGGTTCAATCCCCGCTGGCAGCTGGCACCAATGAAATTGTTAATTGCAATTTTAAGTGCTGATTTACCACGTGCTCGGCGGTGAAGGAAAACATCGTGAGGAAACCTGCATATCTGAGAAAAAAATATTTAAAGACCTGTGAAGTTCGCCTCTGATCCGGAGTGTGGTGCCAATCACGCTCCCCTCGCGGTTGCTTTCTGCAGGTTGCCGCCGTGTTTGGCATTACAGGTCGGCGGATTGGGACGGAATGCGGTCTTTCTTTGCTTCCTACCCATGGGGGCGGGTTTCCTTCTCATCGGATAATCCCAGATCTGTTGCTGACTCTGTCACTGATGTGGTGCTACAGGGAATGGAACTATTTATTCCATCATCTGTGGTACCCATCGGAGGCAGATCGCAGCCTTGGTTTGGTCGCTCCTGTAAGAATGCATTACGCAGTAAGCAGGAGTGCTATCGGGCCTGGGCTGAAGCTTCGGCGGCTCGGGATGTAAACACCAGCATGCTTAAAAAGAAGTATAACTTCGCCTCCAGGTCCTTCAAAAGAGTTTTTGCCAAGGCAAAGTCAGAGCACATAGGCAGAATTGGCGAGAAACTAGTTCGCCTTCCTTCGGGAACCCTAGCATTCTGGTCTCTCGCCAAGGCTGTCCAAGGGAATTTCTGTAAGCCATCACTACCAGGAAGGACGACTCACCGGCCCACGCCGCAAAAGAGAAAGCCGACCTTTTAGGCTCCCTTTTTTTATAAGATAAGGGTGACAAACGAGCACACAGTCCACCTGATGGTAAGTGGTTGCTGCGGCCCATAGACATCTACATCCATCCTCTACTACCAATCAAAGTGCAGATGCGTTGTCACCCGTGAGGACCAAGATGGAATGCCTCATTTCCAGTAAAAAGGGCCTCCGGCCACCCGCACTCACCAAGCGAAACGCAGAGGTAAACCTCTACTTCACGCTGGTTTTCTGTGAGGTCGTGGTACCACCCCGGTTCGAGCCGGCCCATCCGTGCGACAGTAAAAGCTGCCGCGTGGCTCTACCACTGTTGAAAAACTTGTTGTTTTTGCGTCCAACTCGACTCTTGATGACGGGGGGAACACACCACCGACCATCCCGCGGTGTGAGTGCTTCATGCCGGATGTGCGGTTCTCACAGCGATCGGTCCGCAAAGCACTCCTCTTCCTAGACATCCACAAGTCGAGTGGGCCTGACGGAATCCCCCCAATTGTGCTGAGGACGTGTGCTCCGAAGTTGGCACTCCTACTCTCTAGGCGTAGTCCCGAAATCATGGAAGACAGCTTTTGTCCACCCGATCCCTAAAAAAGGCGACCGCTCAGACCCGTCCAACTACAGGCCTATCGCCATCACCCCCTTGTTCTCCAAAATAATGGAATCCGTTATAAACTGCCACCTCATGCGGTACCTTAAGGATCACCAGCTGATTAGCGATTGGCGGTCACCAATACTGTTTTCGTCAGGGTCGATTAGCTGGTGATCTTCTGGCCTACTTGACTTATAGATGGGCGGAGGCAGTAGAGTCCAAGGGGGGAGGCATTTGCCGTTAGTTTGGACATTGCGAAGGCCTTCGATCAGGTTTGGCACAAAGCGCTTCTTACGAAGCTCCGTTCCTATGGGCTTCCCGAGAAATTGTGCAATTGGATCACCAGCTTTCTTGCAGATCGGAACATCAAGGTCGTTGTAGACGGTGCATGCTCCGACTACAAGTCTATTAACGCTGGTGTTCCACAAGGCTGCGTGCTATCACCAACACTGTTTCTTCTGCATATCAATGATATGTTGCAAACCGGTAGCATTCATTGCTATGCGGTTGACAGCACTGGTGATGCTCTATACACCGGCCATGCCAATATTTCTCGGGAAAACGTCGCCGAGTACCGTAATAAACTTGTGTCTGAAGTCGAGTCTTTGCTGGACAAAGTCTTGGATTGGGGGCAACTAAATCTAGTCCACTTTAATCCTCAGAAGACACGAGTTTGCGCGTTTACCGCTAAAAAGAACCCCTTTGTCGTATCTCCTCAGTTTCAAGGCACTCCCCTTGTTGCCTCAGCCAGTATCGGAATCCTCGGTGTCGACTGTCGACATGTCGAGTGACGTACAGTTTCGTGGTCACTTGGAAGAGAAGGCCAAATTGGCCTCTAAAATGCTTGGCGTGCTCAGCAGAGTGGGACAGTATTTCATGCCGGCACAACGCCTGCAACTTTACAAGGCGCAGATTCGACCTCACATGGAATACTGTTCCCTTCTCTGGGCAGGGGCTCCCCAGTGCCAGCTCTTTCCACTTGACTGCATCCAGCGCAGAGCGGCTCGAATCGTCGATTTCCGATCGGCTCGATTTATTGGCGCTGCGAAGAGATGTTGCAGCTCTTTGCATTTTCTTTCGCATTTACCACGGGGAGTGCTCTGAGGAATTGTTCGGATTAATCCCAGCCGCCAAATTTCACAAACTCACATCGCGGCAGAACTCCCGATACCATCCGCACCATCTGGATGATTGGCGGTCCACCACTGTGCGATTTAGAAGATGTTTTCTTCCTCGCACAACTTCCTTGTGGAATAGTTTACCACCAGCGATTTTTCCGGGCCGATACGACTTAAGGACATTCAAGAAAAGAGCGTACTCCTTTTTAAAAGGCCGGCAACGCATCTGCAATTCCCCAGGTGTTGCGGTTGTTCATGGGCGGCGGTAGTCACTTACCATCAGGTGAGCCGCAGGCTCGTTTGCCCGTTCCCCTATTAAGAGGCGTATTACAAAAAAATGCGAAATTACAAGGTTTCCTCGTTGAAATTGTATGTTTATCGTTCGTTGCTTGAAATAACAATTACTTGGTAAAAATAGTTCGTTTTCTCTCCTCAAATAAGCCCCGAGCGGATTTTAGATAACTTATTTATTTAATCAGTAATAATCATTCTCCCGATGCATGTTTAGGCAAAAACTCTCGAAGACATGATTTGGGAGCTCTAATTTGTAGATTCTATTGAATATCGACCATCAAAAAAAATATTTTTATGTACCAAATATCCTGCACTTTAATAATAGTAGAATACATTTTCGTTATATGCTTTTCATCCTAGGAAAAAAAATCGACATTATTCAAAAAACGACCAAAAAAGCTTCGATACAAGCCTCTATATTTCCGAAGTTCTACATCATTTAGACGATACGGTATTCGCTGAAGGTCATACAGGTTTACGCACCAACTTCGGCACACCCCGATGAGGAGGTGGAGGAAATGTATGAGGATATCTCTAGAGCCATGCATTCCTCCAAAACCCAATATACGGTGTTAATGGGAGACTTCAATGCAAAACTAGGCACAAGAGAGAACGGTGAGCTGAAAGTAGGGAAATTTGGAATAGGGCAACGGAACCCAAGGGGCCAGCAGCTGGCCGACTTCATGGAGAAAGAGGGACTCTTTATGATGAACTCTTTCTTCAAGAAGCGGCCCCACAGGTCCTGGTCCAGCCCCGACGGTTCGACAAAATATGAGATTGACTTCATTATGACGACCAGACGACAACTGTTCAGTGATGTCTCAGTGATCGCGAGGGTGAAAACCGGCAGCGATCACCGAATGGTTAGAGGCACACTGAACCTAAATGTTAAGTTGGAGAGGTCTCGTCTGATGAAGTCAACGCTCCGTCCCCCTCGTGCTCAAATCCAAAGTCTCGAAACCTTTCAGCTCGAGTTACAAAACCGTTTTCAGTGCCTAGAAGACTGCAATGAAGTGGACGATATGAATGACAAGCTCGTGGAAACTGTCCATGCGGTCGGAGCTAAGTTCTGCAAGACCCACCGCAGAAGAACACAAAAACTCTCCGATCACACTCTTAATCTCCTGGCTGTTAGACGGGAGATGAGGCTACATTCTTCAACAGATTTGACAGCATACAGGCAATTGAACAGACAGATCTCCAAATTCATGCGGCGAGACTTACGCAACTTCAATACAGCTCGTATTGAAGAAGCGATCGAGCGGAACCAAGGCTCCAAAGTCTTTGCCAGAGATCTGTCTGCCAGAAAGAGCCAACTGTCAAAGCTGAAGACCGAATGTGGCAGCATCATTTCCGGGGCACCTGAGATTTTGAGTGAGATTGAGAGGTTCTATGGGCAGCTGTACACGTCATCGTTGGAGCCACACGCAAGTGTGAGTAACGATCCAAGAGCGAGTCTTATTCGACACTATTCCGAAGATATCCCGGACCTCAGTCTGAGCGAGATTAGAATGGCTCTCCAGCACCTCAAAAACGGCAAGGCCCCAGGCGAGGATGGAATTACAGCGGAGCTTCTGAAAGCGGGTGGAAGACCGGTACTTGAAGTCCTTCAGAAGCTCTTTAATTCCGTCCTCCATGGTGGCATTACACCAAAGGTGTGGAGCAGAAGTACGGTGGTCTTGTTCTTCAAGAAAGATGACAACGCTCTCTTGAAGAACTACAGACCGATTTCCCTTCTGAGCCGAGTCTACGTGCTGTTTTCGAGAGTCATTACGAATCGTCTCGCGCGCAGACTTGACGACTTCCAGCCTCCCGAACAAGCCGGTTTCCGAAAGGGCTTTTTTAGCACCATAGACCACATACATACCCTACGGCAAATTGTACAGAAGTCCGAAGAGTACAATTTGCCACTATGTCTGGCGTATGTGGACTATGAGAAAGCCTTTGATTCCGTCGAAATTTGGGCGGTGCTGCAGTCCCTTCAGCGGTGCCAAGTTGACTGTCGGTATATCGAAGTGCTGAAGTGTTTGTACAGTAGAGCTACGATGGCTATCCGAGTACAGAACCAGAGTACGAAACCTATCCAATTGCAGAGAGGTGTAAGACAGGGTGACGTTATATCCCCGAAACTTTTCACCGCTGCATTGGAAGACGTTTTCAAGCTTCTGGACTGGAAAGGATACGGAATTAACATCAATGGCGAGTACATCACTCACCTTCGATTTGCCGACGATATAGTCCTCATGGCAGAATCGCTGGAGGAGCTAAGCACTATGCTAAATGACCTCAATAGTGTCTCCCAACGGATAGGTCAAAACATGGACAAAACAAAGATTATGTTTAATGTCCATGTCACACCTATGCCGGTAGTTGTTGGGAGCACTAAGCTCGAAGTTGTTGACGAGTATGTTTACCTGGGACAAATAGTCCGACTAGGTAAGTCCAACTTCGACCGAGAGGTCAATCGACGGATTCAACTCGGCTGGGCAGCGTTCGGGACGCTACGACACATCTTCTCGTCAGAAATACCTCAAAACCTTAAAACAAAATTGTACAACCAGTGCGTGTTGCCAGTGATGACTTACGGAACTGAGACGTGGTCCTTCACTGCTGGCCGTATGAGGAAGCTCAAGGTCGCTCAGCGAGCTATGGAGAGGGCTATGCTCGGAGTTTCTCTGCGTGATAAACTTAGGAATAAGGATATCCGCAGTAGAACCAGAGTAACCGACATAGCCCAACGGATTAGTAAGCTTAAGTGGCAGTGGGCCGGCCATATAGCTCGAAAAACCGACAACCGATGGGGAAGAAAGGTTCTCGAGTGGCAGCCTCGTACCGGTAGGCGAAGTGTAGGGCGTCCCCCCACAAGATGGAGTGACGACCTGGTAAGACATGCAGGAAGTCGATGGATGCAGGTGGCTCAGGACCGTGCTTTGTGGCATTCCTTGGGGGAGGCCTATGTTCAGCAGTGGACTTGTGAAGGGCTGTAATGATGATGATGACATCATTTAGACGTAAAATTATACCAAAATAATCATCAACATTTGCTTAAACCATACTATTATTTTTACTTTTTAAATCGTTGCTATTATATTTTAATTAATTAAATAAAAGTACTATATATTTTACTGCGCCGGTCATCTGAGATCATTAACGTGCGAGCGCTTGCCGAGGGTGGACCTGCGTCAGTTGATTTCGGACGCTGCATCGTTTCGATACTACAGTAGTGTGCATCGATTGCCTGCATGCTAGCGCATCGTCAACTACGACCGCAATTTTTGATCGATCGGTTTAAAACTATTTTATATAGTTATAATTTAGATCACGTCTCTTCCATTAAACATGGTAGGGACAACGAGTCTGTAGCATTGGCACAATTGAGCAAACAAGAAAATATTATTATAGAAAAATGTGGTCTATTCATTGACCCAGATCATTGTTATTTGAGGGCTTCACCTAATGGTTTATACAGCGACGGTCTTATTGAAGTTAAATGTCCTATTTCAGCTTTCGGAATAGATTTTGACACGACCTTTCAACTAAAAAAAAGTTAAAGGTTATAAATTCAGTGATTCAAGTGTAACATTAAATTAAAATAATTACTGGTTTTACCAAATCCAAGGCCAGCTTCATTTAGCAAATAAAAATATCTGAATACTTGCCATAATATGTATTGGCCCAGATTATGCAGTAAAAGTACTAAAAATTTATAAAGACGACCAATTTTAGATTTTCAATATGTTACCCAAGTTACAAGCTTTTTATGAAAAGTGTGTGCTGCCTGAAATTATCGACTCGAGAAAAGTTCAGTCAATGCCGTCGCAGCAAATATTTTTCTAATAAATATATGGTAATTGACTGTAAGTACCGATTAAAAAAATATTAGTTACATTTGGTTGTTATATTTAGTAAAACAGGTTGCAACCGTTTATTTATTTATACCACTATTCTACAGGTAGTAGACATAATCGATTATTAACCGGTTCAGTGCGGGTGGCACGCCAGGCGTACCATCGATTACTTTTGTGTGTGGCGTATGACACGCGAGCCGTGCCTTTTTAAAAATCGTTATAACTCGCTCAAATAGCTTTTTTGGAAGATTTATCCAGAACAAAAAATTAATTATTTTGCAAGTAGTTCATGCCTGCAGCTTCGTTCTGGATATTTTGAAAATTTGAAATTTTTAGGGGTTGACAACCTTTTTTAACGTATACTATTTTTACTTTGTGGGTTTTAAATCATGTTGTGGATTCTGATAAGTAACAAATAATAGCACTCATTACGATCGCTCACAAACTCAAGTTGTAAATAAATTTCTGGAAAATAAGTCTCCTGTTAAAAGAAAACAATGCGTTTATCTTATTGTTGAATTTTGATTAAAATGGTTGAACTGTCGTCTTAATACTATCATATGGCCGAATAGACCTACGAAGTACCATGTGCTCTTGTGATATGGTATAAGGTTTATTTTTGCTTGAAATAGTTCGAAACCGCAAGTTCGCTAATAAATAGTCTTTTGTCAATCCGCCGCCGTATAGCGCCGGCGTTTTTTTCCTTTTGAAAACACTTATTTTACTATTCCTACTAATTAGACGTTTTCAGATCGACTTTACTTTTACATTTGTATAACATTAAATAATATTTAACATCTGTAAATATCAATGAATCATAAACCTTATTTTTCTTCAAATTAAGGTTCTTTATTGTTTGATATTTAGAAATGTTATTATTAGGTGAAAATTTAATTAAATAAAAACCAAGGTTTCCAAGGTGATTTAGCTGTACCTACTTATATAAATGATTTTTTTTATAAAACAAAAAATTGTACAAAAGGTTTGTTGTAATCTCTTCGTAAAAAAAGTCACTCAATTTCAAAGAAAACACGTAAAAAAACATGTAGTTACCCACTAAAAACAAGTATCCTTCCATTTGTTCGCCGCCACAGCTAAAAGTTTTCGAAAATCGGTGCCACAACGAATCGGTTAACATTCGATTACGGCGTAACAATTAAAATATTTATGTGTACTAATTTTGACACTAAATTTCATTAATAATGAATAATATATCAAAATGGTATATAGTAATAAATAATAAATTATATAATAATAAATTAATAAGATAACATTAAAATGACACACCAAAAAATATTCCATCCACTGAAGTCCATCCTAAGAAAACTTTGTATTATGGAAGATCAAGATCGTTTAATCGCCATACCCACAGTAATATAGTGCGAGCGAGTGATAGATATGAAAGAAAGTATTGGTCGCGTAGCTCGCCGCCCGCTCGGTGCGTAAAATACCTAAATTTGCGAAACGCCGAAATGTAAGAGGGCTCTTAAAAAAAAATTACACTACATTCACATATAAATTGATCTCTTGCTTATGTAATTAATCCTTATAGGCAGTTAAACAGCACACCGCACTAGATATTCAGTGTGATGTAGTTACAATTAATCTAAAATACCGTACACAAGTAGTGTTATGTGATCACCGCAAGCAGATCTTTGTTCTTTTTGTCGTTTTTGTCGTTTATAGGTTTCGTCTGGCGCTCCATGTGCCGTAAGTAAAACAATTTGCTGCCAAGGTAAAAATAAAATGAAACTATTTACTTTTGCATAGATTTTATATAATTAAAAGACCCATACAATTCATAACTTCCACCACAAAAATAAAAAGCAACAGGATCAATAACACAATTCTTAAAAATCAATATTGATTGGTTATAACATATAACCACAAATCCCATATGTCTGTGGTCTTACTTCAGTACCATATGGTTTCAATTAGCACCTTTGTGTAAGGTGTACCTAATCGTCTAAGAATAAAAACCAAAGAGAATCGATTATTTTTGAATATACTCTGCATAATCTTTTTTATATATTTAATTATATATTAAATATACTAACAATTTAATATATAATAACAATTTTATTATATATTAAATTTATTTGGAATGTTATATAAAACTAGGCGGGGGTTATATATGGGAAACAATCAATATCCTATGAGGGTGAGAAGTCGAATTATTAAGTCGAATTAGCTAGAGACTAGAAACCATTAGTAACATCGTAATAAAAAAATGTAAAATCATCATTGCATAAACTTTAATCTCTTCTTTCTCTTTGGAAACCCCTCTTTGGTTACCCGAGCCCAATATGTATTTACTATCAAAACCAATAGCGTGTTAAATAGTTATATCAACATATTATCACCAATCTACCTAAAAAGCCTAATCATAACGGAAAACATTTCCATAAAAGAATTCCAAAAACATTTTTACAAAAAGGTTACAAAAAAATTTCATTGTTTTAAAAACTTCTACAATATATAAACAATTTTATCAAAAAAAAAATACAATTATTTTCACAGCTTGTTTTAATAATTAAAATTAATTAAAAAAATAAAGGATTGTCAACCGTCCACATTCCAATATATTAACATAACAATATAAACTTGTAATTATAGCAATGTAGAGAAGACTTATTAAGTGGCGAAGCTTGCGAAGTCACTTATTGATTTCACGATGTCTGTCTGTCTGTCCCACGATTATCTCAAGAACGGTTTCGAATTTTCAAATTCTGTTTTCAGCAATCGATCACTGATCACCCAGGCATCTGAACCTCCTATTTTGAATTTTTTTTCCGTTAGAAACCGCTACAAAGCTGATTGCTCGCCACTTTGTTATGCTGTTATCTTGCTAGGTTTATTATAGCTAAAACTGACTAGCTTACAGTTCTATTAACTGATTTTTATAGTCCCTAACTGAAGTGACAAAACAACTTACAGTCCACGTGATGGTAAGTGGCTACTGCGGCCCGTGGACTCCTGCAGCCAATTCATACAATGTCATATTTGAGTTTATCAGTTAGAACTTTATTCTTTGAAGCTTATTTAAGTTATTTGATATTGACTTACAATAGAAAAAAGTCAGAAAATGGACAAAGATGAAGCAGATACGGTAGAAGTTCGTGTAGCAAACGTCGGATCACGGAAACGCAGTTACAGGTGCAAAACGAGCTCTCAAGAAAAAATTAAATACTCTGCTCCTAGTGTTTCATTATATTTTCCTTGTTTCCTTTATATTGTGTCACAATAGCAAGATATTCCAATGTTGTAAAATAACACCTAATGATGTAAAAGCTGTTCGAGATGACCTTTTTAAAACACCTAACAAACTGCGACAGGATTCTATCACCGTCACAGTAGTTAAAAGAAGGAGACTGAGACAAACAGAAAGGAACAAAGAGAAAAAAGTGGCACGGCTCATGCATTTTCAACAAATCCTAGGTTAATTACAGTCTAAACTGGCGTACCTTATACACCTACCCTTTGACATTTCCATCATGTGAATATAAAAAATAAAATATATCTTAACAATCAACAACATTCTTATCATAACCCCAAAACCTTTTGATATAAACAAGAAACAAAGTTACTCTTAAAATTGGTAAAAACGAATATTTTAAGTAACAAAAATATTTAGGAGTTCAAATTAAAGATGCGCATAGGTTCCTCCCGCTACAACTAAAGTTTCTCCAGTCATGTAGCTGGCATCGTCCGAGACTAAAAATGCTACTGCACTAGCTATTTCTTCAGGTTTCCCCAATCTCTTCATTGGTACTATAGACAAACTCTTTTCCTTTGCAGCCTCGGATGATGTTATCTGTAAATATGTATAATACTATAATACTTCAACGTTTAATATTTAATGTCTGTATTTTTAAATGACCCGACAGATCAAGTATTGATTTCTTACGCGAACCGGGTTAATTCGGTCAATAATTTAATCGTTATATGTGACTCGCTTCCCGCATTCGTTCGGTTCGGGTGATTTTTCGCAATCTGAAATCATTGGATCGAACTCAAGCAAATGCTTTATTTTTTACAGATTGTATTTTTATAGAATAGTACAATGAGCTTATAAACTGCGTTAGGAATAAAATTTAGTAGAGTCAACTGGGGCAAGTGTGACATAAATTAATTAAAACGAAAATGAACATTTAAATACTTCTACTCTGTAAGGGTTTAACATAGATAATTCCGTTTCAAAACATCAATTATTAAGTGGTTCTTTGTTTGATTAAACATTTTAATATCTATAAGTAGCATTTTGTGATTTGAGGCAGTTAAAACTAATTAAGGTGGAAGACTGTCACACTTACTCCATCAATGGGGCAAGTGTGACAGTACGCTTCTTTTTGTAGTTACTTTATTATTATCTGTAATTTTCGAGAAAATTGATGAGATGATACTAATGTTAATATATTTTATGAACTATTAGAACGATTTGAACGTCCATTTTTATGTAACAATGGATTATTCCCCGTTTGGGGTAAGTGTGACAGTTTTTGACCGATATAGTGATGTGCCTATTAAATGGATTTATGTATCACTTGCCCTAAATGTTTTGAAAGAGTAATAAAAACAATGCTAAGTGAAAAATAATTTTAAACCAGAAACCTTAACAATCAATAATAAAATAATATAATCTTTGATATGTACTTGTATTATACTATTTCTGTTGTATAAAAACATTATTAATAAATATATTATTTACTAAAAAGATTTTTTAAATATCGATCGCAGCTTCAATATTGCTTCTGTATGGATATCAGGTTGTATCGTAAGAATGTGCGTTGATTTTTCCTTTTTGCTTCTAAAATTTTTTTCTCGACAGAATTGTTTACTTGAACACTTCCAGAATTGCTGTCACTGATAATGTCTACTATATCAGAGCCTAAATGCGTACTCCAAACCAAAACCATACCGTTCCATGGTGTGGAATATTGCAGCCATATTTTTTTCCAAGTCTGAGTTTAACGCTGTTGACCTACCATGAGTGTTCGATTTCACACCTCGATCACCATTTACGTGTGCGATTATGGTTGTTCTAGGGACACCGTAAACCTTGACTGCCTTAAACGGTGTCATATGTTGCTCCCGTACAGTTTTGATAGCCTCCAGCAGAATTTCTCGAGAGTATTTATCAGATTTTTTTTATATAGTTTCTTACCATCTAAATCAATCAAAATAAACATAAATGATGCTTTTTCTATAATTAGTTTTAGGCTAAAAGCATACCCCATGAACTGATATGTTCACCCATTTGATCCCCCCCCCCCCCTCCATATCTAAAAACCATCAGTTTTTTATTTGTATTATATATATATGCATTTTAAATTTAATTAAAATCAGATAATTCTACAAAACATACCTCACTGTACATACAAAACCGTATCACCGTACGTATAAAAACATATATACATACAAACACAAGAACAAACTAACATACAAACAAATATTCGTAAAATCTGACTCTGAGATCCCACACGCTTCGCTCGCTTGTTTATTAAGTATAAATATAAAAGCAAATACTTAAATATAAATACATAGAAGAACACAGGTAAATAGCACCCTCGTTTTTTAAAAGTCAGTTAAAAAAATAGGCTGTCCCATCACTAGTTATGATATTCTCATACAAGATGACCGGGGTAAGCGTGACACTGTAACACTTACCCCAATGTTAGGTATTAGGTGACCAAGTATAACTGTATCCGTATTTCAAGGAATAGTCAATTTTAGGTCTCAGAAACATATTACACTATAAGTATCAATATTATTCTTTATCACTCACCGTGTATCTTATTTAAAATAACTGAAAGACGTATCGAAAATCTTAAAAACTTCGGCTCTTAAAAATGCGCGGGCTTTCGCTAGTTGAGTAGTTTTAAAAAAATGATCTCTGTCAATAAAATAGTTTAAGTTATATACATAACTGTCGGTATAGTCAATAGCATAAAAGTTTCTGCGTAGTTCAATAGATGGCATTTAACCAAAAACCGCATTTATGCCGCATAATTTGCATTTGTCACACTTGCCCCACTGTCACACTTGCCCCAGTCTACCTTACAGGCTGGCCAAATAAGTGGTATACAACAAAAGGAGACGATCTATTTCAGGCCAAGTCTATATACATTATATCGCAAAAAAGCGAAAAATTCATAGATTTTACAAAAAATAAAATAAGAGAATTAATTAAACTAAATAACTTGTTAGAAATAAAAATGCAACCCAACTTTTTATGGTTTTACAAGAATTAATGAAACTAAACAACTTGCTAAAAATACAAAATACAACCCAACTTTTTGATGGTTTTAAAAGATAGCGCCCTTTCCGTCATAAAAAAGACGCCGTTATTTGTCAAATATCATTTCTTACACGACGTCGACGACTTCTTATAGTGACGAGTCATAAAATAATGTAGGTAACGTGTAATTTTAATTTATTCCGAGCCTGGTCGTATAGTTGTAAACTCGTGAATGCGTTTATTGTGTTTCTTGCGGATTTCTTTGGCGATTTGTTTTTTTTATTTGGACTATGGATCAGTTACAACTTGTTTGAATAAAACAAAAGCCGATGACTTCATGATTTGCGTGCGATTTTGATATTGTTGATATCGGACATCTGTAGAATTACATTTTGAATAAGCAGGTACTTATTTTTATGTACAGCAGAAAAATGCTTCCTTAGTTTTTGCATTTGAAAGCATTTGAAAAACATGCTTCTATCTGTAATCTGTTAATAATCATTTGATTTCTACATAAGTTCATAGTGCCTACAAAATCTTAATATGATTTAATTATCTTTCAAGTTTCACGTTAAAACATGTTGCACTGTTTAAAATGTGCTTCTGCAATAGTAGAAAATTAGCAATATTACATTGCTGGAGATATGAGTCCAGAAATCATTACCATTCTTGAAAATCTAGGTCAAAAATCAAAAGTTGCCAAGAACACATTAAAAAAACAGATTACTTGGCAATATCTAGTCCAAAGAAAATGAGTTTACTTAAATATGATTGTTTTGTTTTAGATCATCGTTCTGTAATAAAAAACTAGATACATCCCAATCAAAAGTTTTGACGTAATTCTAGTGGAAATAAATATACATTAATGTAAATTCAACCTTAAATGCATTGCCTAAAGTTATATTCACAAAGCTACGTACAAATTAAAAGCACACCCAAATGTTCGAGTGATCGCTCATACGGTAAGGACATTTTTTGGCACTGATTGTGTGGAGACACCAGAGGCAAGTGTGACATAAATTAATTAAAACTAAAATGAACATTTAAATACTTCTACTCTGTAAGGATTTAACATAGATAATTCCGATCCAAAACATCAATTATTAAGTCATTGTTTGTTTGATTAAACATTTTAGTATCTTTAAGTAGCATTTTGTAATTTGAGGTAATTAAAACTTATTAAGGTGGAAGACTGTCACACTTATCCATCAATGAGGCAAGTGTGACAGTACACTTCTTTTTGTAGTTACTTTTTTTTTTTTTACTTATTATAAGCCAGTGCTTGACCACAATCCCACCTGGTGGTAAGTGGTGATGCAGCCTTAGATGGTAAATCGCACTGTCTTATCTTAACAAAAGCCTATTCACTCTTGCCTTGAAGACGCCTAGATTGTATTCGGACGGAAAGATAGACGCCGGCAAATTATTCCACTCCTTTGCTGTACGCATTACAAAAGACGAAGCAAACCGTTTGGTTCTAATGCGTGGGATATCGACAACAAAGGGATGCAGACCCGCCGACCATCTGGTTGTCCGATGGTGGAAAGGAGAGGGAGGAATTAAGGCGTGTAATTCCTGCGCACACTCACCGAAATGCATCCTATAGAATACCGAGAGACTGGCTACTCTGCGCCTGTGCTCAAGGCTGACAAGATTGGTTTCAACCAAATCAAGGTCACTGAGCCTCTTAGCACGTCTCTCCACTGAGTCCAATGCTGCCAGGTGGCATTTTGCAGCACCAGCCCATATGTGACAGCAGTACTCCATGCACGACCGGACTTGCGCTTTATATAAGGTAAGAAGCTGCCCCGGCGTGAAGTACCGCCGCACCCTTGCAAGGACACCAAGTTTCCTTGCGGCTGCTTTGGCTCTGGACTCAATGAACCGCCCATAGTTTAGGTTCGGAGAAAATTCAATCCCTAACAACTGAAGGCGGTCAGTGTACTCCAAGGATACATTCCGGAAAGTAGGAGCCAAGGTGAGCGGGCTCCTTTTAGCGGTAAAAAGACACGCTTGTGTTTTGGAGGCGTTAAATCTCACGAGATTGGCATCGCCCCATTCGGAGACTGCCTGTAGTGTGAGACTCACACGCTCAACCATAGCCTCTCTTTCTGATTGGATTTGATCCCGACTGGCCCGGATGCTTGGTTGGTATCTCTCCACAACTGTGCTGTCATCTGCATACCCATAGACACCAGGAATGAGCAAATCATTTATATGCAGCAGGAAGAGAGTTGTGGAGAGAACGGACCCCTGAGGAACACCGGCGTTAGTCGCCACAGTATTGGATGAGCAGCCATCAACGACGACCCGGAGAGACCGTGTCGTGAAGCGACAATTAAAAGAGAAGGAAAACCTAACCTACGATCAGCAAAACAACCAAATAGACCAAGACAATAATATATTTAAGTTTTTAAAAGAGTATTTACAATTTTATAAAAAAAATTAAATATGAAGATGATGGATGATGTGATTTACAAATTATATTTAAAAAAAAGGTAATAAAAAAAGATTTATGTCGTAGCTGAGTCCGAAGATCCCAAGCGTGCTCTCAGCGCCTGGTACGAGCACGCACGGCGTAGGTGGGTAGGCGTGGGCGTCTCTAGGCGACGACCTCAGGTGAATGCGGCGATTGCAGGATCGGCGACTTCAGCCCAGACAGGAGCTTGCAGGATCCTCAGCGACTTCAGACAGCGCAGTGGCCTGCAGGATCCGGTGACTGCAGGCGGGACAGAGGTTTGTAGGTTCCGGTGATTTCGGGCGGAACAGAGGTTTGTAGGTTCCGGCGACTCCAGGTAGAGTAGAGACTTGTGGGATCTCGGCGACTTCAGGCAGAGCAACGTTTTGTAGGATCCGGCGACTTCAGGCAGAGCAACGGATCGTAGAGTCCAGTGGCTTCAGGCAGGATAGAGGCTTGCAGGATCCCGGGGCTGAGCGGCCCCGGGATAAGGCCTTTAGAAGATGCTTCCGATACGAGAACTGAAGCAAGACTGAATTTCTTCACCGATTGTTCGGCTTTTATATCTTTCTAGAGAGAACGGAAAAATTATTTAAATTAAACGCAAATTTTTTGTAAATGGTCAAGAGGAAAAAGTATTTATGTGGAATTATCGAAATAGAAACTACAGACCGGTAACAAATTTGAATATAATTTCCATGGAGACCAAATAAACATCAGTAACAGAACATGTCAAATTTTAGTTTTAGGCTTGTTATAAGAAAATGGAAAGATTTAAGTGGAAAAGGAGATATTATTGAAATAGGAAAAAAGGTAGCGCAACTACCCACACAAAGCCCGAAATTGTAGAGTTACGGAAAACTAACTAAAAGATCGAAAAAAGGTAGACTTCATTGACACCAATTTAAAAGTGCTGATAATGTGGAAATACGAAGTAGAAATGATTTGTGATTGTGTTCTTATGGTTTGAAATCGTTACAGGATCCTATGGAAATAAAGGTGATGTAAAATATCCCGATTTGAAGTGAATGCAGAGAATTGAAACAGAATGGAAAAATGGATTTAAATTAATGTAAAATGATAAGTAAGTAGCATAACACTACATTTTCCCCCCGACCCTGGAAAATTTTTGACTCAGCAAAAATTTTGATATATACATTCTAAAATAAACCATAAAAACACAGCTTTGCAGAAACAGACATCACCAGTCAAAATCAGATATATTATCTCTTACATTCATCATCTGCATTCAGGTAAGGGTGGAGTTCACATTCAATGACTACCACTCTAAAAGTGTGTTTTCAAAACGACATTAAGGCTTATTTAAGTAGTAGTCAACCGCTCCTGTGTGGAAAAAAAAATTAGTCGAAGAAACACCACTCTTAGAAGTGTGTTTTCGAAAGGACATTCAGGCTTATTTAAGGAGTTGTCAACCGCTCCTAAGTGAAGATAAAAAATCAAGAGAGTAGTCAGCTGCTCCCAAGTGAAGATAAAGGTGAAGAAAATTAAGGGAGTAGTGAGCCGCTCCCAAGTGAAGATAAAGATAAAGCAAATTAAGGGAGTAGTCAGTTGCTCCCAAGTGAAGGTTTATACATATATACAAATAAACAGTTATATTTATACATATATACACATTAACAGTTAATAAATGTATAGAAATAATAAGGTGAAAGTGGTGATATTTATACATATATACAAATGAACAGTTAATAAATGTTTAGAAAAGTTATGGTTTGTTTCGCTTCAGCTTTCAAAAACAATTTTATATAAAGTGCAAAGTGTAAAGTTAAGTTTAAGAAATAAAAATATTATTAAAAATCGTACCTCTAAGTTATCTAGAATAAAAAATATTATAGTGATGAATGTAACTTAGAGTGATGAATGTAAATGAAGTGTTATTTGTAGGCCTAAATATAATCCAAATAAGTTGAAAAACTAGAAGAAGTTTTGTTTTAGAATTTTGAAGGTATGAAAAGGATGTGTAAATGAATGATGAATAGTAAGTTAAGAACAAAAGGGAAAGCAATTAAATCAAAAGGAACTAGACAAGGCGCAGTAAAGGTGAAGAATTAAGAGAGAAAGAGGACTTTTACGTTGGGCGCCAAACTGTCGTGAAGCGACAATTAAAAGAGAAGGAAAACCTAACCTACGATCAGCAAAACAACCAAATAGACCAAGACAATAATATATTTAAGTTTTTAAAAGAGTATTTACAATTTTATAAAAAAAAATGAAATATGAAGATGATGGATGATGTGATTTACAAATTATATTTAAAAAAAAGGTAATAAAAAAAGATTTATGTCGTAGCTGAGTCCGAAGATCCCAAGCGTGCTCTCAGCGCCTGGAACGAGCACGCACGGCGTAGGTGGGTAGGCGTGGGCGTCTCTAGGCGACGACCTCAGGTGAATGCGGCGATTGCAGGATCGGCGACTTCAGCCCAGACAGGAGCTTGCAGGATCCTCAGCGACTTCAGACAGCGCAGTGGCCTGCAGGATCCGGTGACTGCAGGCGGGACAGAGGTTTGTAGGTTCCGGTGATTTCGGGCGGAACAGAGGTTTGTAGGTTCCGGCGACTCCAGGTAGAGTAGAGACTTGTGGGATCTCGGCGACTTCAGGCAGAGCAACGTTTTGTAGGATCCGGCGACTTCAGGCAGAGCAACGGATCGTAGAGTCCAGTGGCTTCAGGCAGGATAGAGGCTTGCAGGATCCCGGGGCTGAGCGGCCCCGGGATAAGGCCTTTAGAAGATGCTTCCGATACGAGAACTGAAGCAAGACTGAATTTCTTCACCGATTGTTCGGCTTTTATATCTTTCTAGAGAGAACGGAAAAATTATTTAAATTAAACGCAAATTTTTTGTAAATGGTCAAGAGGAAAAAGTATTTATGTGGAATTATCGAAATAGAAACTACAGACCGGTAACAAATTTGAATATAATTTCCATGGAGACCAAATAAACATCAGTAACAGAACATGTCAAATTTTAGTTTTAGGCTTGTTATAAGAAAATGGAAAGATTTAAGTGGAAAAGGAGATATTATTGAAATAGGAAAAAAGGTAGCGCAACTACCCACACAAACCCCGAAATTGTAGAGTTACGGAAAACTAACTAAAAGATCGAAAAAAGGTAGACTTCATTGACACCAATTTAAAAGTGCTGATAATGTGGAAATACGAAGTAGAAATGATTTGTGATTGTGTTCTTATGGTTTGAAATCGTTACAGGATCCTATGGAAATAAAGGTGATGTAAAATATCCCGATTTGAAGTGAATGCAGAGAATTGAAACAGAATGGAAAAATGGATTTAAATTAATGTAAAATGATAAGTAAGTAGCATAACACTACAACCGTTCACTCAGAAAGTCCTTCACCCAGACAATTAGGCCAGGGGATAAGCCGTACGCTGAAAGCTTGCCTAATAGACTAGCGTGCCAAACCCTGTCAAAAGCCTTCGAAACATCGAGGGAAACAGCAAGTGCTTCACCACTGTTCTCGAGGGCTTCGCCCTATATGTGAGTGGCATACGCTAGAAGGTCCCCAGTTGATCGATTTCGGCGAAACCCGTACTGGCGATCACTGAGGAGATCATTTTGCTCTAGGTATGCCATAAGGTGGGCGTTCAATATACGCTCCATAATCTTGCAGAGTATGGAGGTAATTGAAATTGGCCGATAGTTGGCAGGGTCGGTACGGCTACCTTTTTTAGGCACAGGTTGCACATTGGCCAGCTTCCAAGATTTAGGCACTATTCCAGTCCTGAATGAGAGGCGGAACAAGCGTGTCAACACAGGAGACAACTCAGGTGCACAGACCTTTAGAACTATAGCTGGTATACCATCAGGTCCACTAGCTTTGTTCACGTCTAGACTTCGCAAGGTTTTAAGAACCTCCTTGTTGGTGATACGGACCTCAGTCATAGAGGTACCGCAGTGAGGTAATTGAGATGGCACGCTGTTGCTACTGTCCAGACGCGAATTGCAAGCAAAAAGAGAAGCAAATAAGTCCGCTTTCTCCTTAGACGCATGTACTAGTGAGCCATCTGGTTTTACCAGAGGAGGCAGTGTAGACCGACAGAAGTTTGTCTCGACCGCTTTGGCGAGAGACCAAAAAGCTCTACTGCCAGATGGTTTGACAGAGAGCTTTGTGCCGATGCGTTTAATGCGGTCGAAACTAGCTTGGCGTAATGTCTTTTTGCACGACTTGGCGGCTTGGTTAAAGGCTCTCTTCTTAAGGCTAACATCCGGAGCTTTACGGGCTCGAGCATCGACCCAGGATAAGTACGCCATGTGCTTGTGCTTTTCAGCACGAGCGCACTCGGCGTTAAACCAAGGGCGAGCTTTACCACCAATGGGCACGTCAGCAAAGGGGATGAAATACTCCATCGCTTGACGTATCACATTTGTTATGGCATCCGCGCAGCTCGATGGGTCTTCAGAGGAGAAGCAGACCTGCCGCCAAGGATAAGATGCAAAGAAATGCCGCATCTCATCCCAATCTGCTGACTTGTATCGCCACATTCGTCGCACTCCGTGGAAATCGTAGTTAGGTGGGGAATATAACGACACAGATTTCACCAGACAGTGGTCAGAAGTTCCCAAGGGTGAGGTTACCTGAACATCGTACCTGTCTGCATCGGTCGTCAGCAGAAGGTCGAGGCAGTTGGCTGTGTGCCCATCCACATCAGGTACCCTAGTCGCTTGTTGCACCAGTTGGGAGAGCCCCAGCGACAAGGCAAAATTCCACGCCTCTCTCCCAGCGTGGTCGGTCTTCTGGTATGGGAACAGCCAGTCCTGATGACAGGCATTAAAGTCCCCCAGAAAAACCAACTGTGCATTAGGGTACCGATTTAGAGCCACATCAGAGGCCTCACTGAGGTGTTCAAACAGCCTAGTTGTCTCCTGGTCACCGCTGTGCGATCGGTAGACACAAGAATAAATAATTTTATCCATTAGATTTATTATTATCTGTAGTTTTCGAAAAAATTGATGAGATGATACTAATATCAATATATTTTATGATCTGTTAGAACGATTTGGAAGTCTATTTTTGTGTAATAATGGATATTTCCACGCATGGGTTGAATGTGACAGTTTTTAATCGATATAATGCCGTACCTTTAAATGGATTTATGTCACACTTACCCTGGATGTTTTAAAAGTGTAATAAAAATAACGCTAAGTGAAAAATAACTTTAAATCCGCTGGGCTGCAAAATATGGGAAGAGTGAGGCGGTAGTTCTAGAAGGGTAATATTGTTTTACTTACTTACTTACTTATCTTCACGCACAATCCCTGACGGGGTAGCCAGAGAGAACAAATCGCCAAGTGTCACGATCCTTACATACCTCTTTCGCTTCTTTCAGATTCATTAACTTCTTCATACATGCACGTCTAGGTATCCGAGTACTCTTGACCCTCACCTCTTCGAGCAATTTGCTCACATGGCCTTCGAAAGTTAGTCTCAGTCAACCTCGACACCTTATAATATTAACTTTCGCGCTATATATTTTCTTTACCATTCGGTCTTCACTCATTCGCTCAACGTGCCCAAACCATCGAAGCACGCCCTTATCAATTTTTGTGATAAGGTCATCTTTCAAACCTGCCATATTGCGAATCTCTTCGTTTCGCTTTCGGTCGGCCATGGTAACGCCGCATATTTTACGAAGAGATCGCATCTCCACTGCATTCAACTTGCTTTTATGCTTCTTCTGGCATACCCAGGTTTCGCTGCCATATAACAAAGTCGGTACCAACACTGCGTTATGTATTGCAAGGCGTGCACTCTTCACTACGCCTTGCCTTTTGACTAACGCAGTCAGGGCACCATTGACTTTGTTTCCGGCAGCGACACGCCTGTCCACATCTAAATCACATCTTCCATCCCGGCTAAAAGCACTCCCCAAGTATACAATTTCATTTACCTGTTCTAGACATTCCTGATTTACCCATATTTCACACTTCGTTCTCTCTTCGTCCCTTTCAAATACCAGAACCTTAGTTTTATTAGCATTCAAACGGAGACCTTTAATTTCACATTCCTCTTTCATACATATTTTTCCTATAAAACATACACGTGACTAATGCCTGCAGTTCTGCCTCTGATGGTGCAATAAGCACTGCATCATCAGCATACAGCAGACAATTTACTTTTATGTCACCCAATTTCACACCCAAACAGCTATCTTTCAGCTTCTGTAAACAGCTGTCGAGATACAGTATGAACAGCCAGGAAGACATGACACAACCCTGTTTCACGCCCGTTTGGACGCTAAACATGGGCGACAGGTCATGCCCTACCCGCACACAGGCTTTACAGTCACAGTAAAGTGACTGCACAGCCCTTAGCAATCGACCATCCTCACCATACCCCGGCAACAGTTCCCACATTCTCTTCCTTACAACCTTATCAAATGCTTTCTCAAGATCCACAAAAGCACAGAAAATCTTCTGGTTAGCAGCCAGAAGCTTTTCCGTGATCATGCGTAGAGAAAAAATTTGATCCGTGCATCCTCTTCCAGGTCTAAATCCGCATTGTGCCTCTCATAGAAATCTTTCTGATTTCTCTTGCATCCTACGTGTCAAAACCTTCGAGTAAACCTTTCTTGCTAAACTGGTCAAGCTGATCGCCCGATAGCACCCACAGTCAAAATGTGAACCTTTACCTTTATATAAAGGTACAATGACTGCGGATCGCCAATCATCCGGGACATCCCCCGTCTGCCAGCACAAATTGCACAGCAGATGAAAGCTGTCCCAGACGTGAGGCCCACCTTACTTGACCATTTCAGCAGTAACTCTGTCTAGTCCCGTAGCCTTACCACATTTCAAACTTCGAATCGCACATTCAATCTCTTTCATACTGATGACCTCAGTGTCATCGAGGTCCGGGTCTGGCGTACCAGTCACGGCGTCACCCCCGGATCCCTCACTAAGATCATCACACGCATACATTTCTCTATAAAATTCGCTCCATCGCTGCATGACGTCCGATTTTTCTGAGAGGACGTCATTGGTTCTCGAAAGCACTTTGTTCATTCTTAAGGCCGTCGCACCACTTCGGGTCCTTCCAACCTCTTTCCAGAAGAGTTTGGAGTTCTCCTTAAAGTTGTGCGACAACCTTTCGTCCGCTTCCATTCTACACCTTTCACGCACTTCCTCAATCAATGCTTTCGTGTGAACTTTCTGCAGCTTATATCTTTCTTTCTACTTCTCTCATATCCTTATCATTACTAGAGGCCAAGTAGTCTAACCATTCTTTCTTCTTCTTCTTTACAGCTTCTTTCACTTCATCATTCCACCATGCATCTCTTCTTTTACTACTGCCTCTTTTAATCGTTCCACACACTTCTTCCGCTGCACTTACCATTCCATCCCTAAGGTTCTGCCATGTTCTTTCCACACATTCTTTTCTGCCATCGATGGTGTCAAGCTTTTCGGCTACCCTCGCATGATATTTTTTTTTATAGGATAAGGGTGAAAACGAGCACACAGTCCACCTGATGGTAAGTGGTTGCTGCGGCCCATAGACATCTACATCTATCCTCTGTTACAGATCAAAATGCAGATGCGTTTTCACCCGGATGGAATGCCTCAATTTGTCCCTAGTATCCGCTTCCTGAAGCTTCCAGCTTCGGATGCGACAGACCGACTGTGGTTCTGTTACTGCCATCCGGTAGCGCCAACCCGCGAACAGACCCCTAAATCTAGTAATCACTAGATAGTGATCCGTTCCCAGGTCAGCACCCCTGAACACTCGCGTATCCATCACCTGTTTTCGCAGTCGGTCATCCACCAGGAACAAATCGATCATACTTCTCTCATTCTTTCTTTCTCTAGTATACATATGGATTTTTTTGTGATTAAACATAGTGTTTGTCACAAGAAGACCCTTTCCTTGCATACAGCCAGTATAAGCTTGCCAGCATCATTAACCCTTTTATCGCCAAACTTTCCAAGCACCAACTCGTACCCTGGTCGAGCGGTACCAACCCATCCATTCAAATCACCACATACAACAATTCTTTCGTTTCCCCTAACCAAATCTAGAACTTCTCTTACATTCTCCCAAAACTCCTCCAGCTCAGCCCTGGGCGAAGAAGCTAGCGGCGCATAAACAGCCAAAAGGAATAACTTCGTCAGTCCCAATTTAAAGCGAACCCAGAGAAGTCTTGAGTTCACAACCTTATATTCAGTCATAACATCGACCAACCGAGACGACAGCAGCACCCCCACTCCCTGGCAGGCGCTATCGCTCTCCGGGACTCCGGACCATAGAGCTAACGCCCCGCCAGGGAGCTCTTCAGTACCACTGCCCTTCCGCTTGGTCTCCGACATACACACGACATCTAATTCTCTTTCTTTCATTATTTCGATCAACTCATTCGTCTTATCTTTCATGCCTCCTCTAACATTCCACGTGCAAACTCTGCACTCTGTCCTCCACCTTCCACCATGTCGGGCTGTGCGTGACGGGTGGCGGTCCCCATCGCCGCTTTGCGCGCTGCATTCCACACCAACGGGGACGAGCTGGTGTGCGTCGCCTTGGGGGGACGCCCTAACCCTCGTTGGCATGGGTGCGCAGCTGTGTAGAATTGCAGCCCTGAAAAGGGCTGGCAGGGGTCGCGACGAGCACGCTTCTACAATGACCCCCTAAATTGTTTTCGTTAGCCTTTATAATAACATTTAAGTCAAAGTGTGTTGAATGACCATCATATATCACAAGTTGTGTGTGATTTACATATTTCCGGAAACAGTACATTTGAAAAGTAACTTTCGAAGACTGAAGGTTCCATCCAACCCTTCAGCGTAACGGCAAATGCCGAATTAATTGAATTATCATCTGGTAACCATGTATTCCAAAGATACGTTCTTTTAAAAATTATTAATGGAGGAACTTTCTGGCCCCAGGCATTGCATGCGAACAATACAGTTGTATTGTCGCGGCCTGGTGAGCTAGTGGTTCTTGTGACTTGAAAACCTTTTAGATCGATTATTTTCAACTTTCCTGAGTCTTTACAGAAACTTGTTTCATCAAGATTCCATATTTGGTCACCTTCAAATCGTTGCTTTTGTATGACTGTCGCAAGTAAATCTTAGAACTCGTTGGTAATAAAGGGGTCGGCAACCTTTCTCCTTGCGATTTCGACAGCTTGAGGTTTTTTAATTGAAGTTTGTTCCTTCTTTTTTAAATCTCTTATCCACTCGTCTCCCGGAATCCCATCTTTGAAGGCAGTATCGATTTCATTGCGACGAACATATTAGCCAACTAAAGCTCTTACTTCTCGCTGAGTTAAACCAAAACCATACCGTTCCATGGTATGAACATTACAGCCATATTTTTTTCCAAGAACGCTGTTGGCCTACCATAAGTGTTTGATTTCACATCTCTATCACCATTTACATGTGCGGTTATGGCTGTTCTAGGGACACCGTAAACCATGGCTGCCTTAAACGGTGTCATATGTAGCTCCTGTACAGCTTTGATAGCCTCCAGCAGTTTCTCGAGAGTATTTATCAAATGTTTTTCTTATATAGTTTAGATAACAGGACGGATATCAGGTCTCCGTCGACGCGCCTCTTGGCTCCTCGGACCATTGTCTTGTCCGCAATGTGGTGCCACTCACGCTAACACCGCGGTTGCATTCTGTAGATTACCCGCCGTGTTTGGCACTATAGGTCGGCCAATTGAGATGGATGCATCTTTGCATTCTACCCTTGGGTTTGCTTCTCGTTGGACAATCCCAATGTTGTTGATAATTCTGTCGCTGATGTGGTACTTCAGGGTATGAAACTTTTATTCCTTCTTCTGTGGTGCCCATCGGAGACGCAGATCCCAGCTATGGTTTAGTTGCTTCTGTATAATAGCATCATGCTATAAGCAGGAGTGCTACCGGGCCTGGGCTGTCGCATCAATGTCCCGAAATTTAAACACCAGCGTCCTTAAAAAGAAGTATAATTTTAACCAAGCTTTCTCCTTGCTGTTTATGGAGCTCCAAAACAAAATGATTGTATTGACAAGATAAGTATAGATATTTAACTTTTGTAAAAAAAAAGCGCATCAAGAAACAAGTACAACTATCTTGTCTTCCTCCAACATCGATTTCTGCTCATCAACACCTGTGTCGAGTATACTATCAAGTTCAGACATGGCTAGGTAATCAACTGAACTCTGAAGACTTGGGTTGGAAATTAACAGATAATTCTTTGGAACTGAGTCGAACTATACTCTTAAACTGAACTAGATTTAGTCGCCCCCAATCCGAGACTTTGTTCAGCAAAGACTCGACTTCAGACACAAGACGTTTTCCCGAGAAATATTGGCACGGCCGGTGTATAGAGCATCACCAGTGCTGTCATCCGCATAGCAATAATGAATGTTACCAGTTAGCAACATATCATTAATATGCAGAAGAAACAGCGTTAGTGATAGCACACAGCCTTGTGGAACACCAGCGTTAATAGGCTTGTAGTCGGAGCATGCACCGTCTACAACGACCTTGATGCTCCAATCTGCAAGGAAGCTGGTGATCCAATTGCACAATTTCTCGGGAAGCTCATAAGAAGGTAGCTTCGAAAGAAGCGCTTTGTGCCAAACCCGATCGAAGGCCTTCGCAATGTCCAAACTAACGGCCAATGCCTCCCCCTTGGACTCTACTGCCTCCGCCCATCTATTGGTCAGGTAGACCAGAAGATCACCAGCTGATCGACGAAAACCGTATTGGCGGTCACTAATCAGCTGGTGATCCTTAAGGTACCGCATCAACTGGCAGTTAATAATGGATTCCATTATTTTGGAGAACAAGGAGGTGATGGCGATAGGACTATAGTTGAAAGGGTTTGAGCGGTCGCCTTTTTTAGGGATCGGGTGGACAAAAGCTGTCTTCCATGAATTTGGGACTACGCCTTGGGAGTAGGAGTACCGGAATAGACGCGTTAGGACCGGTGCCAACTCCGGAGCACACATCCTCAGCACAATTGGGGGGATTCCGTCAGGCCCACTCGACTTCTGGATGTCCAGGGATAGGAGTGCTTTGCGAACCAAGCACTGTGAGAACCGCACATCCGGCATGGAGCACTCACACCGCGGGATGGTAGGCGGTGTTTTCCCCCCGTCATCAAGAGTTGAGTTGGACGCAAAAAAGGGAGCCTAAAAGGTCGGCTTTGTCTTTAGCGGCTTGGGCCAGTGAGTCGTCATCCCTGTGCAGAGATGGTAGTGATGGCTTACAGAAATTCCCTTTGACAGCCTTGGCGAGAGACCAGAATGCACGGGTTCCCGAAGGAAGGCGAACTAGTTTCTCGCCAATTCTGACTTGCCTGATTTCTTATGATTCTGATTTGCCTTGGCAATAACTCTTTTGGAGGACCTGGAGGCGAAGTTGTTGGAGAAGAAGCCTGTTGGTCTAGTGGTTAGTGACCCTGACTGCTATGCCGGAGGTCGTGGGTTCGATTCCCACCCAGGACAAATGTTTGTGTGATGAGCACGATCAATTTGTTCTGTGTCTGGGTGTAATTTATCTATAATATTTATGTATTTAGAAATATATAAGTATGTTTATCAGTTGTCTAGTACCCATAACACAAGCTCTGCTTAGCTTGGGACTAGATGGCGTTGTGTGATAGCTGTGGAATATTATTATATTATTATATTATACTTCTTTTAAAGTGTGCTGGTGTTTACATCCCGAGTCGCCGAAGCCACAGCCCAGGCTTGATAACACTCCTGCTTACTGCGTAATGCAGTCTTACAGAAGCGACCAAACCAAGGCTGAGATCTGCCTCCGATGGGTACCACAGATGATGGAATAAATAGTTCCATTCTCTGTAGCACCACATCAGTGACAGAGTCAGCAACAGCGCTGGGATCATCCGGCGAGAAGCAAAACCGCCCCCATGGGTAAGATGCAAAGAAAGACCGCATTCCGTTCCAATCCGCCGACCTGTAATGCCAAACACGGTGGCAACCTGCAGAACGCAACCGCGAGGGAAGCGTGAGTGGCACCACATTCCGGAGTGTGGTGCCACTCACGCTTATTCAGACAATAGTCCGAAGAGCCGAAAGGGGCAACGACGGAAACCAGATATCCGTCCGGATGAAAGGTCAGCAGAAGGTCCAACAGGGAAGATGTATGATCCTCCACATCTGAAATCCGCGTAGGCGAAGTAACCAGTTGGGTCAGACCATATGCCAAGGCAAAGTCATAAACAGATCACCCTGCATGATCGGTTAAACGTGAACCGAGCCATTCGGCGTGGTAGGCGTTAAAATCGCCAAGGATCATGATCTCTGCGGATGAGACCTATGCTTTTTAATTTGGTTAGCATAAAACTAGTGAACTTAGGACGGTGTTCATGGTCTGAAGGTTATATGGGAACAGACTTAGGTCTTGTTTCAGAATAGTTTGTGAGAGGTCCTCTTATAGTATGAGAGCTGGCGACGAATTTTGGGAAGGTCCTTTGGGCAAGTTGAAATTGTGATAAAATATAATTTCGTCAATTGGCGAATCCAGTCCTGCGAGTCTGGCTGACCGTTTGCGGTTATTTTGTTACTGCGCAGTATACAACATTTGCAAAAAAAAATTCCAAAAAAATGTTTTTTTTGGCAACTTGATTTCTTTTTTATCATTTAATTTAGTTTTTATATAATTCAAAAACAATAATCCCAGACGTTTTTGTCGGTTATAAAGTATTACCAGACCTCTCCAAAGATATTTTTTTTTAATTCCCAAAAAATATACTTTTGGCAATCTCAAATTTTAATCACGTATTTATTGAGTAATTTTTAATAACACCTGCATATCGCCAGACGAATTTAGCGGTTGTAAACAATTCCCAGACGTGAATAAAATTTACCAACTATGTTTTGATAATTACCGCCCCGTGTTCAAATAAAAGGACAATGTGTATAAAGTGCTTACCGCCCAGAGATGAAGGTGGAAAAAATAACAAGTTGCAAATTCTCTACAGCCGTAACTTTTTTCTGGGTAATAGATGACTTTCGAACTACCTAAATGTAGTTATATATGAGTTATATTATTGTAGTTTCATTAAAATAGATTCGGTAGTTTTTGCGTGGAAGAGTAACAAACATCCATACATCCATACATTCTCACAAACTTTCACATTTATAATATTAGTAGGATTCAAGTCAATAATTTCTTATTGATTACTATTAAAACTGAAAAAATCAGACACTAGGCCATGGTCAATAATTTTTTTTTATAATTGTCATTATTTCAATAATTGATCATTGGGCTAACCAAGAAATGGCTCCATTTATCGGAGATAAATTAATTAACTTAAGTTATGATAAATGTTACTCCTACAAAGTTGAAAACAATCTTGTAATTATGGAAAACAATAATGACTTATCATTACCCAAAACAAGAATTTAGTCTTAAAATCTTCAAAAAATAATTTCTTAATAACCAATCATAGCGCGAGGAGCTTAGGCATGCTTCGATTAGCTATCTTTCTCGCACTTATTGGCTATTATTGGCTACGCATAAGACTTTTTTCTCGTATTAGTTGGTAAACTTTATTCACGTCTGGGAATTGTTTACAACCGCTAAATTCGTCTGGCGATATGCAGGTGTTATTAAAAATTACTCAATAAATACGTGATTAAAATTTGAGATTGCCAAAAGTATATTTTTTGGGAATTAAAAAAAAATATCTTTGGAGAGGTCTGGTAATACTTTATAACCGACAAAAACGTCTGGGATTATTGTTTTTGAATTATATAAAAACTAAATTAAATGATAAAAAAGAAATCAAGTTGCCAAAAAAACATTTTTTTGGAAATTTTTTTTGCAAATGTTGTATACTGCGCAGTAACAAAATAACCGCAAACGGTCAGCCAGACTCGCAGGACTGGATTCGCCAATTGACGAAATTATATTTTATCACAATTTCAACTTGCCCAAAGGACCTTCCCAAAATTCGTCGCCAGCTCTCATACTATTAATTTCCACTTGTTGAGAACGTCGCCTGGTAGACGATGTCGGATCTTCGACTACACTTTCACGAACACTCAATATTCTGCTCCATACGAACTTTTCTGGTACGATGAGGAGCTGTTTTATGGTTTATGGAACATGGCATTCATTAAAATGCCATGCTGCTCAAATTATTCCACCAAATTATTGTTAGTCGCGAAGGTGATTTCTACCGAAAATTGGTCGCATTTGTCTCAGCGTTTTCGCAATAGAATATTGTTTTGAGTAAAAAGTTTTGATAGTTAAAACACGTTTCGCGAAGAGAAAAAGTGTACAGAATAATTGTTACCGAACAACTGTCAATTTGCCGCTAATACAAAATGTCGGCGAAAATGTTGTACACCCCTATGTTCGCCATCTTGTACTTAAAAAAATAAAATATTCCGTCAATTGCATGGTCGAACCGGATCGTTCACGATTGAAATAAGATTAGTTTAGGATTATGCTTAATTTCTATCTGATTAAAGTAGACGGCATAAAAAAATCATAACGAATCAGAAATCACGACTAAAACTACATTAGAAATAAGTATGTATTTCAAATATTTATTAGGTAACTTACCGCAGAAGAAAACTTTGTAGCAACAATCCCTGGCGCCACACAGTTAACTCGTATATTGTCCCGAACAACTTCATAAGCAATTGCTTTTGTTAGGCCCAGCAATGTCGTTTTGCTAATGCTATAGGGGCCTAAAGGCTGTAAATCATCATTAGAATGATCAATAAAACATGACAATAAATGTGACATATTATGTGAATATTATTTTAAAATATTCAATCACAAATACAACAGAGCTATGTACGTTATATAATCAACAAAAGTAATATAACTTGGCAGTCTAGTAACGTCGTAAGAGAATGCCTGATGGTAAGTGTGATGTTATTCTAGAAAGTATAGTAAACTGCATTGGCTTAACCTATTAACTTGTTCTTTAAACGACGTATTCGAATTAAAAGATATGACTGGCAAATTATTTGCTGTATGTATTAATAAGAACGAAGCATACAGTTTTAGAGGCAGATAAAGTCGAAATTAAGTGTAATTCCTGTACACATTCTTCAAATAATATGCTGTAAAATACAGAAAGGCCGGGTAATCCACACCTTTAATCTGTTTATACCAAATCAAGGTCACCAATTAGCCTTTTAGCATAACTCTCCACTTAGTCTAAAACTGCTAGATACTATTTTGCAGCAATACCACATATGAATGTTTGTTAAGTACTGCTGCCCAGTACTTTACCCAAAACTGAATTTGCACTTTTTATCAGATTAAAAAGTGTTGTTGAATATATAGTGGCAACTAAAGAGAATCAGCTACCCCATATGATCCCGTAGCCGTCGTAATAGGTGGCAGAGGGAAACCGAAAGAGGAAACAGGCAGAATCTTTCTAATAACAATTCAACAACTAAAAACCATGCAACTATTGCAAATATCCCTTCTATTAAGGTGATCTATGGGAAAGCATATGATTTGCAGAGGACTTTTGACAGGCTGTAATGAATGAATGAAAGAATAAAAAAGATGTTCAGGCATTAGGTATATTTGTAAGCAAATATTTTTACGTTAAGGTTTATATTGCTATGGACCAACATACTTAATTTTTAAGTCCTTGATGCCTGAAATAAAAATATTGTATTGAATTGTAAGGGTACCTGACTTTTGTGATGATAAGACATGCTTGTGTTTTTACGTAAAAAATCTAATATCTAAAGATATGATCATCAAATATGTTATCGTTATAAAAAATCCTACAATATCGGAAATATGAGGAGAATCTCACAAACATGTGAAGGTTACCACAATTTTCAATTCAAATTTTCTTACATAAATTAAATTTCTATTCTACATTAATTAACGCCGAACAAAGATTATTATTTTATGGAATAAAAACTCACTTCCATAGGTTGATAAGCAGCTATCGATGACACGAAAACAATACTTCCACCTCCTCTTTTTATGAGCTCTGGATAAGCTTCTTTAGCCAGGAGCCATGCACTTTTTACGTTAACATCAAATATTTTATCCCATACTGCTTCATCAGTCTGAAAGCAAACAAAACCGTGTCATATGAGCAGTAACTAGAAAAGTAATATAAAAATACGTGCTTCAGTGAACTTAGAAATTTTCAATCTATAAGTGGAATTTACATGCAAAAATAAATAGAATAAAAGACAAAATTTCAAAAAGTTATAATTATAATTATGACCCGCTACTCCATTTCGTCAGATATGAGAAAACCCAGAAAAAAATCACTTTACAACTATGCCACTTATGACACGAAAATGAGCGGCTATGGGGAGCAGCATCAAAGGTGTGAAGATGTCTAGAATTTCCATTGACAATTCACCTGTCAAACGTGGTGATTTAGGCAAATTTTCCCTACAGCGGAAGAGAAGCAGGGTTGATGAAGAAGAATGGAGAATGCTTTAAAAGTTGCCACCTGTTACGTAAGTGCTTATCTTTCATTAAAATAACTAAATATTTCAGCTAGACACACATTATTTTCAAAAACTTTAACACTAAGCGAGTTTTCCACCACTATAAAGAAGCTTCAGTGCTATCAGAGACTGGCATGTATGGCTGCCACAGGCTGCATAAGGACTACGCCAACAGCAGCCTTAGAAGCGATGCTAGAGCTAACCCCGCTTCATCTACACATACAACAAGAAGCGACTTTAGCTGCCATCAGACTCAAGACCTTAAATCTTTGGAGTAAGAATAGTGTCCCTCATACAGGCATAATTGATAGAAATCACTCAAAATTTCCTATCTTACAAGCCAAGTACGATAAGATTTTAACAGTGGTAGAGCCACGCGGCAGCTTTTGCTGTCGCACGGATGGGCCGGCTCGAACCGGGGTGGTACCACGACCTCACAGAAAACCAGCGTGAAGTAGAGGTTTACCTCTGCGTTTCGCTTGGTGAGTGCAGGTGGCCGGAGGCCTTTTTTACTGGAAATGGGGCATTCCATCTTAGTCCTCACGGGTGACAACGCATCTACATTTTGCTTTGTAATAGAGGATAGATGTAGATGTCTATGGGCCGCAGCTACCACTTACCATCAGGTGGACTGTGTGCTCGTTTGTCACCCTTATCCTATATAAAAAAAAAAAAAGATTCCTAAATAATTTGTATTCGATAAGAAGTATAAGATACAATTAAATTAAACCAGCCAGCCGGAAGGATTAAGCCCAAAAGAGCTTAGAGTTTTCACCGATGGTTCTAAAACAAATAAAGGTGTAGGTTCTAGAACTTTCTCTGAAGACCTCAATATCCACATATGCACACTGCTGGGTACCTATAACACAGTCTTTCAGGCGGAATGTATGGGTATCATTCAAGCGGCCATAGCAATAGATGCTAGGAAGGTTAATGACTTCACCATCAGAATACTGACCGACAGTAGGGCGGTACTACAAGCTCTGAGTTGCAATGTGGTGAACTCGGGACTAATATATGAATGCCATCAACGATTAAATGAGGTATGTAAAAACAACAATGTCACTCTGCAATGGATAAAGGGACACAGTGGATCCAGAGGCAACAATGCAGCAGACAAACTGACCAGAAGAGGATCGGCTCTGGCCAGGGCCGGAACCAATCATACCAAACCCCTTTGGTAATGTTCGTTCACTGGTACGTAGACACTTCACTAATCTACACGCTTAGCTTTGGAAAAATCTAGTAGACTGTAGACAAGTTAGGGAGGCCCTGCCTGAAATAAACAGTTGTTTAAGCAAAGTTCTAATGAGACTGAACAAGCCGCAGATCAGGATAGTAAAAAGTGCTATCACAGGACACGGCAACTTTAACAAGCATTTATTTACTATAGGTGTTACAGATGAGTTGTGGAAAACAGCCCGTCGTAAACTAAACACTAAGTGAGAATGTTAAAAGCAAAGATTTGGCCTAGTTTGAATTTTATTTCAGTTTGCAATTTTAAAACACGTCTGAAAAGGTTTAAACCATAGATTTAGTATATACTTAGATTGGCAATGTAAAAGAGAAAGGGCATAGCATATGTTTACGTTAGAACGAGATAGAATGGCTAGACCATACACGTACACGCTATCAGCCTGTATCAGCCTGACGTCAATGGTTAACGAAACAAATCCCGCTTATTTTCGCGATATTTTTGATTTTGAAGTATTAATTAGTATTTAAAAGGTGTGATTAAATATAGTGACTTGTGCCGTACCTGAATGCAGTTCATCGAGAAAAGAAAATCCACAAAATTACACATTTTACATGTAAGTACAATTAAAATATTTAGCACTCTAAATTCAATATTTCAGAACTAGTACAAATGTTTTATACACAAATGGATAGGGAGAAATTTAGCATTTTATTACGTTAATACTCTAAATGCGTGAGAATTATATTAAAAATAAAAACAAATACGTGAATTCCCGCTATTTCTGATCAAATTTTTGTAGGGATTGATACTATCAATATCATCTTATCGATAATATGTTTATAACAGGCAAAGGCATATCCTTGGATGCAGCCTCTTGTGACTTCGTTTTTTTTTTAATTTTCTATTTTTACGTTGTAGTATTTCGTAATAGTAAATACTTACGCATTATTGTAAATACATTAAAGAGATGATGTAAACTTATAATGTTTCAGATTTCCATAAAATATTCAGATAAAACAAAAATGGTTAAAAATAATAAATAGAGAAGGATGGGTTCCCGTAAAAAAATCAACTACATGTAGCAAGCACTTTCAACAAAAGTGTTTTTCTCATAGAAGTGCACAAAGAGTAAAGCTGCGTTTTGGATCAATACCCACATTATTTATGCCCGTGCGTATTTTCTTACTTATATATTTTACTGTACATATGTTCATTTCGTTTGCGTATGTTCACATGTGTACAACTTGTTGTTGTCACATTTGAACATGCACTTGATAATAAACGAGTACTGCAATACTTGGTCACCT
Organism: Parnassius glacialis; assembly: GCA_033319125.1. Taxonomy (NCBI): domain Eukaryota; kingdom Metazoa; phylum Arthropoda; class Insecta; order Lepidoptera; family Papilionidae; genus Parnassius; species Parnassius glacialis. The sequence goes on from JAVANC010000018.1 coordinate 25,462,190, forward strand.
ACAGTCATCTTGAAACAAAGAAAGTTACAATTTTTTTTACGTGGTAGAGCCATGCTGCAGCTATATCTATAGTATACTAGTAGCACAAATGGATCGGCTCGACCGGGTAAGGACCACGTTCTCACAGAATACCAGCGTATAGCAACTTAATGCTGCTGTGTTTTGTATAGTAAGTGTAGAGAACCGGAGACCCTTTTTACTGAAAAAGAGGCATTCTATCTTAGTCCTAACTGCTGACAATGCATCTGCATTTTAATTCGCAAACGAAGATAGATGCAGATGTCTATAGGTCTCAGCAACTACTTACCATCAGGTGGACTGTGTGCTCGTTTGTCACTCTAATTCTATAAAAAAAATGTGTTTTCACCTCTGAGGACTAAGATAAAATGTCTTACAAATAATAATTATACAGGCTCTCTATATTCAAATGGCTGGAACGCGGCAATGGAAGCACTGCTGTTTAGCGGTAGTGTAAGCACTGCTGTTTAGCGGCAGATATAGGTAAAAGGGTTGTATTTTATTAATTTTAATCATAGATAAGTACATAATGTATACACTAATTACATTTGTTTGTAGGTTGTATTGAAGCCGGTACGCAACGCATCGTCATGTGTCTACAGAGATATATTGCCAGTACCCAGTAGCTCAATTTCAAATGTTTCTGTTATAGACGATTCCCCGAGAAAGAAAAAGAAATGACGAAAACTGTTGATATTCTTCGGAGAAGATTAGATATGAAACAAAAAAAAAAAAACTGCAAAATGTAAGAGCACAAAAAACGGGCTAATAAAAAAGTGGAAAAGTTGTATCAAGTGATAAAAACCTAGAAAGGCTTCCCTCACTTCAAAATAACATTAGTGCTGTAATAGCATCTAGTTCAAACGATTTGTTGCAGCATCTCATCGAAAGGGTGATTAAGAAAAAGTTTATGAGATAGGTATTCGTTCTGAACGAGTTTTCCGCAAACATGTGAAAGGAACATTTTAAACGAAAATATGTTTCGAAAATTAGTAAACGAATGCCTTGTGTCCTGCTAAATGTTTTTTACATACTTGACATACATATGTACGATTTGCCAGCACTATTAAACCATAAACACTTATTATTAAATTAATAATCGAAACTTACTTGATTATTAGATTGAAGTATGAAGCAAAATTGCAAAATACCTCTTAAGGAGAGCTTACGACATTTTTACAATATATTAGTTATTTTTGGTGGAAAATAAAAATTAAAAACATTTTGTTTGTAGTTTTATATTCATTTTATGACCCAGACACAGCGTTCTGTGTCGATAATTGAAGTTCATACATGGCGCAGCACTATTGTTGTCCCACACATGCACATTTCACTCACACGGGTACATTTCGTTTTTGGTCTCACCCTAATCACCCCATCGCCAATCTAATGTATACTATATCTATGGTTTAAACTAAGCGTTACAATATATTATCAACTACTACTAATATATTATCGCCAATTTTAAACCGTCAGGATTATTTAATCTGGTAATTATAACTGCAGGCTTGACTGGTGATGACAATGAAACCTAATGCCTTAAAACAACTTAACGCTCAACATAATACATATACCAAGGCATGTTATTACTTTAAATAAATTAAAATTAAACAAATTGTACAACCGACTCCAATATAAATTATTAAGAATAACTCAATAACTGTTGGTCAGGCCTTGATCAAATTTATATGGGAGTACATGTGAAGCACCAGCTTTTAAATAAAAAAAAGAATCATCGACATCGGTTCACCTAGTAAAATGTTATAAGGTAACACACATAAAAAAAAACATACAGTCAAATTGATTACCGACTTCAAAAAGGAGTCGGTAGAAAAGGAGGAAGTTCTCATTTGGACTATTTGTTGTTTTTTTTTTGTATGTATGTTACGCGATATCTTTTTCAATTGTGAACATTTTTTAATTATTATTTTTTAATAGAATCAGATATTACTTGATGAATTGACTTGATGAACTCCATTATTAAGATGTTAAAAATTAATTAACTAAGATCCGTATTACGTGTAAAATAATATAATATTTATGACGCTGTTCATATTTATCTGATTAATACCCATATTTTACATCCAACATAAGCTGTTGGGCACAAAGAGCAGAAATACGCATTACTAGGAGCTAGACTGAACGAGAAGCTCCGTGAATCACTTCGCTCCAAATTACGTTATGTTATATACTGGTTATATATTAGACTGGTGTGAATTCACGAGCCGACAGAGGAACCGCGATGGCGTCATGTGAGCAGTAAATAAAATTCATAAACATAATTTGTGCCATTTTATAATTAAATCCATCCCTTGTAACTATACAATTTATCTGCAATGACGACTCATGAGGTACAATTTAGTTGCGTTCACGACTCGAGACATTTTCGAGATTTGTGTACTTTGTAATTTTTCTGATATTGTTAACTGCAGACTAGGTATTAGGTATTTGCAGTCATATCTATTAAAGTCGCTGTTTCTTCAGTTTAGTTTAGTATGGTTATATTAGGTTTGATAAAGGGGGCTGTTTTGTCTGTGTGTGTGGCTCTATCAAAATTTAATTTATATGTTTTATTTCCTAAATTAGTTTGAGGAATATATTTATAGTAAGGTGTGTGAGAGGTTGGGATGAGATTTTATTTTAGTTATAATTATTACTTTACACTAATCATACAGCAGATATATGTTATTTTTAACATACCTCTAAAACCGGTGACACGGCTGGATTGACAGCAGCATTTGAAACAAGAATATCGAATCCACCAAACTTGGATTTAGCCTGAAAAATACAAGGATCGAAGTTAACCTTTTGCACTATCAGTGTTATAAATAATGTCTTCCAGATCAAAATTCGGTCACAACGGTCGAAAACGGATTAAACACAGGACACGATTATATTGCCCGAGTGTATGCACAAGCACAAGTGTACCCTGTATTCCCTCACACTCATAGTCCGATAGGACGGCAAACCGACACGACCGGGCGAGATCAGTCGCTAGACCAACGGCTTTACATACTTTCCGAGGCACGGGAGTGGAACACTAACAACTTCCCGACTCCGGGCTGCTACTAATCATAGTCTGATAGGACGGCAAACCGACACGACCGGGCGAGATCAGGCGCTAGACCAACGGCTTTACATACTTTCCGAGGCACGAGAGTGGAACACCAAGAACTTCCCGACTCCGGGCTGCTACTAACAACTTCTTGACAGAAAAACCCAGTAACTGATTTTGAACCGACTCGGGACCTCAATTATTTATTAAAAAAAAATTAATGTAAAAATAATAATTCATAATCAAAAGATCATTAAACTGAAGTGGCAATGGGCCGACAATAAAGGTCGAAGAACTGACAACAGATGGGGAAGAAAGGTTCTCGATTCTCGAGTGAGAGCCTCATAGTGGCAAGCAAAGTGTGGAATTCAGTCAGACCTTTTTTTATATTCTACTAAGCCAGTGCTTATGTACGATCCCACCTGATGGTAAGTGGTGATGTAGCCTAAGATGGTGAAGCGCACTGACTTAACAAAAGCCTATTCGCTCTTGCTTTGAAGACACCAACACTCTAATCAGACGGAAAGACTTTGTTCAGCAGTTCACTTGTGATGGGCGCTAATGATTATCATTATAATGAACTCGTCTAATTGTATTAGCTCTTGAGTTTGATCCTTGCTAACACCAAAAGATAATTAATTGCAATTTTAAGTACTGTGAAAAATCTTCCATGTCTAAAGAGTGAGTCTTGAAGTTTCGAAAACGTAAATTCCCGAACACGATTGTAGCAGCGAGACGGACAAATTACATAACACTGTTAGAAATAAGAAGAGGCTTGTCCCTAGTTTGTTCCAGAGCCCAGTAATTTAATTTTTAGAATATATTTCCTGCCTCCCAGCCGTAGGGAGGATGTGCTTTCATTTTCACACTTGGCAAGCGGATTGACTACCGCAGTACCAAACTTCACACGCACGCACGCACGCACGCACGCACGTACGCACGCACGCACGTACGCACATAATTTTCATATATCGTAAGAATATTTCCAATAATATATAAAAAACTGCGGTAGCCAATCCGCTCGCCAAGCATGTCAACAGTGGCAAACATCCTTCCATGAACAACGACACAAAGAAATTTTCCAAGTCCCAGGCGATCCCGCTATTCTAATTCTAATAATCTCCGGTGTGCCTAGACCTCCTCACCACATCCCGATAAGGAGGTGGAGCAAATGTATAAGGATGTCTCTAGAGCCCTGCATTCTTCCAAAACCCACTATACGGTGTTAATGGGAGACTTCAACGAAAAAACAGACAAAGGGAAAGGGAAAGAGAACCCAGGGATCAACAGTTGGTCAACTTCATGGAGAAGAAGGGACTGTATGACGAACCCTTTTTTTAAAAGAACCTCACGGAAAGTGGACCCTGATAGTTCGACAAAAATTGAGAATGACTTCATTATGATGACCAGGCAGCAACTGTTCAGTGGTATCTCAATGGTTGCGAGGATGAAAACTGGTAGTGATCACCAAATGGTAAGAGGCACACTGAACTTAATTTTTATTAAGCTGGAGAGGTAATTTCTAATGAAGTTAACTCTCCAACCCCTTGTGCTCCAAAAAGCCCCGAAAACTTTCAGCTCGAATTACAAAATAGTTTTTGTTGCTAGAAGATTGTAATATAGTGGATGATATAAATGAGAGCTTGTGGAAATTGTTCATGCCGTTGGAGCTTAGTTCTGCAAGACCTGTCGCAGACATACCTAAAAACTCTCCGATCACACTCGTAATCTCATGGCTGTTAAGACAGGATATGAAGCTGCAGTCTTTGACAGATATGACAGCAAACAGGTATCTAAACACACAGATCCCTGTAGCCAGCTTCATTTTCAGGACTCCTATCCCAATTTTGTTATAAATTAGCATAATTTGTAACTCCTTTCTTAGTTCCTTTTTCTTTTTTCTTACTACATAACATATTACTATGCTATGTTCAATAAATTATCATACGACACTTTTGTATCATTCACGCACCTAACTCGGCTTGAAAACAATAGAAGAGAATGTTACTGCACGTTAACAAGAATAAAAATGAAAAAAATCTACTTGCAGTATCAAATAATTTTTTTCGTTGATCTGCATCGCTGACATGACACACAATGCCTTCTACATTTATACCTTCACCACGTAAGCTTTCAGTTGCTTTTTTCACATTTGCCTCCTTTCTACTGCTAATTATAATGGAAGCTCCTTCATCTCCCAATCGTTTCGCGATGGCAAATCCAATACTGGAATAAAAAAACATATTAAGCTTTTAAATCTTGTCACATACGGCACTAAGGTGATTCTTGTAAGTTTTTAAATTGAATATTTTATTTATTAAATACTTTCCACAATTTTAACTTACTTTATTAATACTTATAAATAAAATAGTTTTAGTTTGGACTCTTGGTGGTTTTGCTGTGTACTTGCAGGGTAAGAGAATTCACTACCCCATATTATTGCTTGGGTTTCATAAGAGGCAACAGTGGTAAATTAAATAGATTGGCAGCAGCATCTTCCTGATGAGAATTCAAAAAACAATAAAATAATAAAAATCTACCCTTTGGATGTGGCCTATGTTTGGCAGTAGATTTTAATAGGTTGTTATGATAATGCTGAGGGTATAAAATTTGCTTGTCATTAGTTTTGAGGATGGTGATTTGTTTTAATAAAAAAAAATAATGACCTCAAGAATTTCCCGAAATTCTTCGCAAAAGGGGATTACAGTGCCTGAGTGTAAGCACAGGTGCATTTTCTATTCTCTCCCTCTTATAGTCCGATGGGACAGCAAAAGGACACGACTAGAGAGAGATCAGGCATAGACCAACGGCGTTAAGTGCTTTCAGAGGCATGGCAGTGAGACACCACCAACTTTCCGAGCTGCTACTGAGAATTTCCTGACAGAAAAACTCAATAATATTTTTTGTCTGGCGGAACCATGATAAATACCCAGGACCTCATGATCAGGAGTCACATTTACTATCAATAGACTATCTAGGCAGGTTGCTTTGACTGCAAGAAAATTGTAAGATGATTGTGGTCAATTATGCACAAGGCTACAACTTGAAGATGTTTCTTCTCTTTCAATTTTCACTTCAGTTTGCTTATCTGTTTGAATAATATGTGTGTTTCTGCTATGGATATCTTGGTTACAGATACTATCACGTCAAGGAAATTCCAGTAGACCTGTAGAGCTCAAGCTACATTAAGCTTGTTCACATATGATGATTTTGATCTTATGTGACACCTTTGATGTCAGCACTGGCATGTGTAAAAAAATTGTATTTATTACACATACATATGGTACCAGTTAACATGCTCCAGCAACGATACGTCTATCTATATGTCTATCGACTAAATAAATTTTTATAATTCAATTTAATATGTATTATACTATGTGTTGAGTAAATTAACTTAAGTGTTGTCAGGATTTCAAGTTTGTTCGAAATAGTGTTTAAGTATGTTGATTTTAAATCAAAATATTGTATTTTAATTTAAGATCAACTTTACTAGTACTATTTTTTTACAGTATGATTTAATTACTTTTCTGTTTTTATTCCAAATAATTATATTATTATTTTCGGTTTGGTTGTGTAATGAGGGAGATTATGTCAGAAAACACAGCCACCAAATCTAAAAATCAAGGTGTCTAATCCACCTTTCGGGATACTCTGTGGAACCATTCCGAAATGAAATTGCCAAGCTCACTTTGAGTCACCTCAGACTGGCCCATCACCTAGAGTCAGCCAAATGGGTTCTTCTTAGTCCATCATGGGTAAACAAGCCACAGCTCCTGAGCTTCGACAAGGCGTTCATATTCAAATAATCTACTTGTAAAATGAAATTTGTACAGCAGCATGTAAATTATAATGAAAACTACGTACCCCTCTGAAGATGCTGTAACTATAGCTACTTTTCCTTTTAATCTGGTTGAATGAAAATTTTTCGTGCTTGTAAAATGTTGATTTATAGGTTCCATTTTATTTAACTTAGAAATTATTCTATGAAAGTTTAACATCCCGCTCAAAAAAAAAATATGGAAATGGAATACACAAACTATCAAATTAATCTATTTACTCCTAGCGCTAGAGACAGAAATAGAAAACAAAAATTAAGAACAGAAAAAGATATAATTAGGAGTGGGCGATACAAATCGTATATAGATACAATATCTATATATCAGTACAATATCCAATATCTATATATCCGACGACAAACTATGTATTAGATATTACGATTTTACGATACCGTGTTGATATGAGTCATCGCAGAATATCTAATATCTACTCAAAACCGAAACCGCCGAAACGTAAAATATCTAAATATATACATTGATTCGGATACCGAACAAACCTTGAGCGCGACAGAATATATAGCTAAAACAGATATTATGACTACTTTACAACGAAAAGGTGATACGCTTACGCCAAATATTTTTAATATTAATCCTTATTTGTAGTGGCATACGATTTATTATGGAACACATCATTTTCAATATCCATTCTAAGTAGTATAATTTTATTATTATTTTGTTGTGTTGCACTGTTTTCAAAATAAACTATTTTAGATCTTATTGTGTATTTAATAGAATAATATTTTTGGAATGTAAATTAAAACTGAGAAAATTATGAAGGAAAGTTTATTTCACCGAATCTTGAAAATTATACCCACTTTCTAAATATAGGATAATTTCTTTTGGCGTAACCATAACCACAAGTAATATAATATAATATAAAATACAATCAAATATAAAAGTTTAATTTTATAGCAAATAAATGTTGCAATCCTTATTTTTAAACATGTAGAGCCTAAATTTAAGTGTAATAAATTAAAGTAATATATTCTTTAGAGCGAAGGAGTAAAAAATACTTTGTAATAGCGCCACCTACTAGATTTTATATGTAAAGTGATTTTATCGACCAAAAATTGATTAACTCTTAAGGTGATACGTGCGATATACGCTAGATGGCACAAACACAAATATTCTATTTCATTATCTCGCAGGATAAATCCTAATGATATATGTATGTTACTTTTTATATTATAAGATACTTTAAGAATATTTATATTACATAAATAATACAATATATCTATAAATCTATATATGGAAATTCGTTTATAAATCGCATATCACCATGTGAGTACCGACTTCTATTCAGAACGAAGACGGAAGATATCAACAAATATATAGATATTGAAATATATAGATACAAAATCGGATTTTCATATCCAATACATAGGTACGATTTGATATAGGGTAAAAGTGATATTACCCATGCCTAGATATAATCGTTCTACATATTTATTTGTCTATGGTTATAATCACAGAGTACATTATATCTATGGAGTGTAGAGTACAAGGAGAACCACAGATTTAGTATATACTTAGATTGGCAATGTAAAAGAAAAAGGGCATAGCTTATGCTTACGTTAGAACGAGATAGAATGTCTAGACCATACACGTACACGCTATCAGCCTGTATCAGCCTGACGTCAATGGGTAACGAAACAAATTTCGCTTATTTTCGCGATATTTTTGATTTTGAAGTATTAATAAATATTTAAAATGTGTGATTAAATATGGTGACGTGTGACATACCTGAATTCAGTTCATCGAGAAAAGAAAATCCACAAAATTACACATTTTACATGTAAGTACAATTAAATTATTTAGCACTCTAAATTCAATATTTCAGAACTATTACAAATGTTTTATACACAAATGGATAGAGAAAAATATCGCATTTTATTACGATAATGCTCTAAATGCGTGAGAATTATATTAAAAATAATAACAAATACGTGAATTCCCGCTATTTCTGATCAAATTTTTGTAGGGATTGACACTATCAATATCATCTTATCGATAATATGTTTATAACAGGCAAAGGCATATCCTTGGATGCAGCCACTTGTAACGTTGTTTTTTTTTAATTTTCTATTTTTATGTTTTAGTGTTTCGTAATAGTAAATACTTACGCATTATTGTAAATACTTTATTGAGTTGATTTAAACTCTTATATAGTCTCAGATTTCCAAAAATATTCAGGTTAAACAAAAATGGTTAAAAATGATAAATAGAGAAGGATGGGTTCCCAAAAAAAAATTCAACTACATGTAGCAAGCACTTTGAACAAAAATGTTTTTATCATAGAAAAGCACAAAGAGTAAAGCTTCGTTTTGCATAAATACCCACATTATTTATACCAGTGCGTATTTTCTTATTTATGTATTTTACTGTATATATGTTCATTTCGTATGCGCATGTTCAAATGTGTACAACTTGTTGTTGTCATCCACGTGGTGTATATTTTTTTATAAAACGAAAGTAACAAAGGAACTTACAGTATCACTTAATAATAAACGGCTACTGAAGTACTTGGTCACCTACAGTCATCTTCAAACAAAGAAAATTACAAAATTTTTTACGTGGTAGAGCCATGCTACAGCTATATTAAAAGTATAGTTGTAGCAGGAATGGGTCGGCTGGACTGGGGAAGGACCACGCTCTCACAGAATACCAGCGTAAAATAGCAGCTTAATGCTGCTGTGTTTCGTATAATGGGTGTAGAGAACAGAAAACCCTTTTTACTGGAAAAGAGGCATCTTAGTCCTAACTGCTGACAATGCATCTGCATTTTAATTCGCAAACGAAAATAGATGCAGATGTCTATGGACCACAGCAACCACCTACCATCAGGTAGACTGTGATCGTTTGTCACCCTAGTTCTATAAAAAAAATGTGTTTTCACCCCTGAGGACTAAGATAAAATGTTTTACAACTTATAATTATACAGGCTCTCTTTACTCAAATGGCTGGAACGCGGCAGTGTAAGCACTGTTGTTTAGTGGTAGTGTAAGCACTGTTTAGCAGCAGAAATGGGAAAAAGGGTTATATTTTTTTAATTTTAATCATAGATAAGTACATAATGTGTACACTAATTATATTTGTTTGTAGGTTGTATTGAACCGGTACGCAAAGCATCGTCATTTGTCTACAGAGATATATTGCCAGTACCCAGTAGCTCAATTGCAAACGTTTCTGTTATAGACAATTCCTCGAAAAAAAATTAAGAAAACTATTGATTCGAACAAGATTAGATATGAAGCAAAAATAGGAAAATGTAAGAGCACAAAAAAATCGTGCTAATAAAAAAGTAGAAAAGTTGTATTAAGTGACAAAAAACCTAGAAAGACTTCCCTCACTTCAAAATATCATAAGTACTCTAAGAGCATCTAGTTCAAACGATTTGTTGCAGCATCTCATCGAAAGGGTGATAAAGAAAAAGTTTATTAGATAGGTATACGTTCTGAACGTGTTTTTAGAAAACATTTGAAAGAAAACTTGTAAATGAAAATATATTTCGAAAATTAGTAAACGAATGCCTTGTGTTCTGCAATTTTTTTTAACACACTTAACATACATGTGTACAATTCGCCAGCACTATCAAATGCTAAACACTTAATTATTAAATTAATAATCAAAACTTATTTGATAATTAGATTGAAGTATGAAAAAAAGTTGCAAAATACCTCTTAAGGAAAGCTTATGAAATTTTTACAATAAATTTGTTATTTTTGGTGGAAAATAAAAATCACAAACTTTTTGTTTGTAGTTTTATTTTTATGCCCTCAAACATAATAATATTCATTTTATAACACAGACACAGCGTTCTGTATCGATAGTTGAAGTTGATACATGGCGCAGCACTATTGTTGACGCAAACATGCACATTTTACTCACACGGGTGCATTTCGTTTTTAGTCTCACCCTAATCACGCCATCGCCAATCTAATGTATACTATATCTATGAGGAGAACCATCTTATAAGGGGAGAAAGTTGTAAAAGTGCATAGATATAAGAAAAATAGGGGATATGGCATGTGGTCACGTGATCTGAAGTCGAGTGTTTCTCTAATATGGCGACCACTCCATCCACAAGAAATAGCGTTGTTTTTGTCGATATTTTCAGTATCGATGCTATATAAATTATGACGTATTGTCCATCTCATAGGTATATATTAAATAAACAAATATTAGATCACTACACTATTGCATGTGGTTAATCCTGTAATAATAGTTGTATTGAGATGATAAATAAATAAATCTTACGTTCAACTCAGAATATGAAAGTTTTGAAACTGTAATTGCTTTAAGATATGGTAAAGCAACAGTGAAAAGTGAGCGAAGAGTCCAAAGAAAGAGCACTTGATTGGAGCTTTAACTCCTTTCTTTTCAGAACACGTATACGACGTGCACCAGGATATTATACTGAGTTTGTGCAACGAGCTAACAATTTTTTGTAACGACGGCAATCTGTACATAAGCACTCCATCCATGCGTCCCTGGGTCGACACATGCATTTTTTTCTCCTCTGCAGAGATTAACGAAACCACCACTATGGGCAATGTATAAGGTTTCGTATGATTTTTTTGTCCAGCCCATGCTGTCTCACAACTAGGCAGAAGTCTCCCCTAAGTTTTTCCCAGTGGTTTAATCTTGCACCAAATCGAACCAGCCCCAACGGTATGCGTGAATTATATCATATATATAGACTTTATAGACGCTGGGAAGTTAGTTGCGAGCGCAAGTCCTGTAACTTCACGCTTCGCTTTACGTACTGTGATCTGATACACCATCAAGTTTTCTTTCAACTATATCTGCACGGACTAGCGTTCGCTCTTAACTTCCAAGCCGCCATAAAGATTCGACAACACATTTGTTTCGTGGTAATGGTCGGTTACCAGTTCAAGTCACCATGAACGTGCAGTAGACTGACATTTATCTTGATTCATTTAAAGTTTGTGGAGCATGTGTTCTTTCATACATGGTTACTAGCCGTCATCTCTCTTTTTTTTTTGATTACAAAAGATTATTTATTTATTTATCTCAGTAATCTAATCGAGTTGAGCATCCCCTTTCTAACCATACCACCGTTCACACAATCCATTAATCATTTAACTATCCTAACGTATTCCTCAATCTTCAGCATCAGAACATGGGTTCATACCATATGAAAACCAATTTTCATGCAATATTTCGATCAATAGGGGTGGCTGCGCCATTTCAGACTTCCACTTCCATGCTCATTTCTCATTATATCCCATTTGTGTAACACCACAAAATATCAATTTTATAGTGTTTACAACCTGCAAGTTGTAATGACCACCACCAGTAGCATAAGTAGTGGTGGATACTGGGGGTAAACGAGAGAGTAAGGATTAAAAATAAATAAAATAACAATAATGTATACTGATTAAAATCATTTATTCGTGACGAAATAATATTAATTTAGTCAGAAAATTTATTTTAGACATGAACCAAATCACCCTTAAGCCGAACTACATCCAGCGTTCTATTTATACATTCTTTTTCAAAATGCAAGGAGCATATTCTTCTTACTAATGCAGGTTTTATGCTTTCTTGGCCTATATTATCAATCCACAATTTTTGAAGGCCTTCATTTTTTGGCAATCTAAAATAAATATTATGCATCCTTAAGTACCAATCACAAATAATCTTAACATCCTCAAATCTTTTGATGAAAAAACTATTATAGAAAATTTACAATTTACACTATTTTCAAATTCTTTTCTTAAATGAAAGGCTCTCAATCGAGAGTTTGATTAAATATACAGTTTACGTATCTAAAACGTTATTTGATCATAGGACTACATTAATATTATTGTTAAAATTAATATCGATAATTTCAAAACATGACAGCACGTAAGGGCAACACTATATAAAAATGTAAACAATCAAAATGTTTACTTGTTTATATTTACATGATAATAGTCATTGGAAATTGTAGATATTAGCGGGAAACACGATTTAGAACCCATAACATGAACACGAAACGCAATTCACACGAAAAAATATACAAGTATGGAAAAAAATTACAACTAACCTGAAAAATGACAATCCTTCTTCATTTTTACGAGAATTTGAATTACATCCCTTGATGCAACATTTTATTATGTTGTTTTTGCTCAATTACCCTTTACTAATGAACAAAAAAGCTCCAAAATAGTAAAAATTCACTGTAACACTGCAAAATAACTCCGAACAAGGCTTAGACGACAGACGAAGTACCACAAATTAACGTCATCTTAAAATGGTGTCATGCTTCAAGGTGGAGCTTAGTGAAATTATGAAAACTGTCAACAGAAAATTGAAGTCTAAGATATGTACTTATCTTTTTTTACATTTGAAAATCATAACGTGTGAAAATGAGACAGATATATTTTTGTTGGCAAGGTTCATGTTTGCATGATATTTGTATAACCAAAAAATATATATGCAATTTACTGCTTATTCTCTTTTTCTTACATAAGTGAAAAAGTGTCATACTATTTACTGAAAATAGAGGTTCCAAAACCTACCACAATAGCGCTGGCGTCTGAAAAACTACGATATGAAGATAGCTGTTGTAAACGGAGTGAAGTCAGCTGAATTCAAATATTTAAAATAATTCATGACTAAAGTAGTTAGTAAAATGCTAGTATACAAAATCTCAACTATTTACGTAGTACAAAACCAAGCGCATTGGTCGGTCCTTGTTTATTTCTCCATCTTATTCTAATTACTTTTGGCGCTTTTTTAAATTTATCCTATGCTACTGCAGCACCACCCATATTGGACACGTTTTTAGGGACACTTTTCATATATAGAAATGGTCCTCCTTCTACTCTACACTCCATAATTATAACACATATATATTTATCTATGCATTAAATACAAAGAGTGTAGTAATCAAGGAGGTTATAATATAAGTAGTAATTGATTATATATTACCAACATGCGTAAGTATCATATTAGCCTGTTGGTGTTAGCGATAGTTATAAATTATAATGAGGTTGAGAAGGGCTATAACCCAGAGCTGTAAAGTCAGTTAAAAGTTATAATGACAATTAGGCTTGACTTGATAAATAATATCGATATATGGAAATTTTCTCATAAAAATATCTTCAATATTTTTCATCGCGATAAAGCGATATTTATTTTAGAGTATCGAATTCCTACAAATTTCAATATATTTAAAAATGTTTATTGATCAGCAACAACACTAAGCAACAAAAGCAGCGCATTCATGTGGTGTTATTTTTTTTCGTCGTATAAGTGTAAGTAAAAAAATTTTGGGCCTAAAACATCATGCAAAACTTGACGATACTGTTTAAAAATATAGATACAATATATATCGATATTATTTTTCACTTCATTACAGCCCTTCACAAGTCCACTGCTGAACATAGGCCTCCCCCAAGGAATGCCACAAAGCACGGTCCCGAGCCACCTGCATCCATCGACTTCCTGCATGTCTTACCAGGACGTCACTCCATCTTGTGGGGGGACGCCCTACACTTCGCCTACCGGTACGAGGCTGCCACTCGAGAACCTTTCTTCCCCATCGGTTGTCGGTTCTTCGAGCTATATGGCCGGCCCACTGCCACTTCAGCTTACTAATCCGTTGGGCTATGTCGGTTACTCTGGTTCTACTGCGGATATCCTCATTCCTAAGTTTATCACGCAGAGAAACTCCGAGCATAGCCCTCTCCATAGCTCGCTGAGCGACCTTGAGCTTCCTTATACGGCCAGCAGTGAAGGACCACGTCTCAGTTCCGTAAGTCATCACTGGCAACACGCACTGGTTGTACAATTTTGTTTTAAGGTTTTGAGGTATTTCTGATGAGAAGATGTGTCGTAGCTTCCCGAACGCTGCCCAGCCGAGTTGAATCCGTCGATTGACCTCTCGGTCGAAGTTGGACTTACCTAGTCGGACTATTTGTCCCAGGTAAACATACTCGTCAACAACTTTGAGCTTAGTGCTCCCAACAACTACCGGCATAGGTGTGACTTGGACATTAAACATAATCTTTGTTTTGTCCATGTTCATCTTAAGACCTATCCGTTGGGAGACACTATTGAGGTCATTTAGCATAGTGCTTAGTTCCTCCAGCAATTCTGCCATGAGGACTATATCGTCGGCAAATCGAAGGTGAGTGATGTACTCGCCATTGATGTTAATTCCGTATCCTTTCCAGTCCAGAAGCTTGAAAACGTCAAATGCAGCGGTAAAGAGTTTCGGGGATATAACATCACCCTGTCTTATAGAGGTGTAAGCACCTCTCTGCAATTGGATAGGTTTCGTACTCTGGTTCTGTACTCGGATAGCCATCGTAGCTCTACTATACAAACACTTCAGCACTTCGATATACCGACAGTCAACTTGGCACCGCTGAAGGGACTGCAGCACCGCCCAAATTTCGACGGAATCAAAGGCTTTCTCATAGTTCACATACGCCAGACATAGTGGCAAATTGTACTCTTCGGACTTCTGTACAATTTGCCGTAGGGTATGTATGTGGTCTATGGTGCTAAAGCCCTTTCGGGAACCGGCTTGTTCGGGAGGCTGGAAATAGTCAAGTCTGCGCGCGAGACGATTCGTAATGACTCTCGAAAACAGCACGTAGACGCGGCTCAGAAGGGAAATCGGTCTGTAGTTCTTCAAGAGAGCGTTGTCACCTTTCTTGAAGAACAAGACCACCGCACTTCTGCTCCACGCCTCCGGTGTAATGCCACCATGGAGGACGGAATTAAAGAGCTTCTGAAGGACTTCAAGTACCGGTCTTCCACCCGCTTTCAGAAGCTCCGCTGTAATTCCATCCTCGCATGGGGCCTTGCCGTTTTTAAGGTGCTGGAGAGCCATTCTAATCTCGCTCAGACTGACGTTCGGGATATCTTCGGAATAGTGTCCAATAAGACTCGCTCGTTACTCACGCTTGCGTGTGGCTCCAACGATGACGTGTACAGCTGCCCATAGAACCTCTCAATTTCACTCAAAATCTCAGGTGCCCCGGAAACGATGCTGCCACATTCGGTCTTCAGCTTTGACAGTTGGCTCTTTCTGGCAGACAGATCTCTGGCAAAGACTTTGGAGCCTTGGTTCCGCTCGATCGCTTCTTCAATACGAGCTGTATTGAAGTTTGTCGTGAAGCGACAATTAAAAGAGAAAGAACCTAACCTAAGAACAGCAAAACAACAAAATAGACCAAGAAAATAATATATTATAATTTTTTAAAAGGTATTTACAATCTTATAAAAAAATGAAATATGAAGGTGATGGATGAAATGAGATTACAATTATATTAAAAAAAGGGATAGGAGAATAGGAGAATTAGTATGATAGTGGAGCCCTAGAGCCTCGCTGCTTTTGTAGAAGTAGGGACACGGAGAGCTTGAGGTTTCTCAGCGGCGACGGCACGCAGCGCCTGGACTGGGCACACGCAGCGTCCGGAGCCGGCGCACGTAGCGCCTGGGGTAGGCGCGCTCAGTTCTTGGAGAAGTAGTCGCCGCGCCCAGAGGTAGCGCGGGCAGTAGGGACGCAGCGCCTGGAGCCAGCAGTCGAAGCGCGCCTGAAGGTAGCGCGGGCAGTAGGCTGCACGCAGCGCCTGGAGCAAGCAGTCGAAGCGCGCCCGAAGGTAGCGTGGCCCCGCGCTTGAATTAGAATTCACCGACGACTTCACGTGTAGATGGAGGCTTGCAGGATCCCGGCGCCTGGTTTGCAGGATGCGCCGACGACTTCAGGATGCGCCGGATGTAGATGGAGGCTTGCAGGATCCCGGGGCAAAGCGGCCCCGGGATAAGGCCTTTAATAGATGTTTCTCGTTTGAGAACTGAAGCGAGACTGTCCTGTATTCTCCAATTGTTTGGCTTTTATACCTTTTTAGAGAGAACGAGAAATTATTTAAATTAAAACGAAATTTATTGTAAATGACCTACAGCCAAAAAGTATTTATGTAGAAAGAACATCATACCAGAGACGAATTTAAATAAAAGTTACCATAACAACCGCAAAAACAATGGTTGTCAAATTGAGGAATTTTTAGTTTTAGGACTGTTATTAAGAAACTATTACATTTAAGTAAGAAACGAGATAAAAATCACATAGGAAAAACTAATGCACGACAACGTACACTAAGCCTGAAATTGTAGAGTTACAGAGAATTCAATAAAAGACCAAAAAAAAGGTAAGACTTCGTTGACAGCTAGTTTAAAAGTACTAAATAGTGTGAAAATACGCAGTAAAATGATATGTTATTGTGTAAAAACGTTACAGGATCCTATATAAATAAAGGTGATGCAAAATATAAATGCAGAGAATCAAAAACAGAATGAAAAAAATTGTATAAAGTGATGCAAAACATGAATGCAGAATATCAAAGCAGAATGGAGAATTAGTGTACAATGAAATGTAAGTTGCATAACACTACATTTTCCCCCCGACCCTGGAAAATTTTTGACTCAGCAAAAATTTTGACATGTACATTCTAAAATAAACCATAAAAACACAGCTTTGCAGAAACAGACATCACCAGTCAAAATCAGATATACTATCTCTTACATTCATCATCTGCATTCAGGTAAGGGTGGAGTTCACATTCAATGACTACCACTCTAAAAGTGTGTTTTCAAAACGACATTAAGGCTTATTTAAGGAGTAGTCATCCGCTCCTGCGTGGAAAAAAAATTAGTCGAAGAAACACCACTCTTAGAAGTGTGTTTTCGAAAGGACATTCAGGCTTATTTAAGGAGTTGTCAACCGCTCCTAAGTGAAGATAAAAAATTAAGGGAGTAGTGAGCTGCTCCCAGGTGAAGATAAAGGTGAAGAAAATTAAGGGAGTAGTCAGCCGTTCCCAAGTGAAGATAAAGATAAAGAACTTACTCTTAAGCAAGCATTAGTCACTATGAAGTTGAAGAACCCTGGAACACCAAACAAACAAACAAATTAAAAGAAATTAAAATAATAAGGTGAAATGATGGTGATATTTATACATATATACAAATTACAAGCTATATTTATACATATATACAAATTAACAGTTAATAAATATTTAGAAAAGTATTTAACAGTTAATAAATGTTTAGAAAATTTATGAATCGTCTCGCTTCGGCTTTCATAAACAATTTTATATAAAGTGTTAAGTGCAAAGTTAAGTTTAAGAAATAAAGATTTTATTAAAAATTGTACCTGTTTAAGTTATCTAGAATAAAAAATATTAGAGTGATGAATGTAACTTAGAGTGATGAATGTAAATGAA
Source organism: Parnassius glacialis (assembly GCA_033319125.1). Lineage (NCBI taxonomy): Eukaryota > Metazoa > Arthropoda > Insecta > Lepidoptera > Papilionidae > Parnassius > Parnassius glacialis. The sequence continues at coordinate 25,480,342 of JAVANC010000018.1, forward strand.
GTGTTATATGCAGGTCTAAATATAATCCAGATAAGTTGAAAAACTAGAAGAAGTTTTGTTTTAGAATTTTGAAGGTATGAAAAGGTTGTGTAAATGAATGATGAATAATGAGTTAGGAACGAAAGGGAAAGCAATTAAATCAAAAGAGAATAGACAAGGCGCAGTAAAGGTGAAGAATTAAGAGAGAAAGAGGACTTTTACGTTGGGCGCCAAACTGTCGTGAAGCGACAATTAAAAGAGAAAGAACCTAACCTAAGAACAGCAAAACAACAAAATAGACCAAGAAAATAATATATTATAATTTTTTAAAAGGTATTTACAATCTTATAAAAAAAATGAAATATGAAGGTGATGGATGAAATGAGATTACAATTATATAAAAAAAAAGGATAGGAGAATAGGAGAATTAGTATGATAGTGGAGCCCTAGAGCCTCGCTGCTTTTGTAGAAGTAGGGACACGGAGAGCTTGAGGTTTCTTAGCGGCGACGGCATGCAGCGCCTGGACTGGGCACACGCAGCGTCCGGAGCCGGCGCACGTAGCGCCTGGGGTAGGTGCGCTCAGTTCTTGGAGAAGTAGTCGCCGCGCCCAGAGGTAGCGCGGGCAGTAGGGACGCAGCGCCTGGAGCCAGCAGTCGAAGCGCGCCTGAAGGTAGCGCGGGCAGTAGGCTGCACTCAGCGCCTGGAGCAAGCAGTCGAAGCGCGCCCGAAGGTAGCGTGGCCCCGCGCTTGAATTAGAATTCACCGACGACTTCACGTGTAGATGGAGGCTTGCAGGATCCCGGCGCCTGGTTTGCAGGATGCGCCGACGACTTCAGGATGCGCCGGATGTAGATGGAGGCTTGCAGGATCCCGGCGCCTGGTTTGCAGGATGCGCCGACGACTTCAGGATGCGCCGGATGTAGATGGAGGCTTGCAGGATCCCGGGGCAAAGCGGCCCCGGGATAAGGCCTTTAATAGATGTTTCTCGTTTGAGAACTGAAGCGAGACTGTCCTGTATTCTCCAATTGTTTGGCTTTTATACCTTTTTAGAGAGAACGAGAAATTATTTAAATTAAAACGAAATTTATTGTAAATGACCTACAGCCAAAAAATATTTATGTAGAAAGAACATCATACCAGAGACGAATTTAAATAAAAGTTACCATAACAACCGCAAAAACAATGGTTGTCAAATTGAGGAATTTTTAGTTTTAGGACTGTTATTAAGAAACTATTACATTTAAGTAAGAAACGAGATAAAAATCACATAGGAAAAACTAATGCACGACAACGTACACTAAGCCTGAAATTGTAGAGTTACAGAGAATTCAATAAAAGACCAAAAAAAGGTAAGACTTCGTTGACAGCTAGTTTAAAAGTACTAAATAATGTGAAAATACGCAGTAAAATGATATGTTATTGTGTAAAAACGTTACAGGATCCTATATAAATAAAGGTGATGCAAAATATAAATGCAGAGAATCAAAAACAGAATGAAAAAAATTGTATAAAGTGATGCAAAACATGAATGCAGAATATCAAAGCAGAATGGATAATTAGTGTACAATGAAATGTAAGTTGCATAACACTACAAGTTGCGTAGTCTCGCCTTGCCTTGCATTTGGAGATCTGTCTGTTCAGTTGCCTGTATGCTGTCAAATCTGTTGAAGAATGTAGCCTCATCTCCCGTCTAACAGCCATGAGATTAAGAGTGTGATCGGAGAGTTTTTGTGTTCTTCTGCGGTGGGTCTTGCAGAACTTAGCTCCGACTACATGGACAGTTTCCACGAGCTTGTCATTCATATCGTCCACTTCATTGCAGTCTTCTAGGCACTGAAAACGGTATTGTAACTCGAGCTGAAAGGTTTCGGAACTTTGGATTAGAGCACGAGGGGGACGGAGCGTTGACTTCATCAGACGAGACCTCTCCAACTTAACATTTAGGTTCAGTGTGCCTCTAACCATTCGATGATCGCTGCCGGTTTTCACCCTCGCAATCACTGAGACATCACTGAACAGTTGTCGTCTGGTCGTCATAATGAAGTCAATCTCATTTTTTGTCGAACCGTCGGGGCTCGACCAGGTCCACTTTCTGTGGGGCCGCTTCTTGAAGAAAGAGTTCATCATAAAGAGTCCCTCTTTCTCCATGAAGTCGGCCAGCTGCTGGCCACTTGGGTTCCGTTGTCCTATTCCAAATTTCCCTACTTTCAGCTCACCGTTCTCTCTTGTGCCTAGTTTTGCATTGAAGTCTCCCATTAACACATTACATTTCCTCCACCTCCTCATCGGGGTGTGCCGAGGTTGGTGCGTAAACCTGTATGACCTTCAGCGAATACCGTTTGGTGATTCTGAGTATAAGGTACGCAACCCTCGTCGACACACTCCCGATCTTTACAACGTTGTTAACGAGAGACTTGTGGACGATAAATCCGACACCTCCTTGGGACAGATGGTCGCCCTCCCGGTGATAGAGCAAGTTGCCGGATTCGAGGATTACCGTGTCCTCCCCCTCTCTTCGGACTTCGGATAATTCTATAATATGCCAGCGCAACTTGTCTATCTCTTCTTCCAGCTCCACGATCTTCTCGTCAGTCCTCAGGGTGCGTGCGTTGTATGTTGCCAGGTCGAGTCATCGTAGGTGGCAACCGAACCTCCACCGGAGATTCTTAGCACCCCCTGCCCCGCCGTTACCATGGTCGCCACCGTAGCTAGGGATAGCGGGGCCGCCGGGGACTGGGGGCCGTCTGTGTGTTGTTTTGATCATTAGGGGGTATTTGCAATATTTGCCACGCTTGGCGAGCGGGTTGGCAACCGCAGTTTTTTATTGTAATTTTGGCTATTATCAGGAAGATGCTGCTGCCCATCTCCCGCCTGTTTCCCTTCGTCGCCTTTTACGACACCCACGGGAGGATATGGGGTAGTGGATATTCTTGACCGCCACTACACGGCAATTTTTCGCTTACCCATCCCTAATGGCAAATCAGAATTTTTTATAATAATTATTGCGATTTTTGGCTTGAATGCTTGTATTTTAAGCCATGTCTTCATTTATCTCTGTATCAAATGAAAATATTCGTTTATAGTACTACTTCAGTTCACAATATGTTGATTCGTCACATTGCGTAGTTTTGAGAGATTTTGAAGGCAACTTGAGTCACATTGAGTCTAGTTGAGATACCCAGACGGTTGGCGATAATATCTCAAGGTGCCTAAGCAGACATACACCTTAAATTGAGATTCACATCACCATCGGAGTGTGCTAATTTTAGTGTGGTAATAGTCCTATAGCGAACTAGTTCGCTCATTTATTTCGTTAGTTATTTTTTAATTTTTCAGAAGATCTAATTAAAAAAGATGAGTTGATTGAATGTCAGTAAATAAAAATCAATTGATTTTACTTTAAAAAATGTTGATGATTTACTTCGGATATAACATACTACATAATATATAATATATGTAAGGTACTTATCAAGAACTATTTGATGATACGGAAATTATAATAAAATATAATAAACGAAACTATATATACGTACTACGTAATTTTTAGTTTACTGAAGACCTTTTGGGAATATATTATTTACATCATAACAACAACATCTGTAAGAAAAAAAATTATATTTCTTCAATTTTTATTTTCATACAAAAATGAAAATATTTAAATTGGACCTTTAAACGGACCTTCTAAACGGTAATAGGCCGAGTTAGCAAAAGAAAGTGCGTGGCAGGGTAGGGGTAGAGTGGTGTAGGAGGCGGCGTTTGCTAATTTGAACTTGACCTAATACCTGTGTCGTCAGACGTCTTTGGTGCGCCCGCGACGTTTCTCCTTCCGTTGTGAGATTAATATCGCGAACGTTACGTGGTTACGTTGGCTTACCGATACTCAAATGTTGAGTATACCGAAATGGTGCGAATTTTAGCAATTTGCAATGATAACGTTAGTGAAGCCTGCCGTGAATATTCAAGGCAATTTCCCAACTCACGTGCACCGAGCTATGCTAGGATGCTAGGTACTACACAGCGATTGCGAGATTACGGGCAATTCCAGTCTGTATCAATCGATTGTGGTCGTCCACCGCGGCGCAAGGTATGTGAGCAGGAAGACATACTGCAGTTTTTTGAACAAAATCCAGCAGCGAACACTTATGAGGTAGCCCGACAGTACAATGCGTCACAGTACTACGCATGGAGTGTCATACACAATGAAGGGAAGGACCCATTCCACCTGCATCGTGTTCATGAACTCAGCTGACAAACCAACGCGAGTTACATTTTGTAACTGGTTAACATTTTATGGACTGATGAAGCAACATTTGGCAGAATAGGACTATTTAATTCGCACAATGAACACTTGTGGTGCTATGAAAATTCACATGAACCAAGACCGCATAGCTTTCAACACCGGTTTGGTGTCAATGTGTGGGCAGGCGTTATTAATACGAGGGTGGATTGAAAAGTACTCGGCCTAACCAAGAAAATAAACACATACTAAATCAGTTATATTTTTATTTTTCTACATAATCACCATCAAGTTCAATACACTTTTGCCACCTCCCCTTCCAAGCATTTAGACCGTTGAAAAAAAATGATTCTTCCTTAGAGTCAAAATATGCGTCTACAGCTGCTTTGACCTCGTCGTTTGTCGAAAATCATTGACCTCCCAAGTGCTTTTTTAGGTTAGGGAACAGAAAGAAGTCTGATGGTGCCAGATCAGGTGAATACGGCGGATGCGGTAACAGTTCAAAGCCACAGTTGTGAATTTCAGCCATTGACTGTACTGACGTGTGAACACGGGCGTTATCTTGATGAAACAGGACTTTTCTTCTGAGCATTCCTCGACGTTCTTCTTTTATTTCCTCTCGTAAACGACGTAGTAAGGTGCAGTAGTAATCAAAGTTTATAGTCTGACCCCTTTCAAGATAATCAATCATAATCACACCTTTCGAGTCCCAGAATACTGAAGCCATCACCTTATTTGCCGACAAAATCGACTTAGCCTTTTTAGGGGGTTGTGAACCAGGTCTTCTCCACTGTTTTGATTGTTGTTTTGTTTCCGGTGTACAGTAATGAACCCATGTTTCGTCTATAGTAACAAAACGATTCAAAAAATCATCTGCATCGGCTTCAAATAACTCCAAACAGTCGCGTGAAATAGTCAATCGCGTCCTTTTTTGTTCAACTGAAAGCAGTCGCGGAACCCACCTCGCAGACACCTTGTGGAAACCCAACTCGTTGACAATGATGTTTTGAGTTCGTTCATAAGAGATGCCTATAATCTCGGCTATCTCTCTAATTTTTAATCTGCGGTCTCCCATTATTAAATCAAGTACTTTTTTAATATTTTCCTCAGTAGTTGACGTCGAAGGCCTTCCAGAGCGGGGTTCATCTTTCACACTCTCTCTACCACGCTTAAATTCTGCTATCCATTTTTTGACGGATGAATATGACAGAGCACAATCGCCTAATGTACTGACCATGTCATAATGGATGGCTTTTGATGATAGCCCCTTCTTATGGAGGTACTTAATGACGGCACGCTGCTCGATTTGCTCCATTCGCGGAAATTATGTCCGATTACTTTGTTAATAAATTTATAAAATCACAACTAATTATCGCACACGTTTCGAACTTCACACAATGAACTAGTCTGAACTGAACTAAATAATGTGGGTAGATTTGATTTTTAGAATTGAATGGATCTGTGTTAGGCCGAGTACTTTTCAATCCACCCTCGTAAAACGTTACTGGGACCGGTCTTCATAGAAAAATTAAACGGTGAAAGCTATCATAGTTTTCTCACCGACACGCTGCCAGAGTTGTTAGAGGACATACCACTTGCATCTCTACGCAATATGTATTACCAACATGACGGGGCGCCGGCGCCAAGTTAAGGTTTATTTAAACAGAGAATACCCTGGTCGCTGGATCGGTCGTGACGGGCCTTGTGCATGGCCTCCCAGATCGCCAGATATCATACCAATGGATTTTTATTTGTGGGGATATGTAAAGACATAAGTGTATACTAGGCGCGCATTCGAAACTCGCGACATATTGAAAGAAAAAATAATTTGGGCATTCGATCAAATCAAAATGAATCATCAGGTATTATCTCGTGTCGGTGAACAGTTAAGTTTTAGGTGTCACCTATGCATAGAATGTGGAGGTGATTATTTTGAACGGTATGTGCGCAATACTCACTGCCATCCGCGGACAAGTACCTAGGTAAGTCTAATTTTTATATTTGTATTTTAATATTTTTGTTGAACCATTGTATCTTAATATCTTTATTCAATTACTATTAATTTGTATTTAATCATTATAAATATTTTATTGTAATATTTGTAATTATTTTAACCTGCATTCATTTTTTAAATACTACTTACATTACATAAAAAAATAGTTAATAATACTCATTTAGTTTGCACGTACTGCAAACATCGATCACCAAATCGATGGCTGCAAACCGAAAAGGGCAGGCGGCGCCTTTGATGACGATGACACCTGTGCCAACCTCATAATATACCTTTGGCTTGGTCTTGGGCCACCGCATGTGCGAAGTTGAGGCGTTGCTACCAGCTGGATGCGACGTTGCCTCTTGGATGCAGGCAGCGTTGCTAGCAAACACTATTCGTAAAAAAAAAGTACATAAATGTCTATTAATTTGTAAAGAAATTAATAAAAGAATCAAATAGTTCATCAAATGGTTTTATGCAAAATAAAGAAGTATATGAAAAGTTAATGTATAGTTCATCAAATGGTTTTATGCAAAATAAAGAAGTATATGAAAAGTTAATGTAAAGTCATTTAAAGTGGTGCCCTGGTGCAATAGGCACAGTGATGAATGGTTTAGTAGACACTCGCAACGCAGTCGTCTGAGCGCAGGCGTCGACCGGCCCGGCGGTCATACTTACTTAGTATAAATTTTAATATTTGTGATTTTTTTGAATGTCATTTGCTTATTTAACTATGTTTAATGGTTTCAACACAATGTGTGATACCGATATCAAGTGTAAAATAAATAAGGCATTTTCTTTGACGATTTATTCTGACATTGTTTAGGTACTACAAAATACAGACTTAAAAGGAGTCAGACATGACAACAAAAACTTAAAAGTAGTTTTTTCGTAAATGTATTATATTCTGTAAAGAGTGATCTCGCTAAAATTGTTTGTAAAGATGTAACCAATATATTCCCAAAAGGCCTTTAGTAAATTAAAAATGACCCTGTATTAACTACTTAGAACCATGTATTGAATTAATGAAAATAACACAACTGCAATTTATATATTACATATCGCTAACTCATGTAACATAATAATACAGTGTAACCTGGATATAACAAGCCTTAATATAAGGAATTCCTCGATTAAACAAGTTTTTCTAAATCCCCTAGAACTGACTGTAAGAGCTAATTGAAGAGAATAGAATAATTTTTTATTCAATATCGTTTACAAATAATTCTTATTGAAAGCCATTTTTTACTTTACCACTGGTTCGAAAAAATCCTCTGTCTTGGGAAGAACCAGTAAGAAACCCAGCGGGACTTGTTTTTTAAACAAGTCCCGCTTGTTTTTTAAATTTTGTAAATAGTTTATAAATGATTACAAACTATTTGCAAAATTTATTTTAGAAACAGCTTGGAAGCGACCACCTCATTCCCAGGGGTTATTATCAACCATGTAGTCATTTATATTATAATAACCCTTTCTATATAGCTTTTGTTTAATTAAATATTTAAACTTGGTACTAGATATACCTTCTATATTTTCTGAGACTTTGTTGTAAGAGCGTATACATTGCCCCAAAAATGAATTACTGACTCTGTGGAGTCGAGAGACCGGTATCACATCATATTCAGCTTGTGTTTGTTCCTAGTGTTTACAGAACGTATATCACTTTTTTTTACGAAAGCTATCTTTGTTTTTGTAAACATACATTAAATTTTCGTAAATATACTGAGAGGCAATAGTTAATATATTTATTTCTTAAATTTTTCTCTAAAAGACTCTCTCAGTTTAAGTTTGTAAATAGCTCTTATGGCCTTCATCTGCAAAACAAAAATAGTTTCTAAATCAGCCACATTTTTCCATAGCAAAATCCCATAAGACATTATGCTACGGAAATAACTGAAATAAACTAATCTAGCTGTCTCGACACTAGTGAGATCTCTAATCTTTTTTACAGCATAAGCTGCAGAGCTTAGTCTGCTTGCTAGTTTGGATATATGGGGGCCCCACTAAAGCTTTGCGTCGAGAGTGATGCCAAGAAAAACAGAGGATTCAACAGGCTCAGTTCTTCCCTATTCAAAACACATTAGTATTCAGATTTTTAACATTCGTTGTTGTAAATTAAATACATTTAGTTTTATTGCCGTTTAAATGCAGATTATTAACGTTAAACCAATGCACTAATTTTGATATAACATTATTCACTTCGTCACATTTAAATGATAGACGTTTAAGTTTAAAAATCAAGGAAGTATCATCAGCAAATAATACTATATCATGATTATCCCCTACAAGGGTAGGTAAGTCATAATAGATACTAAAAATAGGAATGAGCCCAGAATCGAGCCCTGAGGGACACCCATTTTTACGGGCAACCCGGAAGTACTTTTACCATTGATAATAACATTCTGCATTCTATTACTTAAATATGAAATAATAGGTTTAAGCGGTGTGTTCTTAATACCATAGTATTGCAGCTTCCTGATTAATGTCTCATGGTGACCGCGGTCGAAGGCTTTGTAAGGTCACAAAACACACCCAAAGCATCCTTCGAATTTTCCCACGCACAAAAAATATGTTTTATAAGTTCGACTCCGGCGTCGGTAAACGAGCGACCCCTTGTAAAACCAAATTGATTTTTATGAAGCAATTTATTTATATTAATAAACTTAACATCTGATCTAAAATAATTTTATTAAAAATTTAACTTAATGTTGGTAGTACAGAAATTCATCCTAAATTGGTGGGGTCTAATGTACTACCAGATTTAAATAAAGATAAGACTTTACTGTTTCATTAGATCAGGAAACACCAGATTCGACGCTTGTATTAAATAAAAATATTATGGCTAGATAAGGTGCTACAGTTTATATTATAAATGCAATAACTTTAATGCAAATCTCCCGTAACGCAGCCGTTTTCTTAACAGCAATAGTTTTAAAATAAAATATATTAGTAAATCCAATTGGGCATACCTTAAGCGCATTAAAAAAATTACGTATAACATGATTATACGGAATTTTTAAAGTAGTTTAAATACATTTCGACAGCACTATCGGCTTCAACACCCTCGAAAACCATAAAAATAACACCCATGATGAAAAAATTGATACCTATTTCAGCCGCCATCTTGGATTTACATTTCCACAGCACTATCGGCTTCAACACTCTCGAAAACAATGAAAATGACATCCAAGATGAAAAAATTGGTACCTACTTCAGCCGCCATCTTGAATTTACATTTCGACAGCACTATCGGATTCAACACCCTCGAAAACCATGAAAATGACACCCAAGATGAAAAACTTGATATCTATTGCAGCCGACACCTTGGATTTACATTTCGACAGCACTATCGGTATCAGCACCCCCGAAAACCATGAAAATGACACCAATGATGAAAAAATTTATATCTATTGCAGCCGCCATCTTGGATTTACACTTCGATAGCACTATCGGCTTCAACACCCTCGAAAACCATGAAAATGACACCCATGATGAAAAAATCGGTACCTACTTCAGCGCCATCTTGGATTTACATTTCGACAGCACTATCGGCTTCAACACCCTCGAAACCCATGAAAATGACACCCAAGATGAAAAACTTGATATCTATTGCAGCCGCCACCTTGGATTTACATTTCGACAGCACTATCGGATTCAACACCCTCGAAAACCATGAAAATGACACCCATGATGAAAAAATTGGTACCTAATTCAGCCGCCATCTTGGATTTACATTTCGACAGCACTATCAGCTTCAACACCCTCGAAAACCATGAAAATGACACCCATGATGAAAAAAACTATACCTATTGCAGCCGCCACCTTGTATTTACATTTCGACAGCACTATCGGCTTCAGCACCCTCGAAAACCATGAAAATGACACCCATGATGAAAAAATTGATACCTATTGCGACCGCCATCTTGGATTTACATTTCGACAAACCTATCGGTTTCGACACCCTCGAAAAGCATGAAAATGTAACCCATGACAAAAAAAAAATTATACTACTTACTTTTAGTACGTACTACTATTATTTATTCTGTGCTTTTAAATATTGTAATAAAAAAATCTCTTATTATTATTATAATCAAGTATTTAAGAAATTTGGTTATTCGAATATTGTGTATTTGTACAGCGATCTTTTTGAGCCGCTGCAAACAACCGAAACAATGTCCACTCACAGCGGCAACTGAAGCGGTGAAGCCGAACTAAACTAATCTGTGCTGTAGCTCTCCATTTACAGAAATAATTTATATACGAGGCTACCAAATCAACGAAAATTTCGCCATTTTGGAGCCGAAAAAAATTAATTATAGCTAAACAAAACAAAATTACACTGCCATTTACATTCAGTTGCTTCCCACATGATAGATGAAGAGATTAAAAAATAGATTGAGTTAAACAATTGATATTTTCAAAAGTAATCGTGTTTACAAGCCACAGGGACATGATAAATCCACACCATAAGCCACTAAAACCCTTTTTTTATTTTAAAAATAGCAATTATAGTTCGGCCGTTCAGAGAATGCGTTCCTGACACCTATCAGTTAGTCACGACTAGTGATGGGCACAACATAACACTGAGTTCGTTACCGTTCCTCCAAAATGAACCGCCGCGTTATTTTTAAGATTATTTTCGTTTTAAATTGGCGGAATCATTTAAAATTTATATTTTAGTAATTTAAGTGGAAACCAAAAAAAGGTAATATTAATATAATAAAATTGTTTTATTTATTCTTTGTTACAAAGTTACAATCTGTATTTCTATGCAATAAAGTACATTGAATTGAATGTGCGTACAGAATATTAATCAGACTCCGATTCGCTTGAGGAGGTGGTGTCTTCATAATCATCTTCGCCTACATGTATAATTATATTACTATCAATCAAAGTGGTTCTAGGCGGTTATAGGTCAGATTTCGTAACGGTTCCTTCTGGTGTTCCTCAAGGCTCCCACCTTGGTCCTCTCTTTTACAACGCCTATATTTACGATATATGTCAATATATAAAAAATTGTCAACATTTACTTTATGCTGATGATAAAAAAATATATCTGCGTGTACGCACTATCAAGGACTGTGAACTAATTCAAAATGACTTAAATACATTATACAATTACTATGCCGCTAATAAGATCACGGTAAATGTTGGTAAGTGTCAATGTATTTCATTTACGCGGAAAACTAATCCCATAGTTTTTCAATACAATTTCAATGGTGTTGTAATCGAGAGGGCTACGGTGGTGCGCGATCTAGGCGTATATTTTGACTCCCGTATGACAATGAACGAGCATATTGATGCTATCTGCAGTAAAGCTTTTCGTAATTTGGGATTTGTAACTAGAACTTGTCTTCCTTTCTCTAATTTGCAGAGCCTAAAAGTAGTATATTTCACATATGTTAGATCTATATTAGAGTATGCCTCTCAGATATGGTCACCATTTTATGCTAAACATGTTCATACTATCGAAAAGATTCAAAGTAAGTTCATTTCCCATTTAAATTATAAATTTAGACGTTCTGGCTCTTCATATCGAGATGATTGCAGATTTTACGGCCTGTTAATGCTTGAAGAAAGACGTACTCTGCTGGATATGGGACTTTTATTCGATATATTACACGGAGGAATTGACTGCTCTGATTTATTGGCCTACATCAAATTGAACGTCCCAATGAAACGTACCAGACATACCAAAAACTCTTTGTTTTACATTCCCTTTCACTCGACCAATTATTGGAAAAACGGTGTTCTAACGCGTTTGGTAGCAACTTACGACAGAAAATTTAGCCCAATTGATCCTTTTAATAGTACTAAGAGTGGGTTCAAAAATAAAATTAACATGTTTCTATTCACTCCAGCTGAAAGTAATCAGTAAATTGTAATTAAATAGTACCTAAATTATTATTTGTTCCCTCGTTTAATACTGTTATTCTTTCATCATTAAAATGATTGTATACATGTATGTTGTATGTGTATGTATGTGTATGTATATATGTATATATGTGTGTATGTGTATATATATGTGTGTATGTATGTATATATGTATATGTGTCACATACACATGTATATATGTATATGTGTATGTGTATGTATAATATGTATTTAGGTATGTATGTGTGTGTATGTGTATATATATATTTATTCATATGTGTGTTTGTAAGTTTAATTATGTACGTCTTTTGTACGTGTATATATGTGTATGAGTATATGTATGTACATCATGAAAGTAATATTAATATTTCAATTAATTTGTTAATGCTTAGAATTAGTGCTTACCGAATTTGTTTTGTAGATTTACAGTGTTATGTTTGGTTATGTACTTTGTGGATAACTATTATTGGATTTTTCGTGTTTAATAATTTAAGTAAATGTTTAAGTATTAATAAGCTGTTGTTATCCTGAATAAAATAAAATAAAATAAATAAATAAATCAATAACAGAATCAATCCTGATATCTCGGTCAAAATGTTCCACAATCAGGTTTTTAGTCTTCTCAACAACCTTTGCCCAGTCATCTCTTGTGACTTCCCCGCAGGCTTCTTTTAATAGGGTCATCATCTTTTTCGTGCTGAATGGCGGGGAAGTATTGTGGCGGGCGGCATAACCTTTTATTTGAGCCCCGATTAGCTCAATCGCATTATATTGGCAATGATACGGTGGAATTCTTAGAACGAGATAACCGTACTCCAGGGCCAGTTCATCGATTTCGTATCGCACATTTGCCGCTTTATTTTCTTTAACTAATTTAATTAGCTCTGGTTTTAGCATTTGCATATTTGCGTCAATGCCTTTTGCTTGTAACCAAGCCACCATTTCTTCTTTTTTATTAGCTTGGGTAGGTGGTTTCTGTATTTGAACCGAGTGATAGGAGGCATTATCCATGAATATTACAGAAGGCTCTGGTAGGCTGGGCAAAAGCACGTTCTGGAACCACTCTTTAAATATAGTGGCATTCATTTCCTCGTGGTAGTCATTTGTGGTTTTTGATTGAAATGCCAGTAACGCGTTCTCCACAAAGCCGTATTTTGCAGAACCTGCGTGGCATATTATCAGACGGGCTTCCTTACCCATTTGTACTTTCGACGTCGACGCTTGTGTATCATCCGTGCAAGAACGGGAAACCGTGTGATTGGCGTTTAACCATGTCTCGTCAATCAACACGACATTATCCCAGTTATCAATATTTTTTGCTTCTCTCAAAAAAATTATGTCGTATCGTTCTAATAAAATTTTTCTTTTGTCTGTTTTTTTATACGAAAAACCAATATCTTTTAAGATTTTGGTTAAAGCAGTTTTATCCCCGCTAAACAGTCCAGCTTCTCTTAACGATGCCAAAAGCTTCTTCCTGTTGAGATATTCATATCTGGAATAGTAACCATATATATGATTTCTGATTGCATCGGCGTCAAAGGTGTCAATATCTGTCACGGGTTTAGTTCTACGTTTCGTCTTCGGAGTACGTAAAATATTATCTTCTATGCCAGTAGAGCCGAACTTTTCTTTATTAATATTTGTTATCGTTCGTTTGCTAACTCCAAGCGCCTGAGAGACGCGTTCTTGTACTTGTTCGAAAGGTAACAGGGGTCCGCCATTTTGCCGCTCCCGCTCAAAGTAATCTTGCAGCTTGATGATTAACTCACGGGCTCCACTTTTCAATGTTTGTCCACGTTTAGGCATTATTATGCACCAAAAGTAAAAAGAACGCAATACAAAACACAATCGAAGTCCGATTTAGCGCCAATGTCAGTTTGAAAAGCAGAAACATTCCATTAAACGAAAGCCGGGTAATCAAATAAAAACAGATCGAAAACACTTGAAGAACGTGGTCTATGCGCACGAAACGACAACAGACGACTGTTTTAGCGTCACAAAATGGCGGCCCATAACGCCATTTGGGGTTACCATTTTCAACCTAAATATAAAAACGCTACTTTCTTTCGCGCGTTCGGTTTGGTCGTAGTTTTATTTTTATATTTAATAAAAGATATCTTTAGTCCATTATTTTCAAATTCTTAAGAAGAAAAACAAAATCGTATTATTTTATAAAGTATAACTGTACAAGAACAGATTACGATACTGTTATTGCCTGTTATTGTTAGCACAGCACTGCAAATATAAAGCGCTGACATAACCTTGTAATAGCGCAGTATAGTTTTAGAAAAATATTGTTTACCAAGTTATTTGACACTCAGCTTAACACAAAATTATAACATTCATTGATTATTGATATAATAATATTGTTTTAATGCTCATCAATTGTTAAAACGGTAAACAACCAGCAAAAATATTTTTATCGTAACTGCAACGCCATTACAAAGTTACGTCGTCAGTTCAATCGCGACTTGTCAGGAACGCATTCTCTGAACGGCCGAACTATAATCGATTTAAAAAAATTATTAATAAGTTCAACAATCATCTTAGAGTATTAAACTAACAGGAGACGACATTGGAGAGTGTTCCCCGCTGTCAAAATTACGAGAGCGCGGATCATTCCCGTTATATAAAACTAGTTGCGTTGCGTACGGCATCAGTTAACAAGTAGTCGTAAGCGTGAGTTGACCTCCAGAAAAATGCCGAGTTGCAGTGTGTTTTCTTGTAAAAAAAGATCACAGACCTCAAATTTACAAAAAGACTACGTTACCTTTCATCTTTAAGTATTTATTTTGATTTCAATAATTAATATAAGCATAAAATCACGAAAATTCTGATTAATATAGCTGAGCAGGGTGTGTTGCCAACTTAAAGTATTAATACTATAGTAAGGACTTTTGCACCACTAGGACATAATTAAATTTTGCTTAATTGTAGACAAATGTCGCTTCTCTTTGTTCTTATTACACAAGACAAAATCGTGTTATTGAATAGTCTTAAATTCATTAATATTATTGTGATCTATTTGCAAAACTATATTATTTCAAAGAACATTAATAATCTTTAATTGTTTTTAACGAAATAAAAACATCAATTTAAATTGTTTTATTGTATATAAAACATTTTAAATAGATATTTTCATTTCATTATGTTACGTTATGAAACGAAAAGAAGGGTAATTTCGAGTATATAAAATGGTATCATCAAGGCAATAATAGTGATGTTCACTGTAATATTTAGTGTCGATGTTTTTATTTGACTATAATTAATACCTTGATATATAATACCAAGGTGTTATTTAAAATTCTTTTTTGTACGATGTTTAAAAAAGGTCTTTGGTTTTACAGTTTTCCAAAAGATCTTTACAGGCGCCAAGTTTGGATAAAAGCATGTGGCAATCGTATAACCTGGGTACCTAAACGAACAAGCACTATTTGTTCCTAGCATTTTGACCAATCGGTTTTCGTAATCCAATCAAATAATAAAAGGAAACTAAATGAAACTGCTGTATCGACTTTGAAATTATTGGAAGTAAGTTTATTATTTTGCTACAGGTTTATTTTACATTATGAAGGATAAAATTTAAAACATGTAACAAATCGAAATGGAAGGTTTAGTGAATGATATTTATTCATTTTAAAATGTTATTTACAAGTATATCGTCTTAGATGGTGTCAACCAAATTGTTGTTTTTAGATGAGACACGAATTATTAGCGCTTAAATAAATAAATAAGGACAAACAAATAATCTCAGTGTCATATTTATAATCTATTATTATTAAATATATACAGAGTACTACACTTTTGTACTGTAGAACACAAAATATTACCGCTTTTTACGACGACATTAATTATTTTTCAATCCTAAGTAAAATGACGAAAAAAAGTATGTTTGTTTAAGCGTAAACTTCGGCCAAGAGATAGCAAATGTTTATTTTTTTTTAATTGCTCTATTCCGTTGCTGCGTAAAGGAAGGACAAAAACAAATAAACAAAAATCACACTTTCACATTTATAATATTATATTAGTATGGATTGTCAAGAATGAAAATGAAATGATGTTTTTGAGGGTGAAACTATACACTCCCGCTCTCTTTCTTGCTCTAGTAAATAACGTTTCTGAGTGACCAAAAAGGATAGAAGCACAGGAAAGTGCGACTCCGTGCTGCCAGATGTAGTTCAACCCTAAGCCTTAAAACGGTTTAACTCTATAGGTTGGGTAAAATCTGTAAAATTAGACCGTTTAAAACCCCTATACAGATAACCTTTTCGGTTGATCATGACATTAAAAAATGGTAAAAATATTTCATAGACTAGGCATATTATATATTTTTAAGCATACAGGAACATTATTTCGATAATGATTACGTTTTACATAACATTCAACTGGCAAACTTGGTGATGGAAAAATATGCAAGCACTAGAATTAGCTACCTCGCAAAAAAAGAGTGATCCCAAAAAGTGTATTCTCACATATATACCAAACTTATTCACTTTAAAAACCAGTTAAAATATAATACAGGCTGGCCCATAAGTCCCTTGAAATGTAAAAAAATAATTTAAAAAAAAGTAATGACATTATGAAAAAGGTGTTTATTTTGTCATAATCTAAGGATATATAAAAGGAAATATAAAATGGGAATTATTTTTTGAAAATTACATCATCTAAATGTAATCCGTTACGATCGCGGCACTCCTGTAAGCGACGTTTAAAATTATCCATCACTGCGCGGCAAGTAAGCTCTGTAATGTTTGCCATTTCTCTTTGGATATTTTCTTTCAGAACGTCAATTGTCCGCGGGTTGGTTTCGTACACTTTAGTCTTAAGATAACCCCATAAGAAAAACTCCATTGGGGTCAGATCTGGACTACGTGGTGGCCAAGGAATATCTTTTCAGAACGTCAATTGTCCGCGGGTTGGTTTCGTACACTTTAGTCTTAAGATAACCCCATAAGAAAAACTCCATTGGGGTCAGATCTGGACTACGTGGTGGCCAAGGAATATCTCCTCTTCGAGAGATCACTTTATTAGGGAAAAGTTGACGGACGACCGGCATAGCGACGTTAGAGGTATGGGCAGTTGCTCCATCTTGTTGAAACCAGGTCCGCGTATGCCTGTATGCGAAGCCTGGAAAATTCTGCAACTCTGGTGTAAAAAAGTCCTGGATCATAGCTACATACCGTTGTGAAGTAACAGTAAGCGCGCGACCTCTGCCGTCCTCAAAAAAGTAAGGGCCTATAATGCCATGCGCTGACATAGCCGCCCAAACTGTCACTTTAGGGCTATGTAAGGGCTTTTGATGTTTGCGATTTGGATTTTCGCAACTCCAGTAGCGACAATTTTGCTTATTGACATGGCCGTTGATGTGAAAGTGAGCCTCATCAGAGAATAACACGTTATTAAACGAAGTAAAGCGGTTCAACATTTCATTTGCGAAATTTTGTCTGTGGATAGTGTCAGTATCTTTTAATTCCTTTACTAACTGAATCTTGTACGGGTGAAGATGTAAATCTTTCTTTAAAATTCGCTGTAACGATGTTCTGGGTAAGTTTAATGCACTGGAATGCTTACGAGTAGACTGGGTAGGATTTTCACGAATTGAGTGTTTCACTACATCGATGTTTTCTTCCGTCCGTGATATCCTTGGTCGACCTGACCGTTGTTTATCCAACGTCGAACCACTCTCTTCGAACTTAATAACCCAGTTCTTAATCGTTTGAACACTTGGAATGTCTTTAAAGTTGCGTAAATTCTGATATTCTCGAAATTTACGCCGCGCAATGGTAGCCGAATCATTGTTTCGATAAAATTCGCGCACACAAAATGCACGGTCCGCACCGGTGAAACGCTCCATGGCGACTGAATTCCCAGAAACCGTCGGTACTCCCCCCGCACCGCGCGCGCCACTCATGCGCGCCTTTTGTATTTTATTCGAAATTTACGTTTCTAACAACTTATGGGCCACCTTGTATAATACTTTTTCAATTTGTTTTAATTTTGGTAATTTTGTATTATTATTTTGTACCTTATGTATTTTTTAAATTTACTTTGAATGTAATATTACACAATAAACATTTGTTCATTTTTATTTTATTTAATTTGCTAATGTAACTTGCATAAAATTTCATCGACGTATCTATATCGACAAGGCCCTCGCACTAGTTGTTTATGGCTTATGCACTGTAACGATGAGACATTTATGAGAGATTTTCTAGGTTGTGTGCGTTTTGCTTAATTGTGTGCTCATATTATGCTGTGTGCGTGCGTAACGACGTGGCCCAATGTTTACGATTTGCTTAGTGTGCGTTACCTCGCCTCCCGCTAGAAGTGACAGACTTTTTTGTTTGGAACTTTATGCGCATGGCGTCTCCTGTTAGTTGAATACTCTAAGACAATCATTTATCTTTCTAACAATGTGCTTTTTATATCATTTATATGTATAATATGATTGCTAGATATGATTTTATTCGATAGAATGTTGGAATCTTAGTTTTTAGGCGATAGTAGAACATACCTTGCGCTTTCGCTTAAGGTATGCAATATTTAACTATATCTTTTGGAAATACTTTATGCAATTTAAAAGTATTTGAACAAGGCTTTACGTTTCGTTCAAGCAATGATTCGGCGACATTAGGAGAAGAATTTAATGATTTTGTTCTCAAAAAAGGAACATCTGTAAAATGTTTCCCAAAAGTCACAGCAACTTCTTGATCAGATTGAGTTAAAGTATTGTTACTCGTATTCAATTGAAAATCAGAATTTCGTGGTTTGACCTCACCCGTTTCACTATTAATTATACTCCATGTCATTTTAATTTTATCTGGTGCAGTTTTAATTTTGTTGCTTAAATGTATAGCCTTAGCTGTGGACCATACTTTTTTGAAAATTTTAGAATATGTTTTTACATACTTACTCTCTACATATAACATTATAATATGATGTTTCATTATAAAGCTCGTATAACTTTCGTCTACTTTTATAAATTCCTACTGTCATCCATTCATTAAATGATTTGCGACTGCTTATAGAGAAGGTTGTTTACAAGTAAATATTCTATTAAATTCACAAGTTATAATTTTAACTATAATACCAATACAAACAATGTTTTTAAATGAAACAACACTATGTTTAAATTAAAGTGATGGAAGTCCTTTTACTATGTTACTTCTAAATCTTTCCAAACGATGTTTATTTATTGAAACAAACACAACTATCTATACAGGTCGCACTAGGCCTAGCAATACGTGTCTGTTCTAAGAATAAATTGACAAAATAATACGATTTAAATAATGAGTTAAACTTAATAATAATGGAAGAAGTTTCAAAGAGATTGATGTTAAAGTCTCCACATATTACACAAAACTTCCTCCAAAATCCTTTCAAAATATTCGTAAGTAGCACATGGGGGTCTGTATTACGTTCTTTACTATTTATTTTTTGTTGTGGTTGGTTAGCTTTTTTTATTCTGGTATGGCCCACTAGCCTAGTGGGCCATACCACAATACCTAATAATTTACAACACTTGTCTAAATACCTAACTTATCAACTTAACCTACTATTTTGCCACTGTGGCTGTCTCCACGTTGCCACTTTAATTCGAATCCACAGGTTAAATAACCCAAATAACTGGTTCGATTCCCCGCTAATGAAAAAAATACTTAAATGAAATGTAACCAAGATTAGAGTCATGCGTTTTTATTCATCGTGTAGGTATGTTTATTATTCGACGTATTCAGTTATGTACCTATTCAGATCAGATCAGTACTAAGTTACGTAAAAAAATTTAGGTATGAAATAGCTTACCGCTCTAAATCCTCCGTGGTGACGTGCTCAATGAAACCAGGCACACGTTGTTGCTGGTCTAATAACCAACGGCGGAAAACCCGCCAGCGGTCGTGATCGCCGGAAACTAAAGCTTGCACTTTGTATACTTTGTATGGGCGCATTCGGTTACACTTTAACACTTTGTGAACTGTAGGGTAAGGTGAGACACAGTGTTACAAAAAAAAAAACGGCTATGTAGTGACGAAAATAATAATTTAATCAACTTTTAACTGGCATGGATATCAACTTTAATAGCCTCTTCTTACTTATAATTATTTAAACTTAACTATTATTAGCAAAAACCTACTTAAAATGGCACTTTAATGAGATCAGTCGATTGTAACAATGAGCCCCGCATCTGGGGTACTTTGTTACAGGGTAAGGGGCACAATGTTACAACATTAAAATAATAGAAAACAATCAATGTCGGTAATTGTTTTCTGGGGAACGCCATTGCCGGAGGTAGTGATTATCCCGTTCAGATACTGCACAACACGTAGTAACCAGTGTTCCTCTTTCAGCGCTCGTTTCTTTATTCAGCTGTTTAGCTCCCTTTGCTGGAATATTTTTTTAGGGTTTTGGACAGTAGTTGTTCCAGTTTCATCCAAACAGTAAAATCTGCTACCGTCTGCGAAACTAGGGCATCGCCGCATAGTATCTTCCGAATTGCTGAAAAATAACGATAATTTGACGTCAAATATACAATAAATAGAAGAAAATAACAATCACTTACCTAAATACAAAACCTCAGAGAAAAAATAGAAAACTTTAACGTGATTTTTTTCACGTTTTATCATCCAAATTCGATTTTTGTTAGATAACTCCCAACGCGGTACAACCTGGGGCAACGACGACGACTGTATTAAGATGGTTGCTTATGCGCTTGTCAAAACTGTATACCAATATTAAAAAAATTAAAGACAGAGACGGAGATATGTGCATTGTAACAGTTACCCCGTGTAACACTGTGCCCCACCTTACCCTACAGTATGACACACTTGTTCCATCCCGACGCCTTAACAATTTAGCGATACTTCGTGTGCCTAGGTTCGGATTCCGGCGAACGACGTCTAATATGCGCTCCTCTGAGTGAACAGCCACTTGACTTCCACCTTATGTCGCTACCAGAGCAGAAATTTTCCAACACTCGCTGAAATGGTGCTGTTATCAGACGAGAGTCGGCTGGATGTCGAGCGGTCGGGAATTTCTCTCGGTAAATTTGCAATGCATGCGAAGCATTCCCGCGAGCTTGTCCAAGGCACATTAACATGTATTATATTATTCACGAGCACTATAAACGTACGCGTTAGGCATTATAAAAACAAAACAAGAAACTTAAAACGTAACAACAAGAATAATATCATTAAGTAATAAATAACAAGTAATAACGACAATAATTTAATAAACAAAACAATTGAACTGTCTCTTTTGATAGTCAAAACGGAACTGTCTCAAAAACTAAAATTATTAATCAAACACGCTAAAACAAATGCGCACAAAGTAAAGTCCTTGAAGCATTGGAACCTTCCACACACCGTTAAAGAGTTATGTATGTTAAGACATCGTCAAGGTTTATTTAATTTATAAGTTTTATCCCTACGACTAGTCTTCATATGGAATTTAAAAGTTATGGTTGTCATTTTAATACAACAATTACACAATCAATTGTACCCTAACGCAACAAGCAGTTCTTTACTACAAAAAATTATTGAAATTAATAAACGTACCTAATTGGATACTCAGTACTCACACAATTATAAACACTATTTCATCGTTATCTTTGATTTTGTATAAGAAAATAGAAATGAAAAATGAAACTAAAAAATGAAACTTCGTAACACCAATTTGATCGATAAATCGCTCAGTGCCCAGGTTCAAGGCCAGGGTTTTTATGTGACGGGACTTATAAGAGTTCGGCGCCCGCGAGGATATTGACCCTATTGTCAGCTGATGTTATTTTTAAGTTTCACTGCTGGTTTTTTGTTTAAGTATTTTCATGATTTTTTTTTATGAAATTATCGTTTCATTTAGCTGTACCTAATAACATAATGGAGCGTGAATAAAGTTATAGTCCACGGGCCCACATACAAGGGATTTCAGTGATTAATAACAGGCTGAAAGTTTATTATACACAGCTTCGTTTTGACGAGACACCCAACTTTTATCATGGGACCAAATTCTGATAGTGGGAGGAAAAAGCGCAATAGGGAGCGAAACACGTCGATTTGATGAGTATCCCAAATTAAATAATAACAGTTTTTAAAAATCAATACTACGAGAAAATACAATGGAAAACTGAGAAAAACTAGTGGCATACAAAGTGAATGGTACCTTCCGAGTGACCCCCAGCTCTAACGTGTCAAAATGGTGACTTGAAAAAATTTATTAATAACAGGCTAATTTTTGTTTTGGGGCTTGCAAAATATGTATTTTTTATAAAAAATGCATCGGCATACAAATTTGTTGGTAATTTTTTTGAGACCTACACTCGAAAGTTATCAACATTATGTTGATCTTTTTTTGATTAATAACCGTATGCCACGAAAAATTTATAATTATTTACTTAATTCTTAATCTAAATATAATAGTGACCTACAAAAAAAAAATGGTATATTTTAGTTAACCTACAAAAAAAATCGAATCATATAATATGTGCTCGTACTTATGTCTTGTAACCACTGGTTTTATTTGTATTAAACTAATGTTATAAAAATAAAAGCTTGTATTTTGAGTGTATTATTCAGAACTTTACTTGCACAAAGCATAAATTTCATTCGTAATTTTTTTTATAAGTTCTCTTTTCGGATGAAAACGTTCGTCCTTACGTAAAGAATTGCACAAGAAACACTGCACGATGACGATCACTTAACAGTTTCGAAAAGAGAGCTCGACTAAACCCATATGCAACGCTTTGAATTGTGTTTTGAAAAATAGTCGTTAGAGCTGATGCTTAAAGAAAGTTGGGAGGGGATAGTAGGTCTTACGATTTTATACCTGAGGCAAAATCATACAGTTCAGCATGTTATTTTTTTATAAGGCACTGCAAAAAAAAATATAGTGAAAAAATTATTGCTACAAACATGTATTAGGTATATGTATTTTATAGTGATGCAACGAATGCGAATACAAATATTCGTATATCCCGAATAGTAGACATTTACCGAATATTCGTATTCGGCGAATACTGATCACGAATATTTAAAAATCTAAAATTTTTGTACGCAACTCTAATTACTGGCGGACTTGGATAACGCGCGTCGTCGGCGCGTAAAAAGTACGACGTGTGTTTAACCTTAACGACGGGGGACTCCCAAAAATATTTTTCACTGAAAGAAGAAATCGCTTAAAACCAGAAAATCTACAAATTTTATGTTTTTTAAATAAAAACTTGCCTATTGTAAATTTTAATTATTAGAACAGTAGAAAATCATCATATAAATTAGTTTTTTATTACCATGGTGAGATATTCGTATTCGTATTCGCCGAATAGTAGGTTTGATATTCGTATTCATATTCGGAAAAGTAGTATTCGTTGCATCACTAGTATTTTAGGTAAATATTTTTAATTTGTTATTATAATAAAATAAAGATATTACTTTTAATTCGATTATAAATTATAAAGAAATTAAAAAGCTGTAATTTATATTAATTTTTAAGTACCTACACGAGTTATAAATATGTATTTTTCGAACTTCAGAACTATTTTTTTTATGGACGATAACTGATTTTATAATTTGTTTTACAAAACAATGTCTTTTTCCTTACTTGACTATCACTTAAAAATTGTTGTTAACTGAATAATAAAATAAATAAATAGTTCAATAGCTCAATCACTCGTTACAAGAAATGTTAACAAATTTTCATGCAATTCCCTTGTTTTTATTGCTGTAATTGTTTATATAATTAAGTAATTTAAAAAGTAATATTCATTTTCATTAAATAAGCTGTAATATTGTATACGAATTTTCCATTTAAGCAATTTCAAACAAAAGCTGGCGAAAATTATGTACAGGATTTAAACATATTATGTTTTCAAGATTTAATTTGTTTTAAAATTTCGAAAAGTTCATTTGTAATGAGGGCTAATAATCTTCCACTCACCAGATGTCGCTACTAGCGACTGAGGTAAAGTTTTTTGTTACACAGTGTCATTTAATTGAGTAATTAGTTTTAAATAATAGTTTATCATTGTCTAGAGTATTATATTAATATATAACACAATGCGTCAGTGGTTTGGTTTTTAATTTTTTGCACATTATAACTCTTTTTTTTTTTAAGTCGTCTTTTAGTTATATTTATAGTTTGGTTTATTCATTTCTAATGTAATTAATATAAAATATAACTAATAATACAGAAAGAAAACTTAAAGATTACATTTTCTTAAGAAATTATCGTCCCCGCTATGAAATCTGTCAAATATTTTACCTCACTCGAAAGTGGCGCCGCCCTGGTGCCAGAAAAAGTCGTGGATGTCCTCATTAATCGCTTCCATTTTTTTTGTATGCCAATAGTTTCATGGTGTTATACGTTTAATTCTTAACAGAAAAAATTAAAAAAGAAGTTGTTATTAATCAAAAAAAGATTAACATAATCTTGACAACTTTCGAGTGTAGGTCTCAAAAAAATTACCAATTTTTTTATAAAAAATATATATTTTGCAAGTCCCAAAACAAAAATCAGCTTGTTATTAATAAATTTTTTTAAGTCACCATTCTGACATGTTAGAGCTGGGGGTCACTCGGAAGTTACCATTCACTTTGTATACCACAAGTTTTTCTCAGTTTTCCATCGTATTTTCTCGAAGTATTGATTTTTAGAAACTGTTATTATTTAATTTGGGACACTCATCAAATCGACGTGTTACGCTTCCTATTGCGCTTTTTCCTACCGCTATCAGAATTTGGTCCAATGATAAAAATTGGGTGTCTCGTCAAAACGAAGCTATGTATAAACTTTCAGCCTATTATTAATCACTGAAATTCCTTGTATGTGGGCCCGTGGACTATTAATAAAACGTTGTGAAAAGATGATTTTTTTTCCATGTGCTAAGGTGTAGTATCTACTATCTTCGTTTTCGGGAGCGTTTCACAAACACCCGGTATATCCAAATTACAACATAAAAAGCAATTTTCGCATTTTGGACTTTGTGGAATATGAAAATTTGTAATTTTTACATAATTTATAGTGATAACTCACAGTATATTTAATTTTCAGTTACTTCTCATTATTAAATATAAAGTGAAAGTGATACGTTAACGACACAGTATTTGAAATGGAAATTTTATGAAGTGTATAAAATTGTTACGAATCAAAATATAAGCAAATAACTTTTAAAAACAGTGTAATTACTTACCTTTTATATAAAAACTAACAACACACTTTCTTTTGTACGCACTTGATTTCTTTTAAATTACTTACACTGACGCGACGAAGGAAAGAGGCTAAAGCATATGAAGTAAACGCGACGCGTAGGTAAAGGCGGAAACTCGTCATTCGAAATAAATCCTCTTAATTTAGAGAAGCGTAATTTAGTATCGAAACTAATTCTAATAAAATTTTAATTGTATAATTCTTATAAATAACGTTTAAAAAATAATTGTTCTGAGCACTTTTAACTATTGTTCTGACTAAACGTAGTGATTATATACTCCTTGGTTCTGAAGGGTCCCTTCTAAATATTACCATAGTCTTTGGAGGGTTCTAGTTCTACTTCTACCACAGAGTACTTTTCTATATACTGAAAGTGAAACTGACTTCTACAAAGGTGACCTTGGAACCTTGGATTATCTTGGTATAGATCCAGAACTTGACAAACAATAATTTCTCTATCTAGTCTGTGAACTTGACAGATTTAATGTTTAGATGTCTGGATTAATAAATATTTGTGCATATGGAAATGACTCTGAGTCTGAAACCGATGAATGTGAAATCAGTGCCCTTACGGAAGTAAAGAGGCAAGTAACAATGATTGTTAACGTTATCAAGAATTACTACATTAAGTATTTTAGCTTCTTGACATTTATATTTTTTTATATTATACCAAAAAGGAATTATGTTTACCCTATAGGTACTATAAATCTTGAAAAAATTGACGAAGATGAAAGTAGTAGGTGTAGGTTGAGACAAAATTGTTATGATTGAAACTTTTTAGCATAACCAAATTTTCTAAATGTTTTGTTAGACAAAGTGGGCTGAACATGGAAAACTCATTGTATTTCTGTAAGAATGTCTAAGGGGCAAGATACCGCCTCATAGGAATGGTCATTACAAAAAGTAACGAGTTATTGAAACTATCTATTTGTACAATAGCAGCTAGTGGGTTATTGCACTCCAACGATCAGAACGAAATGTAACAAATCGTTTATTCACCCATTTTCACGATGTATCAACAATGGCTTCAGCTGTTCAAGTACCACTGGCCATCAAATGGTGAGTGAGCGCAGGTGACACATATTTGTCTCTTTCACATCCACCTACACATACATCACTTTTGCATTTGACCTATGACTCTATTACCTTTGGATAGATGCAATATTTGAAATGAGAAAGTAAGTGCATGTTTTTAAATAAAAAATATTTTGGAATTCCTTGAATTTGCGTGGCCTTGACCCAGTTTGAATTTGTCTCGTGTTTGATGACATGGTTTTTTTTAGGCGCGATTGCTAATATAGCAGATTTTGTTAAATGCAACAATAATAATATTTGTAATAAGATAAGAAGAGAATACAATTGTATATATTATCTATTATTATTTTATTTAAAATTTCACTTAAGTTGTTATTAAATTAATTCGTCACTAGTCAGTCCTAGGCCTGGATAAACATGAAAGACATTTCATTGCAATATAAATCTTCTTAACACTAAAATCTCTATAACAGTAATCTTAACGAAACAGGTATACTAAACAAGCGTAATCAAGCTTTCTTATGAAATGGCCATCATTTCATTTGCCACATTTTTCAATGAAACATTGTGAAACACTCTATTGAAGCCGCTATTAAAATAGTGTTTCAAAAGCTGCTATTGATATTTGGTATATAGTTTCATTTCATTATTCAAAAAAGCATAGATATGCAGAAGCAATAGTGTAGAGCTTTGTGGAACATCAGCATTCACAGGCATTCAAATTTGAGAATGTATTATCAACCACAACTTTGATACACAGATCTGCAACTTACCTGAGTGTTGTAAGGATAGGTTATGTCAGACTTGCTCCGACTAAACCCCCATGCTGTTACATCTTTTTTGCGTATCAGTAGGAGCATTATTTTGCACATATATGCAGGCTTACTTGTGTCGACCGTCTCTTGGCATTTACTTCTCAGTGGAAGACAATTCTTTTCTCTATTTCCCTTTGGGTAAGGCATGCCAGAATAAAAGGCACAATGACCTGTGCAGCTTCACCTTGGGCCAAAAAAATTGCATTAATAAGCCTTCTTAATCCCATCAGCGAATCTAGCCTATGATGGCTCTACCTAATGTGAATTGAGGGCCCCAATACATATAGTGTGTAACTAATTTTCAATTTAATCTGGGATTAAAATAAGTTTCATTATGCACTCCCACCATTCATGAAGAAGTGGAATGTGTAATATTTAATTATTTAATTTCTTCAATCTTGAACATTTTATATGTCAAATTACAGATCCAGACTACCAGTACCAGATCTAACTAATGTACCAGCCATTTTAACAGACCAACATTTTGACGATCCTCAACTTCATAGGGGTAGAAAAAGGACATTTCCTCATGTGAGAGGAAACTGGACCACCTTTGTATATGTGAAATGTTAGTATTCAAGTATCGTCATTCATCTTAATGTTTGTGAGTAATGTAGAAGTATATATAGTCCTACATATTGATACTGCTTAAATAAAGTAGGTATTTATAATTTACTGCATTTTAAAAGATTTAGTCATATTTCATCATAAGAATGGGTTGACTGATTTGCCATTAAACGATTCAGGGCAGATGGCACGCTAGGCGGACTGAATTGGATTGAATCGCTAATCTTTCTGTGGAGTATGGCACGCAAGTCATTTAAAAAAACATTATAACTCGCTCAAATTGTGTTTTTGGAAGATTTATCCAGAACGAAATATTCATTATTTTGCAAGTAGTTTATACCTATAGCTTTGTTTCTGGATATTTTGAGAATTTGTAATTTTTAGGGGTTGACAACCTTTTTCAATTTGTAGGTGGTATACTTTTACTGTGTGGATTTTTTAAAATAATAAATAATATAATAAATGTTGTGGAAAAATAGTCTAATAAGTAGCACTCATAGAGATCACTCACTAACTCAAGTTGTAAACAAGATTCTGGAAAACAAGTCCCCTGTTAAAAAAAACAATGCGTTTGTCTTATTGTTTAATTTTGATTAAAATGGTTGAACTGCCGTCTTATTACAATCATATGGCTGAATGGACCTACGAAGTACCATGTGCTCTTGTGATATGGTATAAAGTTTATTTTTGCTTGAAACAGTTCGAACGCGTTCATGCATAGAAAAAGTTCGCTTAATAAATAAACAGCGCCGGCGCATCTGGCTATTTTTTTTTCCTTTTAAAAACACTTGTTTTGCTGTTCCTACCAATTAGACATTATCAGATCGACTTTACTTTTACATTTGTATAACTTTAAATAATATTGTATAACATTTGTAAATATCAATGAATCGTAAACATACTTTTTTCTAAATTAAGGTTCTTGATTGTTTGATATTTACAAACGTTATTATTAGATGAATATTCAATTTAATATAAACCAAGGTTTTTCAGGGTGATTTTGCTATACCTACTTATATAAATGTTTTTTTTATAAAACAAAAAATAGTACCAAAAGTTTGTAATCTCTGTATAAAAAAGGCACTTACTCTCCATTTCAAGGAAAACACGTAGTTAACCACCAAAAACAAGTATCCTTCTGTATGCAAATGATATTTGATGTCGACTAAACTTAATCAGGTCTAAACAAGTGAAAAAGGCATAAAAAAGCACATTATTTTTACACATGGCTGATGGCACAATAAGCGTGTCATCAACTTCTACGACGGGCGTGTCACGAAATATTTGTTCGCTGCCACAGCTAACTTCTTGAGCACTTTTAACTTCCGTGAACGCAGCAATAATTTTACTGTGGCGGTCTTAATAACTTTGGGCCTCTTTGACGTAAACACGATTCTTTATACACAGATAAAATACTAACGGTGAAAGTTCCGGCAAGTTTGCGGACCTTAGTATAGGGCCTCCGTGCGCAATCCACCTATCTTCATATTCACTACTAGCTGTTCTCCGTGACTTCGCCCGCGTGTAATTTAGGGTTTTAATTATGTTGCGCGGAACCCTAATTCTTTTTCTAAAATATAAGTAGCCTAAGTTTCTCCTTATAACATCAGCTATCTGCCAGTGACAGTCCCGTCGAAATCGGTCCAGCCGTTTCGGAGATTAGCCGGAACAAACAGACAGGCAGACAGACAGACCGACAGACAAACAGACAAAATTTTTAAAAATTGTTTTTGTTATAAGTACCGTATATACTTTCATATGCATTCAGTAAAAAGCTGGTATTTTGACATTACAGCACAGACACTTCAATTTTATTTATTTGTATAGATATAGATTTAAGTTATCGCTCACTGCATTTGAATAGTTTGATAAGCTGTCAATTGTTCTTCGATTGGTACATACACACGTTGATTTCTTTACCGTTAAGGTCTTTACCGCGGTAAAGAATTAACGAAAGTGCGCATGCGCAAAGATTATACGAAAGCGAATCATTACTCACTTTCGTATAATCTTTGCGCACCACGTAAACTTTCATTGCTTAAAATGTAATTTCGCACCATATCATAGTTTCATAGTAAGATAACATATAGACGAGCTGGCTATTTCGTCTGTTGCGTCGTTGTCCCTGGATAAACTGTCTCCCTTTATCCATTTGCTGAGTCACATTGTTGTGTTTACATACCTCTATTGGTCGTTGATGGTATTCTTATATTAGTCCCGAGTTTACCACATTGCAACTCAAAGGTTGTAGTACCGCCATGCTGTCGGTCAGTATTCTGATGGAGAAGTCTTTTACTTTCTATTGCTATGGCCGCTTGGATGATACCCATACATTCTGCCTGAAAAACTGTGTTGTGGGTACCCAGCGGTGTACATATGTGGATATTGAGGTCTTCCGAGAAAGTTCCAGATCCAGTACCCTCATTTGTTTTGGAACCATCCGTGAAAACTCCGAGTTCTTTTGGGATTAAACCCTCCAGCTGGTTAGTTTCATTTAATTGTATCTTGTATTTCTTATCAAACACAAATTGTTTGGGGATCTTATAGTATTTGGCTTGTAAGATGGTAATTTTGGAGTAAATTCTGTCAATCATACCTGTATGGGGAACTCTACTCTTATTCCATAGATTTAGGGTCTTGAGTCTGATGGCAGCTAAAGACGCTTCTTGTTGTATGTGTAGGTGAAACGGGGTTAGCTTCAGTATAGCTTCTAAGGCAGCTGTTGGTGTAGTTTCATAGTATCCGCGGTTCGAATATTTTCGTTACGTCATTGGTAACAAAGCGTACGTAATAAGATCACGGTCAACACTGTCAGCCGTCCGCCGTCCGCCGAGCGACTAAACGTAGGACTTGCGGTGTATATAGAAGGGAAGGGCGCGGGATAAAGTGCGATAAGGTACCTTACTGAAAGACTCTTTCGATGCGTGCGTGCATAAAATATTAAGCGTTAGATATTTATGAATAACAATCAGTTAAATAATGCATTGCCACGCATTTTGAATTGACATAAAAATAATAGAATGTTTGAGATTTTCTTAATTAATTTTTCTTCAATATTTGCCTAGACAAATTACTTATTCTGAACCTCTTCTGCAAATTTGGCCGGTTTTTGCAAAACAACCCTGTATAATATGTAAAACACCATGTCCTATACGGAATACCACTTGCACATAGGTATGTAACCAAATAACAATACTAATAAAAACATTAAAACGCCACATTGTAATGAGTATAAAATGTTAGTGTTATTTAAAATACATGTTATTAATACAATGAGGGTTAAAAAAATTTGCTCACTAGATGTCGCTAGTTGACACTGAGGTAGAGTTTTTGTTACACAATGTCATTTAATTGAGAAGTTAGTTTTTAATAAAATTTTATAAGTTTTTAGAGTATTACACTAGACTAGAGTATACACAAAACAACGCGTCAGTGGTTTGCTCTTTAGTTTTTTAACCTTTTCTACATTTTTCTAGTTTTATTAATATCTGTGGTTTGGTTTAAGTATTTATTTTTAATTCTTATTAATTACGAATAGTACCGAAAGAAACATTAACCTTTACATTTTCCAAACAAATTAACTTTCCAAATATTATACCTAACTTTTAAGTGGCGCCGCCTTGGTGGCAGAAAAAGTCGTGGATCCCTCATTTACTTAAAATTCTTCAAATTTTTAAAATGTGTAATATTTCCTACATGTATTGCCAATTGCCATGTAAGCAAATAATAAAATAAATTATAATTATAAAATTTCATTTTATTAATTGCGGGTTATTTTTTATTTATACTCTGAAAAGGATTACACACAACAGAGAATCATGATACGATACCTAAAAGCCCGCTCACGGATTGGGCAGAGTTTATTTACATATTGCGTAGGTGATTGGTTTCTTGAAAACTTTTCAAAAGATTTGAATAAAATTTTATATGTATTTGGATAATGTTTTGCTTTCCAAGCTTATCTAGATAAGTATCATTCCTGAGAAAATGATATTTTTTTCCAAACCGCGGTCGCCAAGATATTTCATACTATATGTATATAAACTTTTCAGACCCTGATGAAGAATCCTTGTTGTTATTGGCAAACAAGTTGAAGACTTTGTTAGATGTTAAAGATTCTCACATCTGTGATGACTTTCATCTAAGTTTAACAAAAACACTTATTTTAAGCTACCATACCATTACTCCGTTTACTCAGAGCTTAAAAGAAACATTCAGTGACATTGAGAGGTAATGTGAATTTATTTATTAAAAACAATATGGGTAATACAAATAATTAACACAATCATACCTAATTTTGTAAGTATATTATGGATTGCAGCGGTGCGTCTCCGCTAGAGTCGCGGAGGATAGAGCGAGTGGTGTCTTGCTATACCAGCACTCCTCTTCCCCCGCGACTCCACTTCGTCTGCGGAGGGCGAGATGAGAGGACACCTACACCAATACCAACACATATCCAGACGGCTTGCCGGTTCTTTACCCCGGGACAGCCATGTGGGTTCCTCTTTGTTCACTCTGGGTGACATAGCCACGACTACAAAGCCTTCCCACCACAGCAAGGAAGGAACTTTCGAACTCGACAGCGTGACCAAATCAGAATGCTTGGTTTTATGTAGTGCGTCCTGGTTTTAAATCCCAGCCGGAGCCGACAATTGTTCCAAAATTTCTGTCTACCTCCGTTTTAATCACTTAAGAGTTAAATCAGCCATGGATAGGTTAGAATCAGTGATTACCTCTGTGTTAGCGCGAATCCTTGTGGCACTATAAAATTCAAGGGAAGGGATAGAGGGAAGCTTAAAATCAATTGTAACAGTTGTAGAGCCACGCGGCAGCTTTTGCTGTCGCACGGATGGGCTGGCTCGAACCGGGGTGGTACCACGACCTCACAGAATACCAGCGTGAAGTAGAGGTTTACCTCTGCGTTTCGCTTGGTGAGTGCAGGTGGCCGGAGGCCCTTTTTACTGGAAATGAGGCATTCCATCTTCGTCCTCACGGGTGACAACGCATCTGCATTTTGATTTGTAATAGAGGATAGATGTAGATGTCTATGGGCCGCAGCAACCACTTACCATCAGGTGGACCTGCTCGTTTGTCACCCTTATCCTATAAAAAAAATCAATCAGGCGGACATCAGTACCATTAAAATACAAGTTTGTTCTAATCTTATTTTCCTGAAAGTAACTGAAAGTAAGAGATAATGCACCAAATCTGAAATTAACAAGTGTAATAATCACTTTACAGTATCAAATAGCAGCAATGGGATATTATTCCTTTCATTGCATTACAAAGAATACATACCTTACCTAACCAAACCTATCTTTTTATTACTTACTATTACTATGCTCAGTAAGTAACTGACTTTATTCATAAGGCCCAGTCAATTTATTATTTTAATAGTTTCATCGCATTGGCTACTAATAATGGGCATTATGAATAATGCCCTATTAATCACTTTTTCCATAATGTATATAAGGCGTAGCATAAGATGTCGTATTATTCACCGAGCATACATGCAGATTTGTCACAAGTCCGATCCAAACAAACCACGCAAGTTATTCGTTTAAAAATAGTGCTAATTATTTGTATGCTACATTATTTACAATTATAAGTTGTGAATTTAGTAGAATATTTACTTCTAAAACTTTCTCTTTTAACACTCGCAAATCATTTAATGAATGGGCGACAGTAGGAATTTATAAAAGTAGGCGAAGGTTATACGAGCCTTATGATGAAAGATCATATAATAGTAGTGTTATATTTAGAGATAATGTAAAAACATACTCTAAAATATTTAAAAAAGTGTGCTCCACGCTAAGGCTTTACATTTAAGCAACAAAATTAAAACTGCATCCGACAAAATTAAAATGACCTGGAGAATAATAAATAGTGAAACGGGCAAGGTCAAACCGCGCAACTCGGATTTTCAATTGAATATTAACAATAATTTAACGCGATCTGATCAAGAAGTTGCTATCGCTTTTGAGAAACATTTTACTGATGTTCCTTTTTTGACAACAAAATCATTAAATTCTTCTCCTACTGTCACCGAATCATTGCTCAAACAAAATGTAAAAGCTTGTTGAAATACTTTTAAATTCCATAGTGTATTGCCAAAAGATATCGTTAAATATTTTTTAAAACTATTGATGTTAAGAAAACGGCGGACTTATGGGGGATTTCCGTTAAAGTTATTTTATCTATAATAGATATAATAGCACCTTATCTAGCTACTATATTTAATATTAGCGTCGAATCTGGTGTGTTTCCTGATTTAATGAAACATAGTAAAGTTATACCTATATTTAAATCTGGTAGCACATTAGACCTCGCCAATTTTAGACCAATTTCTGTACTACCAACATTTAGTAAAATTTTTGAAAAAAATATTTTAGATCAGATGTTAAGTTTCTTTAATACTAATAAATTGCTACATAAAAATCAATTCGGTTTTACAAGGGGTTGCTCGACAACTGACGCTGGAGTTGAGCTTATTAAACATATTTTTTTGTGCATGGGAGAATTCAGAGGATGCTTTAGGTATATTTTGTGACCTTTCCAAGGCCTTCGACTGTGTTCACCATGAGACATTAATCAGGAAGCTACAGTACTATGGTGTCAAGAACACAGCGCTTAAACTTATTATTTCATATTTAAGTAATAGAAAGCAGAAGGTTATTATCACTGGTAAAAGTTCTTCCGGGTCACCTGTACTAATGGGTGTTCCTCAGGGCTCGATTCTCGGCCCATTCCTGTTTCTGGTGTATATTAATGACTTACCTCACCTTGTAGGGTATAGCCATGATATAGTATTATTTGCTGATGATACTTTCTTGATTTTTAAACTTAAACGTCAATCATTTAAATGTGACCGAAGTGAATAATGCTATATCAAAATTAGTGCATTGGTTTAACGTTAATAATCTGCATTTGAACGGAAATAAAACTAATTGTGTTAAATTTACAACAAAAAATGTTAAAAATCTGAATACCAATGTGTTTTTGAATGGGGAGGAATTGAGCCCTGTTGTATTCACGGTTTTTCTTGGCATCACTCTCGACGCAAAGCTTCAGTGGGGCCCCCATATATCTAAATTAGCAAGCAGACTAAGTTCTGCAGCTTATGCTGTAAAAAATATTAGTCTCACTAGTGTCGAGACAGCTAGATTAGTTTATTTCAGTTATTTCCGTAGCATAATGTCTTATGGGATTTTGCTATGGGGAAATGCGGCTGATTCAGAAACTATTTTTGTTTTACAGAAGAGGGCCATTAGAGCTATTTACAATCTAAAACCGAGAGAGTCTCTTAGAGATCAATTTAAAGAAATAAATATATTAACTTTGGCCTCTCAGTATATTTACGAAAATTTAATGTATGTTCACAAAAATAAAGATAGTTTTAGTAAAAATAGTGATGTACATTCTGTAAACACTAGGAACAAACACAAGCTAGTGATGCCAGTTTCTCGACTCCACAGAGTCAGTAATTCATTCTTGGGGCAATGTATACGCTATTACAACAAGGTGCCGGAAAGTGTACAGGTTCTCTCTATTACCAAGTTTAAATGTTTTATTAAGCTGAAACTGTATAAAAAGGGTTATTATAGTATAAATGAATACATGGTTGATAATAACCCCTGGGAATGAGGTGGTCGCTTCCAAGCAGTTTCTAAAATAAATTTTGTAAATAGTTCCTAATAATTAACAGTGGTAGAACCACGCGGCAGCTTTTGCTGTTGCATGGATGGGCCGGCTCGAACCGGGGTGGTACCACGACCTCACAGAATACCAGCGTGAAGTAGAGGTTTACCTCTGCGTTTCGCTTGGTGAGTGCAGGTGGCCGGAGGCCCTTTTTACTGGAAATGAGGCATTCCATCTTAGTCCTCACGGGTGACAACGCATCTACATTTTGAATTGTATTAGAGGATAGAAGTAGATGTGTATGGGCCGCAGCAACCACTTACCATCAGGTGGACTGTGTGCTCGATTGTCACCCTTATCCTATAAAAAAAAATTATATTGTAAAATCTAATTTAAAAAAAAGTCCCGCTGGGTTTCTTGCTGGTTCTTCCCAGGATAGAGGGCTTTTTTTCGAACCAGTGGTGAAGTAAAAAATGACTTTCAATAAGAATTACACATGTAATGTATATTGAATAAAAAATTATTCTATTCTATTCTATCCGATGTGACACGGATTTAATACCAGCTCTAATTAAAAAAATACAATATATTTTTTGATTGCAGCTTTTATTTGGGCTTCAATTCAATTGAAATTTATTGCAACGAAGAGAAAACACGGACATTTATTGCCCTTAAAGCTGATTATTTTAGCAACAAAAGTTTGTCAGGCATTGTGCGAAAAATTGATGGTGTTTTAGAAGAATTTAGATTGGAAAAATTCTATGATGTAAGATTTTATTTCAATTATTTATAATTAGTATAATTTATTTTTATTTGCCGTTTGATAGCGGCGTAAGGCGATGGATGTTGTAAGAGGCGATTATGGGATATGCCGAAAAGCAGCTTTTGATAGATAGCGTCATAACCATCTCGTTTACGTCAGGTGTAAAATATCCAGATCAGTGAGATCCAGAGCGACAAGAAGCAGCGTAAAAGGTGAGAAATTTTCAATTGTCCTGCTAAGCGTGACAGTTCAAGCAAATCCTGTACACAATAGGAGAGGCCCATGTCCAGCTGTGGACTTTTGCAGACGAAGAAGAGTGTATGCTGTATATTATGAGGTATGTAAATATTCCCAATCCACAGTGACAACTTCACCTGCATGTGATGCACTCATCAAATGAATAAGCTCTGACAACCGACAACAGTCGTTATTATGTCGAACCGAAGACTCACAGAAGAATTAGCCTAGTTTGAGTAGACAAGTATGAGTAAATTCGGCACACTAATCGGCAACTTTAGAATATTTACGTAATTATTGTAATTAAGATATACGGGACACATTTGGATGTAAATGTGCGCATTCTAATTTATCCCGTATCTTATTACAAGTCAATCTGTCAATGTGCCAGGCGTGCGTGCGTGCGTGCAGTGTGGCAGCGGCCTAGAATACTGCCACCCTCTCTCATCCCATGGATGTCATACGAGCCTACAGAGGGAAATGCCATAAAAAAGGTGGCTTTCGACGGATTTTTTTATAGGATAGGGTGACAAACGAGCACACAGTCCACCTGATGGTAAGTGGTTGCCGTGACCCATAGACATCCACATTTATCCTCAATAAAGAATCAAAATGCAGATGCGTCGTCACCCGTGAGGACTAAGATGGAATGCCTCTTTTTCAGTAAAATGGGTCTCCGGTTCTCTACACTCGCCATACGAAACACAGCAGCGTTAAGCTGCTATTTTACGCTGGTTTTCTGTGAGAGCGTGTGGTCCTTCCCCGGTCGAGCCGACCCATTCGTGCTACAACTATACTACTAATATAGCTGCAGCATGGCTCTACCACGTGTTATGATGGCGGCATAACCGACACTTGGGCTGTTCTGGATTTTTACAGCGGTACATCGAAGTGCTGAGATGCCTTTACAACACCAGTATGATTTAAGTCCAAGTACAGGAAAGTCAGACAAAACCATACTGTTGTGTCGCGGAGTGAGACAGGGGGATGTTATATCCAATAAACTGTTTGTATTGGAAGATGTTTTTAAGACGCTAGACTGGAAAGTGATGCCGCGTGCATTAACGTAAACGGTGACTGCAAGTATGAGACTTACGATTTGCTGATGATATCGTCGTCATGACATAATCGCTGCAAGAACTTCAGGACATGCTGAACAGACTGAATGAATCCTCCTGACGTGTTCACGCCTGTGTATGAATCTGAACTAGACAAAGTTTATGTTCAACGATCACGTTATGTCAGTTCCGATTACTGTTGATGGTGAAATTCTCGAAGTTGTCTAGGAATATACCTACCTCGGGTAGATATTCTATAATATATATAGTATAGTATATATAAGATAAGAAGGAAGCCGATTGGAGGATTAAGTTAGGCTGGGTAGCATTTAGCTAGCTCCGTTGGGTTTATTCTCGTCGCCCATACCGCAAAGTCTGAAGACAAAAGTCTTCAACCAGTGCGCCCTGCTCGTACTTACTTACGGTGCCGAAACGTGGACACTGACTATACGGCTACTCCACAAGCTCAAAGTCGCTCAGCGAGCGATGGAAAGAGCTATGCTCGGAGTTTCTCTGGTAGATAAAATTCGAAATGAAAAAATCCGCCGAAGAACCAAGATTACGAGGGTGACACTGAAAGTTCTTAGAAAA
This sequence comes from Parnassius glacialis, assembly GCA_033319125.1. Taxonomy (NCBI): domain Eukaryota; kingdom Metazoa; phylum Arthropoda; class Insecta; order Lepidoptera; family Papilionidae; genus Parnassius; species Parnassius glacialis. The sequence continues at coordinate 25,518,324 of JAVANC010000018.1, forward strand.
TCAAAAACTGAAGAAACTAGCAATTTATTAGTTTTATTATATCTTTTCAAAATAGTGTCCATTTACATCAATACATCGCTGCACCCGATATAACCACTGAGAAAACCAACCTTTCTTCGACGGCATTTTGAAATGCACCCACCGCTTCCTCGGCGTCCATAAAATGTTTTCCTCGAAGTTTTTCTTTTAGTTTCGGAAATTAATAAAAATCGCAAGGTGGCGAGCTGGGGGTTACAGGGCGGGTGACCTAGTAATTCCACGCCATCGCCAAGTAGTCGATTGTTTGCTTGGCGGTGTGCGACGAGGCGTTGTAGTTGTGAAGGAGTATTCTATACGAGATCGTTTCTACCGAACTTTTTCCAATACAAGTGCCAAACAATTGTTAGCGTACCACTCTGCAGTAACTTTTTTATGGTTCTCTAAAACAATTGTTGCGTAATGACCTGTCCTTCCTAAGAACGAGGCTACCATATTTTTTCCCACTTTCGACCTCTCTTCACTTTAGTTGGCAACTCCTCGGCAGGAAACACCCAGACAGCAGACTGTCTCTTAGTTTCAGGATCATAACCATAAATTCAGCTTTTCGTCACCCGTAAGTATGTCGAACACAGTATTTGAGTCATCTCCGTTAAATCTTTGAACCGTTTTACGACGGAGTTTTGGGCTTCTGTCAAATTATGAAGTATCCACCGGGCACTAAGCTTCCTGACCGCTAAATGCTCATGGAGGATTTTGTGCACTTGACCTACCAATGCCTAAGCTTGTCCGAATCTGCTGACAAGTCACTCTTTTGTTAGTCTCTATGATACGCCGTACAACACTGATGTTATTTTCAGTCGTCGCCGTAGAAGGCCGCGTCCCTCACGCAGATCATCGGTGAGATTAGTGCGACCACGTTTAAACTCATTAACCTTTTGACCACCACGCCAAAAACGCATTGCCGTGTCCTGTACGCCTAAGCGAAAAGTAAACAAAAATACCTACGAAAATCAAGAGTTGATATATCGATAACACAAAATAACTTGTTTTTGTTGGTTTTTATGCAATAAATGACTCTTTATAATCTGGTATGTTTTATATAATCTTGTACTGTCTTCCACTCTTTTTATATATGTACTCAATAACAATAAAATAGTAGTAAACCACAGCACTACTCTCCATCGTGATGACGTCACTGTCACGACTGGACGACAACGGCGTAGCTGACCTTCCGTTTTGAAACTTTCTTAGAGATGTAGCCGTGTCGCACGTTGTGTATCGATTTCGAAATCAATCTCACCAAAATATACAGACATCGAATCAAAATGTTTTATGTGTCGGGGGAGGAGTAGGCCAAGTGAAGCACAGAAGAAAAGTCTAACACTTTTATGACAATGGGGGTTTGATATGACGCTAATGCTGCCAGATGATTTGGAGATTGAGAAAGAATATATAATATATATATAATAGGTAAATCAGTCAGAATCGTTCTTGTTGCACTGCACTACTTTTCCCGCTAATCACTTATGACGTCATCAGGGTGTCGTCTATTCTTGACCACGGCGCCCAGTGAACTGATTTTCGATGACGCGCTAAGGATGCGCCAGAGTTGAGATATTACTATTGATTATTATTGTATCAAATCATCTTCGCATATTTATTATGCGAAAATGATTTGATAATATTTATTTTTATTCATGTAGCTAATTATAGTTTTATGTTTCTAACCTTTTGTTTTATTCAAATATCAATAATAATAGAAAAAAAAATAACACGTTCGAGCTGAATTTGCTAGTTTTCAATAAATCTATGCCTCCCGCGCACGACACTAGCGGTCAACTATAGACGACTTTGGCGTGTTGGACATAGTATTTGTTTAGATAAAAATCCATTGTTTTTAGTTCAATGTTTCTTAGTACTTGTGGCTCTAGGAGACTTGTTTTTGTACTCACATGGTGCTGGGTTATTCTTTTTTAAGGAGTGTGAAATTAAAATACCAGTAATAATTTTCCAATATCTATATTTCGTATTTTTGTGGACCGGGTTTTTTGTCAACTATAGACGTTGTTGGCGCTCAGGGCCCGCAGGTGCTTGTGAAGTATAGGCGACTTTGGTGGTCAAAAAGTTAAACCAGTTGTAAACAGTGGCTCGAGATTGCGCTTCATCGTGAAAGGCCAATTGAAGTCTATCGTAACTTTCTTGTTGACTTAAATGACATCGAAAGTCATAAAAATCATTGTGCGAAAATTTTCTTGCTTAAATTCATGCTGACGACACACACAATGTTCAATTTTCCGACACTTGTAAACAAATAACAAATTAATAAAATACATACACAATAATATTGGCAGAGTTCTAAAAACTTTCAGTGTCGCCCTCGTATTGACATAGCCTTCCATGTTTGTAAACTGAAGTGGCAATGGGCTGGCCACGTCTGTCACAGAGGTGACAACCGGTGGAGTAGACGCGTTATGGAGTGGAGACCGCGTCTAGGCAAAAGTAGTGTGGGACGCCCCCTGACGAGATGGAGCGACGATCTGCGCAAGGTGGCTGGTAGCAACTAGATGCGTGTAGCCGAAAATAGGGCTAAGTGGCGCGCCTTGGGAGAGGCCTATGTCCAGCAGTGGACTGCCGCAGGCTGATGATGATGAATAATAATGATATATGTCAATGGTAAAACTTTTCAAGCATAGATACCATGCGTAGTTCAATTTCTTTTTTCATTATCGCCAACAAACTATTGCAAACCGCAAACAAATGACTTCTATTCTTTAAAAACAAATGATAATCAGTTCATCTATCGGATATTGAAATATTTCTTTACTAGCGAGTATTAATTTTTAAAATTTTAAAGAGTTTGTACTGCATTCTCACTTTTTTAACGTCGTCTCGTAGTTGAACTGCTATAATAAAGTGACATGTTTATACTATTTATTTAACATAACTGATATGTTTTAACAAAACTCTATTTTTAGGATCCATCATTTCATATAAGCCTGTTATGGATTAATGGTGATGAGAAGGAAAAGCTAGAAGCCATTGTAGAAAACTCAAATAACGTTTTCAGCCAAGAAGTTGGAAAGATAATTAAATCTATTGTTATAAACAAAGTTAGTTGTAAAAGTGGTAACAAATACTTTCAGTACCTATTGCAATAAAAAGAGTTTTAAGGATGGAACGAAGTCTTAACCACAAAGTCTATATAAATCCAAATTTTAATCGAAAACTATATGTAGACAGCATACCGCAGCAAACAGTCTTATCATCTACAAATAAGATGCATGTAAACCCGAATTTCACAAGAACGAATTTACTTAACAGTTACGATCATAATGTGAAACGACGGATTTTCGTGAACCCCAATTTTATCAAGCCGGAATATTCATTGGATACTACTTTTTCATCCTTGCCTAAATTATGTAACGAGACAAAGGTCGGGAAAGAAATAGTGCAAAGTAATATTTGTGACAAAGAAACGGAATCCTGTAACAGACCAGAAATTTTTAGGCCTGTATTGCCTTCCTCCGTGTCCAAATCCCGATACACACTGATCCGAAAAATAGACTCATGTCCTAAGAATGTAGAAAAGTCATCTAATAAAGGAAAATCTACAGTTAAAATAAGTAAATACAAAACTGTGCGACTTAGTTATATCACAAATAATCTTACAGGGGATAAATTATCTAAAGAGACTAAAATATTACCTGCACCTGTCAACATAAATCACCCATTACCAAAAGTTCGGAGCTCAAAAACCGTGCACTATACGCCTGTTTCTAATAAAAAATTTAAAAAAATTAATGTACCAAATCAATCTGGGAAAAAACTTACTGACACTAAGAAAAATTGGCTTAACTCAAGATTTCAAATAAACCGAAAATCTCTTGAAAGGAGATTTAAAAAAAATAATATACCTTGCCCTCTATTTCGTAAATATGGTAAATGCTTAAGGAACATACACGGAAATTGTGAGTTTTTACATGACAAAAAGCACGTATCGATATGCCGAAAATTTCTGAAAGGTATTTGTCACGATACTTCTTGCAGCTTTTCGCATGAATTGAGTGCTAAAAAAATGCCCACTTGTTATTTTTATCTGAAAGGATTATGTACAAAAGAGAATTGTCCTTACTTACATGTGAAGTTAAACAGTAAAGCTAAATTATGCAACGATTTTTTGAAAGGCTATTGTGAGAAGGGCGACAAATGCGTTTATAGACATGTTAATAAGGAAATACAAACTCGTGTAAAACGTAGTTTGAATCTCCAGCGTCAATATTCATGTTCATCGAGTTCAATTACAGTTTCCAATAAAAAAATAAAACGAAAGCAGAGCCTACAAAAACGATCAGCAGTAAAAAGATCTGTATCGAAAACTCCTCCATGCGAAAAGGACATAAACGAAGTGGATTGTAGATATTTCAAGGAAAGCAAGGCTGAAGAAGTTAATGAAGATTGTAATGTAATAAAACCTAATAGATGTAAACTAGGTACTTTGCCATCATTTATAAAACTATAAGTCTTTATTATAATAATTTTTTTACTATAAATAATGTTTTATAAATAAATATTTTAAATACCCATAAGCAATGTTTTTGATTCTTTCCCCTCTTCAAAGTAATTAATGTGCCTATGTTATGGAAGGTTTTTATTCATGAGTTAGGGTATAGTCCACGGAGCAAATACAAAAGGTGTTGTAATTAGATTTCACTATGTAAAAACGCGTGACAATTTGCGGGGTGAGGGGATGTTAAGCCTCGCACACTTTCCTATTTTCCATCCACCGATAAATAGTAAAACTACTCGCATCGTTTCATACCGATGTTGCAATGTATTTTAGCTACCTTAACGATTATAAAAACTATAAAAATAATATTTGGGCGATTAAAAATTTTTAGGACTGAATGCAAAACAAATTTCAACACCTTCGTATCATTATTTTACCAATACTGAGCTCTATGTTCCTTTATATTTTTAGTTCCCATGACACAAAGTGTCGCCATCTAGTGTCGAATGTATTTAATTACATTTGAAAGCCGACGCAGAATTTTGTAGAATCTTTTTAATAAATTAGGTTTAAAATTACTTACATATGAAATGTGATGCCATCCATCATCAGAGCGTCTATCTGAGTAGTTTTTAGACGATAAAACACAACACTTCATCCTTTTCTTCTAATACTATGAAAATAAACCGATTTGCGATTTTCGACACATAAGCACACAGAACGAACGCTGACAGTATACTAAGTAAAGCCACGCCCACTGTGATGACGTCAGGACCTAGTTACGAGGGCGGCACTGAAAATTTCGGGAATCAAGGAAGTGACACAACATTACTATTTAAAAATGTATTTATTGCTTTTCGAAGTATTCTCCGCCAAATTTGACACATTTTTCCATACGATGGAACCAATCATTGAAGCAACCATTCCATTCGGAAGTTGGGGTCTCCAAAATGGCCGTTTTGTAGGCGTCCACAGCTTCTTCAGGTGATGAAAATCTCTGTCCACGCAATTTATTCTTTATTTTAGGGAAAGTATAGAAATCATTGGGGCTTAGGTCGGGGCTGTACGGCGGATGGTCTAATAATTCTGTTTTCTTGCTCTAAAAACTATTTTGTTCTGTGTGCGGTGTGAGAACTCGCATTGTCGTGATGGAGGATGATGCGGCGGTTGCAGTTCTCTTTACGGAGTTCAGAAACGACCTGTGGCAAACAAATGCTAGCATACTACTAGCATACTGCATTAACCGTTCTTTATCCCTCAAGAGGAATAGTCGTAATATGGCCGGTTTAGGAGACAAACTTGGCCACCATTTTTTTTGCAATACTCCGTGAACGAACAATTTTTGTTGGCTTTAACTCATTTTCGAACACCCAAACTCGTGACTGGTTTTTTATTTCGGGTTCGTACGCGTATATGCAGGATTCGTCACCTGATACGATGTTGTATACAGCATTTGAGGATACTGCGTTCTTCGAGAGTTCTGACGCACCAAGTAACGCGAGCCGCTTTTTGCTCTTCACAGAGCGAATGCGGTATCCATCGGGAAAACAACTTTTTTACACCTAATTGTTCATGCAAGATTATTTGTATTTGACTCATGCCAATGTCTAAAGTTGCTTGAATTTCGCGGTATGTCACATGTCGATCTTCCTCAATCAGCTTACACACAGCATCAACGTTTTCTTGGGTGACTGCAGTTTTTGGACGACCTTGACGGGGATCATCACTGAGCTTGACAAGTCCACGTTGAAATTCAGCAAACCAGTGATAAATTGTGGTTTTGGATGGGGCTTCATCACCAAATGCAGAAATCATCCAGTCAACACACTGTTTTTGTGTTAAACCACTTCGAAAGTCATAATAAATCATCGCTCTTGAATTTTCTCGAGTCAATTCCATTTACTCAACGACTAAACAAGTTTGACAAAACCTTGTGACTAGACCGAGAATCTTTTTTTAAATAAATAAATGGTATTCGATTTTTAAAACCAAGGAGTTTTCAATTAAAAAGATTTTAATATGACAGAAACAGTGGAAATATTCCATTCCCGATACTTTTAGTGCAGCCTATGTAGAATCACAGTGCACAGTTGCTTATATCATCTCTTTTGTATTTGCCGTGGTATAGTCTGACAGGTGAGCATTCGGCAGGGCTTGCGGATGCGGAGTAGTGTTAAGGTACGATCAGACGTGCTCATTACTAGCACGAAAACATGCTTTTATTGAGCACGTGCTTATTACGAGGCGCGATTAGGAAGGGGCGTGATTCGAGCGCGTCTGAACAGGTTTGCTTATGGGCATGCTTATTTATGAGTATTCTTTAGGCGTGATTATTGCTGGCAAATGTGAACAGTTGCAGAGCATGCTAATTTTAAGCAAGCTTATGAGCATGTTTTTTTATTGAGCACGTCTGTCCGTACCATTAAGGTACAAAGATATAGTGACAGTGCTATCCGTACAGAACTCAATTCAATTTATTTTAAATTGATACAGCAAATGACGCGGATCGAGATCGATCGATAATAGCATGCTTATAAGCAAACCAACGCGCTCGGAGCACGCCCCCTCCTACCCGCGCCTCAGGTAGTATGCTCGAAAATCAAAAGTGGGTTGAGTTTTGAGCACGCTCAAAATAAGCATGCTGATTATGCATACTATTAGCGGCGGCTACTCTGTTCTTGGCTCTATCTAATAAGACGGCGTTAGTTTGTTATGTTATATGAACGCCCCAGTCTGCTGCAGCCTACAACAAAGCGGGCTTGATATCTATAAGCTGTCAAATGTAGGTCTATTAACGCGAATTTCAACGTTTAGCGAATATTTACGTTGATGGAGCTAAATTTATTTAAATAAATGTTGCTAGTCATGAGCCTCTATTTGCAGGGAGAGGTATTTATTATCATTAAAGTCATTAGAAACAATTATTAAAATAAGCGGCCAAGTGCGAGTCGGACTCGCCCATGAAGGGTTCCGTAGCAGCAAGTAATATAATTTACGATTTATGACGTTAAAAAAACTACTTACTAGATCTCGTTTAAGTTCTCTCTCTTCTCGCGCAAACTATTCAATTTAGAAAAAAATGATATAAGAAACTTCAATATTATTTTTGAAGACCTATCCATAGATACCCCACATGTATGGATTTGAAGGAAAAAAGTTTTTGAGTTTCAGTTCTAAGTATGGGGAACCCCCAAAATTTATAGTCTTTTTTCTATTTTTGTGTGAAAATCTTAATGCGGTTCACAGAATACATCTACTTACCAAGTTTCAGCAGCATAGTTCTTATAGTTTCGGAAAAAAGTGGCTGTGACATACGGACGGACAGACAGACAGACATGACGAATCCGCTTCCGTTTTTTGCCATTTGGCTACGGAACCCTAAAAAACATTGCGTACACTACACAATTGCAGTCATTTCAGATACCGTTAAAACCAGATACAAAAAAAAAATACTTGAAAGTTTTACAATTTATTTGTCACAAAATCCTAAAAATATTTAATATTTTACATATGAATTCTTAAAATCTATCGTAAACTCGTATATATATATAACATCTAAGCCTTGAAATTGTCCCTGTTTTATAAATAAAAATAAAATTTTATTATTAATTTTAAGATAATAACTATGGCGGCTTATAACTTTTTCATTTTTTAAACCATTTAGGAACCTTGGCCTGCTTCGTAGTTGAGGGTTGACCGGTCGGCTTTTCCGATTGATTCGATGTTTCATTCTTGGTTCTTCTAGTTGGCGCGCTGTTGTGAATTTCGTGATTAGGATTAATTAAAAATACAATAATTTGATAATGCAAAAATAATAATTAAATCAATTTCAATTATGATCACATAGACATAGTTGAAATTTATTTATTTAGGATACGTGGGTGACACATGTTTTTAGAAAATCTAAAACGGACCAAGAGTGTACAGAAGATCAAGAGAGCGATTGAAGTTGCTACGGCGGGTTACTATCGAAAGTCCTAAGCCAGTGCTTACAAAAATGGTCACGTCAAGTCAGGTCAATTTTTTTTGCTGAATGTGAATGGGCATGTTTTAGCACGACAATGCCTGTCTATATTCCGCTGGATAGATCGTGTATAGAATGGCCAGCACGCAGTCTAAACCACAATCTATTACGACGAGTTCTGGGGTTTCGTGGAATGTAGAAATCTTCACCCAAGTTAGCGATCTGGAGTATACGCTTATAGATGAATAAGGTAATTTTTATAGTAAAAGGCTAAAGTCAAGTAAAGTACAGTACAGTAAAGGCAAACTAGCACACAGTCCATCTGATGGTAAGTCATCTCATAGACATCATCTATCCTCGATTACGAGTCAAAATGCAGATGTGAGGACTAAGATGCAATGCCTCGTGTCCATTGAAAAGGTTCCCTTGTTCTCTACCGTCACCATACAAAACACAGCAGCTTTAAGCTGCTATTTTACGCTGGTATTCTGTGATAGCGTGGTCCTTTCTCGGTCGAGCCGACCCATTCGTGCTGCAACTATAATATAGCTCTAGCATGGCACTACAAATATAAAACCAGGGTAGACTCGATCGACTTAGAAGGTAGGTCATCTGGTCTGCCTAAGAGTCTATCTGGATAGGTACTACACTATTACCTATTTCTGTAGCCAAACCACAGTGTTTGTACTGCTATGATGCATTCCATCTTATTTCTAAGAGGTTACAATTGCCACTGACAAATCAAATGTTTGAAGTTGGCTGCAGGTAAAAAAAAGAAACCTGCAGGCTTACTTTCGCTCCCGAAAATGTTTCAAAGGTCGAGTTACGGCCAAATGTTACCAATGCCGATAGGCATCTCTGACAGATACAGAATATGATCATCATCATCGTTACACCCTTTCAAAGTTCCACGACTTTCTTGTCATACAATACACTACAATATCTTTATACGCTTATCTGAAAATATCGATCGAAGCACCCTAGTCGACAAGGCATTATAAAAGAAAAACAATAGCTAAAAGAATAGACTTAGTAAAAAAAGAAGCTTTTCTCTCTCTTATTTCTTGCAACGAATTTGTTTCAGTGCTAAAAAATGGAAGTACATATATAAAAAAATTATCATATGCAACATCATCATATCAGCTGCCGAAAGGCGACAGAACGTTTTCCCCATTTCATTGTACCGCGTGCAGAAGAAAACGATAATTATACTATTGAGAGTAGAAACCTACAAAGAACGATGGTCACGAGTATACGCCAATTATGGTTTTTTGATGAATTATACTTCGAGGGTGTACCGCATAAATTTGTGGAAATGGCGAAATAGGGGATACGTGAATACGTGACATCCTATATCATAGATTTTCATAAGATATCGTGACAAACGCGAAGAAATCTTGGTTTTGACCATTTCTGTTTATCTGTCAGCCAACTCGATCGAAGTAGCATCAAGTACAAGTGCAGAAGTAGAATGTTAACCAATCACAGCACTCCATTCAATTCTATGCGTACGCACAACAAAAGAGTCCTTTGATATTGTTCATGATTTGGTTTGCCATTCCCTAAGACTAATTACTAGCACACAGTCGTAAAATAAATTATATCCTAAAAGAAAATTTTCTTTGTAATTTGCCTCCAAATCGTAAACAAATGACAAATTAATAAAATACATACACAAATATTGGCAAAGAGTTCAAAATTTGAACTTATTTTTTTATTATATCGTTTACAAGTGGCCAGTTCTAAAAACTTTCAGTGTCGCCCTCGTAGCGCTGTTGTCTAGATCTAGAAAACAGTCGTGCGAAGCCGGGACTGATCGTTGGTAAGCATATAAAATTGGGATTATAAATGGAATCCAACTCGCTTATGTACCGTGTGTCTGTTAAGACTAGTATTCATGCCTCCGGAACTATTAATTTTTAATGTTTGCGAAACGAATATTTGCAATGTAATATAATAATCATCATTTGATTTAGAAAACAATTTACTTGATCGTTCAAATAATAATAAGTCTAGTCCTATATTCTTTATATTTTTAGACAAAAACGAGCATATCGATGTTGATTATTGCTATCATTGTGAACGAAATCACTATAGATTAAAGACGTCATGTCTTATAAAGTAACGTAACATACAGGGTATTTTTGGAACGCTCCCGAAAACTAAGACAGGCGACAGCACCAAGTATACCTTTGATCATGGGTCACAAATAAATTTGATCCTGATGAAAAAAAAATCATATTATTACAACGTTTTATTAGCTTTATTCACGCACCATCATGTTAGTACAGCTAAATGAAACGATAATTTCATAAAAAAAATCATGAAAATACTGAAACATAAAACCAGCAGTAAAAACTGAATTGATATCACCTGACTAATGGAGGTTATTGTACGCGCGAACGGTGAAAAAAGAACGCTGGCCTTGAACTTGGGCACTGAGCGATTTATCACATATTGGTACGAAGGGGGCGCGACGGGGGAACAATCCACCAGTATTACTGTGCCTGCATGCTATTGGTTCCCGCGCTTTGTTCGCTCCAAAAATACAGTCGCATACACAGCTTACTTTGCGACTCGCGACGATGTTTTAAAAAGGAAGGAAAGAAAAATTATTTATATCTATTGTTTTATGACTAAACTAGTGAACGAAAAGGTAAATATGATAGGAGAAGGTGAATGGGGAAAATTGTGCAGTAAATTTAAAAGTGTTGAGGAAGAATACCGAAAAAATTACCATGTGATAGACCTGATGACGGAAGCTCAAGCGAAGATGAAAGTGATGATGAAGTAGCATCCAGTAACACCAACACACCTTCAACATCTGGCTTCCATGTGACCCAAGACGACATAATGGACGGCGTGCCACCCTTACCTTAAGTTTTCTTGTTACAAACTACTTTATATTTTACGATAGAAATAACAAATAATGCTCAAGTAAACATTATCCATTTTTAATTCCAAGTAAGGCACCTATTATGATTCTACAATAAAACAATTAGTTACTTACTATAATATTATAAAACAATATCCCAATACCATGTAGTACTTTAGAACGCGACTGTAACCTCCCTCCACTCGACCTGTATCTAGCTCGGTGCGAAACGTCAAAGCGTGTCGCATCACGCTGTGACGCAGTAGGTTTCAGTTTTGTCGATTTGTTTATTAAATTGTAATTACGTGTTGGTATTGTTCTTGTTCGTTTTTTGTTTTAATAATGCTTAACGCGTACGTTTATAGTGATTGTGAATACGACAACATGTTATGTATCTGAACCTAGGTACACGAAGTATCGCTAAATAAATTGTTAAGACGTCGGGATGGAACAAGTGTGTCATACTGTGCAGTGCACAAAGTGTTGAAGCGTAACCGAATGCGCCCATACAAATTGCACAAAGTGCAAGCTTTAGTTCCCGGCGATCACGACCGCCGACGAGTTTTCTGCCGTTGGTTATTATACCAGCAACAACGTGTGGCTGGTTCCATTGAGCACATTATCTGGACGGATGAGTCGACATTTACCAGAAACGGCCTGTGGAACCGAAGAAATACACACGTGTATTCAGAGTTTAACCCGCACGCTGTTCGACAAACCGGGCACCAAACCCGATGGTCGGTTAACGTATGGGCAGGTTTATTTAAGGATCGCATACTGGGACCAGTGTTTCTGCCACAGCGACTGAACGGACAGCGATACCTAAACTTTATAAATGAACAGTTGACAGACATTTTAGACGACCTATCGTTGGCTGAATATCGCCGCACATGGTTCCAGTATGATGGTGCCCCTCCACATGTCGTGAGGTTCGTCCGTGAGCGCCTCAATGAGCTATTTGATGATCGCTGGATTTGGCGGACTAGGACCACCCGCTTGGCCACCTCGCTCACCAGATCTGACCCCGTTAGATTTCTTTCTGTGGGGTATGTGAAAGAAAGGGTTTTTAATCGTGAGTGTGATAGTGCTGACGAAACTACAAAAGGATCGTGGATGTTTTCGACAAACTACGTACGGACTGTGTCGAAGACCACACGATGATGCCCCGTCTCCATGAGGAGACGCAACACCGAGCCCAAATCTGCCTTGAAATGAATGGAGCACAATTTGAGCCGCATCTCGTAAGACCACGGAGGATTTAGAGCGGTAGGCTGTTTCATAACTAATTTTTTTAAATAACTTAGTACTGAACTAATCTGAATACATACATAACTGAATACATGAGAATAATAAACATACCTACACGATGAATAAAAACGCATGACTCTAACCTTGGTTACATTTCATTTATGTATTTTTTCATTAGCGGGAAATCGAACCAGTTATTTGGGTTATTTAACCTGTAAATTCGGATTAAAATGGCTACGTGGAGACAAGTACAGTGGCAAAATAGTAGGTTAAGTAGATAAGTTAGGTATTTAGACAAGTGTTGTAAATTATTAGGTATTGTGGTATGGCCCGCTAGTTGCGGACCGCGCGAATTTGCGTTCGCGCGTACATTGACCTTTAATCAGCTGATATGAATTCAGTTATTCCACTGCTGGTTTTAGGTTTCAGTATTTTCATGATTTTTTTTTTATGAAATTATCGTTTCATTTAGCTGTACTAACATGATGGTGCGTGAATAAAGCTAATAAAACGTTGTAATAATATGATTTTTTTTCATCAGGATCAAATTTATTTGTGACCCATGATCAAAGGTATACTTGGTGCTGTCGCCTGTCTTAGTTTTCGGGAGCGTTCCAAAAATACCCTGTATGTTACGTTACTTTATAAGACATGACGTCTTTAATCTATAGTGATTTCGTTCACAATGATAGCAATAATCAACATCGATATGCTCGTTTTTGTCTAAAAATATAAAGAATATAGGACTAGACTTATTATTATTTGAACGATCAAGTAAATTGTTTTCTAAATCAAATGATGATTATTATATTACATTGCAAATATTCGTTTCGCAAACATTAAAAATTAATAGTTCCGGAGGCATGAATACTAGTCTTAACAGACACACGGTACATAAGCGAGTTGGATTCCATTTATAATCCCAATTTTATATGCTTACCAACGATCAGTCCCGGCTTCGCACGACTGTTTTCTAGATCTAGACAACAGCGCTACGAGGGCGACACTGAAAGTTTTTAGAACTGGCCACTTGTAAACGATATAATAAAAAAATAAGTTCAAATTTTGAACTCTTTGCCAATATTTGTGTATGTATTTTATTAATTTGTCATTTGTTTACGATTTGGAGGCAAATTACAAAGAAAATTTTCTTTTAGGATATAATTTATTTTACGACTGTGTGCTAGTAATTAGTCTCGAATAAAGCTAATAAAACGTTGTAAAAAGATGATTTTTTTTCATCAGGATCGAATTTATTTGTGACCCATGATCAAAGGTATACTTGGTGCTGTCGCCTGTCTTAGTTTTCGGGAGCGTTCCAAAAATACCCTGTATAATAATACTCATGGAGTATAGAGGTAAGTAGAAACATCTCATATGGTGGGAAAGTTGAAAAAGTGTCCATCTGTATACTGAAAATAGAAGTTCCAAAACCTACCACAATAGCGCTGGCGTCTGAAAAACTACGATATGAACATAGCTGCTCTAGACGAAGTGAATTGTGCTGAGTACAAATATTTAAAAAAATTCATGACTAGAGTAGTTAGTAAAATGGCAGTATATAAAACCTCTACTATTTACGTAGTCTAAAATAATTAAATATTACTGTATGTTGAGTAATTATTTTGAATTATTTATTTAATTTACGACAACCTGATTGAGAAATCGAATTTAAAATAATTCAATCCATGCAAAGTGTATATTCATATAGTATTTAACTCCTTCTTTATTTCTCCATCATGTTTTAATTACTTTTGGCGCTTTTTTTAATTTATCCTATGCTACCGCAGCGCCACCCTTATTGGACGCGTTTTTACGGACACTTATTCATACACAGAGATGGTTCTCCTTACCTATATACTCCATATACTAGTACTACAATAGGGATGTCATTTTTCTAGTAAATCAGAAGATGCCGAGAGTATTTACTCTCAAAATTGGCATAGTATAAAGAGATCAAAGATGATCACTTGACATTTGAATTACACGTTCTTTATGCATACGTATGTACGTATTTACTCTAAGGCCATACTAAACGTACTGAAAAATGTTTTACTTATTATAGCGTTGCTTCTATACTTCAGAAAGTAATGTTTGTGAATATGAGTATCAAGGTTGCTAGTACTGTTATTGTAAATTGTCGTGAGGTGTACGAAACGGCTCATAAAGCCTTTTTCGTAAATATCACAAAACTTAGTGACTGTGGTATATCAAACAAACAATTTCTACTTGATATAGTGTATTTGAATAGAAACTATGCTAGCGTAACTGTGGACTAACCTGTGCATATTAACTATCTGCTGCCGCTCACCTTAACGGTTGCGCGCAATTTCAGTGTTTTATTAAATATTTCATTGTTAGAAAATTGATTAAAAGCATATTTTGAATAAATAAAATTTACTGAAATAAGGACTTTCCCACTAGGTACATTTAGTGATAATCAAAAGGTTGACAAATGGAATAGTTGAACTGCATTATAGTAGTATGTTTAAGTATGATCCATGAAATAATGAATAATGATTCTGATTCATATCCTTACGACGCGTTTTGTGGGATTGCAAAAAATGCAATGTTGATATTGATACACGTTCAGGTCATCGACAAAAAAAACTGAAATGATAGGAATTCTACGCTTTCTCCTCGATGGGCCACACGTCCGGCTGCACGACAGGACAAGACGCGCGACAAGTGTGGCTCTTTTTATTATTTTATCTACAATAATAGGCAAAGCTGCATACATTGTATTGAACATTTTTTTTTCTAGCTTTAATTTAATTTATACGTCTTACTATTCGTGACCCCAAGAATTGACGAGGTTATTAATACGATATTGAGCAGCATTTTATTATTTACAGTAAATAAAAAATCAATTAAAATGTTATAATTATTAAATACATAATGCGTATTAAATTTTATTGTAAGTGATATCCTACTTTCTACTTAATATTATAAACGTGAAAATCTGTGAGGATGTATGGATGTTTGTTACTCTTCTTCGCAAAAACTACTAAATATATTTTAATGAAACTTTACAACGATATAGCTCATACATCAGAACAATACATAGGCTATAATTAATAAAGATATTGCGTAAATTGGTCAAAATATAACGATAAGTATTAAGTAAGTCTAGTTAAAAAAAATCTGTCAACTGCGAGCTATTTTGGCATGCGGTGCAAAAACTGTAAGAGTTACACAAATATAACGTATGGTGGAATTCTTTCTCCTAAATAGTTCTACAAAAAAGTCCGCGTCAGTATATATATATATCTATCTTTTATGTAGGCCTATGATACCAAAATAGTGAACCATAAATACAATAATACTTTATTTCCAATGCACATTTTGCAGTAACAAATTGATTTTATCAAAATAAATACTTTAATCAATGTGATGTTCAAAGCAGATAACTTTTGTCTTTTAAACTACGTAATTTGGTCAAATATTTTAAAAGTAACGACTATATAAAATTGTGCTGTACGGCGCGCGTAGGGCGGTTGGGCGTACTGTGGGCGAGGAGGAGGGAACATCGCTTATTACCGCGTAAGTAAATGTATGTCTTCACGCTTAAACCGCTGAACCGATTTAGATGAAATTTGGTATCGAGATAGTTTAATTCCCGGGGAAGGAAATAGGATAGCTTTGATCACGGAAATCTTCCCTAAAAAGGGTGATTATTGATGGATCACCTATGATTTAAAGTATAATATCTACGCGGACGAATTCGCGGGCTAAAGCTAATAAATAATAAATACTAATCAATTAGTAGGTTAAGGTGCAGATGTTAAGTAGTAGTGTAGGTCAAGGGCCACCTCAAAGCTGCAAACATTTATGTAATATTTTCTAACTAGCTGTTCTCCGTGACTTCGCCCGCGTATAATTTAGGTTTTTAATTTTTTGCACAGAACCCTAATTCTTTTTCTTAAATAAAAGTAGCGTAAGGTACTCCTTATAACAACAGCTGTCTGCCAGTTAAAAACCCATCAAAATCGGTCCAGCCATCGGAACAAACAGACAAAAATTAAAAAATTGTGATTTTGTTACAAATACCGTATACACTCATATGCAATTAGTGAAAAGCAGTAATTTTGATATTACAAACAGACACTCAAATTTTATTTATTCGTATAGATTAAAATTTTGATTCTATAATACACTAATTTTTATGAGATAATATATCATCTATTTTAAGTAAAATGTAGCTCAGTTTAATTAAAAGATTAGTCAAATATTGAATGTAGTGCGAGACATAATTTTGATAAACAGACATAAATTAGGTTCATTCAAACAATATCATGTTGCCCGTTTTAAATGAATGGTAAATAAAACTAGTACTTCCAGTTTTTTTGAATTTTGTAATCGCTTACAGCCAGTTAGATCATTTAGTATGTTAATGACCAGCGATTGTTATTTTTGAAACCTCCAATTTGAATTTAGAATCACTTGTTTAACTTGCCATACATACATATAGTATATAGCTCGTGTGGATAAAGAATGGGATTAGAAATGGCGGCTAAAAATGTACTATCAGCGTACACGGTACGTAAACGAAAGCAATGCTTATAAGGTTACATTAACGATGTAACGTTATAATCACCGCTTTCGTTTTCTGTTTCGTCTAATACAAAACGATATTATATTAATTAAAACTTTATGTTAGTATATTGTTTTGTAGTATTTGGAAATATTTAGTTATTGAAACTACGGGGGGCAATTGATCAAGATACAACTGAACGGCATCAGGTCGCTCGCGCAAATAATGCGCGGCTGGCCCTAACTTTATTATGAGGCAGAGGTAGAAGAGAATTCTCCTTTCCTACGTATGCGCGCTACATCGCTTGGCCCACTTCTTCGCGGCAAGAAAACACTCATCCCTGAATACAAAATAGTTGTTTCTTAAAAAAATTATATTAAATGAAGATATCGCAATATGAAAAAATAAGGGACAAGTGTCTAAGAAATAAAACTTAGAGAACCTAATTGAAATCTATTCAATAGTTTTTCCGTGATGCGCGCACAACTGCAAACCTCTGTCATTTTATTTATAGATTCATTACAGCCCTTCACAAGTCCACTGCTAAACATAGGTCACCTGCATCCTTCGACTTCCTGTATATCTTACCAGGTCGTCACTCCATCTAGTGGGGGGACGCGCTACACTTCGCCCGCCGATACGAGGCTGCCACTCGAGAACCTTTCTTCCCCATTGGTTGTCGGTACTTCGAGCTATATGGCCGGCCCATTGCCATTTCAGCTTACTAATCCGTTGGGCTATGTCGGTCACTCTGGTTCTACTGCGGATAACCTCATTTCTAAGTTTATCACGCAGAGAAACTCCGAGCATAGCCCTCTCCATAGCTCACAGAGCGACCTTGAGCTTCCTCATCCGGCCAGCAGTGAAGGACCACGTCTCAGTTCCATAGGTCATCACTGGCAACACGCATTGGTTGTACAGTCTCGTTTTCAAGTATGCCTACTTGACGAGAAGATTTGTACCGAGTTGAATCCGTCGATCGACCTCTCGGTTGAAGTTGGACTTACCTAGTCGGACTATTTGTCCCAGGTAAACATACTAGTCAACAACTTCGAGCTTAGTGCTCCCAACAACTACCGGCATAGGCGTGACATGAACATTAAACATGATCTTTGTTTTGTCCATGATCATCTTAAGACCTATCCCTTGGGAGACACTATTGAGGTCATTGAGCATAGTGCTTAGGTCCTCCAGCGATTCTGCCATAAGGACTATATCGTCGGCAAATCGAAGGTGAGTGATGTACTCGCCATTGATGTTGATACCGTATCCTTTCCAGTCCAGAAGCTCGAAAACGTCTTCCAATGCAGGGGTGAAGAGTTTCGGGGATATAACATCACCCTGTCTTACACCTCTCTGGAGTTGGATAGGTTTCGTACTCTGATAGCCATCGTAGCTCTACTGTACAAACACTTCAGCACTTCGATATACCGACAGTCAACTTGGCACCGCTGAAAGGACCGCCCCGCCCAAATTTCGACAGAATCAAAAGCTTTCTCTTTTTATAGATTATTGACTGAATATTAAATATAGATGTAAATCATTTAACAAATAATATTTTTTTTTTAACTTAATAATTTATACTTTATAAAACAAAAGTAAAGTAGATTTAAAATTGTTTTGTTTATTACTCGGGCCTAAAATTAGAAGCACAAAAACGCCTATTGTAGCGCATAAATGACGTTAATTTTTTATGGTTATTACCGGCGGGTGTGAGTGTAGACATCGACAGTGTGCAAGCGAGAGGTGAATACATGAGACACATTTATAATCACATTTTTTATCTGCGCGAGTAGTATATAAGTATAAATAATACTTATGACCCGATCGAATTCGTTTTCGAAAACAGCTTCACATACGTACCGATATTTTGAGGCTAAAATACTTGCAGCGTCACTTGAAGTTTTCTTTAAATAAATTTCTTCTTTTAAATATGGCCCGCCACTATTTTCTTCTGCCCATTTAAAGTGCATATGAACACAGGGAACGAATTTTGCTTCAAGTAAAGTAATTTTTGGGTCTAAGGGTTCTTTAAGTGGTGTAGTAACTGAAATAAAATTCAGTATTCAGTATTATTCAAGGGGAATTGGTTTAAGCTATAAATAAAACAACAAATTTACATGATTTTTTTAACTATTCTTAGGAAATGTTTGACCACTATACGACCTGATGGTAAGGGGTGATGCAGCCGATGATGGTAAACTGCACTAACTTAACAAAAGCCTTAAATGAAACTGATTTTTACGGATTATATCGCGTTTAATTTTGAACTTTTTTAATTCCCGACGTTTCGGGTGCTTTACATCAGCCATGGTTACAGGGGGGGGGGGGGGGGGGCTGAGGTGTTTGACTGATGTCCTAGTTAGCCCGGCTACCTTCAGTTATTTAATATTCATTTTTGGTTCGATTTAAGCAGAATGAGATTACAGTATCTTGAAGTCTAGGCAAGTATATGACTGCTCCCGAAACGTCGGTAATTAAAAAAAGTTTAAATTAAATGCGATATAATCCGTAAAAATGTGTTGCATTTAATGTGTAGTCTTCGCGTAAATATAAGGAAACATTGACAAAAGCCTCTTCAATCTTGCCTTGAAAACACCCACATCGAAACACCCAAATAGAAAGACGGATGCTGGCAACTTATTCCACTCTTTTGCTGTACGTATGACGAACAACGCCACAAACCTTTTGGTTCGAATGCTCTGATTTAGTACATCTTTACAGTTTTCAGAAGGCATTTGAATATAATGCAGTATTTAAAAATATATAACTCACATATAACAAATGGTTTATCAGGATCTTGTAGATAATCTTTAATGAAATTCATAACATCTTCAATATTCTGCAATGGAGAGAAAATACCCTGTAGAATCATATGGTCTGGGAACTGTATTCGAACCACAACATTTTTGTAGGAGTTTTGTTTTTGTTCAGCAATCTGAAATTAGGAATGTTTTGGAACATAAGAGGGGCGGCTGAAAAGTTTTGAGCCTAAGTACCTTCAAGTGTCATTATTGTCTCGCGCTGAATATTATTAATTTGCGAATACGCTCCTTAGTATACATACATAGTTTCACATCATTAAAATCATTACGCTTTTAGTAATTAATCCGTAGACATCATCATATATCAGTCATCCGCGCATTGTACGAAATTGGAGTACAGAGCTGTCATAAAATTCCTCACAAAGAGGAACAAAACACCAACGGAAATATTTGAAGAGATGGCGACAGTTTACGGGGAGTCTGGACTCTGAACTTTCATTTACCACCATAAAAAGTTGGAGTCGAGCATTCAAGCATGGCAGGGAGTCGCTAGAAATAACCCCGAGTCATGGCGGCCAAACACTGCCGTTAAGGAAGAAAATATGGAAAAAATAAAGAAACTTGTTCTAGAAGATCGGTGAATCAAATTGTGGCAGATAGCTGAATCCATAGGCATTAGCAAGGAACGAATCGGTGCTAATTTGCATACTTATTTGCACATACAAAAGGTGTGCACACGATGGGTTCCAAAAATGCTTACTCCGCTGGACAAGCAGCATCGAGTCACAACTTCGCAGGAGTTTTTGGACATCTGTGGCGATAATCCTGACGATGTTTTTTCTCGCATTGGTACTGTTGAAGAAACATGGATCCGGCAGTACGATCCAGAGTCAAAACAAGAGACAATGCAGTGGATTGAAAAGGGAGAAAAGCCAGCCGCCACAGAAATTCAAAGTGGAGCGATTGGCATACAACCTCATGGCCACTGTTTTTTGGTACTGCGGAGGAATTTTATTAATTGACTACCTTCCTAAGAATAGTACACGCTATTACGCTGCGTTGTTGACCTAAGTGCGTCAAGTGGTTGTCAAAAAAAAAGAAGAGGCAAACTGGCGAAAAGAGTTCTGTTTTTGCAGGAAATTGCGCCCGTGCACACTGAACGAGTTTCAAAGCGTGCCCTGAACAAAACTGGATTTGAAGAAATCAATCACCCACCACACAGTCCAGACGATCATACGAGTCATAGCCCCCAGCAGTTTATACTTATTTTCAAATTTGGAGAAAGACTTCCGCGGACGAAGAAATGAAGGCAGCGGTAGACGAGCATTTCGAAGGCAAAGATGGCGAATATTTTTTCACTGGGTTAAAAGCCCTTTATCACAAATGTAAGAAGTGCATTGAATTAGAGGCAGATTACATAGAAAAATAAATTTTGTATACTTTTCTATCAGCATTTTTAATACCCTAGGCTCAAAACTTTTCAGCAGCCCCTCGTATACCTTTAGACTTAGTTCATTTATCATCAGGCTGTCGAAGTACAAGGTTTGTACTGATACAACGCTGATAATTAAATATATGGACGCTTTTTCGTCTCGTGAAATTTTCACTCATTATGCGAGTAATTCATGCTTTGTCACATCCAGTAACTGTGCAAACGTTGGCACCATACGACGGATTAAAAAATACGTAACGATACGCTTAAGATACCACAGTGAGTGCAAATGTACTAGGTGGTACGGGGATGCAATATATACATTAAAGGGGCGCTCATTGGAGCATGGCGTCAATAGTAATTCCATGAAGAACAATGGAATACACAAGACTAAACTCTTCACCATTTAAGAGCATATTGATATTCAAATGTTTAGAAGAAAATTGTTGGCGTTAAACCAATGTACTAATTTCAATAGAGCTTCATTCACGCTGTCAAAATTAATTGATTTCCGTTTTGGTTTGAAAATTAAAGAGTTATCATCAAACAATAATTATATCGTGATTGTCCCCAGCACACACAGCAGCAATAACGTAATATTTTACGTTGGTGTTCCGTGAGAGTGTTGTTCTTCTCCAGTTCAACAGAAACCACAATTAGCTGCTACATGGTACAAAAAAATGAGCACCTACCTGTTTTTCAATATCAGATCTTTGCGTAGAAATCATTAAAGGCGTATTCTCCATTTCTATGCGGCGCTGTTGCAGTTCATGGTACATCTTCCGCACTTCTTCTATCGTTAGATCGTAAAAGTCGTCGGGGAGGTCTTGTAATTCATCTTCCATCTCATCTGGTTGCATAAAAGCTATCGCTTTTTGGGCACCTAGCTAAAAATATAAGTCTTATTTTCATATAGAACGTTTTATTTACTTTTTATGTTGTTACTGTGGCTCATAGACACCAACATTTATTTCTAGTTTAGCTGCTCCCTGAGATTTCACCCGCGTGTAATGTAGGTAGTGTAGGGTTTTTTTTTTTGCGCAGAACCCTAATCATGTTTCTAAGATAAAAATAGCCTAAGTTACTCCTTATAACATCAGCTATCTGCCAGTGAAATTCTCGTCAAAATCGGTCCAGCCGTTTCGGAGATTAGCCGGAACAAACAGACAGACAAACATGTTAAAAATTGAGTTTTTATTACTTTCATATACATTTAGTAAAAAGCTGTTATTTTGACATTACAAAGAGACTTCAATTTTATTTATTTGTATAGATATTGATTAAGTATCAAAACGCAGATGACATTACTGCGGACTAAAATGAAATACCTTGTTACCAGTAATAAGAGTTCTTGTCACCAATCATACGAAAAGAGCACCATTATGAAGCAATTTTATACAAGTATTCTGTGGGAGGTTTCCGTCAGCTTTAACACGTAAAAAGAAGAATTATTTAGACAGAGAAGGATAATTGAAAATAAAGTGAATAAGCTATTAAGAGTTAATTTTTTCTTAAAGAATAAAGGTTAACCATTGCCTAAAACGGTGTGACGCAAGAAACTTCTTATTGAAGTAAAAATTATTGAAATTAACGATTTTTTTTAATGAAAAGGCGCATGTCAATTTTAATCATGTACGCCATAAAAGGCCATTTTGTGATTGCATTATTTACATTAATGCAATCCCAAAATTGTAAATACAATATAGTATTGTTATTTTACTTTACGTTCGTTGCGATTTCATAGATATACCAGTTGATTTTTTAGAGAAATAACTTGTTTTTAACGATTTGACAAAAAATGCTATCATCATCACAGCCCTTCACACGTAGGCCTCCCCCAAGGAATGCCACAGAGCACGGTCCTGAGCCACCTGCATCCATCGACTTCCTGCATGTCTCACCAGGTCGTCACTCCATCTAGTTGGAGATCGCCCTACACTTCGCCTACCGGTAGGAGGCTGCCACTCGAGAACCTTTCTTCCCCATCGGTTGTCGGTTCTTCGAGCTATATTGCCGGCCCACTGCCACTTCAGCTTACTAATCCGTTGGGCTATGTCGGTCACTCTGGTTCTACTGCGGATAACCTCATTTCTAAGTTTATCACGCAGAGACACCCCGAGCATAGAGGGCGCTCACCGAGCTATGGAGAGGGCTCCATAGCTCGCTGAGCGACCTTGAGCTTCCTCATACGGTCAGCAGTGAAGGACCACGTCTCAGATCCGTAAGTCACTGGCCACACGCACTGGTTGTACAATTTCGTTTTGAAGTTTTGAGGTATGTCTAACGAGAAGATGTGTCGTAGTTTCCCGAACGTTGCACAGCCGAGTTGAATCCGTCGATTGACCTCTCGGTCGAAGTTGGACTTACCTAGTCGGACTATTTGTCCCAGGTAAACATACTCGTCAACAACTTCGAGCTTAGTGCTCCCAAAAACTACCGGCATAGGTGTGACATGGACGTTAAACATGATTTTTGTTTTGTCCATGTTCATCTTAAGACCTATACGTTGGGAGACACTATTGAGGTCATTGAGCATAGTGCTTAGGTCCTCCAGCGATTCTGCCATAAGGACTATATGGTCGGCAAATCGAAGGTAAGTGATGTACTCGCCATTGATGTTAATACCGCATCATTTCCAGTCCAGTAGCTTGAAAACGTCTTCCAATGCAGCGGTGAAGAGTTTCGGGGATATAACGTCACCCTGTCTTACACCTCTCTGCAATTGCATAGGTTTCGTACTCTGATTCTGTACTCGGATAGCCTTCGTAGCTCTACTGTAAAAACACTTCAGCACTTCGATATAACGACAGTCAACTTGGCACCGCTGAAGGGACTGCAGCACCACCCAAATTTCGACGGAATCAAAGGCTTTCTCATAGTCCACATACGCAAGGCAAAGAGGCAGATTATACTCCTCTGTCTTCTGTACAATCTGCCGCAGGGTATGTATGTGGTCTATGGTACTAAAGCCTTTTCGAAAACCGGTTTGTTCGGGAGGCTGAAAGTCGTCAAGTCTGCGTGCGAGACGATTCGTAATGACCCTCGAAAACAGCACGTAGACGCGGCTCAGGAGGGAAATCGGTCTGTAGTTCTTCAAGAGAGCGTTGTCGTCTTTCTTGAAGAACAAGACCACCGCACTACTGCTCCACGCCTCTGGAGTAGTGCCACCATGGAGGACGGAATTAAAGAGTTTCTGAAGGACTTCAAGTACCGGTTTTCCACCCGCTTTCAGAAGCTCCGCTGTAATTCCTTCCTCGCCCGGGGACTTGCCGTTTTTAAGGTGCTGGAGAGCCATTCTAATCTCGCTCAGAGTGACGTCTGGGATATCTTCGGAATAGTGTCGGGTAAGACTCGCTCTTGGATCGTTACTCACACTTTCGTGTGGCTCCAATGATGACGTGTTCAGCTGCCCATAGAACCTCTCAATCTCAGCCAAAATCTCAGGTGTCCCGGAAACGATGCTACCACACTCGGTCTTCAGCTTTGACAGTTGGCTCTTTCTGGCAGACAGATCTCTGGCAAAGACTTTGGAGCCTTGGTTCCGCTCGATAGCTTCTTTAATACAAGCTGTATTGAAGTCCCGCCGCATGCATTTGAAGATCTGTCTGTTCAGTTGCCTGTATGCTGTCAAATCTGTTGAAGAATGTAGCTTCATCTCCCGTCTAACAGCCATGAGATTAAGAGTGTGATCGGAGAGCAAAAACGCTATGGACACAATAATTTTATTACTTACTAGCTGTTCCTCGCGACTTCGCCCACGTGGAATTTACTACGATTTTATAGGTTTTAATTTTTTTGCGCGGTACCCTAATCCTTTTTCTAAAATATTATTAATTAAAAAATATATTATTATTAATAAATATTAATCTAGTTATTTTAACATTACAGACACTTCAATTTTATTTATTTGTATAGATGTAATATGTACCTCGTTTTAATAATATAAAAATGTAATATTAGGTTTAAAAATCATTAGTTTAGAAACATATGATGTAATTAATTAAAAATAACATGACAAAATGTACAATGTAAAATGTACTTTAATTTATAAGGCTCCTAATGAGGTAACTTCTGTTTCGTGGAGGTATTTTACATTCATACATTGCTCTTGGACGGTAATGAAAATCCTAATTCCTATTCGACTGGAACATTGACGATATTGTTATAGAGTTTAAAAATATTACTAAATGAAGTAAACCATTTCTGGGTATGTGATGAGACTGACTTACAAATATTACTTCCTCTTCTATTTTTAAACGTCGTTCTAATTTCTCTTGTGAAATCTGACATGTTACAGGAGTTGGAGGTTTGATAGTGGCAGACATTTGAGGCATATCTACTTCAGATGTGTCTACTTCCATTTTCATATCGACGACTTTATTTTCTTCCCTATCTAGGTTTTCAGTTTTGTTGTCTGTAGCTTTTACGCTTTTAAAAATTTCTTGCTTAATCATTTCGAGAGCATTAATAGTCATCCTGTTGTCTTTCTTGACAATACCAGAAGGACCTGGAGCCGATGTTTCTTCACATTGAAACGATTTTTGTGCATTTACTGATGAAGTATTGTCGCTTGATTTGTCGAGACTCTCTTCAACTTGAGGCCGACCATATACTCTTGATACATTTGCTTGTCTGCGGAGTAAAAGTTATAATTTGATAAATGTATTAATTATATAGATTACTAGCTGACCCGGCAAACGTTGTTTTGCCATATACATTATTTCTAGGAAATATTTTTTAGTTTTAAAAATCGCGATTATAAAACAGGGGTCGTTCGTAGAAGGGTGAAAATATGAAATTTTATATATTTTTCAATGCTAAATCATAATAAAATAAAAATAAAAAGAATTGACAAAAAAAATAAAAAAAAAATTAGGGGTGGGTCACGCTTAACATTTAGGGGTGGGTCACGCTTATCATTTAGGGGTTTGAAAAATAGTTGTTGGCCGATTCTCAGACCTACCCGATATGCACACAAAGTTTCATACAAATCGGTTCAACCGTTTCGGAGGAGTTTGGTAACAAATACCGCGACAAAAGAATTTTATATATTAGAGATATATAGATTATGTTCGATTTCACTGTCATACTTAAGGGTATAATTTTAAATTCCATCCACATCATCTTGATGGTTGCCAATCCAGAGACGCGTTAAATATTTTCAGTCACGCACGAGCATGACGCATTGTGTAATTTGCTGTTGCCAGCAGTTTTCCTAGACCCAATATGAAAAGCTCTACCTATCCATGAAGATTTCAATACAGCTCGTATTGAAGAAGCGACCGAGCGGAACCAAGGCTCCAAAGTCTTTGCCAGAGATCTGTCTGCCAGAAAGAGCCAACTGTCAAAGCTGAAGACCGAATGTGGCAGCATCGTTTCCGGGGCACCTGAGATTTTGAGTGAGATTGAGAGGTTCTATGGGCAGCTGTACACCTCATCGTTGGAGCCACACGCAAGTGTGAGTAACGATCCAAGAGCGAGTCTTGTCCGACACTATTCCGAAGATATTCTGGACGTCAGTCTGAGCGAGATTAGAATGGCTCTCCAGCATCTTAAAAACGGCAAAGCCCCAGGCGAGGATGGAATTACAGCGGAGCTTCTGAAAGCGGGTGGAAGACCGGTACTTGAAGTCCTTCAGAAGCTCTTTAATTCCGTCCTCCATGGTGGCATTACACCGGAGGCGTGGAGCAGAAGTGCGGTGGTCTTGTTCTTCAAGAAAGGTGACAACGCTCTTTTGAAGAACTACAGACCGATTTCCCTTCTGAGCCGCGTCTACGTGCTGTTTTCGAGAGTCATTACGAATCGTCTCGCGCGCAGACTTGACGACTTCCAGCCTCCCGAACAAGCCGGTTTCCGAAAAGGCTTTAGCACCATAGACCACATACATACCCTTCGGCAAATTGTACAGAAGTCCGAAGAGTACAATTTGCCACTATGTCTGGCGTATGTGGACTATGAGAAAGCCTTTGATTCCGTCGAAATTTGGGCGGTGCTGCAGTCCCTTCAGCGGTGCCAAGTTGACTGTCGGTATATCGAAGTGCTGAAGTGTTTGTACAGTAGAGCTACGATGGCTATCCGAGTACAGAACCAGAGTACGAAACCTATCCAATTGCAGAGAGGTATAAGACAGGGTGATGTTATATCCCCGAAACTCTTCACCGCTGCATTGGAAGACGTTTTCAAGCTTCTGGACTGGAAAGAAAACGGTATTAACATCAATGGCGAGTACATCACTCACCTTCGATTTGCCGACGATATACAATATAATACAATACAATACTCTTTATTGTACACCAACAAAAGATAACATCAAAAATAAAAAATAACAACTATTGAGGTAAATACAAAGGGCGGTCTTATTGCTACATAGCAATCTCTTCCAGACAACCCAGAAGAAGAAATAAATATAAAATAAGAAAAAGAACAATGGGTAGGGTGCACTAAAATAAAAAATAAAAAAAAATAATAAAGACAAATAAAAATAAAATAAAGATATAGTCCTTATGGCAGAATCGCTGGAGGACCTAAGCACTATGCTCAATGACCTCAAAGAAAAAGAAAGAGTCATATACTAGTAAATTTACTTAATAATAGGGAAATTTTCTCTTTAAGACTGCAGTTAAATTTCTTTGGACCATATCAAATTGCCATTTCGTAGGTTACTACCAGTTACTTCAAAGTGAGAAGAGTATTAAGCTTAACATAAGAACTGAAAGCAAAGTATTAAAATTTAGACATCCCTCCATAGAGCACATACCTATCTGCAATTCTTGTGAATGTAGAGAGAAGCACCTGATGAATTTTAAAAAATATAAAAAAAAACATTAATAATATGTAGTATACATACACAGATTCTGTTTTATTCAATAATCTCAATATTGCTCTGCCTGTTATCAGTCCTAGCTGTCTTAACGACTTATCTTTAAGTGTGTCTATACCAGTTACTTCCTGTCTCATGTACAGTATAGAAGGATGTTCCAAAGATGATAACTCTGTAGGTGCCAAAGTTATAATTAAGTCATACAATGATGTGCTTGGATGAAAAGTTCCTGTTCTTCTTTCACCTAAAATTTTTGAAACATTGATTATTATTATCGACAACTATAGTAAGTAATTAATGTAACATTTTTAGTAGTAATATTTAAATCCTGCAAAAAGTTTCAGTTTAAAATTCATTCCCTCTCCCTCCAGTAATCCTTCATCCCCTTTTTCTGTCGCAGGATACTAAAGTAAGACCTATTTTTCTTCTCCTCACACTTTAAGGTATTCAAATTATTTAATAATTTTTAATATTTTATTTACAAAACAACAATTAAATTTATTATTTACAAAAGGAAATGCTTTCGACATTTAAAAAAGTAAAACTAAATTAATTATTGGTTAATCAGTTTCTATATGGTTTTATGTAACATACTAAATCCTCAAAGTTGACAGTCTTACATAATATAGCATTTTTAAAGGGTTCAAATTCGATGAAAACTGAGAAATGATGACATGACACCTGTCCTAAAAGCAGTGGAATTAACAACTAAGCTTATATTTTTATAAATGTCATTATATAAAAGACAAAAATATTATTTTTAGGTAGCCTATGACACTTACCATTATCTAACAATAATGCAACGGTGACATTAGATTCCACTCTTCTCTTTTCAGCTTCTACCATTTCTAACATTGCTTTATTTGGCAAATTACAAAACCTTACAGTAGTTGTTAAATCTAGAACCTTGTTGTGATGTTTCAAATCATAATCAGCTGGTTGAAATCCTTGCTTGGCACAAACATCTTCTAAAACCTAAAAATTGTTTTAATTTTTTTAAATATTCTTACTTTATTATTATATCTCCTCTTATATAATATATTATAAAATAATTAAAGACCATTATGTATTTGATTTATTAATTTTTGGTTTTAAAAAATCAAGTTTTTGAATAAAATATAGCCTAGACTCTAGAGCCTATACACCTCACCTAAACGTGAAGTATTAAAGCTGTCAAAAATTAGTTTGCTCAATTCCATGCAATAAAATAAAATAATATTTAGTTTGTAGAGCACCTTCCGCCTTACATCAACTATAAATAAACTGATAAACCTTTGTCTAATAAACTACTTAAAGAAATATAACATTCTTTATAAACCTCAATTTGGCTTTAGACGAGGAAAATCAACAGAGGATGCAGTCTTAGCTCCAATCAAAGCAGGTTATAGCTAAGATCATTAAGTAATTAGACCAAGGTCTTAATGTTTTTATTGACCTCAGAAAGGCGTTTGATACTGTTTTTTTCCTACCCTTGTGTGTAAACTCGAAGCAATTGGGGTGAGAGGGGTCCAGTTAAAATTATTTGACAACTACTTACATAATCGAAAGCAACATACAACAAAACATTTGTATGAAATAGGCCCATTTAACCATAATAGTTTCTTGACTGTTGAATAAAATAAAGTTGATTGACAGCAACATCTAAACAATGAATAATATTTTTGCTCTGGAGTGGAAAGTTGAATTCCAAACTATCACTATGTATAATGAACCATAGTTATGTGGAACAATGTTCAATGTTAAATGAAAAATTTGTGTCCGCAATTTAGAAGCAATACTTGAAGCAACAAATAGTACAAAGGTTATAGGCATAGTACAATTAACTTACACTAAGTCGTACCGATAAATTTATTTGAAAGTTATGTAATTCATATAACTCAATATACATATAATTCAATATACCTACATGAATGTATTATCATTCCTAATTAAACAATATAACCTTTTCAAATTTAAAACAATATTTGGACAATTATTTCTTGTGTGGCAGCAACACGAACACGCCGCGTCGGGTAGGTACCAGCTAGTCTTTATATATATAAAAATTACGTGTCACATTGTTTGTCCGCGATGAACTCTTAAGCTACTGAACTGATTTCAATGAAATTTTGCACACAGTGCAATTTGGTCCAACTTGAGGATAGGATAGTTTTTATTGTGATAAGTGACCCTAAATTTTTTTATTGTTAATTTCAGGAGTTTTAATTTAGGAAAGCAAATGGTCATCGGAAAGGGCAGAACGACGTCTGCCTGGTCAGCTACTATTTTTTAAAATTAAAGTGCTAGAAAAGCTAATGGTTCACTTATATCCTGTGTGTGTTTTTAACTATTACTACAGTTTACATTTGCTGACAATTAGTATGAAACCAACAAATCATCTCCAGTTGACCATTTATGAAACTTATTTTGGTGGTATGTTATCGATACATTTAGGTACTATGAAAGAAGGAGTTCTTCTTCTTCCTTTTTGGTGGTTACGATGAATTCGCCAATGACATGTTACATGCGAATTCGCGAAAATATTACATTGCGAATAATTGGGACACAAAGTCTATTTAAAATTGGGAAATTGATAATACAAGAAATGCTAACAACAAATATTATGTGAATGATTTTTGTCAACTTATCTATTGAATTACCTAAAACAAAAGACAGACAATGTTGTTAGAACAGTACTAATGAGTTATTATATGAAATAAATCACATAAAATATATACAAGCGGTATTTGTGAAGATTGGAAAGGAGTTGGAAGTCTATGGAACGAGGGATGTCGGGGGGGGGGGGGGGGGGGGATAATCGTAAAGAGATGATGACAATTTGGTGCAGTTAAAAAATATGGTTAGTGTTTCCCTCATCCAAACCACATTCGCACAAAGAACTATCCCTAATCCTGAGTTTAGCTAGGTGAACATAGGTACAGGCAAATCCAATTCTCAACCGGCAGACACTATAAGTAGCACGTTTGCTTTATTAAATATAAAAACCAAGGTCTTGATGGAATGTTATCTTGTTAGCAGCATAGTGCTTGCCTTTTAGTATTCGTGATGCTTTCCATATCTCATTTCACGTGTTACCAAGCCTTTTCCTAGCAAATGAAAGCAAGTCATGGGAATAAGTAACATTTAGTGGGGTGCCATTTCTAGTAGCCTTTTTGCCACACAATTCTGCTTGGTATCCAGGCTAAATAGACAGAAATCCCTTTAAGATGACACCTATACAGAATGCTTTTTATATCAAGAATTAGGGGAAATTTATATTTGCTTTGAAATTGGTTAGCCAAAATAGCAGATAAACAACTTTTAGAATCACTAAAAATCACTGTCTTGCCTAGGCTATGTGATTCAACATATAGCAGAGCTTCATGGATTGCAATTGTCTCAGCAGTAAAAATGGAACATAATGAAGGGCACTTAAAGCTAAGGATTATTTTAAACCTGGGGATCCAGACAGCTGCACCAGTACAGCCATCATCATTATTTTTGGATGCATCTGTATACATGGTCATCCAACGACGACACCGTGACGGCTCCGTGGCGCAGTGGCTTTGCAATGTGTTGCTGCGCTGGGGGGGGCGCGGGTTCGAATCCCGCACGGAACAAGTATTTGTATGGCCTACAAATAATTGTTCCGGGTCTGGATGTTTGTCCTTGTGCAATTTGTGTTTGTAAACTGCCCCTACGATACAGGAGAAAATCCTAGTGTGGGGTAACGTGTTAAAAAAAATAAAACAAATCTTTCCAATTTTTCCCTATGGCTTCTTTTAATTTTAATTCTGCCTCAGGGGAACCTTTCCTAATATTTAGGTCAAGGTTAATGTTAGGTTGATATATAATAGCTTTGAAAGGAGAATTAAAGAGTAGACTTGTATTGCATGAGAAAATGGGCTCTGGAATTTGTAGAAATGAGATTAAGCTATTAAATAAATGTGGACAATCTTCATGGAGCCAGTACCTATTGGAAGATAAGAAAGGACTTCTGAGACGAGGTGTAGCTTGGGAATTAGGGGAAGAGGAGTTAGTTGACAGATCTTAAAGAAGAATCTGTCTGAAAAATATTGTCTTCTTGGGTTGAGAGGTGAATCAACACATCCTGCATGGCATTAGTCGGGGAAGATTTCATTGCACCAATTATAATGCACAGACATTTATACTGTATCCTGTCTAAACTTTTAAGTGGTGATTTATTGCATGGCTCTAAAAGAAAGCTTCCGTAATCTAAATGACTACGAATTGTATAATAGCTTTTGTTTAAAGAGATGAGATCCCCACCATACTCCTGAAAGGGAACGAAGAATATCTATATTCTACTCACACTTTTTAGAAATGTATTCAATGTGGTGTGTAAAGGATAATTTATTATCTAGTACCATACCTAGAATTAGAGGATAATTTATTATCTAGTACCATACCTAGAATTTTTACCTAGTAGGTAGGACATTACAAAATAAATTGACTGCAAGATCTAAATCGAAAGTGTAGATAGTATAAAGAATAGGACTGAGGACTGAGCCTTGTGGAAGACCTTTCCAATATGTCTGGGGGGTAGTGAGTTTTGAAAATTTATTAAAATA
This sequence comes from Parnassius glacialis, assembly GCA_033319125.1. Taxonomy (NCBI): domain Eukaryota; kingdom Metazoa; phylum Arthropoda; class Insecta; order Lepidoptera; family Papilionidae; genus Parnassius; species Parnassius glacialis. The sequence continues at coordinate 25,551,019 of JAVANC010000018.1, forward strand.
GACTGAGTAGAGAAAAAGTTTGATATATAGTTTATTATCTTCACTGATATACTCGGCTTCAGCAGTTTTTGTTGCCTGAGTACAGGAACAAGTACATTATCGTATGCGGATGAAACATCGAGAAAGACTCCAACAAGGTATTCATTTTTAGAAAAAGCAATGCGGGTGCCTATTACTAGTGTACAGAGGCTATCCATAGTGCTTAAGCCTTTTCGAAAGCCAAATTGGCTTTTGGTAAAACATCCTTACTCTCTAGGAACCATTCTAACCGATTTTTTATCAGGTGTTCTAGTATCTTTGCAGTTGTACATGACAGTGCAATGGGTCTGTAAATTGAAAAGTCTTCACTGGCTTTACTCGGTTTGAGAATAGGAAGTATTATTTGGGTCTTCCATTCTTTGGGAGGAATTTCCGAGTCAAAAATGTAGTTTAGAATGTTAAGAAATGCCATTTAGTTTTTTACTGCTTCCCATACCATACATTTTGTTCAACTGCCTTAGAACAGCGATATCTTTTAATGTTTTTCCAGACTAGAGAAGGAGGTGTGGAAGGAGATAAGGTAGAACAAAGCTATGCCAGCCGGTTTTTATCTTCTGAGATAGCAATTTTACTATTTCAGCTACTATTTCTTTAAAGGAAATGTAGAAACAGAAACAGAAACTTTTTTATTCAATATAGATTATAAATAATACTTATTGAAAGTCACTCTTTTGTATAATTACCACTGGTTCGAAAAAAAACCTCTGTCCTGGGAAGAACCAGCAAGAAACCCAGCGGGACCTTTTGTTTTTAAATAACAGCTTACAATCATGTATGTTACACAAATTAAACAACACAACAAATTAGAAATAGCTTGGTAGCGATCACCTCATTTCCAGGGGTTATTATCATCTATAAATTCTTTAATACTATAATAACCCTTTTTATACAAACTTAGTTTAATAAAGTTTTTGAACTTTGAGCAGGTCAAATTTTGTATATTTTCTGGAATTTTGTTGTAAAAGCATATACATCGCCCCAAGAATGAATTACTGACTCGATGGAGTCGAGTAACTGGTACTACTAGCTTGTGTCTGTTCCTAGTATTTACAGAATGAATATCACTTATTTTTGTAAAACTACTTTTATTTTTGTGTACGTACATTACATTTTCATAAATGTATTGAGAGGCCAAAGTTAATATATTAATTTCCTTAAATTTTTGTCGCAGCGACTCTTTAGGCTTTAAATCATAAATTGCTCTTATGGCCCTCTTCTGTAAAACAAATATAATTTCAGTGTCAGCTGCGTGTCCCCATAGCAAAATACCATACGACATTATGCTATGGAAATAGCTAAAGTAAACTAGTCTACGAGGGTGGATTGAAAAGTACTCGGCCTAACACAGATCCATTCAATTCTAAAATCAAATCTACCCACATTATTTAGTTCAGTTCAGACTAGTTCATTGTGTGAAGTCCGAAACGTGTGCGATAATTATTTGTGATTTTATAAATTTATTAACAAAGTAATCGGACATAATTTCCGCGAATGGAGCAAATCGAGCAGCGTGCCGTCATTAAGTACCTCCATAAGAAGGGGCTATCATCAAAAGCCATCCATGATGACATGGTCAGTACATTAGGCGATTGTGCTCTGTCATATTCATCCGTCAAAAAATGGATAGCAGAATTTAAGCGTGGTAGAGAGAGTGTGAAAGATGAACCCCGCTCTGGAAGGCCTTCGACGTCAACTACTGACGAAAATATTAAAAAAGTACTTGATTTAATAATGGGAGACCGCAGATTAAAAATTAGAGAGATAGCCGAGATTATAGGCATCTCTTATGAACGAACTCAAAACATCATTGTCAACGAGTTGGGTTTCCACAAGGTGTCTGCGAGGTGGGTTCCGCGACTGCTTTCAGTTGAACAAAAAAGGACGCGATTGACTATTTCACGCGACTGTTTGGAGTTATTTGAAGCCGATTCAGATGATTTTTTGAATCGTTTTGTTACTATAGACGAAACATGGGTTCATTACTGTACACCGGAAACAAAACAACAATCAAAACAGTGGAGAAGACCTGGTTCACCACCCCCTAAAAAGGCTAAGTCGATTTTGTCGGCAAATAAGGTGATGGCTTCAGTATTCTGGGACTCGAAAGGTGTGATTATGATTGATTATCTTGAAAGGGGTCAGACTATAAACTCTGATTACTACTGCACCTTACTACGTCGTTTACGAGAGGAAATAAAAAGAAAAACGTCGAGGAATGCTCAGAAGAAAAGTCCTGTTTCATCAAGATAACGCCCGTGTTCACACGTCAGTACAGTCAATGGCTGAAATTCACAACTGTGGCTTTGAACTGTTACCGCATCCGCCGTATTCACCTGATCTGGCACCATCAGACTTCTTTCTGTTCCCTAACCTAAAAAAGCACTTGGGAGGTCAAAGATTTTCGACAAACGACGAGGTCAAAACAGCTGTAGACGCATATTTTGACTCTAAGGAAGAATCATTTTTTTTCAACGGTCTAAATGCTTGGAAGGGGAGGTGGCAAAAGTGTATTGAACTTGATGGTGATTATGTAGAAAAATAAAAATATAACTGATTTAGTATGTGTTTATTTTCTTGGTTAGGCCGAGTACTTTTCAATCCACCCTCGTAGCTGTTTCAACACTAGTTAGACTTCTAATCTTTTTTACGGCATATGCTGCTGAACTAAGCCTGCTTGCTAGTTTTGATATATGGGGACTCCATTGAAGCTTCGCGTCTAGTGTGATTCCAAGAAAAATTGTGGTATCTACAAGACTCAGTTTCTCCCCATTTAAAATTACATTAGTATTTAATTGTTTGACATTTGGAGTCATAAATTTCACACATTTCGTTTTAGTGCCATTTAAATGCAAATTATTAACATTGAACCAATTTACTAATTTAGATATAGCATTATTTACTTCGCCATATTTTAGCAATGTCGATTTAATTTGAAAATTAAAGAAGTGTCATCTGCAAATAATACTATATGATGGTAATCTCCTACTATGTAAGGTAAGTCAATTAATGTATACAAGAAACAGAAAGGGGCCGAGAATTGAGCCTTGAGGCACGCCCATCTGTACCATCGACCCGGAAGAACTCATACTGTTAATGACAACTTTTTGCGTTCTCTTACTTAAATATGAAATAATTAATTTAAGAGCATCACTTCTTACACCGTAGTGTTGAAGTTTCCTGATTAATGTTTCATGGTGAACACAATCGAAAGCTTTGGATAGGTCACAAAATATACCCAAAGCATCCTGTGAATTCTCCCATGCATTAAATATATATTTAATCAGCTCAACACCGGCATCAGTTGTTGAGCGACCCCTTGTGAAACCAAATTGATTTTTATGGAGTAAATTATTTATATTAAAGAAATTTAACATTTGATCAAGAATAATTTTTTCAAAAATCTTACTAAGTGTTACAGAAATAGGTCTAAAATTGGCGGGGTCTAATGTACTACCAGATTTAAATAAAGGTATTACTTTACTATACTTCATTAAATCAGGAAATACACCAGATTCGATACTAGTATTAAAAATAATAGCTAAATGAGGCGCGATTGTATCTATAATAGACGCAATAACTTTAACTGCAATCCCCCACAGATCCGCAGTTTTCTTAACATCAATAGTTTTAAAATATTTTACAATATCTTTTGATGATACTTTGTGAAATGTAAAATTCTTTGTACACGCATTTACATTTTGTTTAAGTAATGATTCGGCGACCGCAGGAGAAGAATTCAGTGACTTAGTGGTTAATATCGGAATATCAGTAAAATATTTCTCGAAAACCATTGCAACGTCCTGATCTGATTCGGTTAGTTTGTTATTAACACTTAACTGGTAGTTTGAATTGCGAGAGTTGATCTTACCAGTTTCGCTATTAATTATACTCCATGTCATTTTAATTTTATTAGAAGCCGTCTTAATTTTGTTGCTCAAATGCAAAGACTTGGCTGTGGAGCACACTCTTTTAAATATTTTTAAATATTTTTTTACATATTCCCTAAATTCCACGCTATGATTATATGACCTTAGTATAGTTGTAGTTTTCCGTGGTCATTGATAAAGAGTATTTTTATCTTTTTGTAACAGATGTGCAATCCTGGGCCCACTAAGGAGGTGAGGCCTAATTGTTTCTGTAGGGTTGTTTTAAAGGAAGTCTTACTGGTGGAAGATAATAATGCATTTTTGAATTCTGTATACACTGAATGTACATTTTCATGATGCAAAGAAGGAATTGTTGATGACGCTTGATCTAAAACAGAAGAATAATGAGGCCAATCTCCCTTTGATAAATTATATTTTAACTTGGGATTGAATTCAGAATTTGCTCTTGTAGAGTCAACAGATGTGATAAAATTTGATAGTGATCACTACCATGTGAATTTGGCAATATTAACCATGATAGAAGGGAAACTAAGCCAGGAGAACAAAGAGTAGGAACATAACATCTTCCATGATAACAACAGGGGTTAGGAAGTTAGAGAGGAAATAAGATTAAAAAGTTCATTTAAGATGGTAACATTAGAATTAGGAATGTATACAGACAGAAAAGATATGTTGAGAGCCTTGACTGCAACAGCATTAATTGAGGAGCTGTGGAAAGGACGAGGTATAGAAGAATATGTAATTTTTTTTGAGATCAGAATAGAGCAACCAGCATGTCCATCGCTAATATCATCCCAAAGACATGAATAACCTGAGATTCTAAATTGGGAGCCAGGTCTAAGCCACATCTCCTGGATGGCAAGAACAAGTGGACTAAATTTGTTAATAAGAAAGGTAAGTTCATTCTTTTTATGTTTGATACTCAGACTATTCCATTGTAGAATTGTGAATGTGGCTAGTTATTGAAGTAAGCTGGGTAAGTTTATACGTGGTAGAGCCATGCTGCAGCTATATTGTGGTTGTAGCACGAATGGGTCGGCTCGACCAGGGAAGGACCACGCTCTCACAGAATACCAGCGTAAAATAGCAGCTTAACTCTGCTGTGTTTCGTATGGTGAGCGTAGAGAAACGGTGACCGTTTTTTACTGGAAACAAGGCATTCCATCTTAGTCCTCACGGGTGACAACGCATCTGCATTTTAATTCCTAATCGAAGACAGATATACATGTCTATGGGCCAGAGCAACCACTTACCATCAGGTGGACTGTGTGCTCGTTAACCGAGGGAAAGTACTGAGTCACTGAAAGATTTACTGAAGAATTATGAGGCGGGATTCTTGTTGTGTCAGCAAAGGATCTTCGTACCAGAGAGAATCTAGCTGCAGCTTCTAAATATGATATATTTTCTTATGACATAATTAGTTTAATAGATTTTTGCCTTAGATGTTCAGGGCAGGTAGGGTCTTTTGCTGTGTGGGGTCCTGCACAGAATAGACAAGTAGGAGTTTGCCTAGTACATGGTAAACCTTAATGATTCTGTGCATATATAAAGCAGCGAGGGGATGATCAGCACTGGGAAGTAACGTGGCCAAATCTGCAACAGTTATGACACGGAATGAGTGGCAAAACATATTTTTCTACTGGTATAGAGGTGTAAAAACAGTAAATATGTGGTGGAAGTTTTTGTCCAGAAAAATTAGAACTACTGTCTGAGTTGGAATCCACGAAACGCTATTGCTGTCACTCACCTATCGTCTATTGAGTTGGCGAGCTTTAATTATAGCACCATATCCAGAGACAATTCATATAGCTGCTATTAATTCTTCTCATGTCCACTCAATGGGAAATTGTCTGACTAGCCCCATGCGAGTGATACTATATGAGGGGATAGTTGCTTCATATTTAGAAGTCTGAAGAACTGGGTGATCTTTTTTTTTTATAGGATAAGGGTGACAAACGAGCACACAGTCCGCCTGATGTTAAGTGATTGCTGCGGCCCATAGACATCTACATCTATCCTCTATTACAAATCAAAATGCAGATTTGTTGTCACCCGTGAGGACTAATATGGAATGCCTCATTTCCAGTAAAAAGGGCCTCCGGCGACCTGCACTCACCAAGCGAAACGCAAAGGTAAACCTCTACTTCACGCTGGTATTCTATGAGGTTGTGGTACCACCCCGGATCGAGCCGGCCCATCAATGCTACAGCAAAAGCTGCCGCGTGGCTCTACCACTGTCAATAAAAGTGTTTCTGATTTAAACTCGACCGATATCCTGTTTCGTCCAAGTTTTTAACTCCGTCACAAACTATAATTTTAATATTGTTATGATACAGAAAGTGACTGAATTTAATTAGTTTAAGAGTTACTCTGGACACTTGATCATTTGACATTTTACTTATGTGAACTAGAAAAGGTGCGGTATCATCTTGAGAGTACTTTTCTTTTTTATTAATAAAATCAGGATGAGTATATGTAGATTGTATTGAAGGAAACTGTTGGTTTGGATCAGAAATAACTATTTTTTGTGGATGGGCAGACCCATTACTTACTTGGGCATGTTTACTGTTAAAAAGTTCTATATTATCAATGGGTAAAGAAAAGGAGTCATTGCGAACACTTTCGAGATCGGGAGTTTCGCCTTCCATTACATTTCTACAACTAAAAGTTACATAAGAACAGCACAACTAAAAACACTTACTAATCTACAGATGTTAAAACTACCACCAAGACAAAAAAAAATACTATAGTGACTCAACAGCACTTAATAAAACAAATTTAAACGAAAAAACTACAACACTTGTATCTCTCACTTAACCTCAAAGCAGTCTCAAAAAGAAGTAGTTAATTATGTAATTAACAAGTATGAGTTACAAATTTGACATATATTTTTACATTTCCTACAGTAAAAACAGGTTAATGTGACTGTACCCACTATTGTTTTAGGTCATTACCTACCTGAATATAAATATTTTATGTAAAATTTGTGGAATTATGTATTTTTATACCAATTAATTATTACCTAAACATGCATATAATTAAAGGTTTAGAATTTTTTTAAAGTTTTCTACTTATGCTATATCATTTACAAATTAAATTGCATAAATGTGCAGTCTTAGAATAAAGGACATTAATAGACTTTAAATACAAAAAATATTTTTTTTCTCTATGAAGCATTCTATGAGGGAGGCCTAGGTAGACTTTTATAGGCTATAATTCACTTTCATTCATCATCATCATTACAGCCCTTCACAAGTCCACTGCTGAACATAGGCCTCCCCCAAAGAATGCCACAAAGCACGGTCCTGAGCCACCTGCATCCATCGACTTCCTGCATGTCTTACCAGGTCGTCACTCCATCTTGTGGGGGGACGCCCTACACTTCGCCTACCGGTACGAGGCTGCCACTCGAGAACCTTTCTTCCCCATCGGTTGTCGGTTCTTCGAGCTATATGGCCGGCCCACTGCCACTTCAGCTTACTAATCCGTTGGGCTATGTCGGTTACTCTGGTTCTACTGCGGATATCCTCATTCCTAAGTTTATCACGCAGTGAAACTCCGAGCATAGCCCTCTCCATAGCTCGCTGAGCGACCTTGAGCTTCCTCATACGGCCAGCAGTGAAGGACCACGTCTCAGTTCCGTAAGTCATCACTGGCAACACGCACTGGTTGTACAATTTTGTTTTAAGGTTTTGAGGTATTTCTGACGAGAAGATGTGTCGTAGCTTCCCGAACGCTGCCCAGCCGAGTTGAATCCGTCGATTGACCTCTCGGTCGAAGTTGGACTTACCTAGTCGGACTATTTGTCCCAGGTAAACATACTCGTCAACAACTTCGAGCTTAGTGCTCCCAACAACTACCGGCATAGGTGTGACATGGACATTAAACATAATCTTTGTTTTGTCCATGTTCATCTTAAGACCTATCCGTTGGGAGACACTATTGAGGTCATTGAGCATAGTGCTTAGTTCCTCCAGCGATTCTGCCATGAGGACTATATCGTCGGCAAATCGAAGGTGAGTGATGTACTCGCCATTGATGTTAATTCCGTATCCTTTCCAGTCCAGAAGCTTGAAAACGTCTTCCAATGCAGCGGTGAAGAGTTTCGGGGATATAACGTCACCCTGTCTTACACCTCTCTGCAATTGGATAGGTTTCGTACTCTGGTTCTGTACTCGGATAGCCATCGTAGCTCTATTGTACAAACACTTCAGGACTTCGATATACCGACAGTCAATTTGGCACCGCTGAAGGGACTGCAGCACCGCCCAAATTTCGACGGAATCAAAGGCTTTCTCATAGTCCACATACGCCAGACATAGTGGCAAATTGTACTCTTCGGACTTCTGTACAATTTGCCGTAGGGTATGTATGTGGTCTATGGTGCTAAAGCCCTTTCGGAAACCGGCTTGTTCGGGAGGCTGGAAGTCGTCAAGTCTGCGCGCGAGACGATTCGTAATGACTCTCGAAAACAGCACGTAGACGCGGCTCAGAAGGGAAATCGGTCTGTAGTTCTTCAAGAGAGCGTTGTCACCTTTCTTGAAGAACAAGACCACCGCAATTCTGCTCCACGCCTCCGGTGTAATGCCACCATGGAGGACGGAATTAAAGAGCTTCTGAAGGACTTCAAGTACCGGTCTTCCACCCGCTTTCAGAAGCTCCGCTGTAATTCCATCCTCGCCTGGGGCCTTGCCGTTTTTAAGGTCCTGGAGAGCCATTCTAATCTCGCTCAGACTGACGTCCGGGATATCTTCGGAATAGTGTCGAATAAGACTCGCTCTTGGATCGTTACTCACACTTGCGTGTGGCTCCAACGATGACGTGTACAGCTGCCCATAGAACCTCTCAATCTCACTCAAAATCTCAGGTGCCCCGGAAACGATGCTGCCACATTCGGTCTTCAGCTTTGACAGTTGGCTCTTTCTGGCAGACAGATCTCTGGCAAAGACTTTGGAGCCTTGGTTCCGCTCGATCGCTTCTTCAATACGAGCTGTATTGAAGTTGCGTAAGTCTTGCCGCATGCATTTAGAGATCTGTCTGTTCAGTTGCCTGTATGCTGTCAAATCTGTTGAAGAATGTAGCCTCATCTCCCGTCTAACAGCCATGAGATTAAGAGTGTGATCGGAGAGTTTTTGTGTTCTTCTGCGGCGGGTCTTGCAGAACTTAGCTCCGACCGCATGGACAGTTTCCACGAGCTTGTCATTCATATCGTCCACTTCATTGCAGTTGACTTTACTGATATGCAAATTGTCCCCACTTAATATGACTATTTTAAATCTAAACACTAAGAATGCCATCATGTTATACAACAATTATTGACTGTGTAATAACATAAATTGCTCATACCTTACACATTAAAATAAACATCAAGAAATTTGTGAATAAAAACAGTCTCTATATTTTAATATTTAGCGACTCATATTTGTGATTTCACTTTGTACTGAGAGTTTATAGTTCATTCTATTGAAGTAACCACATTATATTAACATTAACAAATAGTCACATTAACCACACTCATGTAGAAAACTCACACTAAGGCTACTTATGGTAATTGGCTACTGCTGGCTATGGACACCTGCAACTAACTTTAAACGTAGGAAACGATAAATGCGTTGTCATCTCTGAAGACTAATATAGAACTCCTTATAGCCTGTAATTATAGCGGCTTTCTATACCTTTCAGATAAGTAACAGTGCATGCACTGGTGTACATACACCGATGGACTCCTAAGCAGAAAAAGAGTCCTACTACCTAGTACCAGTCTTCTGTTTTAGCTTGCAATGTAAATGGGACAAAACAAACCTGTAAAATACTGGTATCAGCAGTACAATGGACTTTTACTCTTCTTCCGTTTGGAGCAAGTACAACCATATCCCTTGACATCTTTTTCGTAAGCGTATCTATTGAGATAGAGAGAACTCTGCCGGTGATTTCAATTTTCAAATCAAAGCGAACGTAAATATTAGCTGCATTTCGATTACGACAGTGACAGAATGACAGAAAACTATGGTGATCGGTGATCTTCTTCTTAATAACTGGCTTTAGGGCTCTGGGATCTAGCCCTTCTGAGCCTGAAGTTACAATATATTATAATAATTATCCTTCATAGTATATGGCTTCACAATATGGTGATGCTTCACAATATGGTGATGCATCACATTGTGCAGCCCTTCGGAGATTTTGACGGCAACTTGAGCTAGCAGACAGCTGACGGTTGGCGATGGTATCTCAAGGCGCCTAAGCAGACTGACACCTTATTTTGAGAATCACATCACCATCAGAGCACTTGTTTCACAGTTTCCAATAATAGTTCACATGCGCAGACACTTAATACACAAAATCGCACCACTTTTACATATCAAAGTCCACTTCAAACCATTATTTAAACTATAATACAGGAGCAGCAAACTGACGCTGGTCAAGTTCCCGCCAAAACTCTGATCGGTGATCTGATGACTAGTGTCCTTCGAGCATAGAAAATAGTGGTATTTTCTATTTTCTATGCTCAAAGATTATCTATGACAGTGACATTCGGTGAAATCGTAGAGAGCCGTAGAGAGAGCATAAACTATTTGTACATACTCCCTCTACGTAGAAAGCGGTAGACAGACTCCCTCGGAGTTTTGACGGGAAATTGACCGGCGGCGGTTTGCTGCTCCTGTATTATTGTTTAAATAATAGTTTGAAGTGGACTTTGATAGGTAAAAGTGGTGCGATTTTGTGTATTAAGTGTCTGCGCATGTGAACTATTAATGGAAACTGTAAAACAAGTGCTCTGATGGTGATGTGATTCTCAAAATCAGGTGTCTGTCTTCTTAGGCGCATTGAGATACCATCGCCAACTGTCAGCTGTCTGCTGGCTCAAGTTGCCGTCAAAATCTCCCAAGGGCTGCACAATGTGATGCATCAACATATTGTGAAGCAGTATACTATGAAGGATAAATATTATAATATATTGTAACTTCAGGCTCAGAAGGGCTAGTTCCCAGAGCCCTAAAGCCAGTTATTAAGAGAGTATGGAGTGTAGAGTAGAAGGAGGACCATCTCTATATATGAAAAGTGTCCCTAAAAACGTGTCCAATAATGGTGGCGCTGCAGTAGCATAGGATAAATTAAAAAAAGCGCCAAAAGTAATTAGAATAAGATGGAGAAATAAACAAGGACCGACCAATCCGCTTGGTTTTTTACTACGTAAATAGTTGAGATTTTGTATACTGGCATTTTACTAACTACTCTAATCATGATTTTTTTTAAATATTTGAATTCAGCTGACTTCACTCCGTTCATAACAGCTATCTTCATATCGTAGTTTTTTAGACGCCAGCGCTATTGTGGTAGGTTTTGGAACCTCTATTTTCAGTAAATAGTAGGACACTTTTTCAACTTTCGCCCCTTATCCCCTTGTCTGTGCGTCGACCAGCAGTCGGCACGTCAAATTATTTGCGCGTCTGTGAGCCGACCAGCAGTCGGCATCGTTTCCTGTTTATGTTTTCGCGCTCTTTACGACGGAACTACGATGCGTTTTTTAGGTGCGACCATATATATTACTCTACTCTATGGGTGCGACACTTGAAATCATAGACTAATAATATATACTCAGTGTCAAACTGCTTTACTGTTACTCTTTGCTCCGTAAAAAAAAAAATATCGGCACTTCAAATTGGACGCTGTCAAAACAACCGACTCCGGTTTTGTCACGCCTTTGCAAAGAGATTTAAAATATATATATACACTACTTAAATGTCTTTGCGCCTTTGATAAGTTTTCTTGAATCAAATTTGTTGTGATTTGAAGGAGAAACCATGGAAAGGTAAGTACTTTCACATTTTTATTACTGGGAAACATATAATTTTGCTAATTTAATTGTAAAAACCAGGCCAAACCAACGACATAGCCGTCTAACGAACTATGAACGTACTTTTATTTCTGCAATATTTGGTCTAAAAAGTGAATAAAACCGTAATGTTTTGGAGAATTTAAGCTACTAATGTAATTAATTTGCAATGGATGACAATGGTAAACGTGTATTTAGCTTTGAAAACTTTAATTTTGGGTCTCAATACGTGAAGGTTATTTCTTTACCGTCAGTCGGCAGGGGCACAGACAGGGTTTTGGCAGTTGATGACGTCATAACGGCGGCATGTCGGGCATGCTAGAAATTATAGATACGCTTTTGTATTTTCTGTTTGAAGTTATTTTTAAATATTTTGCATGTAATGTTACATCACTTTTAATTGCATAAACATTTAGTTACTGTGGAGATATAGTGGAAGTTGCATACTTTTTTGTAGTATGTCATTTCTGTATGCTTTGTATGGTGTGCAATAAAGAATATTAAATAAATAAAATAAATAAATATAAAATATGGGAGCGAAAAAACTTAGCAGAATTTTTGTAATTTTTTATTTTTTATGTTTGCATCATGTAGAGGGCGCATATACTAACACTTTTTGTCGTAAAAAGTTTTGGGCTTGGATGAACCTGAGCAAAGATATTTAGGTATTTGAAGTACCAAGTAGGTACCAAGATAAAAATACAGCATTTTTGTTTCTTTTTTCTTTTTTCTTCGTTTGCGTCGTGTCGGGGGGGCACCCAAACAAACAATTTTTTCCTGAACAATTTTGGACTTAGACGAACCTGGGCCGAGATAAAGGCATTTGAAGAGCGTCCAAGCCCAAAATTGTTTGGGACAAAAAGTGTTTGTTGCACGATGATAAATTTAAAAATAAATAATTTTATTTTTAACTTTGACAACCAATTTTTTTTTCAAAAAATTTCTCCAAAAATAATATTTACATATTTTCTAGACGTCTTATAGTAAGTTAAAAAAGTTACGCATGGACATTACTAAATTAGCTCTAAGGGCACCTTTTGCATTCATGTCTCGCGTATCTCTTGCATTTTTGTGTTTATTTTCTCTTTGGTTTGCATGCTTTTTGTTTTTGCTTTTTTCTTTAAAGAGGTGCACGTGGTCGTGCTCGTGGCCGTGGGCGTGGGCGTGGTGCGTACGCTGGTGGTGAAGGGGCGCATGCGCACACTGGTGGTAAAGGGGCGCATGCGCACACTGGTGGTGAAGGGGCGCATGCGCACACTGGTGGTGCGCGGACGCGTGGTGGGCCCACTAGCGGTGCTGGCCACACCGAAAGGCCTTCTGCTGTTGATCCGTAATAACAAATTTAACAACTAACAAGTTTCTTCGTTTTTTTTTAGCAACATTAATATTCTGCATTAATATTTTAGAGTTTACTGTGGCATGGTGGGGGAGTTGCCGGTGGGGAGGCCTCTAGAGCGGCCGCTGACTCAGCGGCGACCTCGAGTACTGCCTGCCGCAAGGCGAGGGTAAGCACTTCGAAGTTGGTTTTGTTACTCGATTCACGTGCAGGGCATTGAATTTAACTTTCTTTTTAGTCCCGTGCCGGTGTCGTTGTGGTCGTCCATGGACCTCCTCACCGGCAACCACCCGACCCAGCCGCTGAGCCCTCAGGAGGACCGAGCTGCAGCGGCCCAACCAGCAGTAGTTGATATGGAGCTTTGCTCAGTTCCTTCACCTGCTTTGTAAGTTTTTACTTATATTCATATTTTGAAGCTAAACTTTTCGTAACTGGTCATAAAATAACGTATTTTTAACACTATTTATGTTTTACAGACACGTTGAAGTTGGAGGGAGTGGAACTTCCACACCTAATCGGACTCCAACGTCCCGAAAGCGAAATGCGTAAGTTTTTCCTTTATTGCTTTATTAAATATTGATAGTATTTGACTTTGAACTGTTAACTGTTCGAATATAACTATTACGATAGAAATCAAAAAACAACATTATTTTTTCAGATCGGACCACAATGACATGGGGGCTAAACGGCGTCTGTGAGTGCCTATTAATAAATATATATTCTATGTGCAGAAGTGTCTACTTAATATTTTGATTCTTAATAATTTATTTTCTTCTTTTAGAATTACTTCCTCGTCATCTTCGTCGCGTCCTCTAAGGGATATTGAAATATCCAACGCCCTTAATTATGGTAAGGGAAAATAGTTTTGCTTTAGCTGCTAATAAAAATACAAATAAAACCCGTACTGTGTTCTATAAACATCAGCTCTCATGTTACTGATTCTGTTACATAAGTAGTAACTTAATACAGTCAATTATTTTTAGAATAATTGACTGTATTAAGTTACTACTTATGTAACAGATTATTTTAAAAAAAACGTAAATTATTACAGTCGGCCAATGTGGTTATTTTATCTTCAAACCCCCGAACTTTCAATTCTCGCGCAAGCGCGGGAGAATTGTAGAAATTATCCATCCAAATCGTGTGGCCCTTATGCTCAAGACCATTTAAAAGTCTGAGCACAAGAGCTGGCACTTTCCCAGAAACTGGACTGTCCTCTTGTGGGTCTGAGGAGGTATCATGGCCTGCGTGGACTTCAAAGCGTCACAAGTAACCAGTCTGGGACTCACACACCTCGTATGTTTTAATTCCTACTGTAGCTGCTTTGTTGCGGATGAATTGGTTAATATCTAACCAACCCTTCCACATGGTCAGACTTTCATCCACAGACACGTTTTGACCCAAAACATATAATTGTTGGAATTTGTTGTTAAGGTAACTTGGCCTGAGCCCGTGTCATCAGTTCAGGATCGCAACCGTCATTATCCTGAAAGTGGAGACATTTGCTCAACAGCATGAAGCGGTCATACGTCATCGCCGCAGTGAATCCGGGGGTACTGAAAATGTCCAGCGTGCTGTTCCAGTACTCCTCGAGACGTGATTTCACCACAATCCCGGTAGCGAGGATTATAGCGAAATACACGTGCAATTCACTTACGTCGGTGTCTTTCCATTTGGTGATGCGGCTGCTCGGACAGAGCGAACCGTCCACCAGCATGACCGTTGCAAGCTGTTGTGCATATCGATTCGTCTCCATGGCAATGTGTTCCATTATATCGCGATCCCATATGGCAGTAAATGCGTCATATGGGCTCGCATATGGAACCGTGGGCCCACAGTTTATCTGGGAGAACGGTTCCCTCCTCAGCTCAGGAGGAGTTTGAGGTTGCGGGAACCCCCTCCATTTAAAATCAAATTTATTTCCTGGCTCCGACATGGGACAGGATGGGGACGAGGGAGTATGGGTAGGTAAGGAAGGCGGAACAGAATAATCAGGAACATGGGATGTGGAAGGAATGGGACCGGAAGAGTTAGGGACAGGTGGGTGATCATTGGATGTCGGAGGCCAGGAAAAAGAAATAAATGCGTCTACTTCCCCACCTTCACCCTCATCCTCCGATGCCGCGAACATTTGTACCACCCTGGGGACTATGGTGGATTGGAGTCCAATTTCTTCTTCGCCATCTTCTTCGGAGTCCTCGTCGCTGCCTGTAAAATATAAGATACATTCAAATTGCAAACGTCATTATACTGATAAGGGATCGTACGAAAATTAGGGACGCAATGAAGGGGGGGGGGGGGTTGCTCAACCTAATTTTCAGTACGTTTCCTTGGCATTTTGTAACATATGTATATATATGTCCATGATCGGTAGCCATGTACATATATATACATATATTATGTGTATATTGTACATATTTGTACATATCGAACAATGGTAAATTATGACCAACCATGCTTGGGTATCAACATGCTGCCTAAACCTTCACCTTCAACCTACAAGCCGCCGGTTCATTTTACCTCTTGCTGTGATTCGTGAACAAAGCATGATTTAAAAATTATGTCATATTAAGTAGTATTCCAAGTGATTGTCATTATTAGACCCGTTATGTTTACTATAATGTTTCAAAATAATGAGGGTTACAAAAATCACCTAGTCATTATCTTGTTGAAGACAAGTCGTATCCACACTTTGCTAGCATGTATGAGGCTAAAATGTTTAGATATTTACTACTTTCATGAGCTTGATGTTTGAAATATTTCTTAGAAACAACTTGTTTTTTTTTGTTTAATTGATTACTAAATTTAATGTATATCTTGAAACAATAATTTCTTTTCCATTTGTAAGTAGATATTATCCAAAATAGACATGTTTTTAGAGGTACTAATTTTGGTGTCAAATTACATACCATCTTTGTTCCACTCATACTCAAATTTATATTGAATGTAACATGATTCTTTTATTTATATTTGTAGCTTATAAGCTTAAGTTGCTGCAAACAAAAGGTCTTTGTCCCATTCGCTCAGGGTCATTTTAGATAACAAGAAATGTGAGACCCTTTTTTGTTTACTTTAAGTGGAAGTATTTTTTGTGTCAACTTTGTAAACATGTGTTGTGTGAAAAAAATGTATAGGACCTTGTTAATTTTGGTTTGTATTGTAAACTTAGATAATATGTAATGTGTTAATTAAAATTAGTTTCAGTTTAATTATTGTTTTATTTTATACAAATTATCAAGAAATACAATAAAATTTTCTGTACCCCATATTAAGTAGTAATGTTTCTATGGCAAATAACTACCAATATGCTAAATATGTAAAGATATATACAAAATAGGTAATTAAAACCAATATTTTAATTGTAAGCGTACAGCATTCCTTTAAAAAAATCGAGGAAATCCAACTTTAAAAAAAACATATGCTTATAATATCCCTGTCTGTGCGCTTGCCGACGGTCGGCATCACAGATACGCAAAATGGCGGAAACATTAGTCACACTGTTTAGAGGATATAAGATGGTTCTCCTTCTACTCTACACTCCATATAAGAGAGACTCCCTCTACGGGTGAAATTAGAACTTTTTCCTATTGAGGCAGATCAAGGTCTTAGACCATACAGCGTAGTTTGATGTGTATTTCATCAATTAAAATCTTCATAATATGCTGATGCATCACATTACGATGTTTTGGGAGATTTCGAAGGAATTTTAACCCAATAAACAGTTGATGAAGATAATATCTCAAGCCAACTAAGCTTGATAGCAGGGATCAGCCGCTCAAGCTTGAGATTTAAAACACATTTCAAGCACTTGTGACATCGATGTCACTAATATTTCAATAGTTCACATACTCAGTTATTAAATACACAAAATCGCACAACTTTGACATATCAAAATCTAAGTCAAACCGTTATTTAAACGATACATGGGTAACAACGAGGGTTGATAATCTTATACTCACAAGATGTCGCTAATTGGGACTAAGGTAAACTTCTTTGTTACGCAGATAGTCATTGAAAAGTTGCGATTTAATTATGAATTTCGGTTTCTAGTGTATATATGGCTTAATGGGTTTAATGAAATTGCGTTGCGCGGCGGTTTGTTTTTAATTTTACAAACGGCTGCGTAAGTCCGGCTGTGATTGGTCGCATGTTTTATCGCATGACGCAGTCGGTCGCTCCTTAAATAGGGAGCGGTTGCGTCAGCGAACTGTATAATTAGCAGTTGTTTTGACTCGGGCCCTCAGCGGCTCCTCGCCGCCTGCGTCCCCTTTTCCCTAAAGAGGGTCGCTTCCGATTCGGCAGAAAGGCTACAAAAGCCAATGCCAGTCTCACAGGTGGTGTTTAGTGGGTAGGCACTTAGGTTAGGTTAGTCGCAGTGAGTCCCACATAACCACGACAGCCGGCTATCGTGGTATGATTAGAGCATTCACCACCTCTCTTCCCCGCTTTCCGGAGGCTAGCCTTTTCCATTGCATCTGGTCGCAAAAAAAAGAACTCGCCGCTCACTTAGCGGTCAGCCACCGCAGAGTCTACATCACCATCATGCCTCGTGTAGAGGCGAAACACGTGTCGTATTGTCGTCAGTGGTGTGTCCTTCCTAGTGTAGTGGTGTTGGGAGTGGTGGTGCTAGGATTAGTGGTGACGGGTATAGTGCACGCAATTGAGGGAGGGCGACAAGTTGTCTTCAAACTAGGTAAGACGCATTATTTTATTTTATCGAGCAGATGTACGCGAGGAAACTTTTTAAAAACTTTAATATAATGGACTTCCGCACAGTAACGCCTGATTCTATTAATTACCTTCCATTTTTGTAACAAATTAACTTCCCCACCTAAAATTAAAATTCCGCTAAAATTAAAAGAACTACGGATCGATTCCCTTTGTCGTATCTCCTCAATTTCAAGGCACTCCCCTTGTTGCCTCAGCCAGTATCGGAATCCTCGGTGTCGACTGTCGACATGTCGAGTGACGTGCAGTTTCGTGGTCACTTGGAAGAGAAGGCCAAATTGGCCTCTAAAAAGCTTGGCGTGCAGGATAGGCCTCACATGGAATACTGCTCCTATCTCTGGGCAGGGGCTCCCAGTGCCAGCTCCTTCCACTTGATCGCATCCAGTGCAAAGCGGTTCGAATCGTCGACGACCGAGTTCTTTCCGATCGCCTTAACTCACTGGCACTCTGTAGAGATGTTGCATTTCTTTCCTTATTTTGTCGCATCTACCACGGGGAGTGCTCTGAGGAATTGTTCAGACTAATTCCAGCCGCTCAATTTCATCATCACACATAGCGACAAAACTCTCGATACCATCCATGCCATCTGGATGATTGACGGTCCACCGCTGTGCGATTTAGAAGAAGTTTTCTTTCTCGCACAACTTCCTTGTGGAATCGATTACCACCAGCGATTTTTCCGGACCGATACGACTTAGGGACCTTCAACAAAGGAGCCTACTCCTTTTTAAAGGGCCGGCAACGCATCTGCAATACCTCTGGTTTTGCAGTTGCTCATCGGCGACGGTAGTCGCTTACCATCAAGTGAGCCGCAAGCAAGTTTGCCCCCTTTCCTATAAAAAAAATCTACGTGCTATTTTTGAAAGTCATTATGAATCTAAAACTTCTAGCCTCCCGAAAAAGCCGGTTACCCAAAAGGATTTATTGCCATAGACCACATATATTATGTGGTCTAGGGTAAATTTTGGAGAAGATCACACAATGTTTATCTTGCGTATGTGGACTATGAGAAAGCCTAAGATTCTGTCGAAATTTCGGCGATGCTATAGTCCCTTCAGCGGTGCCAAGTTGACTGTCGGTATCGAAGTGCTGAAGTGGTTGTACAGCAGGGCTACAATGGCTATCCGAGTACGGAACCAGAGTACGAAATCTATCCAATTGCAGAGAGGTATAAGACAGGGTGACATTATACCCCCGAAACTCTTCACCGCTGCGTTGGAAGACGTTTTCAAGATACTTGACTGGAAAGGATACGATATTAACATCAATGGTGAGTACATCAGTCATCTTCGATTTGTCGACGATATAGTCCTTGTCGCTCGCATTTAATCGCTGGAGGATCTAAGCACTATGTGTGACCTAACTATATGATATTGAGGTCATGGTGCTCAGGTGTGCCTCCCAACGATTAGGTCTTAAGATGAACATGGACTAAACAAAGATCATGTTGTGTAACGCCCATGTCACACACTTGGGATAAATAGTTCGACTAGGTGAGTTTAACTTCGACCAAGAGGTCAATCAACGGATTTAACGCGGCTGGATAGCGTTCGGGAGATTACGACACATCTTCCCGTCAGGTATACCTCAAAATTTGAAAACGACTCATGAATCTGAGTCGTGGATTGCTGCCCGAATGAGGAAACTCAAGGTTAGTCAGCGAGCTCTGGAAAGGTCTATGCTCGAAGTTTCTCTGCGTGATAAACTTAGAAATGAGGATATCCGTATTTATATTATATTAAAAGGAATTTTATATTATGTTTTTATATTAAACTAAAATGGAATTTTTAAGGTAACTATTGAGACAACATTTAGATTATGATATTCCTCATCATCATTACAGCCCTTCACAAGTCTTAACAGTGGTAGAGCCAAGCGGTAGCTTTTGCTGTCGCACGGATGGGCCAGAATACCAGGTTTACCTCTGCATTGCGCTTGGTGAGTGCAAGTGGCCGGAGGTCCAATTCCCCCCCCCCCCGATCAACATGGTAGTGGAATTAAATAAATGACTACCCCAGGAGGGTACCAGCACCCCTGGAGAATCCCTCGCTGAGCATCCACGACCAAACTACTCCACTCCTGGGCGTGGATGCTCAGGCTGCCACGCGTATTCTGGGGGGGGGGGGGAGGGGGCGAAATTCCGCTCAAGACGAAACCTGCTCGGGGCAAGCGGAGCAAGAAGACAAAGGCAACCCCTGCCACGCTTACCGTGGATTTTTGCAATATCAGGGGACTTCATTCAAACCTTAACGCCGTCCACTACCATCTGGAGATAGCTAAGCCGGCCTTGCTCTTTCTAACCGAGACACAGGTGTCCTCTCCGGCTGATACTTCGTATCTCTCCTACCCGGGGTACAAATTAGAACACTCGTTTGTGCCCCGGGCTGGAGTTTGCGTGTGTTTCAGAGATGACATCTGTTTTCGATGCCTCGGCAGTCTTGAAGGTACGGACCTGTCCATCCTATGGCTGCGCGTAGACAGCGACGACCATCCCCGCGTCTACGGGTGCCTCTATAGGTCCCATAGCGGTAATGCCGACACAGACCGACTCATCGACCAGGTCCAAATGGCTGCAGACTCCGTGCTACAACAGGTCCCATCCACAGAGATCGTGATACTCGGTGATTTCAACGCCCACCACGCTGAATGGCTTGATTCTCGTTTAACCGATCATGCGGGTAGATCTGTCTATGACTTTGCTTTGGCATATGGTCTAACACAACTGGTTACTTCGCCTACGCGGATCCCAGATGTGGAAGACAATGTACCTTCCCTGTTGGACCTTCTGCTGACCTCTCATCCGGACGGATATCAGGTCTCCGTCGATGCCCCTCTGGGCTCTTCGAACCATTGTCTGATCCGGAGTACGGTGCCACTCACGCTCCAATCGCAGTTGCGATCTACAGCTTGCCGCCGTGTTTGGCACTATAGGTCAGCTGATTGGGACGGGATGCGGTCTTTTTTTGCATCCTACCCTTGGGGGTGAGTTTGCTTCTCGCCGGAAGATCCCAGCGTTGTTGCCAATTCTGTTGCTGATGTGGTACTTCAGGGTATGGAACTTTTTATTCCATCCTCTGTGGTGCCCATCGGAGGCAGATCCCAGCCATGGTTTGGTCGCTCCTGTAAAATAGCATCACGCTATAAGCAGGAGTGCTACTGGTCTCGGGATGTAAACACCAGCGCACTTAAAAAGAAGTATAATTCCGCCTCCAGGTCCTTCAAAAGCGTCATTGCCAAGACAAGGTCTGAGCACATCGGCAGAATTGGCGAGAAGCTAGTTCGCCTTCCTTCGGGAACCCGTGCATTCTGGTCTCTCGCCAAGGCTGTCCAAGGGAACTTCTGTCAACCATCTCTTCCATTTCTGCACAGAGAGGACGACTCACTGGCCCATGCCGCAAAGGAGAAAGCCGATCTGTTGAGCTCTCTTTTTGCGTCCAACTCGACTAAACCACTGAGGCATTATTTTGTGTATTTATATAATAAATACTCTAGAAACCGATTAGCTTTTAATTAAAATGCAACTTCTTAATTATATGACAGTGTAGCAAAAAACCTCACCACAGTCTCAACTAGCGACGTCTGGTGAACGGAAGATTATTGGCGCTCATTGCTTGGGTTTGGCGAAAGAACTAGGTATTCTTTATGAAGATGTAAAAAGCGATTTATGCAGCACAAAATTATTGAAAAAAATTATTGAAATTATATTATCCTTACTGCAAAATTGTTCAGCGAGCCTTTTCGAAAATGTTACCCAATTTAGATACCAATTTACATACATAAACGTAAACACTCACGCCTGTCACCCAAAAGGGTAGGCAGAGACTATGGACTTCCATTTGACACGATCCTGACATACCTTTCTCGTTCCTTTTACATTATTGACTTCTGCAACATAAATATGCTTGGTATTCTTCCTCGTTCATTCTTTCTATATGGACAAACCACCGAAGCACTCCGTTCTTAATCCTGGTCACAGCATCATCTTGCAAACCACACTTTACACTTATCACACAATTTCTCACCCTGTCATTCAGATTCTGCCCTAACATACTCCTTAATGACCGCATTCCTACAGCATTTATTCTACTCTCGTGCTTCTTCTGCCACACCCAACTTTCACTACCATACATTAAACTTTTTTTCGGTGGGTAGGCGCAAAAGTGTTTTGACATATTTAAAATCGTTCCTGGTTATTTTAAAGTTTTAATATAGTAAATCTAGAACAATCAAGTATATAAATGTACCTGTAATTACATAAATCCACCAGCATTCTTTACTTATAATTTGTTTTTCACTACACAACTTAAAACTTATTTTGCCACTTCACTGTCACCTGACATTGACCTTTAAGTAACCTTTAATTGAATATTCAACATGGATTTGCTTAAGAAGTCAATTGAAGAGCTAACGTTGAATTTCACTTCACGCATGGATGAGTTCCAGAGGGAGGTCAGAACATCCATCCCTGCAACAAGCCCTTCTTCCAACATTAATGCACAATTTAATACCTTTAGGGCATTTGTCCTGTCAGCACTGGAGAATCTGCAACTTCAGCTTCAGCTTCTCTCTAGGCAACAAGATGAAATGGAGGTAAGGACCAGGAGGAAGATGTTGCTTGTACATGGAGTGCCAGAAGCCCGAGATGAGAACCCAGTATTTTGCACGAGTAAGTTATTATCGGAGCGGCTAAATACCCCTGAAATAAGTGTGGGCTCTATCACTAGATGCCATCGCTTAGGGCGCCCCCGTGGCGACAAGCCTCGAGCGCTGCTTGTGAAATTCCGAGATCAGGATCTCCGTGACAAAGTTTGGTTTTCCAAAACCAAGCTAAAGGGTAGCGGAGTTACTCTATCTGAGTTCATGACTAAGGGCCGTCATGAGGCGTTCGTTGCTGCTCGGAAGCGGTTTGGTGTATTCCAGTGTTGGTCAAGAGATGGATATGTTGTGGTGCTTGGGTCTGATGGCACGAAGCACCGGGTGTACACCGTGGCTGAGGTGCTCGCCTTGCCTGATGCAGCTGGTGGTGACCCCACTACTTCATCCTTGCCTATGGCGACGGCGGCGATGGCATCTGCGGCGCCTAAGCCCTGTGTTACTACTGCTAGGGCT
The DNA here is from genome assembly GCA_033319125.1 of Parnassius glacialis. Lineage (NCBI taxonomy): Eukaryota > Metazoa > Arthropoda > Insecta > Lepidoptera > Papilionidae > Parnassius > Parnassius glacialis. The sequence continues at coordinate 25,573,952 of JAVANC010000018.1, forward strand.
AGGAAGACGACGAAAAAATGATGGTAGTGGCGTATTTTCTTGTGATTTCGCTTTTATTGATTTAGTCCAGCAGCTCAATTCATATATTTTTTGTAACTTTTAGTTAATCAGTTTAATTACAACTCTTTGCCATTTACTTTTATGACAAAAATTTTATAATAGGCTTGCACTGGTTTGATGACTGTTACTCTAATTATTTTAATTATTGCCCATTACAGGTAGATTAATTGATCATTTTTTATTGTTATAATCAAGTTATAATATTTATTATTTCTGTTCTTTATACTGACAGTTGCTACCACAGAGCATATATACCCGTTGCTACCTGTAAGATTGCAACCATAGATTACTGTATATAACTATAACCATAGAGGCATTCTTAGATTCTTTACAAAGTCTATGAGATTCTTCGATTATTTTTTTTTTATTAGTTTGGCAAAGGCATGTTAACTCAATCTGCCTAGTCTGACGTTTATAGATTGAAAATGTCTTACAATTTTTTGGCGTCAGACTGCAAGTTTTTGATAATTTTTAATACTAAACTGATTGTTTTATTTCTTCAAGTTGTTGTTTTGTTATATGCTTTCTCTTTCATGCTGCTGGTGGTAGTAATAGTGTAGGTACTGTTTGATTTTGCATTTATATATATATTTATATATTTTTTCGTGTATATAAGAATTTATTTGTATATTTTAGTATAGCATTTATGACATCCTCAAACATTTGTAATGATAGTGATTTGTTTCTGTCGTTGTCTTCGGATGATGAGACACTTAGTGATGCTAGTTATCACAGTACAACTGCTTCTCCTTCACTCAACATCACCTTAAATTCTTGTTTCTCAGACTGTGTGAATAACTTCAATGCTATTCATATTAACGCCCAAAGCATTCCGGCTCATTATCCTGACATGCTTGCGTCATTTGAATCCCAAAATATTCACGCTATTTTAGTTTCAGAATCTTGGTTAAAACCCTGTCTCCCTTCCACTTCTTATTCTTTGCCTGGGTTTCATCTAATTAGAAATGATCGCACTAATAGGGGTGGTGGGGGCGTGGCGATCTATCTTAGATCCTACTTACCATTTAAAATTGTTAGTTCGTCAAGTCAACCACCTCCTGTTGATTCTGCTGAGCATTTGCTGGTTGAAGTCGCCCTGTCTCAGAATAAAATCCTACTTGGAGTTTTCTACAGTCCCTCTCTTTCTGTAAACTATTTTACTTCTTTCGAATCTCTCTTAGAATCACTAGTCTCTACGTATAGTCACACTATTTTGATGGGTGACTTTAACACCTGTTTGATTAAAGGTGACAATCGAGCTATAAAACTTAAGTCTATAACTGAAGCGTGTAATATGCAAATTCTACCCCTTTCTGCTACTCATAACTTTCCTAACAGTACTCCTTCCCTTCTTGACTTAATAATGGTGTCATCTTCAAATCTAGTTTTCAAGCATGGACAGTGTCCTGCTGATGCATTCTCTTATCACGATTTAATTTTCCTTTCGTATAAACTACGCCCTCCTAAAATCAAACCTAAATTAGTTCTGCGACGTAATTTTGGAGGAATGGATATTGACCAACTTTGTCAAGATGCTCTTAATATTGACTGGTCAGTGATTGAGAAAGCTCCATGCATTGACGATAAAGTGGAACTTTTTTGTTCGCTACTCACGCAACTTTACGACATTCACGCGCCAATGCATTATGTGAGACTCAAACACTCTCTCTCTCAGATGATCTGAAAAGGCTTATTTTAAAGAAGAATGCGGCATTGTCAAAGCTTAAGAGGTGCAAAACAGATGAGAACTTAAGGAAATACACCAAAATCCGGAATCGCTGCAACACATTATGTAGAGATGCACAACGACGCCATATTCATACATCAGTCGAGAACGGCGACTCATCTAGGGTGTGGAAGTTTCTTAAAACAGTTGGAGTTGGTAGAACATCCCTAAATGCTTCACCTCCTAGTGTTGATTTCGAACTATTAAATCAACATTTTTCTAATCCTTCTAACTCTTTTGATAGTGTACATAAACTGCAAACACTTCGTTCTCTTTCTGTAACTCCGACTCCTAATTATCCTCCGTTCGTTTTTAGTCAGTTTACTGTATGTGATGTTAAGAAGATCATATTATCCATCTCCTCAAATGCTGTCGGTAGCGACAACATTAGCCGTAATATGATTATTCCTCTCCTTGATGTTATCACTCCCATTATCACTCATTTACTTAATGCATCTGTCTCTTCCTCTAAATTCCCTCAAGCCTGGAAGAGTGCTCATGTTATACCCCTTCCGAAGAGATCTAATCCCGTCAACCTCTCTGATTTTCGTCCCATTTTCATATTACCTTTCCTTTCTAAAGTCCTTGAAAAACTAATTTGCCAACAGCTGAACCTTTTTCTTAATAAACATAATTTATTAAATTCTTTACAATCCGGGTTCCGTCTTGGTCATAGTACGGCTACTGCCTTAATCAAAGTTACTGATGACATACGATGGGGTATGGATAATAAACTACTCACAGTCATGACCTTGCTGGATTTCAGTAATGCGTTCAATACTGTTGACTATGATATACTGTTGAGTCTGTTGTGTTCCCTTAACATATCTCCATCAGTAATTAACTGGTTTCAAAGTTATCTCTGTGGCCGTCGGCAGTGTATTCGGTTCGATGAAACTCACTCATCTTGGTGTGATATTACTGCAGGCGTGCCGCAGGGCGGCGTGTTGTCACCTTTACTCTTTTCCATTTTCATTAATTCAATTACTCATTAAATATCTTCTCTCTACCACATGTATGTCCAGATTTACACACAGTCAACTCTTGAGAATTTGCCGAATGCAATCGCTACATTGAATAGCGATCTAAATATTATTCATGATTGGAGTAAATCATATGGCCTAAATGTGAATCCTAAAAAGTCTCAGGCTATCATTATTGGTAGCCAGAGTTTTATCTCAAGAGTTGACTGGTTCACCGTACCACCTATAGTGTTCGATGGAGTTGTAATCCCTTACTTTGACAATGTCAAAAACCTTGGTATTTATTTTGATAATTCCTTCAATTGGATACGCCAACTGAATGAGGTAAGTAAGAAAACCTTTGTCGCTCTTTGTTCACTGCGTCGCCTTCGATCATTTCTTCCCATTCCTACAAAAATTATGCTCGCACAGTCTCTTCTCCTTCCGATCCTCGACTATGCTGACGCAAGCTATGTAGACATAACTGAGGACCAGCTAAATAAGCTTGAGAGACTTCAAAATATTAGCATTCGGTTCATATTTGGATTGCGCAAATATGACCATATTTCCCAATTTCGCTCACGTTTCAAGTGGTTACCTATCCGACTTCGCCGGAACATGCATATTCTTTCTATTCTGTACTGTGTATTATTTCATCCTTCTGCTCCTCCCTACCTAAAAGAGAAGTTTAATTTTGTGGGACTTCCGGGGGAACCTCTACGCTCTTCTAGAAAATTCGTTTTAAGGGTACCAACTCACAAAACATCGTTTTTTAATAAATCTTTCACTGTAGAGTCTATTAAGGACGCGTTTACAAAATTGATAGGTATAGAATCGAACTATTACATTGACACGGGTCACACACACAAGTGTACGCACGGTTAGCTGCGGGAATCGCAATCAAGTATAAACATTTTCATAATTTGAAAGATTGTTTTTTGTTTCATATTTCTTATACCTACAAAAATATACTTAGATACGAAATATAAATGTCTGCTCCAGAGACAGCTAGGGAAGCCCTCTACAGGGAGTGAGATGTTGGCTGTGGACTTTGGGCTGGTTTTGTTAGTTATGATAACTTCAGCTCCGGACTTGATGGAATGACCTGAAGGTGTACTTCGGTAACTGCTAGTGGAATTCCTGGACGAGTAGAACTAGGTATGCCAAGTTTGGGCTTGTTTTGTTAGTTATGACGAGACCTTACTTCCGGACTTGACACAATGACCTGATGGTGTGTGTACGTTGGTGACTACTACTGCAACTCCTGGACGAGTAGAACTAGGTATGCCGAACTTGGGCTCGTTTTGTTGGTTATGACGAGATCTTACCTCCGGACTTGATGGAGAGACCTGGTGGTGTACTTCAGTGACTGCTACTCAGTAACTCCACGATGAGTAGCTAGGTGTGCCGCGTTTGGGCTTGATTTGTAAGTTATGATGAAGCCTTACCTCCGGACTGGATGGAGAGACCTGATGGTGTACTTCAGTGACTACTAGTGGAACTCATGGACGAGTAGAACTAGGTGTGCCGAGTTTAGGCTCGGTTAGTTAGTTATGATGGGACCTTACCTCCGGAATTGATGGAGAGACCTGATGGTGTACTTCAGTGACTACTAGTGGAACACCTGGACGAGTGGAACTAGGTGTGCCGAGTTTGTTAGTTATGATGCGCACTTGCCCTTGAATTCGGTAATACCATTTATATTTTCTCCGACGTGCCTAAGCTTGGCACACCCAGTTCTACTCTACAAGGAGTTACGAAGTACACCATCAGGTCTCTCATCAAGTTCGGAGGTAAGATCTCGTCATAACCAACAAAACGAGCCCAAGTTCGGCATACCTAGTTCTACTCGTCCAGAAGTTGCAGTAGTAGTCACCAACGTACACCATCAGGTCATTCTGTCAAGTCCGGAGGTAAGGTCTCGTCATAACTAACAAAACGAGCCCAAACTTGGCATACCTAGTTCTACTCGTCCAGGTGTTCCACTAGTAGTCACTGAAGTACACCATCAGGTCTCTCCATCAAGTCCGGAGGTAAGATCTCGTCATAACCAACAAAACGAGCCCAAGTTCGGCATACCTAGTTCTACTCGTCCAGGATTTGCAGTAGTAGTCACCAACGTACACCATCAGATCATTGTGTCAAGTCCGGAGGTAAGGTCTCGTCATAACTAACAAAACAAGCCCAAACTTGGCATACCTAGTTCTACTCGTCCAGGAGTTCCACTAGCAGTTACCGAAGTACACCTTCAGGTCATTCCATCAAGTCCGGAGGTAAGGTCTCGTCATGAGCCCAAACTCGGCACACCTAGTTCAACTGGTCGAGGAGTTCTAGTATCATTCACCGTATACTTTCAAATCACTCCATAAAGTCCAAGACGAATAGGATTTATATATATTTATATATTATAAATCCCACTTGCTTTTAGCGAAACAAAACATTATAATAAGAATTTGTGATTATAAAAATATTTATATTATGTATTATTTTACTTTGTCAGGTCATGTACCTATGTATCAAATTCGAATATTTTGTGTTTGTACAGCGATCTTTTTCAGCTGCTGCAGGCGATACAGCAACCACCCGCGATAGCGGCCGAGCGCCGACTGTGGTTTTCTCGAAATTTTTGTATAACAAATCAAAACAGGCACTAAAAATAAAATAACCCTTATTGCAATCCATTAGGATTCATCCGTATCAGCAAAATATGTCAAAAAATAAGCATCAGTTTTTATTTTTTTTACGACCATTTGTGACATTTTGATAAAAAGTAATCACCAGCATTTTTTATTGAATATGTCTGCCTACTTACAGTCTTTTTAGATATCTTAATATATGTTGATAATAGAACAAAAAATGTACCGAAACATGAGCCGGTATCGTTAATTTTGTAGAAAATGGCTAGGGAAGATCCTTTTTACAATGTAAATAACTATTATTTTCAACAAAAAAATTACCACCATTTGAAGATAAAGAACCATTCTATACGTTGTAGTTATTAGTTATATTTGATTTGGTTTAGTTTTGTCACAAAATGTACCGAAAAACAGCATGATTTGGCCTGATTTGCAAACGCACCCTTAAGCTCTGGAATGCCCTACCTTTGTATATACGTAAAGCACAATCTATTGTATCTTTAATGCTCGGGCTACACTAACGAGAAATGCCGTTAATTATCGCGTTGATGGGGGTGTGGCCACCACTTAACGCGATAATTCTACAACGGCAAGAACAACGCCGTTTCCCGTTGGGCGATAACTCGAGTGGCGGTACATCAAAGAGATTAACGCAGGAATTAACGCGTTGAAGCGGCCACACTACGTATCTCATTGTGCACGGTGAGCGCAACGGAGTCGCACGTATGGCTACGATAGAGTGGAATAATGAAAAAGTTATTACTTTTCTTGAGATTCTGCAAACAGAGCCATGCTTAGGCAATGCTAAAATATATTCATATAATAAAAATTTACACTCATCAAATATAAAGTAGCAGCGTCAACGTTCATCTTGCTTGAAATTCAAGGAATATTAACGTAAAGTGACCATACGTCCCGTTTTGAACAGGACTGTCCCTTTTCTCGGTCACCTGTCCCATTGTCCCCAAACAAAGCTCCGGGACGCAAAATAGTCTCGTTATCCTAAACCGCGAGAAAATTTAAAACTATGAAGTTCATCAGACACGAACGGTGCGAGAGCGGGACCGACCCAAAAATAAGCGAATGGGATAATTTCAAAGTTTTCGCAGAAATTCGTTGGGTGATTCAAACATTTCTCACCAACATTCTCAACATAAATTCTCTTCCATTTTAATCGAATATATTTTATGTATACCTGGTACAAATGCTCCAGTAGAAAAAGTATTTTTCTATTATGAATAAATTGTGGACGTCTGAAAAAAAATCACTTACAGGTTTCAGTTCTAAAGGCGATGTTGATAACAAAAATCAATGTAAACAAAACTTGCCCTTATTTAAAATCATCACCAACTTTATTAAAGCAAATTTGTTCCACTGACAAATATAAATATAATTAAAAAAATTGTTGCATTTAATAATTACTGTCTGAGGAGCTTTGCTTTAATGAAGCTGGTGAACTGGTGATTAATTTTTATTTTTCACCATTTGTTAAAATATAAATAATTATAATTAATGTGATTATAATTATAGTGAACACTAATTGTATAAAGTTACAGTTTTTTAAATAAATAATAATTTCTTTTTATTGTTAACCTGCTAACTGGGGAGTATCTATAAATAAACCCATGTCCCGTTTTGAGTTAATAAATAAATGGTCAGTTTACTTTAACGCCGTTGAACGGCAAATGACGTCGACCGTTCCAAGTGTAGCCACTCAGTTTATCGCGTTAAAATTAAGGCAATAATTGTTGCGTTTTTGGGCATTGACGTTTCTCGTTACTGTGGCCCGAGCATAAGAGATTACTTAAAGAACATTACTTGTCTCAATCGTTCGGAGACCGTTAGGATAAATTATGTAATTATGTATTTATTATATTTATCAGCTTTATATTATTGTTTGAGGAAATTTGTAATTTATTTATGTATTTTGGGTAGATATGTAAGTTTGTTTATATATATGTGTGTGTGTATGTCTTATATATGTATGTTTATGTATATATTATATGTTTTACTTTATCTTTTATTATGTATTAGTAATTTATATCATTTCATGTGTTAGTTATTTATATGTTATTTTATTGCATTTATTGTCTATATATCGCATGTATTGATATTATATTTTGTATAATTTATATTGCACCACCTACCTAGTATTCATTGTTTATTCCTTTACACCCTTGGTTGCCTGGAAGAGATCGCTATGTAGCGATAAGGCCGCCAAATTGTACATGTAACCTGTCTTTTGTTATGTAATTTGTTTATTTGTTTGTGGTGTACAATAAAGTATATTCATTCATTCATTCATTCATTCATTCATATTCATTCATTCATTCATTAAAGTAGGGATTAAAAATGATTAAAATTTATAAGGAATAAAACTAATTTTAAGGATTTTGACGTGTTTAATTTTAACTTTTTTAATTTCCGATATTTTGGGCCCTATACAGCACACAATATGGTTACGGGAGGACTGAGGTGTTTGACGAAATGATGACATCAGGTCCTCAAATGTCAGTTAGAATAGAATAAATGCTGTAATATGCTTGGGTTTGAATTTAATTTTATTAATTATGGAGTCCTTAGCAGATAGTAGCACTCAGCCATGTTCACTATTAAAATTAGGATGTTTTTTTATTTTTAATAGTCTCGCAAATTATCATTGGTAGGAATCAGTGTTCTATTGCAAGGATTTGTTGTCTATCAGATCCCAAGTATATAATGGTTGAGACTAACTAAACGTGTTGATATACTTTAGACTTCCCAGAGCGTCTGTGGTTCACATCAACGACACATATTCTTTTACGTGAGTTTTTATGGAAACTCACGCACACTAACAGTTGTTGCTGAGTAGTCTTAGCATATGATATAAATTTATACGCGTACTAAATTGTATATATTGTAATGATTTGTGAATAAAATCCTCTTTCAACGCTGGACAACGTCTTCGTTATTACCGCCGAGACTCCTGGTAAGACCTGCCTCTCATTCCAGCCAAAACACCTCTAGCCCTCAGAACCTCTGATCAGTCTTGTGAGTCTGCTTGATTGGCAGTGAGCAAACCCCATCACCTAACCCTGATATCCTGTCTCTGTCCATCTTTTACTTTAGGTCTCATGGAGAAGACATCCCATACTTATCTAATTTATATATATATATATATATATATATATATATATATATATATATATATATATATATAATTATATATATATCTGTGTGTGTTAGGGCTAGAATATTAAGGACTACTAGGTACTGCTGGGTATAGGGAACTTAGTTAGGGTCTGTAGGAATATGAATATGGTAGAAAGGAGTAATACTTCCTAACAAATTCATGTGCAGCCAGGTAGTCGAGCTTTTGAAGGGTAACTAAGTTAACATTTAAACAAGCAACTATCTGTGTGCCTAGTGCGAGATGTTGTTTTACGCGCTCGATACCGAGAAAGTTAACTACAATTTGTATGGAATAAAATCAGCGCCAACGAGTGGCAATGATCGGAATCACCATCGAGCATTGACTCTCATTCGTCAGTAAGGACGTTAACGCACGTGATTGGTTAGAGCGGCAATTTCGATCATTCGAGACGTAAAATTTTACGCGGTCGATATCGAAAAAGTTTTCACCTAAATTTTTACAGTGAGATAGAAGAGTGAGAATAATTGTTGAAGAGTTAATTTTATTTCATTTTGTGAGAACGATATATAATTTAGGCAGGCCGTTTTTTTTTCGTTAGGAGGATGTTTGCAATCACAAAGACATTAATAACTAATAATAAAATATGACTACTATTATAAAGCCAGTGCTGAAGCAAGAGCTTGTGCATATTTTAATCCGTTGTTACACCCCAATGATAGATAGGTAATTTAAGGATAGATATCGCCTTTTCCAAGAAAGTATTCAAGTTTTTGTGTAAATAGCGTTTGATAAATCCAAGTTCCTACCATCAATATTTAATAATTAAGTCAGTAGTAAGTATCATAAGTTCACTTAACACTAAGTAACTAAATTACATTTACTGCTCCATAAATGTCAACATAAAATCATATTAGAATGAAAACACCTTCATGTTTTTTGCTTTCAATTTAATACTTTCAATAATTAACATTAAAATAAAATGGCTAATTCTCAATCTCATAATGCTAACACAAACTGACGAAACCTTGATCAAATTACGAAACATAAACAAAAAGCTAATAATGAATTGTGATTCCGATTATTGCCACTAGTTGGCGCTGATTTTATTCTATACAAATCGTAGTTAGGTCCGCTTTTCACTACGGGATATATTATAATATATATTACATCTCGAGATATAAATTAATATCGCTCACCATACATTTTATATGGAGCCGTTTACACTGTGCTATAATATATATTACATCTCAAGCTATAAATATTTTTTCGTTCGACCGAGCGATATTTTCATTTTATATTTCTCCCCCTGTACCCCGCACACCGTTCCGTGCCCCCGCAGACGGTGTACGGGGGGGGTAATCCAATGACCAATGACGAATGCACACTGGTTAAAAGATTTATCTCACAGTGTGAAAGCCAATCACCTGATATAATTTATATTTCTGGATATAATATATATTATATCCCATAGTGAAAAGCCAGCCTTAACGTTCTCGATATCGAGCGCGTTTAAAAACAAAATCTCGCACTAGGCACACTGACTGTACAAGAACTTTTTTTTATAGGGTAGGGTGACAAACGAGCACACAGTCCACCTGATGGTAAGTGGTTGCTGTGGCCCATAGACATCTACATCCATCCTCGTTAGCGAAACAAAATGCAGATGCATTGTCATCCGTAAGGACTAAGATGGAATGCCTCTTTTCCAGTAAAAAGGGTCTCCGGTTCTCTACACTCACCATACGAAACACAGCAGTGTTAAGCTGCTATTTTACGCTGGTATTCTGTGAGAGCGTGGTCCTTCCCCGGTCGAGCCGACGCATTCGTGCTACAATTATACGAGTAATATAGCTGCAGCATGGCTCTACCACGTAATAAAAACACCTTATTTACTATTAACTATTTCAATTAACACCTTAGCATATATAGTTTTCCCACAATGCCAAGCAGGCTGATACCACGGTAGTTTTTACAGTCCTGCTGTGATAATTTTCCGTTATATATTGGGACCGTAACGGCTTTATACCATTCTTCCGGTACCCGCTTCAGTTCCCAATACAAATTAAACAAAGTGTAGAGCAGGCCTGCCACCACTACTTCGCCAGTCCTTAGCATTTCCAAAGATACTCTATCATATCCGACTGCCTTGCCTACTTTCATGCTTTTCATTGCTTTCATTATTTCATCTATACTTATCTCCTTACCTCTTTTCACTCTCTTATTTAGACGTCTAAAGACTGCCTATTTCCTTTACGTATCATCATTCGTACTGCTAGAGTTACCAGTCTTTGTTACTAGTTAATTTTTTTTTTAATTTATTGTCAACAGAACCAACAGCATTCAGTAACATTATAAAGTTTTTTACTGCCAATTACAGGTTCTTACTTCATATAAAATAATCTTATAACATATCGCTACAAATGTGTGAATATAATATTTCTAACATTAGACAATTACCAACATATTTGAAGATATTTATGGGTATTTTAAGGTACGCATTTTACAAAACACAGTGCATATGTGTATATCTAGTAGTGTTTTGATTTAGTAAGTATAAGGTTAAGTGTATGTGTGTGTGTGTGTTTGTGTGATTTTTAAATGTAAGTAGTGAAGTGCAAGTAGTGTAGGGATGGATGTGAAGAGGTGTGACATGTTTGTGATTTGTGTGTGATGTTTTATTATTATTATTTATTACTACTTATTTCTTAGAATTGAGATTATTTCTTTTTTTATGGAAGCTTTACTGTCGTGAAAAATATCAATAGATGAAAAGTTTTTGTTATAGCAGTTAAGAGCACGACTAATCACAGAATTTTGAGCATATTTTGAGCGACTTAACGGAACATGAAATAGAGATGTGTGTCTGGTACGTTTCGAAGGAGTGTTGAGTTGTAGAAATTGCAATGTCAATTCAGGACTATTAATTTTATTACTACAGACGTCGTGAAGAAACAAAATTTGTAGAAGTGTACGTCGGTCCTTTAACGGTAATAAGTTATGATGTTCGCAAGATTCCTTGTAACTGATTTTTTTATGTTGTGTGCGATAATTTAATGCCTTAATAAATTTACATTGTATTTGCTCTATATTCTCTATGTAAGACAAGTAATTTGGATTCCAGACATTACAACAATACTCCAAAACACTTCGTACATAAGAATAATACAGAACTTTAATACATTCAGAATCTGAGAATGGACGGCACACTCTTAAAACAAATACTAAGTTTTTATACGCTTTTGCAACAATTGTTGTGACATGATCAGACATGAGCATTTTGGAATCAAAAACAACACCAAGATCTTTGGTTTGGTAGATGCGTTCCAAAGGTATGTTATCTAATTTATATTGGTATTTAATTTGATGCCTTTTACGGGTGAAGCTAATTTGATAACATTTTGAAATATTAACACTAATACGGTTATCGTGATAGTAACAACAAAGCTGGTTCAAGTCTTTTTGAAGTTGGTGTGCATCTCCCTCAGACTTAATATATGCGTAAATTTTAGTGTCATCTGCATACATGAGGAACTTGGAAAATTTAAAGCAGTCTCCTATATCATACAAGTATGATGCATACAGTAACGGTCCCAATATCGAGCCTTGTGGAACTCCAGATGGGACTTCCACGAAATCAGAGCGATGTCCAGCTATTATAACAGCCTGAGATCGGTTACGTAGATAGGACTCTATCCACCTAAGTAGATTTCCATGAGTTCCTAGCTCCTGGAGTTTACGCAAAAGTATAATGTGATCCACGCGTACAAAAGCCTTCTCGAAATCTGTATAAATGGCATCGATCTGAAAACCATCATCCATACCTCGAAGAACATCATTGGAAAAAATTGATAAATTAGTACTGGTTGAGCGACCACGAACGAATCCATGCTGTTGCGGAGGAATGTGTTGAATAATCAGGGGATACAAATGCATATGCGCAACTCTCTCCATCAGTTTACTCAACACATTAAGAATAGATATAGTCTGTAATTTTCGATGGCTGTTTTCATTCCTTTTTTATGGACCGGAACGACATTAGCAGTTTTCCAAATCTTGGGAAAATAACCCTCAGCATAACACCGATTAAAAATTAATGTAATAGGAGCCGCTAGTGATTCTGCACACTTCACAAAGAAATATGGAGGGATTTCATCACATCCAGCGCCTTTAGAACAATCGAGATTATCAAGAAGCTTTTTTATGTCTGTGACAGAAAGATATATATCACTAATAACATCATTGCCAAGGAAATTGTTATGTTTAAAGTTTGATATATAATCTAGCCATGCTTTCTTTTTTGCTTCAACTTCCATCCGTACCAAACAAATACCAATTCTTTGTTATAATTTAATTCATTAATAATTTAAAAAACTCCCTTAATGAAAGAAATCGTTCCTTATGGTGTATAAAAGGAAAAGGAGAGAATGTAAAATACATTAGATATTGTCCAAAAAATATATTTATTGTAGTAGACAACACGGGGACGCGCGCCCAGCGCCCAGCCCGCACCGCGCGCGCATCCTGCAACAACGCTTCGCTATCTACGTTCTTCTCTCTGTTTTAATAATTGGAATAATTTATTTAATAATTACAACGCTTTTTTATCTGCTCGTATTTTAACATTAGATATAAACTAACTTCGTCTTGTATAACTTGGTGTAAGAACAGCCTTCAGGAATTGAAATAGGGTGGCGCAAAATGCACCTCACAGCACTGTTTCCATTTCCACTCGCGTCCGCTCTCTGAGAAGAAAAAATACTATATCAAACTAGATATTAATTGGCGCAATGCTGCTTAATTGTTATAAGTGTATAATTCTATAATTTTAAAATGCAAAATGATAAGGTTAAGGTAAAGTTGTTCTTAAATAAAATGAAGCACATTCAGAGTAAGCCGAATTCAATTAACGCCAGCACCTATGAATTTGTAAATTGAAATTTTAGTACTGATAGCGCTCGTACTAAGTGCAAAGTATAAGGCCTTTCTTCGGTGTGAAGATACCCTAAGAAGACAGGTTTGCGCGTTTACCGCTAAAATAAACGCTTTTGTCGTATATCCTCAATTTCAGGGCACTCCCCTCGTTGCCTCAGCCAGAATCGGAATCCTCGGTATCGACATATCGAATAACATTTATTTACGCGGTCACTTGAAATGAAAGGCCAAATTGGCATCTAAAGAGTATGGCTTGCTTTGTTGCCAAGTGCAATGTACAAGGCCTTTCTCAGGTCTGTAGATACCCTAAGAAGACAGGTTTGCGTGTTTACCGCTAAAATAAACGCCTTTGTCGTATATCCTCAATTTCAGGGCACTCCCCTCGTTGCCTCAGCCAGAATCGGAATCCTCGGTATCGACATATCGAATAACATTTATTTACGCGGTCACTTGAAATGAAAGGCCAAATTGGCATCTAAAGAGTATGGCTTGCTTTGTTGCCAAGTGCAATGTACAAGGCCTTTCTCAGGTCTGTAGATACCCTAAGAAGACAGGTTTGCGTGTTTACCGCTAAAATAAACGCCTTTGTCGTATATCCTCAATTTCAGGGCACTCCCCTCGTTGCCTCAGCCAGAATCGGAATCCTCGGTATCGACATATCGAATAACATTTATTTACGCGGTCACTTGAAATGGAAGGCCAAATTGGCATCTAAAAAGTATGGCTTGCTTTGTTGCCAAGTGCAACGTACAAGGCCTTTCTCAGGTCTGTGGATACCCTAAGAAGACAGGTTTGCGCGTTTACCGCTAAAATAAACCCTTTTGTCGTATCTCCTCAATTTCAGGGCACTGTCCTCGTTACATCAACCAGAATCGGAATCCTCGGCATCGACATATCGAATAAAATTTATTTACGTGGTCACTTGAAATGGAAGGCCAAATTGGCCTCTAAAAAGTATGGCTTGCTTTGTAGAGCGAGACAGTATTTCATGCCGGCTACACTGCTTGCAACTTTACAAAGCGCAGGTTCGGCCTTACATGGAATACTGTTCTCATCTCTGGGCCAGACTATCCCAGTGCCAGTTTTTTCCACTTGATAGCATTCAGTAATCTCCGCAGCCAGGTGGAGTCGCGAGGAAAGATGAGTATTGTTAGGGCGAGTCACCACTCGCCATATTTTCCGCAATCCTAGCGGGGCCGTACCGCTAATGCGGTGCTGGTGTGGCCGCGCAGGGGAAGGAATTTTGTTGCGAGGCAACGCTCTCCCTACTCTCCACAACCGAAACATGTACATAGACGGAGCCATAACCCAGATGTCGCTAGAGCCAGGAAGAGTGATGCTTTCCCGCACGTGAATTTTCTGACCCCGTGGATTAAAAAAATATGCATAGTTGGTCAGTAATTTAACGAAGTTTCACAGTAGTGAAAGTTATATATTGTAAGTTAGATAATAATTTATTAAAAAAGTGTTAGGAACATGAAGCTGATCATGAATTGTTATAGGGAATGATATTGAGCACAGAAGAAGGGTTCTTGACCAGAACCATAAAGACGTACCCTAAAGATACTAACAATCTCTGAAACTAGCCCAAAGGAGATTTAAATAATTGGAGCGGTAATTAAATAATGATTCCGACTTGAAAAATAGTGTAGTATTTTTTCTTAGAAATGCGTGAAAGATGAAACAACAGAGGGGTTAAGACCTTTGCTTGTACGGTAATGGAGAGCGAGAAATTAAAACACGCGATTCCTGTGCTAACCGCATCGAACCGAAGACTAAAAACAAATGTCGATCTACCGCTGTTACATAACCTAATTAAAAATTAAAAAAAATAATTAGCTAAGATCCTCACTCAATAATATAATACCTGTTTCGGTTTTACACGAGGCGTCTTTAGGTGAACTAGACTCTGCGGTGGCTGAACGCTAAGTGTATGGTGAGCCAAAACAGCTGCTATTTATACAATTCGCTGATGCAATCGCTTACCACTTAAGTAGTGAGCGACTACGTCATGCGATAAAACATGCGACTAATCACCACCTGACGTGCGCAGCCTTTGCCGTAAGTTGTTTGTTTTTTAATGCTTTTTATCTTTTAATATCTCTAACTGTTCCAGCACACATAGTCGCAGCCTAAAGTTAAGTTGGATATGTTGAATCTCAGCCACCGGAGAGTCTACTACACCTGAGGATGCCTTGTGTAGAGGTCAATCACGTGTCGTATTATGGATGTTGGTGTGTCTTTCCTAGTGTAGTGGTTTTGGGATTAGTGGTGATGAGGATAGTGCACGCAATTGAGGGCGGGAGGTGTTCTTCAAACTAGGGTAAGAGTTCATTTAAAAAAAAATATAATGGATTTCCGCAAAGTAACGCCGGATTCTATTTATTATGACGAAGTCAAAAAGAAATTATGAAGAAGGGTTTTAATAATATGATTGGACCTGGAGCGTAGATCGCTGCAGGAGAGCGGTCGGTCGAGATCGGGCAGTAGGTCTGCCGGCGCGCGCAAAGTTCGCGGGTGGGTGGCGTCGTGCGGAAGCCCGCCCGCAAGAAGCGCGGCCGCCGAAGCCAGCCGCCGCGGCGGCGGCTGCAGCCCGTGCGCTGCCAGCGCCGCCGCCAGTTGACGCGCACGTGCCATCGCCGCGTCACGTTCGTGACGTGCCCGCCACACCTGATGACAAATACTTCTTATGGTTATGTTTTCCTGGTTGTTTTCGGCAACAATCAAAAACAAATGCACTTTTTTACGTTAGGGCACGACGACTTTTTCAGAGGTGGGAAATATTTGACAGATTTCATAGCGGGGAAAGTAAATTTGTTACAAAAGTTTAGAGATTCTGAAATATTAGTTATATTTTATAATAATTAGATTAGAAATGGATAAACCAAACTACGAACATTCCTAAGAGCTAAAAGTAGAAGAATTGAAAAAAAGTTAAAAATGTGAAAAAAATTAAAGAATGAGGCATTGGAAAACGCATCAGCAACGCAACTGCAATTCCTCTGGTGTTGCAGTTGTTCATAGGCGGCGGTGAGTCACTTACCATGTGAGCCGCATGCTCTTTTGCCCATTCTTAAGGCGAGGTGTATAGACGACTTTTATGAATTTGAGGGGGTGAAGCAGACGAGTAAGGGACGAGTAGTCCCGCCCACTGCGGGGTGCACGGCGTGAATCTCGCCGACGCTCGACGTAAAATGTACAATTGGTACAGCGCGCCGCCGTCCGCCTTCGCACCGCGTTTCCGCGATGTCAGGTGGTTCGAATCCCATCAGATATATATTTTTTAATCGTATTTTTAAAATGTTTCTACGTTTATTTTCGTATCTAAAATATGTACATATTTTTGTTTAGTTATTCTAAAAATATTATGTACCTACATATTTTCGTGTTGTTATTTTTAAAATATGTACATATTCTATTTTCTTAATTTTAAAATAATCAATAATTGTTATTTTCTAGAAAAGGTTATCGAGAACTTTTGTAACAGATTCATTAAATGAATAATAAATTAATGCTTAAATAAAATGGCTTTGGACCAAAATGGTAAATCATAGAAATGGCCTATTCTCGAAACGGCAAATTGTCAAAATTGTGAATTTATAAAAACAATAATTTTTATTCCTATAGACATTTTTCTTCAGAATCAAGAGTAAAGTAAACTATTATGAGCAAATTTTACAATAGCGCTAGCCCTAAAATCGAAAAAAAAAAACAGCCATTTCATAATTTTTTTCCTGAGTGAATAACCTTTTTGAATAAAATTTTTTGGATTTGTGGGTTGTTTAAAGAATACATAAAAATTAAAACTGCAAAATATTTTTATTTTATTTTATTATTTTGATGTATTTACGCATACGGAGGGAAATCTAATTATTTAAATTGTGGAAAGAAAAATAATTCAGTCACCATTTTTCTGTGCACCAAGGCATATTTTGTGTCTTTGGTTACAGCTCTCAGCTTATTGCAAATATTGCGCAACACATGGTTTCGGCATTCAACTTTTTGAACGGTATAATTCAATGACAATGCCTTGTAATTATTTCCGTAGGATCGCGATGAGCAACAGCCGTCAGCATTTATGTCTATTAGAGGTATGCCATCTTTGCTCAATGTTCCTTCAGGTGTCGCTGCATCACGCTTACGCATAGCTCCTGCCGCCGTCACCGAAGTACACATTCAGGTCTCTGCATCAAGTTCGGAGGTAAGGTCTAATCATAACTAACAAAACGACCCCAAGCTCGGCATACTTAGTTCTACTCGTCCAGGAGATCCAGTAGCATTCACCGAAGTACAGCATCAGGTATCTCCATCAAGTCCGGAGGTAAGGTCTCATCACAGGTAACGAAACGAGCACAAACTCGGCACACTTAGTTCTACTCGTTCAGGAGTCCCAGTAGCAGTCACTGAAGTACACCATCTGGTCTCTCCATTAAGTGCGGAGGTAAGGTCTCATCATAACTAGCAAATCGAGCCCAAACCCGGCACATCTAGTTCTACTCGTTGAGGAGTTACAGAGTAGCAAGTACTGAAGTACATCATCAGGTCTCTCTATCAAGTCCGGAGGTAAGGTCTCATCATAACTAGCAAATCGAGCCCAAACCCGGCACATCTAGTTCTACTCGTCGAGGAGTTACAGAGTAGCAGACACTGAAGTACACCATCAGGTCTCTCTATCAAGTCCGGAGGTAAGGTCTCATCATAACTAACAAATTAAGCCCAAACTCGGCACACCTATTTCTACTCGTCAAGGAGTTCCATTAGCAAGTCGCTGAAGTACACCATCAGGTCTCTCCATCAATCCCGGATGTAACGTCTTATCATAACTAACAAATCGAGCCCAAACTCGGCACATCTAGTTCTACTCGTCGAGGAGTTCCAGTAGCAGTCACCGATGTACACCTTCAGGTTACTTCATCAAGTCCGGAGGTAAGGTCTCATCATAACTAACAAAACAAGCCTAAACTCGACACACCTTATTCTACTCGTCCAGGAGTTCAGAGTTTCAGCAGCAGTCACCGAAGTACGTTTTCAGGTCACACAGGTAGATATTCGAATTTCGTATCTAAGTATATTTTTGTAGTTGTAAAAAAAATCAATCTTTCAAAGTACCAAAATGTTTTACTTGATTACGATTCTCGCAGCTAACCGTGCGTACACTTGTGTGTGTGACCCGTGTCAATGTAATAGTTCGATTCTATACCTATTAATTTTGCAAACGCGTCCTTAAGAACAAACAAATACGTAAATGATTTTTGAACGGCGAGCGAAACAAATTGGTACAGGTCCGTCTAGCAGCGTGCCTCAACGATCACTGTCGCTCCGCGTAGAAATGAAAGAGAAGCGAAAAAACGCCACGATGGCGCGATGCGAAACATCGATTCGTTCGAGTTATTTTTCATTAAATAAATTAATACTTACAAATATTTCATTTCAATCGATATATAAAAACAACAGTTCCCCTTATTATTATATATTATATAACTATTATTAATTTTATTAAGATTTGGTTATAAATAATACAGTTAAAATTGCTGGAAATTCAATTCCAATGGCTATTTTATGATTTTTTTCTATCGAGAAAATTTACCGAAAACGTGTTTTGAAAACAATGGTCCACCCATAAATGTGATCAAGATTAACATATTTTTTTTTCCGCTCTAAAATGTATATATTTTGTTAAAAAACTGTTTTGTAAAGCCTAGTTTGACTATGCACCGCGCCTTAAGTTAAAAAAAATCGTATAATAGGTCGGGGAAAAAGTTTCTTCGTATTTTATTATATTACAAATACAAGACACTTTTTTTCAAAGTTTAATTGCATTTAATTATATTATATATGTGCTATTTTGTTCAATAACTTGTAGGTAGTAACATAATCCCGTTGCTATAGAAATCTTGGGATTTTTGATCAAAAAAATGCGACAAGTAGTTTTGACAGCCTATCTTGATGTTAACCTAACACTGCCCAAATAATTCTAAATATACCGAAACAGGTGAGAATCTGAGGGTGCAAGTTCAGAACTATATGGTGGATGCATTAACACTTACAAACCGAGCTCTCTCAATTTTTGCTAAATGGCCAAAGGTGTGTTTGGTCTGGCATTATCACCAAAGACCACTCCTTTTCTGTTCTGATCAATTCCGGTCATTTATTCTCAATATCTTGCTTGAATCTCATTAGTTGTTGGCAATAGAGATCCGAATCCATGGTTTTCCCCAGCAGTAAAAGCTCGTAATAAACAATGCCCTTCCAACCCCACCACACACAGCACTTTTATATAAATCGCAACTTTTCAATTAGGACCAATTAGGAATTAGGGAAGTTCACTTCAGTCCCAAATAGCGACATCTGGTGAGCGTAAGATTATTAGCCCGCCGCTAGCTGCAGTAATCAGATTGAAAACACTTTTTAAAATGTTAAGAATTGCAAGGGACTCACAATAAAGTTTGGAATACATATTATCCTCATATTAGGTTCTTACATATGAAATTGGCGTTTTATACGGGAGGAATATAAAGTCAATTTTTTTTTGTAAAATATATTTAATTAATTAAAGTATGCACCGTTGTTATCTATGCACTTTTGCCATCTCATAGGTAGTTCATTGATCCCTTTACTAAAAAAACATGCGGGCGAGAATCAATAACTTCTATTGCGGTTTGGACTGCCGCATCGAAGTTGAATTTTTTTTCCTTGTAAGAAGTTGTCCAAATTCCGGACAAAATGGTAATCTGACGGAGCAAGGTCCGGGAGTACGGTGGATATCGTAGACATTCGAATTATAACTCATCTAACTTAGTGGTTGTTTGTTGTGCAACACCACACACTGTCTTGCGTTGTCGTGAAGCAGCAGTGGCCTAGACTGACTGACCAATCTCGGTTGTTTAGCAACTAGTTCTTCCTTCATGGTTTGCAGTTGCTGACAATAGATATCTGCCGTAATCGTTTGACCAGATTTTAGAAAGTTATAGTGAACGACACCGGCGCTAGTCCACCAAACACTCACAAGTAACTTTCCCTGAGTCAATTTTCGTTTAGGTTTAGGTTTTCATTTCGTTATTTTGGCTGGGTCCAGGTTTCAGCCATTGCGACGAGCGCTTCCGATTATCGTACAGTATCCACTTTTTATCACAAGTAATGATTCGATTTAAAATCCCTCCATTATTGTGTCGGTTGAGCAAAGTAACACAGCAGTCGACACGTGTTTGCAAGTTCGATTCACTCAATTCATGAGGTACCCATCGTTCAAGTTTTGAACGATGATGATGAGATGGATCCGCTTCCACAATAGCCTTTAATTCTTCATTATCCACTTTGGTCTCCGGCCATCCACGGGGTTGGTTCTGAAAGTCGAAATTTCCAGAACCAAAACGTTGAAACCAAAAACGTACCGTGTTTTCTATTGCGACACCAGCGCCGTACACATCATTAATCCTTCGAGCTGTTTGTGCAGAACTGGTGCCACGGTAGGACTCGTACTCGTAAATATACCGATATTTCATGTTATCTATTGTGCGGTAATAAAGGACGCCAAAGAAAAAAATAATGAGGGAAAAAACAAATGAATGACTGTTTTCAAAACTCAAATGTACCAGCTAAATGAATTTATAAATTTGAATTTGGAATTCTTAACCAAAGCGGAGATATTTCAGATCAAAGTGGCCAGTACGACAAAACGCTAATTTCATTTGTAAGGACCTAATATATTTTTCTACTCAGACACGTTTGCAAACTGTTATCAGCCTGTTAATATATACTATTGTATGCGTAACTATGCAATTAATTAAAGCAGTGCGATGTAAAAGTAAATACTGTTAGTACCCCTCAAATACTGAGACTAGGATGCAAAATCAAACACTGTTTACCGTAACGCCATAATAATGATTCTGAATTTATTATAACACAAAATATTAGTACAAATGGAGGGTGGAGGTAAGGAGGACTAGCTTTGTGTATGAAAAAGTGTCGGTCGAAATGCGTTAAATTAGGGTGGTGCTACAATAACAGCAAGGTTAATTATTTTATTTTTATTTTTATATATTTAATTATTGTATATTTTATTTAAATTTAATTTTTTAAAGTAATACATTTTTGTTCAAAATTGGAGAACAAAAGTTCATCAAAAACTTAACGATAATAAAAATTCATGTGTAAATTTTTGGATAAAATTATTAGAATAAATCATAAAAACGTTTGAAAATATTATTATTGACATATAAAAAATAATTAGTCTTTTAAAACTATTAAATTTTTTAACTCTGCACACTTCAATCCAACTACAACTGCTACATTCATACCATACCCTATACCATATCTACGCTAGCGCCATTATGGAAGATTTTTGAACTGACACTTTTTCATCTTACGAGAGATTTTTTCACCATATGAGAGAATCCTCCTTACATCTACCCTCCATAAGTACAATGCAGTAAACTGACATCATACGCACGCGCTCCAACCTCAAAATACGCTAACATTTAAAAACGTACTCGGATAACTATTGTGTTTCGAAGCATTCGCCATCTCAATATAATATTCAAGAATTTAAGTTTTCTTTTTTCTTTTATTATAATTTCTGAATGCAATGCCATTTCGATTTTATTAAATTTAATACATTAATTTATATCTTTTTATCCATGATAGGTATTATAACCACACTACAAGCTACAACTATGCCAAATAAATGTCATGTTTATTTACGTATGTGTATGATATTTTCTTTTTGTATTAATTTTTCTAATTTTTTTGTTCGATTCCAGGCTAAGGCAAGGTGACAGGCGACTTTTCAAATGTTTATGAATGCTTACTATGTTCTTAAGCATACTTACGTATTTCCTATAAATAAAAGCTACATTCGATATTTTAACTTTCCTTATTTCTTTATTTCATTTATTCTTTATAGCATTCCTTAAAACAAAAGAATACAAAGAGCGGACTTAATGCCTTGAGGCATTCTGTACCAGTTAACCCATGGTGAGAATTTGACGTAGGTGTAACAATATAAAATAAAAAACAAAATAAAATTGATAATTAACTAGATACGTAATATTTATTACACAAATATATTTTGGACTAACCTAGTCGGACTATTTGTCACAGGTGTGTGACATGGACGTTACATATGATCTTTGTTTTGTCCATATTCATCTTAAGACCTCTCCTTTAGGAAGCACACCTGACCACCATGACCTCAATATCATATAGTTAGGTCACACATAGTGCTTAGATCCTCCAGCGATTCTGCCATAAGACCTACATCGTCGGCAAATCGAAGATGACTGATGTACTCGCCATTAATGTTAATACCGTATCTTTTCCAGTCCAGTATCTTGAAAACGTCTTCCAATGCAGCGGTGAAGAGTTTCGGGGGTATAATGTCACCCTGTCTTACACCTCTCTGCAGTTGGATAGGTTTCGTACCCTAGTACTGTATTCGGATAGCCATCGTAGCCTTATTGTACAAGCACTTCAGCATTTCGATATACGAACAGTCAATTTTGCACCGCTGAAGGGACTGCAGCACCGCCTAAATTTCGACGGAATCAAACGCTTTCTCAAAGTCCACAAACGCCAGACTAGTGGCAAATTGTACTCCCCGGACTTCTGTACAATTTGCCGAAGGGTATGTGTGAGGTATACGGTGCTAAAGCCTTTTCGGAAACCGGCTTGTTCGAGAGGCTGGAAGTTGTCGAGTCTACATGCGAGACGATTCGTAATGACTCTCGAAAACAGCTCCGTAGACGCGGCTCAGAAGGGAAATCGGTATGTAGTTTTTCAAGAAAGCGTTTCCGCCTTTCTTGAAGAACAAGATCTCTGTACTTTTGTTCCACGCCTCCGGTGTAGTGCCACCATAGAGGACAAAATTAAAGAGCTTCTGTATGACTTCAAGTACCGGTTTTCCGCCCGCTTTTAGAAGCTCCGCTGTAATTACATCCTCGCCTGGAGCCTTACCATTTTGAAGGTGCTGGAGAGCCATCCTAAGCTCATGCATACTGACGTCCGGGATATCATAATGAATAGTGTTGGATAAGACTTGCTCTTGGATCGATACTAACACTTGCGTGTGGCTCCAACGATGATAGAATTGAACTTGAACTTGAAGGAGTTCAGTTGCCTGTACGCTGTCAAATCTGCTGAATACTGTAGCATCAGTTCCCGTCTAACAGCCATGAGATTAAAAGTGTGATCGGAGAGGTTTTGTGTTCTTCTGCGACGGGTCTTGCGGAATTTAGCTCGAAGTCAATCTCATTTTTTGTCGAACCGTCGGGGCTCGACCAGGTCCACTTCCTGTGGGGCCGCTTCTGGAAGAAAGAGTTCATCATAAAGAGTCCCTCTTTCTCCATGAAGTCGGCTAGCTGCTGGCCACTTGGGTTCCGTTGCCCTATTTTTTTCCCTACCTTCACCTCACCGTTCTCTCTTGTGCCTTATTTTGCGTTGAAGTCTCCCATTAACACCGTATAGTGGGTTTTGGAGGAATGCATGGCTCCACCTTCTCATTGGGATGTGCCGAGGTTGGTGCGTAAACCTGTATGAACTTCAGCGAATTTCGTTTGGTGATTCTGAGTATAAGATACGCAACCCTCGTCGCCACACTCACAATATTTACAACGTTGTTAACAGAGATTTGTGGACGATAAATCTGACACCTTCTTGGGGCAGATGGTCACCCTCCCGGTGATAGAACAAGTTGCCGGATTCGAGGATTACCATGTTCTCCCCCTCTCTTCGGACCTCGGATAATCCTATACGGAGGGGCACACTGAAATGATCGCGAATAGAATATTTCGGATTGAGTTACAATAAAACCTTTTTTAGAATTTGAATACTGGCCTCTTAGAATCTTAATGACATTCAAACAATTTAAAAAAAATGTTTAAAAATAAAAACTATTTTGGTTTAAACTTTACACGTCGTTAACAGAAATGGAGCTCACGCGTGAACATTTCCGTGTCATAATTTATCACAATTTTTGTCGCGGCTTATCTCAAGATAAATGTCTCAGCGTACTTGTTTCGATTTATGATGTTGAAGCACCGAGTCAAACGACAATATACCGCTGGTATGCCGAGTTCCCATGCAGTCGTGTGTCGCTCAGCACTGTTTCTGCTGCAGGTCGACCATGAACAGCGGTCACGCCTGAAAACTTCGCAGCTGTGCGAACTATTATATTAGATGACCGTCATGTGACATACGAGCAGATTCGGGCTGTTATCAGTATCGGGATGACTGCGATTCAGTCGATATTACATAATGAGCTGTGTAAGAAAGCTAGTTTCCCGCTGGGTTCCCCACAATTTGTCCGAAGAGCAAAAGGCGGTTCGTGTAGATTGGTGCCGGAATATCTGCAATGCTTCAACGGAGGGAAGTCAAATGCCGTTTATAATATCGTCTCAGGTGACGAATCATGGACTTATTCATACGAACCTGAAAGAAAACATCAGTCAGCAGTTTGGGTCTTCGAAGACGATGTCAAACCAACGAAAGTGGTTCGCTCCCACAGCGTGTCATAGAAAATGGTCGCTACATTTGTCTCGAAAAAGGGGCATGTTGCTACAATTCCTTTACAGGAACGGAGAACGGTTACCGCTGAGTGGTATATCGCGGTTTGTTTGTCAGAAATGATAGCCGAACTCCGAAAAAATAACCCGAAACGTCGCATCATCTTACATCACGATAATGTTGTGGCATCGTTATCATCACCCTAGGATGTAGATCTCTTCCACCATTAATAGGGGTTTTGTCATAATCACCATTCTCGGTAGGAAGGTTGGTGTAGTGCAGAGTAATTTTACTCAGGTACATAATCCTGTTTTCCATAACTTAATTCTTATTTATATTTCGTCTGCCACACAAACGATTTTAAAGTAATAAAAATATAATTAGTGTAATATAAGTAAATATTACAGACTGTGCAGTTTGGTCTCGTGGAGAGGCGACAGAGGGAAATGAAACAGGAGGTGAGCAGCAGCATTTTCCTAATAACAATTTAAAATAATAAAAAAATGCGCCAAACCCGCCTGCCAATACAATCTATGGGGAGACCTATGTTCCAGCAGTGGAATTTGATAGGCTGCAATGGATGATTATAAGAAAAACTATGTTATACAGACTTGCGCCGCGCAGACCGCAGAGCGGCAGTGACCTCGTCCACCAGCACCAAAGCCCCGCGACGCCGCTTCCACGACCGCGCCGTGGAATGATAATGATTGTCCTATTAAAATAACAGATACTAAATTAAAAAAAAACTATTGGTGAATCCAATTGTGCATGCCCTGAGCGCATTAAAAAAATTACGTATAACATGATTATACGTAAATTTTCTAAAGTAGTTTAAATACACCCAAGTTTTCACTAATAACCTTATTATTATACTTCCAAATTTCCAATAATTTTATGTCAAACTTCAATTTAAAAAAAGTTTTGGGAAATCTAAAGTGCACGACTCATAATGCTCATATGATCATTATACCATCATTTAGAAGTAGAAAGTCCAGGACGTATTTAAGTATAAATATACTTAAATGTATATATCCTACTCACTTTTAGTACGTAGTACTTTATTTATGCTGTGATTTTAAAATATTGTAATAAAAATCTCTGATTAATGATCAAGTATGTATGAAATTTGGTTTTTTGAATATTTTGTGTTTCTACAGCGATCTTTTTGAGCCTCCGCAAACTACTGATACAGTATCTCCTCACGACGGCGGTTGACGCCGAAGTGAGTGAGTGAGGCAGTTTATTTAGTAAAGTTGTTACGGACGGCGAGGGAGCCGCCGCCCCGTCACCCCTTCATACCCCGTTGCGCCCCGCGCACCCCCGCACACCGGTAGCAGATCACGCGATGTCGCCGCCCAATAAGCGCGCGGCATCGCCTTACGACGCTACTCACAGGTTGAGACGCTCTCTTACGGAATATAAGAAGGGTGTTTCGGTTTGTGAGGCATTCTTTTCGGAAGCGGCACTCGAAGACAACAGCAAGCGAAGAAATCAAGACTCCATAGAACATTGAAAAGTGAAGACACCCCTCTCTCTGTATATATAGTTGATAGTTAATAGTGCCGCATTTGTAAATAATTGAATACAGTATAGTCATCAGTACCATCTTTCCTTTGAGCAGTCCTCTAGCGTAGTACCTCAATCAGTTAATCAGTCATACAGTCCACTAGGAACACTTAAATTCATACAGTCCACTATAGTCCCTAATAAAAGTAAACTATTACAAGGCTGCTAAAACGCCGAAAATTTCCGGATTTCTACGCCGAAAAAAATTAATTATTACTAAACAAAATAAAATTAAACTTCCATTTACATTCCATCGCTTCCCACATTATAGATGAAGAGATTAAAAATAGATTGAGTTAAACAATTCATATTTTTAAAAGTTACCACTCCATGCGGACTTCGTAAATCTACACCATAAGCCACTTTTTTATGTAAAAATAGCAACTAATCGAATTAAAAAAAATATTAATAAGTTCAACAATCATTTATCTTTCTGACAATGTGCTTATTATATCATTTATATGTTCAATATGATTGTTAGATACGATTTAATGCGACAAAACGTTGGTATCTTGATTTTTAGGCGCTAGCAGAACATAGCTACGCGTTTTGCGATTAAGGCATGCTATATTATTTAAATATTTTACTATCATTATTCCACACATTGGAAATGATTTTCTCCAAATTGGGGGCCGCCTTCTGACACCAACCAACTCAATAACTAACTACGAGGTAGCCGTATAGAATAGAAAGACAGGTGAAGGATGTGATTTTTCAATGACTAATATTCTTCATTATTAACGAATACGATCAATAATAACATATTATGTATATTTAATTAATAGCTTTGAAAATAACTTTATTGAAACAGTATATTTAATACAATATATTTTTTAAACAGTGGTAGAGCCACGCGGCAGCTTTTGCTGTCGCACGGATGGGCCGGCTCGAACCGGGGTGGTACCACGACCTCACAGAAAACCAGCGTGAAGTAGAGGTTTACCTCTGCGTTTCGCTTGGTGAGTGCAGGTGGTCGGAGGCCCTTTTTACTGGAAATGAGGCATTCCATCTTAGTCCTCACGGGTGACAACGCATCTGCATTTTGATTCGCAAACGAGGATAGATGTAGATGTCTATGGGCCGCAGCATCTACTTACCATCAGGTGGACTGTGTGCTCGTTTGTCACCCTTATCCTATAAAAAAAAAAAGTATATCAAGCTTCGTATTTGCTGCATCATATATGTAATATTGACGCTTGGGTAACGCGGTAGGTATGCGTTCGGCTATGATCCTTCGGGCCGCCGATTCGAATCCCATATGGAACAACTATTTATATGGCCTACAAATAATTGATTCAGAATTAAAAATATATATACAGTAGTATATTATAATACCTAAACATGCTTCACCTTATAAACAGTTGAGAGCAGTTCAAGAGCAATAAATCTTTCAATAAAAAATATAGTTTCTTTGTGTACATCAAAATAACCAGGCCAGACTATTTTTAAACACAAGATTTAATGGAATGATGTGGGACGTAGGACACCAATAAGAAGACCATAAAGAGGTGACATGATTATTCATCAACTTACCCATTGATAACGAGACAAGAGCACAGCACGAGCCTGCTTTAGAGGCAGCCAAGTGCTCCCGCATGTATCGGAAATAAACGTGCTCGAGAAGCAGCAGTAGAGCTGCCAGTAGTATCCCGGCCATCAGCAACAAAAACGCAGAAAGGAACTGCTCCAGGGCCAATGGGTCCGAAGATTTGTGCTCCTGCTTATTAGGCTTGCAAGTGCCTGTCATCCAATATCTGCAAGTTCCAAATGAACTGGGTGTCATTATATTACTACAAACTCAATTATAAAACAACAAGGCAACTCAACACAGAGGCAAGACAATGTTCATTCACAGATACATGCATGTGATGAGGCACGAGATAAATGAATAGATCCTATAAATTTAATTACGTCAACTCTTATAATATGATTCAACGCTATTAATGTTTTAAGCAATAGAGCTATTGAAGCATTTTTACTAATGCATAACATATTTTATCATTTTTAGTGTTCCGTGCCAAATTTAGCAATACAGAACACTGAGGGAATCCCCTTGGCGTCTTGTCTGTCACAAAGTGTTTTTTCTGGAGTGTATTTCACGTAGATGATTGAATTATGGCATAGTTATAAAATGCGGCTCCCCAAATACGGAACTGAGGTCAAAAATTACAATTCTATACGTATTGGATAAGTTTTGGGAGATTAAAGCGAGGTGTGAATAATATTTTGCGAACATCGTGTAGGGTGTCATTTCAGAGGTATAAGACGCACTACCTTCTCCAGCACCATCCACTTCAAGACCACTGCTGGACATAGTCAGAACATCCCCCAAGGAACACCACAAAGCACGGCACTGAACAACCTGCGTTCTCCTGCATCTCTCACCATCTCACCAAGTCGTCACTCTGTCTAGTTTCCGACACGAAACTGCCATTCGTGAACATTTCTTCTCCATCTTTCGTTCTACGAGCTATATTAGGTTCTACTGCGGATATCCTCATTACGAAGTCTATCATGCAGAGGAACTCGGAAAATAGCTCTATCCATAGATCGCTGAGCGACCTGGGTCTTCCTCATATGGCCAACAGTGCACTAGCATAAAAATATATAATTAATTATTTTGGGTTTATGTTATTATTATTTTTAGGTAATAGGGTTAATGGAAATTTATCAGAGTTACGTTATTCTTATGCATTTTTTGCAAACACTTTTCAAAAACAATACTTGAAATTGCTATGAATAATTAAAACATAATTTACATGGTGGCACGGAACACTAATAGTGCATAGCATGCACTTGATTTTTTTATTTTATTATAAGCGTGACGTGCCTAGAATATCTTGTGAACTAATATGTCTAAACTCAAAACATAAGTCTGTTTTTATAAAAAAAAAAATATTCGTTAGACGAACAGGCGATTAAAAATACAACATAAATCTGAGGAATGGGTCTGATGTTCACGCACAAACATTTATAAATAACTTAATACAGACCTGCGTAATCTTTCAAGATCTCCATTCGAACGTAAATCAAGTAATCTTTTGTTGAACATACTAAGATATTTAGAATTACGCGTAAACGCTAATCCATAGCCGGACATTGCATACCACGAACCTACAGTTAGGAGCCGGCAGTCTTCGTCCTATAAAGTTATTGTATCAAATTAACTATCTCCAGGCTACGATTAAACATTAAGGATACTCGATATGTGTAAGTAAATATTACTCACTTGTGATACCAAATAATCCAGAACTGTACCGTCGTATATGAACGCATCAAGATCGCCGGTGAGAACACTTGTTACGCCTGCGCCTACCGTACTCCGGTTGAATCTAACCAAAAATGAACATTTTAGCAAATATCACCTCACACACACCCCACACATTAGTTTGTGAGTGAGTGAGTGTGTATATTTGTTACTTCTTCACGCTGCCGCGAGTTGAGTTGATTGAAATTAAGATAGGATTATGAAATGAATATAGCTAATAATCTGGATTAAAACATAGGCTACTTATCATCATAATAAAATTCGATTGGAAGTTATAATAACACTCCACTCATCAACATTCGGTTATCGCTCGACCAATTTTACTACTACTACTTTTTACTTGAATCAAATCTTCCACAGCAATGGAAACATATCAATAATTCTGTCCTTTTTATCTTTTTAATTCAAAATGCTTGTTAATGCATTATTTTAACTGAGTTTATTGCGCACGCACACATTCGTAGAAGCTTGAGAGCCACGGGAGTGAGATGCGTGCAAAAACGAGATTTGTCAAGCGTTTCCTCAGCTTTCAGTTTTAAGTTTTCTTTTTTCGATGGCGCTTGGTTTTGAATGAGGAAGTAAATTCAAAGCTATTTAATTTATAATTGTGAGTTGAATTTAATTTAAAATGATGTTTAACGGGGCTATTACTAAAGACTCTTACAGGTTTCAGGTGTATCTAGGATATGTTATAGGAAGCCGATTGAAATTCTCAGAGAATATGTGTTATTATGACGAATTTTCAAAAAAGTAATAAAAAAATGAAAATAAGGGAAATCCCTATACAAGGAACATGTTTCTAACGTTTTATTTATCTCTACATACAACAGTCAAACTTGATGTAGTTACATTCCAAACTCTTACAAATAATAAAATTTGGTCAAGTGCGTATCCGACTTGAGCTAATCGATAATTAATCGTTGCTTAGTGGTTAGTGCGGTCGGCAGTACTCTTGCTACGTACACGAGTACGACTCGCATTTGACCGGTGATTTTTTGTCAAAACTTTACTGTAAAATCGCGGGTGACATCGCGAGTTGCAGTTATTTTTATTTAAACTTTTTAAATTAAAGTATCTGCGCTTATTTAAATAGTTTAGTTTAATTTAAATGAAAATTATTAATGTAACTTTCAAAAATATCAAGATAACAAGTAAAATATGAAACACTTACTGAGTCATGTACGCGTGAGGCTCTGGAAAATATTTTGCAAGAGTTGCGTCCGTGTGGGACCAGGGCACGGTACCAAACTTGAGCGCCGGACGATGGGACAATGGTCTGGCTATCCGCGGGTCATCAAGGCCGCTTAGCTCATGAAACTCCTCACGTGTTATCATAAACGCCGCCAAATTTGCGGTGTAGATGGCGAGAAATACCACCGCAAACATCGCCCACATATTTGTCATGAACCGTGCAGTGAATCCTCGTGGTGAATCAACGTGTACTGATGCCTAAATAATAAAAAAAAAATATGAATCTATGTTAATATTTCACATGTAATCAAATAATGAATATTTAAAATTCTTGCCTGGAATAATACGGCCCATACAATCCAATAAGTTCGACATAGAGAGAAACGATTCTGTGGCATTCGCTTAGAATTGTTGCCAGTTGAACAGTTAAACCCACTCGGGGACCACCACTCAAAAAGGAATATTGAAAACGTTGCTGCCTGAATTGCAACGGCGCCCACTAGCATCCATGAAGCTGTGTCAAAGGGTTCTAGAAAAGCTGTGGGTGATATAATACCCGTTCTTTTCGCAACTACAATAGCTACACCGGTCTCCATGAATGGAACACTGAAGTCAACCACAGCTTCTCGATCTGAATTTATTATTAGTGATGTCAGAACCTGCGGAATGTGAATTTATATGATTACTCCAACAAAGTGACTAAGAACCTAAATGTGACGGTAACTTGATGCACTAACCATATCGGTTTTCTTATTTACAAGATCTGCTATAAGGCCATTCCATTTACCGTGTTGAAGCGTGCCCCATCGACCATCTTCCACTCTTACAAGCTCGTATGTAAAACCTAGTTGTTCTGCCAGTTGTTGTAATAAATCAATGCAAAATCCACTGCAGCACTGGTACAATGAGCTATTTCTGTGCGCTGTACCTGCGTCTATCCTATCCAAATAAAATGTACTAAATTATATACTGAAATAAACAAATATTTCACACAGAAATGACACGTTTATTTTAGTATGACTACCTACCCGGCAACGTCTACTTCAGGCGCTACTCGACAAATGACCCCACGGTCTAAGGAACAGCGTCCGCTAACGGGGTCTGGAGGTGCCAAATTAATGTATGGTGGCTCCTCCAAAAATGTTATTCGCATATGAAATTTTTCCGGTACGCCCTGAGGAGGCGTGTGTAACCCACCGGGCCATACTATATCCTTGATTATTAACCGCTCTTTGGGATAGGAGTTCCATGTTCCAATTTCTTCCCATACTAACTGAAAATGTATCAAAATGTTACATAACGAACAAGGTTTAACAATAAATGGAACAATATACAATAATCTGGATTTAAATACTTGTTCTCCCATAGCTGGTCTAAGATTCATTATCTTTAGTTCAGCGGCTTTCAGTTCACCCTCCTGAGTGAATTCAATATTCGGTCTTCCAGCTTCGCCTTCAACACTGACATTTCGTAAATGGCGATAGAAACGTTCGCCCGTAGACCAGCGTGCTTCCCCAGTGCCCACGCCGCTGCAGGA
This sequence comes from Parnassius glacialis, assembly GCA_033319125.1. Taxonomy (NCBI): domain Eukaryota; kingdom Metazoa; phylum Arthropoda; class Insecta; order Lepidoptera; family Papilionidae; genus Parnassius; species Parnassius glacialis. The sequence goes on from JAVANC010000018.1 coordinate 25,606,462, forward strand.
AAGTCTTGTACCGAGTGGATACCGCGCATATTCCAACTCTGATACGTAGGATTCAACACCGTAGGCGAACACTTTCACTGCTGTTGCGATTTCCGTAATCACAGAGGCACTTGATGTATCAAAGTGTACACCTATTAAAATATATTATTAATATATAATCAAATAATAAATAAAGTGTTTGGGACAAAGATAATGCCATCAAAAACATAACTTGTAAAAAAAGCCAAGTCTCGCAACTCAGTTCTTTTACCGTAAAAAGTTGTGAGATCCATGTAATGCCAAGTCGGTTAATTTATTCAGTCCATAGATTGATACATAGATTGACATGGCAATCGCATGAAAACACAATATATCTCACAAGTAATACATATAATATTAAATTAGATTGTTTAGTGCGATTGTCAAGTCAATCTATGTATCAATCTATGGACTGAATAAATTAACCGACTTGGTATTTACATGGATCTCACAACTTTTTACGGTAAAAGAACTGAGTTGCGAGACTTGGCTTTTTTTACAAGTTATGTTTTTGATGGCATCTCATTTCTTTTTGTAGATAGTTATATCTAGGTAGCTATTTACACCTATTATTCCATTATACATATATAGTTACACCGATTCGTTCACTGCAAATGTATCTTTGTAATACTATATGTTTATATGGGATTACAAAGTTATTTATGCAGTTGGTGTATCTCGAAAACTAGACCGAAATTGTAAAATATTTAAATTTTTCCTTGGTTTATATATTAAAAAATAATTGTATTCCAAATTTGAAGTTTCTACGTCTGCTAGAAGTGCCTCAGAGTTTTGATGGTCGGTCAGTCAGTGAATGACAAAATTAAGAAATTTTGACTAGTTATAATTCTTAAGCTACTGGTTCAAATTTAATGAAATTTGAAATATACTGAGTCTATACAATGCCTACTTGGTTAGTGCAAATTCAGGCTTCTAGTTTTATCCATAACGAAGTTATAGGGTTTCAGAAATGGCCTGAACTGCTTCGAGAAAAGGATGGTACGGCCGTTCCGCTTTTTTGCTCGACTTGGCGGGGGCACTGCCGTGCCCCCAGATATAGGGTTTCGCTATAAAGGTTATCAATAATATTTTATAAATTTTAAATGCTACAGTGAAACTGAAATAAATGCGAAATAAGAGCCTTGTTGGTATAAGCATCTTTCTTATCGCATTTCAACATACAACACATACAACATACGTTCAGACTGAACAAGTACTATTTACGGAAAAATCACTTTATTTTAGCAATTATGTAAAATTATTAAAATAATAGGTTGGATTTTAAGATTTATAGAAAACTGTCGGGAGAAAAAACAAGAGACAGAGGTGAAGATATATAAAATTACGAAGAGCATGCAGAAATACAATTACCCAAATTAATACAAAAAGAAATGTTAGGCAAACACGGACAAAATAAAAAAAAACTTGCGAAAAACTTTCAAAGGTTGAAATAATATACTAAGGGTTGACACAAAATTGACATTTGGAAATGAAGAACCAAACTTTAAATACCCAATTTAACTGGATGGAAAAAATAAAAATATTGAACGACTTGTTCAGTTACAACACATATTAAATAAACATTAGTGTCCGACCGAAACAGGATTTTCAACCGAAACCGAAAACGAACCTTCGGTCTGGGTGTCAGTTTCGGCCGAAACCGAAACCGAAACTTATTTAGACATGTTTTTTATTGTATACTGAAATCTGGTATATTTTATACGTATACAGATAGGTAAAGCATGTTAATGAAAAACAGTTATTGTATTAGTCATATAGCAATATATTTATTTATTTTAAAGTAAAAATCAGAAATACTTTTTAAGTCATTTTTGTAAAAAAATCAACACTTACACCCATAAAAAGTTACTCGCTAATTGAGAACATATTATTTCATTGTGTTCACAATATTGTTAATATTATTCAATGAGAGCATTAACTTAATATATCACTCTCACACACTTACACACAACTTAACAATACCCCAGAAAATATACAAAACCTGATCAAAGTTCAAAAACTTTAACAAACTAAGTTTGTATAAAAAAGGTTATTATAAAATTTAGTAATTTATGGATGATAATAACCCCTGGGAATGATGTGATCACTACCAAGCTATTTCTAATTTGTTTTGTGTTGTTAATTGTGTTACATACATGATGACGATGCCCCCTAAAATGCGATGCCCCCAGACTGACTAATTAATTTGATCACTTTTACGCTCGAAAAAGAAAGTCACAAATTTAAGTGCGTTTGTTTGGGGCCTCGCAAGAAGCCCCTCTTAAAAGCGACTGCAAGGCCGTTGTAACCTTCATCCTTCAAAGACCGCGATTGTTACATTGACTGAATGCAAGACAACAAGTCAGGAATTAATAGATATGAGTAGGTACGTATGTCGTGTCAAGGCATGTTTGGTAGGTTAGATCTATTGGGTAGATCCTTGGAACGAAAAAAAGGGGCCTCGCTGATGCAACTTCGCCCACGTTTATATTAGTCCACGCTACGCCTCTGATTGTAAACTGTTATTTAAAAAAAACGTTCTAGTAGTAAAGTGTGTTTCTTGCTGGTTCTTCCAAGGACAGAGCCTTTTTTTTCGAACCAGTGGTAATTAAACAAAAGAGTGACATCAAATAAGTATTATTTACAATCTATATTGCATTAAAAAGTTTCTGTTTCTGTTTCTATATAATTATGAATAATACACGAGTCACGAACTCATCCGAAAGACGCACGACAATCCACGAACACCGAGTTTCGGCGCCGCCGAAGGTTCGGCAGATTTTTTACCGAAACCGAAACTATTACCTAAACTAGATTTCTCTGCCGAAACCGAAACCGAACCTTCAGTCGGTCACTAATAAACATACTGGCCAGCATATACTTATAACAGTTTTTCGGGAAACCCCCTTAATAATTGGGGTAAGAAGACTTTGTAGACGAGTCATATTACAATGTAAAAGATGTAAAAGATTCAATACAAAATCGATTGATGTACGCTTTGCACCTTTAAATCGAAGTCGTATATTAAACCAAAGTATAATCAGTCCAAGCTGCTCTCGATTTTTCGGGCACAGCACGCCAGCAAAATATTTATAAATACATATTCTTCCTGATGTCTTGATATCCTCCGGGTGTACATACAAATAATAATAACAAGTTAATTAGGCATGTCATTTCCGGTTGGTTGTTCAGCTGTTTCTGATAATTATTATTCCGAAATATGAAAATATGTCCATGCAATAGCTCGAGGACTCCTTATTATGCGATGACATAATAAGTGCGGTCGAAAAAGGCGTTTCGAATGATTTTATTTATAATTCGTAAATTTTTTGTTGCGGTCAATGCGTAATGTTCGCGTAAACATAAGATATATTCACTTTCACTATTGTTACGCACATCTCCATGTCGATACATAAGGATAATACAAATACAAATATGAATAAGGATATAGCGAATCAGTTAAAAGGTGTCACTAATCATACAGTTCAGATAAATAACTAGAAAAAAGATCACGAAATATCTATACACAATCATCATCAGAAATACTTATAAAATGAGAAGAAATACATACCAAGCATTCCAACTGGAAATTTGTTAGGTTGTTGCATGGAACCAAGAACACTTTGTGTCACAATCCAAACAAAGTTTTCTCCAGTAAGATGCAGATCTCTGGCTGTTGATAGAATATCGGCAGCTTCTTCCCTTGTAGCATATAATAACATCACCCGCGCCTCACTCGTCACTAGTTCATTTAAATCTGATCCCCTTTTTACCACAATTGCATTTAAAATCGTAAATTTAAAACGGTCCTGGAAAAGATGATTAAGCATGGCGTATATAATATATATGAAACTAATATATTATGAATCATGTAAATAATTACGACTTACTTGTAGAGCAGTGACTCTTTCCCGCACGGCTTGTATAAAATCGTCATGACCAGCAATAGCAGATGTAACGACACTAAATTGATGCCATTTATATCGTTCTAAGATCGACAACATGGCGGCTGTTTGATGTTCTATGGACGGGGCCAGCTGAAGTCGTAAGGATGCATGAGCGGCTCGTTTTTCAAGACCACTGTTATCAGCGTTCCATGCGATAACCTAAACAATAAAGAAAATCTGATAATGTGTACGTTTAAATAAAAAAATATTAAGGAGCAACGTGACTGAAGAAAGACAAGACGTAAAGCATTACCGGTATGCCAAGATATCCGGCAAGTTGTAGAAAATATTGTGCAGAGGCAGTAGATCGCCCGTATTGTTCATGATTCATAAGATAAAGGATAGCAGACACGTTGACTGCTAAAAATTCTTTACATAGCGAGTCCAAGATAGCTGAAAGGTATTATATATATTATATATTATACATCACTATTAACACAGAATTATTAATCCGTTGTTCAGTATATGTGCAAAGAAAAATGTGATAAGCTAACAGTTCTACAACGTGTGCGGTACAGATATTAGATAGATATTACAATTTTAAATTTTTTCAGATGTTTCTGAGATATTTTTCTTGTAGTTAATACAGAGCGATACTTACACATAGGACTAGGCGTAAGGCCTTGCATAGAAAGCGTAATGTTTAGGCGCACATGCGAGAAGAGTTTTTGTAGTTTGCGCGGCAGTTTGGAGAGGGCCGCTTTCTCGGCCCGAGTGTAGTCGCGTGCGCCGAAGGCCTTATGGGGCACGACGAGTGCGGCAGTGATGACGGACGGCGTGCGCGGCGCGGCGGGCGCGGGCGAGGTGCGTGCGCGGCGCAGCCCGTCGCCGCCGAGCCGCACGCCGCCGCCGCGCCCGCCGTCGCGCGCCCCGCCCGCCGCCACGCTGCCCACCTTGATGCCGCCTCCTCGTTCCGCTGTCACCGCAGCCAACGCGCCCAACGCCGCCAGCGCCATCAGCGCACTGTGCGCCTGCATCCCGCCTTTTGATGCTGCAAGTTTTTTTTAACTCATTAGATTGAAAACGAGTTGGCAATCTTTTTAATCTTATGAGACTGCTCTTCTCTTCAACATTTGCACACGTCTCCAAACATAGGGCTACAAGGCTGTTACTGTGAGAAGACAACTCATGCTGCTGCTACGTCTCTAAACAAAAGTAAAAAGTAAAGTAGCAGTTTGTTTGTTGGTGAGAAAATACCTTCAAAATCTATGTTTAGCATAATCAGACACAAAGATCTCTTTAGTCCAAAGGTCTGATTCCGAAAAGGCTGTAAAGCTTGAAGGCCAAAAGGAGGGCCAATAGTCGAAACGTCACAGAAATAGTAGAGCAAAATCTTAAGGGTTCAAATATTTCATGTCACTATTGTTAAGCGCCACCATTAATGCCTTGTACATGGCAACACTAATTACCACTAGCGCCGTCTAGTATCAAGTAGCAGAACTATGAGAGTCAAGTTCCCTCTAGAAATTTCCTATGTATATACTCGAACATTCTAGATATTTCTACAGTAGAAGGTTCTGGAAATTATCTGAGGCCCAATATAAGGCCGGTATAGACCGCGACCCAAGTCAGTGTTGAATTGGCGACACAAGCGAATACTTTGAAGCGATGCAACTGCGAACTAAAGTGATCAGTAGTACAATTGCCTTTTGTTATTAGTGTGGTTTTGAGTTGTAATTAGTGTTCTGTAATTAAAGTGTCAATTTTGGCAATTCACTCGGCAGTTTTTAATTGTGTCCAATCCCAAGCTCGTAACACTATTATTTACGCAAGTATTATGAATGCCAATTTAATTGCGAATTAACCAGTGGTTAAATTATTAATGGAACAATATTATAGAAAATTGAAAATTGCCACGTCACACTGATCGCAATCACATTATAAAAATAAATATTATAAAAAGCGCCAAGTAATATAATTTACGAAGTATTGCTTAGTTTAAGTTAGCCGTACCAAGTAATCGGTCGAAATACTCGGATTAGCTACGAAGCGTAGATTTAGGGGCGGTAACATATTAAAGCCCGATAGCAAGCCGTTATGATGGTTAAAAAGATTAATGCTAATATTAAAATCCAAATTCATAACTCCGTAGAAAAAGGAAAATATAATAATGAAGAAATTTTAAATTGTTAAAATTGTCTAGTACTGAACTATCGCCAAACCTTCAGCCAAACGTGGCAGTTCTGGTCAAAATATCCTCCCTACAACAGAAGAGGTTCATGTCTAGCAATATCTTCAACACCCCGCAAGGTTCTGTTCATACAGAGAAGCCTTAGAATAATAACGCAACGCGACGATGCTTAAAGAGGCCAGTGGTTTCGCCCCGCCCAGCGCATCGCCACATTATAAGTAATAGACACTCCTTTGATGTTGACTACTTGCCGACGTTTTAATAGCCTACATTATTATTATTAATCAGATAAATCGCGCACGCAATTACCTTGAGGATCACCAGCTGATTAGTGACCGCCAATACGGTTTTCGTCGGGGTCGATCAACTGGTGATCTTCTGGTCTACCTGACCCATAGATGGGCGGAGGCAGTAGAGTCCAAGGGGGAGGCGTTGGCCGTTAGTCTGGACATTGCGAATGCCTTCGATCGGGTTTGGCACAAAGCGCTTCTTTCGAAGCTCCCTTCCTATGGGCTTCCCGAGAAATTGTGCAATTGGATCATCAGCTTCCTTGCAGATCGGAGCATCAAGGTCGTTGTAGACGGTGCATGTTCTGACTACAAGCCTATTAACGCTGGTGTTCCTCAAGGCTGTGTGCTATCACCAACGCTGTTTCTTCTGCATATCAATGATATGTTACTAACTGGTAACATTCATTGCTATGCGGATGACAGCACTGGTGATGCTCTATACACCGGCCGTTCTAATATTTCTCGGGAAAACGTCTCCGAGTACCGGAACAAACTTGTGTCTGAAGTCGAGTCTTTGCTGGACAAAGTCTCGAACTGGGGGCGACTAAATCTAGTCCAGTTTAATCCTCAGAAGACACAAGTTTGCGCGTTTACCGCTAAAAAGAACCCCTTTTTCGTATCTCCTCAGTTTCAAGGCACTCCCCTGGTTGCCTCAGCCAGTATCGGAATCCTCGGTGTCGACATATCGAGTGACGTGCAGTTTCGTGGTCACTTGGAAGAGAAGGCCAAATTGGCCTCTAAAAAGCTTGGCGTGCTCAGCAGAGCGGGACAGTATTTCATGCCGGCACACCGTCTGCAACTTTACTAGGCGCAGGTTCGGCCTCACATGGAATACTGTTCCCATCTCTGGGCAGGGGCTCCCCAGTGCCAGCTCCTTCCACTTGACCGCATCCAGCGCAGAGCGGCTCGAATCGTCGACGACCGAGTCCTTTCCGATCGGCTCGACTCATTGGCGCTGCGAAGAGATGTTGCATTTCTTTGCATTTTCTTTCGCATCTACCATGGGGAGTGCTCTGAGGAATTGTTCGGATTAATCCCAGCCGCCAAATTTCACGAACGCACATCGCGGCAGAACTCCCGATACCATCCACACCATCTGATGGTTGGCGGTCCACCACTGTGCGATTTAGAAGATGTTTTCTTCCTCGCACGACTTCCTTGTGGAATCGATTACCATCAGCGATTTTTCCGGACCGATACGACTTAGGGACCTTCAAGAAAAGAGCGTACTCCTTTTTAAAAGGCCGGCAACGCATCTGCAATTCCCTCCCTGGTGTTGCAGTTGTTCATGGCCGGCGGTAGTCACTTACCATCAGGTGAGCCGCATGCTCGTTTGCCCCCTCTCCTATAAAAAAAAAAAGAGTACCATTAATCGCCGAGCATATATGCGTTGGATGTAAAGGAGGTGAGACAGGTGTGTAAGGATCATGCCAAAGGGAAGTCCGTAGTCTCTGCCTACCCCTCTGGGCGACAGGCGTGAGTATATACGTTATGTTGACAAGAGTATAATGTGCTATGCCATAATCTATACCTACTCGTAGATGGCTAGTCTCGAGATATCTATATTTTTTGTTAAACTTCCTAGATTTTCGTATCTAATTTAAATTAAAGAACCTATATGTTATGTAATACACACATTTTACCCATAACAATAAATCTTTATATAAAAATAAATGTAACTTCCATCTCACCTTTATTATCATCATTACAGCCTATCAAAGTCCACGTCCTAACATTACCATAATTGCCACGCGTGGCAGGTGAATTGGCAGTTGCAGTTTCTTGTTATTTTTTTATTGTTAATTGTTATCTCGAAGCCCATCTCCTGTTTCATTATCCCTTTGTCGCCTCTTACGGCCGTGACACCTACGGAATGGTATGGTAGTAGTGTTTTACGCATGAACTAAACTTATATCACGTTGAAGTACCTATTACTTTTTTGATTATCATCAAGTATAGTTGCACTGATGATGGAAAAGACAACACTGATATCTATTTAACATTTTTAATATGTGGAGGCTTTAATGTCAATCTCCTAGAAACTTTTTCCATTAGTATTACTTTTTCATTTACTCGTAGTACTGAATTAAGCTCATTGTTTAAATCATATAATCTTGTTAATTTATTCTTAGAATCAATATATATTAATGCGCTTAGTGCCACTTATATACATTTTTACAGATGTTAAGCCCTTGCATAAACTCATCATCATCGTTATTACAGCTTTTCCAAGTCCACTGCTGAACATAGGTCTACCCCAAGAAATGCCACAAAGCACTGGCCAGATCCATCTGCATCCATCGACTTCCTGCATGTATTACAAGGTCGTCACTCTACATGTCACCTAGCGGTATGAGGCTGCCACACGAGAAACTTTCTTACCCAGCGATTGCAGTCCATCGAGCTGGCCGACTCATTATTATACATGGCCGGCCCATTGCTACTTCAGCTTACTAATCCGTTGGGCTATGTTGGTGCATAAACTAATCATTTAAAAATTTAAGTTCGAACCACTGTGGACAGTTAGGCTCAGCTCACACTGGCGCAGAGTCAAAGTGACGCGACGCGTCATGTTTTGCACGGCGACGCGCGCCTTCGCGCAGCGACGCTGTCAGGCATTTTTCCTACAATTTTTATCACTGTAGGTTTTCGCCTTGACGTAAAACAGACATTCATATTTCTGTACTAAATAAATTAATTTTTCATCTTCGTCCATTGTCGTTGCACGCGCCCGAGAACACGCGGCGACTCGCGAATCCACTCGACTCCAGCCGAGCGTCGAAGCGCGAATGCGCGCGTCAATGCACGTCGACATGCGCTTCGATATTTACATAGCAGAAATTTGTACTTAAATAATAGAACAATAGAAATGAATATGATGTAGGCGGAAAAATATGACGCGTCGTGTCGCTTCGACTTTGCGCCAGTGTGAGTTGAGCCTTAGTCTGATTGTCAACATACGCAAAATAAAACAGACAAATTGTGTTTTTTTTAAATTTGTATTTGTTCCAATAAATGAACATAGCTTGGAGAGGTTTAGAAGTAATATAGTAAAAAGACTTACATCACTATCATATAAAAAATATTGATTATTTGTATGGTGCATTTTTTTATTTGTAAGTTGTGAATTTAATAGAATATTTATTTTTACAACTTTCCTTTTATAAACAGTCGCAAATCATTTAATGAATGTGCGACAGTAGACGAATATTGTATGAGCTTTATAATGAAAGATAATAAACCTAATCGAATAGTTCGTAAAAAATATTCTACAATATTTAAAATAAGTGTGGTCCATATTTAACGGGCTTTATATTTAAGCAATAAAATTAAAACTGCTTCCAATAAAAGTAAAATGACGTGGAGTATAATTAATAGTGAAACGGGTAAGGTCAAACTTCGCAACTCGGATTTTCAATTTAACATTGACAATAATTTGACTCAATCTCATCAAGAGATTGGAGAATATTTCACTGATTTTCATTTTTTACCAAAAAAGTGTGTGTGTGTGTGTGTGTGTGTGTGTGTCTGTTATATTTCTTTAGCGTAACCTAAAATGTAGTTATCAGTTCCCACGAAAACTGGAAGACAGTTACCCAAAGAAGTTGTCGCTTGCAGGTGTCAGTGTGCGCGCGTATCGTCACAACTTCATGGTGTCGTTTTTTACTGTCGGAGTGCGCACGCATCGTAAAAAATTCACTCTCCTAATTTTTCCCAAACGCTCCAAAAGAAGTATACCTTCAATATTATTTTCCCTTATTGTCGCCGTGTAGTGGCGGTTAAAAATATCTACTACCCCATATCTTCCCGTGGATGTCGAAAAAGGCGACAATGGAAAACAGTCAGGAGATGGGCAGCAGCATCTTCCTGATAACAGCAATATCACATTAAAAAAAAACTGCGGTTGCCAACCCGCTCGCCAAGCGTTGGAACTATGGCAATATACCCCCCAAATGGATAAAGTTACTAAGAGTTGGCCCCCAGTCCCCGGCGGCCCCGCTATTCCTGGTTACGGTGGCGACCATGGTAACGATGGGGTAGGGGGTGCTAAGAATCTCTGGTGGAGGTTCGGTTGCCACCTACGACGACTCGACCTGGCAACTTATAACACATGCACCCTGAGGATTAACGAGAAGATCCTGGAGCTGGAAGAAGAAATAGACAAGTTGCACTGGAATATTATAGGACTATCCGAGGTCCGAAGAGAGGGGAGGACACGGTAATCCTCGAATCCGGCAACTTGTTCTATCACCAGGAGGGCGGCCATCTGTCCCAAGGAGGTGTCGGATTTATCGTCCACAAGTCTCTCGTTAACAACGTTGTAAATATTGGGAGCGTGTCGACGAGGGTTGCGTACCTTATACTCAGAATCACCAAACGGTATTCGCTATTCGCTGATGGTCACACACGTTTACGCGCCAACCTCGGCACACCTCGATGAGGAGGTGGAGGAAATGTATGAGGATATCTCTAGAGCCATGCATTCCTCCAAAACCCACTATACGGTGTTAATGGGAGACTTCAACGCAAAACTAGGCACAAGAGAGAACGGTGAGCTGAAAGTAGGGAAATTCGGAATAGGGCAACGGAACCCGAGTGGCCAGCAGCTGGCCGACTTCATGAAGAAAGAGGGACTCTTTATGATGAACTCTTTCTTCCAGAAGCGGCCCCACAGAAAGTGGACCTGGTCGAGCCCCGACGGTTCGACAAAAAATGAGATTGACTTCATTATGACGACCAGACGACAACTGTTCAGTGATGTCTCAGTGATCGCGAGGGTGAAAACCGGCAGCGATCACCGAATGGTGAGAGGCACACTGAACCTAAACGTTAAGTTGGAGAGGTCACGTCTGATAAAGTCAACGCTCCGTCCCCCTCGTGCTCTAATCCAAAGTCCCGAAACCTTTCAGCTGGAACTACGAAACCGTTTTCAGTGCCTAGAAGATTGCAATGCAGTGGACGATATGAATGACAAGCTCGTAGAAACTGTCCATGCAGTCGGAGCTAAGTTTAGCAAGACCCGCCGCAGAAGAACACAAAAACTGATGACAAACAGATCTCCAAATGCATGCGGCGGGACTTACGCAACTTCAATACAGCTTGTATTGAAGAAGCGATCGAGCGGAACCAAGGCTCCTCTCTGGCTTTGCCAGAGAACTGTCTGCCAGAAAGAGCCAACTGTCAAAGTTGAAGACCGAGTGTGGTAGCATAGTTTCCGGAACACATGAGATTTTGAGTGAGATTGAGAGGTTCTATGGGCAGCTGTACACGTCATCGTTGGAACCATACGCAAGTGTGAGTAACGATCCAAGAGCGAGTCTTATCCGACACTATTCCGAAGATATCCCGGATGTCAGTCTGAGCGAGATTAGAATGACTCTCCAGCACCTTAAAAACGGCAGGGCCCCAGGTGAGGATATAATTACAACGGAGCTTTTGAAAGTGGGTGGAAAACCGGTCCTTGAAGTGCTTCAGAAGCTCTTTAATTCCGTCCTCCATGGTGGCACTACTCCGGAGGCGTGGAGCAGAAGTGCGGTGATCTTGTTCTTCAAGAAAGGCGACAACGCTCTCTTGAAGAACTACAGACCGATTTCCCTTCTGAGCCGCGTCTACGTGCTGTTTTCGAGAGTCATTACAAATCGTCTCGCACGCAGACTTGACGACTTCCAGCCTCCCGAACAAGCCGGTTTCCAAAAAAGCGTTAGTACTATGGTACTCTATATCTATATAGGTCTTTGGACCACATACACACCCTTCGGCAAATTGTACAGAAGATAGAGGAGTATAATCTGCCACTTTGCCTTACGTATGTGGACTATGAGAAAGCCTTTGATTCCGTCGAAATTTGGGCGGTGCTGCAGTCCCTTCAGCGGTACCAATGTCGGTATATCGAAGTGCTTAAGTGTTTGTACAGTAGGGCTACGATGGCTATCCGAGTACAGAATCACAGTACGAAACCTATCCAACTGCAGAGAAGTGTAAGACAAGGTGATGTTATATCTCCGAAACTCTTCACCGCTGCATTGGAAGACGTTTTCAAGCTACTGGACTGGAAAGGATGCGGTATTAACATCAATGGCGAGTACATCACTCACCTTCGATTTGCCGACGATATAGTCCTTATGGCAGAATCGCTAGAGGACCTAAGCACTATGCTCAACGATCTCAATAGTATCTCCCAAGGGATAGGTCTTAAGATGTACATGGACAAAACAAAAATCATGTTTAACGTCCATGTCACACCTATGCCGGTAATTATTGGGAGCACTAAGCTCGAAGTTGTTGACGAGTATGTTTACCTGGGTCAAATAGTCCGACTAGGTAAGTCCAACTTAGACCGAGAGGTCAATCGACGGATTCAATTCGGCTGGGCAGCATTCGGGAAACTACGACACATCTTCTCGTTAGACATACCTCAAAACCTGAAAACGAAATTGTACAACCAGTGCGTGTTGCCAGTCATGACTTACGGATCTCAGACGTGGTCCATCACTACTGTATATCCGCAGTAGAACGAGAGTAACCGACATAGCCCAACGGATTATTAAACTGAAGTGGCAGTGGGCCGGCCATATAGTTCGAAGAACTGACACGCAATGGGGAATGAAGGTTCTCGAGTGGCAGCCTCGTATCGGTAGGCGAAGTGTAGGGCGACCCCGCAGATGGAGTAACGACCTGCTAAGACATGCAGGAAGTCGATGGGTGCAGGTGGCTCAGGACCGTGCTTTATGGCATTCCTTGGGGGAGGCCTATGTTCAGCAGTGGACTTATGAAAGGCTGTAATGATGATGATGAATCGCGAACCGCCCCCAGGGCAGAATGCAGTCGGGGCTAGCGCGTTCTATACGATAGAATGTTAAAGATTTTTAACGCTGTTTACGTAAATAGTTTTTTGTAAATACTTGTTGAAATACTCATCGAAATAGTTTTTGTTTAGTGCTTAGTATATTAATTGTAGGATAAAATAGTTGAAAAAGTTTTAATGTAACTTAAGAATAATATATATATTGCTTTTAAGCGCCACCTACTGTAAGTTAACTGCACTATGCCTATAACCTTCGCGCAAGTGTAAGCAATAAGTTGACAAAGTCTTACCGCAATCTGATTAACGGTATGGCAGTGTATAAAATGCGAACAAACAAAAAAAAATGTATATATTAGATATAAAAAAAATAATTATATTCTATTCTATTCTGCTAGTCAAACTAGCTTAGAGATTTCTCTTGTTCTCAAGTACGCATTAATTTAAGCTTAATAATTTTACTATGACCTAAAAGATACCTGAACAATAATTTTCGTAATTAGGTATATCTTCTGTACTTGTGTTTTTCACAGAACAAAACGGATAGATCGATTTTGATGAAATTTTTTATGTGTGTTTGAATGGACCTCTCGATGGTTTAGATTCACAATTGGGCCTAGTAGGTGGCGCTGTTGTCGAGATCCAGAAATCACCCGTGCGAAGCCGGGGCGGATAGCTAGTTTAATATAAAAATTACTATTTATTTTTGTTTAAATAGATTAAGAATTACGTACATATTCGAAAGTTGATTAAAAAACGATTTTTTTATTCAATATTATATATAACCATATAAAGACATGCTAGGTGGAAAGTCTTCTTTTTTACCTAAGACCCGTCTGTGTATACCACCGCTTTTGTTTATTTCGGTCGCATGCATCTGCTACTGTGTATGTGGTGCGGTCTGCAGTTAGAGTTGGTATAATTACGGTCTGTGACACACTGACACATTCTTAGTCCTTAGAGGTGACAACGTACTTGTAGCGTTCTTTTTTTGAATTTGGTCGTATAAGTTAATGATAGCTACTTACCATCAGCTATACTGTTCGTTCATTTGTTACTTTAATAGTATAGAAAAAAAAATCAGTATATAAGGTAATAAAAGCACAGTTATTTATTCATATATCATATTTTCTTATGACGCAGCTCTAAATATTATGTTTACTTTGTTTAGGTATTTTACGCACATTTGCCGTTAAAGCTCATTGTAAAACGAATGTGCAGCTGTGACTATAGGCCTCCCCCATAAATTGCCTCATAGAAGGGACATATTTGCCACGCTTGGCAGGCGGGTTGGCAACCGCAGTATTTTTAGTTTTAGTTGTCTTAACAAAGACGCTGCTGCCCATCTTTTAGTTTGTTTCCATCTGTCCTCGCTTATTACGACACCCACAGGACGGTATGCGGTACTGGATATTCTTACAACGCCACTACACTGTCACACAGATTTACGTACCTACATTTTAATACAAATAAAATAGACATCCATAATCCATGCGCATAGTCTTCAATAAGATAGTATACCACTATCACTATCACTACCACTAGTCCATCACAATTCTACTGTTGAACATAGGCCTCCTCATAGATTGCCGCAAAGTACCTACGGTCCTGAGTCACCTGCCGCCGATTATCTACCTGCGTGCTTAATAAGATCGTCACTCCATTTAATGGGGAGTCAAAAAATATTACTGTGTAAGAATATCCACTATCCCATATCATTTCGTGGGTGCGTTAAGACGACTCAGTTCGAAGATCAACCAGGACATGGGCAGCATGCTGATAACAGCTGAATGAAATTAAAAAAAATATAATGAGATCGTCACTCCATTTAATGGGGAGTCAAAAAATATTACTGTGTAAGAATATCCACTATCCCATATCATTTCGTGGGTGCGTTAAGACGACTCAGTTGGAAGATCAACCAGGACATGGGCAGCATGCTGATAACAGCTGAATGACATTAAAAAAAATTATGGTTGCCAACCTGCTTCCTAAGCTTATTCGGTGACTATGAATATAGATAGAACTATAGATCCCCTCTATGAGAATATCAAATAAAAGTATGGGTATGGTATAGTGGTCTCGAAATTAACAACTGCAATTTATAGTCTATAATGAAATTGAATAAAGATGCGCTTATATTAATTCGTTAAAATTGGAGAAAATATGTATTAAAAATGATTTCATTAAATAAAATAACGCAATTTAGAACTTCAACTAAGCAGATTAGATAAGATTTTGACACAACTCCGTAAACTACAAACTATAATAACTAGGTATATACATTTTGGTATAATAAATATTCTAAATAAAAAAATTATAAAAATATTCAGGAGTGAAGTAGGTACCTTAGGTAAGGCATAAGAAAGTAAACAACATAATATTATGTATGTTTTTATAACCTGATTAATTAAATAAACATAAGTGGTAGATACCTATAAGCGCGATGAGCGACGGTGGTAGCAGTGGCCGCGGCGGCGGCGGAGCAGCGTTTTACTAGTTATCCACATATATTTCACAAGCGGCGAGCCGACATGGGGTCGTTCTAGGACGGACAGTAGCGCGGCCGCCTGCAGCGCAAGTTAGTACCACGCGTGTTTACGTAAGCGCCACGCCCCGAGCCACGCTCTGGCGGTAAGGGGCGCGGCGCAAAGCGCGGAGCACCTCCAGTCGCCGAGCGTCGACTGACGCACCCTCATCCCTTACGTTACGCGCCCTCCAGAACCGCGCATGCGCCAGGCCTTTTTCAAATCAACGCCTCCTGTTACGTAACGAGACTAAACGTTGACAAAACCCTGTAATGCTCGGCACCGTTGAGACAGTCGAAGCACCTAGCCCCTTTCTGAATTTAAACAACATTAACCAGGATCATAGTTCTCCTTTGGTGGTCAGAAAATTTATCTTGAAGCAAATTAATAGTCCTTAAAACAACATGTCTGTCTTAGGGTAAAAATATTAAAATAACCTGGAAAGTAAACAACAAAGAAAGTAACCTGGAAACCTAACTTTTAAAAACTATACGAAGTCTTAAGTGAGTGAACAATAACGAAAGTTGGAATTCAAATACTCGTACATATTGTTCACTTTATTAAATTTTACTACTGATTCTGTTGTTCCGAATGAAATTCATAAAATATTTAGGCACTTCTTTTAAAGTCTGAATCAAATGCTTTCTCAAAGTCAACTTATTGTATTTTAGTACCTCTGAGTCTCCTGTATAGTTACTATAATATACTTAAAGTCTAGAGTTTGTATTTCTGTCGACCTGAGCTTATTCGTTATTTTTGTCGTCGCCCTACTTTCGCAATTAGCCAAAAAATAGATAAGTTCTTGATAACTATTACTATTTACTATCCGTTACACTTTAATAAAACTCTAAGAAGACAATTTCTGTTCATTCAATATTTTTTTGAAATTTTAATTCTATACTGTTATACAAATACCAAAAACGACAATTTTTCGAAACGTTGTCTGTCTTTCTA
Source organism: Parnassius glacialis (assembly GCA_033319125.1). Classification (NCBI taxonomy): domain Eukaryota; kingdom Metazoa; phylum Arthropoda; class Insecta; order Lepidoptera; family Papilionidae; genus Parnassius; species Parnassius glacialis. The sequence goes on from JAVANC010000018.1 coordinate 25,623,132, forward strand.
TCATGTTAAAGAATCTGTTTTAAGGAATGCGCATAAACAGCAGGGCTAGTATGGGCAGAAGACAATTTTATCCCCAGGGAAAGGAGAAAATGTTTATCCCCTCGGTTAGTTTTATCCACCCTTCGAGCATTGGTACACCGGTGGATATAATATCCACAGTAGCTAAAATAGGAGGTGACTTAGATAAAATTTTTGTATGAATATAAACTTAAGTTTATATTCATACAAAACCCACGTCCAATGAACTACCCTGTCCCTTTCAAATGTAAAGCCAAATCAAAGATAATTTTTTTATCTTTCATTTGGCTCCATGTTACGGGCGGGGGATATATGTCTACTCATTATGTCAAACGGGGATATACTTCTCCCCGTTGCCAGGCTTTGGCATAATTTAATAATTTTATCTCTTGTCAGTGGATATAATCGGGGGATAAATTTTTTGGCCCCAGTCCATGCCAGCCATGCAGGACCGTATTAAACCATGCAGGAACCCACCCTATAGCACGTAAAGTTTAGGGGCCTTTAGAAAAAAACATCTAAATGTACTTATATGACTTATGGTTACAAAAGCTTTTACAAGAATAAAATATGCAAGTAACTATTTTTTTAACCTTTCTAACCCATGCTTGGTAATAGCCCACTTGATGGTAAGTAGTAAGTATTGATACAGTCGAAGATGCAAAAACGAACAAAGATGCAAAAAGGACAACTATCCAATTTTTTTTTTAGTTTGAAGTATTTCAATAACAAATAAAATAAAATAACAGCAGACAACTGATAAGGTTAATGGAAACGATCGGGTGCGTCTAATTTTACATTTTGTACATATTCCCCTTATAACAATTATTTATATAATTTTATATAGCTTTTAACCGCGTGGGGGTCGGCAAATTACATTATTTCAAAAAATTATAGACCATTGTTCATTGTTAACCAAAGACATTTAAGTAGTGGTAGTAGACTAAATTGTCACCTCTTACTTATGTCCTAGGATATATTTAGATTAGATTTCGGATTTGTGTCATTTAGTCTTAGTGACACCGTCAAAAGCTCAAAACGCATTCGTTACCTAAGTTTAAAAAAAATATTATAGTAAATATGCCCGATTGTGCATTAAGGTATATTAAAACCCGATATGGAGCAAAAACAGAATATGATTTCGGTTTATTATCGCAAGAATAATGTATATTTACCCAATAACTTTTAAAATTTTATTATTTCTGGTAGATTGTTCTAGAACATTTACCATTATTGTAAGCGCCCTCTGTTATCCAGTAACGTCGTGATTTATTTACCAAAGAGTTAGTGGTTGACAACGATTATCAGTTATAGTCATCGATAAAAAATATTATACCGAACGTCGATTTAATCATCTACAATATTTATGGAGGTGAAACAGTAAACGATACTGTACTGGTACCAATAAAGAAATCGGCTGGGCCTGTGCCGAAGCACACGGTCGTTAGTATTAACATGAAACATCTATGTCAGCCAGTACAACCAGTATAACCAGTCAACAAGATAGCCTTTTTTTTAAATTAGTATAATTCTACAACACCAGGAGAATTGCAGATGTGTTGCCAGTCTTTTAAAAAGGAGTAAGCTCGTTTCTTAAATGTCCCTAAGTCGTATCTGTCCGAAAAAATTGCCGTTGGTAAACGATTCCTAAGAAAACTCCTAAGTCACACGGTAGTGGACCGCCAAGCATCCAAATGATGTGGATGGTGACGTAAGTTTTGTCACGATGTGTGTTGGTGAAATTTGGTGGCTGGAATTAATCCGAACAATTCTTCAGAGCAATCCCCTTGTTAAATACGATAAAAAATCAAGCCAATCAAAGAGAACTCGGTCGTCGACAATTCGAGCCGCTCTGCTCTGCAATCAAGTGGAAGGAGTTCGCACTAGAGAGTACCGGCCCAGAGATGAGAAAGTATTCCATGTGAGGCCCAACCTGCACTTGTAAAGTTGCAAACGGTTGTTTTTTAGATCATGGTAGTATCCCGCTCTACTGAGTACGCCAAGCTTTTTAGAAAGCCAGTTTAGCTTTCTCTTCCAAGTGACCATGCTACTGCATGTCATTCGATATGTTGACGCCGAAGATTCCGCTATTGGCTACGGCAATAAGGGAAGTGCTCTGAAATTGAGAAGATACGACAAAGGTGTTCTTTTTAACGGCAATTGCGCAAACTTGATAATTTGTATAATAATTTATGTTGTAACCACCTTTAAGTTCAATGCTTTCCTAAAATATGTTAGATTTAAAGTGTATTTTTGTAAAAGAAATGAATTAGAAAACCATGGAGGCGCTCTCTTATTGGATTTGACGTTTCGCGATGTGCCTTCGTCGCCAACCGACCAATCATATGCTATTATTAGAGCGTCTAATGGACCTAGTGACGTCATCCAAGATGCTACCAATGTGACTGCTGTTTGAATTGATTCTTTGTTATTGGAAATTAAATATTATATTTCATGACATTATCATATCATTTCATTCATGGCGTTATTCATAGCTTTAAACGTTTAAATGAATTTTTTTGGTGTAATGGGAGTCATAGCAAATTTATTTATATAATAAAAAAGCATGCATATTCCCTATTATTATATCGTAAAAAATTATAAACTTAGTAACCTTCAACAACATTATCGATACTTTGATGTCGAAACGGTAGCATTCCTAAAACGGGTTTTTTACCCTACATTTAGTAGCGTCACCTACTGGGGAATAGGTGAAATGTTTTCCTAATAAATATTCTACATAGTTTTGCTATGTTTATCTAGAGGGCGTCACACACGCGCCAGCTCAAAGTTTTTGTATGAAAACGTCCTTCCTTTGTCCGCGCTATAGTATACCTATATATTTAAATCTCTTTGTTGTTAAGGCTTTAACTAGCCTGAATGACCTTGACGAAACGGCTATCGCAGAGATTTTAGCCCACGTCAACACCGTCTAGCAACTACGTTCTGTATTACTTATAAAAGTGCAAAGATTAATAGACTGCAGAGATGACAATTATAAAAGTGACGTACTGCCTGTTATGCTTGCGCATCACTGAGAATTATGTCGTGGTTATGCATCTTCAATTACATTGTGCTGTAGCTTTGTCCGTTAGGCGTCACGAGCTATCAAGTGTTCAAGTATCAAGTACGTAAGAGTTTTTTATTATATATGTTAAATCGTATTTATTTGTATCGTATTAGTAGATCTGGGTCAAAGCATTCGCTGTAAATTATTCCCAGGTTTGATCCCCGACAACAGGAATGCAATTTGTAATTGCAATTTTCGTCAACACGCATTGGGGCAGTTCGGCGGGCATTTCCTTGCCCTAAAACCCTCTCAGAAATAAAAAAAGAGTTCTGTGCCCAGTAGAGGAACTTGTATAGCCTTTTACTTTACTTTGTAGCAATATTTATATTCGTTTCAGATACAGAAGATTCAGGTACCTTATGCTGACAAAAATATCATGTGGAGGCGACGAAAACGTAGAACATCTTTGTACCTAGATAAAACGTTCGAAAGATTGTCAGTCATATCATACGCCACATTTTCTATAGAGCGTAGAACATTGCAGATAGGGCAAAATAAAAATAATCCAAAATATTATGGGAACTATTTATTAATAATATATACATTTATAGGTATTTATAATAAAAATAATGAACAAGCTGCAAGGTTCATCTAATAATGTTTCTTGTAAACACAATTGTAAAATTCCTGTTTTAATTTTTACCAATGGTTAATTGATGAAACGTAGTCAAGATCACTTCATATAAAATATATTTAATTAAAATTGACACATGACCTGTTTGGCTTTCTACTTACAACTCGGCGGAAATTTGAAAAGAAGATTTTGTCTTTTCACACAAGTATTGTTTACAACTGGCGTGGTTTCGAAAAGCGAGATTAAGTGTCAGCGGTATATAATCAATTAAATACTGAACTTTTTTGAAATTTATTTTTTTGTTTATTTTTGTTAAATCTTCTTAAAAACTGACGCCATCTGACTATTTCATTATTTGTTTTTTTTTTGTAAGGCATAAGGATAAGTTAGACTAAGTTAGATTAACTTGGATAAGTTTGTAATTATTTTAATTTTATTACAAAATTTCCGCATCAACTCTTAGTTTCGGCGTGACTGTAGGATGTTATACTGAGTCACCGTCAGTTACTAAGCGGCCATAAATCATTATATGTATGTATAGACAAACATATATTAATTTTTTGATTTTAATATTTTTTTTTTAATTTTGATTGATTTTTTTTTACCTGGTAAAATTATTTTTTTCCATACCAATTGATGGGCCTGAGTATAATGCCAGTTATGCTCTTTGGCTGAAGTTATTTTTTATTTTATGCTCAATTGCAGACAAAACAATATTGATTGCGCATTTCTAAAACAAAATTTTACCTCTTCTCCTTCTAATAATAGCTCCTGCACCTAACACGGCGGAATAGTTATTATTATCTATAAGACCATTTTCAGAAACATTTTTGTTAACAGTTATGAGTGTAACATTTTACCAGCTGCTTTGTTTATAGGGCCTTGAGCAACACTTTGCCGGTTTCTGTACAGAAAATGATGCTGGCTTTGCAAATATGGATGGCCGCTACCATTGAATATAATACCCGCTATGTTACACTTATTTACATAGAAACTTTAATTATCATTTGCATAAAATTCTAAATAGCACTTTTTACACAAGAAAGTAAACTTTTAGATCAGATCTTGTTTTTCACTAATTAAGTAAAAAGTAAAACAAACCAATAAGTCCGTGATTTAAAATTTCTTGCAACTTTTTATAGAAAAGCATGACCTTATCATAATATAATATTTAATCATTTGGCCATGTGATAAAACTTTTAAGTGTGCCAATCAAACATTAATGATGATATTCGGGTCATTATACTGGAAATAGTCTTTTAAATATTTTGTAGTACAATTGATAATCTTCAGTATGATAGACCGTGTATATGACTTTTATAAGTCTATGTTATTTTTGATGAAAATTATTATTGCAGATAAAAGCCCTTTCACATTTATTGTATTCTCGAATTAAATTAATCAAAATGAAAATAAGAATTTTGGCTCTTTATAACTGATCTTTAAATGTAAAACACTGACTTGAATTTATATAATTATCGGCATTTTTTTTAATTCATTGAACTTTTTTAAGATTGTGTTGAAACTCTACTGGTAAGAAAAAACAAATATATATATATATATATATTATAGTTCTTAATGAAAATAAAGTATGCGCGTTACATCGCATCCCATCAAGAATTTCTAATGTAATTCTTGGTGTAAAGCTAAGACGTGATAATAACTGTAAACAATAGAATAACAAAACAATGAAAATATTTGTAAATACTTGTTTTATAACCTAATAAATATTATTTGACCGTAATAAAATGAAACAAGGTAGTCTTCGGCATGAAAGTAAAAATAAATATTTTCGATTATTTTTGCAATATCTAACAGCCGGATCAGCGCGTGATTCTGATCCATCTAAAGATGCTAAATTTAAGCAAGCACTGTCAAATTCAATAGGAGTGACAGAAAAACGGTTCTTGATATAGAAGCGTAAATAAATTATTTAACCTATAAAGTAAAATCATTTTATTAAAAATCAAAATAGCCCAATAGCTTTATTAACATGAGATATATAATTGTACGAGTGCTTACAATACTTAACATTATTTTACTGAAATCTCAGAAAGTTTTTTCTTTTAATAGAATAAGGGTGACAAACTAGCACACAGTCCACCTGATGGTAAGTGGTTGCTACGGCCCATAGACATCTACATCTATTCTCGATTACGTATCAAAATGTAGATGCGTTGTCACCCGTGAGGACTAAGATGTAATGCCTCGTTTCCAGTAAAAAGGTTCTCCGGTTCTCTACACTCACCATACCAAACACAGCAGGGTTAAACTGCTATTTTAACTGGTATTCCGTGAGAGCGTGGCCCTTCCCCGATCGAGCCGACCCATTCGTGCTACAACTATACCTACTACTAATATAGCTGCAGCATGGCTCAACCACGTAAGAAACAATTGGCGTTGAAAAATTAAGTATTTTCAGAAGCAACTTTGCAATTATTTTCTATTGAGTGAATTTTTCTGGAATCGTGTTTTGCAAACCGCCACCTGAAATACGTACAATGTTTTGTCGATAACGATGTGAAATTACAAAACGATCCCCATGCATATCAATGTGGCTCTATTCAGCCTCTTAATATGAACATACCTCGGGATTCAGAAATTTTAAAAGTTTTCATGCGTAGATAATGGAAGATATAATATTATATTATTACTGTCCCGTGTGCGGCAACATTTATACTTATATACATATTCTCATTATATTTTTATGCTTGGTTAGAAAAATTATATCTAAATGCAAACTTTCACAGGGTAAATTTTTTTTTACTATTTTTACCCAGCAAGTAGTAAAGCAACTACAATTCCATCTGTAAGTGGTTGCCTAAGATGGTGAATTGCACTGACTTAACGAAAACCTATTCACTCTTGCCTGTGTGTGTGCGTGCGTGTGTGTGTGCGTGAGCGTGTGCGTGTGCGTGTGCATGTGCGTGTGCGCGTGCATGTGCGTGTGCGTGTGCGTGAGCGTGTGCGTGTGCGTGTGCGTGTGCGTGTGCGTGTGCGTGTGCGTGTGCGTGTGCGTGTGCGTGTGCGTGTGTGTGTGCGTGTGCGTGTGCGTGTGCGTGTGCGTGCGTGTGCGTTTGCGTGTGCGTGTGCGTGTGCGTATGCGTGTGCGCGTGCGTGTGTGTAGAAAAGCGTATGAGAATACGTGAAGAGGAACAAAGGTTGAGTACTACTTCGCTTACCTGTACGAGGTTGTTACTCGAGAACCTTTCTTCCTATTTTTTATCTGTTTTCCAAGTTATATAGCCAGCCCATTGCCATTTCACTGTAATATTCCGTTGGGCTATGTCAGTTACTCTGGTTCTACTGCGAATAATTATCTTCATTTCTAACTTTATCACGTAGAGAAACCCCTCTCCAATTTAAAATTTTTACATTTTTAGATGATAGTTTGTCTAACATAAAAAAAAACAAAACCCAAGAATGTCTTTATATAGTTATTTATACTTAGGGAAGCACCATTTTTTTATTTATTTAAATTGTTTGATTTAATTTGATAACAGTGTACCTGTTGTAAGTATGTATGTATCAAATGTAAGTATCTGTATCTATATTTCCCTCCCCAATAATATTTTATAAAGTCATACTCATAAAAACAGCGTTTTATTGTAATACATAATTATAAAATTCGGTATCAACTAATGAGGGCATCCACGATTTTTCTGCCACCAGGGCGGCGCCACTTTACAGTGAGGTAAAATATTTGACAGATTTCATAGCTGGGATGATAATTTCTTAGGAAAATGTAATGTTTGAAGTTTGTTTCTGTATTATTAGTTATATTTTATATTAATTACATTAGAAATGAATAAACCAAACTCTATAAATATAACTAAAAACCATTTTTTTTAAAAAGAGCTATAAAGTGCATAAAATTAAAAATTAAACCACTGACGCATTGTGTTGTGTATTAATATAATATTCTAGATAATGATAAACTATTCATTTAAAACTAATTTCTTAATTAACTGACACTGTGTAACAAAAAACTTTACCTCAGTCGCTACTAGCGACATCTGGTGAGTGGAAGATTATTAGCCCTCATTAATAAATTAATAATTCTCCTCATCTTCATCCTCATTAATAATTGAACGAAGTCGCCCCAACACCGACGCGCGGTCCACCCTCGACGATGTCCGAAAACGGACTGACGGACTGTGACAGGCTGACAGGGCGACGGAGCATGCGCGCTCGCGTAAATATATTCAATTTCAGGGAAAAATTATATATTCTCTTATAAAACGGGGAATAAAAATAAAACTCTCAATTAAAAGTATTAATATTTTTAAGACCTTTTTTTTTACTATAAGAACTATTTAAAAAGCTTGTGCCGTTTTGGAGCAATTTTGCAAAATATGACAAAGATAGGTACTCTTTGGGGATTTTTTTTCTAATAAGGGGTTGATAAAAATACAATTTTGTTCAATTAAAAACATTTACCAAATCCTCTTCTGTTACTCTGTATTTTTTCTTTTTGGATTAAATGAACAGATATTGAGATTTTTTTACTTAAATATCCAAGATTTAGGCATTTCAACCACTGTTAAGGCCTTAACCTTTTAGTGAATAATCTGATTCGCCGACTACCATCACATGTAATATTTATTTATTTTATCAACTGTCAAAAGCTACGTATATTTGAGTTTGTTATTCAGAGGCCAATTCTGGCTTACAAATTTCAACAAAAAGATCAATACATATATAAGACAATTATTATAATAACTATATTTTGATTTCAGACATAATACTCATTTATAAAACATTTCTGCTGCGTCGTTGTCAGCTGTCAAAGCATAACGACTATCTATGATAACGACTACATATAGCCCATCAAGGAGGTTATAATATAACGGCCTATTCTCAAAAACGGACTTAAAATTTAAAAAAAAAAAAATTCTAATATGATTCGAAGTAGTTTCAAATGAAATGTATCTTATCTTACATTATAAAGCACATAAAAGCCTAGCTATTTTCACAGTAGTTTTCACAAAAAACATGTAAAATGAAAACACCTCTCCATGGAAATGACACCGTTCCACGGTAGTGACATATTTCATAATTTTAATAAATTATGAATGATTTATGGACGATTAAAAGTATATTTTTAATTATTATCTAATAACGAATCAGTTTGCCGTGTAGTGGCGGTCAAGAATATCCATTACCCCATATTTTACCGTGAGTGTCGTAAAAGGCGACAAAGGGAAACAGGCAAGAGATGGGCATCAGCATCTTCCTGAGCCAAAATTACAATAAAAAAACTGCGGTTGCCAACCCGCTCGCCAAGCGTGGCAACTATGGCAAATACAGCCCAATGATTAGAGCAACAAACAGACGGCCCCCAGTCCCCGGCAGCCCCGCTATTCCTGACTACGGTGGCGACCATGGTAACGGCGGAGCTGGGGGTGCTAAGAAGCTCCGGTGGAGGTTCGGTTGCCACCTACAACGACTCAACCTGGCAACGTACAACGCACGCACCCTGAGGACTGACGAGAAGATCGTGGAGCTGGAAGAAGAGATAGACAAGTTACGCTGGCATATTATAGGATTATCCGAAGTCCAAAGAGAGGGGGAGGACACGGTAATCATCGAATCCGGTAACTTGCTCTATCACCGGAAGGGCGACCATCTGTCCCAAGGAGGTGTCGGATTTATCGTCCACAAGTCTCTCGTTAACAACGTTGTAAAGATCGTGAGTGTGTCGACGAGGGTTGCGTACCTTATACTCAGAATCACCAAACGGTATTCGCTGAAGGTCATACAGGTTTACGCACCAACCTCGGCACACCCCGATGAGGAGGTGGAGGAAATGTATGAGGATATCTCTAGAGCCATGCATTCCTCCAAAACCCAATATACGGTGTTAATGGGAGACTTCAACGCAAAACTAGGCACAATAGAGAACGGTGAGCTAACAGTAGGGAAATTTGGAATAGGGCAACGGAACCCAAGGGGCCAGCAGCTGGCCTACTTCATGGAGAAAGAGGGACTCTTTATGATGAACTCTTTCTTCCAGAAGCGGCCCCACAGGAAGTGGACCTGGTCGAGCCCCGACGGTTCGACAAAAAATGAGATTGACTTCATTATGACGACCAGACGACAACTGTTCAGTGATGTCTCCGTGATCGAGGGTGAAAACTGGTAGCGATCACCGAATGGTTAGAGGCACACTGAACCTAAACGTTAAGTTGGAGAGGTCTCGTCTTATGAAGTCAACGCTCCGTCCCCCTCGTGCTCTGTTCCAAAGTTCCGAAACATTTCAGCTCGAGTTACAAAAGCGTTTTCAGTGCCTAGAAGACTGCAGTGAAGTGGACGATATGAATGACAAGCTCGTGGAAACTGTCCATGCGGTCGGAGCTAAGTTCTGCAAGACCCGCAGCAGAAGAACACAAAAACTCTCCGATCACACTCTTAATCTCATAGCTGTTAGACGGGAGATGAAGCTACATTCTTCAACAGATTTGACTGCATACAGGCAACTGAACAGACAGATCTCCAAATGCATGCGGCGGGACTTACGCAACTTCAATACAGCTTGTATTGAAGAAGCGATCGAGCGGAACCAAGGCTCCAAAGTCTTTGCCAGAGATATGTCTGCCAGAAAGAGCCAACTGTCAAAGCTGAAGACCGAGTGTGGCAGCATCGTTTCCGGGGCACCTGAAATTTTGAGTGAGATTGAGAGGTTCTATGAACAGCTGTACACGTCATCGTTGGAGCCACACGCAAGTGTGAGTAACGATCCAAGAGCGGGTCTTATCCGACACTATTCCGAAGATACCCCGGACTTCAGTCTGAGCGAGATTAGAATGGCTCTCCAGCACCTTAAAAACGGCAAGGCCCCAGGCGAGGATGAAATTACAGCGGAGCTTCTGAAAGCGGGTGGAAAACCGGTACTAAAAGTCCTTCAGAGGCTCTTTAATTCCGTCCTCCATAGTGGCATTACACCGGAGGCGTGAAGCAGAAGTGCGATGGTCTTGTTCTTCAAGAAAGGTGACAATGCAATGAAATGACTCTTGAAGAACTACAGACCGATTTCCCTTCAGAGCCGCGTGTACGTGCTGTTTTCGAGAGTCATTACGAATCGTCTCGCACACAGACTTGACGACTTCCAGCCTCCCGAACAATCCGGTTTCCGAAAGGGCTTTAGCACCATAGACCACATACATACCCTTCGGCAAGTTGTACAGAAGTCCGAGGAGTACAATTTGCCAATATGCCTGGCGTATGTGGACTATCAGAATGCCTTTGATTCCGTCGAAATTTGGGCGGGGCTGTAGTCCCTTCAGCGGTGCCAAGTTGAAGTGCGGTATATCGAAGTGCTGAAGTGCTTGTACAGTAGAGCTACGATGGCTATCCGAGTACAGAACCAGAGTACGAAACCTATCCAATTGCAGAGAGGTGTAAGACAGGGTGACGTTATATCCCCGAAACTCTTCACCGCTGCATTGGAAGACGTTTTCAAGCTTCTGGACTGGAAAGGATACGGTATTAACATCAATGGCGAGTACAACACTCACCTTCGATTTGCCGACGATATAGTCTTTATGGCAGAATCGCTGGAGGACCTAAGCACTATGCTAATGACCTCAATAGTGTCCCAACGGATAGGTCTTAAGATGAACATGGACAAAACAAAGATTATGTTTAACGTCCATGTCACACCTATGCCCGTAGTTGTTGGGAGCACTAAGCTTGTTGACGAGTATGTTTACTTAGCTCGAAGTTGTTGACGGGTAAGTCCAACTTCGACCGAGAGGTCAATCGACGGATTCAACTCGGCTGGACAGCGTTCGGGAAGCTACGACACATCTTCTCGTCAGACATACCACAAAACTTTAAAACGAAATTGTACAACCAGTGCGTGTTGCCAGTGATGACTTACGGAACTGAGACGTTGTCCTTCACTGCTGGCCGTATGAGGAAGCTCAAGGTCGCTCAGCGAGCTATGGAGAGGGCTATGCTCGGAGTTTCTCTGCGTGATAAACTTGGGAATGAGGATATCCGCAGTAGAACCAGAGTAACCGACGATAGCCCAACGGATTAGTAAGCTGAAGTGGCAGTGGGCCGGCCATATAGCTCGAAGAACCGACAACCGATGGGGAAGAAAGGTTCTCGAGTGGCAGCCTCGTACCGGTAGGCGAAGTGTAGGGCGTCCCCCCACGAGGTGGAGTGACGACCTGGTAAGACATGCAGGAAGTCGATGGATGCAGGTGGCTCAGGACCGTGCTTTGTGGCATTCTTTGGGGGAGACCTATGTTCAGCAGTGGACTTGTGAAGGGCTGTAATGATGATGATGGTGAAGTATCTCGATTTTGATTCTATAGATAAATCGATAACAGGCTCAGACTGCCTGTACAAGCATCGAGAGATCTAAGTACGTTAAATATCTTCGTATTATAATAGATAATAATCTAATGTTTGAAAAACATATAGCTTCACTAACATCCAGATTAAGAAAGCTGATTTACGTATTTAAAAACCTTAGAAATACTTCGGATACGAAATTGATTTAAACTGTTTATTTTGCTTTTGTTCCATCTATACGTGGTAGAGCCATGCTGCAGCTATATTAGTAGTATAGTTGTAGCACGAATGGGTCGGCTCTACCGGGGAAGGACCACGCTCTCACAGAATACCAGCGTAAAATAGCAGCTTAACACTGCTGTGTTTCGTATGGTGAGTGTAGAAAACCGGAGACCCTTTTTACTGGAAAAGAGGCGTTCCATCATAGTCCTCACGGGTGACAACGCATCTGCATTTTGATTCGCAAACGAGGATAAATGTAGATGTCTATGGGCCACAGTAACCACTTACCATCAAGTGGACTGTGTGCTCGTTTGTCACCCTATCCTATAAAAAAATCTCTTCTGATATAGGGGAGCGCAGGGCTGGAAGTTCTCGGAGTAAGTAGTTCCAATAGCATTAACTTTATAAAGAAAAGAGATAACAATATAGGTGGAATGCGCCGTTAAAGCGCCAGGTGATGCGCCGCGCCGGCAGCCATTTTATTTACTCCGGCGACGGTAGTTGAGTGACTGTGCGCACATATAGCTGTCAAAACATCACGTAAGTACACAAGTAAATTTTTTCGTGTTTCTACTCGTATCTCTGTTTATTATGGACCAATTCATGCGTAACTTTCCTAAATTGTAGTAACATTAGTATCTTATTGTTTAAGTATTTTTTTAAATTGATTATATTAGCTTGCCAGTATGTCAGTCTTTATATAAGTATAAACTGAATTTGGGGCTATAAGTTCCTTCCTGACAGGGCTGGTAGTTCCCCAGAACAACTTACCTCAATTATATCTGAAATACATATGACCTTTTTTTATTTTATTTTAAGGACGCGAAACTACAATAGTAAGACAGAGAGAGATAAAACCTCCGAGACATTGTTGCGTCAAGCTGCAGATGCTGTCATCAAAGAGGGAAAACCTGTTGAAACTGTGGCAAAACAACTGGAAATTTGCCACATGACGTTACATCGATTTGTTACAAAATTGAAAGCTAGCAAGGTTCCTACCATAGGTTATAAACCCAGGCTAGTGTTTACCTTGGAACAGGAATAAGAGTTAGCTAACTACATTTTAAAGTGTTCCTTAATATACTTCGGTCTTCTGTCCAAAGAGGTGTGCAAACTCGCCTATGAATGTACAGTAAAATTTTCTATTGAAAAAATTCCCCCATCATGGCACAAGAATCTAAAAACTTGAGCTGACTGGATCACTGTATTTATGAAGAAAAACCCCGTTTTATCGATCAGAACCCCAGAAGCAACTGCATTTAACAGACAATATGTGAATGAATTTCTTACTAAGCTCGGTAAAATTCTACTAAAATATAAATTGATACCATCAAGAATCTGGAACCTGGATGAGACTGGAGTAACCACTGTGTTGAAGCCAAGGAAAATAGTAGCTCAAAAAGGTACAAAACAGGTCGGTGCAATAGTGTCTGCTGAGCGAGGCACTTTGGTAACTGTGGAGCTAGTAGCTATTGCCACGGGAAATACGATACTGCCAATGCTTGTGTTTCCACGGTTAAAGTACAAAGACTTGTTTTTACGTGATGGGCCCCCTGAATCAGTTGGAGCTGGGAACCGCTCAGCATGGATAACTGCCACTGAATTATGTGGTAAACTTATGTGGACCATTTCATAAAATTTACTAAACCCACCACAGAAGAACCGGTGTTGCTATTATTAGACAATCACTCCTCATATTGACATTAAGGTAGTAGAAAAAGCTAAAGCCAACTTCATTATTATGTTGTAATTTCCCCCTCACTGCACCCATATGCTGCAACTTCTAGATGTTGGCATCAACGGGCCTTTTAAAGCATACTGTGCTAAAGCCCAAGATAATTGGCTCCATAACAACCTAGGCAAAACGATGTCAATCTACGAAATTCCTGGAATTGTTAAAACAGCATGGCCTTTAGCAGCAACCCCTACAAATATTATAAACTCATACAAAAATACTGAAGTATGCCCTTATAACCCCGATATTTTTACAGACGATGATTTTGGTCCATCTTTCGAGACAGATCGACCATTGTTAGAAGCTATTTCATCTCAAGCTGTGTCAAATAAAGAACCCCCCAGCCTTCTATCTGCTCAATTTTGGCACAATATGTTGACCACCCAGGACCATCCAACGACAAGAATGATGAACAACCTCAGCATTCGACAACAAATCAGAGTGATCTCCATGACACTGACTCTTCGACAATAGTTACTGAACAACTTCAATTAACGCCAACAAATACAAATGCTACAGCTGTGTTTAACCCAGAAATTGTTAAACCTTTACCAAAGGCACCACCAACATTCTAAAACGTCTACTAAACGACGTATAAGAAAGTTGGCTATTTTAACTGACACGCCAGAAAAAAACGCGTTGGTTGTAGAAGGGACAAAGAAAGGAAAAGGGAAAAGCAAGTTTAACTGTAATGGAAAAGGTAAAGGGATGGGTAAATCTCAAGAAAAAGCTAAACGAAGAGTATTACAAGAAAGCAAGAGTGACAGTGATAACGATCTGGAATGGTACTGTAATTTGTTGCGATTCATATTCAAATTCTCGTCCAAGAAAACAGTGGATAGAATGTACCATGTGTAAAAATTAGGCTCATGTCAAATGTTTAAATAAAGGTCATAAAGTCACTTATGTGTGTCCCAATTGTGAGTCAGATGAAGAAATGAGTGATGAATAAGACTACTGATCAATAAGAATGGAGATTGCAAAAGTTAATTACGCCTGATAAAGTAAGACTGATGACTAATCTTAATAATAATTGGACGTAGTTATGCAAAAAGGATCCAACCCGCATTAAGTTAATTTGAGTTTATGATATTTGAAGTGTCCATACTTCAAATATCATAAACTCAAATTATCGGTATGGTTTCTTTCTGTTTGTAATTTTTCTTCTTATTTGTGTTAGGTTTGCGAAAATTGTTACATCACATAATAGTATAGACCACAAACATTATTTTTCAAGTCAACATTTTTTGACACAAACGCGGGTTGGATCCTTTTTGCATAACTACGTCCAATTTACCTAAATAAAAGTTTGTCTGGAGGTTACCTGTTATGTTTTGTTGGTTTTTTTTAAAGTTTTGATAGATTTCAATTATAATTTTACAAAATAAAGGTTTATCTGGAGGTTAGGTACATAACCAGTTATGTTTTGTTGTTTTTTAAAGTTTTGATAGATCTCAATTATAATTTTAAATAATATAATATAATTTTAATTATAATTTTATATTGTCTTACGAAGTAAAGAAACGTTTATCTGGAGCTGACCAGTTGTGATTTGTTGTTTTTTAAAGTTCATTTATGCATCTGATAAGATTTATAAGATAATAGATCTCAATTATAATTTAACTAAGTAAAAATGTTTATAGTCGTGCATAGAATAAACATTACATACATAAATTTGTAGAAATGGTTGTTTTATCTAATAAAACCTATGTTGTTATGGTTGTTTATTGTCATAATGAGTTTTGGCGGGAACATGACCAGCGTCGGTTTGGTGCTCCTGTATTATAGTTTAAATAATGGTTTGAAGTGGACTTTGATATGTAAAAGTGGTGCGATTTTGTGTATTAAGTATCTGCGCATGTGAACTATTATTGGAAACTGTGAAACAAGTGCTCTGATGGTGATGTAATTCTCAAAATAAGGTGTCTGTCTGCTTAGGCGCCTTGAGATACCATCGCCAACCGTCAGCTGTCTGCTAGCTCAAGTTGCCGTCAAAATCTCCGAAGGGCTGCACAATGTGATGCATCAACATATTGTGAAGCCATATACTATGAAGGATAATTATTATAATATATTGTAACTTCAGGCTCAGAAGGGCTAGATCCCAGAGCCGTAAAGCCAGTTATTATTAAGAAGATTATTGTCATAATCTAAGCGGAACAATTTGCCTCAAAGACGCAACAACTCGCCCCAAAACGGGGCTGAATGTTCAGCTCCGAAATTGACAAATATTTGCTTCTGTAAAAAAAACTATGGCTTAGCTTTGCATTGACTCCATTCCATTGAATGCAAGAATAATTGATTTTCAATAACTTTTTTCTCAAAAATTACGCGCTTCCGTATGTTGTAACTTTGTGTGTGTGCTTATAATAATGTAACTTTTCTGTAAAAATACGTATCAACCCCAAACTCCACGGGAGTCAATGGAAAGTCGTACCAAAACTATTAAGATATTAGTAGAAGTGACTATAATATTACAGAAAGCAATAAACATCCGTTCAATATTTTACAAGTTGAAAATGAAACGCTTCATTTTTATAATAAAACTTCATGTAATTTGAAAATCGGAACTTCCAGCCCCGCTCTCCCGTACGTACGGTATAACTTCATGAACGCATGAAAAGAGCTACGCTCAAAGTTGTAGACGAGTATGTTTACCTAGACAAATAGTCCGACTAGGTAAGTCCAACTTCGACCTAGAGATCAATTAGCGGATTCAATTCGCCTGGGCAGCGTTCGAGAGATTACGACACATCTTCTCGTCAAGTATACCTCAAATCTTAGAAAAGATTTTATATAACCAATGCGTATCGCTAGTGATGACTTATGGATCTGAGACATGGTCCTGCACTGCTGGCCGTATGAAGCTCAAGCTCGCTCAGCGAGTTATGGAGATGGATACGCTCGGGGTTTCTCTGCGTTATAGACTTAAAAATTATGATATCCGCAGTAGAACTAGAGTAATCGACCTATCCCAACGGAATAGAAAGCTGAAGTGGGAATGGGCCAGCCATTATAGCTCGAAAAACCGATGGGAAAGAAAGGTTCTCGAGTGGCAGCCTCGTACCGCTAGGCGAAGTGTAGCGGGACCACACACTAGATGGAGTGACGACCTGGAAAGACACGCAGGCAGTCGATGTAAGCAGGTGGCTCAGAACCGTGCTTTGTGGCATTCTTTGTTTGAGGCATATGATCAGTAGTGGACTTGTGAAGATGGAATAATAATATTATTGAGTCTGTTTAACTTAATTCATAATTTTTTATTTTTGGCATTGAGGCAATCGCCACTTTATTTGTTTTTCTAAGTTTTAAGTTAGGGACTTAAGTATACAGCGTTGTAAATTATCATACGTGCCAATTCCTCAACCAACTCCAGTAGATGGGCAGCAGCATCTTTCTGATAACAGCAAAACAACAATAAAAATAACTGCGGTTGCCAACCCGCTCGCCAAGAGTGGCAACTATGGCAATATACCCCCCATGAAAGTAACGAAGAGACGGCCCCCAGTCCCCGGCGGCCCCGCTATTCCTGGCTACGGTGGTGACCATGGTAACGGCGGGTCAGGGGGTGCTAAGAATCTCCGGTGGAGGTTCGGTTGCCACCTACGATGACTCGACCTGGCAACATATAACGCACGCACCCTGACGACTGACGATAAGATCCTGGAGCTGGAAGAAGAGATAGACAAGTTGCGCTGGAATGTCATAGGATTATCCGAAGTCCGAAGAGAGGGGGAGGACACGGTAATCCTCGAATCCGGCAATTTGTTCTATCACCTGGAGGGCGACCATCTGTCCCAAGGAGGTGTCGGATTTATCGTCCACAAGTCTCTCGTTAACAACGTTGTAAAGATTGGGAGTGTGTCGACGAGGGTTGCGTATCTTATACTCAGAATCACCACACGGTATTCGCTGAAGGTCATACAGGCTTACGCACCAACCTCGGCACACCCCGATGAGGAGGTGGAGGAAATGTATGAGGATATCTCTAGAGCCATGCATTCCTCCAAAACCCACTATACGGTGTTAATGGGAGACTTCAAAGCAAAACTAGGCACAAAAGAGAACGGTGAGCTGAAAGTAGGGAATTTCGCAATAAAGCAACGGAACCCAAGGGGCCAGCTGCTGGCCTCTTCAAGATGAACTCTTTCTTCCAGAAGCGGCCCCACAGGAAGTGGACCTGGTGGAGCCCCGACGGTTCGACAAGAAATGAGATTGACTTCATTATGACGACCAGACAAAGTCCCGAAACCTTTCAGCTCGAGCTACAAAACCGTTTTCAGTGCCTAGAAGATTGCAATGCAGTGGACGATATGAATGACAAGCTCGTGGAAACTGTCCATGCGGTCGGAGCTAAGTTTTGCAAGACCCGCTGCAGAAGAACACAAAAACTCTCCGATCACACTCTTAATCTTATGGCTGTTAGACGGGATATGAAACTGCATTCTTCAGTAGATTCGACAGCATACAAGCAACTGAACAGACAGATCTCCGAATGCATGCGGCGGGACTTACGCAACTTTAATACTGCTGGTATTAAAGAAGCGATTGAGCAGAACCAGGGCTCCAAAGTCTTTGCCAGAGATCTGTCTGCCAGAAAGAGCCAACTGTTAAAGCTGAAGACCGAGTGTGGCAGCATAGTTTCCGGGGCACCTGAGATTTTGAGTGAGAGGTTCTATGGGCAGCTGTACACGTCATCGTTGGAGCCACACGCAAGTGTGAGTAACGATCCAAGAGCGAGTCTTATCCGACACAATTCCGAAGATATCCCCGACGTCAGTCTCAGCGAGATTAGAATGGCTCTCCAGCACCATAAAAACTGCAAGGCCCCAGGCGAGGATGGAATTACAGCGGAGCTTCTGAAAGCGGGTGAAAAACCGGTACTTGAAGTCCTTCAGAAGCTCTTTAATTCCGTCCTCCATGGTGGCACTACACCGGAGGCGTGGAGCAGAATTGCGGTGGTCTTATTCTTCAAGAAAGCTGACAACGCTCTCTTGAAGAACTACAGACGATTTCTCTTCTGAGCCGCGTCAACGTGCTGTTTTCGAGAGTCATTACGAATCGTCACGCGCGCAGACTTGACGACTTCCAGCCTCCCGAACAAGCCGGTTTCCGAAAAGGCTTTAGCACCATAGACCACATACATATCCTTCGGCAAATTGTATAGAAGTCCGAGGAGTACGATTTGCCATTAAGTCTGGTGTATGTGGACTATGAGAAAACCTTTGATTCCGTCGAAATTTGGGCGGTGCTGCAGTCCCTTCAGCGATGCCTAGTTGACTGTCGGTATATCGAAGTGCTGAAGTGCTTGTACAGTAGAGCTACGATGGCTATCCGAGTACAGAATCAGAGTACGAAACCTATCCAATTGCAGAGAGGTGTAAGACAGGGTGACGTGATATCCCCGAAACTCTTCACCGCTGCATTGGAAGACGTTTTCAAGCTTCTGGACTGGAAAGGATACGGTATTAACATCAATGGCGAGTACATCACTCACCTTCGATTTGCCGACGATATAGTCCTTATGGCAGAATCGCTGGAGGACCTAAGCACTATGCTCAATGACCTCAATAGTGTTTCCCAACGAATAGGTTCTTAAGATGAACATGGACAAAACAAAGATCATGTTTAATGTCCATGTCACACCTATGCCAGTAGATGTTGGGGACACTAAGCTCGAAGTTGTTAACTTAGTAGAGTATGTTTACTTGGAACAAATAGTCCGACTAGGTAAGTCCAACTTCGACCGAGTGGTCAATCGGCGGATTCAGCTCGGTTGGGCAGCGTTCGGAAAATCTCATCTCATCATCATATGCGAGTATATCCGTCAGGTATACCTCGAAACTTGAAAACAAGACTGTACAACCAGTGCGTGTTGCCAGTGATGACCTATGGTACTGAGACGTGGCCCTTCACTGCTGGCCGGATGAGGAAGCTCAAGGTCACTCAGCAAGCTATGGAGAGGGCTTTGCTCAGAGTTTCTCTGCGTGATAAACTTAGAAATGAGGATATTCGCAGTAGAACCAGAGTAACCGACATAGCCCAATGGATTAGTAAGTGGCAATGGGCCGACCATATAGCTCGAAGAACCGACAACCGTGGGGAAAAAAGGTTCTCGAGTGGCGGCCTCGTAGGGCGGACGAAGTGTAGGGACGCCCTACACTTCGTCCGCCCCCACTAGATGGAGTGACGACCTGGTATGATATGCAGGAAGTCGATGGATGCAGGTGGCTCAGGACCGTGCTTTGTGGTATTCTTTGGGGGAGGCCTATGTTCAGCAGTGGACTTGTGAAGGGCTGTAATGATGATGATGATGATATCGTTTAACTTCTTCTCTTTCAAAAACCATCACTTGCATTCAATGTCACTTCTAGTTATTTATATGCATTTTTGAAAATTTTATATTGACAGTAAGTTTTCAGATTAACTCTGAAATAATCTGAAAACTTACTTTCAATATAAAATTTAAGAAATAAAATAAATTGTCTTGATAGGGTGTTGGGGCAGGCAGAATTTAAGTATACTTGACTTACGTCTACACGCACTGCTGATTTTAAAAAAATTTGTCAGTTAGTAGTCTTAAGATGCAGTCGTTGTTGATATTGACAATTAGTAACGTTATGCCCGGTTTACATTATTCCAGTCCGGCGATCGAATCCAGCGCTGGAATGCTTACTGGAAAAAAGTAAACCGGCACTGGAATGCACTGAATCCTGTAAGTATTCCTGTCCAGTAACTGGATTGGCGGTCTACTTTTGAATCCAGTGCTGGCACGACAATTGAATAGTAAACACGTGTTGGTTGTTTTTGCGGACTGCGAAGAAGAAAGGATTTAACAATGGTGAATCGAAACTGATCTCTTCTTGAAATCATTGTCACTGTAGTATTCTCACTTCTACGGCTTCTAAATTACTGGAGTAATGTAGACGATACAGATCCAGTTCAGCACTGGACTGCGGTATGGGCGACGGAAAAACCCGACGGAGCTTTCTAAATGCTATAAATCTAAGTACTGGTGTTGTAAAGACATCCTTAGCACTTCGATGTATCACTAGTCAATTTGACACCGCTGCAAAGAATCCAGAACAGCCCGTTTCGATGGAGTCAAAGACTTTCTCATAGTCCACAAATGCAAGACACAGGGGCTGATTAAACTCTGTTGTCTTCTGTATTATTTGCCGCACTGTGTGAATGAGGTCTATCATGTCAAATCCTCCTCGAAACCCAGCCTGTTCCGCAGGCTGAAAGTCGTTGAGTCTTCGCGCGAGTCTATTTGTGATGACCCTCGAAAACAACTTATAGACGTGGCTCAGAAGCGAGATGGGTCGAAAATTTTTCAGCATATTCTTGTCACCTTTCTTATGAAACAAGACTGTAATGCGTCTGCTCCACTCCTTTGGAGTTCTCCCATCTCGTAAGATGCAGTTAAAAACTCAGCAGAGCTCTTTTAGTAAGGGTTGACTTCCAGCCTTTAAAAATCTGTTGTAACTCAATCTTCTCTAGGAGCTTTTCTATTTTTAAGTGGGCCCAGGGCCAGCTCAATCTCCTTAAAGCTGAACGCACATATGTCCGCGCCGTATGCGCCGAATTTTAGAATTCGTTGTATGAAATCATATGAAACCTCGCACACTACACCCGCACCGTACGCGCCGAATTTTATAAAATGCGGTAGGTTTACGATATCGAAGGACGAATGCTGATGACGTCATATAACGCGGCGCGTTTGGCGCGTGTGGATACTCAGTGTTGTGTAATGTTGCCAACTTAGTGGATTTTCCACTAAAACTGGTGGTTTCGACTTTCGTGATAGTTTTTGTATTTTTATAACTTAATTAATTCGTAATTAATTATACATAATTTGATTTTTTTTACATCGGTTATCAATATGAATACTTAGTGATAAATTATTTACATACTGAACTAAAAAATGTGGTTAAATTTAATTCAAAAACCCAATTATACCTGATTACTTAATTATCAATAAAAATACTTACCTCAAACATACAACAAGTCTTTTTTCTGGTTCAATTGGTCTTCTAAATCTTGAGTTTTCCATAGAAAGATATTGTTTTAGTACATGTACCAATTCTTGAAGTACCTTGTATGTTAAATGCAAATATCTGAAAAATCGTTCATCATCACCTAATAAATCTTTAAATAAAGTATATCCCCTTCATATTCTCCATACAATTGCCTTTTTAATTTAATATTATTAATCCAGAGTCTTCTTTTTCTCCGAATTTTTTTTCCTTCTTCCTATGCCAATAAGCAGGCTATTACTATATTTCTTTCCATAGTGATTTCGAGCGATCAATTTCAATGTACCGTTTCACACCAGTGGTTGGAAAAAACTACAAAAGTTGTTGGTAATACAAAAGATTTGCGGACGGTGCGGACGATGCGTACGGGCATATGTGCGAGGCCATCAGTAAAACTCGGCGCGTACGATGCGTACGGTGCGGACATATGTGCGTTCAGCTTAAGGCAGATGTCTGGCAGTTCGTCGGTATAGTAGCGCGTCAGCGTGGCTCTGGGATCATCGCATTTAGGGCCAGGTTGTGGCTTATGTGAGGCATATAGTTTGCCATAATTGTCTTTGATCTCTCGAGAGAACCTCAGGCTTTGACGTGAGGACTTTGCTATCATGCGTCTGCAGTCTTGCGACGTCACTTCTCCCAAGCTTCTGAGCAAAGACTTTGGATCCCATGTTTTGCTCTATTGCCGCTTGTATCGCATTTGCATTAGAGCGATGCACGTCCCGCCTCACAGCTTTCCTCACAAGCTTGGTTAATGTCACCTGTTCCGATGGCGCTGCTGTTGTTAACTCACGCCTTCTTTTCATAAGAAGTGTCTCATCTGAGAACTTCGACTTTCGGCCCATATGTTGCTTGCCACAAAACCTGTTGCCCTCATCCCTTAAGATCTTGATTATGCTTAGGTCCTCGTGAATATCCAACGTGGGTCTCAAGTCATCGAATCTGTTTTTAAGTTTTAGCTGGAAGCGTTGGGAGCCAGTTACGGTTTGAAGCAGATTTGATGGAAGGGTAGACTTCATCAATCGAGACCTTTCAAGCGTAAAATCAAAATTCAGAGTGCCTCGGACAAGGCGGTGATCGCATCCGGTATTGAATTAGCTGATCACAGACATCTCTGAATATGTGTTTTTTGTAATGTTATCGGGACTGCGCCAGGTCCACTTCCTTTGGGGATTCTTCTTGAAAAACGAATTTATCAGAAATAGCCCCTCTTTCTCGAGGAAGTTGACCAGCATTTGTCCCGTGATTTCTGCTTCCAAAGCCGTGGGGTCCCAAAATCAACTCGACGCCCGTGTGCTTACCCACCGATTGCAGGGTGTATCCTCCCCCACTCTTCGGACTTCACTTAACTCTTTTTTTTCTTTTTTTTTATAGGATAAGGGTGACAAACGAGCACAGTTCACCTGATGTTTAGTGGTTGCTGCAGCCCATAGACATCTACATCTATCCTCTATTACAAATCAAAATGTAGATGCGTTGTCACCCGTTAGGACTAAGATGGAATGCCTCATTTCCAGTAAAAAGGGCCTCCGGCCACCTGCACTCACCAAGCGAAACGCAGAGGTAAACCTCTACTTCACGCTGGTTTTCTGTGAGGTCGTGGTACCACCCCGGTTCGAGCCGGCACATCCGTGCGACAGCAAAAGCTGCCGCGTGGCTCTACCACTGTTTAATACTCATACTCTATAATATGCCATCTTATATTTTCCAGCTCATCGTCCAGTTCGTGAATGTTACCGTCTTGCCGCAGAGTCCGTCCATTATACATCGCCAAGTCCAGTTTTTGGTGGTAACTTGTCCTCTCCTGGGGATTCTTTACACCCGCTGCCCCATCGTTAACATGACCGCCACCACGGTCAGGAATAATTGGGCGACCGCGAACTGGGGGCTGTGTTTTTGTGGTGCTGTTCATGGAAGGATTTGCTCTTAATCGCTACGCTGAGCAAGCGGGTTGGCGATCGCAGTGCCAGACACATTGCACCTGTAATGCTGCTGCCCATCACAGGCCTGGGCATTTTGGTCTGACGATGACTGGGATAGTTATGCAGCTATCCGTCGGAAGCCTAAAGGTCTCCTTTTTTGATGGCATTTCCCTCTGTCAGCTCGTAGGACATACACGGGATGACAGGGAGTGGCAGTATTCTAGGCCGCTGCCACACAGCTCTCTAAATATGCAACGTGTTAAATCAAATATGCGTAATGTGTCATCATCATTACAGCCCTTCACAAGTCACTGCTGAACATAGGCCTCCCCAAAGAAATGCCACAAAGCACGCTTCTGAGCCACCTGCATCCATCGACTACCTGCATGTCTTACCAGCTCGTCACTCCATCTAGTGCTTAAGCGTAATGTCTGTGCTGGTGCAAACTGGAGGTACTCAAACTAATTTTCAATTTTAGTTTAAAGTATTTTAGTAGTAACCTGTCGTGACAACCTGATGAAACACGTGGATGGTCCTTGGATGCAGATGACTCAGGACCATACTTTGTGACAATCTATAAGGGAAGCCTATATTCAGCAGTAGACTTGTGATGGGCTGTAGAAGTAGTAGTAAGAAATTTAAACCACTCCTCATTCCATATTGACTTCCTAACATTATAAAAATATCATATATTTTCCTATGATAAAATATACTTCTTTACCAAATCATTTTAACCATTTAAGCATGATTCTATGACCAACATCCAAACAGACATACATTCACATTAATTATCTTCTTCATAAGCCCGCAAGTCAATGAGCCTTTTGTGTTGTAAGGGTTTGTTTTAAAAGTCAAACTTGACAGGGGGATGGATTGGTGCTTGCAGAACTAAATATCTCGCACCTTTTGCTTTGCGCTCCGTCATTGGTCTAGATATTTTATGTGTGGTGTAAATGAGATGGCTAACACCATCTATCAGAAGTCACAAGATGTTTCATGGTTTTCCCATAATCAACAAACCCAAGGAGATGGAACTTATCTTTTTTAGTAGACTGCATTAAAATGAAGCTTGTTTCTAGAAATACATTCAATATAGGGATTTATGCTTATTAAGAACATAAAACATTTTGTCAATCTAATAAAGCTTTTACAATATACTGCTACTATATTCAAGGGTGTAATTTTTTTTAATAAGAAACATAGTTTAGTGGTTGAACTTTCAAGTTATGTTCCATGATTTAAATCCCAGTTGAGGCCAACATTTGTATAAAAACACCAATTGCCATTTTCAAGATCTAGATTTTGTGTGATTCCTCATGTTCATGAATGTATTTAATAGTAGGCATGGGTAAGTTAAGACAAGTTAAGCTTTGTTAGTACCTACACTTGACACTATATACTGTCCTGCTCAGTTGGTAATCTGGTATTATACGGTAGTTGTCACCAGGATTGAAATCAGACAGGACAACTTTGCTTATATATTATGTGCAAATTCAATTTCAATTAAAATCATAAAGAAAAGTAAATATACAATTAAAATTACTAATTAAAATAATGTATAGTACATTGTTACGAGTAATAAGGTATAATATAAAATATATTAGCAAAAATATTTTCAGTATCTTTGGTAAAGTTTTTTTTTTTAAATTAATATCACAGATATGGCGGCACACAACCAAGAATAGTTGCAAGTCTTATAGAAGTTTTAACCATTTGTTATTATAATTGTGAAATATACACACATTTTATATTTCACAAGATCATAACAAAAAGTACAATATGTATTTTTCACCACAAACCTTAGCAATTACTTTAAAACATTGAAGCTTTTTGACTATTATAATTGAATTAGAAGGTATTATTGTGTGAAAAAAGTTGGTCCCTATTCAATTATCACATATACACTTCAATACTTTGAAATAACTTTAGAGGTTTTTAATCCTCAGACCAATACTTTTTATGATTTCACTCAACTTTCTTATATAGTCCCAGTGAAATTACAACCTACATACTTTGAAAACTGTCCAAAAAATTAATAAATTTAATGTAAATGTTCCAACAATTCGGCAGTCCATCACAACACTAATTTACAATTCAATAAAGTTCAAAGTTCGGACACAATCTTTTATTAGCATCATCAAAGAATCAATACATCGGTGGTAAATTTAGTTTCATCGTCTATCTCTGTAAGATCTGTGGGATTCACGGTCACGGCTGCGATTACGAGAACGATCTGAAGTGCGCCACAAAAACTCATCAACAGAGCGTTCATAGGATCTTTTATCATACACAAGCACAGAACGAGGATAATCAGCCAAGTCATAGTACCGCGGTGGCGGTGGTGGTGGTGGCGGCAGTCCTTCATAACTCGGTAACGCACCACTAAATCCAGGTGGGGGTACATAAGGTAATGGTGGTAATTGGTGATGCATAGATCGCATGTATTCTGCAACATAAGCCTCTGCGGCAGCTGAACTACTACTGTTATATGTATCTCTACCACGAGTAAACCAGGATGGAAGACGTTCTCGAATGTATGGAGATGGTGATCTTCTTTTATATGAACTAGGGGCCAAACGATTTCTTGTTGATGTAAAGATTTTTCTTCTGCTCCTTGATGAAGAACCCATGCGATTCCGGTAATTTGAGCCCCTAGAAGATAAAGGAGCTCTATAAGTCCTATAATTTCCACCACTCTTTAAATATGCTTTTTTTGATGCTTCTTTTGATTTCCGCAAAATTGGAGTCATTTCTATACCCTCATCTTCAGGAAATAGTCGACATAACTCTTCTGCAACTTTAGGTTCAATTTCTTGTCCATCTCGGCCAATTTTAACAGGTTTCCCTTCATTCCATGGGTTGTACAAATGAAGGGTGCTACTGAATGACAATTCCTTTCTGCATATCCAATCAACTTTAAAGACTCCATCCAAAACTTTTGCAGAGAGCCCTGGAGGCAACACCCATGATATAGGTGGGCCATCACGGCGAGACTCACTTGCTAATCTAGCAAAACCTGCAAATTTACCACTCTCTTTTACTGAAAATATCAGAAGAACATTTCGTGACTCACGATAAGCTTGATTCAAATTAGCTTCATTTTGGGGTAATGTAGACCAAACTCCCTTCGCTTTCGACAGCGTAATATTTTCTGCATTGTTGGATTTGATTAAAAAGAACCGTGTATCTCTGAACAAATAATTCAATTTTGTCATATAATCATATATTTTTATTTTGTTAGCTGCTGTACTACATAGCCGCTTACATTGTGTAGGTGAATTGCTTTTAGATTTTGCACGTTTACGATTACGTCTATCTTTTGACTTGGAACTGACAGAACTAATGCTCGGAGTGCTGGAATCGCTAGAAGATGAACTAGAAACTTCGCTACGAGTATCGTAATCTTTTACTTCTTCCAGTTGTTTAAGTTCCTCACCAATTTCTGCTTCTACTTCACCTACGCCCAGATTCACGGCGTCGGTGTTACTTGAGACCTCCATTTTAGTACCTATCTTTGTAAAACCCAGTGTTGCCACCTCCAATTTATTTTTTACCCTAACGCTCAGCGAAATTACCCTAAATTAGGCACTTATTACCCTAAATTTTTATAAAATAAAAAGAAATCAATTTACGTACAAATGCAATTTATTAATAAAGCTAAACTATTACACCGTTTCCAAACATTCTTGGAATGCATCCATAGTAGTCTGGGCTTCTATGTCTTCTGCAGTCATTTTTTTCTTAAAATCGTACATTTCATTCGAAAACTTTTTCAACATTGCGTCTGTCGGAGTAAATGTAACACAAGACTTATAATTTATTTTTAAGCTGTACCTCACCAGCATCAAATGTTGTAACATCTCAACAGATAATCGGTTCCGAAGCTTATTTTTGATTATCGAATAAATGGAGAAAGCTCTTTCCACTGTAGCATTTGATAGCGGCATTGACAATACAGCCAAAGCAAATTTAGAGATGGCAGCGAACCTCTTATTTCCTCCTGCATCTAAATCGTCATTGACCTCGGCCCAAAATGATACGCTGGATGACGTATACCTCCATTCTTTGTGATGCAAGTTGTGCCATTCAGATGCTGCTTCAGTCTTATTACCATAAACCTCCTCTCTTTGGAACATTTGCAGAAAAAGTGTCAGAGTAGGTTTCACTTGCGAGGTGGCAATTTGTGGGGTCAGCAATGATACCGACTTTAATATATGAATGTGCTCAGGAGTTCTACTTTGCACCTCTGAGCACAAAGTGACCATAAAGTTTTTGCAGCGGTCACGTAGTTCGCACGCTTCATTCTCATTTATTCCACGCAATAAGACCTCAGTGTCATGTCCAAGGTTAATAGCACTTGTATGCATTAAATATTGTTTGAAATCAAATGTTATTAAATCATTGTCACTCACTTTCTCAAGTTGTGCGGGTACAACTAGTTTTTGTAGCAATCCTCTCAATAACAAATAAACGTCCTCCAGTAATTTAACAGATTCTACATTTTCACTCTGAAATAACATGTTGAGACTGGTAACGGGTTTCAGTCGTTCTTTCAAAAAATTAAGATAGCATTTAAATACAGGACATTTCATTACATCATGTATTTTTTCTGCCATGTAACATTTGTCTTCTCTTTTTGAGAGTAAGAACAAAAGTTTCAATTCTTCCCATTGATCAAGGATTGTAGTTATGGCGTTGTATCGCACTAACCAACGAGTTCCGCAGAAACCTGCAATTTTCTTTGGATTCCTGCTGTTATTCATTATTTCATATAGATCCCTATATGCATCTAGACGTTTGGAACTGTAGGCGAACCAGTTATGCGTTTCACGTATCAGAAACTCAAGTTGACGTGGTAGAGTTTCCGCCGCCTTTTCTGCACATAAATGCAAGGAATGACTTGTACATTTTATCACGATCAGATCAGGTAACTTTTGCTTCAAAAGAGCGGCAAGCGAATTATTTTTTCCTACCATGACATTAGTTCCATCTAAACCAATGCCAACTAACATTTCGATACGAAGTCCATCTTCTTGCAAAGTGGAGCAAACTAAATTGTAAAGAGATGTAGCATCGCAATCTGTAACTTTGACTATTCTATAAAACGTTGTAACCAAATTATTCTTCTTCTTTGAAAAAAAGCGAATCATCATACATAACACCTTTGTGGTAGTTATGTCGGTAGTCTCGTCTACAATTATGGAATAAGGAGAGTTTCCAATTTCTTCCAGTAGATCTTGAAACATACATGGACCTAGAACATTTTTTATTAACATAGTGCATTTAGTTCTATGCAGTTTTATATTATTTAATATTTCGGACTTAGGGTCAAGTTTGGGGAGCATTTCACCCAAATGGTCAACATTTGTTGTTGAAGAATGTTCGACAATGTATGCGGCTATCTTCAATTCGGCAATTTTCCTTTCATCTGGTATTAACTTTTTAAATGTGATTTGTTTACAAGATTTTGCTGTTTTATTAAAAGAAACAGTTTTTTTATGTTTTTTACTTTGAGCGTGATATAGTAGGCTCTTTTTATGCGGCACTAAGGATACATGACAGTATTTGCAGTATGCACTTTTTTCTCCAGCTGGATCCGGAGCAATCCAATCTAAAAAAAAAATACAGGCTTAACATCAACTAGCAAATTTCTCCATATTTGGGTAAATGTCATTTATTTGGTAACACTGAGCTGAGACCAAATGTGATGGACAGAAGTCAGAATGACGCTTGTCGCTTTATTTGTGTGTGTGTGTGTGTGTGTGTGTGTGTGTGTGTGTGTGTGTGTGTAAGAGCGAGCTTAAGGGCTTAAGATTAATGCTCAGTTGACAAATATTCGTAGAACTAAGTAAACTGCCTGCACGTTCTTCTACTTCTTGTTTAACATCGTACTTGCCTTATAATAATTCAACACGACACTTATTGGAATCTGATACACGATTACTACTTATCGGATGATATTATGAAAGAATACTAGAATATTTTTATTATAACATAAATAGCACTTACCTTTCAGTAAAGGGTCCGTTTCCCATTGGTGGCTATATTTTTGTTTATATTTAGCGGTTTCAGGAGGCATCTTTCCTAGATAAAACTTCTTTTGCTTCGGTCTCTAACAAAACAAGAAGACACAAAACAACGACGCGTGCAATGCAAAGATGGTGGCAAACATAAATAAACCGGTTTTTCTCTCTAAGCACACTATCTCTCTTCCGTGTACACAAACCTTCGAGTGTGAAAGAGAAAAATCGATTCTTGTCTATTGCTAACGGAAGAGAACGGTACATCGTCACAACAAGTTAGGTTACGTTCGGAAACACGTATTCAATCAATCACCAATTTGTTTGCAAGGAGTTTTAAACACTCTATGAAAAATCCCTAGACATATTATACCTATTTATTATACCCTGAAAAATGCCCTAAACAATTTTCTACCCTAAAAAATACCCTAAACGCGTAAAAATGCCCTAAATTTAGGGTAAAATACCCTAAGGTGTGGACACTGTAAAACCAATCCCTGTAATCAAGGATTAAGCTACTCTCTGACGAGAGCTTCTAATTAATTATTTATACATTTTCAAAACAACATATTTTTCTTTAAAACTTCTTCAAATATAAATTTTAGCCTACTTTGCTAGCATTAATAACTTAACAGCTTAACTTGATTTAGTTTAGAATACAATCAAATCAAAGATTACAACCACAGACTAGATAGAGAAACTAACGTTTATTACAATGGATTACAAATTACAACAGATATTTTATTTTATTATCAATACTAGTACTAGGGATGGGCGTATTTTACGCAGCTAAGTATTTATACCAGATGATACCAGGTATTTGCTTACAACTTAGAGTCACTTAAACTTATGATAGTAATAGTATAGTGTACAAGGGAGAAGAAAATTCCTATATAAAAGCAAAAATGCAATAGCAAGATAGAAAAGGATAGCAAATCTCATCATGACTCTGTGACTGATTTTGAATGACAGGTTGGCATATGCGTAAGTTGGTACGCAAGGAACTAGCTACTAGGTATTTTGGATTGTTTTGAGTATAATAATGATTATTTTTAGCAACTAACTGTCTTCAACAATGATTACTTGTTCTGTGAGTGACTGCGGTGTGAAAAGAATCCTGATAATAGCATATTTTACACCGTGTAAAAAAATCAAAATATATATATATATATGATCGATTTTGTAAAAAGTAAACGAGAAATATTGGTTTCTATTTACAAAAATGCATTATAAAGGAGTCCATCGCTTTTGGTCCCATTAGAAAATTTCGCGACCCTCAATGGTCAAAAGAGATACCAATTTATTATTGTAAATAGCATAAAGATTTTATGAAAATCTAAACGGAATCAAGAAATCTGAAAAAAAGAGTTGTTTTGATATTTATGTTCGTCATTGGTTCAGATAATGTATTATTAAAAAAAATTGTAGTAGAGATGTGCCAACTCGGAAGAAACTTGACTCGAGTTAACTTGAGTTGACATTCACGTAACTCGAATAGTACTCAAGTTACGCAACTCGAATTGGCGGAACGAAGCTGTGTCAGTTTGTTACAAATTATTTTTATATTTGTTCTTCCATCTAAGATTATTATTATTTTTACTTAACAGGTAGTTATATACTATTGGTTTGCGTATAGACAATCTTCATAAAATAATATCACTCAAACTTTATGACGTAGTGTAAAGTTAATGTTATTAATAATTTAACTATCACGAATTATACTTAATCAGCTTATGGACATTACATAATATATCAATAAATTGCTCGATTTAGTAAGTCGAGTCATCACTAAATTGTAGACAGATACTGCATTAACCGTAAGATAAAGATGGGACTCGAATAGAATTTTGTGATTAAAGTCACTCGGGTTTTATCATGTCACTCTAGTTGTACTCGAGTTTTTGAGTTTCTTTTTTTTTAATTTTATTTAAGGCAATAAACAATCATGTATAAAAATAATAACATGGATAAATATTAACATAACTAAAGACATTTAGTGCCTTTAACTAAACTTTTACAATATTTTAAACTTATTGAGCCACTTTTATTCAGATTCAATTAGCGAATTGAGTGCTACATCATTTTCAGTGATGGGTAACTAGATTATTCACAAGCCAAACATTGAAAGAGAGCAGATTTAAGCTTTGATACTGATGTATTAAATAAATCAATATCTGTGTGAACGTTAGTGGAACGATACACAAATGAGTTAGGTGTATAATTTTTATGATATCGTGGAGTTACGAAAAGTGGTTTTGGACGTGCGTCGCGCACTGGCAGACGGACTCGGGAAACAAACGACAATCTGCTAAGTAACAACGAGGAGTCGACTAGGTTATTAATAATTTTGTATAACTAAATACTATGTCAAACATATTATGCCTATTGCAAAGAGAAAGTAAATTGTACTTTTTTAATGAATCGTTGTATGACTGATTAAAAATATTTTGGCGATAATTTAGGGATTTAATAAACAATTTTTGAACGCATTCTATTCTCCTAACATGAACTTCATAATAAGGCCTCCAAACAGTGCTGCAAAAATCAAGGAAAGATCTGACAAAAGAGAAGTATAAAATTTTTAGTTTCGGGACTTTTAAAGGGCTTACTTATTCGTAGTATAAAACATAGATTTCTAAAAGCCAAATCTAATATGTGATCAATATGTGTCGAATCCATCATTAAGACCCTGACTGTGGTTACTATATTCAAGGCCTTCTGATTTATGTAGTAGTCGTAAGTAATTAGTTTTTTTGTGAGTATACGATATTGTGTAGCATTTATCGCTGTTTAGGAACAGATGGTTGGATTCACAGCATGCATGTAATCGGTCTAAGTCTTCTTAGAATTTGTGGCAGTCACTAATTGATCTGATGATTCGATATAACTTAGTATCATCAGCATACAAGAGATGGTGACTATGTTTCAAGACATTACCAATGCCGTTTATGTAGACTGAAAACAATAAAGGTCCAATATGAGACCCTTGAGGCACACCCGAGGGCACTGGAAGAAATCGTAAGGAATAACACTTTACAAAGACTGCTTGACTCCAATTACTTATGTAGAATTGGATCCATCTAAGGAGGCTACCATGCACACCAGCTCTCGCAAGCTTCTTTATTTGCAGATCGTGATTTATTTTATCGAAAGATTTGGAAAAGTCGGTGTAAACGGCATCCACCTCTAGGTTATCATCCATGGCACGCAATAGAAAGTCATTAAAAGTTAACATATTGGTTTCAACGCTACGGCACTTAAAGAAACCGTGTTGTAGCTGGGAAATGTGATTACAAAACAAGTACGACATTTGAGCGGTTACTATCTTTTATAGAATTTTGCCAAAGATACAAAGTTTTGATATGGGTCTGTATTCGTCTGTACATTCATGTCTCTTATTTTTTGGAATGGGGTTACTAAAGACTCTTACCATAAACTGGGTAAATATTCCAGGTTGGAGAGAGAAACGAAATATGATGGTAATGGGTGTTGCGAGTTCTTTGGCACATTCGGATATGAGAAGAGGATGGATCCCGTCGGGCCCTGGACTTTTATGAATATTTACTTGTTCCAGTTCTTTGATGACATTATCGTGGTAGATGTTAATAGAGTGTATGTCTACGGCTGAGCTGCCTGAGTAATTGTATGATCAGAACTTTGACGGGTGAAGGGATGAAGACTGAATAAAAATAATCATTAAAAGCCTAGCATATCTCACCGCCACTGGAAATAATTTTACCTTTATATATCATTTTTCAGGAATGCAACTAGAAGCTTTTTTGACTTTACGAAAGACTAAAATAACTTTGGAATGGCTTTGATATTATCCTCAGAAAGTTCAATTAATTTTTTATAACATTCTGCCTCCATCCTCTTAAACATTTGTCGAAAACAAGATAAGGTATGGTAGTATCGTAAGTTGTTATTAAGTTTCCATTTCTTATGATATTTAAGCATTTACTTTTCTAATTTTATGAGGCAAGAAGTAAACCACTGTGGGCGTTTATTTTCGCCACAAATATTTTGAGTAGGTGTACATATATCTACCAAATTGTTTAAAATTTTATAAAAAATAACTCTTCATTGAATCAATATCCGTCATGGTATTAAAAACTTCCTCCCAGTTAACAGTGGTAAGTCCAGTTTTAATCGAGCCAAAGTCAGCTTTATGAAAGTTTTTTTCTTAATTTTGGCGGAGGGTAATGGGGCGAGGGATTTTAAATTCAAACTTATTTCTAGGGATGTGTGGTGCGCGTCCTCGAGTAGTAACGGAAATTCAGGTCGCGTAACATTACATGTTGTATTACTAAAAATTAAATCAAAAAATCGATTATTAATATTAAATTGATTGTTGTATTGTAATAGTGACGATATATTCATAAAATCGGTAGTAAGACATGCGAGACCATTAATTTTAGTATTATAAATAGTATTATTAGTGTTTCCATGCAATCACTAGATAAATTAAAATACCAGTCAGCATAAGTGACGTTGAAGTCGCCCAGTATTAGATAAATATCGTCGAGATTTGAGATTATAAAATCGCTTACTCTGGTATAGAACGATGTCAATTGTGATTCGTGGTTACAACCGTGCGTTATATAAGTTGGTATAATATGTAAGCGGCACTGAGCCGGCGATCGAGTAGTATAAAACACGTGCGATGGCGTCACGCAGCCTGCACGCGACAATATTTCAATTAATGGGATATATAACCAAACCTCAACTGCCTGCGTCGGTGGGCATTCATGAGGGAGCTGCGACGGACATAGGTCGTACGATGTCTATGACGAAAACCGTCGAAAACTTCCGACAGGGCAGAGACAGGGACGGAGGACCGATCCTCTCATACGTCACACGCGATAGGGTCTCAATCTCAAGCGAATTTCACCCACAATAAACAATTATAGAGAACGCAAAATTAATTAGTTAAGTTACTCTAATCGGACAATAATGCGGCACACGTCCTGCCTAGAAGGTGCTCATAACAAGAATTATTTAAGAAAGAGTTATTCGAGTTAACTATTTACAGTCCCTGCATCACTCGAGTTGAGTTGTTAAAGCATTTTTAAATAGGTACCTTTATTAAATAAGTAATATGTGGCAATATGAAATAAAATACAAATATTTATTATTTATTTATTTGTAGTATTTCCATGTTTTTTATTTACTACAGATATGTGTAGTATTTCAAAATCTATAAATTGCTTTTTGCATAGCTCACAAATCGTTTCCATTTTTCAAAATAATGACACACTGACGATTTTTGTTTTGTTGTTTCATTGTTATCATTCATACTTTAAACAAACAAGTATATTTAAATCACCTTTTATGCTATGCACTACTTATACGAAGTAACAACAAATAAACAACAATGATATCACAATCGCGATATTATAAATCAAACTAAGTTCATATTTGACTACAACATGCCAGATGCAAGATTGAATTTGGATGTAACCAGTAACGTCACTCGCAGCACTTTATACTACATCTACAAGTGAATTAGTGAACTGACATCTATCTAGCGCTCTCCGAATCTACACGGTGAGATGCGCCGAGTTGGCTCGGTAACTCAAGTGCTAGCGGACTCGAGTAAAGTTAATTTTCACTTGAATTACACAAATTCACTCGATTGAATCGAGTGAAAACAGAGTTCGAGTTCCATCACTAGTGCAAGAATAAAGTCTGTGTATATTATATTATAACCTCCTTGGTGGTTATATACTTTTTTGGTAGCAAAATCGAAAAGTTTATAGTTTATACTTGTTTGTTTATATTACAAGACAATAAATATCATTTCATCGATGCACAAGTGTATGGATACTTGGATATACATTATATTCGTATCATAATATGGATAATATCATGCAGATTAGCCAAATACTAATATTCCAAGTTATGTATTTCTCTTCTACATATGTATGTAATATATGAGTTTAATTTTCCACCTAGAATTTTAGAAAATCTATAATTTGTGTTGAATTGCCTAAAAGGAGTGATAATTTATTAAAGTTTTATGTTATTAGTAATATCTAAATTAAATATTAGATAGAATAAATACACAAAATAAGTTTTTGTACCAGAAGCAAATATACAGTTTGCAGTATTGTGACTTAGTTTAGCTTAAAATTGCTGTTGAATTTACAAAAATACTTAGGACTGTAATAAAGCTGATAAATTTCAAACTGCCAGACAAATCACCTTCAGGAGATATATTCTCTAAATCATATGAGTTTTTATTAATACATTCACTGTTCCATAACACTGATAAAATATTATGTTAACTGACAAATTAAAATATTATAATATTACTAGCTGTGCCCCGCGATTTCACCCGCGTCATCACGTGTCCGAGGTGTGCGACATGACCTAGTTCAAGCATTTTATAACGGCTAGGATTTAAGCATCGTTCGCGCGCCCAGCCAAGTATTGAATTATTTTAATTTTACATTATCTCTTAAACTATGCGTCCAAATAACATGGTATAAGGAACAAAGTTTATCTTCATAAAATTGTCTTGATTATGAAGTAACTTTCGTTCGTAAGGATAAATAAGCCATGCCTAATAATGACGCTCATAAATCACTTATAAATTTTCAATATTTTTTTGTAACAAAATACCAAATTGTGGCTTATGTATAAGAAATAGACGTATGGTATCGCGGTCTTTTTTTAGACAGAGTAAAGGTCTATATTTCTCTAGAACATTGTATTTACGTATCCCTAACGATAACACCAGCGTACGCGGATAAATCATTTCGGGAGTGCTTTTTCTCCTGATTTGCTTAACAAATATCCATATTTAAGGCTAGCTGAGTAATATAGCTTGATGCTAGATAGCCTATACTATTCCACATGAATCTGGCTATAACATACAAAAAGAATTTTTCAAATCGGACTGGTAGTTCCAGAGATTAGCTCGTTTTTTAAACAAACAAAAAACAAAAAAAACTCTTCCGTTTTATTATATTATAGTATAGATATAAAAGTCCCATGAATCATATAACTTTGAACCATATCTTGCGACGGAATCAGATTCTTCTATTATGCTTAGACTGCTGTGTTGTTAAGTCTGCAGAAAGAAATATTATTTTGTCATTAAAAATTATAGTGCCACCAACTTATCTGTGAACTGACAGCTTGGCGCTTCTGTGCTGAAGTGTTGCCAGTTCGGGAATATTCCCATCTAAGGGTCTTATATTCCTACATAGAGTCCACATACTAGGATAATAAATTAGTCACGGAATAAAAAGACTAGAACACAGATTTAACAGATGTATGTCCAAGGACAAGAAAAAACAAAAATATAATAATTGAACAAATTAAACTTTAATTAAATAATATGCCTTTATGCCTTTTTACCGGGCGTTGTAATTTGGTTTATGCGGTTTCCGGTTCTTTAACTATTTTGGAAATGAATCCTTGACTAACATCTGACAAAGAAATGAATTGCATTAACCAATCCATTTATCGGAAATAAGAAAGGAAGTATTTTTCCTATTGGCGATGTTTCAGTACAAAGATAAAAGTCAAATCAATAACTCTTTATTGATAATTAACTTAAACATAAACTGAAAAATATGACTCTTCCTGACATCTATTGGCGAGTAATAATACTATTATATTTTAATTGAAATATAATTTCCAAAAACACGAATTCCAAAAAAAACATACCGACTAAAGCTGCAGCAGGTACTTATTAAAAAAAAATTACATTTTTGCAATATTTATAATAATTAATATAAAAAACAGTGTGAGTCTTGAACTTTTGCACTACAGGGAAATATTTCAATTATTGATCAATAACTTGAATAGCATAGATTATGTACTTGTCCCATCCATTAATTACAATCCATGATTTCAAAACTTACTAATTATAATTTTTTTGGGTTTATGCCATCTAGCATCTACTTTACGTACCACATTGAGAGGCAATCAATTTTTGTGTAACTAATAACAATAGACGTGAAGCAATTTCGGATTCTGCTGTAGCATTTAAGGACCAAATAATTGGCATACAGTTTAATTTTACAAAGTAGATATTTTATGTTTCATAGCAGAATAAAATTTTTGATACTTAATTTTTTTCAAAATTAATTTTAAATTAACAAATAGCAAAAGAGGTAGAGCAATTTCGGATTCAGCTGGAGCATTTAAGGATCAATTAATTGGCGTACAGTTTAGTTTCAAAAAGTAGATATTTTTTGTTTTATAGCAAAATTAAATTTTCGATACGTAATTTTTTTAATTAATTATAAATTAACTAATAACAATAGAGGTGGAGCAATTTCGGATTCTACTAGGACATTTAAGGAGCAATTAATAGGCATACAGTTTAATTTTAGTACGTAGGTATTTTATGTTTTATAGCAAAATTAAATTTTCGATACTTAATTTTTTGGGGGTCACTGTAGAAGCGTGCTCGTCGCGACCCCTGCCAGCCCTTTTCAGGGCTGCAATTCTACTTAGCTGTGCACCCATGTCAACGAGGGTTAGGGCGTCCCCCCAAGGCGACGCACACCAGCTCGTCCCCGTTGGTGTGGAATGCAGCGTGCAAAGCGGCGATGGGGACCGCCACCCGTCACGCACAGCCCGACACGGCGGAAGGTGGAGGACAGAGTGCAGAGTTGGCACGTGGAATGTTAGAGGAGGCATGAGAGATAAGACGAATGAGTTGATCGAAATAATGAAAGAAAGAGAATTAGATGTCGTGTGTATGTCGGAGACCAAACGGAAGGGCAGTGGTACTGAAGAGCTCCCTGGCGGGGCGTTAGCTCTATGGTCCGGAGTCCCGGAGAGCGAGAGCGCCCGCCAGGGAGTGGGGGTGCTGCTGTCGTCTCGGTTGGTCGATGTTATGACTGAATATAAGGTTGTGAACTCAAGACTTCTCTGGGTTCGCTTTAAATTGGGACTGACGAAGTTATTCCTTTTGGCTGTTTATGCGCCGGTAGCTTCGTCGTCCAGGGCTGAGCTGGAGGAGTTTTGGGAAAATGTAAGAGAAGTTCTAGATTTGGCTAGGGGAAACGAAAGAATTGTTGTATGTGGTGATTTGAATGGATGGGTTGGTACCGCTCGACCAGGGTACGAGTCGGTGCTTGGAAAGTTTGGCGATAAAAGGGTTAATGATGCTGGCAAGCTTATACTGGCGGTATGCAAGGAAAAGGGTCTTCTTGTGACAAACACTATGTTTAATCACAAGAAGATCCATATGTATACTAGAGAAAGTAAGAATGAGAGAAGTATGATCGATTTGTTCCTGGTGGATGACCGACTGCGAAAACAGGTGATGGATACGCGAGTGTTCAGGGGTGCTGACCTGGGAACGGATCACTATCTAGTGATTACTAGATTTAGGGGTCTGTTCGCGGGTTGGCGCTACCGGACGGCGGTAACAGAACCACAGTCGGTCTGTCGCATCCGAAGCTGGAAGCTTCAGGAAGCGGATACAAGGGACAAATATCATGCGAGGGTAGCCGAAAAGCTTGACACCATCGATGGCAGAAATGAATGTGTGGAAAGAACATGGCAGAACCTTAGGGATGGAATGGTAAGTGCAGCGGAAGAAGTGTGTGGAACAATAAAAAGAGGCAGTAGTAAAAGAAGAGATGCATGGTGGAATGATGAAGTGAAAGAAGCTGTAGAGAAGAAGAAGAAAGCATGGTTAGACTACTTAGCCTCTAGTAATGATAAGGATATGAGAGAGAAGATGAAAGAAAGATATAAGCTGCAGAAAGTTCACACGAAAGCATTGATTGAGGAAGTGCGTGAAAGGTGTAGAATGGAAGCGGACGAAAGGTTGTCGCACAACTTTAAGGAGAACTCCAAACTCTTCTGGAAAGAGGTTGGAAGGACCCGAAGTGGTGCGACGGCCTTAAGAATGAACAAAGTGCTTTCGAGAACTAATGACGTCCTCTCAGAAAAATCGGACGTCATGCAGCGATGGAGCGAATTTTATAGAGAAATGTATGCGTGTGATGATCTTAGTGAGGGATCCGGGGATGACGTCGAGACTGGTACGCCAGACCCGGACCTCGATGACACTGAGGTCATCAGTATGAAAGAGATTGAACATGCGATTCGAAGTTTGAAATGTGGTAAGGCTGCGGGACTAGACAGAGTTACTGCTGAAATAGTCAAGTATGGTGGGCCTCGCGTCTGGGACAGCTTTCATCTGCTGTGCAATTTGTGCTGGCGGACGGGGGATGTCCCGGATGATTGGCGATCCGCAGTCATTGTGCCTTTATATAAAGGTAAAGGTTCACATTTTGACTGCGGGTGCTATCGGGCGATCAGCTTGACCAGTTTAGCAAGTAAAGTTTATTCGAAGGTTTTGACACGTAGGATGCAAGAGAAATCGGAAAGATTTCTATGGGAGGCACAATGCGGATTTAGACCTGGAAGAGGATGCACGGATCAAATGTTTTCTCTCCGCATGATCGCGGAAAAGCTTCTGGCTGCTAACCAGAGGATTTTCTGTGCTTTTGTGGATCTTGAGAAAGCATTTGATAAGGTTGTAAGGAAGAAAATGTGGGAACTGTTGCCGGGGTATGGTGTGGATGGTCGATTGCTAAGGGCTGTGCAGTCACTTTACTGTGACTGTAAAGCCTGTGTGCGGGTAGGGCATGACCTGTCACCCATGTTTAGCGTCCAAACGGGCGTAAAACAGGGTTGTGTCATGTCTTCCTGGCTGTTCATACTGTATCTCGACAGCTGTTTACAGAAACTGAAAGATAGCTGTTTGGGTGTGAAATTGGGTGACATTAAAGTAAATTGTCTGCTGTATGCTGATGATGCAGTGCTTATTGCACCATCAGAGGCAGAACTGCAGGCATTAGTCACGTGTATGAAAGAGGAATGTGAAATTAAAGGTCTCCGCTTGAATGCTAATAAAACTAAGGTTCTGGTATTTGAAAGGGACGAAGAGAGAACGAAGTGTGAAATATGGGTAAATCAGGAATGTCTAGAACAGGTAAATGAAATTGTATACTTGGGGAGTGCTTTTAGCCGGGATGGAAGATGTGATTTAGATGTGGACAGGCGTGTCGCTGCCGGGAACAAAGTCAATGGTGCCCTGACTGCGTTAGTCAAAAGGCAAGGCGTAGTGAAGAGTGCACGCCTTGCAATACATAACGCAGTGTTGGTACCGACTTTGTTATATGGCAGCGAAACCTGGGTATGCCAGAAGAAGCATAAAAGCAAGTTGAATGCAGTGGAGATGCGATCTCTTCGTAAAATGTGCGGCGTTACCATGGCCGACCGAAAGCGAAACGAAGAGATTCGAAATATGGCAGGTTTGAAAGATGACCTTATCACAAAAATTGATAGGGGCGTGCTTCGATGGTTTGGGCACGTTGAGCGAATGAGTGAAGACCGAATGGTGAAGAAAATATATAGCGCGAAAGTTAATATTAAAAGGTGTCGAGGTAGACCGAGACTAACTTTCGAAGACCATGTGAGCAAATTGCTCGAAGAGGGGAGGGTCAAGAGTACTCGGATACCTAGACGTGCATGTATGAAGAAGATGATGAATCTGAAAGAAGCGAAAGAGGTATGTAAGGATCGTGACACTTGGCGATCTGTTCTCTCTGGCTACCCCGTCAGGGATTGTGCGTGACGATAAGTAAGTAAGTAAGTAAGTAATTTTTTTCAAAATTAATTTTAAATTAACAAATAGCAAAAGAGGTAGAGTAATTTCGAATTCTGCTGGAACCTTTAAGGAGCAATTAATTGGCATACAGTTTAGTTTCAAAAAGTAGATATTTTATGTTTTATAGCAAAATTAAATTTTCGATACTTAATTTTTTTTAAATTAATTATAAATTAACTAATAACAATAGAGGTGGAGCAATTTCAGATTCTGCTGTAGTATTTAAGGAGCAATTAATTGGCATACAGTTTGGTTAAAAAAATAATGTTCTACGCTAACTTCCATCTGGTCATTTTTTTGTGGCTGTCAAAACGTAGTGATTATATATTCTTTGATAATGTTGCCAGCTTAGTAGATTTTCCACTAAAACTAGTGATTTCCAGTGGAGAAATTTTGCTTTTAGTGGCTGGTGTTTTTTCTAGTGATTCAGTAGAATTACAGTTTCAATTAGTGGAAAGATGACTACTCTGCCACTTGTATGTTTCGAAATATATTTTTAAGGTTCATTTCAGAAGTATTTACTTTTACTGTGTAGGTAACAATGATTCGTCAGACATGACGTGCATCCTGGTGGAATCTAAATTTGAGAAATTAGCGACTTTTGCGATTACTCTCTTAATAATTCTACATTCTTATGCCCATAGTGAGAGATTACTTAGGAGTATGAATATAGTAAAAAAACAAGCAGAAGATAATAAAATAAAATGTTTGAGGTTGTCAGGAAAATGTTGCAACGTGATTGAAATTCAGATAAGCATTGTAAAAAAAATTAATACATAAAACCATATCAATATAAAACCGCCGATTATGGTGTTGAAAAGTGATTCATCTAAAGAAGACAATTTAATTTAAAATAGCAGTTGTTTAAATAATATATTCTTGATGTTAACTTATTGATTTATTAATAGTACGTAGATTTATTGATTATTTGCATAGAAATCTAATATTTTGTTACACAATATGTAATAAAAAAGGAATCAATTATTAATATATTATTTTATACTATAATATACTATATTATACTATAATATATCAAAGAATACATAAATAAAAATAACCCCTGGAAATGAGGTGATCGTCACCATGCTGGTTCTATAAAAATTTATTTAAAATTTGTACAAACAAAAATATTGTAAAGTAAAATATGTGAAAAAAGTTCCGCTGGGTTTGTTGCTGGTTCTTCCTAGGACAGAGGTATTTTCCAAACCAGTAGCAAATAAAAAATGACTTTCAATAAGTATGATGTAATAGTTTATATTGAAAAAAAATCAATTCTATTGTTTTAATTCGTAATATAAAAAATAATTGGGGAGAATTTAGGGATTATGAGAGTATGGTTGCTTTTTGTTAATGTTTTTTAATAGTTTTAGAAGTTGAATTTGGTAGCTCAGTGAACCTAGCGCCACTTTGATTTTTTATTTATGAGTTTTTTTATTTTTAATTAATTGTTCGTGATTTGATCGTTATTCTTAGCACATAAAAATAGTTTGTTCGTATTTTAATTATTTATAATTAATTAAACAAATTTCACCATTAGGTTGCCCCCTATTGCCCCTTATTGAATATTTTAACTTTTATCCCTTAATTTAATTTATCATAAATACAACTTCACTGTTAATAGCTGACCATAAAACCGAGCCAAGCGAACTCGGGACTTGGGGCACCCCTTCTTGGATAGGTTGGGTTAGAAGAGGATTGCGGGGTCGAGTGGGCGAGCGAACAGACCCCACCATCCCCTTCGTAATTATTTTTTTATAAACCACTCAGTAATCCGTCGACTACTGTATTACTATTGGTATATACAACGTGTCCCAAAATTCAACGATAAGCCAACACCGGAGGATAGACCTGCCCCGGACTAATCGGGGAAAAAAAGAAAAAAAATATATCCCAATTATATTTTAAGTTATATAAAAAAAATGAAATTCTTCAGAAATTGAGACCGATTATGATATTTTTCACTACCATGACCACAATTTTTTAAATATTTTTTTCTTTTTT
This sequence comes from Parnassius glacialis, assembly GCA_033319125.1. Lineage (NCBI taxonomy): Eukaryota > Metazoa > Arthropoda > Insecta > Lepidoptera > Papilionidae > Parnassius > Parnassius glacialis. The sequence goes on from JAVANC010000018.1 coordinate 25,666,684, forward strand.
TTTATAGGTAACCTGAATAGTACTGCTATCTACCACAATTCTTAAAAACTCCAGAATAACTCTTGTTTTATCACGAAAATTAATGAAACTTATTTTATTCCCTAAATTTTTTGAAGACTTTTACTTTCAACCAAATTTAACTTATCGTGGTGTAAAAAAAAAGTATGAACACTAGTATGGCAAGTTTTTTTAAAAATTGATGCAACTAACCAACATTCCAAAATGGTATAATACTCTAGGAAAACAAGTTATAAAAAATATGGGCCTATTATTTCTTAACAGGGGCCAAATGACGGTCGGGTTTAATAAAAGTATTAGTTCTTGAAAAATGTTTAATATTTCAAAACAAATGGTACAAACAGTTTCACGTGTAATTTATTAAGTTGTTAACATTATAGCAAATGTTCGAACTGTTTGCCACCAGCACCTTAAAAATGATCGTTTTATTTGTCTTGCATATCTTCTGCTATTAATGTAATCAGCAGCCTGAGTGATATTTCGACGAAGCTCGTCCAATGTCACAATGGGTTTTGAGTAGACCCTGTTTTTAAGACAACCCCAATAGAAGAAGTCCAGGGGTTCAAATCGGGTGAACGGGGTGGCCATAAGATAGGAGCAAGTCGCCCGATCCAACGCCCTGGATACTTTTGATTTAAATATTCTCGCACAGGACGGGCATAATGTGCTGGGCAACCATCATTTTGGAACCACATTTTTTGAAGATCACTTAAGGGCACGTCGTTTAACAATTCTTGCAAGTCATTTTGTAAAAAGTTTAAATAACTATTGCCATCTAAGTTTCCTTGTAACTCAAAGGGCCCAATTACTTTTCCATTTAATATGCCGGTCCATAGGTTAACCTTGAATTGATATTGGGATTTGTCTTGTCTCATCAAGTGTGGATTTTCATTACTCCAACTATGTAGGTTGTGAAGATTTAAATACCCATCTTTCTTGCACGTTGTTTCATCCGACCATAGAATTTTGTCTAGGAAGTGGGGATCTTCACTGTGCCTTTGCAACATTACACGGCAAAATGTGACCCGTAGCGGATAGTCCCGCGGTAATAACGTCTGCACACGTCTGTAGTGATATGGGTGAAGCTTGTGACGTTTTAATATTCGATATGCAGAACTTTTCGGGATTCCTGTAGCTTCTTCTATGGCACGTACCGAAGTAGTCGAGTCATTTTCTATCTCATTGAGAACTTCTTCATCACGATCCAATCTAGGTCTTCCAGCGCTTCTCCTATTGGATGGCATACGACCCTCCGAAAACGCTTGATGCACATTAATAAACACTCGATAATCAGGATATTTTTGAGCATTTGGGTATCTTTCTCGATACAGTCTGCTAGCAGCGTTAGCATTACATCGGCATTCTCCATAGATTAAATGCATATTAGCGTATTCCTGTGGTGTGTACGGTTGCGGCATGTTAAACGCCAAACAGTCCAAAATGCGCCAGAACTCTAAATCACAAAACACACAATCGTAGTCCAAGATAATGCCAGGTCAGTTCAGTTTGCAGATCACTTCCAGTCCAAATAATGACAGGTCACTTAAGTTTCCAGGTTGATTCCAGTCCAAAAAGCCAAGCCAAAAGTCGATAGTATGTACGAGGGCCACGTAAGTTGAATTGGGAAAGGTGCGCAGTAAACAAAGGAGCAGAGCGTACTGAACCGACTTGCTGAGAATAATAACAGCTTCTCTGCCTGCCCTGTTGTTTTCTCTTTTTAACGTAAATATCTCTATCTATCTATCTCTCTCTAACATCTAAGGTAATAATGCCCCATTCGAATTCCTAGAAATTGTAACAGGAACCCATTTTGGGCATGTAGTAAAAGTGATTACTGACAATTACAATTTAAGGAATTTGGCCCCTGTTTAGAAATAATAGGCCCATATTTTTTTATAACTTGTTTTCCTAGAGTATTATACCATTTTGGAATGTTGGTTAGTTGCGTCAATTTTTAAAAAAAACTTGCCATACTAGTGTTCATACTTTTATTTTACACCACGATTAGTTAAATTTGGTTAAAAGTAAAAGTCTTCAAAAAATTTAGGGAATAAAATAAGTTTCATTAATTTTCGTGATAAAACAAGAGTTATTCTGGAGTTTTTAAGAATTGTGGTAGATAGCAGTACTATTCAGGTTGCCTATAAAAAAAAAGAAAAAAATATTTAAAAAATTGTGGTCATGGTAGTGAAAAATATCATAATCGGTCTCAATTTCTGAAGAATTTCATTTTTTTTATATAACTTAAAATATAATTGGGATATATATTTTTTTCTTTTTTTCCCCGATTAGTCCGGGGCAGGTCTATCCTCCGGTGTTGGCTTATCGTTGAATTTTGGGACACGTTGTATATAGTTAAAAGAAGTACAAACAATTTTTATGTTCAAAAATAACGAACAAACAATGAACAATTAATTTACAAAAAATCCAAGTGGTGCTAGGCTCAGTGACCCGAACCTGGTGGCATCCACGACTTTTTCTGCCACCAGGGCGGCGCCACTTTAGAGTGAGGTAAAATATTTGACAGATTTCATAGCGGGGACGATAATTTCTTAGGAAAATGTAATCTTTAAGGTTTCTTTATGTATTATTAGTTATATTTTATATTAATTACATTAGAAACGAATAAACTAAACTATAAATATAACTAAAAGACGACTTTTAAAAAAAAAGTTATAATGTGCAAAAAATTAAAAATCAAACCACTGACGCATTGTGTTATATATTAATATAATACTAAAGATAATGATTAACTATTATTTAAAACTAATTTCTCAATTAACTGACACTGTGTAACAAAAAACTTTACCTCAGTCCACAAACTATATAGAAACACTACGCGTTCCTCAGTCGCTACTAGCGACATCTGGTGAGTGGAAGATTATTAGCCCTCATTGTTGGCATCATTGCTCTTTGTGTGTTTGTTTGTTTGTATTGTGTGTCACTGTCAATGTCAAAAAGTAAATTGATAAATTGTACCTGTACATGTATAGGACAATTACTAATTACTATACTCTTTGATAAACTGGTATAGAAATAATAAATTCCCAATACATAGCTGCTCGATTTATAGAATAATTAGGAATAATAGTATTTATTATAGTATACTAAGAGAGTAATTAAGCCCTATATAATGTAGTATGTTCCTACACAGCTTTTATTTCAAAATAATAAAATATCATTGAATGGTATAATTTATTATAAGTAACTAATAGTCATTTGTACAATAGTTCAATTATATTGCAGTATTTCTTTAATAACTTTTTTATTTCTTTTGCAATGTGTTTTTAAAATCATATTTTTTAGAGGAGGCATCGTAATACTACTATTTAACAAGTTCCTCTTGTGAGCTTCGTTGTAAGTTTAATCATAATGGATTTACTAAAAACCCCTTCTATTCAATCATTGTTAGATTCGGACTTGGAATCCGTTGAAAGTCTTCATTATGTAGATATTGAAGAGGTAATCAAATAAATTGCAATAAAATTAATTTGGTTTGTGAATATATTTTAAATTTTAATTTAATCATTCATTTCAATTTTAATTTTAATTGCAGCTCGATGAAGTTGAATATGCACTGCCTGCAAGTGAAGCACCAACATTGGCTGAAATATTGTCGGCTGAAGATGTGGAAACTCAACACAAAGAAACAATTAACAGTGTTAAAGAGCCTGTTTCATGTTCCGCTCTTCAAGTTGATTTCTTACAGGCTATTTCTCAGCAAGTACTCCAGGCACAAGTATGTATATATTATATAATATTTCACTAAGTCTCACATCTTGTTTCAAAATCTAGAACCTAGACCTACTTGTAGTATAGTCCATTTTTTAGCCTAATTTATATTACTTTGTTATTAATTTTATGTGAGTTATCAGAATCATGTTTTTTAAGTGAAATATCAAAAGTTAAGAAAAGGAAAATTGAGAGTTACATTCATCATCATCATTTTAGCTTTTCACAAATCCGCTGCTGAACATTGACCTCCCCCACATGTGCCATGCCACATGCATCCATCGACTTCCTGCATTTCTTAGTCATAGTCATTTATTGCAAAAACAATATACATTGTGTGGGAAAACATAATTGTAACATAAAATATTAAAAATGTAATTAATTAACATTATTCCTGTTTACTTAAAAATGTCTACAAATTAATTATTAATTACATAATGCATGCAATATTAATTTTTACCAAACTCAATATTATCATTCACTAAATAGAAACATTTTTCCAATAAAAAAGATTTTAACATTTGTTTAAAAATGTTAACATTATTTATGGTTTTTAGGGTAGTCTATTAAAAAGTTTTACAGCTTGATTTCTAACGCTATGCTTAACAACCTGTAGTTTTGTTTTAAAGGCATTGGGTATATTCTTTCGTCTTGTGTGGTATCTTCTTGCCACTTCATCATCAGTTTCATATCTGTTCGGATGTTTGACAAGATTAGTGAGTAAAGTTAGAATATACAAACAGGGCACAGTGAGGATTTTCAAATTTATAAAATGTTCTCTACATGATTGCCTATGGTGTATGTGAGATATTATTCGAATTGCTCTTTTTTGTAGAATAAATGCTTTTTTTACATTATCGGCATAACTATTTTCCCAAAATTTAATACTGTATCTTAAGCGAGATTCTATTAGAGCATAATATACAATTTTTGTTTTGTGGTCAGTTCTTCCCTCAAGCTTCTCAAAGCATAGCATGCAGAGCTGATTTTGCTCTCTATATTATTTAATTCATCTTTCCATGTTAAATGCGAGTCTATATAAACACCTAAGAATTTCACCGATTGTACAAGTGGTATGCAGTTTTCATGTAATCTGATGCTTAACTTATCTCGTGTTTTCGCTTTTTTTTGCATTTAGCATAAGATTATTTGCATTAAACCACTGAGAAACCGTTAAAAGAGCTCTATTTAGTCTATTGTTGAGATTGTTTGTATTTTATGCCGATATTACCGCATTTGTATCGTCTGCAAAAGCTACAATCGGAACTTCCGTTAAAGAGTTATTTATAAAGGGTTAGGTAGAGTTACAGTTACTATAGTAACATAACATTACATAGTAACAATGTTATTTCATATTAAATGGTTTAATAAATCACTTTTGATTGGTTTTTGCTTCCTTTTAATTATGTATGAAGCACTTCAAAAATGGCAACACGGCAGAGTTGGGAGAAAAGGGGGGAGGAACGAAATCTATCTTTGGAGGGCTTTTATCTCTGGGAAGCATATATTTTAAGGAAATTTGTTCTTATGTGTGCAAAAATATCTTAAATTGAAGCATAAATTGCAGAAGTTAGGAGATAAAAAGAGAGAAGATCTCCCAAGGAAGATTCAAAACAATAAGCTTTTAAAAACATAATTAATTTAAACTAAACTTTTAAATAATATGTATAACAAGAATTTTAAAAGTTCTATTAAGTAAAAAAGGGGTTGCTTTACTAATAAAATGTATATGATTGATAATAGCCCTTGGGAATGAGGTGACCACTACGATGCTGTTTATAAAATGTTTTCATATTTAATATAATTATGTTAAAAATACTCGCTCTATTAAAATTGGACCACATCAGTTGGGGTTGATAAATAATTAAAAAATTATAAATGTCACAGTCACACTGCAGCTATATTATAATTATAGTACAAATGAGTCAACTCAATGTGGAAAGGACCAAGGAGTTTAATACTACTGTGTTTTGAATGGAAAGTGTATAGAAACAGAGACCCTTTAGCCTGGAAGCGAGGCATTCCATATTAATCCTTAGGGGTGACAACACATTCCGCATTTTGATTCTTAATTGAGAAAAGAGAAATGTAAATGGTCATTCCACCTACCGTCTGATGGAAAAATCACTCATTTGCACAATCACTACAGCCCATCACAAGTGCACTGCTGAAATAAGTTTTCCCTTTAAATTGCCATAACTAGTACTGATGTGTATGGTCCTGAGCCACCTTCATCCATTGAATACCTGCATGTTTCATCAGATACTGATCCGCTAGGCTATGTTAGTTACTCTTATTTGCAGAAATTGTCATTACGGATTTTAATGCACAAAAAAATTTTGAGCAAAGTACGACAATGAAAGTCTACATTTCAGTTCCATAAGGTTTCAAAGCTCCATCCTTACAGGCAACACTTACTGGTTTACAATACGAAATTTTTCGAAAAGTTGCTCAATTATTAACTGACTACTATGCGACGCGGACGACGTAGGCACTGTGAATGTATGAAAAGTTTTCCGAGTTCCACGCGAGCAAAGCTGCGGGCAAAATCTAATTTATTTCATTTTTATTTTTTTATTTTATTTTATTAGGGATAACAACAGCCTTCATTCTGTGATACATTATTCTTATATACTATGTCTTTATAAGGCTAAGGCTTCATAGGGCTAATAATAGTCATCCAGTTTTCACAATTTAGCACGAATCAGAAGTAACAAAAGAAAAAAATAACAAAAACTTTTATCAAAACTGAATTGAAATAGTTTGTCATTTTTATTTTATTTTCTTCAGGACAACAAACAATTGTGTAATAAAATATAATACAAAATACAGGTCTTATAAAAAGGGAAATACAAGTAATTACACAACCAGCACCGTTATCCACAAAGTAATATCACAATAAAAGTAATATAATAATGCACAGCAAACATGTTGTATGATACCACAAAAGATGAATAATTCGAGCGTTCCCTGAGCAAATCCTAGCCAACACAACCACTGTAGTGGCTATGCTAGCCAAAACTTGCCTCGAGAAACAACAGTTAAACCATTAATAAACTGTTTAAATCTTAAGGCAATACTTTACTTAGTAGTAATTTTTTTTAAAATACACTTTTTGAACATCATAAATGATAAAGCAAATATGTCAAAATCAGTAAAGTTATCATTATATTTTATTTTTATTCTACTAAGCCAGCGCTTATCTACGATCCCACCTGATGGTAAGTGGTGATGTAGCCTAAGATGGTGAAGCGCACTGACTTAACAAAAGCCTATTCACTCTTGCCTTGAAGACACCCACACTGTAATCGGATGGAAAGACAGATGCTGGCAACTTATTCCACTCCTTTGCTGTACGCATGATGAACGACGTGGCGAACCGTTTGGTTCGAATGCGTGGTAAGTCAACAACGAAAGGGTGGAGACTGGCCGAACGTCTGGTTGTCCGATGGTGGAAGGGAGAGGGTGGAATTAAGTTATGTAATTCCTGCGCACACTCTCCGAAATGCATCCTGTAGAAAACCGAAAGGCTGGCTACTTTACGTCTGTGTTCGAGGCTGGTAAGATTGGTTTTAACCAAATTCGGGTCACCAATAAGCCTCATAGCACGCCTTTCCATTGAGTCCAAAGCTCCTAGGTGGCATTTTGCAGCAGCAGCCCATATATGGCAGCAATACTCCATGCACGACCGGACTTGCGCTTTATATAAAGTAAGCAGCTGTCCCGGCGTGAAGTATCGCTGCACCTTTGCAAGGACTCCCAGCTTCCTTGCAGCTGCTTTGGCCTTGGACTCAATGAACCGCCCAAAGTTCAAATTTGAGGATATTTCAAACCCTAACAACTGAAGGCGGTCGGTATACTTCAGTGATACATTTCGGAAAGAAGGAGCCAAGGTGAGCTGGCTCCTTTTTGCAGTGATGAGACACGCTTGTGTTTTAGAGGCGTTGACTTCACAAGATTGGCATCGCCCCAACCGGAGACTGGCTGTAATTTGAGATTCACACGCTCTACCATAGCTTCTCTTTCGGACTGGATTTGATCCCGACTGGCCCGAGGACTTATATTAACTTATATATATTATATGATTTCATGATACGCCGTAGTGGAGCTCTCTCTCCCGCGTTTGTTCGGCACATCTTAGGAGCAAATAAACGATGACTATACGTATTACGAATGCGTTGGGACCGACTAGGTATGCGTAGATATATTTGATTTATGAGTTGATTACAATCTAATTTATTATGACAGATTTTGTATAAGAATAACTGATCAAAATATAATCTTCTCATTTTTAGAGTGGAAATTGAGAATTTATCTAAATGAGTGAGGTACGATGACCATTTCCTAAAGCATTTATAGTTTAAAAACCGAAGATATTTACGTTGTACCAATTCCAGCTGATCACTATATTTTTCATAATAAGGGTTCCAAACACAAGTGGCGTATTCGAGTTGTGACCTAATGAGTGACTTATATAGTAATAAATACGTCGCAGGCTTTTTAAACAGATCACAGGTCCTTCTTACGAAAGCACTAAGCTGAAAGCCTTTAGCCGTAATGTGACTAATATGAGCATCAAAATGTAGCTTCGAGTCAAATAGTATTCCCAGGTTCTTTATTATGGAGACTTTTTGTAAGGGAGTGTTACAAAGAGAGTATGTGAAATGAATGACATTAATATTTTTAGTAAATGTGATAGATTTACATTTTGATAAACTTAGCTGTAAATTATTAGCAGCACAATAAGCAGACAAACGATCCAGATCACTTTGCAATTTATAACAATCTTCAGTTGTGTTTATTTTCCGATAAATTTTAAGGTCGTCAGCATATAAGAGAAAATGGGTGTTTTTGAAGCAGGTACTAATGTCATTTATGAAGAGAACGAAAAGCAACGGCCCCAAAATTGATCCCTGCGGTACACCAGATGTCACATCTATCATATCTTAAGAAAAGCCATTGACCACAACCTTTTGGGTTCTATTTTTTACATAAGAAGCAAACCAACGTAACAAATTCCCACGTATACCATTAAATGCGATTTTTTTGTAGTAGTATGGTATGGTCCACCTTGTCAAAAGCTTTACAGAAATCAGTGTAAATGGTGTCAACTTGGAGTCGGTTATCCATATTTTCGAATAAGAAGTTAGCGTATAAAGCCAAATTACTTACCGTGGAGCGATTTCGGACAAAACCATGTTGTTCAGGAATAATAAAACTATGCAGATATGGATAGATAACATTGTGGACCAATCTTTCCAGCACTTTTGACAACGTGGACAAAATAGATATTGGGCGATAGTTGTGATGTCATTTTTTTTGGCCATTTTTATACACAGGTGTAATGTTTGCCGATTTCCATGCCTGCGGCACTACTCCCTCCCTCAAACTGCGATTAAATAAAATAAACAATGGTGTACTAATGGATTCGGCGGTATATTTTAGAAAAAAGGGCGAGATACCATCTGGTCCAGATCCCTTTGTCACGTCCAAGGCTTTAAGAATCTTAGTTATCTCATCTTTTGAGAATGTTAAGTCACATATAGTTACTTGACTATTTGAGTTAGAACTAATTACAACATCATTAGACTGATTTATGTATTTACTATTTTCGTACACTGAACTAAAAAACCTTGAAAACAATTTACACACATCCAGAGGACCGCTGGACTCTTCGTTACTGTAAATCATTGTATTAGGTATACCTGTTTTTTTTTTGCGACTATTTATAAAGGACCAAAATTGTTTTATGTCTTTTTTTATTCCATCCTCAACAGACTGCAGGTACTTATCAAAACATTCGGCCGATAGCGCCTTAAACCTTTTGCGATACAATGAAAATTGTTCGTAATCAGTTATGTTATAATATTTTTTCCATTTAATCCACGCCTTTTCATTGTTTTTAAAAATATGTATTAAAGGACGGGAAAACCATATAGGATAATCATTGGATTTTATAGGTCGCTGCGGCACATGCATTTTAACAATTTTATATATCGTCTCATAGAAGCACTGAGTAGCAGAATCTAATGAAATATCATTCAAAATTGAAGCCCAGTCAACAGAATTAATATCACTATTAATATCAGAATACTTTGCCTCAGTAAAACGATATCTAGGTTGAGAAGATCGAGCCATGGGCTTATGTAATAATCCAAAACAAACTAGCGTGCTAAAAGGCGGATGATAACTATCTATCGGCAATAAAGGGTTAAGAGTTGGCTTACAGACACATATTGTGTCATTCGAAATTAATAAATCCAAAATACGGTCTAAGTGATTTCTTATATTGTTATATTGTTTACAGTTTATTGATGATAAAAAGTTAAACAAGAGGGTATCCAAAGAGCTATTATTATTGTGTACGCTTGGCATAATTGCATACGTATCGTGTACAATCCATTCAACGTTTGGCAAATTAAAATCACCATAAATTGAACAGTGGTAGAGCCACGCGGCAGCGTTTGCTGTCGCACGGATGGGCCGGCTCGAACCGGGGTGGTACCACGACCTCACAGAAAACCAGCGTGAAGTAGAGGTTTACCTCTGCGTTTCGCTTGGTGAGTGCAGGTGGCCGGAGGCCCTTTTTGCTGGAAATGAGGCATTCCATCTTAGTCCTCACGGGTGACAACGCATCTACATTTTGATTTGTAATAGAAGATAGATGTAGATGTCTATGGGCCGCAGCAACCACTTACCATCAGGTGGACCTATTCAATATTATGTGGCATGACACAATGGAAGTTATCACAAAACACAGAACTTAACTCACAACGTATTGCATGCAGAACGCGGCGCACGGCGATTAGAACACCACCACCGTCAGAGTGACCTAGTCATGGGTGACCTAGGAAAATATTTATGCGTCAATAAGATAATATATGTACATACACACACACATACACACGCACACACACGCTCACACACACACACACACACACACACACACACACACACATATATATATATATATCTTTATATATAAAAGTACGTGTCACGTTGTTTGTCCGCGATGGACTCCTAAACTACTGAACTGATTTCAATGAAATTTTTGGTCAATGTGCAGTTTGGTCCAACTTAAAAGATAGGGTGGTTTACATCTCAATTTATAGTCGCAATACAATATTATTTTATTGAAAATTATTTGTCTATTATTTGACAGGCACAATTATCTGTTAGCTCCAAACGATTCTGTCAGATGACGATATCTGTTGACTGGATTGAGTAAATATTTAATAGATGGCGCTATGTTAAAAATACAAACGTTTAATTATATTAACACAATTTAGTAGTATAACCACCATGTGTTGCTGTAAGTATTCAACAGATAGAACCGATTACAAAAAAATTTTGCAGACTGTGTGCAGTTTGGTCCAACTTGAGAGATAGGATAGTTTTTATCCCGATAAGTGACCCTCAATTTTTTTTATTGCTAATTTCAGGAGTTTTTTTGGGAAATCAAATGGTCGTTCGGAAAGGGCAGAACAACGTCTGCCTGGTCAGCTAGTATATATATATATATATATATATATATATATATATATATATATATAATTACGTGTCACGTTGTTTGTCGGCGATCGACTTGCTAAACTACTGAACTGATTTCAATGAAATTTTGCACACTGTGTGCAGTTTGGTCCAACTTGAGAGATAGGATAGTTTTTATGCCGATAAATGACCATATATACCTTTGATCATGGGTCACAAATAAATTCGATCCTGATGAAAAAAAAATCATATTTTTACAACGTTTTATTAGCTTTATTCACGCGCCATCATGTTAGTACAGCTAAATGAAATGATAATTTCATAAAAAATCATGAAAATACTGAAACATAAAACCAGCAGTGGAATTACTGAATTGATATCACCTGACTAGAGGTCAATGTACGCGCGAACGGTGAAAAAAGAACGCTGGCCTTGAACTTGGGCACTGAGCGATTTATCACATATTGGTACGAAGGGGGCGCGACGGGTAACAATCCGACAGTATTACTGTGCCTGCATGGTATTGGTTCCCGCGATTTGTTCGCTCCAAAAATACAGTCGCATACACAGCTTACTTTGCGACTCGCGACGATGTTTTAAAAAGGAAGGAAAGAAAAATTATTTATATCTATTGTTTTATGACTAAACTAGTGAACGAAAAGGTAAATATGATAGGAGAAGGTGAATGGAGAAAATTGTGCAGTAAAGTGTTGAGGAAAAATACCGAAAAAATTACCATGTGATCGACCTGATGACGGAAGCTCAAGCGAAGATGAAAGTGATGATGAAGTAGCATCCATTAACACCAACACACCATCAACATCTGGCTTCCATGTGACCCAAGACGTCATAATGGACGGCGTGTCACCCTTAGCTTAAGTTTTCTTGTTACAAACTACTTTATATTTTACGTTAGAAATAACAAATAATGCTCAAGTAAACATTATCCATTTTTAATTCCCACCTCTTCCAAAGTTCTAAGTAGCTAGTAAAACACCTATTATGATTTTACAATAAAACAATTAATTACTATAATATTATAAAACAATAGCCCAATACCATGTAGTAATTTAGAACGCGACTGTACCCACACTTCCTCCGCTGTCGACCTGTATCTAGCTCGGTACGAAACAATGCTGCGGTCATAAGAAAAAAGGGCGCATCTAACAATTTTTGAATAAATGAGTTAAATATACCATACGACTCAAGATAAGAAGGCGCATCTACTATTTTTTTTAAATATTCACAAATATCAATATTTTAGAAATTATCGTAAGAATTTTAGACGTAACTGTTGATCATAGATGACATTTTTTTTTAGTAGAAAAGACTTATACATTACTTAAATTTCAATTATTCTTGTCTTATTATTCTATATCTTATTATTAAGAGCTGGTGTTCCAATAGTTTTCCTTAATTATTTATATTGAGGTCGGTTGTACAAAATTTTTAATTTTTAATTATTATCGTAGTAAGCCTTGTATGATATCCCCTTTAAAATCATTACTCAAGAGTTGCGGGTTGTTATTTTTTGTGTCTCACTACCAATGCTTTTCTACTATTTACTAAGAAAAAAAGTAGGAAATTACTATTAGCGTCCTTTCAACTTCAAATGACCTTTCCAAAATATGTAAAAATGTTAAATGAATGGCAGTTTTTTTATTTATTAGGTTGGAAAGACGCAAATGGTTATATGCGTCTTTCCTTCGATATTTTTGTGTTGCCAGGTGTATTTTTTAAGCTAAGATGAAATGGAAAATTCGTTTTAAACAAATTATCAAAAAAATAAGTTCGTCCTTAAAATCTTCATGTCTCTACGTATATATTTCAATTTTCATATAGATACTTTTTAATATACTTTAGACACAGGGTCTGAAAGAAAAATTCGTCTATTTATTTTTTATTTCCATTTTACTTTTTTGTTAGTTGCGTCCTTCTTTATTATGACAGCAGAATGTAACCCGGCTGGCTGGTGTCGCCTCAGTGACGCAGTAGGTTTCATTTTGTAGTCGGAATTCGTTATTAATTGTAGTTTTTGAAACAGTTCCGTGTTGATTTTGTACACGCGTGCGCGAGCGACAGTTCAATCGTTTTGTTTATTAAATTGTTATTACTTGTGATTACGTGTTGGTATTATTCCTGTTGTTACGTTTTTTTTTGTTTTTTTTTGTTTTTTTTTTTGTTTTAATAATGCCTAACGCGTACGTTTATAGTGATTGTGAATACGGCAACATGTTAGGTATCCGAACCTAGGTACACGAAGTATCGCTATATAAATTGTTAAGACGTCGGGATGGAACAAGTGTGTCATACTGTGCAGTGCACAAAGTGTTGAAGCGTAACCGAATGCGCCCATACAAATTGCACAAAGTGCAAGCTTTAGTTCCCGGCGATCACGACCGCCGACGAGTTTTCTGCCGTTGGTTATTATACCAGCAACAACGTGTGCCTGGTTCCATTGAGCACATTATCTGGACGGATGAGTCGACATTTACCAGAAACGGCCTGTGGAACCGAAGAAATACACACGTGTATTCAGAGGTTAACCCGCACGCTGTTCGACAAACCGGGCACCAAACCCGGTTGGTCGGTTAACGTATGGGCAGGTTTATTTAAGGATCGCGTACTGGGACCAGTGTTCTGCCACAGCGACTGAACGGACAGCGATACCTAAACTTTATAAATGAACAGTTGGTTGACATTTTAGACGACCTATCGTTGGCTGAATATCGCCGCACATGGTTCCAGTATAATGGTGCCCCTCCACATGTGAGGTTCGTCCGTGAGCGCCTCAATGAGCTATTTGATGATCGCTGGATTTGGCGGACTAGGACCACACGCTTGGCCACCTCGCGCACCAGATCTGACCCCGTTAGACTTCTTTCTGTGGGGTATGTGAAAGAAAGGGTTTTTAATCGTGAGTGTGATAGTGCTGACGAAACTACAAAAGGATCGTGGATGTTTTCGACAAACTACGTACGGACTGTGTCAAAGATCACACGATGATGCCCCGCCTCCATGAGGAGACGCAACACCGAGCCCAAATCTGCCTTGAAATGAATGGAGCACAATTTGAGCCGCATCTCATAAGACCACGGAGGATTTAGAGCGGTAAGCTGTTTCATAACTAATTTTTTAAATAACTTAGTACTGAACTAATCTGAATACATACATAACTGAATACATGAGAATAATAAACATACCTACACGATGAATAAAAACGCATGACTCTAACCTTGGTTACATTTCATTTATGTATTTTGTTATTAGCGGGAAATCGAACCAGTTATTTTGGGTTATTTAACCTGTAAATTCGGATTAAAATGGCTACGTGGAGACAAGTACAGTGGCAAAATAGTATGTTAAGTAGATAAGTTAGGTATTTAGACAAGTGTTGTAAATTATTAGGTATTGTGGTATAGCTTGCTAGTTGCGGACCGCGCGAATTTGCGTTCGCGCGTACATTGACCTTTAATCAGCTGATATGAATTCAGTTATTCCACTGCTGGTTTTAGGTTTCAGTATTTTCATGATTTTTTTATGAAATTATCGTTTCATTTAGCTGTACTAACATGATGGCGCGTGAATAAATCTAATAAAACGTTGTAAAAATATGATTTTTTTTTCATCAGGATCAAATTTATTTGTGACCCATGATCAAAGGTATACTTGGTGCTGTCGCCTGTCTAAGTTTTCGGGAGCGTTCCAAAAATACCCTGTATATATATATATAAAATATATGCTGCGGGCCAAGGTGCGATCCCTGTGGGACGTCCGAGGGAACAGTTACATATTCAGATCTGTATCCGCCCAGTACTACAGCCTGAGAACGATTAGAAAGATTGGAGCTCACCCACTGGAGTAGGTCACCTTGAATTAACAGGCAAATAGAGCTTATGGAGTAGAAGGTCGTGGTCTACACGATCAAAAGCTTTTTCAAAATCGATGTAGACCACGTCCACCTGACCACCATTCTCCGTATGCAGGAGGACAACTTGAGACCAGAGACAAATTCGATACCGTAGATCGTCCTTTTATGAAGCCATGCTGCGTTACAGGAATACTACGGATTATAATGGGGGAGATGAAGCTGTAAACGATTTTTTCACAAAGTTTTCTGATAGTGTTCAAAATTGAAATCGGACGGTAATTTTCAATTGAGATTTTTGGTCCCTTTTATGTATGGAAATTATATTTGCTGTTTTCCATAAATCGGGGAAAATACATTCATCGAGAGAACGACGAAACAGTATAGTAATAGGCAATGACAAGCTATCAGCACATGAAACCAATACAATAGAGGGAGAATACCATCGGTTCCAGATCCCTTAGATTTATTAAGTCATTTTAGGAATTTAAGAACTATTTCTCGAGTAATATGTATGCGAGATAATGACTCTGTTGTGGAGTACTCAGAAACGTGATAAGGCTGAGTTTGGCTACTTGATGATGGTGTAATAAACACACTTTAAAAAAATTATTAAAAACTGAGCAAATATAATTAATTACATTTACTACATTTTTAGCTGCTTATTTTTGTTTGTACATTACATTACATAAAATTTTTTTCAATTGTTAAGCTATATTAATGCTTTTTTCCAGAGGTAATCTATTTAAATTGCTTAACAATTGAAAAATATTCCTTATTATTATTTTCAATTGTTAAGCTATTTAAATAGATTACCTCAGTGGTTATGTCTTCAGGGGTGGTCGCATATAAATTTGGAGAAAAAATTAAGGCGGTTATGTGGGAATTATTTTATTATTTTTAGTTCTTCAAAGTCAGAATTTACTTTTATAGTTTAATTTTAGCTACATCATATTTACTTTTTGTATCCCACTAATATATATTTTCAAGTGAATTATAATACGTAAATTACCTTATTTTGCCCTATTTTTAAGTTAAACACGTCAAACAAGCATTATAAACCATTCTCTAATTAAATTAATCACACACACAAAAGGAGGAGGTCAGTCACCTACACACGGGCAGAAGGATTCTATTATAATATAAAATATGCAAGGTTTATATGTATTATACATTAAAAACCTTCCTCTTAAGTCATTCTGTATATTGATAAAACCGAATCAAAATCGGTTGCTTAGTTTAAAAGATCTAAGCGTACAGACGGCAGTAAGAGACTTTGTTTTATACTATGTAGGGATGTATTGAATGTTTAAAACATACATTTAGAATGCTTGTCAAATAATTTTGCATGTGTGATTATACTGAGTAGACATGATCTATCTGAAACATTCTAAACTCTATAGAAAATGTGGCATAATATGAAATGACATAATCACTAGAACATTTTGTCTAGGTACAAAGATGTCTTACCATTTCATGGCCTCCACATTATACTTTTCTCAGCATTACGTACCCTTCTGTATCTGAAACGAATACGATACAAAAGTAAAATAAAGTAAAATAAAGTCTATATACGTCTCACTGCTGGGCACAGGCCTCCTCTTATTTCTGAGAGGGTTTTAGGGCAAGGAAATGTCAGCCGCGCTGCCCCAATGCGGGTTGGCGAACTTTACATGTCTTCGATTTTTTTCTTATTCCTCAGACATGCAGGTTTCCTCACGATGTTTCCTTCACCGCTGAGAACGTGCTAAATTAGCACTTAAAATTGCAATTAACAATTTTAGGATCGAACCTAGGCGAAATTCACAGCGAACGGTTAGCCCCAGACCTATAAATAAGTACGATTTACAAATATAATAAAAACCCTTACGTACTTAAAACTTAAACACTTGATAGCTCGTGATGCCTACCCGACGAAGCTACAGCAGCACACCGTATCTTAACAACGTTTTTGTCAACAGAGCCTTTAATAAAAAAATGTGGTTGAGCTTGAGTATTGAATAAAAGTACAGGTTAAATAGTTAAATAAACATTAACTCTTTATGGGGAATGAGGCATTCTATGTGAGTCCTGAGGACTGAAAATGCATTTGCATTTTCTTAGTATATGGGCACATATCTTACACTTACCATCAGATGGAATGTGTGCGTGGCACCTTTCTATAGAAGGTGTGATCTGAACTATGTGGTGCTCAAGATTTGCAGGCAGGCAAGTCCTTTGCAAAAATATTGTAATAATTTCGGAGTGGTATCTGAAGCAAATATATACACATTTGCTTCAGTTGCCACCCTAAAATATTTTGTGTTTTTTTTTATTTTTATATTTATTTTACAGGAAAGGTCACTAGCAGGTGCAGCCACAGCACTAAGTGTTGGTAATAATGGAAAAACAACTGTTGGCACAGCTCATGGACATTTGTTGTCATTCCAAGATCAAACCTTACGGTGGGTCTGTGATGCAAATGAAGATTGTGGCGCAGTTACTTGCTTAGCATATAACAATGACTGTACTCGACTATTGGCAGGCTTTGCACGTGGTCTTGTTTATCAGTATGAAAGTATTGGAGGAGTAATTTTAAGACGTGTAACTCTTGGTGGCGAAACATGGGGTATATTACGGGTTACATGGGCTGGCACTTCAGGCCTCGCACTAGACACAGGTGGCTCTGTGTGGTTGATGAAATTCTCGCGGCCTCTTGGTGTGCGCTCTGCTCGTGTATCGTGCCTTTTTTCTGGTGCTCGTGGCGAAGTAGTTGCAATGACAGCAAGGGATGCTCGTATTTTGGCACTAGCAACACTTTCACGTGTCATTATTGTGGCCGGTGGTCGTGCTGCGGGTGTACGATTAAATGGACCGTCTGATACTCTTCCAGTTTTAGAATGGTGTGAATTTGACAATAGACTCCTGGTTTGTGCCCGAGCCAATTTATTACAGTGGCTGTCTATCAGCATAACCGGCTCGAATATTTCTCTGTGTCCAATACAAAAAGTGGAACTGAAAGCAACGCCTCTTTGGATGGGCTGGCTTGGTGGTAGTCTGGCTATATTTGACGCTAATGAGAGTCTACGATTATGTGGTGATGATTACG
Organism: Parnassius glacialis; assembly: GCA_033319125.1. Taxonomy (NCBI): domain Eukaryota; kingdom Metazoa; phylum Arthropoda; class Insecta; order Lepidoptera; family Papilionidae; genus Parnassius; species Parnassius glacialis. The sequence goes on from JAVANC010000018.1 coordinate 25,684,881, forward strand.
ATAAACCATTGGACCTTTGTCACATAGAACCCGTGTATTCTTCAGCATTTTTCAAGGTATGAATTATTATTTTATACATACCTTCATATTGGCCGTATAGTGGCGGCGCAAGAGAATCCACTACCACGTATCATCCCGTGCGTGTCGTAACAAGCGCCAGACGGAAACTGAAACCACGTTCGCCAAACGATCTGCCAAGCGCGGTAACTAAGGCAAATATCCCTCCTTGGAGGCAAATAATGGGGGAGGTCTAAGTTCAGCAGTTAAAGACTTTTGATAGACTATAATGAATGAATGAATTAATGTATAAATATACCCATATAAATATACCTAGATGATTAGCTATTTAAGCCTAATAATTAAAACTATAATCTCGTAAGTTACTTTATGTGCTTAGATATGTATTATTATGCAGATAAAGTAACTTGAAGAGCTAGCGAGGGTAACACCAAGTACTGATATAGCCCACGTTAGTCTTTAATAAGCATTTATAAAAAAAATGAATTAAATGTTAAGTACAAAAATGTTTCTTTCTTGTAAATATTTTTTTTCTTAATTTGGTTACTTTTAAATTGAGGAATAATAAGCAAAATCCTAATTAATAAACTTTATTGTCACAAATATCCATGATATTTTGATTTAAACACAGTTTGCGTTCTTTTAAATTTGTTCAAGAGTATAGAATGTAAAATGGGTAGTATTTCGCCATGAATTGAATTGAATGACTTTAATGACACGACCGTAATAAAATAATAAATTATCATACGCCGATTTCACAAGAATTTATGTATTTGTTACGATTATGACTATGAAATAAAATAAGTTACCGATGAACAATTCGAGAAAGTGAAATTTGTTTTAATTCAATGGAATTAAATTTATTTATTTTTACTATATAAAAAGTAAAATTTTTCTGTTTAAGTTCCTGTGTTCAGATAAAAAAGAAACAATAAAAAGGACCGCAGTCCACAGATATTCCCTTCTGTCTGTCTTTTGTAGATTTTTCTATATAAAAGCAACTGAAACACGCGAAGGTCACATAAGAAAATATAAAAACGTAAATGTCTTTCAGGGCCTGTGGACGGACGGTCGTGTTTCTCTTGCTATGTGCAAAGCTGGTGAAAGCGCGTTAGCTGGGATATGCGTTGCTGAAGGTGCGTTATCATTACTTGGTCGTAAAGGAATCGTGCGAGTACGGCCACGCGACTTGCTCGCTAGAATTAAAGCATTCATTGGATCTGGACGGCATTTGCAAGCCTTAAGATTGCTCTGCGCCACTCAAGGACCAAACGCTAAAAAATTAGCCATTGACGTCATTAATATGATATCAGAAAGACCTCACATAATGAGCAATAAGAATGTAGCCATACAAGCGATCAAGTTATGTTTGAAATATAATTTATAGTAAGTCATTAGTAAAATAGAAGTAATTGTATTAAACGTACACTGCTATTTTACAAAAAGATCTTTATTTTTTAGTGAAGCACTATGGTCTAGTCTATGGGAGAATTGTTCCTGTGAAAAAGCATTTGTGGAAGCCTTAGGCGATGCTGTTGTGCGCGGGGAATTATCTGATACGCCGCCAACACCAGATTATACGCAAGTATGTGAATTATTCTATTAAATGAAAAAATAAAAGAATGAAAACAAGAGAAAATACCAATTTATTTTTGTGGGCTGGCTCATTTGTTTAAAATATGAGAGTGACACTGTCCTGAAGTTTCTCACCACAACTTGTAATTATAATAGTGCTATTACCCTTTAAACCTAAGCAGTGAATGCACTGATGTTCAGCGACAGTACTAAAACTAACACACACAAGGTACTAACACAGGCAGACTTCTAGGCAACGAAGAAGGCCTTGCCTTCGCATATGATCTGACACAACTAGTTACTTCGACTACGTGTATTCCAGATGTAGAGGATTATACACTTTCCCTGTTGGACCTAGTGCTGACCTCTCATCCGGATCGATATCAGGTCTCCGTCGATGCCCCTCTCGGATCTTCGGGCCATTGTCTGATCCGGAAGGTGGTGCCACTCACGCTCCCCTCGCGGTTGCGTTCTGCACCCTGCCGTTGTGTTTGGCATTACAGGTCGGCGGATTGAGACGGAATGCGGTCTTTCTTTGCATCCGGTTTGCTTCTCGCCGGATGATCCCAGCGCTGTTGCTGACTCTGTTACTGATGTGGTGCTACAGGGAATGGAACTATTTATTCCATCATCTATGGTACCCATCGGAGACAAATCTCAGCCTTGGTTTGGCCTCTCCTGTAAGACTGCATTACCCAGTAAGCAGGAGTGTTATCAGGCCTGGGCTGAGGCTTCGTCGGCTGGGAATGTAAACCCCAGTATGCTTAAAAAAGTATAACTTCGCCTCCAGGTCCTTCAATAGAGTTATTGCCAAGGCAAAGTATGTGCACATTGGCAGAATTGGCGAGAAATTAGTTCGCCTTCCTTCGGCAACTCGTGCATTCTGATCTCTCGCCAAGGCTGTTCAAGGGAATTTCTGTAACCCATCACTATCATCTCTGCACGGGGAGGACGACTCAACTGGCCCATACCGCAAAAGAGAAAGTCGACATTTTAGGCTCTCTTTTTGCGTCCAACTCGACTTTCGATGACGGGGGGAATACACCGCCAACCATCACGAAGTGGAGTGCTCTATGCCTGATGTGCGATTCACACAGTGCTCAGTACGCAAAGCACTCCTCTCCCTGGACAACCACAAGTCAAGTGCGCCTGACGGAATCCCGCTAATTGTACTGAGGACGTGCGCTCCAGATTTGGCACTGGTTCTAACGTGTCTTTTCCGGTACTCCTACTCCCTAGGCGTTTTCCCGAATTCATGGATGACAGCTTTCGTGCACCCGATCCCTAAAAAAGGTAACCGCTCTGATCCGTCTAACTACATGCCTATCGCCATGTACCTACTTGTTCTCGAAAATAATGAAATCCATTATTAACTGCCAGCTCATGCGGTAGGACCACCAGCTGATAAGTGACTGCCAGTACGGTTTCCGTCGGGGTCGCTTAGCTGGTGATCTTGTTTACCTAACACATAGATGGGCGCAGGCGATCGTGTTCAAGGGGGAGGCATTGACCTTTAGTCTGGACATAGCGAAGGCCTTCGATCGGGTCTGCCACAAAGCGCTTCTCTCGATGCTTTCTTCCTATGAGCTTCCCGAGAAATTTTTGAATCACCAGTTTTCTGGCTGATCGGAGCATCAAGGTGCATGCTCCGACTACAAGCCTGTTAACGCTGTTTTTTCTGCATATCTATAATAATAATATTTTTATTCAGACTCAGTCTGTAGAGATGTTAGTATAATAGTAATAATAAAAAACTTAGACTAGTGTTAGTATTTAACTTCTTTTTCTTTATATTCTTAAATTAACAAATTAACCATCCCGCGTACATTACATATATGTATCTTAATTATTTAATTGGACCCATTTACGCAAACAGGAACCAACCCACAGTTTGAGTGAAATTGAGTTTGGTACATAGATGGCGCTCAAATAACGCTTTCTATCTTCCCAAAAAAAATTGTAGCTTTCCGACGACTAAAAGCAGAGATACAACACTGTCGCTAACGGAACCAACCCACTTTGGCCAACTTTAAAAAATACAGAAAAGAACTATGCTGCATGGTTCACTATTCAGTGTCAAATTTAAACATTAAAAAGACCCATGCCACTTGATACCTTTAGGACCCAATTATTTTCATTATGCAAATAAGAACCAAAGTTGATTGGTTCTATCTAGTTACTAAAATATTGTGACTTTTTGTGCCAAACGGAGCCAAGTAACTTTGGTTCTTGTTTGTATAATGGAAATGCTTAGGTCCTGAAGGCACCAAGTGGGAAGGTTCTTTTAATCGTTCAAATTCGGCACTGTATAGTGAACCATACAGCATTGTTTTATTTCTTTTTTTTAAGTTGGCAAAAGTGGGTTGGTTCCACAAGTGACAGTGTTTTATCTCTGTTCTTAGTCGTCGGAACGCTGCAAGTGTATATAAGAGATTTCTTAACTACTTCTTAACTTAGGTAACTTGGTACCTAAACACTAATAATTTGTTTTATACCCTAAAAAAGTAGTCAACTCTGATTCGAAACTATTATTTTGATGATAAATTGAGACACATTCTTGTTATTAAAAAATCCCTGCTTCTTAAATTATGAAGGTTTAAAATACAGGTTACAGGCAGGTTGCAACTTAACTATTTTATTATATAATATGTCAGAGGATAACATTTTGCTTTCTTCTGCAGCTTTGCATGTTACTGATGACGAACCGTTTTTGTCTGGAAATGGGTGCTTATTTCTAGCTTCGACAATTAAAAATGAAAAAGAATCAGGTGGAGAAAGCATTAGCCCTCTATCATATTCCCACTTAACGCATAGACCTCCTCCTAAATGTTGAGTATATTGGCAAAATAAGTATAGAGCCTATTCTCTACTTACACCTAGAGTGTCGTAATCCCTTGCTAGCATGTTACATAATACAAGTGATGGTTAACAATGCATGAACATTTCTTTATCCATTGACAACGACCTAACTAAAATCGGTGCGCTGCCTTACGAAAGTTCAAAAAGAAGCATCGAATCACTAGGGTGCCTTGTCCTTTAATCTCTAAAATCACATGATTCAGTAAAAAAAAATATCTCAAACACGGACTCTCCATCTTCCCCATTTCGACCTATGTCACCAGAGACAACTGAATTATTTAATATTCTGCCTGAATCTCTTGATAATGATAAAATAATCATGATAAAAATGCTGCACAAAATTCATCGGTTTCTTCCGACATTAATAGCGATAATTCTGTACCGCATCCATATTTCGTATGTCATGATGAAAATAGTACGTTTGGTGATAAAAGCTCTGAAAATTCTATGTCATTGATAACAACATTAACAGAAGTCCATTAAAAACCGAATGAGACTTTACTTGAAAGTATTAGTACCAGTAAAATATTGCAAGAAAAATAAACTGAAACTGAACCTTCATACGAAGCAAGACCAACCAGAGGTAGAAAAGTATTATATGATGGAGCGCTAAGATAAGACAGAAAGAAGAGACAGTACCAATAACCAAAGCTATAAGAACTCTAAAAAGCAAATCATCTATTCAAAGGTTTTCATCGATTATAGTTGCAGTTGTGTAAAAAAATGTCAAGAGAAGATATCTACTAAAGAAAAACTTGTAGAATTAAAAAAAATCTATTAGTAAGGCTGATATTGTTGCCCAAAATATGTATCTAATATCATGCATTAAAGAAAAACAGAAGAAACGCGCATACGTCACGACTACAACGAAAAATTAAAATAAAATCAAAACATATTCTCGGGAATATTATTTGAATGACATACTTGTTTGCAAAGAAATGTTCCATCATCCAAAAGGGTAAATATAGCTCTTTTTAAAATGTAAAAAATAGCAGCTTAACGCTGCTGTGGGGAGAAAGAGAATCGGAAACCTTTTTACTGGAAAAGAGGCATTCAATCTTAGTCTTCATGGCTGACAACACATTAAGTGGACTGTGTGCTCGTATGTCATCCTCAGTCTATAAAAAAGTTCGGAATAATTGCCTTAAAGGTAAGCGTGGTCAGCAAGAGGGTCATAATGTAATGTGGTTTCAAAGGAACGGAAAAGTTTGACATCGTCACCTTTGTCCAACTGATATGAACTTGCTTTGGCCCACGTGGAAACCCATATTCGAGACAAAATTAAATAATTTAAAAAGTATTGTGCACCTTATACCGAAAGATGCACAGGATATTATTAAAAAATAAAAAGCAGCAACTTATACTGGTGCTATTTATTTTAAGGTAGAAGATGACAATGGAGATTTTTAGCTTGAATTCTTTGTATTCCTTTTATGATTTTTGTATGTTAGATGTAAAAAAAATGCTACGATAGATATTTCACAGCAAAAAAAAGGTTTAAAGTAAAGAAAACTTTTTATTTTTAAAAATATTATAGAAACTGAAATCCACGTTCAATTTGAAAAGGAACCAAGCCACAAATTTGCTTTTTGCCAGAAAGAACCAACCCTTTTTTTTAATTATTACTTATAGTAAAATCTTGTAAAAATGTATGAATTTTATATTCCTAGATAGGCTTCGATGTCCCATATAAGATTAGTAAATATTTATTTATTAATATGCTTCATATACATTTTGCACACTCTTTTTACAAAAGTCCAATTTTCTCGAAATCAATCTGCTGTGGGTTGGTTCCTTTTTGCGTAAATGGGTCCAATTTTACATGTAGACTTAACCAGTGCCTCATAATGGCTGAGTCCCACTTATACGCAGACGACTCAGTAACTAAGCAGACCTTTTACGAATAACGGCATGAAAGCCATCCGTGTGTGCCTCAGCGAACATGGCAGAGGCACTACAATAACGCGGCAATCCCAACAGCACCCTGAACGCATTATTATATTGAACACGCAGGACGCTGTATGCCCGCTGCGTATATCTATACCACAAGTTGCATGTGTAAAAGAACTGACAATACGGTTTAAAAAGCGTTACTTTTACTTCTTTAGTACATCGTGAAAACCTGCGGGCCAGCATATGTATATATGACATGTATGATGACATATCTATGATATGTTGTAAACTGGTAACATTCATTGCTATGCGGATGACAGCACTGGTGGTGCTCTATACACCGGCCGTGCCAATATTTCTCGGGAAAATGTCCCAGAGTACCGGAACAAACTTGTGTCTGAAGCCGAGTCTTTGCTGAACAAAGTCTCGGATTGGGGGCGACTAAATCTAGTCCATTTTAATCCTCAGAAGACACAAACTAAAAAGAACCCCTTTGTCGTCACTCCCCTTGTTGCCTCACCCAGTATCGGAATCCTCGGCGTCGACATATCGAGTGACGTGCAGTTTCGTGGTCACTTTGACGAGAAGGCCAAATTGGCCTCTAAATAGCTTGGCGTGCTCAGCAGAGCGGGACAGTATTTCATGCCGGCACACCGCCTGCAACTTTACAAGGCGCAGGTTCGGCCGCACATGGAATACTGTTCCCATCCCTGAGCAGGGGCTCCCCAGTGCCAGCTCCTTCCACTTGACCGCATCCAGCGCAGAGCGGCTCGAATCGTCAACGACCGAGCCCTTTCCGATCGGCTCGATTCATTGGCACTGCGAAGAGATGTTGCATCCCTTTGCATTTTCTTTCGCATCTATCATGGGGAGTGCTCTGAGGAATTGTTCGGATTAATCCCAGCCGCCTAATTTCACGAACGCACATCGCGGCAGAACTCCGGATACCATCCACACCATCTGGATGATTGGCGGTCCACCACTGTGCGATTTAGAAGATGTTTTCTTCCTCGCACGACTTCCTTGTGGAAACGATTACCATCAGCGATTTTTCCGAACCGATACGACTTAGGGACCTTCAAGAAAAGAGCGTACTCCTTTTTAAAAGGCCGGCAACGCATCTGCAATTCCCTCCCTGGTGTTGCAGTTGTTCATGGGCGGCGGTAGTCACTTACCATCAGGTGAGCCGCATGCTCGTTTGCCCCCTCTCCTATAAAAAAAAACATAATTGACAGGTATTGTTCGCAGGTCAACAGGCAATTTGTTCCAGAGGGTAATTAATGGAAGTAACTGTGAAAGAATTTGACATAGACCCAGAATGGTGAAGAGGTGTGACTACGTCGTCAGTACTCGTACTGAGCGGACGTATCAGTGCGCTCTCGCGTGACATCATGTCGTTAATATTTAGTTATTATTGGTGTTTTTTAATATTTTAGTGTTAATTGTTAATTATTAAACTATTTAAACTATATTGTATTGGACAGAAAAACTGTGATTTGTGTATATCCCTTTTAAACATTTATATGTGAAAATTAACACGTGCGTTTAGGTTAAGACCACGCGGTCACCGCATGGTTGTTAAAGTTAAGTACTCATATCTTGTGTTTTTTTTTTTTGCTGTTAATGTATAATTATATGTAAGTACATTTATTATATATAGTGTTAATTTTATCTTAAAAACAATTTGAACTTATTGAGGTTATAGTGTGCTAGCATGTGGCCATTGTTTGTCATTCTTGAAAGTGAAAGCTGTCAGTGTATGTGACATTGACATTGACTTTGAAGTTGACAGTTGTCATCTGTCACATTGTTTGACGTTGACAACCTACGTTCCGTTTGTTGTATTTGACTTTTAATTTGCATTGTTTTCTGACTTTTATATATATTGTGTGGTAAAATGGCGGACGACGAGGAGTTATTTACTCCTCGTAAATCATTGGCCAGGACTCCGCCGGCCCCGCTCGGCCGGCCAGTCGCGGTGCCCCCCCCCCCCCCCACCGGTAGTGCCAGAGAAGCGGCCTCTTCCGTCACCGGAAGAGGTTCAGCCTTCGTCCCAGCGGGCTAGGGCGGGCAAGCGGACGGAGCCTCGCCGGAGTGGGGCCTCGGTGGCAGATCCATCTACCAGGGAAATTGAGGAGTCTGCTGCAATGACGGAAGAGGAGGAATGTGTAAGGGAGGGTTCCCAGGGTGTGAGGGGGAGTTTTAAGGCTACCGCTGCGACCAAATTGGAAGTAATCGACCATGTCCGTGATGCAGTGAAGAGTATCATGGGCATCATCACCGGGCCAGGCTCAAAGCTGAATAAGACGGAAGTCAACAAAGTAGCTGCATACGGCCATGACCTCATAGCCATGGTGGCGATCATGGAGATACACACCTCCGAACTGAAGTTGGCAGCGCTCAGAGCTGAGCAAGGCAAGATCGCAGCGGAAGCTAAACTGGCGCAGGTCGAGGCTGGAGCAGTTCAATGTCACGTGATGGACCCGGCACCACAACGGTCATACTCGTCGGCACTGAGATTACCTAAAGGGTTAGATAAAGTTATGACGCTAGTAAGCAAGGGCCCAGTCGTGGCCTTTTATCCAGCAGATGCAGAGGGACCGATCAAGACCGCTGAAGACACAAAGGTAGAACTCAAGAAGGCAATTAATCCAAAGTCTAGCGGTCTCCAGATAGACAAGCTGAGGAAGGTGGGAAACGCTGGTGTCGTGGTCCAAACCACGTCCCAGGAAGCAGCAGAAAAATTGAAGACTTCAGCCCCTCCATCATTGAGGGTGTCCGAGCCCAGGCAGCGCATGCCCCTGGTTGCTCTGAGGGGATTTGAAGAAGACCCAAAGAACGAGGAGGTAATAAGCGGTCTTTACGAGCAAAATCTTACTGCTTGCGAATGGAGTGAGGCAAAGGTCAAGGAGAACTGTAGGATTGCTTTTAAGAAGTCCTGGAGAGGGAGCAGGTGGACTACTGTCATCCTGCAGTGTTCGGCTGCCCTAAGGGATGTACTGGTCGGACATAATCGTCTGTACGTTGGCTGGGGCGTGGTTGAGCCATGTGACTACGTGGATGTCACGTGCTGCCAGAGATGCCAGCAGTATGGGCATCCAGCAAAGTACTGCTGATCAAAGGATATACGGAAAGTGTGGAGAGGCAGGCCACGAACGAAGTGACTGCAAGTCAACAGAGGAGAAGTGCGCCACGTGCAAGCGATTTGGCCGAGCTGACTCTGGCTCGCACGTGACAATGGCGCGGAACTGTCCAGCACGCCTTTACGCAAAGCAACGCTCTGTGGCCACCACTCAATACTGCCGGTAAGGGCGTTCCTACAGGAATATTAGGTCAGAAACTTCAAATTGGACAAATTAACCTGGGTCGAGGTGAGCTCGCCGCGGCTGAGTTGCCTATCCTGGCGCGTGAACTGCACCTGGACATTGTTCTTATACAAGAACAGTACTCCCAGGCTGCAGGGATCGTCCAGGTGGGTGGTCACCCGTGGGCGGGCATCTATCTGGTTGACCCGACAATGGGGGTAACAGTACTAAATCATCTAAGTAACGAATTTTGTGTGGTGTGCCACGTCAACCGATGGGACCTCTATGTGGTGTCAGCGTATTTCAAGTATAGTGACCACATCGACGACCACCTGCACCACTTAGAGGGCGCCCTGAGTTGCCTAAAGGGCAGAAGGGTCATCGTCGGCCTCGACGCCAACGCGCACTCGCCACTTTGGCATTGTGACAGACGGCACTATACAGGAAGAGGTCAAAATGTCACCCATAGAAGGCAGCAGATGGAAGACTTCATATTTTCACAGGCGTTAACATTGGTGAACCAGCCTGACCAGCCTTACACCTACTCTGGGCCTGGAGAGTTGTCTAATGTAGACCTAACATTAACCACGGGTGATGTTTATGTTGCTGAGTGGCGAGTGCACGAGGGGATCTGCGCCAGCGACTACAACTTTATCACATTCACAGCCACAACCAGCAGGCCTAGCACTGGTGACGCACCTGTTAGGGATCCCCCCGTTTTCGTGACCGGGGGGTGGACTGGTGCAGGTTCCGGACGATTGTCAAGTTACGAATGGGATGGTTGCATGTGGAAAAACCCGCGGCCCTCCTGGCGCAGGAGTTTTCAGGGGTCGTCATCCGCTCTGTGGAGGAAGGCCTAGGGGAACGTCGCCCTAGGGGGTCGGGGGGTATGAATGGTGGACATCTGAATTAGAGAAAACTCGGAAGTTGCAGTGCAAACTTAGGCGTGCGTGGCAGAGTAAAAGGCGTTTGGGAGGTAGGTCTGAGGAGATAGCAAGAATGGCTTTTCATGATATACCTGCGAGATACAGGAAGATGATTGTCGAGGCGCAGCAGTCGCAGCACATAAGGGTCGCCAACACTGGTAATGAGGACCCGTGGGGCCTGTCATACAGGTTAGCCAGTGGGAGGGTGCGTCCGCCTGCTAATGTAATTAACGGGATCGCCTTTGCGGGTGGGCACCCGGACCGACTGGAAGCGGCGATGAAAGATTTAATGTCTGCGCTCTGTCCGGATGACAGACCTGATTGCGACACGGCTTATCACCAGCAAGTCCGTTTGCTGGCGGCATTTGTGCCGTCTGGTGTGGCTGCGCCTCCACTCACCGTTGGGGACCTGGGAAGTATAGTCAAGGCCTTGCCTTACACAGCTCCATGGGGTAAGTGCGAGAATCGTGAGGAATATATGGATGGCAGCGCCAAGGTAACTTCACTTGGTGTATGCTAAGTGTGTAGTAGAGGGAGTTTTTCCCAAGGTATGGAAGGACGGAAGACTGATTGTCATTCCCAAGGGTAATGACAAGCCGCTCACCGACGCCAAGGCATACCGTCCAATTACGCTCCTCCCTGTTTTGGGAAAATTGCTGGAACGCGTAATGCTGAGATGTACTCCTGCGATTAGTCGTGGGATATCCGAATACCAGCATGGATTTTCTCCGGGGCGATCTACGGTAACAGCGTTGCGTGTCTTGCTCAGCACGGCAAAGTATTCTCGGGCATGCTACGTGCAGGCAATCTTTCTTGATATCTCCGGCGCCTTCGACAACGCTTGGTGGCCGATGATGATGGTCAAGGCGAAACGAGGTGGTTGTCCACCCAACATTTATAAAATGCTGGTGGATTACTTCACCTCCAGACGTGTCGGTCTTTTCATCGCTGACCGGGTAGAGTGGAAGACGTCGACCATGGGATGTCCTCAAGGCTCCGTGCTGGGCCCTACACTGTGGAACGTATTGATGGACGACCTACACCGACTCCCTCTGCCTGAGGGAGTAGCAATGACTGCCTATGCTGACGATGTAACGATTCTCATTAAATCACAAACCAGAGCGGGCATCGAATCCAGGGCCAGAGTCACTCTGGACCTTGGAAGGGAGTGGGGGCTAAGGAATCGACTGGAGTTCTCCTCATCAAAGTCGACCACAATGACTGTTAGAGGGAAACTTCAGCGCCCCCCCGTTATTAAACTTGGTGGAGAATCCATCAAGAATGTGACCAATGCTAAGGTACTAGGCGTGGTTTTGGATTCGGGACTATCATTTGTGCAACACGCGTCCGATATTTATGAAAGAGCGACCAAGGGATTCGGTAAAATGACTCGCGTATCGACATCATCATGGGGTGTCCGATACCCGAGCCTAAAAATAATCTATAGCGGAGTGTATGTATCCACGCTTACGTACGCGGCAGAGTGCTGGTACGAGCGTGCGAACATGTACGCAGTTCACTACTCAGATCGCAGCGAACCGCCCTTATTTTGTTAACCAAGGCGTACCGATCCACTAGCACGGCGGCCTTGCCGGTGCTGGCTGGTGTTCTTCCTGCTGACCTGGAGGTCATCCGTGCTGGTAGGATGGGTATGGCACGTATGAACGTGCCCAAAGAGGAGTTGAGCAGACGGAAACGCGAAATTTGGACTGAGGTGATCGGTGTATGGCAGGATCGAATGAATGAATGACTCAAAAGGACGCGAGTTCAATCGATTTTGCCTGGAGGTGGCGTTGAGACTCAGGTATACCTGGGTCTCACCGGACTATTAAACCTCTCAGATTCTCACCGGACATGGATGCTTTCGAAAGAGACTGAGTGAAATGCGACTGTGTGACACAAGTATGTGTGAGTGCGGTGCCATAGAGGAGGACGTTCACCATGTTCTATGGGAATGTCCTCTGTATGAAGACCTAAGAGCGAAAATGATGGATGGACTAGTTCGTTCGGTTCAGGGACCGGTCTATTACTCGGATCTCGTCAGCGGCGAGGTGAACTACGGGCTGTTGCGCGAGTTTGCGCACAGATGGCATGACTGCAGGAGAAGTCATGATAGAATGTTGGCAGAAAGGACTGACGACGTAGGCGTCAGTGTGCCGTCAGCCCCAAAAGGGGGAGAATGACGTAAATACACGGACAAGGAACAGATTAAATATTTGTAGGGAGTCAAGAAAGTGCGCGCGGGAAAGAGCCACGTGCAAGTACCGCATCCATCTCCCGAGATTCGGCCCGTATGACCTGAGGGTCAGTGGGGCCATGGGAGGTGGTGGGTTGTTCCCAACATATTTTCCTTCGCCCCCGAGTACGTAGTAAACAAGTACTTAAAATTGCAATTAACAATTTCATTGGTGTCGGCGGGGATAGACCGTGATATATTTACAGCGCGCGTTTAGCCCCTGAGCTACTACCAGTATAATTTCTATTTTGATTTTTTCCAAACCCTGTCAAATTGGGAAAGTAAAGGAATGTGAACACGAGTGAGTAGCTGTATTTAGTTTGCTGGAGCTACTATTTGACTTAGAGACCTTCGAAAAACGAGCTTACTCCTTTTTAATAGGCCGGCAACGCACCTGCAAATACCCTCTTATTGCAGTTGTTTATAGGCGGCGGCCATCACGTGAGCCGCACGCTCGTTTGTCCCATCTTCTATAAAAAATGGCAAGTACTTTAGGTCCGATTATGTGTCAGAATAACATTGTGTGCCATACTTAAAAGGGAGTCTTCTCAAACTGGAAGCCAAGATTTATAGAATGAGGCGGTATAATAAAAACTTGATCCACTGGCCTTCCTATGTATGTAAGAGACGTTCCATCTCTTAGAATTTTTTGCGCATTTACGACAGGGCAAGCTCCAAAAATTGCTTGGATTAATTACAGCCGTTAAGTCTCACCATCACACCTTATGACAACATTCACAATACCATCTACACCATTTAGATTTTTGGCAGTTAGTTTGTATGTTATATGTATGTTTATATGTTGTGTTAGTTAATTGTAAGAAGTTTTGCAGATGATCATAGGCGAAGGCAATCACTTAACATCAGGTGCATGCACGTTTGCCCCCTCTTCTATAAAAACAGTACTAGTCTCATATATTCTGATAAACTTTCTACTATTGTCTAGTTCTGTTAACACATCATTTGTAAAACACATAATCTGTATCCGACCAGTAAAGACTGGTCCGATGCAGATTATGTGTTGCGTTTACCCGACACGACACGAGAATAAATGGCCTCCGCTTTCTGTATTAGATTTTGCCCAGTACGGAGAGACACCGCTGTTATCAAAAGACGCTAGCTTGACGGTCATTTCTTTATATGTTATCAAATATTCCAAACATGTTTATTGTTTATTAATGAATATAATATTATAGTAATATTGGGTTCGCGATACATGAAATTTCATCAACACAACAAATAAACACCTATATATCTTTATATATAAAAATTACGTGTCACATTGTTTGTCCGCGATGAACTCTTAAACTATTGAACTGATTTCAATGAAATTTTGCACACTGTGTTTAGTTTAGTCCAACTTGAGCGATAGGATACTTTTATCCCGATAAATGACCTTTAATATTTTTTTACTGCGAATATAAGGATTTTTTTTTATGGCAAGAGTCGTCGGAAAGGGCAGAACAACGTCTGACTGACCAGCTAGTATAAATATGGTAAATATATTTTCAGGAACTTATTGAGAAGTTAGCTGAATTCGAGCCAGACCTTGTAGAAAGGGTGGTAGCGTCACTTCCCTTAATCTCACTCGATCCTCATCGCGCTAGCGTTTTTACTCGGGAGAAGGGATTATGGCGTGGCGTGGGAGCGATTGCAGCAGCGTTAGGTAAATTTATTGTATTTTTTTACATAATTTGTTTGCATTAAACATGGTTATTTACCATAGATGTTTTAGTTATATTCTTCTACACATATATTTTGCAATATTAAAAATTAACAAACTATTATAGGACACTAAGAAATGTCTTTAAATTCTTCATTCTTCTGGCGCTTTGCCGGCCTGTGCTGGGGCACGTATTGTAGTCACCAGTAGCCTTAAGCTTCTTGCTTCACTCGTCATCGTACCTGTGAAATATACCTTTGCCTTAAACTTTATTTAAAATTACCTCAATACATAAACATTTCATCAAAATTCATATGGTTAAGATATTACCCTTGAAAAAACCCTAAAACATAAAGTCCTCGACGCGAAGCGATTGTACACTTAAATCGGTTCAGCCTTTTTCGAGAAGTTGGTAAACAAACGTGCTCGTTTTTTGAACTTTGGTAAAATTGTACAAGACTATTTTAACGGATTTTATCGAGTTAATTTTTACTTATTTTTGATTCTCGACGTTTCGGGTGCTTTGCAGCACCCATGGTCACTGGGGGACTGAGGTGATTGACTTCGCGATGTCAAAGCTAACCCGGAGTGCCTTCAGTTTTTTAATTATTATTATGGTCTGATCTACGCAAAATAAGTTAAAATTAAACGCTTAATTTTATTCAATGTGGTGTGTTCGCGTAAATACAAGAAGTCATTGTGTTAAAATTGTCGTAGACGGGAGCAGCGGCGCGATGCGCACGTTGATGGCGTACGTGTCGGAGGAGTGCGGAGCGCGAGCGGGCGGACGGTGCGCGTGCGCGGGCGGCGCGCTGCTGCTGGCGGCGGCGGACGCGCTGGCGGGCCGCGGCGCCGCCGGGCGCGCGCTGCCCGAGCACGCGCGGCCCTCGGCGCGCCACGACGCGCTGCACGCGCTGCTCGCACAGGTACGTGTGCGTGCATGCACGCGCTGCTGGCGGCGGCGGACGCGCTGGCGGGCCGCGGCGCCGCCGGGCGCGCGCTGCCCGAGCACGCGCGGCCCTCGGCGCGCCACGACGCGCTGCACGCGCTGCTCGCACAGGTACGTGTGCGTGCATGCACGCGCTGCTGGCGGCGGCGGACGCGCTGGCGGGCCGCGGCGCCGCCGGGCGCGCGCTGCCCGAGCACGCGCGGCCCTCGGCGCGCCACGACGCGCTGCACGCGCTGCTCGCACAGGTACGTGTGCGTGCATGCACGCGCTGCTGGCGGCGGCGGACGCGCTGGCGGGCCGCGGCGCCGCCGGGCGCGCGCTGCCCGAGCACGCGCGGCCCTCGGCGCGCCACGACGCGCTGCACGCGCTGCTCGCACAGGTACGTGTGCGTGCATGCACGCGCTGCTGGCGGCGGCGTACGCGCTGGCGGGCCGCGGCGCCGCCGGGCGCGCGCTGCCCGAGCACGCGCGGCCCTCGGCGCGCCACGACGCGCTGCACGCGCTGCTCGCACAGGTACGTGTGCGTGCATGCACGCGCTGCTGGCGGCGGCGGACGCGCTGGCGGGCCGCGGCGCCGCCGGGCGCGCGCTGCCCGAGCACGCGCGGCCCTCGGCGCGCCACGACGCGCTGCACGCGCTGCTCGCACAGGTACGTGTGCGTGCATGCACGCGCTGCTGGCGGCGGCGGACGCGCTGGCGGGCCGCGGCGCCGCCGGGCGCGCGCTGCCCGAGCACGCGCGGCCCTCGGCGCGCCACGACGCGCTGCACGCGCTGCTCGCACAGGTACGTGTGCGTGCATGCACGCGCTGCTGGCGGCGGCGGACGCGCTGGCGGGCCGCGGCGCCGCCGGGCGCGCGCTGCCCGAGCACGCGCGGCCCTCGGCGCGCCACGACGCGCTGCACGCGCTGCTCGCACAGGTACGTGTGCGTGCATGCACGCGCTGCTGGCGGCGGCGTACGCGCTGGCGGGCCGCGGCGCCGCCGGGCGCGCGCTGCCCGAGCACGCGCGGCCCTCGGCGCGCCACGACGCGCTGCACGCGCTGCTCGCACAGGTACGTGTGCGTGCATGCACGCGCTGCTGGCGGCGGCGGACGCGCTGGCGGGCCGCGGCGCCGCCGGGCGCGCGCTGCCCGAGCACGCGCGGCCCTCGGCGCGCCACGACGCGCTGCACGCGCTGCTCGCACAGGTACGTGTGCGTGCATGCACGCGCTGCTGGCGGCGGCGTACGCGCTGGCGGGCCGCGGCGCCGCCGGGCGCGCGCTGCCCGAGCACGCGCGGCCCTCGGCGCGCCACGACGCGCTGCACGCGCTGCTCGCACAGGTACGTGTGCGTGCATGCACGCGCTGCTGGCGGCGGCGGACGCGCTGGCGGGCCGCGGCGCCGCCGGGCGCGCGCTGCCCGAGCACGCGCGGCCCTCGGCGCGCCACGACGCGCTGCACGCGCTGCTCGCACAGGTACGTGTGCGTGCATGCACGCGCTGCTGGCGGCGGCGGACGCGCTGGCGGGCCGCGGCGCCGCCGGGCGCGCGCTGCCCGAGCACGCGCGGCCCTCGGCGCGCCACGACGCGCTGCACGCGCTGCTCGCACAGGTACGTGTGCGTGCATGCACGCGCTGCTGGCGGCGGCGGACGCGCTGGCGGGCCGCGGCGCCGCCGGGCGCGCGCTGCCCGAGCACGCGCGGCCCTCGGCGCGCCACGACGCGCTGCACGCGCTGCTCGCACAGGTACGTGTGCGTGCATGCACGCGCTGCTGGCGGCGGCGGACGCGCTGGCGGACCGCGGCGACGACGAGGGGCGTGCCACACACGCGCCGCGACATATGCAACATTTTAATATAATTTCGTGCAGTTATTAAGATGTAAAACGAAAAAAGTTTTAAAATCGACACGGTTTCGGATTTTATTTTGATCGAGCAAAGTACAATATATCGTGTTTTGAACCTTTAATATCACTCAATAAATTTTGTATCTATGACATACATTTGTTCTGGAATTATATATAGTAACTTGATAATAGCTAATTTGATAACCCGCCGTTAAAGAAACTAAAATAATTTTATGTGTAGATGTAGAACAAGTAGGTTAGCAGGGTGTGTTCGTGATAAAAACATAATCAAACTGCAGTTGCCAACAATTTTCAACTTCAACAGCAGGGACTTTTAATATACTGGCAATGGTAAGCTAATGTAACCTCTAAAATGTTTGAGTTGATGTTGCAGGTGGGGGACGGCCCGTCGCCGCTGGAAGTGCTGGTGCGGCACGAGGCGGCGGGCGCCGTGCGGCTGCTGGAGCAGAGCGCGCGCGAGCCGCCGTTCGCCGGCCCGCTCGCCAAGCAGAACCGCCTGCGCGTCGCCCGCGCGCTGCTCGCTCTCACGCCCGGTGCACAGGTACACGCCCCACAGCACACCTATCTTTTTGAATTGAAGACTTCTCTAGAATCGTGATTTGATTCTCGATGAAACGAAAAAACGACACTAAAACGAGACAAACATACGTGTATAGGATTTAACCTGCGAGAGTGTTTCGTAGCCCCACTCTTGTCTACTAAACGTTATACATTATATGTGTGGTCGTGTGCGCCTACATATTACCAAGATGAACCAGTCGAACCAAGAGAAAAAATCGTTTAGTTAATATGGTATCCACTTCACACTGCCTAATACTTGCTCTGGTTCAAGTATTCCACGAGTGTATGTCGTGTGTGTGTGTGCCTGTGTATAACGAAGCCTTGGGGAATGAATATTTTACTTTTACCGCGTGTGAACTTCACACATGTTTTTTTACATAGAATAAGGGTGACAAACAAGCACACAGTCTTCCTGGTAAGTGGTTACTGTGACCCATAAACATCTACAATTATTCTAGATTAAGAATTCAATATGTAAATGTGTTGTCACCCCAAGGTAAAAAGGGTCTCTGGTTCTCTACACTCACCATACGAAACACATCAACGTTAAATTCCTGATTGTATGATCACGAATTTAACGCTAAATTTGATTTTCACCCACTTTCAAACGTCAGATTAAATTTAAACTTTGCATACTTATGAAGGATCGATGTCAATACAATAATTTGATAAGCTCTTCCCATTATCTTGAACAGGATCGCCACAATTACTAAAAACTGAAAATCAATTCTAGTTTAAAAAAAGAAAACTAAAAACGGGCATGCGTTAATGGTGAATCCATCGATCACTAATAAAAAACTAGACGCACAATTAGTGACAAAAATGTCCTCGACGAATGACAGCTCACTCGAACATTTGAGTGCGCTTTTAATTTGTACGTAGCGTTGTGACTACAACTATAGTCCGTTCGCGTTAAGAAAATAGTGAGTCATCGATGTCCGCCGGCCTGGCCACGCCCGGCAGCCAATTAAAATGCAAGAAATTAGAAAGTCGAGTTCACAGTGACCAGTCGCCCCACAATATAATAAATATTTAATAGATGAGACTGCCAAAAGTAATGGCATTACAATTTTTCGCCTACCGCCTTACCATTGCAAACTTAATCCAATTGAATTGTTTTGGGCCCAAATAAAAAATTATGTTGGTGCCAATAACTCCACGTTCAAAATGAGTGATAAAAACATTATTAGATGACGCAATAGCAATAATAGACGCTAATCGTTGGAAGAAGTGCTGCGACTACGTGATACGCGAAGAAAATACCATGTGGAATTTGGATGACATCATGGAACTTGCAAAACAAAATTTTTTCATAATTAATGTAACTGGAGAATCTAGCGATAGTGATTAGTGATTTAAGTAATTTTAAGTAAATTTGTTTCCATTAAATTTAATTAAATGTTGGAAAAAAATAATTTTTACTCCACTGTGAATACACCTTTACCCTGTAGTTGCACTGATGACTCACTATTTACTTAACGCGAACGGACTATAGGATATTCATTTAAGGCTCAATTTACGTTAATGTATATTTATTTCAACTAAAATTACGTCAAAACGATTGGCGACAATTTTTAGAGAACTTTTGCATGGTATTGTGTATCTAGTTTTTTTTATTAGTGAATCTATGGGTAAACCGAACTAAAAAGCTTAAATATTTTTTTATCTCATATCTTTATACTAATCGTACCGATGAAATATTCTTTATAACAGCCTATACAGGGCTATTTGGCAATAACCGGCCAAATTTGCAGAGAAGGTTGAGAATAAGTAATATAGGCAAATGGTAAAGAAAAATTGATTAAAAAATTGAAACATCCTATACTTTTTATCTTTTAAATTCAAAATGTATGGTAATGCATTATTTTAACGGATTTTCATTCACAAATATCTAACGCCTACCAGTTTACTACGCAGTACGTACGCACACATTCGTAACGATCGATCAGGCGGCAAAAACCTTGTGAATTAAATCGCACAAAGAGGAGCGCGTGTACGCCTAATTGTTGCCCATAAATCACATTCAATTATATATAATTTCAAGTCTCAAGTCTTATTTACTCGTATTTTCAAAAATTGCAATAACGGTATGTCATTATTTATATATTTGAACTTAAGTTAAAAACTTGGCTACTCTTTGAAAAATAACCCTGTATATTTATATCACATTTATGTGATATTGATTTCTTAATAGCAGAATAAATACAAAGGAAATTGATCCATCCTTAAATATAAATTTTGTGTCTGCACTTGGCTAGTGTACTTGCAAGCAAGTACTTCGTATAAAAACTTGTTCACGTGGATTTAGCTCATACTCCCTAACGTTAATACCAACAATCTGCGTTGATATTAACGCTATTCTAGTTATTTTAATTCGCCCTCTTAGTTAACAATGGTGATAAAGGCAATAGGAAGAAGAGCATGAAAGACCTACGAACGACATGGGATCGTTAAGAGACTAATTAAAAAAAATGGTCATAATATTTTAAAATGGGCCCCGCCATTTGTGTAGTCCTTGTCTAAAAAAATGTGCGATAAGTTCTGAAATCAAAGATATTCTCAAAGTTGTTCACTTACATCAATCCAAGGTCCACGCAAACAAAGCCTTTCTATAATTTCTATTATTGTAATAAACTGTAATTTTTTAAAAAAAAAAACGTTACCCCCGCACTGGGATTTTCTCCTGTATCGCAGAGGCAGTTTACAAACACAAATTTCACAAGGACAAACATCCAGACCCGGAACAATTATTTGTAGGTCATACATATACTTGTTCCGTGCGGGATTCGAACCCGCGGCCCAAAGTGCAGCAACTCATTGCTAAGCCACTGCACCACGGAGCCGTCATTTAAGTTAAATATTGTTGCATGCCAAAATTAATACCACTAGCGCCCTCTAGTATCGAGTAGCAGAACTAGGAGAGTCAAGAACTTTCTAGAAATTGCCATGGAAGAACTTTCTGGAACTATCGACACCTAGTCAATCGGGACCGATATGTACTCGAACATTCTAGATGTTTCTACAGTAGAAGGTTCTGGAAACTATCTGAGGCCCTATATAAGGCTGGTATAGACCGCGACCGAGGCAGTATTGAATTGGCGATATAAGCGAATACTTCAAAGCGATACAATCATACAACTGCGAACTAAAGTGATCAGTAGTACAATTGTGTTTTATTATTAATGTGGTTTAAGTTGTAATTAGTGATCTGTAATTAAAGTGTCGATTTTGTTAATTCACTCGGCAGTTTTTAATTGTCTCGAAAACCAAGCTCGTATCAATATAATTTAGAGTCATTACTATGTTCTTATCCAAAAAATAAAAAAATATCAACAATTAAAATATCGCATTATTTGTATAAAGGTCGGTAGAGAAACGACGATTGTAAGACGTTGCCTATAAGTGTATGAATATACATACCATTGTGCATGCCCGTGGGTCTCGTAAGAGGCGACTAGACTTGGGGTTATTTTTAAATAACCGTGACCGTCGTTCCGGCTACCAAAAATCATCGTAACTTTGTCACGTTCATAAAGTTGGGTAACTACTAAGAAACATTAGAACGACTTATTACGTGACTTTATATATACATTTTAGATTTAGTGTTAGGTTTTATTTCAGTAGTAGATTTTTTATTACCTTCCTTACCTAAGCTACGCGGTTATGTTATAAGTACCTTTCTAATAATTATTTCTGGAATATAAGAATTTCACCTAACCTAGGCGATCAGTCAATGAACCGTAACAAGGTATATATAAGTTAGATGAATAACTAATTTTATCTTTAGAAAATTGTATTGATGTCCAACGTCCATGACAGCTAAATCCGACAGTACGGACGGGATATATCATACAAAAATACCGATACGAGTACAAAAGTAAACATAAATCAAAATATTTATCTTTGGACTGACTAATTTAAGTGCCATTAAACAAATACAGCAATTGTTAATAGAATATTTTCCTACAAATATTTGTGTGTATTTTATTTAATTCTGACCTAGAGATTTAGAGTGGATTGATGACAAAGAGTAACTAACTAACTTTGAGAGTAACTTTTTTTAAGATTATGAAATCAGAGAGGCATGCCGTATGTGTGAATCCAGCCTTAGCAAATAGATTTTTACATCTTCCACTTAGAATGTCCTGCTTCTATTAATTACCAACAAATAAAGTCATACATATATTATACAATATACACACATCAACAGAATCTAGGGATACCTTAATCCTAAATTATTTACGACTTTATAGTTCAAAATCTTTTTAGTTTCCATAAAAAGTTTATATACAGATTGAACCGCTTTTATCCTATTTTCAAAATTTAAAAATATTAATTAAAAAAAAACAAAAGAAAACAAAATACGGCGGCATAATTGTTAGTGCCCCGTGTAGTGGCGGGTAAGAATACTCACTACCCCATATCTTCCCGTGGGTGTCGTAAGAGGCGACAGAGGGAAACTGAAGCAGAGGATGGGCAGCAGCATCTTTCTCATAACAGCAAAATAAGAATAAAAAAACTGTGGTTGCCAACCCGCTCGCCAAGCGTGGCAACTATGGCAAATACCCCCCAATGATGAGAGTTTTTTTTTATAGGATAAGGGTGACTAACGAGCATACAGTTAAACTGATCGTAAGTGGTTGCTGTGACCCATAGACATCTACATTTATCCTCGATTACGAATCAAAATGCAGATGCGTTATCACCCGTGAGGACTAAGATAGAATGCCCCGTTTCCAGTAAATAGCATAGATATAGTATACATTAGATTGGCGATGGCGTGATTAGGGTGAGACCAAAAACGAAATGTACCCGTGTGAGTGAAATGTGCATGTGTGCGACAACAATAGTGCTGCGCCATGTATCAACTTCAATTATCGATACAGAATGTTGTGTCTTGTCATAAAATGAATATTATTATGTTTGAGGGTATAAAAATAAAACTACAAACAAAAAGTTTGTGATTTTTATTTTCCACCAAAAATAACTAATTTATTGTAAAAATGTCGTAAGCTCTCCTTAAGCGGAATTTTGCAATTTTGCTTCATACTTCAATCTAATAATCAAATAAGTTCCGATTATTAATTTAATAATTAAGTGTTTATGGTTTGATAGCGCTGGCGAATCGTACATATGTATGTCAAGTATGTTAAAAAAAATTTGCAGGACACAAGGCATTCGTTTACTAATTTTCAAAACACATTTTCGTTTACAATTTTCCTTTCACATCGTTCAGAACGAATGTCTATCTCATAAACTTTTTCATAATCACCCTTTCGATGAGATGCTGCAACAAATCGTTTGAACTAGGTGCTATTACAGCACTAATGTTATATTGAAGTGAGGGAAGCTTTTCTAGGTTTTTATCACTTGATGTAACTTTTCACTTTTTTATTAGCCCATTTTTTTGTGCTCTTACATTTTTACCAGTTTTTTTGTTTCATATCTAATCTTCTCCGAAGAATATCAATAGGTTTCTTCATTTTTTTTCCTTTCTTGGGGAATTGTCTATAACAGAAACGTTTGCAATTGAGCTACTGGGTACTGACAATATATCTCTGTAGACACATGACGATGCTTTGCGTACCGGCTTCAATTCAACCAACAAACAAGTATAATTAGTGTACACATTATGTACTTAAAATTAATATAATACAACCCTTTTACCTATTTCTGCCGATAAACAGTAGTGTTTACACTACCGCTAAACAGCTGTGCTTACACTGCCGCGTTCCAGCCATTTGAGTATAGAGAGCCTGTATAATTATAAGTTGTAAGACATTTTATCTTAGTACTCGGGGGTGAAAACACATTTTTTTATAAAATTAGGGTGACAAATGAGCACACAGTCCACCTGATGGTAAGTGGTTGCTATGGGCCATAGACATCTGCATCTATCTTCGTTTGCGAATTAAAATGCAGATGCGTTGTCAGCAGTTAGGACTAAGATAGAATGCCTCTTTTCCAGTAAAAAGGGTCTCCGGCTCTCTGCACCCACCATACGAAACACAGCAGCATGAAGCTGCTATTTTACGCTGGTATTCTGTGAGAGCGTGGTCCTTCTCGGTCGAGCCGACCCATTCGTACTACAACTATACTATTGATATAGTTGCAGCATGGCTCTACTTTTTTTGTTTGAAGATGACTGTAGGTGACCAAGTACTGCAGTAGCCGTTTGTTATCAAGTGATA
Source organism: Parnassius glacialis (assembly GCA_033319125.1). NCBI lineage: Eukaryota > Metazoa > Arthropoda > Insecta > Lepidoptera > Papilionidae > Parnassius > Parnassius glacialis. The sequence continues at coordinate 25,708,897 of JAVANC010000018.1, forward strand.
CTGTAAGTTCCTTTGTTACTTTCGTCTTATAAAAAAATATACACCATGGATGACAACAACAAGTTGTACACATTTGAATATGCGCAAACGAAATTAACATATGTACAGTAAAATATATTATTAAGAAAATACGCACGGGCATAAATAATATGGGTATTGATACAAAACGCAACTTTACTCTTTGTTCACTTCTATGAGAAAAACATTTTTGTTCAAAGTGCTTGCTACATTTAGTTGAATTTTTTTTTGTTCCCTTCTTTATTTATCATTTTTAACCATTTTTGTTTAACCTGAATATTTTTTGGAAATCTCAAACATTATAAGAGTTTAAATCATCTCATTAAAGTATTTACAATAATGCGTAAGTATTTACTATAACGAAACACTAAAACGTGAAAATAGAAAATTAGAAAAAAACGAAGTCACAAGAGGCTGCATCCAAGAATATGGCTTTGCCTGTTATAAACATATTATCGATAAGATGATATTGATAGTGTCAATCCCTACAAAAATTTGATCAGAAATAGCGGGAATTCACGTATTTGTTATTATTTTTAATATAATTCTCACGCACTTAGAGCATTATCGTAATAAAATGCGATATTTTTCCCTATTCATTTGTGTATAAAACATTTGTACTAGTTCAGAAATATTGAATTTAGAGTGCTAAATATTTTAATTGTACTTACATGGAAAATGTGTAATTTTGTGGATTTTCTTTTCTCGATGAACTGTATTCAGGTACGGCATACGTCACCATATTTAATCACACCTTTTAAATACTTATTAATACTTCAAAATCAAAAATATCGCGAAAATAAGCGGGATTTGTTTCGTTAACCATTGACGTCAGGCTGATACAGGCTGATAGCGTGTACGTGTATGGTCTAGCCGTTCTATCTCGTTCTAACGTAAGCATATGCCATGCCCTTTCTCTTTTACATTGCCAATATAAGTTATTTACTAAATCTATGGTAAATAGGGTCTCCGGTTCTCCACACTCACCATACGAAACACAGCAGCATTAAGCTGCTATTTTACGCTGGTATTCTGTTAGAGCGTGGTCCTTTCCCGGTCGAGCCGACCCATTCGTGTTACAACTATACAAGAAATATAGCTGCAGCATGGCTCTACCACGTATAAAGAACGAGTAACAAAGAGACGGCCCCCAATCCCCGGCGGCCCCCCTATTCCTGGCTACGGTGGTGACCATATTAACGGCGGGGCAGGGGGTGCTAAGAATCTCCGGTGGAGGTTCAGTTGCCACCTAAGACGACTCGACCTGGCAACATACAACGCACGCACCCTGAGGACTGACGAGATGATCCTGGAGCTGGAAGAAGAGATAGACAAGTTGCGCTGGAATATCATAGGTTTATCCTAAGTCCGAAGAGAGGGGGAGGACACGCTAATCCTCTAATCCGGCAACTTGTTCTATCACCGGAAGGGCGACCATCTGTCCCAAAGAGGTGTCGGATTTATCGTCTACAAGTCTTTCGTTAACAACGTTGTAAAGATTGGGAGTGTGTCGACGAGGGTTGCATACCTTATACTCAGAATCACCAAACGGTATTCGCTGAAGGTCATACAGGTGTACGCACCAATCTCGGCACACCCCGATGAGGAGGTGGGGGAAATGTATGAGGATATCTCTAGGGCCATGCATTTCTCCAAAACCTACTATACGGTGTTAATGGGAGACTTCAACGTAAAACTAGGCACAAGAGAGAACGGTGAGCTGAAAGTAGGGAAATTCGGAATAGGGCAACGGAACCGAAGGGGCCAGCAGTTGGCCGACTTCATGGAGAAAGAGGGACTCTTTATGATGAACTCTTTCTTCCAGAAGCGGCCCCACAGGAAGTGGACCTGGTCGAGCCCCGACGGTTCGACAAAAAATTAGATTGACTTCATTATGACGACCAGACGACAACTGTTCAGTGATGTCTCAGTGATCGCGAGGGTGAAAACCGGCAGCGATCACCGAATGGTGAGAGGCACACTGAACCTATAGTGAAGTCAACGCTCCGTCCCCCTCGTGCTCTAGTCCAAAGTCCCGAAACCTTTCAGCTCGAGCTACGAAATCGTTTTGAATGCCCAGAAGATTGCAATGCAATGGACGATATGAATGACAAGCTCGTGGAAACTGTCCATGAGGTCGGAGCTAAGTTTTGCAAGACCCGCTGCAGAAGAACACAAAAATTCCGATCACACACTTAATCTCATGGCTGTTAGACTGGATATGAAGCTGCAGTATTCAGTAGATTTGACAGCATACAGGAAACTGAACAGACAGATCTCCAAATGCATGCGGCGGGACTTACGCGACTTTAATACCGCTCGTATTGAAGAAGCTATCGAGCGGAACCAGGGCTCCAAAGTCTTTGTTAGAGATCTGTCTGCCAGAAAGAGCCAACTGTCGAAGCTGAAGACCGAGTGTAGCAGCGTCTTTTCCGGGACACTTGAGATTTTGAGTGAGATTGAGAGGTTCTATGGGCAGCTGTACACGTCATCGTTGGAGCCACACGCAAGTGTGAGTAACGATCCAAGAGCGAGTCTCATCCGACACTATTCCGAAGATATCCCGGACGTCAGTCTGAGTGAGATTAGAATGGCTCTCCAGCGCCTTAAAAATGGTAAGGCCCCAGACGAAGATGGAATTACAGCGGAGCTTCTGAAAGCGGGTGGAAGACCGGTACTTGAAGTCCTTCAGAAGCTATTTAATTCTGTCCTCCATGGTGGCATTACACCGGAGGCGTGGAGCAGAAGTGCGGTGGTCTTGTTCTTCAAGAAAGGTGACAACGCTGACCGGTGACCGATTTCCCTTCTGAGCCGCGTCTACGTGCTGTTTTCGAGAGTCAATACGAATCGCCTCGCGCGCAGACTTGACGACTTCCAGCCTCCCGAACAAGCCGGTTTCCGAAAAGGCTTTAGCACCATAGACCACATACATACCCTTCGGCAAATTGTACAGAAGTCCGAGGAGTATAATTAGCCACTATGTCTGGCGTATGTGGACGATGAGAAAGCCAGCGGTGCCAAGTTGACTGTCGGTATATCGAAGTGCTGAAGTGTTTGTACAGTAGGGCTACAATGGTTATCCGAGTACAGAACCAGAGTACGAAACCTATCCAATTGCAGAGAGGTGTAAGACAGGGTGATGTTATATGCCCGAAACTCTTCACCGCTGCAGTGGAATACGTTTTCAAGCTTCTGGACTGGAAAGGATACGGTATTAACATCAATGGCGAGTACATCACTCAGCTTCGATTTGCCAACGATATAGTCCTTATGACAGAATCGCTGGAGGACCTGACCTCAATACTGTTTCCCAACGGATAGGTCTTAAGATGGACATGGACAAAACAAAGATCATGTTAAGTGTCCATGTCGCACCAATGCCGGTAGTTGTTGGGAGCACTAAGCTCGAAGTTGTTGACGAGTATGTTTACCTTGGACAAACAGTCCGACTAGGTAAGTCCAACTTCGACCGAGAGGTCAATCGACGGATTCAACTCGGTTGGGCAGCGTTCTGGAAATTACGGCACATCTTCTCGTCAGGTATACCTCAAAACTTGAAAACGAGACTGTATAACCAGTGCGTGTTGCCAGTGATGACCTATGAAATTGAGACGTGGTCCTTCATTGCTGGCCGGATGAGGAAGCTCAAGGTCGCTCAGTGAGCTATGGAAAGGGCTATGCTCGGACTTTATCTGCGTGATAACTTAGAAATTAGGATATCTGCAGTAGAAACAGAGTGACCGACATAACCCCAACGGATTAGTAAGTTGGAAGTGGTAATGGGCCGGCCATATAGCTCGAAGAACCGACAACCAATGGGGGAAAAAGGTTCTCGAGTGGCGGCCTCGTACCGGAGGATGAAGTGTAGGGCGTCCCCCCACTAGATGGAGTGACGACCTGGTAAGATATGTAGGAAGTCGATGGATGCAGGTGGCTCAGGACCGTGCTTTGTGGTATTTCTTGGGGGAGGCCTGTGTTCAGCAGTGGACTTGTGAAGGGCTGTAATGATGATGAATGATGATTGTTAGTAATTCGTTAAAATTTTTCTCTGATCTACTTACTATCTTTGGATAAGTGGCCAGAGTATACCAAATTAAATAATTTAACCAGGAAGTCAATATTTTATTTTTTAATAAGTTTAAGTACCTCTATGCAAATTAATGAAAAGGGGGTAGATTGTTTTTCTTTTTTAATTTAACGTGTCGTGTGAGCTTTAAGAGTTATTTTACGTCGACATTTCAGTCACAGTCGTGGGCATGTTATAAAATGTTGCTATTCAACACGTCGTTGCTTAGGCCCTACATACCAGCCAAAACGTGATATCAAGGTTGTGGTCACGTTATCGCAGTACTGGAGATGTGGCTGAACGGCACACGGGTAGATATCGTGTTACTACGCAGATACAGGATCGATTTCTCCAAATGACTGCCGGAAGACAACCCAATATTACAGCAATGCAACTACTACAAAGGCTCCAGGAGGACCTTCAACTGCTGGTAAGCGACCAAATCGTGCGAAGGAGGTTGCATGAAGTTGATCTTCATGCTCGAATACCGCTACGTGTTCCAGTATTGCGACGTGGCAATCGGAGTCGGGGGGCTTTCGTTTCGGGCTCGGCAGCATTTACCATGAGTGACGAACAAAAGTCTTTGGTGCAGTTCATCGATGAGTCTCGGTTTGTGTTTCATCCGGATTCACGACGAACACGCGTTTGGAGAACTCCAGGGGGAGTTAGCCGTCTACGGCACCAACAGGACAGTATTGCGACGTGGCAATCGGAGTCGGGGGGCTTTCGTTTCGGGCTCGGCAGCATTTACCATGAGTGACGAACAAAAGTATTTGGTGCAGTTCATCGATGAGTATCGGTTTGTGTTTCATCCGGATTCACGAAGAACACGCGTTTGGAGAACTCCAGGGGGAGTTAGCCGTCTACGGCACCAACAGGACAGTATTGCGACGTGGCAATCGGAGTCGGGGGGCTTTCGTTTCGGGCTCGGCAGCATTTACCATGAGTGACGAACAAAAGTATTTGGTGCAGTTCATCGATGAGTCTCGGTTTGTGTTTCATCCGGATTCACGAAGAACACGCGTTTGGAGAACTCCAGGGAGAGTTAGCAGTCTACGGCACCAACAGGAGGTCCACTCATACCAAGACGGGTAAATCATGGTGTGGGCAGGAATTCGACTTAGCGGACGAACCCAGCTCGTTTGGATCCACGGCAGCATGACTGCACAAAAATAACACGAGAAGGTAGTAGAGCTTGTTATTGCCCCACACAGAATCCAAAAGGGCCAGAAATTTCTGGTGCATCTGGTGTCGGCCGCTCTCCGAGACCACGTTATTCAAGTTTTGGATTGGCCTGCACAATCGCCCGACTGAAATCCTATCGAGTATGCCTGGGACATGTTACAACGAAAAGCTTTGAGAGATTTCCCGCTAAATTTGACGATGGAACAACTTTACGAACCACTTGCAAAGATGTAGATGTCTAATTAATGTATGAGGTGGCAACACTGATTTTAATAATTAGATTTTATAAGGTTTTTAAATTTTAATTAAAATGAATAATTTTATAACAAGAAATGAAGTTTTTTTTTATCATACTAATTTTCTACGGCGATTAAAAAATTAACATTTTTATTTAAAACAAAAAACGCAATGTTTTTTTATTTTTTATTAAAGACCTTAAAATAATCTATCATTTTTCCACTTACAATATCAGAAAATTCTTCATAGATTTTTAGATGTTTGATGAAATATAAAATATCCCTAGATTCTGTTGATGTATTTATATTTGATATTCATTGTTTCAGGACCCAGAATGTCAGATCGAGATACTAGAATTCATTAGCGGTCAGTTGCAATCAGGCGCGCTGCCACTCGATCAGGAAGTTATAAAAGGCGTTCAAGAATTAGCAACAACGATTACTAGCGAACGGTCTGACCGCGCTTGGTTAGCTCTAATGAAGCGCCTTCGTTCACAAAGAGATCATTCGCTTGCTAACTATCAAAGTGCAATACAAAGACCCCGAATACAATGGCGATTAGACGTTCTGCTCGATTGTCACGAGAAAGCCTTAGAAGAATTTTTCAAAATTGAGAATCCATCCTCAATGGACTTTTCAGAATTTTTCGAATATATACGATCAAGATTCGAAGTAGACGGCAACATCAAAGCTCGCTTACAACCATATCTGCAATCACTTATCAAATTACGTCCGCAAGCGTCGGCGGCTATAGTTAAAGACCATTATGAAAGTTCTATTAGTTCTATATTAAGTTCGTTAGAGAGGGAATGCGTTCTAGAATTCGGTGATTGTCTCCTCGATATGGCGTGCCTAAGTGGCGACGCCGCCGCCATTTACTTACGTAGCCTATGTGTACTGCGACCTGCAGATGTGAAAATCTTCTTAGAAAATAGTATAGGTATTGTACGTCCGGAAGACGCCTTAGAAATAGTCAAAGAATTAGGTCCGCGTGATGCCGTACCCTTCTGTCTCGAAGCTACCGGTGACCCTTCCGGTGCACTGGATGCGCTTCTAGATATTATAACGTCGAATCACGAAACCAAAGCGAAACACATCGCCGAGGCGTGCGATCTGTGCGTTCGAGTGGCGCCGACAGTTCCGCCCGACGTTTCCGGCGAGATGTGGACGCGATTGCTACGTCGCGTGGACGAAGTGCCGCCGTCGCTATTGTTCGAGGCTATTGCGTACCTGCCGGTCGACGAGTTGTTGGTTAAAGCCTGCGATTCACCAAAGGTCGCGTTGACGATTCTGGAGAGCGGCGCGGGGAGGATGCGTGTCTGGGCGTGTGCGAAGCGAATAGCCGAGCGGGAGGCACACGGGGCGTTAGCGATGGCTTTAGCGGGGGCTCGTCGCGGCCTGCCCGTTAGAGGAAAGTGTCTCCGCTGCGGCGAAACGTTGGCCGCACGAACCGCCGCCCGCACCGCGCACTGTGCGCGAGCCTTACACGCCGACTGTGACGTTGAAACCACATGCCAAACGTGCGGTAAACAAATCCCATCCACTGTGTACATCCTGCCGCCTATAAATAGTCGCCCGACCACATCAGCACCTCAAGAATATCCCCTATCGTTGATAGCCCCGCCCAGACCCGACCTTGAGGGCGTTGCGTGAAATATTTACTTTGAAAGTATTTGTATTAATTTACTTTGTTAATATATAATGTATAGATATATAAACGTATACAAAGAAATTTATAACATTAATAAAAATATTCTATATAGTAAAAGTTTTTTTCTACCCTATATTATATTTTGGAACTGCTTTAATATTATTTAAAATACGTTAATGCCGTCAAAAACATAACTTGTAAAAAAACCAAGTCTCGCAAGTCAGTTCTTCTTGTAAAAAGTAGTGAGATCCATGTAATACCAAGTCGTTTCATTTATTCAGTCGCGACTTAAGGGTCCGTCTGTCTTAAGTTATTACGTAATTAGCTAACCTAACAACATCTTACAGTGAGCATATGAATATTAAAAATCTTTTATAATTTAAATAAATATATTGGTAAATCCAATTGGGCATACCTTAAGCGCATTAAAAAAATTACGTATAACATGATTATACGGAATTTTAAAGTAGTTTAAATACATTTGGACAGCACTATCGGCTTCAACATCCTCGAAAACCATGAAAATGACACCCGTGATGAAAAAATTGATACCTATTGCAGCCGCCATCTTGGATTTACATTTCGACAGCACTATCGGCTTCAACTCTCTCGAAAACAATGAAAATGACACCCAAGATGAAAAAATTGGCACCCACTTCAGCCGCCATCTTGGATTTACATTTCGACAACCCTATCGGAGTCAACTCTCTCGAAAACTATGAAATTGACACCCATGATGAAAAAATTGATACCTATTGCAGCCGCCATCTTGGATTTACATTTCGACAGCACTATCGGCTTCAACTCTCTCGAAAACCATGAAAATGACACCCAAGATGAAAAAATTGGTACCTACTTCAGCCGCCATCTTGGATTTACATTTCGACAACACTATCGGCTTCAACACTCTCGAAAACCATGAAAATGACACCCAAGATGAAAAAATTGGTACCTACTTCAGCTACCATCTTGGATTTACATTTCGACAGCACTATCGGCTTCAACATCCTCGAAACTCATGAAAATGACACCCATAATGAAAAAATTAATACCCATTGCAGCCGCCACCTTAGATTTACATTTCGACAACCCTATCGGCTTCAATTCTCTCGAAAACCATGAAAATGACACCCATGATGAAAAAATTTATACCTATTGCAGCCGCCATCTTGGATTTACATTTAGACAGCACTATCGGCTTCAACTCTATCGAAAACCATGAAAATGACACCCAAGATGAAAAAATTTATATCTATTGCAGCCGCCATCTTGGATTTACATTTCGACAGCACTATCGGCTTCAACACCCTCGAAAACCATGAAAATGACACCCATGATGAAAAAATTGATACCTGTTGCAGCCGCCATCTTGGATTTACATTTCGACAGCACTATCGGCTTCAACACCCTCGAAAACCATGAAAATGACACCCATGATGAAAAAATTGATATATTTTGCAGCCGCCATCTTGGATTTACATTTCGACAACACTATCGGCTTCAACACCCTCGGAAACCATGAAAATGACACCCATGATGAAAAAATTGGTACCTAATTCAGCCGCCATCTTGTATTTACATTTCGACAGCACTATCAGCTTCAACACCCTCGAAAACCATGAAAATGACACCCATGATGAAAAAATTGGTACCTACTTCGGCCGCCATCTTGGATTTACATTTCGACAGCACTATCGGCTTCAACACTCGAAAACCATGAAAATGTCACCCATGACAAAAAAAATTATACTACTTGCTTTTAGTACGTACTACTATTATTTATTCTGTGCTTTTAAATATTGTAATAAAAAAATGTCTTATTATTATTATAATTAAGTATTTAAGAAATTTGGTTATTAGAATATTGTGTATTTGTACAGCGATCTTTTTGAGCCGCTGCAAACAACCGAAACAATGTCCACTCACGAAGGCGACTGAAGCCAAACCACAGAAAAAAAAAACAAAAAACCAGCACAAACTATATAGAAACACTACCAAACCAGTGGCATACAGTCCATACTATAATTTTTCTTAGAGGTATTATTATGTCATGACAGTTTGTCCATGTTGCAGTAGATGTCGCTTTTTTAAATTTAGCCATGCTTGGCCAATTAAGAATCAAACAAATTAATGAATAGTTTAAAATACAATCGAACCTTGCTAACTTACTATTTTGTTACAAAACAAATTTGTAATTAAATTTTTAGTATAATTTATTTATTTTACATTATTCCCTATATATAATGTACTCTGTGAGCCAAACTAAACTACTCATTACTACTCTGTGACTGTAGCTTCCCATTTAGAGAAAGAGTTTTGGCGGGAACTCGACCGGCGGCGGCTTGCTGCTCCTGTATTATTGTTTAAATAATGGTTTGAAGTGGACTTTGATATGTAAAAGTAGTGCGATTTTGTGTATTAAGTGTCTGCGCATGTGAACTATTAATGGAAACTGTGAAACAAGTGCTCTGATGGTGATGGAATCTCAAGATAAGCTGTTTGTTTGCATAGGCGCCTTTAGATACCATCGCCAACTGTCAGCTGCCTGCTGGCTCAAGTTACCGTCAAAATCTCCCAAGGCTGCACAATGTGACGCATCAACATATTGTGAAGCAGTGAAATATGAAGGAAAATTATACATGAAGACAAGGCTGTATGGCATAGTTCCTTTGCCTGCTCTCTCGAGCGAATAATAAAAACAACAACAACAACCATTTAGAGAAATATTTTTGTATACGAGGCTAACAAATCAACGAAAATTTCGCCATTTTGGAGCCGAAAAAAATTAATTATAGCTAAACAAAACAAAACTACACTGCCATTTACATTCAGTGGCTTCCCACATGATAGATGAAGAGATTAAAAAATAGATTGAGTTAAACAATTAATATTTTCAAAAGTTATTGTGTTTACAAGCCACAGGGACATTATAAATCCACACCATAAGCCACTAAAACCCTTTTTTTTATTTAAAAATAGCAATTAATCGATTTAAAAAAAATATTAATAAGTTCAACAATCATTTATCTTTCTAACAATGTGCTTTTTATATCATTTATATGTATAATATGATTGCTAGATACGATTTTATTCGATAAAATGTTGGAATCTTAATTTTTAGGCGATAGTAGAACACACCTTGCGCTTCCGCTTAAGGTATGCAATATGTATGTGTTTTAAGCTATATAATACATTATGTAATGTAATATTAAAGTCATAATAAATACAAACAAAAGGTATGTATTTAGTAATAAAGGAAAAGGAGACTTACAGGTAATTTGTTAATATTGCATACATTTTCAAGAATTTTTCGACATTGTTTTTTACTAGTTTGCTCTTCAATATTACAGCCAATACATTTTCACTTCTGTTTCCTTAAGTGCAGAACTACTTTCATAAATGCCAGAACTAGTGCTTGGTACAGCCAGAGCAGCTATTTGCACAATAGACTCTTCATGTAATGCACTTGTTGTCTGCAAATAATAACATATTTTACAAAATGTTGTTTTATATCATACATTTAAACTACTACATTTCTAAATACATAATTATTATAAACGTTATTAAAGTATCAGAATAATGAGAAACAAAACCTAAATAAAAATATATTGTCTACCAAAAGAATATATTATGTTACTAATTTTTGATTTAATATTATGAAATCTATGAAATCCGTCATAATATAGAATATATAGGAAGTGTACATAATTCCTAAATTTCATGCATTTCCGGTAACATAATAAGAAACATGTACATAATATAATTAGTTAAGGTCACACGGAAAGTCTCAGATACATCGTCAATATGGTCACACTACTTCAGTGCGATTTCTTTTAAACAAAAACAATAAAATTGTTCAAACTTAATTAAATTCAATGTAAAACTATTTGATTTTGACAAAGTTATAATTTATTAATATGTTTAAAACACTGATAAAACGTTTCTCCAAAAAATTAAGTGAAAATACAAAAAAGTATGATTACAAGTATTCAATGCCAGAAGTCACTATTTAAACACACGTGTGATATCTTATATCACCTCCTGCACACCAACTACTGCAGCAACCACGTACTACACAAGTTTGCACCATTTTTTGAATTATAACAATAATTAACTTTTAATATCTCAAACGACGCTGTGAACAGCTAAGTAAACAACCGCCATAGTTGTCTAATTTATGTTGACATATAGGGCTAATGTTGCCACATTACCGAACCCTTAGGAAATGGGAGTGTAATTCACTGATTCGTTAACCCAATAATGCATACGAGACCTTCAATTTTGGAATTTTTAATGTAACTAATCGTAGATCAACTATTTATTTATTGGTACATTATTTTACAGAGCTTAACTTCCGATTTAGTTAGTGTGGAAATTATTTCTAAGAATTTACCGGGAGATTCAAATATTACATAGCAATATTGTGTTCCACACTAAAAAGAGAAGTCAGACCACAGAGAGTGAGATAAAGATACGTAGGTATTTGACTCAAGCTGTTGTTCCAAGTGTGGCCTCCATCTTTATCTATAACTTCATGGGTATATGTGCGAGGCCATCAGTAAAACTCGGCGCGTACGGCGCGTACGATGCGTACGGTGCGGACATATGTGCGTTCAGCTTTAGTTGTAATTTTTTTCCATAATTGTATATTTTTTCGTGTGAATTGCGTTTCGTGTTCATGTTATAGGTTCTAAATCGTGTTTCCCGCTATTATCTAGAATTTCCAATGACTATTATCATGTAAATTTAAACAAGTAAACATTTAAATCGTAAATATTCTATAGTAGTTTTTTTCATCAAAAGATTTGATAATGTTAAGATTATTTTTGATTGGTACTTAAGGATGCATAATATTTATTTTAGGTTGCCAATAAATTAAGGGTTTCAAAAATTGTGGATTGATAATATAGGCCAGGAAAACATAAAACCTGCAGTAGTAAGAAGAATATGCTCCTTTTATTTTGAAAAAGAATGTATACATAGAACGCTGGATGTAGTTCGGCTTAAGGGTGATTTGGTTCATGTGTTTAAAATAAATTTTCTGACTAAATAATATTATTTCGTCACGAATAAATGATTTTAATCAGTATACATTATTGTTATTTTATTTATTTTTAATCCTTACTCTCTCGTTTACCTCCAGTATCCACCACTAATTACGCTACTGGTGGAAGTCATTACAACTTGCAGGTTGTAAACACTATAAAATTGATATTTCGTGGTGTTACACATATGTGTAACAAGGTGGGATATAATGAGAAATGAGTATGGAAGTGGAAGTCTGAAGTGGCGCAGCCACCCCTGTTGATCGAAATGTTGGATGGAAATTGGTTGTCATATGGTATGTGACTGTATGTATGATGATTAATGGATTGTGTGAACGGTAGTATGGTTAGAAAGGGGCTGCTCAACTCGATTAGATTACTGAGATAAATAAATAAATAATCTTTATTATCAAAAAAAGAGAGATGATGGCTAGTAACCATGTATGAAAGAAGACATGCTCCACAAACTTTAAATAAATTAAGATAAAGGTCAGTCTACTGCACGTTCATGGTGACTTGAACTGGTAACCGACCATTACCACGAAAGAAAGGTGTTGTCGAATCTTTATGGCGGCTTGGAAGTTAAGAGCGAGCGCTAGTCCGTGCAGATATAGTTGAAAGAAAACTTGATGGTGTCTCAGATCACAGTACGTAAAGCGAAGCGTGAAGGTACAGGACTTGCGCTCGCAACTAACTTCCCAGCCGCTATAAAGTCTATATATATGATATAATTCACGCAACCTGGACGCATCCGTTGGAGCTAGTTCGATGTGGTGCAGGACAAAACCACTGGGAAAAACTTAGGGGAGACTTCTGCCTAGTAGTGGGACAGCATATCCTGGACAAAAAATTATACGAAGCCTAATACATTGCTTATAGTGGTGGTTTCGTTAATCTCTGCAGAGGAGAAAAAAAATGCATGCGTTGACCCAGGGACGCACGAATGGAGTGCTTATGTGCAGATTGCCGTCGTTACGAAAACACGTTAGCTCGTTGCACGAACTCAGTATAATATTCTGGTGCACGTCGTATACGTGTTCTGAAAAGAAAGGAGTTAAAGCTCCAATCAAGTGCTCTTTTCTTGGTCTCTTCGCTCACTTGACTGTTGCTTCACCATATCTTAAAGCAATTACAGTTTCAAAACTTTCCTATTCGGAGTTGAACGTAAGATTTATTTATTTATCATCTCAATACAACTAAAATTACAGGATTAACCCAATGCAATAGTGTAGTGATCTAATATTTGTTTATTTAATATATATCTATGAGATGGACAATACTTCATAATTTATATAGCATCGATACTGAAAATATCGACAAAAACAACGCTATTTCTTGTGGGTGGAGTCGTCGCCATATTTGATACCCCATTTACACTCTCGCGCGAGCGACGAGGCGAGTCGCGAGGCGAGCCACGAGGCGCGAGTGTAAACGCTAGCTCGTGGCTCGCCTCGCAGCTCGCCTCGCCACTCGCGGCGCTCGCGTCCTCGCGAGCGACGTGAGTGTGGTGTTTACACTCGCGCTCTCGTTTCAGTTTGTTTACGGCGCCCTTCCGTGCAGGTTGTGTTGTTTGGTTGGGTTTACACGTTCGACTTCAATTAAGAGATGAGACATACTTGCAAAATTTAATACCAGGGCTTCTATATACGAGTATGGAAAAATACCAGGGTCGAAAACCAGGTTTTAAAAATATTTGAAAGTATTTGTTAGTGTCAATATATATATGAATGCCTAATTTGATTCGGGCAAAAATTTATACTGAACGTTTGTAATTTTTTTGTTAACGAAATGAAATCTTTCCTTCCTACTTTTTGGCTTAGGACTCTTAATTAATAAAAGTTTTAAAACTGTCTCTAAATTCAATATACACGCGAAATAACTATTTAAAAATTAGGTCACGATCAGTAGGTTACGTAATCAGTTCACCATAACAATTGAGTTTACAAAAAATCGAAACAAAATTTTTACTTCCTCGAATATAAACATAATTCTTATTACTTACTACTTACACGACAAAGTTTGAAAATACTTGCATAGGAATTCGACCCGCTTTCCATGTTAGGCTATTATGATTAAGGAGCAAAGTCGTATAAATAAAAAAAACTACTTTGAAGTTCAAAGTATTTTTCATTCACAAATACGATTGAGTTTCTTATTACTATTGAGATATGGATAATTTTCCTATGCAAGTATTTTCATACTTGCAAGTAATTTTTGGTCTTAAAAGGGCGCCGTAGTTTAAAGTGTAAACCCGGTAACGTAAATACGTCTCATTGCGGCGCGACGTGTCCAGTCGTGGTGTCAAAATTTTAAAATACTTGCATAGGAATTTCACCCGTATTCCATGTTATCCTATTATGAAAAAAGAGCAAAGTCGTATAAATAAAAAAATACTTTGAAGTTCAAAGTATTTTTCGTTCACAAATACGATTAAGTTTCTTATTACTATTGAAATATGGATAATTTTCCTATGCAGTATTTTTGCTCGTACCAGGGCGCCGTACTTTGAAGTGAATACCTGGTTTTAAAACCTGGTAGCGTAAATACGTCTCATCTTTACTTCAATTAAAAATGGACTGGTCGCAAGAAGAAACGCTGCAGTTCTTGGAACTCTATCAGGCTGAGCGAATAATTTGGGATCCAAAACATATTATGGATATAAATACCCAAAAAGTAAATGATGCGTGGAATAGAATTTCCAAGGTTATGTGCAGACCGCTAGCAGAGCTCAAAGTATAATTTAAAATTAAAAATTTTGTACAGCCGACTTCAATATAGGTTATTTGAGAATAACTCAATAACCATTGGTCTGACCTTGATCAAATTCATATGGGACCACACGAGAACTATCAGCTTTCATATAAAAAAAGAATCATCGAAATCGGTTCGCCCAGTACAAAGTTATGAGGTAACACACATAAAAAAAAAAAAAAAAAAAAAAACATACACTCGAATTGAGTACCGTCTCCTTTTTGGAAGTCGGCAGAAAAAAGAATGCGCTTATGGCTACCTTTCGTCAACACCTACGAAGAAAAAAGCAATCTATGGAATCTTTGAAAAAATCTATGAAATTTTTTAATTTCCTTCTTTTTAAAATGGTCAAGCATCGATAAATATTTATTAAGGCAAGAGTTGATGCCGCTATTATTTCGACGTCTTCCATCGTTGCTGGTTCAACGCAAACTGAAACTGAACGCATCGCGAGAGTGTAAACAGGCACTCGTTACATCGCAACAACAGGCGAACTGCGAGGCGAGGTACGAGGCGAGGCGCGAGGCGAGAGTCTAAATGGGGTATGAGACTTTGAGACACACTTGACTTCAGATCACGTGACCACATGCCATATCCCCTATTTGTCTTATATCTATGGTGTTAGGTGACGTGTTTTTATTCGTTTTTGCAGTAAATAATAGTTATCATTATGCCGAAAGTGATTAAAAGTGGTTGCAGGGGATATTATCTTGAAGGTCAAACGTGCTTATGAAGAAGAACAAGACAATAACGGACCTACAGTACCGTTTTCCAAAGTTAAAGCCCGCGTTACATATTTTACAGGAAATTTTTAGGGCTGCCATAACAATAAAACTCCCCAATTTCCTCGATTTATTCGTTTTTAATTTCCTCGTGTCATTTTAATATGATGTATTTATAATGCACTATCTTTATTTTGTTATAGATGTTTCTGAACCGGAGGAAAAATTTGATTTAGATGATTTTGATATGTGTGCTATAAGGCATTTAATTCAATCGTTTTACGTCGTAAAGAAAGAGATTCCTACCATAAATAAACTTTAGTTGGAATCGTAAGTTGATATTGATTTTAAATATGGCAGAACATCGTTGAGGAGTGTTTTTGAAAAGTACTGATAGATTTTAATATTGCAGCCTGGAGAGCAAAATATTTTTTTTTTTTATAGTAGAGGGGGCAAACGAGCATGCGGCTCACCTGATGGTAAGTGACTACCGCCGCCCATGAACAACTGCAACACCAGGGAGGGAATTGCAGATGCGTTGCCGGCCTTTTAAAAAGGAGTACGCTCTTTTCTTGAAGGTCCCTAAATCGTATCGGTCCGGAAAAATCGCTGATGGTAATCGATTCCACAAGGAAGTCGTGCGAGGAAGAAAACATCTTCTAAATCGCACAGTGGTGGACCGCCAATCATCCAGATGGTGTGGATGGTATCGGGAGTTCTGCCGCGATGTGCGTTCGTGAAATTTGGCGGCTGGGATTAATCCGAACAATTCCTCAGAGCACTCCCCATGGTAGATGCGAAAGAAAATGCAAAGAGATGCAACATCTCTTCGCAGCGCCAATGAGTCGAGCCGATCGGAAAGAACTCGGTCGTCGACGATTCGAGCCGCTCTGCGCTGGATGCGGTCAAGTGGAAGGAGCTGGCACTGGGGAGCCCCTGCCCAGAGATGGGAACAGTATTCCATGTGAGGCTGAACCCGCGCCTTGTAAAGTTGCAGGCGGTGTGCCGGCATGAAATACTGTCCCGCTCTGCTGAGCACGCCAAGCTTTTTAGAGGCCAATTTGGCCTTCTCTTCAAAATGACCACGAAACTGCACGTCACTCGATATGTCGACGCCGAGGATTCCGATACTGGCTGAGGCAACCAGGGGAGTGCCTTGAAACCGAGGAGATACGACAAAGGGGTTCTTTTTAGCGGTAAACGCACAAACTTGTGTCTTCTGAGGATTAAACTGGACTAGATTTAGTCGCCCCCAGTTCGAGACTTTGTCCAGCAAAGACTCGACTTCAGACACAAGTTTGTTCCGGTACTCGGAGACGTTTTCCCGAGAAATATTAGCACGGCCGGTGTATAGAGCATCACCAGTGCTGTCATCCGCATAGCAATGAATGTTACCAGTTAGCAACATATCATTTATATGCAGAAGAAACAGCGTTGGTGATAGCACACAGCCTTGTGGAACACCAGCGTTAATAGGCTTGTAGTCAGAACATGCACCGTCTACAACAACCTTGATGCTCCGATCTGCAAGGAAGCTGGTGATCCAATTGCACAATTTCTCGGGAAGCCCATAGGAAGGGAGCTTCGAGAGAAGCGCTTTGTGCCAAACCCGATCGAAGGCCTTCGCAATGTCCAGACTAACGGCCAACGCCTCCCCCTTGGACTCTACTGCCTCCGCCCATCTATGGGTCAGGTAGACCAGAAGATCACCAGCTGATCGACCCCCACGAAAACCGTATTGGCGGTCACTAATCAGCTGGTGATCCTCAAGGTACCGGATGAGCTGGCAGTTGATAATGGATTCCATTATTTTGGAGAACAAGGAGGTGATCGCGATAGGCCTATAGTTGGACGGGTCTGAGCGGTCGCCTTTTTTAGGGATCGGGTGGACAAAAGCTGTCTTCCATGAATTCGGGACTACGCCTTGGGAGTAGGAGTACCGAAAAAGACGCGTTAGGACCGGTGCCAACTCCGGAGCACACGTCCTCAGCACAATTGAGGGGATTCCGTCAGGCCCACTCGACTTCTGGATGTCCAGGGAGAGAAGTGCTTTGCGAACCGAGCGCTGTGAGAACAGCACATCCGGCATAGAGCACTCACACCGCGGGATGGTCGGCGGTGTTTTCCCCCCGTCATCAAGAGTCGAGTTGGACGCAAAAAGGGAGCCTAAAAGGTCGGCTTTGTCTTTTGCGTCATGGGCCAGTGAGTCGTCCTCCCTGTGCAGAGATGGTAGTGATGGCTTACAGAAATTCCCTTGGACAGCCTTGGCGAGAGACCAGAATGCACGGGTTCCCGAAGGAAGGCGAACTAGTTTCTCGCCAATTCTGCCTATGTGCTCTGACTTTGCCTTGGCAATAACTCTTTTGAAGGACCTGGAGGCGAAGTTATACTTCTTTTTAAGTGTGCTGGTGTTTACATCCCGAGTCGCCGAAGCCGCAGCCCAGGCTTGATAACACTCCTGCTTACTGCGTAATGCAGTTTTACAGGAGCGACCAAACCAAGGCTGAGATCTGCCTCCGATGGGTACCACAGATGATGGAATAAATAGTTCCATTCCCTGTAGCACCACATCAGTGACAGAGTCAGCAACAGCGCTGGGATCATCCGGCGAGAAGCAAACCCGCCCCCATGGGTAGGATGCAAAGAAAGACCGCATTCCGTCCCAATCCGCCGACCTGTAATGCCAAACACGGCGGCAACCTGCAGAACGCAACCGCGAAGGGAGCGTGAGTGGCACCATACTCCGGATCAAACAGTGGTCCGAAGAGCCGAGAGGAGCATCGACGGAAACCTGATATCCGTCCGGATGAGAGGTCAGCAGAAGGTCCAACAGGGAAGGTGTATGATCCTCCACATCTGGAATCCGCGTAGGCGAAGTAACCAGTTGTGTCAGACCATATGCCAAGGCAAAGTCATAAACAGATCTCCCCGCATGATCGGTTAAACGTGAACCGAGCCATTCGGCATGGTGGGCGTTAAAATCGCCAAGGATCACGATCTCTGCGGATGGGACCTGTTGTAGCAAGGAATCTGTAGCCATTTGGACGTGGTCGATGAGTCGGTCTGTTTCGGCATTACCGCTATGGGAACTATAGAGGCACCCGTAGACGCGCGGATGGTCGTCGCTGTCTACGCGTAGCCAAAGGATGGACAGGTCCGAACCTTCAAGACTGCCGAGGCGTCGAGAACAGATGTCCTCTCTGACATACACGCAAACTCCAGCCCGAGGCACAAAGGAGTGCTCCAATTTGTACCCAGGGTAGGAGAGATACGAAATATCAGCCGGAGAGGAAACCTGCGTCTCGGTCAGGAAGAGCAAGGCCGGCTTCGCCGTCTCGAGATGGTAGTGGACGGCGTTTATGTTAGAGTTAAGTCCCCTGATGTTGCAGAAATTCACGGATAGCGTGGCAGGGGTCGCCTTGGTATTGTTGCTCTGTTTACCCCGAGCAGTTATGTTTTTGAGCGGAATTTTGCCCCCCCCCAGAATACGCGGGGCAGCCTGAGCACCCACGCTCAGGATTGGAATAACATGGTCGTGGATGCTCAGCGAGGGATTCTCCAGGGGTACTGGTACCCTCCTGGGGTAGTCTATTGTGTAATTCCGCTACCATGTTGATGGGGGGGGGGGGGATTGGGCCTCCGGCCACCTGCACTCACCAGACGAAACGCAGAAGCAGAGCTTCTACTTCACGCCGGTATTCTGTGAGGTCGTGGTACTAACCCGGCTCGAGCCGGCCCATACGTGCAACAGCAAAAACTGCTGCATGGCTCTACCACCGTTAAAATATTCTGAGGCTGCGCAAGAATCGTCAGGAAGAAAATCGACCGGTCATTTATGTTGACGAAACGTATATACATACATACAAAGGACACTCACAGTATAAAATAGAATAAATGTTAAGTGAACATGGACATGAGGTTCTCGATTTACCGCCTTACCACTGCGATTTAAATACCATCGAAAAATTTTAGGAAATAGTAAAGAGGCGCATTGCAGAGAAAATTGTCACTCAAGCTCATAGCAAAACAGCTGCTATTAATGAGGCGGCGTTTAGAATAGTAAGGATAGAAGAATGTATGAAAGTATTTGGACTGATGGATATGGAAATGGATAAATTTCTAATTAATATTACAGGCGATACACCCGAGTCTTCTGATGAAGACTCTAGCATGGATTCTGATGAAGATGTGCGAATGGAAGGCGTTGACTGACTACAAGACCATTGTTACAACAAATTTACAAATAATACTAGGTATTCAATAAAATATTTAGAAGGTTTCCATGGACTTTTTATTTCGTTCTTTATAATAAATATTATAATGCTATTTCAGTTCTCTTTCAAAATACCTTTTTAAATAAATTGGTTATAGACAAAATATCAGTGTTCATTAATCTTAGTAATAGTAATTTCTTACAAGCATATAACACGTACCTGTAATTATGTAAAAAATAATTTGAAGTTAAATTTGATCAACTTCTCTGTTTTCGATGGAGCTACAATTTTGCATATACGTTTAATTTGGAAGACAATGCATGGTTGAAAAGTGACGTCATTCTAAATCCAATATGGCGGACTCCCAAAGCTGGAGGACTAGTTATTTTTTATGCGTTCCCATTATATGGGTATCAAATAAAAGGGTATGCTGAGAAGAATATCAAAAATAAAAGTGAAGCGTATTTTATTATTTTCGTCTCAAACTCGCTCGCATAAATTAAACATTTTCAAATGATTCTTAAGCAATAATTTATATTAACGTAGTAACAATAAACTTTGTAGTGAAGTGTTAAAGTTACGAAAATTATAATTAAGAAATATATTTATTATATATTTCTTAAACATTTATTATTATAGATTTCTTAAACAATAAATATCGGGTTTAATAATTATTAGGTCTTTGTAAGTTTAAGCTGAATATTACAGTTTTTTTTTAACTGAGCTTTGGTAATCAATTCGATCGTTAATGTAATTTCATATAATTATAGTAATAAGATCAAATTAATGAAAAAATATTAGTTAAGCTGGAAACATTAAGTACGCATCAGTCCCGCGCAGAGTTATCTTGCGCGCACTATAGTAATTTCGTTCACAATATTGATAATATTCCACATCGATATAATCGTTTTTGTTTGGATATTTCTTTTTATTACTTTATTATATGTCTAAAAATAAAAACGAAATAGGACTAGACTTATTATTATTCGAACGATCAAGTAAATAGTTTTCTAAATCAAGTATAATGATTATTATATTAAATTGCATATATTCGTTTCGTAAACTTTAAAAACTAATATTTAAGGAGGTATGAATACTAAGTCTTGACAGACACACGGTACATAAACGAGTTCGATCTTATTTATTATCCCAATTTTATATTTTGACTAACGATCTACCCTGGCTTCGCACGACTGTTTTCTAGAACTAGTGTTCGTAATCGATTTATTGATAGTTGTGATCTAGCGAAAAAAGAGAAAGCAGACCGCAGTCGTGCTGCTGTTATTGTACTATCGTGGCAGTGCTCTCTCGATACGTTCCATGAACCAAATCCAGTGTAGATTAAAAAATTGGTACCAACTTCAGCCGCCATCTTCGATTTACATTTCGACAGCACTATCGGATTCAACACCCTCGAAAACCATGAAAATGACACCCAAGATGAAAAACTTGATATCTATTGCAGCCGCCATCTTGGATTTACATTTCGACAGCACTATCGGCTTCAACACCCTCGAAACCCATGAAAATGACACCCATGATGAAAAAGTGGATACCCATTGCAGCCGCCACCTTGGATTTACGTTTCGACAACCCTATCGGCTTCAACTCTCTCGAAAACCATGAAAATGACACCCATGATGAAAAAATTGATACCTATTGCAGCCGCCACCTTGGATTTACATTTCGACAACCCTATCGGCTTCAACACCCTCGAAACCCATGAAAATGACACCCATGATGAAAAAATTGATACCTATTGCAGCCGCCATCTTGGATTTACATTTCGACAGCACTATCGGCTTCAACACTCTTGAAAACCATGAAAATGACACCCGAGATGAAAAAATTGGTACCAACTTCAGCCGCCATCTTGGATTTACATTTCGACAGCACTATCGGATTCAACACCCTCGAAAACCATGAAAATGACACCCAAGATGAAAAACTTGATATCTATTGCAGCCGCCATCTTGGATTTACATTTCGATAGCACTATCGGCTTCAACACCCTCGAAAACCATGAAAATGACACCCATGATGAAAAGATTGGTACCTACTTCAGCCGCCATCTTGGATTTACATTTCGACAGCACTATCGGATTCAACACCCTCGAAAACCATGAAAATGACACCCATGATGAAAAAATTGATACCTATTGCAGCCGCCACCTTGGATTTACATTTCGACAACCCTATCGGCTTCAACACCCTCGAAAACCATGAAAATGACACCCAAGATGAAAAACTTGATATCTATTGCAGCCGCCATCTTGGATTTACATTTCTATAGCACTATCGGCTTCAACACCCTCGAAAACCATGAAAATGACACCCATGATGAAAAAATTGGTACCTACTTCAGCCGCCATCTTGGATTTACATTTCGACAGCACTATCGGATTCAACCCCTCGAAAACCATGAAAATGACGCCCATGATGAAAAAATTGATACCTATTGCAGCCGCCACCTTGGATTTACATTTCGACAACCCTATCGGCTTCAACTCTCTCGAAAACCATGAAAATGACACCCATGATGAAAAAATTGATACCTATTGCAGCCGCCATCTTGGATTTACATTTCGACAGCACTATCGGTTTCAACACCCTCGAAAACCATGAAAATGACACCCAAGATGAAAAAAAAATTGATATATTTTGCAGCCGCCATCTTGGATTTACATTTTGACAGCACTATCGGCTTCAACACCCTCGAAAACCATGAAAATGACACCCATGATGAATAAATTGGTACCTAATTCAGCCGCCATCTTGGATTTACATTTCGACAGCACTATCGGCTTCAACACCCTCGAAAACCATGAAAATGACACCCATGATGAAAAAATTGGTACCTACTTCAGCCGCCACCTTGGATTTACATATCGACAGCACTATCGGGTTCAGCACCCTCGAAAACCATGAAAATGACACCCATGATGAAAAAATTGATACCTATTGCGGCCGCCATCTTGTATTTACATTTCGACAACCCTATGGGTTTCGACACCCTCGAAAAGCATGAAAATGTCACCCATGACAAAAAAAATTATACTACTTACTTTTATTACGTACTACTATTATTTATTCTGTGCTTTTAAATATTGTAATAAAAAAATCTCTTATTATTATTATAATCAAGTATTTAAGAAATTTGGTTATTCGAATATTGTGTATTTGTACAGCGATCTTTTTGAGCCGCTAAAAACAACCGAAACCATGTCCACTCACGACGGCGACTGAAGCCGAACCGAACCACAAACTATATAGAAACACTACGAGCCGAACTAAACTTAATACAAAGGTACTCTGTGAACTAAACTACTCTGTGGCTGTAGATCCCCATTTACAGAAACAATTTATATACGAGGCAACGAAATCAACGAAAATTTCGCCATTTTGGAGCCGAAAAAAATTAATTATAGCTAAACAAAACAAAATTACACTGCCATTTACATTCAGTGGCTTCCCACATGATAGATGAAGAGATTAAAAAATAGATTGAGTTAAACAATTGATATTTTCAAAAGTTATAGTGTTTACAAGCCACAGGGACATGATAAATCCACACCATAAGCCACTAAAACCCTTTTTTTTATTTAAAAATAGCAATTAATCGATTTAAAAAAATTATTAGTAAGTTCAACAATCATTTATCTTTCTAACAATGTGCTTTTTATATCATTTATATGTATAATATGATTGCTAGATATGATTTTATTCGATAAAATGTTGGAATTTTAATTTTTAGGCGATAGTAGAACATTACCTTGCGCTTTCGCTTAAGGTATGCAATAGATTGACTTGGCAATTGCACTAAACAATCTAATGATCATGAAAACACAATGCATCTCACAAGTAATACATATTATATTAAATTAGATTGTTTAGTGCGATTGCCAAGTCAATCTATTTATTTAAACATAAAAGATCTTTAATACTGATATGCTCACTGTAAGATGTTGTTAAGTTAGCTAATTACGTAATAACTTAAGACTGAAGGTCCCTTAAGTCGCGACTGAATAAATGAAACGACTTGGTATTACATGGATCTTACAACTTTTTACGGTAGAAGAACTGAGTTGCGAGACTTGGTTATTTTTACAAGTTATGTTTTGGATGGCATCTCATTTCTTTTTGTAGATAGTTATATCTAGGTTCCTAATGACACTTATTATTCTATTATATTATATATATACAGGTACACTGATTTATTCACTGCAAATGAAACGTTGTAATCCTATATATTTATATGGGATTACAAAGTTAATTATGCAGTTGGTGTATCTAGAAAACTGGACGAGAATTGCAAAATATTTTAATTTTTCCTTATTTATACACTAAACACTAATCTTTATATATAAAAAGTAAGTGTCACATTGTTTGTCCGCGATGAACTCCTAAACTATTGAACTGATTTCAATAAAATTTTGTACACTGTATGCAGTTTGGTCCAACTTGAGAGGTAGGATACTTTTTATCCCGATAAGTGACCTTCAATATTTTTTTTATTGCGAAATTAAGGATTTTTTCATAGAAAGGGTTGTCGGAAAGGGCAGATTATCGTCTGCCTGGCCAACTAGTTATATTCTAAATTTGAAGCTTCTATGTCTGCTAGAAGTGCCTTCGTGTTTTGATGATCGGTCAGTCAGTGAGTGACAAAATTAAGAAACTTTGACTAGTGATAATTCTTAAACTACTGGTTCTAATTGAATGAAATTTGAAATAAATACCGTGTTTATACAATGCCTGTTTAGTTAATGAAAATTCAGGCTTCTAGTTTTATCCATAACGAAGTTATACGGGGTCGAAAATGGCCTGAACTGCTTCGAGAAAAGTATGGTACGGCCGTGCCGCTAATTTGCTCGACTTGGCGGGGGCACTACCGTGCCCCCAGATTTTTTTTATAGGAGAGGGGGCAAACGAGCATTCGGCTCACCTGATGGTAAGTGACTACCGCCGCCCATGAACAACTGCAACACCAGGGAGGGAATTGCAGATGCGTTGCCGGCCTTTTAAAAAGGAGTACGCTCTTTTCTTGAAGGTCCCTAAGTCGTATCGGTCCGGAATAATCGCTGATGGTAATCGATTCCACAAGGAAGTCGTGCGAGGAAGAAAACATCTTCTAAATCGCACAGTGGTGGACCGCCAATCATCCAGATGGTGTGGATGGTATCGGGAGTTCTGCCGCGATGTGCGTTCGTGAAATTTGGCGGCTGGGATTAATCCGAACAATTCCTCAGAGCACTCCCCATGGTAGATGCGAAAGAAAATGCAAAGGGATGCAACATCTCTTCGGAGTGCCAATGAATCGAGCCGATCGGAAAGGGCTCGGTCGTCGACGATTCGAGCCGCTCTGCGCTGGATGCGGTCAAGTGGAAGGAGCTGGCACTGGGGAGCCTCTGCCCAGAGATGGGAACAGTATTCCATGTGAGGCCGAACCTGCGCCTTGTAAAGTTACAGGCGGTGTGCGGGCATGAAATACTGTCCCGCTCTGCTGAGCACGCCAAGCTTTTTAGAGGCCAATTTGACCTTCTTTTCCAAGTGACCACGAAACTGCACGCCACTCGATATGTCGACGCCGAGGATTCCGATACTGGCTGAGGCAACTAGGGGAGTGCCTTGAAACTGAGGAGATACGACAAAGGGGTTCTTTTTAGCGTTAAACGCGCAAACTTGTGTCTTCTGAGGACTAAACTGGACCCCAGTCCGAGACTTTGTCCAGCAAAGACTCGACTTCAGACACAAGTTATTTGTGTTTAGTTTTGCAGTGAACTACTGACGTGAACTACTAGGGGAGACCGGGTACAAAAGTAACGGCGGGTCGAAAGTAACAAATGCTCTGTAGGTTTATCCAATAGTCAAACACTGCTTCCCTGCCGTAAGGTGATAGTCGGTGGCGGCCCCCTCACTTGCATTTAGTCGCCGTGCGTGCCACGTGCTGTTAGGTTGTGTGAGAGGACTCTATATGATTTCACAAATCAAAAGTAAGTTTTTTGATGTTTTCTATTTTAATGTTTTCGTAGTATTAAAAGGATGATACCAATCTTAATATTTGCATATTAATTCTTGATTAGATTTATTACACAGTGTTTAAATTCGTTTTTGTCTAGCATGTTCCGCTTTAAGGTTATCTATAATGTTTTTGCAAAAATGTGGTCGGGTACAAAAGTAACATAGCCCAATGGGTACAAAAGTAACATGTTTCTTTTGTCCCCGTATTGATTTATTTACTTAATATTGTTATGTGTGTATTTATTTTAACAGAATGCCGCGACAACGCATAAGAACTACCACACGAGGAACTACTGACACGGAAGTGTACCGAAAAGCGGCTGAAGAGCATTCCAAAGATGGTACAGCAATTAGATCCCTAGCAAAAAAATATAATGTTTGTCATGTAACATTATATAGATACATAAAAAAAATTAAAGCAGGAAATACTAGTGCAGTTGTGGGTTACCGTTGTGTCAACCGTGTTTTCACTATTGATGAGTAAAAATGTCTACAGGACTATTTAATCGAGTGCTCTGGAGTTTATTTTGGGTTATCTCCATCTGAAGTACGTAAACTGGCATATGAGTTGGCGTTAAAAAATGGTAAAACATTTCCTGAAAAGTGGCAAGATACTCAATTGGCGGGTAAGAAATGGTTGGCGGGTTTTTTAAAACGACACCCGAGCCTCTCTTTGAGGTGTCCTCAAGCAACAAGCCTGTCGCGGGCCTCGAGTTTCAATGAACATAATGTGAGTAAATTTTTTGATAACCTTACTGACGTAATGGATAGGTATAAATTTGAGCCAAAAGATATCTGGAATATGGATGAGACAGGGGTGACCACTGTCCAAAAACCTAGTAAGATTTTAGCTCAAAAAGGAATTAAACAAGTAGGTGCAGTAACCTCAGCAGAACGTGGGAGACTAGTAACTGTTGCTGTTGCGATTAATGCTCAAGGAGGACACATACCTCCTTTTTTTGTATTCCCGTTGAAGCGATACCAAGAACATGTGATACGTGAAGGTCCTGTTGGTTGTGCTGGAGCTGGCAATGCTAGTGGATGGATGCAGGAAGCAGAATTTTTACTGTTTTTAGAACACTTCAAAAAACAAGTAAAGCCAACAGTTGATCAAAAATGCTTGTTACTGCTCGACAATCATGCATCGCATATATCTATCCAAGCTCTAGATTTTTGTAAAGAAAACGGAATAGTACTGCTGTCATTTCCACCACATTGCACGCACAAGCTTCAGCCTTTAGATAGAGCAGTATTTGGACCATTCAAAAAAATGATAAACACCGCTACAGACAACTGGATGCGGAATCATCCTGGTCGAACAATGACTATCCATTACATTCCTGGTATTGTTAGAGAAGCATTTCCTCTTTCTGTAACTGATCGAAACGCAATTGCTGGATTTACCTGTACCGGTATTAGTCCATTTAATAGGAATATATTTACTGCTGTTGACTATGCACCATCATCTGTCACTGACCGGTTTTTACAAGTTAACAGTGAAATTCCACCAAATGATCTGTTAATCAGTTTTGATGCAACGTCCTCCATCCAAGTGGATCCGGCGACTCCAGTTGATATTCTTCCAACATCGAGTGACCAGACTGTCCAGCGTAAAACTAACAATGATTTGTCAAAGAAATTATACAATCAAAGATCCAACTCGCCAATACCAGGACCTAGCGGGCTACAGCAAGCAAATTTTTCTCAGCCGTTTGATTTTACACCTAAAGATCTTAGACCTTTACCACAAGCGGGTCCAAGGACTGTAGCAAATAAAGGATGTAAAAAACGTAAGACAGCGAAATTGACGGACACGCCTGAAAAAAACGCAATTGAAGAAGAATATCAACAAAGAAATAAAGCCAAGAAAACGGTTTTACAAACCAATACTGGAAATTGGAAGAGGAATTTGATGTCTAAGAAAGGGAAGGGAAAAGGAAAAAAGACAAAAAAGGCAGCTAAAGGCAAGGAAAATAAATCTGACGACGAAGATTGCTTTTGTCTTGTTTGCTCAGAAACTTTTAGCAATAGTCGACCAAATGAGCAATGGATACAATGTACCAAATGTAAAATGTGGTCACATGCTGAATGCATCATCGATGATGCAAATTATGTGTGCCATAATTGTGAGTGAGTCTGAGTAAAAGACTAATACTGAATAATCTGATTATAAAAAAAATTATTACCATATAATTATTGATCTCATTATTTAAAGTAAGAATAATTTGTTTAGTTTTCTTAAAATATATATTTTTTGTTTATCTATGTTATTAATACAAAGTCTTCTAATAAATAATTTGCTGATTTAATATGTCACATTATATTCATTACAAACCCCTTTCTCCTGTTACTTTCGACCCACAACGTGTTACTTTCGACCTGCCTACGTGGTCGAAAGTAACAACTGACGAATTTTTTTGAAGTCTCTGTTATTCATATAAAATACATAATAATGAGATAAATCAAGATACTAATATAAAGAACATTAACGGAATGTATATATGGCTATATTAATTTCATTAAAATAATAAAACCTAACCAGAAACCAAGGTAAAAGTACAAAATGTTACTTTTGTACCCGGTCTCCCCTACTAATTACTACCGCGTGTGAACTGCACACATGTTTTTAATGTATTTATACACTATTCTCATCTGTTTGGGCTTCATAAATATATATAAGAAAATTATAAATGTACATTGAATATATGCATTACTGCAAATAGCTTTACTTTTTCATTTGCGTTTAGGTAGAATATTATTATTAAAATCGAAAAGTTATTTTTAAATTTAATCTTTGAATACAGTGATATTTAGTTTTCCTCATTTTCAAATCAGCCGTATAGGTGGTAATACCTATAAGGCTGATTTGAAAATGAGTCCTTCAGTTACGATTTTCCTATTTGGGCCCATTTTTAGTCGTTATAGCGGTCATACCGCGAACTCACCTATTATGCTCATTATCAAGAAAGTTCACGTATTGTGGCGGGCAACTACGGGACCCTACCTCTACATTGTGTGTGGCCCGACACGCACTTAGCCAGTTTTTTAATAACCTTTGTTTCAAAAAGCTCGGATCTAGCAAGCCGCAAGGATATGTCAACCTTATCTCACTACACGGCTATATCGTATTCCTATTACGGCGGCTCTACACGTTGGCCAACACGCTGGCGAATGTATTGGCCAACAACGATGGCCATCGTGTAGAGCGGGTGTTTAAGCTACGTTGGTACGTATTGGGACGATGGCCCACAAGTTGGCGCGAGATCCGTCTGGTGTCGGTTTTTTACAAAAGATCAAAGGGTTGTGGCAGAGTATTGGCCGCCGCGTCCACACGTTGGGCGCACGTTCAGTTTGCTACGAGCTCCCAGAGCGATTGCACGCACCTGATTTAAATTTTATATGCACGCATCGTAACTAGTGTCTACATAACGGCAGTAACAATGACCAATGAAAAAACTTTTCGCTTTATAGAGCCCTACCAAGCCGAAAATTGTTTGTAAAACACAAGTTTTTTTACAAAAAAAATTTATTATACACTAGAATTTTCTCCTGTATAGTGGAGGCAGTTTAGAAACATAAATTTGCATAAGGACAAACATCCAGACACGGAGAAATTATGTACAGGCTATACAAATACTTGTTCCGTGCGGGATTCGAACCCGCGGCAACTCATTGCTAAGCCACTACGCCACGGAGCCGTCAAGAAATAAAATTTCTTTTTTCAATTTCTTTTTGATCATCCTTATCTTATAAACATTCACGTTGTAGTGCTTGATGTATTAATTTATTTATTGATGTATTAATTGATTTATTGATGTATTAATGCTATATTATAGGTAGCATACTAAAATCGAATTAAAAAGTAGGATACTAAAATCATGTTTTTACTGTCTTTATTATTCCCTATTAGTTACTTTATTTCGTTAATAATACTGTAATTTTTAGCTATGAAAGAGCGAAGTCACCCGCTACAGGCATTATTTTGCTTACTAGGTGACCTCGATCACTGATCGTATAATGTAACTTTAATGTTTGACAAAATAAATTATTTATTATTATTATTATTAAGTTTTATTCTTTAATTATATAATAAGAATAACCCTTTTAAAAAAAGGTTTTGTTTAATAAAATTTTACAACAGTTTCATAGACAGGCTTCGAATATTTTCCAGGTCTTAGTTGTAAAGGTGTTAATTATACCTATGCCTAGGTGTGTTAATGTTTATATAGTTTACTTATCTGTATAACGTTAGTGTATAACAAAGAAAAATATTAAAACTTTATATTAAAAATATTAAATATTAAAAGTAGTAAAAAATTAAATAAAAAAAATAGTGGTATGCTGTGAATAAATAAACCGCAGCAGCCGTTAGCGCATCAATAATCATTTTAATAAATTCGTCCGCACATTGGCCTGAACCAAAGCAAACTGAACGACCTTCCAACGTGTGGACGCGATCACTAATTCTTGGCCAATATCTTGGCCAACACATTGGCCAGTGTGTTGGCCAACGTGAAGAGGCGGCATTATGGCGGCTCTTCACGTTGGCCAACACAGTGGCGAATGTGTTGGCAGAGATATTGGCCAAGAAATTGTGATCGCGTCCACACGTTGGAAGATCGTTCAGTTTGCTTCGGTTCAGGCCAATGTGCGGACGAATGAATTAAAATGATTATTGAAGCGCTAACGGCTGCTGCGGTATATTTATTCACAGCATACCACTATTTATTATTTAATTTTCACTATTTTTAATATTTAATATTTTTAATATAAATTTTTAATATTTCTTTATTATACACTAACGTTATATAGATAAGTAAAGTATATAAACATTAACACACCTAGGCATAGGTATAATTAACACTTACAACTAAGGCCTGGAAAATATTCGAAGCCTGTCTATAAAACTGTTGTAAAATTTTATTAAACAAAGCCTTTTTAAAAAGGGTTATTCTTATTATAGAATAAAACTAAATAATAATAATAAATAATTTATTTTGTCAAACATTAAAGTTACATTATACGATCAGTGATCGAGGTCACCTAGTAAGCAAAATAATGCCTGTAACAGATGGCTTCGCTCTTCCATAGCTAAAAATTAAAGTATTATTAACGAAATAAAGAAACTAATAGGGAATAATAAAGACAGTAAAAACATGATTTTAGTATCCTACTTTTTAATTTGATTTTAGTATACTACCTATAATATAGCATTAATACATCAATAAATAAATGAATACATCAATCACTACAACGTGAATGTGTATAAGATAAGGGTGATCAAAAAGAAATGGAAAAAAGAAATTTTATTTCTTGACGGCTCCGTGGCGTAGTGGCTTAGCAATGAGTTGCTGCCCTGGGGGCCGCGGGTTCAAATCCCGCACGGAACAAGTATTTGTATAGCCTGCACATAATTTCTCCGGGTCTGGATGTTTGTCCTTATGCAATTTATGTTTCTAAACTGCCTCCACGATACAGGAGAAAATCCTGTGTATAATAACATTTTTTTTAAAAAGACTTGTGTTTTACAAACAATTTTCAGCTTGGTAGGGCTCTATAAAGCGAAAAGTTTATTCATTGGTCATTGTTACTGCCGTTATGTAGACACTAGTTACGATCCGTGCATATAAAATTTAAGCGTGCGTGCGTGCGATCACTCTGAGAGCTCGTAGCAAACTAAACGTGCGCCCAACGTGTGGACGCGGCGGCCAATACTCTGCCACAACCCTTTGATCTTTTGTAAAAAACCGACACCAGACGGATCTCGCGCCAACTTGTGGGCCATCGTCCCAATACGTACCAACGTAGCTTAAACACCCGCTCCACACGATGGCCATCGTTGTTGGCCAACACATTCGCCAGCGTGTTGGCCAACGTGTAGAGGCGGCATTACACGTGAATCTCTGTGCCGGGGCGCTACTGTGAAACGACACGCTAGTGGTCGCCAGCAGGGTTCCCAGCTTGGGACGTAATGACGTAAGTCGTCGCCAAATCCACGAGTTGGGATTACAAATGGCTGCAGCGATTAATTCATTTATTTATTTAAGTACTTTATTGCTCTAACTATAAAGGTTACAAAGGACGGACTTAATAGCAGTTAGCAATCTCTTCCAGTCAACCTATGGTGTGGTGAAAAAATTGTGGCAGGTGACTTAAATAACTAAATATAATAAAACATAAACATCTATTTATGTTTATTATAAAATAAAATAAATATTTTTTTTTATTTTAATATGTTTTTTTTTTTAGGATAAGGGTGACAAACGAGCACACAGTCCACCTGATGGTAAGTGGTTGCTGCGGCCCATAGACATCTACATCTATCCTCTATTACAAATCAAAATGTAGATGCGTTGTCACCCGTGAGGACTAAGATGGAATGCCTCATTACCAGTAAAAAGGGCCTCCGGTCACCTGCACTCACCAAGCGAAACGCAGAGGTAAACCTCTACTTCACGCTGGTATTCTGTGAGGTCGTGATACCACCCCGGTTCGAGCCGGCCCATCCGTGCGACAGCAAAAGCTGCCGCGTGGCTCTACCATGTTATAGATATAACTTCTTGCCAGTTCATGGACGATATAATTGATGACAATGGATTATTATGTATTTGTTTGTAT
This sequence comes from Parnassius glacialis, assembly GCA_033319125.1. Classification (NCBI taxonomy): domain Eukaryota; kingdom Metazoa; phylum Arthropoda; class Insecta; order Lepidoptera; family Papilionidae; genus Parnassius; species Parnassius glacialis. The sequence goes on from JAVANC010000018.1 coordinate 25,741,421, forward strand.
ACATATTGTGTTTGTGTAAGTAATTTATAACCCTTATTTTAATGTGTTATATCTATAACACATATTAAAATAAGGCTTATAAATTATATATTTTATATAATATTTTAATATTTGTTATAGATATAACACATTAAACTAAGGCTTATAAATTAATTGCACAAACAATATGTATACAAATACATAATAATCCATTGTCATCAATTATATCGTCCATGAACTGGCAGGAAGTCCTATCTGAATTTTTTGACAAATACTTTTTACGGCAAATTGTCCTGTCGGTCGGTGCGGATTATTTATAAAAACGTTGAAAGCGTAGTTTAAATTGGGCGCCAAATATAAGACTTTCAACTGGTCCTTACTCAGACTTCAACTTAGCTGCAAGTTATAAGACCTATGCAACTTCTCCGGTCGTGCCGACCCGTTCTTGATACAACCATAATATGGAAACTTTAGCATGCCTCTACCACGTATAAATAAACCTGATGCCGTTTAAGAAGGCGCTCAAGCTTATTGACAAGATTTTGATTTATGTCTGGGTAACAAGCATCTGCTTAATTAATTACAGACAGGACAAGTGTTTGAACAAGCATATGCTTAGTTTTGTATGGGAGAAAGTTTTTCAGACTGTAGAGCAATCTTAATTTATGGGTTAACTGCATCGTTTGTCTAGTCGTAAATGCGACTGCTGATCATGAGCTCCTGGGTTTGACTTCTGGGTCAGGCCATAAAAATCTGATGTTTCCTGTCAATAAATTCTCAGTAGCAGCCTGGAGTTGGGAAGTTGGCGGTGTTTCATCCCCGTGCCTCAGATAGCACGTAAAGCCGCTGGGTTTGTGAGGGCAAAGAGAGTACACCTGTGTTTGCACTTAAACTGGGGCATTATAATCCTGTCCTGCGCAGATGGGTAGCCTCTGATTGAGACTGGCCGCCGTAACCGAAATTCGGTCTGGAGGAAATTACTATTATTTATAAAACCTTGGTTTTATCCGTCTTGCGGGGATTTCTCCATGGTGGTGTAGAGGGGATATCGACCTGTAGTGCGAAGCAGATCCATCTATGGTCTGAGCATGAGGCCTCTTTCGACACATGCCATCCCATAATTAGTTTAGCTGCTCCTTCTGTTGCATGTGTGAGGTCGATTATAGTGCGACAGCGTTTGTTTATAAAAATTGGTTCAAAACCTATATTTACAATGGTTAGGTTAGTGCTAAATAAATATTCACCCAAAATCTTACCTCATTCATTTGGTCTTTCCATTCCCCAGAGGGGATGATGTGCGTTGGAGTCCGTCCCGATCACAACCTCTAGTCCGGTCCTCTCGCAGAAACTCACCAGCCTGCCGAGGTCATGAGGGGGAGGAGTGTCTTCCTCCGGCATGTAGACCGAGGCGACGACTAATCTTCTCTCCTGTGTGTATTGTATTGCCACGGCATACATGTCTCTAGAACAGAAACCTGTTAATGGTTGTGCACCTTAGAGTATTTAACTAACGTTAGTTTAATACTCTAAGTTGTGCACAGATATCTTTGTAGTGTAAATACACGCTCTAGGCTTGTCGTGTTCAGAGCTGTAGTTTAGCTTACCTTTTAGGTTGTTTAGGCCTTTAATTTTACTAGCCCCAACCCACGGTTCCTGGATTAAGGCTATGGCAGTCCTTTGAACCTCCAACCACTTGCGTAATTGAGCCGACGCAGTTTCGCTGTGGTGGAGGTTGGCCTGCACTAGGCTAATTTTGGACGAAGGGCACGCCATCATTGATCGCGTTTCATCGTCAGCCACCGAGTCGGAAGTGGTCGGCAAAATGCAGTCCTCTTCGTCACTCAGTGAGCTGCCGCTGAGCTCGATCTCCACTGGGGGCTGCGGCTCAAATGTGCAGGCCGTTTTTTCACTGGACTTGGCCTCCAGTGATTCCGCTGTACCGGTAACCATGGCTCCGGTATCCATAACTTCCGGGTTGTTTTCCGCCTCTTTGCTCGGTGGAGTGTCAAAGAATTTACTTCCACGACCCTGGAATTTTACGTATACCGCCCCGCATACACATGCGAGACGGCGTCCAGCCTTCATCATTGTCGGTATATGATCCTCCGGCACCGAAACAACGAGGAACCACCCGTCCGTCTGCTTATCAGCCTTGAGTAACAGCCAGTCCCTGATGTTAACCCAGCGGTTCTGGTACGCCAGCACGCGACCAATGTCGCGTGAGTCTTTCCAGGCTCCTTGGGCATCAGGGATAAGGATACCACATTTGACTCTTTCTGGTATCACTGACTATTTCTTTATGGTCAGCAAGGTGTTGGATTTAAGGTCGAGGGTAGCAATATTCCCCTTCAACCAATCCAGAGCCTTCTGATCATCGCACCACAGTTTCAGGACACCATCCGTATAAACGGGTTTGCCCCTAAAAACTGGGCCCGACGCATCAGGGTCCTGGCTACTCCAGGCCTCGCTGATCATCTTCCTCTGTATTGCCACGAGGATGTCGTCTGTTACTTCCTTCGTAATGTGACCTGAACGCGCACACGTTAAGGCCACACCTAAATATGCTTTAGCAGCGGAAGCGTAGCTCGTTCTTGCAGCCTTTGGTTGCTGTTCGAGTCGCACTTTTTTGTGTTCCCCTCTAGGCGAGGTGGACTCTTCCAGCATCCTTTTGGCTGCTCTTTCCTTCTTCCCAGGACGCTTGGCCGCTCGCTGCTTCCTGGCGGATATCCTAGAGCTGGTTCCCGCGGCCGCGACTTCCACTTGGGCTGGATTTTTATCCTTCCCAGCTTCAGCGCGGCTACTGGTTCCAGCGCCAAGCACCTCAGCCGCAGAAGCTTGCCCAGCCTCTTTGGTTTTAGTTTCGGAAGCAACCAATGCGGCTCGTTCTCTTCGGCCTTTTCTCCGCTGCTTCTTGTTCTTCTTTTTGGCCTTTCCACTACTGCCTGCAGGGATAGACCCTCCTGATGGTCCGTCATGTCGGCAAGTCACCTTTTTGGGTGCCCTGCCTTTCCCCTTACGGCTCACCACTTGCCAGGCAGCAGAGAAAAGGTCGTCAGTTCTTTGTGGCTCCGCAGTTTTTTTGCTCGCGGGCTCTTGTTCTTTTTTCTCGTCCAGCTACTTAGGTTTGGAACTGGTTTTGGAAACGTTCAGCGAGGTAGTTGTCCCCTTGATGGGGGCACCTACGCTGGACGGTACTGTCCGTGGAACCGTCGGTTTAGTGACGGTTCCCTCTTGTTCTTTGGTGTCTCTGGTAAGCACCTCTGACATCTCTCCCTCTTTCTTATTGGGCCTTAAATTGTCTATAATTTTTTTGTTCTTCAAAATTCATCCCCCCGGCTTCCCACCCTCCATGGAGCCCGCACCTTTGGGAACGCCCTACTTTAAAAAAGAATTTCAGGCGTTAGGATTACCGGGAGAATATAGGGACGCGAAGTTGGCTCACAGCGCGACATCGGGAGCTCGATCCAGCTGGTAGATGGGGCTGACAAGGCCCATCCCCACCACCCGAATAAACTGTCACTTGCTCCGTCAGCATGACCTTTACCACCGCCCAGCCACCTTTTCAGGAAAACAAGGCAGCCCCCACATCCCTCGCCTGCAACCCTCTGACGGGGAGCTTGGCCATTTCCCTATCTGTGGCTAGCAGATAGGGCCACCGTTTAGCTTGAAATCCGGACCAAACAGGGCGTGTTGCCTCTCGCCACTATATACCCCAGCGACGATCGGCTCATCCCTCCAGGACTCCTTCATCCCCGCGTACGGCGCTCGACTGTGCAGGTCCTAGCGCAGGTGGGTGTGTTAGTCCACCGGATACACCCACTCTCTCCGGCGGAACCGTCCCCTCCTCCTTTCTTATCCGGGCTTGGGACCGGCATGAAAAAATCCCCGCAAGACGGATAAAGCAAAATACCTAAATAGGCTGACGTCTTCGCTCGCGAGTTTTGAGGGAATAAATACTATAGCAGATCAGTCGCTCCTAGAAGAACAGGTAGCAGCTGTTACTAAGGCCATGATAGATAGCTACCATGAATCATGTCCAGAAATCACTCCACCAAGGCATGCCGAGGTAAAGCAACCGTGGTGGGGTAAAGAACTCGATAGGAACGTAAGAAGGTAAGAAAAGCCCTAAATAGGGCCATGAATACCTCAATGGATGAAGACTGTGGCTAATATATAAAAAGCTAAGTCTGAAAACAAAAAATGTATCAGGTATCGATGCTCGACTGGGTGGCGTAAATTCTGTGGCAACATAGAAACCTGCGAACAAGCAAATAGGATAAGGAATATTCTGGCTAAACAGAACACGTCGGGATCCATGTCTCTAAAGAAACCCGACGGTAGCTACTCAACATCGCCGGATGAAGCCCAACGCATCCTAATTGAAACGCACTTCCCAGGTTGCTGTGTAACCCAGGAGGCAAACCGGCATGACGACATACTGACACCAACAGCAGAAGACTGGAATTTAGCACAGAGAGTGGTAACGATGGACAAAATCCATTGGGCCATTCACAGTTTCTTCCCCTATAAGGCGGCAGGACCTGACGGCATATTCCCGGCACTCCTACAGTGGGGGGGTAAAGCCCTAATAGTCAGACTTGTTGCCATAATTAGAGCCTGTCTGGCTCTTAAATATGTTCCTAGGGGATGGAGGGAAGTGAAAGTCACTTTCATACCCAACCAGGTAAGAGCGACTACACTAAACCTAAATCCTACAGGCCCATTAGCCTCACATCCTTTCTCCTAAAGACGATGAAGAGGATGTGTGAAAGGGAATTAAGTGGGTCGGAGCTAATGAACTTACCACTACACGACAAGCAACACGCCTACAGTCTAGGCAAATCAACAGAATCGGCACTTCACCAGGTAATTACAAAGATTGAAGAGGCTATCCAAAACAAAGAAATATGTCTAGGTTCCTTCATAGATATAGAAGGTGCTTTTGACAGAACGAACTTCTCCAGCATAAAAGTTGCACTCAGTAGACATATAGTTGAACCGGCACTGATCGACTGGATAGTTTACATGCTCAGTACACGAATAATAAAGATTGCTGGTGAATCTCAACCAATCCAAATTAAGAAAGGCTGCCCGCAGGGTGGTGTTCTCTCACCTCTCCTGTGAAATGTGGTCATTAATGAACTCATCAGCAAATTAAATGCCAATCACTTCTACACAGTAGGTTATGCTGATGACCTGACAATACTGGTCTCTGGAAAGACAGCAAGCATATTGTGCGACCTGACCCAAGCGGCTCTCCGTATAGTGGAGAGATGGTGCAGGGAATACGACTTAACCGTCAATCCAAATAAAACGGTTTTAGTAATGTTCACACAAAAGCGAATGCTGAATAACTATCATCTTCCAAGTCTTTTCAGCACAAAACTCCAGCTATCCTCTGAGGTAAAATATTTAGGTCTTACCTTGGACAGCAAACTTAACTGGAATAAACACATAGAAAACAAAATCAATAAAGTTAGTATAACTTTCTGGCAATGCAGAAACATGATTGGCAAAAGATGGGGACTGACGCCAAAAATCGTACTGTGGCTTTACAAAACTGTAATTCGGCCCATGATCACATACGGCGCTCTGGTATGGTAGACCAAGACAAATGAAGCCACCACAATTAAGAAGCTTCAGCGCTACCAGACTGGCATGTATGGCTGCCACAGGCTGTATAAGAACTACGCTAACAGCAGCCTTAGAAGCGATGCTGGAGCTAACTCCGCTTCATCTATATATACAACAAGAAGCGACTTTAGCTGTCATCAGACTCAAGACCCTAAATCTTTGGAGTAAGAATAGTGTCCCTCATACAGGCATAATTGATAGAATTCACTCAAAAATTCCTATCCTACAAGCCAAATACGATAAGATTCCTAAACAATTTGTTTTCGATAAGAAGTACAAGAAAAAATTAAATGAAAACAGCCAGCCGGAAGGATTAAGCCCAAAAGAGCTTAGAGTTTTCACTGATGGTTCTAAAACAAATGAAGGTGTAGGTTCTTTCTCTGAAGACCTCAGTATTCGCATATGCACACCGCTGGTATCTATAACACGGTCTTTCAGGCGGAATGTATGGGTATCATTCAAGCGGCATAGCAATAGATGCTAGGAAGGTTAATGACTTCCCCATCAGAATACTGACCGACAGTAGGGCGGTACTACAAGCTCTGAGTGCAATGTGGTGAACTCGGGACTAATATATGAAAGCCATCAACGATTAAATGAGGTATGTAAAACAACAATGTGACTCTGCAATGGATAAAGGGACACAGTGGATCCAGAGTGTTGTGGGTATTTGTGTTATTGTAAACGTAGGTAGTTATGCCATATAATAAATCAGTTGTTGTCTCGCTAACGAACGTGTATTATTGCAATCATAACATGGTGTCAGAAGTGGGATTATAAGCATAGTAAATATTTAAAATCGAGTACATCAATAGAATATTTTGCAACATACATATGTATAGTATAATATTTTGGGAAGTTGTGAACCGCGGATAATTCTAAAAATTGCCATGACAACGAAATAAATAACGGTTGTCAAAAATATAAATTTTTGGGTTTAGGCATATAATTGAAAAACAGTAACATTTAAGTAAGAAATGAGATATTATTGATATAGGAAAAAAAATAGTGCAGCAGCGCGCACAAAACCCGAAATTGCAGAGTTACGGAGAACTATATAAAAGATCGAAAAAGGTAAGACTCCATTGACAGCGATTTAGAAAGTGCTGATAGCGTGAAAATACGAAGTAAAAATGATTTGTTATTGTGTAAAAACGTTACAGGATCCTATGGAAATAAAGGTGATGCAAAATATAAATGCAGAAAATCAAAAATAGAATGGAAAAATAGTGTAAAATGATATGTAAGTAGCATAACTGATAGCGTGAAAAGTGATGCAAAATATGAATGCAGAAAATAAAACAGAATGGAAAAATAGTGTAAAATTATATGTAAGTAGCATAATACTACAAAGACGAATCCGACGCAGTAGGCGTCATTTAATTAAGTCTTACATAAGTCCACATTCTAAAAATATTAAAAAAGATATGGACATCACTGTAAATGGAGGGAGTGGCAATTTTGTGGGAGGAAAATGCAATAAATTACAACAAATCCCTGATAAGGTGACTCAGCGTAACGAGAATTCTAGTTTAAACGAAAATAAAATTGCTAAAAATGGGTTTAAAGATCATAATAATGAGGCATCCACATCATGGCCACACCCGCTCACACGTAGTCGGGCACGACGACTCAACATAAAAATTGATTAAATTGTTTTAAATATTTTATTATTACGTTAGTACTATAAGAAATTTTGTTTATTTTTAGTTATTTTTTTTCGCACAGGGGGATAGATGATATTGTATCTTTATTAATAAGGGGAGATGTTGTGGGTATTTGTGTTGTTGTAAACGTAGGTAGTTATGCCATATAATAAATCAGTTATTGTCTCGTTAACGAACGTGTATTATTGCAATCATAACACAGAGGCAACGATGCAGCAGACGAACTGGCCAGAAGAGGATCGGCTCTGGCCACTATAGGGCCGGAACCAATCATACCAATCCCCTTTGGTAACGTTCGTTCACTGGTACGTAGACACTTCACTAATCAACACACTCAGCTTTGGAAACATCTAGTAGACTGTAGACAAGCTAGGGAGGCCCTGCCTGAAATAAACAGTCGCTTAACCAAAGTTTTAATGAGACTGAACAAGCCGCAGATCAGGATAGTAACAAGTGCTATCACAGGACACGGCACCTTTAACAAACATTTATTTACTATAGGTGTTACAGGTAGTCCCCTGTGCAGGGCATGTATGGGGGAGGAAGAAACGGCGGCCCACGTGCTACTGAAATGTCCGGAGGTCGCTACGTACAGGGCTAAACATCTCGGTACGCCGGGATCACTCCCCGAAGTTGCATGCAACATCAAAAGACTGTTGAGCTTCTTCGGGAATATCTCATGGCTCGAATAATCACATTATTCCTGCCCACAAGCAAAATACGCGCATAGACGTGGAGTTGCGGAAAACAGCCCGTTGTATACTAAACTAAACTAGAACCTTGGTTCCATAAATTACCAAAGGGCAGAGAATCACCCGACTCTTACGTCCTTGTGGGTGGGTCTCGTCAGAGTGGGATGGTTTCCTGTCATCTGGACAGTTGCTGAGACTTCGAAGAACACTTCAGGCGCCATGTCCCACGAAATGAGAGTAGCGAGTGCTATGCACACACTGATCACAGTTCACAGAGTATCTTTTTATAACCAAGGACACTGATGCTCAATCTAGAGGGTCCCATCTATGCGGGAGTAAAACGGTATGTAGCCCTGTACGGTGCTCCTGTATGAGCCATGGTTGTCTTGGGCATCCGATGCTGTATAACTAAAATCTGCAGTGTCCAGCAGAGGATGATCGTCAAACATCTTTTTCACAGTTATGACACACCACCATATTTAGAGCAAATATTTACTTAACTTGCAAAACATTTAAATGTCATAACTTCCAGCATCCAGAACACTGAGTAACTGGAAATGCGAGTATATGCTTGTCAGCTGTAAAACAAACAAAGAAAATTCCGAATACAACCTTTCAGTGATAATTAGTGACTTTCACTATATCACCTTTTATGTACTATAGAGACAAATTAACAGAACCCTAAGATCCTAATAAAGTAATAGTGCTTATCAGCACGCTTTTGAAGAGAAGATATTTCTTAATTTATGCCTTTATTTTATTTTAAATACTGTATTAAATGCCTAAACTGTTTAGTCTCCAATGTGCTGCAACATAAACTGATAAGCATAGTAATGGCAACGTTTAGAAGCCATGGCTTGATCACCCACTATAAACTTAGATCAATCAAGCTGCCTCTGCGATACCTGCATGGGCGAGCCATGTGGTTTCCTTATATGGCTCGCCCGAGGCAGCGTGATTCGAGTGTTGAGTGTAGGTAGTCACTTATAATCAGTTGGACCGTAACATAAGCGATGTGGGCTTGCTTGATTGTTGATATGACGAGGTGCCACTTGTCCTATACTCAGAGCCTCTGGAGGGACGTCAGATTTCTGTCGCTAAATAGTAGTGCGTGCACCGCTGCGTTCCAATCTGAAGGGTAGGTATAGAGACTAAGTATATTTATATACAGGCCATGTGGCATTCCATCTTAGTCCACAAATATGACAACGCAACTGTAGCCTTTTGTAATTTAAAGTTGGCTACGCATGTCTATGGGTTGAGTAACAACTTACAATCAGTTGGACTGAACGATCGTTTGTCACTTCAACTTTATAAAAATTAACCGATTCGTTGCGGCACCGATTTTCGACAACCTTTAGCTGTGGCGGCGAACAAATATTTCACGACACGCCTGACGTGTCAATCGCCACAGAATGATGGCAATAGAATGATGATAATGTTCTTTTTTATGCTTTTTTCACTTGTTTAGACCTAATTAAGGTCAGGGGGGAGCGTTCTATTCTATTAAACCGAGCTTACTTACCTCTATCCAAGGCGACTGGTCCCTCAGGATTCGGTCAGGTCGCATGTGGTTGTATAGTGCTAGGAAAGTAAGGGTCAATGATGTGTATCTGGGTGTGGCTGGTAGTGTTATTGACCTTATTAGACCGTTACCCTCTGCAGCAGTTCGGACCTCAGCACCGCTCCCACTGCGCGGCTCCGTCCACAGTCACTTTCTTCGTTTTCTGCGATGACAGTCCATTAACTCTGTCGTACGATTAACTACCTTACAGAAGCCACTAACTCTCGTTTGTTATAACGCTTAACACGCGACACCGGATCAAAGGTCACTACCGTTTCGCGTAGCAACAGTTATTTCTAGAATATCAAATACCGCACTAGCTATTATTGTCGAATGCACTTATACAGATTCTGAGTTAGATACAATAAGTCCCGGGTGAAGCTATCAAGCAAGGAATGCGCGTTACGTATCCTAAACCGTATATTTCCTAGATGCGCGTGCCGTATTCCGCTTCCGATTTCCCGACCAAAAGACAGCGTGCCGCCTATCGCAGCGCTGAATTTGGACTGATATTTGCCCTTGCGTGTCCTCGACACTACGGGACGTCAAACCAGTATCGCCAAGGCGCGCGCGCCCTCTGACGTCAATTCTTGACATTAGCGCTTGGCGCGAACAAACCTTTATACCATATCACAAGAGCACATGGTACTTCGTAGATCTGTTCGGCCATATGATAGTAATAAGACGGCATTTCAACCATTTTGAGCAAAATTAAACAATAAGACAAACGCATTGTTTTCTTTTAACAGGACACTTGTTTTCCAGAAATTTATTTACAACTTGAGTTTGTGAGCGATCGCAATGAGTGCTATTATTTGTTACTTATTAGACTATTTTTCCATAACATGATTTAAAACCCACAAAGTAAAAATAGTACCGTGCACACGTTAAAAAAAAAGGTTGTCAACCCTTAAAAATTTCAAATTTTCAAAATATCCAGAAATGAAGCTGCAGGCATGAACTACTTGCAAAATAATTAGTGTCCGACCGAAACAGGATTTTCAACCGAAACCGACACCGAAAACGAACCTTCGGTCTGGGTGTCAGTTCACTTTTTCATGTTCACATGTTCATTTTTAATTGTATTTTGGAATCTGCTATATTTTTTATACATATACAGATAGATAATGCATGTTAATGAAAAACACTAACTGTAATAGTCATGCAGCAATATATTTATTTATTTTCAAGTAAAAATCAACAATTTAACGTTAAGAAATACTTTTTAAAGTCAATTTTGTAAAAAAGATCAACACTTACACCCATAAAAAGTTGCACGCTAATTGAGAACAAATTTTACTGTGTTCACAATATTGTTAATATTATTCAATGAGAGCATTTACTTAATATATCACACTCACACACAATATACATACACACACCTTAACAAAATTCCAGAAAATATACAAAACCTGCTCAAAGTTCAAAATCTTTAATAAACTAAGTTTATATAAAAAGGGTTATTATAATAACAAGAAATTTATGGATGATAATAACCCCTATGGTGATCACAACCAAGCTATTTTTAATTTCTTTTTTGTTGTTGATTGTGTTACATATATGATTGTAAGAGTGGCGTAGCTACGTGTGGGCGAAGTGGGTCCTCGCAAGTCAAGTCGAAGTCGACAAGTCTCGTATTCCGTGAATGTAACAATCACGGTCTTTGAAGGTAGTTTCAAAGGCCTCGCAGTCGCACTTAAAGGGGCCTCGCGAGACCCCCTAAAATGCGATGCCCCCAGACTTTACCACAGATAGCTAATTAATATGATCACTTTTACCCTTGATAAAGTGAAAGTGTGTTTGTTTGGGGCCTCGCAAGAAGCCCCCCTTAAATGCGACTGCGAGGCCTTTGAAACTACCTTCAAAGACCGTGATTGTTACATTCACGGAATACGAGACTTGTCAGGAATTAACAGATATCAGTAGGTATGTCGTGTCAAACCATATTTGGTAGGATCTATTGGGTAAGATCCTTGGGGAACGACGAGCAGGTACGAGGGTAACACTTAAAGTTCTTAAAAAATCAAAAACTGAACAAACTAGCAAGTTATTACTCTTATTATATCTTTTCAAAATAGTGTCCATATACATCTTTTTTAAGAAGTTTTCTTTTATTTTCGGAAATGAATAAAAATCGCGAAGTGCGAGGTCGGTGCTATAGGGCAGGTGACCCAAGGTGGCACGTCTGACGTTGCCAAGTAGTCGATTGTTTGCTTGGCATTGTGCGACGAGGTGTCGTAGTGAAGGAGGATCCTACTGCGAAGTCGTTTCTCCCGAACTTTTTCCAAGACAAATAGCAAACAATTGTTAGTGTAGCACTCTGCAGTAATTGTTTTTCAATCCGCTAAAACCGTTGTTGCGTAATGACCTATCCTTCCGAAGAACGAGGCCACCATCTTTTTTCTCCACGCTTCGACTTCTCTTTACTTTAGTTGGCAACTCATCGGAAGGAAACACACAGACAGCAGACTGTCTCTTAGTTTCAGGATCATAACAATAAAAACAGATTTCGTCACTTGTAAGTATATTTTTTTATAGGATAAGGGTGCCAAACGAGCACACAGTCCACCTGATGGTAAGTGGTTGCTGTGGCCCATAGATATCTACATCTATCTTGTATTACGAATCAAAATGCAGATGCGTTGTCACCCGTGAGGACTAAGATGGAATGCCTCGTTTCCAGTAAAAAGGGTCTCCGGTTCTCTACACTCACCATACGAAACACAGCAGTGATAAGCTGCTATTTTACGCTGGTATTCTGTGAGAGCATGGTCCTTCCCCGGTCGAGCCGACCCATTCGTGTTACAACCATAATATAGCTGCAGCATGGCTCTACCACGTATAAAACACAGCATTTGAGTCACCTCCATTAAATGTTTGAATCATTTCACAACACCAATCAACACGACGAAGTTTTTGGGCCTCTGTCAAGTTATGAGGTATCCACCGGGCACAAAGCTTCATGACTGCTAAATATTCATGGAGGATTTTGTGGATTTGACTCATACCGATGCCTTATCTTGTCCAAACCTGCTGATAAGTCACTTTTTGTCAGTCTCTATCACACGCCGCACAACACTGATGTTATCTTCAGTGGTCGCCGTAGAAGGCCGTCCCCATTGAGTTATACAAGACTAAATCAATGGCCGTCCCTCACGCAGATCATCGGTGAGATTAGTGCGACCACGGTTAAACTCATTAAACCAGTTATAAACAGTGGCACGAGATGGGACTGCATCGTGAAAGGCCAACCGAAGTCTATCATATCTTTCTTGTTACTTAAATAACATCGAAATTCATAAAAAATCAGTATACGAAAATTTTCTCGCGTTAAATTCATGCTGATGTGACACAGACAATTTTCAATTTGGCGCCATATCGTAAACAAATGACAAATTAATACACAATAATATTGGCAGAGTTCCATTTTGAAAATTTGAATTTATTTTTTTATTATATCGTTTACAAGTGGCCAGTTCTAAAAACTTTCAGTGTCGCCCTCGTATGTCATGTCAATGCATGTTAGGTAGGATAGATATATTAGGTAGACCCATGAAGCTAATACAAAGGGGAGATGGCATAATCAACTGTGCACTGTGATTCTAAGTAGGTCCTGACGTCATCATAGTGGGCGTGGCTTTAATTAGTATACTGTCAGCATCATAGATTTAGAATGTACAAGATTAACAATGACAGGTTGAGAACGATACCAAAATAAATTTGCTGTTGTGTAAGTAGTCATCAATGTGAGAGATAAAAATAGGGCTTGCGACGTGATTATATTATATTTATCGATACTCCACGGAGTTAAAAATCGATAGTCAATTCATTGTGGTCTTGCAAGTATAATAATGTCAATCATGTTTTTTCGCATTCTAAGCGAAATATCCGCTATAAAATGAGTTTATTTCATTAGCCAAAAACGATAAATTTTAAATCTTTTTCATGTAGTCTTTTGCGAAACCAATTTGTAAAAATTTACAAAGACGAGCTTAGGGCCATAGATCCATGCTGATGAAGTGTCATGCAGTCAAAAGATAGTAAAAAATAAATAAAACACAGTTTTTGCACATTATTTATTATAAATACGTATTTATTCACCCCTGAAAATAATAGTCTTATTTAATTGAGTGCGTAAAGTTTTCTTATCAAACTTTAATAATTTGCATTCATACTTCAGTCTTAAGTCAAAATAAAGTTCGATTATACTTTTCATAAGAAAATATATATGATTATCCAACGGGTCTTGATCAAAAGCATGACATTTTAAATCATTAAACAAGTGTTGGTTATTATGTATAACGTTCAATACGTTTTTGGCGAAAATGGTTTCGTCCATTCTTTTCCTCTTCATATTTTCTCTAAAATAACGTTCAGCACTACAACATAACTTGATAACATCATTAGATGGGTATGTGAGATAGCCGTCATTTTTTTTCGAATAATCTCTTTTGATAATTAATGAGTTATGAAAAATTTTCGATGAACTTGACATACAACTTTGTACACAAACATCGCACTTGATTTTTTTATTTATTCTTTTTATAATGTTACCCGAAATATAAGCAACGATCATCATAGATATTTGGGACAAAGAAGTAGTATTATCTACAAGAACATCTACGTCGTCTAAATCATTTTCTTCATTTTCTGAGGAAAAATTACTATGTAACAATTCGTTGAAAATTGTGTTATAGTTCGACGAAGTATGAATTTTATCTATAGACGACATGGTGCTCGTAGAAAATACTGCAATTTTTTCCAATTCCAAGCAATTAGCACTTTCACTTATTTTTATTTCAGTGTGGCAGATCAACCTTTTGTAAGCTGATATAAAATTTTTCACGCTAGGATTGTTATTAAAACCTCCTTTTGACCGAATTGCGCAAAAAACATTTCTAAATGGTCCTGTGACAATTTGTACGTTGGAAGAAATTTAAGATTATCTTGCTTCTCTACGTAATTAACATAGATCCATTTTAGTGCAATTATGTTATTTACAAATCCTAAGAACCCTAAACGTTTCGGGGTACTTATCAAAAATCTACCGTCTTCACATCTGAGATTTTGAAAATACTCATATAATTCATCAAGATTCTGAAAAATTTCTGCTTTGTTACTCGGACAAAGCGGCTTTTTGAGACCTAAGTTATTTAAATTCCTCGAGTTAAATATGTCAAAAATGTTGTTGACATTATGAAGAAATGCGCCAAGATATTGCACCATATTTAAATTAGATGCAATTCCGTCAAAAGTTATTGCAATAACATTACAATTTGCATCTTTTAATAAATCTAGGCTTATTTTTAATAATCTAGCTTTTTCTGAAGCTGTAAAACTTTTAGCAGGAAAGAAACCAATAGGTAACTTCCAATACCCATTAACAGCAACAACCATAAACACAAGTATTTCTTTTGCGATTTCTACTTCGTCGCCACATAAATCATTCCCTACGTTAACGTAGCCATAATGTTTTTTGCCTATTATTTCGGCCTCTTCTCTTATTTTAATTTCGTCAAAAGTCAGCGCCACAAAAAGCGGTCCTTGTTTGGATAACTCTGACAAAGTATTCAGTGATTCTTTTGTAAACCCGGGCTCGCAATTTAGACGCGAATACCACTTTCGGAGTGTACTTACATGTGGTAAACATAAGTCGAATTTATCCCTCAAGTAACTGTAACTCCTTGGACTGTAAAAATGGACCGTTAAAGCCAATTTTTTGAGTTCTTCGTCGTACTCCGCCGTGTGACTGATTTGTTGCGTTGCTCTTCCGTTCACCCTGTCTATAGTATGTGCCAAATCGATTGAGAAAAACGGACAATGACCTTTCGGTCGTTTAACCAGGGGTTACAAACCTTCAATATATAGGCACATTTTATATGTAGTACTTTCTTTATTTATAATGATTTTTTTATAATGATTGATATAATATATATTTATTAACTATTATTAAAAAGTTATGTGAAAGATCGCTGTAGAAGAAAAATCATCTATTGTTATAAAGTACTTTATTCATTTAACAACAAAAAACATTAATTTATAACACATATAAAGATTCGAGTGATAACGACACCGAATAAGTACGTACTTATGCAAAAGATAAAACTTTATTTTTAATATTATATAAGAACTTTATTTTTATTCGGTGCAATCATCACTCGTATCTTCACTTGATGAACTATCTGTAACATTAATTATAAAGCGATCTGCAGTTTGGTCAATTCTATCATCCATGCCACGCATTTTTTGTTCAACCTTAAGGACATGCTGAACACAGTTTTTCCATTTATCTGGCGTGATTTGAGTTAAACCATCTTTAAGTAAATTTTTAACATCTTTTAACTTGAAAGTTGTATTTTTTCGTGCAACGTACCCTTTCACATCTGCCCACACAAGTTCAATGGGGTTAAGCTCACAGTGATAAGGAGGTAACCTTACCACTGTGATGCTTTTTTCTTTTGCCATCTCGTCGGTGACGTAACTTCGATAGTTATCTTTAACTGCCTTTATTTTTTCCATTAAGTGGGTCTTTGTGTCCGAGGGCACGTATGCGATCTGTTTAGATTCTAGCCATTCCTGCATATTTTGTTTCCGCCAAGACATTGTTGGGGTTTTTTCTAAACGTCTGGAGTGGTAACTAGCGTTATCCATAACTATGACATCGCCGCTTTGCAGTTTTTCTATTACTTTTCTAAACCAGTCCTCGAAATGGAGAGCGTCCATACTCTCATGGTAGTCACCAGTAGATGATGATTCAAATACCCAATCACATCCCTCCAAAAAGCCATTTTCATTGCCAACGTGTACAACTATTAATCGCTTTCCTTTACCCGAAGGGGCTTTCGCGCCAGTAGAGTAGCCTTCTAACCGTGATTGACGAGAAGATTCAATTGTGGTGTCTTCCCATACCTTTCCCATAGTATGACCTGCGTTAATCCATGTTTCGTCAAGGTAAAAAATGTTACGTCCCTCGTTTCTTAATATTTGTATTTCTCTCAAATATCTGGTACGCCACAGAACTATCTCTGGGCGATCTATTAGACCACTTTTTCTGTTTCTCTTTATATATTTGAATTTTAAATGGCGCAACACACGTCGCAGGGAAGTTTTGCTCAAGTTTGGCAACTGGTCATCTTGATTTATACTGAGCAAAATTTTGTCTAAAGTCGGTAATTCTCCTGCAAGAAAGAACTGATGCACTTTCGCTCTTATAGCCGATTTATCAAAATCGTCCAACTTGTCAATTACAGACTTTTTTCTTTTATTAATTATTCCCTTTTCTGGTATTTTATGGGAATCTCTATACACGCTTAATACGCGATATATAGTGCTCTTGCTGACTCCTGAGATCTCCGAAACCTTTTCTACCATATTAACGTTTGAAGGATACACGTCTTCGGGCCAGGTGTTTTTGACATATTTGTATACATTAATGATAATCTCTTGTTCCCCGACCGACAAAGTGGTAGGTTTTCTCTTTTTTACTGGTGACGTTAAAGGTGCTCCAGAAGATGGGCCTGTAAATAAATGACAAAAATATACTACCATAGTACTACATCACATAAATACATATTGTTTTAGAAAATAAATACCACATGGTCACATAAAAAGAGCGCTTTAAGAAATAGAAAGGCTACGTCGTCGCATTTGTACCTATTTGTACGTACCTGCTACGTTTATTATGGGTCGGCGACGTCTCTTTCCACTTGATGTTGAAGGACCGGGTCCTTCACCAAATTCTCCTGAACTCATGTCGATTTAGTAACGACCGTCACAGTAAAACTAATATAACAGATTCAAAAAACAAAAACTTAACGATATAACAAATTTAACAGTAAAAACTCAACTAAAACAATGCAATGAATGCTATGAATTACCCGAGACGTACACACGCAAGCGCTATCCGAACACGAATGAAAACAAAATGGCGGACCGGCCCAAAAAAGGTGACGCATCTCTGGCTGCCATTGTCACGTTTCTTTTAGAACGAACTGACGTAACGCGCGTTTTGTTTATTTTAAAGGGATGAATTTGCAAAAGCTCAATATGGTGATTATATTGCTTCAAATATTTTTTTAATATGAAACTGTTATTAAATGAATTGCTGCGTTACTTACCATAAATTGAAATATAAAATATAACACATTTTTCGCGATGTACCGTAAGATTTTACTATGTTTATAGGAACCACAGACAATATTATTTAAGAAACAAAAAAACAAAACATATGTGCTGACCTAGAAGTGGGAATAATATCAATATTTAAATATTGTTATCACATCTAAATTGAGATTTTGTAAGTTACGCCTTTTGACACTCGGCTCATATCTGAGGTCATTGTCCGTTTTTCTCAATCGATATGGCACATACTATACCAATTTTTGCAGTAGATTGTTACCGCACGCTAATTGAACCTCATTTCGGTGATTTTCGAGCCCTGGCCTGTTGTTTAAATTTTCAATAACTTCCTTCAAAGTTAAAATCCGTTTCGTCATCCTTTTAGTTTTTGCTTTTAAATTTCTTAAAACTCTATTCTTTTCTAATATTTTTCTTCTTAAACGCGTGTTTTTTTCCATAGGTTTCTTTTTTCGTGGTGTAAGTAATAGGGTTGAAGAATGACCAGCAGTTGTGTGTGCATACGGTTCTAGTTCTCCAGATGGAACAGTAATGTCTCTATTGACATATGATGACGCCAATCTTCTAGGTTTCAGTTTGATCTGCAATAAATGTAAACATATTTTACCTCACTCATGTACCAACTAAACGAAATGAATATAATAGATAGATTAATAAGGCATTAATAAAAAAAAATTCTAAGTATACTTACAGGTACAAATAAAGTAGGTATTGAATCTTTCATTAATACACGTCGGCACTTTCTTTGAATGAAACATTTATCTTCAAAATGTTTGCTGCAGACTGTTGAATTTTTATATGGAGTCCATTGGGGTCTGTTTATTATGCGTATCCATTTTTCACGTAACTCAACTCAAGTCCACGGGGAAACCTTAAAGGAGGGCATAATTATTACTTATATTATTAATACTTGTAATAAGTATTTTAACTAAAGAAATGCAGGCATATATACATGCGAGACACGAGTTTCCAATTTTGGAATGTAAAATAAAAAAGTCACGTAATCACAAATAGACTACGCATAATAATTATTAATTATCGTCAGTACAAATTACTTTTTGAAACCATCGACTTGATAAACTCGATATGGAAACTTATGACGTCACCATTTGGTCAAGCTCTAGTGTAAGCATGCAATTATATATTTTACATGAAATGTTCTCCAATTGTAATCGTTGTTAATGAAAAAACCACATTTGTAATTAAAAAGTTTTAGTTCTACTTCGATAGATGGCGTTGACATAGAAATAGATTGCACTATGGTTGCGTTACTCAGTGTGTAATTAGGTCATTGAAATTATTGTACATAATAATAAACCAGCTCAGATCATACATTGTTGTAGTTTGATTTATAAATTATACTCTTCTAGTGTATCAAAAGGACAAACAGTACAACTAGTTTAATCACTAAACATTGGTCCATCGACCCCGGATATCAGACCCGGAAAAGTCTGAACTTTTTGTTAGTTTGCGGTGCCAGCTTTGGGCCGCACCCCGATGTACTCGCAGTGGATCGCTGCGGCAAGAGTACCGGGCACCTCGCAGAGGCAGCAACAGCTTGGCCCAGCAAGAGGGCCATACTCAGCTGCATTGGGAGTGTTAGTTCAACGTGACGCCACAGAGGGCGCCATCAGCAGTACATCGTCAATTCAATCTTCGAGTTCGTCGATAGCAGCCGGGAGTTGAAGTTCAAAGTGACGCCGAAGGAGGGCGCCACGAGTACACTACTAGTTCAACCTGGGTTTGTGTGAGTGAAGTGCAAACGTGAGTACAATTTAAGTAAATACCATAGTAGCAGAGACATTTAATATAACTTGATTGGTGACAAGTACTGTAGACATTATTTGCCAAGCAATTTTAAACTTTATTTCTTAGAAGATTTTAACTTTAAAATTGTGCATGTTAGATTAAGGACTTAGAATAAGTTTATAAAAACGAAGGAACGGGGAACCTATGTCCGATTTCTACCAGAGTGTATTTATTTATAAACACTTGTAAAATTTTTCGTTGTTTTTGAGACTTAGAAAAATTCGCTAACTTTTGTCTAGTAAAGAAACTTGTAAAGTTTTACATTTCAATTGAGGTTGTTCTGTTACCAAGTTAATATTGTGTTAACATTCAGATTGATAAATTTATCTTCACATAAATAATTAAATTATTCGGTTTTTTTGATAGTAATTAATCAATTCTATAACTAACTTTTACCATTATTTTGTTTGTTGTTTACGATGGAAGGACAAATTAATATATTAAAAGACCTTCAACAAGTAATTCAAAAGGCCTTTACTAATTTTAAAAAGTGTCCAAAGGATAGACTTACACTAGAATATATACAAACGAGGCTTGAATTATTAGAAAATGATTGGTCTTCGTTTAAAAATACTAAATCTCAACTTTATGGTCGGTTTAAGTTAGAAGACATAGGTCAAAAGGTTGTCGATATATATGACACAACCGAAGATACTTACATATCATGTAAATGTTTAATGAAAACAACGTTAAATAGTGTTAAAGAACCGCTACCACAAGACAGTGGATGTAGTAATAATTCTTCTAAGCAATCTAATTCATTTGTAAAGTTGCCCAAGATAACAATTCCTACCTTTTCTGGCAAGTACAGTGAATGGACATCTTTTCACGATCTTTTTATTTCACTTGTACACAATAATGCATCTTTAGATAATGTGCAAAAACTGCACTATCTTAAAAGCCACCTCACTGGTGAAGCCGAACAGTTGATTAGGCACACACCAATCACAGATGCCAATTACAGCGAATGTTGGTCTCAGTTAGAAAAGCGTTATGCAAATAAAAAGTATCTAACTAGTTGTATTTTAAAAAGATTGTTCGGCCAGAAACGCTTACATGTGGAATCGGCTAACTCATTAAAGGAGCTGCTAGATACCACGAGCGACTGTTTAAATGCATTGAAAAATTTGAAAATCGATGTGAGTACATGGGACGTTATTGTTATCCATATAGTGACGTTCAAATTAGATAATGAAACACGAAAGCAGTGGGAGTTAAGTGTTTCTAATGACTCCAGCAACGAGTTGCCCACGTTTGAGCAGTTTCGGATATTTATTGAAAGTCGTTTTCGCGCTTTAGAATGTATAGAGCCGAGGAAGGCTGTGGCTCACCAGATCAATAATAGTTCTCACGTTCTTAGTTCGAAAGCAATGCTGGCCACAAAGTCGTCGAATATTCGTTGCGAATTTTGCTCAGAACTTCACAAGCTCTGTTTTTGTAAGCAATTTGCAAAACAGTCCATAGAAAACAGACGAGAGTTCGTAGCAAAAAATAAAATATGTTTTAATTGTTTAGGCGGAAATCATACAGTTTATGACTGTAAAAAGCAGACTGTCTGTAGAGTTTGCAAAAAGCGCCACCATTCCTTGCTGCACCCTAATAGAGAAACTAATGCTGAGAATAAAGGCCAAGATTCTACAGTAAAGTCCACTATCGATAACGCCAGTTCTTCAAATAGTGACAATCAGATAGTTACATGCTTATCTACGGGCAAAGTCTTAAAACCCAGACAGGTTTTATTAGCCACTGCATTAATAAAGGCAGAGTCCAAGATGGGTGAATTTCAAACAATTCGAGCCCTACTTGATCAAGGATCACAAGCATGTTTTATAACAGAGGCCACTGTCCAATTTCTTAGGCTTAAGAAAATTCCAGTCCGAGGTCACGTTTCAGGTTTAGGAGATAATAAGTCAACCATTGCTAATTATATGGTAAATTTAATTATTAAATCCACTGTTGATTTTGATTTTCAACTTCAAATAACTGCTTACGTCTTGAGTAAGATTACATCATACTTACCTGAGAGAAGTGTGAATACCAGTTCATTGGATTGGATTGATATCAACGGTTTTGTTTTAGCAGATCCTTATTTCAAAACACCCAATAAAATAGACATTCTTTTGGGTGCAGATGCTTACTGTTGCATTATGAAGGAAGGTGTAGTAAAGAGTCCGTCTGGTACTCTAATAGCGCAAAACACCACCTTAGGGTGGATCCTTTCCGGTGTAGTTAGTTCAAGCAATGAGAGTTCAAAACACCACACAAGAAATTTAAGTGTGCACTGTACACAGTTCAATGAAGACAATATTCTAAAGAAATTCTGGGAGATAGAAGAACAAGTTAGTACAAAGAAAATACTTAACCCAGAAGAGCAAAAATGTGAAGAATTTTATATGAAAACTACTAAGAGGGATGATACAGGCAGATACATTGTACGTTTACCATTTCGAGACGAAGATCCTGCATGCAAGGCCGGAAGTTCCCGTGACATAGCTGAAACAAGATTCAAATTGTTAGAAAAAAGATTAAACAAGGACACAGATTTAAAGGAAAAATATACAGAGGTAATTAATGAATACTTACAATTAGGACACATGAGACCTGTAAAGGAAGTAGATAATAAGGAAATAGAAATTAAGCTAGATAGTACAATAAAAATTTTGGGACTTACCTGGAATCGCCACGAAGATTGCTTTCAGTACTCGGTAAATCTTCCACCGCTGACGACAGCACCTGTAACAAAAAGACTAATAATATCAGATATAGCTCGTTTGTTCGACCCATTGGGATGGTTAGCTCCTAGTGTCGTATTAGCAAAGATGTTCATACAAAAATTATGGCTCTTAGGTGTATGTTGGGATGAGGAATTAACTACCGAATTAATAACAGAGTGGAGTACTTACCGCGAAGAGTTGTCATTACTAACCAAAGTTCAGGTACCTCGTTGGCTTGGTACTAGTTCATCTGATGACCTTGAATTGCACGGTTTTAGTGACGCCTCTAAAGCAGCGTACTCAGCCGTCGTTTACTTAAGAACAATTGATGTCTCAGGCAAAATTCATCTGTCGTTGTTAGTGGCTAAAACGAGAGTAGCTCCCATCAAACAAATTAGTATTCCTCGATTGGAGCTATGTGGTGCTGTACTTGTATCAAATTTATTGATAGAGACAGCAGAGATTTTAAATATTTCAAAGGAAAAGATCTTTGCATGGACTGATTCTACAGTAGTACTATCGTGGCTTAATAGTCATCCTAGCAGGTGGAAAACGTTTGTTGCCAACAGGACTTCAGAAATTTTGGGCGCTTTGAATTCATCGCAATGGTATCATGTGCCGACCAAAGAAAACCCAGCTGACTGCGCATCAAGAGGAATACTACCCAGTTCATTATTCGGTAATGAGTTATGGTATTCAGGACCATCATTTCTGAAAAATAAATTAATTGAGTACAAGAGGCCAAAGAATCTAAAGACAGATTTAGAACAAACTATAAAGGCGCACACAGCTGTAGTTCCAGAGCACGTAGTTTTCGAAAATTATTCCAGTCTAAGAAAATTAGTTAAAGTTATTGCGTATTGTCGAAGAGTTTTAAAAAAGGAAAAACACGATAGTAAATATTTGAAAGATCACGAAATAGAAGCAGCATTACAAACTTGTATCAGGAAATCACAAATAGATTCATTCACAACAGAATATGAACAATTAAAGGAAAAAGGGTATTTGAATATAAAATCAAGTAAATTGAAATCACTTTGTCCTTTTCTCGACAAGAATGGTATCATGCGAATTGGTGGACGACTTGAAAAGTCAGAACTAGATGAGCAAGTAAAACATCCGATAGTCCTACCACATTCATGCCATTTGACTCTTCTTATAGTTGCAGACGCGCATGAGAAGACACTGCATGGTGGTCCTCAGTTAATGGCAAACTATTTAAGGTCAGCCTATTGGGTAATAGGTGCTAGATCTCTAGTTCAACAATATGTTCGCAAGTGTGTAACTTGTGCGAAACAGAGAGCTAGTGTGAGAAACCAACTGATGGGTGCGCTCCCATCGGTTCGATGTACACCAGCAAGACCATTTTTATATAGCGGAGTGGATTATGCTGGACCCATAAGTATAAGAACCACTAAAGGACGTGGGCATCGTTCTTATAAGGGCTACATATGCCTTTTCGTTTGCATGTCCACTCGTGCTATTCACCTAGAGGTCGTCAGCGACATGAGCACACAGGCATTTTTAGCCGCTTTTCGACGCTTTGTGTCGCGACGAGGTCACTGTGCTAAATTGTGGAGCGACAACGGCTCCAACTTTGTAGGCGCCTCCAGAGAACTGCAACAGTTGGCATCTATTCAGCCAGCCATAGCAGAATATCTGGAAGCAAACAACACCGAGTGGCATTTTATTCCGCCTCATGCTCCGAATTTCGGTGGTCTTTGGGAAGCGGGTGTAAAATCCACCAAATTTCACCTTAAAAGGGTTATTGGCGACTCTACCCTAACGTACGAGGAAATGACTACATTCCTCAATCAAGTGGAAGCCTGTCTGAATTCGCGGCCGATAAGCGTTATTAACTTTACTGATCCTGGTGAGCCCCTCCCTTTAACTCCTGGACATTTTTTAATAGGAGAACCGATAATTAATGTACCAGATAAAAATTACAAAAGTTCAAACGTAAGCTATTTAACTAGGTGGCAATTTGTGCAAAGGATGCTGCAGTCTTTTTGGAAACGATGGTCACAGGAATATCTGTCAAAGCTCATGAATAGGTACAAATGGGCGTCACAAGTTCCGGAACCTAATGTTGGTGACGTTGTTTTAATTAAAGAAGATGAATTGCCTCCAAGTCGTTGGTTATTGGGTCGAGTTATAGAGAAACACCCCGGTGATGATAACGTTACCCGTGTAGTCACATTGCGTACGAAAACATCCGTAATTAAGAGGCCAACATCAAAATTATGTATTCTGCCTATCTCAGATCCATGAATTGTTCAATTTTTATGTCAAATTTATGTAAAAATATTATTGTATCAAATGTTCTTTTACTTTTACGATCAAATTTAGCTATATGTACAACATTAATTACATTTATAGGTTTAATTTTACAATGTTACTTTTCAAAATTTTATTTTAGGTTATTTTGAGCTGTTGAAGTCTTTATTTTTATTTGTAAGTTTTTAGGTCATATTTTATGAGATTAAATTATAGAAGTTTGTTATAAAGTATTAAGTGCAAATTTTAGATTTAAGTTCAAATTTTAAATTTAAGTGCAAATTTTAGATTTAAGTACAATTTAAAAGGCCATTCCGTCACTAAATGTCCTTGGTGGGCGGTATGTTAATGAAAAAACCACATTTGTAATTAAAAAGTTTTAGTTCTACTTCGATAGATGGCGTTGACATAGAAATAGATTGCACTATGGTTGCGTTACTCAGTGTGTAATTAGGTCATTGAAATTATTGTACATAATAATAAACCAGCTCAGATCATACATTGTTGTAGTTTGATTTATAAATTATACTCTTCTAGTGTATCAAAAGGACAAACAGTACAACTAGTTTAATCACTAAACAATCGTACCTAACAAATATATATAATTATAGTAAGGAAATGCAATATTCTATAATATAAAACCGTTTTGAAGATATTAAATAGCAGTAATTTCACACAATAAGGTTTTAAATATTCCAATGAATATATCATAATTACCTGTGAAACGTGTATTTATTTGGGTTATTTCTTCTTGTCACGTCACAATCGTTTACACAACAAGATACCATATCTATTCAAAACACTATTTACCCTTAATTCTTAAATATTTTGAAAGAAATTCATAAAATAGACTATCGCACGCAAGCTAGCGGGACGCTATGGCCTCTTACTCGAAAAAACATTGACATAACGGTACTTTGTTGTGCATCTCTTTCCCTCTCACGGAGTGTGCTTAAGGATAATGATGTCTCTTTTCCACGCTTCATTGGTCTTTTAGATGCTAAGTCTATGGTCAGCATTCGTCCTGTGCGCTTATGTGTTGAAAAAATCGCAAATCGGTGTATTTTCGTAGTATTAAGAAGAAAAGGATGAAGTATTGTGTTTTATTGTGTAAAAACTACTCAGATAGACGCTCTGATGTTATGGATGGCATCACATTTCATTTGTAAATAATTTTACACCTAATTTATTAAAATAGTTCTAGAAAAATCTCTGCGTCGGCTTTCAAATATAATTAAATATATTCGACACTAGATGGCGACACTTTGTGGCATGTGAACTACAAATATAAAGGTCCGTAGAGCTCAGTATTGGTAAAATAATCATACGAAGGTGCTGAAATTTGTTTTGCATTCAGACATAAAGAAATTTTAATCACAAAATTTTATTTTTATAGTTTATAATCATTTTGAGAACAGGTCGTATTCTCGTCTAGTAAACCTCATAAAAATAACAAAAAAACAGGGCCCTAATTAGAATTTCTATTATTTTTCCCAGTAATCCACAACTTTTAATATTAAAATGCAGGAAATTGTACTTAGGCTGATTTTTACGAAATGTTTAAGTTATACTCGTATTTAAGTGACATTCTATATACAAAGAATCACTTAAATACAATTTAATGTTCTTAGATTGGCATTCAAAAAGTGCATTCGGATGCCTAATTTGGAATAAAATATTTATATTTTAATTGATTTGTAAATAAAATTATATTAATTATAATAATTTGTCTATTATTTGTTCTCCCTCAGAGCCCACACATAAATAATAGTCCAGCCGTTACTGCGTGAAAAAATTACACATACACATTACATACTTAGTTACTTAGTGTGGAATAAGCTCAAGGAGACAGAAAGAACACACAAAACGTCGCCTTTATAATATTAGTGAGATAAGTAGGATATTTAGTTCCAAATTAAATATCCTACTTAATATTGAACATAGAATATTTAGTTTCAAAGAGACTATTTTATGGATAAAATAAATATTTCTTGAAGGTTGACTTTCACGAAATGATAAACATATTTAAATTGTATTTAAGTGATTCTTTGCACATAGAATGTCACTTAAATATAACTTAAACATTTCGTAAAAATCAGCCAAGTACAATTTCCTTCATTTTAATATTGAATGCTGGGTTACTGGGTAAAATAATTGAATTCTAATTGCGGCCCTGTCTTTTTATTATTTTTATGAGGTTTACTTGACGATAGATGGCGGCTTGTTCCCAAAATTATTATGAAAACTATAAAAAAATTACTTTGGCGATTAAAATTTCTTTGTCTGAATGTATTTACTTCATGAGATAGACGCTCCGATGCTATGGATAGCATCACTTTTCATTTGTAAGTAATTTTACACCTAATTTATTAAAATAGTTCTAGAAAAATCTCTTTGCGTCGGCTTTCAAATATAATTAAATATATTCCACACTAGATGGCGACACTTTGTGTCCTGTGAACTAAAAATATAAAGGTACGTAGAGCTCAGTAATGATAAAATAATCATACGAAGGTGCTGAAATTTATTTTGCATTCAGACATAAAGAAATTTTAATCGCCAAAATATTATTTTATACTATATAACATTTTGTTGACATGCCGCCATCTACCGTCAAGGAAGCTAAGCTACATTGCAACATCGATATGGAATGATTCGAGTAGTTTTACTATTTATCGGTAGATGTAGATAATGTAAAGTGGGCGGGGCTTTGCATCCCCTCACCCCGCAAATTGTCACGCGTTGTTACATAGTGAAATTTAATTACAACGTCTCCTCTTTGTATTTGCTTCATGGGTAGACCCATAGAACGAAAGAAAAGGGGCCTCGCTGATGCAACTTCGCGCACGTTTATCTTAGTCCAGGCTACGCCTCTGATTGTAAGCTGTTATTTAAAAAAAAAGTCCCGCTGGGTTTCTTGCTGGTTCTTCCAAGGACAGAGGGTTTTTTCGAACCAGTGGTAATTAAACAAAAGAGCGACTTTCAATAAGTATTATTTCAAATCTATATTGAATAAAAAAGATTCTGTTTCTGTTTCTGTATAATTATGCATAATATACGAATCACGAACTCATCCGAACGACGCACGATAATCCACGAACACTGAGGTTCGGCGCCGCCGAAGGTTCGGCAGGTTTTTTGCCGAAACCGAAACTTTTACCGAAACTTTGCCGAAACCGAAACCGAAACCGAATCTTCGGTCGGTCACTAAAAATAATGAATATTTTGTTCTGGATAAATCTTTCAAAAAACAATTTGAGCGAGTTATAACGATTTTTAAAAAGACACGACTCGTGTGTCATACGCAACACACAAAAGTAATCGATGGCACGCCTGGCGTGCCACTCGCACTGAACCGGTTAAGAAAATTTTAAGGTTGTCTTATTGTAATAACTGATGTTAAACCCATTAAAAATTTTAAAGAAAATAGCGTCATAATAATAGATCGATTAGAATTAGATGGAGGAATTATCAAAAGCAAAAGTGTGCAAAAGCGTCCCTGTCCCTGCCTATCAGTGTTGTTATCGTAAAAATCTGAACTGTCGTACCTATGTTACAGTATACCAGTATGCTTTTAAATGGGGAAGAGCCGAGTCTGGTTGAAACCCAAGTTTTTCTCGGAATTATAGTTGAAGCGAAGCTTCAATAGGGCCTTCATATATCTAAACTAGCTAGTAAACTTAGTTCTGCAGCATATGCTGTTAAAAATATTAGAGGCCTTACGTGTGTTGAAACTTGAAACAGCAAGATTAGTTTATTTTAGACATTTCCATATCATCATTATCATTACAGCCTTTCATAAGTCCACTGCTGAACATAGGCCTCCCCCAAGGAATGCCACAAAGCACGGTCCTGAGCCACTTGCATCCATCGACTTCCTGCATATCTTACCAGGTCGTCACTCCATCTCGTGGGGGGTCGTCCTACACTTCGCCTACCGGTACGAGGCTGCCACTCGAGAACCTTTCTTCCCCATCGGTTGTCGGTTCTTCGAGCTATATGGCCGGCCCACTGCCACTTCAGCTTACTAATCCGTTGGGCTAAGTCGGTTACTCTGGTTCTACTGCAGATATCCTCATTTCTAAGTTTATCACGCAGAGAAACTCCGAACATAGCCCTCTCCATAGCTCGTTGAGCGATCTTGAGCTTCCTCATACGGCCAGCTGTGAAGGACCACGTCTCAGTTCCGTAAGTCATCACTGGCAACACGCACTGGTTGTACAATTTCGTTTTAAGGTTTTGAGGTATGTCTGACGAGAAGATGTGTCGTAGCTTCCCGAACGCTGCCCAGCCGAGTTGAATCCGTCGATTGACGTGTCGGTCGAAGTTAGACTTACCTAGTCGGACTATTTGTCCCAGGTAAACATACTCGTCAACAACTTCGAGCTTAGTGCTCCCAACAATTACCGGCATAGGTGTGACATGGACATTAAACATAATCTTTGTTTTGTCCATGTCCATCTTAAGACCTATCCGTTGGGAGACACTATTGAGGTCAGTGAGCATAGCGCTTAGTTCCTCCAGCGATTCTGCCATAAGGACTATATCGTCGGCAAATCGAAGGTGAGTGATGTACTCGCCATTGATGTTGATACCGTATCCTTTCCAGTCCAGAAGCTTGAAAACGTCTTCCAATGCAGCGGTGAAGAGTTTCGGGGATATAACAAACCCTGTCTTACACCTCTCTGCAATTGGATAGGTTTCGTACTCTGGTTCTGTACTCGGATAGCCATCGTAGCTCTACTGTACAAACACTTCAGCACTTCGATATACCGACAGTCAACTTGGCACCGCTGAAGGGACTGCAGCACCGCCCAAATTTCAACGGAATCAAAGGCTTTCTCATAGTCCACATACGCCAGACATAGTGGCAAATTGTATTCTTCGGACTTCTGTACAATTTGCCGAAGGGTATGTATGTGGTCTATGGTGCTAAAACCCTTTCGGAAACCGGCTTGTTCGGGAGGCTAGAAGTCGTCAAGTCTGCGCGCGAGACGATTCGTAATGACTCTCGAAAACAGCACGTAGACGCGGCTCAGAACGGAAATCGGTCTGTAGTTCTTCAAGAGAGCGTTGTCACCTTTCTTGAAGAACAAGACCACCGCACTTCTGCTCCACGCCTCCGGTGTAATGCCGCCATGGAGGACGGAATTAAAGAGCCTCCGAAGGACTTTAAGTACCGGTCTTCCACCCGCTTTCAGAAGCTCCGCTGTAATTCCATCTTCGCCTGGGGCCTTACCGTTTTTAAGGTGCTGGAGAGCCATTCTAATCTCGCTCAGACTGACGTCCGGGACATCTTCGGAATAGTGTCGGATGAGACTCGCTCTTGGATCGTTACTCACACTTGCGTGTGGCTCCAACGATGACGTGTACAGCTGCCCATAGAACCTCTCAATCTCACTCAAAATCTCAAGTGTCCCGGAAACGATGCTGCCACATTCTGTCTTCAGCTTTGACAATTGGCTCTTTCTGGCAGACAGATCTCTGGCAAAGACTTTGGAGCCTTGGTTCCGCTCGATCGCTTCTTCAATACGAGCTGTATTGAAGTTGCGTAAGTCCCGCCGCATGCATTTGGAGATCTGTCTGTTCAGTTGCCTGTATGCTGTCAAGTCTGTTGAAGAATGTAGCTTCATCTCCCGTCTAACAGCCATGAGATTAAGAGTGTGATCGGAGAGTTTTTGTTTTCTTCTGCGGCGGGTCTTGCAGAATTTAGCTCCGACAGCATGGACAGTTTCCACGAGCTTGTCATTCATATCGTCCACTTCATTGCAGTCTTCTAGGCACTGAAAACGGTTTTGTAACTCGAGCTGAAAGGTTTCGGGACTTTGGAACAGAGCACGAGGGGGACGGAGCGTTGACTTCATTAGACGAGACCTCTCCTACTTAACGTTTAGGTTCAGTGTGCCTCTAACCATTCGGTGATCGCTACTAGTTTTCACCCTCGCGATCACGGAGACATCACTGAACAGTTGTCGTCTGGTCGTCATAATGAAGTCAATCTCATTTTTTGTCGAACCGTCGGGCTCGACCAGGTCCACTTCCTGTGGGGCCGCTTCTGGAAGAAAGAGTTCATCATAAAGAGTCCCTCTTTCTCCATGAAGTCGGCCAGCTGCTGGCCCCTTGGGTTCCGTTGCCCTATTCCAAATTTCCCTACTTTCAGCTCACCGTTCTCTCTTGTGCCTAGTTTTGCATTGAAGTCTCCCATTAACACCGTATATTGGGTTTTGGAGGAATGCATGGCTCTAGAGATATTCTCATACATTTCCTCCACCTCCTCATCGGGGTGTGCCGAGGTTGGTGCGTAAACCTGTATGACCTTCAGCGAATACCGTTTGGTGATTCTCAGTATAAGGTACGCAACCCTCGTCGACACACTCCCGATCTTTACAACGTTGTTAATGAGAGACTTGTGGACGATAAATCCGACACCTCCTTGGGACAGATGGTCGCCCTCCCGGTGATAGAGCAAGTTGCCGGTTTCGAGGATTACCGTGTCCTCCCCCTGTCTTCGGACTTCGGATAATCCTATAATATGCCAGCGCAACTTGTGTATCTCTTCTTCCAGCTCCACGATCTTCTCGTCAGTCCTCAGGGTGCATGCGTTGTACGTTGCCAGGTCGAGTCGTCTAAGGTGGCAACCGAACCTCCACCGGAGATTCTTAGCACTCCCTGCCCCGCCGTTACCATGGTCGCCACCATAGCCAGGAATAGCGGGGCCGCCTGGGACTGGGGGCCGTCTCTTTGTTACTCTCATCATAGGGGGGGTATTTGCCATAGTTGCCACGCTTGGCGAGCGGGTTGGCAACCGCAGTTTTTTATTGTAGGTTTGTTGTTATCAGGAAGATGCTGCTGCCCATCTCCTGCCTGTTTCCCTTTGTCGCCTTTTACGACACCCACGGGAGGATATGGGGTAGTGGATGTTCTTGACCGCCACTACACGGGCTAGCATTATGTCATATTATTACATTTCCATAGCATAATGTCATATTTAATCTTGCTGTGGGGTAATGCGACTGACATTTAAACTATCTTTGTTATACAGAAGAGCGATACGATCAATTTATAACCTAGGTCCGAAGGAATCCCTTATGAGAAAAATTTAAATAAATAAATATATTATTTAGCTTTTTACCCGCGGCTTCGCTCGCGTTGGCTTCAATTTAGGAATATTCATCATCATCATCATTACAGCCCTTCACAAGTCCACTGCTGAACATAGGCCTCCCCAAGGAATGCCACAAAGCACAGTCCTGAGCCACCTGCATCCATCGACTTCCTGCATGTCTTACCAGGTCGTCACTCCAGCTAGTGGAGGGCCCTACACATCGTGCGCCGGTACGAAGCCGCCATTCGAGAACCCTTTTTTCCCATCGGTTGTCGGTTCTTCGAGCTATATGGCCGGCCCATTGCCACTTCAGCTTACTAATCCTTTGAGCTATGTCGGTCACTCTGGTTCTACTGCGGATATCCTCATTTCTAAGTTTATCACACAGAGAAACTCCGAGCATAGCCCTCTCCGTAGCTCGCTGAGTGACCTTGAGCTTGAGATGCCGTGTAGTAGCGGTTAAGAATATCCACTACCCCATATCCTCCCGTGATCGCCCCACCCTTCCCCAGGATACGCGAGGCAGCCTGAGCACCCACGCTAAGGAAGAGTAGGGTAGCTTTGGCGTCGATGCTCAGCCAGGGATTCTTCAATACCAGAGGTGCTGGTACTCTCCTGGGATTGTTTCTTATTTAATTACACTACCATGTTAATGGGGAGAGGGGTTAGGTCTCCGACCACTTGCACTTACCAGGCGAAGTAAACTTCTACTTCCCGCTGGTTATCCGTAAAGTCATGGTCCACCCATTCATTACAGCTTAAATAATTGTCAAGAGACAGTGCGACAGCTAAAGCTGCCGTGTGACTCTTCCAGTTATGTTGTCTGCCTATATTAACTGTAATCTACTTCGTCGTTATTTATGCTTTACACATAATACTTAGTAGTAAGTAGTTTTGTTTTAAATGCCCTGCAGTTGGCAACAAGGAGCTGATGGTGAAGTAGTTTTGCATCTTTAAAGTATTTAGTTTAATTTAAATAGGGCCCCAATTTAATTTTTGCCCCGGGGCCCTTGGTTATATAGCTACGCCACTGGTCCCGATGGGTTTCTTGCCGGTTCTTCCCAGGACAGAGGCTTTTTTCCGAATCAATGGTAAAAGTCAAAAAAATACTTAATAACTACTGTACATAATCTATATTCAACAAAAATGATCCTATTCTATTAAACTGTATGTATGCAATCAGGATTTCCCTGACTTTGTTCATAAAAGTGGTACCTATAAGTTTCGTTTCCTTCATTATACTAGTAATAACTTAAATTCAAACTTTTAAAACTCTCGAAACAAAAAGAGCTTGTGATCTTCAAACGTCTGAACAGATTTTATTGAAATATAGCTAAGAGCACTCTCGATTAAGACACCTTTCAAAAGAAAAAAACTTAATCAAAATCGGTTCATCCGTTCAGGAGCTGCCACAGGCAGACAGACACAGATACCACACTACACACATATAACACCCCTCGTTTTCGTTGAGCAATAAGTAGGTTGGTATACCCTACTTATTGTAGAAAATTACCCTTTTATGTTATAAAAGGAATGCGTCCAATAACCACTTTATGTAATAAAACATAAAACACAGCTGTAAGAGAAGTCGAAATTATAGCGACAGCAAAACAAATAGTCCGTAGTGGGGAGTTGGGTAGGTGGTATAGTAGGCAGGGATAGGCGTCATGCACCCACACGTCTGCATGTTTTTTACCAGAAGATGCTGTTTAAAATGTTCATTTTAAAACACGTCGTCGTGACGTGTATTAGCAGTCACTCGAAAAAATATTGTAAGGAAATAAAGCTCTTAAATAAATAAAATATAGAAACTATTTGTAATGATTTGTATACAATTTACGTAAATACCATATTTTAAATTAAAAAAAAATATTTGACTTTAGTTTCGAATGCTTAACAGCACTCATGGTCACAGGGGGATTGATGTGTTTGACGTCCTGTCATAGTTGGGCGCATAAACTCGTGTTTAATACGCCCCTAAACAACTGAGACATCATTGCTATTTGAATTTTTATGTTTTGTTTAGATGTTACATAAGACATAGTAACTCAATTTATATCTAGAAGTTGCCACTAATTATGATTATACGCATCCGCTCCGTGTCGGAACAAGCAGTATTCCCAGGGTGATGTGACTTTAGCGAAAGTCTGTATATTGTCAACCCCTCTAACTCACTACCTCTGGACGCAATGTGAAAGAGCATTAGCACTTCATCAGGTGCCCCTCTACCTGCAAAGCATTATCGAGGACTACTTGCGTGATAGATACATCCTGTACAAATTGTTCTGCTGTTTCATATAATTCAAACTGGAATACAACAATGAAAGCACGAAGGAATGTACCTACCCAAACTGACATGTAGCCATAGAAGTCAATATCAAATTTCACATCACATCGGAAAACAGCAGAAAATAAATTGCGTAAATTTATTCATAACGAATCTAGGGGCAAAGAATAGCAGAGCCACCATAAAAATATTTAAAGTTTATTAAGACAGGAGCATACAATCTTAATGTACGGCCAAGAATTACAAACTTGCAGTGCCAAACTCCTAAACACAGTTTAATACTACATAAACTAAATGAATCTACGATTTTCAAAATGGCTATGAAAAATGTACAAGTTATATTTCACCCTCGTACATCTCTTCGTGTATTGATTTTTAAAAGTAAAGATTGCTTAAGAACCATCATTTATTATCAATACACATACATCATGAAATTATTACTTAGGTGATAAATTAAAATATAGGTATATCGCTTTCTTCTAATATTATTTCAAACCTCGGGGAGACCAACACAATTCATCATATTGTATTACCATTTTGAAAATCGATCTATACGTACCTTATATAGAAAATATATGAACTATCATTACACATCATACTCACAAATTATTTTATGAAAAATTAGTTTTAATGTAAGTATTTGAACAATTTGTATTGTAAGTATTGTAGTAAAGTAGTTAATTTTTAATTTACAAGTAATGTTTCAAGATTTTATGTACCAATTAAGTTCTTTTTTTATTATCATGATACAGTGGAAACTAAAAGGGATTTTTGTATTGTAAGTATTGTAGTAAAGTAGTTAATTTTTAATTTACAAGTAATGTTTCAAGATTTTATGTACCAATTAAGTTCTTTTTTTATTATCATGATACAGTGGAAACTAAAAGGGATTGCGTTACACTTAAAAATGAGTACACATTGTTAAACCTAAACTTTCATAGTTATTTTGACCGTGTTGTATACAAGAACAAGCGATACAAAAACTTTTTGCTCCAACAGTGTGTGCAATTCTATTACTGGACACACAAGTTAAAATATGATATTGCGAAAGTGTTCATTCATATTCATTCACAGTAATTATTATTTTTTGGATCTGTTGATACTTTGTACTTTGAATCTTTGATACAATTAGAACAATAGTGACAATATTGACCAATATTCCTCAAAAAAATAAAACATAATTCCCAGATACGACCACAGAAATTAAGTGCCATACCAATAAATCTTTTAAACACGAAAACTAGAGACATCTTAAAATTTGTTATAATAGGCAAAAAATTATACGTTACTATAAATTTTATTTAATTACTATACTGTTACTTCAACTAAGAAAAAGGTTTACAGTGGTTTCTTTTTTGGTGTGAGCAAAACAATTTTAAACTCAATTTTATCAAAACAATACTAGCATCGCTTTCAAGTTAAATAATTGTTTAAGTCCCAAGAGCGGGAAAAGAATAGATTTAGAGTGCAAGAGAGTTTAAATAATTTACATAATATCTAGGCGTTTCTTTATTGATAAGCTGTAATGACGATGATTTAATTTACCAAAGGCGACCAAAATGGTCGCGCCCCAACATTGACAAGTTGAGGCTGATCACTCCAGATATGTACATGCCAAAAGATTGACTACAATGAATAATCCTTAGGTAGATATTAAAGAAAATGTAAACGCACCCAATATATAATGTCTAGCTCAAAAACTCCATGCTGCCAAAAGTAAGAAAATAAAAACGGGCAATGGCATAAAGCACATATTGTAACAGAATATCATAGCCACAACTCATATGTATGGTGAAAATAATCGATCTTAGAGTTTCTCTGAATACCGGCTTCCTGTTACATCGGATACGAGTACGATTGGATCTTTATGTTTGCATGTACACTTTTAAGTGGGAGTATGCAAGATTTTTCCCAAAACGCGAATCTCACCTGCAGGTGGCGCATGCTGCAAATAGCTACAATCGCTAACCCCAAACCCAAATGCACTGTATGCTTCTGTCCGCTCTAGTTACGAGTACAGAGAACGTTTTAAAGAAAATAAGTTACACTTGTGGCACTTTAGTATAACTTGAACTATTAAACACGTTCTGATCAAAACGTTCACAACAACAGTGTTTATAATTTATTATAAGCCAATGGTTGGCCATAAAAATGTATGGAAAGTAGATAAAATATCCAAAATAATATGCGCGTCCGCCTAGATGTGTATATACTTTGGCCTAGAATAGATCCATGCTAGAGGTTCCTTTTAAAAATGATCAGACATTCTACTTCATACGCAGCGCTATATACGGGTGAAACTTATATTTACTTTACATTAATTTCCTTACATAGACCCAATATATTTCGTAAAATGGGCACACAAAGTGATTTTAATATAAGGCCCAGCCCAAAGGAAAAGTAGCCGCCGTGGTGGAAACCGGCCGCGAAAATAACGATCAGTTGCATTGCAGACAACTGATAATAATCGGTCTAACAACACAACTTGCACTATGTAAGATTTAAACGAAAAGTACATTTAAGCTAAATAATCCGACAATTTTTGTCGAAACAGAGAGGGAGAAAACACGCATATCATTTAAACATATGTTAGTACACCTGACTGTTGAATGCAATGAAAATACTCATCCAATAATGGAATTCCATTGATCATTTACAAAAATGCTTTTGTGCGTTAAAATTTAAAATTAGGCCAGTGAGACAAGATAATTAAAGTAAATACGCTGGACTTTAACGAGTTGTGTTAATATATTCGTCATATACTCGCGCGCACAACGTTGAAAGCTGCAGTTGTTGGCCATTGACAGTTGTCCATGTTCATTGCTGTCGTTCCTTGATTTGTTTGTGGTTATAAACATGTTATTACTCCTTTTAGTTTTTGTATCTCTCTGTTTCTTTTCTATTTTTTTGTATCTTCTGTTTTATTATCTAAATTTAAACTAATATAATAGAATTATAGTTTCTTGATTTGTTTGTTGTTATAGATTATGTTATCTTTGTTTTTAGTTTTTGTATCTAAATTAATATAATAAAATACTATTTTATTTTGTAATATCATAGACAAAGTCTTAGAGCAAGCACTAAGGAGGTCAAAGATATTAGAGAAACAGTATTTCATGTTCACATAAAATCTCATGCATGAATTAACAGAGTATAGTCTAAAATTTATAAGACATTATGATCATAAAAAACTAAAAAGTTTTTAACAATCTGTATCAAGTTTACAATTTTATAGATATTATTTGGCAACACCTATTATAGATACTGCATACCAATAACATATTCATTTATATTTAAAGTAAACATTCACAAACCAAAAAAAAGAGTTCAGGACAAAGTTTTCTCTTCAGGTACACAACAAAACCAGCTGTTCTTTACAACATTGTCACATTTAATATGTTGTGTATTATATTAGTTAGGATATATGACATTTTGGTCTTGATCTATTATATAAAATCATTGAAAACGAAATACATATTATTTATAGTCATGATGTTTTAGGTATAAAATACTAAAATGTGAAATTTTAACACAACAAATTGAGGCTGAATATGTTTGAATTTAATTTACAAAATGTCATAATATCATACATTTAAAGATTTATAAAAATGTACCTATAATTAACACACTATTATTGAATGTAGTCAATCGTATAAACAAATTTAAAATCAGAAAATAAACATGTCACTACTTCTATATCCGTTACATTCACTTATCGCATAACCAAGACAAAACAAAAAAGTTTATTTGGTAAAAAATATACCAAAGGTATGATATTTTTATATCAAATATGTCAAAATCCGCACCTAATCACCAACTAAATTGATACAAAATCTGAAAACTCTTGTTACATTAAGTCAGACCGAATATAATATTGCACTTATCTAAAAGTGTATTTTACAAAAACCCTGTTCGACTGTTACACATAACTAACAGCTTTAAAAATAAATTTATCTCCAATCTTCTCAAATCATGAAAATATTTCTAACAATAGATGTAAATTTAAAATAACACACGACATGTAGAGAACCAAAGGGGGGACGTCACAAATAACTATCATATCATGTTCCATGAGCCATGGCCCATCATCTATCTCTTTCCCTTTCAATTATGTCCCTTTTAGCAGAATTAAGTGACAGACATCCAAACATACAAATATTAATTTGCATTTTTAAAATTTGTACTAAATAACATCCGAACCACAAACATATTTAGCTATTAAGTTTAATGTCGGCTTTTTTCATATAACAGTATGATATGTCAATAGCAGTTAATAATTTCTTGTTCATGCATACATTTTTTAATTTATCTGAAAGTTAGTGCTTTTGGTTTAGAACAGGGTTTTTGTTTCCACATATATCTATTTGACATAATATATGTAGCTTCATATGAAAATATGATATTGAATGCAAAAAAAGACTATTAATTTAAACATCTTTCAAAAAATAAACTACTAATTTAAACACCTTTCTCTAACACTGTTTTCGGTACTTACATTTTCAAAATAAAACACATGCAATATAAGCTGAAACTAAATATACTCATACGAAAGTCACAATTTTATTATAGCAACTCATAGAATAATAAGAAAATTACTCGGCGTTATCATAACGGACCCTGAAACAAAAAAAAAATATATATATATAATAATAAAACAACATATTAAATTAAAAAAAGAAACTTATTATAAATGAAAAGAAGTTGCAGCTTAGTACTGAGCGTATTATAATCCCCTTGTACTCCCCGTCAGTCAGGTAAATATTTTTAAGGGATTGTTGCTAAATTAAAATATCATATTTTAGATATTGAATAAATAATCTTAGTTTGGCAATAACAGTGCACTCGATTATTTCAAATAACTGCAGTTTTAAGTTCTCAAGCACAGAATTCATATTTTCTTGTCCTTTTCTTTTTCAATGATTGCTGCCCCACCTCCTATAAGTCTATCTCTGCTTAGCCTTCCCAGAAAATCCTCTTTGGCATCAACTACTACTTAGTGCATTAAAGTAAAAATAATAAATAAATAAAATTAACATGATGTGTAATGAATTACCGTTGACGCTGACTCTTCCTTTTACTGAGCCGGCGACCCGAAGTTGGATCTTGCAATGTAAACCGATTTGTGGTTTCAGGAGCTACTCTTAGACTCCGCGAATCAGACGAACGCGCAGCGTCTACCTACAAATGTATTTTAATGATTACACAGTATGAAGCAAAGCATTTAACTTTTTTAAATTGGTAATAACATACTTTATCCATAAACTTTTTTATTAATTCAGGACAGTTAAGATTGCTTTCAGGTTCCCAAGAATCAAACTTGCTGGACCATCCCTTCCAATGGATAAGGAATTCTCTTTTCCCAGATTTCTTATGATGAACTTCCAAAATCCGTTCAACCTGAAATCATAAATTCCAATAAATAACGCAAATATTATTGATACAAACATGATATAATTACAAGAATTGAATTATTCGTTACTAGCAAATGCCCTAACTGTGCTGGCGTGACATTTATTTTACTTATTAAAAATAATGTAACTCTCTGTTTCTATCAGCAGGCCTATTCGCTAATTTTGATGACATCAATATGATTGACACTTTGTAGTACATTGCATCATGTTTTATAAGCCGTAGTAGCTTTTTTTTTATAAAAGTTATAGCTTTAATAGTCTATTAAATAAAAAATCATAATTAAAATTGATTCAAAATCAGCAAAGCTATTGTGTATAGATATTTTAACTCATAAGGCAGCTTGGTTTTAATTGTGTATGTAGGAATGCACATTTCTACAATGTGTAATAACAACAATTCCATCGTTTGTCTGTTTCACACATATCTCATTCTGTATGTTCTGAGTATTCCAACAAGAAGCGTCTTTCTGTGTCTTGCTAGGTATGCGAAGATGGATGCTAATAACTATCAGTATATTATAATTTCCTTCCTTCTTAAGATCACTATTTGTATATGGTTCTATAGTCTTTGCGTTATAGCATGGTGCGGGTAACAGCTTACAGTTTAGCGTATATGGAACAATGTTAAATCAATTTAAAAAAGGCGATTAACAATACACAAATCAAAGCAAAATTATCTATTTTACCACTTTCTCTATTTATTTATTTGTTTATTGTATGTAGTGCATGAATCATAAGCGAACAATAAAATGGGGGAATAAATAAAAAAAAATTATTTCTTTTTCTTAATTTTACCACTTTCTCCATTTATTTATTTCTTTATTGTATGTAGTGCATGAATCATAAGCGAACAATAAAATGGGGGATAAATTAAAAAAAATATTAATTTCTGTTTCTTAATCTTACCACTTTCTCTATTTATTTATTTGTTTATTGTAGTACATGAATCGTAAGCTATTTAAATTTTGTATACAAGAATATGACGGTATTGCACCACACATACATAGAATAATCTTACTTATTCTTTGTGAGTGTATTTGCTTGACAGTTTTTACATCCAATTAAGACAACAATTAAAAAAAATTACCGCTAGTAAGCATAGTACGTAACTGCACACGCAAATGAAATAAATTAAACTTTTATAATTTTATTAGTAAAAAAACCTACATTATGTGAGATTTTTAATCTAATAAGTAAAAAAAATAAATTTGTTATTTTCTCATAGTTAAATTATCTTGTAAACGCACGCAAGTTACGTTCTAGTGACCTATCATCCACCACATGCTACAACGCAAAGACTAATAATATTCACACAAAAACGAATGCTGAATAACTATCAGCTCCAGTCTTTTCAGCACAAAACTCCAGCTATCCTCTGTGGTAAAATTATTAGGTCTTACCTTTGATAGTAAACTTAACTGGAATAAACACATCATAGAAAACAAAATCAACAAGGCTATAACTTTCAGACAATGCAGAAACATGATTGGCCAACGACGGGGTCTTACGCCAAAACTTATACTGTGGCTATACAAAATCGTGAATCCGCCCATAATCACATAAGGAGGTATGGCTCTGGTATGGTTTGCTTTTTATAGAATAGGATGACAAGCGAGCACACAGTTCACCTAATGGTAAGAGGTTGCTGTGGTAATGTAGATATCTATGCATCTACATTTATCCAAATTTGCGAATCAAAATGCAGATGCGTTGTAACCCGTGAGGACTAAGATGTAATGTCTCTTTTCTAGTAAAAAGGGTCTCCGGTTTTCTACACTCAACACACGAAACACAGTACACTATCGGCTTTAGCAACCTCGAAAACCATGAAAATGTCACCCATGGTGAAAAAATTGGTACCTAATTCAGCCGCCATCCTGGATTTACATATCAACAGCTGTATCGGATTCAACACCCTCGAAAACCATGAAAATGACACCCATGATGAAAAATTTAATACCTATTGCAGCCGCCACCTTGGATTTACATTTCGACAACACTATCGGCTTCAACACCCTCGAAAACCATGAAAATGACATCCAAGATGAAAAAATTGATATCTATTGCAGCCGCCATCTTGAATTTACATTTCGGCAGCACTATCGGCTTCAACACCCTCGACAACCTTGAAAATGTCACCCATGGTGAAAAAATTGGTACCTAATTCAGCCGCCATCCTGGATTTACATTTCGACAGCAGTATCGGATTCAACACCCTCGAAAACCATGAAAATGACACCCATGATGGAAAATTTTATACCTACTGCAGCCGCCACCTTGGATTTACATTTCCACAGCACTATCGGCTTCAGCACCCTCGAAAACCATGATAATGACACCCATGATGAAAAAATTGATATCTATTGCAGCCGCCATCTTGGATTTACCTATCGATAGCACTATCGGCTTCAACACCCTCGAAAACCATGAAAATGACACCCATAGATGAAAAAATTGGTACCTACTTCAGCCGCCATCTTGGAATTACATTTCGACAGCACTATCGGCTTCAACACCCTCGAAACCCATAAAAATTACACCCATGATGAAAAATTTAATACCTATTGCAGCCGCCACCTTGGATTTACATTTCGACAACACTATCGGCTTCAACACCCTCGAAAACCATGAAAATGACATCCAAGATGAAAAAATTGATATCTATTGCAGCCGCCATCTTGAATTTACATTTCGGCAGCACTATCGGCTTCAACACCCTCGACAACCTTGAAAATGTCACCCATGGTGAAAAAATTGGTACCTAATTCAGCCGCCATCCTGGATTTACATTTCGACAGCAGTATCGGATTCAACACCCTCGAAAACCATGAAAATGACACCCATGATGGAAAATTTTATACCTACTGCAGCAGCCACCTTGGATTTACATTTCCACAGCACTATCGGCTTCAGCACCCTCGAAAACCATGATAATGACACCCATGATGAAAAAATTGATATCTATTGCAGCCGCCATCTTGGATTTACCTATCGATAGCACTATCGGCTTCAACACCCTCGAAAACCATGAAAATGACACCCATGATGAAAAAATTGGTACCTACTTCAGCCGCCATCTTGGAATTACATTTCGACAGCACTATCGGCTTCAACACCCTCGAAACCCATAAAAATGACACCCATGATGAAAAATTTAATACCTATTGCTGCCGCCACCTTGGATTTACATTTCGACAACACTATCGGCTTCAACACCCTCGAAAACCATGAAAATGACATCCAAGATGAAAAAATTGATATCTATTGCAGCCGCCATCTTGAATTTACATTTCGGCAGCACTATCGGCTTCAACACCCTCGACAACCTTGAAAATGTCACCCATGGTGAAAAAATTGGTACCTAATTCAGCCGCCATCCTGGATTTACATTTCGACAGCGCTATCGGCTTCAACACCCTCGAAAACCATGAAAATCACACCCAAGATGAAATAATTGATATCTATTGCAGCCGCCATCTTGGATTTACATTTCGACAGCCCTATCGGCTTCAACACCCTCGAAAACCATGAAAATGACAC
The DNA here is from genome assembly GCA_033319125.1 of Parnassius glacialis. Lineage (NCBI taxonomy): Eukaryota > Metazoa > Arthropoda > Insecta > Lepidoptera > Papilionidae > Parnassius > Parnassius glacialis. The sequence goes on from JAVANC010000018.1 coordinate 25,784,236, forward strand.
CCATGATGAAAAAATTTATACCTATTGCAGCCGCCACCTTGGATTTACATTTCCACAGCACTATCGGCTTAAGCACCCTCGAAAACCATGAAAATGACACCCATGATGAAAAAATTGGTACCTAATTCAGCCGCCATCTTGGATTTACATTTCGACAGCACTATCGGCTCCAACACCCTCGAAGCCAATGAAAATGACACCAATGATGAAAAAATTGATATCTATTGCAGCCGCCATCTTGGATTTACATTTCGACAACCCTATCGGTTTCAACACCCTCGAAAACCATGAAAATTTCACCCATGACAAAAAAATTGATACTACTTACTTTTAGTACGTACTTTATTTATTCTGTGCTTTTAAAATATTGTAATAAAAAAAGTCTCTTATTATTATTATAATCAAGTATTTAAGAAATTTGGTTATTCGAGTATTGTGTATTTGTACAGCGATCTTTTTGAGCCGCTGCAAACAACCGAAACAATGTCCACTCACAACGGCGACTGACGCCGATACCCCAAAATATAGTATATTATCTATGGACGCCGAACTGAGGAGTGAGTAAACTACTCTGTGGCTGTAGCTCCCCATTTACAGAAATAATTTACATACAAGGTAACAAGGCTACCAAATCAACGAAAATTTCGCCATTTTGGAGCCGAAAAAATTAATTATAGCTAAACAAAACAAAATTACACTGCCATTTACATTCAGTGGCTTCCCACATGATAGATGAAGAGATTAAAAAATAGATTGAGTTAAACAATTGATATTTTCAAAAGTTATCGTGTTTACAAGCCTTGGGGACATGATAAATCCACACCATAAGCCACTAAATCCCCTTTTTTTATTTAAAAATAGCAATTAATCAATTTAAAAAAATATTTATAAGTTCATCAATCATTTATCTTTCTTACAATGTGCTTTTTATATCATTTACATTATGTACAATATGATTGCTGGATACGATTTCATGCAACAAAACGTTGGATCTTGATTTTTAGGCGCTAGTAGAACATACCCACACGCTTTGCGCTCGCCATGCAATAATATTTATATGTATTTTTTATATATTTATTTAGGTAATATTACAGCGTCTTCATCATATTTACAATACATATTATCATACAGTAAGGCCAATAGAGATTACACAATTTTTATCAACTAATAATTAAGCATGTGTGTGTGTTTGAGTAAGTGTGCATGCGTGTGTGTGTGTGTGTGATTATGCCCTATTTTTGTTTACAACAGCACATTTGATGCGACTCTTGGATAGATTGAAAATAATCAAGTCAGCGTAACACTTTTATACATAACTTTCTATTTATTTTGCTGATATTTATGTATATCATTTTCATTTACAATTATATATTTATACAGCCCAACCAGATGAGTAAACTATATAGATACCCCACATAATAATAATACCGAAATTCCTATCTTGAAAGCCAAGTATGATAAGATAAGAGACAATAAAATTTCTAGTTTTGTTTAATAAATAACATATAATTAAACAAAACTAGCCAGCCGAAGGGATTAAGCCCAAAAGAACTTAAGAATTTTCAGGTTCCAAAACAAATGAATGTACTTAACATCCACATATTTTCCAATTGTAAATCTAAATAAATTATACCTCTGGGTACCCACAATACAGTCTTTCAAGCAGAATGTATGGGTATTATCCAAGCAGCCATAGCAATAGATACCAGGAAGGTAAAAGAAGTCTCCCATCAGAATACTGACCAACAGCATTGCAGTACAAGCTCTGAGTTTCAATGTGGTGACCACAGGACTAATATATGAATGCCATCAATGACTAAATAAGGTATGTAAACAACAATGTGACTCTGCAATGGATCAAGGGACATAGAGGATCCAAGGGCAATGATGCAGCAGTCGAACTGTCCAGGAGAGAATCGGTTCTGGTCAGTATAGGGCTGGAACCTATCATACCAATCCTTTTTGGTAATGTTCATGCACTTTTATGTAGAAACTTCCCTAATTAACACACTCAACTATGGAAAAATCTAGTAGACTGTAGAGAAGCTAGGGAGGCCCTGCGAGAAATAAACAGTTTTTAACCAAGGTTTTAATGAGATTGAACAAGCCACAGATCAGGATAGCAACAAGTGATATTACAGAACATGGCTCTTTTAACAAACATTTATTTACCATAGGTGTTACAGGTAGTCCCCATATGCAGGGCATGTATGGGGGAGGAAGAAACAACGGCCCACGTGTTGCTGGCATGTCCTGAGGTTGCTACATATGGGGCTAAACATCTTGCTACACCAGGATAACTCCCATAAGTTGCTTGCAACAGCAAAGGACTGTTGACCTTCTTCTGGGAGATTTCATGGTTTGAATAATCACAGTATTTCTGCCCACACACAAAATACATGCTTAGATGTGGAGTTACGGAAAACAGCCCGTAGGAATATCTAATCTAAGGGGAGGGGAGGGAGGGATTAAATCAAGAAATATTGATTCAAAACCCCTTGCCTTCTTTATGTGACACATATGCAAACAGACATAAATACAGATAATAAGACAGAAAACAAATGTATTGGGATCTATTCCTTTTGTAAAAAGAAATATAACAAAATAAAAAATAGTAATATCATTACCTCATATTCAGCTGCTTCATCAGCATTTTCACTGTCCCATTCTGCATTCTTTGCTTTCTTAGAGGTCTTGGTGTTAGTTTTCGATTTTCGTTTGTTACCTTTTTTCTCTTGAGGTGTATCATCATCTTTATTCTTTGAGTTTTCTTTCTAAATTATGCAGGAAACAAATATTTAAAATTATACTATAGTTGTAACATTAATTAGGGATTTAGATATACATGATGATTCAGATTATTATGGCAATTATTATGATTAATAATTGGCAATACTAATACTAATATAAACATTTTTAATGTTATCCAGGTGATTGTATGTGTCACTACAATGCAAAATCCTAGCAATCATAATTTTTATTGATAACTAGCAATTCACCCCTGGCTTCATACAGGTGATGGGTTGGCTATAGACATCCAGTACTTGATTTTAATTATGTTTTCAATTTAGGAGGCTTGTTAGGGTTAAGCTTGAACCTTTTACACTGTTTTTGGATGTCGGAAATGCGTTTTGAATTAATTACGATAAAAATAAATTTCACTAAAAATGATGTATTAACGAAACGCAAATATGTCAATTTGGCCTAGTATTATGGAGACTAAAATAGAATAGAATAATTTTTTATTCAATATACATTACATGAGTCATTCTTATTTAAAGTAATTTTATACTTTACCACTGGTTTGAAAAAACCCTCTGTCCTGGGAAGAACCAGCAAGAAACCCAGTGGGACTTTTTTTTTAAATTTTACAAAATTTATTTTAGAAACTGCTTGGAAGCGACCACCTCATTCCCAGGGGTTATTATCAACCATGTATTCATTTATACTATAATAACCCTTTTTATACAGTTTCAGCTTAACAAAACATTTAAACTTGGTAATAGAGAGCCTGTACACTTTCTGGGACCTTGTTGTAATAGCGTACACATTGCCCCAAGAATGAATTACTGACTCTGTGGAGTCTAGAAACTGGTATCACTAGCTTGTGTTTGTTCCTGGTGTATACAGAATGTACATCACTTTTTTACTAAAACTACCTTTGTTTTTGTGAACATACATTAAATTTTCTCTATCTAATCATCTAATTTATCTCTAAGAGACTCTCTCAGTTTTAGATTATAAATAGCTCTAATGGCCCTCTTCTGTAAAACAAAAATACTTTCTGAATCAGCTGCATTTTCCCATAGCAAAATCCCATAGGACATTATGCTATGGAAATAACTGAAATAAACTAATCTAGCTGTCTCAACACTAGTGAGAACTCTAATCTTTTTTACGCCATAGGCTGCAGAACTTAGTCTGCTTGCTAATTTGGATATATGGGGGCCCCACTGAAGCTTTGCATCGAGAGTGATGCCAAGAAAAACAGTGGATACAACAGGGATCAGTTCCCCCCCCCCCACCCCCCCAATTTAAAAACACATTGGTATTCAGATTTTTAACATTTGTTGTTGTAAATATAACACAATTAGTTTTATCTCCATTTAAATGTAGATTATTAACGTTAAACCAATGCACTAATTTTGATATAGCATTATTCACTTCGACACATTTAAATGATTGATGCTTAAGTTTAAAAAATCAAAGAAGTATCATCACCAAATAATACTATATCATGACTATCCCCTACAAGGGTAGGTAAGTCATTAATATACACTAGAAACAGGAATGGGCTGAGAATCGAGCCCTGAGGGGCACCCATTAGTACAGGTGACCCAGAAGAACTTTTACCATTGATAATAACCTTCTGAATTCTATTACTTAAATATGAAACCCTACCCTACCCCTAGAGTGTATTTGTAAAGCCGTAGGCGCAGAGGAAGAGTAGCCCCCGCCCGCTGTAACAAATCGCAGGCATCTGTGTGAACAGTAGCGGCTGAGGCTCGTCGCCGAACCTCCGCAGTTTCGGCTTGTTGGTTGCCTTCGACGACCAGCCTCAGCCGCTACGGCTCACACAGATGTCTGCAATTTGCTACGCAAGGGCGAAGGGGCTGCACTTTCCGCAGCCCTGAAGCCGTTACAGAAGTAACTTTGAGTCAATATTCCTGTGTAAAAAGGTAAGGTTATAATTTTACAAAAAAAAATATTACTAATAAAGTATACATTTCTACAACAGGGGCAGGATACCCAGGGCTTGGAAAAGTTGTGGTCTTTCCCTGACTCCCCCCCCCCCCCCCCCGTACGAAAGAAAGTACCAGATGTCTATAGTTTATCTGCTACCGTAACAATAAAGATAAAAATGTTTATTAATAAATACTCACTTCTTCATTGAATTTGTTAATTAATTCGGGACAAGATAAAGTATTCTCTGGCTCCCATGTATCACTATCAGCTGAGTAACCTTTCCAACGTATGAGATAATGCAATTTTCCTTTTATTCGTTTAGAATCTATGATTTTTTCTACCTGAAAATTTGCTCATTTATTATAGTTATATATATGTATAGAGTATAAACAATAATTAATTTTACTGATAAAGCCTAAGCAGTAGAAAAAGAAACAAAGTAGCGTTCAAAAAATATTGAAATAAATAATCAAAACTAACCTCATACTCTTCCGCATCTTCTTTTTTTGGTTTTTCTGTTTTCTTTTTTTTAGATTTGCTTTTTTTAGCTTTCGCCTTTTTAGGAGTATCTGCCTCTTCTTTAGCTACATCAGAAGAGTCGTCGACACTATCATCGGTATTTCCTGACTTAGTTTCAGGGACCTTTTCATTTTCATCAACTGGCTGTTCAGCATCTTGGTTTTCTTCAGTAGCCACAGATCCAGATCCATTTGTGGAAGATATCACATCATCATCGGTACGATTTTTCGATACTTTTCTCATCGTGGTTTAGAAGCACTTCCAAAAATTTCAATAGAAGTCTACTTTTATGCACTATATTCGTTAAAAAAGTACATAAACAATACAATAATAAAAGAAAGCCAAGAGACGCAAACGTTGCAATCGTGAAAAGGAGGGAAAACGAAAAGCAAGCAAGCGACAAGCGTACCTTGCAGTGTTGCCAACAACCAGCCAAATTAGTTTTTTTAATATAATTTAATTGTACTCTGCTACTCTGTGGTTATATGAGAGGACATGCCAAAACTACCCATTTAATATAAATGGGGAGTTTTGGCGGGAACTTGACCGGCGGTGATTTGCTGCTCCTGTATTAGCGTTTAAATAAAGGTTTGAAGTGGATTTTGATATGTAAAAGTGGTGTAATTTTGTGTATTAAGTATGTGCATGTGAACTATTAGTGGGAACGGTAAAACAAGTGCCTGTCAGCTGTCTCAAGTTGCCGTCCAAATCTCCCAAGGGCTGCACAATGTGACGCATCAACATTATGTGAAGCAGTGTACTATGAAGGATAATTATACATTGTAACTTCAGCCTCGAAAGGGCTAGAACCCAGAGCCGTAAAGCCAGTTATTAAAAAAATGTGTCATAATAAGCTACATTCAAGGAGGTTATATTTTATATTTTACAATCTCCTTGGCTACATTAGATCAAGGATATTATAATATAATATAGGAAGTGAGCGCTTAGAACATTGTAACCGTTCCTCATTTTTCTTAAGGCGGCTCTACACGTTGGCCAGCACACTGGCGAATGTGTTGGCCAACAATGATGGCCATCGTGTAGAGCGGGTGTTTAAGCTACGTTGGTACGTATTGGAACGATGGCCCACAAGTTGGCGCGAGATCCGTCTGGTGTCGGTTTTTTACAAAAGATCAAAGGGTTGTAGCAGAGTATTGGCCGCCGCGTCCACACGTTGGGCGCACGTTCAGTTTGCTACGAGTGATTGCACGCACCTGATTTAAATTTTATATGCACGCATCGCACGCAACGGCAGTAACAATGACCAATGAAAAAACTTTTCGCTTTAGAGAGCCCTACCAAGCCGAAAATTGTTTGTAAAACACGTCTTTTTAAAAAAAATGTTATTATACACTAGGATTTTCTCCTGTATCGTGGAGGCAGTTTAGAAACATAAATTGCATAAGGACAAACATCCAGACCCGGAGAAATTATGTGCAGGATATACAAATACTTGTTCCGTGCGGGATTTGAACCCGCGGCTCCCAGGGCAGCAACTTATTGCTAAGCCACTATGCCACGGAGCCGTCAAGAAATAAAATTTCTTTTTTCAATTTCTTTTTGATCAGCCTTTTCTTCACGTTGTAGTGATTGATGTATTAATTTATTTATTGATGTATTAAATCATTTATTGATGTATTAATGCTAGGAGGCTAGGTAAGATATTAAAATCAAATTAAAAGTTAGGATACTAAAATCATGTTTTTACTGTCTTTATTATTCCCTATTAGTTAGGTACTTTATTTCCTTAATAATACTGTAATTCTTAGCTATGGAAGAGCGAAGTGACCTGTTACAGGCATTATTTTGCTTACTAGGTGACCTCGATCACTGATCATATAATGTAATTTTAATGTTATACGAAAAAAAATATTTATTATTATTATTATGGGGCATTTGTATAGTTTTCTCATCTGGTTGGGCTGTATAAATATATAATTGAAAATGAAAATGATAAACTTACATAAATAAAAATAAAATAAAATAAATACATAAAAATTACATAAATATATAAAAATCCAACCAGATGGAAGCCCTCGGCAGGGGAGACCAAACGGCCGAGGGTTAGGGGGAAAGGGAAAGAAACCGGCGGACGATGCGGGCGGTATCGAGGAGCACCGCCTTCTGCATTTGAGCTTGGAGCGATCCGTCTCGGAGTCCCAGTCGCCTCAGATGACCCGAGAGGCTGACTGGGACTAACCCGTTCGCAGAAACGACCACAGGAATAATTTCGGCTGGCAGACCACCCCACATGTCGGTCACCTCGTGAGCCAGGTCCAGATATTTTGTCAACTTATCTGTTTCGGCTTTCACGAGGTTCTCGTCATAAGGAATGGTAATGTCGACCAAAAATATCCTTGACTGTGTCCGGTCCATCAGCACAATATCAGGCTTATTCGCAAGAATAGTCCTGTCTGTGATGATGGCCCGGTCCCAGTAGAGCCTGGCCCGGTCATTTTCGAGCACGGCTTCCGGCAAGTACTTATAATACGACAGTTTCCGATCCACGAGACCGTATTTCAGAGCGAGCTCCTGGTGTATAATCCTGACTACTAGGTTGTGTCTGTGCAAATACTCAGAGTTAGAAAGCGCCGAACAACCGGAGATAAATGCCTAAGTGACTCACCGGGATGGCGACAAGCTCGACAGATGTCGACGGTGCCATCCTTTAGGATGTATCTCCGATAATTGTTGGTCTTAATAACCTGATCCTGTATCGCACAGACAAAACCCTCGGTTTCCCCAAAGAGGTCACCGAAACGTAGCCAGTGGAGGGAGGCGACTGTATCTACGCAAGGTTCATGTAGAGCCTTGTAGAACCTCCCGTGGAGCTCCTTCTCCTTCCATACGGTCTCCCGGTCGGAAATGCTCTGTACTGCCGGGTCTTGCCATTGCTCGTTGGCTAAGGATAAAGGGGTAAGTCCTTTAGTCACAAGAAACAACGTCCCTATAGAATGGATCATCCGCTCTCGACAGAAAGTAGTTACGGAGGCTGCACACTTCGCAATTATGCATGGTAAGCGCGCTTAAAAAGCCGCGTCCACCATGCTTCCGCGGCAAGTACAGCCTCATTACTGACGACCTCGGATGATGCATCCTGTGGGACGTCATAATTGTGCGGACTTTTCTATCCAGAGCGTTCAGTTCGGTCTGAGTCCCCCTGAGCATGCCAAATGTATACATGAGAATAGGCATATGTCTATATATATATGCATGTGTCTTATTAACGCCCGACAAAAGACTGTTAAGCACTTTTGTCAAGCGTGTATAAAACACACCGCAAACTGGCTGTTTCATGTCCGCCTCATCGATACCTATGTTCTGTGACATACCCAGGTATCGGTATGTTTCAGCCTCGGATAGGGTCTTTATGTTGATGGGCATAGATAAGTCTATGCCCTCAGAGTTAGCAACCCTACCCCTTTCGACATGGAGGACCGCACACTTATCCGTCCCCAGCTCCATTCTAATAGAATTGCTAAAATCACAAGTCATGTTTAGCAATTCCATAAGATGAGAGCGACTAGAGGCGAATAACTTGAGATCATCCATATAGAAAAGGTGGGTCACTTTTGTCCTTCCTCTCCGAAGCTGAAATACCCTCCCGGAACTCTCCAGTAAGGTACTAAGAGGGTTCAGAGAGAGGCAAAACCAGATTGGACTCAAACAATCGCCCTGGAAGATACCCCTTTTTATCTTTATGTGGTTCTCCGCAGCCATCATCCGCTCACCTAGATGACAAAGGATCGTACTCCACTGCCCCATACACTGCCCGAGGAAGTCTCGAACTGTACAGTCGACCTTGTACAACTCGAGGACCCTCTTAAGCCATGTATGAGGTACCGAGTCGAATGCCTTTTTGTAGTCAATCCAGGTGGCGGAGAGATTCCGACGGTTGCGTTTAACCACCTTGCCAATGACCGCGTCAATGAGGAGTGGTTCCTTGGTTCCACGACCACCGCCCCGACATCCATTTTGAGCGCGCGACATCACCTGATTTGAGTTCAGGTGACGAGTGATTCTCGCGCTCAAAATGGATGTAAGTGTCTTGTATATGGTAGGTAGACACGTTATGGGGCGGTATTTGCTCGGGTCTGTGGAATCCCGGTCTTTAGGAACCAAATGAGTGATTCCAGTAGTGAAGAGGTTTGGGAGCGACTTTTGGTCGAGAGCCTCTTGAAACTGTCGGGCGAGCACAGCGTGACACACCACGAACCCCTTCAGCCAGTAGTAATGCAGTCCGTCGAGTCCCGGGCTTTTCCAGTTCGGGGCCCTATGGACCGCCTCAGCTACGTCATCCGGCGTTATGATGACGGGGTCCATGGGCGTAACATTCGCACACTGACTCGCCACAACTTCCGTCCAAGGGCCCTCGCTGTGGTTTACGGGCTCTGACCACAGGCCGCACCAGAATGCGATAATGTCGGCCTGATTCGGTGCTGGGCCCGTTCCACGTACCATTGGTCGCTCCAATGATTCATAGAGCCTCTTCTGATCACTCTGGAAGAGACGATTCTGGTTGAACCGTGTCGAACTCTCGGTATATCGCCGAATCCGCTTCCCCCAAGCAGCGTTTCTCTGCTTCAGGTCGTCTATGCGCTCCGTCAGTTTTTGCGTCTGGGATAAACTGATGTTTGTCCCAGCAAACGCCATCCTGACGGTGCGCACAATTCTCGGCCTATTACTGCCCGACCTGAAGCTTATCAGCCTGCCGATGAGGGCCCTTGCCTTTGCGATACGGTCCTCAATCCTTCTTCTCCAGGCTGGGATGGCGCTACTTTGTCTAGTAGCGCGTCCAGCCGTGGGAAGTTTGGCACCAATAATACGGCAAACTGCCAGTGCGGCGCCAAAATGAATTGAGTCCGTATCGCAAAGGTCCCGGCTGGCTTCCAAATAGGTCACTAGCATTGGGTTGAGAGCCCTTACGACAGCCCGATTCCGCTTGCTTAGGGGTATACGGGGAAGTCGCGGTTGATTCTCGAGAGGCGTTCTGCGCGTTTCCCTAATCGCCTCTTCCAATATGCTCCTCATTTGCTCTTGTTCCTGGGCGACTATTCCATCGTCGCCTGAGTCAACCACAAGGAGATCTATTATTATTATTATTATTATTAAGTTCGTCATATGTACTACTTTGTGCATGAAAGTGTAAATAAATAAATAAATTCTATAATTATATAATAAACCTTTTTTAAAAAGGTTTTGTTTAATAAAAAAATTACAACAGTTTCATATACAGGCTTCGAGTATTTTTCAGGCCTTAGTTAATTATACTTATGCCTAGGTGTGTTAATGTTTTTATAGTTTACTTATCTGTATAACGTTAGTGTATAATAAAGAAATATTAAAAATATTAAATATTATAAATAGTGAAAATTAAATAAAAAATAGTGGTATGCTGTGAATAAATAAACCGCAACAGCCGTGAGCGCTTCAATAATCATTTTAATAAATTCGTCCACACATTGGCCTGAACCGAAGCAAACTGAACGACCTTCCAACGTGTGGACGCGATCACAAATTCTTGGCCAATATCTCTGCCAACACATTCGCCACTATGTTGGCCAACGTGAAAAGCCGACATTAGAAAGAGGCACCGAGTTTTGTACTTTATCTCCTTCTAACATTGATAAATGTTTAAACAAAATAAAAACATTTTTTAACAGTGGTAGAGCCAGGCGGCAGCTTTTGCTGTCGCATGGATGGGCCGGCTCGAACCGGGGTGGTACCACGACCTCACAGAATACCAGCGTGAAGTAGAGGTTTACCTCTGCGTTTCGCTTGGTGAGTGCAGGTGGCCGGAGGCCCTTTTTACTGGAAATGAGGCATTCCATCCTAGTCCTCACGGGTGAAAACGCATCTGCATTTTGTTCTGTAACAGAGGATAGGTGTAGATGTCTATGGGCCGCAGCAACCACTTACCATCAGGTGGACTGTTTGCTCGTTTTTCACCCTTATCCTATAAAAAAGAAAAAAAACATTACCAGCGTTTAGACAATTATTGACTTAAAGTAATACTTTAGAAGTTTGCTTGGCTAGAACTATAATCTTACATTTTTTATCGCTAATCATAGTTGGTATATTCCATATTGTATTTTAATTAAGCTTATTATTAAGTAACACGGAAAAACCCACTAAAACACCTTAATCTGTCAATTCTTTGAAATCCACATGAGGTAATCCAAGGTCACCTTTGTAGAACGCTCCAAAGAGTACCCCTCAGAACCAAAGAGAATATGATCACTACGTTTAGTCAGAACCGTAGTTGTTGTGCTCAGAACAATTATTTTTTAAATGTTATTTATATGAGTTGTAAAACTAAAATTTTATTAGAATTAGTTTAGGAACTAAATTACGCTTCTTTAAATTAACAGAATTTACTTCAAATGACGAGTTTCCGCCTTTACCTACGCGTCGCGTTTACGTCACATACTTTAGTCTTATGTCCTTCGCCGCGTGAGTGTAAGAGGCAACTACAATTTAAAAATAAATTAGAGTGTATACAATAGAAAGTTTTTTGTTAATTTTTATATAAAAGGTATGTATTTACACTGTTTTTTAAAAGTAAATTCCTTATAAAATAAAAAAAGAATCATCGAAATCACTTCACCCAGAAGGAGGTTATGAGGTAACACACATAAAAAAACATACAGTCGTCTTCCTCCTCCTGTTTGAAGTCGGTAGAAAAATGGCGTTGGTCAAATATAGCGTAATAAAGTATATACCTATGTTTTAATTTTTTTTGAGGCTCCTTTTGAGTATATCGATATAATTATATTATGTATTTCTTTTCTTTATGAAAATCGAGTGTTTCTATGTCGTTGTTTCTTTCTTCATAGTATTTGATTTTAACATATAGATATCGAAATTTAACATATGGTAATTTGTTAGATTTGCCTTTGTTGTAGAAGTGACATAATATATTTTTTTCTTTTCAGTAGAATTGTTTGGTGTTTTTATTTATTACTGTTTTAACGATTGAACTTGTTTACGCTACTTTTGTTTAATAAATTGTTTGATGATGTTTAATGACTTTTTTACACACATAACTATTTTTTCTAATAATAAAATTAATCCCTCCCTCTCCTTACAGTTTCCTTCCACTACTGGTTATGGGCCATGGAAGTAAAGGGGAGCACAGAATTTTACTGTTACAAATACTACCCATATTTGCAACACTGCCCTAAACATCGCACGGAGTATCCGCGTTCCACAGATATTAAATTTAGAAAAAATGTTCACCATTTTTGCCTCACACATTTTTTTCTTGTCATTATTACAACAAACACCGTTATATACTATAAAAACCCCCACTAAACATAGGCCTCCACTATATTCCTCATAGAGGGTATACTTGTCATAGTTGCCACGTTCTGTTCCACGGTACACTGTTCAGTTATTGTGTAACTGAACAGTGGGTCAGTCGCCTCTTACGAAACCCATGGAATGATATGAATATTCATACACCGCCACTATACATTCCATTTCGAATCGTCTTGCAATCGTCGTTACTCTAGCGCACACTTGTATTTTTTTTGTACTTTCCGGTATATATTACTCTACTCTATGCCTTTATACAAATTATTCGATATTTTAATTGTTGATAATTTTTAATTTTTGAATACAAACAATAAAACAGTTATGACTAACTTATATTTATTTAGAGTTAGCTCTGCAGCATATGTCATAAGACTGATGAACGATGATCTTGATGCTATCCGAGTTTGGTCGTACAGGCATGGTATCTCGGTAAATCCGTTGAAATGCAAAGCAATGATTGTAGGCAGTTCAAGGATGCTGGCTAGGATTGACTATAGAAACCTTGAACCTGTGGTTTACAATGGTATATCGATCCCTTTCAATGAATCAATAGTTAATCTTGGCTTGCATATAGATCAAACTATGAACTGGAGTTTGCAAATCTCTGAAATAAGCCGTAAAGTTGTTGTTGCCTTGCGTCTGAAAAATTTCTTGCCCTTCAAAACTAAGCTTATGTTGGTAAATTCCCTCATTCTTCCCATTATTGATTATGCTGATGTGTGCTATCCGGATCTATCGCAAAATCTTCTCAACAAGTTGGAGCGCCTTCTCAATAATTGTATAAGATTTATTTTTAATTTACGTAAATACGACCATATCTCTGCCTATCGTTCTAAGCTTAAATGGCTCACTATACGTCAAAGGCGTTGCTCCAGAATTTTACTGACACTTTTTTCCATCTTAAATGATGCTAATTCTCCGCCATATCTTAAAGAAAACTTCAATTTTCTCTACTCTATTTCCGGCCGTGAACCTCGTCCTTCTAACGCACTTAAAGTTAGTATTCCAGAACATAGAACAAAATTTTTTAATTCTTCCTTCACAGTTCAGGCTATTCTCCTCTGGAACGCTTTACCCGCTGATGTCAAGAAAGTTACGAATAAGCTTTTGTTTAAAAGATTGGTGCGACAACATTATTTAGAGGTAAACAACAATTAATTGCCTTCCCCGTTATATATATATAATATATTATATATATTAATATATTATATGTGTATTTATAATTTATATATTTATATTTATTTATGTATATATGTGTGTGTTGTGTGTATGTGTATATATATTTACATATGTGTGTTGGTTATGTATACTGTATTTATATAATGCAATTAGGTAGTTTTTGTATTGTGTAATCTATTTATTATAGCTGAACTGTCTTTTATAACTTATGTTTTATTATTGTCCTTAACTTGCACCTGCCAACATCTTTATTTATTCCATTTTTCGTCGGGTTGACTGGTAGAGAATGCCATAGGGCATTAAGTCCGCCCTTTGTAACCCCTAGTTGGTGTGTTGCAATAAAGGATAAATAAATAAATAAATAAATATGCTGTAAGAAAGTTTAGAAGTCGTCCCAGTGTTGAAACAGCTAGACTAGTTTACTTTAGCTATTTCCATAGCATAATGTCTTATGGTATTTTACTATGGGGACACGCAGCTCACACTGAAATTATATTTGAAAAAAAACTAATTACTATTTTTATACCATTCTTTGCACCAAGCAAAGAATTATTTAAAAATAGTAATAAGTTTAGCTGTATCAATTTACTTAAAGAATTAGAAATTGATGAACCAGGAGAACTGTGCAAATTTTTTGGTAAATCTGATAGACTCTCTCTTCTCAGAAAACTCTATTCTCTTCCTAGAATATTTTATTATCATTAAAACTCATTGCAAATTAAAAAATCTCCAAAGTTAGTTAAATAATAATAAAAGCCGTCTGCACTGGTTGCTGTCGCTCTTGTGTCTGTGAACAGACAGCCCGCAGTTAACATTCATGTTCGGGCATGTCTGTGCCCGCGCAGGCATAATAAGATCGCGCGAACGTTCAACAAGCAAGTCTGCCAGACCGACTGCGACTGCGACGGTCCTACACAATGACTTAGAAGTATATTGACTGGGCATACCTACAGAATTAGTGTTATTAAAAATTAGCGTAATTAAAAATTAGCGTGACTACCTAAACAAATCTGGCGCATAAAATGGCCGCCTTTTATAGTGTTGTAACTCAGCAATATGGGCAGCTGATATCGATATTTTTACTAATATTAGTTTGTTCTTATTTCATATAATTATAGAAATCCATAGCCTTATGGCGTAACACACCTAAAATGGCAAACCTTATCAATTTGTCAGTTTAACAACATCCATTGCGTGGTTTTTATTGTCGAGCTAACGAATTTTTCAATCACATGAAGCAATGGATATTGTTGGGTCATTAAATTAGTTTTGCATTGCTATCCCTTAAATTTCGCTTGAGCTGCTTCACGAGGCTTCACCGCATATGTACACTTACGCAATGCACACTCTACTACAGATTTTTTGTTATGTACACAGTTAAACAATGAGTTAAGTATGCAGGCAGCTAACTTGCAACTGGTTTTAAGCAATGTTCTGAGTGCGCTGAGTGCTTACTCAAGTTTTGAAGTTACACTTCTTTTGGCGCGTTTGAAAAAAGTGATGAGAGTGAACTATATTCGAGTAAGTTATTCAAATATATATGAATGTATAAAACATGTTTCATTTTAGTTATTTTTGTTTTGTTACGCTAAAGAAGTATAACTTCTTACGTGCGTCCATAAGTAAACACACACGTTTGGTTCTATATCAATATGAACAAAGTTAAAAAGTTATAACGCACACAATAAAAAGAAATATTGACAGAGTAGTGGGAAATTGAATATTTTCTTGTATACCAAATACATTTGTTTACTGTACAATAATGTTGCACAGTAAACAAAGGTATGGAGGTGGGATGGAAATCCTTGGTTCCATATTGTAATCCCATATGTTAGTATTTTAAATGTAAAATAATAATGATTAGTTGAGTAAAAATTAAATAAACTATTTTTAAAATCAATACTTATTTATTATTAATTGGTATATAGGAACGTTCTGCACATAATTGATCACAAATCGTAAGTTATATAAGCATGTTCGGTCCTGCCGGATATCATATTTAATTTTTTTATTCAGATTTTAAATGAAAAATATAATTATTTTCGCAGGTACATTAATTTAATTCTAAAAACTAAATAAATATATGTATATAATATTGATATAATAAATTGAAAATCTGGCATGTACATGAAACGGTGAATGAAATATGATATCCAGGATTTATAAACTATTATTATTATATATTCATTTTTGAACATAATTAATTTATTAAAATAATTCTTATACGACACCTAAGATAAGAGTGTATGACACTATGTCACTGCTTTTTGACAGTTTCTACACAAACACAGATCTACCACAAAACTACACAAAAGTTGGCGCTTAACATGGCGGCGCAGTCACGCATGGATGAGCTAATGCCGTTACACGAAAGTCTCTCGTTTCTATTGCAGCTGCTTTGTTAAAAAGAGACAAAACTGTTTTTGACAAATGTGTGTCGATATTATAGATATTTGCATAACTATTATTTCTATAGTGGAATATGCCCTCTCCATAGGTATATATCTCTATGGTCCTACACTATCAAACTTTGGACAGACCTATAGTAGCGAAGTCCGGGAGACATGACTACAGACATGCCCGTAGGTCCATCTAGTGAATTCCCGTTTCCCATCTTAAGTTTGTCCAATAAAATGTCGGGGCCTGAGAGGTAAATAATATCGACAATATACATTATAACTGCAAGTTATGATAATTATGTGTTGACTCCAATAAGAAACTCACTGAGTATTAAAGTTATTGTTTATTGCATACACGGTTATATCACATACAGCAGTCTTATACAATACACGAATTTTATAATAGTTTTTTATTTATACACACAACACAAGACAATTTAAACAAAATACGCGAATATTTTTATATACTATACAGTATTTTACAATATTTCGCGGAGTAATTTTTGGGCAAGCGTGGCACGGGCTCTCGCTGCGAATGCATCTCATTACTAATTGCATATCTAATGCACTTGACCGGTGAAGCGGACACAAGTACTTCAATAGAAAAAATATTGTTAACAATTTAACGAACGATTCATACGGAGAAGTTGGTAAGTAGAATTTCTTAAGATTTTAATTTTACATTGTTTTAGCTACTGAATTTATACACAAATATTTATTATAATTTATATGATTTAGTTAATATAAAATTTTGACTATGTGATTTTATAGATTTATTTTTTATTATACAAAAGTAACATTCAAATTTATTTAAAGGTGGTATGCCACATCACTCCCCTGCCGAGACCGTTTCACGGGCGATAGTAATCTGGGAAGCGCACTACTCTTCCGCTGTTTGTTTTCTTCAGAGTATTTTCACTTTGACCCGTTGTAGTGGCCTGGGCTTCCTTTTCTGTAGGTGTTATTTCCTCTGGATAAACAGGTGATCCACTGCTGTGAAGGTAAGCAGGTTTGAGTCGGTCTGTAGTAACCGTACTTTCTGTACCTTTGACCATTAATTTGAAGGTCTTAGGACCCCTTTCCAGGACTTTATATGGGCCTGAATAAGGAGGTACCAATGATGGTGTAGCTGGTCCCTGGCGCAAGAAAACGTATTCTGCCGTCTGAAGATCTTTAGGGATGTAGAAAGTTTTAGTTCCGTGCCATGTAGCTGGGCGAGGTGTTAAATTAGCCATGTGACGTCGAAGGCGAGATGCAAAATCCTTGATGTCAGCAGTGAAGTCTGGTGAGGGAACGAAGAACTCCCCTGGTAATCGTAGAGGTTCTCCGTATACCAATTCTGCGGTTGATGTTTTGAGGTCCTCTTTCCAGGCGCTTCTTATACCTAGAAGCACTAGTGGAAGGATTTCTGTCCACTGCGGGTTATTGTGGCACCTAATTGCAGTTTTTATCTGCCGATGTAGCCTTTCTACCATACCGTTGCTTTGTGGGTGGTATGAAGTAGTTGTAGTCACCTTGGCACCGATGAGAGATGCAACGGCCTGGAATAATTTTGACTCAAACTGCCGTCCCCGGTCTGTGGTGATCTTCTGTGGGCATCCGAAACGGGCTACCCAGCCGCTGATGAACGTTTTGGCGCATGTTTCCGCCGTTATTTCTTCTAATGGATAGGCCTCAGGCCATCGAGTATATCTGTCGATGACGGTGAGACA
This sequence comes from Parnassius glacialis, assembly GCA_033319125.1. NCBI lineage: Eukaryota > Metazoa > Arthropoda > Insecta > Lepidoptera > Papilionidae > Parnassius > Parnassius glacialis. Next base: position 25,802,048 of record JAVANC010000018.1, read on the forward strand.
GTACCTGTAACAAGAAGAAAGCGGTAACGGCCCTACTATATCCATGTGGATATGGGAGAAACGTTGTGATGGAGTAGGGAAAGTGGAGTAAGGTGAACAGGTATGGCGGTTGATTTTGCTGCGTTGGCAATCTGTGCATTGTTTCGTCCATTCCTTGCAGTCTCGACGAACACCGGGCCACACGAATCTTTCGGAGACGAGTTTTGCTGTGGCTAAAGCTCCGGGATGACTAAGGTTGTGCATTTGGGAGAATACTTGTCTTCTGAATCGTGGAGTAATATATGGCCTCGGAGTATGTGTAGATACATCACAATATATCGTAGCTTCGGGTGACTTGATCTTCTCTAATCGAAGCGCTGTTCCCTTGTTGATTAAATCCTGCAGTTCAGGGTCTGAGCTCTGATCTTTTGCAAGATCTTCATAATTAAGGGTTTCAGAGGTTGTCTCAATTCGTGACAACGCATCAGCAACAGTGTTATCACAGCCTGACACGTGCTTGATATCTGTGGTAAATTGAGATATGAAGCTTAAGTATCGGTGTTGGCGTGGAGAACAGTTGTCTCTTTTGGTGACAAACGCAAAGGTGATAGGTTTGTGGTCGGTGTACACCGTAAAATGCCTAGCTTCGACCATGAAACGGAAGTATTTGATAGCTTCGTATATTGCCAGTAGTTCTCTGTCATATGGACTGTATTTCTTCTGTGCTGACGTAAGTTTTCTGGAGAAAAACGCTAGCGGTTTCCAGCAGTTTTTTACTTTTTGCTGTAAGGCGGCTCCTACGGCTTTATCAGATGCGTCAGTGTAGAGTGATAATTCTGCGTGAGGATTTGGATGTGCTAGCATGGTGGCATCAGACAGTGAGGATTTACAATCTTCGAATGCCTTCAGCATCTCGGGGGTTATGACTATAGGTTTGGAGCCTTTAATATTTTTGCCACATAGTGCATCAAGAAGTGGAGCTTGAGTACTTGCTGCATCCTTCAAACACCTACGGTAATAGTTTAGCATACCGAGGAATCTTCGGAGTTCTCTAGTTGTTTTAGGTATTGAGTAGTCTTTGATTGCAGCTACCTTCGTCTCCATTGGACGAGTTCCCTGCACTGAAATGTGGTAACCCAAAAAGTCTACTTCTTTGACACCTAGTATACTTTTCGAAGTATTTATAAGTACTCCGTACTTTTCAAGTCGGCAGAAAAGTGTTTTAAGGTGTTCCATGTGCTCTTCTTCAGTGTGTGAGAATATTAATATGTCGTCAAGATATCCAAATGTGAAATCCAGTCCTTGAAGCACCTCATCTATGAATCTTTGGAACGTCTGGGCTGCGTTCCGGAGGCCAAACATCATAAATGGGAACTCGAACAACCCAAACGGAGTCGTGATCGCTGTTTTTTCAATATCACTCTCAACTACGGGAATCTGGTTGTAAGCTTTCACCAGATCTAATTTGCTGTATATATTACAACCAGCTAGCTGATGAGCAAAGTCTTGGATGTTTCTGAGTGGGTAGCGATCCGGGATGGTTCGTGCGTTTAATGATCGGTAATCACCACAAGGCCTCCAGCCGTCATCTTTTTTGCGCACTAAGTGTAGTGCTGAAGACCAAGAGCTTTCTGAGCGTCGTGCTGTGCCGTTCTTCAACATTTCCTCGAATTCCTTTTTAGCTATTAGGAGTCTATCAGGAGCTAAACGACGAGGTCGTGCTGCTACTGGAGGTCCTGGACTAACGCGAATGTGATGTTTGGTGTTGTGTTTGGGTTCTGACGTCGTTCCAGCCGGTTTCGTTATGGTAGGGTATTGGCGAAGTAATTCGTGATACTTTGAACTACCATTAACAGTTTTGATGGCTTCTATTTGATCGTTTTTGTGGTGAGGCACTGTTATTGAAAGACTTGTGAGACCGTCGATTAGTCTATGATGCCGACAGTCGACTAATAAATCGTAATGACTTAGAAAGTCAACTCCGATGATGGCTTTGGATACATCTGCCACGATAAATTTCCAAGTGAAGTCTCGACGAAGTCCAAAGTCCAAATGAAGTTGTAGGTAGCCGTAAGTGGAAATGACGCTACCATTAGCTGCGAAAAGTTCGTATTTGCACTTTTTTAATGGACCCTTCATCATGGTCCGTGGAAAAACACATAAATCAGAACCTGTGTCGATGAGGTAATTAATTTTACTTTTTCTATCTGTGATGAAAAGACGGCCGTTACAAGTCTGGCAGTCATTCGCCGCCACTAATGGCTGCCCTGGTCTTTTCCCGACACAAAATTACAGGGTGTTGTGCATTTTGTTGATTTAACACCGAATTTCCTGTGGTACCAACATATACCGCTGTCTGAGCGCGACCGAGATCGTGAACGGAACCTAAATCGCCTGTTGCGTGACGAGGATCTGCTTTGCCTGTTCATCTGTGTTGTTAATGCAGAAACTTGTTTCGTTAGCTCCGCGATCTGAATGGCCATTGCTTCCATAGCAGCGTACGGTGTAGGAATTTGTTGCGGTGGGCAGGAAGATGTCGATGGAGAAACTTCGTTTAAGTGTCCTCGAGGCAAGATGTCATTTATTTTGTCAGCTAGTTCAGACAATTTATCTAAGGGCATCTCAGCATTTGATGCAACAATGGCCTGCATATTTTGGGGCAGTCTACTCAACCAAATTGTGCGTATAAAATTTTCGGGAACACTAGGACCTGCTAGATGTATAAGATGACGCAAAAATTGTGACGGTTTGCGACTTCCGAGTTCTTCGTGCATTAAAAGCTGTTTTACCTTCTGTTCCTGGGATGCGGAAAGTCGATGAATCAATTCAGATTTTAGAGTTTCATATTTATTTTCTCTAGGCGGGTTGATAATAACATCCTCGACTTCGGCTGCGTATTCGTGATCGAGCTGGGATACAATGTAATAAAATTTTGTGGTGTCACTCGTTATATTAGACAAAATAAATTGTCCCTCTATTTGAGCAAACCATAGTGCTGGTCTGTCAGGCCAAAACGGAGGTGGTCGAACACCTACTCTAAACGAATTAGATTTGATTTCTCCACTAGTGGCATCATCGAAATTTTCGCTTTCGACGTTCTGCGTCAGAGGCGTCGTTAAATTTTTCACCAGTATAACTGCAAGTTGTACTTACAAGTTATGATAATTATGTGTTGACTCCAATAAGAAACTCACTGAGTATTAAAGTTATTGTTTATTGCATACACGGTTATATCACATACAGCAGTCTTATACAATACACGAATTTTATAATAGTTTTTTATTTATACACACAACACAAGACAATTTAAACAAAATACGCGAATATTTTTATATACTATACAGTATTTTACAATATTTCGCGGAGTAATTTTTGGGCAAGCGTGGCACGGGCTCACGCTGCGAATGCATCTCATTACTAATTGCATATCTAATGCACTTGACCGGTGAAGCGGACACAAGTACTTCAATAGAAAAAATATTGTTAACAATTTAACGAACGATTCATACGGAGAAGTTGGTAAGTAGAATTTCTTAAGATTTTAATTTTACATTGTTTTAGCTACTGAATTTATACACAAATATTTATTATAATTTATATGATTTAGTTAATATAAAATTTTGACTAAGTGATTTTATAGATTTATTTTTATTATACAAAAGTAACATTCAAATTTATTTAAAGGTGGTATGCCACATACATCGATAGTTATATAGAGCAAATATCAATATTTCAATATTTATTTATTTTTTGTTGTTATCTGTGTCTAGAGTTCGAGGTTCGAGATGGAGATATTCAGAGTTCAGTGGAGTTCAGACAAGAATTACCTACTAGTGGGCTGTAACCAAGTCTATGGCTGTAACAGGTAAAATCTTATATCTGTTCCACCTGTTCCAGCTCTACATAAATAACAGTTTCAAAATCCTGTTACAGAATAATAGTCTGTAATTACAGTCATGGTAGGTACTTCTCTTTCTAACTAAGGTGTTGGAACCTATGTAAAAAAAGGACAGACCTTAAGAGTTGAGTTTGTAACTGTAACAAGGTTTCACAATGTAACAGTAACATTTTTTATCTTATTCTAATAAAGGTAACTATCATATGTATGAATAAGGAAAAGCATTTTGAAAAGAATTTTGTTATCTTGCGGAACGGGAACTGTTCTTTCAGTTAGTCATAGTGACGGGCTGCTATTTTAAGATACTTCCATTGGGTACTTCTCTTTCTAACTAAGGTGTTGAACCTATGCGAGAAAAAGAAAGAGCTTGTGACGAGTAACAGAGTGTCACAGTAACATTTCTTATCTTATTCTAACAAAGGTAACGGTCACATGTATGAATAAATAAGAAAAACTTGTTACTGTCTTTTAGTCACTGACCTCTATATATGGACTGGCTATACACGTGACATAATGAGGCGATTTGATTTTCACCATTTTGGCGCTGACAGCAGAAGTGAACGTCTTCGGAACGAATAATAGAGATAAGACAGTGTGAAAAATATATTGATAAAAATTCTATACCCAGACATACCTGTAACGTCCAATCTATTTATGTATCATATTAATATAATGCTATACAATAAATAAATGTATCAATTAATACCTAGACTTTAGGGTCTAGGTATTAATTGATACATTTATTCTTCATTCATTCAGGTCTTGCATCTAAACGCAATCTTTATACCTCTGATTTTTTTATATGATATGGTGACAAAAGAGCACACAGTCCATCTGATGTTAAGTGGTTGCTGTGACCCATAGACATCTATACATATCCTCAATAAAGAATCAAAATGCAGATGCGACGTCACCCGTGAGGACTAAGATGGAATGCCCCCTTTCCAGTAAAATAGGTCTCCGGTTCTCGACAGTCACCATACGAAACACAGCAGTGTCAAGCAGCCATTTTACGCTGGTATTCTGTGAAAGCGTGGTCCTTCCCCGGTCAAGCCGATCCATTCGTGCTACAACTATACTACTAATACAGCTGCAGCATGGCTCTACCAAGTATAAAAATACACCTCATATAAAACCAAGATCGACGCTGCGTTGATTTATCTACGTTTTTATTCGTAACTACAGAACGGATTTTGTTCCGGGTTTCAAATGAGAAAATGCCTATGCATACCTACATTGCGTGGGCAAAAACGAATTATGTCGGACTTGCACCTACTAAAACCCCATGATGTTCCACCTTCCCCACACATTGACAGGGCCACGGAAACGTTTTCAAGGACATCTGCGGCCCCACCAGCGAGGACCCCTCCTTAGTTGCGAACTTCCCTTCGTGACTTCCCAAGCCCGATATATGGTGGCCATAGAGCCAAGAAAACATGAGCACTCGGAAGCACGAAGTGGTACAGTACCGCCAAAGTCCCGGAAGATCGTCGAGTGGCGCATTATCATATCAACAATCCTCTTCCCTTGCAACTCCACCTTGGCTGCAGCGATATAGATAGAGGACTCTCCTCTAGCCGCAGCTAACTTACACACATCCAAGGGCTCGACAAGCCCACTCAGAGTGACCACCTTGGGTCAGCCCTTTACTTCATTTACAATGGCTTACCAAGCCACGGCTACTAAAATAAAAAACATTCGAAATAATAATCTAATAATTTTATACTCACTGGTATTGGTACTACCAGAGAATATTGTGGGTATATTATGGATATTCTCTTGTCCAATAAAAAAGGCGTCTGTGAAGTGTTAAGAACAAAGATAATAATTTTGTTTCGGAAGCCAATTCACAGTTTGTGTGCTTTTTAGCCATAATTTTAGTCTAGGTTCAGTTGGAAACCTTTTAGTTAATAAACATTTGATAATTGTCTGTTGTCGGCGACTTTGGTTGTTAACAGATATGGGTAGAAAAGAACATCGATAAGTATTATAGGCAAGGAACTCGACAACCCTATTGAATTTAATTGTTTATCAAAACTTGTTAGTAGTTATAATATTGAGATTATTTACACATTTTTAAGTACCTATATTATAAAATAGTTTAATTTGTTTAATATTAGCTGTAAATTAATTTACTTATGGAATGTTATCCAACTTTCCTTTTCGTAACGAGTTTTACATATTACGCACACTCATTATTACTAAAAATAATTCTTATTACGTATCTAAAATCAAATATAATCCAACCACATAAAATACTTTCATTTTTAGGGTTCCGTACCTCAAAAGGAAAAAACGGAACCCTTATAGGATCACTTTGTTGTCCGTCTGTCTGTCTGCCTGTCAAGACCCTTTTTCTCAGGAACGCGTGAAGGTATCAAGCTGAAATTTATATCAAATACTCAAGTCTACGTCTCTTGGAGCTGTGAAAAAATCAAACTTCTAAGCCAAAGTTTATGCCGCAAATTTCCGACATTCGCAAGGGAATCAAAACCTACAGGGTACTTCCCGTGAATCAGAATCTTAAAATTTGGTACGAAGCAACGTATTATAGCACAGATAAAGGAAAAAATGCGAAAAGCTTAAATTTTTAGTTACATCATATAATAAAAATATTTTTAAACTTATATACCTACGGATTTGTTCGGAACCGTCGATGCGCGAGTCCGACTCGCACTTTACCAGTTTTTTTAGTTTAAAAATTCAAAATATAGAGATATTATGATTTAAATAATACTAATAATTTATATAACAGACTTTGGCATATTATGTCAATTTTAGTTCCCCATACGGACAAAGAGGGTGCTTCAAATCGACAATCGGCATAAGCATTTTTTAAGGCATAGTGACATAGTCACTCCAGAATAGGTACTTGTATATATAGAGGCCATTGCTTTTAGTGGGTTTGTTATCTTGTGGAATAGGAGCTGTTGTTTCAGTTCAGTATTTTGTCACAGTTACAGTCTGCTATTTTAAGATACCTGTTTTTTTAATCTGTTACGATAAATACGCCTCACTCCTACCTCCTACAATGAATTGAATTGAAGTAATTTTTTTTTATTAGGTATTAAAAATAAGTTTCATTTTCTTATTCACATAGTACTTTTAAACTAATAGTTTTAGTTCTTTAAAATAAATGTGATATTCTGCAATCATGACAAGCAGAGCTAATTTAAAAAACTCTCGAATGAATTTTAAGTTTCAAAATGAATCTTGTCACGATTATAAAGGAACTAAGCCAATCCGTGAGGCGTCGTCTATTTTAGAAATATTGAGCTTGATGATAGTGCACATTTGCAAGAAGTTACTATTTTATGACATTAATTTAAAAATAGCTATTTATTTAGGTGCTCTCTTTTTATTATCGCTGATAGCAGACGTATTTACCTTTCCTAAAACTTATTTCTCAAGGAGTGACAATATCTTCAACCAATATTTTGTGAAGATTGGCTGGTTTTGGACATTATTTCTTACAGTGCCGTATGTTTTATTGACGTCGTTTACAACTTGTTGCGGCAAGCGAAAACTGATTATATCAGCTCATCTGTCTAGATTGGTTATTGCGACATTTTTTTGGTATATATGGACAACGATTTTTAATATTATTGAAACCAAATATGGTCGTTGTAATTCAAGATCCTTTGACAATAAAATATCATGTTTAAAAAACGGTCATTTCTGGAATGGGTTTGATATATCTGGACATTGTTTTATTCTCATTTATTCAAGTTTGGTAATGATAGAAGAAGCTCGGGCTATAAATGGATGGGAAAAAATTAAAGACTATATAAGAGATGAAAACTATACAAGAAGCCTTAATGATAAATCAGTGAGCATTAATCCACTAAAAAATATTAGTACAGAAGAGTTAACCATCTTAAAAACATCTTATGAGAATGTAACACCATATGTAAGAGTGTTGTTAATTGCTATAGCTGCGCTTCAACTGTTATGGGACATTATGCTAGTCTCTACAATATTATATTATCATATAATGATAGAAAAATTTATCAGTGGGGTTATAGCTATATTGACATGGTTTATTACATATAGGGTATGGTACACTATGCCAAATCTCTTACCAAACATACCAGGGCAAGGCATATTTAAATATAACAATGGAAAGCAAGCAACAGCACCCTCTATTAAAAAAAAACCTAATTCTCCAAATGGAAAACATTTTATGGGAATGCCGATTCATACAACAGTTGACAATGTGGAAGCTTCCACTGAAGAAGTTAGATAAAGTTTTTTGTTTTTATTTTAATGAACAGTTTATTTATTTTTGAATGTTTATTGAAAAAATAATCAGGTTCTGAATTAACAAATATTGAATTTTAGATTGTAAATAGCATTAGTTAAAAAATGTTGAATTTTTAATAACTATTACTATTTTTCAGGGAAGTTAAAGTGAGTTAGTGTGATGTTAAGGAAAATATTGATTACAATGTAATGTACATATAAGGGGTGCTGTAATTAAGGTTTTTATGTTAACTATGTTATTTTAAAAAGAAAAATGAATACTTTCATCAGTATCTGTTATTTAAAGTACTGTTTTTAAACATCATTTAATTCAATTTGTAGGGGAAGGTGCTTCAAGAATAAATTTTTACTGATCTACCTGTTTTTAATTCCAAACGGTATTTTGTAAACACCAATAACATATTTTATGATGTTTGATGATAATATTTTTGATTTAATTTTCTAAATGTTATTTAGAGGGACTATACTTCATTTAAAACTAACATTTACCACCGTCACAAATTTTGAATGTAACACACGGATGCTGCCTATATTTTCTATGGACTTGCTAGGCGGGTAGCCAGCACAGCTCACGACATAAGGTGAACTTGCCAGATAGGTATGGTGACTTTGCATATAGTCGAACACAACAAATTAGTAGTTTAAGCTCTAGCTTTAATTTACAAGGTTGCTCTTTACTTGCTCTAGTTTATAAGTGTATTTGAAGATAGTTTTACGTGTTTTTGAGTGTGATCATGGATCAAATCAAGTAAAAGGTATGGTAATAATGAAATTTAATCAGAAATCCCCAACCTTCTTCAACTCTTAGTAATTTATATGGTTAGACCTAAGAAGTGAATATTTTATTTATTGAATTTTTAGTGTACAAGAACAGCAAATGGTGGACTTGGTGCTAAAAAGCATTTTCTACAAGTCATCTGGAACAAATATGAGATCTTATTATATTCACATTATAATTATGAAGGGTATTTAAATAGCGTTCTCATCTGGCTGGGCTGCACAAATATATAAATGGAAATGGTAAATGTACATACCCTATTTCATTTCCAATCAAAAAAAAAGTCTAACAAAAATAACATATGTATATATGTAGCTTAATAATGTAGAACTAGAATCTACAAAGAAAAATTGTAAAGTCAAGTTTAAAATATTAGTAACCTGCCTGAACTAGGTTGAGTACCTGTGTTTCAGACCATCACACTATGGGTGTAATAATGTAGGACATTAGACAATTTAAATAATTAAACTATATTATATAATAAATAAAATAACTAAATAACAATTATTACGCTATATATCTTTAGTGACTTGTTGAGCTTGTTATATACAATACAAACACTCACGCCTGACACCCAGAGGGGTAGGCAGAGACTACGGACTGCCATTTGGCGCGATCCTGACACACTTCTCTCGCCTCATTTACATCCATATATTTACGCATACACGCTCGTCGGTTAAGGGTACTCCTAATCTGGCTCATTTTCAATGTATCGCCGATTTGGTCGATAAATCTTCGTCTAGGGCGTCCCTTCCCGACTTTGCCGTTCACTTCTGAAACATAAATTTGCTTTGTCACTCTTTCCTCGTTCATTCTTTCTACGTGACCAAACCACCGAAGCATTCCTTTTTTAATCCTAGTCACAACGTCATCTTGCAAACCACACTTTTCTCTTATCACATTATTTCTCACCCTGTCATTCAAATTCAGCCCTAGCATACTCCGTAATGACCGCATTTCTACAGCCTTTATTCTACTCTCATGCTTCTTCTGCCATACCCAACTTTCACTACCATACATTAAAGTAGGGACTAACACACCATTATGAATTGCCATACGTGCCTTCTTTGACACATTCTGACTCTTCATAATAACGTGTAGAGTCCCATTAACTCTATTTCCTGCGTTCACTCGTTCTATATTCTTGTCATATCTACCATCACTGCTAAATAAACATCCCAAATATACAAACTCATCCACTTGCTCAATCAAATCCTTCTATTCTTATTTCACATAACGTTTTACTTTCTTCTCTTTCAAAAACTATCACTTTCGTCTTACTTGCGTTCTCTTTCATACCCCTTTCTTTTTATGACCAGTTCATTAAATTAACTATCATTTGCAACTCAGCCGCCGACGATGCAAATATGACTTGATCATCGGCGTACAAAAGGCATTTGAATTTTTTTTTTCTTTTTTGAAGAAATTCGAATTGACTCGAGAAAATTCAAGAGCGATGATTTATTATGACTTTCGAAGTGGTTTAACACAAAAACAGTGTGTTGACCGAATGATTTCTGCATTTGGTGATGAAGCCCCATCCAAAACCACAATTTATCACTGGTTTGCTGAATTTCAACGTGGACTTGTCAAGCTCAGTGATGATCCCCGTCAAGGTCGTTCAAAAACTGCAGTCACCCAAGAAAACGTTGATGCTGTGCGTAAGCTGATTGAGGAAGATCGACATGTGACATACCGCGAAATTCAAGCAACTTTAGACATTGGCATGAGTCAAATACAAATAATCTTGCATGAACAATTAGGTGTAAAAAAGTTGTTTTCCCGATGGATACCGCATTCGCTCTGTGAAGAGCAAAAAGCGGCTCGCGTTACTTAGTGCGTCAGAACTCTCGAAAGATTCCACGCAGGATCCTCAAATGCTGTATACAATATCGTATCAGGTGACGAATACTGGATATACGCGTACGAACCCGAAACAAAAAACCAGTCACGAGTTTGGGTGTTCGAAAATGAGTTAAAGCCAACAAAAATTGTTCATTCACGGAGTGTTGCAAAAAAAATGGTGGCCACGTTTGTCTCCAAAACCGGCCATGTTACGACTATTCCTCTTGAGGGACAAAGAATGGTTAATGCAGAATGGTATGCTAGCATTTGTTTGCCACAGGTCGTTTCTGAACTCCGTAAAGAGAACTGCAACCACCGCATCATCCTCCATCACGACAATGCGAGTTCTCACACCGCACACAGAACAAAAGAGTTTTTAGAGCAAGAAAACATAGAATTATTAGACCATCCGCCGTACAGCCCCGACCTAACCCCTAATGATTTCTATACTTTCCATAAAATGTTGTGTATTAGTAAATATTGTTGTAATGTAATGTTGTGTCACTTCCTTGATTCCCGAAATTTTCAGTGCCGCCCTCGTAGTTACTAAGTTTTTATCACCAGCTTTGTATACAGGAGAAACCACAGCTTTTTAAGCACTTTCGGCAAAATACCATTAGATAGGCATAATTCAAACATATGGGTTAACGGGGCGGTCAGTAAATGTTTAAATCTTTTGAGTATGCTATTAGGTATACTCATAGATATTATTTACATAGCTGTTTGCACTTTGCACCCACAATATTTTCTCTGCTTAACCTGGGGGTAGATTGGTAGAGAATGCCCTGTTGCATTGAGTCCGCCTTTTTGTACTTAGTGTGCAAATAAAGCATAAATAAATAAATTGTCCCATTTAACTGCACAATCTTCTTTTTAGCCATTTATTATACTTAAAATGTCATCAATGTCGGTATTTAACAATACAAAAGAATTTAACTTAGAAAAGGATATGGGCATTAAAATTGGATTTCGAGTGTTGCTAATAATTTTAAAGTTTTCTCTGCTATTTTTTTACCAACATTAATAAAAAAAATATTTACTTTATTAGTTGCTTCGTTTGGGCTTTTGTCTAATGACAGTAGATCAAGTGGGGGTCCAAGGTTTCTTGAACTGAAGGTATTATTTTTAATGTACTTCCATACAAGTTTACTGTTTTTACCGGTCTTTTGTAAAACATTTTTATCATATTGCTTTTTTAATAGTTTATTGCAAAAATTTCTATATCTTTTATAAGTAGCAGAAAGCATTAAATTATTAGGAGAAAGATATGTCGACGGTGCCATCTCTTAGGATGTATCTCCGATATTTTTAGTTCATTACTTAATGCTCTCTAGAGGGCACTTTATTATACTATTTGACGTAGGTAACGACATAAAGGCTATAACCAGCGGACGATATTCAGACGCTTCACATGATCCCACATTTTACACAAATCAGGATGAGTAGGCAGTTAGGAAGTTATGAGGGTATCAGGGAGCAGAGGAACATACATACATACAATACACACATATGTATGCATACATACCGGTCAAAATCATAACACTCCATTGCCTCCATTACATGCGTGCACTATCGAGCAAAACTACGGCTCGCGAAAACAATTTCTACAACGCCATTTATACTTTTTTTACCTAATTCGTCATAATATCTTACATCGATTTTTCAAAAAACGGAAATATTTCAAAAAACTTCTGAGCAAGCTGTTGGTGACTCCTAAGTATATTATTTGTTCAATGAACCCGTCTAATAAATTCTTGGCATTGTATAAGAACTTTTAATTTAACAAATTGTGTAATCTCGTTAATTTCTGATACCACTACAAATATTGTTAATTTATGGTGCTAAAATATCCCTGGTGAAGTTTCAAAACAAAATATTACTTATCTTAGAATATAATGCAAAAAAATGTTCCTCTCGCTCGGCGGGCCAAAGGCATCTAAACCCGGCTATACATGTTGGCCGAACGAAAGCGAGTACTAACGTATAGACAGCCCATTTGTCTAGCCTCGCCATTGCTCGTCGACTCTCGCCAAGCTGGCCAAGTGCAGGCGAGCGCCAACATATATACGGGTCGTTTGGCATGCTTTGCTACCACTCGGGATCGCTCGCTACGACTCGCTCGTCTCATTTCGAAACAGTGTCGGTTTTTCTGCACAAATCAAAGGCGTTCGCCAAACAGAATATAATAACTACGTTTATGAGGCGGGACTTCCATAGTAAAAGTAAATTATGGAGTGTAGAGTACAAGGAGAACCATCTTATAAAGGGCGAAAGTTTAAAAAGTGTCCTACTATTTACTGAAAATAGAGGTTCCAAAACCTACCACAATAGCGCTGGCGTCTGAAAAACTACGATATGAAGATAGCTGTTGTGAACGGAGTGAAGTATGCTGAATTCAAATATTTAAAAAATTCCATGACTAGAGTAGTTAGTAAAATGCCAATATACAAAATCTCAACTATTTACGTAGTACAAAACCAAGCGGATCGGTCGGTCCTTGTTTATTTCTCCATCTTATTGTTATTACTTTTGGCGTTTTTTTTTAATTTATCCTATGCTATGGCAGCGCCACCCTTATTGGACACGTTTTTAGGGACACTTTTCATATATAGAGATGGTCCTTCTCTCTACACTACCATAAAGTAAATATATGAAAGTACGCCAAGCATAGACTTTGTATCTTATCAATCCTCTATCTACGATCACAAACTAGTAAGAAGTGCTAGTTTTGGCGGGAACTTGACCTGCGGCGGTTTGTTGCTCCTGTATTATTGTTTAAATAATGGTTTGAAGTGGACTTTGATATATAAAAGTGGTGCGATTTTGTGTATTAAGTGTCTGCGCATGTGAACTATTAGTGGAAACTGTGAAACAAGTGCTCTGATGGTGATGGATTCTCAAGATAAGCTGTTTGTTTGCATAGGCGCCTTTAGATACCATCGCCAACTGTCAGCTGCCTGCTGGCTCAAGTTGCCGTCAAAATCTCCCAAAGGCTGCACAATGTGACGCATCAACATATTGTGAAGCAGTGAACTATGAAGAAATTATAATAAACCGAATACAAATACTCAAGATTTGGCCTAAAGGTCTAGATACTAGGCCATAAACTCCAAAAAAAAAAGTAAGAAGTGCTAGATCTACGACGTATGGAGTGTAGAGTAGAAGGAGGACCATCTCTTTATATGAAAAGTGTCCCTAAAAACGCGTCCAATAAGGGTGGCGCTGCAGTAGCATAGGATAAATTTAAAACAAGGCGCCAAAATTAATTAGAATAAGATGGAGAAATAAACAAAAACCGACCATTCCACTTGGTTTTGTACTACGTAAATAGTTGAGGTTTTGTATACTGGCATTTTACTAACTACTCTAGTCATAAAATTTTTCAAATATTTGAATTCAGCTGACTTCACTCCGTCTACAACAGCTACATTCATATCGTAGTTTTTCAGACGCCAGCGCTGTTGTGGTAGGTTTTGGAACCTCTATTTTCAGTATATAGTGGGACACTTTTTTAACTTTCGCACCTTATAAGATGGTTCTCCTTTCACTCTACACTCCATACTACGACGCCAACATAGACTTTGTATCTTAATCCTCTATCTACGGACGCCAAGCTACTTTACCAACTTCAAGATATGATTTTTTTTTGATAAACAGTGCTGACAACATTGACAAATTACAATAGTGTGAAAAATGTATATACTCGAATAATTTTATCGATATATTGTTTATCGATATTTTTACATAATACAAGTTAGATATCTATACTGAATTATTTATGAGAAATAAAAATTTTAACGTGGGGATTGAGTAAAAATGCCTATGAGGATAAGAAATCAGTGTATTTTACACACAGCAATTTGTAATTATATCTCTACAATTATTAGGTATAAAAATATGTAATAAGAAAATATAAAATAAAAATCGTTTATAATAGTAATTAATTAAGAAAAAAATAAATGACGACTCCGTAGCGCAGTGGCTAAGCGTTTGGCTGCGGCACAGCAGGACCGAGGCTTCGTTCCCGCACTGAACAAGTATTGCTATATTGTAAAATAAATAGTCTGCGACCGGATGCTTGTTCTCAACGTTAGTTTTTTTAAAGGGTAAAAATAATGGGTTTTTAATACTGATTTGATTGCCTTTAAGTGTAACAAATACTGTGTACAAGTCGCTAGGCTTCTTTACAGAGGTACTTATGTACATAAGCTCGGAGAAATCGTTTACTAATTGTCGCTTTCAAAATAAGTGCTCATTATAGCTAATGTTTTGTAAATTAATAAAATAATGATTTAGTTATATAATCAAATTCTTGCCAAAATGTGACTTTAGAGGGATATTATCTTTTGCTTTATGTAAATGAAACCTAATTAACATACACATAATTGTGGAAGCTTAAATTAAGTCCACTGATGAAATAACAGTTCGTTATAGTTGGGTTCAAATGCAATGTTTGCAACAAATATGTTATGTTTTAACATGTGAATCTTTTCAATTGGTGCATGTGCCAGCTATTTCACATGCTTGCATCTGAAAAAATAATATAAATGAAATCACATTTGATTGAACAAATAGAATGTTAGCAGTCACAATTGACAATGTAGTTTCTAAGTATAGTTTTGGATTGCCATCCCATCGAACTAACAGATTTTGGAAATAGTGTCTTTGTATTTTTGCACACAATCGTACACTATAAAAACCTGTCTTACGTAGATGGCTAGTCCAAAAATGTACTCGCGTTAAATATCATATTACAATTAAAGCTGAAATCACCACATACCTTTCATTATCTAAGGGAAATATTGCTACGAGTAGCTTTTTCTTGTTATTATTTTTTTCAGCTTCTTGAACCATTTAATTGGAAAGTTTTATAATGCATATTTCATTTTTCAACAATTATGTAAATGAACAACTACTATAGCAAAATTAAAAGTAATCTTAATAAATAAAATATATACAAATGTAATTGTTTGATTTGACATTTGAACCTATTTGATTTGACAATGTCGTTAATAGACAATAGACATATTACGAAAAGCCAACAAGAGATAACCGTCATTAAAATATGACCCCTGTAGTACATATAATTTTTACTATGGAAGTTCCTGAAGCCTGGCGTTCGCCTGCACTCGGCAAGCCGCGTCACAAAGTACATTGTACCAGTGTAAAATAGCAGTTTAATGCTGCTGTGTCGTATGTACACGAAAAGTCGCATCCACATGTTAGTCGGCTATGTCAGTTTGAGTTACAGCTTGACGTCAGTCCCGGTGAGATGTTATGTTTTAATTAGGTCGCAACTTCAAAATAATTTCGACAATGTCACTGCCTCTTCTTTTTTACATCTTTACTGAGGAGTACACTGACATAATAATTATATGCACTTATTAAAGAAATAGCAGAAGCTGCAATAACTTCTATGTCGTCTATACTCGTATCGTTCCAATACTCAATGAAAACTAATCACGGCCAACATGTGGATAGCTCCACAAAAACTCGTGAACATTGGCAGTTGTCATTGGTCTCCTTCGAACTTGACCAACGTGTAGACTGTAGCACTCGCCTTGTATCAATTTGCCTACGCTCGCGTTAGCTGAGGCTTGGCCAACATGTATTGCCGGGGTAACGAACGTTTTAAGAGAATTCGCAGTGAATGTGTTAAAGATGGAATTACTGTTTTTGTTTGTGTTGGAATATACTATTAGCCATTACAGCCAGACAAGGTGAGAAGCTCCTATCGTGGTGGTGAAAGAGTGTAATTTTAACACTACTGCAAACAACTAGAAACATCCTATACATGCTAAAATAACAATATGAATGAAAGACATGTCTTCAAGCTTAGTAAATAAGGTTAAAAGTATCTTACTTCCGTAACCATAGAACAACTTCTATCCGTTGCCTTTGTAGTCATCTGCTAAGGCCAATGCCCATGCATTTCCAATGACTAGGCGGCAATCATCATCAGGATGCAGTTTCGGCGTGCCACAGTTATGCTATAGCACCACGTCAGTCACCGTGAAGGCTTTGTTACACTAAGCGCGCAGGACCTTATAGCTTCGATGCAAATAATTCACTTACAGGTCGCTCTAGTAAAAAGGATGACGAAGTGCATTAAATAGTGTAACTTTAACGTTGTGCCCCCAAGCATACAACCTGCATTCATCGTCTTCAAGTCATCAACACGCACTGGTTGCATACCCTTATTTTGAAGTTTTGAGATACCTAATAAGTGACGAGAAGATGTATCATAATCTCCCGAACGCTGCCCAGCAATAATAGTTGAATAGATGAGAGAAGCTAATTAAATACAAAGCAAAGCAAATATCTATAACTACTCTGTACACAGCAATGTATCTTAACAACAGGAGGTTCTCAAACTTACAAACAAAAAGTAAATAATTTACCATTAAAGGAAGTAAAGGAATATCAGTATATATATATATATATATATATATATATATATATATATATATATATATATATATATATATATATATATATATATAAACCTGGTAAGATATGCAGGAAGTCGATGGATGCAGGTGGCTCAGGACCGTGCTTTGTGGCATTCTTTGGGGGAGGCCTATGTTCAGCAGTGGACTTGTGAAGGGCTGTAATGATGATGAATGATGATATATATATAACGACAGTGGTAAAAAAATAAAAAGGAATTGATATCTATACTTTTATTCGGGCAGTTTTCCTTTACAATTATTTTTATAAAGTGTAACCACAAAATCATCGCTGCGGGCTTTTATATCGCTGGCTGGGTGGCGGTTACTTCACCTTAGGGATGATCGATGTCAAAATCGAAGTGAAAATTTTGAATAATTCAGAATACTTGAACGCATTGATAACCTAAAAATATATCATTATGGTGTATCATATTTAACTGTCGAGTGGCAACTGTAATGTCGCAGTTGTCACTGATTTCGTTTTGTTATTGGTGTCGTTGTTGGTTGTCTGTTTCTTTGTCGGTTGTTTTTAAAAAAATCCGATGGTTGATCTTAAACACGATTTTATTGGTTTTACCTAAACAAAATTAAAAAACCAAAACTTGCGGTGATATATTTGACCACAATCGCTGCATCAACGCCATCTGAGCGGTTATCTACCGACTTCAAAAAGGAGGAGATAGTCAATTCGACTGTATGTTCTTTTTTAATGTGTGTTACCGCATAACTTTCTTCTGGGTGAACCGATTTCGATGATTATTTTTTATTTGAAAGCTGGTGCTTCGTCATGTGGTCCCGTATAAATTTGACCAATAGTTTTTCAGTTATCCTTAATTATTTATAATGAAGTCAGTTGTACAAAATTTTTATTTTTAAATTATTTTTAATAGCTGGCTCAACTCTTTATCAACAGACAAACAGATTGAAAGGTACTTCTTTGTCAAAATTACTATTTCTTCAGTCAATCGGCAAAAATTATGGACTATATAACAAATGAACTGGATATTTGTGAACTTCTTCCATTTTTTAATTTACTATTTTACACTACATTGTTTATTAATTTCTTTTATTTCATTAATTATAGACCATAAGCAACATGACAATTTTTTTATTCATCTAACAAAAACATCGATAATGGCCAACATCGATGTTTTGAGTAGGATAAATATCGAACATCAATGTTGAGCTATCGATGTCAACATCGATGTCATCATCGATGATTCTGCAACATCGATCATTTGTATTTATATTAGTAACGCGAGCCGCTTTTTGCTCTTCACAGAGCGAATGCGGTATCCATCGGGAAAACAACTTTTTTACAGCTAATTGTTCATGTAAGATTATTTGTATTTGACTCATGCCAATGTCTAAAGTTGCCTGAATTTCGCGGTATGTCACATGTCGATCTTTGATTCTGCAACATCGATCATTTGTATTTATATTAGTAACGCGAGCCGCTTTTTGCTCTTCACAGAGCGAATGCGGTATCCATCGGGAAAACAACTTTTTTACAGCTAATTGTTCATGTAAGATTATTTGTATTTGACTCATGCCAATGTCTAAAGTTACCTGAATTTCGCGGTATGTCACATGTCGATCTTCCTCAATCATCGACTGAACTTGAAGTGGAATGCTTGTAGTTGAATTCAGAAATAAGAGGACTTTGTTGTACATTTGGTTTTTTAAATTGTTTATCTCTGTCTAGGAACTTTTCATAGTTTTGGCAAGTAGCCAGAAGAGAGTCGATAGAGTTAATGTCTTTTAGCGCTACGAAGACTGAATAACATGGGCGAATATTCCTCAAAATAATCTCCAATTGTTCTGTTTCAGAAAGTTTCTTCGAAAGACGAGAGAACATTCCAGACATAATGGAAATATAGAGACGATAGGTTCATCACGGCCTTGAGTTCGATTCCTAATCGCTTCTAGAAGTTTATGATCATAATCAAAACCACCAAAGTCTTTGATTAATAAAGAGGAAAGTTCGTTCCAAGTTAAGTTTGGATTCTGATTATATTTAAATCTGAACCAATGAAGAGCATTGTCGGTGAAAATTTCGAAAGCTTGAGAAATCAACAAGTCTTTAGACAAGCCACGAGCTAAGCAGTATTCTTCAAGTTTTTGAAGAAAGGATCTTGGACAGCTTTTACCATTAAAGGTGTGTATTTTCAGATCTTTGAAGACGTTAGTTGGAGAAAAAGATTGAGGTGGTGGTGAAGGATACGGGGTATGGATCTTAACAGAAGTTTGAGAAACAAGAGGAGGTTCCATCACAGTCGGGTCAACAGGAGGGTCAAGTGATGGAGAGTCATTTTCAGTTGAAGGTGGAGTCAAGGATTCGAATTGTTTAGTAATAGCGTCAAATTTCATCTTCAAAGTATCGAAAATAGCTTTAAAGTCTGGATATAAGTCAGTATCTATTCGCTCTAATCTGTAAAAAACATGATTAATAAAAGTTTCTATTAGTCGTAAGTATTTGGTTTCACCTTGTAAAAATTTTTCAATTTACAGTCCAGGTAGGTCAAAGTAGAATCAATTTGAGACAAGTCATCCTCGATCGGAATTGGAGAAGTCAGAATATCTTCAGGGTGAGAATTCGCAACTAAACGTAAAACCTGTTTTTTTAGAAGCAAAACAGTATTAGCTGGTTCCTCACATCTAATCTTCACTTCGTATTCGAGTTCGGCCTTGTTAAGGAATTCGTAGTTAATAACCCTTTTCATTGTTATAATTAAGTGCAAAGTTAAGTTTAAGAAATAAAAATTTAATTAAAAATTGTACCTCTTTAAGTTATCGAGAATAAAAATATTAAAGTGATGAATGTAAGTGAAGTGTTATACGAGTATGTAGGTCTAAATATAATTCAGATAAGTTGAAAAACTAGATGAAGTTTTGTTATAGAATTTGGAAGATATGAAAAGGATGAATAAATGAATGATGAATAATGAGTTAAGAACGAAAGAGAAAGCAATTAAATCAAAAGGGAATGGACAAGGCGCAGTAAAGGTGAAGAAAAGAGAAAAAAAAAATTAAGAGAGAAAGAGAACTTTTACGTTGGGCGCCAAAATGTCGTGAAGCGACAATTAAAAAAAAGAGAACCTAACCTAACAACAACGAAATAACAAAAATAGAACAAGAAAATAATATATTTAAAATTTTAAAAAGATATTTACAATTTTATATAAAAAAATGAAGTATGATGATGGTGATAGGTGACGTGAATTACAATTAAATAGAAAATAAAGATAAGATGAATACTGAAGCGGAGCCTGAAGATCAAAGTGGCACACCGCGCTTGGCGGTGGTGGCACGCAGCGCCTGGTCTAGGCACACGCAGCGCCTGGAGTAGGCACACGCTGCGCTTGGAGTAGGCACACGCAGCGCCCAGAGTAGGCACACGCGGCGCCTTGATTAGGCGCTCTCAGCGCCTGGAGTAAACGCTCGCAGCGCCTGGAGCAAGCACGCACAGCGGCTAAAGATAATACGAGTACTAGTAGGTGGAGGCGTAGGCGATGACTTCAGGTGAAGGCAAAGGTCTGCAGGATCCCGGGGCAGTGCGGCCCTGCGCTTGGAGTAGGCTAGGCGACGACTTCAGGTGAAGACAGAGGCTTGCAGGATCCTGGAGCAGTGCGGCCCCGCGCTTGGAGTAGGCTAGGCGACGACTTCAGGTGAAAACAGAGGCTTGCAGGATCCCGGAGCAGTGCGGCCCCGCGCTTGGAGTAGGCTAGGCGACGACTTCAGGTGAAGACAGAGGCTTGCAGGATCCCGGGGCAGTGCGGCCCCGGGATAAGGCCTTTAGGAGATGCTTCAAGTTTGGAAGCTGAAGCGAGACTCCCTTTATTGGCCGATTGTTCGGCTTTTATACCTTTTTAGAGAGAACGGGAAATTATTCAAATTAAAAGCAAATTTTTGTAAATGGCCCAGAGGAAAAGAGTATTTATGTGGAAATATTGAAGTAAAAACATCAGACCGGTAACGAATTTGAATAAAAATTGCCATGACAACCAGATAAACAACGATGTCAAAACATGTCAAATTTTCGTAATCGAATAAAGAAACGGCAAGATTTAAGTAAAAAAAGAGATATTATTGATATAGAAAAAAAGGTAGCACAACAGCGCGCACGAAACCCGAAATTGCAGAGTTACGGAGAACTAAATAAAACATCAAAAAAGGTAGACTTTATTGACACCGATTTAAAAAGCGTGAAAATACGAAGTGAAAATGACCTGTTATTGTGCTATTATGGTCCAAAAACGTTACAGGATCCTATGGAAATAAAGGTGATGCAAAATAAGAATGCAGAAAACAAAAACAGAATGGAAAAATAAATTTAAAATAGTGTAAATTGATATTTACGCGATATTTGGATTAAAACAATTCAAAACTTCTTTTCTTGTTACAAAATCTCTTCTACACTCTACTCCAAAGAACAAGATCTTAATCGTCAATTCGTTAATGTCAAAATTTATGACTTTACTTTATCTGGTAGCTCAGTAACTATTCTGGGTAATAATTCTCATTTAGAAATTCTTAAACTGGGCTGTAAACTTTTCAAGTCAGATCTATTACTGTCTCTACTGCTAATAATCAAAAAGTTAATTCCTTGGGTTATTTTGACTTACCTGTTCATTTCAATAATCAAACTTATTTGATTAAAGCTTATGTTTTCCCTGAAATATTTCCTTCACTAATACTAGGTATTGACTTTTGGAGAAAATTTTATCTTTTATCTAGTGTTTTATCTTCTCTTAACTTTACTGAATCTAAATGCTCTGCTATCGAAACTAAAGATATTAAAGTTTTACCTTATGAGCATTTAACTCCTAACCAAAAGAACATCGCTAACGACATCATCCAACGCTTCAAGACAATTTCTTTTGAAGAAAAAGGTATCCTGGGAAGCACACACTTAATCACCCACAAGATTGATACTGGTGATTCTCTTCCAATCAAACAAAGATGTTACAGACTGTCTCCTGAAAAACAAAAGGCGTTAATTAATGAAGTTGACAAGATGCTGGGATGGAAGGTCATTGAACAATGCGAAAGTCCTTGGTTATCTCCAGTTCTCATCACTCCGAAGAAGAATGGTGAATGGCGTTTCTGCGTAGACAGCAGGAAGCTTAACTCAGTTACACGTCGTAATGCTTATAGTCTGCCACTAATAAGCGAAATTTTGGACAACCTGAAGAATGCCAAATACTTATCAAGCATCGACATTGCGAAAGCATTTTGGGAAATTCCCTTGAATCCTGCTGATAAAGATAAAACTGCATTTTATGTACCTGGAAGAGGTATGTTTAGATTCAAGGTAATGCCTTTTGGTCTCACTAACTCACCTGCAACTCTACAAAGATTAATGGATATGCTTTTTACTCCTGAATTTGAGAACAAGGTATTTTGCTATCTGGATGACATCGTTATTATTGGCGAAACTTTTGATGAACACATATCGCTTCTCATGAAAGTTCATGAAAAACTTTCATATGCTAATCTGACTATTAACTCTGAGAAGAGTCAATTCTTCAAGAAAGAACTGAAATACCTTGGTTTTCTAGTGGACGAGTATGGTCTACGTGCTGATCCAGATAAAATAAAAGCTATTTTAGAATATCCTGTACCTACTTGCAGAAAAGAAGTACGAAGATTCATAGGCACCTGCAGCTGGTTCAGAAGATTCATTCCAAACTTTAGCACTATTGCCTCTCCACTCAACCAACTAACCTGTTCCGGGAAGAACGCTCCTAATTTTTTATGGAATCCACAAGCTGCAGCTGCTTTCCAGAAACTTAAAGAAGCTTTAGTAACTGCTCCTGTCCTTGCTTGCCCTAACTTCGAACTACCCTTCTCTGTACATTGTGATGCATCAAATTATGGCATAGGAGCAATGGTTACTCAACATCAAGATGACAAAGAAGTCGTGATTGCTTACATGAGTAAAGCACTAAACAAAAATCAACAGAACTACTCAACTACTGAAAGAGAAACATTGGCTGTAATAACTGCGTTAGAAAATTGGCAATGTTACCTAGACAATGGTAAAGAATTTACAATATATACTGACCATGCTGCACTTAAATGCTTTCAGAACTTATCGAATCCATCAGGAAGACTTGCTCGCTGGACTTTACGCTTATCATGCTTTAACTTTGTCCTAAAACATAAGAAAGGAAATGATAACGTTGTTCCAGATTTATTACCATGACATAAGAATCAAGAACGTCCTGATACACGAGAAACTTCACCTCTAGGCGTACATCCTATTACGATTGAAGAACCACCTGATCGTAGACTTGAGCACTACAACAAGATTTTTCTCGGATGCTCCAACAACCCAGACGCATAACCCAACTACACTATCAGGGATAACAAACTTTACCGCTGCATCCATTCTCCCGATCGTCTAAACGATGACTTTATTTGGAAAGAAGTTCCACTACCTCAAGATAGACATGCACTTATTGAAGCTAACCATGGTTCCCCTTCAGAACTCCATCTTGGTATCTTCAAGACATTCAAGAAAATATCTTTAAAATACTATTGGCCTGGTATGTTTAAGGATATTGCCAAATTAATCTCGACTTGTGAAACCTGCTTAACCTACAAACACCCTAATCATTCTCCCTATGGTCTTATGGGTAAACCCAAACTTTGCTCCAGACCTTTTCAAACTATATCCTTAGATCTTATGGGTCCATTGCCTATGACTCGAAGACGAAATCAGTATATTCTAGTAATTAACTGCAATTTAACTAAATATACTATGATTTTTCCCCTTAAACGTGCTACTTCAGCTAATATTATTAATGTTTTGGATAATTCAGTTTTTCTAGTTCATGGCATTCCCCAAACTATTATAATGGACAACGCTGTTCAATTTCAGTCGCGAGAATTCCACTCATTTTTAAATTCTTATAATGTTCCTTGTATTTTTCACACAGCTTTATATTGTCCTCAGGTTAATCCTACGGAGAATTTTAATAGTACAATTATTACAGCTCTAGTATCTCTAGTAGGAGACGATCATAGATCCTGGGACAACCATCTTGCTAAGATTCAGTACGCAATGAACAGCGCTACAAATGTAGCTACTGGTTTTACTCCAAACTTTTTAGTCTTTGGTAGGGAAACAATACGTTGTGGTTCCTTCTATACTCCAACTCAGAACCTCGAGGAATTGATATTTATGCCTCGTGATATTTACGCGTCTAATGCTGGTCTCCTCTCATCTATCTTTCACAAAGTTCAAACTAAACTTCACATAGCTCACGCTAAAAATAGCGCTCGCTATGATCTTCGCCGGTCTTTTAAAGAATTTAATAGGAGACACTGTTTGGCGTAAAAACCATGTTTTAAGCAATGCCGGCGCATACTTTAATGCTAAACTTGCCCCTAAGTTCATCAAGTGCAAAGTGATAGCTAAACTGTCACCACTAGTCTATGTGCTTGAAGACCCTAATGGAGTTAGAGGCAAGTGGCACATCAAAGATGTAAAATCATAAATTTTCTTAACTTTTATTAACTGTTAATTTGTATATATGTATAAATATCACCATCATTTTCACCTTATTATTTTTATTTCTTTTAATTTGTTTGTTTGTCTGTTGATCCAGTGTTCTTCAACACATCTTGCTTTAAGACCTCGTATTTTGGTTGGATTAATCTTCACTTTATATTTTTATTTCAGACACATCTCGTTAGTGATGTTGCATAAGTCATAGCGACTAATGCTTGCTGAAGATTAAGTTCTTTATCTTTATCTTCACTTGGGAGCGGCTGACTATTCCCTTAATTTTTTTTCTCCACGCAGGAGCGGATGACAACTCCTTAAATAAGCCTGAATGTCCTTTCGAAAACACACTTTCAGAGTGGTGTCGATTCGACTAAAGCTTGCTTAAATTATTTTTTTTCCACGCAGGAGCGGATGACAACTCCTTAAATAAGCCTGAATGTCCGTTCGAAAACACACTTTTAGAGTGGTAGTCATTGAATGTGAACTCCACCCTTACCTGAATGCAGATGATGAATGTAAGAGATAGTATATCTGATTTTGCCTGTTGATGTCTGTTTCGGCAAAGCTGTGTTTTTATGGTTTATTTTAGAATGTACATGTCAAAATTTTTGCTGAGTCAAAAATTTTCCAGGGTCGGGGGGAAAATGTAGTGTTATGGTACTTACATATCATTTTACACTATTTTAAATTTATTTTTCCATTCTGTTTTTGATTTTCTGCATTCATATTTTGTATCACCTTTATTTCCATAGGATCCTGTAACGTTTTTGGACCATAATAGCACAATAACAGGTCATTTTCACTTCGTATTTTCACGCTTTTTAAATCGGTGTCAATAGAGTCTACCTTTTTTGATCTTTTATTTAGTTTTCCGTTACTCTGCAATTTCGGGTTTCGTGCGCGCTGTTGCGCTACCTTTTTTCCTATATCAATAATATTTCTTTTTTTACTTAAGTCTTGCCGTTTCTTTATTCGATTACGAAAATTTGACATGTTTTGACATCGTTGTTTATCTGGTTGTCATGGCAATTTTTATTCAAATTCGTTACCGGTCTGATGTTTTTACTTCAATATTTCCACATAAATACTCTTTTCCTCTGGGCCATTTACAAAAATTTGCTTTTAATTTGAATAATTTCCCGTTCTCTCTAAAAAGGTATAAAAGCCGAACAATCGGCCAATAAAGGGAGTCTCGCTTCAGCTTCCAAACTTGAAGCATCTCCTAAAGGCCTTATCCCGGGGCCGCACTGCCCCGGGATCCTGCAAGCCTCTGTCTTCACCTGAAGTCGTCGCCTAGCCTACTCCAAGCGCGGGGCCGCACTGCTCCGGGATCCTGCAAGTCTCTGTCTTCACCTGAAGTCGTCGCCTAGCCTACTCCAAGCGCGGGGCCGCACTGCTCCAGGATCCTGCAAGCCTCTGTCTTCACCTGAAGTCGTCGCCTAGCCTACTCCAAGCGCAGGGCCGCACTGCCCCGGGATCCTGCAGACCTTTGCCTTCACCTGAAGTCGTCACCTACGCCTCCACCTACTAGTGCTCGTGTTATCTTTAGCCGCTGTGCGTGCTTGCTCCAGGCGCTGCGAGCGTTTACTCCAGGCGCTGAGAGCGCCTAATCAAGGTGCCGCGTGTGCCTACTCTGGGCGCTGCGTGTGCCTACTCCAAGCGCAGCGTGTGCCTACTCCAGGCGCTGCGTGTGCCTAGACCAGGCACTGCGTGCCACCACCGCCAAGCGCGGTGTGCCACTTTGATCTTCAGGCTCCGCTTCAGTATTCATCTTATCTTTATTTTCTATTTAATTGTAATTCACGTCACCCTTCACCATCATCATCCTTCATTTTTTTATATAAAATTGTAAATATCTTTTTAAAATTTTAAATATATTATTTTCTTGTTCTATTTTTGTCATTTCGTTGTTGTTAGGTTAGGTTCTCTTTTTTTTAATTGTCGCTTCACGACACATTCCTACTTCACCTCCCTCGGCTCGGAATTTGGCGGGGCAAGGCTTACGTGGTGGGGGAAGTGACGCAGTGGCTAGGCGTGGCGGGTTTGACATCCGGCTTAACGGTTGACTAGCGACATCTAGCGTTAAACTCGGCCATCCTGTAACAATTGCTCCCGCAATGGAAACAACAAGACTATGGTTACAAGCCAGCTTAAGAAACAAGTTCAATAATGCGGAAATGTACTTTGATCTAGCTCACAAGAAGATCTACGAGATCTTCGGTTTCCAATTGTTCATGGCGCTAGTAGTGTGTACTAGCGCCATCGGACATAGAAGCAAGACTACGATATGGTCATAAGGAATCAACGAATACTAGACTTGTAAACTTCTTGTATCCTCGAAGACCTTTTATACTTCTTAGTTTATATGGATTATTACCTAACTCCTTAATGATCACATATTGGCCAGAATACAGATCATCTAACTTAGAATTAACCTTGTAGTCGACGCCTGGCGTCAAAGTACTTAATCACCTTTTATGTAAATCTTACTATTTTTACGCCTTTTATCAAAGTTACGTTTCATTTTCTTGCTAGCTATTCTAATCCGATTAGTAGCCCTATCGCGTCTAGATTGCACTGGCTCAGAAACCCGATCAGGGATGGAGACATCACATACTGAACTACCCATATGAGCAAACATTAAATTGTATGGCTTATACTCTGTTGTATCGTTAACAGTATTATTGATACCCCATATTACATTTGGTAAACTGTTGTCCCAATTATGAGAGGCCTCGCTAGGTTCCGTGACTCTCAATGGATCGAGAATTGTGCGAATAGTGCGTTCTACTTGCCCATTAGACCTAGGATACGCAATAGCTGTTAACTTGTGTTTTACTGCTTTTACCTTACAAACTTCTTGAAATATCTACTTGTGAAGGCCTTACCATGATCGGAAACTACTTGATCTGGGAAAGCGAATAAACTAAATATGTGTTTTAAAACTCTGATCGTCTCCAGAGAATTGATAGTACGCGTAGGCTCAGAAACAACAAATTTAGATAAAGCATCTGTCAATACTAACATGTACTGATACCCTTTTTTACAAGCTTTTATTTAACTTGCAATGTAACTATGTTTATTCGGGTGGAATCTTGCACTCAATTTTGAAGATATCTTTAATTGATTGAGCTGAAATTTTGTATACACGTTAAATTTGGATGACAATACATGGTTAGCTATGTGACGTCATTCTAAATCCAACATGACGGACCAGTTATTTTTAATGGACTCCTACAATATGGGTATCAAATGAAAGGGCTTGCTTAGTGTAACTCGAAAAATAAAGTAACGTCACTAAATCCCCATCAGTTCTCGGTTCTTCGAGCTATATGACCGGCCCACTGCCACTTCAGCTTACTAATCCTCGAAGAACCGACAACCGATGGGGAAGAAAGGTTCTAGAGTGGCAGCCTCGTACCGGTAGGCGAAGTGTAGGGTGACCCCCCACGAGATGGAGTGACGACCTGGTAAGACATGCAGGAAGTCGATGAATGCAGGTGGCTCAGGACGGTGCTTTGTGGCATTCCTTGGGGAAGGCCTATGTTCAGCAGTGGACTTATGAAAGGCTGTAATGATGATGATGATGATAACTCTAAATCCAATATGGCGGACTTCTAAAGATGGCGGACTAAGTTTTTTATAATTTCCTACAATATGGGTGTCAAATGAAAGGGCTTGCTTAGTATAACTCGAAAAATAAAGTGACGTCACTCTAAATCTAATATTGCGGACTTCTAAAGATGGCGGACTAAGTTTTTTATGCTTTCCTACAATATGGGTATCAAATGAAAAGACTTGCTGAGAATACGAATGCGAGTTAACAAAAAATAAGATGGTGATCATAAACTCGGTTGCTCCAATCCGTTTGAAATTTGGGTGTACTGGGGTTTTTGCAGTCCTCGATAATGATATTGAGGTCGAATTGTTCGAGTCTGTAGCATCGGTTGGTTAACTTTGACTTGTGTAATTTGGCGAAATAGACGTCAACAGCATTGGTTTACAACCTGTATAGGAAAAGGGTAACTCCAAAGTCAAACCTGGAACTGTGTTTCGTAAGGCAAAGTAAGCTTCAAGCTGAAATAAGTAGTGCATTCCTCCAAACAAACGAGTCAAGGTGAGACCGTGCCGAAGATTGAGTGGCATCAAGGTGTAACATGATGTCAGTCTGTCTGAAATGTTGGTGTACTGGGATTTTTGAAGTCTTCGAATATGATATTGAGGTCGAATTACTCGAGTCTGTAGCATTGGTTAGTAAACTTTGACTGTCCAAAGATCTGGTGAATGGTGCCATTGGACATATTACAGAAATCATATGGCCCTGCTTCCAGAGAGCACAAATGTATGATACTGACATACCATCCGTCCGTATAGACTTCGGTAAAGACGGTGTTCATCTCATTAAACCCAAGACTCTGCAATTTCCAGCAAAATATAGTCACGGCACTGCAGAACGAAGAATGCTGCCAATTATATTATGTTGGGTTTGCACAGTACACAAAATGCAGCTTAGTACTGTCGACCATGCCGTTGTATACTTAGATTCGAAGCTCTTCGCTAGTACTGTCGACCATGCCGTTGTATACTTAGATTCGAAGCTCTTCGCTGCTGGTCAAGCATATGTGGCCTTAAGTAGGGTAAAATCATTAGAAGGTCTCCTTATTGAAGAGCTAGACTTATAACAATTTTTAGGGCGTTACTCACCGGCTACGGTCATCGGAGAGTTAAGAGACTCGAGTATCAAAATAAAAGTATCTCAGGGCGCCTGTTGTTGGATGATTAGTAAATGAAAATTCATAGATACATATTCAGTCAAAAAGTAGTTTATTTCCTTCTAAAGTTCATACGGATAGCTCCAAATATCAAGTTGTCACTTTAAAATACCCTGGGAACTGAGGTTTTGACTAGCCTGGTGAATTACACAATATTACACTGTTTATGGTCAATCCCGCGAAGCAGTGAGGTAACAGATGTCCTCCAGGTGTACTCCGGTCGCGGTCTCCAGGCTGCCCAGTCCCAATATAGCCACCAGTTGAAGCTGCCTCGCCTCGTTCACATAGTTAAACTTGATATTGGACCATACTTAAAGTAAGGACTAAGGACCCCTATGACAAGACAAAAGAATCTATGAAATACCATGTACCGTTAATTAGAGCACATGTGCTTTTAAGAAGACAAAAATATTAAGTACTTACAATTTATGGGATGATGTGTTTCAACACATTAAACTGCCTGTAGACATTGTGTTTAAGGGGCCGTACGCCCAAGTACTCGTGACTTTTCGTGACGAGTACTTGGGCGTACGGCGAAAATTTGCGAAAATTTTCGTGTTACAGACTGTTCGAAATTAACCGACAAACGATCTTGCAACAATGATGTGTTGAATGAGATGATCAGACTGAGAAACCTGTCCAGCGATAACTAAAAAGTAAAAAATAAATTAAAAGTAAAAAAAAAACTTTTTTTAAACAAGATTTTATTTAAATGCGCTAAAAATAATAAAATAAACTTTTCCTTCAAAACTTTTACTATAAACTTATAACGTCATTACACAATTTATATGATATAAAAGCTTGTGTTGATAGTAAAAGTTTTAAAGGAAAAGTTTATTTTATTCTTTTTAGCGCATTTAAATAAAAGCTTGTTTTAAAAAAGTTTATCTACTTTTAATTTATTACTTTTGCTAAAAGGGTCCAAATGATCGATATGTACCATTTTCATTGGTTCAGTACGTTTAGGAATTGGATGTAATTTGCCTTCTTTCCTACCGTATTCTCTTTTACCATACACACAATGTAAGCACGACGTCACATATTTCCGTATAAATCGGGACATTTTTAGAAACTAGAAGTCCTATTTTGTAAAAATGAACATTTGCTCATATTTAATTTTAAATTCTCCGTTTGCAATTTTTTAGGAACTTTATCTAATAAGTCTAAACCTGTTTGAACATCAACTGACGGTAGCAAGAGATCGTCAAGGAATGTTAATACCTCTGACGACCGTTTGATGAAATTATTGGAGTTTTTTTATCTAAATAATTTACTTTAGAATTTTGTAAACTATCTACGACCTTATTTATTAAACGCATTAACACAGGGGGAGCGTTAGTGAGACCGAAAGGAACCCTATTATGTTCATAATGTCCTTGCCGTGTGACAAGGGCTGTTTTGTGTGTATCTTCAGGATGAATGCTAAGCTGATGGTACCCTTAGGCTAAATCAAGACTAATGAAATAGTTCTTGCCCGAAATTTATAAATTTGCTTATTGATATTCGGTAATGGATATCTATCACGGATAGTTAACTCGGCTAGTGCTCGGTAGTCGACACATAGACGACTATCTCCGTTCTTTTTCTTAATTAAAACAAATGGAGAAGCATAATCTGATTCTGATTTTTTTTAAATGCTTGCTTCTAATAGCTCATTAATTTTGAATCTAACAATCTCTTATTCGTGATGTGCTAATCTATAAGGCCTACGATATACTGGTTCATTATTGGATAATCTAATGCGCATTTGTACTAAATTTGTACTTCCCAACTCCTTGGTACAGCTAGCAAAACAATTACTATACCGAGATAATAAACTGATTAATTGATTATGATCAGATTTGCTTATCGGGCCTATCTTAATTCTTAATTTATCTAAGTGTACCCCACCCACCAATGGCATAATTATTAACACATGAGGTACTTATTTACTTACTTTTAATATGTGGTAGAGCCACGCGGCAGCTTTTGCTGTCGCACGGATGGGCCGGCTCGAACCGGGGTGGTACCACGACCTCACAGAATACCAGCGTGAAGTAGAGGTTTACCTCTGCGTTTCGCTTGGTGAGTGCAGGTGGCCGGAGGCCCTTTTTACTGGAAATGAGGCATTCCATCTTAGTCCTCACGGGTGACAACGCATCTACATTTTGAATTGTAATAAAGGATAGATGTAGATGTCTATGGGCCGCAGTAACCACTTACCATCAGGTGGACTGTGTGATCGTTTGTCACCCTTATCCTATAAAAAAAAAAACTTAATCGTAAAACACATTTGGCTCGTGGCATTTTACAAATATTGGCATGTTGACTGACCTGATAAAAAAATATTTATTAAAAAACTATAGGTGACCTAATAAAAATTTTGGTGGGCTTATACAGACTATCGATCAAGGTCATTTTGATTTCACAAATCATTAGATGGGGTTAAAATAATCTTATCTAACTTGTTGACTAATCAAATGTGTGTTTTTCTTTATAACTATTCACATTGTACTTATAGTTTTTTTTAATACATAGATACCTAATTAATAATTTATTTTAAATCATTATTATTCTTATTTTAATAAATACGTTGTTTTATCTAATTTTTTTTTTCATTTTTATCACTAACTCACATAATGACAAAACTAAATACACTATCGATAACGCTTATCGACAACAATAATGCGCATCACTATGCTCGCCCCTAAGGCCCGTGAGTGGGAGAGAGAGCGAAATACTCCGATGATTTGGCCCAAACTGCACGCACAAAATAATTCTAGTATAGTTGTCTTCATAACAATAATTTAAATATTATGAACTGAACATTAAAGCGATAATAAATCCTTACTTTTGGGTTTTTGTTAGTGGGACAGTTAATCATAGGAACGTTGAAGATAAATTATATTGATTAGTTAAATATATTAAGTAGAAAAACTAAATAAACTTCTTTAATCAAAACAATACAAATTTTTAAACTATTACAAAAATACAAAAAAATCGTAAAAATATCATTAAAACTTACTTTGTTTTAAGTTTTGATCACATAATATAACAGTAATAGGAACATCGGTAATCAGGAGTTTGATAACAAAACTACTTTTTAACTATATATCGACGACGAAGGTTGAGGAGAAGCCGGTTCATTAGTAAAAACGAATCTTATTGTACTGTCTTCTCCTCACCTTTCGCACACATTTCAAATAAAAATTGAAATCTACAATCTACTAAATCAGTAACGTTTTTATTAAAAGAAAAAACGTGCTCTCAGTGTAATCAATTATACAGTTTTTTATTTTTCGTTACAGACGTAATCAAAATATGCTCATAGTACCTAATTTCATAAAGAAAAGAAATATGGCGTCTCCAGAGTTAAAGA
The DNA here is from genome assembly GCA_033319125.1 of Parnassius glacialis. Classification (NCBI taxonomy): domain Eukaryota; kingdom Metazoa; phylum Arthropoda; class Insecta; order Lepidoptera; family Papilionidae; genus Parnassius; species Parnassius glacialis. The sequence goes on from JAVANC010000018.1 coordinate 25,834,909, forward strand.
CATTGTTGAAACGAAGAGTATTCCGCTTTCCGCTATCAACTCTGCTTTTTCTCAACGTTTTGGGCAATTCGTGAGAACTCAACTATACTACTCCGTCCTTAAGTATTGCGATATAAAAGAAAAATCAGTGGTGGAAGCTAAAAGAACCTAATTAAACCGTAATCTTTATCAAAAATTTACGTAAATAAAATATATGAATACAGTATGTAATATCCATATGTATCTATAGGAGTTTCTAATTTATATATGTTTTATTAATTATTGTAATATTTATGAATAACAGTATTTTCTTTACTAACAATTTATTATTTTACTTTTTATTATAAATATTTATTTTCTGCCGACTTCCAAAAAGGAGACCTACTCAATTCGAGTGTATGTTTTTTTATGTGTGTTACCTCATAACTTTGTACTGAGCGAACCGATTTCGATGATTATTTTTTTATATGAAAGCTGATAGTTCTCGTGTGGTCCCATATGAATTTGATCAAGGTCAGACCAATGGTTATTGAGTTATTCTTAAATAACCTATATTGAAGTCGCTTATATTGAAGTCGGCTGTACAAAATTTTTAATTTTAAATTATATTTTATATTTTATTCAATTTTAAAAACAAAAAGCTTACATAATGTAATAACCGTACGTCGACCTAGTGTCAATTAATGAAAGTCACGTGTGATAAGAAAATCGTATCAGGCCCTCACGACACAGGCATGCCTAGTGTGAGGACCACAGAACTATACGCCCTTGTATAAACAATAAACACTCCAGCTTAGTTGGTGTGATAAGACCATAGTTTATAATTGTATACTAGAGAATTAAATTATTACTACTGTACTACCATTTTATTATCTTATATTGTATATTATAATCTGTACCACCTTAGCTGTAAATAAACATTTTTTCATTTTCATATCATTTCATACGCGCAGTAGGAGCTTTTAAAATATGGAAGCGTAATTTAGTAACGACACTAATTAAAATTTCTAGAATTTTAGGTGTATAATTCTTAAACGATACCTAAACATTGAAAAATAATTAATTTAGGCTATTTACCTATTTTTTATTTATAAACTACATGGGTGCATTTTAAATAATTAATATTTTTGAGATGTGCTATTTAAAATACATCTGACAGTGTTTCTTTATATTATATAATATACTCCAAATTTATAGGCTGGGGGGGTGGGGGGGGTGCGGGGTGGTCTGAAATTGCCCCGATCGCTGTACACCCAAGATGGCCCCTGCGGCCTGCGACAGGCAAGTGAGTGAGCAGTGTGACCATATGTGGCAGGTTCCTGCCATTTTGGCAGGATTGGCCTCTTATTTTAGCCTCTGGCATGATCGGTTGACGTTTTATAAAATCTGGCAGTATTTGGCAGTATTGGAGTATTAAAAATAGATTTCATTATGGCAACTTAAAATGACGAAAATGGCAAACCTAGATACTTCGCCAGCATGTCGGGGATTTCCCTGTATTTCTCGATTTCGCGTATTATTTTTGTATCACATTTAATAAACAACTTTAAAAAAAATTGTGTATAAAGTTGATAACCTTAAAACGAATTAACATGAGTTGGTAAATATTTCAATCAGTCATAAAAGAGATGTACTTTAGTTTGCTAAGTATCGCATTAGATTTCATGGTGAAAATATCTTGTTAATAATATTTCGTGGACGATAGTAATTATCGGTGGCGATGATGAAGCGAAAATATGAAAGGGCGTATAGAGCGAAGTGTGAGCAAGATCTTTTACTTTCATCATGGATCTCCAAAGCTAAAGATGATCCAGACTGTGTAACTGCCATTTGGCTGTCCGCTTTAAAGCAACATGCCGCTACTAGTAAACATCAAAAAAAAATATGAGTGGATTCAACATACGAAAGAATATTCTCTCAAATAAATTTAATTAAGACAAAAACACGAAACAGATTTACAAACAAACACTTACTCTCTGTCTTGTACGTTTAACAAGGCATTGGTGAGCATGGCGATTGCATTGCATTCAAACCTACATATTTATTTATCTATGATTCACAACAACGAAAGATATGTTTAATTTTAATTAAAAAAAATATAGCACTTATGTGTGTATTTTTAATTTTCTTACTTTAATGCAATAGTAAATAAAGTTGGCAGTATTTCGGCATTTTTCACTACAGAATTTGGCAGGATTTGGCAGGTTTTTAACCAAAGTACGGCAGGATCTGTATTTTAAAGATGGTCATCCTCTGAGTGTGTATCCGCCTTCAGTCAGGATATGAACGAAAGGGCTGTTGGTCGTGCGTATTTAAATAAATAGACTAACAATATTTCGTGACTTTATAAATCAATTAATTTATTAATTTTTGTATAGTACGAGTTAAGTTTAGAGATTTTGTGTTATAAAATAAGACAGTATAGATTTATCTAAGTAAATAATTAGTGTTCTGTATAAGCAAGATTTATCCTACCTTTATATAAGGTTAAGGTTACAGCCTATATACGTCCCACTGCTGGGCACAGGCCTTCTCTCATTTCTGAGAGGGTTTTTAGGGTTCCGTAGTTACACAACAAGGAACCCTTATAGTTTCGCCATGTCCATCCGTCCGTCCATCCGTCCGTCCATCCGTCCGTCCATCCGTCAGCGTATTTAGCGACGAAATAGCGACACTAAAAAAAGAAAACCATATATGATTTAGTCTACGAGAGAATGAGATAGAATACAGTTTAGTAAGCGACAGTAACGTAATGGCAGCGTGCGGACCGTGAAGTATAAAAGTTTGTAGGTTGTACACAAGCATTTTTAGCTTACAGTGGTTAAAGGGAATTTAGGTGATGTCAATAGCATTAACATCACTTATATTCCATTTATGTGTAATAATGGTGTTTCCTATTATCTCAGTCTCGTCTTTGTGCGGTGCTTTAAAGATGTTTGATACGACTTTCCATTGACGTCCGTCGAGTTGGGTGTTGATACGTTTTTTACAGAAAGGTTACATTTTTATAAGCACACACACAAAGTTTCAATATGCGGAAACACATACTTTTTGAGAAATAAATTATTGAAAATCACTTATTTTCAGAATATTTTTTTTAAATTGGCTTAACGGCTCTGGGTTCCAGCCCTTTCGAGCCTATTTTATTACGAATTTCCATTGACATTCGTCGAATTTAAGGGGGGGGGGAGGTGTAGGGGGATTAATTCAGAGGGATTTCTGTATCTATTTTGAGCTTAGAGTATTAAACTAACAGGAGACGACATTGGAGAGCGTTCCCCGCTGTCAAAAGTACGAGAGCGCGGATCATTCCCGTTATATAAAACTAGTTGCGCCGCGTACGGCATCAGTTAACAAGTAGTCGTAAGCGTGAGTTGACCTCCAGAAAAATGCCGAGTTGCAGTATGTTTTCTTGTAAAAAAAAAAGATAACAGACCTCAAATTTACAAAAAGACGACGTTACCTTTCATTTTTAAGTATTTATTTTTATTTCAATAATTAATATAAGCATTAACTCACGAAAATTCTGATTAATATAGCTGAGCAGGGTGTGTTGCCAACTTAAAGTATTAATACTATAGTAAGGACTTTTGCACAACTAGGACATAATTAAATTTTGCTTAATTGTAGACAAATGTCGTTTCTCTTTGTTCTTATTACACAAGACCAAATCGTGTTATTGAATAGCCTTAAATTCATTAATATTATTGTGATCTATTTGCAAAACTATATTATTTCAAACAACATTAATAATCTTTAATTGTTTTTAACGAAATGAAAACATCAATTTAATTTTTTTTATTGTATATAAAACATTTTAAATAGATATTTTCATTTCATTATGTTACGTTATGAAACGAAAAGAAGGGTAATTTCGAGTATATAAAATGGTATCATCAAGACAATAATAGTGATGTTCACTGTAATCTTTAGTGTCGATGTTTTATTTGACTATAATTAATACCTTGATATACATAATACATAATACCAACGTGTTATTTAAAATTATTTTTTGTACAATGTTTAAAAAAGATCTTTGGTTTTACAGTTTTCCAAAAATTCTTTACAGGCGCCAAGTTTGGATAAAAGCATGTGGCAATCATATAACCTGGGTACCTAAACGAAAAAGCACTATTTGTTCCTAGCATTTTGACCAATCGGTTTTCGTAATCCAATCAAATAATAAAAGGAAACTAAATGAAACTGCTGTACCGACTTTGAAATTATTGGAAGTAAGTTTATTATTTTGCTACAGGTTTATTTTACATTATGAAGGATAAAATTTAAAACATGTAACAAATCGAAATGGAAGGTTTAGTGAATGATATTTATTCATTTTAAAATGTTATTTACAAGTATATCGTCTTAGATGGTGTCAATCAAATTGTTGTTTTCAGATGAGACACGAATTATTAGGGCTTAAATAAATAAATAAGGACAAACAAATAATCTCAGTGTCATATTTATAATTTAGTATTATTAAATATCTACAGAGTACTACACTTTTGTACACACTTTTGTACACAAAATATTACCGCTTTTTACGACGACATTAGTTATTTTTCAATCCTAAGTAAAATGACGAAAAAAAGTGTGTTTGGTTAAGCGTAAACTTCGGCCGAGAGATAGCAAATGTTTATTTTTTTTATTGCTCCATTCCGTTGCTGCGTAAAGGAAGGACAAAAACAAATGAACAAAAAATCACACTTTCACATTTATGATATTATATTAGTATGGAGAATGATAGATAAACTTTTGAAACCGGTTTACAATCGGCTTTTTGAGGGTGAAACTATACACTCCCGCTCTCTTTCTTGCTCTAGTAAATAACGTTTCTGAGTGACCAAAAAGGATAGAAGCACAGAAAAGTGCGATTCCGTGCTGCCAGATGTAGTTCAACCCTAAGTATTAAAACGGTTTAACTCTATAGGTTGGGTAAAATCTGTAAAATTAGACCGTTTAAAAACCCTATACAGATAACCTTTTCGGTTGATCATGACATTAAAAAATGGTAAAAATATTTCATAGACTAGGCATATTATATATTTTTAAGCATACAGGAACATTATTTCGATAAAGATTACGTTCCACATAACATTGAACTGGCAAACTTGGTGATGGAAAAATATGCAAGCACTAGAATTAGCTACCTCGCAAAAAAAGAGTGATCCCAAAAAGTGTATTCGTCACATATATACCAAACTTATCCACTTTAAGAACCAGTTAAAATATAATATAATACTTTTGCAATTTGTTTTAATTTTGTATTATTATTTTGTACCTTATGTATTTTTTTTAAATTTACTTTGAATGTAATATTACACATTAAACATTTGTTCATATTTATTTTATTTTATTTGCTAATGTAACTTGCATAAAATTTCATCGACATATCCATATCGACAAGGCCCTCGCACTAGTTGTTTATGGCATATGCACTGTAACGATGAGACATTTATGAGAGATTTTCAAGGTTGTGTGCGTTTTGCATAATCGTGTGCTCATATTATGCTGTGTGCGTGCGTAATGACGTGGCCCAATGTTTACGATTTGCTTAGTGTGCGTTACCTCGCCTCCCGCTAGAAGTGACAGACTTTTTTGTTTGGAACTTTATGCGCATGGCGTCTCCTGTTAGTTGAATACTCTAAGATTTTGAGACTGCAACGTCTCAACACTCTAGGGTAGGACAGACTCGTACTAGGTGGAGTAGGGGTCAATCAATTTGGTTCTTTGACATAAGTAGAACCTAACCTATTTTATTTATTATCTACCCTAATAGATACTGTTAAAATAAAACAAATATAATCAATAATTTATTAATCAATTTTATAAACATATTGTATAACCTTAATTAATTCTTCGAAGACATCTTTGTGAGCTATTGCATACCTTAAGCGAAAGCGCAAGGTAATGTTCTACTATCGCCTAAAAATTAAAATTCCAACATTTTATCGAATAAAATCGTATCTAGCAATCATATTATACATATAAATGATATAAAAAGAACATTGTTAGAAAGATAAATGATTGTTGAACTTATTAATAATTTTTTTAAATCGATTAATTGCTATTTTTAAATAAAAAAAGGGTTTTAGTGGCTTATGGTGTGGATTTATCATGTCCCTGTGGCTTGTAAACACTCTAACTTTTGAAAATATCAATTGTTTAACTCAATCTATTTTTTAATATCTTCATCTATCATGTGGCAAGCCACTGAATGTAAATGGCAGTGTAATTTTGTTTTGTTTAGCTATAATTAATTTTTTTCGGCTCCAAAATGGCGAAATTTTCGTTGATTTGGTTACCTCGTATATAAATTGTTTCTGTAAATGGGGATCTACAGCCACAGAGTAGTTTAGTTCACAGAGTACCTTTGTATTAAGTTAAGTTCGGCTCATTCAGTCGCCGTCGTGAGTGGACATTGTTTCGGTTGTTTTCAGCGGCTCAAAAAGATCGCTGTACAAATACACAATATTCGAATAACCAAATTTCTTAAATACTTGATTATAATAATAATAAGAGATTTTTTTATTACAATATTTAAAAGCCCAGAATAAATAATAGTAGTACGTACTAAAAGTAAGTAGTATAATTTTTTTTTGTCATGGGTGACATTTTCATGCTTTTCGAGGGTGTCGAAACCGATAGGGTTGTCGAAATGTAAATCCAAGATGGCGGCCGCAATAGGTATCAATTTTTTCATCATGGGTGTCATTTTCATGGTTTTCGAGGGTGCTGAAGCCGATAGTGCTGTCGAAATGTAAATCCAAGATGGCGGCTGCAATAGATATAATTTTTTTCATCATAGGTGTCATTTTCATGGTTTTCGAGGGTGTTGAAGCTGATAGTGCTGTCGAAATGTAAATCCAAGATGGCGGCTGAATTAGGTACCAATTTATTCATCATGGGTATCATTTTCATGGTTTTCGAGGGTGTTGAAGCCGATAGTGCTGTCAAAATGTAAATCCAAGATGGCGGCTGCAAAATATATCAATTTTTTAATCTTGGGTGTCATTTTCATGGTTTTCGAGGGTGTTGAAACCGATAGTGCTGTCGAAATGTAAATCCAAGATGGCGGCCGCAATAGGGATAAAGAGCAATGGCAGAAAAATAGTTGAGAAAAATTATAGCGTCTAGAAATAAGTTATATATAAAATGAGTTTTATAATTTTTCTATGATTTTTGAAATAATAATGTATTTTAATTAAAGCCACAGAAAAAAACAAACATTTTTGGGAATATCAAATGATTGAAATCATTTTACTCTATTCAAATGTTGCCATTTAGTATATTCATACTATTTTCGTATACACTTTGTAACACTACCAACACAACACATAAAATATTTTTATATTAAGTTATTATAAGTAATAACTGTACTATCTGTAATAATAACAATAAAAGTGATATGGCTGAGAATAAGTCTCTTACAAAGAATTTCCTACAATAATACATTATCTCAATCATAGTACTATATAACAATTCCATTTAATGTTATGCCAACACTAGCTAAAATAAAAAGTCACTGTTTTTTTACTGGCTTTACGGCTCTGGGTTCTAGCCCTTCTGAGAATGTCACTATGATACAAAAGCCCTGGAGCCATGCCAGAAATATACATTCATGGTATGCAAATATATAATAGAGATACAATAATCTAAAAACCCTCAATTATGTATTATTTATTAAGCTAACATCAAACAACCACAGGAAGCATGACCCTTTCCAAGTGACATATGACATAACCTAAAAAGGTTCAAATGTAAATATCTTTTTTTTGACGCCTTCTCAGTACAAAATTCTTTGACAGAGTTATTAAGGGACTGACGCTTAACATTTTAAAATATTTTTGGTATATAGACGCTACCATTTCTTCTCAACTAATTTTACGTATGAAAGTCTGCCATTGCTCTTTTTTCATCATGGGTGTCATTTTCATGGTTTTCGAGAGAGTTGAAGCCGATAGGGTTGTCGAAATGTAAATCCCCAAGGTGGCGGCTGCAATGGGTATCAATTTTTTCATCATGGGTGTCATTTTCATGGGTTTCGAGGGTGTTGAAGCCGATAGTGCTGTCGAAATGTAAATCCAAGATGGCGGCTGATGTAGGTACCAATTTTTTCATCATGGGTGCCATTTTCATGGTTTTCGAGGGTGTTGAAGCCGATAGTGCTATCGAAATGTAAATCCAAGATGGCGGCTGCAATAGATATAAATTTTTTCATCATTGGTGTCATTTTCATGGTTTTCGGGGGTGCTGATGCCGATAGTGCTGTCGAAATGTAAATCCAAGGTGACGGCTGCAATAGATATCAAGTTTTTCATCTTGGGTGTCATTTTCATGGTTTTCGAGGGTGTTGAATCCGATAGTGCTGTCGAAATGTAAATCCAAGATGGCGGCTGCAATAGATATAAATTTTTTCATCATTGGTGTCATTTTCATGGTTTTCGGGGGTGCTGATGCCGATAGTGCTATCGAAATGTAAATCCAAGGTGGCGGCTGCAATAGATATCAAGTTTTTCATCTTGGGTGTCATTTTCATGGTTTTCGAGGGTGTTGAAGCCGATAGTGCTATCGAAATGTATTTAAACTACTTTAATAATTCCGTATAATCATGTTATACGTAATTTTTTTAATGCGCTTAAGGTATGCCCAATTGGATTTACCAATATATTTTTATTTAATTTTTTCTTCGATCTGAGATCGATTCTTCAGGCCCAAAATATAGTTTTTTTTTAAATCGGTATGCAGTACAGAATCGATCCAATGAATCGATATTTCACCCTTGATAACCGCCATTAAAACTGATTTTACTGATAAGAGATAAATTTATTATGTTATCTTTCTTTTTTTCCATAAGATATGGTATCTTATAAATGCAAGCAGGAAAATATATCTATATTTTAGAAATCGATTTTTTATGAATCGATACAGCTTACGATTCGAATCGAATTAAAAATCTATCTTTTTCGGAAAGAATCGACATCCCTACTAACGACGACAATGACATTACGAAATGGCGCCAGTTTTACGGTAGAAATATAATATAAAGATTGCAAGAATAATTAATTTTCAAATATATTTTTTTCTCAAAAAGTACGCGTTTCCGCATGTTAAAACTTTATGTGTGTGCTTATAATAGTGTAATCTTTCTATAAGAATACCTATCAACACTAAACTCGACGGACGTCAATGGAAAGCTAAGCCAGATGTTTAACATACATTTTAATTGGCACCACGACAAAGCAAAATTTTACTCGAAACAAAATAATGTGATCAAAATGTGACTTTAGAGGGATATTATCTTTTGCTACATGTAAAGAAAACCTAATTAACATACACATAATTGTGAATGTTTAAATTAAGTCCACTGATAAAATAGCAGTTCGTTATAGTTGGGTTCAAATGCAATGTTTGCCACAAATATGTTATGTTTTAACATGTGAATCTTTTCAATTGGTGCATGTGCCAGCTATTTCACCCATTGCTTGCATCTGAAAAATAATATAAATGAAATCACATTTAATTGAACAAATAGAATGTTAGCAGTCACAATGTAGTTTCTGAGTATAGTTAGTTTTGGATTGCCATCCCATCGAACTAACAGATTTAGGAAATAGTGTGTTTGTATATTTGCACACAATCGTACACTATAAAAACCTGTCTTACGTAGATGGCTAGTCCAAAAATGTACTCGCGTTAAATATCATATTACAATTAAAGTTGAAACCACCACATACCTTTCATCATCTAAGGGAAATATTGCTACGAATAGCCTTTTCTTGTTGTCATTTTTCCGCTTCTTGCACCATTTACATAATTGAAAAGTTTTATAATGCATATTTAATTTTTATCAATTATGTAAATGAACAACGGCTCCTATAGCAAAATTAAAAGTAATCTTAATAAATAAAATATAATATATAAATGTAATTGTTTGATTTGACATTTGAACCTATTTGATTTGACAATGTCGTTATCAGACGTATTACGAAAAACGGAAAGAAGAGATAACCATAATTAAAATTTGACCTCTGTAGTACATATAATTTTTACTATGGAAGTTGCGCCAGCAGATGTTTATTTTTAAAATACGTCTGTCAGACTTTTTTTTATATATACTCAAAATTCGTAGGCTGGGGTAGCCATAGAGATATATACCTATATACTTCTAAGCCAGTGGGGGTAGGGGGTGTAATTAAATATCATGTCTGTCTGTCTAGATGTTGGCAAAGTAGCTTACCGCCATTTCATACATTTAATTTCACTATGGAAGTCCCGCCTATTAAACCTAGTGATTACCTATACACTTTTTGTCGACAAGTTACAAATTTGGTTTTGTTATCTTTTTGCACTTAATATTACATTTTATGCATTTTTAACGACGTTGCAATTATATTTAAGCAAGGTGCAGTTTTGACATGTTACAACAAGTACCCATCTCTAATTATTTGAAGTCATATGTTTTTATTTATAAACTAACTACATTGGTGCTATTTAAATAATTAGGTTTTTTGAGATATGTTATTTAAAATACATCTGACAGTATTTTTTATTTTATGTATACTCCAAATTCGTAGACTGGGGTAGAGCGGGTGCATTCAACATGTAATAAGGTTTAAAAATATTTAACAATATATACACCAAATTCATAGGCTGGAGAAGGGGGGGGGGGGGGTTGCATACCAAACATAATGGGTCTTACCAAAGAGAATATAATCACTACGTTTAAGAGGCGGGACTAAACGTAGTGGTTATATTCTCTTTGGGCGGGACTTCCATAGTAAAAGTAAATGTATGAAAGTACGCCAAGCTACTCTATCATTAATGTAAAATATGTTTTTAAAAAAAAAGTCCCGCTGGATTTCTTGCTGGTTCTTCCCAGGACAGAGGTTTTTTTTCGAACCAGTGGTAAAGTAAAAAATGACTTTCAATAAGAATTACACATGTGATCCGTTCTATATTGAATAAAAAATTACTCTATTCTATTTTATTCTACCAACATCAAGATATGACGTTTAGTTATTAACAAACAGTCGTGACAACATTGACAAATTACAATAGTGTTGTAAATGTCCATTCAAGAATAATTTTATCGATATAAGCTTTATCGATATATTGTTTATCGATATTTTTACATAAAAATAGATCTCTATACTGAATTATTTATGAGAAATATTTTTTTAACGTGGGGACTGAGTAAAAATGCCGATGAGGATAAGCAATCAATGTATTTTACACACAGCAATTTGTAATTATATCTCTACAATTATTACGTACAAAATATGTATAAAGTAAATATAAAATAAAAGACGCACTATTATACTAGTAATTAATTAAATAAAAGTAAATGACAAAGTAAAGTCTCCGTAACGCAGTGGCTAAGCGTTTAGCTGCGGCACTACAGGATCGAGGCTTCGTTCCCGCACTGAACAAGTGTTTCTATGCTGTAAAATAAATAGTCTCAGTCTGGATGCTTGTCTTCAATGTTAGTTTTTTTTAAAGGTAAAAATATTGGGTTTTTAACACTGATTGTATTAAATTGCTTTTAAGTGTAACAAATATTTACTATGTACTAATCGCTAGGCTTCTTCACAGAGGTACCTATGTACATACTACTCGCAGCGATCGATTACTAATTGTTGCTTTCAAAATGAGTGCTCATTATAGCTAATGTTTGTAGATCTCAGGTAATACGGCCCGGTCAGCGCGGTGATTTGCAATTAACGTTGGGTCGTAATTCATGAGTTAAAACATGTATACAATTAAACATCTACCTATTTAATATTATTGTCAATGTTTGTAAGCAGCCATAGATTAGATGATTGTATTATTTATTACCTTGTATTATATGTGAGACTGTAACTTGCGGACAAACCTCACGGTTTTTGCAAGTTAAATAGATGCAACCCTTGTACCTATTAAAATGTTATAAATAAATTAAAAAAAGATAAATCTATAATATTTTTTTTATTTATAACCAGGTAATTATAAATAACTTTGAGTTTAGTTATATAATCGAATTCTGACCAAAATGTGAGTTTAGAGGGATATTATCTTTTGTTACATGTAAAGAAAACCTAATAGAAATACACATAATTGTCGAAGTTTAAATTAAGTCCCCTGATGAAATAACAGTTCGTTTTAGTTGGGTTCAAACGTACTTTTTGCCACAAATATGTATTTAATATGTGAATCTTTTCAATTGGTGTATGTGCCAGCTATTTCACCCATTGCTTGCGTCTGAAAAAATAACATATATTAAATCACATTTCTATTGAATAAATAGAATGTTAGCAGTCACAATTGAGAATGTAGTTTCGAAGTATAGTTCGTTTCGAGCTATCAGATTTAGGAAATAGTGTGTTTGTATTTGTGCACACGATCGTACACTGTAAAAACCTGTCCTACGTAGATGGCTAGTCCAAAAATGTACTCGCGTTATATATCATATTACAATTAAAGTTGAAATCACCTTTCATCATCTAAAGGAAATATTGCTACGAATAGCCTTTTCTTGTTATTATTTTTTCCGGTTCATACACCATTTAATTGGCAAGTTTTATAATGTACAATAATTTTTTTAGCAATTCTGTAAATGAACATTGAACGTTCACATCACCATCGGAGCATTTGTTTCACCGTTGCCACTAATAGGTCCTAAGCGAGGACATTTAATACTTTTACATATCAAAATCCACTTCAAACCTTCTTTTAAACAATAACATAGGAGCGGCAATTCACCGCCAGTCAAGATCCCGCCAAAATTCGAATCTGATGTGTTTCTCTGGGACTACACAGTTCACACAACATAATATATAACCCTAAAGGGGACACAGATTAAATTCAATGACCGTCCTTGATATATGTCCATTTATCCACCAGTTTGCTTTATACCAACCCACGGCTGGTAATCTTTGCGCAAAAATCTTTGACCGTATGAAATGCAGTGAGCAATTCAGAACATGACGTTTCCCTCGTCCCTTCCACCTCTTGTCCCTTCCCGTCAAGTTAGAAGTTTTCTTGGAAATTTTTATTTTGTTTTTCTATGAAGTATGAACTAACTATAAATTATAAATAAAGTTTTATTGGCATTTTACTGCTATTTTACGAAAAGGTGTTTATTGTTTAATAGGTTATATATTTCGACGGGACGTTTTCTTTAGCTTTAGTGTATTTTGTATATAATTTTTAGTTTTAAAATTTATTTTTAAGTGTTTCATTCCCAATTGTGCAAGTAACAGAAGAGTCTGACGAAGGCCAAAGAAACAAGTGGTTGGACTTTATAAACTGACAAACTTAAAAGTATGCTGCATTCCAGTAACCTTTTCAAGAAGCCTCCTTGGTCCATTGAGTTATATGTACTACGTACTAGAGAAGCTATTCCAAACAAAAATGTCGCTCTATCGTGTGTACTCTATGTCTTCGCGCATGCGCGGGAGATAGTAGAGTCGCGCATGCGCAGTTGATATAAGCGCGTTGCGCCTGCGCGGTCAGCTTTTGTCATCATAGATTAGGTATACGAAGGTAGAATGATCAGTATGTAATAATTGTTTATTTATATTGTATTGTTAATTATATCGAGTACAATTCTTTTATTGTTATATTTATTTTGCATATGTGCTAATTTAATATAATATTACGTAATATTATGTCACAATTATATTTAAATGATATTTTAAAAGGTAAACATGTAAAATATATATTTTTTATTGCATACCTTAAGCGAAAGCGCAAGGTATGTTCTACTATCGCCTAAAAATTAAGATTTCAACGTTTTATCGAATAAAATCGTATCTAGCAATCATATTATACACATAAATGATATAAAAAGCACATTTTTAGAAAGATAAATGATTGTTGAACTTATTGATATATTTTTTTAATCGATTAATTGCAATTTTTAAATAAAAAAAGGGTTTTAGTGGCTTATGGTGTGGATTTATCATGCCCCTGTGGCTTGTAAACACGATAACTTTTGAAAATATCAATTGTTTAACTCAATCTATTTTTTAATCTCTTCATCTATCTAAGTAAAGGGCAGTGTAAATTTGTTTTGTTTAGCTATAATTAATTTTTTTCGGCTCCAAAATGGCGAAATTTTCGTTGATTTGGTAGCCTCGTATGTAAATTATTTCTGTAAATGGGGAGCTACAGCGACGGAGTAATTTAGTTCGGCTTCAGTCGCCTTCGTGAGTGGACATTGTTTCGGCAGCGGCTCAAAAAGATCGCTGTACAAATACACAATATTCGAATAACCAAATTTCTTAAATACTTGATTATAATAATAATAAGAGATTTTTTTATTATAATATTTTAAAAGCAGAGAATAAATAATTGTAGTAGGTACGTACTAAAAGTAAGTAGTATAATTTTTTTTGTCATGGGTGATATTTTCATGGTTTTCGAGGGTGTTGAAACCGATATGGTTGTCGAAATGTAAATCCAAGATAGCGGCTGCAATAGCTATCAATTTTTTCATCATGGGTGTCATTTTCATGGGTTTCGAGGGTGTTGAAGCCGATAGTGCTGTCAAAATGTAAATCCAAGATAGCGGCTGAAATAGATATCAATTTTTTCATTATGGGTGTAATTTTCATGTTTTTCGAGGGTGTTGAAGCCGGGGTGCGAAGTCAGAAGTCCTCCACGTGTGCCTGGTAGTTGCGGGTCCCTCTCGATACGTCTGGAGGGAAGAGCAGCTACTGGGCCGGTGCACCCTGGGCGCGGCAGTAATCTTCCTCGAGAAATGAGAAGAAATTCTTACTCCTTGGGGAATGTTACTGCCGCGGCTAATTATTCTGACATGGGTGGGGTCCATCCCGGACCAACGGTGCGTTCCACTGCGTGACCCTCTGATCAGCAGAGGGCATAGCAGAGGAGTGAGGGCGGGTTCGGTGTGCACTTACCCTGCCTCCGGGCAGACAGTGAAGGATTCATCCTTTGCTGTCACCGCCGGTCTCGTAATCCCAGTATCAAAGTGTCGTGGATCAGGTCTCGCGGCTTTGATAGGGACCGAGGGTCTTGGCTTAACCGCCCGGACCGCGAGGGAGAAAACCTCTATAAAAAATTACCCCGAATCTCAAGCGGCGACGCACCGCGAGGGAATGGATGGCTGATGGGGTTCTATGAACAAATCAGTCGCTAGTGCGCTCCTCGCCAGGGTACCTGCAGACCCCCTGGCGAGTAATAAATCCTCGAAATCTGTTTACCTTGGTAAGGGGTCTCTGCCAAGGTGGACCTTTAATTCCCCCATACTCGTGGGTACAAAAAATGGAACAAAAACAAAAAACAAAACCGCCGGCAACGGCAACGTAGAGGAGAGGAGGAACGATGCGGGGACAGAGTCCGACGCCGCATCGAGCAGCGTGGGAAGCTCAGAGAGCTCCCGACACGTGGAGCCTGGGACCGCGGAGACCAGCAATTTCTTCCGCAAGCGGTCCAGGCGGGATGGCGACCAGGGGTCGGCATCCGGTGAAGAGGAGGTTTCGGCCCGGAAAATCCCCACCAACAGGCGGGGCGGGCTGAGAGGCAAGGGGAGGGAGCTCTCTGCCAATCAGAGGGCCGAACGAGCGACAAAGCTTGCCGAGGAGGGGCGCCACCCGGACGATACGGCTCGGGTCTCAGGCGAAGAGACGGATGCGACTGGCGGCTCCGAGGTGGAGCGTAAGGCCAGATTCGTAAAGGAGGTGGAGGCCGCGATCAAGGTCGTGGCCCACAAGCAAAAGGCCTTCTCGAAGTTAAAGGCCATTCCCGCGGCCTCCGCCTCCATCATGGCGGCTGCGGAGGCCAACTTTGTTGGGGCCGGGCCTAATGCGGACGAGGTTGCGAAGCTGCGGGCGGACGTGGCCCGCCTGACGTCCGCCATGGAGACTCTCCAGAAGGAGAATGAGAAGTTCCGCGCAGACCTGGCCAGTCTACATGAGCCTGCCTCTCGCGCGGCGCCCCAGACGCAGCGCCCAAGCCAGCCCGTGCCGGTGGAGAACCAGGTTCTGAACCTGGTCCGGCAGGAGCTGGCTGCCTTCCAGCACCGGTTCTTCGTGCTGGAGGGCATCGTCCTGCGCCCCCCCCTAGGGGCAAACAAGACGGCGGCGAGGCCGGCAACGGTCTCGTACGCGGCGGCCACGGCTGCTGCATCCAGGCCGGGGCCGTCCAGCCAGCCCTCGGACGGGGCTGCAGTTGCCCCTCCCCCCCCCCCTGAAAAGCCGGCTCCGGCAAAACCGATACCGGCTGAACCGGCTCCGGCTAAGCCGGCGACGGGAAAGAGAGGCAAGGCGAAGGCAAAAAAGGGCAAGGCGGCAGCACAGGTGGTGGCTGCGCCAGCCCCAGTACCTACGGCGAATGGGCCAGCGCCAGCGGCAAGCCAGCTACCGCCGCCGCCACCGCCCCCCCAGCTCCCTACACCTCCCGCGGCTGAAGCCGGTTGGCAGGTGGTCGGGGACAAAAAGAAGGGGAAGAAGGCAGCCAAAAAGGCCAAGGAGCAGGAACGGCAGCGCCAGTTCAGGGCGCGCAAGATCGCGGCTAGGCTCCGCGCCCCGAAGACTGCAGCTGTAGTGATTACACTACAGCCGGACGCGGAAAAGAAGGGCGTTACCTACCGCGATCTGCTCGCGAAGGCGAAAGAGGCGGTGGATCTCGGGGAGCTCGGGATCACCGGGGGCCTCCGGCTCAAAGTCACCCAGACGGGGGCCCGTATGCTGGAGATCCCCGGGGAATCCAGTGGCGCGACCGCGGACGCTCTGGCTGCGAAGCTCAGAGCGTCCCTGAACGCGGACGAGGCTCGAGTGTCCAGGCCCGTCAGATGCGCAGACCTGCGCATCATGGGTCTGGACGACTCGGTATCGGAGGAGGAGTTGGTGGCCGCCGTCGCCAGGTCCGGGGGGTGCACTACTAACCAGGTCAGGTCAGGCGCCATACACCCGGACCAACAGGGTATGAATGCCGCCACGGTGTGCTGCCCTGTTACGGCGGCCAAAACCATAGTGGAGAGCCGACGGCTTCTGGTGGGCTGGGTCTCAGCGCAGGTTAAGCTGCTGGAGCCCAGATCTCTGAGGTGCTACCGCTGTCTCGTGGGGCACCACGTATCAGTGAAATGCGCCTCGGAGGTTGACCGCAGTGGCCTTTGCTTCCGCTGCTGTCAGCCCGGACACATATCGGCGACCTGCTGCGCCACGCCGCACTGTGATGCATGTGCGGCGGCCGGCAAGCCAACCGATCACCGGGCCGGAAGCAGGGCCTGCGTGCCACCCACCAAGGCCAAGGGCGCGGGTAGGGGAGGGCCCTCCGCCGCCACCGCCGCAGCCGCAACTGCCGCCGCCACCGCTGTCACTGTCGCCGCCGCCGCCGCCGCGACACCGACGCCCGCAGAGGGGCGCCCCGTGGAGGAAGCTGAAATGGAATGCCTATAACGGCCCCATTAAGCTTCCTCCAGGCGAATATCAACCACTGTGCCTGCGCTCAGGATCTGTGGCTCCAGAACATGGCGCAGTGGTCGATTAATATCGCTGTGGTTGCTGAGCCGTATTTTGTCTGGCCTAGGGATGACTGGGTGGCGGACCTTAACGGCTCAGTGGCCATCATTTCTTCGGCCGCGGCCGGTACCCCGACCCTTGAAGGTGTCAGGAGGGGTCAGGGGTGCGTAGCAGCACGGTTCGGGGAGTTCGTCGTTGTGGGGGTGTACTTCTCCCCGAACCGATCTCTCGCCGAGCTCCACAACTCTCTTGCAGAGCTGAGAGCAGTCGTCGTCGGAAGCTATCCCCTCCCCGTACTTGTCCTCGGGGACTTCAATGCCAAGAACTTGGCTTGGGGTTCTCGTCGTACAGATGTGCGGGGTAGGATGGTGGAAGACTGGGCTCTGGAGACAGGCCTGGTCGTCCTAAATCGGGGTTCTGTCCCCACGTGTGTGCGGATGCGGGGCGAGTCGGTGGTGGACATTTCGTTCGCTAGCCCCGCTCTGTCGCCGCGTGCCATTGACTGGCGAGTCATGGAGGGGGTGGAGACCTACTCCGACCACCGGTACATCCGGTTTGACGTCTCCACCCAGCCCTCGAGCGCGCCAGTCCAACAGGCCCCGAGTGGTCCGCGTTGGGCGCTGAAGCAGCTGGACCGGGAGCTCCTCCTGGAAGCCTCGATCGTGCAGGCCTGGGTGTCTTCACCGGATAGGCCTGCCGACGTCAATGATGAGGCAGGGTGGTTCCAGGAGGCCATGTCCTAGATATGTGACGTGGCAATGCCCCGCGTCCGGCCAGGAAGCGCCCGGCGTCAGGTGTATTCGTGGTCGCGTGAGCTGACGTCTCTGCGCGAGGCGTGTGTCGCCGCGCGGCACCTGTACGCCAGGCATCGCAGGCTCCGCATTCGTCCACCGAATGCGGCAGCCATTGAGGCGGAGCTGTACGAGGGATACAGAGCGGCGAAGACCGCCCTCCGGGAGGCTGTCATGCGGGCCCGGGATCGGGCCCGTGAGGAGATGCTGGAGACTCTCGACAGAGATCCGTGGGGGCGCCCTTACAAAATGGTGCGGGATAAACTCCGCACCTGGGCCCCCCCGCTGACGCAGAGTCTCCGGCCTCAGCTCGTGGAGGACGTGGTGAGCGCTCTGTTCCCTGCGCGAGGGGAACATCCGCCCCCGCCTATGGCTCCGCCACCTGCGGTGCCGGAAGCGGACCACCAGGACGACGACGACGACATCCCGGAAGGCACCGGGGTAGACCTGAGAGTGGCGGTACGTAGGCTCAAGGCCAGGAATACCGCCCCAGGACCCGATGGCTTGCCTGGCAAAGCCTGGGTCCTGGCCTCGGAGGCTCTCAGGCCCCGACTGGAGGGGCTCCTAAGCGCATGCTTGGAGAGAGGCCAATTCCCGCTTCGTTGGAAGACGGGGAAGCTGGTCCTCATTCGGAAGCCGGGGCGCCCTGCGGACTCTCCGTCCGCATACCGGCCCGTGGTGCTGCTCGACGAGGTGGGCAAGCTCTTTGAAAGAGTCATTGCAAACCGCCTCGCCGAGCACCTTGCGGGGACGGGGCCGGATCGGGGGCGGAACACCAGTTTGGTTTCCGCAAGAGGCGCTCAACGGTGGACGCCATCATGCGCGTGAGAGCCCTCACGACGGGGGATGCAGTGGCCAGGGGGGGGGGGGTTGTTTTGGCGGTGTCTCTCGACATCGCCAACGCCTTCAACTCCATGCCCTGGAGCTGCATTAGGGAGGCACTCCGGTATCACCGGGTGCCGACCTATCTCCGTCGTATAGTCGGGGTCTATCTGACGGACAGGGCCGTCATCTACCCCGGTCGCAACGGTGAGTGGAACCGGCGAGAGATGTCGTGCGGTGTCCCACAGGGTTCGGTTCTGGGACCGCCCCTGTGGAACATCGGTTACGACTGGGTGCTGCGCGCCGACCTCCGTACCGGCGTCAACGTAGTTTGCTACGCTGACGACACGCTGGTACTGGCACAGGAGGGGTCGTACGAGGCGGTGGCGGAAACTATGACACGCGGAGTTGCGATAGTCGTTGAGAGGATCCGGCAGCTGGGTCTTTATGTGGCTCTGCACAAGTCCGAGGCCATGCACCTCCTTGGTCCTCGGAACAGGCCACCACCGGGATCCTCAGTGATGGTAGGAGGGGTATCCGTCGGCGTCGAGTTGACGTTGAAGTACCTAGGACTCGTCCTCGACGGCCGATGGAACTTCGTTGAGCACTTCCGACGTTTGGCTCCCAAACTGGAACGGACCGGGGCTGCCTTCAGGCGGCTCCTGCCGAACCTGGGGGGGCCAAACGCCTCCTGCCGAAGGCTCTACGCGGGGATTGTGCGGTCCATGGCCCTTTACGGGGCCCCGGTGTGGGCGCGTGGTTTGGCGCGGCTTGCCGTCTACCACCTGAACGCGCTCCAAAGGGTGGTCGGCGTGAAAATGGTTCGCGGCTACCGCACGATCTCCCGCGAGGCGGCGTGCCTCCTTGCCGGATTGCCGCCATGGGATCTGGAGGCGATAGTCCTCGCGCGCCTGCACGAATGGCGCGCGGAGGCAATATGCCGGGGGGAAACCCCGCTGCCGCGGCCAGTTGTCGTGCAGCGGACAGACTTCCGGCATGATCTCATGGCGACATGGAGAGAGCGATTGTCGCAACCCCGTGCTGGGCACGCCACTATAGCGGCGATAAGACCCCTCTTTGAGGAGTGGCTTGAGAGATGCTACGGCGTCCTCACCTTCCGCCTGACGCAGGTCCTCACCGAACACGGTGTGTTCGGGAGGTTCCTGCACCGAATCGGGCGGGAGGAAACGCCCGGGTGCTCCCACTGCGAGTATCGACCGGAGGACACGGTGGAGCACACCGTGGAGGTGTGCCCTGCTTGGGCGGAGCACCGCCGTGTCCTCGTAGCGGCGATAGGCGGCGGCGACCTCTCGCGTCCGGCCCTGGTCGAAGCCATGGTCCGGAGCGAGACGGAATGGGATGCCGTCACCACCTTCTGCGAAGCAATGATGCTAGCGAAGGAGGTGGCGTAGCGGGAGAAGGAGAGAGCAGCAGCTTTCCTTCCCGGCCGCCGCGGGAGACGCCCCGGGCGTCGGGGGCTACGTCGTGGCCCCCGGCCACCGTAGGCGCGGGCCTGTGGACGGCGAGCAATGGGTAGCTCGCCGTCCGTCCGTCTAACGACGACAGGCCGTGTCGACGGCGCGTTTTGTTCCACGCGCGCCTCAAAGAGCTGTCAGCAGCGTGAAGGGGCCCGCAAGGGGCTGCGGGCTGTTCGAAAGAGATACCGCGGCTCCGGAACGTAAGGGCACTGAAGGAACACGGATGGTTTTTAGTCAGTAAAAGTCTGACACTCCCTTCCGCTCCACCCAGAGCGAAAGGCGTCATTTGATGATTATCCATCCGCAAAAAAAAAGGGTGTTGAAGCCGATAGCGCTGTCGAAATGTAAACCCAAGATGGCGGCTGCAATAGATATAAATTTTTTCATCATGGGTGTTATTCTCATGGTTTTCGCGGGTGTTGAAGCCGCTAGTGCTGTCGAAATGTAAATCCAAGGTGGCGGCTGCAATAGATATGAATTTTTTCATCATGGGTGTCATTTTCATGGTTTTCGTGGGTGCTGAAGCCAATAGTGCTGTCGAAATGTAAATCTAAGATGGCGGCCGAAGTAGGTACCAATTTTTTTCATCTTGGGTGTCATTTTCATGGTTTTCGAGGGTGGTGAAACTGATAGTGTTGTATCAATTTTTTCATCATGGGTGTCATTTTCATAGTTTTCGAGGGTGTTGAAGCCGATAGTGCTGTTGAAATGTATTTAAACTACTTTAAAAATTCCGTATAATCATGTTATACGTAATTTTTTTAATGTCTTTTTTTATTTTTTTTATGCCCAATTGGATTTACCAATTTATATTATATTATATTATTTATTTTTATATTCGTAAGAATCACATTTTTCTGTAAATAAATATTTTCTCTTTGTATTTTCTTAAATTTCTCAGTAATTTTCTTTCAAGCTGCAGCGTAATTTTATTTTTGGGTACAATTTTTGTCGGACTATCAAAAATTGAATTTAAACTGCTTACTGATTCAGGCAACGGTTCTAATATTTCTTGTTCACCACATTTTGTTGGCTGAAAAAAAAGATACTAGTTATCTGGGAAGCCTGTAAAAATTCTAGCGTTACAGTATTAAAAACCCGCCATATACTAGTACGACTCGCGCGCCGAGGATACTGCCTCGCTAAAGTCCCGTAAATATACTGAATTTACACATTACAAAAATTCGGTCGTCATCTAAAATGAAAATCCCAGCAATATTATATAATAATATAATTACGTTATAGCAGGGTACTGCAGATTTCTTTAAGTATACTCTTCCTGTTTTAGTGAAGTATTAGTTGTTTTCTTTGAAATGTACGGAACATATACGTGAATCTGACGGTAACCACGTTTCTTCGCTGCGATTCTTCTGAACAAATTTGATCCATGATCCTATTTCCTTTTTTGATTCAGGAAACCTTTTAATCCAAATAATAATAAAAGCTATTAATTTGAATGCATTAACATTTCCTACCGTGAAAATAAATTAATATTTACGGTCCATAATTACTTAACATTATACGTCAATAGTGTTAGGTCTGCGCATAAAAATGTTTTACTCTTTGACATTACGTTGTATGTATGTTGCAGTATACGTTGCAGTTGATAAAAAATATAATTAAATTAAGCGTGTTTTAAAGATAATAATATGTTGAACTTACTGGTGAAAAGTCACTCTTTGACTTTTACTTATATTTCTCGAGTTGTTTGAACAGTATCTTAATGCACACGAAGGCATATTAATTTAAAAATAATTCTTCACTCAAACTTCTCACGTTGCAGCAACCGCTTAACACAGACTAAGTGAGTTTGAGAGCGCGCACTCTAACGCGTGTTACAAACAATCTAGTTGAGGTGTCTTCTCTAGCACAAAATTTTTGAATAAAGGGTTTCATACTGCTAAATCTGACATTAATAAGGCTAAAAAAGGTTGGCTAAACTCAACACTATTCTTTGGAGTAAATTGAGTGAGGTTTATCATCAAAGATAACAAAGTTATGTACATGTAATTATTCCTTAATAAACATAATTAAATTAATATTAGCTAGTAAATTATTATCATGTAAAGAACGTAAAGATGTTTTGAGCCTCTCTGTAGAGCAAACTGTAGAAATGGCATGTGTTGTGTTTGAGCACCTCATTGTTGTGAGCGTCTACAGACCCCCATGTTCTACATGTGATACTTTTGAAAACATTATGAAGTTTTGCTAAGCTTAATAAACAGAATTAATCTTTTGTAATATGTGGAGACTTTAATATCAATCTCCTAGAAGCTTCCTCCATCAATATTAAATTGAGATCATTGTTTAAATCACATGGTCTTTTTAATTTATTTATAGAGCCAACGCGTATTGCTCAATCTAGTGCAACATGTATAGATAACATTTTTACAAATGTGAAGCCGTTGCATAAATATATAATTCAAAAATTAAGTTCTGATCACTGTGGACAAGTAGTTTCGTTATCTTATGTTCACAAAAAGCAAGTAGATGATAAAGTTGTGTTTGTTCCAGTAAATGCACGTTGCTTGGAGAAATTTAGAAGTAACATAGTGAAAAAACTTCCATCACGTCCATACCAAAATGATCCTAATTTTTTGTATGGAACATTATTGACGCTTATTTGCAATTAATTTAATAATACTTTTACTTCTAAAACATTCTCCTTGAACAGTCGGAAGTCATTCAATGAATGGGCGACAGTAGAAGTCCATAAGAGCAGGCATAGGTTATATGATCTTTACCATGAAAGGTCATATAATCATAGCATCAAATTTAGGGAATATGTAAAAAAATATTCAAAAAAGTGTGCTCCACAGCCAAGTCTTTGTATTTGAGTAACAAAATTAAGACGGCTTCTAATAAACTTAAAATAACATGGAGTATAATTAATAGCAAAACTGGTAAGATCAACTCTCACAATTCAAATTACCAGTTAAGTGTTAACAACAAATTAACAGTATCAGATCAGGATGTAGCAATGGTTTTTGAGAAATATTTTACTGATATTTCAATATTGACCACTAAGTCACTGAATTCTTCTCCTGCCGTCGCCGAATCATTACTTAAACAAAATATAAATGCGTGTACAAAGAATTTTACATTTCATAAAGTATCATCAAAAGATATTGTAAAATAATATAATTGTCTAATGTAATTGTATAATGTAATTGTATTGATTAAATGTGAAATTTCTTTAATATAAATAATTTACTTCATAAAAATCAATTTGGTTTCACAAGGGGTCGCTCGACAACTGATGCCGGTGTTGAGCTGATTAAATATATCTTTAATGCATGGGAGAATTCACAGGATGCTTTGGGTATATTTTGTGACTTATCCAAGACCTTCGATTGTGTTCACTATGAAACATTAATCAGGAAACGTCAACACTACGGTGTAAGAAGTGATGCTTTTAAATTAATTATTTCATATTTAAGTAAGAGAACGCAAAAAATTGTCATTAACAATATGAGCTCTTCCGGGTCGATGGTCCAAATGGGCGTGCCTCAAGGCTCAATTCTCGGCCCCTTTCTGTTTCTTGTATACATTAATGACTTACCTTACATAGTAGGGGATAACCATGATATAATATTTGTTCGCGCAAAAGCGTTAGTGTCAGGCATCGACGTTAGATGGCACTCGGCTCGGCCGATACGGGATGAAGTTCGTGCGTGTTGAACGTCCGAGCTTGCTGAACGGTGGCAGTCGAGAGCGTCCTAGAAAAATTAGTAGTCTTTTTCTCGCGTCGAGAGAGCACGCGGTCCGTTTTGGTCGGGAGCTCTTAGATATATTTTTATGATAAGCGCGTATAGTAAATATACCACTGGGAATTGTAGCGCGGGCCCCTTGCTGAGAGTTTTACCCGGGACTTTAGGTTTAACGCAGAATCTGTATAAATGAATTCGACCGTATTGGTTACTAGGGCGGTATTTGATATTCTAGAAATAACGGTGACCTTTGATCCGTACGTTCTGTGTTCATTCGCGAGTCAAGCGTTATTACAAACGAGAATTAGTGGCTTCTGTAAGGTAGTTAATCGTACGACAGAGTTAAAGAACTGTCATCGTAGAAAACGAAGAAAGTGACTGCGGAAGGAGACCGTAGTTTGGAGAGGTGCTGAGGGCCGAACTGCTGCAGAGGGAACGGTCTAATAAGTTCAATAACACTACCAGCCACACCCAAATACACATCACTAACCCTTACTTTCCTAGCACTATACCTCCACACGCGACCTGACCGAATCCTGAGGGACCAGTCGCCTTGGATAGAGGTAAGTAAGCTCTGTTCAATAAATGTAACGCTCCCCCCTGATCGTTTAATGTAATTAGAAACTTTTAACCCTTGGCGTTAGGACGCCCGACCTGTACCTGCCTGTAGGTTCTTCCGTTAATGGGCCGCGGAAGATCCTACTCCTGGGATAGGTAGTTGCAGGCCGTAACATTTGGTAGCAGAGCGCGATTCCGGGATCGATTCCCGGTCGATCCCGACCATAGTGTTTGATAAAAATTAAACAATTTTGATGGCAGGGAGCGTTGGGTTGATTGGTTTAATTTTGTGTCTACAATCACGCCCGTCCGTAATACGTAAAAATATTTTTTTTTATTATATACGTAATAATAAAATCCCTTTCTTTGGTGGCTTGCTTTTTTTTGTTGTTAGCGGGTAAATTTGAAAAGCCGCACCCGGCTAGCGCACAAGCGGGAGTTTGCGTCATGTAGGTAGATGGTTATTTTTACGTAATCGGTTAATTATCGATGTCGGATAGTTGTAGTGGATTACTTATCGAAGGGTCGATTTCCGAGATAGGCATTTTTTGTTGATCATTTTTTGTTGATGTGTATCTTCGTTATGTATCTTTCGTATTGTAATTTGTATTTGAACTAAAGAGTAGTAATTTGTATTTACGTAATTTGAATTTTACTTGATTTGATCGCACTAGTATTTGTTATTGTTAATTTGATTTGTCTTTTCTTTTGTACTAACTTGTATTTGATTTGATAAATAGCGGTTCTTATTTGTTTAATTTATATTCAACTCGATTTGATAGGAACTGCATTTGTTAGCTGTTAATTTTTTTTGTATTTTTTATTTGTTATTTTTGTAATTGTGCTCGAGCCGCGTCGTAATTTGTATTTAGTAGTGATGTCCTCGCCCAAGATGCTAATCCATTGCCTACGGACTGAGTTACGCTGGGCCACCAGCGCCCATGCTTTGATAGGTCGACCGGATAGGATCCATAACTTGATGAAGCGGTTCGAGCAGGTCGATGCTCGAAGGGCTGCAGTGGAGGGGGCTTACGCTGAGCTCGAGGATTCGGATGTGGAAAAGGGAGTCCTGGACTCCTGCTTCGCAGACTATGAGCAGTTCCTTTCGCTCGCGGACGAGTTGATCGAGGCTGAAGGCAGGTATGCCGAGGAGGCGCGTGAAGCTCGGACGAGTGGCCTGCCCGAGTCCTTTCGGAAGCAGCCTCAGCCGGAGCTGTTGGGACGACTCCCAACTCTGGACTTGCCAAGGTTCTCCGGGGTCCTTTCCGAATGGCTGACCTTCGTTGGTCTTTTCGACGGCCTAGTGGACGCCCGGAGTGACTTGACCCCGAGCCAGAAGATGGCGTACCTCCTGGCCTCACTGGAGGGGGAGGCCCTGGGCGTTGTCAGCCATTTGAGCTTGTCGGACGACGCCTACCAGACTGCTCGGGACCTCCTAGCCAGAAGATACGCCAACGTCCGGCGACGAACGTGTTAAGCATCTTCTGAGCCTCCCGCTGCTTAGTGACCGGACCAGACTACGTCCGGACCTGTTTGATCCAGTCGCGGTGGCCTGTAATACGTTGAGGCGGCTGGATTTACCAGTAGGCGAATGGGCCTTCTTGTTGCTCCGCATCGTGCTGTCCCGCCTACCTCTCGACCTTAGAATACCTTTTGAGGAGAGGTACGGCGGGCACGAGGCCTCCTATATTCCGCCCTTCTACGACCTGCTGCGGTTTTTGGAGGAGCAGTGCCGGCAGATTGAAAACGCGGCGGGCACCGTTGACGACTTACGATCCGTGCCCAGTGAGAGGCGGAATCCGCCGGGCAAGTCGTCGTCAACCCCCCCCTGCTCCTATTGTCGAGCATCTGATCACCGGGTAACGTTTTGCCCGAAATTATTAAGTAAGCCGGTTCCGGCGAGGCGAACTATCGTCAAGGAGCGCCGCTGGTGCTACTCATGTGTGGAAGGGCACCTCCAGCGAGACTGTCCGCACCGGCATCCCTGTTTGCATTGCGAGGGCAATCACCATGCCGTACTGTGCCTGGGTGCGAACGGCGTCTCCTCTCGGGGCGCTGCCAGGCCCTCGACCCCCACGGGCGGGGGCGCTCCGCCACGCTCTCTGACGGGCGACGCTCGGCGCCCGCCGGCTAGCCAACAGACCCCTAGGTTTGAAAGGGGTCCCTCCCCCGACCAGTCGGGGGGTAATTCCCCCAGGGGCGGGGGTGTCATCACCCCCCCTCAGCGTGCGAAGAGGAACTTCACGGCCACTCATCGGTCCGCTGGACCCTTCTCACTCCCGTTGGCTGAGTGGCCGCGACTGGTGTACCACTGTGCCCCATTTGATGGAGGCGGCCCTAGCTAGCTGCCGCCTTAGCTCCCACCACGGCCGCCTCTACTGAGCCTTAAGCCGTCAACAGTCCACTTGTCAAGCTGTTCTGTTGCCGACGGCCTCAGTGAGGGCGTACAACCCGAGTGGCGACTGTTAGCGGTTGCTCTCTATTAGTCTCGGGTTCACGCGGTGTGGCCTCCACTTGGTGGTGGGAAGATTAGGGCCCCCTGGAGCGTTGAATCACGCTCTCGAGGGGTATTGGATTTGGTTTGGTTGAGCACTTGGTTAAGAATTCTTTGAATTTAAATTAAAATTTTTGCGTTTTCCGCGAAATTCATATTGTAGCGGTTGTGATTAAAGGAATTGAATTTAAAATACTCCTTTAAATGCTGTTGCATATGTTTTGTAAATACATTTGAGCACTGCGTTTGTTGTTGCACGGAAAATTGAGATTTAATTGTGTGCCCTTTTTTAATGCTTGTGCGTATGCTTTGTAAATGTATTTGATTGTCGCGCCTGTGCTGAAGAGAAGTTTGAATTCATTTGAAATTTGAATGGCGCGCTATTTTGAAAATTAGGTATATGTTTGTGATAGTGTTTGATCATTTTGCTTTGTGATAAGGAAGGTTGAAATTAGATAACCCTGTTGTTGCCGAAGCAAATAAGAGTCAATTCTCTTTTGGTTTAGATTTTGTTGGCACTGTCTAAGATATTAATTTGAAATAAGAAATAGGCTGTCTCTTACGTTTATTGTTTTGTTTACTTTGCCAAGTTGACCTATGTGTATCGGTGATTACTTGTATTAATTAATTCTGTAATTGAACATTGATGCTTTTGAAAAATTAGTTGAAATATGAGCATAGGATTACCTGCCTAAAGGGCTATCTGGTTTGTAGATTATCAGATGGAAATCAGCTGTCGCACCATTTGGTAAATGATTATAGGATGGCTTGGTTATGCCTACTTGTTTGAAAATTTATACTAGGGACTATCTTTGCATTTCGTTCAGCTCTCCACAGATGACGTTCATGGGGAATTCGGGGGTGCTCTCTGCACTGAAGCTTGAAGGTCCCTCTGGGCCGCTTCGTGTCGCGTCGCTGTTTGCAGACCTGATCCGGTCGGATTGCGGAACTAATCATAGGAGCGCAGATAGGTGTTTGAAGGAGGTCGTCGGACTTCTGTCTAGGAATAGGACTTATTTATGTGCTGCGATGTCCAGGAAGGGCATCCAGTTCAGCTCTCCGGCTGGCCCACGTTGGGGCTGTAATTTTGAGGCGTTGGTTAGGGTTGCAA
Organism: Parnassius glacialis; assembly: GCA_033319125.1. Lineage (NCBI taxonomy): Eukaryota > Metazoa > Arthropoda > Insecta > Lepidoptera > Papilionidae > Parnassius > Parnassius glacialis. The sequence goes on from JAVANC010000018.1 coordinate 25,863,317, forward strand.
GATCTGATTGGGTGCGTAAGGTGGCCTAGTTTGGTTGTAGATTCGATCTTGCAACTTGCCGTCGCGACCCTGTCCCGCTGACCGGTTTGCTCGCGGACCTAAATCTTTATGTCCGGGACGGGGGTTTGTTCGCGCAAAAGCGTTAGTGTCAGGCATCGACGTTAGATGGCACTCGGCTCGGCCGATACGGGATGAAGTTCGTGCGTGTTGAACGTCCGAGCTTGCTGAACGGTGGCAGTCGAGAGCGTCCTAGAAAAATTAGTAGTCTTTTTCTCGCGTTGAGAGAGCACGCGTTCCGTTTTGGTCGGGAGCTCTTATATATATTTTTATGATAAGCGCGTATAGTAAAAATACCACTGGGAATTGTAGCGCGGGCCCCTTGCTGAGAGTTTTACCCGGGACTTTAGGTTTAACGCAGAATCTGTATAAATGAATTCGACCGTATTGGTTACTAGGGCGGTATTTGATATTCTAGAAATAACGGTGACCTTTGATCCGTACGTTCTGTGTTCATTCGCGAGTCAAGCGTTATTACAAACGAGAATTAGTGGCTTCTGTAAGGTAGTTAATCGTACGACAGAGTTAAAGAACTGTCATCGTAGAAAACGAAGAAAGTGACTGCGGAAGAAGACCGTAGTTTGGAGAGGTGCTGAGGGCCGAACTGCTGCAGAGGAAACGGTCTAATAAGGTCAATAACACTACCAGCCACACCCAAATACACATCACTGACCCTTACTTTCCTAGCACTATACCTCCACACGCGACCTGACCGAATCCTGAGGGACCAGTCGCCTTGGATAGAGGTAAGTAAGCTCTGTTCAATAAATGTAACGCTCCCCCCTGATCGTTTAATGTAATTAGAAACTTTTAACCCTTGGCGTTAGGACGCCCGACCTGTACCTGCCTGTAGGTTCTTCCGTTAATGGGCCGCGGAAGATCCTACTCCTGAGATAGGTAGTTGCAGGCCGTAACAGTATTATTTGCAGATGACACTTCTTTAATTTTCAAATTAAGTCGACAGTTACTAAAATATGACGAAGTAAATAATGCTATATCTAAATTAGTAAATTGGTTCAATGTTAATAATTTGCATTTAAATGGCACTAAAACGAAATGTATGAAATTTATGACTCCAAATGTCAAACAATATTAAATAACAATAGCGCAATCGGGTCGAAAACAGTTGTGAGTCATATCGACCTCACGTTATGCTGTCAGGGGTATCAAAGAACGTTATGTATCTAGGGTTAAATACCTACTAATGTAATTTTAAATGGGTAGAAACTGATTCTTGTAGATACCACCATTTTTCATGGAATCACACTAGACGCGAAGCTTCAATGGAGCCCCCATATATCAAAACTACCAAGCAGACTTAGTTCTGCAGCATATGCTGTAAAAAAGATGAGAAGTCTAACCAGTGTTGAAATAGCTAGACTAGTTCACTTTAGTTATTTCCATAGCATAATGTCGTATGGTATTTTGCTATGGGGACACGCAGCTGACACTGAAATTATTTTTGTTATACAGAAGAGGGCCATAAGAGCAATTTATGATTTAAAGCCTAAAGAGTTGCTGCGACAAAAATTTAAGGAAATTAATATATTAACTTTGGCCTCTCAATACATCTATGAAAATGTAAAGTACGTACACAAAAATAAAAGTAGTTTTACAAAAATAAGTGATATTCATTCTGTAAATACTAGGAACAGACACAAGCTAGTAGTACCAGTTATTTGAGTCCGTAATTCATTCTTGAGGTGATGTATACGCTTTTACAACAAAATTCCAGAATTTTATATTTATACCAAATTTGACCTGCTCAAAGTTCAAAAACTTTATTAAACTAAGTTTGTTTAAAAAGGGTTATTATAATATTAAGGAATTTATGGATGATAATAACCCCTGGAAATGAGGTGATCGCTACCAAGCTATTTCTAATTTGTTGTGTTGTTAATTTGTGTAACATACATTATTGTAATCTGTTATTTAAAAAAAAAGTCCCGCTGGGTTTCTTGCTGGTTCTTCACAGGACATATGTTTTTTTCCGATCCAGTGGTAATCAAACAAAAGAGTGACTTTCAATACGTATTATTTATAATCTATATTGAATAAAAAAGTTTCTGTTCTGTTCTGTTCATAACTGCTCAGTATATTCAGTATTCATATAAAATTTAAAAAATTATAATAAAGATTTACGGGAGTACTGTACATTGAATAAAACTACTTAATTCCTGGCATTTCAAGTGTTCTCTTTGATAACAACTTAGTAATAATAATAAACTGGTTGCCAACTTGTCTGCCAAGTGTTACAACTATGGAAAATGTACACCTTATATAATAACCTATGAAAGCCTATGTTTATCAGTAGCTTTGTGATAGTCTGCAATGAATGAATAATGAATGAAACATAATAATAAATTCTTTTTATAATAATTTATTAAAATTTTAAGTTAATGGCTGAAGTATTTTTATAGAATTCTATTATTTTAAATAATTAATTGTTAACATTATTTTAAGCACAATCGCACACCTATAGTCTTAATAATTACAAAATCAAGGCTGTCTGAATGACAATGACAAACAATCTTTTATGTTTTTATTTCAGATGATACAGTTCAAATAAACTTAGTGTGATATTTGATCAGTTATCATAAAAAAAGGTATGAGGAATAATTTTGCTGTCAAAACACATAATAACTGATGGAAATGTATCAAAATGGCAAGATGATGTGTACTAAACAGACTGCAAGCATACTCAATTGAGCTTGTTAGATAAACTAAATAATGACCATGTGATCCCCAATGAAGTAAAAAAATTAAGGCAATAATCATGTAAAATTTAAATTGCAAAACAATCGCCATTCTAAAACTTTAGTTCGGATAATATTTTTATTAGGATTAGTAATATATTTATATTTTTTAACAAATCTGATCTCTGTCTACACCACTGAAATAAATGAATTAATGTGAATTCCAATTTTAAGTGCTAATTTATCATGTTCTGGAACATTGTGACGAAATCTGTGTGTCTAAGGAATAAAAATATTTTAAAGATGTAGTTACCGGCTCCGTGGCGTAGTGGCTTAACAATGAGTTGCAATGCTAGGGACCACGGTTTCGAATCCCGCACGAAACTAGTATTTGTACGGCCTACAAATAATTGTTCCGGGTCTGAATATTTGTCCTTGTGCAATATATGTTTGTAAACTGCCTCCGCGATACAGGAGAAAATCCTAGTGTGGGGGGTAACGTTTTTTTTTAAAAAAAAAGCAGCTTGCCCAAATCATTGTTTCATACCCCTCTGAGAAATGAGACAGTCTGTGCCCAGCAGTAGAACATGAACATAGACTCCAATAGATAATTGGCTGCTTTAGAAATACTTTCATCCTCCCAACCTTCTATCAAAAATTGCTACAGTGTACTTAATTATCTTAGGTATCAATAATAATTATGTTCAAAAATTATTGGAAATTTCTGTATAATTGTGAAAGCTTCTTAGATTTATGTGAAAGTAACTTTATCTGTTTACAATGACCTCTTCTTGTCTTGACATTTTCTATACAAACATTTATAAACAACAACAATTACAATTAGCGCACATATTCAAAGTAGTAATTTATATATTTAAATATTCCTTTTTCCAGCTCAATACACTGGATATCGAATGTATTGAAGAGAACCTTTCCACTGAAAATATTCAAGTACAAGCAGCAAGAGAGCAATTATATGTTTACTCTATAGCATATACCACAAGTAGGATTCTGAAAGGCACGGCCATCATTAGAATCGAAAAGTGTACATTGCCACTAATGCAAAAAAAGCCTTAAACGAGTTAAAAAGTTAAAATAATAAATCATATAATAAATAATATATACAATGCATTTTATTTCTACGAATTCTTCTTCTTCATAATAAAATAATAATAATAAAAATAGTAATTAAGATTATATATATAAATATATTATACTAGGTTGAAATAAAATTATTCCTTTGCCTATATCCAATTCATATAAAAAAAACGAAATGTCATGTTCTGATTTGCTGTACGGTCCAAACCATAAATAATACACGGTCCAGACTAAATGTACCGGAGACGACCCACCCTACCCGAGCCTACAAAAATGGGGTAAATAAAATAAAAAAAAATATCAACAGACGTATTTTAAATAGCACTTTCCAAAATTGTTTATTATTGTAATAGCACCCCCGTAGATTGTGAATAAAAAATAGGTAAATATCGCGCATCTTATAACGTCGATACCACTTGAAATAATTAAAATTTTGTAGGTTTTGCAACTTAAAAAAACTTCACCCTTCGTGAATTAAACTTCACCACCATTGAAAATCCATAAAATGCAATATTAAGTGCAATTATTTATTAAAATTTTGTCAATTGCCGAATGCACATGGAGTGTTTGCGCATGCGCGGCACATATAATTTAGGGTTTTTCTTCGGAGGATCTTTCGCGGCAAGTTCCCGCCTATCTCTATTTTCTCTATTTGAATAGTAAATTGCGTGTAAGAGGTTAACTCATACGTTTCTATCTTAATCTTAATTAATAAAGTATCGACGTTATAAGATGCGCGATCTTTACCTATTTTTTATTCACAATCTACGGGGGTGCTATTACAATAATAAACAATTTTGGAAAGTGCTATTTTAAATACATCTGTTGGTATTTTTTTTATTTTATTTACCCCATTTTTGTAGGCTGGGGTAGGGTGGGTCCAGAGACGTCCGTCTGAACGCGTAGTGTTTCTATATAGTTTGTGTACCACAGAGTACCTTGAATAACCAGAAATTGTGTACCAAACCACGGCTGGTAATCTTTGAGCAAAAATCTTTGACCGTATGAAATGCAGTGAGCAATTCAGAACATGACGTTTCGCTCGTCCCTCCCACCTCTTGCCCCTTACCGCTGCCGCCATTTTGTCATGCATGTAAGGCTGGCTTTTCACTATGGGATATAATATATATTATATCCCGAAATATATATTATATCCCGCAATTGGCGTTCACACTGTGAGATATATCTTTTAACCAGTGTGCGTTCGTCATTGGTCATTGGATTACCCCCCTTTACCCCGTACACCGTTCTGCGGGGGCGCGGAACGGTGTGCGGGGTACAGGGGGCAAAATATAATATGATAGTATCGCTCGGTCGATCGAAAAAATATTTATAGCTAGAGATGTAATATAAATTATATTATATCCCGTAGTGAAAAGCGGGCCTTATTCAGGTCGCGTAGCTGTCAAGTTAGAAGTTTTCTTGGAAATTTTTATTTTGTTTTTCTATGAAGTATGAACTAACTTTAAATTATAAATAAAGTTTTATTGGCATTTTACTGCTATTTTACGAAAGGGTGTTTATTGTTTAATAGGTTATATATTTCGACGGGACGTTTTCTATATAGCTTTAGTGTATTTTGTATATAATTTTTAGTTTTAAAATGTATTTTTAAGTGTTTCATTCCCAATTGTGCAAGTAACAGAAAAAAGTCTGACGATGGCCAAAGAAACAAGTGGTTGGACTTAATAAACTGTGACAAACTTAAAAGTATGCTGCATTCTAGTAACCTTTTCAAGAAACCTGCTTAGTCACAAAATTTTTGAATAAAGGGTTTCATACTGCTAAATGTGACATTAATAAGGCTAAAAAAAGTTGGATAAACTCAACACATTGAGTTATATGTACTACGTACTAGAGAAGCCATTCCGAACATTGACTATGTTCAACTGAACTGTAGTGCAATCAATACACACTAAATATTGCGTAAATTGAAGATTTGTGAATTCCATGAAATAATTATTATTACATTTTATTTAGAAATATAACATGTTTGTTTAGATGAAATTAAGATATTTTATATTAAATTCTTATATTTATTTTATATTAATATCTTATTTTATATCAAATTAAAGTATTCGCGCATTCGCGACTACTACTCCCGCGCATGCGCGAAAACATAGAGTAGGACACAGTTTTTGTTTGAAATGGCTTCTCTAGTACGTAGTACATATAACTCAATGACTCAACACTATTCGTTGGAGTAAGTTGAAATAGGTTTATCATCAAAGATGACAAAGGTATGTACATTTAATTATTCCTTAAAAAAGCTATCTAAGTTTGAACAAATTATACTTAATATTAGCAATAATCACAGCTTTATAACTCTTGTAAATTTAGTCTTCATCAACTTGAGTCAGATCAACACTATTTTTATCAGTAGGTAGATTATACTAAAACGATTTTCTATTGTCTGGCATTAAACATAACTGCTCAGTTTATTCAGTATTCATATAAAATTTAAAAAATTGTAATAAAGATTTACGGGAGTATTGTACATTGAATAAAACTACTTAATTCCTGCCATTTCAAGTGATCTCTTTGATAACAACTTAGTAATAATAATAAACTGGTTACCAATTTGTCTGCCAAGTGTTACAACTATGGAAAATGTACACTTTATATGATAACCTATAAAGGCCTATGTTTACCAGTAGCTTTATGATAGTCTGCAATGAATTAATGATGAATTAAACATAATAATAAATTCTTTTTATAATAATTTATTAAAATTTTAAGTTAATGGCTGAAGTATTTTTATAGAATTCTATTATTTTAAATAATTAATTGTCAACATTATTTTAAGCACAATAGCACACCTCTAGCCTTAATAATTACAAAATCAAGGTTGTCTGAATGACAATGACAAACAATCTTTTATGGTTTTATTTCAGATGATACAGTTCAAATAAACTTAGTGTGATATTTGATCAGCCATCATAAAAAGGTATCAGGAATAATTTTGCTGTCAAAACACATAATAACTGATGGAAACGTATCAAAATGGCAAGATGACGTGTACTAAACAGACTGCAAGCATACTCAATTGCGCTTGTTACTTAAACTAAATGATGAACATGTGATGCCCAATGAAGTAAAAAAATTAAGGTAATAATCATGTAAAATTAAAATTGCAAAACAATTGCCATTCTAAAACTTTAGTTCAGATAATATTTTTATTAGGATTAATAATATGTTTATATTTTTGAGCAAATCTGATCTCTGTCTACACCACTGAAATAAATGAATTAATGTTAATTCCAATTTAAGTGCTAATTGCATGTCTTAAACGAAAGCGCAAGGTATGTTCTACTATCTCCTAAAAATAAAGATTCCAATGTTTAATCGAATGAAATCGTATCTAGCAATCATATTATACATATAAATGATATAAAAAGCACATTTTAGAAAGATAAATGATTGTTGAACTTATTAATATTTTTTTTAAATCGATTAATTGCTATTTTTAAATAAAAAAGGGGTTTTAGTGGCTTATGGTGTGGATTTATCAAGTCCGCGAGGCTTGTAAACAATGTAAATAGCAGTGTAATTTTGTTTTGTTTAGCCATAATTAATTTCTATCAGCTCCAAAATGGCGAAATTTTCGTTGATTTGCTAGCCTTGTATGTAAATTATTTTTCTAAATAGGCGGAAGCCGCACTCCGAGCTACAGCCACAGAGTACTTTACTTACTCACTCAGTTCGGCATCAGTCGTTGTCGTGAGTGGACATTGTTTCGGTTGTTTGTTTGTAGCGGCTCAAAAAGATCACTGTACAAATACACAATATTCGTAAAACCAAATTTTTTTAAAACTATTGGTAAATCCAATTGAGCATGCCTTCGCATTAAAAAAATATGTATAGCATGATTATAAGGAATTTTTTTAAAGTAGTTTAAATACATACATGTTTTCACTAATAACCTTATTATACTTCCAATTTTCCGATAATTTTATGTCAAATTTCAATTTGAAACAGTTTCGAAAATCCAAAGTGTACGACTCATAATGCTCATATGATCATCATATCATCATTCATGTTACTCCAAAAAGTCCAAGTCGTATTCAAGTATAAATATTACATCCTACTTATTTTTAATACGTACTCCTATTATTTATTCTGTGCTTTTAAAATATTGTAATAAAATCTCTAATTATTATAATAATCAAGTATGTATGAATTTTGTTTTTCGAATATTTTGTATTTATTTGTACAGCGATCTTTTTGAGCCGCTGCAAACAACCGATACAGTATCCACTCACAACGGCGGTTGACGCCGAACTAAGCGAGGAGGCACAGGCAGTCTCTATTTACTGAATTAATTCTAACATAAGGCTACAAATCAAAGAAAATTTCGCCATTTTGGAGCCGAAAAAAATTAATTATAGCTAAACAAAACAAAATTACACTGCCATTTACATTCAGTGGCTTCCCACATGATAGATGAAGAGATTAAAAAATAGATTGAGTTAAATAATTGATATTTTCAAAAGTTAGAGTATTTACAAGCCTTGTGGACTTGATAAATCCACACCATAAGCTACTAAAACCCCTTTTTTAATGTGAAAATAGTAATTAATAGATTTAAAAAAATATTAATAAGTTCAACAATCATTTATCTTTCTGACAATGTGCTTTTTATATCATTTATATGTATAATATGATTGCTAGATACGATTTCATGCGAAAAAACATTGGAATATTGATTTTTAGGCGCTAGTAGAACATACCTATGCGCTTTGCGTTCGGCATGCAGTACTTGATTATAATAATAATAAGAGATTTTTTTATTACAATATTTTAAAAGTACAGAATAAATAATAGTAGTACATACTAAAAGTAAGTAGTATAATTTTTATGTCATGGGTGACATTTTCATGGTTTTCGAGGGTGTTGAAACCAATAGGGTTGCCGAAATGTAAATCCAAGATGGCGGCCGCAATAGGTATCAATTTTTTCATCATGAGTGTCATTTTCATGGTTTTCGAGGGTGTAGAAGCCGATAGTGCTGTCGAAATGTACATCCAAGATGGCGGCTGAATTAGGTACCAATTTTTTCATCATGAGTGTCATTTTCATGGTTTTCGAGGTTGTTGAAGCCGATAGTGCTATCGAAATGTAAATCCAAGATGGCGGCTGCAATAAATATCAATTTTTTCATCTTGGGTGTCATTTTCATGGTTTTCGAGGGTGTTGAAGCCGATAGTGCTGTCGAAATGTAAATTCAAGATGGCGGTTGCAATAGATATCAATTTTTTCATCATGGGTGTCATTCTCATGGTTTTCACGGGTGTTGAAGCCAATGGTGCTGTCGAAATGTAAATCCAAGGTGGCGGCTGCAATAGGTATCAATTTTTTCATCATGGGTGTCATTTTCGTGGTTTTCGAGGGTGTTGAAGCCAATGGTGCTGTCGAAATGTAAATCCAAGATGGCGGCTGAAGTAGGTACCAAATTTTTCATCATGGGTGTCATTTTCATGGGTTTCGAGGGTGTTGAAGCCGATAGTGCTGTCGAAATGTATTTAAACTATTTTAAAAAATTCCGTATAATCATGTTATACGTAATTTTTTTAAGGCGCTAAAGGCATGCCGAATTGGATTTACCAATTTTTTTATCGTGTTCAAGGAATAAAAATATTTTAAAGATGTAGTCTACCAATAAGCACCTTGCCCAACTCATTATTTCATACCCCTCTGAGAAATGAGACAGAGTCTGTGCCTAGCAGTAGAACATGAATGTAGACTCGAATAGATAATTGGCTACTTTACAAATACTTTTATCCTCCCAACCTTCTATCAAAAATTGCTACAGTATACTTAATTATCTTAGGTATGAATGATAATTATGTTCAAAAATTATTGGAAATTTGTGTATAATTGTGAAAGCTTCTTAGATTTATGTGAAAGTAACTTTGTCTGATTACAATGGCCTCTTCTTGTCTTGAAAATGTTAAATGTTTGCATAGAAAATGTCTATGCAAACATTTATAAACAACAACAATTACAATTAGCGCACATATTCAAACTTGTAATTTATATATTTAAGTATTCCTTTTTCCAGCTCAATACACTGGATATCGAATGTATTGAAGAGAACCTTTCCACTGAAAATATTCAAGTGCAAGCAGCAAGAGAGCAATTAAATGTTTACTCTATAGCACATACCACAGATGGGATTCTGAAAGGCACGGACATCATTAGAACCGAAAATTGTACATTGCCACCAATGCAAAAAAAGCCTTAAACTATTATAAAAAAGGTTAAAGAAATAAATCATATAATAAATAATATATACAATGCATTTTATTTCTACGAATCCTCCTTCTTAATAAAATAATAATAACAATAGTAATTAAAATTATATATATAAAAATATTATATAGGTATATACATATATATATATATATATATATATATATATATATATATATATATATATATATATATATAGCTAACGCGGGTACATTTTTTAAAACAGAAATTCTTGGAATTCGGCCGCTTGAACTCCGAGATCACGACCACAATTATTTTTATAAAATATAAACAAAATATATAATAACACTAATTCTCACTAATTTTAATATATTAACACGAAATTTGTTTTATTTTATATTATGTGTAATGCATATGTAGTTACCTATTTCCTCGGTGAATTTCTGGAATGGCAATAGTATGCACTCCACTAGCGACGCTGTCAACTGAACAGATAAGTTGGTGGCACTATATACATATATATACTAGGCTGAAATAAAATTATTCCTTTGCCTATATCCAATTCATATTTAAAAAAAACGAAATGTCATATTCTGATTTGCTCTACGGTCCAAATTAAATGTACCAGACATAAATAAGAGTGTATATACGGAAACCAGAGTACCAGAGACGTCCGTCTGAACGCGTAGTGTTTCTATATAGTTTGTGGTACCAAACTGAGGTTTTTCCGTCAGTCAGCTGATTTTCTTGTTTGTATGTTGGTAGCCTTTAGTTTTGAATTAGGAAAAACATTTTTCAAAGTAAAACCTCTAGTAAAACTTTTCACCTGTGCTTTTCTTTACAGTTTAGTGCAAGTTTAGTGTTGTATTTTTAAATTTTATTAGTATTTTCGATTGCATTTTACTTTTATTTAGTTTCTTTAATACTCTTAAGACAAAAAGCTATCATAATGCATTATGTTCAAAAGTATTTGGAAAAATATCAGTTTATAAAAAATAATAAAATAAGTAATGGAACTAAAACAAACATTTTTCTTTATTGTAATTGTTATAGTTTTTACTCTCAGAAGGTACGTAAAGTCATATTCTATTATTTTGGAAAATAAAATATAATTTTCGGCGCCAAATTAATTTTATATATTATTTTAGGTTTTGATGGCTTTATATGAAAAAAATATTGATTTTGTACCATTAATAGTCGACATTACTAAAGGAGAGCAGTATTCTTCTTGGTTTTTGGAATTAAACCAACGTGGTGAAATTCCAGTTCTCAAAATTAATAGTGAAATTATACCAGATTCCACTAGAATTATTGATTACTTAGAATACTACTTAGATTCTGGTTTGTATTACATTTATTAATTGTTGACATTGTTAGTTGTGTTAATTTTGATTGTAATGATAATAGTATTATATTTTTCAGGATTAACACCACTAATAAATGTATCACGAGACAGTAAAGTTATTCAAAACATCAATAGGTTCCGTGATCTTCTTGAGGCACTACCAGCTGGTGTTATAACTGTGGGTTCATTCTTTCATCCTCACTTGTGTGGACGACCAAAACTGCCATTTATTTATCCTGTTAGGGAAGTGCTAAAAAGTAAGTATTAAAAGTAATCGCTTTTTGATTGTGGAGGTATAATAAGTACTTTTTAAGGATGTGAGAGATAACTGAAACAGCTTTCCGAAGAGAAATTCTCTACCAATTATTTGTGTAATTTCCTTACTAAGGTACATTTTTTGGGTGTGTGAATTAGCTGATCTAATATTATCCTACAATGTATTTTTTTAACCAATAGAAATCAAATTAGTAATTTGATTTCTATTCTTTTCTGTTCTTTTTTATTTTGAAGGTATTCATCATCATCATCATTACAACCCTTTTATTCTTATTAAGGGAATATAATTAAAAAAATGCTAAAAAATTTGAGTGTGTTTTTTTTGTATATATGTTATGCAACATCTTCGCAGATTGTGAACCGATTTTGATGATTCTTTTTTAATAAATAGGTAGAGTATACTTCTAGGGTGGTCCCATATAAATTTGGAGATAAAAGTTCACCTCTAAGGGTAACAAATAATTAACATCTTTTTTAGCAATTTGAAGTTGCTTTTATCTTTGATAAAACGTTATATTTAATTTTATTATATTAAATGTTTGCAAGTGTCAATCTATTCTTATGTTTATCTCTTTATTGGTACTAATTATCATAAAAGCCTTATGTAAATACATTCGACAAGTAAGTCTACTTCAACTGTTTTTTATATGCTTTTAGCAAATTACAATATTAAATGTTTTACAGATAGCTATGAGTTTGACAACTAGAGAATTTAGGTATTCATGGGAGCGTTTAACATGATTATCATTCTGAATGTCAATATTAATTATACCCTTTAAAACTATAATTTTTTAAGAGCTTAATGTCATTATGAAGTTTTCTTAGTTGTCCAAGAAATTATGGATGTCTGCATATGACAGATAATGGTAAATGCAAATAACAGCTGTGTCATTAATATAAAATACAACGCAATGTGAGGATTTTCTCGTAAAAGTAGCATTATTACATGTAACCAGAGATTGGAAACCATTAACATTAGGAGTTGTCTCAGCAGATCTAAGCCAACATTTGGTAAAAATCAGGATATTCATATTCAGTTGAGTCATGCTCGTTGTAGTGATAAATTTTATATGTGGTAGAGCCATGCTGCAGCTATATTATGGTTGTAGCACGAATGGGTCGGCTCGACTGGGGAAGGACCACGCTCTTACAGAATACCAGCATAAAATAGCAGCTTAACGCTGCTGTGTTTCGTATGGTGAGTAGAGAACCCGAGGCCCTTTTTACTGGTGCCGAGGCATTCCATCTTAGTCCTCACGGGTGACAACGCATCTGCATTTTGATTCGTAATCGAAGATAGATGTAGATGTCTATGGGCCACAGCAATAACTTACCATCAGGTGGACTGTGTGCTCGTTTGTCACCCTTGTCCTATAAAAAAAATCATGAAAATTTTTGTTAATATTATATTTAATGAATAATTTTAAATGCGAGATTTAGTCGAAAATAAAAACATTTATCCGGTGGGTAGTAAACTATAGTTACGAAAAATTTATCAATTTCAGTAGAGATGCCATTTAAGTTAGCGACTTTATTTTTTAATATTAAAACGCACAAGCACTCCAAACTACGACTGAAGAAATAAGGCGGCTCTTACCTTTGATTTTGGCCGCCGCTTCAAAAACTAATCTTATTTTCTTTTTCTGTGCATGCGTTCCAGCGAAGTGCAGCTAATATCAGGTGCGTGTTGACGTTACCGTGTTCAGTGCTTGCTCGACTTAACTGCTTTTTAAAAGATTTTCAATCTGTTTTGAAAATTCTTCTTTAAATTTTTTATAACTTTTTTTTATAAAACGGTTTAAAGCGTTCTTTCAACTCTCTGGCAATGATTTGTTATCACTTCGCCAATACTAGAGTTTCAGATAACGATTTTCGTAGAGTAGCAGCAGGCACATATGTTTAAGAGTTCAAAGTGGTCTCTTCTCCAGATCATTGATCGTTTTCTTGGTTTCGACGCCTATCTATTACTCCTATTTGTCGAGAATCCTAATCGAGAAATTATTAAGTCTTGTCTCCTTCACAAGATTAAAATCTTATTTGGGTGCTATAATGCTATTGTATGCGCGCTCAAACCTCAAACAAACGTTACTTTCTCTATCTAGTAGGCGTGTGTTGGGCGTGTGTATCTCTTTACGGAAACGACTCACTGATCCGGATCAATGAAGTGATTCAAAAGATTGGTTCAGTAACAACGTTTCAAATGTATCATTTGGATCTGAAACAGTGAAACATTACATTGCTCTCTGCTCATTTTGCGCGACGCGTCGCTTTCGAGACGACTGAGCCATGAGCGAGAGAGACATACTGAGACAATGATTAACTTAACTACTGACTCGCGAGTGGCGAGTGAGCGGGCGAAATAATTATTGTACGGTTCAATCGTACATTTTTGCTGCGGTAACATTTTACGCAATATATAGCGATTGCATTGCGTAGTTTGACAATTAGAAAAACATAACATTTAACATTAACATTTAGCATTATTTAGCATATTTTAATCTTATATTTTTACTTGTTTATTAAACTGTTTTAACATAAAGTTTAAATTATTATTGAACATTCGTCCAATACCCGAACATTTTTGGTCCTTCGAGCGAAAAATAAACATTTTTGGTTATTTGAAAAGTGAATTGCACCCTCGCGTGTTTCAAGGACAGTGAGCTGACAGTGAGAACTAGCGAACTCAAACATAACAGTGGTCATCTTGTTCAACATCCTCAACATTTGGCTTGGCAAAACAGCAGCTTTTCCAGGTCAAGAATCCACGTGTCGGCAAGTTGGTCAGCAGCAGCAGCAGCATCAGCAGTAATAAGCAGTGTCAAAGTAAGATCTTTCCTTTTTTAACAGTTTTGATTTTAGTAACAACATGGAAAACATACATGCTAATCAGGTTGAGATTGTAGGAGCTATTCGTAAAATTGGTGTCAATATTAAAAAAGATGGGTCAGAACGTAAAAAAAATATAGAGATAAGCATTTTTCCAATTGCAGAATACACAGCTATTAGTTTACGAAAGGATACTTATTTAAAAATAACAAACAAGGACTTATATTTATGTTTACATGAGGAGGATGTTTATTTGTGTCCTATTCGACAGCCTATTTACCATCTTTCAGAAGACAAGAATTTTTGCCAATTATATCAACCAACAAGTAGATGCAGGATCTATAAGACATCTTGTACAAATAAATGGCTACCGCTGAATAAGCCTTCACAATACCTATTCCACTGCTGCAACACATATGATGTTAAAATTATTTGCCCTGATCGTATAATTGGGGAACGCCTTACTAAAGCAGGAGTGATATCTCTCGATAAGGGATGTTTGCTAAAAGGTCAAGATTTTACGTTGCTCTCTCACCAAATTTACACACATCAAATTGAGATGAATAAGGACTTAATTCTTCCAAAAATTGACCCATTGAATAACATCATCAAAATAAGCATACCTTTAGAACCATTTGACGAAAATGACACCAACTTATCAGATTTAAACAGTTCCTTACATAACTTAGACCGTCAAATAAAAGACCTGAAAAAGAATAACGTGCAATTAACTACATTATCGTCGCACGACATCCATCACTATGCAATCAGCTACGTGTTAATCGGAGTGGCAGCAGTCTTGGCGGCGGTGTTCGTGTGGAGATGGCGGCGACGGCGGCGGCGTGCACCCATCTCCCCAGACTTGGAGCTGCAGTCGGCGAGTAGTGTTAGTGCAGTGAGTGCGCGAAATCAAAGAAAGGCTAACCGTAAGCCTAGTGTTTTCATAGTGAGTGCTAGTGCGCGAAATTGTGATGTTGACCGTCAACATATGGGCAATATAAGTGATGTGTCGTGTGAAATTGAAAAACAAAACAAAGCGTGTTCTCCCATACCGCAAAGACGGTTTAATATCTAATTATAAAAATAATTGTTTAATAATAAGTTAGATACTGTAACCATTTTCATCTTACAAATAACAATCATTCACTAGGTTAAGTTATAAATTGTTTATCACCTTGTTACTTAGATAAGATCACCTCATCGATCACGCATCACCTAACTTGCATTATAATCATCTCTTCACATTTTGGCCTGGCAGCATGTATGGTCCAACCGTACATTTCTGCTGCGTTAACATTTTACGCAATATATAGCGATTGCATTGCGTAGTTTGACAATTAGAAAAACTGAGTTAGTTCACGTTTTCACCGTAACCGCGACGGACGCGAACTCATCAACATGACATTTAACATTAACATTTAGCATTATTCAACATATTTTAATCTTATATTTTTACTTGTTTATTAAACTGTTTTAACATAAAATTTAAATTATTATTGAATATTCGTCCAATACCCGAACAATTATAAACCATACAAGTCAGATAGAGATAAAAAATGCGACTTTACGAGAGAATTATGTGTACATAGACATTGTTGTTTTATATTTTTGACATTTTTGTAAATAATGAATTGACATAATGACATTTTTGTTAAAGTATGAAGAAGGATCGATTTTATATATACAATCTTATTACGGTACACAATAAATAACCTAAGCACTTTTATTATTGCCACATAACATTTCACTGACTCAGTCAGTAATAAACGCCCGCGACACAACTTAATACATACATATAATCACGCCTCTTTCCCGTAGGGGTAGGCAGAGACCACTTCTTTCCACTTGCTACGATCCTTCCACACTTGTTTCGCTTCGTCCACTTTCATTATTCCCTTCATACATGCTCTACGGTTTAGGGTACTCTTGACCTGGCCTTTTTTCAAGACGTCCCTGATTTGGTCTAGAAATGTCCGCCTAGGTCTACCCCTTCCGACACTTTCATTCACACTCGCCTTATACACTTTTCTCGTCAATCGTTCTTCATTCATTCTCTCGACATGGCCAAACCATCTCAGCATACCTTTCTCAATTTTTGTCACTACATCTTCTTTCAGACCACAACGTTTCCTTATCTCACTATTTCTTATCCTGTCACTCAGTTTAACTCCTATCATACTTCTTAATGCTCTCATCTCAACTGCATTTATTCTGCTTTCATGTTTCTTCTGCCATCCCCAACTTTCACTTCCGTACATGAGTGTCGGAACCAACACCCCCTCATGCACAGCCAAACGAGCCTTGTTAGACACCTTCCGACTGCTCATAAAGGAGTGCAAAGCTCCATTCACTATGTTTCCTGCATTCACTCTTCTTTCGTTATCACTCTCACACTTTCCATCTCTTGTAAACTTTGACCCCAGATACACAAACTCTTTATAATATACAACTTAATGTATTCGGAAAATTCTGTATTTTATATATTTTGAGTCGATGATCCAAATGAGCCGAATGAAAAATGTCAGTGTTTCGGAACATTTCAGTGATCAAGATGCAAATGTTCCAATCGCAGAAATGATACACTTTGCCCACCTCTACTATCTAGTCTGTGCCTCAAACCGACGTTATGCCTAGTGTACAGGTCTTTAATGCGTAGTTGTAATTTTCTTGAACTCTGGCTCTTTAATTTTTGACCTACGTTAACGACCGTAACGTTTGCGACTTCTTACAATAGGATGATAGTGAAGTCCTTTGAGGCCATGTACTTGGACCGGCACGATTTTAATTTTTTTTCGCATTCGTCTTCCTTGTATAATAGCGTATGCGCGCGAGTCCTGCGTTTGCATTTGGCACAACCCTTGGAATTGAGGCTTGACATTTGAAGCCTATATGCCGTTCCCGTTTTCAACACTTAAAAGAAACGTCGTTCCTTTCACCATGTCCCATTTTTCACTTATGCAATCATATCACACTATTGTATAACAGGCATGCTTTTTTCGTCTTCATTTGAAAAGCCACTGTTGCGATAAATTCTTCTGACTGCACCACGTCTTAGCTCACTATTTGTCTGGCTGTATGCACTCTTTTAGTTCTTTTTATTTTTAAGATCTTTTTATTTATAAAATTACGTGTCACATTGTTTGTCCGCGATGAACTCCTAAACTACTGAACTAATTTCAATGAAATGTTTCACAATGTGTGCAGTTTGGTCAACTTGAGAGATAGGGTAGTTTTTATCCCGTTAAGTGACTCAATTTTTTTATTGTGAATTTAATGATGTTTTTAGGACACATGGTCGTCGGAAAGGGCAGAACGACGTCTGCCTTATGCCGTATATTTATATATATATCACACTCCCACTTAACTCGGGAAACTCGTCGATATTGACGATTTCGTTATTTATCAAATATATAGGCCGAACGAATCTCCTTTCTAAAACAATTATTGTTTCCCTTGGGTCGCCTTGAAGGCTTATCGTGCTCTGTCTCGTGATATTTTGCACATCTGTAAAATGCTCAGCCGATCTCTTCGTATTTAGTTTTTACTAAACGCTATCCATTCGTCCAAGTTCCCGTCAAAGGTGTGCAGCTCATCGAAATATTTCGGTGCGTTCGCACTATGCTTTTTGATGCTTTCAATTGCGTTTGTCAGTGATGACCTTTCGCTACTTGACGTGGTGGGTGGTGTCAACTTCATTTCTCGCTCCGTGGGTCAACAAGGTTCTTCTGGTCTTAATCAGAACTAAATGGTTGCATGTTTAGCTAACGCCTGTGCCTGTTTCACTTTTAACCAATTGTTTCTAATTCAGCTCGTCGGTGCGCTGATCTCAACGACGCCAATGTTGTTTCTTTTCTGCTTGATGTCTCCATTATCAGTGGTGAGCGTTGACTTTGATGACTTGTGTCTTGGTGGTTTCTTTATTCTCTCCTACTTTTTCTCTCTCTTTCTCTCTCTCTCTATTTCTCTCTTTCACCTCCGTTATTTGTCGATACTATCGTAGTTGCTGTCGCTTTTGTCGTTGTTGTCTTTATTTCTGTAGATCCCAGCGCAGATGAAGAGTTCTCCACACTTGTGTGTTTCCTTCTGTGCTTACCACGTCTTTTCACATCCCTATTACTCACTTGCCCTAATTCTAACGTATCTTAACACTCACTTGTCCTTATACACACTTTCATAAGCACTAACGTTTCCTTATTCTTAACAATTCCGATCGGGGTCTCCTAAGGGATCGCTCGACACAGAGACAGAAACGCAGAAATGAGAAAATTCAGTTCCGTCCGACGTGCAAGACTGGGTGCTTAGGGATTGGCGCGAATATCAATTCCTTCGAAAGTGCCTACAGTCACGCCCAAGTCTACACATGCACCGTGCCGGCACAGTCTTAAAAAAGGTGACCGTCGACCTCGCTAGGTAGATCGCCCGCTTTAAACGGCGCTTGCTTGCTGTGTACCGTTTGACAGCGTTAGGTGCTACATAGTAAGCCACGACACTGGCCGTGTGAGGTTGGCGCTCTATTTCGTTAGAACAAATTCTTGTTACTCCGTCACTTGCCGCAATATGGCACTGTGTCGTGAAGGCAATCAAGTCTGCGTTAAAAATGTTTCGCGGTTCATAATTTTTTAATAATGCAGGAAATGGTGCTATTCATGTATCAACATCTTGTTCTGCCACTATCTCCGATTCCCCAGTGATTTGAGGATACACAATGCCGTGACGATTTTTAAAACGATCTATCCATTTGAAGTGGTAAAATCTGTGATTTGTAAGCTTTCAGCAATTATACGCGCTTTTTCGCCTAATATAGGGCGACTTATGGGCAGATGTAAAGCTCGTGATTAATGAAGCCATTTCACTAAAACTTTCTCTAATTGATCAAACTTTCCTACCTTTTGCTTTTTTCTCTTCACACCTCCCAATCTGTATTCTTCGTTAATTTCTTGTCTATTCTTTAAAATGGTACTACTTTATAATGCAACTCGGCTCGACTCGGGTGTTGCACAGATGGCGTATTAGACGGGATGACGAATCGTATAAAGCGTGTTAAAAATGTATAAAAACATGCCTCAAGTTGCAGGGACTGACATAAAATGGCGTATTAAACGAAAAATCGTATTAAGCAAGTTTTACTGTACTTTGTTTTGTTTTAACCAATAAAAATTAAATTATAGTCTCGCTCTAACACTCTTAAATCTTATTGGTTAAAAAACCTTTAATCTTATTGGCAGAATATAATTAAAAACGGTTATAGCTTTTTACTTTTAATTTTCGCTAAAGTGTCAACCTATTCTTATGTTTAGTTCTATATTGAAACTTATTTTATTATATGTTCATACATTCGCCAATTACACTGGAATTCATAGTCGATGGGTGAACGGACTGTTCACTCGTAATCCATCATTCAACATTTACATATAGCTTTCTTTTCTTTAATAAACAACTACTGAGGAACCGTAACTGAATAGAATTCCATGCGTCATTGTCTGTTATTTAATTATGTTTTCCATGAAAATTCGTCCTAGGTGTCACTGACAGTAAATAAAAATTAAAAACAAAATAAAGTAACGCTAATATTATAACTTTAATGATTTTTCGGGTTTTTTTTCAGTAAGTTATTGTATATTTTGTTTTGTACATTATATTATAGTTTATTTGCTTAGATACGGTCGCCTTTGTGTCGCGCTGACTCGGCACGTATCCCATCTTGTCAAAGGAGCCGCCGCGACATCAAAGGTCCCATGCGGCGTACACTCGCAGGAGAATCTGACATTTTAAAAGGAAACGTCGTATTGAAAGTTTTTGTTGACTCTGCTACGTATACAGAAAATGATTTTTCGCCCTTGGAAGGACAGTGAAGTGCCTCAAAATGAAATTTTGAACGTGATGACGTTGGATGCCTTGTTATAAATACAGGTGGCAATGACTCAGACACTTCAAGTAATGAAGAATAGTGTCTATTACTTTCGTTTATGTTTACCTGCCTACTCATATTGTTCATTTAAATTGTTTTTGCTATGTAACTTGTATGTGTTTATTATTTACTAGCTGTTCCCCGCGACTTCACCCGCGTGTAATTTAGGGTTTTAATTATATTGCTCAGCACACTAATGGTTTTTCTCAAATGTAAGTAGCCTAAGTTACTCCTTAGAACATCAGCTATCTGCCAGGGAAATTCCCGTCAAAATCGGTCCAGCCGTTTCGGAGATTAGCCGGAACAAACAGACAGACAGACCGACAGACAGAGAGACAAAACTTTTAAAAATTGTGTTTTTGTTATAAGTACCGTATATACAATCATATGCATTTAGTAAAAAGCTGTTATTTTAAAATTTCAAACAGACACTTCAATTTTAGTTATTGGTATAGTTGTCTGTATTTTATTATACTAACCATAAGAAAAAAGTAGTATTCTATTTTATTCTCAGAACATTTATTTAAGAAACACAGTAAAAAAATAATAAAATATAAGCAAAATAATAAGTGCGCCTCCTGGTGTACCGACACTATCTTAGTGGACAGACTATACTGAAAGTTATTACGGCTTTGTAAAACTGATTGAGTCTATTTGTATGAATCGTTTGAAGCCAGCAAAAATGAAATTTTTGACAGCAGCAAAGAAGGAAAACGGAATAGCAAACACTATCGCAGATAAACTATCAATTTTAAATCTAATTTAACTTTTTATTGTTTTTTTTCACAATTCTTCCAATGTACGTTTCCTAATATGAAGTAAGCTTGGGGATTGTTTGGTTGACGAAATTCGGACAGCCAGCAACCAACTCCTGATATTTGTCAAATGGGGGGTATCTCTTGTTTTTGAAATGCTTAAATGTTGAATTCAACACGGTGCTTGAATCGTCCCTGAAGGGACCTACTATCTTTACTATGAATTCCAGTGTTAGTCTACTTGAACTGTTTTTAGACTTCTAGGAAATTCCAATATAAAAAGTTTTCCTGGTAGTTATTAGTTTGACAACTAGCTATACGCAAAAATATCTATTGTTAATCAAACTAATAAGTACAGCTGAATTTTTATGCGTACAAATCGCCCGACACTGTCTGATAAAGAAAATAACGATATTTACCTCAGATTGCTAATGTGTATTTACGCTTACAGGCGGAGATTTGGTTAGTTTCAAAAATCTGAGGAAAATAGCAGAAGAAAATCCTAAAGCAAAAAGTATTTTGTTATATAAAGCTGAAATTCAAGAAAGGAAACATGAAATTTTAATAAACGAAGAGGAATATACTAAAGTATTGAATATAGTTGATTCAGTACTTACTCAAGTAGAAGAACAGTTAAAAGACCAGAATGAAGGTTTGTGGTTAATTGTAATATTGGTATATATTTTATCTCACGAAATTATAATTTTAATATTTTTGTCACTTAATTTTCAGGAAATTGGTTGTGTTGTGAAAATTTTAGTATTGCTGATATTAATTTGGCTATATTACTCCAGCGTCTATGGGAACTTGGACTAGAAGGAAGATTTTGGTCAAATGGCAAAAGACCTCACATAGAAAATTATTTCAATCGTGTTAAACTTCGTGATTCTTTCGTTAAAACTATTCCTGGCCTACATGTTCATTTGAAAATGATAATTACATCACAACCTCCTACTTATATAGCAGCAGCTGGGGTTGTATCTGTAGGAGTTGTCATTGCTATTGCCTATATATTAAAAAAACTCATATAATCTGTAAATCAAGAATAAGTTTGTTGATTCTTAAATATACTTAAACAATTGAATAAAACTATGTTTACGGATTTTGCTGTAAAGTACCCGAATCGTCGGGAATTAAAATAAGTAAATTAAACGCGATAAAACATGTAAAAATAGTTTTATTCAATGTGTAGTGTTTGCGTAAATATAAGAAACCATTATACCTAAACAATCTCATATATTCGATGAATATTCGAGATTCAGGTATTTTTTTTATTAATGTTAAAAGTGATAAAGTTCGTAAAATAAGTTTACTCAGTGTGCAGTACTGGCATAAATATTATAAATTAACATTATCAAACGTGTACATCTTAGTAGATTTTATTACAAAAATGTTTGTTCGATTAAAATCTTAATAGTATTTACGAATTTACAAATCAGTTTTCAGTATTATAGGATAAGTTTTTAAATTATTGTAGTACCTAAGATTTTTTGTCTTAAATAAGTGCTTATATGTTTATTTGTATAAACTTTCAGTATTATTCAAAGTCTCATTTTCATTAGTCTCAATCATCACTATTAAATGAAATAAATATCTAAAATCTTTGACATACCTAATATATTTTATTTAAATTGTACTTTGTACTATTGAGTATTCTGTGCTATTACTGCTTTCAATTCATAGCCAAATGATTGATAGATAGACTATAGATAGATTTTATGTGCATGTTTTACATATATACAACATCATTATAGTTTCCGTTTCTGTAAATAATGATTTTAGAAAAATGACAAAACTATCTTCAGGCGCGGTAATCGCCGAACGGCGTCTTCCAGAGGTTATCAACATTGAAAACATTTGGATTAAATATTTATATATTACTTATTTTAGCTAGGTGTTTTATTTTATAGAATTAACAAAACAGTAATAGGTTCATACTATTAGCAATCTTCATTTCATAGTTGATAGTTAAACATTTTGCTGCGTTAATATGATTATTATTTGTAATGAGTATTCAGTAGTCCATCAGTGATTGTCGCAGAATGGTGTTACGACATGTAAGTAGGTGTATATGAAATAAAAAGCAACACTTAAAAATAAGGACATATATTTAAATAAGAAAGAAAGTAATCAGTGTTAATCTGCACGTTACAATTAAGTACAATAATATATACATAAATCAATATCTGTGATATCTACGAAAACATGTAAGGCATAGACCCGGTTTCTTTGGGCAATCAGGACAGCAATAAATTGTATCCACCCTTTTTTTTAAAAACTATAATAATAATTAAAAAAAAAAACTAAAACTAGAAACTTAAATATCATATAGTCCTACTCCCCGCGATATCGTGCCAAGAACGCTGGCTGCGTTTCCCCGCTGAATGGCTATACTTAGCCTTTGAGCAAGGAAAGAACCAGCCCTCTTATCACCAGCAGCAACGACCAGCCGCGGATGGAGTTCCTTTATGAACTTCACCGCACGTGGACCCCACGGACCAATAGTCTCTACAGCAAATGGCACAAATATCTAGTCATCTCTCAGAGACTCATATTTGCGCCTCTTACTCAGTTCAGCTGCCTCTGATGCCGCCTCGGCTCTAAACGAGGTACCCCTGAGATGAGAGACCGCCAGAGTGTCTACGCAAGTAGCATCCCACACTAGGGCTTTACCTCTCTCCCAAGGGACCAATGTCATACCGTCGGGTCTCCTGCCATCGTCTCTAAATATTCCACAAGGCTCTAAAACAGAGGGAACATTTATAGAGACAAGAGCCCTTCGGATGACATCGTTCAAAGAACTGTGTCGTGAAAATCTACCAGCGCTTTTCTTACATGAAAGTCCGTGGAGCCCAAACTTGTTGACGCTGCTGCCACAGGGACACTGATGGGGTTGACAAATCGCCGCTCCTAGTCGGATTCCTACGGCAATGCGTAAGCTTTCCGCATCAAGTAATGTGCCGAGATTACTTGATGGTAAAGCGTGTAACCAGTGACTAGATTCCTTAGTCGAAACAGCTAGAAGGCGTGCCTTATCTAGGTCACTATGGAGATTATGAAACAAATCCTTCTGCACCAATGGAATATCGCACTGTTTTTGTTGGTTAACTTCCAGTGGAACATTTTCACCAGGACAGAGCGTTTGCCATGTCTGCCCTGCAAAGACCGTAGCAAAGCATAGGTCTGCTTTATTATTTAAAATTATATTACATAAGTCACTGACACTATGTACGGAAGCAAGGAAAGCAGGCAATGCAATGCTAGAAAGATTTCTCACACCAATGCCACCAATTTTTTTTAATCATCTTACAAATTTGACACTGCTTCCTTTTGGTACGCCCAGATGCCCCAGATGGCAAAATTTGAGGCAAATGAATGTCATGTATTATTGTGGGTTGAGCAACGATTGTAGGTTTGGCTGGGAGTAATGATTCTAATACTTTCATTCTGTACACGTAATACGACATTGATGATTGATTATCAATTTGAAATAATTGATAGGCATTTATGAGACATATTTGAATTATATGGATGATAACTTTTTTGTACCATCTTAAGGTTTTATGTTTACTGTTATAGTATGACATTAATTGGTCGTGTTTGTCTACGTTGCGCATATATTTAGTATAATTTATTATAGCGTTCGGCTTTAGCGTGACTATATCTGGTCGCCGTGGGTTTTGTACAGGGACCATGTCGCAATCGTGTTCACTAGATGCTAACAGGACCTCCCTATTACTGTGCCATTTGCAAACAGTTATTTTATTTTGGTTGTGCAGAATTATTATTTCACCTTTTTGTAGTTTCGCTGATAATTGATTAGGATTTCCAGCCCTGTTAGTACGTAGCGTTCCCGTACAAAAAGTTTTTTTTTCTATAAGTTGTGTTATTAGGGATATACTTGCATAATAATTATTTATATATAGAGAATGGCCGACTTTAAGATATTCCTGCAATAATAATTTTATAACTTTTTTGGAATGACCGCGCCCCTCTACTATTTGATCTTTTGACCCGGCATATAAATGAAGTTTTTGACATACACCAAATTTGTCGCCCAAACTGTAAAATTTGATGCCATATTGACTAGCTTTTGATTTCATGTACTGCCGGAATGAAAGTCTGCCCCTCCAAAGCATCAATGATTCATCAATTGCCAGTTCTCTAGATGGACAGTAAATTAATTTCTTTTTTTTGTTAAATGCATCAAATAATGTTTTAATTTTTTTTATACTTTCGTTGCCCTCCTCATACTGTACATTTAATACTCTTAATATATTTAAAAATCTATCCCTAGCCATGTGTTGACTGAATACGTCTGATTTGTATAAATAATGAGTTTTCCAATAATCACTTAAACGATTAATTTTAATGTTACCCATGTGTATCTGTAGGCCAATAAAAGTCTTTAGAGCATCCATAGTTATTGGAAGCCAGGTTTTCATCCTGCTGAAATATGGAATATTTGTACTTTCTAATAGTTTTGAGGCATAGTTGTTGGAACAAGTTAAGATGAGATTTAACATGTCACGATCCATAATTAAAAGAAAGTAATCTATTGGTCCTTTGTTAGTCATTTCTACCCTTAAACCAGAACGCTGTTCGAAATCAATCTGGTTGAGGAAAAATGGATTTCCCATATTCCATTCTTTAGATACTTCAGGTTCATTTGCAGCATCTTCTTGTAAATCTTCTTGCGGAGCGTCATGACACACTTCTTCGATTTCCTCGTCAAATAAATGATCAACGTCCCATGACAGGATGCCGTAGAGTTCCTCATCATTTAAAGAAACTTCAGGAAATGAAATGTTATATGTCGGTGAAAACATTGATGTTAACATTGTATCTACAATCGCATGACTGTCAACGTGATGTAGTCCACTAGTAGATATCGTGGGATCCATGATCTATAAATTGAAACAATATATGACTTAATTTTCGTCTAACCAGGGGCGAATTTGCAAAATTATTAGAGAAAAATAGCAGGTCAGGCTTCATACAAAATCCCAACAATAAAACAGTTTTTATTTCGCTTTGTAGTTAGGTTTGGTTGCGAAAAACTAAAAATAAATATGATTTTACGTGTTTCAGAATTATAAGATCGTTTGGCTTCTACTATTATACTAGTAGTACTAATAGTATGTATGTATATTGTTTGACAAATGTCGTAACTAGTGTCATTATCAGGCGATAGGCTATTAATTACATTAATGATTGTATTTATGATATTCGACTATGTATTATGTAATTGCATAACTTACAACTTGGAAAGTTTATTATAAATATATAAATAAATTATAAAAGTGGTTGGTGACTACGCTAAAGAGGTTCCATCGCCTTTAATATTGATATATTTCATGGTTGTCTTAAATTTTATTATATACAATATTAAAAACTATAATAAGAAAATGCCCGCCCAGGCTCTAAACGAGGTACCCCTATCTTAAATTAAACTATTTCTAGAAAAATTAAAAACAAAATTATCAAGGTAGGTACTTACCAAAAAATGCACTCGGTGACTCGCAAAACCACTTAAAATCACATGTACCAAAGTTCAGAGCTTACACTCTAATAGTTTAGTCCGTTCACACTTTGCAAAAGTTGTCGTAGGAGAAAGAAATCACAAAGTCTGGAACACAAATGCAGAAGTCGTTGGGAAATATAAAAATAACACAGGTAAGACGCACCTCTGTTCACCACGGAGACTAAAACAGAAGTAAAGCTTTATTTTAAAGGACCCATACCACAACCCAAGGCTGAAGGTGCCTCGCAGCACATGCTATGAGGCGAGCTTCGACGCGAGTTTGCCAGGGAACAATAGGGAGTTATGACAAAAATAAATTCATTATCGATATTATGAATAACTATTATTGTCGGACCTACAAAATCTAGTAAAACAATAGCGCGGCATCTTAAAAGGGCCATAAAACACTTGCAGGATAGCAATGTTTATTGCTTTGGCTTATTAAAAATGACGACAGTCATCTCTACATAGTATAAAACAAAGTCGCTTCCCGCCGTCTGTGCTTCTGTACACTTAGATCTTTTTAAACTACGTAACTGATTTGAATGTGGTTTTCATCAATAGATAGGGTGATTTAAGATCAGGAAGGTTTATACGTATAGTTTAATATTGTTTCGTGTTAATTTTATACATTGCGCCCGTGCGAAGACGGGGTGGGTCGGTAGTTTTTTTATATATATTCTTCATCATCTCTAGTGTAAAAAAGAAAAAAAGAGCACCCAGAAAATTAAAACGAAAACGGCTTATTAATAAAATCCAACATCTTGGATTGTTAAAACCATTCTTATAGGTAATCATTGTTTCGCATACTTGTGAGAGTAGGTACTTAAACAAAACTACAACTACGTAAGTGTTCATAATACTTATTTAATAATATCAAAGACGTATTAAATATTAAAAACATCTTAGAATAATATCAACAATTATCAAACAACATGTAGGCTCACAGCGTACCTATGCCACAAACATTATTCCGAGTCTTCATAGTTTGATAAACTTATGTCGTCCACATCCTTTTGGTGACGTACGTTCCTCACAAGATTTATTATATTAACATATGTTGCAGATCTTTTTTTCCATCGGAAGAAGATCTAATTCGTAAGCGATCAGTTGAGCAAACGCTTTGTTTCAGTGGTCAGTTGGTTCCCCGTTTTCAAAATTCAAAATCGGGTAATTGTGATACGTCACATTTATACTCATTAGCATGGAAAATCTTGCGTTTATATAAATTTGCATCCTGAATGTTCTGTTACGATACCTGTGTCTCTTTATTTTGTCTAGATGTGACTTTTTCGCATCAACATTACCAAGATATTAATGTTGATCATCACATGGCTTTCTTTTTAGCGAACCAAATTGTCTCACACCGTCACTCAATAAACTCGGTGACGATGGTCGAGCCTCACCTTCAAGAGAAAGTCATTATTAATTATTAAGTGAAACAAATTACGATGCACTAGAAATAGTATGTAACTGAAAACCCCTCTCTTCCTTTCAATTACTAATTAAAAACACTACCTATTATACTTAATACATTTAAAATAGTAGACTAAATACTGTTCTTAAAAGTATTTTTAACTTTAAAAAAATCAGAAAAAAGGTTTGCAATCCCATTTTCATTTTCATGTGCGGGAAACGCCGATCGGTGTCAAAGTGTTTAAATATGAGATGCGTCCGACGCCTATCGGAGTTAGCTCTTTAAACCGCCCGCCCCTGGGTAATAAAGGCGATATTTCGAGCTGCATTGAATGGGTTAAATCGCCCTTTTTTCCAGTCAAGGTTTTAGTAAAACTCTATAAAGAACTTTCCTTAACGTGCCCGAGGAGTAGAGAGCCAGTAATGCTAAGAAATGACTAGATTACGTAGTTAATGAGTTATGTTTATGTTATGAGTTATGTTATGAGTTATCTGCATTGGCAATGTTTGGCGTGTACAGCTTTTTGTAACAATTCTTGTACGATACCAATACCCGGACACAATGTCAAATCTATGTTAAATTGTCAAATCTGTATTTCTCATGGTGCGTGTAGAGATCCGGAGACCCTTTTTTACTTGAATTGAGGCATTCTATCTTAGTAGATTCTCAATCGAAGATAAATGTAAATGTCTATGGGCCACAGCATTCACTTATCATCAGGTGGACTGTGTACTCGTCTGTCACCCAAAAAGTTGACACAGTATATTTTTAAAATTTTTAATAAATATTTTATTTACCGTTAACAATTGATTAACCGGCCATGTCCACTTAGTAGTTAAGTAAGTCGCGTAGTTTTAGGCCGCGTTCCGACGACACGCACCCGCTACGCGCACGCCACGCGCGTCAGCACCCGCGTCTAACTCGCTTTGAAATTTGTTGCATATAATTTGAGTCTTATGGCAAATCAATAAATCTGAAATTGCATTTATCGACGTTCAACCGCACAAGCCACGCGTGCGTGGCGTCGGAACGCGGCCTTAATTTGGCCGCATTATATGCGGCCGCACGAGGCAGCCACAAACTAATAAGAAGTGCTAACGCAGAGGTAACATAGTCCATGCAGTGTCTCCACTTTTAGATATTATTTAATTCACTATTTTAGGGTAATTCTACTAATATGGGTAGGGCTTTAGGCGTTTCTTCAAGTTCACAGGCTTTTAGATAATTTGGGGTAAAACTGAACTTCAGGTAACCCTGTTTCTTATACCTACCCAATGTAATTTTTTTAAAAGATTTATCTAAGGGTATAGGGTCAAAAGAGCTGGAAAAGTGTAAAATGAAAAAGTTTTTCATCTGTATATTGGAATAATGGTATAATATTTTGCTTAGATACATATTCATTATTCGTATAAGACTAAGTGTTATTATAATTTGAAAATGACAACGTCTTCATCAAAAACCCCAAGATTTAGAATCGTGAAACGATATACAAAACTTGCAATGATATTGATTGAAAATGAGGTGCTAATTGCACCTAATTTACAATATTAATTATAAGGCTATTTTGCTTTTTTTACGATAATTTAGGGAGTATTACTACAGGTTCTAGGGTAAAACCAAAATCATAAGTGGCAACACTGGTTCCGTGGTAGTTCATGAGTATTTAAGAGATGGCGCTGATTTATTCTATGCTTAAACCGTAAAAATGTTTTGTTGTACTATGGAGTGTAGAGTAGATCAAGTTCCCGCCAAAACTCCCAGGATAGTTACATTTACAGTATGGAGTGTAGAGTAGAAGGAGGACCATCTCTACATATGAAAAGTGTCCCTAAAAACGTGTCCAATAAGGGTGGCGCTGCAGTAGCATAGGATAAATTAAAAAAAGCGCCAAAAGTAATTAGAAGAAGATGGAGAAATAAACAAGGACCGACCAATCCGCTTGGTTTTGTACTACGTAAATAGTTGAGATTTTGTATACTGACATTTTATTACTACTGAAATTTTTTAAATATTTGAATTCAGCTGACTTCACTCCGTTCACAACAGCTATCTTCATATCGTAGTTTTTCAGACGCCAGCGCTATTTTGGTGGGTTTTGGAACCTCTATTTTCAGTAAATAGTAGGACACTTTTTCAACTTTCGCCCCTTATAAGATGGTTCTCCTTGTACTCTACACTCCATAGTTTGTACAACCATATCTTGTCATTTATATCGGATGGGTACACAAAATTTT
This sequence comes from Parnassius glacialis, assembly GCA_033319125.1. NCBI lineage: Eukaryota > Metazoa > Arthropoda > Insecta > Lepidoptera > Papilionidae > Parnassius > Parnassius glacialis. The sequence goes on from JAVANC010000018.1 coordinate 25,893,666, forward strand.
TCTGGACCGATACGACTTAGGAACCTTCAAGAAAAGAGCTTACACCTTTTTTGGCAAACGGCAAAACAAAATTTCATTTATAGAACGCAAACCGAGGATTTATTTTCTTGTTGAGTGGGCAAGTCTATCGACTCAATATAAACATTCAAAATAAATATCGTCATTAATTTTGATATAGTTGCGTCAATCCCTAGCGTACATGTGAAATATTTTGTATATAAAAGTATTTACCAAATTCATGCAAACAACGTGACTTTTTTCTTTACAAAATGTCAAACATAGATGTCAAAATTAGTACAAAATAATTGGAAACATTCTATATTTTAAACAGTATATAACATCAAATTTAACCAAAGACAAACGCGTATTAATCATAACATTAAACGACATCTTGAGAATTTACTTGTGAAATGTGCAATTATCAGGATTATTTCTATTATTAACATAACAGTCACTCACAGAACAAGTAACCATTTTGGAACAAAGTTACTCACTAAAAATAACCACTATTGCACTTATAAAATATCTAGGAGCTTATTTCTTGTGTGCCGTCCAGTGCCAACTTGTGCCGACCTGTCATATAAAAAATTAGAATCAACAATCAAATAACTAGAACAGGATACTTTTTATAGTATAGGAAAGCTGCACCTTGCTTGAATATAATTGCACCATCGTTAAAAATGCAACGATAAGCACAAAAAGTTGATAAAACCAAATTTGTTAAGTGTCGAATGCACCCAATTGACATTTAACAAATTTGGTTTTAGTAAATTTTTGAGATTATCGTTGCATTTAATGCATATTTAACGATGGTGTATTTTCGACCAAGGTGCAGTTTGTCTATATTGCAAAAAGTACCTAATTCTAGGTATTTGAAGTAATATCGACGTTATAATGTGAGCGATATTTAACTATTTAGGTGTTCGAGCCTAAAGGCTTGATCCACCTTGAGACTACGCATGTACATTCTGACGTCATAACAGCGTGAATTTAGCTCTTTTCGATAGAAGCGCCCTCTGTCGCAAGTGTGAAGTGTATCAACTTCACTCTAATGGAGGGGACTCATTCAGCACGGGCGGTGTATTGGTCAGTACGCTTTTGCATTCTGACAAGTCATCACATATACAAAAGCAGATATTTTTTCTAGGTAGGTATTATTTTCAACTATCAGTTTAATAAAAAAAATCTATAATAATACAATATTCCGTCGTACAGAAAGTCGTAGTAGCGCCCTTGAGTCATGAAATGCAGTGCGCCCTTGTGCCACGTGCGTGGGTTGACGACTAACCTCAAATCAAATACTGTGCGTCGCAGTACCACGGTACGATGTCGTATCACTGATACGTTAGACAAACAAAACATCAATTCGATTAATTCCATACGACCGTAATACGACACCCGATACGTCGTATCATCTTCGATACGACAAACACAATCAGCGACACCGAAACGTAGTTGATTCGACACTAGTCTCATATGATAACCGGCTGGTACGACACAAGCCGCATAAAATTAATACGACATATACAAGTCAATAGCTAGAGCTAGTCTAGAGCTATTCTGATTTAATTAATTTCATTGCAGAAATATGGACGCAACCGCTTCCTGCTCGAAGACAATGACGATGGGCGAATTGTCAAGTCTCTCACCAGAACGGGACGAACGGCTTTTTAAAACAGTCTTAGAGCTCGTACGAAAATACTACCCTCCAGGTTGGGAAAAAGGGACATCCAAAATTACTCATTCAAAAACCTTTTTGGAGGCAGCATGTCACCAGAAATCGAAAAGAAAATCCGATTTGCGCTACCTATAGTGGAACTTATTTAAGCGATCTACCATGATTCGCCAAATGCTTCAATAAGATCATTCAGAGACTTGAAGCGCCGCCTTTTAAACTGGTCTTTTGGTCGCGCGTTACTATATTCGCCACATAATATTATGGAAAAAATCCATTATAAGTCTCACAACGCCTTGATGGACACAGTTGTAAATTTGAAACCTCTTATACTCTCGAGGCAAAGTGCTTTCGAGCGCCTCCAGGGCATCAAAAGAACAAGCACCTCCACAGAACCTTCGATTTCACCACAAGCTCGTGCAAAACGAATACGATCGCCTTCACCAACCCAAACAGATTCTCCAAAGAGGCATTGTCCTACTCCACCCGCTTTATCAGCAAAAAGCGAAGACCTACTCTCACTTCTTTAAGAACAACAAGTACGACAGAATAAGATGTTTGAGCGTATCGTACAACTAAGTCAAAATCAAGAAGAAAAGATGTCCAAAATTGTAATGAAGGTAGAACATAGATCACCTGACAGTGCCCCAAAGGATCTTAACGTATCATTTGCTGACAGCACTCATCCAGAAAACTTTCAGGATGAAGATGACGAAGAAGCAGATTCGAACGCAACACCACCTAATATCCTATACACCCATTAAATCTAATTTATTTATTTATTTATTAGGATTACCACCAGAAATTACAACAGTAATACAAAGATCATTTTCTTAACAAGTTCAACACATTATAATTGTATTTCTTTTTATGGGTAATCACAACATGCATTGATTATTTTGTGAGGAATAAAAACTGAATTACATCATTGAATAAATACAAATTATTAAAAAGAAATAGAATTATTTGACAATATTATAAATATCTTCATTGTCATATTATATTATATTAACCAAACTATAAAAATCAAAAACAATTTCAATGTTATAATTAATAATTAGTTAATTCGTTAATTCATAGAAATTCATTAATTTTGATTTGAAGGTGGATAAACTATCGCAATTAATATCGAGGCCAGAAATCTTTGAGGACAGTTCGTTATAAGTGCGAGCCTGTCTGGCTAGAGGGGAATACTTTCCCAAATTAGACCTATAAAGGGATACATTGAAAAAGGCGTGCGTATTTCTAGGCATTCTTGATGGCACCTTAAAGTTAAATAATTGAACTATTGCTGGACAATCAATACTATTATTGAGCGTTTTGTATAGGAACGTCATGTCTGAGATACTTCTACGCGATTGTAGTGATGTGATGTTAAATTGTGCCAACTGTCTTTCGTAGGAATCATTAGTTTGATACCTATTCGAACGGTACGCAAGATGACGCAGCAGTCGCTTTTGTATTCTTTCGATTCTAATGCTATGGATTTTGTAGTGCGGATTCCAAATTTGACTGCAGTATTCTAGTTTACTTCTAACCAGACTACTGTAAAGTTTGATTGTAGTAGAGGGCTGCTTGAACTCTTTGGAATTCCTCAATACAAAACCCAGTGACTTAGTAGCTGAGGTGATTATGTTATCAATATGGTTGGTAAATTTTAATTCGCTATCTAGTATAACGCCTAAATCACGTATCGCTCGAACTACAATTAGTTTCTCAGTATCTGGTAAACCTAATAAGTTGACATTTTTTGGCATTGAGAAACATTTGGTTGTTATTACACCATTGAATAAGGCTGTTGAGATCATCTTGTAGTAATTCGACGTCAGAGTTGCTTTTAATAGTTTTAACTATATCTATATCGAATATAATCCATATCGAAACAATGTCGTTTATAAAGATGTTAAAAAATACTGGACCTAAGTTCGAGCCTTGCAGTACACCGGAGTAGGCAATATATGGCTGCGAGGAGTACCCATCAATCACCACGATCGAAGATCTTTTTTGAAGGTATGATGCACACCAGTTTAATAATGTCCCATTAATACTAAAAGCTCTCAGTTTATTGACAACTAGTGCGTGATTTACTTTGTCAAAGGCCTTGGAGAAGTCTGTATATATAGCATCCACTTGTAGTTTATTATCAACGTTTTCAATTAAATCGGTGACATATAAAAACAGATTTGTGACAGTAAATATACCAGACAAAAAACCATGTTGCTGCCAGTTTATACGTCGTCCTAGATTCTTGAAAAATGATTCATAGACTAGGATCTCAAAGATCTTTGAGATTGTAGATAATATGGTTATAGGTCTATAATTAGTAACACTCGTAGGATTTTCACTTTTAAAAATTGGTACAATCCGCGCTTCTTTCCACTTTTCGGGGAAAATGCCAGAGCTCAAGGAGGTATTGAATATAATAGTTAACGGAGCAGCCAAAGAATTTACACACCTATATATAAATATAGGCGGAATACCGTCTGGACCAGCACTTTTTGATGTATCTAACCTTTTCAGCCTTTTCTCAATTTCTCGTTTAGATACGTAAATATTGCCTATATATTTTTTTGTTTTGGAGACTGGTTGTGTGTCAAAATTTTTATTAACACCATCCTTAATAAAAACCGATGAGAAATGACTAGCAAACAAATCACATATTTCTTGCCTACAATTTGCATCACGATCATTCAGAGACATTTTATTAGGATAATTTGAGCCTTTACGACGCATGTTCTTCATATGTGTCCAAAAATACCTCGGATTATTGCTGATGCTTCCTCGATGTGTTCGATATAATTATAACATTGTTTTATTAGTTTATCGCAATCCTTCCTTAGGTAAGAGAATTTAATTTTATGTAATGGATTATTAAACAGTTTAATTTTATTATGACATTTGTGTTTCCGTTTGATGAGTTTAATTAGAGCGGGTGTGAACCAGATAGGATAAGATTTTGAAGATTTGCACGATTTGGGGACGAATCTGTCTATTGCTACCTGCAGGATTTCGTAGAATTTCGATATCATTTCATTTACATTATTTAGTACGCCTAAATTTTGTAGCCAATCAACATTGTTTAAGAATGCTATAATGGAATCAAAATCTGCTCTTTCAAAATTGTGGAAAGATTTATTCTTAGTTGCGGGAAAATTAATTGATAAGTTGATTTAAAAAAAACTTCTAATGGTGGATATAAAATGTCTACGTTGCGTATAGGATACTGACTGTCGACCACATTGATGTTTACATCAGACAAAACTAGATCTAGTATCTTTCCGCTTGCGTTTTTGTTAGTGTTATATTGATTCAGATCGTGCAAAGTGAAAAAATCTATTAATTTACTTTTAAGAAGACAGTTAGACTAGTTACTTGGGTATGCGTACTGACCGTTAATGACGGGTAGAAGTGCCTATGTGATAGAACTCATATTCAAGTCACCAAGCAGCAAAATTGAGTTATTAGCCTTGCCTAAATTATTATTATTTATGGTATCCGTAGTATTACGAGTATTAATAAATGTTTCTAATGTGTCACGATCAACTGGTGGAGGGATATATACTGCGCACGCATGAAGCCATTCCGTTAGATTACTTGTGCTAAGTTCAATTGTGACCCATAAGTCTTCACCGAGACGTTCCCATCTAATTTGCCTGCGCGAGTTTAATCCGTCCTTTTTTACTGCTATCAAAACTCCGCCATTAATTTTCTTATGACTAGAAGAGGAGATGTTTCGCGATCTCGTCTATATATGTGGTATCTATCGTCGAAGATCTCACCATCATATACACTATCGCTGAGCCAAGTCTCAGTTAAAACAAATATATCATAGTTTGAGTTAAGAACCTGGTTATTTACATCTGTTAAGTTAGAGCGAAGTCCTCGGACATTTTGATAATAACTTTTTAATGAATCGAATTTAAAAATAAAATTAGTATACCAACACATGTTTAAGATTATTATCAGTAGGCTACGATAAATTTAGAAGAGATTCAGAATTTTTAATAAGTTATAAACTTATTAAAAATTCTGAATCTCTTCCGTCCGATGATTTGCTTTTCCTCATAAAAACGCGACCATTATTAATCCAGACGAATTCGTATTTAAGTTCCTTAGCTTTGATACGTGCTTCTGCATGCAATGCCTTTGTGGCTGGTGATAGGTGTTCAGCAACATAATATATAGGACATTTCTTACCTCCAATTCCTAAGTGGCTGGTATTAAGTTTGTGCTCGTTGCATTTTGCTTGTTTATTAAAAGCTATTGTTGCTGCGAGAAAAGTATCTCGGATCCTTGGGCTACTGAATTTGACTATTACGGAGCGTGGTTGAGGGTTCTCCTTGTTAAGCTTAATTATTCGGCTACAGCTCTGTATGTCAGTGTCAGATAAGTTACATTTAATTGTTACGGCCAGTTGTTTTACTTTCGACACAATATTTTCGGATTGATGTTCGGGAATGCATTGAATTTCTAGGTTACTGGCTCTAGATTGGTTTTCGAGTAATGTAAGTCTAGCTTTTAGGTCATCAAATGTGGTCTGTAAAGTTTTATTATCATGTTGTGGTGACTTAATCACTTCGTTTTTAGCTGATAGGTCTTCTTTAATACTTTCGTATTGTTCTTCGAGAAAATTGATTGAAGCCAGGACCTCATTAGTTTTTGAGGTAAATTCATCTAATATACGTTTCTTACTGAAGCGAGATTAGAATGGTTCTCCAGCACCTTAAAAACGGCAAGGCCCCAGGCGAGGATGGAATTACAGCGGAGCTTCTGAAAGCGGGTGGAAAACCGGTACTTGAAGTCCTTCAGAAGCTCTTTAATTCCGTCCTCCATGGTGGCATTACACCGGAGGCGTGGAGCAGAAGTGCGGTGGTCTTGTTCTTCAAGAAAGGCGACAACGCTCTCTTGAAGAACTACAGACCGATTTCCCTTCTGAGCCGCGTCTACGTGCTGTTTTCGAGAGTCATTATGAATCATCTCGCGCGCAGACTTGACGACTTCCAGCCTCCCGAACAAGCCGGTTTCCGAAAAGGCTTTAGCACCATAGACCATATACATACCCTTCGGCAAATTGTACAGAAGTCCGAGGAGTACAATTTGCCACTATGTCTTGCGCTTGTGGACTGTGAGAAAGCCTTTGATTCCGTTGAAATTTGGGCGGTGTTGCAGTCCCTTCAGCGGTGCCAAGTTGACTGTCGGTATATCGAAGTGTTGAAGTGCTTGTACAGTAGGGCTACGATGGCTATCCGAGTACAGAACCAGAGTACGAAACCTATCCAATTGCAGAGAGGTGTAAGACAGGGTGACGTCATATCCCCGAAACTCTTCACCGCTGCATTGGAAGACGTTTGCAAGCTTCTGGACTGGAAAGGATCAACGGTAGGACGACCGGAACGGAGGACGGTATCAACATCAATGGCGAGTACATCACTCACCTTCGATTTGCCGACGATATAGTCTTTATGGCAGAATAGCTGGAGGACCTAAGCACTATGCTCAATGACCTCAATAGTGTTTCCCAACTGATAGGTCTTAAGATGAACATGGACGAAACAAAGATCATGTTTAATGTCCATGTCACACCTATGCCGGTAGTTGTTGGGAACACTAAGCTCGAAGTTGTTGACGAGTACGTTTACCTGGGACAAATAGTCCGACTAGGTAAGTCCAACTTCGACCGAGAGGTCAATCGACGGATTCAACTCGGTTGGGCAGCGTTCGGGAAATTACGGCACATCTTCTCGTCAGGTATACATCAAAACTTGAAAACGAGACTGTACACCCAGTGCGTGTTGCCAGTGATGACATACGGAACTGAGACGTGGTCCTTCACTGCTGGCCGAATGAGGAAGCTCAAGGTCGCTCACCGTGCTATGGAGAGAGCTATGCTCGGAGTTTCTCTGCGTGATAAACTCAGAAATGAGGATATCAGCAGTAGAACCGAGTGACCGACATAGCCCAACGGATTAGTAAGCTGAAGTGGCTATGGGCTGGCCATATAGCTCGAAGAACCGACAACCGATGGGGAAGAAAGGTAGAATAGAATAGAATAATTTTTTATTCAATATTGATTATTACGTAATACTTATTGAAAGTCATTTTTTATTTACCACTGGTTCGGAAAATGTATGAGATATATGAAAACACAATATATCTCACAAGTAATACATATTATTATATTAAATTAGATTGTTTAGTGCGATTGCCAAGTCAATCTATGTATCAATCTATGGACTGAATAAATTGCAATTGCATTTTATTCAGTCCATTCATAATTGCAATTGAAAAACCGACTTGGTATTAGACGGATCTCACAACTTTTTACGGTAGAAGAACTGAGTTGCGAGACTTGGCTTTTTTTACAAGTTATGTTTTTGATGGCATCTCATTTATTTTTGGAGATAGTTATATCTAGGTAGCTATTTACACCTATTATTCCATTATACATATACAACGTGTCCCAAAATTCAACGATAAGCCAACACCGGAGGATAGACCTGCCCCGGACTAATCGGGGAAAAAAAGAAAAAAAAAATATATCCCAATTATATTTTAAGTTATATAAAATAAAAAATAAATTCTTCAGAAATTTAGGCCGTTTATGATATTTTTCACTACCATGACCACAATTTTTTAAATATTTTTACTTTTTTTTATAGGTAACCTGAATAGTACTGCTATCTACCACAATTCTTAAAAACTCCAGAATAACTCTTGTTTTATCACGAAAATTAATGAAACTTGTTTTATTCCCTAAATTTTTTGAAGACTTTTACTTTTAACCAAATTTAACTTATCGTGGTGTAAAAAAAAACACTAGTATGGCAAGTTTTTTTAAAAATTGACGCAACTAACCAACATTCCAAAATGGTATAATACTCTAGGAAAACAAGTTATAAAAAAATATGGGCCTATTATTTCTAAACAGGGACCAAATTCCTTAAATTGTAATTGTCAGTAATCATTTTTACTACATGCCCAAAATGGGTTCCTGTTACAATTTCTAGGAATTCGAATGGGGCATTAATAACTTAGATGTTACAGAGAGATAGATAGATAGAGATATTTACGTTATAAAGAGATAACAACAGGGCAGGTAGAGAAGCTGTTATTATTCTCAGCAAGTCGGTTCAGTACGCTCTGCTCCTTTGTTTACTGCGCACCGTTCCCAATTCAACTTACGTGGCCCTCGTACATACTATCGACTTTTGACTTGGCTTTTTGGACTGGAATCGACCTGCAAACTTAACTGACCTGGCATTATTTGGACTGGAAGTGATCTGCAAACTGAACTGACCTGGCATTATCTTGGACTACGATTGTGTGTTTTGTGATTTAGAGTTCTGGCACATTTTGGACTGTTTGGCGTTTAACATGCCGCAACCGTACACACCACAGGAATACGCTAATATGCATTTAATCTATGGAGAATGCCGATGTAATGCTAACGCTGCTAGCAGACTGTATCGAGAAAGATACCCAAATGCTCAAAAATATCCTGATTATCGAGTGTTTATTAATGTGCATCAAGCGTTTTCGGAGGGTCGTATGCCATCCAATAGGAGAAGCGCTGGAAGACCTAGATTGGATCGTGATGAAGAAGTTCTCAATGAGATAGAAAATGACTCGACTACTACGGTACGTGCCATAGAAGAAGCTACAGGAATCCCGAAAAGTTCTGCACATCGAATATTAAAACGTCACAAGCTTCACCCATATCACTACAGGCGTGTGCAGACGTTATTACCGCGGGACTATCCTCTACGGGTCACATTTTACCGTGTAATGCTGCAAAGGCACAGTGAAGATCCCCACTTCCTAGACAAAATTCTATGGTCGGATGAAACAACGTGCAAGAAAGATGGTTACGAGTATTTAAATCTTCACAACCTACATAGTTGGAGTAATGAAAATCCACACTTGATGAGACAAGACAAACCCCAATATCAATTCAAGGTTAACCTATGTACCGGCATATTAAATGGAAAAGTAATTGGGCCCTTTGAGTTACAAGGAAACTTAGATGGCAATAGTTATTTAAACTTTTTACAAAATAACTTGCAAGAATTGTTAAACGACGTGCCCTTAAGTGATCTTCAAAACATGTGGTTCCAAAATAATGGTTGCCCAGCACATTATGCCCGTCCTGTGAGAGAATATTTAAATCAAGAGTATCCAGGGCGTTGGATGGGGCGACTTGGTCCTATCTTATGGCCACCCCGTTCACCCGATTTGAACCCCCTGGACTTCTTCTATTGGGGTTGTCTTAAAAACAGGGTACCTACTCAAAACCCATTGTGACATTGGACGAGCTTCGTCGAAATATCACTCAGGCTGCTGATTACATTAATAGCAGAAGATATGCAAGACAAATAAAACGATCATTTTTAAGGCGATGTGAAAGTGTTTGTACCATTTGTTTTGAAATATTAAACATTTTTCAAGAACTAATACTTTTATTACACCCGACCGTCATTTGGCCCCTGTTAAGATATAATAGGCCCATATTTTTTTATAACTTGTTTTCCTAGAGTATTATACCATTTTGGAATGTTGGTTAGATGCGTCAATTTTTTAAAAAACTTGTCATACTAGTGTTCATACTTTTTTTTACACCACGATAAGTTAAATTTGGTTAAAAGTAAAAGTCTTCAAAAAATTTAGGGAATAAAATAAGTTTCATTAATTTTCGTGATAAAACAAGAGTTATTCTGGAGTTTTTAAGAATTGTGGTAGATAGCAGTACTATTCAGGTTGCCGAAAAATATCATAAACGGTCTCAATTTCTGAAGAATTTCATTTTTTTTATATAACTTACAATATAATTGGGATATATTTTTTTCTGTTTTTCCCCGATTAGCCCGGGGCAGGTCTATCCTCCGGTGTTGGCTTATCGTTGAATTTTGGGACACGTTGTATAGGTACACTGATTCATTCACTGCAAATGTAACTTTGTAATACTATACGTTTATATGGGATTAGAAAGTTATTTATGCAGTTGGTGTATCTCGAAAAGTGGACCGAAATTGTAAAATATTTTAATTTTTCCTTGATTTATATATTAAACAATAATTTTATTCCAAATTTGAAGTTTCTATGTCTGCTAGAAGTGCCTCAGAGTTTGATGATCGGTCAGTCAGTGAGTGACAAAATTAAGAAATTTTGACTAGTTATAATTCTTAAACTACTGGTTCAAATTTAATGAAACTTTTTTTATTTTTTTTATTTATTAAATCAACATAAAAAAAGCTTAAATTAATCAAACACGATGTCGCAAAAACCTAACAAGGTTTATATGTACACCATGCTTCATCGACGGCGCTCGGTGCTGCTTAACCTACGTACGGACATTGTCTCTTACATATTACAGTAAATACTTATAACATGCTTTAAAATCGTAGCGAAGATCCACACGCTCACAATACGTATATTCACGGGTAGTAGAAATATGTCATTACTCAGACGCACAAAACCGGCTAGCAAATGAACGTACACAGAATGTTTACAAGCGGTAGATTTTAACTGTACTATGGTTGCTAGTTAATCTCCGTTTTGATAATGTAGTATTATAACACATAGAATATCATCGATATTTATGTATAATATGTACATTTTTTACTTACATAAATATGATATAGTTATTTAGTAAGATGCTTTTTTATTTCATCTAAATAATGTAGTTTTAATTTTCTTTTTATATTCTTGAAATATACTGAGTCTATACAATGCCTACTTGGTGAGTAAATATTCAGGCTTCTAATTTTATCCACAACGAAGTTATAGGGTTTCAGAAATGGCCTGAACCGCTTCGAGAAAAGGATGGTACGGCCGTGCCGCTTTTTTGCTCGACTTGGCGGGGGCACTGCCGTGCCCCCAGATCGTGATTGTCCCATACAAGATAAGGTAAGTCATTAATATAAATTAAGAACAGGAATGGGCCAAGAATCGAGCCCTGAGGAACGCCCATTGATACTACCGATTCGGAGGAACCTTTACCATTAATCACTACTTTTTGAATTCTGTTACTTAAATATGAAGTAATAAGTCTAAGCGCTAAATTTTTTACACCGTAATGTTGTAGTTTCCTGATTAATGTCTCATGATGAACACAATCGAAAGCCTTGGAAAAATCACAGAAAATACCTAAGGCATCTTGTGAATTCTCCCAGGCATTAAAAATATATTTCATAAGCTCAACACCGGCGTCAGACGTCGAGCGACCCCTTGAAAACCAAATTGGTTTTTATGAAGTAATTTATTTGTATTAAAAAGTTAACAATTGATCCAAAATTATTTTTTCAAAAATTTTACTGAGAGTTGGTAGTACAGAAATAGGTCTAAAATTAGCGGGGTCTAATGTACTACCAGACTTAAATAAAGGTATTACGTTACTATACTTCATTAAATCAGGAAACACACCAGAATCGATACAAGTATTAAAAATAATAGCAAGACGAGGTGCAATTAAATCTATTATGGACGCAATAACTGTAACGGAAATCCCCCACAAATCTGCGGTCTTCTTTACATCAATGGTTTTGAAGTATTAAGGTTCTCGAGTGGCAGCCTCGTACCGGCAGGCGAAGTGTAAGGCGTCCCCCCACTAGATGGAGTGACGACCTGGTAAGATATGCAGGAAGTCGATGGATGCAGGTGGCTCAGGACCGTGCTTTGCGGCATTCTTTGGGGGAGACCTATGTTCAGCAGTGGACTTGTGAAGGGTTGTAATGATGAATAATGATGACTTTTCTTACATCTATACATCTAGCAGCGATTTCATTTCTTCTCTGACTATGGACCGAACGTCATCAAGAACTAGTCCAGCCATAGTAGGTCCCATTATTTTTCGTTCGTTCTTTACTCGACGAGTGACGTTGAAACTTTGATTAGCGTGTTCCTCTAAAGCCGTGTAAGTTAGTGTGAGCTTCTAATTGTCGTGTTGTCGCTCTTAGGTCTTGTGCAGATCGGACATAGCTATGTACTCTTACAATTCTCAGTTAATTCATTGTAACATGTTTTAGATGTCGAAATACATTTGTAGTGATATCGATTTTTGTCATTGTGTTATATGTACTACGTACTAGAGAAGCTATTCCAAACAAAAAATGTGCGCTACTCTATGTCTTCGCGCATGTGCGGGAGATAGTAGAGTCGCGCATGCGCAGTTGATATAAGCGCGTTGCGCCTGCGCGGTCAGTTTTTGTCATCATAGATTAAGTATACGAAGGTAGAATGATCAGTATGTAATAATTGTTTATTTATATTGTCTTGTTAATTATATGGAGTACAATTCTTTTATTGTTATATTTATTTTGCATATGTGCTAATTTAATATAATATTACATAATATTATGTCACAATTATATTTTAATGATATTTTAAAAGGTAAACATGTAAAATATAAAAATATACATTTATATTACATTATATTATTTATTTTTATATTCGTAAGAATCACATTTTTCTGTAAATGCATATTTTCTCTTTGTATTTTCTTAAATTTCTCAGTAATTTTCTTTCTAGCTGCAGCTTGCGTAATTTATTTTTGAGTACAATTTTTGTCGGACTATCAAAAATTGAATTTAAACTGCTTACTGATTCAGACAACGGTTCTAATACTTCTTGTTCACAACATTTTGTTGGCTGAAAAAAAAGATACTAATTATTTGGGAAGCCTGTAAAAATTCTAGCGTTACAGTATTAAAAACCCGCCATATACTAGTACCACTCACGCGCCGAGGGTACCGCTTCTCTTAAATCCCGTAAATATACTGAATTTACACATTACCAAAATTCGTTCGTCATCTAATCACAAAATAAAACAAAAATCCCAGCAATATTATATTATAATATAATTACGTTATCGCATGGTACTGCAGATTTCTTTAAGTATACTCTTCCTGTTTTAGTGAAGTATTAGTTGTTTTCTTTGAAATGTACGGAACATATGCGTGAATAATCTGACGGTAACCATGTTTCTTCGCTGCGATTCTTCTGAACAAATTTGATGCATGATTCTCTTTCTTTTTTTTTTGATTCAGGAAACCTTTAAATCCAAATAATAAAAAAAACTATGAATTTCAATGCATTAACATTTCGGACCGTGATTATGTATTAATATTTTATTGTTCATAATAGGGTATTACACCCATTTTTAAAAAGTGTTTTAAATGAATCCTAGAGTGATAATGAACCACTATAATTTTTATTTAATTTTTTAAAACCGAATAGTGACATAAAAATTACTTTTAATCTATCATTTTCAATTTTCGCGTGAAAACGCTAGCCGCCATACTGTTCAACTCGTGACGTCACTGTCGTAGAATTTTGACAATTTTGCAAAGGAATAATATACTTTTGAATGTTTAATAATGAGTTATCATTTATGTCATTGTTGTGTTATGCCTAATTGCAAAAATACAAGCACAAGAACGCCGGGGAAGTTATGGATTAAAGTGACAACTGATTTAAATATGAGAAATACTTGGTTAAAACTGGCAAGAAGAGACCCGAATGCATTGTCTACAAAATCTAAACTATACTTCTGTGAAGATCACTTTGATTTAATTATGACTTATATTTAACTATCAATTAAACAAAACAAAACATCATGACATGATAGGTACCTATTGCAAGTCAAATTTTGTAATAGATTAGGTTTATCGGACGTCTGTCCCGCCCTTTGTGGGCCATTTTGATGGCCCTTGCAAGTGCAGTGCAGTGTTTTGCTTAGTTCCTGTTTTCTTCTATTATATGGGAATAAAGACATGGTTTGTACTCAGACCAAATAAAAAAGTGACTTTTTATTTCGTCTGAGAGTTTGTACAAAAAAATTTAACAAAATGTTTTTCTTACCTAAGCTTATATTATAATATCTATAACATTAGTGCTAAAAGCGAAGTAATAAACTCGCTTTTACGAATCCGTCTTCCATGATGCCTTTTGAAAAAAATTCAGAATAAAAATCAACAATCGTAATAATAACTTGAAAAAATTCGAAATTAGCTAGTTAGTACACAGCACAGCAACTTAGTTCTTTGACCTAGTGACGTCACGACGCTATCTAATATGGCGGACATTGTTTTGCAGATTTGAGGCACAGGTAAAAAAATTATTCTAAATATAAAATTTATAATGCATTTTTATAAATAGAAATCAATATTTCTCGTTTACTTTTACAAAATCTATCATAAATATTTATTCTTTGACTTTTTTTTACATGGTGTAAAATACCCTATTACTTAACATTATACATCGGTAGTGTAAGTCTGTAAATAAAATTTGTTTACTTTTTGACATTCACATATACGTTGCAGTTGATAAAATATAATTAAATTAAGCGTGTTTTAAAGATAATAATATGTTGAGTTTACTGATGAAAAGTCACTCCTTGACTTTTACTTATGTTTATCGAGTTGTTTGAACAGTATCTAAACGCACACGAACGCACATTAATTTAAAAATAATTCTTCACTCAAACTTCTCACGTTGCAGCAACCGCTTAACACAGACTAAGTGAGTTTGAGAGCGCGCACTCTAACGCGTGTTACTAACAATCGAGTTGAGGTTTCTCCTCTAGTAACGTAGTATATGATTTTTGTATGTGCTACACGACATTATTTCTGTGGAATTTGGGAATCTATGACAACATTCAAACTTACTTTTGGAAGACATGACTAAGCTAGTAAATATTTTGCTTGATCCTAAATTTCAATTTAAATTAAAAATTTTGTAGAAAATAACTATTTTTTTTCCCGTCCTTTGGATTTGAGTGGGGAAATACAGCTTCTATTATTGAGTTGACAGTGTCAAGTGGTATGAGGCGGTAGGCTGAATTGCGATCGCTTTCCTCACAATCACAATACTTGTCGCACTATTACTTTTTGCACTCAAAAAATTAATCACTAAATGTATATTTGTTATAAGTTTAATTATCTTGCTTAACAAAAATACACAACACAATTTTGGTTTAATAGAGATTATATATAAATTATATTTATATGATATTATTAAATAGTTATTTTATGTACATAAAATATTTCAAATAAAGACAGTTGTCACATGTCACCTTTCATTTTCCTTTCCTTAATGATGCTGATGAAAATAAAGGAGCACAAATCAGCCAAGAAGAATAACTTAGAATCCAAATAATAGATGTTCAACGAAAATTACTTGAAATTACAAAAAGAATATCCTCAGCCTCAAACAACCGAAACTAATATCGACTTCTCACCATTAGTAGTTGAATCGCAAGTAAAAATTGCTAAATCTGATCCAGAACTTGTAAAACAAGGCTCAAGATTCCAACGTTTAGGCGAAGACACGTGGAAAAACATACGCTACGCTGATGTCCAGAAACAATTTCAGGCGACTCCGGTATTCACGTCACTTAAAGTCAACAGCCATTTAGCACTCGTTACCCCTTTCTGGCATAGCGTGTCAATCCTCGAACGAATCGACAGTACACTGGCAGCCAGATATAAGTCATGGTCTTCTACAACAACGTAAACACTTCGAGGAATGTTGTCAAAATCTCAGTCCAGAGCTTAAAAGTCAAGTCATAAAGAGCTCTTAGGCCCTCAATCTAAATTCAAAAAGACATCGGATGCTCTACTACAATGTACATGCGGGAAAAGATCTGAAATAATTCATCAAAGAAGACAACTATACAAAGCTTCTAACAAAGCACTAAACGAAATCCTCAATGACATCCCATCGTCTGATACTCATTTATTTTCCGAAAAATCACTCAGTGAAGTGGTGAAAGATCATGGAGGACCATATAAGATGTTTCCCCCAAAATCCAGAAAACCTTCGAAAAATAAGCAAACCGCATCATCAAGGAATTTCCACAACAACAGAAAGAACTTCACCAACAAAGAGCCATTTCGTGGAAACACACGTAAAGACAACAGA
Organism: Parnassius glacialis; assembly: GCA_033319125.1. NCBI lineage: Eukaryota > Metazoa > Arthropoda > Insecta > Lepidoptera > Papilionidae > Parnassius > Parnassius glacialis. The sequence continues at coordinate 25,910,257 of JAVANC010000018.1, forward strand.
AAAACTACGAAACCTCAATACAACAACTCAAACAGCTCCAACAAACGATCGACCAATCAATATACCAAATAGCTCTGACTCATTTCAAGGGACAACTAGCCCAATTCATCCATATATGGGAAAGTATAGGAGCACCCCATACAATTTTATCAATGATTCAAAATTACAGAATACCTTTCCTACAAAAACCACTTTTAATGACGTTAAATACAGAAACACAAGCAAAAGTGACGAACGAAAATCCAGATGTTATATCAACCCAAATATCGGAACTTCTGAAATCGAAAGCAGCTATCCCATAAGGCACTCAAGAGGATTTGTGTCTTCAATATTTCTGAGAAAGAAACCGAATGGAGATTACAGAATTATAATAAATTTTAATTAAATTTTACGCTCTCTTGAAGAACTACAGACCGATTTCCCTACTGAGCCGCGTCTACGTGCTGTTTTCAAGAGTCATTACGAATCGTCTCGCGCGCAGACTTGACGACTTCCAGCCTCCCGAACAAGCCGGTTTCCGAAAGGGCTTTAGCACCATAGACCACATACATACCCTTCGGCAAATTGTACAGAAGTCCGAGGAGTACAATTTGCCACTATGTCTGGCGTATGTGGACTATGAGAAAGCCTTTGATTTCGTCGAAATTTGGGCGGTGTTGCAGTGCCTTCAGCAATGCCAAGTTGACTGTCGGTATATCGAAGTGCTGAAGTTATTGTACAGTAGAGCTACGATGGCTATCCGAGTACAGAACCAGAGTACGAAACCTATCCAATTGCAGAGAGGTGTAAGACAGGGTGACGTGATATCCCCGAAACTCTTCACCGCTGCATTGGAAGACGTTTTCAAGCTTCTGGACTGGAAAGGATACGGTATTAACATCAATGGCGAGTACATCACTCACCTTCGATTTGCCGACGATATAGTCCTTATGGCAGAATCGCTGGAGGACCTAAGCACTATGCTCAATGACCTCAATAGTGTCTCCCAACGGATAGGTCTTAAGATGAACATGGACAAAACAAAGATCATGTTTAATGTCCATGTCACACCTATGCCGGTAGATGTTGGGGACACTAAGCTCGAAGTTGTTGACGAGTATGTTTACCTGGAACAAATAGTCCGACTAAGTAAGTCCAACTTCGACCGAGAGGTCACTCGGCGGATTCAACTCGGTTGGATAGCGTTCGGGAAATTACGGCACATCTTCTCGTCAGGTATACCTCAAAACTTGAAAACAAGACTGTACAACCAGTGCGTGTTACCAGTGACGACCTATGGTACTGAGAAGACGTGGTCCTTCACTGCTGGCCGGATGAGGAAGCTGAAGGTCGCTCAGCGAGCTATGGAGAGGGCTATGCTCGGAGTTTCTCTGTGTGGTAAACTTAGAAATGAGGATATCCATAGTAGAACCAGAGTGACCGACATAGCCCAACGGATTTGTAAGCTGAAGTGGCAATGGGCCGGCCATATAGCTCGAAGAACAACCGTTGGGGAAAAAAGGTTCTCGAGTGGCGGCCTCGTACCGGCGGACGAAGTGTAGGGCGTCCCCCCACTAGATGGAGTGACGACCTGGTAAGATATGCAGGAAGTCGATGGATGCAGGTGGCTCAGGACCGTGCTTTGTGGCACTCTTTGGGGGAGGCCTATGTTCAGCAGTGGACTTGTGAAGGGCTGTAATGATGATGATGATGAATAAATTTAAAGAACCTCAACAATTTCGGGAGCACTTCAAGGTTTCACCTCCCAAACTTACATTCAATGCCAAATCACCTGTGGGAGAAAGACTATATGCCGAAAATATACATTTCCCAAGCATATTACCACATCCCAGTCACTAAAACACACCAACGGTACTTAACATTCCAGCACAATCAGTCATTTTTCCATATGACATGTCTTCCATTCGGACTCGCAAGTGCCCCGTCAGCATTTGTGAAGATCACAAATTGGTTAGCACAGTACCTAAGAGAGAAACAACTAAAAATGATCGTGTACTTAGACGATTTTCTGCTGATGCACGAAGATCCAGAGATTTTATTCCAGGAAGGACGCTTCGCGATAGAGCTTTTAGAAAGTCTCGGATGGTGCGTGAACCATTCCAAGTCTATAACTATACCTACGCGCTGTGTCGAATACTTGGGAGTAATCTGGGATACAGAGAGAAACTTGTAGTACTTGCCACCAGAAAAAATAAAAACATTCCAAACACACATCACGAAACTTCTCAAAGTGGGTCTCTGAAACTGGTGGGACGCAAAAAGCATAGCATGGAAGCTAAATTTTGCTGCAGATGTAGTACCCTTAGGTCGCCTACACTGCAGAAATAATCAGAGATCGTCAACACACCTACCAAAGTCAAACCGTCAAAAAGTAGTGAAACCAAGAACCAAGCCGCCAGGGAAGACCTCACATGGTGGACTCAATATGTACACAAATCTTCTCCTATTCACCGGAAACCAGCATCAGCCTTCATAACGACAGATGCAGCAGACACCTTTAGAGCTTTTATGAATAGCAAGAAATTGGAAGGAAGATGAAACGACAAACAAAAAGCCTGGCACTCCAACCAGAAGGAACTCTGGGCAGTTTACGATGTTCTAAATAGAGAGAAAACGTTCCTGAGTGGGAAATCGATTTTCTTCCAATCCGACAACCGAACAACCATAGCCTATATCAACAGACAGGGGGGGGGGGGACGAAATCAACTATCCTACTGAAGATAGCTTCGTTCGAAGATACTAAACCTAGCTGCGCAACTGAATATCACTATAACAGCCAGATATCTTCCAGGGAAATTAAATGGCATTGCTCTACCAAAATGGCACTTAAGCGAAGCAATTCTTGGCCAAATCTTCCAGAAGCTTGGAATTCCACAAGTAGACCTGTTCGCTTCAATACGTTCGTCAGTCGTATCCAATTATGTAACCGAAGATGTTTCGGACCGGAACAGCCTATACACGGACGCCTTCAGTCGAACATGGAACTTCAAACTGGGATGGGTCTTCCCACCGCCAGCACTAATACCAAGAGTTCTTCGCCATCTCAACAAGTGCACGGGGTCTTACCTGCTTGTATCCCCGGAATGGACAAATGCATTCTGGATGCCGATGTTGGAAAACAGATCTACAAGCAAACCCCTCCAGCTGGAGAATCTGCGAATTCACCTTATAGACCTACGGACCCAAAAACCTCCACGGGGGATAGACACAATAGTTTTGCAGGTATGGCACATACAGGCTGGTCCAATTTGGTTAACCCCTGGCCTACCGACACGTAGTAAAAAAGTCTTGGCGACAATCTAGCATCAAAACATACCGACCAGCTTGGGAAAAGTGGGTCGCATGGGCTTTAAAAGAAGTTGTCTTTGGGAAAAAAACCAAAAGCAATAGACTTAGCACGTTATCTCGGATTCCTATACACCAAGATGAAGCTAGCGCCGAACACCATAGCACTACATAAATCAGTAGTATGCACTTTTATGCATCCAGATGCTACCGCATCGATCGGCTCGCACCCTCTGGTCAAACACATGCTGAAAGGCATCAGTTTGGTAGGGCGGAAACGTCCTAGTAGACTTACCTGGAACGTAAACGAACTTACTGAGTGGTTAAAGTGCTACAAATTAAATGAGGATAGCATCTTTCAAGTCAGCAGACATCTAGCTATCCTGTTACTTCTAGCCACAGGTCGAAGAATCCACGATCTAACGTTATTAAACATAAGTGACGAGTTCTTTGAAATAACAGATAAAAGTATTAAATTATGGCCTAAATTTGGCTCAAAAACAGATTCCTGTACATACATAAAATCAGGTTGGGAAATAACAATGAACCCAGTCAAAAACTTAGGCCTCGTTACCTGGACAAGACGCCTACAGGAAATATCAGAACCAAGACGAAGAAACCAAGTAATAACCTGCGGTAAAGTCGCCCCAGCTTCAAGATCAGTGATAGCGGGATGGACACTGTTCAAAGAAGCCAACATAAATGCCTCTCCAGGTAGCTGCAGATCAGCCGTTGCTACCGGTAATTGGTTACGCGGGTATACAAACATAGAAGAAATTATGAAAAAGGGTAATTGGCAAACTGCAAAAACATTCTTTAATCATTATCTCAAACCAATCAACCCTAAAGTCCAAATACAATCAGTAATAACCTTTCAGATAATTTTGCGCCAACAGATTGATTTATTATACTTGTGAAAAGTAGTCAAAGTTCCTTTAATCAAGAATAAGAATTATTTATTTTTGTTAGCATGATGATTATATTACTCTATTTAAGAATAAATACACTTTATTCATACATTCCCTTTTTATTATATCTTAAATAAACTTTAACAGTTAATCACAGTACGCTCATTCAGCGCCGGCAGATAAGAAACACGTCTCAAGGTGGATCAAGCCTTTAGGCTCGAACACCTAAATAGCAGCGTTTTGCCCCCGAAGGGCAGAAAACGCTTATTTTCCGTTCGGCTTGATCCACCGTAATTTTCAGTGAATGGAAATTATGGTGGGCTTGGAAATTGTACTGACCAATACACCGCCCGCGGTGAATGAGTCCCCTCCATTAGAGTGAAGTTGATACACTTCACACTTGCGACAGAGGGCGCTACTATCGAAATCGCTGATGGGTATGTCGTATAGAAGATGATAGGACTTATCGGGTGTCGTATTACGGTCGTATGGATTTAATCGAATTGATGTTTTGTTTGTCTAACGTATCAGTGATACGACATCGTACCGTGGTACTGCGACGCACAGTATTTTATTTGAGGTTAGTGCCGTGTAGTGGCGGTTAAGAATATCCACTACCCCATATCTTCCCGTGGGTGTCGTAAAAGGCGACAAAGGGACACAGGCAGGAGATGGACAGCAGCATCTTCCTGGTAACGGCAAAATACAATAAAAAACTGCGGTTGCCAACCCGCTCGCCAAGCGTGGCAACTATGGCAATATACCCCCCATAATGAAAGTTACGAAGAGACGGCCCCCAGTCCCCGGCGGCCCCGCTATTCCTGGCTACGGTGGCGACCATGGTAACGGCGGGGCAGGGGGTGCTAAGAATCTCCGGTGGAGGTTCGGTTGCCACCTACAACGACTTGACCTGGCAACATACAACGCACGGACCCTGAGGACTGACGAGAAGATTGTGGAGCTGGAAGAAGAGATAGACAAGTTACGCTGGCATATTATAGGATTATCCGAAGTCCGAAGAGAGGGGGAGGACACGGTAATCCTCGAATCCGGCAACTTGCTCTGTTACCGGGAGGGCGACCATCTGTCCCAAGGAGGTGTCGGATTTATCGTCCACAAGTCTCTCGTTAACAACGTTGTAAAGATTGAGAGTTTTTCTAGGAGGGTTGCGTACCTTATACTCAGAATCACCAAACGGTATTCGCTGAAGGTCATACAGGTTTACGCACCAACCTCGGCACACCCCGATGAGGAGGTGGAGGAAATGTATGAGGATATCTCTAGAGCCATGCATTCCTCCAAAACCCAATATACGGTGTTAATGGGACACTTCAATGCAAAACTAGGCACAAGAGAGAACGGTGAGCTGAGAGTGGGGAAATTTGGAATAGGGCAACGGAACCCAAGGGGCCAGCAGCTGGCCGACTTCATGGAGAAAGAGGGACTCTTTATGATGAACTCTTTCTTCCAGAAGCGGCCCCACAGGAAGTGGACCTGGTCGAGCCCCGACGGTTCGACAAAAAATGAGATTGACTTCATTATGACGACCAAACGACAACTGTTCAGTGATGTCTCAGTGATCGCGAGGGTGAAAACCGGCAGCGATCACCGAATGGTTAGAGGCACACTGAACCTAAACGTTAAGTTGGAGAGGTCTCGTCTAATGAAGTCAACGCTCCGTCCCCCTCGTGCTCTAATCCAAGGTCCCGAAACCTTTCAGCTCGAGTTACAAAACCGTTTTCAGTGCCTAGAAGACTGCAATGAAGTGGACGATTTGAATGACAAGCTCGTGGAAACTGTCCATGCGGTTGGAGCTAAGTTCTGAAAGACCCGCCGCAGAAGAACACAAAAACTCTCCGATCACACTCTTAATCTCATGGCTGCTAGACGGGAGATGAAGCTACATTCTTCAACAGATTTGGCAGCATACAGGCAACAGAACAGACAGATCTCCAAATGCATGCGGCGGGACTTACGCAACTTCAATACAGCACGTATTGAAGAAGCGATCAAGCGGAACCAAGGCTCCAAAGTCTTTGCCAGAGATCTGTCTGCCAGAAAGAGCCAACTGTCAAAGCTGAAGACCGAATGTGGCAGCATCGTTTCCGGGGCACCTGAGATTTTGAGTGAGATTGAGAGGTTCTATGGGCAGCTGTACACGTCATCGTTGGAGCCACACGCAAGTGTGAGTAACGATCCAAGAGCGAGTCTTATCCGACATTATTCCGATGATATCCCGGACGTCAGTCTGAGCGAGATTAGAATGGCTCTCCAGCACCTTAAAAACGGCAAGGCCCCAGGCGAGGATGGAATTACAGCGGAGCTTCTGAAAGCGGGTGGAAAACCGGTACTTGAAGTCCTTCAGAAGCTCTTTAATTCCGTCCTCCATGGTGGCATTACACCGGAGGCGTGGAGCAGAAGTCCGAGGAGTACAATTTGCCACTATGTCTGGCGTATGTGGACTATGAGAAAGCCTTTGATTCCGTCGAAATTTGGGCGGTGCTGCAGTCCCTTCAGCGGTGCCAAGTTGACTGTCGGTATATCGAAGTGTTGAAGTGCTTGTACAGTAGGGCTACGATGGCTATCCGAGTACAGAACCAGAGTACGAAACCTATCCAATTGCAGAGAGGTGTAAGACAGGGTGACGTCATATCCCCGAAACTCTTCACCGCTGCATTGGAAGACGTTTTCAAGATTCTGGACTGGAAAGGATACGGTATCAACATCAATGGCGAGTACATCACTCACCTTCGATTTGCCGATGATATAGTCCTTATGGCAGAATCGCTGGAGGACCTAAGCACTATGCTCAATGACCTCAATAGTGTTTCCCAACGGATAGGTCTTAAGATGAACATGGACAAAACAAAGATCATGTTTAATGTCCATGTCACACCTATGCCGGTAGTTGTTGGGAACACTAAGCTCGAAGTTGTTGACGAGTATGTTTACCTGGAACAAATAGTCCGACTAGGTAAGTCCAACTTCGACCGAGAGGTCAATCGACGGATTCAACTCGGCTGGGCAGCGTTCGGGAAGCTACGACACATCTTCTCGTCAGACATACCTCAAAACCTTAAAACGAAATTGTACAACCAGTGCGTGTTGCCAGTGATGACTTACGGAACTGAGACGTGGTCCTTCACTGCTGGCCGTATGAGGAAGCTCAAGGTCGCTCAGCGAGCTATGGAGAGGGCTATGCTCGGAGTTTCTCTGCGTGATAAACTCAGAAATGAGGATATCCGCAGTAGAACCAGAGTGACCGACATAGCCCAACGGATTAGTAAGCTGAAGTGGCAATGGGCCGGCCATATAGCTCGAAAAACCGACAACCGATGGGGAAGAAAGGTTCTCGAGTGGCAGCCTCGTACCGGCAAGCGAAGTGTAGGGCGTCCCCCCACTAGATGGAGTGACGACCTGGTAAAATATGCAGGAAGTCGATGGATGCAGGTGGCTCAGGACCGTGCTTTGTGGCATTCTTTGGGGGAGGCCTATGTTCAGCAGTGGACTTGTGAAGGGCTGTAATGATGATGATGAATGATGATAGTCGTCAACCCACGCACGTGGCACAAGGGCGTACTGCATTTCATGACTCAAGGGCGCTACTACGACTTTCTGTACGACGGAATATTGTATTATTATAGCTTTTTTTTATTAAACTGATAGTTGAAAATAATACCTACCTAGAAGAAATATCTGCTTTTGTCTACAGGGTATTTTTGGAACGCTCCCGAAAACTAAGACAGGCGACAGCACCAAGTATACCTTTGATCATGGGTCACAAATAAATTCGATCCTGATGAAAAAAAAATCATCTTTTTTACAACGTTTTATTAGCTTTATTCACGCGCCATCATGTTAGTACAGCTAAATGAAATGATAATTTCATAAAAAAAAAATCATGAAAATACTGAAACCTAAAACCAGCAGTGGAATAACTGAATTCATATCAGCTGATTAAAGGTCAATGTACGTGCGAACGCAAATTCGCGCGGTCCGCAACTAGCGGGCCATACCACAATACCTAATAATTTACAACACTTGTCTAAATACCTAACTTATCTACTTAACCTACTATTTTGCCACTGTACTTGTCTCCACGTAGCCATTTTAATCCGAATTTACAGGTTAAATAACCCAAATAACTGGTTCGATTTCCCACTAATGAAAAAATACATAAATGAAATGTAACCAAGGTTAGAGTCATGCGTTTTTATTCATCGTGTAGGTATGTTTATTATTCTCATGTATTCAGTTTATGTATGTATTCAGATTAGTTCAGTACTAAGTTATTTAAAAAAATTAGTTATGAAACAGCTTACCGCTCTAAATCCTCCGTGGTCTTATGAGATGCGGCTCAAATTGTGCTCCATTCATTTCAAGGCAGATTTGGGCTCGGTGTTGCGTCTCCTCATGGAGGCGGGGCATCATCGTGTGGTCTTCGACACAGTCCGTACGTAGTTTGTCGAAAACATCCACGATCCTTTTGTAGTTTCGTCAGCACTATCACACTCACGATTAAAAACCCTTTCTTTCACATACCCCACAGAAAGAAGTCTAACGGGGTCAGATCTGGTGCGCGAGGTGGCCAAGCGTGTGGTCCTAGTCCGCCAAATCCAGCGATCATCAAATAGCTCATTGAGGCGCTCACGGACGAACCTCACGACATGTGGAGAGGCACCATCATACTGTAACCATGTGCGGCGATATTCAGCCAACGATAGGTCGTCTAAAATGTCTGTCAACTGTTCATTTATAAAGTTTAGGTATCGCTGTCCGTTCAGTCGCTGTGGCAGAAACACTGGTCCCAGTATGCGATCCTTAAATAAACCTGCCCATACGTTAACCGACCATCGGGTTTGGTGCCCGGTTTGTCGAACAGCGTGCGGGTTAAACTCTGAATACACGTGTGTATTTCTTCGGTTCCACAGGCCGTTTCTGGTAAATGTCGACTCATCCGTCCAGATAATGTGCTCAATGGAACCAGCCACACGTTGCTGCTGGTATAATAACCAACGGCAGAAAACTCGTCGGCGGTCGTGATCGCTGGGAACTAAAGCTTGCACTTTGTGCAATTTGTATGGGCGCATTCGGTTACGCTTCAACACTTTGTGCACTGCACAGTATGACACACTTGTTCCATCCCGACGTCTTAACAATTTATTTAGCGATACTTCGTGTACCTAGGTTCGGATACATAACATGTTGTCGTATTCACAATCACTATAAACGTACGCGTTAAGCATTATTAAAACAAAAAACGAACAAGAATAATACCAACACGTAATCACAATTTAATAAACAAATCGACAAAACTGAAACCTACTGCGTCACAGCGTGATGTGACACGAGCCGGGCGGGTTACATTATTTCGCACCGAGCTAGATACAAGTCGAGTGGAGGGAGGTTACAGTCGCGTTCTAAAGTACTACATGGTATTGGGATATTGTTTTATAATATTATAGTAAGTAATTAATTGTTTTATTGTAGAATCATAATAGGTGCCTTACTTGGAATTAAAAATGGATAATGTTTACTTGAGCATTATTTGTTATTTCTATCGTAAAATATAAAGTAGTTTGTAACAAGAAAACTTAAGGTAAGGGTGGCACGCCGTCCATTATGTCGTCTTGGGTCACATAGAAGCCAGATGTTGAAGGTGTGTTGGTGTTACTGGATGCTACTTCATCATCACTTTCATCTTCGCTTGAGCTTCCGTCATCAGGTCGATCACATGGTAATTTTTTCGGTATTCTTCCTCAACACTTTTAAATTTACTGCACAATTTTCCCCATTCACCTTCTCCTATCATATTTAGAATAGAATAGAATAGAATAGAATAGAATAATTTTTTATTCAATATAGATCACATTTGTAATACTTATTGAAAGTCATTTTTTACTTTACCACTGGTTCGAAAAAAAAACCTCTGTCCTGGGAAGAACCAGCAAGAAACCCAGCGGGACTATTTTTTTTAAAGCAAATTTTACAATAATGGTTGTACTAACTATATAAGTACAAAATTTATTTTAGAAACAGCTTGGAAGCGATCACCTGATTCCCAGGGGTTATTATCAACCATGTATTAATTTATACTATAATAACCCTTTTTATACAGTTTCAACTTAACAAAACATTTAAACTTGCTAATGGAGAGAGCCTGTACACTTTCCGGGACCTTGTTGTAATAGCGTATACATTGCCCCAAGAATGAATTACTGACTCTGTGGAGTCGAGAAACTGGTATCACTAGCTTGTGTTTGTTCCTAGTGTTTACAGAATGCACATCACTTTTTTTACTAAAACTACCTTTGTTTTTGTGAACATACATTAAATTTTCGTAAATATACTGAGAGGCCAAAGTTAATATATTTATTTCTTTAAATTTATCTCTAAGAGACTCTCTCAGTTTTAGGTTGTAAATAGCTCTAATGGCCCTCTTCTGTAAAACAAAAATAGTTTCTGAATCAGCCGCATGTCCCCATAGCAAAATCCCATAAGACATTATGCTATGGAAATAACTGAAATAAACTAATCTAGCTGTCTCGACACTAGTGAGACCTCTAATCTTTTTTACAGCATAGGCTGCAGAACTTAGTCTGCTTGCTAGTTTGGATATATGGGGGCCCCACTGAAGCTTTGCGTCGAGAGTGATGCCAAGAAAAACAGTGGATTCAACAGGGCTCAGTTCTTCCCCATTTAAAAACACATTGGTACTCAGATTTCTAACATTCGTTGTTGTAAATTTAATAAATTTAGTTTTATTTCCGTTTAAATGTAAATTATTAACGTTAAACCAATGCACTTATTTTGATATAGCATTATTCACTTCGTCACATTTAAATGATTTACGTTTAAGTTTAAAAATCAAAGAAGTATCATCAGCAAATAATACTATATCATGATTATCCTCTACAATAGAAGGTAAGTCATTAATATACACTAGAAACAGGAATGGGCCGAGAATTGAGCCCTGAGGGACACCCATTAGTACAGGTGAGCCGGAAGAACTTTTACCATTAATAATAACTTTCTGCATTCTATTACTTATATATATATATATATATATATATATATATATATATATATATATATATATATATATATATATATATATATACACACACAGGGTATTTTTGAAACGCTCCCGAAAACAAAGACAGATGATAGAAGATACTACACCTTAGCACATGGGTCACAAATAAATTTGATCCCGACGAAAAAAAAAATCATCTTTTCACAACGTTTTATTAACTTTATTCCCGCTCCATCATGTTAGTACATCTAAATGAAATGATAATATCATAAAAAAAATCATGAAAATACTTAAACATAAAACTATCAATGGAATTACTGAATTACAATCAGCTGATTAAGGGTCAATATACGTGAGAACTCAGAATTCGCAGAGGCCGCGCGCCCACTAGCCTAATGTGCCATACCATATCACAATACCTAATAATTTACAACACTTGTCTAAATACCTAACTTATCTACTTAACCTACTATTTTGCCACTGTGCTTGTTTCCACGTAGCCACTTTAATTCGAATTCACAGGTAAAATAACCCAAATAACTGGTTCGATTCCCCGCTAATGAAAAAAATACTTAAATGATATGTAACCAAGGTGCACCATGTGTTTTATTCATCGTGTAGGTATGTTTATTATTCGATGTATACAGTTATGTACCTATTCAAATCAGTTCAGTACTAAGTTACTTAAAAAAATTAGGTATGAAACAGCTTACCGCTCTAAATCCTCCGTGGTGACGTGCTCAATGAAACCAGGCACACGTTGTTGCTGGTCTAATAACCAACGGCAGAAAACTCGCCGGCGGTCGTGATCGCCGGGAACTAAAGCTTGCACTTTGTACACTTTGTTTGGGCGCATTCGGTTACAATTTAACACTTTGTGAACTGTACAGTATGACACACTTGTTCCATCCCGACGCCTTAACAATTTAGCGATACTTCGTGTACCTAGGTTCGGATTCCGGCGAACGACATTTAAAATGCGCTCCTCCGAGTGAACAGCCACTTGACTTCCACCTCCTGCCGCTACCAGAGCAATGGGCCGATTTTCCAACACTCGCTGAAATGCTGCTGTTATCAGTCAGCTGGAAGTCGAGCGGTCGGGAATTTCTCTCGGTAAATTCGCAATGCATGCGAAGCATTCCTGCGAGCTTCTATAAACGTACGCGTTAGGCATTATAAAAACAAAACAAGAAACTATAAACGTTACAACAAGGATAATATCATTAAGTAATAAATAGCAAGTAATAACAACAATTATTTAATAAACAACACAATTAAACTGTTTCTTTAGATAGTCAACACGGAACTGATTTAAAAAATAAAATTATTAATCAAATACGCTAAAACAAATGCGCACAATGTAAAGTCCTTGACGCACTGGAGAACCTTCCACACACCGTTAAAGCGTTATGTATGTTAAGACATCGTCAACGTTTATTATTTATAAGTTTTATCCCTACGACTAATTTTCATATGGAATTTAAAAGTTATGGTTGTATGGGTGTTTTGAGTGTCAATAAAAGTCACCACATATAACGCACAAAACGTTTATTGTCTACAAATACGAGGGTGGATTGAAAAGTACTCGGCCTAACACAGATCCATTCAATTCTAAAATCAAATCTACCCACATTATTTAGTTCAGTTCAGACTAGTTCATTGTGTGAAGTTCGAAACGTGTGCGATAATTAGTTGTGATTTTATAAATTTATTAACAAAGTAATCGAACATAATTTCCGCGAATGGAGCAAATCGAGCAGCGTGCCGTCATTAAGTACCTCCATAAGAAGGGGCTATCATCAAAAACCATCCATGATGACATGGTCAGTACATTAGGCGATTGTGCTCTGTCATATTCATCCGTCAAAAAATGGATAGCAGAATTTAAGCGTGGTAGAGAGAGTGTGAAAGATGAACCCCGCTCTGGAAGGCCTTCGACGTCAACTACTGACGAAAATAATAAAAAAGTACTTGATTTAATAATGGGAGACCGCAGATTAAAAATTAGAGAGATAGCCGAGATTATAGGCATCTCTTATGAAGAAACTCAAAACATCATTGTCAACGAGTTGGGTTTCCACAAGGTGTCTGCGAGGTGGGTTCCGCGACTGCTTTCAGTTGAACAAAACAGGACGCGATTGACTATTTCACGCGACTGTTTGGAGTTATTTGAAGCCGATGCAGATGATTTTTTGAATCGTTTTGTTACTATAGACAAAACATGGGTTCATTACTGTGCACCGGAAACAAAACAACAATCAAAACAGTGGAGAAGACCTGGTTCACCACCCCCTAAAAAGGCTAAGTCGATTTTGTCGGCAAATAAGGTGATGGCTTCAGTATTCTGGGACTCGAAAGGTGTGATTATGATTGATTATCTTGAAAGGGGTCAGACTATAAACTCTGATTACTACTGCACCTTACTACGTCGTTTACGAGAGGAAATAAAAGAAAAACGTCGAGGAATGCTCAGAAGAAAAGTCCTGTTTCATCAAGATAACGCCCGTGTTCACACGTCAGTACAGTCAATGGCTGAAATTCCCAACTGTGGTTTTGAACTGTTACCGCATCCGCCGTATTCACCTGATCTGGCACCATCAGACTTCTTTCTGTTCCCTAACCTAAAAAAGCACTTAGGAGGTCAAAGATTTTCGACAAACGACGAGGTCAAAGCAGCTGTAGACGCATATTTTGACTCTAAGGAAGAATCATTTTTTTTTCAACGGTCTAAATGCTTGGAAGGGGAGGTGGCAAAAGTGTATTGAACTTGATGGTGATTATGTAGAAAAATAAAAATATAACTGATTTAGTATGTGTTTATTTTCTTGGTTAGGCCGAGTACTTTTCAATCCACCCTCGTACACAGAGCATTTAATGCGGCGGATAATGTACACAGTGAAAACAAAGGAAAGACAATTTAACACAAACAATAGAACTTATACACAACTCGATATGTACCTCGCGACTACAATAATTATATTAATGAATACGATAGCCCGGACAAGCGCATGTACACGATGGTTGCGTACTAATTGGAGAGTATCAATAAAACTTCAGGAGCCCGATATACGTGTGTTTATTATGATACACAAATTGATACTGCTACTACTACTATTGATTAAACATAATGTAGGCACAGTACACCCCCCTTTATAAAAATAATAGCTATATGCTATAAAATTAAATGTATTTATTCTATCCCCTTTATAAAAAAAACAAATGTAGAATAAAGAAAAAAAATAGTTACATGAAAAATATTACTATCTATAATGCCGTAGGACGCACTATTCTTTTTTTACTTTTACCACACTATCACTTTATTACTACACTATAACGTGCTGTGGGGGGCGGCTGTCGCAGCCCGGCTCCCCCGCGCCGCCCGTGCGCTGCTCCAGCCGCGGCAGCTCCATCAGCTCCCGCCGCAGGTACCTGGCGTACCCCGTCTTACAGTAGCGCCACACTACGTACAGTATGGCCAGCAGGATGCATGTAATTATTATGAGGAGGTATGTCTCCTGCCGCACATGCACCGGTAAGTGAGTTTCGCTCTGCGCCGTGGCGGCGCTATTCCCGGCGCCGTTCTGCGCGATGATCACCTCTTCAACTTTTTTGCTCTGATGTGTACCCATCTTAGCAGTTAATTGACTGTCACACACACGTATTTACACAGCGAAACGAACAACAGGTTTAATTACTCGTCCGAATCTCGACACCTTGTTATTACTGCTTACGTTCGGAGTTCCCTTATTAGGAGCATCTGTGCATTCTTGTGATATGATCGTATACGCTGGCTTTAGCCGATCGATGCTTACAACTTTCGGCGTATCCGATTGCATAATTTTAAAATATTTTTCTGTCTTGTTAATTACTTTGAAGGGACCCATGTATGGTTGAGTAAGTGGTTTGGACACCTTGTCAACCCGTACAAATACATGTGTGCAGTCCTTTAAGTCAGGGTGTATGAAAATTTTTCCTTGATGTAACTCTTTTCTTGGAACGGAAGCCAAATGCGATATTTTTCTACGCAGCTCTTGCACAAACAAAATATTGTCGGAGGTTTCTAGCCTTAGCGGCTGAAAAAAATCTCCAGGCAATCGTAGTGCTTCTCCTAATACCATCTCTGCAGCGCTGGTTTGCGTATCGTCTCTCAGACATGCTCTTAATCCCAATAAGACTGTTGGTAACTCCGAAACCCACTGGTCAGTGTTGCCTCTGCACATAAGCGCAGCCTTCAAGGATCGATGCCATCTCTCCACGATGCCATTCGACTGGGGGTGATAAGCCGTTGTTCTAAATTTTCTGATACCCATCCTCTTGGCTAAGTGCCTAAACAACTGCGATAAGAAAGTAGGGCCTTGATCTGTAGTTAAATTTAAAGGACATCCGAATCGTGATATCCACCCAGAGTACATGATATCCGCTACTGTCTCGGCTGTGATATCCTTGACTGGGTAGGCTTCCGGCCATCCAGTTTTCCTATCCACCATTGTCACAACATATCGATGGCCTTGACAATATGTAAGTGGTCCCACTATATCCATATGTAGATGATCAAATCGGTCGCTATTTACAAAATGTCCATGGGGTGACATCGTATGTCTTTGTATTTTTGATTTTTGGCAGCCTACACAACCTTTGACCCATTCAGTCACGTCTTTGTTCATGCCATGCCATATATATCTATCTTGCATCATTTTTCTCGTTGCACGCGTGCCCGGGTGACTAATTCCGTGCACCGCGTTGAAAGCTGATACGCGAAATTCCTTAGGCAAATATGGACGTGCTCGGTTCAACGACACATCGCAATGAATTGCTTTGTTACAATTTGGCACTAATATTTTCTTAAAAGATAATGACTTTGATTTCATTAGATTATGCAGCTCAAAATCATTATTCTGTGCTTCGGCTAACTTTTCATAATCTAGCGGTGATGGCATGTCAATTTCTGATATTCTTGATAAACAGTCAGCAACAGTATTTTCCAAACCTGAAATATGCCTTATTTCTGTACAAAATTGCATTATGAAGTCAAGTTGCCGTATTCTGCGTGGTGTGTCATTTTTACTAATTGTGTTTTTACGTAACGAGTAAACTATTGGTTTGTGATCGGTGTATACTATAAAAGGTCTGCCTTCAATAAAAGGTCGAAAATGCTTAATAGCAATATAAATAGCCAACAACTCTCTATCATACGTTGAGTAACGTTGTTGTGTTTCACTCAATTTCGATGAAAAAAATCCTAATGGTTTCCATGCCTGGCCTTCTTTTTGCTGCAACACAGCACCTGCACATGTGCTGGAGCAGTCCGTCATGAGAGCAATCGGTGCATCCGGTGACGGGAATGACAGTGTAACTGCGCTTTTAAGGCTTTGTTTACACTGTTCAAACGCCTCAATACTTTCATCCGTCCATGGAATCGAACTCTTGTCTTTCTTTTTACAATTATGGAGAAATACGTTTAATTTCGCTTGGATTCCGGCGGCCTTCGGTAAATGTCTTCTATAAAAGTTGATCATTCCGAGAAAACGACGAAGTTCTTCCACTGTCTTTGGCCTTGGATAATCAGAAATGACCTTGACTTGATCGTCCAATGGCTTCATGCCTTCCCTTGACATCCGGAATCCCAAGAAATCTATTTCAGTCTTGCCAAATTCGCACTTTGCTAAATTTATTGTAATACCATATTTATCCAATCTCTGTAATACCTCTCTTATGTGTTGCCTATGCTCATTTTTCGTTGATGACGCTATAATAACGTCGTCAATATATATAAATACAAAGTTAAGATTCCGTAACACTTCGTCTTGCATGAAACGTTGAAATGTTTGCGCCGCCGTACGGAACCCGAAACCAAGGCGTACAAATTCAAACAAACCGAATGGCGTTGTTATAGCCGTCTTCGGAATGTCGTCCTTATGTATAGGAATGTTATGGTAGGCCCGTTGAATATCAATTTTCGTAAATATACTTTTCCCGTGCAATAAATAACTACAATCTTGGATGCGCGGTATCGGATATCGATCCGGCTTGCTGATCGCGTTCAATGCTCGATAATCGCCGCACGGTCTTAGCTCGCCGTTCTTTTTCGTAACGACATGAAGAGGACTCGCCCAGTTGCTCTTAGAGGGTCTACATATTCCCATCTCTTGCATGCGTTGGAACTCAGCTTTAACCTTATAGTATTTATCGGGTGGTAAAGGCCTTGGACGTGCGAATACAGCGGGGCCCGAAGTCTCTATACGATGTACCACCGAGTGACAAGGAAGCTCCTTAAAACACATTGGCTTCGTTACGTTGGGGAATTCGCCTAATATATCGCTATATTCATTCATACAGTCAATTGTTCTCACGGACGGTTCATTTTGCACAGTCACAGACGCAATAGTTTTTAGACTAGTCACTGAGTCGATAAGTTTTTTATTGTTCACATCCACTAATAGTTTATAATGGGCTAAGAAATCAGCACCGAGTATTGGTTGCCTGACGTCTGCCACCACAAATGACCAACGCAATGGTCGTCGTAACTTAAGGTCTAAGTCCAATGTTTTCACACCAAAAGTCTTAATTTCACTCCCGTTCGCAGCGTACAGCTTATAGTCTTCACATTTTGCACTTGATACGCGATTTTTATTCACCGGCAGCACTGAAATGTTCGCACCAGTGTCCACTAAAAATCGGAGTCCACTGCTATTGTCCGTGATACATAATCGGGGAACAGGAGCTATGGTGCAAATCTCCACCTGCGATTGCACCAGATCTAGTTTTCCTTCTTGTCTGTTTTAGGCCATGCGCACGGTTCTACACATTTCGTAGCTCTATGGTGATATTTATAATGATAACTACACAGCCAGTCCGGACTATCAGGTGAGCGCCGTGTCGTATTACGAGTACGGCCGCGTGAGTTAGATCGCGGTCTGGAGCGATATTGATAATTATTTCTACGATAATCACGATGTCTATCTCTCTCCAAATCCCTAATTTTTAGACTTAATTTGGCAATCTCCGCCAGAATTAACGCAGTCTCTGTGTTCGTACTACTTTGTGTAGCTTGCACTTCTGTCACTTGTAAGGGTCGCGCAGTCTCCACAACCTTGTCCGCGATTGCTGATAAATGCTCCAGGTCTTTTACTTCACACACTGCTAATACACTTCTCACAGACGCCGGCAGATGACCCTGCCACATTATCCGAAGTGTTTCGTCGGGTATCTTTTCTCGAGCCAATTCCCTCATCCGCCTAAGGAGTTGAGAGGGTTTTTGATCTCCCAACTCCATCTCACTCAAAAGTTTTTGAAACTGTCGAATCTCGGACTCTTCGTAGACCTTTAACAATCGCTCTTTCAAAGTATCGAATTTCCTTCCCTCGGGCGGCTTGATAAGAATGTCGCTGACTTGCTGGATTACATCCTTCCCCAATTTAGTGACTACCATGTTGTATCTTGCTTCATCGCTCATCTTCTGCGGTGCAAGGACAGCTTCGCACTGGATGAACCAGAGCCGCGGCTGATCGGCCCAAAATTCGGGTATTCTCGAGGAAACACTAACAACTGCTACTTCTGCTGACCCGCTAGTACTTGCTTTATTTTGGCCGTCTTGCTGCGAAGTCATTGTGGTTCTTCTTTTCTTTGTCAGCTTAGTGAAACGCACTTTGATTCTCGAACGTGTTCGCGTAACTTGAGATCGGGGTCACCACTGTACACGATGGTTGCGTACTAATTGGAGAGTATCAATAAAACTTCAGGAGCCCGATATACGTGTGTTTATTATGATACACAAATTGATACTGCTACTACTACTATTGATTAAACATAATGTAGGCACACGCACGATTGACATGCATTCTACGTCGATAGCAGATGCGGACTGGCGGGGGGAACCCGCTCACGCGCAAGTCGATTGAGGCGTGGCCGTTTGACCTAGATACAGTCGTGAGTAGCTGTACCATAGTATAAAAACAGCTGTACGCTCACTCGCTGCCGCGCTTTGAAGTTCCAGGTTCGATATGCCTCCACATCACCCCCCTCTAGAGACCGTGATACGGGCGATAATACTCAGGGAATTTTACTCTCCTTCCTGATTTTGTACATTTTATTACATTATCTTTACTACAAAAAATTATTGAAATTAATAAACGTACCTAATTGGGTACTCAGTACTCACACAATTATAAACACTATCTCATCGTTATCTTTGATTTTGTATAAGAAATGAAAAATTAAAATAAAAATGAAACTTCGAAAAATCGCTCAGTGCCCAGGTTCAAGGCCAGCGTTTTTACGTGACGGGATCTATAAGCGTTCGACGTCCGCGAGTATATTGACCCTATTATCAGCTGATGTAATTTTTATGTTTCATTGCTGGTTTTCTGTTTAAGTATTTTCAAGATTTTTTTTATGAAATTATCGTTTCATTTAGATGTACTAACATGACAATATCATCTGTCTTTGTTTTCGGGAGCGTTTCAAAAATACCCTGTATATATATATGCCTATAAAAAGTATATTCTAAGTCTATGTAAACACCAGAATATTAGTCTATGACTTACGCATATATATCAAAGAGTATGGTAATTTGTCCTATACAGGAAAAATAATATATACATTATACAGTAGCAGTACAATAATCATTGTTGTATCTATATAGGACAATTACTATACTCTTTGACAGTAATCTATGGTTTGCTCTTTGCCTTTGCCCTTCCTGTATAGGGTAGTTACATTTTTTTTGGAGTTTATGTCCTGGTATCTAGACCTTTAGGCCAAGTCTTGACTATTTTTATTCGGTTTATTATAATTTCCCCAAGCCTTGTCTATATGTATTATTATCCTTCATAGTTCACTGCTTCACAATATGTTGATGCGTCACATTGTGCAGCCCTTGGGAGATTTTGACGGCATTTTGAGCCGGCAGGCAGCTGACAGTTGGCGATGGTATCTAAAGGCGCCTATGCAAACGGCTAATCTTGAGAATCCATCACCATCAGATCACTTGTTTCACCGTTTCCACTAATAGTTCACATGCGTAGACAGATAATACATAAAATCGCACCACTTTTACGTATCAAAATCCACTTCAAACTATTATTTAAACTATAATACAGGAGCAGCAAACCGCCGCCGATCAAGTTCCCGCCAAAACTCCCAGGATAGTTACAGTTACAGTATGGAGTGTAGAGTACAAGGAGGACCATCTCTATATATGAAAAGTGTCCCTAAAAACGCGTCCAATAAGGGGGGCGCTGTAGTAGCATAGGATAAATTTAAAAAAAGCGCCAAAATTAATTAGAATAAGATGGAGAAATAAACAAGGACCGACCAATCCGCTTGCTTTTGTACTACGTAAATAGTTGAGGTTTCGTATACTGGCATTTTACTAACTGCTCTAGTCATGAAATTTTTTAAATATTTGAATTCAGCTGACTTCACTCCGTCTACAACAGCTATATTCATATCGTAGTTTTTCAGACGCCAGCGCTATTGTGGTAGATTTTGGAACCTCTATTTTCAGTATATAGTGGGACACTTTTTCAACTTTCGCCCCTTATAAGATGGCTCTCCTTCTATAGATGTGTCAACTCGGAAAAATTACAACTCGAGTTACGCAACTCGAGTTAGCAGTACGAAACAGAGTAAATGAATGTCTTCAAAAAGGAGACGGTACTCAATTCGAATATTTTTTCTGTGTGTTACCTCATAACTTTTTTCGGGGTGAAGCGATTTCGATGATTCTTTTTTTATTTGAAAGCTGGTGCTTCTCATGTGGTTTCATACAAATTTGACCAAGGTTTGACCCATAGTTTTTGAGTTATTCTTAATAATTTATATCGAAGTCGGTTGTACAAAATTTTTAATTTTCAATTTTTTTTTAAATCTGTTTTTCTATCTAGCTCTTTGGTGAGTTGGGATAACCAAAATTATCAAAGTTATTATGTAGGATTGAAATAAAAAAGTGTATTTATTATGTATCACATACTTATGTACATTTGATTTTAATCTTAGTCATATTAAGTACTTGTATTTAACAACAAAACTAGCTATGTAGCAGTCTTCAAGAAACAATATTAGTCCAGTTTTAAGATATAGGTGCATAAAATATTAATATTTTAATTATCACTGTCAAAATATTATTAAATAAATTTATTTTTTTTTCAAAATTAAAATATTTATTGTAAGTTAAGTGTTACAATTGGCGTTAATTTAAAATATGACGTATGTTACAACTGAACCACTCTTTTCGGGTATTACAATAATAGATCTGTATTACATAACTATATTGATCATAAACCCTTCAAAATTATAAAAGAAATTAAATTACATAACTTAGCTATTATAAAATTTTAACTAACCAAATTGTTTTAGTTATAGCTAAGCTAAATACTCTTTAAAACACAAAGCGCGCACACATCGAAGTAGCTTGCTACATATTTATTTATCTATGCATCGAACGAATCGCGCTCTTACTCTTTGCTGGCTCACTTGATCCGTTCATGTACAGCAGCCCAAACTCGAGTTAGGGAAATCCAACTAGAGTTAACTCGAGTTAGTAACTCGAGTTGACCCATCATTATCTCCTTCTACTCTACATTCCATAAGTTACAGTTACTATTACGATTATTCTGCGTTGTTGCTCACTTAGCAATATATTATAAGAGAGAAAGGCTTCCTGACTGGCGGGAGGTAGCGCGAAAATTTAAATTAAGATTACAAGTCTAATTTTAACTTCAATTACTGAAGGAAAATTCTATAATTTTTATACGAATTAAAATATAGAATAAAGAGGAATGCCGTCTGATAGTGACGGCATGGACAAAGATATGGATCACGACGCGGGCGGGAAAAGGAAACCGCCAAAACGTAATCAAGACCTGCAGCAGGAAAATGATGTTTTTTTATAAACCATACTACAAATTAAATTATAAAAGAGTTTTCCCTGAGTCAATGGGAATGGCTGAATACACGGTTTTTATTGAGAGTCGTAAAGAAGGAACTAAACTTGGCAATACGAATCCCTTAGTGTTGGCGGGAATTTTCAAAAACGAAATAAAAGTAGTCACTAATATAGGAAGAATAAACGCTTCTAAAGTAGGTGTTTGCGCGGGCGATTAACGCCAACGACTTTTTGAAAAATGAAAGTTTCTTAGAGAAGTATGATTACAAGGCATTTATACCAGCAAGGGCGGTGGAAACAATCGCGGTACTCAGGTATGTTCCCATTAGCATAGGTAATGAAGAGCTGTTTAAAAAACTATCACAGACAGATCAAACCGTTCAGTTCTATAAGTCTAACTTTTTTTTCAACCAACTTACCTGACTTTGTACATCGGGATTATTCCAATATAGGGTGCATCAGTATACTGCCCCGCTTTTACAATGTTTTAAATGCTTTAAATTTAATCACGGAGCTAAAATTTGTAAATCAGTGCAACGGTGTTCAATTTGGGCAGGTGAACATCGGTACACTGAATGTAAGGAAAATGCGGTAATTAAATACTTAAATTGTAGTGGCCCTCATGTCGCAATTTCCAGAGATTGTCCAATAAAAAAACAAAAAATTGATGAAAAATATAATAGGTCTACTTATTCTAAAGTCTTACAAACAAAACAAACTCAAAATTTATTTAACAATTATAACGAAAATTTCCCTTCAATGCCTACAAAAAAAAACAATGGATTCAAAAACAGATCAATCACAAGTTAAATCTAATGATAATGACTCTCCTAAAGTACACAAATCAAAGACGGAAACTACCCACACTAATACCACAACTAATAAACCTAGCGAGCTAACAGCATAGCAAAGTGGCGAAGCAATCAGCTTTGTAGCGGTTTCTAACGGAAAAAAAATTTCAAAATAGGACGTTCAGATGCCTGGGTGATCAGTAATTGATTGCTGAAAACAGAATTTGAAAATTCGAAACCGTTCTCGAGATAATCGTGGGACAGACGGACAGACGGACGGACAGACGGACAGACGGACAGACGGACAGACGGACAGACGGACAGACATCGTGAAATCAATAAGTGACTTCGCAAGCTTCGCCACTTAATAATAATGACACACTTATTGACCAAATTATAACAAATGACAATTTTTTTAAACCAATTATTGGAGCATTGGTGGCCATGGGTAACTCAGGTCGTAAACTGACTACATCAAGTATAAAAGAAATGCTTATTACTAATTTTAAAAACAATGAATAAACAATTATTCGAATTTCACAATTTAATATACAATCTGTTAATAATATTAAACCTTTGCTTATTAAGTGGCGAAGCTTGCGAAGTCACTTATTGATTTCACGATGTCTGTCCGTCTGTCTGTCTGTCCGTCTGTCCGTCTGTCCGTCCGTCTGTCCGTCTGTCCCACGATTATCTCGAGAACGGTTTCGAATTCTCAAATTCTGTTTTCAGCAATCGATTACTGATCACCCAGGCATCTGAACCTCCTATTTTGAAACTGATTGCTCAACGGCAACCGTTAGAAACCGCTACAAAGCTGATTGCTTCGCCACTTTGCTATGCTGTTAGCTTGCTAGGTTTATTAATTATCTAGTTGAGAATGATATAGATATTTGCCTGTTAAATGAAACATGGCTGCGAGAGAATAGAACTATCAACATCCCTAACTATAATTTCATTAATCAGAATGGAAAAAATGGACGTGGAGGAGTAGCGATATTAATTAAAAATAGTTTCAAATATTTTGTTGTCCCCACACTGTTCTATGATTATATGCAGTCGGTAGCTATAACCCTTACTACAAGTCTAGGTAATATATCCATTTTATGTGTCTATGCCCCACCCAGTGGAGGTCGCTATAAGGTCAGAAGATTAAAACAAATTATTAACAGTCTACCTGCGCCACTTTTGCTTTCAGGTGACTTAAATGCTCATCATATTGCTTTTGGATGTCTCACAACAAAAACTAGAGGCACTGATATCTATAACATGTTAGACGAATGTAATCTTTGCATATTAAATAAACCTAGCAAGCTAACAGCATAGCAAAGTGGCGAAGCAATCAGCTTTTTTTTTTTGCCGTTGAGCAATCAGTTTCAAAATAGGAGGTTCAGATGCCTGTGTGATCAGTAATCGATTGCTGAAAACAGAATTTGAAAATTCGAAACCGTTCTCGAGATAATCGTGGGACAGACGGACAGACATTGCGAAATCAATAAGTGTCTTCGCAAGCTTCGCCACTTAATAATGGACCTCCAACTACAGTAGGGGGCATTAATTTTAATCAATCTTCTATCGATATTTCATGTGTTAGTCCTTCTTTAGTTCATTTATGTAATTGGCAAGTACATGATGATCCTATAGATAGTTATCACTATCCAACCATAGACGACTTATATACTTGTGTTAAAAATATGATATAGGAGAACCTTGCGAACGTTGCAATTATAAAAAAGCAGACTGGTCAAAGTTCCAGACTGAAGCAAAAAAAGTTTGAAAACTTCACAATTGATACATCAAATTTACTTGATACGTATGAAAACTTCTGCAACACACTTCTAGAAATAAGGAAAGACTGCAAAATTTTTTATTGCGAATATAAGGATTTTTATAGGAAGGGTCGTTGGAAAGGGCAGAACAACGTCTGCCTGGCGAGCTAGTAGAATATAAAAAGATTGATGCCTTCAAAAAGAGATTAATTAGTAAAAAAAGAAAACAAGTTGGAGACGAATTTGTGGTTCATTCAATAGATATACTCCAATAAATTATGTCTGAAATTATATTAGGAGATTTAAGAGGGTACCTGTACATAAGCCGTCAAAATATGATGATTGGATTCCTTCGTTTTTAGATAAATTTGCACCCATAACAACACCTTCTGAAAAGGAAATAGATATTTTAAACTTAAATACAATATTTAATGAGATAAGTACTGACAGTAGCTCTTTTCTATTGAAAGAATTTACTTGGCATGAATTATTATTTACTGCAGCCGTCCAATCAAAGAGAAATTCCACTCCGGGATTGGATGATATTCCATACAAACTTATTAGCAACATGCATGTTAATGGACAAAAAACTATTTTTAAAATATTTAATATGCTTTGGGACAATCAATGTATTCCAAAGTCCTGGAAAACGCAATGTGTGATACCTATTTTGAAACCTGATAAACCAGAACATGACTTCAACTCCTACAGGCCAATTTCACTTTCCTCTTGTGTAGGAAAATTATTTGAATATATGTTGAAAAACAGACTAGATTATTACATAGAAGCAAATAATATTTTACCTGAACAACAATTTGGCTTCCGGAAAGGAAAAAGTGCAGCAGAGAGTTTTGCCTCTTTCTCAGATATAAATCATTCTTTTACCAGACATGCAACTACAGTTTGCGCATTTATTGATATACAAAGTGCATTTGATAATGTAGATTCCATATTGGCAAATATTCTGTGTGAGATTGGTATTCCTAGAAAAGTATGTAAATGGATTTTTAATTTGCTGTATGACCGAACTATGTATGTTAAATTTAATAACATTTTTTTTTATATGATAAGGGTGACAAACGAGCATACATGGCCCTAGAAATGTATATAGAGGCACCATGCAGGGTGCTACTATATCTCCCTTGTTATATAATATACATATACATGTTTAATAAGTAAATATTAGAAATAGAAATATAAGCTTTTTGCAATTTGCTGATGATCTCCTTGAATATACTGTAAATAAAGATGTAAATATAACGGTAAACAATTTAAATTTAGCATTAGAGCAAATTCATGATTTTTATTCAAATAAGTTGAAATTAAACATTAATCCTAGTAAAAGTGGAGCTCTCATTTTTTCCAAAAAATATTATACATGTGATAATTTTGTAAAATATAATAACATACCATTGCCTTGGTTACAGAATTTTTTTTTTAGGTATATTGCTTGATCAGAAGCTAACTTTCCAAGAACATGTAAATAATCTGTGTAAAAATGCCTGTAATGGGTCTCAATGTGTTAAAATCATTAGCAGGTGTGCATTGGGGAGCTGACCCAAAGTTGTTATCAATGCTTTATAAAAGTATAGTTCGAAGTCATTTTGATTACAGCACATTAGCATACTTAAATGCAAACAGATTGAGTTTAAAGAGATTAGATATAATTCAGAATAAAGCGTTGCGTATAATAACACCAATCCATGTAATGAAGGTAGAAAGTTGTATTCCTCCACTTTTACTAAGAAGGCTAATTGCTGAACGGTTTTGTGTTAAAGTAATCAGTTCAAAAAATGATTTAGTTTTAAAAAAAATACTTCCTTATGAAGTTCCTGAGGTTGATGATAGTTCATACATTGATGTATATATGCTTTTATCTGGTCGATTACCAGACATTCTAAGGATTGTTTTATACTCACAGAGATGTCACAGACCCAAACCAAAAATTTGTATCAAAGTAATGCTTAGCTTTCCATTGACATCCGTTGAGTTGGGTGTTGATACGTATTTTTACAGAAAAGTTACACTATTATAAGCACACACACAAAGTTACAACATGCGGAAACGAGTAATTTTTGAAAAAAAAATTGATTACCTTTACCATCAAGTAATCTCGGCACATTACTTGATGGGGAAAGCTTGCGTATTGCCGTAGGAATCCGACTAGGAGCGGCGCTTTGTCAACCCCATGAGTGCCCCTGTGGTAGCAGCGTCGACAAGTTTGGGCTCCACGGACTTTCATGTAAGAAAAGCGCTGGTAGGTTTTCACGACACAGTTCTTCGAACGATGTCATCCGAAGGGCTCTTGTCTCTATAAATGTCCCTCGGTTTTAGAGCCTTGTGGAATATTTAGAGACGATGGCAGGAGACCTGACGGTATTTCATTGGTCCCTTGGAAGAGAGGTAAAGCCCTAGTGTGGGATGCTACTTGCGTAGACACTCTGGCGGCCTCTCATCTCAGGGGTACCTCGTTTAGAGCCGGGGCGACATCAGAGGCAGCTGAACTGAGTAAGTGGCGCAAGTATGAGTCTCTGAGAGATGACTACATATTTGTGCCATTTGCTGTAGAGACTATCAGTCCGTGGGGGTCCACGTGCGGTGAAGTTCTTAAAGGAACTCCATTCGCGGCTGGTCGTTGCTGCTGGTGATAAGAGGGCTGGTTCTTTTCTCGTTCAAAGGCTAAGTGTAGCCATTCAGCGGGGAAACGCAGCGAGCGTTCTTGGCACGATACCGCGGGGAGTAGGACTATATGATAATTAAGTTTCTAGTTTTAGTTCTTTTTTTTATTATTATAGTTTTTAATATTATGTATAATAAAAATAAATAGAAAAAAAATATTGAAAATCAATTATTCTTGCCATGTTTATATCTAATCCTACCGTAAATCGGGCGCCATTTTGTAATGTCATTGTCGTCGTCAGTAGGGATGTCGATTCTTTCCGAAAAAAGTCGATTTCAAATCGATTCAAATCGTAAGCTGATGTATCGATTCACAAAAAAATCGATTTCTAAAATATCTATATTTTTATGTTTGCATTTATAATGTAATCCATTTTATGAAAAATAAGAAAGTTACTATAATAAATGATCTCTTATTGAAATTTGTTTTATTTTAGCAGTACCAAATAAAATAGGTTAGGTTCAACTTATGTCAAAGAACCGAATTGATTGACCCCGACTCCACCTGGTACGAGTCTGTCCTACCCCTAGAGTGGTTTTAAAGAGCCGGAAGTGCGTAGGCATCGGACGAGCCGAAGCTGCGGAGGCGAGGAGGGATGCCTGCGATTTGTTACGCAAAGGCGTAGAGGCTGCTCTTCCCGGAGCGCCGGAGACGTAGCAGTCTCAAAATAGATACAAAAATCCGTCTGAATCAGTCCCCCTATTTTTTTATGATGAAGGGGATTTATTTGTCAAAAATTGATTTATATTTACATTATAAATGCAAACATGGAAAAAATATAGATATTTTAGAAATCGATTTTTTGGGAATCGATACATCAGCTTACAATTCGAATCTATTTAAAAAATCGATCTTTTTCGGAAAGAATCGACATCCCTACTGACAATAACAGTAAAAATGGCGTCAGTTTTACGGTAGGAATTGGCATAAATATTGCAAAAATAATTGATTTTCAATATTTTTTTTCTCAAAAAGTACGCGTTTCCGCATTTTGGAACTTTGCGTGTGTGCTTATAATAATGTAATCTTTCTGTAAAAAAAAAATATCAACTCCTAACTCGACGGACGTCAATGGAAAGTCGTACCGAAAAAGTGAATTCTCAAATGGAAATGTTAAGATATCTAGCTGATAATGATTTTTATACAATATATACAGATGGATCAAAATCTGAAGAGTACACAACTTCAGCATTTTATGATTCACAAAAGAAAATATCTAAAACTTTTAAAATTCACAATTTATGCTCTATTTATACAGCTTAACTTTATTGTACATAAAAACATTGCGAATTCACAGTTTCTAATTGTAACTGATTCAA
This sequence comes from Parnassius glacialis, assembly GCA_033319125.1. Taxonomy (NCBI): domain Eukaryota; kingdom Metazoa; phylum Arthropoda; class Insecta; order Lepidoptera; family Papilionidae; genus Parnassius; species Parnassius glacialis. Next base: position 25,938,930 of record JAVANC010000018.1, read on the forward strand.
AAAGTGTTATAACAGCTATTGAATTTAACAAAATGGATTACAAAAAAAATTACATTATATATAATATAAGAAACTTAAGGCGGCTACTGACCTGCCCGCCGCAGGGGCAATCTAGGGAGCACAGCGATCGGAGCAATATCGGAGCTGTCTCTACACACACGCCTGCCGTTCAGTATGAGAGTGTACGTCTCCCTGGACGTACGCGTTGAGAATGGCGCCAGTTTTATCGAAATATTAATGAATCGGTATATATAGCCTTGGCTCTTTTTTATATAGAATAAGGGTGACAAATGAGCACAGTCCACTTGGTGGTAAGTGGACACTGTGGCCCATAGACACCCACATTTATCAATAAAACAACTAATTAATTAATAATTACAAATATAATATAGTGCTTATAAGCTGCAGCATAGCTCTGCCACGCTATTTTTAGGCTATCAAAGACAATTAAATATGACTAACTTCACTCATCATAATTTAATATAACCAATTTATTCTATGATATAACTATAAATTAACTAGTGTTACAAATAGCCAGGATAGTTTTCTAATGATGGTTTTAATAAAATTTAATTACTAAAATATGTATTTTTGTTTAATTATTTAGTTAATGACATTTTATTTATATTCCAGCAATTTTAATACTATTGGAATATTTTCTTTCCCATAACCCTTATGATAAGTTAGGTAACAAATCCCAGTAATGTTACTTGTAAGTTACAACGTTCAAATAACGTTCTTTCTGCGGTTCTGACTTGTACTCATACGTGTGCTCCGCGCAAAAGTCGCAACGAACTGATTGAAATTGCTCCAATTGGACTACACACGCGACAGCGGCAGGGCCAATCTAGGGAGCAAGGAAGGTATTGCGCTCCTGCCGCCCTGCCGCAGGGCCGACTTAAAAAAATTGCCCCTGCTTGCCAACACACATCACAATTAAGGAGGCAATTAAGGGTCATCCCGACTCCTACACCCTAGATTGCCCCTACGGCAGGCATGTCAGTAGGCGCCTTTACTAAACAATCTTAGTAAAATAAAGAAGACTGTTACCTTTATGTGGGTCCCTTCACACTCTGGGATAACTGGGAACGAGGAAGCAGACATTGCTACTAGAGACGTATTCTCATCAACATGTTCAGACCACTCGACAATGCTGGAAATACCAGTTATAGATATATATGCATTGTTAAGCAAGAACTTGAGATCCTTATGGAAGACATGCTGGGAAGAAATAAGCAAGTCCAAAGGAATTTGGTATTATGAAATACAAAAAAGCCCGCCAGCCACTCCTTGGTACAACAAAAAAGGGATTAATAATAGAAAATTCATTACGACTGTAAACCAAATGAGATTTGGACATAGCAGAGTAGTCGCCCACCTGCATCGTTTGGGAATGAAAGAAAATGCAAATTGTGAATATTGTGGAGACACGAAAGGAGACCCAAAATATCTGGTTTTTCATTGCAGTCAATTTGGTTTGAATAGATTACTCCTCATTAATTCCATTCAAGATATTAACAATGATAAAGTACCTGACACTCTTCAAAGTTTATTAGCTGATGAAAAACTCTTCCGACCATTATATTCCTTTATATCTGGTGTCTAAGATATATAAAAATGAGAACAACGTGATATTAATCAATAGTGCAAACGTAAACAAACTGTCAATAGAATTGATCACTTCATAATGTAGTCGACCATTTCATGAAATTGTCCCGTTTCATGATGTGACGTTCTAAAACTGGCCATATTGTTTAAACGTCAACGTTTAATGATATGGCCATGATATGGCTTTGCACATTTGGCCCTGTCATGAAACTGTTTATGAAATGGTTGACCACATCATTAAGTGATTAACTCTACGATATAGCAACGAAATAAACATAATATATCTAATGTATTTGATACACTTTGATAAAGTCCTAACTTTCGTTGCCAAAAATCATCAGGTACTTAAATATTACATCCTATACATCTCTTTCAATCAAAGGAAATACAGAAAATTTAGATTGTTATTTAGATAAAAATTAAATAAGAATATTATATGTTTAATTTTAATATTTTTTAATTTCTAGCTGTGAATTATAGGCAAAGTATTGCTTTCCAAACGAAGCCTGGTCTTCACCAAAATTCTAGGATGAACTCCATAAAAAACATAAGATGCTTTGCAGCAAACATTTTGAAAGCACATGCTTTAATGAGAAGAACTTGTTCAGAACAGCTGTACATGGTGTTCAATGCTATAATGTTAGTACAATTAACACTTAAAAAGCATATTTATAGCTATTTACATTGCAGAGAAATACAGACTTTATGTTGTGTGACACAATATTATGCAGCAGAATGATGATATTGTTGTTAACATGAAATTTAAGGAAATGTTATAACCAGTTACACACAAGAGCTATACTCAGGCCATTACAAACATGCAAAATAAGTCATAAATTATAAGGATCATAGGAATGTGAAACTCCTTAATAAAGGAATGCCGCTTGCACTAAAAAAATATTTTGTATTATATCCTTGACATTTCTCTTGCTCTTTATTACCTGTTATCAAATATATCAACAAATCCTTTTTACTATAACACAACACTAGGGCAGTTCCGTAAGGTCTGTAAGTGCAATGATTTATGACTCAGTTAATACAACACCTATTTCTTTATTTGTATTAAATAATCTAACTATCCATGTTCGATACTCAATCTTCAAAAACACCAGATTCTCATACAAACTTTCCATCCTTATTTCACATGTTGGGGTTTAAGTTCCCAAAATTGTGTAAAAATGTGTTTGTTTTTACTCAGATCATAATTATGCATGATACTTATGAACATTTTACAACAAGTCAACAACATCCTTTCTTACAAATTAATGTGGAGTTGTCTTTTTTTTAAAGGGCATAACCAGCTAGTAATTATATTGTCCTTTTTATTACCTAATCCTGCTTTGAGCAAGATGGTTTAAAAAAAAACTAGCCAGAAAATGTGTTTACTTATATTGATTTAATTTGTTTATTGTGAATTTTCAGGAGACATGCTGACTGAAACTGGCAACGGATAATTTAATAAAATATGGATGAACTGTTTGATGGTGTAAACGCGTCGACATCAGATCTAAGAAGAGGAAAAGAATGTGTTTTAAATTAGCCAATTAACTATCATTACATACACATACTTGTGACTTGTGAAAACCTTTTGTCCCAAATGAATATATAATCAAAAAAACACATTTATTCATGTATAGTTAGTCATAGTTTCCAAATGAATGTCTGACAAATTATAAACAATATCATGCTAAATAATAAAATTTAATACCAATGTTTGTTTTATTAGACTGTTCCATAAATATTCCTTTCAGCATTTTATGCACAAGTACACTGTGTTTCTCGATAGTGATTCTGTTCAGATGTCAATTATTGCTGAGCAACAATTGACCATCTTAAAGGAAACTATCGAGAAATGCACTGTACTTGTGCAGAAAATGCAATATAAAGTATCTGTAAAATGCAGTTTTGAAATTCCCGCCCTAGTTTTCGTGGGCGTTGCATAGATGGCGCTGGTTGGTAAGGAAAAATTTCCTCATAAAATTTGTATGGAGTCGTTATTCTTCCCCTTTAGGGCAGTGATGCCAACCGTACGATTTAAATCGTATTCACACGACACGATCCTTTTAGCTCTATAATAGTACGATGTACGATCATGTATTTGAAATCGTACGCAAAATATACGATCTTTTCAAATCTTATAATATTTATAACAAAATAAAAATGATAATTGATTAAGTTCATTTTATATATATGAAAAATCAATAACATCAAAATTGAACAAGCTCTAAACTTCTTTGTATTTTTTTTAAACGCATCACGCTATTGCTATAGTCAATCTTATTTTTAATCAAGAAGAGTTCTTAGTAAAATACGATCTTTTCCAGTTTATGGTACAATCTCCTAAAAAATAAAGTTGGCAACCTTGCTTTAGGGGTATATATATTCTGTGTATAGGACAGTTACTATACTCTTTGGTCTCTTACTCTTTGGCCTCTTTGTTCTTTGCTTTGCCCCATTGCTGGAATGGAATATTTGTACTTGTGCGTGTTATTTTTTGTTCGATTGATGGAAATGAAATAAAGTGGTTTTTTTTGTTGCAGTAAGTGAACATTTTATTTGCAGTCGGATTTTCATTTTATATGGTTTTAACATAGTAAAATAAGCAGTGTTGCGAATGTCCCAATTGTGCACTTGCTGTGTCGCCATTTTGTTATAGGGTATTTTTGCCCTACTTAGGTTCTTTTTCTTTGGATTTAAATTTAAACATTTAAGATGTCCGAAAACTCTCCAAAAGAACCCCCAATACAAACTATGAACGGCTTGCCAACAAATCATAATCCATGGATGTACGGTTTATATCACCAGTACAATGGATATCATGGCGGCATGTATCCACCGTTTTACAATCAATATTACAATCCGATGGGTAATAACGGAGGTTTCCACAACACTGATCGCAATCAATATCAACATAACGAGCCAAAGCCTAACTTTGGACACCCTCATTTCTCTAAACCACCCCCTTCGGCACCTCTTCTCGGAATGTCGCCACTGGACACCAATCGCCCATTTTTTTGTCAACCGCCTATCAGATTTAATCTTAATGGTAATAGGAAGTCTGCTCCTATTCCTCCCACTGATAACCCCCTTCTTACAAATAACAATGTCAAGAAAAAGCGAAAGAAGGCAAATAAAATGAATGATGATATAGAGCCAATCGTATTACCTCCCCTTCCTGATCATCCTCCTCCGTTACCTCCCTGTCCACCTCCAGATATCCCAAAACCACCTCCACCTCCTCCACTAGATGTTCCATTGCCTCCTCCATTAGCAACTGAAGATATTCCTGAGCCTTTAGAGGAACCAAATAATGAGGGTAATAAGGAAAAAGAATCTGAAAATATTGAGTCTAATAGTGATTCTTCAACTTTCTTAAAATCCTCTTCAATATGTCCAACATCAGCTGGAGCTTGGCCAGATAATTTAGAAAGGTATATTAAAAGATGCTATGAAAAATGTAGAACAGCTTTTGATCGTGATCAAATTGATATATGCTTAAAGGGACGTATTACAGCAGCAGCAAATAAAGATGAAATTTGGACAAGAAATTGGGATGAAGAACCCATTCCAAGTGTTTATAGTGAACGTAACAATTTAACAGTCAAACCTGTCAGAGGGACTCTTTCATTATATCAAAAACCTGAGTGTCTTATAGATACTGCTAAGCCAAAGATAGGTTTGGGAAGTAGAGGTTTTAGTGGACACAAAAGTTCCCCACAAAGGCGACGTCGCCTTCATTCAAGAAGTAGATCTAAATCAAGAAGTCCAAGAAAACGACAAAGGTAATAAAAGGATGTTAATTATGTGATCATTTATTATTTTTTAGTTTTTAATTATCTACGGACTTCAAAAAGGAGACGGTACTTATTTGACTGTTTTTTTTTTATGTGTGTTACCTCATAACTTTTTACTGCGTAAACCAATTTTGATGATTCTTTTTTTATTTGAAAGCTGGTGCTTCACATGTGGTCTCATATAAAATTGATCAAGGTCTGACTAATAGTTTTTGAGTTATTCTTAATCATTTATATTGAAGTCGGTTGTACAAAATTTTTAGTTATAATATGTCATTTTATTTTTATTTTCTAGTGTATCGTCAACTTCTAGTGATGAATTTGAAGAAAAGAAAGTTTTAAAAAGCAAAACCAGGCAAAAGGTTAAGGATAGGTTGTCATTAGATCATAAGAAAACGGACAAATATAACAAAAATGCCAAAAATAAGAATTACAACCAGTTTATTGTTGAAGATGTTCATGGTAATGCAGAAAAGCTACAAAAGAGAGCAGAGAGATTTGGAAACTCAAGTGTGCCTACTATTGCAAGCTCGATTCAAGTTAATAACCATAAATCAGAACCTCTTCCTAGAAAACCAATTATTCATGATACTGAAGGAGACTATGAGCTTAATAATGTGCATATTGTGGGTACGTGCTCAGATATTGAAAAGTCATTCTTGAGATTGACAAAGGCCCCTGAAGCTTGTGAAGTACGACCTGTTACAGTATTAAGAAATTCACTCAAAAATGTGAAAGACAAGTGGATAGAGAAACAAGATTATCGATATGCCTGTGATCAACTGAAATCTATCCGACAAGATTTGACAGTAAAGTATATTTATTTATTGCTTACTATTTTTTTTTTCTTGAAAAGTGCTTAACAAGTTATTTTATTCTTTTATAGGTGCAAGGTGTAAGGGACAGTTTCACAGTTGAAGTGTATGAAACACATGCAAGGATAGCCTTAGAGAGAGGCGACCATGAGGAATTCAACCAATGCCAAACACAATTGAAAATGCTTTACACTGAGTTACCAGATTGTAGAGCTAATGCAGCTGAATTTACTGCATATAGGATACTATATTATATTTTTACTAAAAATACATTGGGTACATAATAATTATAATTTGTTGTAGCTATTTTATTAATCATAGTGTCAAGAATCTAATTACTATTTAGGTATAATCATCAAGAACTAACAGCAATTTAAGGAACACTTTGTTTTTCAGATCTGACAACAATATTTCAGTTTCTTTCTAAAGAAGACAGGGAAAATGAATGCATAAAACATGCACTTCTAACAAGATGTGCATGGGCTACAGGAAACCTTCATAAGTTTTTCTTGTTGTATAAGACTGCTCCATTGATGGCAGGCTACCTCATGGACTGGTTTGTGGATAGAGAAAGGAAGCAGTTCATGAAATACATCATAAAGTCGTATGTCATTTCTTTATTTTACTTATTTTTCTAGATAATTTTTCACCTGATAAAAACACTTGTTACGTCTTTGTATATTAGCCATCAATTAAGTATTGGGATCAAAGTTTCAACACATTTCAGAAATGTGTTGCATATTTTTCTTTAAATCATGGTAAAGTATTTAATTGTGTCATGTCTAAAACAATGTCATAGTTTCCACACCTGGCAGGCAGTTTGGCTGGCAACAACAGCTTGTTACTATTTTAAATTGATATTAGAGAAATGCTGCTGTTCATCACATGTTAGTGTCCCTATGTCGCCTATATACCCACTTGATAATATGGGATAATGGATTCTCTTACACTGTCACTTCATGGTGGAATAGATGGTTCTATTTATATCTTTTCTTAAATTTCCTCTTACAATACCCACTGTATCAGCTAGGAGTGATAGTTTGTCTTGTAATTTTATATTGCTACATTGTACTGTATACATAGCCCAGTTAACAATTGTATATTTATTGTGTTCATATGAGATCTGTGGTAGCTCAGATGGTTTGCGCTCGCTGTAAATTTCACAGTATGTGAGCAACCTGGGTTCGATCCCTGCTGGCACCAATGAAATTGTTAGTGGCAATTTTAAGTGGTGATTTACCACATGCTTGGCGGTGAAGGAAAACATTGTGAGGAAACCTGTATGTCTGAGAAATTAGAACAAAATATTTGGGACATTCTCTTACCTTAAAACCCTCTCAGAAATGCAAGGAGGCCTGTGCTCAGTAGTGGGACATATATAAAAGCTGTAACATTAACTTTTCATTTGTCAGTGTTTTAACTGACTTCAAATGAAAATAAGGTTCTCAATTCAACTGTATTTGTTTTGTATGTATGTTACATAACATACATACAATACATAATATCCTTATCAATTGAGTTGATTATAATAAGGGTGGTTCCGTTTAAATTCCAACCCTAATGATGGATATGATAGAACATACATTTTTTAATTTATTGCACATTAAATTTATATATAATTTATATGGAATGAAGTTTTAATGTAGTTATTTATTGCTATTGCTTGATCCACTCAAAAGGGTCAGATAATGAGGGCATCCACGACTTTTTCTGCCACCAGGGCGGCGCCACTTTAGAGTGAGGTAAAATATTTGACAGATTTCATAGCGGGAACGATAATTTCTTAGGAAAGTGTAATCTTTAAGGTTTCTTTCTGTATCATTATTTATATTTTATATTAATTACATTAGAAATGAATAAACCAAACTATAAATATAACTAAAAGCAGACTTTTAAAAAAAAAGTGTTATAATGTGCAAAAAATTAAAAATCAAAACACTGACGCATTGTGTTGTGTATTAATATAATACTCTAAATAATGATAAACTATTATTTAAAACTAATTTCTCAATTAACTGACACTGTGTAACAAAAACTTTACCTCAGTCATAACTAGCGACATCTGGTGAGTGGAAGATTATTAGCCCTCATTAAACATTATAAAGAATAAAAACTAACTTCATAAAGATAAACAGAATAAAAACAATCCACATTTCAATATCTTCTGAAGCTTTAGACAAAGTGTATTGAAGGTTCAGAAAATATTAAAATTAGAGTAAAATATGTAATTTAATATTTTAATTTTTTTCAAATTTGTATTACTTTTTTAAGGATTAATTACCATTTAAAAAACTAAACAGGTATTAACACTTCTTAAAAGTTGGTACTTTTAGGAATAATTACTCAAAATTACGTCATGCAAAACTTAAAAATTTACTTTAATGCATGAAGATGCCAGTTTTTTTTACATTCCCTCACTCTCTTTACCTCTTATAATTCTTTTAGGTGAAAGGAAAGTTGAGTTTTTGAATGCATATAATAAGGTAGTAGGACTTTTTTCTTACCTAGTTCAATCGGAAGGCTACAGAGAGCCAGTACAATTACAGGCTGTGGGGTATTCCATCTTATGGGCCCTATACACGATTGGCCATGATGGACGAATACTAGCGATCACGATCGTGTGGAGGGCATGATCGCCTATAATCGCCCATGATCGGTTATAATCGAGAGTAATCGCCGCTGTGTCGGTTTTTCAGACAATCATCAAAGAAAGTTCGGCCATGGTCGTGCGCGCGTCTACATGATCGCCGATGCTGTGTAAACTTACCTTGTTTTATTTCAGTGTATAGTTAACATGCACCTTTTTTGCTTCCTTTTTTTCACCACTATTTTAAAGTGTACATTTAAATAATGGTTATACATATAAACTAATTAGGTAAATAAATAGCGGTAGCTGCAACTATTTCAACGTCCGTCTCGGACGTATGACAATACAAATATGTAGGATGCACGATCGTGTGGGCAGCCGCACAATGATTGTGACAATCATTGCCCATTCTGTGGTTGTCCATCATGGCCGATTGTGTATAGGGCCCATTAGTCCTCAGAGGCGACAACACATCTGTAGCCTTCTTAATTTGAAGTTGCATGTGTGGATCAGGTGGACTTTAAGTTTGTTTGACATAAAGAATGCCGTTGGAGTTGTACATCTGATTATTTAGTTGCAACAGCTTGATCCAATATAAATTTTAATTAGCTTTTCAATGGAATTTCAATGAACATTTTTGATGAATAATTTTTGTAAATTTTACTGACTGATTTTTCAAAAATATTTCTCCATGTGATTCAAACAGAGGCATAACCACCTTAACTTTAAATTTATGTATTTATAAATAGGTAAATGTAGCATTGTATTTGAGCATAATTGGTATGGCTACTTAGACTTAGAAAATGTTTGGTAAGTATGGGTGATATGTGAAAACTCCTTTTTTAACTTTGCAGGCACAATTTTACTCACCAGCTTTGCTGGTTGTGTTTTATTAACTTTTTTTTGTATGTTCAGCTACAGGCAGTCAGTTCCTGTGGACTACATCGTTCGGGAGCTGGCGTTTGAGTCAAATTCTAAGGCCATAGAATTCTTAAATCAATTTTCTTTTTCATACACTGGCTGCGATCAAACTCAACTAGATTGCAAGGCCAGCCTCCCAGCTCTTGCAAATATTTAACATTTTCTCTTTGGCAGTTATAATCGTGTTGTAGTATCATGCTGTTGCGTGGTAATGTAATTGCCACATTGATGCGGGTGTCAACGGTCCAGCGCTTCTGTAAGATCCTACTATAATATCAAGAAGCGTCATTCTTTTGCTGACTTGCAGCAGCAAAGTATTTATCATAACACAATTGTCATTCTATTGAAGAAGATACATTGGTGAAGATTTATTCTTTTATCAAGATGCTACAGTTATAATTACAATGCTACAAAGCTGAGACAGACGTTAAGAATTGGGAGGTTTGTGTTAGTATAAAAACTATAGTGCTATATTGACATTTAGAAGAAATTGTGCGGTTGATAATGGACAGCAAGATTATAAGCAGTAATTTCTTTGTATATACTGTTCTAATTAGCTTAAGTTAACTTTGAATATTGTAATTAATTAATTAATTGATTGTACATATCAGATAAATGTCATTGTTGTAATAAATAAATGTTTTATATGTTTCTTTTTGTTGAATACTCAGAATCAGTTACTTTACCATGGAATCTATTATAAGTGGGCCTTTTGAATAATGGAAATGACATTTTAATTTTTATCACGCTTTGTGTGTATCTGTCTATAGAATCTTAATTGTACTTTTCAACAACTTTAGATGATCAATTGGCTTGAATATTTATTAGCACTCGTATCAAGGACCTATAATAATACAATAATTTAAAGACTATCGCGTGTTTCTTTAGTTTTTTGAACTATAATTTATTTAAAGATTTAAATTTCAATACCACTGGGTAGGAAAACTGATTTCACAAATGTCTTCAAAAATACCTTTGCGTTGGTAATGGAACTCCTCATCAATAATCGGCGGAACTTCAGATCAGCATGTTCGGATTATTAATTTTGAGTCGGCCAAGGCAATCACCATTCTCAATGATCACCTAACAGGTTTCACCGCATGCTGGTGAGATTAGAATAAGAAAATGTTGGGATACTCCTTTACTCTTCTACCAAATGAGTTATTTGTTTTACAATTAAAATAAGCCTAGATATTGGTTTACCAAATATAAAATATGAAAATGTGTTATAATTTCTGGAAGTTTTAATAAGACCTTGTATGAAGTGTGTGAAACGTACATTTAATTCTAAAAGCGTTACACTGCAAAGTCAAAATCGCTTAAATAAATAGGTTATAGATTTACTAGACGCTAGGACTCCTTTTCTGCCTAGGAGTACACCTGGGTTCTACTAGTTTCTAATCTATTCCTTCCGGTCTAAAGGGTAAAGAGTATAATTGCAGGCAGTTAAGCATTCCAGGTGGGTGGGTGCATCTTGACCGAGGGGCCGACATTGAATTTTTAAAAAGAAGTCGAATTGTGTAAAACAGTATAAAAACTTAACGGTGGTAGAGCCATGCGGCAGTTTTTGCTGTTGCACGTATGGGCCGGCTCAAGTCGGGTTGGTACCACAACCTCACAGAATACTGGCGTGAAGTAGAAGCACTGCGTTTCGTCTAGTGAGTGTAGGTGGCCGGATGCTCAATCTCCCCCCCCCCCCCCCCCCCCATCAACATGGTAGCGGAATTACACCAAAGACTACCAGCACCCCTGGCGAATCCCTCGCTGAGCATCCACGACCATGTTATTCCACTCCTGAGCGTGGGTGCTCAGGCTGCCCCCGCGTATTCTGGGGGGGGGGGGGGGGGGCAAAGTTCAAAGACAACCGCTCGGGGCAAACTGAACAACAATACCAAGGCGACCCCTGCCACGCTATCCGTGAATTTCGGCAAAATCGGGGGATTTCACTCGAATCTAAACGCCGACCATCTCGAGATGGAGAAGCCGGTCTTGCTCTATCACGCGGATAGATCTGTTCATGACTATGCCTTGGCATATGGTCTGACACAACTGGTTACTTCGCCTACGCGGATTCCATATGTGGAGGATCATACACCTTCCCTGTTGGACCTTCTGCTGACCTCTCATCCGGGTTTCCGTCGGTGCCCCTCTCGGCTCTTCGGACCATTGTCTGATACGGAGTGTGGTGCCACTCACGCTCCCCTCGCAGTTGCGTTCTGCAGGTTGCCGCCGTGTTTGGCATTACAGGTCGGCGGATTTGGACGGAATGCGGTCTTTTTATGCATCCTACCCATGGGGGCGGGTTTGCTTCTCGCCGGATGATCCCAGCGCTGTTGCTGATTCTGTCACTGATGTGGTGCTACAGGGAATGGAACCATTTATTCCATCATCTGTGGTACCCATTGGAGGCAGATCTCAGACTTGGTTTGGTCGCTCCTGTAAAACTGCATTACGCAGTAAGCAGGAGTGTTATCAAGCCTGGGCTGCGGCTTCGGCGACTCGGGATGTAAACACCAGCATACTTAAAAATAAGTATAAATTCGCCTTCAGGTCCTTCAAGAGTTATTGCCCAGGCAAAGTCAGAGCACATAGGCAGAATTGGCGAGAAACTAGTTAGCCTTCCTTTGGGAACTCGTGCATTCTGGTCTCTCGCCAAGGCTGTCCAAGGGAATTTCTGTAAGCCATCACTACCATCTCTGCACAGGGAGGACGACTTACTGGTCCAAGCCGCAAAAGACAAAGCCGACCTTTTAGGCTCCACCCCTTTTTGTGTCCAACTCGACTCTTGATGACGGGGGGAAAACACCGCCGACCATCCCGCGGTGTGAGTGCTCCATGCCGGATGTGCTGTTCTCACAGCGCTCGGTTCGCAAAGCACTCCTATCCCTGGACATCCAGAAGTCGAGTGGGCCTGACGGAATCCCCCCAATAGTGCTGAGGACGTGTACTCCGGAGTTGGCACCGGTCCTAACGCGTCTTTTCCGGTATTCCTACTCCCTAGGCGTAGTCCCGAAATCATAAAAGACAGCTTTTGTCCACACGATCCCTAAAAAAGGCGATCGCTCAGACTCGTCCAACTACAGGCCTATCGCCATCACCTCCTTGTTCTCCAAAATAATGGTATCCATTATACCTTGAGGATCACCAGCTGGTTAGTGACCGCCAATACGGTTTTCGTCGGGGTCGATCAGCTAGTGATCTTCTGGTCTACCTGACTCATAGATGGGCGGAGGCAGTAGAGTCCAAGGGGGAGGCGTTGGCCGTTAGTTTGGACATTGCGAAAGCCTTCGATCGGATTTGGCACAAAGCGCTTCTTTCGAAGCTCCCTTTCTATGGGCTTCCCGATAATTGTGCAATTGGTTCACCAGCTTCCTTGCAGATCGGAGAATCAAGGTCGTTGTAGACGGTGCATGGCCCGACTACAAGCCTATTAACGCTGGTGTTCCACAAGGCTGTGTGCTATCACCAACGCTGTTTCTTCTGCATATCTATGATATGTTGCAAACTGGTAACATTCATTGCTATGCGGATGACAGCGCTGGTGATGCTCTATACACCGGCCATGCCAATATTTCTCGGGAAAACGTCGCCGAGTACCGGAACAAACTTGTGTCTGAAGTCGAGTCTTTGCTGAACAAAGTCTCGGATTAGGGGCGACTAAGTTTAGTCCAGTTTAATCCTCAGAAGATACAAGTTTGCGCGTTTACCGCTAAAAAGAACCCCTTTGTCGTATCTCCTCAGTTTCAAGGCACTCCCCTTCTTGCCTCAGCCAGTATCTGAATCCTCGGAGTCGTCGTAGCGAGTGACGTACAGTTTCGTGGTCACTTGGAAGAGAAGGCCAAATTGGCCTCTAAAAAGCTTGGCGTGCTCAGCAGAGCGGGACAGTATTTCATGCCGGCACACCGCCTGCAACTTTACAAGGCGCAGGTTCGGCCTCACATGGAATACTGTTCCCAACTCTGAGCAGGGGTTCCCCAGTGCCAGCTCCTTCCACTTGACCGCATCCAGCGCAGAGCGGCTCGAATCGTCGACAACCGAGTCCTTTCCTATCGGCTCGATTCATTGGCATTGCGAAAAGATGTTGCATCCCTTTGCATTTTCTTTCGCATTTACCACGGAAAGTGCTCTAAGGAATTGTTCCCATTAATCCCAGCCGCCAAATTTCACGAACGCACATTGCGGCAGAACTCATGATACCATCCACACCATCTGGATGATTGGCAGCCCACCACTGTGCGATTTAGAAGATGTTTTCTTCCTCACACGACTTCCTTGTGGAATCGATTACCATAAGCGATTTTTCCGGACCGATACGACTTAGGGACCTTCAAGCCTACTCCTTTTTAAAAGGCCGGCAATGCATCTGTAATTCTCCTGGTTCCCCTGGTGTTGCAGTTGTTCATGGGCGGCGGTAGTCACTTACCATCAGGTGAGCCGCATGCTCGTTTGCCCCCTCCTATAAATAAAAAAAACCTACCAAGTTCAAGGTAGTGCCATCTTTCAAATGGTGACTTAATCTAGATAACTAAGATGTCAGATTTTCTTTAATTCCATCATAATGAAAATAAACTTCAAAAATGTACAATGGTTTTAAGCCACATAATTTATAATGGTTTTCGAATGAAGTGGCATGATGTTAAAATGCTCTTTATGTATTGGCGGAGGCTTCTAGCATTCTTGGGGGAGGGGGGTGGGGATGCAACTCACCTGATGAAAAGCGACTATCGCCGCCAATGAACGACTTCAACAAGTAATTACAAGGTGCGTTAGAGGCATTTTAAAAAGAACTAGACTTTTCTTGAAGATCCCTTAGTCATTTCTGTCCGGGAAAATCGCCGGTAATAGCCGATAATAAGCCACCCCAACCACACCATCTGGATGCTTGGCGGTACACCATAAATGTGCAAATTACTAGAAATTTTCTTCCTCGCAAGACTGTGGTATCATCTACCACTGGCGATGTTTTCCGGATCGATACGACTTAGAGACCTTCAAGCAACGAGCCTACTCCTTTTAAAAAGATCAGCAACGCACCTGCAATTTCCCTGGTGCTGCAGTTATTTATGGGCGATGGTCGACACTTACTATCAGAAATGTGGTTTCACACACGGGGTGAACTGAAAAGCTAGTAAAATATAAAAATCTCGTAAATATATTCTGGCTGGGCAGCCACAGAGAGAACAGGCCATATTCTTAGTTAGCTTAGGGCTGTCAGAACCCCAAATCAGGCACTGCAAACAGGATGAGCATTACTGCAGATGTGTACTGTGAATAACTGAACATAATGATGGAAAAGCTCATACGTCTCCAACCAGCTTTGGTCAATCGCTCGTCCCCACTGCTCCTGTATGGCAACGTGCGACTTCATACTACACAACAGATGGTCTCGAAGTTACAAGAGCTGGGTTGGAAGCTCCCGTCATCCGCCGCACTCACCAGACCTTGCGCCTACTGACTTCTACTTTTTCCAGAATTTAAATAACTTTTTGGCGGGAATAAAATTCAGTACCTGAGAGGCAGTACAAAATACCTTTGAAGAATTTTGTTCCCCCCCCCCCCCTCCTCCCCGTCCAGCTGATTTTTTCAAGAAGGGCATCAATAAAATGCTACTGCATTAGCAAAGATGCATCGATTGCATGGGTGATAACTTTGATTAATAGAAATAAAAAATATAGAAAAATACTTATGTTAACTTATTTCATAAAAAATGGCAATTTCATAGGTAAACACCTAATATTAGGTAACGTATCTTGCCAATTATTTAATACTAAGAGCTGAAGGACTGCTTTCGAGTGACCTTTATTGATATGTAAATACTTTTTCAAATACATCATTTCTCTTGAAAGCTCCAATCCCGAAATATCGCGATTAAGATCATGCGTTCATTTTTCCTCCAACTTTGAGCATACTTTCTTAAAATTTTGATCGGTCTTATTCAAATCATAGAGGAAACTCTCTATTCTATTCTATAAACGCTAAGTCTCAATCATTGTAAAAAGTCGTGTAAAGCATGTCTCTATTTTTTATGGCGGTGTCTAACATAGGATAGAAAACATTTGTTCTGAATAACATTTCTGGATCCGGAATATATTTATATTTTTTTCCTTTATATATATAGGGTCAAATATATCTGAATTTGGGATTTTTCAAACCTTTAAAAATTCATAACTCCAAAAATGTTAAGTTTATCGTAAAAAGTGACGGTACTTTTTTATTTGCATTTTATCAGAGAATAGAAAAAAAATTGACCAGTTTAAAAATAACAATTCCTTGCAATTGAAAAAAAATCGGTTTGAACGATATGGCACTGAGTTGCACTATTTACTTCGGCGTACTGATGCGACTAAGATCACATCTTGTTTGACACACCTTTAAAGTTAAGCTCTTCACATGTTTTGAAATAACTTCCCATCTTTTTGTTGAGTTTGTAAAAATAAGCGCTGAAGAATGCCGCGCTCGTCTCAACAAATAAGACCATACGCATATATACTGACTAGCCACACGTTCGAAACCAAAATATTGAAAAGCGAGGAAATTTCCATCAATAAACTCAGGTACATGAGCAAAGAAACCGAACAGAGACTAAGCTTCTAAGAAACGTGCAAAATTGTTACCTAAATAAGCTAAAAGATTGTATTTTTCTAAAATGTAGATTGCTATGCTATTATAAAAAATTTGACTAAGGCGCCTCCTGGGACTTGGCGCCTGGAGCGGCCGCTCCGTTCGCCCTATGGTAGGGCCGGCCCTGCTAATAATCTCCGGTGGAGGTTCTGTTGCCTAAGGCCGCTCGACCTGGCAACATATAACCCACGCACCCTGAGGACTGACGGGAAGACCCTGGAGCTGGAAGAAGATATAGACAAGTTGCGCTGGAATATAGGATTATCCGAGATCCGAAGAGACTGGGAGAACAATGTAATCCTCAAATGCGGCAACTTGTTTTATCACCGGAAGGGTGACCAAGTACAACAAAGAGATGGCCCCCAGTCCCCGGCGGCCCCTCTGTTCCTGGCTACGGTGGCGACCATGGTAATAGCGGGGCAGGGGGTGCTAAGAATCTCCGGTGTAGGTTCGGTTGCCACCTAAGACGACTCGACCTGGCAACATGCAACGCACGCACCCTGTGGACTGACGAGAAGATCGTGGAGCTGGAAGAAGAGATAGACAAGTCACGCTGGCATATTATAGGATTATCCGAGGTCCGAAGAGAGGGGGAAGACACGGTGATCCTCGAATCCGGCAACATGCTCTATCACCGGGAGGGCAACCATCTGTCCCAAGGAGGTATCGGATTTATCGTCCACAAGTCTCTCGTTAACAACGTTGTAAAGATTGAAAGTGTGTCGACGACGGTTGCGTACCTTACAGTCAGAATCATCAAACAGTATTCGCTGAAGGTCATACAAGTTTACGCACCAACCTCGGCACTTCCCGATGGGGAGGTGGAGGAAATGTATGAGGATATTTCTAGAGCCATGCATTCCTCCAAAACCCACTATACGGTGTTGACTTCAATGCAAAACTAGGCACAAGAGAGAACGGTGAGCTGCAAGTAGGGAAATTTGGAATAGAGCAACGGAACGCAAGGGGCCAGCAGCTGGCCGACTTCATGGAAAAAGAGGGACTCTTTATGATGAACTCTTTCTTCCAGAAGCGGCACCACAGGAAGTGGACCTGGTCTAGCCCCGACGGTTCGACAAAAATGAGATTGACTTCATTATCACGATCAGATGACAACTGTTCAGTGATGTCTCTGTGATCGCGAGGGTGAAAACTGGTAGCGATCACCGAATGGTTAGAGGCACACTGAACCTAAACGTTAAGTTGGAGAGGTCTCGTCTAATGAAGTCAACGCTCCGTCCCCCTCGTGCTCTAATCCAAAGTCCCGAAACCTTTCAGCTCGAATTACAAAACCATTTTCAGTGCTTAGAAGACTGCAATGAAGTGGATGATATGAATGACAAGCTTGTGGAAACTGTCCATGCGGTCGGAGCTAAGTTCTGCAAGACCCGCCGCAGAAGAACACAAAAACTCTCCGATCACACTCTTAATCTCATGGCTGTTAGACGGGAGATGAAGCTACACAGATCTCCAAATGCATGCGGCGGGACTTACGCAACTTCAATACAGCTCGTATTGAAGAAGCGATCGAGGGGAACCAAGGCTCCAAAGTCTTTGCCAGAGATCTGTCTGCCAGAAAGAGCCCACTGTCAAAGCTGAAGACCGAGTGTGGCATTATCGTTTCCGGGACACCTGAGAATTTGAGTGAGATTGAGAGGTTCTATGGACAGCTGTACACGTCATCGTTGGAACCAAACGCAAGTGTGAGTAACGATCCAAGAGCGAGTCTTATCCGACACTATTCCGAACATATCCCGGACGTCAGTCTGAGCGAGATTAGAATGGCTCTCCAGCATCTTAAAAACGGCAAATCCCCGGGTGAGGATGGAATAACAGCAGAGCTTTTGAAAGTGGGTGGAAAACCGGTACTTGAAGTCCTTCAGAAGCTCTTTAATTCCGTCCTCCATGGTGGCACTACTCCGGAGGCGTGGAGTAGAAGTGCGGTGGTCTTGTTCTTCAAGAAAGGTAACAATGCTCTCTTGAAGAACTACAGACCGATTTCCCTTCTGGGCCGCGTCTACGTGCTGTTTTCGAGAGTCATTACAAATCGTCTCGCACGCAGACTTGACGACTTCCAGCCTCCCGAACAAGCCGGTTTCCGAAAAGGCTTTAGTACCATAGAACACATACATACCCTGCGGCAGATTTTACAGAAGACAGAGGAGTATAATCTGCCAGTTTGTCTTGCGTATATGGACTATGAGAAAGCCTTTGATTCCATCTAAATTTGAGCGGTGCTGCAGTCCCTTCAGCGATGCCAAGTTGACTGTCGGTATATCGAAGTGCTGAAGTGTTTGTACAGTAGAGCTACGATGGCTATCCGAGTACAGAATCAGAGTACGAAACCTACCAACTGCAGAGAGGTGTAAGACAGGTTGACGTTATATCCCCGAAACTCTTCACCGCTGCATTGGAAGACGTTTTCAAACTACTGGACTGGAAAGGATGCGGTATTAACATCAATGGCGAGTACATCACTCACCTTCGATTTGCCGACGATATAGTCTTTATGGCAGAATCGCTGGAGGCCCTAAGCACTATGCTCAATGACCTCAATAGTGTCCTCAACGGATGGGTCTTAAGATGAATATGGACAAAATGAAAATGATGTTTAACGTCCATGTCACACCTATGCCGGTAGTTGTTGGGAGCACTAAGCTTGAAGTTGTTGACGAGTATGTTTACCTGGGACAAATAGTCCAACTAGGTAAGTTCAACTTTGACCGAGGTCAATCGACGGATTCAACTCGGTTGGGCAGCATTCGGGAAACTACGACACATCTTCTCGTTAGACATACCTCAAAACCTGAAAATGAAATTGTACTACCAGTGCGTGTTGCCAGTGATGACTTACGGAACTGAGACGTGGTCCTTCACTGCTGGCCGTATGAGGAAGCTCAAGGTCGCTCAGCGAGCTATGGAGAGGGCTATGCTCGGGGTTTCTCTGCGTGACAAAATTAGAAATGAGGATATCCGCAGTAGAACCAGAGTAACCGACATAGCCCAACGGATTAGTAATCTGAAGTGGCAGTGGGCCGGCCATATAGCTCGAAGAACCGACAACCGATGGGGAAGAAAGGTTCTCGAGTGGCAGCCTCGTACCGGTAGGCGAAGTGTAGGGCGATCCCCTACTAGATGGAGTGGTAGGACCTGGTAAGACATGCAGGAAGTCGATGGATGCAGGTTGCTTAGGACCGTGCTTTGTGGCATTCCTTGGGGGAGGCCTATGTTCAGCAGTGGACTTTTGAAAGGCTGTAATGATTATGATAATGATGAAGTCCTTTGTTAACCACGTAAAGATTGCGAGTGTGTCGACGAAGGATGCGTCGACCTTATATTCAAAATCACTAAACGGTATTCGCTGAAGGTACATATGGGCTTACGCACCAACCTCGGCACATCCCAATGAGGAGGTGTAGGAAATGTATGAGGATATAATATCTAGAGCCATGCACTCCTCCAAAACCTCACTATACAGAGTTACTGGGAGACCAACGCAAAACTAGGCACGAGAGAGCTCGGGTCTCGCCCACCGTATGGTGAGAGGCACACTGAATCTAAACGTTAAGTTGAAGAGGTCACGTCTAAATCTAATGAAGTCAACGCTCCGCCCCCCTCGTGCTCTAAAGTCCTGATAACTTTCAGCTAAAGTTACAAAATCGTTTTCAGTGCCTAAAAGACTGCAATGGAGTGGACGATATTAATGACAAGCTCCTGGAAACTGTCCATGCTGTCGGAGCTAAGTTCCGCAAGACCCGCTCCTGAATCTCTGATCACACTTTTGATCTTATGGCTGTTAGACGGGAAATTAAGCTGCAGTCTTCAGCAGACAGCATATTATAAGCAACGGAACAAACACATCTCCAAATGCAGCGGATCTTACGCAACTTCAATACAGCTCGTATTCAAGAAGCGATCGAGTGGAGCCAGGGCTTCTAAGTCTGCTAGAGATCTATCTGCCGGAAAGAGTCAAATGTCAAAGCTGAAGACCGAATGTGGCAGCATCGTTTCCGGAACACCTGAGATTGACAGGTTTTATGGGCAGCTGTACACATCATCGTTAGAGCCACATGCAAGTGTGAGTAACGATCCAAGAGCAAGTCTTATCCGACACTATTCCGATGATATTCCGGACGTCAATCGGAGCGAGATTGGAATGGCTCTACAGAAACGAGAAATCCCAGGGCAAGGATGGAATTACAGTGGAGCTTCTGAAACCGGGTGGAAAACCAGTACTTGAAATCCTTCAGGTCTTTAATTCCGTCTTCTATTGTGGCACTACACTGGAGGCGTGGATCAGTGCGGTGGTCTTGTTCTTCAAGAAAGGCGACAACGCTCTCTTGAAGAACTACAGACCGATTTTTCTTCTGTTATTACGATCTCGCACGCAGACTCGACGACTTCCAGCCTTCCGAACAAGCCGGTTCCCGAAAAGGCCTTAGCATCATAGACCACATACCACCACCTTTGGCAAATTGTACAGAAGACCGAGAAGTACTATCTGCCACTATGTGTTGCGTATGTGGACTATGAGAAATCCTTTGATTCAGTCGAAATTAGGGTGGTGCTGATGTCCCTAATAAATCACCATATAAATTATATGGTGATTTTTTTGTTCAGATGATGTTGCCTGCTCCTGTGACTTTTAAGCACTTGGAAGATGCGACACGATAACCAAACACCGCCTTCGTAAGATTAACTATTTAAATAAACACTAAGGCCGGCCACATACATACGGAATTCCGTTTCGATATTCCGATTCGGAATCCCGAACGCAGCAAGTCCATATTATAAAATCTATGACCCGCCACACACGTACGGTATTTTTTCGTTCGAAATTTTGCGGGCAAAACGGGATTCCGTATGTGTGTGGCCGACCCGTTCGGAATTCCGAAACGGAATTCGTTATGTATGTGGCGGGCCTAACGATACTGGTCAGCGACGGTTC
Source organism: Parnassius glacialis (assembly GCA_033319125.1). Classification (NCBI taxonomy): domain Eukaryota; kingdom Metazoa; phylum Arthropoda; class Insecta; order Lepidoptera; family Papilionidae; genus Parnassius; species Parnassius glacialis. Next base: position 25,960,224 of record JAVANC010000018.1, read on the forward strand.
AAAAAAATTATAGGTTGCAAAAACAAATTTTGAAATACTACATACTCGTATAATCTGTGAGATCTGTTCTTTCATTTGAAGATTTAAAAATTCCGTTAAGGTAAGTCTGTCAGTGTGTTGTTTTTCATTCCAGTAAGTCTTTGTATAAATACAAAGAGATTTAAATATACAGGTATATACTTAAATTAATTAAGTCTTTGTATAAATACAAGAATAAAATCTATGTGAATAAGATTAGCTATTCCCGGCGACTTCGCCCGCGTGTAATTTAGGTTTTTAATTTTTTTTGTGCGGAACCCTCATTCTTTTCTAAATATCTTTTTCTTAAATAAAATTAGCCTAAGGGTGCGTACAGATTAAGTAACATGTTATGTAACTTTTGTTTTATAACACGTCCACATTATGATACATTGTTTTTCAACAATGCAACATATAATAATACAGTACACATTATAATAACAATGCAATATAACAATGTTATATGACATTGCCGTTTGTCATTCTGCAGTACTTTTCACAAAGTCGATACGAGAAGACGTTTTGCTAGCTGCTACAGAAACTCTTGTCCTTTTAAATAACAAAAGAAAAAAAAACATAGATACTGGGTTCGTCCCAAACAAACAGTTTATTGACTAGAGAAAAATACTCTTGAGTAAGTCAGGCCGCACACCAGCGCCACATGCTACACGCATCGAACATTTACGTCGCCACAATCATTGCGCTACAATTCAGCTTACTACAAATGTATTGCATATGCGCACATCGGAAGCACAGTTGTAGCGTGGCACCGCTTTGAGAATGTTGACATCATCGTCTGATGACGACGATTTCTTGATGTGGCGATTTATGAGAAAAAAAAGACGTTATTGGGTTCATCCGTTTAATCAAGATTGTACAATTTACGGTAATTTCAAAATTTCGCAAGAATTACAATCCGACGAAGAAAAGTTCCACCTGTATCGAATGTCTGAAAACACATACAAGCTATTATTAAATTTAGTTAAATTAAGTTTGACAAAACAAAATACCCACTTCAGAGAGTGTATTTCGGCTGAAGAGCGTTTACTCATCACTTTAAGGTATGTATGATTTATATATTAGATATTGACTTTCAGACTAAGGAGTCTCGTTTGATTATTGTGCAGGGGACTTATTATGTTCATTTTCTAATTGAGTAATTTATATGTTGTTTGCGAAGGCCTCACATACTGGTTTTCAGATTGAGCAATCTCGGTTGCCCGTTGCAACGGACGGTCATCATTTAGAACTTGAGAAACATTTGTATAATATGTTTGTTACGGCCTGCAGCTGCCCCTGCAAAGCTCGAATATCCCGGGGCCCATGAGCGGAAGATTCAACGGGCAGCCGCAGGTCGGGCTCAAATGCCATATGGAAAATTATCCTATCCTACTAAACTTTAATGGGAAGGCTAGTCAAATAAAGAGTACGTACCTGGGTTTGAGGCAAATACTGTCCCAAAGGTTTGGTCAAGCCGAAGGTGTGTAGGTGAATGTGTAGTGGTGTTTTAGTGGTGTGGATGATGGTTGACCTGACTGGACCGTTGAAGTCGGCAGCAACCCTGACTCCGGCACTGCTCCAAATTGTGGTAATCTCCAGCGGCGTCACCCACGGTCAACTTCTTTCTTCATGTCACTATTGCAGTCTATCAACTTTATTGTACATTTAACTAACTTCAAAACGCAACTAATTCAACGTTCATCGGAGAATCAAATACGTGATAATCGACTCGAGTAACGGACAGTTACATAGCAGACATAAGGATTTATGTCCGCGAGCAAACCGGCAAGCGGGACAGGGTCGCGACGGCACGTTGCAAGACCGAATCTACAACCAAACCTAGGCCACCTTAGGCACCCCATCAGATCTTGCAACCCTAACCACCGCCTCAAAAATACCGCCCCAATGTGGGCAAGCCGGAGGGTTGAGCCTCCACTAGATGCCCTTCCTGGACATCGCAGCACCTAAACAAGTCCCGTTACTGGACAGAAGTCCGACGACCTCTTTCAAACATCTATCTGTGCCCCTATGATTCGTTCCGCAATCCGACCGAATCAGGTCTGCAAACAGCGACGCGATACGAAGCGGCCCAGCGTGGCCACCTAAGCTTCTGTGCAGAGAGCACCCACAAGTTCCACATGAGTGGCGTCTGAGGGGAGCCAAACGAAACGCACAGATAGTCCTTAGTATGAATTTTCAAACAAGTAGGCATAACCAAGCCATCTACCATATAATCATTTACTCAATTGTGCGGCAGCTGATTTCAATCTGACAATCTCACAACTAGCTAGATCTTTTAGACAAGTAGTCCTATGCTCATATTTCAACCGAATTTCAAAATACTCAAAACTACTATGTAAAACTTGAAAATAAATTGTAACAAATTTATTCCTTAATGCGCATAGATCGAAACAGACAATTAAGCAAAACGATAAACATAAGAGATGGCCAAAAATTTTTTTTTCCAAAATAAATATCTTCGATAATGCCAACAAAATTATGAAAAGAAAAACGAGAGGATTGATTTTTATTTCTTTCGGCACAAACAGTGTTACTCAATTTCAATTTTCTTTTCCACATAGCAAACACAATGATCAAATACATTTTTTAACAGTGGTAGAGCCAGGCGGCAGCTTTTGTTGTCGCACGGATGGGCCGGCTCGAACCGGGGTGGTACCACGACCTCACAGAATACCAGCGTGAAGTAGAGTTTTACCTCTGCGTTTCGCTTGGTGAGTGCAGGTGGCCGGAGGCCCTTTTTACTGGAAATGAGGCATTCCATCCTAGTCCTCACGGGTGAAAACGCATCTGCATTTTTATTTGTAATAGAGGATAGATGTAGATGTCTATGGGCCGCAGCAACCACTTACCATCAGGTGGACTGTGTGCTCGTTTTTCACCCTTGTCCTATAAAATAAAATAAAAAATATGTACAAATATTCAAAGAGCACATTAAATTCGCCTTATTAATGACAACCGCCACAAATATGAAAACATTTCGCGGGAACCCAAAGCATTTTTATTTTTAATTTAAAGAATTTTAATTAAGTGCTCCACGAAAACCAAATCTTAAACTCCTTGACAGCGTGATTCAACGCTCCAGGGGAGCCCTAATCTTCCCACCAACCAAGTGGAGGCCACACCGCGTGAACCCGAATCAAATAGAGCGCAAACCGCTAACAGTCGCTACTCGGGTTGTACGCCTTCACTGAGACCGTCGCAATAGAACAGCTTGACAAGTGGACTGTTGACGGCTCAAAGGCTCAGTGGAGGCGGCCGTGGTGGGAGCTAGGGTGGCAGCTAGCTAGGGCTGCCTCTATCAAAAGGGGGACGGTGGTACACCAGTCGTGGCCACTCAGTTAACGGGAGTGAGAAGGGTCTAGCTGACCGATGAGTGGCTGTGAAGCTGAGGGGGGCGACGACACCCCCGCCCCTGGGGGAACTACCCCCCGACTGGTCGTGGGAGGGACCCCTTTCAAACCCAGGGGCCCGGTGGCAGGCCGGCGAGCGCCGAACGTCGCCCATCAGAGGGCGTGGCTGAGCGCCCCCGCCCGTGGGGGTCGAGGGCCTGGCAAATCCCCGAGAGGCAACCAGGCACAAAACTGCATGGTGACCACCCCGGCAATGCGGACAGGGCCGCTGGTGCGGGCAGTCTCGTTGGAGGTGCCCTTCCAGACAAGAGTAGCACCAGCGACGCTCTTTGGCGATGGTTCGCCTCGCCAGAACCGGCTTGCTTAATCTGCCGGCACTGCTCCTCTAAAAACCGCAGCAGATCATTAAAGGGCGGAATATAGGAGGCTCCGTTCCCGCCTTACCTCTCCTCAAAATATATCTGAAGGTCGAGAGGCAGGCGGGACAGCACGATGTGGAGCAACAAAAAGGACCATTCGTCCACTGGTAAATCCAGCCGCCTCAACGCATTACAGGCCACCAAGACTGGATTCACCAGGTCCGGACGTAGTCTGGTCCGGTCACTAAGCAGCGGGAGGCTTAGAAGCTGCTTAACATATTCGTCCGCAATTCGCCGAACGTTGGCGTATCTTCCGGCTAGGAGGTCCCGCAGGTCGGGCTCAAATGCCATATGTAAAATTATCCTATCCTACTAAACTTTAATGGGAAGGTCTAGTCAAATAAAGAGTACGTACCTGGGTTTGAGGCAAAGACTGTCCCAAAGGTTCGGTCAGGCCGAAGGTGTGTAGGTGAATGTGTAGTGGTGTTTTAGTGGTGTGGGTGATGGTTGACCTGACTGGACCGTTGAAGTCGGCAGCAACCCTGACTCCGGCACCGCTCCAAATTGTGGTAATCTCCAGCGGCGTCACCCACGGTCAACTTCTTTCTTCATGTCACTATTGCAGTCTATCAACTTTATTGTACATTTAACTAACTTCAAAACGCAACTAATTCAACGTTCATCGGAGAATCAAATACGTGATAATCGACTCGAGTAACGGACAGTAGTTCAAAGTTCAGCATTCAAGATTCCGGGTTCCTTTATCACCAAATTAAAAATAGGGAACTAACGCGATTTCTTCACGATTCACAAAGTTCAGCGTTCAACCGACAATCACTAGGAGTTACGTAAATTACTTGCCAACGAATTTAGGTTAATCCCTAAAATTATTACTGTTTCATCATCGCGTGAACGCACTAAGGATAAGCAACTAAAAGCTAAAAACTCCAATAGTAAATTCCCTACGCATCAAAAAACCTGACGTTGGTCGCAACGAATATTAATTCTAAATAATTAATCAAACCGGCGTCTATTTGTCTAGACTTAACAAAAACCTCGTCGTGGCAACAATTTGTTAACAAAACCGACTCTAAAATATGGAGGTTTCCCGGGCGACTTCACGACGTGCTGTCGACAGCACTGCATTCAAGCAACTCCCTTGCACTCACGTTCAGCGCTCGCGCCCTCTGCCAAAACCCACTCCGCTCGCCCGAACGTCAAAACCGATATGGCACCGAGCCGAACGCCCTCTGGCGTCAAATCTTGAACCAGCGTTTGGGCGTGAACAATGTCGATAAATTTGAATTTGACGAACACGTATCCAATGATCTACGTGGGAGCTGCCTGTACTTAATAATTTCTATTAATTCCAGTATCCCTCTTTGAAAGCCTAATTGTTGTTGCTGGGACATGGATGTCATGTGTGGAACTAAACTTAAAAGAAACATTTCACATGGCTCTTTTTGTTGTTTCTCAGATTGTTGATTATTTTCCAGTCTTTGTTTTTTTAGTGTAACATATTCAATGATACATTTGTCTGCTTCATTCATGTGTTTCCGAGATTTTGATGGTTGAGGAGTCTGTATTGATAAGCTCGAAGTATGGGGACTGGGCGAACCAGCTGCAGGCGTTTCATTTCTCAGTGAATCGTCCTCGGCAGATGTGAAATCGGGAACATTGTTTGAAGTTTCCTCAATCTGGGATTCATGTTCAGAACGTTGTTCATCTTCTTGTACTGGTACTCGTATATTACCTTCTTGTGGTCAATTTTTTGTAAAAGAGTTTAGAAATTTTAAATATAGTGCTAAATAATACTCCTTTTTCGATCCAGCAGCGGACCCACTTTTAGATTTTGTATTCAGAGATCGTATGTAGGCTGAATGTATGGATTTCCATTTGAACTTACAATGACTGCAAAAATCAGTATTATCAATTAAATTAATCAATCAAATTACACGAACTCTTTCAGGTACTTGGCAACTGGATCTTCATTTCGAGCAATGTCTTACGTATTTAAAAGAGGTGAAACAACTATTGCAAAAATTATCGATGAAACTTGTGATGTTATATAGATAGTTTTACAGCCAATGTACATGAAAATACCCTCAACAAATGATTGGCTAAACATTTTTCAAAAGGTTTCTCGAAAGATGGCATTTACCTAATTGCATTGGAGCCTGAAAACATGTTAGAATGAAGAAGCCTATGACCTCTGGATCTTCATACTTTAATTATAAAGAATATTTTTCTATCCACCTTAAGGCATGTGCTGATGGAAACGGTTTATTTACGAGTATCGATATGGGTGATTATGGGAGGAATAGTGATTCAGAAGTATTTAAAAATTCGGGATTAGGCCAAGCAATAGATAATAATATTTTAAATATACCTACGCCACGGCCCTAGCCAGGTGAAGAAGAATTTTGACGGTCATTTCCTTATTATTTTGCAGCTGACGAAGGATTTACCCTGTCAACTAATATAATGCGACCGTATAATATTAGATCTTTAAACAATAATCGCCGAATATTTAACTATCGACTATCCCGTGGACGAAAGATTGTCGAGTGCACCTTCGGTATGCTAGGGTCTAAATTTCGTACTTTTGAAACTCCAATTTCATGTTCAGTCGAGAAAGCAGTCAAAATTGTTAAAGTTGCTTGTGTTTTACATAACTTTATAAAAAAGAATGATAATATAATTTTAACTCCAACCGATAACGGAAATATACCAAATCCCCCAGAAAATCGAGAATATTTGTGTAATTACTTCTTAAAACCATACGGGCTGGTGTCATGGCAAAATAATTACACAGTGTAGCCCGATTTTAAATGTACAAAGAAAGGTACTTACTCTTTTCATTGGATTTTTCGCCAACCTTAGTCCAAATAATTTCTGTAATCCGTCTGTTACTATAATCATCGAGCGTATGATTATATAATATAGGGTTTTTTTTCAACCTCTCCAATAAACTCAACGTAAAATTTAATGTTGTCTTTCATTTTTGCAAACTGCGACACAAAAAACGAACGTGTTCGATCTTGAATTCGTGTAGCGCGGACAACGTATCGCTACAAAGTGCGCCCGCTACAAATGTTTCCTCGATGAGCGTACTCACGTACAAATAAAGAGGGGCGTTAAATGTGGCGCTACAATTATCGAGTTACAAATGTATGCCTGGTGTGCGGCCTGGTTTATATAACATTTGTGTCACGTTATATAACACATTTTATAACATTCAGTTTCCACATTACTGTTTTATAACATGCTATATGTTATATAATATGTACGGACCGTAAGTTACTCCTTATACATATAGTTCGGCCGTTTAGAGAATGCGTTCCTGACACGTCGCGATTGAACTGACCACGTAACTTTGTAATGGCGTTGCAGTTACGATAAAAATATTTTTGCTGGTTGTTTACCGTTTTAACAATTGATGAGCATTAAAACAACATTATTATATCAATAATCAATGAATGTTATAATTTTGTGCCAAACTGAGTGTCAAATAACTTGGTAGACAATATTTTTCTAAATCTATACTGCGCTATTACAAGGTTATGTCAGTGCTTTGTTAGCGCTGTGCTAACAATAACAGGCAATAACAGTATCGTTATCTGTTCTTATACAGTTATACTTTATAAAATAATACGTTTTGTTTTTCTTTTTAAGAATTTGAAAATAATGGACTATAAGATAACTTTTATTAAATATAAAAATAAAACTACGACCAAACCGAACGCGCGAAAGAAAGTAGCATTTTTATATTTAGGTTGAAAATGGTAACCCCAAATAGCGTTATGGGCCGCCATTTTGTGACGCTAAAACAGTCGTCTGTTGTCGTTTCGTGCGCATAGACCACGTTCTTCAAGTATTTTCGATCTGTTTTTATTTGATTACCCGGCTTTCGTTTAATGGACTGTTTCTGCTTTTCAAACTGACATCGGTGCTAAATCGGTCTTCGATTGTGTTTTGTATTGCGTTCTTTTTACTTTTGGTGCATAATAATGCCTAAACATGGACAAACATTGAAAAGTGGAGCCCGTGAGTTAATCATCAAGCTGCAAGATTACTTTGAGCGGGAGCGGCAAAATGGCAGACCCCTGTTACCTGTCGAACAAGTACAAGAACGCGTCTCTCAGGCACTTGGAGTTAGCAAACAAACGATAACAAACATTAATAAAGAAAAGTTCGGCTCTACTGGCACGGAAGATAATATTTTACGTACTCCGAAAAAGAAACGTAGAACTAAACCCGTGACAGATATTGACACCTTTGACGCCGATGAAATCAGAAATCATATATATGGTTACTATTCCAGAAATGAATATCTCAACAGGAAGAAGCTTTTGGCATCGTTAAGAGAAGCTGGACTGTTTAGCGGGGGTAAAACTGCTTTAACCAAAATCTTAAAAGATATTGGTTTTTCGTATAAAAAAACAGACAAAAGAAAAATTTTATTAGAACGATAAGACATAATTTTAAAACGGATAAGTTTTTTGAGAGAAGCAAAAATATTGATAACTGGGATAATGTCGTGTTCATTGACGAGACATGGCTAAACGCCAATCACACGGTTTCCCGTTCTTGGACGGATGATACACAAGCGTCGACGTCGAAAGTACCAATGGGTAAGGGAGCCCGTCTGATAATATGCCACGCAGGTTCTGCAAAATACGGCTTTGTGGAGAACGTGTTACTGGCATTTCAATCAAAAACCACAAATGACTACCACGAGGAAATGAATGTCACTACATTTAAAGAGTGGTTCCAGAACGTACTTTTGCCCAGCCTACCAGAGCCTTCTGTAATATTCATGGATAATGCCTCCTATCACTCGGTTCAAATACAGAAACCACCTACCCAAGCTAATAAAAAAGAAGAAATGGTGGCTTGGTTACAAGCAAAAGGCATTGACGCAAATATGCAGATGCTAAAACCAGAGCTAATTAAATTAGTTAAAGAAAATAAAGCGGCAAATGTGAACGACGAAATCGTTGAACTGGCTCTGGAGTACGGTCATCGCGTTCTAAGAATTCCACCGTATCATTGCCAGTATAACGCGATTGAGGTAATCTGGGCTCAAATAAAAGGTTACGCCGCCCGCCACAATACTTCTCCGCCATTCAGCACGAAAAAGATGATAACCCTATTAAAAGAAGCCTGCGGGGAAGTCACAAGAGATGACTGGGCAAAGGTTGTTGAGAAGACTAAAAACCTGATTGTGGAACATTTTGACCGAGATATCAGGATTGATTCTGTTATTGATAATAATATAATTATACATGTAGGCGAAGATGATGATGAAGACACCACCTCCTCAAGCGAATCGTAGTCTGATTAATATTCTGTACGCACATTCAATTCAATGTACTTTATTGCATAGAAATACAGATTGTAACTTTGTAACAAAGAATAAATAAAACAATTTTATTATATTAATATTACCTTTTTTTGGTTTCCACTTAAATTACTAAAATATAAATTTTAAATGATTCCGCCTATTTAAAACGAAAATAATCTTAAAAATAACGCGGCGGTTCATTTTGGAGGAACGGTAACGAACTCAGTGTTATGTTCACAGAGTACCTTTGTATCAACCGAAAGTTAAAAAAGTGAAAGTGGTTATGTTGTGCCTATCACTAGTCGTGACTAACTGATAGGTGTCAGGAACGCATTCTCTGAACGGCCGAACTATAACATTAGCTGTCTGCCAGTGAAAGTCCCATCACAATCGAGCCAGCCGTTTCGGAGATTAGCCGGAACAAACAGACAGATAGACAGACAAAAATTTTAAAAATGCCATCAAAAACATAACTTGTAAAAAAGCCAAGTCTCGCAATTCAGTTCTTCTACTGTAAAAAGTTGTGAGATCCATGTAATACCAAGTCGGTTAATTTATTCAGTCCCTACTTAAGGGTCCTTCTGTCTTTAAGTTATTACGTAATTAGCTAACCTAACAACATTTTATAGTGACCATATCAATATTAAAAATCTTTTATGTTTTAAATAAATAAATTGACTTGGCAATCGCACTACTCAATCTTATTTAATATGTATTACTTGAGGGATACATTGTGTTTTCATATAACGAAGTTATAGGGTTTCGAAAATGGCCTGAACTGCTTCGAGAAAAGGATGGTACGGCCGTGCCGCATTTTTGCTCGACTTGGCGGGGGCACTGCCGTGCCCCCAGATTGTGTTTTTGTTACAAGCAAAGACATTTAAGCAGTAGTTATATATTTTAAATCTCTTTGGTTACAAGTATCGTATATACTTTCATATACATTTAGAGAAAAGCTGTTATTTTGACATTGGAACAGAGATAGAAACAGAAACTTTTTTATTCAATATAGATTATAAATAATACTTATTGAAAGTCACTCTTTTGTATAATTACCACTGGTTCGAAAAAACCCTCTGTCCTGGGAAGAACCAGCAAGAAATCCAGCGGGACTTTTTTTTTAAATAACAGCTTACAATCATGTATGTTACACAAATTAACAACACAACAAATTAGAAATAGCTTGGGAGCGATCACCTCACTTCCAGGGGTTATTATCATCCATAAATTCGTTAATATTATAATAACCCTTTTTATACAAACTTAGTTTAATAAAGTTTTTGAACTTTGAGCAGGTCAAATTTTGTATATTTTCTGGAATTTTGTTGTAAAAGCGTATACATCGCCCCAAGAATGAATTACCGACTCGATGGAGTCGAGTAACTGGTACTACTAGCTTGTGTCTGTTCCTAGTATTTACAGAATGAATATAACTTATTTTTGTAAAACTACTTTTATTTTTGTGTACGTACATTACATTTTCATAAATGTATTGAGAGGCCAAAGTTAATATATTAATTTCCTTAAATTTTTGTCGCAGCGACTCTTTAGGCTTTAAATCATAAATTGCTCTTATGGCCCTCTTCTGTAAAACAAATATAATTTCAGTGTCAGCTGCGTGTCCCCATAGCAAAATACTGTTACGCGCCACTATTAATGTCTTGTACATGGCAACACTAGTTACACTAGCGCCCTCTAGTGTCGAGTAGCAGAACTAGGAGAGTCGAGATCCTTCCAGAAATGTCGGGACCGATATGTACTCGAACATTCTAGATGTCGCTACAGTAGAAGGTTCTGGAAACTATCTGAGGCCCTATATAAGGCCGGTATAGACCACGACCGGGGCAGTATTGAATTGGCGATACAAGAGAATACTTCGAAGCGAAATAACTGCGAACTAAAGTGATTGTGTTTTATTATTAGTGTGGCTTAAGTAGTAATTAGTGTTTTATAATTAAAGTGTCAATTTTGGTAATTCAATCGGCAGTTTTTAATTGTCTCGAACTCCAAGCTCGTAACAATTGGTGTCAGAAGTGGGATCTGTGAGGATACTCAAGACAGACCAGCTCAGCAATGAGTGGAAGGACAGCCTACAACATGCACAGCAGGAAGATTCGGACATTAAGCCAATTCTGGAGTGGATGAAGGCTAGTGCTCCTAAGCCTAAGTGGAGCGACGTCTCAGCACTGAGTTCGACCACGAAAAGCTATTGGGCCCAATGGGACAGCTTGCTGATTCAGGATGGAGTCCTGTGCCGTAAATGGGAAAATGGTCGGGGAGACAGATGTCATTTGCAAATGGTTGTCCTTAAGGCTAAAGTACCGGATGTTCTACAGCTGTACCATAATGGTTGGTCAGGAGGCCACCTGGGAGTTAAAAGAACTCTACTGAAGATCCGAGAACGGTTTTACTGGGTCCACTGTCGTGACGATGTCGAGGACTGGTGCCGAAAATGTACATGTTGTGCGGCTGTAAAGGGACCTCAAACTCGTAGTAGAGGCGCATTGAAATTGTACAATGTTGGTACACCATGGGAGAGGATAGCCATTGACGTTGCGGGGCCGTTTCCGGAAAGTGAAAGTGGTAACATGTATTTCATGGTTGTGATGGATTACTTCACTAAGTGGCCAGAAGTCTTCGCCATTCCAAATCAAGAAGCTTCAACAGTTGCAGATAAACTAGTTCATGAAGTCTTCTGTCGTTTTGGAGTACCCTTAGAGATTCACAGCGATCAAGGAAGGAATTTTGAGTCTCAAATATTCCAGGAAACTTGCAGAGTTATGGGTACTCATAAAACACGAACAACTTCTTACCACCCACAATCTGATGGAATGGTAGAACGATTTAATCAGACACTGAAAAGGTACCTGGCAAAAGTTGTGGAAAAACAGTAACGAGACTGGGACAGGCACATACAACCGTTTTTGTTGTCATATCGAAGCGCTGTTCACGAAAGTACATCAGTGACGCCAACTTTCGAAAACTTTGGGAGAGAATTACGGCTGCCTGCAGACCTTATCACCGGAACACCACCTGATGCCCCACGCAGTAAAACCGATTATGCAAATGACTTGCGGAACAAAATGAATGACATTTATAAGCACGTCAGACAGTCGGGCCAGCAAACGTCTGAGAAGATGAAAACACGGTATGACCGCAAAACGAACAACAAAGGGTTTGACGAAGGTTCACTAGTGTGGTTACACAATCCAGCTCGCAGCAAAGGGAAATCTCCTAAGCTTCAAGCTAAATGGGACGGACCGTACCGGATTGTGACAAGGATCAATGACGTAACCTACCGGATACAGAAAGGTGCCAGAGGTACTCCTAAGATCGTCCATGTGGATCGACTGGCGCGTTATTATGGGGCCAATAATGCTCGGGACGAGCATGTCTTAGGAGGGGGCAGTGTTACGTGCCACTATTAATGTCTTGTACATGGAAACACTAGTTACACTAGCGCCCTCTAGTGTCGAGTAGCAGAACTAGGAGAGTCGAGATCCTTCCAGAAATGTCGGGACCGATATGTACTCGAACATTCTAGATGTCGCTACAGTAGAACGTTCTGGAAACTATCTGAGGCCCTATATAAGGCCGGTATAGACCACGACCGGGGCAGTATTGAATTGGCGATACAAGAGAATACTTCGAAGCGAAATAACTGCGAACTAAAGTGATTGTGTTTTATTATTAGTGTGGCTTAAGTTGTAATTAGTATTTTATAATTAAAGTGTCAATTTTGGTAATTCAATCGGCAGTTTTTAATTGTCTCGAACTCCAAGCTCGTAACAATACCATACGACATTATGCTATGGAAATAGCTAAAGTAAACTAGTCTAGCTGTTTCAACACTAGTTAGACTTCTAATCTTTTTTACGGCATATGCTGCAGAACTAAGTCTGCTTGCTAGTTTTGATATATGGGGGCTCCATTGAACTTCGCGACTAGTGTGATTCCAAGAAAAATGGTGGTATCTACAAGACTCATTTTCTCTCCATTTAAAATTACATTACTATTTAATTGTTTGACATTTGGAGTCATAAATTTCATACATTTCGTTTTAGTGCCATTTAAATGCAAATTATTAACATTGAACCAATTTACTAATTTAGATATAGCATTATTTACTTCGTCATATTTTACGACTTAATTTGAAAATTGAAGAAGTGTCATCTGCAAATAATACTATATCATGGTTATCTCCTACTATGTAAGGTAAGTCATTAATGTATACAAGAAACAGAAAGGGGCCGAGAATTGAGCCTTGAGGCACGCCCATCTGTACCATCGACCCGGAAGAACTCATACTGTTAATAACAACTTTTTGCGGTCTCTTACTTAAATATGAAATAATTAATTTAAGAGCATCACTTCTTACACCGTAGTGTTGAAGTTTCCTGATTAATGTTTCATGGTGAACACAATCGAAGGCTTTGGATAGGTCACAAAATATACCCAAAGCATCCTGTGAATTCTCCCATGCATTAAATATATATTTAATAAGCTCAACACCGGCATCAGTTGTCGAGCGACCCCTTGTGAAACCAAATTGATTTTTATGAAGTAAATTATTTATATTAAAGAAATTTAACATTTGATCAAGAATAATTTTTTCAAAAATCTTACTAAGTGTTGGTAGTACAGAAATAGGTCTAAAATTGGCGGAGTCTAATGTACTACCAGATTTAAATAAAGGTATTACTTTACTATACTTCATTAAATCAGGAAACACACCAGATTCGATACTAGTATTAAAAATAACAGCTAAATGAGGCGCGATTGTATCTATTATAGACGCAATAACTTTAACGGAAATCCCCCACAGATCCGCAGTTTTCTTAACATCAATAGTTTTAAAATATTTTACAATATATATAATAATAACTTTTTCTTTTTTAGTGGAGTAGTAGTAGAGTTTTTAGTAGACTTAGTGGTTAATATCGGAATATCAGTAAAATATTTCTCAAAAACCACTGCAACGTCCTGATCTGATTCGGTTAATTTGTTATTAACACTTAACTGGTAGTTTGAATTGCGAGAGTTGATCTTACCAGTTTCGCTATTAATTATACTCCATGTCATTTTAATTTTATTAGAAGCCGTCTTAATTTTGTTGCTCAAATGCAAAGACTTGGCTGTGGAGCACACTCTTTTAAATATTTTTGAATATTTTTTTACATATTCTCTAAATTATAATATCTATATCTATGTCTGCTCTTATGGACTCCTGCTGTCGCCCATTCATTAAATGACTTCCGACTGCTCAAGGAGAATGTTTTAGAAGTAAAAGTATTATTAAATAAAAAAATAAATAAAAATATAAATGTTTTATTTTTCAGGCATCGTAGACCCATATCGTGTTAGTAATAGAAAATAAAACTTAAGAACTAAATTAAAAACTAAATTCATTGCAAATAAACTTAAATAATGTTCCATACAAAAAATTTGGATCATTTTGGTATGAAAGTGATGGAAGTTTTTTCACTATGTTACTTCTAAATTTCTCCAAGCGACGTGCATTTACTGGAACAAACACAAATTTCTCATCTACTTGCTTTTTGTGAACATAAGGTACCGTAAAACCTGGCAACTTTGCCCTTGAGGTTCGACTTTGCCCAGTTGGGTATTTTTTGGTAAACTTGATACACATCGAATTTGACAAAACTTAGAAGCATTTTTTAGTCTGTAGTATAAAATTCATTACTTTTCTGGCAACACTAACTCACGTTATGTCACCTATGTAACTTTAGTTGCCTGTCAGAACTTGTATAAGTTGGTAGTGTTTTTTCGTGGGCAAAAACCTTAGAGTATTAAACTAACAGGAGACGACATTGAAGAGCGTTCCCCGCTGTCAAAAGTACGAGAGCGCGGATCATTCCCGTTATATAAAACTAGTTGCGCCGCGTACGGCGTCAGTTACCAAGTAGTCATAAGCGTGAGTTGACCTCCAGAAAAATGCCGAGTTGCAGTGTGTTTTCTTGTAAAAAAAGATCACAGACCTCAAATTTACAAAAAGACGGTGTTACCTTTCATCTTTAAGTATTTATTTTGATTTCAATAATTAATATAAGCATTAAATCACGAAAATTCTGATTAATATAGCTGAGCAGGTAGGGTTGCCAACTTAAAGTATTAATATTATAGTAAGGACTTTTGCACTACTAGGACATAATTAAATTTTGCTTAATTGTAGACAAATATCGTTTCTCTTTGTTCTAATTACACAAGACAAAATCGTGTTATTGAATAGTCTTAAATTCATCAATATTATTGCGATCTATTTGCACAACTATATTATTTCAAACAACATTAATAATCTTTAATTGTTTTTAACGAAATGAAAACATCAATTTAAATTGTTTTACTGTATACATTATACATTTAAAACATTTTAAATAGATATTTTCATTTCATTATGTTAAGTTATGAAACGAAAAGACGGGGAATTTCGAGTATATAAAACGGTATCATCAAGACTATAATAGTGATGTTCACTGTAATCTTTAGTGTCGATGTTTTTATTTAACTATAAGCAATAGTTTGATATATAATACCAAGGTGTTATTTAAAATTCTTTTTTGTACAATGTTTAAAAAATATCTTTGGTTTTACAGTTTTCCAAAAGATCCTTACAGGCGTCAAATTTGGATAAAAGCATGTGGCAATCATATAACCTGGGTACCTAAACGAACAAGCACTCTTTGTTCCGAGCATTTTAACTAATCGGTTTTCGTAATCCAATCAAATAATAAAAGGAAACTAAATGAAACTGCTGTACCGACTTTGAAATTATTGGAAGTACGAGTAAGTTTATTATTTTACTACAGGTTTATTTTACATTATGAAGGATAAAATTCAAAACATGTAACAAATCGAAATGGAAGGTTTAGTGAACGATATTTATTCATTTTAAAATGTGATTTACAAGTTTATTCTCTTAAATGGTGTCAACCAAATTGTTGTTTTCAGATGAGACACGAATTATTAGCGCTTAAATAAATAAATATGGACAAACAAATAATTTCAGTGTCATATTTATAATCTATTATTATTAAACATATACAGAGTACTACACTTTTGTACTGTAGAACACAAAATGTTACCGCTTTTTACGAAGACATTAATTATTTTTCAATCCTAAGTAAAATGACGAAAAAAAGTATGTTTGGTTAAGCGTAAACTTCGACCAAGAGAAAGCAAATGTTTAATTTTTTCTAATTGCTCCATTCCGTTGCTGCTTAAAGGAAGGACAAAAACAAATAAACAAAAAATCACACTTTCACATTTATAATATTATATTAGTATGGATTGTCAAGAATGATATATAAACTTTTGAAACCGGTTTACAATCGGCTTTTCGAGGGTAAAACTATACACTCCCGCTCTCTTTCTCGCTCTAGTAAATAACGTTTCTGAGTGAACAAAAAGGATAGAAGCACAGGAAAGTGCGATTCCGTCCTGCCAGATGTAGTTCAACCCTAAGCCTTAAAACGGTTTAACTCTATAGGTTGGGTAAAATCTGTAAAATTAGACCATTTAAAACCCCTATACAGATAACCTTTCTGGTTATCATGACATTAAAAAATGGTAAAATCATTTCATAGACTAGGCATATTATATATTTTTAAGCATACAGGAACATTATTTCGATAATAATTACGTTCCACATAACATTGAACTGGCAAACTTGTGATGGAAAAATATGAAAGCACCAGAATTAGCTACCTCGCAAAAAAAGAGTGATCCCAAAAAGTGTATTCGTCACATATACCAAACTTATTCACTTTAAAAACCAGTTAAAATATAATATAATACTTTTTCAATTTGTTTTAATTTTGGTAATTTTGTATTATTATATTGTACCTTATGTATTTTTTTTAATTTACTTTGAATGTAATATTAATCATTAAACATTTGTTCATTTTTATTTTATTTAATTTGCTAATGTAACTTGCATAAAATTTTATCGACATATCCATATCGACAAGGCCCTCGCACTAGTTGTTTATGGCTTATGCAGTGTAACGATGAGACATTTATAAGAGATTTTCAAGGTTGTGTGCGTTTTGCTTAATCGTGTGCTCATATTATGCTGTGTGCGTGCATAACGACGTGGCCCAATGTTTACGATTTGCTTAGTGTGCGTTACCTCGCCTCCCGCTAGAAGTGACAGACTTTTTTGTTCGGAACTTTATGCGCATGGCGTCTCCTGTTAGTTGAATACTCTAAGGCAAAAACCAGCTCAAAAACTTTACCAAAACGTGATAGTTGCAGTAACAGCAGGTAAGAAATTTTTTTACCACCGTTAATATATTTAAAATGGGTAATGTAGATTACTATTTACGTAAAAACATTCATAAATACTCAAAGTACGCTGATGGGCAAAGTCACAGACTTCTTTTTTGAGCATTGTTGACGACATTGCCCAGCAATTTATTTCCCGTAGGGTTGTCACCTGTAACTTTTTCATTTGCTGTCATTTTTGTTAGTAGCACAAATAAAAGATCTCTGTTCGATTCGTGTTTGGATGATTTTTTATATCTACTTGGTGATGGATGTATTTATTCTCTACATACAGTATTCTACGATTCTGCGTAATGCCGCATTGCGTAACTTTTTTATTATTTATTTTTATAGTTTCTCAAACACATTGTTTATGTTTTTATAGGATGGACAGTAATAATAAATCTAATGCATGTACAAAAAGAAAAAGAAATAGAAGGAAACTAGGAACTAGAAATTATAAAAACTACTCTAAGGAAATGTTGGATATAGCTGTAGATCTGATAAAACAAAAGGTTATTTCTAGTAGACAAGCCGAACAGCAATTCGGGATACCACGGCGGACCATACTAAATAAGGCAAAAGAAATGCACATGAAAACGGTTGGGGGACAAAAGCTACTAACAGACATCGAAGAAGAAAATCTTGTAAATGTTCTCGTAGCTGTCGGTGAATATGGTTGTCCAATGACCAAGTTAGACCTGAAAATGCTTGTTTTTAATTACTTAGAAAAAAATTCACGCAGTTATATTTTTAATGGAAAAATGCCCGGGAATGCATGGGTAGAACAATTTTTAAATAGACATTCATCGAAATTATCAATTCGAATTACACAAAATATAAAAAAGGTCCCGGCTGAGAAAGGTTTACCAGAAATGCTAAGTTTCTTCGATAATTTACAAGCGACACTGAAGTATATTCCAGCTAGTAACATCCTTAACTATGATGAGACTAAGTTGTCTGATAACCCGGGCAATTCAAAATGCATTTTTAGAAGGGGCATTAAATATCCCGAAAGAATTTTAAACTGTTCTAAGAGTTGTATTTCGATTATGTTTACGGTGTCTGCAGCTGGTGACTGTCTTCCAACATATGTAGTATATAAAGCTACTAATCTATATTCCGAATGGGTTGACGGAGGCCCTGATGGCACTCGCTATAATTGCACGAAATCGGGTTGGTTTGACTCTGCTTGTTTCGAGGATTATTTCAGAACAATTATACTAAAGTGGGCAAAGAGTCTATCAGGGCCAAAAGTCATAATAGGTGACAATTTGTCTAGTCACCTAAATATCGAAGTTGTGGAGCTATGCCAAAAACATGATATTAGGTTTGTGTTTCTTCCACCTAACTCTACACATCTGACCCAACCTCTAGATGTAGCGTTTTTTGCCCCTCTAAAAAGAGAATGGAGAAAGGTACTCACAAATTACAAATATCAAAATCCGGGACAGTCAACTATTAATAAAAAGCACTTTCCTAAACTTTTGATCGAATTATTAAAAAAGATTAATCTCAGAGAAAGCAATAATATAAAAAGTGGATTTAGAGCCGCGGGAATATGGCCAATAAACGCCCGAAATGTTTTGAAACGAATCCCTGAGTATTTTGACGAAGAAGTGTACAGAATAGATTCCGCTTTATTAGATTACCTACAAAAAACAAGGTTTTCTAAACCATTGGCAGTGAAAAGGAGTAAGAAATTACGTACAGAACCAGGCAAGTCAGTTTGTGCCGCTGATATTTTATTAAAAACAATGAGTAGCAAAAGTGTGCAAAATAAGAAACCCAAACAAATAGTACCCTTTGAAAACTATCAGGATAATTTAAATGTTATAGAAACTAAGTGGCAAGATAGGGACATAAATATATTAGAAGAAGTGACTACTGAAAGAGACATCGAAGTAAATGGTAATACACTAGAAGAAAATGAGCTCGTGTTCAATGATAAAATGGGATTTTTTTTTAAAAAACACACCTAAACATATTGAAACTATTCAGGAGACAGAATATGAAGGTATAGATTTTCCACCCAATTACTCTAACGAAATGCCTTCGACGTCAAATGAAAATTATTATACAAATATATCCCATGTGCTTTATAATCCTGATAGTCTTAGTAAAATCTGTATCACATTTATAAATAATAATATGAATTCCTTATTAAAATACACTACTCCGCTATCACCAAATTATGTGCATTTATTGAGCAAAAATCGAAAGAGCGACAAAGAGAACTTGCCATTTATGGTGATGAATAATAATGATTTGCCACAATGTTTGCAATCAACAAACCAAACAAATGTTATAATAACTTCCAATGTAAAATTGAACTGTAAGAAAAGAAAAACACGAAAAACTTAAATATTCAAATAGATACTAGTGCTAAAGTTATTACGAAATCAGCACTGAAAATGAGATTATTTAAAAATGATAAAATAAATAAATCAAACAATGATTCAAGCGTAACGAACAAAAATAATGAATATATAAATATGCAAAAAGAAGAAAATACAGGAACAAAGCGAAAAAGTATGACTAGAACCTCGTGTATAAAGCGTGAAAAAAAGAGTAAAATTCATAAAATTAAAACAAAATCAAGGAAAACAACATCTGTGAAGAAGAATTTAAAAAAATATTTCAGTGAATCAAGCTCAGAAATTTCTGACTTTCAATTAAGCATAGCCGAATCAGATGATTCGGAATATGAAACATTAAACGACTACATAAAAATCTGTTTACAAGATCAGTCGGAAAAAGAAAACTTGGAACCGGACATCCCGTTTGGGGTCAATGATATTGAATATTACACAGGCGATGTTGATAATTTAAACGAAGGTGACTGGCTCATCGCTAAATTTGCTACGAAAAAAAGCGTCAAGCACTTTGTTGGCCGGATTTTATATATTAGAAATAATATCCCTACGGTAAAATTTCTGAGGAAAGTTAAAAATACTGCAGATAGCAAAAGATTAACCTTTACGTATCCACCTGTCGAAGATGTTTATGAAATGCATCACGTAGATGACATTGTTGTCGTCTTACCGCAACCAATAATGACTAGAAGGGGCCTAGTTTTGTTTGAAGTTGATTTTTCTAGTTATAATATACAATAAACTAATTATAAAATATTAATTAATGTTGTAAACCAAAGTTATTTTGTTAAATGCAATACTTACCTGTTATATTGTTATATTATTATTATAATATGCAAATTCAATCTGAAGTAAAATAAGAAACTGTTTATGTTGACTGTTTTATCTATGTTTAAATTTTTCTTGATCTTAATTATAACAATTGTTCCTATAAGAAAATGAGAATATTTTGTATAATAATTAAAAAATAAAGAATAGCTGCTGTTATATTTACTTAATTAAATACTAATAATTATTGACGGCATATTTGATTCGTTTTTGTAATTGTCTTTTAAAAACCCTTTAAGTGTTTTTAATATTATGTTACATATTATCTTTAAGCTGGTGCTTATAATATAAGCGAGTTTGATTATAGCCGCAAGTAAAATTATTAGGGGCACACTACACCTATGTCTAAGTATTCCATGATTTCGATTTTAAATCGAAATCTAAAAGTACCCAAACATGTTAAAGAACAAGAGATACATATGCTCAATAATATAAGTTTAGGTATTTTTAGTTTGTTTATAATATAATGATTTACATTTTAATTCTATCTATAATAATGTCTATTACACATTGTACTTTTATTTTTTTTGTTATTTATTACTTTTAACTTTAAAGCCCGCCTACATATGGATAAAAAATTAAAAAAATCATTTTAGTTTTTTTTTTTTAACTTAAATATTGCTTATCGCTACATAACTCAACTAACAATATAATATGTATGTACACCGTGGTTCTTTATTTTGTATCCACTATGATTGTACTTTTTGAATTTATTATGATGACAATAAACATTCTCCATATAAAAAGTATTTCATTTATTATTGAAATGTCACATTTTTTAATGGTGTGACAGCCCTTAGACATTGATCGCTATTGTAAGAAAAATGTTCTAGGTGGATTTTTGACTTTGCCCACTCAATTTTAAAGGACAACTAATATGACTATTAAACTGATATTTTGATATAATACTGTATTGCCCTACATCTATATTCAGGTATTTTAAACATTATAATATGGCTTATAATATCGGAAATATTTAAAGTTGGCAAAGTTGCCAAAGAGCTATGAGTTTTTGCCCACCACATATGAATGTGTTTTTTACAAATATACATACATTTTTCTAGATGTTTTAAGAAGTAAATATCGAGACATAAACTTAAAGTACGGTGTGGTATCAATATAGTATGAAATACATTACAATTTTCCAAAATAACTCAAAAAATGTAAAAATATTCCGATTTTTAGGGCAAAGTTGCCATGTTTTATGGTAACGAAACTACTTGTCCACAGTGATCAGAACTTAATTTTTGAATTATATATTTATGCAACGGCTTCACATTTGTAAAAATGTTATCTATACATGTTTTTTTTTATAGGATAAGGGTGATAAACGAGCACACAGTCCACCTGATGGTAAGTGATTGCTGCGGCCCATAGACATCTACATCTATCCTCTGTTACAGATCAAAATGCATGCATTTCACCAGTAAGGACTAGGATGGAATGCCTCATTTCCAGTAAAAAGGGCCTCCGGCCACCTGCACTCACCAAGCGAAACGCAGAGGTAAACCTCTACTTCACGCTGGTATTCTGTGAGGTCGTGGTACCACCCCGGTTCGAGCCGGCCCATCCATGCGACAGCAAAAGCTGCCGCCTGGCTGTACCACTGTTAAAAATGTTCTAGGCTCTAAAAATTAATTAAAAAGACCATATGATTTAAACAATGATCTAAATTTAATATTGATTGAGGAAGCTTCTAGGAGATTGATATTAAAGTCTCCACATATTACAACAGATCTATTCTGTTTATTAAGCTTAGCAAAAACTTCCTCCATAATTTTTTCAAAAGTATCGTATATAGAACATGGGGGTCTGTAGACGCTCACAACAATGAGGTGCTCAAACTCAACACATGCCATTTCTACAGTTCGCTCAACAGAGAGGCTCACAATATCTTTACGTTCTTTACATGACAATAATTTACTAGCTAATATTAAGGAGCTACCTCTTAAACCCGTTTCTCTTCAACCATTCTTCTCTATTGAAAGAACTGACCACCTGGTGATTTCTGAGTTATAAGCTTTTAACCAATGTTCAGTAATACATAAAATATGAATATTGTTGCTATTTAAGAACAACTCAATTTCTAGCTCTTTGCCTATCATGCCTTGTATATTTTGATGCACCAGGTGTAAACAATTTTCATTATCACTCTGTGGAGTCATACAATTAAAGATTTGTAAGCTACATTCTAAATTATTTAAATTATTACAACTGCTAGAGATTACCTCTATTGTCTCATTTTCTAATTTAAATTACTTGGAACTGATTCCAAATTGCATATTAAGTCATTATACTGCTCAAAAGGAGCAGATGTCTGTGTAGCCAAGTCCTTGGCTGAGTTAATACATAAACAATAAGATAGCACATTTGCTATCTGTCTTAAAATATATTCAGATAGGTAATACCTATCTCTAGTCAAACATTTCTTAATTAAATTATTTATGTCTATTAAATTAAATTTATTATTATAATTATAACAATTAAATGTCAAGTTTAAATTATTATTACATGAAAAGTTATTCATTAATAAATTTAAATCATATCTTATTTTATTTTCCTGCGGCCAACCCTGTATGTAAGGCAATGTAAACAAGATAATTTTATTTACATTTAAAGTATTTAGATTATCAATATATTTTAATAATTGATTTTTGTTTACATTGACTCTTCTCCCAACAAGAATTATTAATGTGCTATTAGGGCAAAACTTACTAGCTAAAACTTTATTAATTATATGACTAAAGGATGCTCCTGGCATGCAATAATTACTGATCATATGTCCTTTTAAACAGTTATTTAACATCATGCCCAAATTTTTGCCTATGTCATCACAATACATAATAACTTTATTTTTTTTAATGTTTACATTGCTTTTTAAGTTTATATCATTTGTCATGGCACTGTCATAGAGTGTAGGTGAAAGTAAGGAGTCCTTACTATTTACTTTGTTATTTACACATATTGTCCCCGATGAACCTGGTATGGAGCGCTGATACTCACTCTGATGTTTTATTAAGGAGTCAAAGCGCTCCTCATTAAATTTACATGATTTTACCCGATCATTCATGGCCAATATGTGTTCTTTTATCTCATCTTGAGCCGATGCATATTTATTTGATATTATTTCTAGGGAGTTTTTAAGGGATAAAATTGTTGAATTTAGACACTATATCAGTCTCATAACAATGATTCATATTTTCCACCTCAATTGAATATATTTTAAGTTTATTAATTAATTCTTGCTTTTCTTTGCATACATTTATAAAATTTTTAACATTAATTTTATTTTTTAATAAATTTTTGCAGTTTTCTAATATATTTATTAATTTTTATATATTTCTTTAATTTTCTTCTACTGCAGGTAGTCCTTGCTGCTGTTCTTGATGTAACATAATCATCACCAGTCAAATCAATTGTTGTGGAGGGTTGCAATGCTTTAGAAGATTCACATTTTATGAGCTCGTTGAACAGACTTTGAGTTTGGGACGCTCTCATGTTGTCTATGTAATGTTTTAATTGCACAATCTGCTTATTAGCCTTACTTAACTGTAACTGCAATGCAGCAATTAATCTGAGGGATTCCTCATATTCCTTGCTACATTGGTCAAACTCATCGACTGTTCTCTGAAGTTGATCCCTTTATTTTTTATATTTAAGTATTTTTAGCTATTATATTTATTATTTCCTTTTCATTGTCATCTCTTTCTTTACATAACAGCTCACACTGCTCCTTTGACGCCTTAAGTTCTTGAAGCGCCATTTGAAGTTGGTTCTCCAATTGGCGCGTTTTGGCGTTGCGTGCATTCATTTTACTATTAAGTGTAAATAGCAAAAGAAAACAAAGAAAGAAAACCAAAGAAGCAGAAAGCAAACCAAAGAAGCAGCATTAAAAATAGACATTCAAATTTTATTTATTTGTATAGAAGCGTCAGTAGCCTAATGGCAGGGCGCGAACCACGAACTCGAAAGGTTGTGGGTTCGAACCCGCCATTCGCCTACTGTCGTGAACCACTTCTAACACAAGCATTTAAGCTTACCAGAAGTGGTAAATTGTGGAATATTAGTAATGTTTAATTACATTACTAGTATTTAAAAAAAAATATGAGTAAAATTCATCGAACGATTCTTAGCCGCCCTGAAGTTAGCTTTTTGAATGCGAAATGTCACCTATTGTTTTTTGTCTATTGCGAAGCCAAACGACTTATAGTAATTACATACCATACATATGCAGAGAACCTACAATTCTACATAAAATGAGTCGATATACTTGCCTCGCTTTTTCTAATTTAATGTTCAAATGAGGCAAAAAGAGATAAATTTATTGAAAGATGTTGCGTGTAATTCATGCGTGGAAATAGAAATGTCAAGTAGTCATCTTTGGTCTCTTTATACTTTGCCAAATATGAGAGTAAATACATTCGGATCTTCTGATTTACTAGAAAAATCACATCCCTATTGTAGAAGAATTATATTTGACTATAGGGTGTAGAGAGAAGGAGGACCATCTACGAGTATATACAGTTTACATCCTAAGTTTAACCTAACGTGGTGTAAAAAAACATGGTCACCTGAGTGCCAAATTAAGAAAAAACATGCCTGTTTCATTGAGATTCCGAAATGGTATAACCTACGAGCACTTAACCATATAGAGACGTAATAGAAGGCGACCCGAACCTGTCAACTCGTCAGTGACTAGTCACTGACATAGATAAATATATATGTAGCAAGCTACAGATACGACAGTGACTTTTAGTCAAGTTTCCCAACTATGCGTTTTGGCGCTGCAGTCGCCCATTTTGACAGATGAGTAATAAAAAAAAATAAAAAAATATAGCTTAGAGATTGCAAGCACACATCCTTCAAATCATCGATATCGATGTTTAGTGGTGTTCTTATTTTATCGATATCGACAGAAGTGCATTATACAGGAATACTATTACTTAATGAAACACTTATAATACATTAACATTTATTTTTTATTCAAGCACACCAACATCATATACATACACACATAATCTTAGAATTAAATTATAGGTACAATTTGACGAAAACATAGCAATATTTATTGTACATTATATAAAGCAAGTATCAAATTAAATAAATTAAGTCACAGGAATCATATTTAATCATAGTGCTCAATATTTTACTTTACAAGTTACTTTTTATATTAATTTTAAAACAGCTATAATTCAAATAGTTATGAATAAGTGAGTACCTTCCCTGTATAAGATAAGGAACTTTCGCTAGAATATGCTAAATTATTATTTGGTCTATATAACATTTGTTTGTTAGGCAAGACAAACATTTTTTCCTTAAGTTTGTAGTGTTTGGAGTTTTGTTTCATTATTAGAAATCCTATTCATTTTTCATCTAGGGTAAACCTGGTCATTTTGTTTTTTTAAATTGTTTTAATTATATTAATAATAAAGTTATTTGTTTAACATTCAACTTCTCTATACTTCGACAGAGATTGGACATTAAGCAAGCCTTTGTGAGGCTTAGTCACCAAAATTTTAATATTTTTATTTTTTCATGAATGTCACCTTTCAATATTTTATTATTTGTTGCACCAATTGTGCCCGTGTAACCTAATAAAAACTTTTTCAAAGCAAGCCAGGAAAACCTCAAAGTACTTAATATTTTACTTTTCAAACTACATTTTACATTACTTCCAATACAGCTATAATTCAAATACTTATGAATAAAGTGAGTACCATCCCTGTACAAGATAAGTAATATTTCATTAGTGCTAATGTTTTGATGCAATCCTTACAACGAATACCTTTCGATATTTTCTGACAAAATGTATTCAGTAGTGTAAGCTGAGCAGTGGTCTATAATTTTTTCCATGACTACATCACCCACCAGCAATTTTTCTTTTGCACTTGATGATGAAGGGGATAGGAAACTACACTAACATTTAATAATGTGTCTCCATAATCCTCTTCACAATTAGAGAATGTGGACTAACCATGTTAGATAATATCAAATATTTAAAGGCATATATAAATATGTTTGCATCTAGGTCAACATTTCTATATTTTATAGCTATTATACATCCAAAAATAAATTTCTAAAGGGTCTTGGTAAATATTTAATGGATAATAACATTCTACATTATACTGTTCAAATAATAATTTGTAGACCCTTATAAAACTTTCAAGTTATCCATCCTTGTCGGGATGGTACGCGCACAAGTCGAGGTTTTCCTTCTTGTATAGCATGTTTGCTATTATATAGAACGGAGTCTACTAAACCATTTTTATTTTATTTTATTAATGGCTTCAATCCAAAAAGTATGAAGTTGTGAAGTTTGTTTAACTTTGCTCTTTGCACACCACCCGGTTATCCACTGACGCTGTCAGTGTGTCGAAAAATTCAACGACTTCTACTGTTGAGGCCATTGTTGCGCCAGAGTTTGCATAGTGAAAATCATCTAAAAAAAAGTACTTTTTAATTGAATTACTTTTACAGTTATTGCAACTGCAAGTCTTTCGCCAAAAGACACTTATTTGCTTACAACAACAGACTTTGTTAACCTTTATACAATTGTAGTGTGGCTCACGGTATCCACTAATGTAATACCAATTATAAATTTAATGTTACTAAACAGCACTTGGCAGATATAGGTTGTCTCATTTAATAACGTCATTACATGGCGACTTTGCCAGGCGAGCTAGCCACCGATAGTAATAAACTCATAATAAATATAAGACTTAATAAATACACACATTACCAAAATGAGCAAAATATTGCATAGAGCCATAAGTTTTAAATAAATATTTAAAGAATAAAGCAAACATGTAAAATTATAACGCAAAGAGACAGCTAAGACTTGAGATGAGAAAAGAGGATTTTTTTAATAGGATAAGGGTGACAAATGAGCACACAGTCCACCTAATGGAAGGTGGTTGCTGTGGCCAATAGACATCTAATCTATCCTCAATTACGAATCAAAATGCAGATGCGTTCTCACCTGTGAGGACTAAAATGGAATGCCTCATTTCCAGTAAAAAGGGTCTCCGGTTCTCTACACTCACCATACGAAACCCAACAGCGTTAAGCTGCTATTTTACGCTGGTATTTTGTGAAAGCGTGGTCCTTCCCTGGTCATGCCGAACCATTCATGCTACAACTAAACCACTAATATAGCTGCAGCATAGCTCTACCGCTTAAAAAATGGATGACAGAGATTACTTTTTTTTTCCTCAGGTTAAAAAGAATATTGGTTGAGAGAATATAAATTGAAGTACACAGTGGTATTCACGAAGGGAATTTAATAACATTATCAAACCAACTGTGGAGCAAACCAAATAAGAACATAATTATCAATTATGTTCCTAAAAAATTATCGAAAAATTTATTCAAGTGATCAGTTTTAGGACTGAATTTTTTGTGTTTTATCTATAAGAAAACAGGAAAAATGTTAATTTCAAGGAAACCAAAAAACAATAGAAAACAATATGAAATATATGTTTGATGTATCTACTAAATAATTACTGTATAAAACGCAAATTATATTTTGTATTATACATATTTTGAGATGTCAGATGAGTAATCTTAAATTCTCATTTAAAATTGCAATTTCATAAAATTAAAAATATAATAAATATAATAACTATAGTCTTCAATCTTTTACCATTACTCATTTTATAGATGGAAAACTATTAACACAAAGCAGGTGCTACTTGTATATTCATATCCTTATTATTTAAGCATGATTATTTTGATTTCAATGTGTAATGAAAAGTATATTATGTGATTTATTACATATCATTTTTTTTAAGGTCAAAGATTATTTTATAGTATATTTTAAGTGGCTTATGCCCAATTTCACCAACATCCCCTAAACAATCACATAGTTAGACGACCGCTAAGCTAAAAGGTCCCCTAAACCAACCCATAACTAAAATTTGTTTTCACGAACGCAACAGGCCCATAGCTAGGGGACCCCTCCTTATGTGACCGATTTTTTCCGACGATAGTGCTTGATACCCAGTTGTAGTTACCGGTTTTATCGGAAATGATATATATTAATACAAAAAATACGTATTCATGTATTATTTTAATGAAGAAATTATTTCTTTCATATTTTGACTGATAGATGTTTTCATTTGGTGAATATTTTAATAAAAATATCATATTTTTAGTCTATTTTTGACAAGTCACCGTATTTGACACTCTGTTTTATCTGTGCATCGACTGTATTGCCATATTGCTGTTTCACCACATTTCTTGTTCTAATGTGGGCCTCGTCTCGTTATATTTTCGTTCTCCACTTGTTGTAGGGTTGAGACAAGGTGTCAAGAGATGAGGCTGATAATAAAAATGTTTTTAAGTATTATTGTATAAAATAATGTGATTTATAAGATGTAAAATATTTCTTTTCTATTCCAGGTCGTACCTTAAACTTTCAAAATGTATTAGGAATACCTAAAAATGGTTCTGCAAATACCTAGTTTAAGTGTACTTTTTAATTAAATATCCCTTACCTATACATAATCTTTTTATTAAACAATACGTATTTATTTAATGAATATTTGGAGCTCTGTCATGAATGCTTGCATGTAAGTTTGCTAGCAAATATCTGCAGAATGATGTTATTCTTTTTGTTTATAATTTTTGTAATTCTATTTGTAACCTACATAAGTTTTAATAAATATTATTATTATTACTATATATGGTTATTTTTATTTTAATCTTTAAGGGATAGCCACTATCCCCAAGTAAATGGATACTCCATACTCCCTTCTTTCAAACTTTCTAAAAGTATTGCTATTTTGGTAAATGGCTGTATCATGTGTAGAGCCTGGCCAGCGTGCAACAACATCCTGCACCAACAAATATGCTGATGCAATTGTTTGGACATTTATTGACATGTAGCTTCTCCTGTTTCTAAATAGTTCTGCGTCATCTCCACCTTAAGATATAAATAATATTGCTTCATCAGTATTGCTTGATAGAATTCTAAGAGAAATGAACTTTTAGTGAAAGGAAGTTTAATCAAAATGAGCAATGTACCTGCTGACTGAATTTTCAGATATGTACAATCAATACAGCCCAATACATTAGGGAATCTAGCTATACCATAGAAGTCTATCTTAACTCTGTTTTGGCCTCTGTTTGTATCAGGAAATATGATGAAATCTCGACGTAGAGATACAATTGCTTGCGACACTCTCTTTACTATCCGGCTGGATGTAGCCAAACTAGTACCACCCATATCCACCACAGCAAGCAAGTGGTTGCCTGTGGCGTAATATCTTAAAGCTATTAATAATTGATTTATGGGTGTTATGGGTGAATAAGTATAAATAAAAGAATAATAAGATAAGTGAATCACAAATTCTACAAATTAAAATAGGTAGGTACTTAGTAGGTATACCTCGGTTATCAATTTACCATGGTAGGTAAGTTAGCACCAAACAGGTATCTACGGCCCTATACAGACTCATTTTCCATTCAAAAGTTACTGTTAGGAGAGTAATAAAGTAACCTTTTATGCTTTTAACTTTATTTCGCAGGTAATAAGTGAAAAGGTAGAACCAACCTATTGAGTTAAATATTTAATAAACTAGAGATTTAATAA
This sequence comes from Parnassius glacialis, assembly GCA_033319125.1. Lineage (NCBI taxonomy): Eukaryota > Metazoa > Arthropoda > Insecta > Lepidoptera > Papilionidae > Parnassius > Parnassius glacialis. The sequence continues at coordinate 25,990,397 of JAVANC010000018.1, forward strand.
TATTATGGACTATGGTACCTACATTAAAATTGATTACCTATGTAAATAGGTAGGTACTCACCTATTATTAGGAAATTCCAAAAAATGTTAAATTTTTTCCAACAAATATATCACTGTTAATTTAGATAACCATATATATATATATATATATATATATATATATATATATATATATATATATATATATATATTTATATCAAATATAGTATCAGTTGTGTCTAAATTATCAAGAAAATCAAATAAATCACGGTCCATCTTGTCCTCTAGAAGTCGCTTTTACTTATGTAAAGGTTTATGGGACCAATAATCCATCTCATAAATTTAGGGGATCATTTAGTCAGTAACGGACCCTTTAAAAGTGGTGAAACGGAAACTGACCCCTAACTGGCCCCTAAATATGCTAAGGGGTCCCATAAATATTATGGGTCGTTGGTGAAAGTGGGCATTAGAATATTCCATAATGAAATACAATTTTGTTTCTAAAATTTGGAAACCATTTCACATTTTAAATAACTCCCGGATCTAGGTACAATTTAAATTAGAATAGTTAAGTTACGTCTGTATAGGATTTCTCTGTACAAAATATTAATTTCATATAGTAATTAATTGTATTTCTATACCTGGTTTACCTAGTATTAGTAAAGATATTAGTAAAAAAAATGTAATATATACCATTTTTTTTTTTCAAAATTTCCGATAAGTGTTTATTTCTTGACAGCGATTGGGCTTTAACAAGTCTTTGTGAAACTGAGTCATCTAAAGTGTTAGTTGCAATCTTTGTCAAAATATTAACCAAGTTTCTCTTCTTTGATACTATTTTCTTCACTAATGTAACCTGTAATGAAATAAATAAAATAATTAAGTATCATATTTTGTTACTGAATGATAAACATAGAAATATTAATTTATTATTTAGGACTTTTGATGTGTTTGATTTGTTTTGACCACCCTATAAAAGCCCTTGCATTTAGAATAAGACTCATTATAGTTCTCATCGTAGTAATGTAATCACGTAGTTAAGGAAGTCAGTATTGCACTGAATTAGTTTTAATACATTATTGTAATGTAATAGTTATTAAATGTCATCGAGACATATTTGTAGTTTTTAAAAAGCTTCAGCACCACTCCCGAAACTTATATGGCGCAGCCAGCACACAGCTTACAGCTGAGTTCAAGTACACTCAAATTGGTCTTGTCCACAGTTCCGGATATCCTCAAACCAAATAAGTTTATTAAATCAGGAGCTGAAGAAACCTTCCTATCTAGACAAGAGCAACTCTACAGGTAGACATGGCAGTGAGCGGACTTTAAGTAAAGCTTTAACTATCCTGTCCCATTCTAGTTATTTCCTGCGGTTATTTCTTTATGGCTTTATGTTGTAACTTTTGAACTAAAATCGTTGAAAGTTATTTGACTTCTGCACAAAACTTGACAGTTATTAATTAAGTAAATGTTATTATAAATAAAATAAATTTGATTAAATAAAAACAAAATATATAATAGTAAGTAAATATAATCTTAAGAAGTGCTAAAATTATAGAAAAAGAATAATTAACAGAATATTTTTGTATATGTGGTACGTATAACGTGGTAGAGCCATGCTGCAGCTATATTAGTAGTATAGTTGTGCTCTCACAGAATACCAGCGTAAAATAGCAGCTTGACACTGCTGTGTTTCGTAAGGTGAGTGTAGAGAACCGGAGACACTTTTTACTGGAAAAGAGGCATTCCATATTAGTCCTCACGGGTGACAACGCATCTGCGTTTTGATTCGCAAACGGGGATAAATGTAGATGTCTATGGGCCACAGTAACCACTTACTATCAGGTGAACTGTGCTCTTGTGTCCCCTTATCCTATAAAAAAAATATACATGTATTGATTTTTTTTTAATAAAAATGGAACAAGGAAGACTATGTCACTTTCTTCAAATTAGACCTAAGGATCTAACAAGCTTGATCATCATGTTTGATGGTGATCAATGTATTTCAAGTTTATTTATTAAGAAATGTGAATATATTATAAGATTTTTTATGACATAAACAAAATTACATATACAAACAATATACTATATATTTTATTGTGTAACAATTACATTATAGGAAAAGATGCATCTCTTTTTAATATTCTGGTGATTCTAGATCAAACTGCAACTGAATTAGAAAATATTCTTAGTGGTTTCAATAGCTAATTAAAAAAATTTAAATAAATTATAGTTAACCAACTTCAGAATCCACGCATAATAATTCAGAAGGTTTTAGATATCCATTCATTTTGCAAATAATTTTAATTAGATTTAACCACAACATTAAATTGAGAATTACATGGAGCAGAAAATAATTCCTATGGCCTTATAATATTAACACTTTCACTTTCCGTTTTCCAGACACAATAGTAAGACAATAGCAGTGCCCTATATCTAGTGCACGGGACAGCGAAAGGGTTAATATTGGTATGATACTTAGAGATGGCCATGTTAGTGTAAGTGATGAAAAGTAGATTATAATTAAAGTTTCAGATTTAAATGTTACGCATGAGCAGTTAGAATTTAATATTAATAGATACATGAACTTAAATACTTAAATAAGTATGTTAGAATTATATTGACAAAAAAAAACTCTAAAGATTCAATTAATATAATGTTTCAAACTGAATTTGAAATAAATTCCAGTATTGAACAATTTGAACAGTTATAACCTTCATTTAGAGTCAAACAAGGCATTCTAAACTCCCTAAGATATATTATTAAGATTATTACTGGTAACTTTGATTATAAAAATGCTATTAAGTATGAAAATATGATTGGTAATTTAAAAACTCGTCGATACACACTAGTGAACAAGATTACCTTAATGAAATAAATAGAATCTCTTGTTAAAATAAGTACCATTTACAAGAAATAATTTTATCAAGATTGATTCAAATTCAAATTTATTTTTATTTGTGAATACAAGTAATATACTACAGGCAACATCTTTGAAAAAGATACATGTCATTGTAATGTGCCTATTGATGCATTGCTTAAATATTAATTAATTGAGTAATAACATTTCTTAGTTAGATATGTTTTAAATTATTTTTAAATTTATGAATATTCTCCGTTTGTGAAACATAGATGGAACTTTATTGTTGATTTTAAACAGCGTGCCAAAAACGCTTTATCTAAATAAAGCTGTCTGATGAAATTGTATAATTTTACTGTCAATTACTAAATAATCATTAAATATTTCCAAATTAGTTTTTATAAATGTTACATCTTGATAAATATGCAGTGTTGGAAATGACAGTAATTTAAATTTTTTAATTCTTGATATATTTGAAAGTTAATGATATGTAATTTTATTAATATTTACAATTTATTTTTACACAATTTCCAATCACTCTACACTAGATGGAATGAAATCGAAACTTCTGTAATCTTTAGCAGATTAGGAAATTTACTTATAGATATTGAAGAATTGTTAAAATTATTAAAATCAGCAGAGTTAACAAATTAATTGATATACCCCATAAGTTATAACAATAAAGTAAAAATAGAACAATATATAAAATTGAGGGAAGTCAAATAACATTTGTTTTAGATACCAATTATACAAAAAATTAATACCCGTCACGTTACCACTTCCTCTAAACTATAATTTTAATTGTTTAATACTCATACCTACTAGAAAAAGGATCTGAAACAGTCTCGTTCGCTCAGTCTTGCAACTACCTATATTCCTCCACTATGACGACAAGTCACAACTTTTAAGTTGAAGATGCTTGTATGAATGCTTTAATGAGATTCTCAGATAGTACGAGCTCCTGCCTTCCAGTACCAGCCGAAAAGCAGATCTATCATCTTGGACATTAGTGATTTAATAAATCTTGAACATTTAAATAACCTTTTAAAATAAAAGTGAAATAAAATATAACTGTGAAAAATTTATAAATGTAAAGTGTTGTGATTTAGAAGATGTCAATCACATCATTATTTGTTAAAACAGAACTAAAATTTAACCATATTCGAGCAGCATCTTTGAAAATTTGTAATAAATTGTTGCTTTTTTTGCAAGGTTTGTTCTTGTGATATTTTTATAACGATTTAAGCAATCAGCTATACAATTTTTTGTCTTTCAATAGTTACAGAGACAATTTTTTTAAGTGACTGCCATTTTATACCATGTAGTGATAATTAAAAATGGCTGGTGAAGTAATCACAAAGTGATGCAATGTTTTTTAATAAAAATGTATGGTTCAATACTGCATTACTGGAGTCCACTTGATACCCACTTAGAAATCACAACTTTCAGCAGTCGAAATTGTACCATGATAAGTAATAAAATTACTCGCCTGTTGCTGTCAGAGGCACACCATGAGCTATTTAATCGTTAGTAAGCAAGCATGGATAAGAGTACCTATCGAAGTTTTCTGTCTTGTCAAGAAAGTGTTCTTTGGAAAGTTCAATGATCTGGGGACTTATGGATACTATGAAATACATCCACAAGTTTCTTAAATTATCGTTTTTAGGGAATCTGCACCAAGACAGCACTTTTCGTATTCCATACAATATGCACTAGACCAGCACAAAAACAGAATATTGTTATTGTCACAAATAGCGGAGGAAACTTTGCGTCCAAGATCTCAACGCAACATAAATGCGAGGAAATACACTTCAATACACTTGCGCTCGTAAAAAACTCATAGCTCGGACGACAATTAGATAAATATTAAATAATGGCGGTAATCAATATCGATAATTTTGACAATTTGCTTTGACAATACAATATGGCGTTTTTTTAAAATGGCGTCCGTAGACAGAGAATAAACTAGCGACGGTAGCGCCAAATGGCATAGAATAGAACTAAGCTGTCACGGGCCTGGTCACTGATATATTTCACAACACATTTGTCTTCCGTCAGTTATGTCCAAAAACTAGAACCGAAGAGACGGCTTATATTTAAAACATAAATTACCTTAAAATTACGGCATCATGTCCTGTTGTGCCGTTAAATGGTGCGGAAACAACAGTAAAACATGTAATGTAACTACAAACAATATTACTTTTCATAGGTCCATTTCTTTATTTTACCAAAATATTTTCAAATTTTTTATTAAGCAACGCGGGTCAAGTTAAACTGGACTGTCTCGTCACGCGTCACTCCCCGTCCTTTTTGCATTTACTGCAAACATGTGCGTCTATCTCTCGCTCTCCTGACGCCAATGACTAGTGCGGTGCGGTGCATTTATTTTGTATTGTCGATAATTACCCACAAAATGATTATTGTATTTAGTATCGTTTTTTTCTTAGTTTTTTAACAGTGGTAGAGCTAAGCGGTGGCTTTTGCTGTCGCACGGATGGGCCAGCTCGAACCGGGGTGGTACCACGACCTCACAGAATACCAGCGTGAAGTAGAGGTTTACCTCTGCGTTGCGCTTGGTGAGTGCAGGTGGCCGGAGGCCCAATTCCCCCCCCCCCCCCCATCAACATGGTAGTGGAATTAAATAAAAGACTACCCCAGGAGGGTACCAGCACCCCTGGAGAATCCCTCGCTGAGCATCCACGACCAAACTACTCCACTTCTGGGCGTGGGTGCTCAGGCTGCCCCGCGTATTCTGGGGGGGGCGAAATTCCGCTCAAGACGAAACCTGCTCGGGGCAAGCGGAGCAAGAAGACAAAGGCAACCCCTTCCACGCTTACCGTGGATTTCTGCAATATCAGGGGACTTCATTCAAACCTTAACGCCGTCCACTACCATCTGGAGATAGCTAAGCCGGCCTTGCTCTTTCTTACCGAGACACAGGTGTCCTCTCCGGCTGATGCTTCGTATCTCTCCTACCCGGGGTACAAATTAGAACACTCGTTTGTGCCCCGGGCTGGAGTTTGCGTCTATGTCAGAGAGGATATCTGTTTGAGCTTGTTTATTGTTGTTGTTTGACGCCTCGGCAGCCTTGAAGGTCCTGTCCATCCTATGGCTGCGCGTAGACAGCGACGACCATCCCCGCGTCTACGGGTGCCTCTATAGGTCCCATAGCGGTAATGCCGACACAGACCGACTCATAGACCACGTCCAAATGGCTGCAGACTCCGTGCTACAACAGGTCCCATCCGCAGAGATCGTGATACTCGGTGATTTCAACGCCCACCACGCTGAATGGCTTGGTTCTCGTTTAACCGATCATGCGGGTAGATCTGTCTATGACTTTGCTTTGGCATATGGTCTAACACAACTGGTTACTTCGCCTACGTGGATCCCAGATGTGGAAGACCATGTACCTTCCCTGTTAGACCTTCTGCTGACCTCTCATCCGGACGGATATCAGGTCTCCGTCGATGCCCCTCTGGGCTCTTCGGACCATTGTCTGATCCGGAGTACGGTGCCACTCACGCTCCAATCGCAGTTGCGATCTACAGCTTGCCGCCGTGTTTGGCACTATAGGTCAGCTGATTGGGACGGGATGCGGTCTTTTTTTGCATCCTACCCTTGGGGGCGGGTTTGCTTCTCGCCGGAAGATCCCAGCGTTGTTGCCGATTCTGTTGCTGATGTGGTACTTCAGGGTATGGAACTTTTTATTCCATCCTCTGTGGTGCCCATCGGAGGCAGATCCCAGCCATGGTTTGGTCGCTCCTGTAAAATAGCATCACGCTATAAGCAGGAGTGCTACCAGGCCTGGGCTGACGCATCAACGTCTCGGGATGTAAACACCAGCGCACTTAAAAAGAAGTATAATTCCGCCTCCAGGTCCTTCAAAAGCGTCATTGCCAAGGCAACGTCTGAGCACATCGGCAGAATTGGCGAGAAGCTAGTTCGCCTTCCTTCGGGAACCCGTGCATTCTGGTCTCTCGCCAAGGCTGTCCAAGGGAACTTCTGTCAGCCATCTCTTCCATCTCTGCACAGAGAGGACGACTCACTGGCCCATGCCGCAAAGGAGAAAGCCGATCTGTTGAGCTCTCTTTTTGCGTCCAACTCGACTCTAGATGACGGGGGGAACACACCGCCGACCATCCCGCGATGTGAGTGCTCCATGCCGGATGTGCGATTTACACAACGGTCGGTCCGCAAAGCATTCTTCTCCCTGGACGTCAACAAGTCGAGTGGGTCCGATGGAGTCCCTCCCATTGTGCTGAAGACGTGTGCTCCGGAGTTGGCACCGGTTTTAACGCGTCTTTTCCGGTACTCCTACTCCCAAGGCGTAGTCCCGAACTCATGGAAGACAGCTTTGGTGCATCCGATCCCTAAAAAAGGCGACCGCTCAGACCCGTCCAACTACAGGCCTATCGCCATCACCTCCTTGTTCTCCAAAATAATGGAAGCCATTATAAACTGCCAGCTCATGAGGTACCTTGAGGATCACCAGCTGATTAGTGATCGCCAGTACGGTTTTCGTCGGGGTCGATCAGCTGGTGATCTTCTAGTCTACTTAACTCACAGATAGGCGGAGGCAGTAGAGTCCAAGGGGGAGGCATTAGCCGTTAGTTTGGACGTAGCGAAGGCCTTTGATCGGGTCTGGCACAAAGCGCTTCTTTCGAAGCTTCCTTCCTATGGGCTTCCCGAGAAATTGTGCAAATGGATCACCAGTTTCCTTGCTGATCGGAGCATCAAGGTCGTAGTAGACGGTGAATGCTCTGATTTCAAGCCTATCAACGCTGGTGTTCCACAAGGCTGCGTGCTATCACCAACGCTGTTTCTCCTGCATATCAATGATATGTTGTTAACTGGCAGCATTCATTGCTATGCGGACGACAGCACTGGTGATGCCTTATATACCGGCCGTGCCAATATTTCTCGGGAAAACGTCGCCGAGTACCGGGACAAACTTGTGTCTGAAGTCGAGTCTTTGCTTAACAAAGTCTCGGATTGGGGGCGACTAAATCTAGTCCAGTTCAATCCCCAGAAGACACAAGTTTGCGCGTTTACCGCTAAAAAGAACCCCTTTGTCGTATCTCCTTAGTTTCAAGGCACTCCCCTTACTGCCTCAGCCAGTATCGGAATCCTTGGCGTCGACATATCGAATAGTGTGCAGTTTCGTGGTCACTTGGAAGGGAATGCCAAATTGGCCTCTAAAAAGCTAGGCGTGCTCAGCAGAGCGAGACAGTATTTCATGCCGGCACATCGCTTGCAACTTTACAAAGCGCAAGTTCGGCCCCACATGGAATACTGTTCTCACCTCTGGGCCGGGGCACCCCAGTGCCAGCTCCTTCCACTTGACCGCATCCAGCGCAGAGCGGTTCGAATCGTCGACGACCAAGTTCTTTCTGATCGGCTCGATACACTGGCACTGCGTAGAGATGTTGCATCTCTTTGCGTATTTTATCGCATTTATCACGGGGAGTGCTCTGAGGAATTGTTCGGACTAATTCCAGCCGCTCATTTCCACCATCGCACATCGCGACAAAACTCGCGTTACCATCCATACCATCTGGATGATTGGCGGTCCACGACTGTGCGATTTAGAAGAAGTTTTCTCCCTCGCACGACTTCCTTGTGGAATCAATTACCACCAGCGAATTTTCCGGACCGATACGACTTAGGAACCTTCAAGAAAAGAGCTTACACCTTTCTAAAAGGTCGGCAACGCATCTGCAATTCCCCTGGTGTTGCGGTTGTTCATGGGCGGCGGTAGTCACTTACCATCAGGTGAGCCGCATGCTCGTTTGCCCCATATTCTATAAAAAAAAAAATTAGATATAGATTGATACATAATACACCGTTTATTATTTACTACTGTTAGTAATACTTTATTATATTAATTATAGTCATTCTTTTCGTGTATGAGTTTTGAATAGGTATGATAACAATGTTATTTTATTTAAACTGTATGATTTTTTCCCTATAGGTTTCCGAAAGACGGTAATATGAAAAACAAATGGATAAACGTTACAAAAAGAGAAAATTGGTTCCCATCAAAATATAGTGTCATGTGTTCGAAACATTTTACTGAGGATTGTTTTTTGATGACAAACAACAAGCGGCGACTAATGAGGAGTGCAGTACCAACGCTGTTTTTGCCTCGAACGGTTAGCAACAATATGCATATTATGTACGAGTAACTGCCTAATATTACGTACGTGTCTTAACCGACATAAGCCCTTAATTAGAAATTGAAGTTGCTATGTAAAATAGGTATACATTTATATTTATAATGGTTTTAATCGTTATTCTAGATATTTTATCGTATTTTCTACCTTTTAGATGGATACACCAAACGAAGTAGCTGCGCCCTTACTTCAAGAAAATGCATCAGAAATTGCTTCAAACTCACTTGTAAAAATTCAGCCGGCGGAACTTACTACACCAAAATCGAATAAAAGAAAAGAGACACCTTCTCAGTTTAATTCGCCAGTTAAAAAAAGACTATGCAGACAGATTTTAGAGATATCTGAAAAACTTAACCATAAAAACAAGCAGTTAAAAAATTTAAGAGAAAAAAACAGATATTTAAAAAAAAGAGTTGCTTCAATGAAGACAATAATTAAAGAACTTGAATCCAAAAATTTTGTTACAACTGAAAATACTAACATTTTAAATCAAATTGGCGTGTGCAATAAAGAACTAGTAAAACGACAGATAATGAAAAAAAAATCAGGCCACGTTTTGAGAAAAAAATATTCACCTGAACTTCGGTCATTCGCAATGACTCTTGCATTTTATTCGGCTAAAGCATATAAATATGTTAGGAGAACTTTTGACACGTGTCTGCCTTCATTGCGAACATTATCTAAATGGTATCAAACTATAGAAGGAAAGCCAGGATTTACAAAAGAATCACTCATAGCGTTAAAGCACAGAGCTGAAATAAATTCCACTGATTTCATTGCTACACTTGTGTTTGATGAAATCAAGATTAAAAGTAAAGTCGAATTTGTCCCATCCAATCAACGCATCTTTGGATATGTCGATTTTGGTGGACAGTTAGATAGTGATTGCAACAACTTATGCACTGAAGCTTTAGTGTTATTAGTTGTCCCGATTAACGGTCGTTTTAAGGTACCTATTGGGTATTTCCTAGTTGACAAAACCAATGCAGAACAAAAACAAAATATAGTGCTACAAGCAATTGAATTGTGCCATGAGTCCAAAATAACAATCAAAGCACTTACATTTGATGGTTGTCCTGTTAATTTAGCAATGGCCAAACGGCTAGGCTGTAATATTACCGCAGACAATATGAAAACTTCATTTAAGCACCCGGTTACTGGAGCTAACGTATTTATTTACTTGGATCCTGTCCACATGTTGAAATTGGTTCGAAACGCTTTCGAACAATATAGAGAACTCAAGGACGAAAATGGAAATAGCTTAAAATGGGAGTATATTCAAAATTTACAAGAAATGCAAGATAAAGAAGATTTTCACCTAGCAAATAAACTGCGTGCGAAGCATATACATTTTAAAACGGATATAACGAAGGTGAAATTGGCAAGTCAACTATTTAGCCGCAGTGTGGCCACTGCTTTAAATTTTTGTGAAACGCTACGCTGTGTTTCGCTAAGATTACCCGAATTTCAAGGGGTCAAGGCTACAGCTCGAATGGTGCTACTTATGAATGATCTTTTCGATATTCTTGATTCCAAAGTTCATGGTTATGGTTATAAACGTGCTTTGAACGAAGACAACCATGTTAAGTTATTTGAAAAGTTGGATGAATGTAAAAATTTTTTGCTGTCAACCAGTACAAATATCAGATCAAGAAACCAAATCAAAACGGTTAAATTGATCGATTCTCCGCGTTTCACTGGATTTATCGGCTTTTGTGTTGCAATAGATAGCACAAAAGGAATGTTTCGGGATTTGATATGCGACGCAAAGTGTCCTATTACATTTTTGCCCTTGTATAAAATATCACAGGACCACATTGAACTTCTTTTTGCCGGAATACGATCACACGGTGGTTCTAATGATAACCCGATTCCACGTTTGTTCGAGGCGATATATAAAAAAATTTTGGTCCACACAGAATTAATGGCAACATCCACCGGTAATTGTATACCACTAGAAAAAATGTCAATTTTAAACTGCTCATCTGCGATAGCTAAAATAAATATGACTACGCCAAATCAGGCAGAAAAAAATGACGATAATTTCGGAGTTTCTAAAAGTCAAGAAGACATTGAAAAAGCCCTCGAGTCTGTCGAGCTCTCACAGTTTTCGGAACATGTGATAGAATATGTTGCTGGCTACGTTAGTAGTGCATTAATTAAAAAAAATCAGATGCAATACCTGTATAAAGGCTTTAGTGTCATTAGACGAAAATAAAAAGGGTCTCATATTCTACAAAGATAACGGAGGATTAATATATCCGTCACACATGGTTGTTAAAATATGTCGGCGTTGCGAGTCCGTAATCAGGAAAGATGTTATCAGTAGTGACTCTAAAGGAAAAATATCCGCTGAACGGTTGACACATAAAGCTCTTAGTAGCTTTACAGAAGAACAATTATTCCCGGAATACACATATCATCAATTTTATGCCGAAGAAACCAATGATATTATTGATTTAACGAAAAGTGTAATAAAGAAATATATTGATACGAGGATGACATTTATATTTAAAAATCAAAAATTAGAAGAAAAACGTGCAGTTAGAAGAATATATACAAAATTAATTCATTTTAAAAATCAATAATAGCGCTTAGTAAAATAAATATAATAAATAAATGTGAAAATCTTATTTATGCCCTGCCCTACCCGTACTGCCTCGTAGTGCCTCGACCTCGAGCCGAACTATCTTGCGTATCTCCTACGGAGCCTTTTTTATGTTAAAGTTTGACAAATGACTAAAAGTTTATTTTAAACTCGTTTAGTTTATGCTTGAATTTTTTTCAAAGTTGGCATTTATATTTTACCTGAGTATTCTTCTTGAAGATTTTAGTACATTTAAAATTGCATTTATCAATTGCACAGGAAAATTGAAGTCACAGTCAAAACCTAGTTACTGATACTGAAAACATGTATTAAAAATACGAAAAAACTTATCGATATCAATAGAAAGCATAAAGTCATTACAACGCACGCCCTAGCGATCGCGTTCAGAATCTCTTCGGTATACTTCGGAGTATTTCGGAGCGTTCACAACTCCCCCCGCACCGCCGCTAGTTGACAAAATTGTTTTCTTTTAAATTCGTATGTATTACTCCTCTAATGGTTAAGTGCTCGTAGGGTATAACTCACTGTATTTCCAGCATTCAATACAAAATAAATTCCTATTACAATGAGTTAAAGGCCTAGTTTAATGTAAACCTTGTTTTTAAAATTGTTTGGAACAACGGCCTGCATAGCCCATTGAATTTGCAGAAACGAGCCCACTGCCAGGTAGGGAATATAATTCTTGAAATAGATCGGTTACTTACACTAGCGACAATAAACCGACGGTACATCTATCCTGCTCTTTCATGCAACGAATGAAAAAGAAAGACGAATTAGTGACCCACTTGTATAACAGACATCTTTTTCATATTTGTGGTTTGTGGGCTCAGCGCTTTTTTTTAAGTCTGTGTGCTATCATACTACTCCTGTGCAACATCGTTTTACCCTGATTTGGATTCAAATTCATCGATTTGTGCTGTGATCTTGGACTTGATTTTGCCTATCGATTTGGACTTTTTCATTGGTTCGCTGCAGTAGCATAGGATAAATTAAAAAAAAGCGCCAAAAGTAATTAGAATAAGATGGAGAAATAAACAAGGACCGACCAATCCGCTTGGTATTGTACTACGTAAATAGTTGAGATTTTGTATATTGGCATTTTACTAACTACTCTAGTCATGAAATTTTTTAAATATTTAAATTCAGCTGACTTCCCTCCGTTCACAACAGCTATCTTCATATCGTAGTTTTTCAGACGCCAGCGCTGTTGTGGTAGGTTTTGGAACCTCTATTTTCAGTAGATAGTAGGACACTTTTTCAACTTTCACCCCTTATAAGATGGTTCTCCTTGTACTCTACACTCCATATATTTGACGTTACTTTATCAGACATTATGTTGTCTTTAATCTATAGTGATTTCGTTCACAATGTTAGCAACAAAGACATTTAAGTAGTAGATATATTTAAATCTCTTTGGTTAGCAACAATCGACATAGATATATTCGTTTATTGTATAAATTAACCATGTAAATTGTTTTCTAAATAATATTATATTACATTGCGAATGTTTTTTTCGCAAACTTTAAAAACTAATAGATAGAGAGGCATGAATACTAAGTCTTGACAGACATACGGTACTTAAGCGAGTTGTATGTTATATGTTATTCAATTTGTAATCTCAATTTTATATGTTTATTAACGATCCGCCCCGGCTTCACACCACTGTTTTCTACAATTTTAATCTTAATATCGACAAATTAATAGAAGTAATACAAACTAAATTCCTAGGCGTAATAATCGATCAAGATTTAAGCTGGATAGGTCACGTACATCACCTATGCAGTACAATTAACCAATTTGTTTATGCACTTAATAAAATAAAAAATGTTACAGACAAAAAAAAAACTGCTGTTCTAACGTATCACGCTTACATAGAATATTTACTACGTTATGGTGTTGTAATATGGGGCAATGGTACAGATAAACAGAGAATATTTACTGCACAAAATAAATGCATTAGAGCTATTGGTGGAATCGCACCGGATAAATTCTGCAAACCAATATTTAGGAACCTAAGTTTGTTGCCACTACCATCTCTGTATATCTACGAAGTTTGTAATTTCGTACATAAGCATAATAATCTGTTTACAAAGGCATATGATATGAATATGAGACTAAAAAGAAATGCAAATAGAATTGTATTAGATGATGTACCGCGATCAAACAAATATAGTAAAAGCTATTTAACCACGTGTATTCGAATTTATAATAAAATACCAAATGAAATCTAATCGAATACTAATAAATAAATAAAAAGTTATTGATTTATCTCAATGAAAATCAATTTTATGACATTAGAGACGTGAGGCAACTTTGTATGAAAGCCGAAAAATCTGCACACAATCATGATTTTGTCAATGTTCGTATTGGGCTTGTTAAAATAAAGCGAGAAAAAATATCGCTGTTTCTTTCCTTCATGTTGTTTTAGATTGCCACTTTAAAAATTAGATACACAAATTCATATTATATCGAAAAAATGTTAATTATGTTTTAAACTTTTTTGGTTTACTCTTTAAAGTATAATTACATACATATTACTGTGAGATTTGCACAATTTAATTCATTTAAATTAAATTATTTAATATTAGCAGAATTCTATCAAGAGAAGCCATGAATTAAAAGAAGAAAAAATGACATTTATTTGTCAACGTCTTTCATATTGAAAATATTTTCCAGGTTGAGGCAACTTTGTATGAAAGCTGAAAAATTTGCACACAATTAAACGTAGTGATTATATTCTCTTTGCACACAATCATGATTTTGTCAATATGCGTGTTGGGCTTGTTAAAGCGAGATAAAATATCGCTGTCTCTTTCTTTAATTTTGTTTTAGATTGCCATTTTAAAAATTAGATAAACAAATTCATATTATGTGGGGAAGAAAATAAAAATGTTAATTCGGTGTTGAACTTTTATTGGTTTGCTCTTTAAAGTATAATTACATACATATTACTCTGAGATTCGCACAATTAGTTTACCTATTAATTGATTTAAATAAAATTATTAAATATTAGCAGAATTTTATCAAAAGAAGCCATGAATTAATAGAAGAAGAAAAAATGACATTTGTTTGTCAACGTATTTCATATTGAAAATATTTTCTGAAATTTATTAAAATTTATTTCATAGGTTTAGTTTTTAATATTAATTATTCATTTTTGCTTAAATTCAGTTAGATGGACTTCACTTCCTTATATACGCAAATATACAGTCATAATATCGTTGTGAATGTACAGTAAAGATTTTTTGTGAGATGTTGATTCTGTAATTCTGTATAAAATATTGACTATAAATGAATTCATTATTTCAAAGTTGTATGCACGATTTGTGATCATCATCGAAAGTAAGTTAAGTGTTGTGGAAATTAAAAGCACAAAATCATCTGATCACTTTCTGCAAGTTTCCTAAGATAGGAAAAGAAAAACTTATGACAATTTTGTGGTAAGGCTATAAACATTTCGAATTTATTGGACGTTATTTGTAGGGTTTATTACTATATTGACTCGTATTGTATCTGTTTTAGATCACGTATTTGGGCTGAGTAAAGTTTTCATCATGAGATTTTTGCTGATTTAAATTTACGTTAATGTTCTGTGAAGAATAACTCTCTGACAATAACATGTGTTATACGAGTATATTGGTAACGTGCGTGGAAATATTACGTGCAAAATCAATAAAAAACATAAATAATAATGTGTAGTTTATAAAACAATCTATCTTCCAGAAAATAAAATTACATAATTATACTTATTTATAGTTTTATTTTATCCCACATACTAATCTAAATTATATTCGAGTAATTTTGGTGCAACCTCTCAAATATATGGGAATTTACCCCATAGGTTTGTGAGGCTTGAGCCAAAATTACTCGAATAAGCCTTAAATAAAAAGTTTAAAGCTACAGAATACAAAGGTTTGAAATTCCCGCTAAAAAAGTTTTATATGGGCGTCCACCGTAGCGCTTTTCGTATATACACATAATCACGTGTTTCCGTTTTTTAGTATGAAGTTGGCGTTCTTCTCTTGATAAAGAGTAATTGTGTTTTGTGATATTTTCTGAAATTGATTAAAATTTATTTAATAGGTTTAGATTTTAATATTTGTTATTGCTTTTTGCTGCAATTCAGTTATTATCGGTTCAGAATACTTGATTTTCGTTTGTAGTCGTTTCTTCGCGATTGTGTCTGTAAATATTTTTTGTGAGATGTTGACTCTCAGAGATATTGACTATAAATTTATTATTAAAAAAAATTATTCACGATGTGTGATCAGAATCGAAAGTAAATTAAGCGTTGTGCAAACAAAAAGCACAAAATTATCTAATTACTTTTTGCAGGTTTCCTACAATAGTAGAAGAAAAGCTTTTAACAATATTGTGGTAAGTCTTTAAGCATTTTAAATGTATTGATCGTTATTTGTAGGGATTATTACTATATTAACTCGAATTTTATCTGTTTCAGATCATGTATTTGAGCTGAGTTAAGTTTTCACCATGAGAATTTTGCTGATTTAAATTTACATTAATGTTCTGTGAAGAATAACTCTCTGACAATAACATGTGTTATACATCAGTAACCAGCGTGGAAATATTATGTACAAAAACAATAAAAAACATCAATAATAATGTGTCGTTTATAAAACAATCTGTCTTCCAGAAAATAAAATTACATAACTATACTTGTTTATAGTTTTATTTTATCCCACATACTAATCTAAAGTATATTCGGGTAATTTTGGTGCAACCTCTCAAAAATATGGGAATTTACCCCATAGGTTTGTGAGGCTTGAGCCAAAATTACTCGAGCCTTAAATAAAAAGTTTAAAGCTACAGAATACAAAGGTTTGAAATTCCCGCTAAAAAAGTTTTATATGGGCGTCCACCGTAGCGCTTTTCGTGTACACTCGTAAACACGTGTTTCCGTTTTTTAGTATGAAGTTGGCGTTCTTCTCTTGGTAGAGAGTAATTGTGTTCTGTGTCAGAGACCTATTTGTTAAATGTAAATGATATATATATTTTTTAGTGAATTGATAATCTTTGTTTATTTATGATTTTATATGTTTTAGCCTAATTGTTTTGTATTTTGATTAGAAAATTTCATTTGTATATGTGCTATTTATGTAAATTTGCATGCTATTTACAATCACATAGCAAAACATGTCGTGTTTTAAGAATTGTACCATCCTTGTCTGTCCATATTTTATGGAAATATATCTAATAAATAAATAAATAAATCTAATAAATAAATAACAGCGCTACTTACCGGGCCCAATTGTGAGTATGAGTGATCATCAAAATCGGCCCAGCCGTTATCAAGTGATGTTCTTTCATACAAGCGGTCATTCATTTTAATTTATATAGTTTTACCACTTGCTTAGCGGAAAACCATCGACTATATTCAATAGAGCTTTTTCTGCTTGGATGAAAATATTGCGTAATCATGAAGTTAAGGCAGGATCTTGAAATAGCCGTGTAACGGCGGCGTAAAAGCATCCAGTGCCTCCTACCAAATAATATATATTATTACTTAGAAGCTCTAAGACTCCATACCATCCCGTGAGTATCATAAAAGACAACAGAGCAAAACAAAACAGGAGATAGGCAACAGTATCTTCCTTATAACAACCAAATATGATAAAAATTTCGGTGGCCAACCTACTTGCTAAGAGAGGGAGCTATAGCAAATATTCCCTCTACGTTAAGCAGTGGACAGTTTGATAGGCTGTAATTATTGAATGAATTATTGATGATATCTTGAGGGATGATTTATTGGTAGGTGCGATCTAACGACAAAAGAAAAGGCATGCCGTGCAGCTGTTATTGTACTATCGTAGGAGTGCCCTGTGTGTACGTTCCGTGAAGCAAACCTAGTGTCAATTAAACAAAAACAGTTATTATTCCCTGTAAAGCCCATTATAAGTCTAAGGATAATTTGGCAGAAATATACCACCTGAATTTAAGTATATTTATATGTGGTAGAGCCATGCTGCAGTTATGTTAGTAGTATATTTGTACTTAAAAATGGGTCGGCTCGGCCGGGGTGGTACCACGACCTCACAGAATACCAGCGTGAAGTAGAGGTTTACCTCTGCGTTTCGCTTGGTGAGTGCAGGTGGCCGGAGGCCCTTTTTAATGGAAATGAGGCATTCCATCTTAGTCCTCACGGGTGACAACGCATCTGCATTTTGATTCGCAAACGGGGATAGATGTAGATGTCTATGGGCCGCAGCAACCACTTACCATCAGGTGGACTGTGTGCTCGTTTGTCACCCTTATCCTATAAAAAAAAGAATACCAGCGTAAAATAGCAGCTTAACGTTCGTCGTATAATCGTATGGTGAGTGTAAAGAACCGAAGACCCCTTTTGTTGGGAAGAAGGCATTCAATCTTAGTCCCCACGGATGACAACGCCTATGCATTTTGATTCGTAGTTGAGTATAGATGTAGATGTCTATGGGCCACAGCAACTACTTAACATCAGGTGGACTGTGTGCCCGTTTGTAACCCTTATCTTCTATATACATATACAAATAAATAAAATTGAAGTGTCTGTAATGTCAAAATAACAGCTTTTTACTAAATGTATATGAACGTATGAGTATATACGGTACTTATAACAAAAACACAATTTAAAATTTTTTGTATGTCTATCCGTCTGTCTTTGTGTTTGTTCCGGCTAATCTCCAAATGGCTGGAACGATTTTGATGGGACTTTCACTGGAAGATAGCTGATATTATAAAGAGTAACTTAAGCTAATTTCAATCTAGGAGAAGAGTTAGGGTTCTGCACAAAAAAATGAAAACCCCAAAATACACGCGGGCGAAGTCGCGTGGAACAGCTAGTTATATTCAAAAAAAAATCATAGTTAGCTTTTCGCGATATATTTTAAACTAGCTGTTCACCGCGACTTCGCCCACGTGTTACTTGGGGTTTTAATTTTTTTTGCGCGGAACCATAATTCTTTTTCTAAAATAAAAGTAACCTTAGTTTTTCCTTGTGACATCAGCTGTCTTTCAGTGAAAATTCCGTCAAAATCGGTCCATCCGTTTCAGAGATTAGCCGGAACAAACAGACAGGCAGACAAAAACTTTAAACATTGTGTTTTTGTTATTAGTGCCGTATATATTTTCGTATGCATTGAGTAAAAAGCTGTAATTTTGACATTACAAACAGACACTTACTCATCACCATTACAGCCCTTCACAAGTCCACTGCTGAACACAGACCTCCCCCAAGGAATGCCACAAAACACAGTCCTGAGCCACCTGCATCCATCGACTTCCTGCATATCTTACCAGGTCGTTACTCCATCTAGTAGGGGGACGCCCTACACTTCGTTCGCCGGTACGAGGCCGCCATTCGAGAACCTTTTTTCCCCATCGGTTGTCGGTTCTTCGAGCTATATGGCCGGCCCATTGCCACTTCAGCTTACTAATCCGTTGGGCTATGTCGGTTACCTTGGTTCTACTGCGGATATTCTCATTTCTAAGTTTATCACGCAGAGAAACTCCGAGCATAGCCCTCTCCATAGCTCGCTGAGCGACCTTGAGCTTCCTCATCCGGCCAGCAGTGAAGGACCACGTCTCAGTTCCATAGGTCATCACTGGCAACACGCACTGGTTGTACAGTCTCGTTTTCAAGTTTTGAGGTATACCTGACGAGAAGATGTGTCGTAATTTCCCGAACGCTGATCGAGGAAGATCGATATGTGACATACCGCGAAATTCAGGCAACTTTAGACATTGGCATGAGTCAAATACAAATAATCTTGCATGAACAATTAGGTGTAAAAAAGTTGTTTTCCCGATGGATACCGCATTCGCTCTGTGAAGAGCAAAAAGCGGCTCGCGTTACTTAGTGCGTCAGAACTCTCGAAAGATTCCACGCAGGATCCTCAAATGCTGTATACAACATTGTATCAGGTGACGAATCCTGGATATACTCGTACGAACTCGAAACAAAAAACTAGTCACGAGTTTGGGTGTTCGAAAATGAGTTAAAGCCAACAAAAATTGTTCGTTCACGGAGTATTGCAAAAAAAAATGGTGGCCACGTCTGTCTCCAAAACCGGCCATGTTACGACTATTCCTTTTGACGGACAAAGAACGGTTAATGCACAATGGTATGCTAGCATTTGTTTGCCACAGGTAGTTTCTGAACTCCGTAAAGAGAACTGCAACCGCCGCATCATCCTCCATCACGACAATGCGAGTTCTCACACCGCACACAGAACAAAAGAGTTTTTAGAGCAAGAAAAGATAGAATTATTAGACCATCCGCCGTACAGCCCCGACCTAAGCCCTAATGATTTCTATACTTTCCCTAAAATAAAGAATAAATTGCGTGGACAGAGATTTTCATCACCTGAAGAAGCTGTGGACGCCTACAAAACGGCCATTTTGGAGACCCCAACTTCCGAATGGAATGGTTGCTTCAATGATTGGTTCCATCGTATGGAAAAATGTGTCAAATTTCGCGGAGAATACTTCGAAAAGCAATAAATACATTTTTAAATAGTAATGTTGTGTCACTTACTTGATTTCCGAAATTTTCAGTGGCGCCCTCGTAGTGCTTAGGTCCTCCAGCGATTCTGCCATAAGGACTATATCGTCGGCAAATCGAAGGTGAGTGATATACTCGCCATTGATGTTAATACCGTATTCTTTCCAGTCCAGAATCTTGAAAACGTCTTCCAATGCATCGGTGAAGAGTTTCAGGGATATGACGTCACCCTGTCTTAAACCTCTCTGCAATTGGATAGGTTTCGTACTCTGATTCTGTACTCGGATACTGTACAAGCACTTCAGAACTTCGATATACTGACAGTCAACTTGGCATCGCTGAAGGGACTGCAGCACCACCCAAATTTCGACGGAATCAAAGGCTTTCTCATAATCCACATATGCCAGACATAGTGGCAAATTGTACTCCTCGGACTTCTGTACAATTAGCCGAAGGGTATGTATGTGATCTATGATACTGAAGCCTTTTCGGAAACCGACTTGTTCGGGAGGCTGGAAGTCGTCAAGTCTGCGCGCGAGACGATTCGTAATGACTCTTGAAAACAGCACGTAGACATGGCTCAGAAGGGAAATCGGTTTGTAGTTCTTCAAGAGAGCGTTGTTACCTTTCTTGAAGAACAAGACCACCGCACTTCTGCTCTACGCCTCCGGTGTAATGACACCATGGAGGACGGAATTAAAGAGCTTCTGAAGGACTTTAAGTTCCGGTTTTCCACCCGCTTTCAGAAGCTCCGCGGTAATTCGATCCTCACCCGGGGCCTTGTCGTTTTTAAGGTGCTGGAGAGCCATTCTAATCTCGCTCAGACTGACGTCCGGGATATCATCGGAATAGTGTCGGATAAGACTCGCTTTTGGATCGTTACTCACACTTGCGTGTGGTTCCAACGATGACGTATATAGCTGCCCTAGAAGCTCTCAATCTCACTCAAAATCTCAGGTGCCCCGGAAACGATGCTGCCACACTAGGTCTTCAGCTTTGACAGTTGGCTCTTTCTGACAGACAGATCTCTAGCAAAGACTTTGGATCCCTGGTTCCGCTCAATCACTTCTTCAATACGAGCAGTATTAAAGTTGCGTAAGTCCCGCCACATGCATTTGGAGATCTGTCTGTTCAGTTGCTTGTATGCTGTCAAATCTGTTGAAGAATGTAGCTTCATCTCCCGTCTAACAGCCATGAGATTAAGAGTGTGATGGGAGAGTTTTTGTGTTTTTCTGCGGTGAGTCTTGCAAAACTTAGCTCTGACCGCATGGACAGTTTCCACGAGCTTGTCATTCATATAGTCTACTGCATTGCAATCTTCTAGGCACTGGAAATGGTTTCGTAGCTCGAGCTGAAAGGTTTCGGGACTTTGGATTAGAGCACGAGGGGGACGGAGCGTTGACTTCATTAGACGTGACCTCTCCAACTTAACGTTTAGGTTCAGTGTGTCTCTCACTATTCGTTGATCGCTGCCGGTTTTTACCCTCGTGATCACTGAGGCATCACTGAACAGTTGTCGTCTGGTCGTCATAATGAAGTCAATCTCATTTTTTGTCGAACCGTCGAGGCTCAACCAGGTCCACTTCCTGTGGGGCCGTTTCTGGAAGAAAGAGTTCACCATAAAGAGTCCCTCTTTTTCCATGAAGTCGGCCAGCTGCTGGCCCCTTCGGTTCCGTTGCCCTATTCCGAATTTCCCTACTTTCGGCTTACCGCTCTCTCATGTGCCTAGTTTTGCGTTGAAGTCTCCCATTAACACCGTATAGTGGGTTTTGGAGGAGTGCATGGTTCTAGAGATATCCTCATACATTTCCTCCACCTCATCATCGGGGTGTGCCGAGGTTGGTGCGTAAACCTGTATGACCTTAAGTGAATACCGTTTAGTGATTCTGAGTATAAGGTACGCAATGATATTCTAGCGCAACTTGTCTATCTCTTCTTCCAACTACAGGATCTTCTCATCAGTCCTCAGGGTGCGTGCGTTATAAGCGTCCAGGTGGAGTCGTCGTAGGTGGCAAACAAACCTCCACCGGAGATTATTGGCACCCCCTGCCTCGCCGTTACCATGGTCGCCACCGTAGCCAGGAATAGCGGGGCCGCCGGGGACTGGGGACCGTTTATTAATGTCATTGCTCATGGGGGGTATATTGTCAAAGTTGCCACGCTTGGCGAGCGGGTTAGCAACCGCAGCTTTTTATTATTGTTTTGCTGTTATCAGAAAGATGCTGCTGTCCATCCTCCGCCTCAGTTTCCCTCTGTTGCCTCTTACGACACCCACGGGAAGATATGGGGTAGTGAGTATTCTTACCCGCCACTACACTGGAACAACACCTACAAACAGACACTTCGATTTTATATATTTGTATAGATTATATAACGATAGTACGAAATTCCGCATTATTTAATTACTTTTTGGTTGTAAGATGTCAGATGAAGCTTCCATAAACTTTCACCGTTAAGGCGGCTCTTCACGTTGGCCAACATACAGGCGAATGTGTTGGCCAATAACGATGGCCATCGTGTAGAGCGGGTGTTTATGCTTACGGTGGTATGTATTGGAATGATGGCCCACAATTTGGCGCGAGATCCGTGTGGTGTCGGTTTTATACAAAAGATCAAAGGGTTGTGGCAGAGTATTGGCCGCCGCGTACACACGTTGGGCGCACGTTCAGTTTGCTACAAGCTCCCAGAGTGTTCGCACGCACCTGGTTTAAATTTTATATGCACGCATCGTAACTAGTGTCTACATAATGGCAGTAACAATGACCAATGAAAAAACTTTTCGCTTTATAAAGCGAAAAGTAGGGCACTACCAAGCCAAAACTTGTTTGTGAAACACAAGTCTTTCAAGCCTTTTTAAAAAAAAGCGGTATCCCCACACTAGGATTTTTTCCTGTATCGTGGAGGCAGTTTACAAAAGTAAATTGCATATGGACAAACATTCAGACCTGGAGCAATTATTTGCAGACCATACAAATTGCCTTGCCTTGTTCCGTGCGGGATTCAAACCCGCGGCCCCCAGCGCAGCAATTCATTGCTAAGCCACTACGCCACGGAGCCGTAAAGAAATAAAATTTCCTTTTTTCCATTTCTTTTTGATCACGCTTTTCTTATACACATTCACGTTGTAGTGGTATGCTGTGAATAAATAAACCGCAGTACCCGTTAGCGCCTCAATAATCATTTTAATAAATTCGTCCGCACATTGGCCTGAAGCGAAGCAAACTAAACGACCTTCCAACGTGTGTACGCGATCACAAATTCTTGGCCAATGTCTTTGCCAACACATTCGCTACTATGTTGGCCAACGTGAAGAACCGCCATTATAAAGAAGTATTACGAATCTGACAAACAAAAATACTATGGAGTGTAGAGAGAAGGAGGACCATCTCTGTATATGAAAAGTGTCCCTAAAAACGTGTCCAATAAAGGTGGCGCTGCCGTAGCATAGGACAAATTAAAAAAAGCGCCAAAAGTAATTAGAATAAGATGGAGAAATAAACAAGGACCGACCAATCCGCTTGGTTTTGTACTACGTAAATAGTTGAGATTTTGTATACTGCCATTTTACTAACTACTCTAGTCATGAAATTTTTTAAATATTTGAATTCAGCTGACTTCATTCTGTTCACAACAGCTATCTTCATATCGTAGTTTTTCAGACGCCAGCGCTGTTGTGGTAGGTTTTGGGACCTCTATTTTCAGTAAATAGTAGGACACTTCTTAACATTAGCCCCTTATAAGATGGTTCTCCTTGTACTCTTCACTCCATAAAAATACAAATAAGTCATAGACTAAATGAATTTATCGTCGACGTTTTTTGTTTTGCTAATGGCACGTCAATAGAGGTGTCTATGGAATGGATAAACGGCAACAACCTTGTAAGAGAAACAAGGTGAGAATAATATAGCTGTCTCATTTGTTCTTATTTTAGAACTCTCTCTAGTTAGTAATTACTCTGAGGTCTGTGACTGAAATAGATATAATGTATATAAATATATATATAATAATAGTTTTGGCGGGAACTTAAATGGCGGCGGATTGCTGCTCTTGTATTATTGTTCAAATTATGGTTTAAAGTTGATTTTGATATGTAAAAGTGGTGAATTATATGTATTAAATGTCTGCGCATGCGAACTTTTGGTAGAAACTGTGAAACAAGTGCTCCGATATTGATGTGAATCTTAAGAAAATGTAGTCTGTCTGTGTCGTGTAAATTTAGGCGCTTTGAGATACTATCGCCAATTGTCTGCTGGCTCAAGTTGCCGTCAAAATCTCCCAAAAACTACGCAATGTGCCGCATCAACATATTGTGAAGAAGTGTACTATAAAGGATTATTATCATCTGATACTAAAAATCTATTAAAACAAAGATCCCAAATGAAATGAAGTCATAGCTTAAAAGACAAACATTCAGGCCAAAGATCTTAATAAAAACCTAAAATGAGCTACGTAGCGTTGCCACTGGGGAATTCCCGAAATTGCTGGGAATTTAAAGTTGGTTGGGGATTGGTATTATGCGGGGATTTTGAAAATCGATAGCCCGGGTCAAGTCTGAACCTTTTTTTAAGAAATCTAAATACTTATCTCTAAATTTTTGTTAGGTTACCTTTGAATATCGAATGACTCACTTTTTTTAATTATCTTTATTGCACCACATTTAATTTTTGGCAACTTTTGTGTATCATTTAATGCTTTTCATTTCTTTATTTTTTAATTTTAAAGCAGAGAAACACATGTATAGAAATGCAGATACTGTGGTCCTTTGGGAAGGAATTAAAAGTACTCCATGGACTATAATGCTTGTTACAAAATTATGGAGTGTCAAAATAATTTCGGTAAAAAAGTAAGAAATGATGGTTAAAAAATAAATTGAAATTGAAAAAACTTAATTTGTTTCATTTCTTAAAATAGAATTGAGAGGAATTTGTGGGGAAGCTGTTGAAGTTATGTCCCTAAATTGGGGAATTTTACACGGATTTTCGGGCATATTCCCAAATTGGTGTTGGCAACGCTGTTAGCTACGCTCAGTGATGCCATTTTAGCGCTTTGAGAGCTAGATCTAGCGCTTTTGGTGTATTTAGCACACATTTCAAAATTGTAGCGTCGAGAGGGTTATCTAACTCTTTTATACTTTTTAGTCTACATTATCGATAATAATAATAATAGTCGCCGGGGCGTGTCTGGAGCTGGACGCGACAGCATGCGGACCGCCAGCCGAGCGCAAGGTGCTGCACGACTACCTAGCAGCCCCTCGCATCCATCATCCCCATCAGATGGCTTGGTGTCGGCAAAGTCCTCTTGGATTCGGCAAGCGGCACCTGCCGCTGGTGGAGTACGCCGCATGCGTTGGACAAAATATATTAACATTTAATGCATTGTTGGCGTACTGTAGGGCGAAAGGGGAAGAAACTGGAGGGATAGCGTATCGGGCTCGGATGCATCGCTTTTTTGCTGAGCTGGAGCCGTCTGTTTCCGTCACAGAGCAAAACCTGGCAGACCGAGCTCGGTACATCATACGCTCGAAAATATTTGATGATGCCGAACTCGAGCGACTACGGTGTGAGGCTATTCCCTCATCGAATGAACCAGTTATGGCTGGGGATGCGGCTCCTAAGGTCATAGACCAGCAGCCATATGTGGTAGCGGGCATGGATTTTCCCGCTTTGGTTGATTCAGGCGATAATGGAATGGTCACCCAAGAACTAGAGCAGATGAGGAGTAAATTGGAGGAGGCGATTGTGGAAACGCGCTGTACGCCTCGACCGCGACTTCCCCGCATACCTCTAAGCAAGCGGAATCGGGCTGTCGTGAGAGCTCTCAACCCAATGCTGTTGACCTATTTGGAAGCCAGCCGGGACCTTTGCGAGACGGACTCAATTCTTTTTGGCGCCGCAGTGGCAGTTTACCGTATTATTGGCGCCAAACTTCCCACGGCTGGACGCGCTAATAGACAAAGTAGCGCGATCCCAGCTTGGAGAAGAAGGATTGAGGACCGTATCGCAAAGGCAATGGCCCTCATCGGCAGACTGATAATCTTCAGGTAGAGCAATAACAGGTCGAGAATTGTGCGTACCGTCAGGGTGGCGTTTGCTGGGACAAATATCAGTTTGTTCCAGCCATATATAACACAAAAACTGACGGAGCGCATAGACGACCTGAAGCAGAGAATCATTACTTGGGGGAAGCGGATTCAGCGATATATCGAGAGGTCGACACGGTTTAACAAGAATCGTCTCTTCCAGAGTGATCAGAAGAGGCTCTACGAACCATTGGAGCGGCCAATGGTAAGTGGAACGGGCCTAGCACCGAATCAGACCGACACTATCGCATTCTGGCGCAGCGTGTGGTCAGAGCCCGTAAACCACAGCGAAAGCCCTTGGACGGAAGATGTGGCGAGTCAGTGTGTGAATGTTACGCCCATGGACTCCATCATCATAACGCCGGATGACGTAGCTGAGGCGGTCCGTGGGGTCCCGAACTGGAAAAGTCCGGGACTAGACGGACTGCATCACTACTGACTGAAGAGGTTCGTTGTGTGTCACGCTGTGCTCGCCCGATAGTTTCAAGAGGCTCTCGACCAAAAGTCACTCCCGAGCCTCTTCACTACTGGGATCACTCATTTGGCTCCTAAAGACCGTGATTTCACAGACCTGAGCAAATACCGCCCCATAACGTATCTACCAACCATATACAAAACACTAACATCAATTTTGAGCGCGAAAATCACTCGTCACCTGAACTCGAATCAGGTGATGTCGCGTGCTCAGAATGGATGTCGGGGTGGTGGTCGTGGAACCAAGGAATCACTCCTCATTGACGCGGTCATTGGCAAGGTGGTTAAACGCAACTATCGGAACCTCTGCGCCACCTGGATACAGCCTCATACATGGCTGAAGAGGGTCCTCGAGCTGTACAAGGTTGACTGTACAGTTCGAGACTTCCTCGGGCAGTGTATGGGGCAGTAAAGTACGATCCTTTGTCATCCAGATGAGCGGATGATGGCTGCGGAAAGCCACATAAGGATAAGAAGGGGTATCTTCAAGCGCGATTGTTTGAGTCCAATCTAGTTCTGCCTCACTCTGAACCCTCTCAGTACCTTACTGGAGGGTAGGTACCGACAGGGGATTTCAGCTTCGGAAAGGAGGTACAAAAGTGACCCACCTTTTCTATATGGATGATCTCAAATCGTTCGCCTCCAGTTGCTCTCATCTTATGGAATTGCTAAACATCACTTGTGATTTTAGCAATTCTATTAGAATGGAGCTGGGGACGGATAAGTGTGCGGTCCTCCATGTCCAAAAGGGAAGGGTTGCTAAATCTGAGACAAACCGATATCTGGGTATATCACAGAACATAGATATCGACGAGGCGGACATGAGGTAGTCAGTTTGCGATGTGTTTTATGCACGCTTGACAAAAGTGCTTAACAGTATTTTATCGGGCGTTAATACGACACACGCATATAACGGTTGAATCATGCCTGTTCTCATTTATACATTTTGCATACTCAGGTGGTCTCAGGCCGAACTGAACGCTCTGGATAGAAAAGTCCACACTATTATGATGTCCCACAGGATGCATCATCCGAGATCGTCAGTAATGAGGCTGTACTTGCCGCGGAAACATGGTGGGCGCGGCTTTTTAAGCGCGCTTACTATGCATATTTGCGAAGTGTGCAGCCCCCGTAATTACTTTCTGACGAAAGCGGATAATCTATTCTTTAGGGACGTTATTTTTTGTGATAAAGGACTTACCCCTCTATCCCTAGCCAACGAGCAATGGCAAGACCCGGCAGTACAGAGTATTTCTGACCGGAAGACCGTATGGAAGGATAAGGAGTTCCACGGGAAGTTCTACAAGGTTTTGGTGACTTCTTCGAGAAAACGAGGTTTTTGTCTGTGCAATACATGATCAGGTTATTAAGACCAACAATTATCAAAGATACATCCTAAGGGATGGCACCATCGACATTTGTTTAGCTTGTCGCCATCTCGGTGAATCGCTTAGGCATATCATCTCCGTTTGTCCGGCGCTTTGTAACTCTGAGTACTTGCATAAGCACAACCTAGTAGCCAGGATTCTACACCAGGAGCTCGCTCTGAAATACGGTCTCGTGGACCGGAAACTGCCTTATTATAAGTAAATGCCGGAAGCCGTGCTCGAAAATGACCGCGCCAGGCTCTACTGGGACCGGGCCATCATCACAGACAGGACCATTCTTGCGAATAAGCCTGATATTGTGCTGATGTACCGGGCACAGTTAAGGATATTTTTGGTCGACATTACCATTCCGTATAACGATAGCCTCGTGTAAGCCGAAACAGATAAGCGAACAAAATATCTGGACCTGGCTCACGAGGTGACCGACACGTGGGGTGGGCGGCCGACCGAAATTATACCTGTAGTCGTTTCTGCGAACGGGTTAATAACAGTCAGCTTCTCGCGTCATCTGACACGACTGGGACTCCGTGACGGACCGCTCCAAACTCAAATGCAGAAGGCGGTAGGGAAGTTGGGTTTTTATTTATTTATGTATTTTTAATATATTTATTTTATTTTATTGATATTTATGTATGTTTATCATTTTCATTTACAATTATATATTTATACAGCCCAACCAGATGTGAAAACTATTAGATACCCCACATAATAATAATTGTACTTTCAGCTACCGGATTAATACCAAAATATTTGCATCACTGTCTTACGTTATTAGATTTACCCCCAAATTTATATATTATAATGCAAAAAGCAGCTATTTTAAATACATGTCGCTTAGTGCCAAAATTTTTACTAATCCCACCCAGAAAATGCTCTGGAGAATACATCAATAATACCAGCAAATGATGACTACTTGGCTTAAAGCCCGTATCATCATAATACCCTATATGGAAAAAGAAAAAGAGAAAACAAAATATAATAATAATAATAACCTTTATTATTTTCTCCCACAAATAGTACATTGCAATTTATCTTTTACAAACATATTTTTTTTCTTATAAATAAAACAAAGAGTACAGAAATTTGTGGGAGACTGGAGTCCATACTAGGATATCCTGTGCTATGGATCTTCCGGCTCCCCCTTTAGGATGATCAACTTGATTTTTTTACAGATAGACTTTTACCGGGGAAATCCCCTATATTAAAGTTTTCGTTCATGGTTTTGACAAGCTGCAGAACAAAATGTTTATTGTACGTTAAGTGTTACATTTAGCGTTAATTTAAAATATGATGTATCTTACAACTTAACCACCCTTTTTGGGTATTACAATAATAGGTCTGTGACTTATATAACTAAATTGATCATTATTAATCAAAATTATAAAAGAAATTAAATTCCATAACTTAGCTATTATAAAATTCTAAATAGCTAATTGTTTTAGTTGTAGCTAAATACTCTTTGAAACACAAAGCGCGCACACAACGAACGAATCACGCGCTTACTCTTTTGCTGGCTCACTTGATCCGTTCATATACAGCAGCCCAAACTCGTGTTAGGGAGATCCAACTCGAGTTAACTTGAGTTAAGCGCAGTTCGAGTTAACTCGAGTTGACCCATCACCACAGAACGCAATTACTCTTTATCAAGACCCATCACTAATTCTATGCACGTCATTAGACCTCTCGTTAGAGAGTAGTATAGTGCCACCAACTTATCTGTTCAGTTGACAGCGTCGCTAGTGGAGTGCTTACTATTGCCATTTAAGAAATTCACCGAGGAAATAGGTAACTACATATTTATTACACATGATATAAAATAAAACAAATTTCGTGTTAATATATAAAATTAATGAGAATTAGTGTTATTATTTATATATATGTTATTTATATTTTATAAAATAATTGTGGTCGTGATTTCGGAGTTCAAGCGGCCGAATTCCAGGAATTTCTGTTTTGAAAAATGTACCCGCGTTAGCTACTGGTTCCAATAATTCATCTTCTGAGTCACTGGTATCGCCTTTACTATCGCTCTGACGCTCTATAATAAAGGATTCATTTAAATACGCATCTTTTAGTCAGTATTCATTTTATTTTTTTTTATATGATTACAAATGTTTTTCCACCGCACCGGTGTAATTTTATGAAATGTATCTTCAATTAATTGGGGCATTAGAACATTAGCAACACAAACTACAAAGCTAGGTACTTTAGATGAATTGCAATAAATTGAGATAATTTTTTTACTATGTTTCACAAGTACATTATTTGGTGATTTTAATTTTCCATATCTGGTAATCTGGCATCTGGCAACATGGCGGATTTAGTTCCAATTTTGTCCACCTGAACAGATAAGTTGGTGGCACTATATCTTCCTTGTCATTAGACTGGTAATGGTATACAGTAATCTGTGCACAACATCAACATTGAACAATATTATGGAGTTTTGGCGGGAACTTGTCCGGCGGCGGTTTGCTGCTTCTGTATTATTGTTTAAGTAATGGTTTGAAGTCGATTTTGATATGTAAAAGTGGTGCAATTTTGTGTATTAAGTGTCTGCGCATGTGAACTATTAGTGGAAACTGTGAAACAAGTGCTCTGATGGTGATGTGATTCTCAAAATAAGGTGTCTGTCTGCTTAGGTGCCTTGAGATACCATCGCCAACCGTCAGCTGTCTGCTGGCTCAAGTTGCCGTCAAAATCTCCCAAGGGCTGCACAATGTGACGCATCAACATATTGTGAAGCGGTATACTATGAAGGATAATTATTATAATATATTGTAACTTCAGGCTCAGAAGGGCTAGATCCCAGAGCCGTAAAGCCAGTTATTAAGAAAGAAGAATCAACAATATTAACATACCGTAAACATCTCCTATATATAATGTACTCTGTGCCGTAAACGCAGTAAATTATAAAATAAAAGGAAGGAAAGGAACAAAAATTACAGAAAGTTAGAAATAAGATTAAAAGCAATGCTATGACAGCTTTTGGAAATTATACGGCGGTATTAGTATGTTTATAATTTTATTATAATTTATTCCTGTACTATTTGAATATGCGTAATATGTAATTAACTGTTTATTTATTGTAGTGAATATAAAATATATAGATATTTTAAGTTTTTAAGCTATTGGAATGGATAAGCTAACAGTTATATCAGGAACGTTATTTATGGCAGCGGATGTTTTTGCTATAGTTAGCCTTGCTATGCCAGACTGGATTATTACTGATGTAGGAGGTAAGCGTACTTAAATAGGCATAAAACGTTAATGTTAATTCTATAATGAATTTTAAATTTACGTACACTATTTATTTATTTATTGCAGTAAAAATATTGTGTAAAAATGTATCGTGTTAGCAGAATATCTTTTAGAGGAGCATCAACTTTTTTCTATTCTTTTTTAGTTATATATAGGTAGTAATTTGTCATTTTTGGGATTAATTCATTACAGTCCTTCACAAGTCCACTGCTGATTATAGACCAAGGAATGCCACAAAGCATTGTCCTGAGCCTTCTGCATCCTTACCAGGTCATCACTTCGTCTAGTGGGAGGCCACCTCACACTTTGCTACCAATACGAGGCTGCCACTTGAGTACCTTTCTTCCCCATCAGAACATAAATTAGAGATAATATGTTTTGATAATGATTTTTACTTTTCCACTGGTTTGAAAAAACCTCTGCTTGGGAAGAAGATAAAAAACCCCAGTAGAATTTTTTCAAAGTAACAATTTAAAATGTTTGTACACATGAAGATATATAGTTTATTTTTTATATCAATTTAGGAAGAGCTTAGGATCAATCACCTTATTAGGGTTTATTATCAACTATATATTAATTAATATTGTAATAATCCTTTTTATACAGTCTCTGCTTAAAAAAAATGTTTTCCTTGTGATATACACTAAATACTCTTTAGGACTTATGTTATAAACATGTATATACTGCCCAATTAATTAATAAAATTGTGTAGTCATTTAACAGCTATTATTAGCTTGTATTTGTTCTTAGTGTTAACAGAATGAATATCCCATTAATATTAAGATATATTTATTAAGAATAATAGCTTTGGAGTGAGAATATTTAGTATTAAAAGCATATTTACAGGTGACACACGCCTTGGATTAATGTGGTCTTGTATGACACTCTACAATCGACCTCAAGTATGTTTCACTCCAGACTTGCAACCTGAATGGTTATTAGCATTGATTTGTATACTTGTTGGATGTGTTTGTATTACAAGTACTGTCATACTCTTGGCATCAAGCCATTTTGATCGTAATGTCATTCCTTATGCAAGATGGGTTGGCTTTGCAGCAAGTATGTAAAATGAAACTTTTTTAATGTTAATAAATTTACATTTTATTTTTAATGTAATGAAATTATTTAACTTATACTAATTAAATAAAAACATTACTATTTCAGTGGTTGCATTTTGCCTTGCTGCAGTTATTTTTCCAATCGGATTTCATGTAGATGAAATTGGTGGACAACCATACCAGTTACCAAATAGTCATCAAGTTGGAATATCCTACATACTGTTTGTACTATCACTATGGATAACTGTAATATCAGAGCTATTTGCTGGAAAAGTATGTTTACCACACTTTTAGTTTTTATTTTGTTAATAAATTTTGTGATGTAATGTTAATGTTATATGCATAAGTAAAATTTAAAATCATTTTAAATTTAATTTATAAACAGCTAATATGTATAGAATCTCAGATTTTAATATTGTTATTATTTTGTATGTTGATATATAATTATAACAATATGTTATTAAAGAACTATTGAAAATTTATCACTATCTTATTACTGTAAAATAACTACCATACATCGGGGTAACTTTGATTAACAAGGGTAACTTTGACAGTCAGGTAGCAAAATCCTTTTTTATTTTTTACGTGCACCACATTTAGTGCATAACATTAAATTTATACACTTTGTGTACTTAACAAACTTTGTAAACGAACTCTCTGGAAAAAAAGAAGTTGTCTTACAAAGTTAATGTAAAAAACTTATCTAAAAGTAGGTACCTCACGCAACTGTTGTCTTTTTGCAGTGGTAAATTTTTAAAATTGTAAATGTGATTACCAAAGAGTTTGAGTTTGAATTTTTGAGTTTGTTTTACGTGGTAGAGCCATGCTGCAGCTATATTAGTAGTAGGTATAGTTGTAGCACGAATGGGTCGGCTCGACCGGGGAAGGACCACACTCTCACAGAATACCAGCGTAAAATAGTAGCTTAATGCTGCTGTGTCTCGTATGGTGAGTGTAGAGAACCGGAGACCTTTTTTACTGGAAAAGAGGCATTCCATCTTAGTCCTCAAGACTGACAACGCATCTGCATTTTGACTCGCAAACGAGGGGTTGGCTATAGATATCCGGTACTTGATTTTAATTACGTTTACAGTTTAGGAGGCTTGTCTGGGCTAAGCATGAACCTTTTACACTGTTTTTGAATGTCGGAAATGAGTTTTGAATTAATTACGATAAAAATAAATTTCACTAAAAGTTCCGTATAACGAAACGCAAATATGACATTTTGTATAGTGTTATGAGATTAGATGTCAATAATTGATGTAAAAAAGTGTGAAACGGGACGGTGTTGACGGCCATAATTTGGGCAACCGTAAATGTCAAATATAATATATTATCTATGATGTCAAATGTCAATTGTCATTCCGTTTTTCTAGTGGTCACACAAATGTTCTCCCTTGTGCTTAGTGGTGTGTTTTCCCTGTTTTTTCGACAACTTCTGCTCTGTTTTTGAACTTATTCGATTTAAAATTACATTGTTTCATTTATCACTATCATAGCAGAGTTTAGGGAAACCTGACTTTATAGATAAGATAGATCGAATTTGTACTAAAACTGAATCAGAACACCCCGACTCCACGTAGTCTTGTCTGCCCTACCCCTAGAGTGTTTTTGTAAGCCGTAGGCGCGGAGGGAGAGCAGCCCCCGCCCGCTGTAGCAAATCGCAGGCCCCTGTGCGAGCCGTAGCGGCTGAGGCTGGTCGCCGAAGGCGACCAATAAGCCGAAGCTGCGAAGGTGAGCATGGGTGCCTGTGATTTGCTACGCAAGGGCGAAGGGGCTGCACTTCCCGCAGCGCCGAAGCCGTTGCAGAAGTAACTTTGTGTCAATATTCCTGTGTAAAAAAGTGAGGTTATGATTTTACAAAAAAAATTATTACTCACAAACTATACATTTCCGCAACGGGGGAAGGGTAGGGGAGGCTTCCCCTGAACCCTCCCCCTCCCCCCCTCCCCCTCCCAACCCTGTACGCGAGTACCGGATGTCTATAGTTTAACCCAAACGAGGATAGATGTAGATGTCTATGGGCCATAGTAACCACTTACCATCAGGTGGACTGTGTGCTCGTTTGTCACCCCATTGCTATAAAAAAAAAGAATAAAGATACAACTGCAACTTTATGGCTTTATTGACTTGTCTATGACTCGACTGCATCTGAGTTAAGCTATGTAACCCTGACACTTTAAAATGTTTAAAAGATAAGGTTCCTGCAACAAATCTCATCTGTGTCAAAGTTAGGGGTATATGGGGGGGGGGGGGGGTAATATAGGGGTTATAACTTTGACACACAACAAAATTACCAGTTTTTGATCTTTAAGACCCCGTTCCTTTCCTGGGAAAGCTTAAAATATCTAAATACCTAATTACCTATACAGGTAACATGACACTAAGTTGTACCTATTTCACTTGTGTCACATGATGTGTTTGCTCATGGGGGGTATATTGCCAATTGCCATAGTTTCCACGCTTGGCGAGCGGGTCGGCAACCGCAGTTTTTTATTGCTTTTGCTGTTATCAGAAATATGTGGTCCTTCACTGTTGGCCGTATGAGGAAGCTCAAAGTCGCTCAGCGAGCTATGGAGAGGGCTATGCTCGGTGTTTCTCTGCGTGATAGACTTAAAAACGAGGATATCCGCAGTAGAACCACAGTAACCGACATAGCCCAAAGAATTTGTATGCTGAAGTGGCAATTGGCCGGCCATATCGCTCGAAGAACCGACAACCGATGGGGAAGAAAGGTTCTCGAGTGGCAGCCTTGTACCGGCAGGCGAAGTGTAGGGCGTCCCCCCGTTAGATGGAGTGACGACCTGGTAAGACATGCAGGAAGTCGTTGGATGCAGGTGGCTCGGGACCGGGCTTTGTGGCATTCCTTGGAGGAGGCCTATTTTCAGCAGTGGACTTGTGAAAGGCTGTAATGATGATGACCTGATGTGTTTAAACCTTGACATCATTAAAATCTTTATAACAAAAACTCTTCCCTCTTGGAAAGGCCTCAAAATATTTATATATAAATAGCCGACACACGAGCAGTGGTAGCTGAAGGGCTTAGCCCTCGCCGTAAATTTTGGCTGGCACCAATGGAATTGTTAGTAGCAATTTTAAGTGCTGATTTACTACGTTACGAGACAGAAATAATTATTTGGAAACTTATTTGTCTGAGAAATTAAGAAAAATTCTAGGTAATGTCCTTGTCCTTAAAAAAACCCATTCGGAAAAGAGGGAAGGCCTGTGCTCAGCATGTGACGTAACATGTAGGCTGTAACTTTACATAAGATTTTGACTCTATGCTCCACACACGAATGCGCCAAAACCAAAAAAACCTAACAACGTGCTCGCCTTGAAGAGGGACTAGCAGTTGGATATTGGACCGTATTCCACCGGAGACCCTTTTTACTGGGAGCGGGGCATTCCATCTTAGTCCTCACGGGTGGCAACGCATCTGCATTTTGATTCACAAACGAGGATAAATGTAGATATCTATGGGCCACAGTAACCACTTACCATCAGGTGGACTGTGTGCTCGTTTGTCACCCTATACAATAAAAAAAGCAAAATAACTGGCGTACCAGTAAAAACAGGATTTGACCTTTACTAGTGCATAAGTACAAAAATATCGACCGAAGTCGCGCATGTATTTTTTGCTGACTATTGCCATACAGAATACGACTAAATCCAGGAGTGACAAAGCAAATTTATGTTTCAGAAGTGAACGATAAACTCGGGAAGGGACGCCCTAGACGAAAGTTTATTGACCAAATTGGTGATATTTTGAAGATGGGCCAGATTAAGAGTACCCTTAACCTGCGAGCATTTATTCGTAGGTATACGGATGTAAAGGAGGCGAGCGAAGTGTGTCAGGATCGTACCTCTGGCTGGGTAGCCAGAAAGGTTTCTGGGTGACAGGCGCGAGTGTTTATGATTATGATATGATGATTAACGACTTGTGTAATCTATGCCTAGAAGTTCGGTCCATATTTATATAAGCCGATGATACAAGATTTGCTTTTTCATCCAGTGGAGTGAAAAGTACCAACGAACGAATCAAAAACAGTTTCCACGCTCCTTAAATTAAGTACTATAAATTTAAATGCAGAGGATGCGTTATTTTTATTAACATCAAATAAAATACAATTTTTTACAATTGTCGTTTATTGAAATGTTTGGCTATAATTATAAAGAGTAGGTACAATATTTCGGAGTCCATTATTAAAGCCGTGTCGTTTGTTTTCCATCGCAATAATAATATTAAATTAAAAAATGATTAATGGTATCAGTAAAAACTCATTTTGAGCTTATTTTTTAAATATTTCTATTTGTTATTTCAAGTTTAATTACACGATTACAGAACAATATGTTTAATTAATTATTTAAAGTCATAAGTCCTAAACCTATCAGTTAAATTCATCGGAAAGCTAATATTTTCGTTTTCACCACAAAATGTTTTTTTGCTTTTCATAAATGTTCCTCAGAAACTATTTGAGCAATTTCTTATTTTTTTATAGTTACGCCGGCGCTGCACTATTGGCTGTGTTGCTTGTCGTGTTAGAGACGTTGTCATCAGGTTCGTCGATTTGGAGCCATGGCATTCGTTTCTGGAGTTCTTGTCTGAAATGTTTAATTTTTTTAAAGAGTTTATATTAAGAAGTATCTTAATCGAGAATATATTATGGCAGCTCTTCACGTTGGCCAACATTGTGGCGACAGTGTTGGCAAAGATATTAGCCAAGAGTGTTTGATGGCGTCCATACGTTGGAAGGTCGTTCAGTTTGATTCGGTTCAGGTCAATGTGTGGACGAATTTATTAAAATGGATATTGAGGCGCTAACATATAATAAAATACGCGCGACATAAAATAAAATTGATATTAAAATAATTTATAAAAGACTAATTAGACTATAGCCTAGGTTGCAAGGTCCGAGAGGACGCTGAGCTTGCCTTAGCAAGCACCACTTATTTAAAGAATAAAATTTGGTACAATATTTTCAATAAGAGTAAGTGCCGCCAGCATTTTACTTGTAGCTCTTTCTTTATTTTTGGTACAAAACAAATAAATACATAGAAAAAATAAGAATTTGAATTTAATTTTTTAATTGATAATAAAATAGCAGCTGAACGCCGCTGTGTTTCGTATGGTGAGTGAAGAGAACCGGAGACCCTTTTTACTAAAAAACAAGGCATTCCATCTTTTTTCCAAACGATTAATTGAGTGGGCCATCAATAAATCTATAACAAATTTAAAACAATTTTTTAGAGTCAGCTGTCATAAAGGAAAACATTTTAACAGAAATTAAGTCTTACATATGTAATTTTAAATAACTATACATTTGGGATGTGCACGCGGGACTTAAAAAAGGAATGGGGTGTACGGATCAAGTCTTTTCCATGCGCATGATCGCGGAGAAGTTTTTGGCCAAAAATCCAAAAAGTTTTTTGTGCGTTCGTGGACTTGGAAAAGGCTTATGACAGAGTGGACAGGGATGTGTTATGGCAAACACTGAACTCATTTGGGTTGAGCGCTGGGTTGATACAGGAATTAAAACTTCTTTATAGGGACTCTAGTGCTTGGGTCAGGATCAACGGGGCCTACTCGGACTGGTTTTGCATCCATAAAGGTGTCATAAAGGGCTGTGTGGCTTCCCCGTGACTGTTCAATCTATTTATAGGCAGTTGTTTGGAAAACTTTAAAGTTGAAGATTGCGGGTTAAGAATGCGTGAATTAACCGTCAAATGTCTTTTGTAAGTCGATGATCAAGTCAAGTCAAGAGTTGCAAAAATGATGGTTAAATTAATGAACATGTCATTAAAAGAAAGGAGAATGAAAGTAAACGCAAGTAAGTCGAAAGTTATGGTTTCTGTAAAACGATATGTGAAATTAGAATAGAAGGGGAGTTGGTTGAGTGGAGTTGTGTATTTGGGATGTGTAAACGACGAGTGAACGCAGGAAATTGAATAAATTGGGCCCTATACTCTATTATGGAAAGTCAGAATGTGTCCAAAAGGCACGTATGGGCAATTCACAATGCTGTGTTAGTCCCTGCTTTAATATAGTGAAAGTTGGATGTGGCAAAAGAAGCACGAGAATAGAATAAATGCTTTAGAAATGCGGTCATTAACGAGTATGTTAGGGCTAAATCTGAATGACGGTGAGAAATTGTGTGATAAGAGAGGTTTGCAAGATGATGTTGTGACCAGGATTAAGAAATAAATGCTTCGGTGGCTTGGTCATGTCGAAAGAATGAATGAGGAATGCCTGATGCCGGAATGAACAGCAGACTCGGAAAGGGACACCCTAGGCGAAAGTTTGTCGACCAAATTGGCGATATATTGAAAATGGGCCACATTAAGAGTACCCTTAACCGACGAGCATGTTTGCGTAGGTATATGGATGTGGAGGAGGAGATAGAGGTGTGTCATGGTCGTGCCAAATGGGAATTCGTAATCTCTGCCTACCCCTCTGGGTGACAGGCGTGAGTGTTTAAGTTAATAAAGTGTCTCAACCTTGTTAAAATACATTATTTATTTCTAAATTGCAATCAATCTTAAGGGTACCTTTTTGTATGCCGGCAAATACAGCTCTAATCTTTTGCACATTATCGCAGTTTTGAATACGGTAGTGAGCACATAAGCTCGTGGAAAGAGTGGAGCTGGAGTTTGGAGAGCTTAGTTTTTTGAAAAAGCTGGGGGTGCGCTAGAATACAGTACACCACCACCTCGAGTCTTAACGTATATATTGCGATATATTGTAACCCAATGTAACTTAACATATATAGGACAACGGACAAGCCCTGTGCTTTCCTCCGGCGCCTGACATTCCACTTGTGCTTTAGGTAATGCGCCGTCCTTTTCCCTTTTCTTCTCCGCAGCCTCCTTTCACGATTTCACCTGCTTGCAAAAGGTAAATCCGCGCTCCGCGACCTCTTGTATCCAACCATAGTTTTAAGCAAGGCTGGGAGCGAGAGATCGTCAACCACTATAGTCACAAAGTCAAGACGCAAATTAACCTAAGTCGGGCAATATTCTAGGGTTACTGCGACGTGTCCACGTCGCTATCACAGTGGTGGCACTCAATTGCCGGCTCTCTTTCGGCTACACGACACAGGCACTTACCAAAATACTGATACTCAAAAAGCACCTGCATTAGCCGGATGAATAGATCAATGACCTGTGCCGCTTGTTTAACCAGTGTGACACTCGAACAACAAACACTCGATTGTTTTGTTTCCTGCTCCCGAGTGGACCAGCCGCTTTTTCCAATTTTTAAGCATAAACTGCTAAGCAACCTCTCCATTCTCCCACTTTCTACACGCGTTGCCTCATAAGAGATAGGGTGGTAGCTACCTATGACTACGGCTATTGCTTGAGGTCCTCTCAGGAAGGCAATGGTTCTTTCAGAAATCCCTAATCCAAATGGGAGCCCCCATGTAAGGCCATGCACCGTAACCAACCCCAGCTATAAGCAGTGGCATATATTTTGGCCACCTAGCCTAAATACTTTTTTGTTTTTGTTGATTTCATCATAATAGTATAATATGTAACGTTTATAACTAATTTATAGTTACTTGCCTACAAGCAATGCGTATTTTTTAGTTTAATGCCAAAAAGAAGTGTTCCTAATTATTTTTGTTATCAAACTCTACTTCTGAAAGAGAATATTGTATACCGTTACAGCCTATTAAAGTCCACTGCTGAACATAGGCCTCCCCCATAGATTGCCTCGTACGGCACCCTTTTTGCCATTGTTGCTACGCTTGAGGTGATCGCTACCAAGCTATTTCTAATTTGTTTTGTGTGGTTAATTGTGTAACATACATGATTGTAAGCTGTTATTTTAAAAAAAAGTCCCGCTGGGTTTCTTGCTGGTTCTTCCCAGGACAGAGGTTTTTTTGAACGAGTGGTAATTAAACAAAAGAGTGACGTTCAATAAGCATTATTTAAAATCTATATTGAATAAAAAAGTTTCTGTTTCTTGGTAAGCGGGTTGGCAACCGCAGTTTTTTATTTTTGTCGTTATTAGGATGACGCTGCTGCCCATCTCCGGATATGTTTCCCTCTGTCGCCTCTGACGACACCTCTGGGATGATATATGGTAGTAGATATTCTTACATCGCTATTACACGGTACTCAATATACTATAATCAAAATCATGAAACATTGTATAATTTACTATCTTTTACCCGTGGCTTCGACCCCGTAGAACATAAACAAAAATCTGCAGTCGCCTTCGCTTGGTACTGTAGTTCCAAAAACTGTTTACATTATTGGTACTACAGTGCCCGTACCGGCCCGTGCCAGTACGGTACGTCCAAAAATATGATTTTACTATGGAATTACGAATGTTTCGTGCGTTGCTGTGGTTTTTGATATAACTGGCGAAAAATAGATGGCTCTATAACCCATATTGTAATAAAATTTTTCGTAGCCTGTGGTCTAAAGATTGCACGTCTTACCAGGTCATTACTCCATCTAGTGGGGGGGTCGCCCTACATTTGACTACCGGTACGAGGCTGCCATTGGAGAACCTTCTTTCCCTATCGGTTGTCGGTTCTACGAGCTATATGCCCGGCCACTTCAGCTTACTTATCCATTGAGCTATGTCGGTCATTCTGGTTATAACGCGGATTCCTCATTTCTAAGTTTATCACGCAGAGAAACCCCGAACATAGCCGTTGAACTTCCTCATACGACCAGCAGTAAAGGACCACGTTTCAGATCCATAAGTCATCACTGGCTACACGTACTGGTTGTATAATCTCGTTTTCAAGT
Organism: Parnassius glacialis; assembly: GCA_033319125.1. NCBI lineage: Eukaryota > Metazoa > Arthropoda > Insecta > Lepidoptera > Papilionidae > Parnassius > Parnassius glacialis. Next base: position 26,031,540 of record JAVANC010000018.1, read on the forward strand.
ATTGAGGTATACGAGTACCTGACAAGAATATGTGTCGTCATTTCAGTTGAATCCGTCGATTGACCTCTTGTTCAAAGTTGAATTTACCTAGTCGGACTATTTGTCCCGGGTAAATATACTCGTTAAAAACTTCGAGCTTAGTGCTCTCAACATTTACCGGTATAAGTGTGACATGGACGTTACACGTGATCTTTGTTTTGTCCATGTTCATCTTAAGATCTATCCGCTGGGAGACACTATTGAGATTAGCATAGTGCATAGTGCTTAGGTCCTCCAGCGATTCTGCCCTAAGGACTATATCGTCGGTACATCAAACGTGAATGATGATCTCGCCAGTGGTATTAATACCGTATCCTTACCAGCCCAGTAGCTTGAAAACGTCTTCCAATGCAGCGGTGAAGCGTATTGGGGATATATCCCTGATTATCCCCGATACCCTTCACCGCTGCATATTATAACATCACTCTGTCTTACACCTCTCTGCAGTTGGATAGGGTTCGTAGTTTGGTTCTTTACTCGGATCGCCATAGTAGCCCTACTGTACAACAACTTCAGCAATTCGATATACCGACAGTCAACTTGGCACTGCTGAAACGACAGCAGACCCGCTCGAATCATAGGCTTTCCCATAGTCCACATGCGCAAGACGTAGAGGCAGATTGTAATACTCGGTCTTCTGTACAATTTGCCGAAGGGTATGTATGTGGTCTATGGTGCTAAAGTCTACTTGCGAGACGATTCGTAATGATTCTGGAAAACAGCACGTAGACGCGGCTCAGAAGGGAAATCGGTCTATACTTTTTCAAGAGAGCATTGTCGCCTTTCTTGAAGAACAAGACCACCGCACCTCTGCTGAACGCCTCTGGAATAATAATAGAGGACGGAATTAAAGATCTTCTGAAGGACTTCAAGTACCAGTTTTCCACCCGCTTTCAGGATCCGCTGTAATCCATCCTCGCCCGGGCATTTGCCGTATTTAGGGTGCTGGGGAGCCATTCTAATCTTACTCATAAGGGAAATCGGTCTGTAGTTTTTCAAGAGAGCGTTGTTACCTTTCTTGAAGAACAAGACCACCGCACTTTTGCTGCACGCCTCCGGTGTAATGCCGCCATGGAGGACGGAACTAAAGAGCTTCTGAAGGACTTCAAGTACCGGTTTTCCACCCGCTTTCAGAAGCTCCGCTGTAATTCCATCCTCGCCTGGGGCCTTGCCGTTTTAAGGTGCTGGAGAGCCATTCCATACTCGCTCAGACTGACGTCCGGAATATCATCGGAATAGTGTAGGATAAGACTTGCTCTCGTATCGTTACTCACACTAGCGTGTGCCTCCAACGAGTACAGCAGTCTCTCAAACTCACTGAAAATCTCAGGTATCCCGGAAACGTTGCTGCCACATTCGGTCTTCAGCTTCGACAGTTGGTCTTTCTGGCAGACAGATCTCTGACAAAGACATAGGCGCCCTAGTTCCGCTCGATCGCTACTTCAATACGAGCTGTATTGAGTTGCGTATATCCCGCTGCATCGATTTGGAGATCTGATTGTTCAGTTGCCTGTATGCTGTCAAATCTGCTGAAGACTGCAGCTTCAATTCCCATCTTACAGACATGAGATTAAGAGTGTGATCGGAGATTTTTTTGTGTTGTTCTGCGGCGTGTCTTGCATAACTTATCTCCGACCGTTTCCACGAGCTTGTCATTCATAATATCGTCCATTGCATGGCAGTCTTTTAGGCACTGAAAACGATTATGTAACTCGAACTGAAAGTATTCGGGACTTTGGATTAGAGCACGAGGGAGGCGAAGCGTTGACTTCATCTGACGTGACCTCTCCAACTTAACGTTTAGGTTCAGTGTGCCTCTCATCGTTCGGTGATCGCTGCCAGTTTTCACCCTCGCGATCTCACTGAACAGTTGCCGTCTAGTCGTAATAATGAAGTCAATCTCAATTTTTGTCGAACCTTCGGGGCTCGACCAGATCCACTTTCTGTGGGGTCACTTTTGGAAGAAAAACTTCATTATAAAGAGTCCCTCTTTATCCATAAAGTCGTTCCGTTGGGTACCGTTGACCTATCCCAAATTTCTTTACCTTCAGCTCACCGTTCTCTCTTGTGCCTAGTTTTGCGTTGATGATCGCCCTTCCGGTGATAAAACAAGTAGCCGGATTCAAAGATTACCGTGTCCTCACCCTCTCTTTGCACCTTGGATAATCCTTTAATATTCCAGCGCAACTTGTCTATCTCGTCTTCCAGCTCCAGGATCTTCTTGTCGGTGCTCAGGGTGCGTGCGTTATATGATGCTAGGTTGAGCGGTCTTAGGTGGCAACTGAACCTCCACTGAATATGTTTAGCACCCTCTGCCCCGCCGTTACCATGGTCGCCACCGTAGCTAGGAATTGCGGTACCGCCGGGTCTTAGGGCTATCTCTTCGTAACTCTCATCATGGGGGGTATATTGCCATAGTTGCCTCGCTTGGTGAGCGGGTTGGCAACCGCAATTTTTTTTATTGTTGTTTTGCTGTTATCTTATTAAGTGCATCAAGATATTGTAAGTCACGATATGGAGCAAAAAATGAACGTGATTTTGGTTTTTTATCGTAAGTATAACGTATATTTACCGAATAATCTTTAAATTTTATTATTTCTAGTAGATTGTTCTAGAAAATTTATTTTTATTGTACTAAGCGCCCTCTGTTATCCTGTAGCGTCACTATTTTTTTAAAGTTAGTGATTGACGACGTTTATCGATTGGGGTTATCGATAAAAATAATATACAGGATGCCGATTTAATCATTTACAATATTTAAGGAGGTAAAACAGTCAAAGATACTGTACCCATACCAACAAAAATGAGTAGCATATACCAACTATGCTAAGTGGCCTACTTTATGTGGAAGGGTGGGAAAATTTTTTTAGGCATGATGATGAGATTTTCTGTGTTGCTTATGAATATGCTGAGGATACTTGCTGTGTTGATGTTTAGCAATACAGCAAGTCTTCTCTTTTACATACCGGGCGTCATTGTCTGGTGGTATTCAAGGACAAAATCATTATAAGTCCTGGCTTACAGTGATAGGAGAGTGCTATAGGCTTGTGACATTAAAAAAATTGTACTGTTAAAGATATTAGATTCAAGAAGTTGTAGGTTAAGCCTGAGTTAGGAAATAAGGTAAAAACTTAATATAACAATTTTTATTGATGTGGGTAGTGTCTTTTAAGTAGTGCAGCTGATGAAATTGACAAAATAATATAAAAGGAGAAGACGTCTCCATACATTCTTGGGCCCAAGTGTTAACAAGATGAAAGTACAATTTGAAAGCGTATATATAAAGAATTAATAGATGAAAAGATATGTCAATCTAGAAGCTGAGTTTATTGTAGAATAAGTAAAATAGAGATTATCTATTACCTACGCTGTAACAGGTGATTTTTCACTGTTATTACATTGTAACAGATTATTTTTCACTATAATTACTTAAAGATATAAAAGCAGGATCAGTACAAAATAGAGGCATAAAAAGTTAGTGATTTTTTTCGTGTGATGGAAGTCATGATAAATAGATTTATACAATGAAACAATCATTTTACTCCCTATTATTATATTTTAAAGCATTTCAAGCTTAGTAACCTTCAACAACATTATCGATACTTTGGTATCGAAAGGGTAACATTCCTAAAACGATCTTATATTTTAAGCGTCACCTACTGGGGAATAGCTAAAATGTTGTCTTAATAAATGATAGTGTAGTTTTACTATTTTTAGCTAGAGGGCGTCACACACGCACGAGCTTAAAGTTTTTGTATAGAAATTTCCCCAATGCCCGCTCTATAGTATATATATATATTTTAATTCTCTTTGTAATGAGATTACATGTCAATTCATTCTATTAATATAATAATTGTCTATTAATATAATATGTCAACGAATAAAAATTGAATAAAATAAGAATTTATAACTATATTAGTAAAAGTTATTCTGACTTAGCCATTTGTACAACCTGTGTGTGTAAACATATTGATATTGAGCCTTTTAATCTCTCTACGAATCTTGTTATATATTTTGACACCGATACAGAGGCAACTTTTTACAAACTTATCCGACCTTGGAATGTCATTATATATCAATCTGTGAGGATCTCTCAATCTAAAATTATTAACTTTGTTAAATAATTCTGTGTTTTGTGTACAAAAACGGCAACTTCATAAATATGAAGTGAAGGTAGTGGCAATGATTCTAGACTTTTATACAATGGTTTACGGGACACGTCAGGTAAAACTCCACTATATGGCCCTAATGCATTTCTTTTGAGCTAAAATGCTCTGTTTTTGTCCGTACTGTTGCCCCATAGTAAATTGCCGTAGCGCAATTTGTCAAGATTAATATTTAAATTATTTACTTTAAGCCATTCGATTATTATGTCAATAGTATTATTAATTAATGTCACATTAATGATTTGGTAGAGAGACAATGTTTTTAGATTTATTAGATTTAACAATTATGGATATATCGTCAGCATATAAAGTACATTGGTGTTTTTTTACTTCTGTTATGTCATTAATGTAAAGTATAAATAGAATGGGTCCTAGTACACTTCCTTGTGGGACACTAGAATTGCATTCTCTATATTCAGACGAAATAGAACTAATTTCATTATTAATTATTTTATTGAGGACAACTTTTTGTTTACGCCCCCTTAGATAAGACGATATCCATAATAATGGGGGTCCTCTGATTCCGAGAGATTCCAGTTTGCTTAGAAGAGTTTTATATGCAACGAAGTCAAATACCTTTGATAAGTCAATAAAGAGTACAGTAGTTAGATACCTTTTATTTAGGCTGGTCAATATTTTATTTATTAGGTTAAATACTGCTAAAGTTGTTGATTTTTCTTCTGGAAGCCAAATTGTTCCTTTCTTATATTATACTTAGAGCAAAAACTCATAAGCTTTTTTAATATGCATCTTTCAAATAATTTTGACAGAATCGGTATTAATATTATAGGGCGATAGTTAGCTGGATATCTTTTATTATATATATTTATTATATATATCCTTTTTGTACAGTGGTTTGACTAAAGATAGCTTTAATTTATTTGGAAATATACCTGCAGAAAAGGACAAGTTTATCAGATATGTAAAGATATCGACTATTTCGATGACGCACATTTTTATTATATTAGTGGATATACTGTCATGTCCTTCAGCTTTTGTGTTTTTTAGACTCATCATTTCCTTTTTTACTTCTTCCACCGTCATTGGTTGTAAGTACATTGAGTTAATTGTTGTCCCCTTATGCTTAAATTTTGGAGTGTTAATTGATACAGTGGCAGTCGTGTTAATAAAGTAGTTATTAAAGGCAGTAGCTATATCGGCAGGATTTATTATTGTTTCATTTTTTATATTTAATTCAGTAATGTCGTCATCTATTTTTATATTTTTTATTTAATTTTTTATCACTGACCATGTTGCTTTACATTTGTTTTTATTACGATTTATAAATTTAATGTTTGTTTTTCTTTGCGAGTTATTAATGCATTTTTTTAATGATTTGGAGTAGGCCATGTACACTTCTTTATTTACTGATGTCTCTTTATTGTAATACTTATAGCGTAGATATCCTTTTGTTCTGCAACTTATTTTTAGACCACGGCTTGTCCATTTTTGATTTTTAAAATTAATGTTGCTTATTTTGATTTTTATGTTCGGGAAACATAAGTTATAAATTAAAAATAACATATCCCGAAAATTTGTATAAGCTATGTTCGCGTCAAACTCTTCGTAGAATTCACACCATGATAAGTTGTTAATGCAATTTTGAACTTTTTTATATTTTCAAGGCAATAGTCTCTTTTATAAACAAAGTGTGACTTGGGTGTAATTTTTGTTTCCTTTATGGGAAAAGTTAATAGCTGAGACCACGTCACAGCGTGGTCAGATAAATGGAGTGGTAATGAGGTAGTTGTAGCGTCTTTAATATTGCTCAAAATATAATCTATACAAGCTCCTTTACGAGTTGGGCTATTAATGTGTATTTTTAAATTATAGTTGTTGCATAAATCTGATAAATGGCTGCAAATTTTTCCTGGTCTTAACGTATTGATATTAAAGTCACCTGTAATTACAATCTTCATGTCTTTTCTATACCGGCTATTAAGTTCATGTAAAACCATGTCTATGTAGATGGCTCCGTGGCGCAGTGGATTAGCAATGAGTTGATGCGCTGGGGGCCGCGGGTTCGAATCCCGCACAGAACAAGTATTTGTATGGCCTACAAATAATTGTTCCGAGTTTGAATGTTTGTCCTTGTGCAATTTGTGTTTGTAAACTGCCTCTGCGATACAGGAGAAAATCCTAGTGTAGGGGTAACGTTTTTAAAAAAAAACTAAAACTAAAAACTAATGTCTAATCATTTTAAGAACAAGTTCGTGTCACAATTGGGGATTCGGTAAACACAAATTATGAGTAACTTAAGTGACAGGATGGTAATACCATAAGCTTCAAATGTGTTTTGTGTTGTGTGATTGTGTAAGAAGTTTAATTCTTCGTAAATTAATCCTTGTTTGATTAAAATACAAGTTCCGCCTCTTTGTTAATCTCTATAAAAAGTTGATGCTAATTCATATTGGGCAACATTTACGTATTTATTGTGATTGGACGTCAGGAATGTTTTAGACAAACATGCTGTTGGCTATATTCTGATTCATGATTGTAAATGAATTATATGTTTAGAGACCCAAAAAAAACTTTTCTTATTGTCTATAGGAAAGAAGTCAGTAATAAGATACAGGTTTTAGCAGTAGTGCCAAATGTGGAATGACGTTTAAAATAATAAGGAATTGTTCCTTATATATGTTTACGCCGGTTTTTTGTGTCATTGGCTTATTGTCAGGTCCTATCAACTTTTTTATTTCACGTACATCCAGATACTTTTTTTCGTAGTCAGTATAGTCAATTAGAAAATTAGTTGAATTATGTACACATGTCTAAAATAGTTTCATTTGTACATGTCATAAAATGGCATCTTTTGAATTTATTACATAATTTTAGTATACTATTATTTAAGGCATATATATATATATATATATATATATATATATATATATATATAAATATACTTATTTATAAATACATTTAACAAGAGTGTGTCATTATTTTTAAAAGTAGTTAATAATTTTCGAAGTTGAGATGTCAAAATTTTTATATCGTAGTCATTTTCACCAATACATAATATTACTTTGTCATTGGGAGTTAATCAATGTTATGACAGTCTTTTAAAATATCTATAGTCAGGGCATCAGGCTTCGTTTGAGATTTAATTGTATATTTTTCATACGTAGTATTTTTTCTTGATCGTATTAGAGCTGAGGATAAGCCTAAATATTCTTTTCCTGTTATCGTTTTTATTAGCAGGTGTAGGGGTCAAATTATTACAGGGTTGTGAACGCGATGAATTCGTGTCATGCAATTTCAGTTTTAACTTGTGAATATGTTTATTGATGGCTTCAATTTCTATTTGCACATCGCTCAATTTTTGTTGAAACTCTGTGATTTGACGTTGCGGGTTCAACTGATTATCAGTTATATGCAAAGAGATTTAAATATATAGGTATACTATAGAGGGGACATTGGGAACATTTATATACAAAAACTTTGAGCTAGTGCGCATGTCGCATCCTCTAGCTAAAAATAGCAAAACAACGCTAAGCATTAATTAAGACAACATTTTAGCTATTCCCCAGTAGGTGACGCTAATAAATATAACCTCGTTTTAGGAATGTTACCGTTTCGATTTCAAAGTATCGCTCATGTTGTTGAAGATTACTAAATTTGAAATGCTTTTCGATATAATAATACGCCAAATCCAATACTATTATTGGATTTGGCATATAGTTTTGGATAGTGCTTCTATGTTTTTAAATTCGTTTCTATTACAATAATACACTTCCATTCTAAAATATTTTAGGAAAACACTGAACTTAAAAGCCGTTTCACGATTTTTAACGTTTTATCAGTTGCAGTACTTAAAGACACTACCCACATCAATAAAAATTGTTATTTTAAGTTTTAACCTTATTTTCTAACTCAGGTTTAACCTACAACTTCTTGCATCTAATATCTTTAACAGTACAAATTGTTTTTAATGTAAGAAATCTATTGCCCTCTCCTATCACTGTAAGTGAGGATCTATAATGTCCTTGAAAACCACCAGACAATGAAGCCCGGTGTAAAACCACCAGAAAATGAAGCCTGGTATCATCACACACTGGTGGCATCAACACAGCAAGTATCCTCAGCATGCTCATAAGCAACAAAGAAAATCTCAACAGCATGCCTAAAAAAAATTTCCCACCCTTGCTCTACATAAAGTAGGGTACTTAGCATAGTTGGTATATCCTATTCATTTTTGTTGGTATGGGTACAGTATCTTTGACTGTTTTACCTCCTTAAATATTGTAAAGGATTAAATCGGCATCCTGTATATTTTTTATCGATAATCCCAATCGATAAATGCCGTGAATCACTAACTTTAAATTGGTAACTAAATAGTGACGTTTACTGGATAACAGAGGGCGCTTATTACAATAAACATAAATGTTCTAGAACAATCTACTAGACATAATAAAATTTAAAGATTATTCGGTAAATATATGTTATATTTACGATAATAAACCGACATCACGTTCATTTTTGCTCCATTTCGTGACTTTCAATATCTTAATGCACGACCGGGCATATTTTCTTTAAAAGTATTTTTAAATATATGAAATGAATGTGTCTTGACTTTCAAAAGATGTCACTAAGACTAAAGGACAAAAATCGGAGATATATCCTATGGTACATAAGTTACAGACGACAATTTTGCTACTGATGTCCGGTCTATTACTACTACTACTTAAATGTCTTTGGTTATAAGAAACTATCTCTGTGTAAGTGAACTGGATGGTGAGAGTAAACTGACTTTAGTTAACTGCGTAGACGGCTTAGATTTTTGCTTAGTGCTTTTTATTAAACTATTGTCTTGTATTGGAGATTGGCACAGCGTTTACCCATATAGGCCTACCGTACCCTATGTAGTACAGTAATTTTGTTAAAATATTTTGATGTACCTACAAATTATTAACTATATTAGTTAGTTGTGGCAGATAACTAAGAGTATCAGTTTTATATCAACAATATAACACACGTTGCAATTATGCAAGTTATCTTGAGTATATATTAAATTTTCTTGACAGTAACGAAAAAAATCAATTTACAATGTCTTCAAGAAGTTAACTTTCATGTTATGTATAGTCATCATCATTACAGCCCTTCACAAGTCCACTGCTGAACATAGGCCTCCCCAATAGAATGCCACAAAGCACGTTCCTGAGCCACCTGCATCCATCGACTTCCTGCATATCTTACCAGGTCGTCATTCCATCTAGTGAGGGGACGACGGTACGAGGCTGCCACTCGAGAACCTTTCTTCCCCATGGGTTGTCGGTTCTTCGAGCTATATGGCCGGCCCATTGTCACTTTAGCTTACTAATCCCTTGGGCTATGTTGGTCACTCTGGTTCTACTGCGGATATCCTCATTTCTGAGTTTATCAAACAGAGAAACTCCGAGCATAGCCCTTTCCATAGCTCGCTGAGCGACCTTGAGCTTCCTCATCCGGCCAGCAGTGAAGGACCACGTCTCAGTTCCGTATGTCATCACTGGCAACACGCACTGGGTGTACAGTCTCGTTTTCAAGTTTTGAGGTATACCTGACGAGAAGATGTGCCGTAATTTTCCGAACGCTGCCCAACCGAGTTGAATCCGTCGATTGACCTCTCGGTCGAAGTTGGACTTACCTAGTCGGACTATTTGTCCCAGGTAAACATACTCGTCAACAACGTCGAGCTTAGTGTTCCCAACAACTACCGGCATAGGAGTGACATGGACATTAAACATGATCTTTGTTTTGTCCATGTTCATCTTAAGACCTATCCGTTGGGAAACACTATTTAGGTCATTAAGCATAGTGCTTAGGTCCTCCAGCGATTCTGCCATAAGGACTATATCGTCGGCAAATCGAAGGTGAGTGATGTACTCGCCATTGATGTTGATACCGTATCCTTTTCAGCCCAGAAGCTTGAAAATGTCTTCCAATGCAGCGGTGAAGAGTTCCGGGGATATGACGTCACCCTGTCTTACACCTCTCTGCAATTCTATAGGTTTCGTACTCTGGTTCTGTACTCGGATAGCCATCGTAGCCCTACTGTACAAGCACTTCAACACTTCGATATACCGACAGTCAACTTGGCACCGCTGAAGGGACTGCAGCACCGCCAAAATTTTGGCGGAATCAAAGGCTTTCTCATAGTCCACATACGCCAGACATAGTGGCAAATTGTACTCCTCTGTCTACTGTACAATCTGCCGCAGGGTACGTATATGGTCTATGGTACTAAAGCCTTTTCGGAAACCGGCTTGTTCGGGAGGCTGGAAGTCGTCAAGTCTGCGTGCGATACGATTCGTAATGACTCTCGAAAATAGCACGTAGACGCGGCCCAGAAGGGAAATCGGTACCTGTAGTTCTTCAAGAGAGCGTTGTTACCTTTCTTGAAGAACAAGACCACCGCACTTCTACTCCACGCCTCCGGAGTAGTGCCACCATGGAGGACGGAATTAAAGAGCTTTTGAAGGACTTCAAGTACCGGTTTTCCACCCGCTTTCAAAAGCTCTGCTGTTATTCCATCTTCGCCCGAGGACTTGCCGTTTTTAAGATGCTGGAGAGCCATTCTAATCTCGCTCAGACTGACGTCCGGGATATGATCGGAATAGTGTCGGATAAGACTCGCTCTTGGATCATTACTAACACTTGCGTTTGGTTCCAACGATGACGTGTACAGCTGTCCATAGAACCTCTCAATCTCACTCAAATTCTCAGGTGTCCCGGAAACGATAATGCCACACTCGGTCTTCAGCTTTGACAGTGGGCTCTTTCTGGCAGACAGATCTCTGGCAAAGACTTTGGAGTCTTGGTTTCGCTCGATAGCTTCTTCAATACGAGCTGTATTGAAGTTGCGTAAGTCCCGCCGCATGCATTTGGAGATCTGTCTGTTCAGTTGCCTGTATGCTGTCAAATCTGTTGAAGAATGTAGCTTCATCTCCCGTCTAACAGCCATGAGATTAAGAGTGTGATCGGAGAGTTTCTGTGTTCTTCTGCGGCGGGTCTTGCAGAACTTAGCTCCGACCGCATGGACAGTTTCCACGAGCTTGTCATTCAAATCCTCCACTTCATTGCAGTCTTCTGGGCACTGAAAACGGTTTTGTAACTCGAGCTGAAAGGTTTCGGGATTTTGGATTAGAGCACGAGGGGCACGGTGCGTTGACTTCATTAGACGAGACCTCTCCAACTTAACGTTTAGGTTCAGTGTGCCTCTAACCACCGGTGATTGCTGCCGGTTTTCACCCTCGCGATCACTGAGACATCACTGAACAGTTGTCGTCTGGTCGTCATAATGAAGTCAATCTCATTTTTTGTCGAACCGTCGGGGCTCGACCAGGTCCACTTCCTGTGGGGCCGCTTCTGGAAGAAAGAGTTCATCATAAAGAGTCCCTCTTTCTCCATGAAGTCGGCCAGCTGCTGGCCCCTTGGGTTCCGTTGCCCTATTCCAAATTTCTCCACTTTCAGCTCACCGTTCTCTCTTGTGCCTAGTTTTGCATTGAAATCTCCCATTAATACCGTATATTGGGTTTTGAAGGAATGCATGGCTCTAGAGCCATGCATTCCTTACTATATGTATATATGAGGATATCTCTAGAGATATCCTCATACATTTCCTCCACCTCCACATCGGGGTGTGCTGATTGGTGCGTAAACCTGTATGACCATCAGCGAATACCGTTTGGTGATTCTGAGTATAAGGTACGCAACCCTCGTCGACACACTCAATCTTTACAACGTTGTTTACGAGAGACTTGTGGACGATAAATCCGACACCTCCTTGGAACAGATGGTCGCCCTCCCGGTAACAGAGCAAGTTGCCGGATTCGAGGATTACCGTGTCCTCCCCCTCTCTTCGGACTTCGGATAATCCTATAATATGCCAGCGTAACTTGTCTATCTCTTCTTCCAGCTCCACAATCTTCTCGTCAGTCCGCAGGGTGCGTGCGTTGCATGTTGTCAGGTCGAGTCGTCTTAGGTGGCAACCGAACCTCCACCGGAGATTCTTAGCACCCCCTGCCCCTCCGTTACCATGGTCGCGGGGCCGCCGGGGACTGGGGGCCGTCTCTTCGTAACTTTGATCATGGGGGGTATATTGCCATAGTTGCCACGCTTGGCGAGCGGGTTATGTATAGTAAATCATATTATTTATAGGTATTATTTGAAGACTAGGCTACAATAGATGCAATAACTACAAATAAGTTTCACTTGGATTATTTTAGTGAGGTGTACACAGTGCTAGATTAGGCGTATCATATATGGTACAGTAGGTCTATGAATGAGCATAATATACTTAAGTCAATTTACATATTATTACTAGCTGGCCAGGCAAACGTTCTGACCTTTCCGATGCTCCTTCCTATATAAAAATCCTTAAATTCGCAATAAAAAATATTAAAGGTCACTTATCGGGATAAAAAGTATCCGACAATGTGACACGTAATTTTTATATATAAAGATATGGTTTTTGTTTATCATTTTGTGTTTTATCATTTTCGATCATTGACATTACATGATGTTGCCACAATTCTTGAAGAAGATGATGATTTTAGCAACTAGGGGCAAGAGTTTGATGTTTTTTACTTTCACCTGACACCGCCAATGATGACCAGAATGAAGAAGATAACGTCAGCATAAATAATATGCCTGGAAATTTGCTTCGATTTTCAGCGGAGCTTGCTGCCTCAACTTCAACGGAGGAACCAAAAGCTGAAGACCAAACCCCTCGTTCATTTCAAGAACTTTTAAAGAAAACGTGTCATGAAGTACAATTGGCGTAAACGATACTTGAAGCTAAGACAATAGGTCTTAGCTTGGCAACCTCTTTATCATACTCCTATTGAAAGTAGCCCGATAGAATGGTTTTCTTTATTATTTTCAGAAGAAGTATTTGAGATGCTTACTATTGAAACAAATAGATACATAGCACGTAAGCTTTTCTCTGCTGATGTCAAGATTGAAGAGATGAAATGTTTGGAAGGGATTTTGTTAGTCAATGGCTATTGCCAAGTAAGCAGAAGAAAAATGTATTAGGAAAATACATCTGATCAAGAAATAGTTTGATTACTTTAGCCTTGTCTCGAGATAGATTTACACTAATTTACTCTAACATTCATGTTGCTGATAATAATCTAAACTTAGATGAATTCGATAAATTTGCAAAAGTTCGTTGTTTACTAAAAGTTTTAGCCGCGAAGTTTCTTGAGTACTGTTCACATAAGGTGAATCATAGTAGCAATGAGGCTATGTTCCCATATTTTAGTCATCACGGCTACAAACCGTTTATTAGAGGCAAGCCTATAAGATATGAATACAAATTATGGATTGGTGCAACATCAGGAAGTTACATTGCGTGGTTTGAACCATACCAAGTTGCTTCTATATTTACGAATGGCCAATATTCCCAGCTTGGTTTTCTTGCAGGTGTTCTTTTGTCTTATGCAGATCAACTAGCAACATTGGGTTATGGAAAAAACTACCACCTCTTCATAGACAACTTTTTACCATTTTGCCTTTGGTTCATGAACTCACGAAGGGATTTCGTGTAACTGGTAATATCAGAGATAGATCTGGAAAGTGGTGGTTTAAAATTTATCAGATCAGAATATATCGTCATTGCAAACTAGCATTCGAGGAAAAAGTGGTATATGCCTCTGATTCTCCATTGTATTGAAATGTCTGTACAAAATACAAGGCTGCTGTACAGACATAATGGAGGGAATATCGACTTGCTAAACTTTCGACGTCGTATTGCAAACTATATTATCGATAGTAATAAACAACGTGAAAAAACAGGTTCTAGTCGGCCATCGTCGATAACATCAGACTCTCGATATGAAGGCAAAGAAAACTATGTCACCAAGCAAGAAAAGAGGACCAGGTATTTCCTATGCCACAAACAATGTCCTACAAGGTGTGTCAAGTGCAATGTTGGTGTCAGCGTAGTGTTTTATTATGTATCACGCCAAAAAGCAAATAAAATGTAATTAGTAAAATAATGTCTTTTTTGCATACATATAGTCCTACTGTACCATATATGGTACGCCCCCTCAGTGCCCCCCTCTTATTAAATATATTTTTTTTAATTTTTTTACCTCGGTTTTAGGCTTTCTTGGATCAGCTTTTGTTAATGAAACACGAATTTTTCACAAAAATAACCATCGGTCTAAATGGGTTAAGACTTTATTTGCTTTGAGAAGTTTAGAGTTTTGATCTCGAAGGGCGTTAGTTTCTAATATATAGTTTTCCAATTCCTTCTGCGTACTAGCTAATTCTAATTGTAATCCGTTAATAATTTCTTTTAATTCTTGAACATCGATTGCGTCTGTAACTGTACAATACATAGTTCTTGAGAGTAGTTAGTCTGACATTGAAGGTGAGTTATCCAAATGTATATTATGTGGGGTAAGTACCTGTGAGTCTTCAAAATGGCATGATGTGTTTTTGGTGGCGACTGTATTGGAGTTTGCGTGACGACGGGTGGGTTTTTTTTGGCAATTTCTGGTGTAAATGGTTTTTTCCTCGTTGTAATGAAAGAAGGCTCTGTGTGACTTGCCTTTGAGTTTTCTTTGTATATTTTGCACTTCCATTTGTTTCTTGAGTCTACGTCTTTTAACAAGTATAGTTTTTCAGAGTAACCAGTGCAGTCAAATTCAAATTATTTTTTGCATCGTGAACAAAGTAATGCTTTTTTTGATTTAATTTTCTGTTTACATATTTCACATGTTACCATTGGCGACATCTTGTGAACGACTTTTGAATTGGTTTGCTGCGCTTTCGTCGTGTAGTTGCTCAGCATTGTGAAATTGTGATAATTATTATATTTTTATTGACTTATGTGCATTGTTGATAGATGTCACCGTTTTATTAAACAAGGAAAATAAAGGAATACAAAACCTTATAGTGCCTCGCTCTGGATGTATTTATTTTGATTTGAATAATACTGTTATTGCTATCACCCACTGAATTATGTGAGTCAATTTTTCTTTGTGGATTAATATCGGTAAAAACAAATCATGAGATTAGTTTAGCTACTCCACAACAGATGTCACTGTACTGTCTCTTTTATATAGTATGGGTCAATGTCGATAGAAACAGTGTAAAGAATAATGGCAGAAAAATAGTTGACTAAAATTGTGTCTAGAAATAAGTTATATATAAAATGAGTTTTATTATTTTTCTATGATTTTTCAAATAAAAATGTATTTTAATGAAAGCCACAGAAAAAAACAAACATTTTTGGGAATATCAAATGACTGAAATCATTTTACTCTATTCAAGTGTTGCCATTTACTATATTCATACTATTTTATTTATAGATGATTTTAATTTATAGATGATAATAACCCCTGGAAGTGAGGTGATCGCTCCCAAGCTATTTCTAATTTGTTGTGTTGTTAATTTGTGTAACACACATGATTGTAAGCTGTTATTTAAAAAAAAAGTCCCGCTGGGTTTCTTGCTGGTTCTTCCCAGGACAGAGGCTTTTTTTTCGAACCAGTGGTAATTATACAAACGAGTGACTTTCAATAAGTATTATTTATAATCTATATTGAAAAAAAAAGTTTCTGTTTCTGTTTCTGTTTTCGTATACACTTTGTAACACTACCAACACAACACACAAACACTATATATTTTTATATTAAGTTATTATTAGTAATAATAATACTATAAGTAACAATAATAATAAAATTTATGTGGTTGAAAAGAAGTCTCTTACAAAGAACTTCCTACAATAATACATTATCTCAATCACATTAATATGTAACAATTCCATTTAATGTTATGGCAGCACTAACTAAAACAAAATGTCAATGTTTTTTATTGGCTTTACGGCTCTGGGTTATAGCTCTTCTGAGAATGTCATTGTATGACACAAAGGCCCTGGAGCTATGCCAGAGATATACATTTATAGTATGCAAATATATAATAGAGAAACAATAATATAAAAACTCTTCAATATGTAGATAGGGCACATTATGTTGAGAATGCATTCAGCTAACATCAAACAACCACAGGACGCATGACTTTTTCCAAGTGACAAGACATAGCCAAAAAGGTTCTTTTTTTGATGCCTTCTCAGGATTCTTTGACAGAGTTATTAAGGAAGTGACGCTTAACATTTTAAGATATTTTTGATATTTATTTATTTATATCAGCTAACAACTATCATGACAGGAAAAAAACCTAATGCGACAGTGTAATTGTTTTCATGCATAACAAAAATGTGGTCATTAACTGTAACATATTTTAAACAATCCTACCCTAGTAAATTCACTCAATGTGCAATAAAATAGGTCAATGCCTTCAGCCATTCTATTAAGAATGCGTAACGATCACGTTAAAGGCGAAAAAAATTCATTCTCATCTAATTTTATGTATGAAAGTCTGCCATTGTTCTTTCAAATCAAATAACAACTGATTTTTGTTTACATAATAGTAACATAGTAGTAGTAGTATTAATGAAGTCTTTATTTATTCCACTTCGTAATAGAAAAGGGTAGGCGCTTTGGCACTACAGTCCATCAAATTACAGTTATATCTTCATCTTGGTGTTAAAATTGAAAATATCACTGCACTTAATATTTCGTCGTTTTCGTTGTTATTTATGTACACTTGAGATAGATAATGATTGTGCTTATTGCTTTATTCCTACTATAACTATAATAACAAGTTTAGGTGGGAAATTGCACTTTTTATATTTTAAATTGACAAAAATACGCGAAGCCTGTGTTTACTGTGGCATACTAGCGACACACCCTCCCGTATTAATAAGTAGATTTGTTTTCTTAAGAATTTTAGACGAAAGTAAAGTAATGTAAATAAGAAACATTTATACTGACCTGTATTTTGGATGGCTGATGGCATATACCCAAGGGTCGATGCAGGCGACGCCCTTACAAGCAAGGGCGGGAATCATCGTTACCTAGAGTATACAACAATTTATGCTTTTTTTATTAAGTCATATCATATTTCATTAAACAGTCGGATTTTTAAATGTGCCACTATTGCGAAATAGTTTGGAAAATCCAAAAGCGCACCCCTCATGAGCGTTTCATTTAATTTTGATGAAAAAAATAAATTGTGTGCCAGATTTTTAAAATACATATTATTTACTTGTATTAAATTTAGCGCTCTATTATTTTAACAGGTAGTGTAGTTATCTACAGGGAAAAAATAATTATGTTTACCAAAATAAATCGAGTACCCAAAGTATAAAATCGATATAGGCTGTATAGTACATTTGTCCTTTGTCTATCAAATGCCAAAAAATATATGGCAGCGCCTTTAAATTTTTAATAGCAATAAAACTTATAAAAGTTTAAAATAATTTTATTAACCAACTACGCATACTAGGCTATTGATATGAAATAGGAAACCAGTTGATAGTAATTTTATTTTATAGGATAAAGGTGACAAAAATGCAAACAGTCCACCTGATGGTAAGTGGTTGCTGTAGCCCAAAGACATCTACATCTATCCTCGTCTACGAAACAAAACGCAGATTCGTTCATAGTTTTCGAGGGTGTTGATACCGATAGTGCTGTCGAAATGTAAATCCAAGATGGCGGCTGCAATGGGTATCAATTTTTTCATCATGGGTGTCATTTTCATGGTTTTCGAGGGTGCTGAAGCCGATAGTGCTGTCGAAATGTAAATCCAAGATGGCGGCTGCAATAGGTATAAATTTTTTCATCATGGGTGTTATTTTCATGGTTTTCGAGGGTTTTGAAGCCGATAGTGCCGTCGAAATGTAAATCCAGGATGGCGGCTGAATTAGGTACCAATTTTATCATCATGGGTGTCATTTCCATGGTTTTCGAGGGTGTTGAAGCCGATAGTGCTCTCGAAATGTAAATCCAAGATGGCGGCTGCAACAGATATCAATTTTTTCATCATGGGTGTCATTCTTATGGTTTTCGCGGGTGTTAAAACCGATAGTGCTGCCGAAATGTAAATCCAAGGTGGCGGCTGCTATAGGTATAAATTTTTTCATCATGGGTGTTATTTTCATGGTTTTCGAGGGTTTTGAAGCCGATAGTGCCGTCGAAATGTAAATCCAGGATGGCGGCTGAATTAGGTACCAATTTTATCATCATGGGTGTCATTTCCATGGTTTTCGAGGGTGTTGAAGCCGAGAGTGCTCTCGAAATGTAAATCCAAGATGGCGGCTGCAACAGATATCAATTTTTTCATCATGGGTGTCATTCTTATGGTTTTCGCGGGTGTTAAAACCGATAGTGCTGCCGAAATGTAAATCCAAGGTGGCGGCTGCAATAGATATCAATTTTTTCATCATGGGTGTCATTTTCATGGGTTTCGAGGGTGTTGAAGCCGATAGTGCTGTTGAAATGTAAATTCAAGATGGCGGCTGTAATAGATATCAATTTTTTCAACATGGGTATCATTTTCATGGTTTTCGAGGGTGCTGAAGCCGATAGTGTTGTCAAAATGTAAATCCAAGGTGGCGGCTGCAATAGGTATCAATTTTTTACAACTATACCAGTAATATAACTGCAACATGGCTCTACCATGTAAAAATTCTGAAGTTAATAAAAAAAACTCCATCTTGATACGTAAATTTTTTTAGGGAGTTACAAAATTAACATCCAGACGTCCACGTAAAATTTTTTCAAACCGTTTTTTTAAAGTAATAATACAAAATGATTTTTTAGAAAGTATAAAATGGATTAATTAGAGTATTTTCTTGATATACGGCTACTTATATTATCGTATAAGTGCAATATGGTTATGATAGAGGCATTTTAAGAACACAAAATTGCTTGTCCTTGACGTGTTGAGAGTAAAACATACCTATAACGCTTCGCGTTATGTGGCGTGCAATGGTGTAGAATCCAACCAAAAGATTATAAATTGTTATACATTGCTTAACATTGTGTATATTAAGTATATGTTATTGTTATGTATATTATATATTTGTTTTTATGTATATTTTACATTGTTTAACATAAACACACATACATAAACACTCAACTACGCCTGTCACCCAGAGGGGTAGAAAGAGACTACGGACTTCCATTTGGCATGATCCTGACACACATCTCTCTCGCTTCCTTTACATCCATATATCTACGCTTACACGTACGTCGGTTAAGGGTGCTCCTAATCTGGCCTATTTTCAATATATCGCTAATTTGGTCGATAAACCTTCGCGTCTAGGACGCCCCTTCATGATTCTGCCGTCCACATCTGCAATATAAATTTGCTTTGTCACTCTTTCCTCGTTCATTCTTTCCAAACCACCGAAGCATTTAACCTTTCTTAACCCTGGTCACAATATCATCTTGTAAACCACACATTTCTCTTAGCATACAATTTCTCACTCTGTCATTCAGATTCAGCCCTAGCATACTCCTTAATGACCGCGTTTCTACAGCATTTATTCTACTCTCGTGCTTCTTCTGCCACACCCAACTCTCACTACCATACATTAAAGTAGGGACTAACTCGGCATTATGAATTGCCATACGTGCCTTTTTTGACATATTCTGACTTTTCATAATAGAGTGTAGAGTCCCATTCACACAAACTTTTCCAGCTATTTAAGAAGTTGACAGATATGTTTGTAATATTAGGTCTTTACCTATAATTTTTTTTATGAAATAACGTATTTTTCCTATATTTTTTTTTATTTCTTTTAATCAAAGTAATCACCCATGCAAGGAAAGCTGGACAGGAAGCAACAAACTCCTCAAAGGCATTTTGTACTGCCTATGGTTATTGAAGATGACGGAGAGCTTCCAACCCCAGCTCTTGTAACTTGGAGACCGTATGTTGTGAAGTATGAGGTCGCGCGTTGTCGTGCAGGAGCAGCGGGGACGAGCGATCAGTTCTTCACAGTACATATCTGCAGTAATGCTCATCCCGTTTGGTAAGAATCTGTGATGAATCACACTGGCGCCAGACTATCGAATAGTGACCATCACCTTTCCATGTGTAAGTTTTCGTTTAGGGTATTATTTAGGTGCTGAACCAGGATCCAACCAATTTGCTGAGCGTTAATGTTGTATGCCGCTTGTGCCGCGTTGCTGCCACGACGGTACTCATATTCCATAATTACTCGAATTTTTAACATATCCATGATGACGAATAAGATTCTAATGCGTTGAAAGTATAACACTTATTAATAATAAATAACTAATTAAAAAAAATCCATGTTTTTAAAATAAAATTCATTTGAAATTAGAATTTTTAGTCAAACAAAAATAATTTTAATTTCGAATGGCTAATACTACAGAATAGCAATTTCATAAGTAAATGCCTATTATCACACAAAAGAAAAATCTATTTATTACCGCTGGAGTCAAAAGAGAGCTGTCTCCAAATGCTCCAATAAGTGACATCACTCCGTAAGGTGTCCATGAACATACGTAGAGGAAGCACACCGTTAGCGCCGCTTTAGCAATACGAACTTCAGCTGATTCCGCGCTAGCGTTCTGATTGGATCTCAGAGAATCGACGTTCATCTTTTTAGCTTGCTCCCTGGTATCATATTATGTGTAATTACTATACTAGTTCGTGTAATTTGCATGTTTTATTTTCTTTGTATACTATAAATACGAGTGCGGGTCAAAAGTTCGCGGAATGAAGAGATTAGAACTCCTCTCAAGATTTTTTTTTAATTTATTTAACATTTACTACTTTTTCACTACTAAAAATACTAAGTTTCAGCCAGATTGGTTTATTAACCTTTGATATTTCACAGGATAAACATGTCAATCGGAAGTGAACACTGACTATAAAGAAAATTAAGTTTCGTGATTAAGTTCCTCACTAAACAAGGAAAAACGTCACATATCGTTATGGAAGAGATCTCATTTGTTTACGGGGACTCTTGTCCTGGAAAAAGGATGATTTATAAAGCTGGAAAGATTATAGCTTCAGTTTTCTGGGATTAAGAGGGGATTTTATAGATTAATTATAAAGATAAAGGTGTCAATGTACTAGTATTGAATCTGGTGTGTTTCCTGATTTAATGAAGCATAGTAAAGTAATACCTTTATTTAAATCTGGTAGCACATTAGACCCCGCCAATTTTAAACCTATTTCTGTACTGCCAGCCCTTAGTAAGATTTTAGAAAAAAATATATTTTGATGTAATATTATTTTTTTTAATATAAATAATTTACTTCATAGATTTCAATTTGATTTCATAAGGTGTCGCTCGACCACTGATGTCGGTGTTGAGCTGATTAAATATATCTTTAATGCATGGGAGAATTCACAGGATGCTTTGGGTATATTCTGTGACTTATCCAAGGCTTTCCATTGTGTTAAACATGAAACAATAATCAGGAAACTTCATCACTGCGGTGTGAGAAGTGATGCTCTTAAATTAATTATTTCGTATTTAAGTAACAGAACGCAAAAAGGTGTCATTAGTAGCATGAGCTCTTCCGGGTCGATAGTACAAATGGGCGTGCCTCAGGTTTCAATTCTCGGCCGTTTTCTGGTATTGTATATATATTAATGGCTTACCTTACATAGTAGAGGATAACCATGATATAGTATTATTTGCTGATGACACTTCTTTAATTTTCAAATTAAAACGACAATTACTAAAATATGAGGAAGTAAATAATACCATACTTAATAATTCACATTTCATCATTCATCATCATTACAGCCCATCACAAGTCCACTGCTGAACATAGGCCTCCCCCAATGAATGCCACAAAGCATAGCCCTGAACCGCCTGCAACCATCGACTACCAGGTGTTTGCATATCTTACCAGGTCGTCACACATCTAGTGGGGGGATACTCTACTCTTAAACGAAATGAATGAAATTCATGACTTCAAATGTCAAATATTTAAATACTAATGTAACTTTAAATGGGGATGAATTAAGTCTTGTCGATACCACCATTTTTCTTGGAACCACACTCTACGTGAAGCTTCAATGGGGCCCATATATCAAAACTAGTAAGCTGACTTAGTTCTGCAGCATATGATGTAAAAAAAATTTGAAATTTTACCAGTGTTGAAACAGCTAGACTAGTTTACTTTAGCTATTTCCATAGCATAATGTCGTATGGTATTTTGCTATTGTATTAGCTAAAAGTACATGCTAAAAGTAGTACTCGTAGTACCAGTTGCTCGTAAAGGATGAGTAACTGGTACTACTAACACTCCTTCCTTTGCGATGCACTTCTATGTTTCGACCTACCACTGCCGACGTGGCGGCGTGGATCAACACATCGCGAGTCGGGGGTCTCTGAAAAACATCGGAGTGACGATTGACTCGAAACTGACGTTTTGAGAACACATTGTCAGTGTGGCCACAAAAGTGGTGACGATGGTAGCAAGTCTTTCTCGGTTAGTGCCAAATTTCGGAGGACCAAGGAGCAGCCGCAGACGAGCTCTCATGAGTGTCGCTAACTCGATCATGCTATATGGAGTAGAGGTCTGGGGAGAAGCACTCAAAGTAGAGAAAAATCGGAAGCGACTTGCGTCGGCACAACGTAAGGGTGCACTGAGGATAGCCTGTTCCTATCGAATGGTATTGGAGGCAGCCGTGTTGGTCATTTAAGGTACAATCCCAATCTATATTTTGAGATTCGAGAGGAGGTGTATCTGGGACGCTCGGCGGGCTGGAATCGTTGATGGACGTAAGGACTCACGAACGCGAGTAGACTTTTGTGCTCTAGCAAGGGCACTGGGAATCCTGGGAAACCGGGCGGTGGTCTTATAGACTTATTGGACAAGTCCGTGACTGAGTCTTACGGGAACATGGAGAGGTAGGCTACTACCTTACACAATTACTTACTGTACACGGACAGTTCAATGCCTACTTACACCGTATGAAAATCCAAAACGTTCCTGATTGCGTGTACGGTGTCCGGGCGTTGTTGACTCCATCAAGCACACCTTCTGTGACTATCAGCGCTAGTCTTAAACACAGCTACGCTGGCAGAGCGAGAAATGGATGCTTCAGAGGCCGGAAGACGTCATTTCTTGGATGTTGGCAACGAATGACAACTGGATGGCGATGACGGGTATGGTAGGGTATGTAAGTGAGGTCCTGCTGATGAAGAAGAAGGAAGAAAAAGAAGAAGAAACGGAGGATTAGTCGCGTAATGCAGCGATGAGGTACTCCTCACTTAACGCAGTCCCGTGGTGCTGAGTACTTGGAAAGAGGAGGTTTTAGTGAGTAAAAATCCCACACTACCGGTTTTACAACAACTTGACGGTGTCTTTTTAAAGATTTCCTCCTCTCTCTCTCTCTCTCTCTAATAAATAAAAGTACCAGTTACTCAACTCCACCGAGTCAGTAATTCATTCTTGGGATGATAGTTTCTGGGATTTCAACAAACTCCCAGAAAATATACAAAATTTGACCTGCTCAAAGTTCAAAAACTTTAGTAAACTAAGTTTGTATAAAAAGGGTTATTATAATATTAAGAAATTTATGGATGATAATAACCCCTGGGAATGAGGTGATCGCTACCAAGCCATTTCCAGCTGCCAGTATTACGCTACGCTACTAGAAAAATTAAAAGATGCGATTAAAAAGAAAATGGAAAAGTGGTCTCGAGGTGTGCTACGTTTGCACGACAACGAACCCGTTCACAAGAGTCATGTTCTTACATACACAAGTGCGGCTTCGCAACTTTAAACCACCCTCCCTATAGTCCAGCTTTGTCCTCTTCCTATTATTATTTGTTCCCAAATATGAAAAAAGAGCTTCGAGGAAGGAAATTTGCAGATGACGAAGTTGGCAATTTCTGCCTATTTTGCGGCCCTTGACAAATATTTTTTCCGAAGGTATAAATAAGTTATTTGAACGGTCTGAGAAGTGTACGTCCATGTCACACCTAAGCCGGTAGTTGTTAGGAGCACTGATCTCGAAGTTGTTGACGAGTATGTTTACCTGGGACAAATAGTCTGACTAGGTAAGTTCAACTTCGATCGAGAGGTCAATTGACGAACTCAACTCGGCTGGGCAGTGTTCGGGAAATTACGACACATCTTCTCGTCAGGTATACCTCAAACATGAAAACGAGATTATAAAAACAGTGCGTGTTGCTAGTTTTGACTTACGGATCTGAGACGTGGTCCTTCACTGCTGGTATAAGGTAGGAGAGTGCTATGCTCGGGGTTTCTCCATGTGATAATCTTAGAAATTAGAATATCCGCAGTAAAACGAGAGTGATCGACATAACCCTTAGGATAGGGATTAGTAAGCTGAAGTGGCAATTGGCCGGTCATATAGCTCGAAGAACAAACAACCGATGGGGAAAAAAGGTTCTCGAGTGGCAGCCTCGTACCGGCAGGCGAAGTGTAGGGCGACCCCCTACTAGATGGAGTGACGACCTGGTAACACATGCAGGAAGTTGATGGATGCATGTGGCTCGGGACCGTGCGTTGTGACATTTCTTCGGGGAAGCCGATGTTCAGCAGTGGACTTGTGAATGCTGTAATGATGATGATGATGAGAAGTGTATTGGGGTTAATAGAGAATAAATCGAAAAGGAAAAAAATCGTTTTTAATTTAACTCCCTTTGCCTTTCATTCCGCAAACATTTTGACCCCCCTCGTGTTAACAATTAATGCCCCGGCTACCGATGCATGTAAGTATATCCATTAAAAGGTTCCCAACTTCATTGCCTGCAGATTTGTAATGGAGAGTGGTAGATATTACCAATGCAATGGCTTTGGTTTCACGAACCTGTCTGCCCGTTGTAGAGACAGTAGCTACTGCTTAAATATTATGTCCAGCAGTGGATTCACTAAGGCTAGTAAGGAATACTGAGAAGAAAAAAGCTACCAATACAATGCAATTCATTACGAATTGTTGTTTATTTGTTGATTTAAAATTAGTGTTTATTCATATAGGTCACTAATGGCTGATTTACACGTATTAAGTTTTCAATAAATTAACTAAATTTTAACTTAAGAGTTACTTTGAAAGCAGACAAGTAGAATAGATTTTCTCCCATTTTGTGGATAATTAGTTAGGCGTGACTAAGACACGTGATTTAGTTGATGCATAAGTTTGGCGCGGCATCACGTTCGGAGTTTGTGTATTTGAAGACTTTTTTTACGTTTACGATAGTTACATACTATGATGTATATTTATTACCTTAGTGCTGCTTCATGGGCAAATACTTGTTTCACTATTCCACTGTATAAATACAGTATGGCTGTCATGGGAAAGACGTAACTGCAGACGAAGATGCAGCCCACAAACAGCTTATTGTCGAAAGTATCGGTGAGGTAATCAAATGAACACGATGTTAGAAATCCCTCTGAAACATAACGTTCTGCATGAGTAATAAGTACAATGTTTGCTAATACCTATTTCAAGCACTGCTACAAAATTGAAATACTATCAGAAGTTATCAACTGATTTTTGTCTAAAATATTTTACAAATTATAACTTGATTTGGCGATCGACAGATAGCCGGAATTCCATCTAAGACCGAAACAACCAAATTTTACTGACTGTTAATGCAGCAATAAAAAAGAAAGAGCAAGTTTGTTGACTTATAAAAGTTTGAGGGCATTGATTTTACGGGTATATCTCCCAAGTCATATAAGCAGGATTATTGCAAAAATTTGATGAACCTTATGTATTGTAAGCCTTAGAATATGAAAACTTAATAAAGTCATGTTGTTCACTTATTTACTTATACAAATATCAATATTTTTATGACTTTACCCACGTACACACATTATATTAAGTTATTTTTGTGTCAAGTGGCAAATTGAACTACCTTTCCAAAAAAAAAGGAAAATCCCTGGCTGAGCATCCACGTCCAAGCTACCCTTCGCTTCCTTAGCGCGGGTGGTCAGGCTGCCTTGCGTATTCTAAGGAGGGGAGGGGGGGGGGAGGGCGAAATTCCGCTCAAGACTGCACGTGGCAAGTTGAGCAATAAGACAAAAGTGACCCCTGCCATGCAATCCGTGAATTTCTGCAACATCAGGGGATTTCATTTGAACGTTAGCGAAGTCCATTACGTACCATTTGAAGACGGCGAAATCGACCTTGCTCATTCTAACCGAGACGCAGGTGTCCTCTCCGGTCAATACATCTCTCCTATCCGGGGTATAAATTAGAACACCTTTGTGCCTCGGCTTGGAGTTTGCGTATACGCCACAGAGGACATCTGTTTTCGACGCCTCGGCAGTCTTGAAGGTCAGCGACGACCATCCTCGCATCTACGGGTGCTTCTATAGGTAATGCCGACATGGACCAACTCATCAACCACGTTCAAATCGCTGCAGACTCCGTGCTACAATAGGTCCCATCTGCAGAGATCGTGATCCTTGGTGATTTTAACGGCCATCACGCTGAATGGCTTGGTTCTCGTTTAACCGATCGGGCGGAAAGATTTGTTTATGACTTTACCTTGACATATGGTCTGACACAAATGGTTACTTCGCCTACGCGGATTCTAAATGTGGAATATCGTGCACCTTTCCTGTTGGACCTATTGCTGATCTCTCATCCGGACGGATATCAGGTCTCCGTTGACGCCCCTCTTGGCTCATTGGACCAATGTCTGATCCGGACTATGGTGCCCCTCACATTCCCATAGCGGTTGCGTTCTGCAGATCGCCGCCGTGTTTGGCACTATAGGTCGGCCGATTGGGACAGGATGCGGTCTTTTTTTGCATCCTTCCCTTGAGGACAGCTGCTTCTCGCTGGGTGATCCCAACCTGATTCCGTCGCTGATGTGGTACTCCAAACTAATGAAAACCATTGTGAACTACCAGCTGATAAGGTTGAGAATCACGAACTGAAAAGTGACCGTCAGTACGATTTCCGTCGGGGTTGCTCAGCTGGTGATCTTCTGGCTTACCTGACTCATAAATCAGCGGAGGCAGAGAGCCTGGACTTTAGTTTGGACATAGCGAAGGCCTTTGATCGGGTTTGGCACAAAGCGATTCTATCGAAGCTCCCTTCCTATGAGCTTCCCGAGAATTGGTGCAACTGAGTCAGCAGTTTTCTTGCAGATTGAAGCAACAGAGTCGTAGTAGAAGGTGCATGCTCCTTTTACAATTTTACAAGCCTATTTATGCTCGTGTTCCACAAGGCTACGTGCTATCACCTACGCTGTTTCTTGTGCTTATCAATAATATGTTGCAAACCAGCAACATGCACTGGTGATGATTTATACACTGGCTGTGCCAAAATTTTTGGAAAAACGTTGCCGAGTATTTGAACAAACTTGTGTCTGAAGTCGAGTTTTTACCGGATAAGGTCTCGGATTGGGGCGACTAAATATTATTAAATTTAATGCCCAGAAGACACAAGTTTTACGCGTTGTTACGCGAAGTTACAAGTTTAGCGCGTTTACCACTATAAATAACTCCTTTGTCGTAACTCCTCAATTTCAGGGCACTCCCCTTCTTATCTCAGCCAGTATCGGAATCTTCGGCGTTGACATATCGAATAACGTGCAGTTTCATGGTCACTTGGAAGGGAAGGCTTAATTGGCCTCTACAATGTTTGGCGTCCTGAGCAGAGCGGGACAGTATTTTATGCCGGCACACTGCTTGCAACTTTACAAGGGGCAGGTTCGTCCTAATATGGAATATTTATCTTATCTTTGGTTCGGGGCTCCCAAGTACCAGCTCCTTCCATTTGACAGCATCCAGCGCAGAGCGGCTCGAACCATCGACGACTGACTAAGATGAAAGACGAGGCGAAGAGATGTTGCATCCCTTTGCATTTTCTATCGCAGCATATTCCAGCCACAAAATTTTATCAACGCAATTCACAAATCCATATCATCGGGATGTTTGACAGTCCAATGCTGGCGGACCGATGCGACTTAGGGACCTTCAAGAAACGAGCTTACTCCTTTTTAAAAAGCCGGCAACTCGCCTGCAATTCCCCTGGTGTTGTATTTGTTAACAGGCAGTGGTTGACACTTGCCATCAGGTGAGCCACATGCTCGCTTGTTCCCCTCTTCTATATAAAAAGACAATAAAATGAAGTAGACAATTACTTTAATAATGAATTATTATTTATGTGCTGGAAGTGGGAGTAAGTTTTTTGATTTCAGTTCGACCCGTTCGCGGCCAGAGGTCAAAAAGTTAAAACTCAATAATTCATTTATTTATACAATACAATAATTTAAAAAATAATTTAAAAAGGGGAAATAGATAGAGAGATAAGTATAAATGAAATAATGAAAGCAATGAAAAGTATGAAAGATATGATAGAGTATCTCTCGAAATGCTAAGGGCTGGAGAAGGAGTGGTGGCAGACCTGCTGTACACCTTGTGTTTAATTTATGTTGGGAACTTAAGCGGGTACCGGGAAATTGGGGCAAAGCCGTGATAGTCCCAATATATAAAGAAAAAGGATCACAGCAGGACTGTAAAAACTACCGTCGTATCAGCCTTCTTAGCATTGTGGGAAAACTGTATGCTAAGGTACTAATTGAAAGACTTATGAAACAAACTGATGGACACATTTGGGATGTGCAAGCGGGATTAGGAAAGGGAATGGGATGTACGGATCAGGTCTTTTCCATGCGCATGGTCGCGGAAAAGTTTTTGGTCAAAAACCAAAAAGTTTTTTGTGCGTTCGTGAACTTGGAAAGGGCTTATGACAGAGTGGACAGGGATGTGTTATGGCAAACACTGAACTCATTTGGGTTGAGCGCTGGGTTGATACAGGCATTGAAGTCTCTGTATAGGGACTCTAGTGCTTATATCACGATCAATGGGGCCTACTTGGACTGGTTTGGCATCCATAAAGGTGTTAGACAGGGCTGTGTGGCTTCCCCGTGGCTGTTCAACCTATTTATGGACAGTTGTTTGGAATATTTTAAAGTAGAATAATGCGGGTTAGGTATGGGTGAGTTAACCGTTAAATGCCTTTTGTACGCCGATGATCAGCGTCGTCGGCGGCCGTGTTGCAAATGATGGTTAAATTTATGAATAGGACATAAAAAGAAAAGGGAATGAAAGTGAACGCAAGTAAGACGAAAGTTATGGTTTATGAAAGAGAAGAAAGTAAAACGATATGTGAAATAAGAATAGAAAGGGAGTTGGTCGAGCAAGTAAATGAGTTTGTGTATTTAGCAGGGATGGTAGACATAATGTTTTCTTATATTTACGCGAAGACCACACATTAAATGAAACTAATTTTTACGCATTATATCGCGTTTAATTTTAACTTTTTTAATTCCCGACGTTTCGGGTGCTTTACAGCACCCATCATGTCATGGGTCATGGGAAGTCTGCAGTTTGTGAATATGTTCAAGATCGTCCCCGCCATTACATTAGATTTGATAGACCACAAATCCTCGCAAAAGAACACCGATTCCTACCAAGGATGATTCGCGAGGCTATTGAAATTAAATAAAAACATCCTAATTTCAATAGAGAAGATGGATGGGTGCTGCCATCTGCTTGGGGTCATATAATTAATAAAATTAAATCCAAACCCAAGCATACCACTGCAAGACTTCAAGATACTATAATTAGTAACTAACTAAGGTAAGCTCATTCTGCGTAAATCGAACTAAAACTTAATATTCAAAAACTGAAGGTAGCCGGGCTAACTATGACATCGGGACGTCAAACACCTCAGTCCCCCCCGTGACCATGGGTGCTGTAAAGTACCCGAAACGTCGGGAATTAAAAAAGTTAAAATTAAACGCGATATAATCCGTAAAAATTAGTTTAATTTAAAGGGATGGTAGATATGATAAGGATATAGAACGACGAGTGAACGCAGGAGTTAGAGTGAACGGGGTGCTACACTCTATTGTGGGAAGTCAAATGTGTCCAAAAAGGCGTCCACGTATGGCGGTATGGCAATTCACAACGCTGTGTTAGTCCCTACTTTAATGTATGATAGTGAAAGTTGGGCGTGGCAGAAGAAGCACGAGAGTAAAATAAATGCTGTAGAAATGCGGTCATTAAGGAGTATATTAGGGATGAATCTAAATGACAGAGTGAGAAATTGTTTGATAAGAGAAGAGTGTGGTTTGCAAGATGATGTGACTAGGATTAAGAAAGAAATGCTTCGGTGGTTTGGTCATGTAAAAAGAATGATTGAGGAAAGAGTGACAAAGCAAATTTATGTTGCAGAGGTGAACGGCAGAGTCGGGAAGGGACGCCCTAGGCGAAAGTTTATCGATTAAATTGGCGTTTTATTGAAAATGGACCAAATCAAGAGTATCTTTAACCGACGAGCGTGAATGCGTAGGTATATGGATGTGGAAGAAGCGAGAGAGGTTTGTCAGGATCGTGTCAAATGGAAGTCCATAGTCTCTGCCTACCCCTCTGGGCGACAGGCGTGAGTGTTTATGTATAGTACATAATTTTTCGAACGTCGTTCTTAGAGGCCAAAACGTCCCTCTAGCTTGGGTGACGGGACACTGCTACGCCACTACGGGGGTAGCTACGCCACTGTATGTAATTATGTTTAAAGGTGAAACATTTTAATTATTAATAAACAGATGTTATTGTTCGACAAATGATTACATGCATAAATGGCAAGGATATACACATGGTAAAACTATGAATAATGTTATTTATTTGTATAATATTATCATATTGCAATAATTAATGTTTCGAAAACTAGTACACCAGAAATAGCCAAATATAAGAGGATGTTAGTATATCTGAACAATTTTTTTGTACCATAGTTTAAAAAATAAACAAATTCGTCGTCCTTTTCTTCCTCTACTTCTTTAATGTATCATTGTAGCTTGGTGAATAAAGTAACTGATTGCATGTTTATAAAAGTGAAACGAGCATAAAGCCTAATTTATGGTGAGCGGATGCTGTATGCTGTTAGACATCTATATCCATCCTCAATTAAAAAGCAAGATGCCAAACAGTTGTCACACTTTATTGCTCAAATGGAACACCTCGGACCAGTAAAAAGGGCTTGCGGTTTCTTCAGTCATTATACGAAACATAGCAACGTAATGCTGCTTTTTTACGTTAGTATTATTATGTGAGCACCGTGTAGTGGCGATGTAAGAACATCCAATACCACATACGACGACTCCGTGGCGCAGTGGCTCAGGAATGAGTAGCATGGCTGGGAACTGCGGGGATCCCGCACTGAACATAGTATAGTTTTCTAACGTGGTAGAGCTACGATACAGCTATACTATGATTGTAGCACTAATGAGTCGGCTCGACCGGGGAAGGACCACCCTCTCATAGAATACCAGCGTAAAATGGCAGCTTAAGACTACTGTGTTTCATATGGTGAGTGTAGAGAACCGGCGACCCTTCTTACTGGAAAGATATGGCAATTCACAACGCTGTGTTAGTCCCTACTTTAATGTATGGTAGTGAAAGTTGGGTGTGGCAGAAGAAGCACGCGAGTAAAATAAATGCTGTAGAAAAGCGGTCATTAAAGAGTATGTTAGGGATGAATCTACCTCTATTTTTAGAGAACCGGAGACCATTTTTACTGGAAACGAGGCATTCCATCTTAGTCCTCACGGGTGACAACGCATCTGCGTTTTGATTCTTAGTCGAGGATAAATGTAGATGTCTATGGGCCACAGCATCCACTTACCATCAGGTGGACTGTGCGCTCGTTTGCAACCCCCATTCTATAAAAAAAAAACAGAACAAATATTCGTATTTATGCCTACAAATAATTGTTCCGGGTCTGGATGTTTGTCCTTGTGCAATTTATGTTTGTAAACTGCTTCCACGATACAGGAGAAAATCCTAGTGCGAGTGTTACGTTTTTTAAATTAAGAAAGATTAAAGAAAAAAGATATCAGCCGTAAGAGGCGACAGAGGGAAACAAATCAACAGATGGGTAGCAGTGTCTTCTTAATAACGACCAAAAACAATGAGCTGCGGTTGCAAACTCGCTTGTCAAGTGTGGCTACAATGAGAAATATACCCCCTATGAGGCAATCTATAGGGGAGGCCTATGTTTAGTGGTGGTCCGATCGAGCCGACACATTGGTGCTGCAGCTATAGTGATAGTGGTAGCATAGCTCTAACGCGTATAGACTTGTGTATCGAGTCCAATGGATACATACACATACAATATGTAGTCTTTAAAATTAAGTAAATTTTGAATTAATTACCAGGAACATATCGACCCCAGATTTGTAGCAGTGGTAATATTGCCCATGGTAGAGTGTACATCCAAACACATACAATCATTAATATAACTTTGCCACGCGATAGTCGACCGTCAAGTGGCCGAGTGATTGTTGAATGTCTAGAAAGAACAATTTTATTAGCATATTTAAACACAAATAGTACTCGTATGTCTTGAAAATAGTATAGAAAACTTAAGGCGGTCAGCTGTCTCTCCCTCTCATCTCTTTGTAATAACTCTATGTAGTATTTACGTAAACGCCACTTAGAATTTTTAATTTAAACACTTCTTAGGAAGCTAATTGCCGAATTCTGTACAATTCTGCCTTATCTATTCTACTTTATTAGTTAATTTGGGTATGCAAACTAAATATAATCATTACGAGGACACTTTCAAGTTGTTCCATTTTCGCTTTCTACTTTGGCAGGGTCACATTCACATCACCGGTCCCACCAGTGTGGGCGTTCACTAGCAACTCTTCTTGGTAGATGGCAACTTCTTCCTTTCTTCTTAGAGCTTTCTATACGCCCTCTATCTCTACCTGCGTAACGGTCTACCCTAAGTACACCATGTGGAGGCCATGGGATCAGAAAAAAAATCACTCAAGGGAGAACAAGCACGATCATAATGCTGATACTCCTCTGCCTCCTCGGCTGTACTACTGTCGCATCAGCGGTATGGCCCCGACAAAGTTGCAGAGGATAAAACGAGTAGCGATTCTCGTTAACAAAATATTTCTTCTCTGTGACTTCACTTCGTCTGCGGAAGGCAGGGCTAATAAGCCAACTCGGTGTGGATATCTCGAGCGGGCCTTCCTCTCAGGTCATTTCAGACGCTTTAGCGGTTTTCCTCTGTCACTGTTTGGTTATGGTGGAAATTTTTAAGGTTTTCTGTGACTTTATGAGTTACGTATGAAATTAACAAATAAAGTTTACCTGTCGTAAGCTATGCAGGCGTTGGTCATGCCTGCACCAATCCCACTTATTGATCCCATGAAAGCAAATATCTTACACCCAATAACGCCAGTGGCAAAGCCACGATTTGCACTATTATAGATGAATATTGGTGCTTTCAACATCATGATGAAATCTAACACGGCCAATTGTAACACTAGGAGATTACTAGGCGTTCTGAGACTCTTTGACCTAAAAATTAATCACGTTTTTAATTACAATATAAATACAATGTACATTAAAATTGTTAGACACGATTTCATGCGACAAAACGTTGGAATCTTAATTTTTAGGCCCTAGCAGAACATACCTGCACGTTTCGCGCTGGCATGTAATATACTAATTAATATACAGGGTTATTTATCAGAGTAGCCAAATTTTGAACTTAAGTTCAAATATTATATAAATAATGAGACACTGTTATTGCAGTTTTTGAAAATACAAGTAAATAAGGCTTCTACTTTTATTCGAAATCATCTCAAATTGAATGTGATTTATGGGCAACAACGTTTTTGCCTACCGCTCGACTCTTACGATTGTGTGCGTGCGCAGTAAAATCAGTTAAAATAATGCATTACCATGCATTTTGAATTTAAAAACTAATGAGGACAAAATGTTTAAAAATTTTTTTTATTAATTTTCTTCACAATTTGCTTATATTGTTATTACTCATTCTGAACCTTCTCTGCAAATTTGGCCGGTTATTGCAACATAACCCTGAATAACCCCCATTTTTTTCTCATTTTTGCTTATTGAAAGCCGCTAAGTTTTGAACACGGCTAGACAAGAGATAATAATACCATTTCATCTTCATCATTACAGCCTTTCACAAGTCCACTGCTGAACATAGCCCTACCCCAAGGAATGCCACAAAGCACGGTCCAGAGCCACCTACATCCATCGACTACCTGCATGTATTACAGGTCGTCACTCCATCTAGGGGGGGGGGGGGTCACTCTATCTTCTCGTCAGGTATACCTCAAAACTTGAAAACTACACTTTACAACCAGTGCGTGTTACCAGTGATGACCTATGGAACTGAAACGTGGTCCTTCACTCCTGGCCGTATGAGGAAGCTCAAGGACATCCAGCGAGCTACGGAGAGGGCTATGCTCGGGGTTTCTCTGAGAGATAAACTTAGAAATGAGGATATCCGCTGTCAAGCTGAAGTGGCAATGAGCCGGCCGTATAATACTATTTAATTAAATACATATACATAATACTAACGTGGAAAATATAAATATTACAAGTCCATTCCCAATCAAGGCAGCGCCAGTAAAAAAGACGTAGACGAGCGCAAGTGCAGTGTGAGCGCTTACGGGAGGTGCTGGATATTTCAGCCAGTGTTCGGGGATTGCTGCTAGGTCCTCGCCCGTTAGCCCTGCTCCTAACATTTCCACGGGCCCTTCTGATCTAATAATAATGATCATAATGTGATTACCTCAAAATAATATTTTTACATTAAATACATTTCGTTTTATTTCTTGAACTTTTAAATTAATAACAATACTTAATTTTTTTTTAAATAAATACAAATATAAATCCATATCAGTTAAATGCCTGTATACATAAGCAAATTTTGAAAGTAAGAATTATTATAAAAAAATGAAATTGATTTTTGAATTAGTTATAAATTTATTTAAAAATTTATTCGTAAATATTTCTTTATAAAATAATACATTATTTATAGAATATGGGTGACAAACGAGCACACAGTCCACCTGATGGTAAGTGGGTGCTGAGACCCATAGAATTCTACATTTATCCTCGATTAAGATTCAAAATGCAGATGCGTTGTCACCTCTGAGGACTAAGATGGAATGCCTCGTTTTCAGTAAAAAGAGTCTCCGGTTCTCTACACTCACCATGCGAAACAGCAGCTTGAAGCTGCTATTATGTGAGAGCGTAGTCATATCCCGGTCGAGGCGACCGCGCGCAACAACCATAATACATTCGCGCAACAACCATGATATAGCTGCTGCGTGGTTCTACCACGTTTAAATGACGATGAACATGATTTGTTGGATATTTTATTTAAAAACTAATAAGTTTAATCGCCGGTTTGAACATGTAGGTTTGACCATGTAAGATACATGGTAAAACCGCCAATTAAACTTACACAATTCAAGAACCGTGTGATGACGGTGTAAGAACATCCAACACTCAATTCCTCTGTTGATGTCAAGAGAGGCGGCTATTTAAAATAATTTAAAGAAAAGGACTAAATTATGACTTCACTATAACCATATCTGTACACCAGATGTAAAATGATAATACCATCAAGGGGGAGTTTCGTCAAAGTGTAAGATGTCTTGTGATACTGAAATAGAAATTAGATCTTATGTTTAATATAGTATGTTTTTTTGTGTCATTACGTTGAATGAATATTCAAAACCATATTATTTTTATATTATAATGATTCATTTTCACAAGTCCACTACTGAACATAGGCCTCCCCCAAGGAATAATGATTCAGTTGACTAAAATAATATTCCTTTTAACGTTAATATACAATTTTAAACGTACCTATATGGTGCAAAGTAAGCACCGTAATTGTAGTTAATTTCGGTGTGGTTATCCATCACGGCAGGCGGGATCATCTTGTGAGCAGCCCTCGGTAGTGTGTTTGTATCCACCCAACTGACTGACTGCTAATTGATGTTCTCTGTTCCTCCGTTTTATATCTACCATTTGCTAATGAATTTAAGGGATTATCCACGTATACGCCACTGATAGGATTAGTAGAGATTTTCACTGTTTTCAATGACATAGATTTGTAGTGATGGATGCGCTGCTTGTACATATTATAGGAATCAAAGGTGTTGTAACAAGAGACCATTTCAATACGAAACCGTATAATTTTGGAGCTTTTTCAGATTCGTGAACAATAGGTGACACATTTTGAGGAAAATCAACTCCATAGTAAGTATAAAATTTAAAATATTACATATTAATTAAATAAAATATAACATTACGGTTTTGGAATCCACACACACACACACACACACACACACACACACATATATATATATATATATATATATATATATATATATATATATATATGTATATATATATAAAGTCAGTTCATAAGTATTGTCACACAGTAAAAACTTTTCTTTTAGAATGTTGGCCACAAAAAAGTTTATTGAATTCGAATTTCGAATTGTTCATGAAAATAAAACTATACTTTTAGAATTTTACTCATTTTTAAATATGGAGTGGACGCATAAAGATGACCGTGTTGCAGTTATTGCGTTGCATCGTTGCAGTTACGCGCCAATTCAAATTTTTGACATACTGAAAAATTTGAATATAACCAAAAGATTCGTTTATTGTACCATCAAACGATACAATGAAGACTCTAGTGTAGATGATAGGTCAAGAAGTGGTCGCCCTCGGTCTGTTGGGACTCCAGCAGTGATAAACGCTGTGAAGGCGCGAATTCAAAGAAATCCCAAACGTAAGCAGAAACTGTTGGCCCTTCAGATGGGGTTAAGCAGAACCACGGTAAAAAGGGTGTTAAATGAAGACATAGGGCTTCGGGCATATCGAAGAAAACCAGGACATCGTTTGCATGCTCATCTAATGGACCTGAGACTGAAGAGATGCCGCGCTTTGTTGAAGCGGTACGCTGGAAAAAAATATCGGGAAATTCTTTTTTCGGATGAAAAAATTTTTACCGTAGAAGAGAGCTACAACAAACAAAATGATAAGGTGTACGCACACAGTAGGGAAGTAGCGATCAACCGTATTCCGCGTGTCCAACGAGGTCATTTTCCATCCTCGCTCATGGTATGGTTGGGAGTTTCTTATTGGGGCTTAACAGAGGTACATTTTTGTGAGAAAGGTGTAAAAACGAATGCAGTTATGTATCAAAATACAGTCCTGACGAATCTTGTGGAACCTGTTTCTCATACCATGTTCAATAACAGACACTGGGTATTCCAACAAAATTCGGCGCCAGCTCATAGAGCGAAGTGCACACAAGACTGGCTGGCGGCGCGTGAAATCGACTTCATCCGGCACGAAGACTGGCCCTCCTCCAGTCCAGATTTGAATCCGTTAGATTATAAGATATGGCAACACTTGGAGGAAAAGGCGTGCTCAAAGTCTCACCCTAATTTGGAGTCACTCAAGACATCCTTGATTAAGGCAGCCGCCGATATTGACATGGACCTCGTTCGTGCTGCGATAGACGACTGGCCGCGCAGATTGAAGGCTTGTATTCAAAATCACGGAGGTCATTTTGAATAAACTTTAGTGTCATAAGAATCTATGTTTTGTTAAGTTCATTTTGGTATATAAATGGTTACATAATGAATAAACTTGTTTCAATTATTAAGTGGCGAAGCTTGCGAAGTCACTTATTGATTTCACGATGTCTGTCCGTCTGTCCGTCTGTCCGTCCGTCTGTCAGTCTGTCCCACGATTATCTCGAGAACGGTTTCGAATTTTCAAATTTTGTTTTCAGCAATCGATTACTGATCACCCAGGCATCTGAACCTCCTATTATGAAAAAAAAAATTTCCGTTAGAAACCGCTACAAAGCTGATTGCTTCGCCACTTTGCTATGCTGTTAGCTTGCTAGGTTTTTTTATATTAAACATGTGACAGAATTTATGACCTGACTAGGTATATATATAATAAAAATTTAAATTGCAAGTGTCTGTACATTGTACATTTTTGTGAGAAAAATTATACATAGAGACTAAAAATAGGTAATTGAATACATTCTATCATTTTTAAAATTGTCTGCCTGTTTGTCTGTTTGTTTATGAACCCATAACGTCTAAAGTATAATTAAAAAAAGATTTGCTGAGAAAATAATAAAGTATATACGGGTAACATTTAAACTTTGTTTTATTATATTCGATTCATTCTATCAAAAGTTATGTTCATTATTTTGATGTATCGCGTCGAGTCATGAAGTGCATTTCAATTTTATCTCAGAAAGAACTTATTGATGTAAAATAATATTTTCTGATAATTTACTTATACCTAAAACACAATAAATAAAAAATTATATATTTTCTAACAAAGATTAACGCAATACATCTTAGTTAGAAAAACTTTTTTGTCAGTGTCATCGATTGATGGTGCTATGCTAATGACGTCATTTTTTGACAAGCGGTGTTGAGACTACACTGTAGATATCATCATACATCATCATCATTACAGCCTTTCATAAGTCCACTGCTGAACATAGGCCTCCCCCAAAGGAATGCCACAAAGCACGGTCCTGAGCCACCTGCATCCATCGACTTCCTGCATGTCTTATCAGGTCGTCACTCCATCTCGTGGGAGGTTGCCCCACACTTCGCCTACCGGTTCGAGGCTGCCACTCAAGAATCTTTCTTCCCCATTGGTTGTCGGGTCTTCGAGCTATATGGCCGGCCCATTGCCATTTCAGCTTACTAATCCGTTGGGCTTTGTCGGTTACTCTGGTTCTACTGCGGATATCCTCATTTCTAAGTTTATCACGCAGAGAAACCCCGAGCATAGCCCTCTCCATAGCTCGCTAAGCGACCTTGAGCTTCCTCATACGGCCAGCAGTGAAGGACCACGTCTCAGATCCGTAAGTCATCACTGGCAACACGCACTGGTTGTACAATTTCGTTTTACGGTTTTGAGGTATGTCTCGGCTGCCCAGCCGAGTTGAATCCGTCGATTGACCTCTCGGTCGAAGTTGGACTTACCTAGTCGGACTATTTGTCAGCTTGTAAAGCTTAGTGCTCCCAACAATTACCAGCATAGATGTGACATGGACATTAAACATGATCTTTGTTTTGTCCATGTTCATCCTAAGTACTATTCGTTGGGAGACACTATTGAGGTCATTGAGCATGGTGCTTAGGTCCTCCAGCGATTCTGCCATAAGGACTATATCGTCGGCAAATCGAAGGTGAGTGTTGTACTCGCCATTGATGTTAATACCGTATCCTTTCCAGTCTAGAAGCTTGAAAACGTCTTCCAATGCAGCGGTGAAGAGTTTCGGGGATATAACATCACCCTGTCTTACACCTCTCTGCAATTGGATAGGTTTCGTACTCTGGTTCTGTACTCTGATAGCCATCGTAGCCCTAGTGTACAAGCACTTCAGCACTTCGATATACCGACAGTCAACTTGGCACCGCTGAAGGGACTGCAGTAGCGCCTAAATTTCGGCGGAATCAACGGCTTTCTCATAGTCCACATACGCAAGGCAAAGTGGCAGATTGTACTCCTCTGTCTTCTGTACAATTTGCCGAAAGGTGTGTATGTGGTCCATGGTACTAAAGCCTTTTTGGAAACCGGCTTGTTCGGGAGGCTGGAAGTCGTCAAATCTGCGTGCGAGACGATTCGTAATGACTCTCGGAAGCAGCACGTAGACGCGGCTCAGAAGGGAAATCAGTCTGTAGTTCTTCAAGAGAGCGTTGTCGCCTTTCTTGAAGAACAAGTAGAACAAGTAGAAGAACAATCACCGCACTTCTACTACACGCCTCTGGAGTAGTGCCATCATGGAGGACGCAATTAAAGAGCTTCTGAAGGAGTTCAGGTACCGGTTTTCCACCCGCTATTAGAAGATCCGCTGTAATTCCATTCTCGCCTGGAGACTTGCTGTTTTTAAGGTGCTGGAGAGCCATTCTAATCTCGCTCAGACTGACGTCCGGGATATCATCGGAATAGTGTCGGATAAGACTCGCTCTCGAAGGTCTCTGACGATATTTGTATCTTGTGGAGGTACTTTTAATTTTAGTTTAGAAGGGTGTTTCCTTTCGGGAACGTGATTTTGAATCACGAAATTGAATATATATTTATTAAAATAATTCATGTTTAATAAACAAATACTGGTGTTTTTTTTTCCTTTTTAAACCTAAAATCCGCATTGAATCATTAGGGGCCAAACCTTACTTTGATTTGTTCTCTGGTAAAAAAATCACAGACAGAAATTGATTAATCATGAAGTAGTAAGTAACTTTTACCAGATCATAGAAATGTTCTTTTTAATATATAGATATTTATTCCATGCTCAAATTCTTCAAAACTGTCTGATTATGAATTTTTTTTCGGGTTTTATTTCTAAAGTCAGTTGTCGGTAGGTCGATTTTTCCCGTTCGTTATTTTTTTATTTTTTTTACTAAGCGACACTAACTTCGGAAATTGTAAGCAAATCGGGAACTTACTTAAAGTAGGTAACAAAGTGTCCAAACAGCTTTTTAATCATGCAAGAATCATTCTAATAGGGTAAATAGTACAATTAATATGAATTTTTTTCCAAAATTTCAAACTTTAATCAGCTCTCCTGTATAGTTGCCTATATGTCGCTTGGTAATTTTTTCCTTTCCACCGTCGATATGTATTACTTGAGAGATACATTGCGTTTTCATGCGATGGCCAAGTCAATCTATTTATTTAAAATATAAAAGATTTTTAGTATTGATGTGGTCACTATAAGATGTTGTTAGGTTAACTAATTACGTAATAACTTAAGACAGAAGGACCCTTAAGTTATATCAGAAGTTATATCACTTCGAAGTATTCGCTTATATCGCCAATTCAATACTCACTCGGTCGTGGTCTATACCGGCCTTATATAGGGCCTCAGATCGTTTCCAGAACCTTCTACTGTAGCGACATCTAGAATTTTAACAGTGGTAGAGCCACGCGGCAGCTTTTGCTGTCGCACGGATGGGCCGGCTCGAACCGGGGTGGTACCACGACCTCACAGAATACCAGCGTGAAGTAGAGGTTTACCTCTGCGTTTCGCTTGGTGAGTGCAGGTGGCCGGAGGCCCTTTTTACTGGAAACGAGGCATCCCATCTTAGTCCTCACGGGTGACAACGTATCTACATTTTGATTTGTAACAGAGGATAGATGTAGATGTCTATGGGCCGCAGTAACCACTTACTATCAGGTGGACTGTGTGCTCGATTGTCACCCTTATCCTATAAAAAAAAAATGTTCGAGTACATATCGGTCCCGAAATTTCTAGAAGGATCTTGACTCTCCTAGTTCTTCTACTCGACACTAGAGGGCGCTGGTGGTAAGTAGTG
The DNA here is from genome assembly GCA_033319125.1 of Parnassius glacialis. Lineage (NCBI taxonomy): Eukaryota > Metazoa > Arthropoda > Insecta > Lepidoptera > Papilionidae > Parnassius > Parnassius glacialis. The sequence continues at coordinate 26,072,790 of JAVANC010000018.1, forward strand.
TTGCCATGTACAAGAGATTAATAGTGGCGCGCAACAATATGAAGTCCTTTATTAGAAGATCACGTCCAGAAATTAGGATTTCACTAGTGAATTATTTATGGTAATCAATTTATTGCCATAAATAATACACTACAGTCGATTTTTTAACTTATTACTTATTTTATTGTTTTTTCGAATTCTGGATTGTAAAAAGAGCCACTTTTTTTGCATTTTACTTTATAAAAATATGGCCAAATTTTTAAAGCATAAACCCATTGAGTTATTTGTACTACCTTAGAATTGTTATTATATGTTTACTACGTACTAGAGAAGCTATTGCAAACAAAAATTGTGCGCTACTCTATGTCTTCGCGCATGCGCGGGAGATAGTAGAGTCGCGCATGCGCGAATACTTCAATTTAATATAAAATAAGATATTAATTTAAAATAAATATAAGAATTTAATATAAAATACTCTTATTTTAATCTAAACAAACATATTTCTAAATAAAATGTAATAATAATTATTTTATGGAATTCACATATCTTCAATTTACGCAATATTTAGTTTAGTGTACGGACTGCAGTACAGTTCAGTTGAACATAGTCAATGTTAGGAATGCGAAATCTACTGCGTAGTACATATATATCGATGCATAAACCAATTAGTTTACTTCAGGCCCAAAAATCCCATTCTCCTTTAATAATGTAGGTATATATTATAATTCCTATGTTCTTGCTTATTGAAAACCTGGGAATAAAGATCCACAGCTAAAGGTTCTCTTAAATAATGTATCAATCGTGTCAAAAATTTTGTCGTTTATGTTTAAGAGCTAGTGATAGTAGCGCCAGAATAAATATATTTGTTACTACGGTTGAAGTACTGGACTGCTTTTTATAACACATCTATTGTTAGCATTTGATTGCAATAAAGATTATGAATGAATGAAGTATTTTTTAAATCCATTACGTATAAAAACTGACTGAAATGAATTATCAAATTTAAAAAAAAAATACTTTTATATTGTATAGGTACGCAAAAAGTACTTTGAAATTATTGACTTTCATTGTAATAACCAAAGAATTTTTTTCATTTGTATTACTTTCAGAATGTTACTTATTTATAAAATATTCTTAAATTTTATTTATCAATGTAAATTGATTTTTACTAAAAGAAACTAAAGGAAAGTATTATGAATGATAAAACAATATTTTATATATTGCTAGCTCTTCGTTATGCATAAAACATAATATGATAATTTTAATTCCTTCAGTGAAGTTATATGAGATAACTATTTCTTTGTTCAAATGCTTTAAAATTTCAATTTAATTAGATTTGATTTATGTTGGGTGGAAAAAATTGATAATACCTTAGTAATGTTTTGTTCTTGATGAATGATAACGTATTTAATAACACATAAAAGCAGTTGTTACAGTATTTCTATAAATACCACCTTGACAGTATAGCATATCTGCATAAAATGTGTAAATTATTTTTAATTCTTACACATGCTTCGCGTAACTGACCACGCAAAGAGCAACGTATTTCGTAGGTCTTTACCAGCTGTTTTAAGTCTGTTCTTGTGACTGTGTGTAGTTATCGCAAAACAAAGACTCACCGAAAATTGTGTTCTCTTAAATTGGAACGGTAAATTGTTAACTATCAGTTTAATAATATATAGAATAAGTTTACTAAAATATTGATATTATTTTCATGTAAGTGGCATTGTTTGTCTTTTCTACCGACTTCAAAAAGGAAGACTTCGAACTTCTTTGAACTACTTTCTTTCTTCTTTTTTCTTTCTTCTTCTTCGAACGACTTCCCTTCTAATGAATGTTTTTATTTTTTTATGTGTGTTAGTTACTTCATATTTTTTTCTGGGTAAACCAATTTCGATGATTCTTGTTTTATTTGATAGCTGGTGCTTCTCATGTGGTTCTATATAAATTTGATCAAGCTCTGACCAATAGTTTTTGAGTTATTCGTAATAATTTATATTGAAGTAAAATTTTAAATTATTGAAAATAAATTTCTTTAAGCCGATCAGGAGAGCACTTGGAATAAATTATACAATTTTCCCGCTTCCATAACATGATAGAATCTCAGTTTCAATTATAGTTTTGTTGATTACTTAATATTTGAGTCCCATTGCATAGCGCTAAGTTACGCAAGAGCAAGAGCATCATTGGAATACCAATCATCAGTGAAATATTGTGCGATGAACACTTAAAGAATTTTAAAATTCTACTGTATAACTCGTGGTATCATGTTAATCAATTACAGAGTTAATCGAACATCTTTTTATATGGGGAAATGCCTATGCATACCCTTCTCGCGGGGGCCAGGACGGGTTATGTCGGAATCGCACCGACTAAAACCCCATGGTATTCCACCTCTCGCCGCATATTGGCAGGGCCACGGGAAAGCTTTCGCACACATTCGTGACCCCATCAGCGCCGGCCGCCGCATGGCAGTCCCATCTCGGGGAGGACTTCTCCTACCCCCTTCCTTCCCAGGTAAGGTGCACCAGGAACACGAGGCGTGCCTTCCACCACGGCCTCTCGCCGCAGCTCACCAACACATATCCGAAGTGGGCTCGCCAAGCCCACTCAGAGTGGCCACTTCGGGCCGGCCCTACACCACGGGCCAGCCAAGTGGGTTCCTCATTGTTCACCGCGGGTGATCAAGCCGCGGCTACTGAGCCCCCCACCACGACAAGGCGCCCTTTCGGGGGGGGGGAACCGATGTTACCTACAGTTGGTCATCAGTGCATTGGCCTGGACGTTCCTGGGTGTTAAGATTGCATACTTAAGTAACTAAGAGTTTTCATTTTGTACAGGGATCTCCATAAAAACGTCGTATAAGCTCAGAGTCGCTAAAAACCAAGGAACAAAGTGTGAGCGGCAAACTCATTTGACCAATTTGACCAGTTTGTTTAAAAATCTTTCCATATCCGATGTCAGAAAATGGAAACTATTGTGTTACAAGATTCATATCTATTCGTACTTGCACATACAGTGTTAATTCAAATTTTTAAATGTTAGGCTTAACAGCAGAAGGTTTCATAGAGGTATATTTAAATCTCTTTGCGTGGAGGTAGCTTTTGGCGAAAATCTCCACAAATTAGGACAGTGATACTTCCCATAGCACGACCAGTTCTTGTTAGAGGCAAACAATTCTTTAGCTTTTCTAGATGTTTTAGTCATCTGAAATCCTGATAACCCTATTGGTCACAATGTGTATAGGAAAAAGACCCATACCAACCGATATTTAAATGGTTAATCGCACCATCATCCATCACATGTTAGCTACCGTGAAAAAATCTTTGTTTCAGAGAGCACGAGGGATCTGTGACAGAAAGTATCTGGGCCGAGCTTCAGCAGGTATTTTTTTTTATAGGATCGGGTGACAAACGAGCACACAGTCCACCTGATGGTAAGTGGTTACTGTGACCCATAGACATCTACATTTATCCTCAATAAAGACTCAAGATGCAGATGCGTTGTCACCCGTGAGGACTAAGATGGAATGCCTCTTGTCCAGTAAATAGGGTCTCCGGTTCTCTACACTCACCATACGAAACACAGCAGCGTTAAGCTGCTATTTTACTCTGGTTTTCTGTGAGAGCGTGGTCCTTCCCCGGTCGAGCCGACCCATTCGTGCTACAACCATAATATAGCTGCAGCATGGCTCTACCACGTAGAAAACAAGTATTGCAAGACAACAAGCTTCGGGTCCCGCGCCTACGTCACAGTGGCCGAGTGAAGCCGGCCACAGTCGAGCGTGTGCCTGCTGTATTACCCTATGTCAGAGGAGTCACAGACAATGTTGACTACATCTTGAAGCGAGCTTCCATTAAAACATACTTCAAGCCGCCGAAGAAGATAAGTCAATTTTTACCATTCGTCAAGTGTCATATCCCTCTACAAGATGCAGGAGTGTACAAGCTGGATTGTGAATATGGTCTATCTTACAAAGGAAAAACAAAAAGATCTAAAAAGCCGCGTAAAATAACATATATCTGACTTGAATCACCGACGTTCCGGGAAGTCTGCAGTTTGTGAACATGTTCAAGATCGTTCTCGCCATTACATTAGATTTGACCACAAATCCTCGCAAAAGAACACCGATTCCTACCAAGGATGATTCGCGGGGCTATTGAAATTAAAAAAAAAACATCCTAATTTCAATAGAGAAAATGGATGGGTGCTGCCATCTGCTTGGGGTCATATAATTAATAAAATTAAATCCAAACCCAAGCATACCACTGCAAGACTTCAAGATACTGTAAGCTCATTCTGCGTAGATCGAAGCAAAAATTTATATTCTAAAACTGAAGGTAGCCAGGATAACTATGACATCGGGACGTCAAACACCTGTCATGGGGTGTAACTATAGGTGATATAAAGCACCCAAAACGTCGGGAATTAAAAACGTTAAATTAAACGCGATAGAAACCGTAAAAATTAGTTTAATTTAATGTGTAGTCTTCGCGTAAATATAAGAAATCATTAGTCATGGGGAAGCCATACAGCCCTGTCTCACACCTTTATGGATGCCAAAACCAGTCCGAGTAGACCCCGTTGACCCTGACACAAGCACTGGAGTCCCTATACAGAGACTTCAATGCCTGTATCAAGCCAGCGCTCAACCTAAATGAGTTCAGAGTTTGCCATAATACATCCCTGTCCATAAGCCTGTCATAAGCCTTTTCCAAGTCCACGAACGCACAAAAAACTTTTGATTAACTTTTAAGTAACTTGATATTGACATAAGCAGGTAATTCTAAGAAAAATATGCTTACGTTTTTTCTAAAATAGGCAAATCTCGCGACAAGATTTTATATCATATAAATTGTGTAATGTAATAAATTGATGGGTTTGATTTAATTTAAAGTTTATTTACTTCTTTTTTTTTCTTTTTTTTTATTGGATAAGGGTGACAAACGAGCACACAGTCTACCTGATGGTAAGTGGTTGCTGCGGCCCATAGACATCTACATCTATCCTCGTTTGCGAATCAAAATGCAGATGCGTTGTCACCCGTGAGGACTAAGATGGAATGCCTCATTTTTTTTTTATAGGATAAGGGTGACAAACGAGCACACAGTCCACCTGATGGTAAGTGGTTGCTGCGGCCCATAGACATCTACATCTATCCTCTATTACATATCAAAATGCAGATGCGTTGTCACCCGTGAGGACTAAGATGGAATGCCTCATTTCCAGTAAAAAGGGCCTCCGGCCACCTGCACTCACCAAACGAAACGCAGAGGTAAACCTCTACTTCACGCTGGTATTCTGTGAGGTCGTGGTACTACCCCGGTTCGAGCCGGCCCATCCGTGCGACAGCAAAAGCTGCCGCGTGGCTCTACCACTGTTAAAAAGTCTTTTTAGAGCATTTGAATGAAAGCTTGTTTTTAAACATGATTTTTTACTATTATTAACTGTAATGTTGTAGGGTGTCAATAAGAGTCTATACATATACACATACCACCGACAGAAATATTAAAAATCCAAATACATTTTTTATATAATTAAAAATTTTATACTAATTATGTTATAACATACGTCTTAGTTTGGGTAGAGTACAATTCCGTAGTCAATCATGCTGCACGTGAAACAAATCTAGTTATAAAGGCATTTAGTTTCTCATCTAGTCTGGACATTTAAAACTCTTTTCATTTCATATTTAATTATATATTATAACAAATTTTTATTAAATCCTTTATTCTTTACATTTCACTTATTTTACTTTACCTTTGGTTAACTATTACTTATTATTTATGACTCATTAACAATAGGCTGATTGTATGTGGATATGCTGACATCCATGATTTTCCTTTACCTATGTCACACTTTTCCCTGTTATCACCATCACTACATTTCATTAATATTATATTATATTAATTATGGATCCGTAAATTAGTTATAAAATTTAATCACGTCAATTAAAAAATATATTCTTTATATTTTGTTGTTAAGAATTGTGAAATCTAACAGTGGTAGAGCCACGCGGCAGCTTTTGCTGTCGCACGGATGGCCCGGCTCGAACCGGGGTGGTACCACGACCTCATAGAAAACCAGCGTGAAGTAGAGGTTTACCTCTGCGTTTCGCTTGGTGAGTGCAGGTGGCCGGAGACCCTTTTTACTGGAAATGAGGCATTCCATCTTAGTCCTCACGGATGCCAACGCATCTACATTTTGATTTGTAATAGAGGATAGATGTAGATGTCTATGAGCCGCAGTAACCACTTACCATCAGGTGGACTGTGTGCTCGTTTGTCACCCTTATCATATAAAAAAAAATCTACATTTAGAAATTTAAAAAAAATTCTAAATGTAAAGCTTAAAATTTGCTGAGTTCATTAATTACAAAACGACATTAACGTAACGAAACTATTTTATTACATATTACGGCTTAAAGAACAAAGAATACTAATGAAAACATAAGTCGTCATTATTAACTTAACATCAATCGGATCAAATTACAACTTGCGATCTCAACCGTGTAAGCGATTTTTAACACCTTTGCTTTAAATTCCAAAGCATGTTAAGGAAACGTTTTGAATTACATCGTATTATCCAACCAAATTTGACTGCCTCGTTGGTCTAGTAGTTGCAGAAGTGCGAATGCTGATCATGAGGTCCCGGGTTCGAATCCCGGGTCGGGTCAAAAAATCAGTTATTGAGTTTTTCCATCAAGAAATTTTCAGTAGCTTCCCGGAGTCAGGAAGTTGGCGGTGTTTCACCCCCGTGCCTCGGAAAGCACGTAAAGCCGTTGGTCCTGCGCCTGATCTCTCTCCGGTCGTGTCGGTTTACCGTCCCATCGGGCTATGAGAGTGAAGGAATAGAGAGTGCACCTGTGCTTGCGCATACACTTGGGCACTATAATCCTGTCCTGCGCCGATGGCTAATCTCCGTTGAGACTGGCCGCCGTGGCCGAAATTCGGTCTGGAGGACATTACTATTACTATTATTATCCAACCTAATTTCAAGATGACTTACAGAATGTTATCATATCAATACAAGTAAAATGTAAAATGATACTTTTAAACACGTTTTAATTTACTCAGTCTAGATAGTAATATGTATGTAAAATACATACATACATCGAAAAACATAATAGTTCGTCATCATCATTATTACAGCCCTTCATAAGTCCACTGCTGCACATAAGCCTCCCTCAAGGAATGCCACAATGCACGATCCTGAGCCACCTGCATCCATCGACTTCCTGCATGTCTTACCAGGTCGTCACTGCATCTAGTGGAGGGACGCCCTACACTTCGTCCGCCGGTTGTCGGTTTTTGGAGCTATATGGCCGGCTCATTGCCACTTCTTCTTACTAATTCTTTGGGCTATATCGGTAACTCTGGTTCTACTGCGGATATCCTCATTTCTAAGTTTATCACGCAGAGACACCACGGGCATAGCCCTCTTCATAGCTCGCTGAGCAACCTTGAGCTTCCTCATACGGCCAGCAGTGAAGGCCCACGTTTCACTTCCATAGGTCATCACTGGCAACATGCACTGGTTGTACAGTCTCGTTTTCAAGTTTGAAGGTATACCTGACAAGAAGATGTGTCGTAATTTCCCGAATGCTGCCCAGCCGAGTTGAATACGTCGATTGATCTCTCGGTCGAAGTTGAACTTACCTAGTCGGACTATTTGTCCCAGGTGAACATACTCGTCAACAACTTCAAGCTTAGTACTCCCAACAGCTACCGGTATAGGTGTGACATGGACGTTACTCATGACTTTTGTTTTGTCCATGTTCATCTTAACACCTCCCACCACCATCTCCCAATGTGTAGACACTATTGAGGTCATTGAGCATAGTGCTTAGGTCGTCCAGCGACTCTGCCATAAAGACTATATCGTCGGCAAATCGAAGGTGAGTGATGTATTCTCCATTGACGTTAATACCGTATCCTTTCCAGTCCAGTAGCTTGAAAACGTCTTCCAATGCAGTGGTGAAGAGTTTCGTAGATATAACGTCACCCTATCTTACACCTCTCTGCAATTGAATAGGTTTTGTACTATGGTTCTGTACTCGGATAGCCATTGTAGCCCTACTATACAAACACTTCAGAACTTCTATATACCGACAGTCAACTTGGCACCGCTGAAGGGACTGCAGCACCGCCCAAATTTGGACGGAATCAAAGGCTTTCTCATAGTCCACATACGCCACTCATAGTGACAATTTGTACTCCTCGAACTTCCGTACAATTTATCGAAGGGTGTCTGTGGTCTATGGTGGTAAAGTCTTTTCGGAAAACGAGTTGTTCGGAGGGCTCGAAGTCGTCAAGTCTGCGTGCAAGACGATTCGTAATGACTCTCGAAAATGGTAGGTAGACGCGGTTCAGAGGGGAAACCGTTTTACAGTCCTTCAAGAGAGCGTTGTCGCCTTTCTTAAAGAACAAGACCACCGCACTTCTGCTCCACGCCTCTGGTGTAGTGCCACCATGGAGGACGGAATTAAAGAGCTTCTGAAGGACTTTAAGTACTAGTTTTCCAGCCGCCTTTAGAAGCTCCGCTGTAATTCCATCCTCGCCCAGGGATTTTCCGTTTTAAAGTAGTGTCGGATAAGAGTTGATAAGAAAGCCGGAATCGTTACTCACTCTTGCATGTAGCTCCAACGATGACGTGTACAGCTGCCCATAGAACCTCTCAATCTCACTCAAATCTCAGGTGTCCCGGAAACGATGCTGCCACATTCGGCCTTTAGCTTCGACAGTTGGCTCTTTCTGGTCATCAGATATCTGGCAAAGACTTTGGAACGTTGGTTCCGCTCGATAGCTTATTCAATTCAAGCTGTATTAAAGTTGCGTAAGTCCCACCTCATGCATTTGAAGATCTGTCTGTTCACTTGCCTATATGCTGTCAAGTCTACTGAAGACTGCAGCTTCTCAATCAATTTCTCGATCAAGTGTGTGATCGGAAAGTTTGTGCTCTTCTGCGGCGGGTCTTGCAAAACTTAGCTCTGGCCACATGGACAGTTTCCACGAGCTTGTCATTCATATAGTTCACTACATTGCAATATTCTAGGCACTGAAAACGGTTTTGTAACTCGAGCTGAAAGGTTTCGGGACTTTAAATTAGGGCACAAGGGGGACGGAGCGTTGACTTCATTAGACGTCACCTCTCCAACTTAACGGTTAGGATGGACTGTACTCGGATACAGAACCACAGTACGAAACCTATCCAATTGCAGAGATGTGTAACACAGGGTGACGTTATATCCCCAAAACTCTTCTTTTTTATAGTATAGGATGACAAACGAGCACACAGTCCACCTGATGGTAAGTGGTTGCTGTGGCCCATAGACATCTACATTTATCCTCGTTTGCGAATCAAAATGCAGATGCGTTGGCACCCGTGAGGACTAAGATGGAATGCCTATTTTCCAGTAAAAAGGGTCTCCGGTTCTCTACACTCACCATACGAAACATAGCAGTGTTAAGCTGCTATTTGACGCTGGTATTCATCACCGCTGCATTGGAAGACGTTTTCAAGCTACTGGACTGAAAAGAATACGGTACTAACTTCAATGGCGAGTACATCACTCCCTTCGATTTGCCGACGATGTAGTTCTTATGGCAGAATCGCTGGACGACCTAAGCACTATGCTCAATGACCCCAATAGTGCCTCCCAATGGATAGGTCTTAAGATGAACATGGACAAAACAAAGATCATATATAATGTCTGTTGCGGACAGCTAGAGACCCGCCGCCCCGTCGCCCCTTCATACCCCGTTGCGCCCCGCACACCCCGCACACCCCGCAAGCCGAGCGACGACCAATGGGCGTGCAGCATCGTCGCACGGCACTACTCACTGACTGAGACGCTCTCTTGCGGAATTGCGGAATAAGAAGGGCGTTTTGGTCTGTGCGGTGTTCATTTCTGAAGCGGCACTCGAGAAGACAACAAAGAAGACTCAAGACAGAAAATCAAGACCACAATTGAAGACCTCTCTCTGTACATATTATCCTAGTTAATAGTGCTGATTATTGTAAATAGTTGAATACAGTATAGTTCTACAGTACCATCTTTTCTTCGAGCAGTCCCCTAGCATAGTTAACCTCAATATCAGTCAGTCAATTAGTCAATACAGTCCACTAGCTACAGTAATAAATAAATACAGTCCACTTCGATCCCTTATATTCTTGGTCCATCGTCGCCGGATTCAAGCCAGAAGTAAGAAGAAACAAGAAAGAAGGCAATTATAGAAGAAAGAACATAATTACAGAAGAGAGAAGATCATTACAGAAGATCTTCAAGGAAGAAAGAAGTTCGTGGACGAAGAGAGAAGATCGTCGGTACTAATTTCTTCCCTGTTTCTTATTAAGCCTACGTCATATACGTCATATTGTCTGTTTCCAGACAATTTCTTGTTTCTTAAACCGCGTTTATGCGGCCAGGTGCTTGCTCCCTAACGGTGCCAACCTGTGACCATCTGGTAACGCCCTTGTGGCGGGAACGGCGTCCAGTACGTGCGTCTTTTTGAACACGATCGGAGGTCGCAACGAGGGACGTCATGAGGAAAAGACGAAGCCAGAAGACACGGAACGACGACGAAACGCCGGTAGGAATGCGGATATTCGAAGCAGCACCCGCGTCCCCGTCCGATTATCTCGCGTTGGCACAAGCGCCCTCCGCCGCGCCCCAGGCCCCGCTCGCGCCCGCATCTACGCCCGCGCCCGCGCCCCCGCCGCCGCGCCCCGCTATGTCTGTGTCTACGACCGATCGTTTGGGAGAGGTTAGCACATCCGCGCCGCGCACAGAGACACTCGCCGCGATTATAGAAGATCTTCCGACTACAGAAACTAGTTCGATAGTACGTACCGTCGCGCCAGTAGCAGACGTACATAGACCCGCGCCCCGTCGGTCCGTTCAGTTCGTTCAGCCCGGTCGGCAGTTAGCGCGATAGCAAAATTAAAGCAAATCGAATATAACGCCGCGGAGGAACTAGCTGCAATTAGAAGGAAGCAATTGCAACTCGAAGAAGATCTTATCAAGAAGAAATACGCTAGGGACGTCGCTCAACTGCAAGAAGAAACGGATAGGGAAAGTCTAAACGAAAACGATTTAGTTGAAAATAGGGTACGCGTTGACAGGTGGTTAGAGAACGTAGAGACTGTGCGGGGGGAGCCGCCCTACCGCCCGTCTCAGCCCGCGCCCCGCATCGAGATAGAGCAGGCCCTACCGAGTAGGGAAACCGGTTACGACCACGCTGAAGATGCCCAGGGGAGGACAGTAGCGAATGATGTTCAACCGCATCGCGTAGAAATGATACAGAGGGATAGTGGAGTCGCCGTAGAAATGAACCAGGTGGATCGTCGTGTACGGGTTACGTCGCCGTCGCGCGTCCAACGCCGCACTCTATCGCCTATACATAGATCGCCACATCGCCACGCGGATCGTAGATCACCGTCACCGTGTAGGGATGAAGGTATACATAGATCGCCATCGCCACATCGCCACGCGGATCGTAGATTATCGTCGCCGTGTCATAAGGATGTAGGTGTACATAGGACGCCAGCGCCACAGCGTAGGCTAGAGGGAGATAGGAATAGAGATAGGTCGCTTACTCCGCGAGGGAAAGAGAGGGGTATAGATCGACTAGCGGAAGCTCTAGAAAACATAGTTAGAGTCAGGCCCGCCGCCGCGAAGCAGACGCAGGACTTGCCTATTTTTAACGGTTCGGCCGCGGAATGGTTAGCCTTTAAAGCCGCGATGAAAGAATCCACGCGTTTATATGGATTCACAAATACGGAAAATATGGCAAGGTTAAGAAATTGTCTACGTGGTGAGGCTAGGGAAGTAGTATCGGCACTGCTGTTTACCGCAAAGGATCCGGCAGATATTATGCGAACATTGGAGCAGTGTTTCGGCCGCCCGGAAGTAATTATAGATCGTGCGTTAGAGGAACTGAAACGCCTTCCACGCCCGGGTCAAACCGCTCAGGAATTAAATTCGTTCGCGATTAAGTTACAAAATATAGTGTGTATTTTGCAGAACGTCGACGGCAAAGGATATTTACAAAATCCGATGCTAACTAGGGAAGTCACTAGCAAACTTAGCCCTCACTTACGGTCGCGTTGGTGCGATTATGCGGAGCACTACGGAAGTGCGGACGAACCGGACATCATCACGCTATCCCGGTTCATGATGAGAGAGGCTGACCGTGCGTTAAGTCATGCCTATACGTCCGTAGCGCCGACTAAGGAATCACCCGTAAGACGAGAGGCGCCGCCGTCGAAAAGGATTATATTGACACGCCGCGTAGAGGATAGGGCCCGCGACGTAAAGACTTTCGCCGCCCAGGAGGACACCGGTAGTGCCTCATGTATGTGTTGCGGGGGTGAACACGTAATCGCCAAATGTAGGAAGATAGCGCAATTGGGTTTGGACGACCGGTGGAAGTGGGTTAAGGAAGATGGGGTGTGTTTTAGGTGTTTAAATAGTAAACACCGACGATTTAGATGTAAAGCTAAGAAATGCGGCGTCAAAGGCTGCAACGCCCCCCACCATGCCCTCCTTCACGCCCGCAAGACAAGCGCACCTGAGACATCGGCAAAACCGGATGAGACCGTGCTCGTCGCGTCGAACGTTGGTAGTAGTGCGTCCGTATTGTTGAAAGTGTGTCCCATTACCGTACGCGGACCGCGTGGTTAGGGAAATAGATACGTATGCACTGCTTGACGAAGGCTCTACTATTTCGTTAATCGACGACGACTTAGCTAGACTGAGTTAGGAGCTGAAGGACCGGTAAAGCCGCTCAATATTAGAGGCGTAAATAATAGTCAGCGCGTAGTAGGTTAGTTAATATAGGCATACGTGGCAAGACTCGCAGTGAGGTGTATAATATAAATGCGCGGACAATAGCAAATTTAAAGATAGGTTCGCAATCTGTAAGTAAGGAGTGCTTGCGGTTAAAGCACTTACGCGACCTACCGAGTTCGGTTTGTTACGACGACGCAAAACCGAGATTATTATTAGGCGCCGACAACTGGCATTTAATAATCACCCGTAATTTAAGAATAGGACGTCGAAGGCAGCCCGTAGCTACACGTACGTTGCTAGGGTGGGCCATTTAGGGAACCGTGCAGCGGTCAACGTGTAGGGAAGACTGCGAGACCGTACTACACGTCGTAAGTGCTAGCGGACGGTCAGATGAGGACATCCAGGCGCTCGCCAGTCCGGATAGGAAGAATTCACGACTGCCGAGACGCTACGCTCCCATGGGGGGAGTAATAAGGAACCAACCGCGCGACGATAAGGCATACACGCATCGCGACGGTAGGAACAGGCCTACGATCATAACGGCCAAGGCGAAAGTCGCCCCGATAAAGGCGCAAAGCATACCGCGTTTAGAGTTGCAGGCGAATTTGATAGGCGCGCGACTCGCGTAATTCGTGCAAGGCGAGCACAGAGTGGTGGTAGCCGATAAGGTAGTGTATTGGACTGACTCCACTACGGCGCTCCACTGGATACAGAACTATACGGCGCGTTACACCCCATACGTGGCTCATAGGTTAGGGGAGATAGCGGAAAAGACGTCACCCGAGCAATGGAGGTGGATACCGACTGCAGAAAATATCGCAGACCAGGCGACGCGCGTAAATTATGTGAACAAGGAAGAGGGCGACCGATGGTTCACGGGACCGCCATTCCTGTACGAGGAAGAAGACAGATGGCCTCACCGTCAGGAAGAGAAGGCAGAGAATGATGATGAAGAACTGGAGGAAGTCGTGGCGCATCAGAGTGACACCAAGGACGCTCCACACCTGCCATACATAGAAAGATTCTCTTCCTACGAGAGATTAATCAGGGCCACTGCACGGATACTACAGTTCGTCGATGCCATACGAGGAAGGGCGCACGGACTGACATTGCAGCACATCCAGAGAGCAGAGCGGATGTGGATAGAGCACAGTCAAAATGAAAGCTTCGCTGAAGACATCAGTCGACTTCAGCGAGGGAAGAAACTAGCAACCGGCAGCGCGCTAAGGAAACTCGACCCTATAGTAGAAGGTGGCGTACTACGCGCCAGGGGAAGAATCGACGCAGCTGACGTGGACAGTCAATGGAAGAGGCCCATCATATTAAACGGACGCCACCATTTTGTGAAGCTGCTTGTGGAAAAGGCGCATCAGGAAGCAAGCCACGCCAACAGGGAGAGGGTGGTCAACGACCTACGCACCAGATATCATATCCTTCGATTACGACCAACAGTGAGAGAAGTGGAGCGGAGATGTCTGCGATGCAGGGTACGCAAGGCGACACCACGGCCAGCGGTTATAGGAGACCTACCACCTGAACGATTAGGGGCATTCGCGCGACCATTCACCTACACCGGAATCTATTATTTCGGGTCTATAACAGTGACTATAGGACGTCGGCATGAAAAACGGTGGGTAGCGTTATTCATCTGTTTAACGACGCACGCGGTGCATTTAGAATTAGTGTACTCCCTTACGACGGACTCGGCGATATCGGCATTGCGGCGCATGGCGGCTAGGCGTGGGTGGCCACGGGTCATATACTCGGATAATGGGACGAACTTTCATGGGGCAAATACTGAGCTACAACGGGCAATGGAAGAGTGGGCACCACAGCTGAAGGACTACGCGCTGACTCGGCGGACAGATTGGAAATTCATCGCACCGGGCGCGCCGAACCAGGGAGGCGCAAGGGAGCGTCTCGTGCGCTCAGTGAAGACCGCACTCGAAGCCACTCTGCACCAGAAGAGCCCACGGGAGGAGACGTTAGCAACGCTCCTCACAGAAACAGAAACAGAAACAGAAACTTTTTTATTCAATATAGATTATAAATAATGCTTATTGAAAGTCACTCCTTTGTATAATTACCACTGGTTCGAAAAAAAAACCTCTGTCCTGGGAAGAACCAGCAAGAAACCCAGCGGGACTTTTTTTTTTTAAATAACAGCTTACAATCATGTATGTTACACAAATTAACAACACAACAAATTAGAAATAGCTTGGTAGCGATCACCTCATTTCCAGGGGCCAGAATCTGAGAACACAGTCAACTCTCGACCGTTGACGCACGTACCGGTCGACATCAACGAGGAAGAGGTGCTGACACCCAACCATTTCCTGCTGTTAGGACCATCGAGCCTACCAGTCACCGCGCTGTGCACACCTAGTGTTCGTCGGGCGTGGAGAGCGGCGCAAAGACTCGCCGATGAATACTGGAGGCGCTGGATTAAAGAGTACCTGCCGACGCTGGATGCGCGCGGGGACTCTCGGGATGTTCAGCAGCGCCAGATCCAAGAAGAGGACCTCGTCGTGGTGGCAGATAGCAACATGCCACGGAACGTGTGGCCACGGGGAATCGTAACGAGGACCTTTCCCGGACCAGACGGCGTAGTGCGCAACGTGGAGGTGAGGACCAGGGGCGGAGTGCTGCGGCGGCCAGGCAGGAAGATCGCCGTCCTCCCGAGGGAAGCTTAGGCTCGCAAGCTACGCCGGGGGTAGGATGTTGCGGACAGCTAAAAACCCGCCGCCCCGTCGCCCCTTTATACCCCGTTGCGTCCCGCACACCCCGCGCACCGGAGCCGAGCGACGACCAATAGGCGTGCAGCATCGTCGCACGGTACTACTCACAGACTGAGACGCTCTCTTGCGGGATATAAGAAGGGCGTTTTGGTCTGTGAGGTGTTCATTTCTGAAGCGGCACTCGAGAAGACAACAAAGAAGACTCAAGACAGAAAATCAAGACTCCACAATTGAAGACCTCTCTCTGTACATATTATCCTAGTTAATAGTGCCGATTATTGTAAATAGTTGAATACAGTATAGTTCTACAGTACCATCTTTTCTTCGAGCAGTCCCCTAGCATAGTTAACCTCAATATCAGTCAGTCAATTAGTCAATACAGTCCACTAGCTACAGTAATAAATAAATACAGTCCACTTCGATCCCTTATAATGTCCATGTCAGAGCTATACCGGTAGTTGTTGGGAGCACCAAGCTCGAAGTTGTTGACGAGCATGTTTACCTGGGACAAATAGTCCGACTAGGAAAGTCTAACTTCGACCGAAAGGTCAATCGACAGATTCGACTCGGTTGGGCAGCATTCGGGATATTACGACACATCTTCTCGTCAGGTACACCTCCAAACTTGAAAACGAGAATGTACAATTAGTGCGTGTTGCCAATGATGACTTATGAATCTGGGACGTGGTCCTTCACTGCTGGCCGTATGAGGAAGCTCAAGGTCGCTCAGGGAGCTATGGATAAGACTATTCTCGGGGTTTCTCTGCGTGATACACTTAGAAATGAGGATATCCGCAGTAGAACCTGAGTAACCGACAAAGCCCAACGGATTAGTTCTTATGTGGCAATGGGCTGGTCATATGGCTCGAAGAACCGACAGCCGACGGGGAAAAAAGGTTCTCGAGTGGCAGCCTCGTACCGGTAGGCGAAGTGTAGGGTGACCCCCCACTAGATGGAGTGACGACTTGGTTAGACATGCAGGAAGTGGATGGATGCAGGTGGCTCAGGATCGTGCTTTGCGGCATTCCTTGGGGGAGGCCAATGTCCAGCAGTAGACTTGTGAAGGGCTGTAATGATGACAAAATAAATTTCACACAAAATCATTGTATAAAAAAATGAAACTGTAACTTAAAATTTTAAATTATAAATATGTATTCCAGCTAGTGAGCTGTTAGAAATTATGATTTAAATGTAAAAGTTCACTTTGCTAACTTCACCCATTTTGCTAAATTCACTCTTGTACTATACAAGAGTGAAGTTAACAAAATGGGCTTATAAAACATGATCAGCGTAAAAATCAACTTATCATACTTATATAACATAGTCTATTTTTATTTCAACTTATATTTAATACGAAACGTTAAAACACTGTTTAAGTTTTTAGAAATAAAAGTCATTACACGTACCTGGGCTATCCTGGCTACACATTGGTACATAATTTCCACTAGCGCGACGGAGTCTGGGCATCGTGAAACTCATTCACCAAATCGTGGTGAAAGTGGTGTTTCACTCTTTCACCACGATTTGGGTATCGATAGACACATTAACCCATAAAATTATTCTGTCTACCGATCTAAATCGGTACCCTACTGCAGTGCTGTTTTTTCTGGGGGAATTTAATGCCTGTCATCACGACGGGCTGTCCCATACCAGAAAACCGACGATGTTGGGAGGGAGACAACCTCTTAAAACAAACAGAATCGTTAATAACCATTATAAACTTAAATTCTGAAGGAAGAAAAAAATATACTTGAATTACAGGCACGACTTTCTTACAGATTTGTTTTATGTATAGTTAATTAAATAAGAAAATAAACATTAAGATTATGTAGAATTCGGGTTTGCTAATAACACATTTCCTGTTTTAAAATTAAGGCAAACCTAAAGCCCATCCAACAGGGTTAAAAAGAGTTAGAAACCACTAAAGTGCAGTGAGTAAGCTGTATAAATAGTTAATTGTTTATCGTAATAAAATAAATAAGGCCACGACCAAACGTTCTTTTTTAACCTCCGACGAAAAAGTGGGGGCATTATATGTTAAACGTGTGTATCTATATGTCAGTCTGTGGCATGTGGCTCCCAAATGGATGAACCATATTAGATAAAAAAAAATTGTTTGAAATGTGACTTTATCGAGAGCACGGAGCAAATACAAAGAGGAGGTGTTGTAATTAGATTTCACTATGTAACAACGCGCGACAATGTGCGGGGTGAGGGGGTGTTAAGCCCCGCTCATTTAATCATTTTCCATCTACTGATAAATAGTAAACTACTCGCATCGTTTCATATCGACGTCGCAATGTAGTTTAGCTACCTTGACAAGAGATGGCGGCCTATTCACAAAATGATTATAAAGGCTATAAAGGTAGGCACAGATTGGTCAATATTGTATAATGTATATTGTCAGCAACCCGTTAATGTGCATTGCTGAACATGAGCCTCTCATGTTGTAAGGGGTATCTATTTGCCTTAGTCGTCACGCTTGGCAGGTGGACTTACAATTGCACTAGACGGCGCAGCTTTGGCGGTGTTCTTCGTCACTGGTCTGAATATTTTACTTCGGAAAACAAAATGGTTATAACTTTCTCTATCGGAAGCAATATTACGAAGAGAGGATACGGTATAATCAATGGGTACAAACTTTCATTAAAGATCATAAATAAAATCAAAATATATTCATCAACAAATTTAATAGACATCACAACAAACATTTGGATCAATTACATGCTATCATCTTATCTATTTAGATTTAAGTATTTCGTTAATTACTTATTCAGTATAAAAATGTTAAGACCGTATAAAACTGCCTATAAAAAGATCTAAACTTCAAAATTCAAACTGATAATATTTAACAAAGATTGTTATAATGACTTTTTCTACTGTAGTAATTTTAGAATATTTTTTCACTTATTTTATTTTTAAAAATAAAGGGACACTAGTTCGTTCTATACTAACTGTTTTAGTTAAAAGTCGTTTTGGATAGTAAGATTTAGCACAATTTCGTTCCAAAAATTATCTCTATAAAGACCACTAAAACCACCGTAGCAAACTTATCAAGAGGTGATGATTTTCATAGTCTTCAATGTATATATTTGGTGTCAGAGTTATAAGGATAATAAAGATAAGCAAATCACAAACTTATATCCGTAGGTAATATTCATAAAAACAAAACAGAAATGTAAGACATATCGTTGCTACTGTTGCTTACTGTAGTAGCAGTTATTGAACATAAAATATAGTAATATAATGTACATACATACGTGTATTATCATTATCAGTAATAGTGGTTATAATAAAGAAAATTGCAGTAACAAATGGATTAAATAAGGAATGGAAATTCTTTAGGTTAATAGTTAACTTGAATAAACGCCCCTAACATATAAAAATTATACCACTGGTAAAATGCGCACGCACAAATTAAATTTTTAAGGTTTGTAATAGGTTTAGGAAGCTAATTTAGTTAAATTTATTTATCACATAAAAATATCGGTTTACATTAAACATAAGTAGTATTTTCAACCACAGAGTTTGTCCAATGTTAAAAATAGTAAACCAAAATATAATAAAAAGTAATAGTCAATTTCTATATTATATATTGTTGTCACTTGGTAAAACTTCACCTTTATATCTCCTGATGATGTGAAACCGGTCGCTTTTTATAGTTACGTAATAAATTTAAATAAATATTAATATAACAAGTACGTGTACCAATCCAAATCACATAAAAAATAATGCAAGCTTCTGGATATGCAAATTGCATATCCTCCCTATATTTTCCTTCACCGTCGAACTAACGTAGTATATCTTAAAATCATGGCGCTCAAAATTGAAATTAACAATTTAATTGTGATTCAGATGCTAAGGCTCTATAACTCCGGGTCTATATCTCTCCGAAATAAAAAGTAAAATCAATATGAACAAAAATAAATTTAAAGTATGAGTATTTTGTATTACTAACTCCTTATGTATGTAGGTGTATGCTCAAATTAGTTCATAATAAAAACTCTTATACGTACGTTATTTTAGATTACAAACTACTTCTGATTTAAATTACCGCTTTCTTTATCAATATACTAGCAATGCTGGCATTTCTTGCTAAAGAATAGTTTGATTCAATTATCACATTTCACACAAATTTCATTTTATAGTTCCCGATAAGTAGACCAATTGAAGAGGCCACCGCGATATAGTTGGACAAAAGTTATTAAAAGTCTCAACTTCTTACGTAATACAGGTATAAATACATATTATGTGTTTAAGTAACCCTCACAATAGATATATTTTTATGAGAATACATATAACAATGGACAAGACCCACATTGGAAGTAAATGTTAATACAACATTTCACAAATATTCAAAACAGTTCCTAGTTCTATGGGTGAAATCTAACTACAGATTATATAGTCAGATTTCGTAGTATTACAATTAGTCTTTATTGTTTTAATTACAATAATATTATGTGATTAGTTGTTTTTTTTTAAAATTCGCTTTTATCAGTCTTTTATCTTACAAGGGGTTCTAAAAAGTTTCTTAGAGATATTATATTACCGTGTTGAGAGTTCCATTTAGAAGCTGATCAATATTAATGTAAGTTATAAAATGGAGTCAGTTTGTACAACGAGAATAAGAAAAGTTAGTTACTACACGAATAATTATATTTTTTTGCAATTGATTCAATGACGGCGGCCTCTACAGAGTTTCACTACACTTTTTTCATAGTCGTTACAAACATTAATTAAAAACCACCGTAATTTTGCCAATAGTATATAGGCACATTTAAAAAATTATTTAAGTAATAGAAAAATGTAAAAATAGGAAAATATAGTTTATAGTAAGTCTTCAAAGAGTTGTTAATAAAGTTAACGAAGGATCACGAGAAAATTCAATTCTTAGTGGCCCTATAAATAGAAACATGGGGGATTGATACCATTTCATTATGATTTAATTCATTTTTGTTTTTTGAGCCCCCTGATGGAACCATAAAGACAAAAATTACTTATTCGTATTATGTAACTGTTAATAACGTCAATCAATCAAGTATTTTTGTATTATGTTCTCACTTGTCACGTCTTAAAAGTATGTCGATTAAAATCATATATTTTTTATGTTCAATGTAAAAGTGTTAAAAGATCGTAATCGTAATCGATCGGTCGTAAGTAATCAGATGATCATAAGTTGACCGTGTGAATGCACGAAACTAACACCTCAGTAAAGTGGATGTGACAAGACGCAATGTACACGAAGTGACGAACATTTTTTTAAAAACCCAACTGCTTGGTCCCATTTAAGAAATAGGTTTTATAATTCCACCGATTAGTTTTTAAGGTCACAAAGAAAATAAAAAAATCTCTCTCGTCATCAAGAAGAGGAACGAATAAGAAAAAGATTGTCTCATAGTCCTTAAGTGGGACTGAGCACAAGGACTATGAAAAATTACCATTTTATACACGAGGAGTTAATTTAGTTTTGTAACAATAGTGCTGCTGTCTCAGTGTGTATTTACAAAATCTGTCACAAGACTTTGATGTATTTATTTTCATTTTTCGGATTTTGAATCTTCTGATATTGGGCTTACAGGTTCATCAATTACTATACAAGTTTCTGTTGCGGACGGCAAAGGGGAAAGTGGTACCGACACTTCCTCGTTTGGCGATAGAGGCGGAGAACTGCGTGTAGGCGGCGGGGCACTACTAGAGCGAATTCCTTGTTCGACTGACAGGTGAACCATTTCCACAGTTTCCGCGATAATTTCAGCGTCGTTTGTTCTGAATCAAATAATTACAAAATTTTCAATGACAAGTTCAAACATTGTAAAAGAGGAATATAAAGTATTATTGTGTAAAATTGAGTAAATAATTTATATCTAAATTAAGTAGATATTTACGCGGTAGTGACTCTACCACGTAAATATAGCTGCAGCTATATTATGATTGTAGTGAGAATGGGTCGGCTCGATCGGGGAAGAACCATGCTCTTACAGAATACGAGCGTAAAATAGCAGCTCAATGCTGCTGTGTTTCATATTGTGAATGTAGAGAACCGGAGACCCTTTTTACGGGAATAGAGGCATTCTATTTTTGATCTCAGGGCTGACAACACATCTGCATTTTTATTCTTAATCGAGGATAGATGTAGATATCTGTGGGCCACAGCATCCACTCACCATCAGGTGGACTGCGCGCTCGTTTGTTATCTTAATTCTATTTAATACTGGCTTTTGACAGATATTCTGATTACAGATATTTCATTTAAGTACCTTCTATAAAACTACGTAGATATATTACAGTCCTGCTAATGAAAACGCAATCGTTATTGAAGGCAACCCACCATAAATTCCGTGTTGGACGGGCTGGAGCAAAAATTGAATATAGCAGTTCTTAGCAAAATAGAGTTGGACAAAATCATTCACGGATTAGATTTTGACTTAATAGCTCAACAGGAGCTAGATATTTGCTCCTGTACCAATCTCTACCATCTACAGTACAGTATCTCATGTCATAGGTCTGAGAATTTTCTTTCCATCTTTGTAAACCCTGAATAGTCAATTGCTTGAAGTAAGCTTCTCGAAGTACTTCTATTATTATGTGGGGTATCTATATAGTTTTCTCATCTGGTTGGGCTGTATAAATATATAATTGTAAATGAAAATGATAAACATACATAAATATCAATAAAATAAAATAAATACATAAAAATACATAAATAGGTAAAAATCCAACCAGATGGAAGCCCTCGGCAGGGGAGACCAAACGGCCGAGGGTTAGGGGGAAAGGGAAAGAAACCGGCGGACGATGCAGGCGGTATCGAGGAGCACCGACTTCTGCATTTGAGCTTGGAGAGGTCCGTCACGGAGTCCCCGTTGCCTCAGAGGATCTGAGAGGCTGACTGGGATTAATCCGTTCGCAGAAACGATGACAGGTATAATTTCGGTCGGCAGTCAACGCCACATGTCAGTCACCTCGTGAACCAGGGCCAGATATTTTGTCCGCTTATCTGTTTTGGCTTTCACGAGGGTCTCGTCATATGGAATGGTAATGTCGACCAAAAATATCCTTGACTGTGCCCGGTCCATCAGCACAATATCAAGGTTATTCGCAAGAATAGTCCTGTCTGTGATGATGGTCCGGTCCCAATAGAGCCAAGCGCGGTTATTTTCGAGCACGGTTTCCGGCAAGTACTTATAATAATGCAGTTTCCGAACCACGAGACCATATTTCAGAGCGAGGTAGAGGTAGCCCTGGTGTAGAGTCCTGGCTACTAGGTTGTGGCTTTGCAAGTACTCCGAGTTAGAAAGCGCCAAACAACCGGAGATGACATGCCTAAATGACTCACCGGGATGGTGACAAACTCGACAGATGTCAACAGTGCCATCCCTTAGGATGTATCTCCGACAGTTGTTGGTATTAAACACCTGATCCTGTACTGCACAGACAAAACCCTCGGTTTCCCCAAAGAGGTCACCAAAACTTAGCCAGTGGAGGGAGGCAACTGTGTCTACGAGAGGCTCATGAAGAGCCTGGTAGAACCTCCTGTGGAGCTCTATCTCCTTCCATACGGTTTCCCGGTTTGAAATGCACTGTACTGTTGGGTCTTGCCATTTCTCGTTGGCTTATCACATGAAATGACGTCCCTGTAGGATGGGTCATCCGATTTCGTCAGGAAGGAATTACGGAGGCTGCACACTTCGCGATTATGCATATTGAGAGCGCTTAAAAAGCCGCGCCCACCATGTTTCCGCGGCAAGTACAGCCTCATCACTGACGATCTCGGATGATGCATCCTGTGGGACATCATAATAGTGCGGACTTTTCTATTCAGAGCTTTCAGTTCGGTCTGAGTACACCTGAGTATGTCAAAGGTATACATGAGAACAGGCATGATCCAACCGCTATATGCGTGTCTCTTATTAACGCCTGACAAAAGACTGTTTAGCACTTTTGTCAAGCGTGCATAAAACACATCGCAAACTGACTGTTTCATGTCCGCCTCATCGATACCTATGTTCTGTGACATACCCAGGTATCGGTATGTTTCAGCCTCGGAAAGTGTCTTTATGTTGATGGGCATAGACAAGTCTATGCCCTCAGAATTAGCAACCCTACCCCATTCGACATGGAGGACCGCACACTTATACGTCCCCAGCACCATTATAATAGAATTGCTAAAATCACAAGTGATGTTTAGCAATTCCATAAGATGGAAGCGACTGGAGGCGAATGACTTGAGATCATCCATATGGAAAAGGTGGGTCACTTTTGTACCTCCGTTTAGAAGCTGAAATCCCCTCCCGGAACCCTCCAGTAAGGTACTGAGAGGGTTCAGAGAGAGGCAAAACCAGATTGGACTCAGACAATCGCCCTGGAAGATACCCCTTCTTATCCTTATGTAATTCTCCGCAGCCGTCATCCGCTCGCCTAGATGACAAAGGATCGTTTTCCACTACCCCATATATTGCCTGAGGAAGTATCGAACTGTACAGCCAACCTTGCACAGCTCGAGGACCCTCTTCAGCCATGTATGAGGCACCAAGTTGATTGCCTTTTTGTAATCTATCCAGTAGGCGGAGAGGTTCCGACGGTTGCGATTAACCACCTTGCCAATGACCGCGTCAATGAAGAGTGGTTCCTTGGTTCCACGACCACAGCCCCGACATCCATTTTGAGCGCGCGACATCGCCTGATTTGAGTTCAGGTGACTATTATTATTATTATTAGATTTGTTATAATCATCACGCTTGGCAGGCATATTTTTGTAATAGGTATCTTGGTAGGATTAGGAATTATTTACCTCGATATTGATTCTTCAATACTGTTTATGTTGCTGACATTTTCACCAGGGATCGCTGAAATAAAATAAGCATTCATGTTATTTTTCTAAATAGATTACATGATAAACAAAGAAATAGCCCGTGCATGTCTCACTACTGACTGAGCACAGACCCCTATCGCTTTTCGAAATAATAATATGAATCAGGTAAATTATAAAATCAAAATCCGTCCGTAAACCCTTTTAAAACTAACGTAACGTAATATTATATATAGATTAACGAGCTTCAATATGCTCAAAATATTTTTTTTTTAATTCTGGTATGCAAACTTTCTTAAGATGTTTTGCTTGATTAAGTGTCGAGTCCGTGCAAAATTAGTATTTAATATTGCAATAAACAATTTTTTTGCTATCACTGAAGATCGATTTGCCGTTGCACGGCACTGAGCTGCCATAGTTATATAATTTAACTTTTAATAAAAGTAGAAGCCGTCAATTTTCACACAAATCCAAACAACGAAAAAATTAATAAAATAATTTCACATGCTGAAGTCGCTGCTGAGACATAATATAGAGGAATTAAAGTTCCGACTTTAGAATGTGAAATTATTTTATACTTGTTAAGTTGTTTGCCGTCGCCTTATTTTAGTTTTTATTAGAGTGGACAATATAATATCATAATCGGCAATGTCGTCTAATTAGTTCAATTAAAAATTTCTAACCCTATTTTTAGGGGTGGAATTTTTTCTCCATTTTTATGTAGGATCACGACTGATGTATATTTAATTAAAAATTGAAGAAAACATCGCGTGACATACATACACAATACATACAATCGAAATCTTTTTTTTTGAAGTCTGTTAAAAAGGAAAAAATAAAATTATGAATCATTTTCACATGAAAAGATCTTTTTCAGTTTTTAGTGCAGTATTTTATTCAAAAATTCAATTGTTTTTTTGAAATCTAAGAGCAAAATCAACTTACGAAGTAATGTGTCTTCCCACAGACGCTGCTGTCTGGCCAGCGGACGGCGCCGCGTATTATCACGAATGCGCAGAGTCACTCCAGCACATGCACCACTTCCATGCAGGTCAAGCGCTAAAGATGATTGTGAGCCACATTCCGATTCAACTGCACTTGCACTAAGAAAAATTTACGTGTAAAAATATTTACTAGTTAAGTTTATATAAGTACTTATCTTATTATTTAAATAATTTTTTTATAGTATATAAGTGACAAACGAGCACACAGTCCAGCTGATGGTAAGTGGATGCTTTAACCCACAGACATATATATTTATCATTATTTTACAGTGGTAGCAGCAAGTACATTTTCATTAAGAATAAGAATCAAAATGTACATGCTGCCACCCCTGAGGGCTAAGATAGGATGCTTCGTTCGTAGAAAAAGGATCTCCGATTCTAAACACTCACCAAACGAAACATACAGCATTAGTCTTAACGAGTAATGGTACGTATTCTTACGTCTTTTTACTTTTTGTATTATGATTTATACTTTGAGATATTTAATTTTTGTATTATATACTTTTTGATGTATGTCTTAGTTAAAACCAGACGTGGTAGAGCCACGCTGCAGCTACATTATGGTTGTAACACGAATGAGTCAGCTTGACCGGGATAGGACCACGCCCTCACAGAATACTAGCGTAAAATAGCAGCTAATTGCTGCTCTTTGGCATGGTGAGTGTAGAGAACCGGATACTCATTTTACCGGAAACGAGGCATTCCATCTTAGTCCTCAGGGGTGACAACACATCTGCGTTTTGATTCTTAACCGCGGATAAATGTGGATGTTATGGGCTACAGCATTCACTTACCATCATCCATCAGGTGGACTGTGCGCATCCTTATTCTATAAAAAAGTCTCAGGTTAAAACTAGAGCGTGTTTCAAGATAGAAGTCCCGAGGAAAATATGCAAACAAAGCTGTAATATTGAAGTGGAAAGAATTTGACAGCAAATGTCAAATTTCGCGAAGAGCATTCCTTCGTAAAAAGACTTCTTTAAACCCGGGATTATCAGTAAGATAATCGTCGTTTTTAATAAGACCAATAAGGTAGATATATAGTCTAGTCAAATTAGCGATCAACCTCGGAATGAGAGATAATAAGCTGAATTTTGGCGTTCTAAAAGTTAAGTAGTAAAGTAAGTTATTCAAGGTCAAAGATAAAAAAAACAGTATTTCGTGAATGTCTCGGTTTCTATTGCTCCAATGATGTTGATATCTATTATAAAAATTGTAGAGCATAAAATTTCGACAAATTTTATTTGAATAATTTTTTCATGCGCTCAACCGTTTTTGCGATAGAGGGCGGTGAGCGCGCAGCACTCAGCCATACGTACTGTAATGCAAAGTCAACTGTGAATATCTGTGAAAACTACCTTGAATTTTGAATAATTTGTATTATTTATCAGTTAATATATTGTACTAAATAACATTTTACATATTCTTAATATATTTATTTAATATTTTTTATCTACTTTGTGTAATTAAAAGCTCATTAAATGAAATAGTCATTGTATATCTTAACTTATTGTAAGTAGACGACGACACTTTGTCCTTTAAAAAATCTTTAAATTTGCAATAAAAACTATTGGGGATCACTTATCGGGATAAAAACTATCCTATCTCTAAAGTTGGAGCAAGCAATACATATTTACAAAATTTATAGTATATAAAAATTATACGTGGTAGAGCCATGCTACAGCTATATCAATAGTACAGTTGTAGCACGAATGGGTCGGCTCGATCGGGGAAGGACCACGCTGTCACAGAATACCAGCGTAAAATAGCAGCTTAATGCTGTTGTGTTTCGTATGGTGAATTTAGAGAACCGAAGACCATTTTTATTGGAAAAGAGGCATTCTATCTTAGTCCTCACGGCTGACAACGCTTGTTCATTTTGATTCGCAAACGAGGATAGATGTAGATGTATATGGGCCACAGCAACCACTTACCATCAGGTAGACTGTGTGTTCGCTTGTCAACATTATTTTATAAAAAAAAACTAAAATTAAAATCGGTTGTGTATTTTTGGAGTTCATCGCGGACAAACAATAAAACACGTAATTTTTATAAATAAAAATATAAAAAACCTAGCTTTATCAGTATTCAATAACCGGTTATTGAATACTGATGGTCCTTTAAACAAATAATAAAACGCGAATTACGCCAGGAACATTTTCAATAAGATATTAATTGAAACAAGCAATTTCGGTAAAGAGAATTAAAAATTAAAAATTTTGTACAACCTCAATATAAATTATACAGAATAACTCAAAAACTATTAGTCAGACCTTGATCAAATTTATATGGGACCACATGAGAAGCACCAACTTTCAAATAAAAAATCATCGAAATCAGTTTACCTAGGAAAAAGTTATGGTGTAACACACATAAAAAAAACATACAGTCGAATTGAGTACCTCCTCCTGTTTGAAGTCGGTAGAAAATGGCGACGCTCCGTCAGTGTGTATATTTATACCAACTTTTCACCCTACTTACACTCAATCACTTTTGAACCCCCATATCCCAAAAACTGTTAGATAAACACACTTATAATGAACTAGCTTTTTACCAGCGGCTTCGCTCGCATTGGTTTCAATTTATAAATACCATTAATACTATTCCAATTAAAGTTAAAATTTCATAAATGTTCAGAAATAGTAGGGGAACTATATTCATGAACGGGAGTAAAATATAGAGAAGATGGGCAGAAGCACCTTCTGGTTATAGCTTAAAATAATAAAAAGATGCAGTTGGCAACCCGCCGGCCGAGCGTGGTAAGAACGGTTAACATACAACTTATGCATGCACGCCATGAACAATGACATTAATAAACGGCCCCCAGTCCCCGGCGGCCCCGCTATTCCTGGCTTCGGTGGCGACCATGGTAACGGCGGGGCAGGGGGTGCTAAGAATCTCCGGTGGAGGTTCGGTTGCCACCTAAGACGACTCGACCTGGCAACATACAACGCACGCACCCTGAGGACTGACGAGAAGATCGTGAAACTGGAAGAAGAGATATACAAGTTACGTTGGCATATTATAGGATTATCCGAGGTCCGAAGAGAGGGGGAGGACACTGTAATCCTCGAATCCGGCAACTTGCTCTATCGCCGGGAGGGCGACCATCTGTCCCAAGGAGGTGCCGGATTTATCGTCCACAAGTCTCTCGTTAACAACGTTGTAAAGATTGCGAGTGTGTCCACGAGGGTTGCGTACCTTATACTCAGAATCACCAAACGGTATTCGCTGAAGGTCATAGAGGTTTATGCACCAAACTCGGCACATCCCGATGAGGAGGTGGGGGAAATGTATGAGGATATCTCTAGAGCCATGTATTCCTCCAAAATCCACTATACGGTGTTAATGGGAGACTTCAATGCAAAACTAGGCACAAGAGAGAACGGTGAGCTGAAAGTAGGGAAATTGGGAATAGGGCAAAGGAACCCAAGGGGCCAGTAGCTGGCCGACTTCATGATGAAAGAGGGATTCTTTATGATGAACTCTTTCTTCCAGAAGCAGCCCCACAAGAAGTGGACCTGGTCGAGCCCTGACGGTTCGACAAAAATGAGATTGACTTCATTATGACGACCAGACGACTACTGTTCAGTGATGTCTCCGTGATCGCGAGGGTGACAACTGGTAGCGATCACCGAATGGTTTGAGGCACACTGAACATAAACGTTAAGTTGGAGAGGTCTCGTCTAATGAAGTCAACACTCCGTCCCCCACGTGCTCTGTTACAAAGTCCCGAAACATTTCAGCTCAAGTTACAAAACCGTTTTCAGTGCCTAGAAGACTGCAATGAAGTGGATAATATGAATGACAAGCTCGTGGAAACTGTCCATGCGGTTGGAGCTAAGTTTTGCAAGACCCGCCGCAGAAGAACACAAAAACTCTCCGATGACACTCTTAATCTCATGGCTGTTAGACGGGAGAAGAAGCTACATTCTTCAACAGATTTGACAGCATACAGGCAACTGGACAGACAGATCTCTAAATACATACGGCGGGACTTACGCAACTTCAGTACAGCTTGTATTGAAGAAGCGATGGAGCGGAACCAAGGCTCCAAAGTCTTTGCCAGAATTCTGTCTGCCAGAAAGAGCATTCCTTGGCCTTCTGTTGGGAGGCCTATGTTCAGCAGTGGACTTATGAAAGGCTGTAATGATGATGATGACTTAATCTTCAATTACTTACTTTGTATTTGACATTGGACTTGATACAAAAATAAGTTGGTGAAATATTGCTATGCTGAGAGACACCCCACATATTCAACTGAAGACATTCTATCTTAGTCACAGTTTTGTGTACACAGTAAAAAAGTGACAATTATGATAAATCATCCCGACACCAGTTTGGACATTTTAAGTCTGACAATTTTCGATACTGCAACAATAAGTATTCAATAGAATTCTCTTTAATTTCATCAGTTACTTATTATTTGTTTATTTAGCTGTAAGTAAATATTAGAATTAGAGATACGACTTTTCTACAGATTTTATCATATGTATACCTCTCTCTTTCTCTTAGAATACCTAGAGTCTCAAATTTCGTAAAAAAGCATGGTTCTTGAATTACTAAGGACTGAAAAGTGCCATTTATATGACTGACTTACTCATAAAAAACTTCTGTTACTTCTATGTTATATTGAAACTTAAAATATGACATCTAAGTTTAATTTTCATTTATAAAACTGTAGTGATACACGAGTTTACAATTCACCTGATGGTAAGTGGTTTCTGCGGCCGATGGACTACTGCAGCCATCTACAAACAAAGAAGGCTAAAGATACGTTGTCACTTCTTACGACACCCACGGGACGATATGTATATAGCTATATAGTGGATATTCTTACACCGCCACAGTTTATATTAGAGTAATACAAAGGAATAATTCTCAAAACTGCAAATTATTAAGATACAGTGTTGACATAGTTATCGGTGCGCTCTGTTGTTGTTGGTTTTAAGTACAGTACTTGTATACTGTAAAGTAAAGTTGCAGCCTATTTACGTCCCACTGCTGGGCACAGGCCTCCTCTCATTTCTGAGAGGGTTTTAGGGCAAGGAAATGTCCACCGCGCTGTCCTAATGCGTGTTGGCGAACTTCACATGTCTTCGAAATATTTTTGTTACTTATTTCTCAGAGATGCAGGTTTTCTCACGATGTTTTCCTTCACCGCCGAGCACGTGGTAAATCAGCACTTATAATTGCAATTAACAATTTCATTGGCGCCGGCGGGGATCGAACCCGGGTTGCTCGAGTACTGTGAAGCTTACAACGAGCGCTAACTATCTGAGCTACCACGGCTCTTTTTTGTATACTGTACTTAAAACCAACCACACTAATAATATTGTCAATATTTAATTATTTAAATTTTAATTAAAAATAGAAAACTGTGAAGCGCAAACGAAATAAAAAACGTTGAGTTCATGTAATTATTTGTAAGAAAGGGATAAAACTTTATTCAAAAGTTTCAAGAACGCACGAACCGACTGAACTGGGAGCTTGGAACCGTTTCAGTTGCAACACTTTTAATGGGGAAGCCGACAAATCGGGAGGTCGTTTGTACCGAACTTGACCCCTTTTTATATTCGCTTTTAGTGGGATCAGTTTGACAACTTTCAACTGGACTCTTTTAATTGGGATAGCGTAAGTTTAGCTCTTCTAATATTTGAGATAAGCTTTCGGACTTTTGACATTTGTAATAATTCGATAACTCTTATCACCAAAAATATACAACTTGATAGATTTAAATGTGATGATATTGAATTTTAAATGCACCCTGTTTCTATAGTTTTATTATGAAATGTGTTGATATAAAATACTTTACCTTTAATAATTGTATAATACGAGGGCGACAATGAAAGTTTTTAGAACTGGACACTTGTAAATGATATAATAAAAAAATAAGTTCAAATTTTGAAAATGGAAGTCATTGCCAATATTATTGTGTATGTATTTTATTAATTTGTAATTTGTTAACGATTTGGCGGCAAATTGAAAATGGTCTGTGTCACTTTAGCATAAATTTAACGCGAGAAAATTTCCGTACATTGATTTTTTTATGACTTTCCATGTCACTTAAGTGAACAAGAAAGTTATAATAGACTTCGATTGGCCTTTCACGATGAAGCCCCATCTCGTGCGACTGTTTACAACTGGTTTAATGACTTTAAACGTGGTCGCACTAATCTCACCAATGATCTGCGTGAGGGACGGCCTTCTACGACGACGACTGAAGATAACATCAGTGTTGTGCGACGTATGATAGAAACCGACAAGAGAGTGACTTATCAGTAGATTCGGACAAGTTTAGACATCGGTATGAGTTAAGTGCACAAAATCCTCCATGAACATTAAGCGGTCAGGAAGCTTTGTGCCCGGTGAATACCTCATAATTTGACAGAGGCCCAAAAACTCTGTCGTGTTGATTGGTGTCGTGAAATGGTTCAAAGATTTAACGGAGGTGACTCAAATGCTGTGTTCGACATACTTATGGGTGACGAAAGCTGAATTTATTGTTATGATCCTGAAACTATGAGATAGTCTGCTGTCTGGGTGTTTCCTTTTTTTTTTTTTTTTTTTTTTATAGAATAGGGGGCAAACGAGCATGCGGCTCACCTGATGGTAAGTGACTACCGCCGCCCATAAACAACCGCAACACCAGGGGAATTGCAGATGCGTTGCCGACCTTTTAGAAAGGTGTAAGCTCTTTTCTTGAAGGTTCCTAAGTCGTATCGGTCCGGAAAATTCGCTGGTGGTAATTGATTCCACAAGGAAGTCGTGCGAGGGAGAAAACTTCTTCTAAATCGCACAGTCGTGGACCGCCAATCATCCAGATGGTATGGATGGTAACGCGAGTTTTGACGCGATGTGCGATGGTGAAATTGAGCGGCTGGAATTAGTTTACTAATTTAATCCTTCCAAACAGTTGCCAACTAAAGTGAAGAGAGGTCGAAGCGTGGGAAAAAAGATGGTGGCCTCGTTCTTCGGAAGGATAGTTATGGTCATTAAGCAACAATTGTTTTAGAGGATCGAAAAACTATTACTACAGAGAGGTACACTAACAATTGTTTGCCACTTGTCTTGGAAAAAGTTCGGGAGAAACGACCTCGTATTAGGATCCTCCATCACCACGACAACGCCTCATCGCACACCGCCAAGCAAACAATCGACTACTTGGCAATGTCAGACGTGGAATTCCTGGATCACCCGCCCTATGGCCCTGACCTTGCACCTTGTGATTTTTATTTATTTCCGAAAATAAAAGAAAAACTTCGAGGAAAACGTTTTGTGGACGCCGAGGAAGCATTGGCAAACGAGTGGGTACGAGTGGGCAAAATGCTTTTCTCAGTGGTTCCATCGGATACAGCGATGTATTGATGTAGATTGTAGATGGAAACTATTTTGAAAAGATACAATAAAACTAATAACTTGCTAGTTTGTCCAGTATTTGATTTTCTAAGAACTGTCAGTGTCACCCTCGTAATATATAAAAAAATAATATATAAAAGGCCCCCTCACTAGATGGAGTGACGACCTGGTAAGACATGCAGGATGATGGATGCAGGTGGCTCAAGACTGTGCTTTGTAGCATTCCTTGGCGGAGGCCTGTGTTCAGCAGTGGACTGGTAAATGATAATGATGATGATGACGATAAATATATATAAAATTTCCAAAAAAAAACTTCACAAAATGCTTAAGAGCTGATGTTTCAATAGTCAGATAAAAGTTATCCATCAACCAAATTATGGCGAAATATAAAAATGAAACAATTAAACTAATTTATTCGTAAAATTGTATTTTTTTTTGTTTAAATTGTATTTTTTCCGATAAATAACTTTCTAATAATTGAAAAACCAGGCCTCAGTTATTTAATTTATTCTAAAATAGGAGAGGAAGAAAAGTAATAAGGAAAATGATATCAAGTGAAAATGTACTTGTTTAATTTCTTTTGAAATATCATACTGGATAAAATATTCGTACTAATCAAATTTTGAAACAAAAATATTAAAAGCAAAGTAAGCTGTTTGCTAAATTACACGGTGAAGTGGATACTAAGCATAATAACGCTCGCTTTGCATGCCAAAGTAAGTGGGTATCCTGAGGAAAGACGCTAATAAGACTTTTTTTTAAATTGCGACATGAATTAATAATGTTTACTGAATACTCATATTAACAAAGTTCAGCCAGAGTATGAGCACTTCATGATTTAAATGATATATTAATTTATAAGTCGTTAAAGTTGAATTAATAATTTATGTTTTTATACATGTTACGCATTTCAGCAGCTGTTATACGAAACCGTAAAATTAAAGGTTTTTAATTTAAAAGTATTATATTTTTTTTAAACAAAAAATTATAAAGACAAGTCATTTGTACATACATATTCATAAAGCAGGTGATAACTTAATGGTTTACATTTATATTATTATAGAATTATGGACTAATAACCAAACACTACTTAAAAGTCTCGTGGTGTCACAGTCACTTTGACTTAAGATAGAGACAGTACGCGACTTAACGGCGTATTATAATTGAGTATTTGGGCATTTAGTGTAAAAAAATGACTACACAGTCGATATTAGAAAAAGGGTCTCCGGTTCTCTCACTCACTCACTGACAAAGCACATACAAAACACAGTAAGGAACATACGCTGATATTCTATGACAACTTTATCCCTCCCGGTCTAGCCGACCCATTCGAGCTGCAACCATAATATAGCTACAGCGCTTCTTCACCACGCAATGAAACACTTTTAAGGAACCCTTTTTACTAGAAACGAGGTAGTCCAACTGTATTTTGATTTTCAATAATTGAGGATAGATGTAGATTTCTATGGGCTATACGATTGATTTCACTTAACTTCAGATGGATTTTTGTATTGAATTTGTTTTGTGAAAGTGCATACCAAAATGATCAACCACGAGCAACTGTAGCCTTATCTGGGTATTTTACGCTGGGCGTAAGGAGATAATAATACCGCCACCTATCGAGAGACATAAGATCTTTTTGAAGCTCTCCTTAGTCATCTATTACGATACCCTCAGGACGAAATGCGGTGATGGATTCTTGTATACGTTATAAATGGTTCCTTATCTACATTTAAATTTTATATAATAAGAAAAGCGAAATAAATTGTTAATTTCACGGTTTGCTCAGGAAAACAAGTTTGATAAAATCACGATTTGCTTAACTGAGTTCAAATTTTATCTCGGATTTCATCAAACAGATTTCACCAATTCGATTTCGATCGCGTTTACGAAAATTAACATGTAATGAAAATATCACAATCATAAACAAACGCTCAATGTATTTCGTATTTGCAGAATATTATCAACATAAAACAGCTGCGTTTTTATACAGCTTAATGCTAGTGCCAACGCTCTTTTAATTGCTATTTATTGATAATAGCCAATGATTATAGATCGGTATGTAAATTTCATTGACAATAGCTAAGTTATATAAAATTAGAGTTAGAAAAAATTCCACAAGTACCTAATCAATGACAGCATTGACAGCTAAACGCGTTTAAAAGTGATAAACGTAGAAAAGGAGACGGTCCATTTCTGGACCAGTCTAAGTACAGTATACCGTAAAAAAGAGAAAAATTCAGGGATTTTGTTAAGAATAAAATGAGAGAATAAATCAAACGAAATAAACTGCTAAAAATAAAAATGCAATCCCAAGTGTTTGATAGTTTTACAAGATGGTGCCCTTCCAGTCATGAAAAAGTAAAAAAGACACGGTTATTTGTCAAATGTTATTTCTGTCAAATGATATTTTTATTTATTCCGAGCATGGTTGTGTACATAGATTACTGTATGAATGCGTTTAATTGGGGATTTATTTGGCGATTTGGTTTTTTGTTTGGACTTTGGATCAGTTACTACTTGTTTGATTCTGCTTTTGTTTTCAGGACCATAGTTTCATTGTCAGTGTGATGTAGGTCTTTTATCTCACTAACAAAATGGTAGGAATCCTTTGTATGTGCTCTGGTATGTCCTCTCAGTGGTGACAATATTTTTGCCAAGTGTTGAGCCAACTTATAAGTTGGTGAATCGATCTGGCTTACTATGGGACGTAGTGGAGCGTTTGGTTTGTGTATTTTCGGTAACCCTTACAAACTTGGTGGTTTGGCACATGATGGTATTGTCGAATTCACGTCGAGATTTAATTGTAATTTAATTGTGTATAGGAAAAAGACTCATACCAAAAGATATTTAAATGGTGAATTGCACCATCATCCATCACAGTTAGCTACCGTGGGAAAATCTTTGTTTCAGAGAACACGAGGGATCTGTGACAGAAAACATCTGGCCGCCGAGCTTCAGCTCGTCGAGCAAGTATTGCAAGACAACATGCTTTGGGTCCCGCGCCTACGTCACAGTGACCGAGTGAAGCCACCCACAGTCGAGCGTGTGCCTGCTGTATTACCCTATGTCAGAGGAGTCACAGACAAGGTTGGCTACATCTTGAAGCGAGCTTCCATTAAAACATACTTCAAGCCGCCGAAGAAGATTAGTCAATTTTTACCTTCCGTCAAGTATCATATTCCTCTACAAGATGCAGGAGTCTACAAGCTGGATTGTGAATGTGGTCTCTTATTAGGACAAACAAAAAGATCTATTAAAAACTCGCGTGAAAGAATATATAACTGACTTGAAGCACCGACGTTCCGGGAAGTCTGCAGTTTGTGAACATGTTCAAGATCGTCCCCGCCATTACATTAGATTTGAAAGACCACAAATCCTCGCAAAAGAACACCGATTCCTACCAAGGGTGATTCGCGAGGCTATTGAAATTAAAAAAACAACCTAATTTCAATAGAGAAGATGGATGGGTGCTGCCATCTGCTTGGGATCCTATAATTAATAAAATTAAATCCAAAGCATACCACTGCAAGACATCAAGATACTGTAAGCTCATTCTGCGTAGATCGGACCAAAAATTAATATTCAAAAACTGAAAGTAGCCGGGCTAACTATGACATCAGGACGTCAAACACCTCAGTCTTTCCCGTGACCACAGGTGCTGAAAAGCACCCGAAACGTAGGGAATTAAAAAGTTAAAGTAAGCGCGATAAAATCCGTAAAAATTAGTTTCATTTAAAAATAATGTTATTTTTGTCGCCAAACCACACACGCTTTTATTGTTTTCTTGCAATCCTGTCCATTCAAAGGTTGTCTGGAAGAGATTGTTCTTAGCGATAAGACCACCCATTGTACCACATTTATTTTTCTCATTTTTTAATAATGTTGTTTGTTAATATTTATGTTATTTTTTGACGTACAATGAAGTGTTATCTGTCTATCTATCTATCTATCTATCTATGCTTCCCTATGGATTTTCTAAAAAAATTATACATACGGCTACGAATTTTTTTAATTGTTAGAAATAATAATAAAAATTATAAAAGTCATCGAAAAAGCCAAAAATATATATGAGTAAGTAATTTTTAAAGGGTAGTAGGTAATACTGATTATTGCGTACTGAAATACTAAGTGTTGGTTAATTATTATTTAAGATTACCATTAACTGTCGTACATTTTTTGTTTTGTCGGAAATTTTAATTTTCCCCATCTGTAAAGATATTGAATAAAAGTTGATTTAAAATTGATCGTATCTTTCACTATCTAAATACATAAGTTTACATTATATTACATATACCTACTATGTATCTTCTGTGGCACAAGTCTATAATATTCCATTTCGGTTCGGTATCAACCCTAGCGTTACAAGCTCCGGCCTAATGTCACCGGCGCTTCAACTCTCACTTACAGAGGGTGTCACCGCTGTGCTAAAGGCATGGAAATACATGTACTTCGTACAAACATACTTCCGTGGCTACAGGTGATATGAGTATATTTCAGAGATGACAGCTAACATCAATTCAAAACGACATCAATCCGCCATTAGTGTTGCATTTTTGTTGGTGAGAATAAAATATTAATACCACTGAAACTAAGGCAAATTCCGGGATTTGTATGATCAAAAGTGGTTTAATATTTTATTTTAATTTATTTCCATACTAGTACAAAACTAGGCCTACGCTTCATACAATTTTGGACCGTCTCCTTTGGTGTTTAAAATTTTAACCACGTTTTTGCTTTAACTACGTTCAGTTAATATTGGTAAAATTCAATATTATAGCCCTGAACTTGGTTAAACGCCTAAAACTAAGTTTATTTTGAACTGTTCGCGTTTAGTTTCAGCGATGAAATCGGCCCAGCGTCAAAAAGGTGATGAGATAATAATCGGGCGTTTACCTTAAATTTTATAATAAACTTATTTAATCCGCACGCTGGGGATGTGCGAGGTAAATGATCGGTGCATTAGAGTGAAACTAACCTGTAAGAAATTGTCTTTTTCCACTAAGATACGCAGTGTAGCTGTGGGATGTATGAAGTGAGGAAGATGTGTGATGGAGTTAAACAATACAATGCGGTAGTGGGGCGTACAACATTAGGCGTACACAACTGCTTCATCCAACCAGTCCTGTATGCATGCTTGATGAGCCTCCTGGGTCAAGCCTATTTTTGGTGTGTTTCACCATTCCTCTCTACGCGCAAACTAAGTGGAAAAGTAATTTTCATCACTTCATTCTGGTTACCTATAATATGAGTAATTATGGGACTTAATATTTATGTGTATATATATAATTTATAGCTTCTTAATTTAAGTCTATTTCATTTATTTCTTTTTTATAATAATAATACTATTTAGCATAAATTTGACTAAAATATAAATTTAAATGTAAATAAAAAGCAAATTTTGTTTTATAAAAATCGTGAATCATAATTATTATATTCGATTATTAGAAAAAATAATTTTGAATTTATTAATATAATATTGCTGCTGGTGATAAGAGAGCTGGTTCTTTTCTCGCTCAAAGGCTAAGCTGAATGGCTACAGCGGGGAAACGCAGCCAGCGTTCTTGGCACGATACCGCGGAGAGTAGGACTATATGATAATTAAGTTTCTACTTTTAGTTTTTTTTTTATTATTATTATAGTTTGTAATAAGTATAACATGTAATAAATATTACTTTAGACTGTTCAATAAATATTTATATAATATGTAATATTGGCTTTAATAATTTGTAAAGAAAATATACATGTGAGAACAGCCATCACAATACTTCATGCAAGCAAAACAATGCTTTTCTATGGCGTGTTCTATGAGGTAAGCGTGGTGACCAGTATTGAATTTAAATGACTGATGAGTAGCTATTTAGTACCTTACTGCTGATTGCGGCGGCTCGTCTACGGAAAGCGCGTAGCGGCGTAGCGGCCTTCGTAGCGCGCTCACCGGTAGAGTCGGTCGCGCGTTGCCGCTACGCAGATCTGGCGCTGAGCCGAAACGTGCTCGCTCCTTGGTCTTTTCACTCGCTCTGTGTTACACACATTAACTGCCCTATCTCTTCGCAGGAATCGTATGATTGCTGCGCCCACATCCCTGGCAACTCTATTTCATTGCTAATGACATGGAATGATGATATCATTTGGATAATACTTGTTACAACGTACAACAATGTCGAATACTAAAATGAAGTAATGACGTTTCTACTGCTATAAGCTGGGTTAAAAGCGGCTTTTAAATTATTTTTGTGAAGTATGAGCTTTCATAATTAGATGTACGGATTAGAATGCTTTTTGTTTTTTAATTTTCATCAATTTGTGGGTTGGATTTTAGTTCCTTTGAATATATATTATATTTAAATATGAAGTATTCTGTAGATACCTCGAGCAAGGATGCACAGGACGCGTTCTGTGTGTAGGAGGTAGCGGCAATGCATGGGGTAGTGGTAGCGGCAATGCGTGTGGCAGGCGGTAGACACCGAGCTGATCCAGGCGCGCAGGGGCACAGACTGGCCCACGACGAGGTATAGGCCTTGGTAATGCTTGTGGCCGTGCTGGCGTTACCTTGGCGGCACTGTCCCTTGCTTCAAACGTCATAACGCACGCAGCAACTACTATAAAACCTGAGCAAGAACGTTTGCGAAGTTTAGTAAAATTGGGTTGATATTTACGGTGAGGTATTATGAAAATGTAAAAGTTTTATATTGAAATTAGTTTGTTTTACATATGTCTTGGTTTGTATTTTGCTATGATGTGCTAGTGAAAGAGGTTTTATCTAAGGATATTACTATAATCAATCGATCAATTGTCGATTGATGCTATTGATTAACGTCGATAAATGTCGATCGATTGGTGTGGTAGCTTTAGCTGATCGATGGATACTGGTCGATAAAACGTTGTTCAATTATCAATCGACAATTAATCGATGTGGTTGTGGGCTCATCATTAGTAGCTTTCAAAATGTATTCAGAAGAGATCACGTTATTGTTGGCCACTATGCTCTTGCTCGTATTATTATTACAGAGATGCAAATGCAAGAGACTGGATGAGACCATTTTTTAAGGCCAGCGATAGCTTAAATTAATTTAGACGACATTTTAAATAGCGATCGGTGGAGCAGGGTGGGTTCTCGAATCAAACAGCTCGATCGACGTCAACTAATCCATTCTACCATCGATCGATCGGTGTGGTATAAAATATCGATCGACGTCGTCAAATCCATGCCACCATCGATCGATTGTGGCATGTACTCTAAGAAACAAAATTTCTGTTGTGAAAATATTCTGTTCATAAACCCTTATGGCCTCCACGCGGCAAACATAAAATGCAAACCAAAGTATGATTGTTTTGAATAAAACTACTTTTACGGATTTTATCGCGTTTAATTAAGTTATTTTATATTCCCGACGTTTCGGTTGCTTTCCAGCAACCGTGGCCACGGGGGACTGAGGTGATTGACGTCCCGATGTCAAAGTTAACCCGGAGTACCTTCAGCTTTTTAATTATTAATTTTGGTCCGATCTACGCAGAATGAAGTAACTGTGTCTTGAAGTCTTGCAGTGGTATGCTTGGGTTTAGTTTTAATTTTACGAATTACAGGATCCCAAGCAGATGGTAGTACCCAGCCTCCCTCTCTATTGAAATTAGGACGTTTTTTAATTTCAATAGCCTCACGTATCATCCTTGGCAGGAATCGAAGTTCTTTCGCGAGAACGTGTGGTTTATCAAATCTAATGCAATGGCGGGGGCCGTCTAAGATATGATCACAAACTACAGACTTCCCGGAACGTTGGTGCTTCACGTCAGCTATG
The DNA here is from genome assembly GCA_033319125.1 of Parnassius glacialis. Lineage (NCBI taxonomy): Eukaryota > Metazoa > Arthropoda > Insecta > Lepidoptera > Papilionidae > Parnassius > Parnassius glacialis. Next base: position 26,113,268 of record JAVANC010000018.1, read on the forward strand.
TGTTCTTTTACGCGGGTTTTTATTGATCGTTTTGTTTGCCCTATATATGAGAAACCACACTCACAATTAAGCTTGTACACTCCTGCATCTTGTAGAGGAATGTTGCACTTGACGGATGGTAAGAACTGACTAATCTTCTTCGGCGGCTTGAAGAATGTTCTAATAGAAGCTCGCTTCAAGATGTAGCCAATCTTGTCTGTGACATCTCTGACATATGATAGTACAGCAGGCACACGCTCGACTGTGGCCGGCTTCACTCGGTCACTGTGACGTATTTTCCTACGTAAACATACTTTGCAATAGCTTCGAGTTTGAGCGTAGTCTTTCCAACAACTGCACCACTCTCTGCTGGTGGTAATTCTTTTAGTTCTGTGCTATGTTGCATTCATTTTGTATTTGTATGTATTTATATACGTATATAAGCATGCTGTATGTGTTATTAACAGTCCACAGATGAACGTAGACCTCGCCAATGAATTGCCACAAAGCACGGTTCTGAACTTTCCCGTTTCAACTGTTCCTCACTACACCTAGTGAGGGTTGTCCTTAGGAGGCATTCAAGTATTACTTTAGCAAAGTTTCTATGGTTTAAGGCCTCAACCCCCCCCCCCCCCCCCCATATAAGCAAACATAAGAAAATTGCGAACTCCCGCCTCCCCCAAATGTAAAGACGTAAGATTTTTTTAATACTTTTATTAAATATTAAAGTAAAAATTTAAAAGACAATTATTTTTAAAATTAAAGTATTAGTGTTCTAATAAAATTAGAAAATTAAGAATCATTTATTGTCTATGGGGTCCGTATCCAAGTTACTAAGCCATTAACAATTGGTAGCTCATCTTCACAAGGTCTTCCCCATCGGTTGTCAGTTTTTTGAGCAATATGGTTCGTCTATTTCCACTTTAGACTACAGATTCGTTGAGCTGACCAGTTGAGCTGATCAGTTGAGCTGACCAGTTGGGCTGATTAGTTGAGCTGACCAGACTCATTTTCTTACGGATATCCTCGTTACGAATTTTATAGCTCGCTAAATGCCTTTGAACTTATTAATACAGGCAGCTGTAGTTAAGGACATGTCTTAGTCCCGTAAGTAATCACTAAAAATATAAATGAGTAGTACTGTTGTTGTTTTGTTTTGAGAATCTGGGTATACCGGACTTAAAACTCGTCGCAATTTCCCGAACGCGCAAACAGCACGTAGAAACTCCGCTAAGAAAATATATTTAAATATAGGTATATAGTTCTTTAAATGGGCTTCGTTTTCTTACTTGAAGTACAAAACTACCACACTTTTCCTCTATGCCTCCGACGCAGCACTACCGTGACGGATTGAATTAAATAGTGATTTTCTGTACGTTTGGTAATATATGTGTAATCTATACATCTAATAATTCTGTAGAAAAGTCGTGTCTGTAATTCGAAAATATTCTTGAAAAAACAAGACCAGGGGACCAAACAAAGGGTTCTGAAGCCAAAATAGTGGTTTTTAGAATTCTTGTCTATCTGTCTGTCTGTCTGTCTGTGTATTCCGGATTCATGCAAAAACTACTGGACCGATTTACATGAAATTTTGTACGTAGGTAGTTAGTAACCCGGGACAATTGTGATTGTGACAGTGATTACGAAACTTCAAAAAGAAGGTTAAGTATTTTCCTTCCTTTAGTTGTTAATTTTTTTTATAGGATTGAGTAACAACGCTACTACATTCGTAGGTGCGGATCGAATATTGCGAAATGGCCCTCCTAACGGAAGAAAAGTCCATTGTGGCTGTTGATATTGCTGATTGGCTTGCTAATAATGAAACTTACTGCTACATAATTCCACCCTATAGTCCTAATTTTGGAGGTCTATGGGAAGCAGGAACTGCGGCAGAGCCACGCGGCAGCTTTTGCTGACGCACAGATGGGCCGGCTCGAACCGGGGTGGTACCACGACCTCACAGAAAACCAGCGTGAAGTAGAGGTTTACCTCTGCGTTTCGCTTGGTGAGTACAGGTGGCCGGAGGCTCTTTTTACTAGAAATCAGGCATTCCATCTTAGTCCTCACGGGTGACAACGCATCTACATTTTGATTTGGAATAGAGGATAGATGTAGATGTCTATGGGCCGCAGCAACCACTTACCATCAGGTGGACTGTGTGTTCGTTTGTCACCCTTATCCTATAAAAAAAGCAGGTATTAAGTCTACAAAGAGACAGTGATAGGCAACTCTTTCTTGACTTTTGAAGAATTTAGTACAGTGTTGTCTCAAACCGAGGCTTGTCTGAACTCGAGGCCAATATCACGAACAAGTAATAACATGGATGATCCATTTACTCTAACACCGGGACATTTCTTGGTTGGAGAACCATTGGTTCTCGTTCCAGATGAAAATTATTTCACTTCATTAGAATTGAAATAATTCACTTCATTAGCGAATTTATATTAATAAATTCGCTAAAACGTTGGCAGATCACCCAACGTATGGTACAAATTTTTTGGAAGCGATGGTCTCGTGAATATCTCACACAATTTTTATAACGCCGTAAGTGGAGAGGCCTTACTCCTGACCCAAAAATCGAAAACGTTGTGCTGATGAAGGAGGACGATCTTCCACCGACTAGATGGCTCTATGGAATAAACCTAGCAAGCTAACAGCATAGCAAAGTGGCGAAACAATCAGCTTTGTAGCGGTTTCTAACGGTTGCCGTTGAGCAATGAGTTTCAAAATAGGAGGTTCAGATGCCTGGGTGATCAGTAATCGATTGCTGAAAACAGAATTTGAAAATTCGAAACCGTTCTCGAGATAATCGTGGGACAGACGGACAGACGGTCAGATATCGTGAAATCAATAAGTGTCTTCGCAAGCTTCGCCACTTAATAATTATAGCAAAACATCCTGGTTTGGATGGAGTTACCCGTGTGGTGTCTTTACGATGCAAAGGTGTTGTTATTATTATAAGGCTAGTATCGAAAGTTTGTTTTTTGCCGACTACTGAATGAATATAATTATTCTTAAGATTTTTTGTTTGTCTTTATTTACTGAATGAAATGCATTATTCTAAGTTTTTTTTTTGTATTAAATTTGAATAAAACACTCAACTACTATAAGTTTTATTGTTTTATTGTTATGAAATACTTTAGCTTATTATTAACAGATTTATGTTAAAACTTTTATTAATTCTTTTATTCATAGTACATATGAGTCGTGTGTTTATGACAATCTGTCTATGGCGGGTGGGATGTATGAGATCTGTCAAATACTTTATTTACAATATTTAGTTCATTTTTATTTTACTAACTGTACAAAGCTTGTGTTATTTATATCTCGTTGTAAAGATTTGGTTCAAATAGTACATAAGGTTTCTTTACATAAAATACGATGCTTTTTGACTCCTACTGCTAATTGATAGTTGAGTTTCATTTCATGAATTCTATCTCCTAGCGGCAATTTTTGGGAACTATACAATAACTCATATGAGTATATGTAAATGAACAGGCTCTTTTTATTTTACTTGTCAAAGGCGGTAATCAAACTGATTCAAACTTAAAGGAGAATGGGATTTTTGGGCCTGAAGCTAATTAATTGGTTTTTACTTTAAAAAATTGGCCATATTTTTATAAAGAAAAATCAAAAAAGAAGTACTTTTTACAATCTAGAATTCGAAAAAACAATAAAATAAGAAATAACTTAGAAAGTCGATTGTAGTGTATTCTTTATGGCAATTAATTGATTACCATAAAGAATACACTAGTGAAATTGTCGCTTATGAATGTTATCTTCCAATAGAGGACTTCTTATTTTGTAACTTGACGTGACAGTTCAAACTTCAACTATTTACTTAAAAGGAAAAGACAGATTTTCAATTCGATTTGAAACGAGCGCAATATAAACGATTCTCGATTAAATTGAGCTTTTTAATATCTATTTTGGATTATTTTTCTGTGTTAAGGAGATAAAAAATAATTGTGTACATTTCTAAAAAATAATAATAAAACTACAAAATATCAACATTCCAACAAGTAACAGTTACAACAACAATTCAAGTAATCGATCGCAGATCGATATCCCTAATATTCACTTCACTTAGTTGTCGTTGTTTTAACTTTCGTTAATCGTATAATAAAAGTGGTAGAGCCACGCGACAGCTTTTGCTGTCGCACGGATGGGTCGGCTCGAACCGGGGTGGTACGACGACCTCACAGAATACCAGCGTGAAGTAGACGTTTGCCTCTGCGTTTCGCTTGGTGAGTGCAGGTGGCCGGAGGCCCTTTTTACTGGAAATGAGGCATTCCATCTTAGTCCTCACGGGTGACAACGCATCTGCATTTTGATTCGCAAACGAGGATAGATGTAGATGTCTATGGGCCGCAACAACCACTTACCATCAGGTGGACTGTGTGCTCGTTTGTCACCCATATCCTATAAAAAAAATCGTTTTACCATTCACTTTCATTATTAACCACAGCTTTTTTGGTGATTTTATACTGATCCTGCTTTTAATTCTTTACGTAATTATAGTGAAAAATAGCCTGTTACAGTGTAATAACAGTGAAAAATCACCTGTTACAGTGTAGGTAATAGATAATCTCAGTTTTATTTATTCTACAATAACTCAACTCCGAGATTGTCCAAATCTTGCCAGATTTTCAGCTATGAAATGTTTATATATACGCTTTCAAATGGTCCTACTTTCATGCTGTTTACACTTGGGCCTAAGAATGTATGGAGACGTCTCCTTCTCCTTTCATGATACCTAAGCATTATCATATATTTTAGCATATATATTAATTGCAATTTGAAGTGATGGTTTACCACATTCTCGGCGGTGAAGGAAAACCTGCATATTTGAGAAGTTTCCCAGTTGATATCATCCTGCGTTGGAATCAGCGCAGCGAACACTTTTTTGGCCAAAAACTCCTTTTTTGCCCTAATACGATAGATGAGTCATACTATAGTTAATGTAAGATATAATAAGTTTATAAACTAAAACATAGAAATAACAAGGTAGCCTTTGTGAACTCGTTCAGAGAACATCCGAATAAATCAATTCGCTCAGCCACCGCATTGAGTTTGAGTGTACGTAGTGCGCGGGTGATTGGCGCATCGCGTAATAGGTTGGTTCTCGCGCGCGGCAGTTCCAAAGTCCAAAGCTCCAAAGTTTATTGTCCCGGCTCCCCATTTTATGACCTCATTTATATCCCGCTGCAGTCTAGCATGGTCTAAGGTATCTCTTATTTCGATAACTAATTTTAGGCCATCAGCAAATAAAAGGCACGTCGATCCCTTGATCACCTCCGGTAAATCGTTTAGCATAATTATAAAATGGAGAGGACTCAAATTTCTTCCTTGACTGACCCCTGACCTTGTAAAGTACTGCTCAGAGTAGTAGTACCCGACATAGTCAACGTACTGACGTCTGTCTCACAATTAGCTGGCGAAGAACTTCAACGTATGTGTTTACAGCTCCAGTGACCATTCACGGGAGGACTGCGGTGTTTGAAGACCTGATGTCATAGTTAGAATAGAATAGAATAAATGCAGTAGTATACTTGGGTTTGAATTAAATTTTATTAATTATGGGGTCCTTAGCAGATGGTAGCACTCATCCATCTTCCCTATTAAAATTAGGATGTTTTTTTTTTAATTTCAATAGCCTCGCGAATCATTATTGCTTGGAATCGGTGTTCTATTACAAGGATTTGTTGTTTTACCTTTCTTATGGATACAACGGAAGACACGCCCAATATAAAAAATAGTAGGTGTTTCTAGACATATAATATATTCACGTGTTCCTTTAGCATATTATATCTATGCCAAATACCAATCATCTACGTCTAATAGTCTTTTAGAATTAAAAAAATCTTTGATAGATATAGAGATACAGCCACCAAAGTGACTCTAAAAGTGATCGAATTTTGCTAAATTTGGCACGGAACAGCATTTAATGATGTTCCTAAATTCGTGCTCACGCGAGCGAATCCGCGGGTAAAAAGCTAGTATGATATATATTTATTTAATTAATCTGTTTATATTGAAATTAACGAAGTTTAAAACTTTTTCTTTTTGTTTACCATTTCTTATGGTATGTTTATGGTATTGTGATATTATATTGGTATATTCAGATGCCAACGTTATATTAGATTTTATTCATACACATTAAAACCTTGCCAAATCATAGGTGAAGTCCAACCCTTTGTACCTTTTATTTTTAAGAGAAATAAAATATAAATAATAAAAAAGTTTTATTTCTTTAACAAGGACAGTTGTTCTTAATACAATCGAAGGTTGGGGGCAACGGGGGTTTTTACCATTAAGCTTGTGTTTTGTAATTTTTGATAAACAACGTGTCATTGTTTGGAAGAAATGGATTGCTGAGGAGATATCCTTATTATAATCGCCTTCACCTTGATTGAGTACGAGATGTGCCAAAGCATATGAGGTTTGAAGACATGGATCCTGGTACATAGTCGGTTTTCTAGAATTCATTTTCTGACACTTACCTATTTCTGCTACCAAGTAGCATTAGAATAGAATAGAATATTTTTTTATTCAACATAGATTACATGTGTAATTCTTATTGAAAGTCATTTTTTATAGTATTTAATCATTATCGGTACTGCTGTGCTCCAAGGGTACGTTAAGGCTATAGAGAGCCAGTATTTTTCACGCACCTGTAACCTTCTTTGTTTAAAATTGAATGACGTGTCTATGGTTACAGGAGCCAATTCATCAGGTAGGCTGTAAGTTTGATTGTTTTTACAATTTTATACCAAAAAAATATGTACATTCTAATTCAATAAAAAAAAGTAACACTACCTCCAAATCCCATGACAATAGGTCCGGCGTATGATAAGTTGTTCAGGTGGAATCCTCGGGCCTCGTCCTTCACCGACACTGTAGCATTTCCCCGTATTTCCTGCGCCACTGATAGTGTATCCGCATAGTATCCTAAAATATTATTTCATACTTTCATTTTTTTTCTATGTTGATTTTAATGAAAGAAAATCGAAAAGTCCGAATTACTAGGGGTCTTTTCTTTTGGTACCTCGTTATATATGTACAAACTACAAAATACAGATTTAACATTCGTACACAATTCATTGATAAATTTTATCTTTCGTAAGCTAAACGAATTGTATATTAATATTAAATTAGTTGCAGTAAGAATATATTATAGTTCTAACGTGCTCTCTTTGTATGCATTAGAAGTAGGCAAAAATCAAAATCTTACGTAAACACTATTAAAATGATACCTATAATTATTTGCTACTCAAAATTAACAAATATTTAAAAAAAACCATGAAACGTTTTGTTAGAGGTAAATTAATATCATGTCATGGGTTTCAGTAAATTATTACTTATGTGTATATATACATATTTTTATTCCCTTATCCTACACGTAAACAGAGATAATGTCCACATGTCATGTAATTATTAAGTATATAAGTTTATGAAGTTATATATAAGTAGTTCGACGTTAAGAGCTTGAAACTAGCGAAACCGAAAACTGTATTGTTTTTATAACTTTGACTTTGAAGATTATAAAATTTGTAAAGATCAAGTGCAGGGGCGTAGCTACCGCCGTATCAGCCGTATCAATGATACGGGGCCCCCGGGCTACAGGGGCCCCCAACGTGTGTAAGCAAAAACTCCAAGGACTTCTAATGGGACAGGAAAGGCTATCACTATTCTCTAAAGAAGTAAAGAATTTAGTAAAACTGAAATCGTCTTCAGCTATGTTCGCCGAACAAAAGGCACGAAAATTAAATTGTTTGGCTAGCTTAGTTCCTAGGAGTATTTATTGTAAGTAATAACTCATAAGCCCGTGTAGTGGCGGGTAAGAATACTCACAACCCCATATCTTCCCGTGGGTGTCGTAAAAGGCGACAGACGGAAACTGAGGCAGAGGATGGGCAGCAGCATCTTTCTGATAACAGCAAAACAACAATAAAAAAACTGCGCTTGCCAACCCGCTCGCCAAGCGTGGCAACTATGGCAATATACCCCCATGAAAGTAACGAAGAGATGGCCCCCAGTCCCCGGCAGCCCCGCTATTCCTGGCTAAGGTGGCGACCATGGTAACAGCGAGGCAGGGGGTGCTAAGAGTCTCCGGTGGAGGTTCTGTTGCCACCTACGACGACTCGACATGGCAACTTATAACGCACGCACCCTGAGGACTGACGAGAAGGTCCTGGAGCTAGAAGAAGAGATAGACAAGTTGCACTGGAATGTCATAGGATTATCCGAAGTCTGAAGAGAGGGGGAGGTCACGGTAATCCTCGAATCCGGCAATTTGTTCTATCACCAGGAGGGCGACCATCTGTCCCAAGGAGGTGTCGGATTTATCGTCCACAAGTCTCTCGTTAACAACGTTGTAAAGATTGGGAGTGTGTCGACGAGGGTTGCGGACCTTATACTCAGAATCACCGAACGGTAATCGCTGAAGGTTATACAGGTTTACGCATCAACCTCGGTACACGCCGATGAGGAGGTGGAAGAAATGTATGAGGATATCTCTAGAACAATGCATTCCTCCAAAACCCACTATACGGTGTTAATGGGAGACTTCAACGCAAAACTAGGCACAAGAGAGAACGGTGAGCTGAAAGTAGGGAAATTCGGAATAGGGCAACGGAACCCAAAGGGCCAGCAGCTGGCGAACTTCATGGAGAAAGAAGGACTCTTTATGATGAACTCTTTCTTCCAGAAGCGGCCCCACAGGAAGTGGACCTGGTCGAGCCACGACGGTTCGACAAAAAATGAGATTAACTTTATTATGACGACCAGACGACAACTATTCAGTGATGTCTCAGTGATCGCGAGGGTGAAAACCGGCAGCGATCACCGAATGGTGAGAGGCACACTGAACCTAAACGTTAAGTTGGAGAAGTCACGTCTAATGAAGTCAACGCTCCGTCCTTCTCGTGCTCTAATCCAAAGTCCAGAAACCTTTCAGCTCGAGCTACGAAACCGTTTTCAGTGCCTAGAAGATTGCAATACAATGGACGATATGAATGACAAGCTCGTGGAAACTGTCCATGCGGTCTGAGCTAAGTTTTGCAAGACCCGCCGCAGAAGAAACAAAAAGTCTCCGATCACACTCTAATCTCAATGGCTTTTAGACGGGGTATATAGCTGCAGTCTTCAGTAGATTTGACAGCGTACAGGCAACTGAACATACAGATCTCCAAATGCATGCGGCGGGACTTGTGCAACTTTAATTCTGCTCGTATTAAAGAAAAGATCGAGCAGAACCAGGGCTCCCAAGTCTTTGCAAGAGATCTGTCTGCCAGAAAGAGCCAACTGTCGAAGCTGAAGACCGAGTATGGCAGCGTCGTTTCCGGGACACCTGAGGTTTTGAGTGAGATTGAGAGGTTCTATTGGCAGCTGTACACATCATCGTTGGAGCCACACGTAAGTGTGAGTAACGATCCAAGAGCGAGTCTTATCCGACACTATTCCGATGATATCTCGGACGTCAGTCTGAGCGAGATTAGAATGGCTCTCCAGCATCTTAAAAACGGCAAGATCCCAGGCTGGATGGAATTACAGTGGAGCTTCTGAAAGCGGGTGGAAAACCGATACTTGATGTCCTTCAGAAGCTCTTTAATTCCGTCCTCCATGGTGGCACTACTCCGGAGGCGTGGAGCAGAAGTGCGGTAGTCTTGTTCTTTAAGAAAGGTGACAACGCTCTCTTGAAGAACTACAGACCGAGTTCCCTTTTGAGCCGCGTCTACATGCTGTTTTCGAGAGTCATTACTCCCGAACAAGCCGGTTTCCAAAAAGGCTTTAGCACCATATACCACATACATACCCTTCGGCAAATTGTACAGAAGTCCGAGGAGTACAATTTACCACTATTTCTGGCGTATGTGGACTATGAGAAAGCCCAAAGACTTTCAATCAAAATTACGTCGAAATTCGGGCGGTGCTGCAGTCCCTTCAGCGATGCCAAGTTGACTGTCGGTATATCGAAGTGCTGAAGTGCTTGTACAGTAGGGCTACGATGGCTATCCGAGTACAGAACCAGAGTACGAAACCTATCCAATTGCAGAGAGGTGCAAGACAGGGTGACGTTATATCCCCGATACTCTTCACCGCTGCATTGGAAGACGTTTTCAAGCTTCTGGACTGGTAAGGATACGGTGTTAACATCAATGGCGAGTACATCACTCACCTTCGATTTGCCGACGATATAGTCCTTATGGCAGAATCGCTGGAGGACCTAAGCACTATGCTTAATGACCTCAATAGTTTTTCCCAACGGATAGGTCTTAAGATGAACATGGACAAAACAAAGATCATGTTTAATGTCCATGTCACACCTATGTCGGTAGTTGTTGGTAGCTCTAAGCTCGAAGTTGTTGACGTTTATGTTTACCTGGGACAAATAGTCCGACTAAGTAAGTCCAACTTCGACCGAGAGGTCAATCGAGGGATTCGACTCGACTGGGTAGCGTTCGGGAAATAACGGCACATCTTCTAGTCAGGTATACCTCAAAACTTGAAAACGAAATTGTGCAACCAGTGCGTGTTGCCAGTGATGACATACGGAACTGAGACGTGGTCCTTCACTGCTGGCCGGATGAGGAAGCTCAAGGTTGCTCAGCGAGCTATGGAGAGGGCTATGCTCGGAGTTTCTCTGCGTGATAAACTTAGAAATGAGGATATGCGCAGTAGAACCAGAGTCACCGACATGGCCCAACGAATTAGTAAGCTGAAGTGGCCATGGGCCGGACATATAGCTCGAAGAACCGGCAACCGATAGGGAAAAAGGTTCTCGAGTGGCGGCCTCGTACCGGCGGATGAAGTGTAGGGCGTCCCCCCACTATATGGAGTGACGACCTGGTAAGACATGCAGGAAGTCGATGGATGCAGGTGGTTCAGGACCGTGCTTTGTGGCATTCCTTGGGTGAGGCCTATGCTCTTTAATGGACTTATGAAGGGCTGTTATGATGATGATGATGATGATGAACTAGTGGAATTAGTACTTTTGCCGTTGTCGTGATAATTGACGATAATTTATGTGTACATAGAGAACTGAAGACCATTTTTATGTATATGTTTTTTATTCCTTTATTCGTTTTTTCATTCCTTGGACTTATGAAGGGCTGTAACGATGATGATGAATAACTTAAAATCAATATATAATAATTTGAATTCAATGCAAGCGTTTTTGTTCCTTTTATGAAATCTTTACTCTTCATTGGGGCCCCCCAACAAATTTTGATACAGGGCCCCTCGAAGGCACGCTACGCCACTGATCAAGTGCGTTTTATTTTATGAGTGAGAGACAAATAAACTTGAACATAGATTGCATCGCGTGACCTGTAATGAGCCTCACATTCACATATATGCAGTTCCATCAGCGCGAGCCGGAAGCTTGGAGGAGCCGGAAGTGTCAGCAACGGAACGCTCGCTTGTAAAAGCTCCCCCTACCACTAAGCTCTGTTTATATTTCCGTGACGAATAAATAATGATTCCTAATGATTATCTTCTATTTTACTTCTATTAGAGGTTGGGAAAATTTATAATTATACATAAGTGAAAAAAGAATGAGATTATATTATTATTATTAGGTAGGTGATGGCACTACTTTTTATAAGGCAAACAACCATGTTGTTCACGTGATAGTAAGTCGCCCATTGTTAGGATCGCGATTGCATTGTTCCAGAAAATCCGCTAGTGACAGAGTAAATTCCATAATGTGTTCTTTCGTAGTGGAAATTCCTATTGAAAAAATTTGGGAATATTTTCCATATATAATTAACTCTCTCTACTTCTCGCTAATTAAATACTCGGAGGCGAAGGAAAACATCGTGAAGAAACCTGCATGTCTGCGAAATAAAAAAAAATTCGAAGACATGTGAAATTCGCGAACACGCATTGAGGCATCGCGGCGGACATTTTCTTTGACCTAAACCCTTTAAGAAATGAGGGAAGGTCCGTGCCCAGCTGTGAGACGTATATAGACTGTTACTTTATATGATTAACGACGAAATAAAAATGTACTTGACATTCTCTCTCTCTCTCTCTCTCTCTCTCTCTCTCCCTCTCTCTCGATTTAGTAATGGCGACGGTAACTAAAACACATATACGTATCTGGTTGTAGGGCACGAGTCGCTTCCTTCATTAAGAGCTCTTCAACCTCTGCCCACAACGTGCATCACTGTACATAAGCCAATATTAAGTGGGTACATTAATTTATGTATAAATTAAAAGGTATTTAATTCATACATAAATTAATGACCTTATTCTGATAATTTCTGAGAATCTTCTCTGATTTATCTGAGAATTAGTTACATCAGCATAATGTTACATTTGTTTTGAATTTTTCGTCGATGTTATTGAGTTCAAATTCCAAAATTATAGGATACATATAAATTACTCGTATTGTTTTTTATTTTCTTTATTGTCGAAATAACCACAGTAATTTAAATCCCTATAGAAAAATCTAAGTAAAATACGTCCCACTGTTGGATGCGTGCCTACGCTCAAGTAAGTATGGAAGTTTTTCTTTGTCTTGAAGATTTTTTTGCTCCGCGCTGCGCCGTTTTGGCCAAAATCACGTCTTCGAAATATTTTTCCACACATATGTTTCTGTAACCGTTATTGACTTTATGTTTTTAAATTTCTTCAGAAAATTAAAGTTTCATGTCAAATAGTGAATCGTTTATGGTTTGAAGAATTAATTAAATGAATGAACCAGACGCTCGGCCAACAAACATGACTATAATAAAAAATACCACTTTTAAGCTAAATATTACGCAAACAGACCCCTGAATCGAAAAAATTTTGTTCCATATCCGCAATACTTTTGAAAGACCTATCCAACGACACTCCAGACTACTGCCCCCCGAAATAAAAATGTTTTTTAAGATTTTATTTCACAACTTTGTAGGCGTGATATCTATAACTATGCCAAATTACATCTTTATAGCACTTAGGGACTCTGAATTAAACCGAGAACGGATGGACGCACGGGCCCGCGAAACTATAATTAATTCCTTGATATTTAACTACGGATCCCTAAAAAAGTAGATATTTGAGAATTTTGAATATAGTCATTCAAAATTTGACAATGTAGAGTTTGAGTTAAACTCAACATTGCATTTGAATACTGGTCTTAGATATTGAAGAAATATGTACTGTAAGTAAATACATATAGGTATTACTTCAATGGCTTAAGAGGACGATTTCTGTACAATTTTTTTTTAATTTAAATTGTTGTTGTAGTATACGATACAGATGTCAATTTTCTTAATAACGTTACCTGTCTGTCTAAATGGCAAAACACAAAAACTCCGCATTAGCTCGTTGGTCTAAGAGTCGTAAGCACGACTGCTGGTCGTGTGTCCTCGGTTTCATAACCCAGATCGGACCAAATCAGTTATTTTTCTGACAAGAAATTTTTGTAGCAGCTCGGAGTCAAGAAATTGACGGTGTTTCACCCTCGAAAAGCACGTAAAGGCGTTGGTACTGCGCCTGAACACTCTCCTGTCATGTCAGATTGCCGTTCCATTGAGATATGACAGTTCGGGAATAGAGAGTGCATCTGTCCTTATAGAAGCGGAGGTAAACGAGTATACGGTACACCTGACTGTATGTGATCACCGTCACCCATGAATATCTCCAACACCAGGGGAATTGCAGGTGCGTTTCCGGTCTTTTAGAAAGGAGTAGGCTCTTTTAAATAGGTACGTGTAGACTATAATCAAGTCCTGTGCAGATGGCTAATCCCTTTTGAGGCTGGCCGCCATCTTCTGGTCTACCTGACTCATAGATGGGCGGAGGCAGTAGAGTTCAAGGGGGAGGCATTGGTCGTTAGTTTGAACATAGCAAAGGCCTTCTATCGGGTCTGGCACAAAGCGCTTCTTTCAAAGCTTCCTTCCTATGAGCTTCCCGAGAAATTGTGCAAATGGATCACCAGTTTCCTTGCTGGTCGTAGTAGACGGTGCAGGCTCTGATTTCAAGTTTATCAACGCTGGTGTTCTACAAGGCTGCGTGCTATCACCAACGCTGTTTCTACTGCATATCAATGATATGTTGCAAACTGGTAACATTCATTGCTATGCAGACGACAGCACTGGTGATGCCTTATATACCGGCCGTGCCAATATTTCTCGGAAAAACGTAGCCGACTACCGCGACATACTTTTGTCTGAAGTCGAGTCTTTGCTGAACAAAGTCTCGGATTGGGGGCGACTAAATCTATCCCCAGAAGACACAAGTTTGCGCGTTTACCGTTAAAAAGAACCTCTTTGTCGTATCTCCTCAGTTTCAAGACACTCCTTGTTGCCTCAGCCTCAGCCCTTGCTGGAGGCAGCAAGGGGAGTGCCTTGAAACTGAGGAGATCACTGAGATCACTCAGCTAGCATTGGAATCCTCGGCGTCGACATATCGAATAGTGTGCAGTTTTGTGGTCACTTGGAATTGAAGGCCAAATTGGCCTCTAAAAAGCTTGGCGTACTCAACAGAGCGAGACAGTATTTCATGCCAGCACATCGCTTGCACCTTTACAAAGCGCAAGTTCGGCCTCACACGAAACACTGTTCTCATTTCTGGGCCGGGGTACCCCGGTGCCAGCTCCTTCCATTTGACCGCATCCAGCGCAGAGCGGTTCGAATCGTCGACGACCGAGTTCTTTCTGATCGGCTCGATACACTGGCACTGCGTAGAAATGTTGCATACCTTTCCATTTTCTATCGAATTTACCACGGGGAGTGTTTTGAGGGATTGTTCGGATTAATTCCAGCCGTCAAATTTCACGAACGCACATCGCGTCAAAATTCACGATACCACCCTCACCATCTGGACGCTTGGCGGTCCACGACTGTACGTTTTACTATGAGTTTTCTTCCTCGTAGAACTTCTCTGTAGAATTGTTTACCACCGGCGATTTTTCCGGACCGATACGACTTAGGGACCTTCAAGAAAAGAGCTTACACCTTTCTAAAAGGCCGGCAATGTATCTGAAATTCCCCTAGTGTTGATGTTGTTCATGGGCGGTGATAGTCACTTACCATCAGGTGAGCCGCATGCTCGTTTGCCTCCTCTTCTATAAAAAAATGAACGAAATGCCAGAAGTAGCAAAGGTTTCTCGATTTGCAGCCTCGTAATGGTAAGCAAGAGTAGGAGAGTAGGGCGGCCCTCTACGAGATGAATTTGCGACCTCGTAAAATATATAGGAAGTTGATAGTTGTAGATGTCTCAAGCTTGACCCATGTTCAGCAGTAGGCCTGTGATGAGCTGTAGTGATGATGTAACGATGGATACTTGAATATACTTAACACATAACACGGCAGTACTTACTGCAATGCTATTAAAATTTTCCTGACTATTTAAAAATATGAATGACATAAAATTTAAAAAGCTGACAAGAATTCATGGACGACAAAGATTAAATTATTTAATGTTATATGATAACGCCAGTTAACAATCTAATTTATAAATCTAAGAGAATACTTGGTACATAACTTTGACCCCTCCTCCTTAACCCTTTCTACGCACGCAAAGCCGTTGAAGGCGACGCAAGCACCAGGCATCGGCAATTTAGTTGCAATCGAACCATACCCACGACCGCTCACTACACGAGGACATTACGTACTTCGCCCCCCGCTTTAATATTAATGATCACCGGACATTGTGTCCTTGTAATTTCACAAATGTGACGCGCTTTCCGCGATTACAATAAGTCGAGAGTTAAGGAGTGTGTGAGATCCTAGAACTGATCTAAGAGTGCGTGTGCCGACCACTTAGCTGACGCCCCGGGAGGAGGAAGGCGAGGCAGTCCCTCACAAGGTAAGTGCATGCATTCCACTCTCATCCATTTTCCTCCGCTTGTTGTATGTACCAAATACAGTCCACAAATCTTTATCGAAGTACTCAAGTTATTGGCGCGTCCATTATATTTAGTGGTTAGATTTATTATTTCAATAATTCAAAAGAATTATTGATAATTGAAACAAAATTATAATAAAAAACTTAAATCCGTAAGTTGTTGTTAGTATATAAAACTGACGTGACATATTGTAATAATAATTTAATAAAAATGTACTTGTTAAAGATATTGAATGTATAATAAATATATTTAAAACTAAATATTGTACATTGATATACTCGTAAGTAGACTATGAAGCACAAAGGTACATACAACATTTTTAAGATATTATTTAATTTTACCTGTAGTCATGAAACAAATATTTTTGATTTGATTTGATTTTTTCTTAATCTTATCTCAAAATTATATATTCATAATAATCTTAAAATTCAAAATTTACTTACTACTCAAAATCATCCTCTTCAATCGAGGGAAACCGAATCAGGTACCGCCTGCCAAGCGTGGCAATTATATCAAACAACCTCCTGTGAGACAATGTATCGGGGAGGCCAATGAAACGGGAAGAGGAAGAAATGTGTATTTAATATATTATGGTGTCTTCCCGTAAAATTAATACAAATGATAGAAACGCTTACCTGCGATATATAACATTTTCTAAACATGTGAAATCGTGAAGCTGCGCTTAAAGTTTGCGCACCAGACTTCGAAAATAGGACGAGGTACTCTGTTCCTCGGAATATTTTTTTATGTATGTTCGGTGTTATTGTTGTTCATTCTTCCGTTGTTGTAAAGTTAATAATTCCATACTACGTTGTCCGATTTTAATAATGTTCTAACAAAAAAAGAAAATCTTCAAATTCTTCAATTTGGAAAGGCAACTGTACAACATATGGGCGAATGAATTTCCACCATGTCAACCGATATATTGATAGTTATGTTCTTTTTAGTTCTTTGAAGAAGACATTATTTTAAGTTCAATTATTTCTTACTCAAATTGTATAACCTTTGCACATACCTATGACTGCCATGGCGGCGCCGAGTACCATTAGCAACAAGCCTGCAGAAAGCGCACGACATGCATGCCAGAGGCACTGCGAACTCATTTTGCCGCGGACCACCTGAAAGAAAGAAAATTTTATATTATATCACAAATTAATAAAATAAAATGATTTTAAAGTCTACTGAAGATTACAGGCCTAATTATATAGTAATATAAAATGTAATAATAAGAGTATAAAAGTAATATGCATTTTATTCCATTTACGAGTAAGTTTTTAATTCGTCCAGAATCTTACGTTTGCTGTCAACATCATTACAGTCTATTGCAAGTAGATTGATGAAAAGATTGAAAATAAATTATAATTATTTTAAATTATTCCTGTGAATGCCACCACAAAAATAAAACTTATGCTATCTGTTACACTTATTTACGAGATATATTTCAATTGTATTTAGTAAATATTATAAACGGAATCTAAGTTGTGGTGACTTTTATTTATGACACTTGATTTATTGTTGTAGGTGCAGGAGAAGAAAGGAAAGTAAAATGTGAGATCTCTACTTGCGCAAAGTTTTAATTAATAATTATTATATTTGAATGATTTGTCTGGATATTATTATTATTTATATAGCTTATACATGCGTTGCACTAGAAATCCTGTAATAACGTTAAGCAATCGAACGTTGCTAAGCAGGGGGTAGGAAAAATAAATACCGACCGATTCAGTTCCTATTCATCCTTCACTTACGCGGATGATAATAGTTTTAATGTATTCATCCAAGTGAGTTGCGTGCGCAACAAGTACTCGCCCAACTGTTGAGTGTACAGCTTTTAACATACACTTAAAATATATAGTTTTTATTGTTTAAATAATGGCTTCCTAGCAGCGAACAAGCCCGACATGTTTAAGTTGAAAGTAGCTTTTTTCTTCATTTCGATGGTTCTTGTGACGCCCGTGTCTTCTTTCAATTAGTGTGAGATCGTAGCGTGAGAGTACCTGGACGTTCCAGGTGGCTCCCGAGGCGGGGTGGGCACGCCGTAGCGGACCCGTGACACTCCGCGCGCGCTTCATTCCGACTGCGGCCCGAACAAGCTTGCCGCTTTACGGTGCGCGCGCACACAGCATCTCAGCTCCGGGCGCCCCGGTTCATCTCTTTACACCAACATTCAACCGTATTTTAGTGGTGTAAGCAATATTTTAAAATACAAACGACTCGTATGCCTCTCCGAATGTAGGCGACGATTCGTCTTCCAGACAACGATGTTTATCGGCAATAGAACTACAAGATTACAGTAAAATTACGGACCGTAATCAAAATTGGGATGCAGGGCTTGAATGACATAACATATTGATCTTTATTCGTAATAATATCCGATTTCTTTTTGCTACAAAAGAATTCATTAATATAAAATAATGTACCGATTACATTCTTGTAGAAAAATGTCATGAGCATTTTCCTTTTTTCCGGATATTCAAACTTACGAGTTCTTTGTTACTGTGAATGGTTTCCAAGAAATTAAGAAAGATAAAATTGTATTATAATAAAATATATTCCTTGTATTAATATCAATTATGCAAGGGTATTTAAATAAAGTATAAATACTTTCATAGAAGGTAAAAGTAAAAGAAGGTGGAATCTCTTAGGATTTGAATAAATAATACAATATGCTTAACATAAAATTTTTTTAAGAACCAATAATAAAATATGTATTTATCAGTCATTATATTTTTTAATTGTTTATCTGTGTTTTTGCCCTACATTCTGTTCTTATTTTTAATCCGTGGTATGACTTTATTATGCTTAGAAACGCCCTCTTTTCTACCGACTTCAAAAAGGAGACGGTACTCAATTCGACTGTATGTTTTTTATGTGTGTTACCTCATAACTTTTTTCTGGGTAACCCGATTTCGATAATTCTTTCTTTATTTCAAAGCTGGTGCTTCTCATGTGATCCCATATCAATTTGATCAAGGTCTTCGCTATAGTTTTTGAGTTATTCTCAATAATTTATATTGAAGTCGGTTGTACAAAATTTTTAATTTTAAATTATAAGTTATCAAGTAAATAGGTAGGTACATACTATTATTTTTAAATAATCTATTAGGAATGTGATGGAATACACAGAATGAAACCAATCCTGAAATAAGTTTTCGTAGATATTTTTAAATAAATTAGGTCAACGTTTACCGCAATCCATCAAGACCCATGTGGATGGGGTCGATCAGTTGTTTAATTTAAGCTCGTGGAACGAATTAAATAATAAATAAAATAAAAAGAATTACTTCTAATCAAATGTAAAAGTCGACTTCTAGAAAGTATATATGTATACTATAGTCTACACATAATAGCCTCGGAAGTCTGTGCTAAGCTGCTAAGACATGGTGAATAGAAGTACTAAATCCTCGACGAGTATTGTCGTAATAAGTTTTATTCTTCATATTGATATGGAACCAAACCTGAAGTACAACCTATTTAATATAGAAAAGACTTATTACAATCATAATTATTTGCTATATCTACCCGAATACTACACATCAAATAAAACTAATTGTACGGATTTTAAAAATAAAGTAGCACAGGGTATAGATTTATTCTGCTGTTCCTTGGGTGAATTCACAAAAGTGACATTATATGTATTGTGTTATAATAGTTGATAAGTTGTGTTCTGTCCTTATTAAATTAGATAGTTTTATGTGCCTACACTATTAGGAACGCCTGTAAAGACAGAGGTAGAAATAAATAAATAAATTTTATCGTTTTTTTTTATAGGATAAGGGTGACAAGTGAGCACACAGTCCACCAGATGGTAAGTGGTTGCTGCGGCCCATAGACATCTACATCTATCCTCTATTACAAATCAAAATGTAGATGCGTTGTCACCCGTGAGGACTAAGATAGAATGCCTCATTTCCAGCAAAAAGGGCCTCCGGCCACCTGTACTCGCCAGGCGAAACGCAGAGGTAAACCTCTACTTCACGCTGGTTTTCTGTGAGGTCGTGGTACCACCCCGGTTCGAGCCGGCCCATCCGTGCGACAGCAAAAGCTGCCGCGTGGCTCTACCACTGTTAAATATTGTGTTTAATTTTAACTTTTTAATTCACGATGTTTAGGATGCTTCACAGCACCCACGGTCACGGGCACCCCATGGATTGGGAACTTGTTACTTGTAACTTGACTTTGCAAAACATGTCTATGGAATTAAAATATTTCGGATTCATGTGAAGTCAATAACATGCACTATAGTAGCACGGCTCACTAATTGCTCCATAACCATTTTAGAATGAGAGGAAGCCTATATCCTGCTGTGGGAACTAAATGGGCTGTAACTTTACGTTTTTAATATTTTAAGTCGATGATGATGAATGATGAATAACCATCAGTTTCACTTTCTTTTCGATCATGGTGACAACTTCAGAATACTTTCTAGCTATCAGATTCGCAGGAGATATTATTTTGGCTCAGTAGCGCAGCAGTCTACTGTTTCACGACAACGCCGCGGAACCGCGGTTTCAAAACCCATTTAAATTTAAAAATTAAAAAACCGCAATTGAAACAGACATTTTTGAAAACAAGATTTTATTTATATGCTCAACAAAAGAAGAAAATAAACTTTAAATTATTCACTCCTTGATCAAAGCTAATCATGAAGTAAAACACACTTTTGCGTCAGTCTATTACTTCTTAGGAGTCGAGCATGTCGTAAATAAAGCTCAAAAAATCGCATAAGTTTGCTGCATATAGCAATTAAACACTATGTAGTATAGCAAAGGGTCTATAAAATGCGAGCTGAGCGATATTCTATGTATAAAATCGTAATCTGAACAGAGCTTTATAGCGCTATTAACTATATTATAAAACATAGTATTATATTATAGGGTAATCTGAACTGAGATTTAAAGCTCAGTTTAGGCTACGCTATAATATATAGAACTAGCTGGCATCCGTGCCGCAGAAAAAAGTGGAAATATCATTTTAAATTTGGAAAAATTATATTGTTAAATTAGAAATGATAATACATTTATTAAAATTGAATAATATATTATTATTTTCAGATAAATTTGTCGGTACGATACGCGCACCACCTACTGTAAGTTAATTGTACTATGCCTATAATTCACATAAATACAAGCAATAAGTTAACAAAGTTTTACCGCAATCTGATGAAAGGTATGGCAGCGTATAAAATACGAACAAACAACTTTTTATATATTGAAAGATATAGCAAATATTATATCATTCGTATATTTATTACAGTCTTTCACAAGTTCACTCCTGAACATAGGCCTCCTCAGCACGGTCCTGAGCCACCTCCATACTTCGACTTCCTGCGTCTCTTCTCTTCCAGGTCGCCCTACACTTCGCTTGCCAGTACACGGTTGCCACTTGAAAACTTTTCGTCCTCATCGGTTGTCAGTTTGTAGAGCTAACTCTAGACTCTGGTAACGGCTCGACAAATATAACACAACAATATCGCTCAGTATAAATTTTTATGGAAACTTCCGCACTTACACTTACCACTTTTTATACGTGGTAGAGCCATGCTGCAGCTATATTTCTGGTATAGTTGTAACACGAATGGGTCGGTTCGACCGGGGAAGGACCACGCTCTCACAGAATACCATCGTAAAGTAGCAGCTTAATGCTGCTGTGTTTCGTATGGTGAGTGTAGAGAACCGGATACCCTTTTTACTGGAAAAGAGGCATTCCATCTTAGTCCTCACGGGTGACAACGCATCTGCATTTTGATTCGTAATCGAGGATAAATGTAGATGTTTACAGGCCACAGTAACCACTTAACATCAGGTGGACTGTGTGCTCGTTTGTCACCCATATCCTATAAAAAAACACTATGCTATACTATATAGTATTGGATTGCTTACTAGCAGCTTATTGCTTGAAGCAATGTGCTGGTCCACCTATCATAATAGTATAGCGTAGTCGGAATTGAATTTAAGGTTTGATTCCTGACGTGTTACAGGTAGTTAAGGATTAGACGACAGATATGACAGGGAAATTTTATGGAATATCCATCGTGAAATACCTAGACTATAAATAACAGTGCGTGCACTTCTGTATTCCTGTCTTAAGGATACATAAAGAGCTCAGAGGTGACTACGCATCTGTAGACAATTCATATTTAACGAAGACATTACAAACATGAGAGATTTGCAATTTTGCAATAATTCTTATTTTTTTAAAGTGACACAACATTGCTTTTTCTATAATTGTAACAGAGATATAACGGACAGTTATAAACCTGAATTATAGTAAATACTATACAATCTGTAACTTTTTTGAAGTATGGGTACAAGTGTCCATTGGCTGCAGTAGCAACTTAGATGGGCTGTAAGTTCCTTTGTCACTTCAGATTTATTTAAAAGAGGGAGATGTAGGGTTTGAAGCCTCAAGATGTTCATATATCAAGAATGATCTAGAAAACCAGTGTTATTCTAAACGATTGTAGGTATTCTACGAGAGCTATTTGTAGTATTCAAGAGTTACAATTTTTAAATTCAAAAAAATTTAAGCAAAAATAAAATAAAATAAATTAAGGCAAAAAATTTCATCAATAAACATAAGCTAAACAGTATACTATAACCTGTAGTATGAAATCTTTAAATGAGAGTTAAGTTCACTGACTTGAGAAAAACGTTGCCCTTAGCCTATAAAAAACTATTTTAATAATTAATGAATACAAAAAAAGACCTGCGAAATATGAATGTATGGAATTGTAAAATGACAACATTATGTACAGAGGAAGTGCTGTCCCAGTTTAGTGCGATAATGGGCGAGACTTAGTCTTTTTATCACTTAAATGATTAATAATGTGGAATTGGAAAGTTTTTCTTTTTCAAAAAGCCTTGATAAAACACCATTCCATGAATTATTTGATAATAAAAAAACAAGATGTCAACAATCTAGCGTCGAACATTATAAGGGTTTATGATTATAATATATATTCATATGAGTGTATATTTTTACATACATTATTTGTGTAAGCTAGTTGATGTAATTTTTTGCATACCTTAAGCGAAAGCGCAAGGTGTGTTCTACTATCGCCTAAAAATTAAGATTCCACCATTTTATCGAATAAAATCGTATCTAGCAATCATATTATACATATAAATGATATAAAAAGCACATTGTTAGAAATATAAATGATTGTTGAACTTATTAATAATTTTTTAAAATCGATTAATTGCTATTTTTAAATAAAAAAAAGGGTTTTAGTGGCTTATGGTGGGGATTTATCATGTCCCTGTGGCTTGTAAACACAATAACTTTTGAAAATATTAATTGTTTAACTCAATCTATTTTTTAATCTCTTCATCTATCATGTGGAAAGCCACTGAATGTAAATGGCAGTGTAGTTTTGTTTTGTTTAGCTATAATAAATTTTTTTCGGCTCCAAAATGGCGAAATTTTCGTTGATTTGATAGCCTCGTATACAAATTAATTCTGTAAATGGGAAGCTACAGCCACAGAGTAATAATGAGTAGTTTAGTTTGGCTCACAGAGTACATTATATATAGGGAATAATGTAAATTAAATAAATTATACTGAAAATTTAATTACAAATTTGTTTTGTAACAAAATAGCAAGTTAGCAAGGTTCGATTGTATTTTAAACTATTCATTAATTTGTTTGATTCTAAATTCGCCTAGCATGGCTAAATTTAAAAAAGCGACATCTACTGCAACATGGACAAACTGTCATGACATGATAATACCTCTAAGAAAAATTATAGTATGGACTGTTATGCCACTGGTTTGGCTTCAGCTTCAGTCTTGCTCAGGCCGAGTCAGTCAGGTGACATTTTCATGGTTTTCGAGGGTGTTGAAACCGATAGGGTTGTCGAAATGTAAATCCAAGATGGCGGCCGCAATAGGTATCAATTTTTTCATCATGGGTGTCAATTTTATGGTTTTCGAGAGTGCTGAAGCCGATAGTGCTGTCGAAATATAAATCCAAGGTGGTGGCTGCAATAGGTATAAATTTTTTCATAATGAGTGTTATTTTCATGGTTTTCGAGGGTGTTGAAGCTGATAGTGCTGTCGAAATGTAAATACAAGATGGCGGCTGAATTAGGTACCAATTTTTTCATCATGGGTGTCATTTTCATGGTTTTCGAGGGTGTTGAAGCCGATAGTGTTGTCGAAATGTAAATCCAAGATGGCGGCTGCAAAATATATCAATTTTTTCATCTTGGGTGTCATTTTCATGGTTTTCAAGGGTGTTGAAGCCGATAGTGCTGTCGAAATGTAAATCCAAGATGGCGGCTGCAACAGGTATCATTTTTTTCATCATGGGTGTCATTTTCATGGTTTTCGAGGGTGTTGAAGCCGATAGTGCTGTCGAAATGTAAATCCAAGATGGCGGCTGCAATAGATATAATTTTTTTCATCTTGGGTGTCATTTTCATGGTTTTCGATAGAGTTGAAGCCGATAGTGCTGTCTAAATGTAAATCCAAGATGGCGGCTGCAATAGGTATCAATTTTTTCATCATGGGTGTCATTTTCATGGTTTTCGAGAGAATTGAAGCCGATAGGGTTGTCGAAATGTATTATCAAGGTGGCGGCTGCAATGGGTATTAATTTTTTCATCATGGGTGTCATTTTCATGAGTTTCGAGGGTGTTGAAGCCGATAGTGCTGTCGAAATGTAAATCCAAGATGGCAGCTGAAGTAGGTACCAATTTTTTTTATCTTGGGTGTCATTTTCATGGTTTTCGAGAGTGTTGAAGCCGATAGTGCTGTCGAAATGTAAATCCAAGATGGCGGCTGCAATAGGTATCAATTTTTTCATCATGGGTGTAATTTTCATGGTTTTCGAGAGAGTTGAAGCCGATAGGGTTGTCGAAATGTAAATCCAATATGGCGGCTGCAATAGGTATCAATTTTTTCATCACGGGTGTCATTTTCATGGTTTTCGAGGACGTTGAAGCCGATAGTGCTGTCGAAATGTATTTAAACTACTTTAAAAATTCCGTATAATCATGTTATACGTAATTTTTTTAATGCGCTTAAGGTATGCCCAATTGGATTTACCAATATATTTTAATTTATTCTAATCTATTACAATGTACATTTTTTTTATAGAATAATGGTGACAAACAAGCTCATAGTCCTGATGGTAAGTGGATTATATGGCCCATAAACATCAACATCTATCATCGTTTAAACATTTCAAATGCAGATGCGTTGTCACCCCTGAGTACTGATCAAATGCCTCGTTAGCAGTAAAAAGAGTCTCCGGTTCTCAACGCTCAGACCACGAAACACAGCAACATTATCCGCTATCACTCTATAATTCTACGAGAGCGTGGTCCTACCCCGGTCGAGTCGACACATACGTGTTGCAGCTATGTAAAGCTGCAGCATGGCTCTACCACTTATAAAACATCACACTTAGGTATAACCAAATCATGCTATTATATTCAAGAGTGCTTCCATCACAAAAGAAATATATAATCAATTTAAAAACAAACATAAACAACACAAAATCCAGTTAGTTAAATAGATCAATTCTTATTCATTGAAATACGATCTATGCAAAGTTCCTACGAAAATTTGAATGTTGTAAGATTAAGCTCGTTAGCGCTATTCGAGAGGCAGTCCCATGCCAAAAATTGCCCAACAAATATTAACATAAAGTATGTTTAAGATACTTGTACATTGGCGATGGTATATTGAGTATATTATTTATTCTTGGTATCTTTTATTTGGCATGTTTTCTGCGACGTTGTATATGCAATAACGGGTATTTGTTAGTATGGCGCGTAAGTGAAAATATTATGATCTTATTTTAAATAGAAGAAAAAGGGTGCGGACATGACAAGCACACATTTAATTTAATATCATCATTGCAGTCAATCACATACACTGCTGAACATTGCAAGAATCGGCTGCTCAGTACGCAGGATGATGATAGGCTTCGTTCTTCGTTAAAATATATAAATATTTGTATTTATATTATATATTGCTATTATATGTAGTGCAAGGACCTTTTGTAATAGATCAAAGTGCCGTCTCTACGGCTGGTCAGCCCATCATTTCTAACTAAGATGTAATTTGCAATCTTAGAATCTCGATGGCTAGGCTTCATGAAGGTATATTGCACTAGTATGACGTCTACATTGAGGCTGCGCTGGAAGATAGCAATCGCGTCTTTTTGGTCTCTGAAGCCGTTTGCGTTAAAGAACGCAAAAGTCAGAGAGCGTCGTTTATTTCTACCTAACGGCTGTACTGCCATTATAGTATTATTTATGAAGTGGTTAGGTGCATTGGAAAGACCGATAAGACCTATATGCTCCATCGTGGTGTTGAGCTTATCTTAAGGGGTGGTGGCTCCGCGGAGTTTGTGGGGCAAAGAAGATAATTCAGCAACGTTAATTTTGCTGATAAAGCCCCAGACTAGAGAGAAGAAGGAAGACGAGCCTTGTGGGACGGGCTTCGGTTTTGGGGCCTGGGGAGGTGGCATTGGCCGTGAGGCAACAAGTGCAGGCGGTTTCACTCAAGCATTGGGCTACGACGCGGGAGGCGCGGGAAGGCTTGCACGTTGCTCGGAAACTCCGGTGACGGGGGTGGGCTTGGTGTTGTTCAGAGGTGCGGATGTGGGCACCGAGGATGGTGCGGGTTTGAGGCAGTTTGCCGAGAGCGAGACACGCTGGCTAGGCCCGCATGTCCGGGACGACTTTTACGTCCGTGATACTTCCTTCGCGGCGCTTTATAACACCCGCGATAGTTCGCTCGGTCCATCTCGGGCATGCGAGAGCAATCAGTATTGCCGTGGTCACCTAAGCACTTGATGCACCTAGGCCTGGCATATCTCTTACTGGCTGAGTGGCCGTAAAGTTGGCATGGTGGCACTGGCCAACAATGGCCCTATTTCGGGGGGATTCGACTACAATCCCTGTTAGGTTGCAGATGCGCCGAACGTTAAATATCTCCTTACCTTCCGGAGACGGATCCAGAATGACAAGGCATAAATCTAAAAAGCGTTTCTGGTCAGTCTGGTGGTGCATTCTATGCACCTCCCGGACCGGGAGATTTTGGGCTTTGAGGCCGTTGTAAACGTGCTCTGTCTCAAGCTCCTTAAGGAGTCCACAGACGATCACTCGAAGGTTGCGCTCTCCTGGGAGGGCATAGGTGTGAAAGCTGATTTGGTGGGCTCGCAGGTGATTCGTCACACCGCCGAATTCCTCAGTGGAGTTGACGAACATGCGAATGCCCTAACCGGCGTTTTGCACCTTTGGGCTATAGATCATTCTGAAGTACAACCAGTTTGATAGGTTGCTCCATTTAGTTTTATGATGGTGGGTGGCGGCGGCTTTTCCATTCATTCAGTAGGGGACTCTTTCACTAATTCACCCATTTTCTTTAGAGATATTGAGCGTGCGCCGCGGAGGCTGTTATTTTGGCGGAGTAGCCGTGGGGGACGAGGGGGTGGAGTTAAACTCGGCTGCCTTTGTAATGGCTGCGCGGTTTGTGTTTTTTGCTCTGAAAGAGAATGAAGTGAGTCTTCGGGCTTGGACGGAACACACGTGTCGGTTTCCATGTGGGCGCCTGATTCGGCATCCGAGAAGACTGGAGAGGGGCCGAGGGTGGACATCGCGTAAGGCGCGGGGGACCTGGCGTCGTAGATTATATCAATGGACACGGGGGTTCTGGGTCCGGTGTTCGACGACATAGGGTTGTCAATCCGCATGATCGGACTTTCGGCAGGGAGACAGTCACGCTGGATAGAGCGGCCGGCCAGAGGGGCGGGCTCGGGCACGCGCTCGGGCGCGGGACCGGCATTGCGCTGTGCTAGACCGCGTTAAAATTTAAAGAAAAAATTCTACCCCAATGAGTATATATATATATATATATATATATATATATATATATATATACATATATATATATATACTACCATAAGACCGTAACCCAAAAATTAAAATACTTTTTTAAACAACAAAAATAAAAAAGTAGTTAAGCTACTTCAATTTTGTACTTAAATACAAAATATATACAAATATTGTTAGTAATAATTTAGCTTACATTAGTTTTTAATATTCAAGGCATTATATTTACATATGCAGTTTTACACAAAGTATTTTCACACTTTCACAGTTAGCCCATCAATGTTTCTTCATCATTATCATCATCATTACATCCCTTCACAAGTTCATTGTTCTCGTTGAGCATATGCTAGGGTCCTCCAGTAATTATGCCATAACGTCTATTGACTATATAGCCAGCAAATCGAAGGAGAGTGATGGGTGAGTGATGTATTTACCAATAATGCTGATACCTTATTCTTTGAAGTCCATGATCCAACGTCTCCTATCTCGATCACGTTTTTAGACCTTTGGACAGATGGTCGCTTGATGATAGAATAAATTGCCAGATTCAATGATTATCGTGACCCCCCCTTCTCTTCGGACCTCAAATACCTAATCCTATAATACATTAGCGTAACTTGTCTATCTTCTCTTCCAGCTTCAAGATTTTCTCTTCAGCATTAAGGTGCGTGCGTTAAATATCCTACAATACCATAGGTTGAGATACGAAAATAATTTAGTCGTCGAATATAGCATCCGGGCCCTACTGGAGATTCTAAACACCCCTTACCATACCGTTACCAATGTCGCCACCATAGTCAGGACTGGCTTGGCCACCGGGGACTAGGGGCCGTTTATTTCTGTCGTTGCTCATAGGGGGATTTTAGCCATAGTTTTTACCACACCCACGGGATGATTGGGGTAGTGGTTATTCTTACATCGCCAGTTTACGACAACGATTTTCTACGTTAAATTGTCTTAGACAAATTCAATTTTTTTCTAATGTTGAGATAAAAACATTTGAAATCGTAAAGTTTCGCTAAAATATCGTCGCATTTGGTTTTTGCGGTTTCACTCCCTATTGTACCGAATATAGGTCGTTTAGAATAAGGTACCTAACTACACATTCAACCTGCAATTACACAATATGGTGCAGATTGTAAGTAAAAAGAAATCGAGGAAATTACGTGAATAAAATAAATTAAAACTACGGGTTTTGTAAATTAAGCTTCCTTTACAGAAAAGAAATGGCACATTTTTCAAAGCATCAAAACTTATTAAGAATCGATTAAATTAATGTAGAAATGCTTTTAGCAATAATCATTATAGCTTCTATTATGTTACACAATAGGTATGTCTGTTCGTGCTCGTAAAGTGAATAATTCAATTGAGATAAAATCCAAGTAAGGAAGTAATACACCTTGCAATCTCCGTTACACCTTTGGTATAATGCGCTGTTGTGCTAGAACGAGTTGCGAATTGTTGAATTTGTATAGTATACTATATTCGTATTGTTATTAGTTAGGTGCCATTGTATTTTGGGGAAATGTATCCGCAGGTTTAGGTGTTTCATTTTTATTATACTCGTATTACATCTCAGTAAAGACCAGTGCAAAAATGTATAAAGAGGCCTATAAAGGTCGTCATTAGTGCAGACCAATTGCAAAATCGCGGAGAATAATCTTTATTCAACATAGATTATAAGTTTATCACGTAGAGAAATAATGCATGTTAAACATAGAGATGAGATTATCCGCAGTAGAACCAGAGTAACCCAAATAGCCCAACGGATTAGTAAGCTGAAGTGGCAATGGACCGGCTATATAGCTCGAAGAATCGACAATGGGAAAGCAAGGTTCTCCAGTGGTAGCCTCGTACCAGTAGGCAAACTGTAGCCCCCCCCCCCCCCCCCACTAGAGTGAAGAACTGGTAAGGCATGTAGTAAGTGGATGGATGCAGGTGGCTCAGGACCGCGCTTTGTGAAATTCTTTGGGGTAGGCCTATGTTCAGCAGTGGACTTGTACCGGCCTGTAATGATGATGATGATGATGATGATAGATTATAAATAATTATTATTGTTAAAAATTATTTTAAATATGAAAATTTATGTTATTAATTTTAGTTTTTTTATTATTGTTTTTGAATATTGTACATATTTCAATATTATGTATATAAATGTAATTTTTTTTAAATAAATGAGTATGTTATTTTTCTTTATTGCTTTCACCGCGAGCTTGGAGAAATCCTTTGCCCTGTTAAGTACCAGCAAACCAAGCGGGACGTTTTGTATTTACCATTGACTTGATTATTATTTTAATAAATGATGGTTCCGTGGCACACTGGTTTGCCAAAGAATGTGTATAAATACATATTCTTTGCACACACATATAATTTTATTTCCACAAGCAAAACGAATTGAATACTATCTAAGTTTCTGAAGTACCCCGGTAAATATAGATTAGCTCGATACTACCACCAATGATATTTTAATATCTTTGACTACCACACTACACTATAGAGGCAATATACGTCATAATATAGGGTAGCTGTAGAAAGTAAAGTCAATTAATCTTTACAAACATGCATACTATGCTTTTAGATTTCCAGAACAAAACTATAATATGATTATATTAAAAGAAAGTTCAGCGCTTAGGGGACAGATATTTCACTCGAGACGAAATACATATGTATTTACTGTTATCAACAACCTAACGTCACTTACTGCTTATAGTGCCACCAACTTATCTGTGAACTGACAGCTTGGCGCTTCTGTGCTGAAGTGTTGCCAGTTCGGGAATATTCCCATCTAAGGTCTTATAATCCTAGATAGAGTCCACATACGAAGGTAATAAATTAATCACGGAATAAAAAGACCAGAACACAGATTTAACAGACATATGTCCATGAACAAGAAGAAACAAAAATATCATAATTGAACAAATTAAACTTTAATTAAATGCCTTAATATATGCCTTTATGCCTTTTTTAACGGGCGTTGTTATTTGCGTTCCTGTGGTTTATGCGGTTTCCGGTTCTTTAACTATTTTGGAAATGAATCCTTGACTAACATCTGAAAAAGAAATGGATTGCATTAACCAATCCATTTATCGGAAATACGAAAGGAAGGAACAAAACATAAGCAATACTGACCTGTAGCAGCTGATACTCTTTTATAGACCTGATTGAAAGGCATTATCGGTGCTTGCCCTCTAGCTTCTTGCTCACAAAAGTTTAATACTTTTAATATAATGTTTCGGGCATCACTTTTAATGGTTTTCGGCATTTTTTATTTTTCTATAAACTCTCAAAACAATGACGTATCGAGTGACATTTGATTAAATGGCGGCTGTAGTTCACAATTTTGCCGCAGCTGTCAGTTCACAGATAAGTTGGTGAGATTATACTGTTCGCAAGAGTATTTGTGTCATTACTATGTAGTACTATTATTTATTCTGTGTCATTATATAATATGTAAAAAAGTACCTTTGTATACTTTGTAACCGAACATTTGAAATAAGCCTTGCTTGTCTTTATTCGTCTCATTACAGTCATAATATTTCTTCTATTATAAATGTTTATAATATCCATAGCCACCGTGTAGTGGCGGCACAATAGGATCCTCTATTTCCTTATCATCCGTTGGGTAGAAGGCGAGAAAACAAAACACAAAGTACGTAATAACCACGCCGCCGCGTCACTGGCTGGTGGCGCGGCAGCGTGACTTTTCCGTGCTCAGTGGAGGGAAATGAAACATGAGGCATTTTTCTGCTAGCTACTTAAAATAATTAAAAAAAACTGGGATTGTCTAGCCGCTAGGAAACCTTTCACCTCATTTCGTCCTGTGGTTGTCATCACGTCGTAGATCACGATATATCATCTTGCATATACCAGATGCAAATAACATTAGATAACGTGATCCCCCTTAGATTGACAATGTGTCGAAAGAGGCGACAGGAGGTAAAATGAAACAGCAGATGGGCAGCAGCATCTTCCTGATAACAACTCAAAATAGTTAAAAAAACTGCGATTGTCAACTCTTGCCAAGCGTGACAGCTATGCCCCCCCCCCATTCCCCTCCCATTAAGGAGTCTATGAGGGAGGCCTATGTTCACCAGTGGAATTTTATAGGCTGTAATGGATGGATAGAGCCGTGGTAGCTCAGATGGTTAGTGCTCACTATAAATTTCTCAGTACGCGAGCAAACCGGCTTCGATGCCCGCCGGCACCAATGAAATTGTTATTGTTGCAATTTCAAGTGCTGATTTACCACGTCCTCGGCGGTGAAGGAAAACATCGCGAGGAAACCCGCAAGTCTGAGAAATAATAAAAAAAATATATTTCGCAGACATGCGAAGTTCGCCAACACGCATTAGGGCAGCGCGGCAGACACTTTCTTGCCCTAAAACCCTCTCAGAAATAAGGGGAGGCCTGTGCCCAGCAATGAGACGTATATAGGCCGTAACATTGCTTTTTTTTGGATGGATGGATGGAATATGATCTGCCTGTAATTCCAAAAAAGTAGAATGTCCACGTCTCTTATTTCACGTTACTATTAAACCTTAATCATTTCAACGATCCCTTTCTAAGCTCATCAGGGATTATATAATGGCAATTGTTGGAAAGTGGTTAGAGTGTATTGCATTATTGGGTTTGAATGCCGCAGCTGTACCTGTGTGGAGTAAATTGATGGTTGACGATTGTGCATTTGAAAGATTTGTCCGGCGCTCGGCGCTCAGCGGTCGGCGGTCGGCGGGCGGCGGGTCGCGGGGCGGCACGTGGCGAGCTCGGCGCGGCTGCGCGGCCGGGAGCGCCGGGCGCGGCGGGCGCGGCGGGTGCGGCGACTCGCGGCCCGGCCGAGCTCGCGGCATTCCCCCGCCGGGCCCCGCCATGCGCGCCGCGTCGCCCGCCGCGCCGGGCCCGCCGCCCGCCGCGCGCCCGGCCCGCGCCGCACGCTAGCCGTCCGCGCCGCGAGCGCCCGCCGGCCCCAGCGCGCCCATGGAGCCGCCGTGGGAGCTCGAGCTGGAGCTGCGGCGGCACATCGAGAACTGCGCCTGCCCCTGCGACCACATGGGCTACGGCAACTACATGGACTACCGCGTGGCGCCCGCGGCGCACGCCTGTCTATGCCGCGCGATCACCTCGCCGCACGCCCACGTATGTGTTGTTCCCGCGTCGCATCTGAGTCGCGCTGGCCTCGTCCCGCATGTTGCATCGCCGGTCCGTTAGGGACCAATCTACACTTACTCGTATCTGTTCGTAGTGTCCGTTGTACACCGTAGATGTGCTATTATGTGAACTGCGTTGTGTATCTGATGTGGTAAACATAAACATAGCTTTTCATACTTTCACCTAATTTATTTTGCTCCTTAATGTTAAACATAATATATGTTTTGTGAGATCATTTTTGCATTTCATTTCATTCTACATTACTTCAATTGTTAACATAATAAGTTCCTCTTATTTTGATTTAGCATTAACCCGATAATTTTTTTTATCTTTTAATTATATCACAATTAGATTTTTTAATAGCTCATTTTCTCCATTTCACTTCAATTTAATGTAATATACCAGCCTACAAGCATAGTTTTAAAGCGTTGTTAGAAGTACCAAGTCGTTCTCGAATATGCAGATACATTCTTGACGTCTATTAAATTTAATAAGTACATCACATTCATCAAAGCACAGAACACAATTACTCTTTAATCAAAGCAATAGTCACGTAAGTTGAACTATCAATTCTTAAGTTCGAGAAATCTTTATAAATTTATTAAATGTATACAATAATTTTTAATTAGATTTTTTTTAAATTACTTAATCAATTATTTTTATGTAATCATATTTTTATTAATTCATTTTAGAGGAAGAACTTTCCAGAACTTTTTCTGTCGAGTAAGCCTTAACGTTATAAAATGAAGATAATGGTAATAACGACACATTAAGAGTGACGGCTCCGTGGCGCAGTTGCTTAGCATTGAGTTGTTGTGCTGGGGGCCGCGGCTTCGAATCCCGCACGGAACAAGTATTTGTATGGCCTACAAATAATTGTTGCGGGTCTGGATGTTTGTCCTCGTGCAATCTATGTTTGTAAACTGCCTCCACGATATAGGAGAAAATCTTGGGGGGGGGGGGGGGGGGGGGGGGAGTTTTTTTAATTAAAAAAATAAATAAATTATGAGTTATTTAGGTCTTCGTATTTCTAATATTAATGTTTGTTTCCAAGCAAAAGAGAAAAATACACGCAAGCAAACGGGTTCGATCCCTGGCAGCTCTAATGAAATTGTTGCTTATACACATTGGGGAAGTGCGGTAGCCTAATCACTCCATAAACCTCTCTGAAATGAGAGGCCTGTACCCAGCTGTGGCTCGTAGCTTTATGTCCTACAGTTACAATCACCATTACCATTACAGTCTATTATAAATTGCTGAACATGGGGCTTCCCCGTAGATTGCTCTATAGAGATGATTTTTGTCGTAGTTACCACGCTTGGCAAGCAACTTGGCAACCGCAGTTTGTTTCTTTTATTTAGTTGTGCATGCAGGAAGATACTGCTACCCTTCTCTAGGTATTCCGTTTGCTTCTGTCGCCTCTTACGACACCCAAGGTCTAACATGGGGTAGTGGAAATTCTTACACCGCCACTACATAGTTATCCTAAAAATAATCATAATATAAATAATCATAATATAAATAATCATAATATAAATAAAGCAGAAAGAGTAAACGCTGTAATAACTTTACCGCGGCTGAAACTTACCTATATTACATGTATGCTGTATGTTACAAACACGAGGTATCGGTGAGGCGGACATGAATCAATCAGTTTGCGATCTGTTTCCTTAATATTTTCATGTTATCTCATTTGCATGAATTTGAAATAAACCTCTTGGATTATACGCAAACAATTTACATCAAACTCACATTTCCTGTAGGAAGTAATTGACACAATTACATTTTTCATTATTATTGTAATTTTATTGCTTTCACAAAATGCTTACATCATTTAAATTATTTATTGTTTAGATTTTGTACTTTTTTTTATAGAATTAGGGTGACAAACGAGCACACAGTCCACCTGGTGGTAAGCGGATGCTGTGGCCCATAGACACCTACATCAATCCTTGATTAAAATTCTAAATTTAAATGCGTTGTCACCCCTGAGGACTAATACTGTGAGAGCGTGAACCTTCTCCGGTTGACCCGACCGACCAACATTCGTATTGCAACCATAATATAGAACGTCGTAGAACTACGCTACAGTTCTACGACGTTACAAATAACAGTTTATAGACATATATTTATTTATGTTGTACATAAATCATCATTCTTTTAAAAAATGTTAATATCATTATTAGTTTTAATTATTATAATATAATTTTGCCATCCCACTTTCGTTTATTTCGCAGTTACTGATTTACTGTAATTTCGTATATATATATATATATATATATATATATATATATATATATATATATATATATATAGTTTAGTCCACCTTTGACCATAACGTATAAGCTACCTACATAAACTATATCGAACACGAGTAGGTCATCAAATTGACCTGTATTACATCATACATATTAAAAATATTTCAATTATTTATCAACAAAAATATTAATAATATGTAATAAATACAGTTAAAAATAGTATATAATGACACTGAAGGGCCATACTACTAAGGACTCCATATCCGATAGTTGTTATAAGCAACATTTTTTTTTAGAATAAGGGTGACAAACGAGCACACAGTCCACCTGATGGTAAGTGGATGCTGTGGTCCATTGATTTTATCGACACACATACAGCCTCCATCGACTTCTAACACTCTCAATGTAAAATTAAAGTAAAAATATTATATGATACAGCGACAATGACAAAACGATCGAAGTGTTGAGTACTTATTAAAGGCATTCTAATTTAAAATTTCAGGAAAAGAACTTTTTAAATGATTTATGGGTTAGTTATTTATATATATTGTATTAACCTCCGCTTTTACACAAACTTTTGAGTACACTGTAGGTACATGTATTCATTATAAATATTTGAACTATACATACATATCATCACGCCTCTTTCCCGTAGGGGTAGGCAGAGACCACTTCTTTCCACTTGCTACGATCCTTACATACTTGTTTCGCTTCGTCCACTTTCATTATTCCCTTCATACATGCTCTTCGGTTTAGGGTACTATTGACCTGGCCTTTTTTCAAGACGTTCCTGACTTTGTCACTACATCTTCTTTCAGACCACAACGATTCCTTATCTCACTATTTCTTATCCTGTCACTCAGTTTAACTCCTATCATACTTCTTAACGCTTTCATCTCAACTGCATTTATTCTGCTTTCATGTTTCTTCTGCCATACCCATATTTAAACTATGCAAATAATGTATTATTTTAATACATAGAGCAACACGAGCCATCGGTGATCAGAGGGCAGTAGCCATACGCAGGCGTTCCGCTCTGTCAAAGTAGATCACGCGGTCCTATGCTTACAATAAAACTAGATGCAACCGCACTGCTCACTAGACTAAATATATTTGCACGGCTGAATCGACATCCTACAAAAATGCCGAATTGTTCAGTTTTTTTGGTGCAAAAAGAGATCTGTCACGTCAAATTTACAAAAAAATGGCGTTACCTTCGTTTCAGATTTCGTTTCGTTTAATTGTTATGTGTGATTTTCGTAGTGACAAAGGATTGTTTTTGT
Source organism: Parnassius glacialis (assembly GCA_033319125.1). Classification (NCBI taxonomy): domain Eukaryota; kingdom Metazoa; phylum Arthropoda; class Insecta; order Lepidoptera; family Papilionidae; genus Parnassius; species Parnassius glacialis. Next base: position 26,149,625 of record JAVANC010000018.1, read on the forward strand.
GTGCGCAAAATTTTTTTGTGTACGAAAAATTATGGACAGTTCTGTATCGGGAAAAACACTATGGCTACTCTTTTTCGGTCCGCCGGTGGCCCGTGTTGCTCTATGAATTTAACTTTACCTATAATAAAATATGAAATGAATTGAAGACAATGCTCTAATCAAGGATGCACTAATAAAGGAATAAACAAGTTTCTCTAGTTAATTTTATTGAAATGATATTTCTTGATCGATAATATTGACTGTCATAGTGAGCTTTTTTTAACACAGCATTGGGTTCGATCTTATACAAGCAGTTATTATGAACCATGACAGAATTAATAAATTACGGAATCAGGACATTGTGCTGAAATACATTGTATTTAATCTTATTTAATAGCCCCAGTAAATAACTTGATAATAATGATTTTCAAAGAGATTTACAAAATCATTCCACTATAGTTGCATACGAATTCTATATCAGCTAGACATTTTGCAGGAACTAAATAGAGTTCGTACTACGTAATAAAATGCGTGCTCTAGTAGCCATTGAATGACAGTTCATTTTATAACTTGCCATGTCACATATTTCATCTATATTACCATATTATATACAGATTACACATAGAAGTACAATTTGACGTTCTGAATAAAACATTTATCAAGACTTTTTAAAGTATCAAGAGACTTAGCACGATGAATGTGAAGAGGTCAAAATTCCGAAGACGCATAGCAGTTTACAGTAAAGGATTTCCTAAAGAAGAAGTAAAAAAGCACAGAACACACTTATTATTGTTTTTAATAATTTAATTTTAATATATGCCATATTGTCATAGTTGCCAAACATAAAAAGGGTTTGCAAACGCAGTTTTTTCTTATTCAGTAGTTATCACAACGGTGTTGCTGCCTATCTCTTGGCTTACTTCTATCGGTCGCATCTTACGTCACCCACGGTACGTTAAGAGGTAGTGGCTATTCGTACACTGTTACTACTCGGTGATACGATATAGTCATTTTGGCAGAATCACTGGAGGACCTCAGCACTGTTTTTTTTATAGGTTAAGGGTGACAAACGAGCACACAGTCCACCTGATGGTAAGTGGTTGCTGCGGCCCATAGACATCTACATCTGTCCTCTATTACAAATCAAAATGTAGATGCGTTGTCACCCGTGAGGACTAAGATGGCATGCCTCATTTCCAGTAAAAAGGGCCTCCGGCCACCTGCACTCACCAAGTGAAACGCAGAGGTAAATCTCTACCTCACGCTGGTTTTCTGTGAGGTCGTGGTACCACCCCGGTTCGAGCCGGCCCATCCGTGCGACAGCAAAAGCTGCCGCGTGGCTCTACCACTGTTAAACTGTGCTCAATGACCTCAATAGTGTCTCCCCACTGATAGTCGGTTTTGAAATTAACATGGAAAAAGCAAAGATCATGTGTATCGTCTCTGTTCCATCTATGCCGTATTGCGAACGCTACGCTCGAAGTTGATGTCGAGTAGTTTTACCTAGGATAATTGTCTGACGAGGTAAATCCAACTCGAAGTTGTAGAGATCAATCGACGGATTCAACTCGGCTGGGCAGTGTTCGGGAGATTATGACACATCACTTCTCTTATACCTCAAAACTTGAAAACAAAAGTAGATAACCAGCGGATGTTGGAAATGACGATGAAGGACACACTCAAGGTTGCTCACCAAGCTATGGAGGCTTTTGTGCTTGAAGTTTCAATGTGTAATAGGTTTCGAAATGAGGATATCCGCAGTAGAACCAGAGTAACTGACATAGCCCAACGGATCAGTAAGCTGAAATGGCAATCGGTCATCCATATAATTCGAAGAACCGACAATTGATTGAGAAAGGTTCTTGAGTGGCGGCTCCCCACTAAATGGAGTGACGAGTTAGTAAGAGATGCACGTGACTCAGGAGCATGCTTTGTGGCAGTGAGGCGTATATTCGACAGTGGACTTGTTTTTTATAGGATATTTATTGTATTCCTGTGTTGTCTTATTTGACAATTGTAAAGGATTAAGGTGACGATAATGATGACCATTAAATCATTTGTGCTATAGTGGCTATTATGTCAGATGTATGGTTAATGTCTATGCAATCAAAGCAATATCGTCTGCGAATAAAATGCATGTGTATCTTGTAATGTCAAATACCTAGTTCATATAAACATAATAAAAGAGGATCCAGTACACTACCTCGGCGCACTTTTTTTTTATAGGATAAGGGTGACAAACGAGCACACAGTCCACCTGATGGTAAGTGGCTGCTGCGGCCCATAGACATCTACATCTATCCTCGTTTGCGAATCAAAATGCAGATGCGTTGTCACCCGTGAGGACTAAGATGGAATGCCTCATTTCCAGTAAAAAGAGCCTCCGGCCACCTGCACTCACCAAGCGAAACGCAGAGGTAAACCTCTACTTCACGCTGGTATTCTGTGAGGTCGTGGTACCACCCCGGTTCGAGCCGGCCCATCCGTGCGACAGCAAAAGCTGCCGCGTGGCTCTACCACTGTTAACTGCAAGTTTTTTTTTTATTAATCGAATAAATGTCCACAGTCCAGTTACAATCAGATGGGGTGTGTGCTTATTTATTAGTACTTTTGTAAAAAAAATATATAATTTTATATAACATGGTCACTTCTTTATATAAGTATCAGGTTTGTACGACTATTTTAGGGCTTATCAGTGAATGAGCAAGCTTACTTTGCTCAAAAGTAAAGTTACAGCCTATATACGTCCCACTGCTGGGCACAGGCCTCCTCTCACTTCTGAGAGGGTTTTAGGGCAAGGAAGTGTTCGTAGTGCCGGACCAATGCATGTTGGCGAACTTCACATGTCTTTGAAATATTTTTTTATATCTCAGACACGCAGGTTTTACGATGTTTTCCTTCACCGCCAAGCACTTGGTGAATCGGCACTAAAAATTGCAATTAACAATTCCATTGGTGACAGTGGGGATCGAGGCTGGGTTACTCCCGTACTGTGAAATTTAAATTACTTTACACAAAGGAAACAAAAAAAGAAGTTAAACATATTATTTAATCATTACATGGATAAAGAATATAGTAGAAGCATAATATGCAATGCATGTCAGTGAACGGGACAGAGGCTTCCGCTCATAAAAATACTTCCCTAGCACAGTCCACGACGCTGCTTCAATGCGGGTTAGTGGATATTACACGTGCTTCTGAATATCTCAACAAAGTAGGTTTCCTTTATGACAGTCATTGTAAGAAAACCTTATATAACGGAGAAGTTGCATCGGTGGACATTTCCGAGGCTTTGTTGGACAGAAAATTAACAATTGATGGGCTTAAATTATCATTTTAGTATAATAATTATGTCTTTATTATTACATATATATCATTTATAATTTATATATTTACTAGGTAGTAGGACCTTTTCTGATTAGGAATCCGTCTATGTAGACCATCCCTCTTACCCATTTCTGCCGTCAAACAGCAGTTGTGTGGACTGAAGGTTATAGCCATTATTATTACAGGCTTTGAAGTATTCCATCTTAGTTCTCAGTGGTAACAAAGCATCTGCTTTCTTTATTTGAAGTTGGTTACAGGAGTCCATAGGCTGGAAAGCCATTAACTATTAGACAGAGTGTAAATTTGTTTGGCCTTTTAATTTTTTTTAATATTTGCTTCTGATGTTGTTTGGGTATATATTCTGTAAAAAAATTGATTTCTTTAAATGAGTTTTAGTAAAGGCAACTTATGATTTTTATAGTGTATTTAAAATATATGTAAAATTGTGACGTGGAATTTTATTATTAGATGCACTCCACGAACAAAAATTTTAAATTATTCATAATATGAACACTATTAGAAATTAGAATGTAGAGCTACAAGAAAAAGCTTTAATCCCACTTCTGATGTTAGAAATTATTCTCAAAATTATCAATCAATTGTCAAAATAACAAAGGAGAGAGAGGAGATGCTCAACTTGCTCTCAATCACTATCAGCAACAAAACACCTCACTGCAGCATACACTCAGAATAGAGCAATAATTTTTTTTTTATTATCTATCTTTATTTAAAAAGGCTTTTATCCTACAAGGATATGTCAGCCTTATCGTAACCTAGCTTGTTCCTGTTTCACAAATGCTATTTGGAAAGGGGCAATCAATGTGGTAAAAATATGGAACTGACTGATTTTGCTACCGCTGAGTGTGGCTCCGCAAGTATACTCAAAAACCAACCATTCCATGCGTTATAGCGGCTTTTGCTAATAGGTCAGCCTCAAGCAAGCCTTCAGCAATAAAATTCAATCAATCGTAATATGTTCCCGTCACAATCACACACCGGTGTATCGTGAAGGAACCAATTACATGATAACAGCAAAGTATGCAAACCAACAATTCCACTAGATACCCATCTCAATGTAACACAGGGCATCCTTCCTTGCCTACACTAGTAGAATACCTCAACGGGCATAGTAACGATAGTGAGACTCGTAGAATTACCGATTGATTTCTCTTAGTCACCTGGGCGATATAGAACGAATGGGAGATTACAGTTTTACCCTCATTTCTTCGTTGACCTTCATTCGTAACACTACAATAATTACATATCATTTTATTATTTGTAACCGTGATAGCCCAGTTGAACCTACGCTAATAAGTGTATTGTCAGTAAAGTTTTCATCTTTATGAACGAGATTAAAACTTTAACAAAATGTAAACATTTTCGGTTTTAATTATAGAGGATTTCTTTATCTGAAAATGTGAAGGGGCTACGATAAAAAGTTTCGCGGATAACAGTTAAATAAATCGAGTTTCTCTTAGTAATAGAACGAAAGTCAAACAGATAAAAAGTTGCTCCACCCGTGCCACTGGGATCAATAAAAATAATTAAATATATTTTTGCTCTTTCACGTTAATCTCATTAACAAACATTGATGATAAAAATAAAGTTTTCAGTGATTATAATGGTTAACATTAGTTTAATTTATTTTTATAAGTTCTTTGGTTTTATAATTTAATTGTTTATACATATACACATATTCAATCAAAACTTGTGAATTCATTAAAAATTGTGATTATAAATAGCTTGTTTACGTAAGTACTAAGAAATTTGAAGGTGGAAGGAGCGTCCATCCAGTATTTTTAAATAATAGCATTTTTCCCGGGTTTTGTTACGGTTTTAATAGATATTTACACAATGTTTACACAATTCAAAGGTGTAAAATGATAACATATATACCTGGCGTTGGTATTCTATGCAAGAGTCGTCCTTTTCCGATCAAGCCAACTCATTTGAGCTACAACAGCCGTAATCCAGCGTGGATCTACTACGCAAAATTTTAAATCATCATTATCATCATCATTACAGCCCTTCACAAGTCCACTGCTGAACATAGGCCTCCCCCAAGGAATGCCACAAAGCACTGTTATGAGCCACTTGCATCCATCGACTTCCTGCATGTTTTATCAGATCGTCACTCCATCTAGTGGGGGTTCGCCCTACACTTCGCCTACGGGTACGACGCTGACACTTGTTAACCTTTTTTCCCCATCGGTTGTCGGTTCTTTGAGCTATATGACCGACCCATTGCCACTTTAGCTTACTAATCTGTTAATTTTAAATAGTACCAGGTATTTATTCACTTTTTTAAACATTACAATAAAGTGTATTGTAAAATATAATCTAGAACAGATTATTCTCCTTGGACGAAACCAAAATTACTTCCTTAAAAATAATACATACAAACGTAACATTTCTGTTAGATTTTGTTATTTATAAAAATATTCAGATATATCTCATGTTTACACGTTAAATCATTTAAATATTATGCTTTCGATTTTTGTACCACTTCAGAGCATGGGGCGTTTTAAAGGCGTTCTATAAAACGAAATAAAGAAAATAAGAAATAGAGCATTACGAAGTAACCGTCCCGCTCCATATCGCTTAACAACAATATGTCTATTGTGTTTGTTGTGATGTTTATATTGTCAGTAACGAGACAGTAGGATTACCTTCGTTTATTTTATCCTCGTTTTAACAAACTACTCCACCAACACAAGTGAGGCTTATTTGATGCAAACAGTCCTGAAATACAATTGTTGCTACTCGTGACAACCTGGAAGGAAAACGGGGCAGGAAAATTCTTGTTGAGACGAAACATGAATAGCTTACGTATTTTCATTCAATTTGAATAGTTTAATTATTTGTTATTTTGAGCTCCGAACTAATATTCTTATTTAATGTTTATCTTAAGGGTGCGGTCGCGACTTCTGCGATAAAAGATATTGTTAGTGGCGCCAACATAAAGATGCTAATTAGATTGAATTAATTCAATTCAATCTAATTAGCATCTTTATGTATTTGATTCGGGTGCAATGTTATTAAAGAGCAAACACTCATAGTTTATCCGAATCTAAAAAGCAATACTCTCTTGTCAAGATTTTAAAGCAGCTGCTTTAAAATGCTTCAAAAATAAATGACAAAAAATTTAAAATCTTGCTGAATATGGTGTACGAACTTCGCTTTTTGTAGGAACTAAATCATAGGGTTTTCCAGTCTTCAGGGAGTCTTACTTTCTTTTCTGTCCAAGAATTGTAAGGTAAGTATCACCCTCTATCGGAGCAGCGCGGCGGACATTTCCTTGCCCTAAAACCCTCTCAGAAATGAGAGGAGGCCTGTGCCCAGCAGTGGGACGTAAATAGGCTGCAACTTTACTTTACTTTTATCACCTTCTTACTTGTTTCTGTCACCGAACAGAAGTGCATGCACTGCTGTGTTCCGACGTAATAGTCATCTCCTTCCAAAACTGAGATTGTTTTGGGGCAAAAAAGAATATGTCTCAACGCGTGTTAGTTTATCATATTTCAAAATAATCAAATCAAATTTTTAAATTGCATTTAACAATTCCATTATGGCCGGCGGGATCGAACTCGGACTGTTCGTGTATTATGACATTTTAAGTATCGCATATGCAGCTTTTGTAATTGTGAACTAATTTGAATTTAAATCGTAGCTAGTTTTATGTACGATAATAATTTATTGCCACAGAGTTGTTAATATTCAACAATTCACTAAACATGCTAGATATTTTAGTGGCAAAAATAAATTCTTAAATTACTTGAAAATATGTTTTTCAAATGGCAATTTTTAGTCCTTTATTTAAGAAAAACAATAACTTAAAAAGCCTATAGGATTTGTTTATTATTTTCCGCATTGTTATAAATGAGACGACAATTGCTGTGAAAGTAGTCTGTACATCCTTTAAACTGACCTAACTTCTTGTCTTAATTTTAAGTACAACGTTACAAATTTAACAGCTCTCAAATTGAAGTTGTTTATTTCGGTACCAAGAACGAAGCACTTCTTAAATAACACTTTTTTATTTTTTATTGATTCATGGTGCGAAGTTTTAAGTAAGTGTTATTAATTTAACGAATCTTCGTTGAAGTGCATTTAGTCCTTTAATTTCATTGAATAAATTTGTTTAATTTTATTTCAATATCTTATCATAAAATGAAAATCAGCTAATAAAATTTAAAAATCACAAATTTTCTACGTACAACAAAATATACTTAATTAGCGCGCCTCTGTTCCATGCTCTCGTATTTTAACGGATAATTTTCTGAATCCCCGCTGTGACTTCCCTTCCATATGCAAGCATATTTGAATATTTTGACTTTTCAACGAAATGTCAATGAGCGACCCCGTTCTTGGTATTTTTAAGAATGCCATTATTTTGGTTTTGGATGAAGATTTTTTTTTGGAATTAGTGTGTGTGTGTAATATTTCAATGGTACTTACATAATTATTTTGGAGATCACTTGGTACAGTGTACAGCTTGACCGCAAATTGAGTCGTGTTACCTCAACTAGTTGTCTATATACAAAAGTAGGGTATAAAAGAATCCATCACCTACTCCTTCCGCTAGATGTCGTAAGTGGCGACTAAAGAAAATGTCGTAAAATCTTATGGTCTCCGTTATAAGACGTACTGTAATATAAATATGCCTACTATATATATATAATATAAAATTTGTAAAGGCACAAGTTTGCGCGTTTACAGCTAAAAGAACCCCTTTGTCGTATCTCCTCAGTTTCAAGGCACTCCCCTTGTTGCTTCAACCAGTATCGGTATCCTCGGTGTCGACATATCGAGTGACGTGCAGTTTTGTGGTCACTTATAATAAAAGGCTAAATTGGCCGCTAAAATGCTTGGCGTGCCCAGCATAGCGGGACAGTATGTCATGCCGGCACACCGCCTGCAACTTTACAAGCCGCAGGTTCGGTCTTACATGGAATACTGTTCCCATCTCTGGGCTGGGGCTCCCCAGTGCCAGCTCGTTCTGGATGTTTGGCGGTTGTACGTTTCACTAGGAGTTTTCTTCCACGTACGACCTCGCTGTGGAATAGTTTACCACCGGCGATTTTTCCAGACCGATACGATTTAGAGACCTTTAAGGAAAGAACTTACTCCTTTTAAAAGGCCGGCAACGCACCTGCAATTCCTTTGGTGTTGCAGTTGTACATGGGCGGCGGTAGTCACTTACCATCAGGTGAGTTGTATGCTCGTTTGTCCCCTCTCCTATAAAAAAAATATTATTCATTCTTTAATTAAAGAATTCTATTTCCAACAAAAAAACACGTTTGCCTGATATACGAAAAAAATGGCAACCCTATTCATGCTTTTTGTTTACGAGATCAAAAGGCTTTGGTGTGAAGCAAGCTCTATTTATGTCAGCAAAGCAAATCCATTCGTTTCCCAAAGTTGAAAGTGACAATCCATTTTGAGATATCGATCTGCGCTATATATATTTTACAGAACATTGAAACTCATGAGGGCGGACTGGACAATCTAATTTTAAAAGATGACCCGGTTAAAAAATGCAGTCATCCAAAAAGGTTCCGCAAAATGTAACGAGTCGTTAACAACTTTTCGCGCGCTTAATGGTTCAATTTTAAACCAGGTATATTACCAAGGTAATTTTTTATTTCATGTCTGAAATTAGCGGAAGTATCAATGTAAAAATAAATGTAAACTTTTTAGGTACTAATGGAATGATAAACGTCAAAGTCTTACTTCTCCCTATGGCTATGTGGGCGTCATAGATTATATGCGATTACAGGATTATTTTGCAATAAACGGCCTTTGCAGAGAAGGTTCAGGATAAGTAATATAGGCAAACGGCGGAGAAAAATTAATTAAAAATAATTTCAACCGTTCTGTACTTTTTATCTTTTAAATTCAAAATTCAAAATGCATTATTTTAACTGATTTTACTGCACATTTCGTAAGGGTCGATCGGGAGGCAAAAACGTTGTTGCCCATAAATCACATTCAATTTGGGATAATTTCAAATAAAAGTAGAAGCCCTATTTACTCGTATTTTCAAAAATTGCAATAATGGTATATCATTATTTATTTATATATTTGTACTTAAGTTTAAAAATGTGTTACTAAATAAACTTATTTTCTTTCTCTCTATCAAAAGTCCACTGCTGAACATAGGTCTTTCCATAAATCGCCTCATAGGAAGGATGTTTACTGTAGTTCCCGCACTTGGCAGGCAAGTTGGCAACCGCAATTTTAATTATTTTGATGTAAAATTATGAATACAATTTTTATAAAAACGAAAATAACTCTTGCATCGATGAATAAAACCAAGTAATATTTAAAGTTAAGCGGGTTTCAGTACACGTAGGTAAGCTAACACGGTCCGGGAAGCATTGGGGTCCGCGTTCTATATAAGAGCTGTCTCTGGATGGATGGCTAGTGAGGTAACAATAGGGGCGCAAATTTCACGCAACATCATGCCAACCGTGGGAGGCAGGCAGCAACCGTGAGAGCCCGGTGACTAGTTTGCAGTGAATCGATGCAGCTCCACCCCGCCTCTGCGTCCCTTACCGCGAAATATTTTCGCAAGTTTCCTCGCCTGCCGTCCTCGATGGTCGCCGCAGAGCCGCAACTCCAACTCCCTAACTTACTGAGATATTGCAGTAAATAAAATGAATAATGTTGTTAACCACCGAATAAAAGCGGCCGTTTGTGCACTTCGCAAATAGAACGCTCCATTATGAAAGTCACGTTAAATTTTAAAAGCAGATGTAATGATATTTCATGCGGTATAGCACTGTTTGAATTGTGTAATATAGAATGTTTTAATATATCAAAACTTTAGTGAATGAACAAAACCATTGTACTAACCAATGTAATATGGTGCTAATTAAATAGATTCCGGTTGTGGCCTTGTTGTTTGTAGTTGTACTGAAAATAGGTCAGCACGTCTGGGAAAGTATCACGTTCTCACAGGGGCGAAAAATGGCTGTATAACGCTGCTGGAGCGTGAATGATGGGAATCGGAGACCAACGAGGCATTCATTTTTATACCTCAGTGTTATCAGGTAGAACAGACAAAAGTCCATAATAGAATAGTTTTACTATAGATTTCCAAGGGAAGCGATACCGCCCCCCGCCACCGGACCGCCCCCTGGGCGCTGGAACTTTTTATGGGAGCGGTAGCGGAACTGGAGGGAACGTTGAGGCAGTCAAGAAAGGCGGCCGTGGGGTGCCTATCAGCACAAAAAATATACTAAAATTTGTATTTGCAATTTTAAAGCAAAACATTTATCTTTTGCTTTAGTTTACAAAAAATTTAAATAAATATATTATCTGACCATATAAATTGTCTTTTTGTTGTCGCGTGGAGCCGTGGTAGCTCAAGGTACTTAGCGCTCGCCGTAAAACGCGAGCAACCCGGGTTCGATGCCCGCTGGCGCTAGTTAAACTATTAATTGCAATTTTAATTATTGATTCACCGTGCACGACCATAAAAAAATATCCTCGTGAACGAAAACTTGTGTAGTCTGGCAACACGCATTGAGGCAGCGCGGCGAACACTTCCTTGCCCTCTATCCCTCTTATTAATGAAATGAGACTTGCGCCCAGTAGTGGAACGTATAGTTGGTGTAACTTTACTCTTTTAATAGTTTTTATCGCGTTAATAACCATTTTTAATAGATAAGAGGGGATTGATACCGCAGATGGGCATCAGTTTCTTTATAAAGCATGGTAACAACTCAAAATAATTATTATTGTGGTCTAGGGGGCGTTAAAATGGGGGGTCCAGGAAAGGTTGGAAGCCTCTGGTTTAAACAGTTCATTGTCCATTTGGTATATTATGTGATTGTTTTTCAATAATCAAAAAGAACGTAGTAGAGCCATGCTGCAGCTATATTAGTAGTATAGTCGTAGCACGAATGGGTCGACTCGACCGGGGAAAGACCACGCTCTCACAGAATACCAGCGTAAAATAGCAGCTTGACGCTGCTGTGTTTCGTATGGTGAGTGTGGAGAACCGGAGACCCATTTTACTGGAATAGGGGCATTGCATCTTAGTCTAGTCTATGGGTCACAGTAACCACCTACCATCAGGTGTACTGTGTGCTCGTTTGTCACCATATTCTATAAAAAATAAAGCAAACGTTTCCAATTTTCAAAATATTTTCCAAACATTTCTGTTCCTTCGTGTTTACCCTATATATCGAATAGTAACGTACGGTGTCTTTTTATTGCTTAAATATTTGTCTTAAAAAATAAAGTAGTATTTTTTAATGTAATGTTAAAAAATATGTTCTGATTAATAGTTCGATGCCACAAATACTTTAATTATGAACATTTACCACGCGTACACCGAATCGTAGTAAGCGCTACATTCCAAACATTTTCTCCGCCTGGCTGCTTCTCAACAAGGCGACATCTTCCGCTAATTATTTGAGGTTGTCCTCGGGGAAGGATATATTGTCGTATCGTAATTGTTCGCGAGTATATTAGATCATTCCCTTTTCTTTAGGCTTCCTATATTTTAATATTTATTCTATTTATTAACATTGTATCTTATAATTTTTTTTTTAAATTGTCTGCTCGCTTTCAAGTCCATGCACCGTAGTAGCCATTTACTATCAGGGGAACTGTAATTTAGTTTATCACCCTTATTCTATAAAAAATAAGTTTTGTGAAAATGCATATGTTTTTAGGGTTCCGTAGCCAAATGGCAAAAAACGGAACCCTTATGGATTCGTCATGTCTGTCTGTCTGTCTGTCCGGCCGTATGTCACAGCCACTTTTTTCCGAAACTATAAGAACTATGCTGTTGAAACTTGGTAAGTAGATGTATTCTGTGAACCGCATTACGATTTTCACACAAAAATAGAAAAAAAAAGCAATAAATTTTGGGGGTTCCCAATACTTAGAACTGAAACTCAAAAAAATTTTTTTCATCAAACCCATACGTGTGGGGTATCTAATATATAGAATAGAACCTATAAAATAGGTCTTCAAAAATGATATTGAGGTTTCTTATATCATTTTTTTCTAAACTGAACAGTTTGTGCTAGAGACACTTCCAAAGTGGTAAAATGTGTCCCCCCCCCCCCCCCCCGTAACTTCTAAAATAAGAGAAGAGAATGATGAGGCTAAAAAAAATATATAATGTACATTACCATGTACACTTCCACCGAAGATTGGTTTGGAGGAGATCAAGTAAGTAGTTTTTTTTTTAATACGTCATAAATCTTAAATTATGTTACTTGCTGCTACGGAACCCTAAATGGGCGAGTCCGACTCGCACTTGGCCGCTTTTTAAATGTAAGTACCAATTCGAAATGTGATCTGTTCGGAATTTAAACGATTGTATTTTTTTCCTCTACTAAAATACCTAAAAGTTTAGTTTTTTTTTTAATTTTTTTAAATCTCTGAAAAACATACCCATGTTCAATGATGTAGCATTCTTATTACGATGTATTAGTGTAACTATTACATCGACGATATTTTACATATAGGACAATTCTTGAACAATACTATATGCTTCTTACCTTTAGTCAGATTTAATGACCAATGATTTGACTTTAGACTTAGATCCTAATCTCAAAGTACAACCTGATATTTGGGTATTTATGTTTATCGATCTTTAGGTCTCAATCTAGTCCCCTTCACTGTATCTACACATTGCTATTTAAAAACGTTATTAATTAAAGATATATGTGTAGATCTACAACGAACGTTATAGCGCAAATACTACTTCGCATTTGATTTTTATATATTGTAGTTCACAATCATTTAATAATTTGGCGAGCTGAAGACAACTGACTCTAATGCTAGAGATGATTCACGAAAAGTCGGATTGTGAAACACAAAGTCGTAAACAATACCTAATATGATAGGCAATGCAAGCTTTGGCAATGATTAGGAACACTTCAAAAAATCAACTTAAAAAAAACGAACTTCACTACACTATACTAAAATCTACTAAAATATTTACTATAATATCAACTGTCAAAATGGCCTCGATGAAGCGTCTCCCTTTTGACCTTTTATTATGTGATTGACTGATGAAGAGCTAAAGTATCTCAGAGCCATCCATGTAAACAAGGCTGCAGTTTTTGAGTTATAAGAAAGTGACCATATTAACCTGAGTATGCTACCCTCACGTCCTTAAATAAACTATTTGTCCCGGTAAGAAAACTTGAAATTAAGTAAAATATAGAAAATATAATTGTTTTTGTAAGAACATAACTTATTAAGTTCTTATAGTTATGATTCGTTTTAATGTGACAGAAGGCTTACTTGTGTTTTGACATTTGAACATTTACATCCCATATTTAGTTTGCTTCTATTGTAAAAAGTTATGGAAGCCTGTGTCCATGCTACAATTGATTTTTATTAATACGACCACGTACAAAATTGCTGAATTGGTGATTATTCTCTTTAACTTCAGGAGATCCAAATATCTCTCTTGATTTTCTTTACAATTCTAGATTCGAATTCTTTTAGCTTGAGTTATTATCTTTGACTCGAGGTCATTTCCGGTCCAAACATGCAGAATAATAGTCTTGTAAAGAATTAATATTTTTTTGAATGACTTTTTTTATAGGATAAGGGTGACAAACGAGCACACAGTCCACCTGATGGTAAGTGGTTGCTGTGGCCCATAGACATCTACATTTATCCTCGTTTGTGAATCAAAATGCAGATGCGTTGTCATCCGTGAGGACTAAGATGGAATGCCTCTTTTCCAGTGAAAAGGGTCTCCGGTTCTCTACACTCACCATACGAAACACAGCAGCGTTAAGCTGCTATTTTACGCTGGTATTCTGTGAGAGCGTGGTCCTTCCCCGGTCGAGCCGACCCATTCGTGCTACAACTATACTACTAATATAGCTGCAGCATGGCTCTACTACGTATATATGACTACTGCAAGATGGTCTAATTTCTTCTATATTGATCCCTATATATAATATCTATAAATAATATCCCCCTGTGATACAATTTATGGGGGAGGGCTATGTTCAGCAGTGGACTTTAATATACTGTATCGTTAACGGTAATCCTTATCTAGAAGATTATTTTAGCTACTTTCTCAAAATTGTCGGTGTATACCTATACAATATAGAAATTGTACACATACTCTTTAACGTATGATCTCAACGACAGCTTAAGCGAGCAAACAGTCGATGACGAGAGTATGTCAAAATCTTGAGGCGCCTAAGCGGACAAAATAATTGAGGTTTATAGTCTGATGGAATGGCGGCCCGACACGACCGGAGAGAGATCAGGCGCAGGACCATCGACTTTACGCGCTTTCTGAAGCACGGTAATGAAATACCACCAACTTTTTGACTCCGGGCGACTACTGAGAATTTCTTGATAGAAAAACCTAATAAGTATTCGAATCCTGGGTCACTCTTACACTCGTAATCAGCAGTCGTGCTTACAGCCACTAGATCAACAAGGTATATGGGTTATGTGTATATTAGAACGAAACAGATTTACCAAGCTGTAAGAATTATAGCATGAAATTTATTTCATTTTAAAAGAAAAAGAAAAAGCAATATTACTTAAAATTAGCGCCCCGCCCTGACTTCGTCTGGTAAATTAAATTTAAGATAATCGAAGACTATTTATATTACCAATTTTTTTTCCTTTATTGAAAAACATAGACATTTAAGTGTATACCTATATATTTAAATCTCTTTGTTGAAGAACCACTATGGCATTGATCTTTATCTGTTCGTAAAGTTTCATGACATTTAATGAATTTAATCTCAGTATTATTCAAATAACCCACTGAACTTAATAGATGCCAGTTATTTCAATATTACATGTATAGATCAAAAAGGGTTGGAGGTCTATAGTTTTTTTGAAATCAACAAATTCATCGAACTAATAAATGAAATTAAATTATAGTTTAGAAAATCCAAAAGTGCACGCCTCATGAGCGTTTTTATTTTTTTTTTTCAACAAAATTTCATTTAATTTTGATGCAAAAAATAAACAACTTTTAAACGGTGTTCAATAACAAAAATCAATAGGGATCCTCCTTAGAATATATGGAATCTTATTTAATCCTAAATATCTCAATCTATCCTATATACAATCCAAATGCCGTAATCATCGGGGCTCACACTTGGATATAAATACCTATATACTAGCGCCATCTATTATCTATCTACGGAAGCGGTTGCGATGTATATCGATATGAAAATTTGGCGCGCTAAATACATCGTTCTTTATTTAATACATTTTCATAGATGTCGCTACATGGTACCGCTAAAAAGGATTGACGAAGTCATTGGGCTCTAGTTTCTTACATACTCACCGACGCACAGTCGGACGGCAGTCCATATATTTTTTCAATTACATTTTTTGTTATGTATTCTAAAGTGAATCAATTAGAAAATAAACTAATTTTATAATTCAATGTCTGTAGTTATTGCAACGGTAATAATAATATGTATTTGATGTCTAGCTAAAGGTATAAAAAACGATTTTATGTAGCGAAATTGAGGTCGGTCACATATCGAGAGTAGAGCACTACCTCACGTTGTGAGGAGTGCAATATATTATGAAATAGACAATAATATTTCAATAGTAGTGACCAATGACCATTAATTAAACAAGTTCTTTGTAGATTGCTTACTATTGTATTGGTTTTAGTGTTTATGGATTATATCGATGATTCCGTACCAAAATTATCGAAATGGAACACTTAAGGAACCACTTCGATCTACATCCGCCCGACTGTCTAATTTGTAATATAGAAGAGATAGAGTGTGATTGATGGTCCAATCACGGTGCAAAGTAGTTGAATTTTGATTCGAGTCATAATTGTGAGGAGTAGGAGTGCTTCCATGTGGAAATAGAAAATGTTCCAATAAAAACTATTTGAAATAGGGAATTTATTAACATAAGTGCAACCAATTATTATACATATTTTAACATTCTGTGTTGTGCAAGTAAAACATATCAGCAGGAACTTAGTGACATCTCGAATATGGAGGAATATCTACATCAAAAACTGATATTAGGGAATTATCAGAGCAGTGTTAAAGGTCTGCATTTAAATATTAAGTGATAAAAATGCTAAACAGACTCCCAACATAGAAAAATTGCTTATACATTAAAATCCACTAAATAATAAACAGTAGTACAAGATAACGAAAGACGAGAAAATAAAACACAACCCATTTCAAATTTTAAGTCCATTGTTAAGCCAGTTGTCGCCAAATAAATACATTCTATTGGATATTTCTAAAACTTACGTAACTTGGAAAAAAAGACTTTTGTTTAAGTTATTTTATTTCGTAATGATTAAAATATTAAAATATATCATATAATTATAATTTAATATACCATACACTTATCCAAATAATAAAGATATTGCCTTTTTAAACCATGCGGCATCATTATTTAAACAAAAGCGTAAGGCAAAAAAGGCATCATGTATGTTCTTAGTACGGTACTTAATCAGGTACGTGGAGATAAAAAGTAGAGAGGTGAATGCGATCAAACTTAAGTGAAGCCATAATGGGTCATTGTGCGTCAGGTGTCTATATGATACTAACATAGTAAATAAACATCAAATAAGAGATAACATTCTTTTTAAATCTATGCTCCCGGACATAGATTTTACAAAATACGCTATTTAATTTCTTAATAGATTTGCCTATGCGTAACACTTGGCTGGTTGGTAAGCATTCTGTAGGATTTGGGTATAACATTATCAATTGAATGAGTTTACCAACATGAATTGATCGTCAGCTCAGCTGGTGAAGTTGGCTTTTAAAGGAAATTGTCGCAATATAATTCTGCTTTTACCTTAACATTATATTATTTTATGTATTATTTTATTGTGCCTCTACCGTATTGCCATATGAAATTCATTATGTTGCTTCTTTATATTTTATTGTATATACTTATTGAAAAAGAACTTCACGTCCTTCCCTGAGAAATACCTTCAGTTGCAGTATAGTCTATGTCATAAACGAATATGAAGCTTCCTTTTAAATGGAAGCAGCTCAGGTAGATAGGATAGATAATTATCCTATTTAGTAGAGTTTGTATTTTACGTGGTACAGCAATGCTGCAGCTATATTAAAAATGTAACATAAATGGGTCGGATCGACCGGTGAAGGATCTGGTATTCTATTAGAGCGTTCTCATAGAATACCAGCGTAAAATTACAACTTAATGCTGCTCGGTTTGGTATGGTGAATATAGAAATCCGGAGACCCTTCTGTCTGGAAACGAGGCATTCCATTTTAGTCCTCAAGGGTGACAAAATTTGATTTATAATCGAGAATATATGTAGATGTCTATGGGCCACATCTATTTTCTGTGATGTAAGTGCTGTTAGTCTATACGGGTTTTATTTGGCGGGAACTTGATCGGCGGCGGTTTGCTGCTCCTGTATTATAGTTTAAATAATAGTTTGAAGTGGATTTTGATATGTAAAAGTGGTGCGATTTTATGTATTAACTGTCTACGCATGTGAACTATTAGTAGAAACTGTGAAACAAGTGCTCTGATGGTGATGGATTCTCAAGATAAGCTGTTTGCATAGGCGCCTTTAGATACCATCCCCAACTGTCAGCTGCCTGCTGGCTCAAGTTGCCGTCAAAATCTCCCAAGGCCTGCACAATGTGACGCATCAACATATTATGAAGCAG
Source organism: Parnassius glacialis (assembly GCA_033319125.1). NCBI lineage: Eukaryota > Metazoa > Arthropoda > Insecta > Lepidoptera > Papilionidae > Parnassius > Parnassius glacialis. The sequence continues at coordinate 26,167,588 of JAVANC010000018.1, forward strand.
TGAACTATGAAGGATAATAATACATAAAGACAAGGCTTGGGGAAATTATAATAAACCGAATAAAAATACTCAAGACTTTTTTTTTTTTTTTTTTATAGGATAAAGGTGACAAACGAGCACACAGTCCACTTGATGGTAAGTGCTTGCTGCGGCCCATAGACATCTACATCTATCCTCTATTAGAAATCAAAATGTAGATGCGTTGTCACCCGTGAGGACTAAGATGGAATGCCTCATTTCCAGTAAAAAGGGCCTCCGGCCACCTGCACTCACCAAGCGAAACGCAGAGGTAAACCTCTACTTCACGCTGGTTTTCTGTGAGGTCGTGGTACCACCCCGGTTCGAGCCGGCCCATCCGTGCGACAGCAAAAGCTGCTGCCTGGCTCTACCACTGTTAAAAACTTGGCCTAAAGGTCTAGATACCAGGCCATAAACTCCAAAAAAATAGCCTATACGGCTGTTACAGTTTTATCTGACACATGGCTCACGGCCTACAAGGCCGCGAGCTATTAACTATGAGCAGAGACACAGTGTCCACTTACCGTCAGGTGGACTGTGTACTTGCTTGTTGTTGTTACAAAAAAAATGTTTGTACTCTGTATTGTCTAACGGTTGTCATGTGGCAACGTGGGAATAATTAAATATTATTTCCTGCCTTATAACATTTTATATTCAAAAAATCAAATTAATTTTGCCTGTCGGCTCATCTATGAAATACCCGTTGGATCGAGATTGAGCGAGAGGTTGCGGTACTCTAGCGGGGCGTCCTATCGATGGTGGCGGAGTAAAATTGAGGGTAGATCGGGAAACTCCCACTCGTTTGTGCACTATAGTTCACTGTAATTGCCGTGCGCGAGGGATTGCACCTAAGTCGTTCTACCTATATATCCTAGAATAACAGTATAGTGGCTCTGTACGTTGCAGTAATTCTTTAAGAGCAGTCAAGGAAGATCGTGTTGCTGAGAGGCTACTCTGTGTTACATTGAGATGTGTAGTGTTGCTGTTGGTTTCCATACTTCGGTGTTATCAAGATTTTACGTCACTCATGTTACACTACTGTATGATTGTGACGGGGACATATTACGGTATGGTCGAACTTTAATTGCTCTATACTGAATGTATAGTACAGTATGCTGTTTCATTGCTGATAATGATTAATTGCGTAAGCAGGAGAGCAAGTTGACCATCCGCTCACACACTATTGTTATTTTTAACAATTAACCTCCTGATATATTTTCGACATGCTTATTACGTACACAAATATTAAATAGGTCATTTTTAGCAAATAAGATGACTATGGGTGCTGTAAAGCACTCGAAATGTCGAGAGTTGAAATTTAACATGATGAAAATAATAAAAAAATTGTTTTATTCAAAGTAACATAAACTTGTTTTACTTTAAAAACTACCATAGCTATTATATTATATATAATGTAAGCGCTGATTACAGTACACGTAAATGCGCGGGAACTATTAAACCAAAGCAGACTAAATGAAAACTCTTAACATCAACTACAATGAAATGAATAGCTTAAGAAAAGTTCTACCGGCAACAAAGCAATATAACGATTGTTGACCTGTGACAGTGAGACATGTTGTTGAGACGAGACGTTGCTAGTTTCGCATGCACAGCATCCGGAAGACGACATCACTTAAAACAAAGACACGACGTCTGATACTTTTATAAACATTCTTTTGTCCTGGCTTTGAACATTATCTACGATGCCAACTAAATCTGCGTTGACTGCACGATGTCATATGTAAAATAGGTATGAATTTCATTTCTTACGGACTTTCATTCATCCAAACACACAAACATTTTAGATTCAACCCGGCTTCTCGAGGTGCAGTATCTCGTTACTAAGCTAAGCTATGTGGTCGTCAAATCGCTCAAAAAAACTAATTTTTTTTTACGAAATTACCAAAGGCATGCGTTTACTTGCACATTAATGATGAAATGAGCTTATGAGCACACTTTAATTATTGTTTTTATTAAACTCGATGGCGATAGCTTTTTTTTTATTTTCAATTCAGTGGCATAATATATTTTACCAACGGTTTACAGTAGGTACAATATACTATGTCGCTGATATGTTTCTCAGTGACCTGATGTATGAAATTTATTTCAAATTTTTCTCTCAACGAATACATATTGTAAAAGGAAATATTTTTAAAGGAAATTTGGCCTTTAATGAATTTTCAATTGACTTACTACGACAACTTATTTATATTAAAATTGATCCCCTGATCCGATCAGAATTAAAAGTCAACTTGATGTACTTTACGTTTACAATATGTAAAAGCACCGTGTCCAATCCATGAGGGTGATTTTAGGTATCGTGATATAATTTTGTTCATTTAATCCTTTTCAAAGAACAAAAAGTACACCGTAAAAATAAATTAAAATTTCAAATAAATGTAGAAACTTACATGGCAAATACACCGTTACTGACTTTGACAACTATAACACAAGTACAAAACCTTTCTTAGACGTTCTTTTTGAATTTAATAAATCCGTTGGAGGTGATGTTGTGTCTGATCATACTATGAGAAATCACGTTCATACGCTGATTCTTGCTGGGAAAGATACGATTGTTGCTGCTCTTCAGTTCATTTGGCTGCTAGTAGGCTCTTACTCTCAAGTGCAGGACCGAATTGATCAAGAACTTTAAGAAGTATTTGGTGACTGACAGAAATGTTGAAAAGGAAGATCTATCATGTTTGATTTAGAGTCACCCGAGGCAAGTGTGACATAAATTAATTAAAACTAAAATGAACATCTAAATACTTCTTATCTGTAAGGATTTAACATAGATAATTCCGTTTCAAAACATTAATTATTAAGCGGTTGTTTGTTTGGTCAAGCATTTTAGAATCTAAGTCAAGATGTGCTGAATGGCCGTCGTCACAAGTAGGGGGTTGCCTGATTTGCATATTTCCGGGATCATCGCACATCGCGACAAAACTCGCGATACCATCCGTACCATCTGGATGATTGGCGGTCCACCACTGTGCGATTTAGAAGAAGTTTTCTTCCTCGCACAACTTCCTTGTGGAATCGATTACCACCAGCGATTTTCCCGGACCGATACGACTTAGCAACCTTCAAGAAAAGAGCCTACTCCTTTTTAAAAGGCCGGCAACGCATCTGCGATTCCCCTGGTGTTGCAGTTGTTCATGGGCGGCGGTAGTCACTTACCATCAGGTGAGCCGCATGCTCGTTTGCCCCCTCTCCTATAAAAAAAAGGTAACCATGTATTCCAAAAAACGTCCCTTTAAAAATTATTAACGGAGGAACTTTCTGGTCCCAGGCATTGCATGCGAACAATACAGTTGTACTATCGCGGCCTGGTGAGCTAGTGGTTTTTGTGGCTTGAATACCTTTTAGGCCAATTATTTTCAACTTTCCTGGGTCTTGACAGAAGTTTCATCAATATTCCATTATTTGATCACAACTCGTTGGTAATAAATGAGTAGGCAGCTTTTCTTCTTGCAATTTCGACGGATTGAGGTTCTTTAATTGATAGTTTGTTCCTTTTTTGTAGCCACTTATCCACTCTTCTCCCGGAATCCCATTTTTGAATGGATTTAATTTCATAGGACATATTGGCCAAATAGAGCTCTGACTTTTCGCTGAGTTAAACCAAAGGCATGCCCCATGAACTGATATTTTTCACCCATTTTGACACACCCCTCCATATTTCAAAAACTACCAGTTTTCTATTTGTATTATATATGAACATTTTAAACATTAATTAAAATCAGATAAGTCTTTCAAAAGTTATCACCGAACATCCAAAATCATACAAACATATGTACATACAAACACAAGTATCTACTACCATACAAACACTGATTCGTTTAACGTGACTCTGAGATTTCACTCCCTTCGCTCGATCATTTATTAAGTATAAATATAAAAGTAAATACTTAAATATAAATACATACAAACACATAGGTAAACAGCATCCTTCTTTTTTGAAAGTCAGTTAAAACTTATGGTTTGTCCTGTTTTGTTTTGTCTGTCCCATTACTAGTTACGATATTCTCATACAAGGTGATCGGGGTAAGCGTGACACTGTCACACTTACCCCGATCATCTTGTTTGGTTTGGATTTAATTTTATTAATTATGGGATCCCAAGTAGATGTTAGCACTCAGCCATCTTCTATGTTGAAATTATGATATTTTTCAATTGCAAGAGCCTCGCGAATCATCCTTGGTAGGAATCGGTGTTCTATTGCGAGGATTTGTGATTTATCAGATCTGATATAGCGTCGGTGCTACACATCAGCTATACGTTTTTACGTAATTTTTTATGAAACTTTGAAGATCTGTACAAAAATCCGCGTAAATAAAAGTTAAAATATAACGTGATTTATTATTTTTTTTATTACATGCGTAGTATTCATCATTATAGAACTGCATTTATGAAATTTTGAAGTCTACTCGAACGTAGAAAAAATATCAGCATCTATTTTATGGTGCCAATCAATATTAAATGCGGCCAATGATATGAATCAAATATCGCATATAAGACCTTGAAATCGTCATTATTTGTTGAAACTAAATTAACTTTAATTACGAATTCATCATTCATGTAAAGAGTAAAATGTAAATAATAATAGTAAATTTTGATTCCAAGACAATTTATCTTTCTTATGGATACTATGGAAGACACGTCCGATATAAAAACGTAGATATTTCTAGACATTTGATATTAATGCAATTCTGAAAAACTTATTTATTTACCTGTAGCATATCTTTATACATAAAAATTACGTGTCACGTTGTTTGTCCGCGATGAACTCCTAAACTACTGAACTGATTTCAATGAAATTTTGCACACTCAGTGCAGTTCGGTCCAACTTGAGAGATAGGATTTGATTTTTTAGTTTATCCTGATAAGTGACACTCAATTTTTTTTATTACGAATTCAAAGATTAAAATCTGCCTGGCCAGGTAGTTATATATATATATATATATATATATATATATATATATATATGCCATATTATATATAGATATACGCCTAATATCAATCATCTAGGTCCAATAGTCCTCGGGAATTCAAAAAAATTCTTTGACAAACTGACATAGAGACACTAATTTTTTTTTATAGGATAGAGTGGCAACCGAGTACACAATCGACCTGATGGAAAGTGGTTGCTGTGGCCCATAGACATCTACATCTATCCTCGTTTGCGAATCAAAATGCAGATGCGTTGTCACCCATGAGGACTAAAATGGAATGCCTCTTTTCCAGTAAAAAGGGTCTCCCATTCTTTACACTCACCATACGAAACACAGCAATGTTAAGCTGCTATTTTACGCTCGGATTCTGTGAGAGCGTGGTCCTACTCAGGTCGAGCCGACCAATTCGTGCTACAACTATACTACTAATATAGCTGCAGCATGGCTCTACCACGTATAAAAGTGATCGAATTTTACTAAATTTGGCACGGAATTGCATTTAATGATGCTTCTTAATTGAAGACCACGCGAGCAAAGCCGCAGGTAAAAAGCTAGTATATAATATATTTACAAAATGGTATTTATGTAAAAATAAATATGCAGCGCGGGGCAGCCGTCGTCGAGTAACTACATATTGTTCATCATACCATACGTTCAAAAGGATAACTTCGCTGAAAACCGTATTAACCGATTTTAAAAATTTCCAAAAGTTAAAGCAAATTGTTGTAAAAGAAACATGTACATATTTTAAATACAATAACATTTTTATATTCATTGATTAAGCTAATGTTTTTTTTTTGATAATGTCATTGCGATACCTGTGTTCCTTTCGAATCGAACAAGGTGTTTTTATAATTAGGCCTTTGAACTCTTATCTCTTTGTTTAAGGTTAATTAAGTTACCTGATGTGGCTTAGGATCTGAGCCCACGTTTCAGGATTATCGTATATTAAGATACGAAAAAATCAATTCGACGTTTCATTTGTAATAAATGAGCGATGATTATTTTTTTAATAAATTAGTCCTCCCAGATTTCGATCTCACCCGCCATGTTGCATTCTTCCGAATGACAAACGACGCTCTGACGAAGACAATTGATTATGGACGTTTTTTTTTTACCTTTCCAATATTATTAGCTTCTAGCTTAAGTTATGACAAGTTCTAGAACCAAGAACTACTTACTAAGCGGAGTAATTGCCACAAAATATTTTTTCTCTTCTAAAGAATATTTTTTCACGTTTTAATTTTTAAAGTACTGGTAGTAGGTCACGTTACGGTTTTCTCTGAAGGGTTATTATCTCTATAAATATTCCCCCGGTTTTAGAGCCTTGTGTAATATAGATACGATGGCAGGAAACCCGACGGTATGACTAGTCTCCGAGGGTAAATGGTACCCTGCCCTAGTGTGGGATGCTATGTGCGCAGACATTTTGGCAGCCTCTCAACTAAGGGTTAACTCGCTTAGACCCGGGGTGACGTCAAGGGGCTGAACTGAGTAAGTTGCGCAAGTATGAGCCTCTAAGAGATGACTACATATTTGTGTCATTTTCTGCAGAGACTATCTGTCCGTGCGGTCCACGTGCGGCGAAATTCTTTAAGGAAAAGTATCGGCGAATTGTCTTCGCTGCTGGTGATAGGAGGGCTGGATTTTTTTGTTCAAAGGCTAGAATAGAGATATATTCAGCGATGAAACGTTGCCAGCGTTCTTGGCACTATATCGCGGCAAGTAGGTGGTTTTTAGTTTTACGAGTAGTTTTTTAATTATAAATAATGTATATTTTAATGTTATGTCTTAAATATAAAATATATAAAAACATGTGTACTTATAATATATTTACAATAATTAATTGCTTACAATTGAATTGTTAACCGTGTAGTGATGGTGTAAACATATCCAGTACTCCATAACGGTTCATAGGTATTGTAAGAGGCGACAGAGGGAAACCGACCAGGCAATGGGCAGCAGCATCTTTCTAATAAGAACTATAGAAATGCGCATGCCAAACGTGTTAATTATAGCAAATATCTCCCCTATGAGGATATTTATGAAGAAGCCTATCTTCACCAGTGGACTTTTGCTAAGCTACAACGGTTATTAAATTGTAATATGACTTTGACCGTTTCCCAACATCTATTTAAAATGTCTTAAGTGAATATTAATAAAAACGATATTAATTTCGTACAGCCGTAATACTTTAATCATCCTGCTTTCTTTGTTCCGTTGGACCTACAAGTACTTATAATTTGTCCGTTCCCTCGTCCAGCGGCTGTCAAAGGCAACTTCAGTGACAAAATTTCCTATGTATTTATTAAAATTAAAATTTTGATGTACGCCAAGTTTCGTGTAATAAAAATGTGGAAGTGGATGTCATTTCAAGAAAATTGAACAACTGTGTTGTACTTCAAATATACAAATTAGAATTATATAATTACAATTATATATTATAAGATATATAATATATGTTGGTAACTAGACATTTAACTTCCCGCTTTGAAAATTAATAATTTTCAAAAACGTCCACGTTGTGCATGTGTGTGTGTGTGCGCGCGCGCGTGTGTGTGTGTGTGTGTGTGTGTGTGTGTGTGTGTGTGTGTGTGTGTGTGTGTGTGTGTGTGTGTGTGTCTGTAATTAAAAAATTGCCGTACAATATATTTAGAACGAACCAACCGTACACAAAATAAGCATGAATGCCAGGAATGGCCTGCAGGGTCAAAGTATTTTTTACAAATAATATCTATACAATGGAATAGAATAGAATATTCTATTATTCAATATAAATTACACGAAATTCTTACTGAAAGTAATTTTAAGGAAGTACCATAACCAATAACCAACTTCAGTTATTATTGGATCCTTTTAAAATATATATCTAAGGTATGGGACGAATCTGAAGTACGTATTATCTACCGGTAAAGAAAAACAAATAAGTCGATTATTTTTTTTTTGATTGTGTGAAGTGTTATGGTGTTGCTTATAGACTTATTTTTTTAGTTGGTTTTAATTTTTTTATTTTTGTTATTGTTAATTTTTCGCTTTTTTTTAATCAATACTTGATTAAAAATCAAAATGCGAATGCGTTGTCATCATTAAGGCCTAAAATAGCAATCCGCGTCACTCACACTTTATGATCCTCACCAGTGTTATGCTGTTGTTTTTCTTTGGTATTCTGTACGAGCGTGACCTTTCGTCGGTAGACCCATTTGTACTACAGTCATAAAACTGCAGCATGACGTAAAATATGTTGATCCGTGTATGTGTATGTACGATCCCGTGAATGTGTATTTTTGCATACAGGATGTTATTTTACGCGGTCTACAAACAGTCTTTGTTTGTTTGTTCTTCATCATCATTATCATCATCACAACCTTTCATAAGTCCACTGCTGAACGTAGGCCTCTCTTATAGAAAGCCACAAAGGACAGTCCCAAGCCACCTGCATCCATCGATTTCCCGCATCTCTTACCAGGTCATCACACCATTTAATGGGGGGCCGCCTTAAACTTCGCTTACCGGCGCGAGGCATCCGGGAACTGTTCTTGCCTAACAGTTGTCGGTTTTTCAAGCTATATGGCCGCTAAATTGCCATTTCAGCTTACTGATCAATGCGTTATGTCAGTCACTCCGATTTTACTTCCAATTTCCTCATTACGAAGGCTCCACCCCCCTGATATAGCCCCCTGATCCACCTTGAACTTTCCAGAAGGACAGCGTGTCAGATCCATACCGGCAACACGCACTGGTTGTACACTCGTGTTTTCAAGTTATGGGGTATACGTAACGAGTAGATGTGTCGTAATCTCAAGAACGATGTCCAGCCGAGTTGAATCCGTCGATTGGCCTCTCAATTTGTCCTATATAAACATACTCGTCGACAACTTCCAGCTAAGTACGCACAACAGCTACCTTTGTCTTGTTCATGTTCATTTTAAGATCTATCCGTTGGGAGAAATTACTGAGGTTATTAAGCATAGTTTTGCCATAATGATTATATTATCGGCTAATCGAAGGTGGGAGATATACTCACCATTGATGTTGATACTGTATTCTTCCAGTCCAGTAGTTTGAAAACGTCTTCCAATGCAGAGGTCAAGAGTTTCGAGACATAACGTCACCCTGTCTTAAGCAGGATAGCCATCGTAGTCCTACTGTACAAACACTTCAACACTTCGATATACTGACAGTCAAATTGGCACAGCTGAAGGGACTGCAACGCCGCCCAAATTTTGACGGAATGAAAGGCTTTCTCAAAGTCCACATACGCAAGGCAAAGTGGGAGATTGTACTCTTTGGTTTTATGTACAGTTTGCCGAAGGTTATATTATGTTGTCTATGGTAATGAAGCGCTTTCGAAAACCGGCTTGTTCGGGAGGCTGGAAGTCGTCGAGTCTGCGTGCGAGACGATTCATAATGACTCTCGAAAACAGTACGTAGACGCGGAGAGAAAACGGTCTGTAGTTTTGCAAGAGAACGTTGTCGTCTTTATAAAAAAAATAAGGCACTTCTACTCCATGCCTCCGGAATAATACGACCTTGGCGGATGAAATTAAAGAGTTTCTCAAGGACTTCAAGTACTGGTTTTCCATCCGCTTTCGGAAGCTCCGCTGTAATTCCATCATCGCCCGGAGCCGTTTTTTAGGTGCTAGAGAGCCATTCTAATCTCATTCAGACTGAAGTCCGGGATATCATCGGAATAATGTCGTTTGTACAATCTATACATATAAATTAAATTGAAGTGTCTATCTGTAATATAGAAATAACTGGCTTCTATGAAGCTCAGGCGGTAATTTACATGCTATTGTACAAAATAAACGTTTTGAAAATTTTCGTCTGCCAGTCTGGTCGGGCTTATCTTGTGATAGCTGAACCGATTCTGATAGAACTATACGGAAAAGTAGAGAACAATACCACGAGGTATCTTGGCTTTATTTCATCAGAAAAACTAAAATTTTGTTTTCGAAAAAGCGAATAATAATGAGGGCTAATAATCTTCCACTCACCAGATGTCGCTAGTTGTGACTGAGGTAAAGTTTTCGTTACACAGTGTCAGTTAATTGAGAAATTAGTTTTAAATAATAATTTATCACTATCTAGAGTATTGTATTAATACACAACACAATGCGTCAGTGGTTTGATTTTTAATTTTTTGAACATTATAACTCTTTTAAAAAAAAAAACATCTTTTAGTTATATTTATAGTTTGGTTTATTCATTTCTAATGTATTTAATATAAAATATAACTAATAATACAGAAAGAAACCTTAAAGATTACATTTTTCTAAGAAATAATCGTCCCCGCTATGTAATCTGTCAAATATTTTACCTCACTGTAAAGTGGCGCCGCCCTGGTGGCAAAGAAAGTCGTGGATGCCCTCATTGATGAAATAAAAGGTCTTTGATTATTTTAAATATAAATAACGCCACATTAATAGATTCTGTTGAGGCGAAGCGGGGGCGGGTCGATAGAAACAAATTAATTAATTCTGCTTTATAACGTTATTTTGTAAAATGGCATCAATGTTTACAATAGGGGCATTAACTAATACACTTGTTAATTAACTATTAATGCATTTAGCTGAAACCGTATTTGGGTAAATTATGTATTAGTGTTTATAGTAAATGTTAACTTGATTTGATTTACTTTGTGTCTATTCAAAATATATTCGTATTTTGTATAGGATCCAATGTACCTTACTGATATTAAAAGTGGATGTTATATCATTCCTAAGTTATTGTTATTATTTATTATATTCGTACTATTGTACATAAAAACATCGATAAATCTCTTTGTAATGTATCTCTGTGTGCCAGAGTATCCACTAACCATCAGGTGGACTGTGTGCTCGTTTGCCAACGTTATGCTATAAATAAACGTAAAAAAATCATTAAATTATTTTTTCTTATTAACAGTCTTTAAACAATCTTCTGCAGTCTTTAGTGTTGCTTAAAATGGGTCTCTACAACAACAGGCAGCAGGCAGGGCAGATTTGCCGTAATCGAATCACTCAGCAGGGGGTATGATAACCTTGTACCCACTAAACGTTTTACATACTACCCGTTACTGGCCTGGATGTTTTATATTTGGTATAGATATTAGATGGTTATATCACCGTACATCTGCCACAAAACTCAAGAATACCCATAAGAGGAGATGTGGTATCTCTTATGCCAACAAAAGCCAAGTGACAAATGTTAGCCAGAAAGTCACCAGTACCTTGCGGGCTCTTTACTTCCATCCGGGAGCAAAGCATTAATTGTGCAATCCTTAATTATTCCCCTGATTGATTACGGTGATGTGTGTTATTTTGATCTGTTATGCAAATCTTCTTGACAAACATGATCGCCTTAAGAATAACTGCATTCGATTCATTTTCAATCTTCGTATCACCATGTGTCTACTTATCGTTCCCAACTTAAGTGGCTACCCATTCGTCAGCGACGTAGTATGCGCGCACTCACAACCCTATACTCTATTCTGATGTCTCCTACTCCCCCCTCTTACTTAACTTCTCACTTTCAGTTCCTTTGCTCTAGCCATGACAGAAACCTGCATTCTTCGAATAACCTTTTACTAAAGTGTCCCTTATAAATATGGCTTCCTGCATTCTTTCTTCACTGTACAGCCTGTTCTCCTCTGGAACGCACTCACTCTTGAAATTAGAACAGCTAATGATCGTTATTATATGGATAGGTCTTAAGATGAACATGGACAAAACAAAGATCATGTTTAATGTCCATGTCACACCTATGCCGGTAGTTGTTGGGAGCACTAAGCTCGAAGTTGTTGACGAGTATGTTTACCTGGGACAAATAGTCCGACTAGGTAAGTCCAACTTCGACAGAGAGGTCAATCGACGGATTTAACTCGGCTGGGCAGCGTTCGGGAAGCTACGACACATCTTCTCGTCAGACATACCTCAAAACCTTAAAACGAAATTGTACAACCAGTGCGTGTTGCCAGTGATGACTTACGGAACTGAGACGTGGTCCTTCACTGCTGGCCGTATGAGGAAGCTCAAGGTCGCTCAGCGAGCTATGGAGAGGGCTATGCTCGGAGTTTCTCTGCGTGATAAACTTAGGAATAAGGATATCCGCAGTAGAACCAGAGTAACCGACATAGCCCAACGGATTAGTAAGCTGAAGTGGCAATGGGCCGGCCATATAGCTCGAAGAACCGACAACCGATGGGGAAGAAAGGTTCTCGAGTGGCAGCCTCGTACCGGTAGGCGAAGTTTAGGGCGTCCCCCCACGAGATGGAGTGACGACCTGGTAAGACATGCAGGAAGTCGATGGATGCAGGTGGCTCAGGACCGTGCTTTGTGGCATTCTTTGGGGGAGGCCTATGTTCAGCAGTGGACTTGTGAAGGGCTGTAATGATGATGATGAATGATCGTTATACATTCAAGAAGAAAGTTAGAGAAAATTACTTAAATAAACTGACAGAATAATCTCAATAGTAGTATTTATTTATGTATTTATATAAATATGTAACGTATGTAATTTATTACTTTTATATACATAATTTATATATATATATATATATATATATATATATATATATATATATATATATATATATATATAATACTATGCATGTACTAAATAATATTTGATATGTAAGGTTTTATGTTTAATATTTATATACTTTAATTTACATTCCAGTCTTTTAGCGTTTCACACACCTTCATATTTTTATCTCTGCGTCACCCAAAGGTTGACTGGTAGAGAATGCCTCAAGCATTAAGTTCGCCTACATCATATTGGTAGAGCCGTAGCTTGGTAGCTACAGCATCTATATTAGTAGTATAGTTGTAGCACGAATGGGTCGGCTCGACCGAGGAAGGACCACGCTCTCACAGAATACCAGCGTACAATAGCAGCTTAACACTGCTGTGTTTCGTATGGTGAGTGTAGAGAACCGGAGACCCTTTTTACTGGAAAACAGGCATTCCATCTTAGTCCTCACAGCATAGTTCAGTTGCAAAATAATAAGGACACGTAACTGAATAAAACACGTGATGAAAGTGAGTGCGATGTAGGATTAAGCGTTTTGGAAGCTCTACGTCTCTATAGAAAGTATATTTTTTTATTTTATGTAAGGTTTTATTTAACTTATTTTTTTTTGTTTAAAATCCTCCGCGCACGCCCCTTTGTTACTTTGCGCCGCTAAGCAAATGCCTAGTTTGCCTTAAGAATAATCCGCCACTGCCCTTTTTACTAGAAACGAGGCAATCCATCTTAGTTCTTAGGGTGAAATCGTACCAGCATTTTGATTCTTAATCGAGGATATATGTACTTAGATGTCTATGGGCCACAGCATCTTCTTATCATCGGGTGGACTGTATGCTCATCTGTCACAATTATATATATACTATAAAAAAATACCCAGACTAGCGACGGGGAGCGCCGTCTAAGGTATGAGACGTCTCGAACTCTGATCGATAATACATTAACTGAGCGTGGTAATTATAGCAAATATTCTACAATAGAAAAAGCCCAAGCCTTGCGGTGGACTATTACGGTTACTATTAAGATCACAATTAATACCTAAAGTCCCGTAGTATCTACGCAACATACAAACAATACATATTTAATAATATTATAAGATTTATTGTGTACCCAATGTTCACCTAACTCATAACTAGTTAATTTAGCTATGTATTTTTTTATAGGATAATGGTGACAAACGAGCACAGTCCACCTGATGGTAAGTGGTTGCTGCGGCCCATAGACATCTACATCTATCCTCTATTACAAATCAAAATGCAGATGCGTTGTCACCCGTGAGGACTAAGATAGAATGCCTCATTTCCAGTAAAAAGGGTCTCCGGTTCTCTACACTCACCATACGAACCACAACAGCGGTAAGCTGCTATTTTACGCTGGTATTCTGTGAGAGCGTGGTCCTACCCCGGTCGCGCCGACCCATTCGCGCTACAACTATACTACTAATATAGCTGCAGCATGGCTCCACCACGTATAAAAACCATATACTAAGTAATACTTAATATACCATGTCTATTAAGTAAACGCTTTAATACAAAAAGGCAGTGAATTAAACTATCTTCTAACTTATTTCTTCGTAAGGATATAAGGCTATACACATACTGACAACGTAACAATATGTATGTCTGTGCTCTTAATGTCGCTACAGTATACATTATATAAGGTTGTTATTTTTTTAGTAGTATTTACGTTTAATTTTTAGGGTTCCGTACCCGAAGCGTAACCAACGGGACCCTATTACTAAGCCTCCGTCTGTCTGTCAGCGGGCTTAAATCTCAAGATCCGTAATAGGTTGACAGCCGAAATTTTCACAGAATGTGTATTTCTATTGTCGCTATAACAACAAATAATAAAAATTAAAATAAATTAAAAGGGGCTCCCCTATTAGAGACGTGTTTTATGCGGAAACCTTCATGCCGTCGTCATGAGTCCCACTCACACGTGGCCGTTATTTTAAAAACTAAAACAGACTAAGAAGGTGAAAACATATCATTTATATCGCATAATTTAAGTAAAGATATTTTGTATGATAAGACGACCGATAAAGCTATATGAATGCAATCGAAATATTGGATATTGTTTCCTTTTCCAAAGGAAAACAAAATAATAAACTTGAGGAAGGCGTAGGATCTACGTGCTCGGTATTTTTACATACAAAATTTTATTATTAAAAGCGTGCATAAACAATTGTATAAAATCTTAAATGAAAATATGTGTACATATTTATTCAAATTTCTTCTTTACTATTTTATGATACAAATGATACAAGTGTTACGAGTACAAGGAAATATGTTATTTATAAACTTCACTTTTTGTTCATAATTATTTGATAATTATATATTGACTTTATTCAAAGGTCTTAGGCTGGGCTAATACTACTTGGTGACCTACCTAATTAATCAAACTAATAGCCATTTCGTCTAAAAACTATTTTCTTTATTGATGTATACTGATGTATATATCTCTTTTCAAAAATCAACTTTCGTATCTTCTTTTTTTTCTTTCTTTATCACTAAAATTCATGAAATTTTCATACATCATAATTGTTTTCAAAGCTTCTATAGCCATTGTTTTCAAAGGCCGGGGGCCCTTTACATCTACGGGGCCCTGGGCTGCAGCTCAAAAATCCTATATGTAGATCTGCCCCTGGGAATAATGAATGAATAAAAGATAGTAAAAAATACTAATTAAATGCAATTAGAACGGTGTCATTGCGATTCTGTCTGTCCTCATTATAATCTTAAAAGTAAGTAGTTACAGTCTATATTATGCGTCACGCTGCTGGGCACAGACCTCCTCTCATTTTGAGCGACTTTTAGGGCAAGAAAATGTCCGCCGCGCTGCCCCAATGCGTGTTGGCGAACTTCACATGCCGTCGAAATATGTTTTTCTTATTTGTCAGACATGCAGGTTTCCTCACGATGTTTTCCTTAACCGCCGAGTACGTGGTAAATCAGCACTTAAAATTGCAATTAACAGTTTTTTGGTGCCGGGATCATCTTATTTGGAGATAAACTGTAAATTTGGTTTCTTGTTTGTTTAAAATAATTACATACAGAATCGATTTCAAGGAAAACTAAATCAGGTATTCATCGTGCATTAACACGTTCACGAGTCGTCCTCTCTGTGCAGAGATAGAAGAGATGGTTGACAGAAGTTCCCCTGCACAAAATTATACTTCTTTTTAAGGGCGCTGGTGTTTACATCCCGGGACGTCGATGTGTCATCCCAGGCTCGGTAGTACTCCTGCTTGTAGCATGATGCTTTTTTACAGGAGCGACTAAACCATGGCTGAGATCTGCCTCCGATGGGCACCACAGAGGAAGGAATAAAAATTTCCATACCCTGAAGTACCACATCAGCAACAGAATTAGCAACAACGTTGGGAACGTCCGGCGAGAAGCAAACCCGTCCCCAAGGGTAGGATGCAAAGAAAGACCGCATCCAATCCCAATCGGCCGACCAATTGTGCCAAACACGGCGGCAGCCTGCAGAAAGCAAGTGCGATTTCAGTGTGAGTGACACCGCACTGGTCTAGGCAATGGTCCGAGGAGCCAAGAGGGGCATCGACGGAGACCTGATATCTGTTCCCATGAGAGATCAGCAGAAGATCCAACAGGGAAGGTGATCTTCCACATGTGGAATCCACGTAGGCGTAGTAACCAGTTGTGTCAGACCATATGCCAAGGCAAAATCATGAACAGATCTCCCCGCATGATTGGTTAAACGTGAACCCAGCCATTCAGCGTGGTGGGCGTTAAAATTGCCAAGGATCACGATCTCTGCGGATGGGGCCTATTGTAGCAAGGAATCTGTAGCCATTTGAACGTGGTCGAAGAATCGGTCTGTTTCGGCATTGCCGCTATGGGACCTATAGAGGCACCCGTAGACGCGCGGATGGTCGTCGCTGTCTACGCGTAGCCAAAGGATGGACAGGTCCGAACCTTCAAGACTACCGAAACGTCGAGCACATATGTCCTCTCTGACCTATACGCAAACTCTAGCCTGAGGCACGAAGGAGTGTTCCAATTTGTACCCCGGGTAGGAGAGATACAAAGTATCAGCCGAAAAGGACACCTGCGTCTCGGTCAGAAAGAGTAAGGCCGGCTTCGCCATCTCGAGATGGTAGTGAAAGGCGTTTTGGTTTGAGTGAAGTCCCCTGACGTTGCAGAAATTCACGGATAGCGTGGCAAGGGTCGCCTTGGTCTTGTTGCTTAGTTTGCCCCGAGCTGTTATTGTTTTGAGCGGAATTTCCCCCCCCCCCCCCAGAATACGCGGGGTATCCTGAGCACCCGCGCTCAGGAGTGGAGTAGAGTCAGCGAGGGATACTCCAGGGGATCCTCCAGGGGTGCTAGTAGAGGGGGGGAGGGAAATTGGGCCTCCTACGTACTTAAGTACACTAAAACTAACCAAAAGTTTTGTTTTAACACAAATTAATGATGATATATATGTTCTTAAAAAGGAATGTTTGCGTTTAAGTTACGAATCGCAAGTTCGTGAGGCCGTAACATTTCATGTCGGAAACAAAGCCCCCTAAGCCACAAGAAATTATTGCTCACAATTAGAACTGATGCGTAGCTTTGATCAAGGAGGGGTGCAGTTTGGACGATCCTTTTGTTCTTTGTTAATTTACCGAAGAGGTTACAATGATCTCACATATTGTAATATTATATTCTGTATGTTAAAATTTACGTATTAATTAAAACAGAAGAATGTCTGTGTGGTTCGACGATGACTCCTAAATTGTGAGTTCTGGATTCGAATTTTAGTCAGTTTCTATTCGTGAAAAAATGCAAGCATGCATTTTTTTATTAAAAATGTTTAATTTTGTAATATGGACGCACGGTGACACAACTACAATAGATGTGTCACCGTGTTACATTGCTGACAAACCAACTTTCGTCTCCTCAAGCATTGCAACAGATAAGAAGATTTGAAGACTTTTGAGATTTGTATAAATAATGAAACCTAAACTTATCATACGAAGATAAAATTATTGTACCAGAGCGTTTATTGTTGTCTCATAATACATTTAACGCAAGTCTCAACAGTCTAGACTGTAAGGTTGATTATGGATGGTTCATTGGTTTGAGCCTACAGTCTCAATAAATTTAGTGAATCGTGTCTTAATGCCGAAAAGTCTGGTGCACGCTATGCAATTACTGCAATTCCGTCCGACTTGGGAGATCTCCCAAGTGCTGATATTATGGTTGTAGAGAGTAAATGTTGTCGAAGATACTCCGCGAGCCGCTCATGTCCTACACCTATAGGTTTCGGTGTTCGTCTACTGCTGTCTTTGTGAGTGCAGCTGGGGTACTATACACGAACTGTAGAATACGAATGGCAAGGCAGTGGCCAGTCGTTCGACTGCTCAACTGTTCGGTGAAAATCTTCTGACAATTGATTGTCCACTACGGTTGTTGACTACGGTTGGTCAACTACCGTTGTTCACTATCAGTTGTTCCCTATATTCTTCAGATGATTTCTTCTGTTGACTATTTCTTCCAGTTGTTCGGTAGTAACTTTCTCCCACTACTTTCTATTAAAGTAATAGAAAGTAGTGGGAGAAAGTTACTACTATCTGCTACTATCTGCTATTATTTGGTTCTGCTACTACGTTGTACTACTATGTTACCGTTACCGGGCCCCGAGGCGCTTAGGTAGACCGGAGCTTTACTTTAAAGTGAGTCGCTTGCCATTGCCTGTATTTGCCTCTTTATTGTTAACTATTTTCACTATACAATTATCGTAATTTACAATTTTTATATATACGATTAATTCTTATGCTAGTTTATTATACATGATTAGATTGGTAATTTGGTCATCTATTAAAACATCATAAAGGTTTTTTAATATATTAATAATGTAAAAAGTAATTAACAAAAATATCCCAAAAAAGATGTATGAAATTGGGTGCTTAATATCGTTCGTAACAGTTATACAAAAATATGTAGGTAATAAAACAATTAATTTTAAGCATAAATAAATGATTTATGTTTTTGTAATGCTTGGGACAATCATAAAAACATATTTTTTAAATTGAAATAGAAAGTTAATGCTTCTGATTTAGCAAAAACGAAACTTTTTTAAATATCTTTCAGTATTCTGTCTATGGAAATAGATAATGAAGGCTATTTTTATAATAAAATAGCCTTCCTTACCAAGAAAATAATCATAATATTGAAACATTGACTCGAATCTGTAGTAATTAATATTGAATAAAATAATATATTTAGAAAACTATTGAATAGGCTATGACATTAAACCAAAAAAACATTTGGATATTATCCTACACGACTGAATAGGCTGTATGGCCATTGATCATTGCATATTCCGAAGGAGACTAAACTTGGTAAGTTACCAAGTTTAGTCTCCTTCGGAATATGCAATGAAAATATGAAATATGTTTCAGCTTGTCATGCGGCATGCGCATTTGGCATTATACGAGTAGCTGTTGTGTTTGGATAGATTTCGTGTTTTTACTTTTGTGGAGTTATTTAACTTGACCCTTGGATTTTCTCTCGGATTATGCCGGCCACATACGTAGCGGTATACCTGTACGGTATACCGGAACTGAAGGCTTGTGCAAGTATACCGAACGTCCATAGTGACCACACACGATTCAAGTATGCCTGTGCAGTCTCAGTTCTGCGCCTGTAACAAACCGAAGAAGTCGTGTTGTGCAGTATAATATATAAGTATTTTGTGAAATATGCCACCGGCACCCACAAATGATGACGTTTTGGCTATTGTTGGTTTGGTGCTAGCTATTAAGAAAAAAGAGAAGTGTAAGAAGAAACGTTCTGTATGGTGTAAAGAATGGTTACTGAAAAGAAATAAGTATTCCCACACCAACCTTTTAAATGAATTGAAATTCGCTCCGAAGGACTGGCACAATTATTTGCGTATGGATGAAAACACATATTTGGAACTCTTGTCCTTAGTAACGCCGTTGATACAAAAGAATGACACGATAATGCGTCCAGCGATAATACCGCATGAGATGATGCCTGCCCCTGATTTCTTCGAATTTTCGACTTTTTTGTGTTCTTTTCGGTAATTTGTCCTGTAGGTATTAATTTTTCGAATCACTGATTCCCGATTCGCGTCCGGCTCTATTTCTTTCAAAACATCTACCAATTGTTGGTATGCAGCGTTCTTTTTGTCGCGAATATGGTATTCTTTACTTTTTATTTGCCTTTTTAATGGTAACTTCCTATATAAATCTATAAACTCTTCTAATTTCTCTCTATTACTGCGGCGTGAATCGACAGACATTTTGGCGCGAAAATAAACACAAACCGACCGAAGCAGTGGCGCGCGTGCGACTGAAGCGTTCCGACACACACGCTCATGCATACTTGTACAAACCAGTTTGCGCAGGTATACAGATCGTAGTTTTGAACTGCCTACCAGACTTGTGCAAGTCAGGAAACTTGTACAAGTTTTATCACACACACGCTCCGGTATACATATACAAGCCTTCAATTCCGGTATACCGTTCAGGTATACCGCTACGTATGTGGCCGGCATTACAGGACAGTACCTAGTTTGTTACGCCCACATAATGAAAATAATGTGGTACTTAAGTTTTGAGAGGAATAGAACAGACAATGTACAGCCTCCGGCTGTTTTTTTAGATGATATTTTATTGATAATTGCAGAAAATAGTTAAACAATTAAAAAAGTTGAATTTTATTTCACTTTATTTATTAACTAGCTGTTGCCCGCGACTTCGACCGCGTGTAATTTAGGGTTTTAATTATATTGCTCAGGACCCTAATTAATTTTCTCAAATATAAGTAGCCTAAGTTACTCCTTAAAATTAAAAATCTTTAAAATTTAAAGTAGTACTCCAGTGAAAGTCCCGTCGAAATCGATCCAGCCGTTTCGGAGATTAGCCGGAACAAACAGACAGACAGACAGACAGACAGACCGACAGACAGACAGACAAAAATTTTAAAAATTTTGGTTTTGTTATAAGTACCGTATATACATTCATATGCATTTAGTAAAAAGCTGTTTTTAACATTATTTTAACATTACAAACAGACACTTCAATTTTGTTTATTTGTATAGATAACTACAAAACTGCATTCTTTTATGTTTTTTTTTTCAATTTATTCAAGCAACTTATCACAAGAACGAGTGGTTTTACTACATAACCTACAAATCATAAAACAAAATAAAAACAAAACCCCAGGCCCTGCTAAAATATGATTTTTTGATATAAGTAGCAAATATTTAAATCTTCAAACTAAGATATATTTTAAATTTGTTAACGCCGGGCCCAAGTTTGTATAGAATCAAGTTCATCTAATATTTGGGTACATTGATTCTTTAATTTTACTATAGGTGGGAATGGGAAATAAGGTACACCACACTAAATATTATTTTATTTCCTTAATCTATAAATCTTAATCCAATTAAATACTATGTTTACAATTATTTTAGAGCATTAAAATTATTTTCATTATTTTCGGGTCTTATTACTACTACTCTGATTTTGTAGTAGGAGGCTTTGTGTAGTACAAAAAGGGTTGTCGTCTTAACTATTATAAACGATGCTCTATACTATAATACTAAGGGTTGTAAAACATATTGTAAAATTACTACACTATTGCACCTTTCATTTAGGTTTCTCACTAATACTGTTTCTAATTACAATTTTAATACTTATTGTTGTTTAATTACTATGTTTTAACCACTTTTTGCCGTGCGAACAGTGCTATACCGATTTTATTCCTATGTACGAGAGTAATGAGAAAAAGTTTTTTTGTTACATTTTGTAATTTAATTGAGAAATTAGTTTTAAATAATAGTTTATCATTGTAATAGAATATTATATTAATATACACTAAGCGTCAGTAGTTTGATTTTTAATTTTTTGCACTTTATAACTCGTTTTTCAATTTGTCTAGTTTTTAGTTGTATTTATAGTTTTAATTATTCATTTCTAATCTAATTAATATAAAATGTAAGTAATGATACGGAAAGAAACCTTAAAGTTTACATTTTCGTAAGAAATTATCATCCCTGCTATGAAATCTGTCAAATATTTTACCTCACTGTAAAGTGGCGCCGCCCTGGTGGCAGAAAAAATCGTGGATGCCCTCATTACTTATTTACTTATTTAGAATAATGGCCAAAATCCGTATCAAAAATATAATCGAATAAAAAATTACTGGTTTTAGATCAAGCAGAAATTTCGCTTGGTGCCGTGGTACCTCTAGTCATTAATTTTGTAGTACCTACGCAAGCAAACCGTAATCGGTCCGGCCGATGCTAATTGCAATTTAAAGTGCTGATTTACCTCGTGATCGACGGTGAAGGAGGCGTTATGAGAATCCTAGATATATTTCAGATATTCAACCTGAATAACTGAAATATAAGGTCGGGTAAGAAGTTTCTTCGTATTTTATATACAAATTCAAGACATTTTTTTCTCAAAGTTTAATTACATTTAATCTTTATATATAAAAATTACGTGTCACGTTGTTTGTCCGCGATGGACTCCTAAACTACTGAAATTATTTCAATATAATTTAAAATTAAAAATTTTGTACAGCCGACTTCAATATAAGCGACTTCAATATAGGTTATTTAAGAATAACTCAATAACCATTGGTCTGACCTTGATTCATATGGGACCACACGAGAACTATCAGCTTTTATATACAAAAAGAATCATCGAAATCGGTTCGCCCCTTAGAGTATTCACTCTAAGGTTCGCCCAGTACAAAGTTATGAGGTAACACACATAAAAAAAAAAAACAAAAAAACATACACCCGAATTGAGTACCGTCTCCTTTTTGGAAGTCGGCAGAAAATTTTGCACACTGTGTGCATTTCGGTCCAACTTGAGAGATATCCTATCTCTAGGATATCTAGGTTTTATCCCGATAAATGACCCTCAAATTTTTTATTGCAAATTTAAGGATTTTTATAGGAATGGTCGTTGGAAAGGGCAGAACAACGTCTGCCTGGCGAGCTAGTTATAATATACTCGTATATGTGCCATTTTGTTCGATAACTTGTTGCCATCTTGTAGGTACATAATCCCATTACTGTGGAAATCTTGGGATTTTTGATTAAAAAAAAGTGACAAGTAGTTTTGACAGTCCTCTCTTAATGTTAACCTAACACTACCCAAAGAATTCTGGAGCGACCGACACAGGTAAAAATCTGAGGGTGCAAGGTCAGAACTATATGGTGGATGCATTAACACTTACCAATCAAGCTCTCTTAATTTTTGCTGAGTCGCCAAAGACGTGTGTGGTCTGACGTTATCATATTGAAAGACCAGTCTCTTTTGTGTTGATCATTTCCGGCCGTTTTTTCGGAATTCTTGCTTGACTCTCATTAAGTGTTGGCAGTAGAGATCCGAATCGATGGTTTTGCCCGGCGGTAAAAGCTCATAATAAACGATGCCCTTCCAACCCCATCATACACAAAGCATCACCTTATTGCGTGTTAATCCGGGTTTCGTTACAGTCCGTGGAGCTTGACTACACTTTATAGACGGCTCCGTGGCGCAGTGGCTTAGCAATGAGTTGGTGCGCTGGGGGTCGCGGGTTTGAATCCCGCACGGAACAAGTATTTGTATGGCCTACAGATGATTGTTCCGGTGCTAGATGTTTGTCCTCGTGCAATTTATGTTTGTAAACTGCCTTCACGATACAGGAGAAAATCCTAGTATGTGGGTAACGTTTTTTTTTTAAAAAAAAACAAAAAAAATGACCGTAATCATTTTCACGTTCTCCTCATAGATGACCCACTTTTTATCACCAGTAATCTTTTATTCAAGAATGGTTCGGTTTGCGTTTCACGGTTTACTTTTCAATAGAAAATCGCAAATTATTACACGATTCATTAGGTTTGCTTCAGTGAGCTCATATGGTACCAAAATGTCAAGTTTTTTGTATATTTAATAGATTATAGATTTAAAACTGTTTTATGGCAATCCTCAATTTCTCGGCTACATAACTATACTACTCGGCTACATACTACAACTACTAATATCTTGCTCCACTTTTTCAAAAATGGCATCGACTGTATCCGTATGAGGGCGACCAGAACGAGCTGCATCTTTGACATCAAAATTCCCGGACTGAAAACGCTTCAACCAACTTTGTGCTACATTTACTGACACTACATTAGGTCCATAAATGTCAGAAATTTTTTTCGCGACTTGAATCGTATTTTTCCCTTTTGTGTAATAAAACTTAATAATGTATCTAATTTCTTCATTATACTACTATGTCAAGAAAGTATCGGGAAAAGACCAATAATACACAAAATGTTAGTTATTCATCCAAGTTTATTTTATCACCTTCAAAGTATGCTCCTTCAGAAACGATAGATTTTCTCCAACGAATAATCCAATCAACAAAACATTTTTTAAATGCTTTTATCCGGAATTAAGTTCAGTTCTCGCTGCAAATTCTCCTTTATGTCTTCTAACGAATGAAAACGGGTGCCACGAAGTGGTAATTTGAGTTTAGGAAAAAGAAAGAAGTCAGCTGGAGTCATATCTGGTGAATAAGGTAGATGCTAGATGGTATTTGTTGAGTTTTTGGTTAAAAATTCGTTCACAATGACGGTCTTGGGCAAAAGCGCATTTCCGTGGTGCAAAATCTAAGAATTTTCTTTCCACAAATCTTTTTCTAATTTGCTCTTTAAATGCCGCATAGCGCTCAAATAATATTCTCTATTTACCGTTTGACCTCCCGGCAAAAATTCCGAGTGCACAACACCGCGATAGTAAAAAAAAACAGTCAACAAAACTTTGACTTTTGATCGATTTTGGCGTGCGTTTTTCGGTATCGGTTCAGTTGGAAGGCGCCACTCCGAAGCTTGTTGACTAGTTTGCATGTCAAGCTCGTAAACCCACGTCTCGTCACTAATAACAATGCGATTCATGAATGTTGGATCGGAATTGACTCGTTCTAGTATGTCCTCACTCTCTTGCGACTCTTATGCCATTGACTTTTTGGAGAAAATTCAGGTCTTTTGGGACTAGCCGAGCGGTAACATGTTTCATACCCAAGTGATTATTTAAAATGGTACGGATCCACTTGCGAGATACATAAAGTTCAGCGGCTATCTCTCTCAAACTTGAATAAGGATTTTCAGTCATTATTTCTTTCACTTTTGCGATGTTAACTTCAGTTGCAGACGTTGATGGCCTACCAGAGCGAGGCAAATCTTCCATCACATCTCGACCGCTTTTGAAGGCTTTGTACTACTCATAAGCACGTGTTTTTGATAAAGTCGATTCACCGTAAGACTGTAACATTTTCAGTGACTCCGAATACGAAATTCCATTGGCGATGCAAAATTGAAGACAAACTCTTTGTTCGATATTTTTGTCCATTGTGAAACACGCAATACACACTAGATATGATATAACTAAAAACAGCTCTGTATTAAGTCTAAATAACAGATGTACCTAACTCAAACTTCGCGCCAAAATCGAAAACAGTTGTGCCAATGTAACAACAAAAAAACCAAAAAATTTACTTTGGAACCATAAACAAATCATCCATTCCCGATACTTTTTTGACTGAATGTATTAAAGTTGTAAAAATTTACTTTGCCAATATCTGTTCAATAAAATAAAATTATGTGTCCTTACCTAGTTTGAACATATCCCGCTCTCCCTCAATTGCGTTCACTATCCCCGTCATTACTGACCCCAGCACCACTACTCCCACCACCACTACACTAGGAACAGTGGCGTAGCGTGCCTTAGGTGGGCCCTGTATCAAAATTTGTTGGGGGGCCCCAATGAAGAGTAAAGATTTTTTTTTAACAAAAACACTTGAATTGAATTAAAATTATTATATATTGATTATAAGTTATTACTTACAATTTAATACGCCTAGGAACTTAGCTTGCCAAACAATACTAACATAGCTGAAGACGATTTGGCAGCATTCATAGCTGAAGACGTTTCAGTTTTTTTTTAATCTTTGCGTCTATAGATAATAGTAATAGCCTTTCCTGTCCCGTAGAAGTCCTTGGAATTTTTGGTTACACACGTTCGGGGTAGGGTCGGCCCTACCATAGGGCGAACGGAGCGGCCGCTCCAGGCGTCAAGTCCCAGAAGGCGCCTTAGTCAAACTTTTATAATAGTATAGCTAGGTACATAATAGAAAAATACAATCTTTTAGCTTATTTAGGTTACAATTTTGCACGCTCCTTTGAAGCTTACTCTCTATTCCGTTTCTTTGCTCATGTGCTTGAGTTTATTGATGAAAATTTTCTCGCTTTTCAATATTTTGGTTTCGAACATATGGCTAGTTGATATGTGTGCGTATGGCCGTATTTGTTGAGACGAGCGCGGCATTCTTCAGCGCTTATTTGTATTTATTACAAACTCAACAAAAAGATGGGAAGTTATTTCTAAACATGTGAAGAGCTTAACTTTAAAGAAGGTGTGTCAAACAAGATGCGAAAGTAGAGTCAACAGCTTGCAAGCGGTGCGGTATCAGTACGCTGAAGTAAAAAGTGCCTTGGAAGAAGAGTCGACACAACTGATCCCGTGGCAAGTTTGGAAGCTAAATAATTTGCAGCCAATTTTAAGAAGTTCAAGTTTTTGCTGTCTTTAGTCATTTGATATGACGTTTTATTCCACGTTAATCTTGTCAGCACATGCATGCAAGCAGAGCGCATACATTTATCAGATGCTACAAAACTGATGCACAAAAAAGAATATATCTAGAGACGAAGGATTAACAAAAGCTCTCATTGCAGCTAAGATACAGCTAAAAAAGCTGAAATAAACTCTGAGTTTGAAAGAATCCGCGAACGACAAAAGAAGAAAATGTTCTTATAGCCCAGGAGAAATCGCCGCATGAGTACGAAAACTATTCCACCTTAATTTTTTCATGCGATTCTCTTTAAGTTGTCCTGCTGATGATATAAATGCATGTTACCATGGGACAACTCGGTGCCATATTGCTTAAACCGATTTTTTTTTCAATTGCAAGGAATTGTTATTTTCAAACTGGACAAATTTCTTTTTGTGTTCTTTGATAAAATACAAATAAAAAGAGCCCCATGACTTTTTACGATAAAGTTAACATTTTCAGAGTTATGAATTTTTAAAGGTTTGAAAGATCCCAAATTCGGATACTTTTAACTCTAAATATATAAAGAAAAAAAATATAAATATATTTATGATTTCTACCCAATGTTAGACACCGCCATAACTTAAATAGAGACATGCTTTTCACGACTTTTTACAATTAATGAGACTTGGTATTTATAGCATAGAATAGAGAGTTTCCTCTATAATTTGAATAAGACCGATGAAAATTTTAAATAATTTAAAATTAAAAATTTTGTACAGCCGACTTCAATATAAGCGACTTCAATATAGGTTATTTAAGAATAACTCAATAACCATTGGTCTGACCTTAATCAAATTCATATGGGACCACACGAGAACTATCAGCTTTCATATAAAAAAAGAATCATCGAAATCCGTTCGCCCAGTACAAAGTTATGAGGTAACACACATAAAAAAAAAAACATACACCCGAATTGAGTACCGTCTCCTTTTTGGAAGTCGGCAGAAAAGTATGCTCAAAGTGGGAGGAATAATGAACGCATGATCTTAATCGCGATTGGAGGTTTCAAGAGAAAGGATGTGTTTGAAAAAGTTTTTACATATCGATAAAGGTCACCCGAAAGCAGTCCTTCAGCTCTTAGTATTAAATAATTGGCAAAATACGTTACCTAATATTAGGTCTATACCTATGAAATTGTCGTTTTTTATGAAATAAGTTAACGTAAGTATTTTTCTATATTTTTTATTTCTATTAATCTAAGTAATCACCCATGCAATTGATGCATCTTTGCTAATGCAGTAGCAGTTTATTGATGCCCTTCTTGAAAAAATCAGCTGGACATGAGAGGCAACAAATTCTTGAAAGGTATTTTGTACTGCCTCTCAGGTATTGAATTTTATTCCCGCCAAAAAAATATTTAAAGTCTGGAAAAAGTAGAAATCTGTAGGCGCAAGATCTGGTGAGTTCAGCGGGTGAAGGAACTTCTAACCAAGCTCTTGTAACTTGGAGACCATCTGTTGTGCAGTATGAAGTCGCGCGTTGCCATACAGGAGCAGCGGGGACGAGCGATTGACCAAAGCTGGTTGGAGACGTGTGAGCTTCTCCACCATTGTGTTCAGTAATTCACAGTACACATCTGCAGTAATGCTCATCCTGTTTGGTAAGAAGCAGTGACGAATCACACCGGCGCTAGACCAACAAACAGTGACCAACACTTTTCTAGGGGTAAGTTTTCGCTTAGGTCATTACTGGTCAGTACTGAATCAGGATCTAACCAACTTGCTGAGTACTTACGATTGTCACACAGAATCCATTTTTTGTTGCATATAGCAATGCGGTTCATAATTCCTTCGTTTGTGTGCCTGTTAAGCAGTGCAAAGCACGTCTCGATGCGTACTTTGCGATGGCGATCGTTAAGTCCGTGGGGCGCCCATATGTTAAGCTTTTTAACCTTGCCAATTTGACGCAAATGGACCAATATTGTTTTGATGTTAACGTGGAAAGCTGCTGCTAGTTCCACTGTACATTGATTATCATCAGCTTCCAGAATCGCCTTTAATTCGTCATTGTCCTTAATTAATTAATTCGACCAAAAAAAAACATGCGGACGATCACGGACTTAATTTTTCAGGTCGAAATTTCCAAAACGGAAGCGGGCAAACCAATAACAGGCGGTGCGTTCGTTTGTAGTATACGCTCCGTAAATGTCGTTGATGTTGCGTGCCGCTTGTGCCGCGTTGCTGCCACGACGGTATTCATTTTACTTAAGATGTTGTCGAGATCTTCCCAGTTTCATGCTTGCATGTGTACGTACAACTGGTATATATTAGGGGTAAGCAAGGAGGGCGCCATAATTGGGTCTCGCTCCATCCTAAAACTTGCCTCAGGCCGGCACTGTTCGGGGCCCCTGTAGACCGGGGGCCCCGTATCATTGATACGGCTGATACGGCGGTAGCTACGCCCCTGACTAGGAACAACACCGACGATTATACGACACGTGTTTCGCCTCTAACTCGAGCCATCCTCAGGTGTAGTAAGACTCTGCGGCTAACCGCTAAGTAACGCGTAATTCTATTTACTCGTATTATCTCATTTCTTCGTTAGATTCACTCATTTTGGCTGACAGAAAAATAATTGAAAAATGGCGGAAAAGTGTTTTTTTTTTATTTTTCGAATGTATTGATATGTATTGATATAATATACAAACAAAACACGAAGAAACTTTTTCCCCGACCTATTTATTTCGAGGACATGTTAAATCCACCAAATCGCACTGGAGAAGCGTCGTACTAATTGCTCCAAAAAACCCCTCAGATAGGTTGTAACTTTAACAAATTTCACTTAGAAATAGCCACACTTCTTTCCCATAGGGGTAGGCAGATACCACTTCTTTCCACTTGCTACGATCCTTACATACTTGTTTCGCTTCGTCCACTTTCATTATTCCCTTCATACATGCTTTTCGGTTTAGGGTCCTCTTGACCTGGCCTTTTTTCAAGACGTCCCTGATTTGGCCTAGAAACGGCCGCCTAGGTCTACCCCTTCCAACACTTTCATTCACACTCGCCTTATACACCTTTTTCATCAAACGTTCTTCATTCATTCTCTCGACATGGCCAAGCCATCTCAGCATACCTTTCTCAATTTTTGTCACTACATCTTCTTTCAGACCACAACGTTTCCTTATCTCACTATTTCTTATCCTGTCACTCAGTTTAACTCCTATCATACTTCTTAACGCTCTCATCTCAACTGCATTTATTCTGCTTTCATGTTTCTTCTGCCATACCCAACTTTCACTTCCGTACATGAATGTCGTAACCAACACCCCCTCATGCACAGCCAAACGAGCCTTGTTAGACACCTTCCGACTGCTCATAAAGGAGTGCAAAGCTCCATGCACCATGTTTCCTGCATTCACTCTCCTTTCTATATCACTCTCACACTTTCCATCTCTCGTAAACTTTGAACCCAGATACACAAACTTCTTCACCTGCTCAATTTGTTCATCTCCAATCACGATATTGTAGTCTGTCACTGCCTCATCTCTTTCAAACACCATCACTTTCGTCTCCTTTAAATTCATCTTCATTCCCTTTCTAACAAAAGCTCCACTCATAGCAGTTACCATCTCCTGCAACACCTCAGCCGAAGACGCAAGTAGTACTTGGTCATCAGCATAGAGAAAACGTTTGACGAGTAACTCATTCATTCTCAACCCACTTTCATTATCTTTTAAATCTATCAAGCAATTGTCCATGAACAGATTAAACAACCACGGTGACGCTACATATCCCTGTCTAACACCTTTTTCGATATTAAACCATTCAGTGTATGCCCCGTTTATGCTTACACAAGCACTAGAATCCCTATAAAGAGATTGTAATGCTCGTATGAGGATACTGCTCACATGGTTCACGGACTGTGTTGACCACAATTCATTCTTCACCACTCTATCATAGGCCTTTTCTAGATTCAATAAACATAGATAGAATAAATAAACTTTGCATTTATATTCTTTGAAAATAGAAAAAAGTTTTTATCTTGTATTAAAGGACTATTTACATTCTTTATTTTTAGTCTTTTTATAAGAGCAGCGTCGCGCTGTGGACGTGCTGGCAAGAACCAACTTATTTTAACCAGCTTGATAACTGGCGTAAGACCGCGATGTACTTACTTTGGTCTTTTAGACCGTAAAGTGATGGTGTAAGAAAATTCAGTACCCCATATCTTCCCGTGGGTTTCGTAAGAGGTGACAGAGGGAAACAAACCTGGAGATAGGCAGCAGCGTCTTCCTAATAAAAACAACAACCCTTAATAAAAATTGTGGTCGCCAACCTGCCAAACGTGGCAACTACGCCAAATATTTCCACTATGAATAAACCTAGCAAGCTAACAACATAGCAAAGTGGCGAAGCAATCAGCTTTGTAGCGGTTTCTAACGGAAGAAAAAAACAAAAAAGAATTTCAGAATAGGAGGTTCAGATGCCTGGGTGATCAGTAATCGATTGCTGAAAACAGAATTTAAAAATTCGAAACCGTTCTCGAGATAATCGTGGGACAGACGGACAGACGGACGGACAGACGGAAAGACGGACAGACGGACAGACATCGTGAAATCAATAAGTGACTTCGCAAGCTTCGCCACTTAATAAGTATATGGGGGACGACTATGTTCAGCAGTGGAGTGGCTGTAGCGGTAAAGTTTGTCATTTTATTTAATTAAATATTTCCAAAGTTATATTATACAAAAATTTCAGAAGTTTCTTTTAGAAAAGGAATTTATGTTTTATATAGGCCCCGGTTCTAAAATCATTCTAAGATTAAGGATCACTTGCAAGTGAAGTTTTATAAAACTGAAATATTAAACAAAATAAACATTAGGTATAATTTCATTTTAAATTTGATGAATCATAAACCTTTTGCATACTAAAATTTCATTGGGCAGTGTTGCAGTAATAATTACACACAAATATTACCAAAGGCCTTTCGCGTGTTAACATTCGAAAAACAATAAGGGGTGACTAAAAGTGCATCAATTGTTTCGTACTTAACAAATAAAAGGCAATCCGCGGAACGAGTGTTTCCTTTCAAAGAGTTATCACCTAACGCCTCGGGCTGCCCTTTAAAAAGCAACATAATAATTCTGAATGCAGAATATTTCGAAAGCAGTCTCGCTGCTGGTTTGATAATAAGTCTGAAAATTATGTAACAAAGATTTATTTTTAGTCGTACGTAATGAGTTAATTTTTTCGGAAGCTATTTAAATAATTTTCGTCGAGGATTTCAACTGTTATTGTAAGAGTGAATATAAATATTCTCAGTAAGATGGCATTAAGCTATAGATAGAAACAAAAGCTGGATATCGAATATACTTAAGAAGTAACATATTATGTATACATTTGTCAACATAGGAGAGGTGGCAGTAAAGTTCTGAGTCTAAGGATAAGGTCTGAACAGTAGATCGCATTGCCATTCGAATGGCTAAGGACATTATAACAACCCTAATATCCCGCTCCACTGCAAGCCAGAGCAGATTGGGCACTTAGTTATTACCCTGATGGTTTAATACTTTACTATTCCATCTTTAGATAAATAATAAAGCCCGTGCAACGTATTGACGCTAAGACAAACTCTATTAAAAAGTTATAGGAAAGAATAAGGGTATTGTGGACTCTTAACTTAATATTACAATAAAAACTACAACATTAGCAGTAAACAGTATATTTTTCAACGTAATTAAATTTTGGTTATATCCTTACCAAATTAACATAATCTTATTATAAGTAATCACCATCATCATCATCATTACAGACCTTCACAAGTCCATTGCTGAAGATAGGCCTCCCCCAAGGAATGCCACAAAGCACGGTCCTGAGCCACCTCCATCCATCGACGTACTGCATGTTTTACCAGGTCGTCACTCCATAATTATAGGGAGGAGGGGGTTGCCCTACACTTCGCCTACCGGTACGAAGCTGCCTCGAGAACTTTTTTGCCCCATCGGTTGTCTGTTCTTCGAGATATATGGCCGGTTCATTGCCACTTCAGCTTGCTGATCCGTTGGGCTATGTCGGTCACTCTGGTTTTACTGCGGATATCCCCGTTTCTCAGTTTATCACGCAAAGAAACACCTTTAACTAATCAACTACTATTAAATAAGAAAATATTCATAAGTAAGTAATAAATCAGTTAAGAATCGAACTCGGTTTGCTCACGTATTATGAAATTTTATGGCTACTTACCTTGTGAGATACCGAGGCTCTTGTATTTGCCGCCATGGGTGCAAGCTTGCAAGACAACTGACCGAAAAGCGTGGCAATTGTAAAAATCCTTTCTACTAATGGAAGTGATCCACGACCACATGTAAATTGTTAAAGATATTGTCGATATTCCACGCATTAGAACAAGACGGTTTGCTTCGTTTTTCGTAATGTGTACAGCAAAGGAGTGGGATAATTTGGCGGCGTCTGTCTTCCCGTCTGAATATCTGGGCGTCTTCAAGGCAATAGTGAATAGGCTTTTGTTACATTAAGAAAGTATAATTTAACATCTAGGACTTCATCACCACTTAACAGCTGGGATTGTGGCCAAGCACTAGCTTATAAAAAGTTAAAAAAGTGCTTATTATCAGTGACCTAATGTGCTCTAACATTCTTTAAACAGGTTCTTTAGTGGTTAAATAATGACGATGTTTAAGTAGTACTTATATAATAGATGATATACAATAAGAATAAGTGGCATGTAATATTATAATTACTAAATAGTAGCTACGTCAGGTAACTGAGGCGGAAATAAATATGTAATATTTCTCCAGTGCCCATTGTAGTAGAAGAAGACTCTTGAAGTTACAGTAGAGCACTTTAGTTGAGCTAAACATCGGCCTAAGTGATAAATGGACGCGCTATAAACTTACTAAACCACTGCTTTAGAAAGAAAATACCTGGAACCGTTGAAAACGTGTTTTAAAATTATGATATTGAGAAATAATTAAGAGCTTATGACAAACTACGAAGGTGAAATGAAACATTATAATAAAAAATCACATAAAAATATACAGGGTTATTTTTCAAAGACTAACCAAATTAAATAATTAAATTCAAAATATAAATACTGATATACACTTTTTGTAGTTTTTAAACATACGCGTAAATAAGGTTTGTACATTTATTTCAAAATATCCGAAATTTACTGTGATTTATGGACAACAACAGCGCGCGCGCGTGTATGTACGAGTCAATGCACGGAGGTTTTGCCTAGTATTTACTCCCTTAATGACTCGCTCAATACTATGACTCCAATTTTCCCTTCATACTTTAAATGAACTTAGGTACGTCATAATAAATAAAATATTTTTTACATTTTACGGCGTGTGGGATGAATGCTATGCAAATAAAAATTCTACACTCCACGAATTAAATATATTTTTTTACTCCCACACAAAAGACTGTTCGAAATACAAGTTTAGACTACAGAGCGAGGGAAAGAGGTGGAGAATAAATGTAAATAATTAGTTACAGAAAAGATAGCTGAGCTAGGAAGCCGATGACAGGTTGACGCAGACGCGATTTAAATAATGTTTATATACTCAGATACTCAGGCGGCATGAGCGTAGCGTCTAGCATTTAGTACGTTTAAAACCGGACTGGCTGGTTAATATGTGCTTTATTAAACCGTTAGCATGTGTACGGCCTAAATAAAATTTACGTAGTTGTAAACGCGCGTTATCAAAACGCGCATTGAGCGTTTATCATCTGAACGTAGCTTAATAGGCAGTGCGAATAGTGCCAAGTATTGGCGACTTCAGCCGACTCGAACATCGGGTCGGCGCATATGCCGTTAGGCGTAATAAACGGCGTAATATGATTATTATCATAATATTACTACTTACTTAAATATGGAATAATTTAAAATGACACTAACCATTCACGAAAATGTTTTCGAAGTGGACCATCGTTATCATTCAGCGCTTGTAAACGTTGGTACTGAAATAGGCGATATCCAGAAGAATTCAGTAGTATCCACACGTACTGGCCAACTCTGAACTCTATCTTCCCCATAATATGGTAGTCTTTGACTCGATCACTGTGTTTTCGACAACCAAGCTTATTACTGAATGACCATTGACCACCTCGAACACTTCCATATGACGGAGTGGTGAACTGTCCAAAGTTTAACAGCCTTTGGTTAGCTGCAACAATTGTTCTCCGATTGGTGGTGCGTTAATTACTTGTCTTTGCAAGCACGGTAAAGACTATAATATTGCACAGTAAATAAAAAAGCGGGGGAGATGCGATACATGGTACCCTTATGAATGTGTGCGTGCATAAAATAGTAAACGTTACATATTTATGAAAGAAGTTAGTTAAAATAATGCATTACCAAGTATTTCGAATTTTAAAGATAATAATACAGAATGTTTGAGATTTTTTTTTATTAATTTTTCTTCACCATTTGCCTATACTACTTATACTGACCCTTCTCTGCAAATTTGGCCAGTAATTGCAAAATAACCCTGTATAATCCGCACAGATTCTTCACATTACAACAAACAACAACCGTCTTTCGCAAAGGATGTGATTTTAATTGACACTAATAATAATACGAAATATAAATGTTCAAGAACTTTGCAAATAGCTTAGATGTAATTGATTTTGTAGGTCGTGTAAAAAACCTTATGTACGAGGCACTAGCACAGAAACCGTATTCTTTACTCATGTGGCACTGTGGTTGTTTTGCAAAAAATATTTTTATACTTTCATTTTTCGATTCCCTTTTCAAATTATATACTTGTGTCAACATTATAGACTTTAACAATGTTATAAAAATTCTGTTTAAGTATCAAAGTATCAAGTTCGAGGCACCATTTAACTACAATGAAAAAAATATAATTGTTCCATATTGAATAAAAAATATTTGTTAAAAATAAATCTGTAAAACAGTTGTATCTATAATACTATTATTTTTGGAAAAATACTAAGTACTATATAATACAGGATACTGAAGTCAAATCAGTGATCACAGCAAATTTTGTCTGTCTGCATAATTAGGTTTTACGCAAAAGCTACACAACGGATTTTCCTGAAAATTTAGTGTGTAGGTATTTAAGACCCTTAGTCCATTTATTAATGAAAAGTTAAGTGAACTGAGGAATAAAATTCGGTGGAGAAATTTATGCCTATGTTTGATGCTTAACTACAGAAAAAGTAAGTAAAAAGAAAAGAAAGTAGTGTTTTTTAATGGCCTATAACGTAGTTTATAACAATGTTTTTTTTTAAAGGATAAGGGTGACAAGCGAGCATACCTTATGGTTAGTGGTTACTGTGACCCATAGACATCTACATCTATCCACGTTTGCGAATCAATATGCAGATGATACGTTGTCAGCTGTGAGGACTAAGAAGGAATGCCTCTTTTCCAGTAAAAAGGGTATCCGATTCTCTACACTTACCATACGAAACACAACAGCATTAAACTGTTATTTTACGCTGGTATTCTGTGAGAGCGTGGTCCTTCCCCGTTCAAACCGACCCATTCGTGCTACAACTATACCATTAATATATCTGCAGCATGGCTCTACCACGTTTAAAATAAGTAAAAGCTTTTCAATTTTCCGCTCTTTCCTTTACCTGACCACAATTGATAGCTAGCGGCACTACTAGTAATAATAAATACTTCGAAAATTACAAATACTGAGGTGAGTCAAGGTCGCTCTATACGATAACTAGCTTTGAAGCTTGAGAATTCATTACTTCAAATTCAGAGTCCTAAATGAAAGGTGGATAATGAAATGACGACCATAATATGTATACATATTGTAGACCTAATGTTATTTTTATGTTCAACGTGTACTTATTTAATTAATTGTTTAAAAATATACGAGCATGTAAAGAAATTGAAAAAAATAATTAACTCTCTTTACTCGTAAAAAGATTAAATTAAAACAAATTAATATTGTCTCCATTTATATTTTATTTACCATACATAAAGGTTTGGATCGCAAAAACAAAAAAAAATAATGAAGTTATTGACGTAAAACGGAATGCCCACCGTTCATAGACACTTCGGCCATGGGTGCTCACATGCTTTTAGCATATGGAAATGATAACATGTAATTAAAAGAATGAAATGTTTAAGGAATTGGTTTAAAAAAGTCCGGATTTTTAAGATATAAAGGTTTTATCTTTTTACAAGAACAGTTTTTTAACAACAAATAACTTCGTATTTTCGTGACATTTGAACAACAATTGACACAGCGTAAATATTCTCTTGAATGAGTTACTGAGAGCTGGGAAGAACTGGCTGGCGTGAAAGCTGGGGTCATCGTTAACAGTGGATATCGAGTCAAAAATTCGTGCAGAGATTATCGTAAGATGCGGGAGCGGGGTCCATTTTCAGGCCGTGGTCAATAGGGTGAGAAGAATTATCGGAGTCCATTTAGAAAGCTCATTCGTTGCTTAGATAACAAATCCGCGAGAAAACAAACAAAATAACACAAATGCAAAGGAATTCGACTTGTGATTATTTAGTTTCGATAATTATGACATAGGCCTAGCTGACAGATTCGATGTTGCCAATTAACAGACATAAAAATAAAAAATAAAGATAGCGATTTTTTATTCGATTTATAATTTCATAAAAAAGAATAATCTTTGATTAGCTTTAAGTTCTGCACGCCTTTTAAAATATGTTTTGTTTTATTTATTTAAATTACAGTTAAATTGTGCAGTTGCGTTTTTGTTATGTTCTAGAGTTCATGATAAATCAACTAGCAGTTCGCTTGTTTACTTATCATAACATCATAATAATTGTCGAAAAATAATATTACTTTATTATTCATTAACGATACCATAAAAAATCGATTGAAAAAACAGAATCGACTTTTTTAACGAGATTTGTGATTGGCAACACTTTTTATTTTATCCACAAACTATTGACTTGCGGATTTACCTAATTTCATTTTTATCTTTTCAGTACTTTTTTTTGTGAAAAAATATTGCAATCTTTTTTGGATACATAAATACCGCAATTAATTACCATAAAACAGATGTATTTTTTTAACAAATGCAAATTGTTGGGCATTTCATGG
Organism: Parnassius glacialis; assembly: GCA_033319125.1. Classification (NCBI taxonomy): domain Eukaryota; kingdom Metazoa; phylum Arthropoda; class Insecta; order Lepidoptera; family Papilionidae; genus Parnassius; species Parnassius glacialis. The sequence goes on from JAVANC010000018.1 coordinate 26,204,730, forward strand.
CCAGTATTGGGCAATCCCCTTTTATTATTTGTATTCTTTTCGCCGTGTAATGCCGATGTAAGAGAAATACACTAACCCTATCGTCTCGTAGATATCGTAAGAGCCGTCAGAAGAAAATTATACAAATGGGCAACACCATCTTATTGATAAAGACTTAAAAATAACAATGAAAATCAGCGGTTGCCAAACGTGGCAACTATGGCAAATATTCTCCTAATGAGGTTCTCTGTGGCTGCCCTATGTTCAGCAGTGGACTTTTGAAGGGCAGTAATGAATGAATGCATGAAAAATTATTAAATGTAAGTAATATTTACTGGATAGAACATTTCATGTAATTGTAAAAAAAATAATGTAACATTTCATTGTTTTTACTGACTAAAATCCGTGATGATGATGATGTTTGTCTGTAAAATATATGTTATGAATATATGTTTTTATAAAACAATTCTTTATATGACGTTGAATAATAGTCTTAATTGCTAGTCACCTTTGTAAATGTTATAAAACATGTAATACCTTTCAGCGCTTAGGTATATAAAAGAAGTAATGACCCTATTAGTATATAATGGTGTGCTAAAATCCCGGTAAGCGGAGGCCTTCGCACCAGTTCCCTCTGTAAATGGGTCAGAGGCTATTCAGGTCCCCCCTCTGGCACCTCCCCGTATTATGTGTGCCCCTTGCATAATTGAACACGCGGCGAATTATTGTCATGCCTGGAGATACAAACATGTGCACCTCCTGAATTCTACTACCTTGCCCGTCTCTTATATTTTTGGTGTACATATTCGTTATCGCTTAATATATTGAATAAAACAAAATATCGGTAATGTGTATATATTAATAGGTAGCTGTTCTCCGCGACTTCGCGTGGAATTAGGATTTCATGGATTTTAATTTTATTGCGCGGAACCTTAATTTTTTCTTAGAATAAAAGTAGCCTTAGTTACTTCTTATGACATCAGCTATCTGCCACTGAAAGCCCCATCCTCAATCGGTTCACAGGTTTTTGCATGATGCGTGTTCAGACCGACTTCGTGTTAGAGTTTTATTATATTTAAGATGTATAATATTATGTTACGTGTAATGCCCGAAAAAAGTTATAAGCATAAGTTTACCCGGATTTTTGGGCAAAGTCCCAATAATTTTTAAATAATGTAAATCTCCAAGTTATAGTTATTTTATTTGTTATTTGAACTTTACCTTCGCACTGAGTAAACTTACGTTTACTACGTCTTTGGACCTTGATCTATTGCTGCGTATAAAATTTTCAACCGACGAATGTCGTAAGATGCTAACAAGTGGTAAATTTAAAATTCAATATTAATATAATTTATTAATATGTTGATTTTTTAAAACCCCTTGATAGATTTCGATAAAATTTAAATGGGACCACCTGGGAAGTATATATACCCTTTGAAATAAAAAAGGATTTTCCAAATCGGTTCAGGCTCTTTGAGTAATCGGTGAACATACATAAAAAAAGATTCCAACGAATTGAGAACCTTCTTCTTTTTGAAGTCGTATGAAAAGATCTCATAGCTTCGCCCATCCCATTTACGCTAGACTTAAAAACCTCAGTCCTCAGGGAAGATAACGCATCTGCATTTTGATCCTAATTTGAGGATAGATTAGATGGGACACAGCATCTACTTAATATCAGGTGGAATGTTTGTTCGCTTGTCACCCTTATTCTATAAAATAAATAAAATACGACTAGAGAGGTCAAGTCCCACAGTGGCCTTTTATGGCTGAAGAAGAAAATATACACAGTATTAATTGCCGACCGTAACGTAATTTGCCGACTGGCTTGCCAAACGTGGCAACTATGGCAAATATCCCTGAGGCATAGCTATCTATGAGGGGGCTATGTTAAGCAATGGACTTTAATAGGCTGTATCGGTACCGGTATGAACAAATAATAACATTAATTAAATAAACAGTTAAGCATAGTAATAAGCAGATTTAATTAAAGTTCGTTTAAGTAAAATTGCAGACTATTTACGTCCCACTATTGGGCACAGGCCTCCTCTCATTTCTGAGAGGGTTAAATGGGAACAAAATTATTTGTCCCATTACTTATAACGAGAACATTACTTAAACGAACTATAAGTTCGATACTTAGTGGTTCGATACTCTACAACAGTGGTAGAGCCACGCGGCAGCTTTTGCTGTCGCACGGATGGGCCGGCTCGAACCGGGGTGGTACTACGACCTCACAGAATACCAGCGTGAAGTAGAGGTTTACCTCTGCGTTTCGCTTGGTGAGTGCAGGTGGCCGGAGGCCCTTTTTACTGGAAATGAGGCATTCCATCTTAGTCCTCACGGGTGACAACGCATCTGCATTTTGATTCGCAAACGAGGATAGATGTAGATGCCTATGGGCCGCAGCAACCACTTACCATCAGGTGGACTGTGTGCTCGTATGTCACCCTTATCCTATAAAAAAAAACTTAAACGAACTTTTAGTTCGTTTAAGTATCTTTAATTAAATAATTTTTATTTTATTACTCATCATCCAGAAAAGTTTATAACAGTGGATTATTAATGTCCAGCAGTTTACTTTTATAGTGTTTTAAACATTGTGCCAAATATGTCATTAGTCGTCTTTATAACCATCATCTAGAATTCACAATTGCATACCTTAAGCGGAAGCGCAAGGTGTGTTCTACTATCGCCTAAAAATTAAGATTCCAACATTTTATCGAATAAAATCGTATCTAGCAATCATATTATACATATAAATGATATAAAAAGCACATTGTTAGAAAGATAAATGATTGTTGAACTTATTAATATTTTTTTTAAATCGATTAATTGCTATTTTTAAATAAAAAAAAAGGGTTTTAGTGGCTTATGGTGTGGATTTATCATGTCCCTGTGGCTTGTAAACACAATAACTTTTGAAAATATTAATTGTTTAACTCAATCTATTTTTTAATCTCTTCATCTATCATGTGGGAAGCCACTGAATGTAAATGGCAGTGTAGTTTTGTTTTGTTTAGCTATAATTAATTTTTTTCGGCTCCAAAATGGCGAAATTTTCGTTGATTTGTTAGCCTCGTATACAAAAATATTTCTCTAAATGGTTGTTGTTGTTGTTTTTATTATTCGCTCGAGAGAGCAGGCAAAGGAACTATGCCATACAGCCTTGTCTTCATGTATAATTTTCCTTCATATTTCACTGCTTCACAATATGTTGATGCGTCACATTGTGCAGCCTTGGGAGATTTTGACGGTAACTTGAGCCAGCAGGCAGCTAACAGTTGGCGATGGTATCTAAAGGCGCCTATGCAAACAAACAGCTTATCTTGAGATTCCATCACCATCAGAGCACTTGTTTCACAGTTTCCATTAATAGTTCACATGCGCAGACACTTAATACACAAAATCGCACTACTTTTACATATCAAAGTCCACTTCAAACCATTATTTAAACAATAATACAGGAGCAGCAAGCCGCCGCCGGTCGAGTTCCCGCCAAAACTCTTTCTCTAAATGGGAAGCTACAGCCACAGAGTAGTAATGAGTAGTTTAGTTTGGCTCACAGAGTACATTATATATAGGGAATAATGTAAAATAAATAAATTATACTAAAAATTTAATTACAAATTTGTTTTGTAACAAAATAGTAAGTTAGCAAGGTTCGATTGTATTTTAAACTATTCATTAATTTGTTTGATTCTTAATTGGCCAAGCATGGCTAAATTTAAAAAAGCGACATCTACTGCAACATGGACAAACTGTCATGACATAATAATACCTCTAAGAAAAATTATAGTATGGACTGTATGCCACTGGTTTGGTAGTGTTTCTATATAGTTTGTGCTGGTTTTTTGTTTTTTTTTCTGTGGTTTGGCTTCAGTCGCCTTCGTGAGTGGACATTGTTTCGGTTGTTTGCAGCGGCTCAAAAAGATCGCTGTGCAAATACACAATATTCGAATAACCAAATTTCTTAAATACTTAATTATAATAATAATAAGACATTTTTTTATTACAATATTTAAAAGCACAGAATAAATAATAGTAGTACGTACTAAAAGCAAGTAGTATAATTTTTTTTGTCATGGGTGACATTTTCATGGTTTTCGAGTGTTAAAGCCGATAGTGCTGTCGAAATGTAAATCCAAGATGGCGGCCGAAGTAGGTACCAATTTTTTCATCATGGGTGTCATTTTCATGGTTTTCGAGGGTGTTGAAGCTGATAGTGCTGTCGAAATGTAAATACAAGATGGCGGCTGAATTAGGTACCAATTTTTTCATCATGGGTGTCATTTTCATGGTTTCCGAGGGTGTTGAAGCCGATAGTGTTGTCGAAATGTAAATCCAAGATGGCGGCTGCAAAATTTTTTCAATTTTTTCATCTTGGGTGTCATTTTCATGGTTTTCGAGGGTGTTGAAGCCGATAGTGCTGTCGAAATGTAAATCCAAGATGGCGGCTGCAATAGATATCAAGTTTTTCATCTTGGGTGTCATTTTCATGGTTTTCGATATAGTTGAAGCCGATAGTGCTGTCTAAATGTAAATCCAAGATGGCGGCTGCAATAGGTATCAATTTTTTCATCATGGGTGTCATTTTCATGGTTTTCGAGACAATTGAAGCCGATAGGGTTGTCGAAATGTAAATCTAAGGTGGCGGCTGCAATGGGTATTAATTTTTTCATTATGGGTGTCATTTTCATGAGTTTCGAGGATGTTGAAGCCGATAGTGCTGTCGAAATGTAAATCCAAGATGGCAGCTGAAGTAGGTACCAATTTTTTCATCTTGGGTGTCATTTTCATGGTTTTCGAGAGTGTTGAAGCCGATAGTGCTGTCGAAATGTAAATCCAAGATGGCGGCTGAAGTAGGTACCAATTTTTTCATCTTGGGTGTAATTTTCATGGTTTTCGAGAGTGTTGAAGCCGATAGTGCTGTCGAAATGTAAATCCAAGATGGCGGCTGAAGTAGGTACCAATTTTTTCATCTTGGGTGTCATTTTCATGGTTTTCGAGAGTGTTGAAGCCGATAGTGCTGTCGAAATGTAAATCCAAGATGGCGGCTGAAGTAGGTACCAATTTTTTCATCTTGGGTGTCATTTTCATGGTTTTCGAGAGAGTTGAAGCCGATAGTGCTGTCGAAATGTAAATCCAAGATGGCGGCTGCAATAGGTATCAATTTTTTCATCATGGGTGTCAATTTCATAGTTTTCGAGAGAGTTGAAGCCGATAGGGTTGTCGAAATGTAAATCCAAGATGGCGGCTGAAGTAGGTGCCAATTTTTTCATCTTGGGTGTCATTTTCATTGTTTTCGAGAGAGTTGAAGCCGATAGTGCTGTCGAAATGTAAATCCAAGATGGCGGCTGCAATAGGTATCAATTTTTTCATCACGGGTGTAATTTTCATGGTTTTCGAGGATGTTGAAGCCGATAGTGCTGTCGAAATGTATTTAAACTACTTTAAAAATTCCGTATAATCATGTTATACGTAATTTTTTTAATGCGCTTAAGGTATGCCCAATTGGATTTACCAATATTTATTATGTTTACCTCACATCATTTGCTTATAATATGATTATACATTAATAATGATATTAGATTACAGCAACATATTATACATCTGCCGCGGATAGCAACATTTAAATCCATCTTTCCCTAAACGTCACGCGTCTGAGAGATTATATTTAATCAGGAAACAAGCCAGGATAGAGGCAAGCAGAATAATTAATTATAATTTATAACACACACACACACGCTCAACCATATTGTTAGCGAAGTTTCGTACTTAAGTAACGCTTATTCATCTACCGAAATAATCATAATATAATCATGGATCAAGTTGGAAAATTAATGTATGTCGGTGTCCGATCCACTCTCAAAAACAGGCATACAGCGTCCATGACCCGAGAACATTAATAGCTTGACCCATGTCCTGTTTTAACAAGTAAACATCTGTGCTTTCATCGACAGTCAGTATTGGTTTCTTTATTTTTTTCCGCTTTATTTAAAACAGTAATAACAGGAAATAAAGAAGGGAGCTAATTAAAAAATGTAAGCCTTTCACGTTTTATTTTTACACAGAATATGCTAGCCAATGATCGGAGACCAATTTTCTTATCTACGACCAGCTTTTGCTCATATTAATTTCTTTTCTGTTTTTGTTTTTGTAGTCATCGTTTCTTTTATGAAACTTTTGTTCAGATTCTGACATAACCTTTGCAAGCGAATATACATGTATAATTACAATAGTTATTATCTTAGCATAAATGATCTTGTAAATAATTATTTTTAATGTACTTTTTATATAATGATTTTACTATCCTTTATTATTTTAATAAATTATTACATACGTACATAATATAACTTACGCCTGTCACACAGAGGGGTGGGCAGAGACTACGACTTCAATTTGATACGATTCTGACACGCCTCTATTCATACCTACCTACATGATCGCTGGTTAAGTGTACTTTTAATTTGGCCCACCTTTAAGATATCGCTAATTTGGTCAATAAACTTCCGTCTAGGGCATCCATTGCCAACTCTGCCATTCACTTTTGCAATATAAATTTTCTTTGTCACTATTTCCTCGTTCATTCTTTCAACATGACCAAAAACGATCGAAGCATTCAATTATTAATCCTGCTCACAACATCATTTTCCAAACTACACTTTGTTCTTGACAAACGATTTATTGTCATTCATAAATAAAATAGCCGTGGTAGCTCAGATGGTTAGCGCTCGCTGTAAGCTTCACAGTACTCGAGCAACCCGGGTTCGATCCCCGCTGGCACCAATGAAATTGTTAATTGCAATTTTAAGTGCTAATTTACCACGTGCTCGGCGGTGAAGGAAATCACCGTGAGGAAACCTGCATGTCTGAAAAATAAGAAAAAAAATATTTCGAAGACATGTGAAGTTCGTCAACACGCATTGGGGTAGCGCGGCGGACATTTCCTTGCCCTAAAACCCTCTCAGAAATGAGAGGAGGCCTGTGCCCAGCAGTGGGACGTAAATAGGCTGCAACTTTACTTTACTTTATAAATGAAATAATTAAAAAATTGAGATTGGCGCTTCATATGTATAACAGAAACTTGTGTTAGGTGAAACTTTTGACAAGAAATTTTCTTACAATAAGCAAGTTCTTTATTAACTTGTTTATTTTCATAAATATTAATGTTTGCTTGTTTATTTGTTTAAGGCGGCAGTGCCGGAAGGCATGACGTTTCCCGGTTCGCTGCCGGATGTGGCGGAGCGTTGCGGCCGCTGGGCACCGGACTCGCTGTCGGCGTCGGCATCGGGCAGTTCAGATGAGAAGCCGACGCCGCGTCGGCCTCGCTGGCGCATAGCGCTCGCGGCGCTCGTTGTGTTGGCCGCACTTGGTGCTGCACTCGCCCTACCCCTCGCACTTGGTGGCGGCGGCCGCGCGACACCTGAACAACGACTCACAACTATACGCCGCATGTTACGAGACTCACCCCTCGTCGACGGTCACAATGACTTAGCTTGGAACGTTCGAAAATTTCTCCATAACAAAATAAGTGATTTTAATTTGTCAGCCGGTCTCGAGGGTCTAGAGCCGTGGGCGCGCTCGCGCTGGTCGCACACGGATATCCCACGGCTTAGACTCGGTCAGGTCGGCGCACAATTCTGGTCGGCGTACGTGCCATGTGGTGCGAGAGACCGCGACGCCGTCCAGCTTGCTCTCGAACAGATGGACGTTATCAAACGAATAGTAGAAATGAATGCCGCACACCTTTCATTGGTGACCGATGCATCGGAACTTTTGGACGCACATCGGGAGGGCAGAATTGCATCTCTTATTGGCGTCGAAGGTGGACATGCTCTTGGCGACTCGCTCGCTGTTTTACGGGCTTTCTACCAACTTGGAGCTCGATACCTCACAGTAACGCATACGTGTGATAATAGATGGGCGCGCGCCGCTGGCACCTCAGGTGGACTCACAGAGTTCGGTCGCGCCATCGTACGTGAAATGAATCGTCTGGGAATGATCGTGGATCTCTCACATGCCGGCGAAGAGACCGCGCGGGACGCTTTAGAGACGTCACAAGCCCCCGTAGTGTTTTCACACTCCGGCGCGGCGGCAATCTGTAATTCAACACGAAATGTTCCAGATGAATTGCTACGAATGATCGCCGCGAATGGTGGTGTGGTAATGATAAATTTTTATGCGAAATTAGTGACATGTGGCGAAAAAGCGACGGTGGAAGACGTGGTGGCCCATATCAATCACGTGAGAAGGGTGGCGGGAGTGGAGCACGTGGGTCTCGGAGCCGGGTACGATGGAATCGACGCGCCGCCCGAGGGGCTGGAGGATGTGTCCAGGTACCCGCACCTGTTGGCAGAGTTGTTGCGCGACCCCGACTGGAGTGAGGAGGACGTGCGCAAGCTTGCTGGTATGAACGTGGTTCGCGTGCTGCGGCACGTGGAGCGCGTGCGCGACGAGTGGCGGCGCGCCGCCGTGCTGCCCGGCGAGGAGTCGGCGGGCGCGCGCCGCGGCGACTGCGTGTACGGGCCCGCGTGACGCCGGCTGCGCGCCGCGCGCTCCCGCGGCCCCCCTCGTACTGCTCAATATTGACACTTGTTGAACGTAGTTATACATGTATATTAGTGTCCAAATGTGATTTAGCGATTAAAGTATTCTCTACCAAACCTCGATGCACAAATTGTTTAGCTAAGGAGCCGCGCGCGCTGGGCGCTTCGTCTCGGCGTCGCTCCGCGGTCTGCCCGCTGAACACCTCTCCATCCACGCACACGACTACGTTGACGAAAGCCCAATGCGATCCGCGATTTATATGATGTGAGCCATTGAAGATATAAAAAGAATAATGTGTTTATAGAAAATTAAATATTCTTTATTTATAATATTGATTGTTTTATTTTACCTTCGTGATTTCTTATAATTATTGAGTCGAATACAGAGGTCAGCATTAATTGTGCGGTGCAATAAATGCACTGTAATCATCCGAAAATGCGAAACCGAAATCCGTATTACTACAACCATGATCACATTCATGGCTTCTCCAACTTGCCTGCTTATCGTGGTGAGGGAGAATTGTCTACTGCTCTAAATTATTTGTAGATATTTGTCTAGATTAAGCGAATCAATATTAAATTAAACGCTAAGCTGAACATTTCTGATTTACGTAAATCTCAAAAAAAATGCACAAAAGTAGGTACATACTATGAAGTATATTTCATGTCAGTATTACATTTTTGCTTATTGTTTTATTGCAAAAGAGAGCCGTACGGGCGATTTATAACCTAAATTGTAAAAAGTCCCACAGAGAAAATTTTAAAGAAATAAACATATTGACTTTGGCATCTCAATATATTTATGAAAATGTAATGTAGGTATGTACATAAAAACATAAATAGCTTTAATAAGAATAAGGATGTTCATACCTTAAACACTAGGACCAAACATAAGCTTGTAATGCCAGTTACTAGACTCCACAGAATTATGTAGTAATTCATTTATGGGGCAATGTATACACTTTTACAACAAAATCCCAGAACATGTTCAAAGTTCGTCAATAAACATGTTTAAAAGTTTTATTAAGGAAAAACTGTACAAAAAAGGTTATTATAATATCAAGGAGTACATGAATGAAAATAACCCCTGGGAATAAGGTGATCGCCACCATGCTGGTTCTATGAAAATTAATTTAAAATTGTATAAACAAAATTATTGTTAAGTGAAATTATGTTTAAAAAAAATTCCCGCTGGGTTCCTTGCTGGTTCCTTCCAGGACAGAGGTATTTTCCGAACCAGTGGTAAATAAAAAATGACTTTCAATAAGTGTTATGTAATAATCAATATTGAATAAAAATCATTCTATTCTATTCTATTCTAATATTCACTTCTTTACATTATTTTAATGTGATTGAAGGAATAATCAATGCATTTCACATAACAATTTGTCCAAGCCTCGACAAGGTTGAAAAAGAAAATTATTAAATTACTTTTTCATTAGCTCATAACAGTCCATGACCAGAGATGAACATCTCCCCTAACGAATTATTGCCAATGCTTGATACCTAATAGCTAGGTCAAAGTATACCCGGGTAGTTCACACCTCAAAGAGCAAAGCGGCAGATACGATCCGGCTACTCGAGTGACTAAGTTTAGTCGTACACAAAGTAAACAGCCTTCTCAAAGAAACCCTGACGATCAGACTCATACCGCTCACCATCAGAAGCCCCATTTATCTACACAATTAATTCCCATTTTATATACAGGACTCAAGACTCTGTGCTATAGTTAATAGACACTTACTTAAACACTACTCAATTTTGAGATGTCGTTAAGTCTCGTGGTGTCACAGTCACATTGACTTAAAGTGATAGAGACAGCACGAGACTTAACGGCATCTTAAAACTGAGCAGCGTTTGAGTGTTTGAACATTAGACTCAAACACCGAGTACGGTTAAGCTGTCGAAACTTTAAAATTTACATAATACTTATTTTTATCTACAATACTAAAAACTATAATAATAATTTAAAAAAAAACTAAAACTAGAAACTTAAATATCATATAGTCTTAAATATCTACTCCCCGCGGTATCGTGCCAAGAACGCTGGCTGCGTTTCTCCGCTGAATGGCTATACTTAGCCTTTGAGTGAGGAAAGAACCAGCCCTCTTATCACCAGCAGCAACGACCAGCCGCGGATGGAGTTCTTTTAGGAACTTCACCGCACGTACACCCCACGGACCGATAGTCTCTACAGCAAATGGCACAAATATGTAGTCATCTCTCAGAGAATCATATTTGCGCCACTTACTCAGCTCAGCTGCCTCTGATGCCGCCCCGGCTCTAAACGAGGTACCCCTGAGATGAGAGATCGCTTTAAACTTTAAGTCAAAAATATCGCAAAAATACTACTTTACGACGCAAAGAAGAAAATAAACATCATTTTATGAGGTACGTTTTCTACTTACTATAAATTACAACACTTTATAACGAAAAAATTTAATTTATTATTATTGCAATGAAAATAGCAGCATCTCTGCAATTAAAAATCGTATAATCCTAAAGGACTTACATTTCTTAAACCGCATTTTTAAAGCAATTTTTTAAAGCCATGATAAAGATAATGTCCAGTAGCATACATACAGGACATGCAACATAATCGAGACCTAAGATATGTATTTATACAAGTTAAAGTGACAAACAAGCACACAGTCCACCTGATAATAAGAGGATGTGTCCACAAAACCCCGTATGTATCCTTGATTAATAGGCAAGATGCAGATGCTCAGAGATAACTGAAAACTAAGATACTTACAAGGCCTTCCGGTTCCTGTCACTTACAACATGAAAAACAGGAAAAAAAGCTTCTATTTTATACTGGAATTCTCCGAGAACGAGGTCCTTCCCACGTCGAGCTGACACATAAGACTTTCAATTTGTGCATGACAGAATTATATTGCATGAGTGTTTGCGCAAGCACAGGTGCACTCTATATTTCTTCACTGACATAATCTGATGGTACGGCAATCGGACACGACCGGACAGAGATCACACGCAATACCATCGACTTAACATGCTTTCCTAGGCAAGGAGTTAAACGCTGCCAACTTCTTGATTCCGGGCTGCCACTGAGAATTTATTAACTGATTTTGGTCCGAGTCGAAAACACCTGATCAGCAGCTGCGCTCACGACCAAAAGACTAACGAGTTGCTGCAATCATAAATACAGCTAAACTCAACCATGTCTACGAAAAACTTGAGTTTTGTAGCAATATTAATTTCGGCTAAGATTAGACATTACTAATCTCTGTTCAAGTAATTCTTTATAATAGAATTTAAACATAATTATTTATTTATTTACACTGTTAAAACATAATATAAAAAGAAATCTAACTAAAAGAACACATTATTAAAAACAATCAAGAGGGCTATAGAAATAATGCAAAACTCCCTTTGTTTAAAATATTAGAATGTGGAACGAGTTTTTTTTTATAGCGTAGTGGTGACCATCGAGCACACAGTCCACCTGATGATAAGTGGTTGCTGTGGCCCAAAGACATCTACATCTATCCTCATTTGCAAATCAAAATGCAGATGCATGTCAGCCGTGAGGACTAAGATGTAATGCCTCTTTTCCAGTAAAAAGGGTCTCCGGTTATCTACACTCACCATATTACGAAACACAGCGACATTAAGCTGCTATTTTTTCGTTGGTATTCTGTGAGGGCGTGGTCCTTCCCTGGTCGAGCCGACCCATTCCTGCTGCAACTATACAATTAATATAGCTGCAACATGGCTCTACCACGTAAAAAGTTTGAGTTTCAACTGCAAACAAAAAAGTAACATGTGCGTTGTCGTCATCCCTGAGGACTTATACGAAATACCTTATGAACAGGATGCACTACTTGGTAAGAACTATCAAACCAGATAGTGGTGTAACAATAAGGTGGCAGGCCGGGCAAAATGCCACGGGCGCCCAGCCGGAAGGGGCTCCGTACCCAAGAGCGCCGTTAGCACAGGAGTAAAACGTATTAGTTTTATCTTTAACTGATTTAAGGTAAAGCATACGTAATATGCATACACAAATTAAACAAAAAAAAAGATCAAAATTTCAAAGCATTTGTTGGAAAAGACATCACCCCAGTAAGTGTTAGAACGTATTCGGTAGCCGGTAGGTAATAAAATCCGTACACGTCGAACCTCGTTACGCTCTAAACAAATTCTCCCGTGTGTTACGTTGGACCAAAGGTTGGACCGGACCACATCAAAGACAAACTGCCATTAGTCACTAGTTTGCTACAGATTTATTAATCTGTGTTAGTACTCGTATTAGTATCGAAACGTCGTCGTCGTGGAGTCGTCGTACTATTACGACCCAGCTAAAATCTGCTGATTTTTAAATGTTATTTAAGTTTTATATACATTCTAATTAAGTAGTTAAAATTATAATGTATTCAATAGATAAATTATATATTCTCTAATCAATTCTACTCCTTATGATAGCAATGTCCAAATGTTTAGGATGTATTCCCCACCCTTTCCCAGCAAGAAATTTAAAAATATTTAAGTACTTAGAAGTAACTCAGTAATATGTTTATTCCATTTTAAAGAGCGGTCCGACCACATCCCCAAATACTTTACAGCACTGACTACATTTTTATTAATATTTAGCGATATCTGTTAAAGCCGTGTAGTGGCGGTTGAGAATATCCACTACCCCATATCTTCCCGTGGGTGTCGTAAAAGGCGACAAAGGGAAACAGGCAGGAGATGGGCAGCAGCATCTTCCTGATAACAACAAAAATACAATAAAAAAACTGCGGTTGCCAACCCGCTTGCCAAGCGTGGCAACTATGGCAAATACCCCCCTCCCCCATGATGAGAGTAACAAAGAGACGGCCCCCAGTCCCCGGCGGCCCCGCTATTCCTGGCTACTGGCGACCATGGTAACGGCGGGGCAGGGAGTGCTAAGAATCTCCGGCGGAGGTTCGGTTGCCACCTAAGACAACTCGACCTGGCAATATACAACGCACGCACCCTGAGGACTGACGAGAAGATTGTGGAGCTGGAAAAGAGATAGACAAGTTACGCTGGCATATTATAGGATTATCCGAAGTCCGAAGAGAGGGGGAGGACACAGTAATCCTCGAATCCGGCAACTTGCTCTATCACCGGGAGGGCGACCATCTGTCCCAAGGAGGTGTCGGATTTATCGTCCACAAGTCTCTCGTTAACAACGTTCTAAAGATTGAGAGTGTGTCGACGAGGGTTGCGTACCTTATACTCAGAATCACCAAACGGTATTCGCTGAAGGTCATACAGGTTTACGCACCAACCTCGGCACACCCCGATGAGGAGGTGGAGGAAATGTATGAGGATATCTCTAGAGCCATGCATTCCTCCAAAACCCAATATACGGTGTTAATGGGAGACTTCAATGCAAAACTAGGCACAAGAGAGAACGGTGAGCTGAAAGTGGAGAAATTTGGAATAGGGCAACGGAACCCAAGGGGCCAGCAGCTGGCCGACTTCACGCAGAAAGAGGGACTCTTTATGATGAACTCTTTCTTCCATAAGCGGCCCCACAGGAAATGGATCTGGTCGAGCCCCGACGGTTCGACAAAAATCAGATTGACTTCATTATGACGACCAGCCGACAACTGTTCAGTGATCTCTCCGTGATCGCGAGGGTGAAAACTGGTAGCGATCACCGAATGGTCAGAGGCACACTGAACCTAAACGTTAAGTTGGAGAGGTCTCGTCTAATGAAGTCAACGCTCCGTCCCCCTCGTGCTCTGTTCCAAAGTCCCGAAACCTTTTAGCTCGAGTTACAAAACCGTTTTCAGTGCCTAGAAGACTGCAATGAAGTGAACGATATGAATGACAAGCTCGTGGAAACTGTTCTAGCGTTCGGAGCTAAGTTCTGCAAGACTCGCCGCAGAAAAACACAAAAACTCTCCAATCACACTCTTAATCTCATGGCTGTTGACGGGAGATGAAGCTACATTCTTCAACAGATTTGACGGCATACAGGCAACTGAACAGACAGATCTCCAAATGCATGCGGCGGGACTTACGCAACTTCAATACAGCTTGTATTGAAGAAGCGATCGAGCGGAACCAAGGCTCCAAAGTCAAGGCTGAAGACCGAGTGTGGCAGCATCGTTTCCGGGGCACCTGAGATTTTGAGTGAGATTGAGAGTTTCTATGGGCAGCTGTACACGTCATCGTTGGAGCCACACGCAAGTGTAAGTAACGATCCAAGAGCGAGTCTTAACCTACACTATTCCGAAGATATCCCGGACGTCAGTCTGAGCGAGTATAGAATGGCTCTCCAGCACCTTAAAACGGCAAGGCCCCAGGCGAGGATGGAATTACAGCGGAGCTTCTGAAAGCGGGTGGAAAACCGGTACTTGAAGTCCTTCAGAAGCTCTTTAGTTCCGTCCTCCATGGCGGCATTACACCGGAGGCGTGGAGCAAAAGTGCGGTGGTCTTGTTCTTCAAGAAAGGTAACAAAGCTCTCTTGAAAAACTACAGACCGATTTCCCTTATGAGCCGCGTCTAGGTGCTGTTTTCGAGAGTCATTACGAACCGTCTCGCGCGCAGACTTGATGACTTTCAGCCTCCCGAACAAGCCGGTTTCCGAAAGGGCTTTAGCACCATAGACCACATACATATCCTTCGGCAAGTTGTACAGAAGTCCGAGGACTACAATTTGCCACTATGTCTGGCGTATGTGGACTATGAAAACCTTTGATTCCGTCGAAATTTGGGCGGTGCTGCAGCCCCTTCAGCGGTGTCAAGTTGGCTGTCGGTACATCGAAGTGCTGAAGTCCTTGTACAGTAGGGCTACGATGGCGATCCGAGTACAGAACCAGAGTACGAAACCTATCCAATTGCAGAGAACTGTAAGATAGGGTGACATTATATCCCCGAAACTCTTCACCGCTGCATTGGAAGACGTTTTCAAGCTTCTGGACTGGAAAGGATACGGTATTAACATCAATGGCGAGTACATCACTCACCTTCGATTTGCCGACGATATAGTCCTTATGGCAGAATCGCTGGAGGAACTAAGCACCATGCTCAATGACCTCAATAGTGTCTCGCAACGGATAGGTCTTAAGATGAACATAGACAAAACAAAGATCATGTTTAATGTCAATGTCACACCTATGCCGGTAGTTGTTGAAAGCACTAAGCTCGAGGTTGTTGGCGAGTATGTTTACCTGGGACAAATGGTCCGACTAGGTCCAACTTCGACCGAGAGGTCAATCGACGGATTCAACTCGCCTGGGCAGCGTTCGGGAAACTACGACACATCTTGTCATTAGACATACCTCACAACCTTAAAACGAAATTGTTCTACCAGTGCGTGTTGCCAGTGATGACATACGGATCTGAGACGTGGTCCTTCACTGCTGGCCGTATGAGGAAGCTCAAGGTCGCTCAGCGAGCTATAGAGAGGGCTATGGTCGGGGTTTCTTCGCGTGATAAACTTAGAAATGAGGATATCCGCAGTAGAACCAGAGTAACCGACATAGCCCAACGGATTAGTAAGCTGAAGTATCAGTGGGCCGGCCATATCGCTCGAAGAAGCGACAACCGATGAGGAAGAAAGGTTCCCGAGTGGCAGCCTCGTACCGGTAGGCGAAGTTTAGGGCGATGCCCCACGAGATGGAGTGACGACCTGGTAAGACATGCAGGAAGTCGATGGATGC
Organism: Parnassius glacialis; assembly: GCA_033319125.1. Lineage (NCBI taxonomy): Eukaryota > Metazoa > Arthropoda > Insecta > Lepidoptera > Papilionidae > Parnassius > Parnassius glacialis. The sequence goes on from JAVANC010000018.1 coordinate 26,220,919, forward strand.
AGGTGGCTCAGGACCGTGCTTTGTGGCATTCCTTGGGAGAGGCCTATATTCAGCAGTGGACTTATGAAAGGCTGTAATGATGATGATGATATCTGTTGTCTATTGATGTCTTACTTGAAGACACATAACTTTGTTTTGGTTGGGGAAATGTCCAAACCCAGATCAATAAGCATGTTGTTTAGTTTGTTCAATGCTATTTCCAGTACTTAGGACGCATCGTTGGTATTATATAAAGCGTAATCGTCAGAATATTGAAAAATCTTAACATTAGAAACTTATGCTTAGATAACTTATACATAGATGAGGGAGATTCTCCTTGGGCCAGGTCACGACCTGGATCTACATATTATTTTTTCAATCTTTATGCTTAACTGTCTTTCCGTCAAAAAATACCCATAAGTATTTGCATATTTTTGCACCAGTGCCTAATCGATCTAAATTTAAAAGTAAGGCTCTAATATCCACGTTATTATAAACCTTTTCGATGTCAATAAAGCAGCCTATCTTTAATCGATCTTTCCAAAATTCCAGCTCAATTCTAGAAACTAAATTGCGAAAGATATCAAGACAAGATTTGGTTTTTCTAAACCCAGTGGTCTCTTCATAAAAGAGGTTTCATTTTTCCACCAACCACTCTAATCTATTCTTCAACATAGAATGTAATATTTTACATCTGGCGTCGCTGACGTCGTTCCATAAGTGAAATACATCGATACTGATATAGAGTAGCTCCAAACTACCACCCGGAGCGTTGGCCGCTCCCCGGGCAGAACACCTTGCCCGACGGGAGATCTCCCCTTTTCCTTCCACTACCAAACTGGTGACCAACCGAAGTGATATGAACACGCAACTAACAAGCATTGTAAACTACAACTTCAAAAATTCATAATCGTCGTCAAGTACCACATTCATTCGCTCCCGAGAGATATTGTTTGCAGTCTTCACATTCTGCAAGCCATCTAACTTTACAAAGGTTCATCGCAATACTGGAATAATAATGTTTCCTGTTCCTTCAAGCTACTCTCTGCGCTGCAGTTTTCGGCACGGCTCTAAGCCTTACTGCTCGCCTCTGCTCCACGGCACTCTCGCAGATTACTTGCCTTCTTCTCGACTCACCGCAGACTACAAGGCTATACTGAGACTCTCTCTTCTAGACTGCACTATCCACCTCCGGTCTGAGCAGGGGGTAATGTAGCGGCGCTGTCGTCGCGCCACAAGCGAAATACATCAAAGCCTACATCGCGCTATCAAAGTTCCGAAGTAAAATCAGTATATATAGAATGCTCCGAACTACCACTCGGAGTCCGTAACGGGTTTTTGCACAACACCCTGCCATATAATTTTTCTTTTTTAAAATTAAGATATCTTAAAAAAAGGGTTCTACGCTCTACTGAAGAACTATAACCCGATTTTTCTTCTCAGCCGCTTCTACGTGCTGTATTCTAGAGTCACTACAAATTATCTCGTACCAGTAGGTACACCCTCGATATTTTCTATTTCGCAATCAAGAGCAAACTACGGTGTAGCTTAGAAATGTCAACCGAATTGTTATTAAGAATCATTCCTCCGTTACACTAAACCCTACTAGTTCTCCCTATTGGAAGGGCTAAGTATAACTTAATAAATATTTATTATATAAAAACCTAATGCCTACATGTTTATCAGTAAATTCATAAATCATCTAAATATAATTGTATAATTTATAATTGTCGTAACGAAGTAAAAACTGTACTCGTACCACGTACATGCTTAAAGTAAATCGCCTTGATATCGATAAATACAAAGCAGGTATTTTATGCTGCTGCTTAAGCCGACATTCAAAGAAGCTATGTATATTAATTACCTGGCCACTGACCAACGTTTGCAATGAGGGCTAATAATATTCCCATAGAATTATTACGCAATTATTGCGTAATAATTCTATGAATATTCCACTCACCAGATGTCGCTAGTTGTGACTGAGGTAAAGTTCTTTGTTACACAATGTTAGTTAATTGTGAAATTAGTTTTAAATAATAGTTTATCATTATCTAGAGTATTATATTAATACACAACACAATGCTTCAGTGGTTTAATTTTTAATTTTTCTACTTTTCGTTATATTTATGGTTTGATTTAATCATTTTTAATCTAATTAATACAAAATATAACTAATAATACTGAAAGAAACATTAAAGTTCACATTTTCCTAAAAAATTATCTTCCCCGCTATGAAATCTGTCAAATATTATATCTCATTGTAAATTGGCGCCGCCCTCATTGCGTTGTTGCTTTAAATTTTAAGTTTTTACTTGTACCAATCAAAAATGAAAAAACTAACTAACTGATTTTGAACCGACCCGGAAGCCCGGGACATTGTGGTCAGCAATCGCGTTTACGATCACTAGACCAAAGAGGCAGTAAAACGTCTATAATATTTGTAACAACCTTCAAAATTACGGAAAAGAAGTGACATATCTATCTCTTTCCAATTTAATTTTTTTTTTAATTTATTTATTTAATTTCAAGTATCTAGGACTCATTCTTAGATTAACTTTTTCAGAATTATGATTATTATAAAATTTTAATTAAATACTCTATTTTTATATTAACATTGGATACTTGCATTAAAATTTTATTTAAATTAAATTATTATTCTTATATATTTATAATTAGTTGCTGGGCAAATGCATCCTACAACAGTGTTGCAGATAGGGACTTATCATTTTTAGAATAGCGTTGGGGCTGGCCGGCTGGCCCTAACCCTGCGCACCAAAGATGCAGCTCTTTTACGCATAGTTGCGTAAAAACAATCTACATGAGCTTGAGCAAACATCGCTGATACGCTGCAGCAACGGGACAGCCCCATCAGCACCCGGAACCCGTTGTTATATTGGATTCGAAGGGCTCCATATGCCCGTTGCGTGTAGTCCCTCCATAGGCTGCACGTGTAAAGAGATGTGCAAAACGTTCTAAATAGAGTGAGTTTAACATCTCTTGAGCAACGTGCGAACCTGCGGGAAATCATATTTGCTCGAACTGACAGAGCCCTTTCCATGTCAGTATTATCCTTGAGGTCGGACGTAACCATATGACCTAAATATTTAAAAGAGTCTACCCTAGTTAATGGTGTATTGATTAATTTAATGGGAGGCACATTACCCGTACGGTCCCGTCCGGCTCCAAAGATCATATACTGACTTTTTTATACATTGTACTTCAGTCCATGTTCGGCCGCAAATGCCTCACAAACACTTAACAATTTTCTTAACCCACATACTGATGCACTCAGAAGCACCATGTCGTCTGCATAACTCAGGTTGTTTACACACATTCCATCTATATGACATCCGACATGCATGCCACTAAGCGCCTCAATAAGTCCATTTATATAAAGACTAGCTGTGCCCCGCAGTTTCACCCGCGTATTATTGCACTGTCCAAGCGAAGTCTGTAACAAAAAAGGGTATCATGGGACGGCTATGGTTTATGCGATCGTTCGCGCTTCGAGCAGTGTTTATTATATTAATTTTTCATTATCTCTTAAACAATGCGTCCAAATAACATGCTATATAGAGCAAAGTTTATCTTCATAAAATTGTCTTAATGATGAAGTAACTTGCGCCTTTTCTTCCGACTTGCTTAACAAAAATCAATATTTAAGGCTAGCTGAGAGTTATAAGCTAATGCTAGATAGCCTATACTATTTCTCATGAATCCGGCTATTACATACAAAAAGAATTTTTCAAATCGGACTGGTAGTTCCAGAGATTAGCGCGTTTAAACAAACAAAAAAACAAAAAACTCTTCCGCTTTATTATATTAGTATAGATTAAAGAGAGTAGGTGAGCCTAGCCCACCCTGTCTCACCCCGCACTCCAAGCGGTATGGTTCAGACAAAGCGTTTGCCCATTTAACGCAATTGACCTGTCCCCATGCCAATATTTTAAAATCTGTATCAGTTGACCTGGTACTTTAATGCCCTCTAATTTTTTCCACAATATATTGTAGGGAACCAACTCAAATGCCCTCGACAGGTCAAAGAAACACGCGTAGACAGGTGTTTTCCTATCAACATAATATTAGACAGTGTGCTTAAGGCAAAATATTGCACTTTCTGTGGACAGTCCGGAACGAAATCCGAACTGATTGTCATGCAGTTTTAGATATTTTTTTAATTTGCGTATTAAGGCGAGGTGAATAGACGACTTTTATGTATTTGAGGGGGTGAAGCAGATGAAGTAAGGAACGAGTAGTCCCGCCCACTGCGGGGTGCACCGCGTGAATCTCGCCGAGGCTCGACGTAAAATGTACAATTGGTCCAGCGCGCCGCTATCCGCTTTCGCACCGCGTTTCCGCGATGACTGGTAGTTCGAATCCCATCAGACACATATTTTGTATTCGTATTTATAAAATGTTTCCACATTTGTTTTCGTATCTAAAATATGAACATATTTTTGTTTTGTTATTCTAAAAATATTATGTACCTATATTTTCATGTTGTTATTTTTAAAGTATGTACATATTTTATTTTCTTATTTTTTTTAAAATAATCCATAATTGTTATATTCTAGAAAAGGTTATCGAAAAATTTTGTAACGGATTCATTAAATGAATAATAAATTAATTCTTAAATAAAATGGCTTTGGACCAAAATGGTCAATCATAGAAATGGCCTATTGTCGAAACGGCAAATTGTAAAATTGTGAATTTATAAAAACATTCATTTTTATTCATATAGACAGTTTTCTTCAGAATCAAGAGTAAAGTAAATCATCATGAACAAATTTTACTATGGCACTAGCCCTAAAATCGAAAAAACAGCTGTTTCATTTTTTTTCTCGAGTGAATAACTTTTTTGGATAAAACAGCAGTTTTTTTTGGGATTTGTGATTATTTGAAGAATTCATAAAAATTAGTTATTTATTTTAATTTAATTTTATTATTTTGAAGTATTTACGCATACGGAGTGAAATCTAATTATATAAATTGTGGAAAGAAAAATAATCCAGTCAGCATTTTTCTGTGCTTCAAGGCGTATTTTGTGTCTTTGGCTACAGCCCTCAAGTTATTGCGCATATCGCGCAACACTTGGTTTTATGCATTCAACTTTTTGAACGGTATGATTCAATGACAATGCCATTTAGTTATTTCCGTAGGATCGTTATGACCAACAGCCGTCGGCATATACGTCTATTAGAGATATGCTATCTTTGCTCAATGTTCCTTCCGCTATCACTGCATCACGCTCACGCATAGCTACTGCTGCCATGAATTGGAGAGATGTTGACTTCTATTTTTCATAAACTTTGTTTTTTTTAAAAAAAAAACGTTACCCCCACACTAGGATTTTCTCCTGTATCGTGGAGGCAGTTTACAAACACAAATTGCACAAGGACAAACATCCAGACACGGAACAATTATTTGTAGGCCATACAAATACTTGTTCCGTGCGGGATTCAAACCCGCGCCCCCCAGCGCAAACAACTCAATAAAAAAAAACTTTTGAAATTAGCACACGCTTTTTTCGTAAATATGGGTATGTTCATACATGCTGTAATTTCTTCAAATTGCGAAAAACCGATACCAACAGAAGTAATTCCTGTAACGGCACCCACGTTAGTGTTGACATATATTTTTGCTACTTGATTTTGTTACTTGATAAATCTTCGCTTGTGCAATACGGACGTCTTTACACTGCATCTAAACATCTAAACTTGAATCTGGAGATCAAGCAAATCTTTTTTTCTCCTATGAGGGATATTTGTGAGAAACCGCAATTGAACAAAGAACTATGGCCGGATATAGTTTGCAGTTGCTGGATAAACTATATTATGTCAACGACTCTTCGACCATTAACTGGTGGATATATATTATCTTCTTTAACTTCGGTCAACGTTTCATCGAATAGCATATCACCAGTGATTTTTTTATTTTATTATAAAGAAAAAAAACAACTCATGGCTGGTGGGTATATATTATTTAATTGAGATACCTCAGTTCCACAGTACGTGAGCAAAGTATAGCTAAGGTCTCGTCGTAACTAACAAATCGAGTCCAAACTCGGCACATCTAGTTCTACTCGTCGAAGAGTTCCAGTAGCAGTCACCGATGTATACCTTCAGGTTACTCCATCAACTCCGGAGGTAAGGTCTCATCATAACTAACACAACGAGCCTAAACTCGGCACACCTTATTCTACTCGTCCAGGAGTTTCAGCAGCAGTCACCGAAGTACGCTTTCAGGTCACACAGATAGGTATTCCAATTTCGTATCTAAATATATTTTTGTAGGTATAATAAATGAGAAAAAAATCAATCTATCAAAGTATTAAAATGTTTTACATGATTACGATTCCTGCAGCTACCCATGCGTACACTTGTGTGTGTGTGACCCGTGTCAATGTAATAGTTCGATTCTATACCTATCAATTTGGCAAACGCGTCCTTAAGAACAAACCGATTCGTAAATGATTTTTTACGGCGAGCGAAACAAATGAGGGCATCCACGACTTTTTCTGCCACCAGGGCGGCGCCACTGTATAGTGAGGTAAAAATTTGACAGATTTCATAGCGGGGACGATAATTTCTTAGAAAAATGTAATCTGCAAGGTTTCTTTCTGTATTATTAGTTATATTTTGTATTAATTACATTAGAAATGAATAAACCAAACTATAAATATAACTAAAAGCAGATTTAAAAAAAAAAGTTATAAAGTAAAAAAAATAAAAATCAAACCACTGACGCATTGAGTTGTGTATTAATATACTCGTAATACTCTAGATAATGATAAACTATTATTTAAAATTAATTTCTCAATTAACTGACATTGTGTAACAAAAAATTTTACCTCAGTCACAACTAGCGACATCTGGTGAATGGAAGATTATTAGCCCTCATTGGTACAGGTCCGACTAGCAGCGTGCCTCAACGATCACGTATATATAAAGGTACTCTGTGACGATCACTATCGCTCGTCGCTCCGCGTAGAAATGAAAGAGAAGTGAAAAGATGCCACTATGGCGCGATGTGAAACATCGATTCGTTCGAGTTATTTTTCATTAAATATATTAATACTTACAAATATTTTATTTCAATCAATAAATAAAAACAACTCCCCTTATTGTATTACATCACTGTTATTAATTTTATTAAGATTTGCTTATAAATAATACAGTTACAATTGCTAGAAGTTCAATTCCAAAGGCTATTTTATGATTTTTTCTATCGAGAAAATTTTTTTGCAGTTCTAAAATGTATATACTTTGTTAAAAAACTGTTTTGTAAAGCCTAGTTTGACTATTTACAGCGCCTTAAACACACTCCAATATCTTTGCTATGATGGTTGCCAAGGATATTGGTCTATAGTTAGATTTGTTCGACAAGTCACCCGTTTTATTTTTTACCACTGGTACTACTATAGTCTTCATTAGATCAGGGGGCAGATATGTATGCCTTATACATGTAGTGTAGAACATAGCCGGTACCCGGTGTACATGTGGGCCAGCATACTGTAGATGCTCGATACTGAGACAATCATGACCTGGAGACTTACCCTTGGACATAGAGTTTATGATATTTGCGACCCCTTTTACACTAAATCTGTCCCCTACTTCATCAGTGACCATCTCAGCATCGTGCACCGATTCACAAGAAGGTGACCTCAGTATAGACTTCACAAAGAACATCTCTCTAAAGAGGTTGGCAATATCCCTAAGGTCATTCACCCCATCCAAACTCATGGGGAGGCCAGGCCGAGTCCTCATCTTATTAGTGCTTTTCCAAAAAGCACTAAAATCTTTTTTGGTATGCGATGACACTATGTTACGAATGATCAATATGACACGAATAGGCTTGATGTATGTCACTTGACGTACGTCATTGTTGTACGCCAAGCCTACTCATTGTCGTTTTGCATCGTAGATAGATTTTGAATCGTGCATCGTACATGACCTTGGCGGGACGTACGTCAAGATGGACCGTGTATAAGACGTTTTACTTTTTTCATTTCTCATTCTTAGGGATGCAGGGAGGGCCAAAAAGTATCGGAATATACCATATAGATATTTTGAGAAAATATTGATATCGATTTCTATGTATCGAAAAACCCCTCGATATGTCATGAAAATGAGAAAGTTGTGTTTGTTCCAATAAATGAACATCGCTTGGAGAGGTTTAGAAATAACACAGGAAAAAGACTTCCATTACATTCAGTTTTTTTTTAAATAGTGTTGATTATTTCTATGCTGCTTTATTTAAAATTATAAGTCGTGAATTTAATACAATATCTACTTCTAGAAATTTCTCTTTAAGTAGTCGCAAATCATGTAAGGAATAGGCGACAGTAAGAGTTTAGCGAAGTTTCCACGAGCTTTATACTGAAAGATCGTGTTCTATTCAAAGAGTATATGTAAAAAAGTATTCCAAAATACTTAAAAAGTATGCTTCACAGCTTAGGCCTGGTATACAGTACTCTGTAGCATAGGCTTTACATTAAGCAACAAAATTAAAACTGCATCCAATAAAATTATATTGATGTGGAGTATAATTAATAGTGAAACAGAATTAACAATAATTTAACTCCATTCGATCAAAAAATTTCTATGGCGTTTGAAAATCATTTTACTGATGCTCCTTTTATGACAAGTTCAAATACTTTTCAATTCCATAGAGTATTGCCAAAAGATATCTTTAAATGTTTTGAAACTATTGACGTTAAGAATGTTAAGTTCCCCGTGTAGTGGCGGGTAAGAATACCCACTACCCTATATCTTCCCGAGGGTGTGGTAAGAGGCAACAGAGGGAAACTGAGGCAGAATTTGGGCAGCAGCATCTTCCTGATAACAACAAAACAACAATAAAAAACTGCGGTTGCCAACCCGCTCGCCAAGCGTGGCATTATTATCATCATCATTATTACAGCCCTTCACAAGTCCACTGCCGAACATAGGCCTCCCAGAAGGAACGCCACAAACCACGGTCACTACACCGGAGGCGTGGAGCAAAAGTGCGGTGGTTATGTTCTTCAAGAAAGGCAACAACGCTCTCTTGAAGAACTACAGACCGCTTTCCCTTCTAAGCCGCATCTACGTGCTGTTTTTTTATAGAAGAGGGGGCAAACGAGCATCCGCTCACCTGATGGTAAGTGACTACCGCCGCCCATGAACAATTGCAACACCATGGAAACCAGGTGTATTGCAGATGCGTTGCCGGCCTTTTATAAAGGAGACGGCTCTTTTCTTATAGATCCCTAAGTTGTATTGGTCCGGAAAAATTGCTGATGGTAATCGATTCCACAAGGAAGTCGTGCGAGGAAGAAAACATCTTCTAAATCGCACTGTGGTTGACCGCCAATCACCCAGATGGTGAGGATGGTATCGGGAGTTCAGCCGCGATGTGCGTTCGTGAAATTTGGCGGCTGGGATTAACCCGAACAATTCCTCAGAGCACTCCCCGTGGTAAATGCGAAAGAAAATGCAAAGGGATGCAACATCTCTTCGCAGTGCCAATGAATCGAGCCGATCGGAAAGGCATCGGTCGTCGACGATTCGAGCCGCTGGATGCGGTCAAGGGGAAGGAGCTGGCACTGGGGAGCTCCTGCCCAGAGATGGGAACAGTATTCCAAGTGAGGCCGAACCTGCGCCTTGTAAAGTTGCAGATAGTGTGCCGGCATGAAATACTGTCCCGCTCTGCTGAGCACGCCAAGCTTTTTAGAGGCCAATTTGGCCTTCTCTTCTAAATGACCACGAAACTGCATGTCACTCGATATGTCAACTCCGAGGATTCCGATACTGGCTGAGGCAAGAAGGGGTGTGCCTTGAAACTGAGGAGGTACGACAAAGGGGTTCTTTTTCGAGAGTCATTACGAATCATCCCGCACGCAGACTTGTCGGCTTCCAGCCTCCCGAACAAGCCGGTTTCCTAAAAGGCTTAAGCACCATAAACCACATACATACCCTTCGGCAAATTGTACAGCAGACCGAGGAGTACAATCTTTCACTACGTCTTGCGTATATGGACTATGAGAAAGCCTTTAAGTCCGTCAAAATTTGGGCGGTGCTGCAGTCCCTTCAGCGATGCCAAGTTGACTGTCGGTATATCAAAGTTCTGAACTGTTTGTACAGTAGGGCTACGATGGCTATCCGAGTACCGAACCAAATTACGAAACCTATCCAACTGCAGAGAGGTGTAAGACAGTGTTGCATTATATCACCGAAACTCTTCACCGCTGCATTGGAAGACATTTTCAAGCTTCTGGACTGGAAAGGACACGACATTTACATGAACGGTGAGTACATCACTCAACTTTGATTTGCCGACGATATAGTCCTTATGGCAGAATCGCTGAAGGACCTAAGAACTATGCTCAATGACTTCAATAGTGCCTCCCAACGGATAGGTCTTAAGATAAACATGGACAAATCAAAGATCATGTTTAATGTCCATGTCACACCTATGCCGGTAGTTATTGGGAGCATTAAGCTCGAAGTTGTTGACGAGTATGTTTACCTGGGACAAATAGTTCGACTAGGTAAGTCCAACTTCGACCGAGAGGTCAATGGACGGATTCAACTCGACTAGGCAGCGTTCGGGAAATTACGACACATCTTCTTGTCAGGTATACCTCAAAACTTGAAAACGAAAGTGTACAACGCTGGTTGTACACCTCATACTACACATCAGATGGTGTCCAAGTTACAAGAGCTGGGGTTGGAAACTCTCCGACATCATCGATTGCATGGGTGATTAATTAATGACTTTGATTAATAGAAAAATAATATAAAAAAATTACGTAAACTTATTTCATAAGTAAAAAGCTAACTTAAACGTCAATGATTAAATTTACAACACCGAATATTAAAAATCTGAAAACCAATGTGTTTTTGAATGGCCAGAACTGTTGAATCCATTATTTTTCTTGGCATATTCTCGACGTAAATCTTCAGTCCCCATATATAACCGTGGTAGAGCCAAGCGGCAGCATTTGCTGTCGCACTGATGGGCTGGCTCGAACCCGGGTGGTACCACGACCTCACAGAATACCAGCGTGAAGTAGAGGTTTACCTCTACGTTGCTCCTGGTGAATGCAGGTGGCCGGAGGCAAGCAGAGCAATACAACCAAGGCGACCCCTGTCACGCTATCCGTGAATTTTTGCAACATCAGGGGAATTCATTCCAACCTTAACGCTGTCCATTACTATCTAGAGACGGCAAAGCCGGCCTTGCTCTTTTTAACCGAGACTCAAGTGTCCTCTCCGGCTGATACTTCATATCTCTCCTACCCGGGGCACAAATTGGAACACTCCTTTGTGCCCCGGGCTGGAGTTTGCGTATACGTCAGAGAGGAAATCTGTTCTCGACGCCTCGGCAGTCTTGAAGGTATGGACCTGTCCATCCTATGGCTGCGCGTGGACAGCGACGACCATCCCCGCATCTACAGATGCCTCTATAGGTCCCATAGTGGTAATGCCGACACAGACCGACTCATCGACCACGTCCAAATGGCTGCAACTCCGTGCTACAACAGATCCCATACGCAGAGATCGTGATACTCGGTGATTTTAACGCCCACCACGCTGAATGCCTTGGTTCTTGTTTAACCGATCATGCGGGTAGATCTGTCCATGACTTTGCTTTGGCATATGGTCTAACACAACTGGTTACTTCGTCTACGCGGATCCCAGATGTGGAAGACCATGTACCTTCCCTGTTGAACCTTCTACTGACCTCTCATCCGGACGGATATTAGGTCTCCGTCGATGCCCCTCTGGGCTCTTTGGACTATTGTCTGATCCGGAGTACGGTGCCACTCACGCTCCAATCGCAGTTGCGATCTGCAGCTTGCTGCCGTGTTTGGCACTATAGGTCAGCTGATTGGGACGGGATGCGGTCTTTTTTTGCATCCTACCCTTGGGGACGGGTTTGCTTCTCGCCGGAAGATCCCAGCGTTGTTGCCGATTCTGTTGCTGATGTGTTACTTAAGAGTATGGATCTTTTTATTCCATCCTCTGTGGTGCCCATCGGAGACAGATCCCAGCCATGGTTTGGTCGCTCCTGTAAAATAGCATCACACTATTAGCAGGAGTGCTACCGGGCCTGGCCTGACGCATCAACGTCTCGGGATGTAAACACCAGCGCACTTAAAAAGAAGTATAATTCCGCATCCAGGTCCTTCAAAAGCGTCATTGCCAAGGCAAGGTCTGAGCACATCGGCAGAATTGGCGAGAAGCTAGTTCACCTTCCTGTGGAAACCCGTGCATTCTGGTCTCTTGCCAAGGCCGTCCAAATGGAACTTCTGTCAGCCATCTCTTCTATCTCTGCACAGAGATGGAAGAGATGGAAGAGATGACTGACTAATAGGGGGACACCCCACACTTCATCCGCCAGTACGAGGCCGCCACTTGAGAACCTTTTCTACCCATCGGTTGTCTGTTTTTCGAGCTATATGGCCGGTCCATTGCCACTTCAGCTTACTAATCCGTTGAGTTATGTCGGTCACTCTGGTTCTACTGCGGCTATCCTCATTTCTAAGTTTATCACGCAGAGAAACTCCAAGCATATCCCTTTCCATAGCTCGCTGAGCGAACTTGAGCTTCCTCATCCGGTCAGCAGCGGAGGACCACGTCTGAAATCCATAAGTCATCACTGGCAACATGCCAATGCGTGTTGCTAGTGATGACCTATGTGATATATGACCTACGAAAGTGTACAACCAGTGTTGTACACATATCGGCAGAATTGGCGAGAAGCTTCGTGCATTCTGGTCTCTCGCCAAAGCTGTCCAAAGGAACTTCTGTCAGCCATCTCTTCCATCTCTGCACAGAGAGGACGACTCACTGGCCCATGCCGCAAAGGAGAAAGCCGATCTGTTGAGCTCTCTTTTTGCGTCCAACTCGACTGTAGATGACGGGGGAACACACCGCCGACCATCCCGCGATGTGAGTACCCCATGCCGGATGTGCGGTTTACACAGCACTCGGTTCACAAAGCACTCTTCTCCCTGGACATCAACAAGTCGAGTGGGCCCGATGGAGTCCCTCCCATTGTGCTGAAGACGTGTGCTCCGGAGTTGGCACCGGTTTTAACGCGTCTTTTCCGGTACTCCTACTCCCAAGGCGTAGTCCCGAATTCATGGATGACAGCTTTGGTCCACCCGATCCCTAAAAATGGCGACCGCTCAGACCCGTCCAATTACAGGCCTATCGCCATCACCTCCTTGCTCTCCAAAATAATGGAATCTATTATAAACTGCCAGCTCATGAGATACCTTGAGAATCACCAGCTGATTAGTGACCGCCAGTACGGTTTTCGTCGGCGTCGATCAGCTGGTGATCTTCTGGTATACCTGACTCATAGATAGGTGGAGGCAGTAGAGTCCAAGGGGGAGGCATTGGCCGTTAGTTTGCACATAGCGAAGGCGGCCTTCGATCGGGTCTGGCACAAAGCACTTCTTTCGAAGCTTCCTTCCTATGGGCTTCCTGAGAAATTGTGCAAATGGATCACCAGTTTCCTTGATGATCGGAACATCAAGGTCGTAGTAGACGGTGCATGCTCTGATTTCAAGCCTATCAACGCTGGTGTTCTACAAGGCTGCGTGCTATCACCAACGCATTTCTCCAGCATATCAATGATGTGTGCTGGATGTATGCTGGATCAATGATATGTTGCTAACTGGTAGCATTCATTGATATGCAGACGACAGCACTGATGATACCTTATATACCGGCCGTGCCAATATTTCTCGGGGAAACATCGCCGAGTACCGGGACAAACTTGTGTCTGAAGTCGAGTCTTTGTTGAACAAAGTCTCGGATTGGGGGCGACTAAATCTAGTCCAGTTCAAGCACAAGCAAAAATAGCCCAGAAGACACAAGTTTGCGAGTTTACCGCTAAAAAGGACCCCTTTGTCGTATCTCCTCAGTTTCAAGGCACTCCCCTTGCTGCCTCAGCTAGCATCGGAATCCTTAGCGTTGACATATCGAATAGTGTGCAGTTTCGTGGTCACTTTGAAGGGAAGGCCAAATTGGCCTCTGTAAAGCTTGGCGTGCTTAGCAGAGCGAGACAGTATTCCATTCCGACACATCGCTTGCAACTTTACAAAGCGCAAATTCGGCCTCACATGGAATACTGTTCTCATCTCTGGGCCGGAGCACCTCAGTGCGAGCTCCTTCCAATTGACCGCATCCAACACAGAGCGGTTCGAATCGTCGACAACCGAATTCTTTCTGATCAACTCGATACACTGGCACTGCGTAGAGATGTTGCATCTCTTTGCGTATTTTATCGCATCTATTAGGGGAGTGCTCTGAGGAATTGTTCGGACTAATTCCAGCCGCTGAATTTCATCATCGCACATCGCGACAAAACTCGCGTTATCATCCATACCATATGGATGATTGGTGGTCCACTACTGTGTGATTTAGAAGAAGTTTTCTTCCTCGCACAACTTCCTTGTGGAATCAATTACCACCAGCGATTTTTCCGGACCGATACGACTTAGCAACCTTCAAGAAAAGAGCTTACACCTTTCTAAAAGGCCGGCAACTCATCTGCAATTCCTCTGGTGTTGCGGTTGTTCATGGGCGGCGATAGTCACTTACCATCAGGTGAGCCGCATGCTCATTTGCCCCCTCTTCTATAAAAAAAAATATGTTTAAACTAGCAAGCAAACTAAGCTATGCAGCTTATGCTGCAAAAAATATTAGAGGTCTCGCTAGTGTCGAGATTGACCCCTTCAGGCGTCATAGCAACCGGGCTGGGTTGACAGTTTATACATGACCGTGTGTCAGCTGGCCCTGTGTGTCCAATTGGCAAGTAACCACGATTCACTTTTAAATTTAAAGTAAACGTTGTTTAATTGTTTATTAAACAACGTTTACTTTAAATTTAAAAGTGAATCCCCCCTCAGCGTGTTGAGAGGAACTTCACGGCCACTCAGCGGTCAGCTAGACCCTTCTCACCCCCTTATCTGAGTGGCTGCGACTGGAGTACCCCCCCCCCCCTTTGGTCGGTACCAGTACTACGGGGTTCCTGCGACCTTGAATCTGTCCCGGGCCTCAAGGCCGAGGTTCCCCGAAGCTCCTCAGGTCGGCCCGTTAGGTGATTTCCAACCACGGGTCATTGAGATGCCGCCGAAATGCCGCTTTCGAGACCCCCGGTTCGAGAGCCGGTCCGATGGAGGCAGCTCCAACTAGGTAGCTGCCGCCCTAGCTCCCACCACGGCCGCCTCCACTGACCCTTTGAGCCGTCAACAGTCCACTTGTCAAAATGTTCTATTGCCGACGGCCTCAGTGAAGGTGTACAACCCGAATAGCGACTGTTTAACGGTTCGCGCTTTATTGGATTCGCGTTCACAACGCTGTGTGTCCTCCGCTTGGTTGGTGGGAAGACTAGGTCTCCCCTGGAGCTCTGAATCACGTCCAATGGTAGGTATCGGAGGTGCCGAGCCTCCTGCTCCTAGGGAACAAGCGGAGTTGGTGTTTGGCCTTGCCAGCGAACACCTTCACATTCTAGTTAAAGTAAATGTCCTCGATGATATTGTAGGTTTTCTCCCTAACGTCCGTATAAATGACAGCGCGGTTCGTTGTGCGACGGGTTTAAGACCGGCAGACCCTCAGTGGTCCCAACCTGGCCCTATAGATTTGTTGCTGGGGGCCGACGCGCTGGGGTTCATCTTGTTAGGCGAGATACGAGCCCTACAGCCCGATGGCTTGTCAGCCATGTGCACTGTATTTGGGCACAGCTTCTTTGGACCGGTTCTGTGGTCTCCACCTCCTCAGACGGCCGACCTGCGCTCTGTTGTGGGCGTGTCCCTTTCGGACGTCGTCCAGCGGTTCTGGGAAATTGAGGAGCCGCTACACGCGGCTCGAGTCAACCCTCTGGACCGTGAGTGCAGGTTGTTCTACCAGAACAATACCGGCCGTCGTGTCGACGTTCGTTTTGTCACTCGCTTACCCTTTCTTAACTCACGGCCCCCTTTGGGCCAATCTCGTACCCAGGCTGAAAAGAAGTTGCTTTCCATGGAGCGCCATATGCGGCGCGACCCAGCCTTTCGCAACAAATATGTCGAGTTCATGCGCGAGTATCAAGAGCTGGGTCTCATGTCACCGTCCAACTTCGACTGGCGGTCACAGGAGCACTACTTCCTCCCTCACATGCGGTCTTGAGGACCCCGGGGAGTAAGATTCGGGTAGTTTTTGACGGCTCCGCCCCCTCGTCAAATGGTGTGTCCAGTGTCTCCACTCTGGTCTTAAATTGATCAAGGACATATCCGACATTTTACCCACTTCCGTCGGCACCAAGTGGTTTTTGTAGCCGACATTCGGATGATGTTTCGACAATCAGTGGTCCATCGTGATGACCGTCGATATCAGCTGATATTGTGGCGCGAGAAGCCCAGCGATCCAATATAGGTGTTTGAGATGAACACCACCATCTATGGACTCCGGTTCAGCCCGTATATCGCCATGCAAACCCTCCTTGAACTCGCTGAGAGAGAGCGTCTAAAATATGCTCGGGGGGCTTCTATTTTGGAGACTTCGGTCTACATGGACGACATTTGCATGGGCGCCTCCACCGTCGAGGAGGCTTTTGTATTGCGAGACGAATTGATTGCTATCCTGAAGTCCGGAGGTTATGAGTTGCGCAAATGATTGTCGAACTCCCCTCATATTTTGAAGGACCTCCCAGGAGAGGATCAACAAGACCATCATCTATTCGAGCACCCTGAAAATCCTAATTTGTTGACTGTGCTGGGCATTCAATATCAGCCTGTTCAGGATACTTTCACGTATCGAGTCAAACTCGATCCTAAAGCATGGACCAAGCGCTCTGTGCTGTCTACAGTAGCCCGCACCTTCGATCCTAATGGATGGATCACTCCGGTCATTTTTTTGGCTAAGTGCTTTCTTCAAAAGCTCTGGATATCCGGGTTGGGTTGGGACGAGCCTCTTAGCGGTGCTCTCTTGCGAGAGTGGCTCTCCATTGTGTCCTTCCTTCCAGACATCAACTGGGTCTCCATGCCAAGGTGCTTCCTCCCTCCAGAGAAATGCAGGGCTACCCTACATAGATTTTGCGACGCCTCTGAGAAAGGCTATGCTGCTGTCGTATATTTGTGGACTGTGAGCTCTTCTGGTCATACTTCCGTCCATCTCGTACTTGTTAAAAGCAAGGTTGCTCCCATTAGGTCCCGCTTAACTATCCCTAAATTGGAACTGTCCGGAGCCGTTCTTCTCACGCGACTCCTCACGTTCACTCGTCTTTGAAGTCTGTAATCGACATTACGGACGTCTACGCTTGGTCGGACAGTGATAGATAGATAGAACAACCCGCACTCACGGTCCAGAGGGTTGACTCGAGCCGCGTGTGGCGGCTCCTCAATTTCCCAGAACCGCTGGACGACGTCCGAAAGGGACACGCCCACAACAGAGCGCGGGTCGGCCGTCTGAGGAGGTGGAGACCACAGAACCGGTCCAAAGAAGCTGTGCCCAAATACAGTGCACATGGCTGACAAGCCATCGGGCTGTAGGGCTCGTATCTCGCCTAACAAGATGAACCCCAGCGCGTCAGCCCCCAGCAACAAATCTATAGGCCCAGGTTGGGACCACTTAGGGTCTGCCGGTCTTAAACCCGTCGCACAACGAACCGCGCTGTCATTTATACGGACGTTACGGAGAAAACCTACAATGTCATCGAGGACATTTACTTTAACTAGAATGTGAAGGTGTTCGCTGGCAGGGCCAAACACCAACTCCGCTTGTTCCCTAGGAGCAGGAGGCTCGGCACCTCCGATACCTACCATTGGACGTGATTCAGAGCTCCAGGGGAGACCTAGTCTTCCCACCAACCAAGCGGAGGACACACAGCGTTGTGAACGCGAATCCAATAGAGCGCGAACCGTTAAACAGTCGCTATTCGGGTTGTACACCTTCACTGAGGCCGTCGGCAATAGAACAGTTTGACAAGTGGACTGTTGACGGCTCAAAGGGTCAGTGGAGGCGGCAGTGGTGGGAGCTAGGGCGGCAGCTACCTAGCTGGAGCTGCCTCCATCGGACCGGCTCTCGAACCGGGGGTCCCGAAAGCGGCATTCCGGCGGCATCTCAATGACCCGTGCTTGGAAATCACCTAACGGGCCGACCTGGGGAGCTTCGGGGAACCTCGGCCTTGAGGCCCGGGACAGATTCGAGGTCGCAGGAACCCCGTAGTACTGGTACCGACCAAAGGGGAGGGGGGGTGGTACTCCAGTCGCGGCCACTCAGATAACGGGGGTGAGAAGGGTCTAGCTGACCGCTGAGTGGCCGTGAAGTTCCTCTCAACACGCTGGGGAGGGGCGACGACCCCCCCTCCCCTGGTGGAACGACCCCCGACCGGTCGGGGGAGGGACCCCCTTCAAAACCAGGGGCACAGTGGCCAGCAGGCGAGCGCCGAGCGTCGCCCGACAGAGGGCGTGGTTGAGCGCCCCCGCCCGTGGGAGTTGATGGCCCGGCAGAACCCCGAGAGGAAGCACCGTTCGCACCCAGGCACAAAACGGCATGGTGGATGCCCTGGCAGTGCGGACAGGGCCGCTGGTGCGGGCAGTCTCATTGGAGGTGCCTTTCCAAGCACGAGTAGCACCAGCGGCGCTCCTTGGCGATAGTTCGCCTCGCCGGGACCGGCTCACCCAATAACTTCGGGCACGACGTCACCCGGTGATCGGATGCTCGACAATAGGAGCAGGGGGGTGCCTCCCTGGCCGCTAGGCCGCTATAAGATGGTAAGGGGCGGCGCCCTCCCGCGGGAGCTCCGCTCGGCCTTAGCGGGTTTGGCGACGACTTGCCCAGCGGATTCCGCCTCTCCCTGGGCACGGCTCGGTTGGCAACCCGTAGATCGTCGACGGTGCCCGCTGCGTTCTCAACTTGCCGGCACTGCTCCTCCAAGAACCGCAGCAGGTCCCTTAAGGGCGGAATATAGGAGGCACCGTCCCCGCCGTACCTCTTCTCAAAATGGATCCGAAGATCGAGAGGCAGGCGGGACAGCACGATGTGGAGCAACAAGAAGGACCATTCGTCCACCGGTTAATCCAGCCGCCTCAACGAATTACAGGCCACCACGACTGGATTTACGATGTCCGGACGTATTCTGGCCCGGTCCCTAAGTAGCTGGAGGTTTAGAAGCTGCCTAACGTATTCGTCCGCAATTCGCCGGACGTTGGCGTACCATCCGGCGAGGAGGTCCCGGGCAGTCTGGTAGGCGTCGTCCGACAATTTCAAATGGCCGACGACGCCCAGGGCCTCCCCTCCAGTGAGGCCAGGAGGTACGCCATCTTCTGGCTTAGTGTCAAGTCCCTCCGAGCGTCCACTAGGCTATCAAAAAGACCAACAAACGTCTGCCAGTCGGAGAGGACCCCGGAGAACCTGGGCAGGTCCAGAGTTGGGAGTCGTCCCAAGAGCTGCGGCTGAGTAGGCTGCTTCCGGGGGGACTCGGGCAGGCCACTCAGCCGAGCTTCACGCGCTTCATTAGCATACTTGGCCCCCGCCTCGATCAAGTCGTCCGTGAGCGAAAAGAATTGCTCGTAGTCTGCGAGGCAGGAGTCTAGGACTCCCTGTTTCACATCCAAGGCCACGAGCTCAGTGTAAACCTCCTCCACTACGGCCCTTCGGGCCGCGACCTGCTCAAACCGCTTCTCTAAACTATGGACCCGATCGGGTCGCCCTATCAAAGTATGGGCATTCGCAGCCCAGCGCAGCTCCGTCTGCAGGCGAAGCGCCGGTGGCTTGTGTGATGGCATCACTACTAAATACAAATTACACTACACGGCAAGTACACACTACAGTCGGTCAGCAAAGATGTCTCGCTCAGGCGACCGACTCTTCGGCAATTTAATCTACCCACCCGAAATACCTGACGCACCTAACTACCTACTACGTACCTAACCCTAAACCACGCTCTGCTACCAGAGAATGTCAACTCCCTCAGTTGCCCCGACAGAAGTCGACTGGACTAGGGCCCATGAGTAGCCCACTCGACGGGCAACCAGAGGGTTCGGGCCCAAATGGCCTATGAATAATTATTATGTATTGGCTGGATAAACAAACACAAACTTACCGAGTTCCGGAGGTAGGGTCGACCACAAGGTACCGTCAAGGGTAAGTAGGTAACCTAATGTCACCGATGTAATCGGGCAGCAGACCCACATGCGCTGCTCTGCCCCACAACGTGCGATCACTCCAGTGGGCGTTCACCTTTATGTGAACTATAGTCTAACGTCACTTAGTACAAAATTATAATCGAAGACAAACGCGATCTCCTCTCGGGTCACAAATTTTTAGCGTTCTAACCGACAAAGGCAAAATGTCTTCGTACGATATTAAAATGCCACACAAGCAACTCGTCGACGCAAATTAATGGCAATCGAACTTAAGTTAATCACTCAAAACTCAAGAAAAGCCTCATTGTCACGTAAACACACGAAAAAGACAACGCAATAAGAGGCCGTCTTCACGCGACCTAACGATTCGAGCGTAACTTGAAGACTCCTTAGGACACGGCCGCCGCGGGCAAAAACGAGTGCCAGCCGGCCCAAGCCGTCAAACCGGTTGATCGCCCACACGTCAGGCGACCGAGGGTGAGCGGAGAGACGCACGCGGGAAAGGGGGCCAGGCGGTGCCCCAATACCATCGGATGAACGCGCCGAGACGAGCGCCCCGAATGCAAGTTTCAAATGTTAAGATTTGGCCCAAACACACTCTGTAAACACTAGGAAAACCGAAAAAATGTGATACCAGTTTCTCGACTTCACAGAGTCAGTAACTCATTTTGGGGCAATGTATACTATTACCAAGGTTAAATATTTTACTAAACAAAAACTGTATAAAAAGGGTTTTCATAATATAAATGAAGGCATGGTTGATAATAACCCCTGGGAATGCGGTGGTTACTTGCAAGCTGTTCCTAAAATAAATTTTGTAAATAAATAATGGGTCATCTGTTAGTTCTTTTTTCATTTGTAAATAAAATACACATTTTGAGATAAATAGTCAATTTTTTCATAGACAGTGAAAGGTAGTTCTATGCCATTTTGGATGAAAAATAATATCGTTTCTATGCCCATCACGGCTTCGTCCGAACATCAAAATTTTCGATGACTTTTTTCAATAAAATCGTATTAATGACCTCAATTTCAGATAGAATGTTGTTTTAAGTCGTTTAATTGTATGTGGATGATTAGTATATACCTTAGCTTTCAAATAACTCCACAAAAAATAATCAAGTGGTGTTAAATCCGGGCTTCTTGGTGGCCAAGGAACTTCAGAATTTCTAGAAATTATGCGATCAGTAAATTTTGTTGACAATAAATGGAGTGTTGAACGACTTGTGTGGCATGTCGCTGTATCTTGTTGAAACCAGAGCTCGTTGATACCCAATCCATTCAATATGGGTCACAAAAACCAGTAGACATGTTGCGATGAAGATCAGTAAAAAGGGCCTCCGGCCACCTGTACTCACCAAGCGAAACGCAGAGGTAAACCTCTACTTCACGCTGGTATTCTGTGAGGTCGTGGTACCACCCCGGTTCGAGCCGGCCCATCCGTGCGACAGCAAAAGCTGCCGCGTGGTTCTACCACTGTTAAAATGTAATGAGATGAAGTTCCCGATTCAAGATAAGGATATTTTTATTGTTCGTTTTCAAGGAAAACGGCCCGATCATGCCGCCAGCCCATAAACCACACCAAACAGTGACTTTTGGAGAATGATGTTTTATATGGAGGATAAATAGCATGAGGATTCTCCGCTCCCCAACTTCGAAAATTTTGTTTATTTACGTATACCCACTAAGATGAAATGATGGCTTCATCGTTAAAGATAATTTTTGATGTCATTAAAAACATAACTTGTTAAAAAACCAAGTCTCGCAACTCAGTTCTTCTACCGTAAAAAGTTGTGAGATCCATGTAATACCAAGTCAGTTAATTTATTCAGTCCCTACTTAAGGGTCCTTCTGTCTTAAGAATACCAAGACATCCGTGCAGTCTTTTAAGAACAAATTTTGTAGGACAAACTTGGGTCGTGACTCCCCAGTGATCCGTATATCTCGTCTGTACAACAAGCTCACCAAAAATTACCCGACCTTGACATTTACTATGATACCCTCACTCAATTTATGACCAAACTTAAGCATGTTGACGTCCGTTAAACTGCGGTTGTACAAATCAGCTTTTACTTATTTTATTTTTATTTTTTAGATAACATAATTTTATTAAATGTGTTTAACTTTGTGTAACACAACGCATGCTGTGATTGCCTATAATTATAAGAGCAGTTGATCATGTAACATTTATATTAGGTACTGTTATGTAACCAAACATTTATGGCTGTTTCTCATGTTGGCAATCCAAATAAATAAAAAAAAAGTTATTACGTAATTAGCTAACCTAACATGCGATTGCCAAATCAATTTATTTATTTAAAACATAAAAGATTTTTAATATTGATATGGTCACTATAAGATGTTAAGTTAGCTAACTACGTAATAACTTAAGACAGAAGGACCCTTAAGTAGGGACCGAATAAATTAACCGACTTGGTATCACATGGATCTCACAACTTTTTACGGTAGAAGAACTGAGTTGCGAGACTTGGTTTTTTTACAATTTATGTTTTTAATGACATCTCATTTCTTTTTGTAGATAATTATATCTACGTACCTATCTACACCTATTATTCCATTATATTATACATAATATATAGGTACACTGATTCATTCACTGCAAATGTAACTTTGTAATCTTATATATTTATATAGGATTACAAAGTTATTTATGCAGTTAGTGTATCTCGAAAACTGGACCGAAATTGCAAAATATTTAAAGTTTTTCTTAATTTACATACTAAACAATAATTGTATTCCAAAGGAGAAGGAGACATCTCCATACATTTTTGGGCCCAGATGTTAACAAGATGAAAGTCGGACCATTTGAAAGCTTATATAAAAACAATTCATACCTGAAAATCTGGCTAGATTTGTCAATCTAGGAGCTGAGTTATTGAAGAATAAATAAAAGTGATTTTATGTATTACCTACACTGTAACAGGCGATTTTTCACTGTAATCACACTGTAACAGGTTAATGAGGGCATCCACGACTTTTTCTGCCACCAGAGTGGCGCCACTTTACAGTGAGGTAAAATATTTGACAGATTTCATAGCGGGGACTATAATTTCTTAGTAAAATGTAATCTTTAAGGTTTCTTTCTGTATTATTAGTTATATTTTGTATTAATTACATTAGAAATGAGCAAATCAAACTATAAATATAACTAAAAGCCCATTTTTTTTAAAAAAAGAGTTCTAAAGTGCAAAAAATTAAAATCAAACCACTGACGCATTGTGTTGTGTATTAATATAATACTATAGATAATGATAAACTATTATTTAAAACTAATTTCTCAATTAACTGACATTGTGTAGCAAAAAACTTTACCTCAGTCGTAACTAGCGACATCTGGTGAGTGGAAGATTATTAGCCCTCATTTTCACTATAATTACTTAAAGATATAAAAGCCGGATCAGTATAAAATGACCAAAAAAAAGCTGTGGTTATCTAGGAAATAAAATAATGAAACGATTAACGAAAATTAAAACAACAACAACTAATTGAAATGAATATTAGAAATATCGATGTGAGATCGATTACTTGAATTATTGTTGTTACAGGTTATTTGTTGGCATGTTGATACTTTGTATTTTTTTATATTATTTTGTAGATATATTTATTTATCTGCCTAGTTAACACAGATAAATAATTAAAAATAGATATTAAAATGCTGGATTTAATCGAGAATCGATTATATTGCACTCGTTTCAAATCAAATCGAAAATTAATCTTTTTCTTTTAAGTGAATAGTTTTGAAGTTTGACTTGTCAAAACAAACTAATAGAAATTACTAGTGGTAGATAGTGTACAGAAAAGAGAATTTCAAAAGTGTATTCTTTATGGTAATCGATTTATTTCCATAAAATGTTTATTTCTTTTTTCCTTATGCGAATAATAATATACTTTATTTCCAAATGAATATATCATATCAATATATCAGCTTTATCATTGAATTTTTTTGGATCCGAATAAATATAAAAACAATTGCATCAATACAATCGATTTTCTAACTTATTTATTATTTTATTGTTTTTGAAATCTATATTGTAAAATGAGCTAGTTTTTTGTATTTAACTTTAGAAAAATATAGCCAATTTTGTGAAGTATAAACCAATTAGTTAACTCCAGGCCCAAAAATTCCATTCTCCTTTGAAGCTTCTATGTTTGCTAGAAGTGCCTTAGAGTTTTGATGATCGGTCAGTCAGTGAGTGACAAAATTAAGAAACTTTGACTAGTTATAATTCTTAAACTCCTGGTACAAATTTAATGAAATTTGAAATATACCGAGTTTATACAATGCCCACTTGGTTACTGAAAATTCAAGCTTCTAGTTTTATCCATAACGAAGTTATAGGGTTTCAAAAATGGCCTGAACTGCTTCGAGAAAAGGATGGTACGGCCGTGCCGCTTTTTAGTTCGACTTGGCGGAGGCACTGCCGTGCCACCAGTTGAAAAACCAATTTGTTCAAACATCCAATTAACAAAACGGCAACGTTTGGAATGGCCTGGTGGATTCAATTGTTGTATTAGTTGAATTTCGTATGGATGCAAATGAAGATCAGTATGCAAAATGCGTTGTAATGTGGTCCGCGAATTTTTTTTTCCTGTGAACGATGCCTGATTGATGTGCTTGGTTCGTTACCATCACTTTCACTAATAGCTACCACTGCGTCAGGAATACGAACATGTACACGTAGATACGGTCTACAACCTTACACTGAGTCAATTTATTCAAAAATATCAATAATTTTGCTAATTACACGCTCAGTAGGACTTCATGTCGATCAAAACTCTCACGTAATTTACGAAATGTTTTTCTTTTTTAACGACCACCTAACTGGTTTGAATTAACAACTATGACGTCACAATGTGCACTAGGTCAGGGCTATTCTTATTTCCATCGCAAAGTACTAGTCTAATTTAGCGCTATTTCTGAAAAGACTGAGATGAAATGGCGACTGCCTGTCACGCCTGTGCGACAACGGTGTTGCTATTGGAGATATATCGTATCTAATACATTTTAAATCCATGTATCGAAATAATAAATATCGCCTAAAATATCGATGCACTAAACAAAAATATTAAAGTATCGAAAAGTCGATATTTTTTTCTACAAGTAAAGCCTATCTCACACTCACACTCAGTTGTCAGCTGTCAAGCTGTTATTCTGTCACTGTCATTGATAAAAACTGCTACATATAGATAGAGTTCAGACTTAAAAAATACTAGACTACTATTTTACTTACAATACTACACCTATTTATTATTCTTAATTTGTGAATTTAATCACGCTGTCAAAGATCATATTAAAAAAGTTATAAACGTTCTATGTATATTCTATATTAGCGAAATTACTACATAAAAGGGTAAGTAAGTTAAGGATTGCGTTTTTATTTAATAATTAATTTATTTTTATTACCCGTAACTTTAAAAACCGCACGTATTATGTCATACCTTTCCTCTCTTGCATGCAGCCTCATATTTCAGGATGGAACCTAAACAAGGTTTGTTACAACAAACATACTTATAAAATATTGAGCACATGAAATCTTGATCATATATTTCTATAAAGCTCCCATATAAACAAAGTATTAAATTTTAAGAAATATATTCTTTTCTAGAAGCACTATTATGGTAGGAATGTTTAGTAAAATTTAATTGAGGCAAAATACCAAATAAACTTTATAATTGGAAAAGATATATTTTTTCATTCATTAATTCATTAGGTACAGCCTATTAAAAGTCCACTGCTGAATATAAGCCTCCCGATAGATTGCTTCATATCAAGGTATCCAAAAAGCCGTTACCCATCTGTTTCGTTTTCCCTTTCTTATGATGCTCACGGATTGATATGGGGCAACGCGTTGACATTATATCTTTACATATTAATTGATATACAAAAATCACCCTTTTATTGTATACAGATACATCAGTTGTTTTTTATATAATAATAATAAAGTAATAAGGTTTTTCGTTATTTATTAACCTTATTACAGTTGAAATTGTTGGTTATAATAATAATATCCTTCAGACCGAATTCCGGTCACAGCGGCCAGTATCAATGGACACAAGTCATAAGTCAAGTCAAGTCAAGAAACTGTATAAAAAGGGTTATTATAGTATAAATGAATACATGGTTGATAATAACCCCTGTGAATGAGGTGGTCGCTTCCAAGCTGTTTCTAAAATAAATTTATGTAAAATATGCTTTAAAAAAGAGTCTCGCTCGTTCTTCCCCAGGACAGAGGTTTTTTTTTTCGAACCAGTGGTAAAGTAAAAAATGGTTTCAATAAGAATTACACATGTGATCTATATTGAATAAAAAATTATTCTATTCTAATCTATTCTGTAAGACAGATGGGACAGCAAACCAACACGACTGGAGAGAGATCAGGCGCAGGACTAGCAGCTTTACCTGCTTTCCTAGGCACAGGGTCGGAACACCACCAGCTTCCTGACTCTCAGCTGCTACTGAGAACTTATTGACAAAAAAAATCAATAACTGATTTTTTTGCCTCACCTAGAATTCGAACCTTGGACCTCATGATCAGCAGTCGCGTTTACAATCACTAGACTAAGGATGCTGTATTTGATAGTTTTATGCAATAAGTTGCCAGCATATGTCTTTCCATCTGATTACAATATGTGTGTTTTCAAGGCAAGAGTTAATAGGCTTTTGTTAAGTTAGTGCACTTCACCATCTTAGGCTACATCGCCACTTGTCTTCTGGTGGGATTGTAGTTGAGTACTGGCAAAAAGAGTAAAAAAAAGACGTTCAACATAGAATGAAATGCAAGTTACTGTATACCAGTTAAATATTTACAATTTTGCACTTTTACAATGGAATAAATAACAATTCAAATCATGTCCATCATTCATCACGTCACATTCCAACATACTAGTTAATAATATTTACTAATAATAGTATTTAATTTATATTGTTTTCTGTTTAAATAGACTTGAACTTAAAATTGGAAATAAAAATTATTTGTATTTAAAAATAGATTTATTTATTTGTACACAAATTCTACAAAAAGTTGCTTTTAAAAAATGGGCAGCGCCATTGCAAACTTTTCCACTTTCATTGTTGTTCACCAAACTAGGTTTTTTGAGTTCTAATTGCTCTACCACCATTTGCAATCCTTGACAAAAGTAGTCGGCTATTGCTGTAACACCTGATGGCAAGAAGTAATAGTGAATTGTTATTTTACAACACTAGTAGACCAACAAAATCACCATGTTTCTAGTTAATCTTTCCTTTCGCGTACTGTTTTGCTTGGACACCTGGATCTAATCACTCTTGTGATCCACTTTTCATCACAGGTAACAATTTGCCTCAAAATTCTCTCCTTTCTGTGCCAATTGAGTAATATGACGCAAGCTTGGCTCTGGGGCTCTCTGTAACTGCAACTGGCATCACTTAGTTTGTGGGGTAGGTAAGCATTTCTAAGATTCTTTATTATAGTTACTGATTTGCCACGAAAAATACACCAAAAGACAGCCATAGATTGAGGTAGATCCGCTTCCACTTTCGCCTTTAGTTTGTCACTATAAACCTTCTCTAGGTGATCATGAGGAAATAATTTTGCACATTAACCATTAAAAAAATAGTATTTAACTTACAGATACTTTTAATGAATCAGTTTCATCTATATTAGAAAGGAAAGTTCGAGGTTGGCTCACTGGAGTCATTGTAGATATGAGGCGAAGCAGTCCTGTGCAACAATGGCTCGACTCATTTCCCACAGACACAGAAGTTGAAGAAAAATCTAATGAACAACAAAGTGTTGATACACAGTCCGATGAAAATAAAGCTGAAGAACCTGTGACAGAAAACACAGTGATTGAAGCTAACACAGAGTTTAATGAAGACAAGAGTTTAGATGCTCCAAAACAAAAAGAAATGTGGAAGAGAAAATCTTTGGACTGTGAAATGTTCACAAGTACACCACACAGTAGAAATGTTAAGAATAAATTGCAAAGAGATCACTCCATTCAGTCGGAAGGTTGTTCACCTAGGCTTAAAAATCCATTACTCAGGGACCACTCCCTCCAGGTAATATCTACTGTATCCACTGCATAAAAGTTGTATGATATGATGAATGCTGCCATTCTATGTTACATTCTTAAATGTTGATAAAAACAAAGTTTAAGTTAATATTACATACATTTTTATTCAATAAATTGTTAAATAATAGTTAATTTAAATTTAAATTAATGAATTATAATTTAAGTACTTACTGAAATATCTAAAAATGTATCAAAAAAGAAACCAATTTGTCCTGTCATTCCAGAATCATTTC
The DNA here is from genome assembly GCA_033319125.1 of Parnassius glacialis. NCBI lineage: Eukaryota > Metazoa > Arthropoda > Insecta > Lepidoptera > Papilionidae > Parnassius > Parnassius glacialis. Next base: position 26,249,332 of record JAVANC010000018.1, read on the forward strand.
CCAACATTGATAACATCATAGAACTCCCTATGAGCAAATAGCTTAGAGTAACCATGCATTTGCATCCTTGATGAAGAAATATGTACTTCCTTTGGATATTATTTTAAAACAATTAAATAATATTTTATCCAAAATATCTACTTTCAAAATAATTATACCTGTACCTGTATATAAAACTTAAGAAATCTTAGAATTTTAGCATTTTATAATAATTATGATAGTCATAATGTGTATATATTATATTCAGTTATAATTTGTGAAGAATATGCTAGTGAAAGTTGGTTGTGGCAGAAATTAAATGAAAGTTAAATTAATGATGCAGAAACACGGTCATTAAGAAGTATGTTAAAACTGATCCTAAATGATAGGATAAGGAAACTAAATGAAACAGGTGTGAGAGTTTGTTGTAATTATTGAACTATGATGAAGTTTTTTTTTATTTTTGTTTGTTCTGAACTAAAAAAAAAGCATTTAAATTATATGTTTTTATAGTTCAGATATATTAAAAATATTTTTTTTACTATTGACATCACATGGCATGGCACCAACACCACACACTTAATTGTTTGAGAACTGAGAAATGTGTGCTTTAATATTTTAATTTTTTTTAATTCAATAAAGACTTGAAATTTCTGAGAAATATTGTTTTATGTTCTCACCTGTACAATAAGGTTAATCAAATCTTTTCATTTACAACAGTTGCTTGTTTTAGTCAGATGCAAGTGGATCAAGCAGTAGCTCAGTCCTAAATGTTCTCGGGGCCAGGAAAGTGGATGCTGAATCAGTTCTGTTAGCATTAGGTTTTGGGCCAAGCGAAAAGCAGCAAAAACTACAAAGAATACCAGATCGGTTTTTGGTACCTTCTAAGGTTAATATTTCCACAATACATTATCATAAAATAAACATCTAATCTAAAGTTTCAAATTTTTGATTTTTAACATATTATTTCTTTAGTATTGTATGTCTTTTTATGCCATAAAATGTCCTGAAATGCAAATATATAATTAGTAACTAAAAAAAATTAAGCTAATTACTAATAAATATAGTAATTTAATTGTGCTTTTTTATTTAATACAATTTTTTTCTTTTTTAAATGAAATAAATTATAATTTATATATTATAAAATTATAATGTAAATTATTATTATTTTATATTTATTGTAAATTAATATATTTCTAAAGAATTAATTCATATGTAAATAACTTGCAGCTGAAAGGAATAAGCACGGAGAAATTTATAAAAGATGAACAGCTTTCTATGCGAATGCATGACTGTGGTATATTTGGATACAGAGGTCTAACAGGTAAGACAATAATCTTTTAATTTTGTAATAAATCCAAAATTATGGGAGAGGCTAAAATTAATGCTTTAACTGACTAACATGGTAGATAAGTAATTGTTAACTTTGGGTTATGATTTATATCTATTTCTTGGATATAATATTGATAAAGTTTAAAGGTTACAGTTTTATTAAACAAAAAAAAAGTTTGAGTATAGTATCTTTAATTAATTATCTCTTTCCATAAATACATTGTAAATCCCGCTGGGATTCTTGCTAGTTTTCCCCAGAACAGAGACATTTTCTATATCAGTGGTAAAAGTAAAATACCACTTTTATGTACTGCTTGTAATATATATTCAGTAATTATTATTCTATACTATGCTACTCCAATATTCTTACTTAGGCAACGCCGGATATTGCAGCTAGATTTAGTTTTTTTACTAAAATTATTATTAGTATTTAGTATTAGTATTTATATCACATATTGTAATATCAAAACAGAGCAGTTTCATTTGTTTTATACATAAGTAATATATTTTATACTACAGTTGATTCCTGACCGAAAATAGCCTCATATCACAATGTCATTATCATTGCCGGCGGTTCATGGGCTTTGCAAACGTTAATTTAACAACGAAACGTATTTTACTGCTACTAACACTACTAATAAACTCACAGAACACTGCACGCCCGTATGCCGTTTCATGAAACCAGTGCCTTCGGGCTTTCATGGGCCGTATCAGATCCCTGATATAGCTGTACAGTAAGTATTATTTTAATGTGTTTCTCTTAATAATTGTAATTTGCTACTAAATTTTGTTTATTAACAAGACTTATGTGCATGATATGTGGTGATTGTTATTATAACGTGCGTTATTAATTGTTGAATGTTCGAGAAAAATATATCGCTTCGGTGTTTACAACGCATTGTTATTTGTCACTACCGTGCATATTTGGGTTAGAAACTAGTTTTAGCCGAAAGAAAAACAGACCCTTGGTAAGATTAGGTACTGTTTAGGTAAGCAGTTGATTAATCTTCAAAGAGGAGTTTTTAAGTCGCAAAGTAAGCTCAAAGTCATTACCTACATAATGACTTTTTATAATTATCTGTATGATGGTGAGATTGTGACCAATTAATGTCGATTTAGTCCAGACACGCTGGAAAATAAATAAAATTACATCAGTCAACGAAAAGTTGTTTTTTTTTATAATTGACGCCGCTGTAAATAACTATGAACAATAAATCCATATTTAGGTCGTTGCGTTGTTTTCGTTTGAGAATGTAATTAATTAACCGTAATCAAAAAAAGGAGGAGGGTCTCGTTTTGACTGTATGTTCTTTTATTTTATTATTTTGTATATATGTTGCGCGATATCTTCGTCAATTATTGTCGACCGATTTTAACGAGTTTTTTCATTAAATAATACTTCATAGTCTAGTCAACAACTTTATTGTTATGTACTTATTGTTTTCCTGAAAGCAAAAAAATATATTAAAACAGCCATGTATAACAAAGACCTGAATTTTTTTTATAAAAAATTTGTTATAAACAATTTAAATTTTTTTTAGTACTAAGTTATAGATGGCTGTTTTTTGCTTTAAGCAAAAAAATAAACCGGGGTTTAAAAATAGTTTTTAACAAATGATTTACATATATTAAATGATTTATATTATATAATTTTCGTTTTGTTAACCTTTAGAGAAATGCCAATTATGAGTTTTAAATGAGAAAAACCTTGCCTAATTATTTAAACAATCGAAATATAAAAGAGCAATTATAAACGATTAAAAAATATATTTCAGGGTTTTTCTTTAAATCGATAATTTTGCCAAGACAATGAAATGGTATTTTTTTTATTATTAAACTTGTCTATTTGTTTATAAATAATTTCTTAAAAAAATACATAACTTTTATTCTGCGTTTATTAATGTAATTGTTGTATACAAAAATAACAATATAATTACATTTGTCAAAAAAATTAAACATTTGTTTTAAATATTTCATTTTTTGTTCATTTAAAAAAAATTATAACAAACAAAATATAAAATTTTAATAAACTTTTATCATGTGATCTTGATAAGTAAGTATGTGCATATAAGAAGGACTGCAAGAAGTAGAAAAAAATATAGGTCGATTATTTAAACTTTTATGCCGACTTCTGTAAAAGCAGGGATTGGAAAAAAATTGTTAAGAGCCCTCTTACATTTCGGCGTTTCGCAAATTTAGGTATTTTACGCACTGAGCGGGCGGCAAGCTACGCGACCGATACTTTCTTTCATATCTATTCACTCGCTCGCACTATAATAGTGTGAGTATGGCGATTATACGATCTTGATCTTCCATAATACAAAGTTTTCTTAGGATGGACTTCAGTAGATGGAATATTTTTGGTGTGTCATTTTAATGTTATCTTATTAATTTATTATTATATAATTGTATAATTTATTATTTATTATTATATACCATTTTGATATATTATTCGTTTATTATGAAATTTAGTATCAAAATAAGTACACATAAATATTTTAATTGTTACGCTGTAATCGAACGTTAATAATCGGTTATGTCTACTACCGGTAGAATAGTGGTATAAATAAATAAACGGTTGCAACCTGTTTTAATAAGTATAACAACCAAATGTAACTAATATTTTTTTAATCGGTACTTACAGTCAATTACTATATTTTTTATAAGAAAAATATTTGCTGCGACGGCATTGACCGAACTTTTCTCGATTCGATAATTTCAGGCAGTACACACTTTTCATAAAAAGCTTGTAACTTGGGTAACATATTGAAAATCTAAAATTGGTCGTATTTGTAAATTTTTAGTACTTTTACTGCATTAATCTGGACCAATACATATTATGGCAAGTATTCAGACATTTTTATTTGCTAAATGAAGCTGGCCTTGGATTTAGTAAAACCAGTCATTGTTTTGATTTAATGTTACACTTGAATCACTGAATTTATAACCTTTAACTTTTTTTGTCGAAAGGCCGTGTCAAAGTCTATTCCGAAAGCTGAAATATGACATTTAACTTCAATAAGACCGTTGCTGTATAAACCATTAGGTGAAACCCTCAAATAACAATGATCTAGGTCAATGAATAGACCACATTTTTCTATAATAATATTTTTTTGTTTGCTCAATTGTGCCAATGCTGCAGACTCGTTGTCCCTACCATGTTTAATGGAAGAGACGTGATTTAAATTATAACTATATAAAATAGTTTTAAACCGATCGATCAAAAATTGCGGTCGTAGTTGACGATGCTCTAGTATGCAGGCAATCGACGCACACTATGGTAGTATCGAAACGTAGCAGCGCCCGAAATCAACTGACGCAGGTCCACCCTCGGCAAGCGCTCGCGCGTTAATCATAGATCTGTATATATACTAGAGATAAATGCGCCACTCAAATTTAATTTTCTTTAGTGTCGTGCTTTGCATAACAGACGACGCTTACAAAAGAAGGAACTTGAAAAAAAGGGAAAAAATAAACACATGTGCTGGACGCGATCCGGGGTCTTTAAATTTCGGGACCGCCCGATTATCCACCTAAGCTATCTATTATTAAGCGTTATGGCGAAATTAGCCTTCGTATTCTAATAATATTTTAGTAGTTTTTCATTGCCTGAAAACAGATAAAATGGCATTTTCTAAAAATAAATAATGTTCAATAAATATTAATAACAATTTAAGCGTAACCAGTGACCGCTACTAACTGCGTAGTGCGCGTGGATTATTGCGTATGCATAGACTTAATATATAAGTGCCCTCTAGTGAGATTAAAATAAGTAAAATAAGTCTAGCTTAGCGTTTCGGAATGTAGATGGAAGCACATAAAACGTATCATTTTGTTCGTAAAATTATGTTCTAAGTTGCATGCCCATGGCGTTAATGATCGCAGATAGCCGGCACAGTGAAATATATAGTACTTTTATTTAATTAATTTAAATATAATAGCAACGATTTAAAAAGGTAAAAATAATAGCATAGTTTAAGCAAATGTTAGAACTTCGGATATATAGAGGCTTGTATCGAAGCTTTTTTGGTCGTTTTTTGAATTATGTCGAATTTTTTTCCTAGCGTGAAAAGCATATAACGAAAATGGATTCAACTATTATTAAAGTGTAGGATATTTGAGAGATAAAAATATTTTTTTGATGGTCGATATTCAATAGAATCTACAAATTAGAGCTCCCAAATCGTGTCTTCGAGTTTTTGCCTAAACATGCATCGGGAGAATGATTATTACTGATTAAATAAATAAGTTATCTAAAATCCGTTCCGAGCTTGAGGAGAGAAAACGAATTATTTTTACCAAGTAATTGTTATGTCAAGCAATGAACGATAAACATAAAATTTCAACGAGGAAACCTTGTAATTTCGCGTTTTTTTGTAATACGCCTCTTAATTGACAATCGTATAACTTTTTGAAAAATCTACATAATTTTTTTTTCCCTACGGGGCTTTATTTATTCAAGTGTTCTTGAGATACAATACTTTTTTACAAAATTTTAAATTAAAATTTAATAATATAAATAAAAATAATAAATAATGAAGAAAGAATTCCAGGATTTAAGACTTTTTTATTAGAAATTTCCTCCTCTTTAAGGATCTTTTCAAGTTCTTTAAAATTTATGGTTTTTGGAATTATTAAAGAAAACTAAATATCCTTTTCTTCATCTTATTTTGTTAATAACAATTGCAATTTATTATGTGCTAATAAATCGTCGAGATACATTTTTCTAGACGTCATTACGTATACAATGAGCAATCGTACATATTTTTACGAGCGGAAACAAGAATTACCACGTTTTTGAACTTGTTGACTAGACTATCAATCGTGGTTCCATATAAAGTAGAAAAAAAAATTACACCCCTAGTGGTGGCAAAATAGGGAATGAAGTTTTTAATGTAATTGTTACCTGCAGCTTTGATATTCCTTAGTCCATTCAAAAGTGTCTAAAATTATATTTTTATTAAAAACTAAAAGCCGACCTCAAAACATTGAAATAATTAGTTTCACATTCATAACTCGTGGATAAATTGTTTTTAAACACTCATATTTTATATCTTAGCACTAAGTTCTTTGAAATCGGCTGGTACTTTTTATTCAATGCTTATTTCGTTTATGTAATAGTTTAAATGCTATATCACAGCTTAAAGATAGACTTAAGAGATACTTAAAAGATACTTTAAACTGTGGTTATACTGAAGAAATGTTTGTGTTGTACCTAGATTATGCGCAAAAGACGTCGATGTAGGTGGTATGTGATTGTTGTGGCCTTGCATCCAAGGAAAATAGTATGTTGTAGGCGACCGTATTTTAGTATATTGTATCTACAGTACATCGCCAATAAACAAATCGCGTACTTCCCTTAAATAGTGGGTTAATTAGTTTTATGACTCGGATGTGTCCTATTTTATTATTTAGTGCTTTGGGTGTTCAATAAAAGTGAGAATGAGTATGTTATGGGCAACTTTTATTAAATGCCTTTTTATTTTTCAAAAATAATTGTTATTGGCTATTGCGATGCGATATTTAAGTCAAGTAAGACAATATTGTACTTCGTACAATAATGGCGTTTTAATGTGATACACTTTAAATATGTTTTTCCGAAGTTTAATATCTGTTCCTTCATCTTCTTCAAATCTCTGTCATCTGTCGTCTCAGATATTTGTTCAATCTCAGAAATAGATAGAAATCACTAGGTGCTAGGTCTGGTGAATGTGGAGAATTCTCAAGTATTTCAATTCGATATGAATTGAAGATATCGCAGCAGCGGAGTTGTGAAATGGGGCCTTATCTTGGTGAAACAAAACAGTGCCTTCTCCTGCTCCAACAATATCCTCGCCTTCTCAGACGGATTTCGTGGCGCAATTTTTTTTATTGCTTCTACATACAAAATGCCCGTAACTATAGGTTCACGATTGAGATATTTAATAATTACCATCCCTTGACCATACCTACCCAGTAAGGGGCTTTACCAGCCAGTTTTTACTTTTTTTTAATTCCAACCGCATTTTCAATTTTTGAACGCCCTTCGTATGATGAGAGAATGAGAGACTTTGTATGTTATGTTGCTTGTTGCTTCTGACTAAATCGCCGGTATATACGTGGGGCACACTGAAATGATCGGGAATAGAATATTTCGGATTGAGTTACAATAAAACCTTTTTTAGAATTTGAATACTGGCCTCTTAGAATCTTAATGACATTCAAACAATTAGAAAAAATGTTTCAAATCAAAAAATGTTGGTTTAAAATTGACACGTCGTTAACAGAAATGGAGCTCACGCGTTAACATTTCCGTGCCATAATTTATCACAATTTTCGTTGCGACTTATTTCAAGATAAGTGTCTCAGCGAACTTGTTTCGATTTATGATGTGGAAGCACCGAGTCAAACGACAATATACCGCTGGTATGCAGAGTTCCGACGCGGTCGTGTGTCGCTCAGCACTGTTTCTTCTGCAGGTCGACCAAGAACAGCGGTCACGCCTGAAAATATCGTAGCTGCGCGAACTATTATATTAGATGACCGTCATGTGACATACGAGCAGATTCGGGCTGTTATCAGTATCGGAATGACTGCAATTCAATCGATATTACATAATGAGCTGTGTGTAAGAAAGTTAGTTTCCCGCTGGGTTCCCCACAATTTGTTCGAAGAGCAAAAGGCGGCTAGTGTAGATTGTGCCGGAATACTCTGCAACACTTCAACGGAGGGAAGTCAAATGCCGTTTATAATATCGTCTCAGGTGACGAATCATGGATTAATTCATACGAACCTGAAAGATAACATCAGTCAGCAGTTTGGATCTTCGAAGACGAGGTCAAACCAACAAAAGTGGTTCGCTCCCGCAGCGTGTCAAAGAAAATGGTCGCTACGTTTGTCTCTAAAAAGGGGCATGTTGCTACAATTCCTTTACAGGAACGCAGAATGATTACCGCTGACTGGTATATCACGGTTTGTTTGCCAGAAATGATAGTCGAACTCCGAAAAAATAACCCGAAACATCGCATCATCTTACATCACGATAATGCGAGCTCCCATACGGCTCGGAAGGCAAATGATTTTTTGAAGCAGGAAAACGTTGAGCTGATGAGCCATCCTCCGTACAGTCCTGACCTGAGCCCAAACGTTTTCTTTACATTCCCTAGAATGAAAGATTTATTACGCGGTTAACGGTTTGATGACCTCGAAGCAGCTGAGGAAGCGTACAAATCACCCATTTTGTCAACATCAACTTCAGACTGGAATTACTGTTTTAATGATTGGCTTGCACGAATGGAAAAGTGCATTAAGTTGAACGGAGAATACTTCGAAAAACAATAAAATACAATTTAGCTATACCGTGCATGTGGTTTTTCTTATTCCCGATCATTTCAGTGTGCCCCCTCCGTATGTAGTTCTTACGTTATAAATAGAAGAAATTTTACCAGTTACCAAACAAAAAAAAATTTGTTAGTAATAGTTTAGCGGTATAATATTCCGGAGCAAATGTAGGCAGGCTTCGGTAGATGTCGCTGGTCAGAAATAGATCAGCATCATCAGTTATTATTTACGCTGAACATGTCATATAGGTGCAAGTAGAAGATGTAGGTCCTAGTGTGAACTCTAACCGCAGCAGCCATCATAATCGCTCAAAAAGAGGCCAAATTGGATTCATGAACATAAGTGCATTCACTTGTCATTATCTATTCTTATGTGATGATGCGCTATGCTCAAGGTTAGAGGTAGGCTTGGATATAGTGTTTTGCTAAATAACCGTACAAGTTATTTATCTGGACATATTAAAAACTGTACGTTGTATTATTACAGGGAATCCTCATGTTCCACCGTCGACAATTGTAGCTAAGATTATGGAGTGTATATTGCAAGACAATGTTTGTCGAGAGGAAGCCCTGATGAAAACCCGACACTCCATCGCGGATATGCGAAGTCCGCCAGCCGTCCACGCTCATTTGGTTCGTGCCGCGTTGAACAGGCAGACAACAAATTATTAAAAGGCCATTTTACTTATAAAAACAACAGAGTCCTTACTTTAATGATTAGGAAATTGTTTAAATGAATCTTAAATTGCTTAGTTCTTTATTTTTTAAGATATAGTTTTAGCTCCGTGAAAATATATAATAAAGATAAGAAAATATAATATATACAACATGTAACAAAAATCCTGTGGTTCCCGTTAAGTGCGTTATCAGAGTCAGTTAAACGTAAAGAAATAACTTCTTTTTTTTGAAAAAACTTGAAAATTAAAAAAAAATATTTAAAAAAAGTTAATTGCGAATTGTATGTGGTTTTATTACCTCTCCATTACCCGGAGAATAAGAGAATTGTGAAAGACCCACCTTCACCGATGCTCGTGTCGTGTAGAGGTAATAAAACCACTTACAATTTGTAAACAGCTGAATATTGGCACTCCATTTAGTAATACTAAAGATATATAATGATTTCGTATATTTACGCGAACACTACACATTTAAATAAAACTAGTTTTACGGATTTTATCGCGTATTTTAACTTATTTTTTCAGCACCCGAAACGTCGGGAAGATAAAAATAAGTTAATATACGCGATAAAATCCGTAAAATTAGTTTTATTTACATATTATTATTTATTTTTAAAACAAAATAAGAATTTCATAAATGTTTATTATGTAATAATTGCTAAATTGTCATTAGAAATACAAAAGTAAAAAATGTGAAACTTAATTACCTAGTATAATAATATTATGTGATTGTTGCATGTACTTACAACCTGTAACACTTCAATTACAACCTGTAAAATTTAGTTTTAAAATAAGTTTTTAACTAACCATTGAAATTAAACCCAAATACGTTTTCTTGCTATCCACAGTAGATATATTATATGCATATTAGATTTCCTTTATGTTATTAATGTCAAAGTTCATGTACCTATTTATCAGTGCCAAAATAAAAAGTCGCAAATTTAGCTAGTCAAACAAAGAAGTGTTGTTATATTAGTATAATAAATAATAATTATTAATAATTTTCACTGTTTATTATTACCAGACTTCTAAAAAATCATACCAGGTTGGCATAGCAGGTTATAATTATGTTGCAAATAACTTAAATTTTGTTGAGTACATATATACGTAAGTATTTTAAAAGTTTACTGAACTGAATGTCCACTTTAAACTCTTACATATAAATAAGTGATTACTAATAAGTTTTTTTTAAAATTGATAGTGAATATATTTAAGCTGGTAAAATTTGTTTGGCAATGGCATTGCGAAGAGTTTTAAGTTGATTTATTATTTATTGTCTTGAACAACTAGCTTAATATATAGTTTTTTTTTATGATCGAAATCTTGGAGACCGGGTAAATTTCAATTTATATAATATATTTTAATAGAAATCTTGCACTCGTACGCACATATTGTTTTCCTAGATCGTATGTAAAAAAATTGGTTCAATGTTCAAAACAGGATCAAACTTTATTTGTATAAAGCGCTAAAGACAAACTCCCCTTAAGCACATCTCTTATCTGTTTATTTTTATACTTAAACTGCAAAGGACTGTAGCGACAAGCTGGCTAGGCTGTGTGTACCAGCAATATTGAGAAATGTATGTTTAACTTGCCTCAAAATATATTGTTATAGTGAAATTTTAAATTACTTTTTTTTTAGATCAAATGTACAAAAAATTATTTTAAAATAGATATTAGATGACTTACACTATTTTATAATTTTTGTGACTTTGTCAAATTTAATTTTAAAAATCATACCTATTGTGATTAGAATGTGCAATTTTTTATCACGATGAAAAAAAACTTAAATTCGACTTAATTAGAAATTAATTATGTATGTAAGTTTTATTCAACTAGATGTTTTAATCTTACTAAAATTTAGATAAAAACATATCTTTACTAAAATCTTAGTAGTCTATATACTGTATAGTGGTAGACAGGGTTCCCTAACTAACGACCTTCAAGTTTATCTTCTAATATTTTCTAGGAAATTTATACACAAATTTTAGTCCGTATTTGATACTTTTGAACGTCTAACATTGATCTAACTTTTAAAACTTGTTAATTAAAATAATAATATATAGATATTTTATCTTATAAATTTATGTAAATCAAATATTTTCATAATGTAGGTTAAATTAAATGTGTGATTTTTTGTGCATATGTATACTGTAGTTAGAAATGTGATAAAAACCCTTTAGCGCCTAGATATTCACTGCTTTCGAAACATTTTTTGAATTTACTAATAGAATAATATTATATCAAATTTCAATTTTAAAAACAAGCAAAGGTAAATTATATTACCCTTTTCTAAGTAAAATTTTCTTTAAAATTATTTTTAATTTGAGCATCCGTTAATTGAAGTATTATGCTTGCGGATTTAACACAACATTATTATTATCGTAATGTGTATAATCCAATATGCCGTTACTTACCTTCAGTCCATTTTTGAGTTGCTTTAATATTTCATTACGAATAATCGTTAATAATTCACATTTTTGTAAAATCAGTACCAATAGAAAAAGAAATACGAAATTTTTCATCAACATTTTCAGTCATATTAATACGAGCTAAAAAATTGTTTATTATTCTATGTATAAATATTTAGACATGGTTTGAGTTAATTAAGAATGTTATATTCTTGCGAAATATTTAAAGCATTAGTTATGATTCAGAAGCGTCTGCAAAAACATCACAAGTTTTATTTATTTAGTAATTCTAATTATTAGTAATTCTCCGTGCCTTATTTTGCACTCTCACTCTGTAGCCAATGGTTGCAGCACGATTGGGTTGACTCGACCGATCCGGCGAACACATTCTTCACAAAATCAAACACAATATATTTCGTTTCATTGATGAATACCATAATATGGATATCGGACAATTTAATTTAAAATTAAATCATGCGTACTGCTTGTTAAAATAGATGTGAAAACTTTTATGATATTTTCTGAACTTAAATCCCAGAATTAATAAAAATGCTATTCGATCATAAATACTTAAAAAGATTTTTGATAATTTAGGTATTTTTACGAATAAGACCTTATATTTTTCAGTTGAGGATAAGTGTAATGTTTTATGTAGAGATATGATGCGTACTATCAAATGTCACCCAAATCACTCTATTATATATAAGCTATAAATACCGACAGTTATCTTAAACCAAACTTAATATTATGTATTGTAACTTAATTTAAAGTATAAAAAGTGTTCTCATGTGATACTTAATGTTCCGTTAATTGCTCATTAAATTAATATATACATGTTGCATTATTTTTGTGGATATTGTGTTGTGTGATTATAGTTGTCGAAGTTGTAAGGGATCAAGACTAAAAAAATAAACAAAATGAATACAGCCAAAATTGTTTTATTTCTTTCGTTACTTCAAATTTATTTTATATACTTTACTATCCAAAACAAAATATATCTTACTTTTATGCAGTAAACACAAACAGTAACATCAAAATACATCGTAACACATGACATACATCGTAATACAACTACGAGCTATTTTTACTTTAATAAAATATATTTGCTGTTATAACAATACTTATAACAGTTAACAGCAAATATATTTTATACGTGGAAGAGCCATGCTGCAGCTATATTACTAGTATAGTTGTTGCACGAATGGGTCGGCTCAAACGCTGCTGTCTTTCGTATGGTGAGTGTAGAGAAACGCAGACCCTTTTTACTGCAAACGAGGCATTCCATCTCAGTCCTCATGGGTGACAACGCATCTGCATTTTGATTCATAATCAAGGACAGATGTAGATGTCTATAGGCCATAGCAACCACTTACCATGTGTGGTAGACTGTATGCTCGTTTGTCAACCTTATCGAAAAAAAATGGAGCTGCAGCGTGGCTCTATATCATGGCTGCAGCACGAATGGGTCGGCTCGACCATGAAAGGACCACGATCTCACAGAATACCCGTGTAAAATAGCAGCTTAATGTTGCTGTTTCATATGACGATTGTAGAGAACTGGAAACCCTTTATTATATTTACATTATTTAAATACTGAAAACGAGGTATTCCATCTTTTTCTTCTGACAACGTATCTGCATATTTAATTCTTAATCGAGGAAAGAAGTAGCTGTCTATGCGCCAAGGCATTCACTTGCCGTCAAATGGACTGTGTGTTACCCATATTCTATAAAAATATGTGCGAAGTACAATTACTTTTTTTTCTTTCCTTGATAGCAATAGCTTTAAAGCGAGTAGTGTAATACGAGTATATTAGTGTCCAGTCGTTAGTAGTATGTGAGCTTATTGTACCATTTTCTAAAACGCTGTCTTCGAATGCAGTATTTACGAAATTCGTCAAAACCTAATAAAAGTACAGGGAATGGAATCGCTAAAAACCACCTGGAATGTAAAAATGTGAATAATTAATACTAAAGTATAAAATTCAATACTGGATCAGGACATGATATTGCCCGCAGTGAGCAAAAATGACGAGTGAGATCGCGCCAATATATTTTTTTCAGTGATAATATCTTTGATTAGGAGTAATATACAGACGCGGGACAGAATGGAGCCATAGCCGATTCATTAACCCTTTGGATGCCAAAGTTATCTAATAGGGAGTATAATTTCTAACGACCATGGGTTGAGCCCGAAATAATAAATAAATTCAATTATGTAGTACATATTGTCTTATTAACCTGTAGATCAGTTACTGCCGTAGGCCGTACCAGTAAATTGTCATTTGTAATAAGACATTGACCGACATAACTCGTACCACCAGATTTAAACTATCAACTTTTTTAATTCTATATGTGGCCTATTTGGGGCTTCCCTGCCAATTATTGCTTACAACCAAAGCAATATATGTCAGAGGAGCTCGAAAAAGCCAAAAATATTCTTAGTCTGGTAGAATGCTGTCTATTTTAGTGTCAGGGCTCAAAAAGAGCGAGTACGTATATTTAATTGAATTTACAGAATGACATTTAAAAAGAATCGTTGAATTCAAACTTACCACAGCATACTTAAAGATATCGGTTACATATCGTACCCATATCATCTCGTGGGTGTCGTAAGAGGCGACAGAGGGTAACTGAGACAAGAAACTGGGCAGCTTTTTTTTATAGGATAACGGTGACAAACGAGCACACAGTCCACCTGATGGTAAGTGGTTGCTGCGGCCCATAGACATCTACATCTATCCTAGTAATGCGAATCAAAATGCAGATGCGTTGCCACCCGTGAGGACTAAGATGGAATGCCTCATTTCCAGTAAAAAGGGCCTCCGGCCACCTGCACTCACCAAGCGAAACGCAGAGGTAAACCTCTACTTCACGCTGGTATTCTGTGAGGTCGTGGTACCACCCCGGTTCGAGCCGGCCCATCCGTGCAACAGCAAAAGCTGCCGCGTGGCTCTACCACTGTAAAACAACCATCACCTTCCACTGTTACCACTTCCTGATAACAACTCAATATAGTAAAAAAACTATGGTTACCAACCCGCCTGCTAAGCGTGGCAACTATGGCAATATCCCCCCTCGCCTCCTCGCATATGAGGCGATCTATAATAATAATAATAATAATATATTATTTATTGTATTATTTATTTATTGTTTCTCACATAACTTATACATACTTAAATCATATTGAAACTCTGTAGCCCGTGGTAGTTGAAAACTGTGTTACAGGCTACAGCGTCAATGGGTACATCTATGGGGGAGGCTTATGTTAAGCAGTGGACTTTTAATAGCCTGTAATGGATAGATGGAGATGTTTAACCGTTATCTATGGGAGACTTTCTTTTTTCACTAACTAACTGCGTGTAATGGTGTGATAGTTGATGTTATGCCGCAATCATCATCATCATCATTACAGCCCTTCACAAGTCCACTGCTGAACATAGGCCTCCCCCAAGGAATGCCACAAAGCACGGTCCCGAGCCACCTGCATCCATCGACTTCCTGCATGTCTTACCAGGTCGTCACTCCATCTTGTGGGGGGACGCCCTACACTTCGCCTACCGGTACGAGGCTGCCACTCGAGAACCTTTCTTCCCCATCGGTTGTCGGTTCTTCGAGCTATATGGCCCGCCCACTGCCACTTCAGCTTACTAATCCGTTGGGCTATGTCGGTTACTCTGGTTCTACTGCGGATATACTCATTCCTAAGTTTATCACGCAGAGAAACACCGAGCATAGCCCTCTCCATAGCTCGCTGAGCGACCTTGAGCTTCCTCATACGGCCAGCAGTGAAGGACCACGTCTCAGTTCCGTAAGTCATCACTGGCAACACGCACTGGTTGTACAATTTTGTTTTAAGGTTTTGAGGTATTTCTGACGAGAAGATGTGTCGTAGCTTCCCGAACGCTGCCCAGCCGAGTTGAATCCGTCGATTGACCTCTCGGTCGAAGTTGGACTTACCTAGTCGGACTATTTGTCCCAGGTAAACATATTCGTCAACAACTTTGAGCTTAGTGCTCCCAACAACTACCGGCATAGGTGTGACATGGACATTAAACATAATCTTTGTTTTGTCCATGTTCATCTTAAGACCTATCCGTTGGGAGACACTATTGAGGTCATTGAGCATAGTGCTTAGTTCCTCCAGCGATTCTGCCATGAGGACTATATCGTCGGCAAATCGGAGGTGAGTGATGTACTCGCCATTGATGTTAATTCCGTATCCTTTCCAGTCCAGAAGCTTGAAAACGTCTTCCAATGCAGCGGTGAAGAGTTTCGGGGATATAACGTCACCCTGTCTTACACCTCTCTGCAATTGGATAGGTTTCGTACTTTGGTTTTGTACTCGGATAGCTATCGTAGCTCTATTGTACAAACACTTCAGCACTTCGATATACCGACAGTCAACTTGGCACCGCTGAAGGGACTGCAGCACCGCCCAAATTTCGACGGAATCAAAGGCTTTCTCATAGTCCACATACGCCAGACATAGTGGCAAATTGTACTCTTCGGACTTCTGTACAATTTGCCGTAGGGTATGTATGTGGTCTATGGTGCTAAAGCCCTTTCGGAAACCGGCTTGTTCGGGAGGCTGGAAGTCGTCAAGTCTGCGCGCGAGACGATTCGTAATGACTCTCGAAAACAGCACGTAGACGCGGCTCAGAAGGGAAATCGGTCTGTAGTTCTTCAAGAGAGCGTTGTCACCTTTCTTGAAGAACAAAACCACCGCACTTCTGCTCCACGCCTCCGGTGTAACGCCACCATGGAGGACGGAATTAAAGAGCTTCTGAAGGACTTCAAGTACCGGTCTTCCACCCGCTTTCAGAAGCTCCGCTGTAATTCCATCCCCGCCTGGGACCTTGCCGTTTTTAAGGTGCTGGAGAGCCATTCTAATCTCGCTCAGACTGACGTCCGGGATATCTTCGGAATAGTGTCGAATAAGACTCGCTCTTGGATCGTTACTCACACTTGCGTGTGGCTCCAACGATGACGTGTACAGCTGCCCATAGAACCTCTCAATCTCACTCAAAATCTCAGGTGCCCCGGAAACGATGCTGCCACATTCGGTTTTCAGCTTTGACAGTTGGCTCTTTCTGGTAGACAGATCTCTGGCAAAGACTTTGGAGCCTTGGTTCCGCTCAATCGCTTCTTCAATACGAGCTGTATTGAAGTTGCGTAAGTCTCGGCGCATGCATTTGGAGATCTGTCTGTTCAGTTGCCTGTATACTGTCAAATCTGTTGAAGAATGTAGCCTCATCTCCCGTCTAACAGCCATGAGATTAAGAGTGTGATCGGAGAGTTTTTGTGTTCTTCTGCGGCGGGTCTTGCAGAACTTAGCTCCGACCGCATGGACAGTTTCCACGAGCTTGTCATTCATATCGTCCACTTCATTGCAGTCTTCTAGGCACTGAAAACGGTTTTGTAACTCGAGCTGAAAGGTTTCGGGACTTTGGATTAGAGCACGAGGGGGACGGAGCGTTGACTTCATCAGACGAGACCTCTCCAACTTAACATTTAGGTTCAGAGTGCCTCTAACCATTCGGTGATCGCTACCGGTTTTCACCCTCGCGATCACTGAGACATCACTGAACAGTTGTCGTCTGGTCGTCATAATGAAGTCAATCTCATTTTTTGTCGAACCGTCGGGGCTGGACCAGGTCCACTTCCTGTGGGGCCGCTTCTTGAAGAAAGAGTTCATCATAAAGAGTCCCTCTTTCTCCATGAAGTCGGCCAGCTGCTGGCCTCTTGGGTTCCGTCGCCCTATTCCAAATTTCCCTACTTTCAGCTCACCGTTCTCTCTTGTGCCTAGTTTTGCATTGAAGTCTCCCATTAACACCGTATATTGGGGTTTGGAGGAATGCATGGCTCTAGAGATATCCTCATACATTTCCTCCACCTCCTCATCGGGGTGTGCCGAAGTTGGTGCGTAAACCTGTATGACCTTCAGCGAATACCGTTTGGTGATTCTGAGTATAAGGTACGCAACCCTCGTCGACACACTCCCGATCTTTACAACGTTGTTAACGAGAGACTTGTGGACGATAAATCCGACACCTCCTTGGGACAGATGGTCGCCCTCCCGGTGATAGAGCAAGTTGCCGGATTCGAGGATTACCGTGTCCTCCCCCTCTCTTCGGACTTCGGATAATCCTATAATATGCCAGCGCAACTTGTCTATCTCTTCTTCCAGCTCCACGATCTTCTCGTCAGTCCTCAGGGTGCGTGCGTTGTACGTTGCCAGGTCGAGTCGTCGTTGGTGGCAACCGAACCTCCACCGGAGATTCTTAGCACCCCCTGCCCCGCCGTTACCATGGTCGCCACCGTAGCCAGGAATAGCGGGGCCGCCGGGGACTGGGGGCCGTCTCTTTGTTACTCTCGTCATTGGGGGGTATTTGCCATAGTTGCCACGCTTGGCGAGCGGGTTGGCAACCGCAGTTTTTTTATTGTAACTTTGGCTATTATCAGGAAGATGCTGCTGCCCATCTTCCGCCTGTTTCCCTTTGTCGCCTTTTACGACACCCACGGGAGGATATGGGGTAGTGGATATTCTTGACCGCCACTACACGGCGCAATCATACATCATGCTAATAATATGTACTCGTATACTAGAATTTATCGTGATTTTTGAACTCACCATTGAAAACGCAACGGGTACGTACAAAAAAAGTCGTTAAGCACTGGAACATAGCAAAGAACACAAGCCAGTGCCAGTTCGAATACTAGTCCATAATTCAACACTTTATTTTTCATACCTGAAAGGAAAAATTGTCTGTGATTGTGCTCAAGAGCCAAAACAAAATACGATTGAGTGCTCGGTTAATTACAACGGGTTGAGATAAAGGTTTTCCCTGGGTAATAAAATCCAGATTAGGAAAATGTAACTATTGTTAGTAAACATTTAAAAAGTTCTTTTTTTCTGAGTTCAAATTTGTAAGACACGATCGATTTTCTGACATTTTATGTATTATATTTGTTCCACTTGATTGTTCCATTGCTTCACACAGTGGGTATGGGGTCGTCACTCGTCAGTTATTTTTAAGACTGTTCAAAGGCTAGGCGTCAGTTCTTTATTTGTGTATCATACTATCCCCAGGTATACCAACAATTTCACCGTCAAATACCATAAAGGATCGGGGCAACCCAGGGGCAAAATTCAACTAAATTATAAGAAAACAAGTAATACTAAATATTGCGTGAAATAAAGATTCCTGCTAGGACCCGAATGGCAATCATAATGTCGCGGATTATTAAACAAGACCCTAAGCTAGATGTTTACATATAGCTCTCCAGTCGTCTAATCCCGATCTGAACCCGTCGGATTACAAATCATAGTTTGTTCTAGTATGCATGGCCTGCTCAAAAATCAAAAGGTTACTGAGCCCCTCGGCTCCCCATGGAGAAAGTGTGTACCTAAAAAAAACGGTCTGAAAATTCGTGGCCAGGGAGATTAAAGGTCCGTATAATAGCTAAAAGTGGCCACTTTGAATATTTTTTTAGATCGCTTAGACTTGGAATAGGAATGCAAAACGTATAAAAATATCGATATCGATGTTTATCGATTTAAGTCGATATCTATATATCTAAATATTGGTCTTGAACGCCGATATTTCGATATGTTATCGATACTTATTCTTCTTTTTTTAAAGCCTATATAAATCTAAAATGCCCTTTCAGTTGTATCAAACGTTCATCGATTATATAATTTCTTATCTGTGAAAAATCCATAAATAATATTATGAAATAAAAATTACTTTTTATTATTGTTATATCATAAATTTATTAAAACGTCTTTAAGTCCATTATTTTGTACACGCCGTGGAAATTAAAAAAATGTCTTTGATAGTCTACTTCCATGTAGCCGGTTTCGGCTTTGAGTTATTGTGGCTCCAGCCTTTGAAAAAAAGCGTTCAAAAGGCACGCTTGTTGCCACAATTGGTAAGTGACTCATTGCGACTAAACAGACTGGGATATACACCTTGCATCTTTTGCAAAATTTTGAGAACGTTTACTTTTAGAAGGTATAACGTAAGCTCGTCGTCGCCATCGGATTTTTTCTTTTTATTTGTGTTTGAACCAGAGATTTATGGTGCTCCAAAAGTAGAATCCATCTTTTTCTTGATCCTCTGAAGATGTGTGTATTCGATTTTGGGCGGGTTCTTTCGATATTTTGTTTCGATATATTGAGTTTATTCAATATCGATATTTGGGAATCTTCGATATCGATATATATCGATATTTTTGGACGTCGATATACCGATATTTATCAGATTTTCGATATATCGTTGCATCCCTAACTTGGAATAATTATGATATACTTGTACATAACACCAGTATTGTTATTATCACCTTGTTATTTTATATATATTTCTTAAAATGTATCTTATGGCTGTATCAGGTTAGTATACGGATTTGCTGAAGAGGATTGTACACCATAGAATAATATTAACTGATATAAAAAGCCTTTAAAGTTAAAAAGTTACAGTCTATATACGTTACACTGCTGGGCACAAGCCACCTCTCATTTCTGAGAGGATAAGGAAATGTCTACCGCGCTGTCTCTATACGTGCTAGCGGATTTAACATGTCTTCGAAATGTCTTTTTCTTATTTCTTATACATGCAGGTTTCCTCATAATGTTTTCCTTCACCGCCGAGCACGTGGTAAATCAGCACTTTAAATTGCAGTTAACAATTTCTTTGGTGCACTCGTGATCGAACCCGGGTTGCTCGCGTGCTGTGAAATTTACAACGAGCGCTTAGCCCGAGCTAACACGGATCTACGGCATAGCCCTACAGCTCAGTAAACTGAAATGGCAATGGGCTGCGGTCAAACAGCTCGACAACTGCTGGAATAGCTACTTCATAACTGCAAGCGTAGTGTAGCCCTACATGACTTATGAGGCGCGTAGGAAATCAATAAAACCAGTTGGTTCAGGACCATCTAATCTTTGTTCAGCAGAAGATTTATGAAAACTGTAATGATAATGATGATCAAAACCAGCGTTGTGGTTATCGCTATATGATTTCCACAACCTTCGTGTTGTATTTTTTAACCGACTTCAAGAAGGAGGAGGTTTCAATTCGAGTGTATTATTTTATATGTGTGGTACGCGATATCTTCGCAGATTATGAACCAATTTCGATACTTTTTTTTATTAAATAGGTTATACTTCAAGGGTGGGCCCATACAAATTTGGAGACAAGATTTCACCCTTAAGGGTAGTAAATAAATAACTTCTTTTTAGCAATTTGAGGTCAGTTTTTATTTTTTGTTAAGTCATTATTATTTTTTCATCTACTTGGGGTGCACACACTTATAAAATATTTAAATATATAACCACATACTATGAACATAAAAAAATAAAATAAAATATCTACTTAACCGATTAGTTGCGGCACCGATTTTCGACAACTTTTAGCTGTAGCGGCGAACAAATATTTCATGACACACCAGGCGTGTCATGTGCCTATTGCCACCAGCCATGTGTAAAAGTAATGTTCTTTTTTATGCTTTTTTCACTTGTTTAGACCTAATTAAGTTTAGTTGACATCAAACATCAGTTACAAACGGAAGGATACTTGTTTTTTGTGGGTAACTACGTATTTTTCTACGTGTTTTCTTTGAAATTGAGTGTAAGTGACTTTTTTAAGCAGATTACAAACCTTTTGTACTATTTTTTGTTTTATAAAAAAAAATCATTTATATAAGTAGGTACAGCTAAAACACCCTGGAAAACCTTGATTTTTATTAAATTAAATTTTCACCTAATAATAGCATTTGTAAATATCAAACAATGAAGATTTCAGAATTTGGAAAAAATAAGGTTTATGATTCATTAATATTTACAAATGTTAAATGTTATACAAATGTAAAAGTAAAGTCGATTTGAAAACGTCTAATTAGTAAGAATAGCAAAACAAGTGTTTTCAAAAGGAAACAAACGCCGGCGCTTTACGGCGGCGGATTGACAAAAGACTATTTATTAGCGGATTTTTTTATGCATGAACGGTTTCAAACTGTTTGAAGCAAAAATAAAACTTATACCATAGCAC
The DNA here is from genome assembly GCA_033319125.1 of Parnassius glacialis. Lineage (NCBI taxonomy): Eukaryota > Metazoa > Arthropoda > Insecta > Lepidoptera > Papilionidae > Parnassius > Parnassius glacialis. The sequence goes on from JAVANC010000018.1 coordinate 26,271,100, forward strand.
AAGAGCACATGGTACTTCGTAGGTTTATTCGGCCATATGTATATATATTATAATAAGACGGCAATTCAACCATTTTAAACAATAAGACAAACGCATTGTTATTTTAACAGGAAACTTGTTTTCCAGAAATTTATTTACAACTAGAGTTTGTGAGCGATCGCAATGAGTGCTATTATTTGTTACTTATTAGACTATTTTTCCACAACATGATTGAAAACCCACAAAGTAAAAAGAGTACCATGTACAAGTTAAAAAAAGGTTATCAACCCCTAAAAATTTCAAATTTTCAAAATATCCAGAAACGAAGCTGCAGGCATGAACTACTTGCAAAATAATGAATATTTTGTTCTGGATAAATTTTCCAAAAACGCAATTGAGGGAGTTATAACGATTTTTAAAAAGACACGACTCGTGTGTCGTACGCCACACACAAAAGTAATAGATGGCACACCTGGCGTGTCGCCCGCACTGAACCGGTTAAGTGTACTATTTATCAAATATTTTTACGATACAATCTGTATTCAACCGTCAACCACTGCCAATAGTATGAGAGCTGGCGACGAATTTTGGGAAGGTCCTTTGGGCAAGTTGAAATTGTGATAAAATATAATTTCGTCAATTGGCGAATCCAGTCCCGCGAGTCTGGCTGACCGTTTGCGGTTATTTTGTTACTGCGCAGTATACAACATTTGCAAAAAAAATGTTTTTTTTTGGCAACTTGATTTGGCAATTACGTATCACATAATTATACTTAATTTTTAAGTAGTTTAAATACACACAAGTTTTCAGTAATAACCTTATAACTATACTTCCAATTTTCTGATATCTTTATGTCAAACTTCATTTAAAAAAACCACCGAAAATTTCGCCATTTTAGAGCTGAAAAAAATTTATTATAACTAAACAAAACAAAATTAAACTGCCATTTACATTCCATGGCTTCCCACATGATAGATGAAGAGTTTTAAAAATAGATTGAGTTGAACAATTGATATTTTCAAAAGTTACCATGTTCACGCCGCCATGCGGACTTGATAAATCCTCACCATAACCAATAAAACCCCTTTTTTATGTAAAAATAGTAATTAATCGATTTAACAAAAATATTAATAACTATATACATAGATATTTACATGTCCATATATGTGCATACAGACACGCTAAATCCCAAAACAAGAATTTAGTCTTAAAATCTTCAAAAAATAATTTCTTAATAACCAATCATAGCGCGAGGAGCTTAGGCATGCTTCGATTAGCTATCTTTCTCGCACTTATGGCTACGCATAAGACTTTTTTCTCGTATTAGTTGGTAAACTTTATTCACGTCTGGGAATTGTTTACAACCGCTAAATTCGTCTGGCGATATGCAGGTGTTATTAAAAATTACTCAATAAATACGTGATTAAAATTTGAGATTGCCAAAAGTATATTTTTTGGGAATTAAAAAAAAATATCTTTGGAGAGGTCTGGTAATACTTTATAACCGACGAAAACGTCTGGGATTATTGTTTTTGAATTATATAAAAACTAAATTAAATGATAAAAAAGAAATCAAGTTGCCAAAAAAACATTTTTTTGGAAATTTTTTTTTGCAAATGTTGTATACTGCGCAGTAACAAAATAACCGCAAACGGTCAGCCAGACTCGCGGGACTGGATTCGCCAATTGACGAAATTATATTTTATCACAATTTCAACTTGCCCAAAGGACCTTCCCAAAATTCGTCGCCAGCTCTCATACTACAAGTATTATTTTCCATTAATTCATTATTTTAAAAATTAGTTATCTTTTTAAATTATTCTTGAAAAAAAACTTGATTGAGTTTTAGAGGAGAAAACAGGGGAATACGAGATGACGATATCGTCTAATTTTATTGATAAGCATAACCAGTCCGAGCTGCTGGTCTCTCTTGGTTGTTTAGCTCTTATTTCAGACAGTAATAGCTCATTATAAACCTATTCTTAAATTTTCTACCTAGATTTGCTTTGTTTTGTTTTTTGATTTGCTTTTCGACTTTGATTTGATTGCCTTGATGTCCTCTTCATAGAATAACTAATATATATAAAAATAGATTTTCTGGAAATTTTTTGTGGGCGTTTGAGTGTGTCCCTGGATAGTTTAGATTCACAATTAGGGCATCGAGAACCGGTCCCTTTCCAGGAACCGGTTCTTTGGGTTCTGAACTTTTGCCGGAAGCGGGTACCCGGTTCCTTCAGTTCGTTTCTTTCTTTTAGGTTGGAGGCTATTTCGTACAATGTAAATAACGATAATAATATTCATAAAGAAAACAGTTTATTGCAAATCGTGTGCTAAAGTAATTATTCAAGTAATAATTGCAATAGTTTCTTTCTAATTAAATATAATCAAATATCTCACTAACTAGGAACATTCATTTACAATCGCACGTTAGGAGTTATTTCGCATTACTTAAATTTTAATATCATTCAACATAAAAATAATTTAGAAAGATTCTATTCTATTATAACATTACAATATTCTATCATAGAATATACTTTACGGATACTGTTATTATAACAAAACATAAATCAGCTCACTTATGAAAAAAAATAGTTTTATATAAACACTATTTCTTAATTTTACTTAAATAAAAAAACGTAGCAAAATTAATGCATGTAAATTATTATCACTCAAGACGAGCGCAGCCTATTGCAGACGAAGAAAATATTCGCTCTGGCTCTACACTGGTGGGCGAAATAGTTATTAAATGTTCATAAGCTATCGATAAGTAGTACTCGTTGTCTTTGTCCACCATTTTCAAATAGAGTGATTTCAAACCTCACAGTAGTAATTAAGTAATATTTTTGATCTGTCGATTCAGTAGCAGTATTAACAGCTTTACACAGCTCTCTATTAAATTCCTTTTCATTTGTTAGGGGGATTCATGTAATTCAACTTCCTGCAGATTTTGACTTCCAATTGCTGGCGTTTTTAAGGGATACTTTTTGTCTAGTTTTTATGCGATTTTTTTTTATAGAATAAGGATGACAAACGAGCACACAGTCCACCTGATGGTAAGGGGTTGCTGTGGCCCATAGACATCTACATCTATCCTCGATGACGAATCAAAATGCAGATGCGTTGTCACCCGTGAGGACTAAGATTGAATGCCTCGTTTCCAGTAAAAAGGGTATCCGGTTCTCTACACTTACCATACACAGCTACGTATTCTGTGAGAGCGTGGTCCTTCCCCGTTCGAACCAACCCATTCGTGCTACAAATATACCAGTAATATTGCTGCAGCATGGCTCTACCAGTAAAAAATTTCAATTTCGTGTAACATTTCATCATTTGTAGGCCGGGAAAAGATAGTTGCACCGTCTATACTGACAAAATAACTGTCAGGGTTGGTTAAGTATCGCAATATTGATGCTTGCATGTTTTTTATATTGTTTTCGCAATGCAGTGTCCACTTTATTACTAAGATGAGTATTAATTTCAGTTAATTTCCTTATAGCAAATTTTAAAGAAACATCGGCTGTAATCAATGTTGCATCGCGACGAGATAGAGCTTCTACGATAGTTTTAATAACATCCAATATATTATTTAACTCTTCTATGTTTGTCTAGTCTTCTTCAGTAAATGCCTATAATATCAGATTTAAAATCAATTAATGCTATTGTGATCGTTTTTAATTTCAGAAAACGGCTTAACATCGCGGCTATGTTGCTCCAGTGTGTATTTACATCTAAAACCAAACAATATTCTTGTCCGAAATCAGCTACATGTTTTTAAAGAATTTCGTCACTTTTAGTGGGGGTAATATTTACATTAAAAATCCTACTGTTAGCCATAAATAGCAGAAATGATTAACAATCACGTTTTTTATAACACTACATTGCAGTGATATACTTTTTAAGAAATTTTGTGAAGGTACCGAAAGAACCGGGTTTTAAATCTTTGGAACCGGTTCTTTTCATAACCCCTGAAAACTGGTTCCGATGCCCTATTCACAATAGGGTATTACACATATTTTCAAAAAGTGTTTTAAATGAATCCTAGAGTGATAATGAACCACTATAATTATTATTTAATTTTTTTAAAACCGAATAGTGACATAAAAAACACTTTTAATCTATCATTTTCAATTTTCGCGTGAAAATGCTAGCCGCCCTACTGTTCAACTCGTGACGTCACTGTCGTAGAATTTTGACAATTTCGCAAAGGAATAATATACTTTTGAATGTTTAATAATGAGTTATCATTTATATCATTGTTGTGTTATGCCTAATTGCAAAAATACGAGCACAAGAACGCCGGGGAAGTTATGGATTAAAGTGCCAACTGATTTAAATATGAGAAATACTTGGTTAAAACTGACAAGAAGAGACCCGAATGCATTGTCTACAAAATCTAAACTATACTTCTGTGAAGATCACTTTGATTTAATTATAACTTATATTTAACTATCGATTAAACAAAACAAAACATCATGACATGATAGGTACCTATTGCAAGTCAAATTTTTGTAATAGATTAGATTATAAAGTTTTGTAATAGATTAGGTTTATCGCTCGTCTGTCCCATTTTGATAGCCCTTGCAAGTGCAGTGCAGTATTTTACTTAATTCCTGTTTTCTTCTATTATATGGGACTAAAAACATGGTTTGTACTCAGACCAAATAAAAAAGTGACTTTATTTCGTCTGAGAGTGTACAAAAAAATATAACAAAAAGTTTTTCCCACCTAAGCTTATATTATAATATCTATAACATTAGTGCTAAAAGCAAAGTAATAAACTCGCTTTTACGAATCCGTCTTCCAAGATTCCTTTTGAATAAAATTCGGAATAAAAGTCAACAATCGTAATAATAACTTGAAAAATTTCGAAATTAGCTAGTTAGTACACAGCACATAACTTAGTTCTTTGACCTAGTGACGTCATGACGCTATCTAATATGGCGGACATTGTTTTGCAGATTAAAGGCACAGGTAAAAAAAATATTCTTTAAATTGAAATATAAAATTTATACTGCATTTTTATAAATAGAAATCAATATTTCTCGTTTACTTTTTACAAAATCTATCATAAATATTTATTCTTTGACTTTTTTTTACATGGTGTAAAATACCCTATTGAACCCGGTAGGTGGCGCTGTTGTCGAGAGCCAGAAACACCCGTGTGAAACCGGGCGGATCAATAGTATGCAATAAAATATAGTTAAATAAATAGATACAAGTTAACCAAACGGACAGCCTCTGCAAGGGATGCCAAACGACCGATGACTTGGGAGGAAATGAAAAGAAACTAGCGAAAGATGCGGTCTGTATCGAAGAGCACCGGCTTTTGCATTTGAGTTGGAGAGGACAGTCCCGGATTCGAAGAAATTAAAATTTTATGGAAGAGGAGGCAAACGAGCATAGGGCTCACCTGATGATAAGTGATCACTGTCTTCCAATTAACGTAACACCAGAAGAATTACCGGTAGTAGAACAGTGTTATATTATCCACTACTTCATATCGTCCTATGAGTGTCGTTAGAGGCGACACAGAGAACAAATCAGGAGATGGACAGCAGCGTGTCCATCTCCTGATTTGTTCTTACTAATAACTGGAAAATAAAAGCTGCTGTTGCCAAACCGCCTCCCAAGAGTGGCGACCATGGCAAACATTCACCTTATGCGGCAATCTAAGGGGAGGCCTATGTTCAGTAGTGGACTTTGGTGGGCTGTAATGAAAAGAAAAATGAGAAAAGTAGTTTAAACGTGGTAGAGCCGTGCTGCAGCCATAATATAGCTTACAACAAAAAGATAATATTTCATGTGCATTTCGAGTCTTAATCGAGAAAAGATATCTATGGTCCACAATATCCACTTACAATCAGGACAATTTGCTTGCGTTGCCAGCCTTTTAGAAAGAAGTAACCTCTTTTCTTGAAGTTTTTATTTATTTTTAAATGTTTCGGCTTTTGAATTTTTACCGCGAATGGTCCTATCGTACGCAAGTATTTTGTAGTACAGCAATTTCAGATCTACGAAACCATACTTCAGAGCAAGCTCCTGGTATAGAATCTTGGCAACTAGATCATGTGTGTGTGTGTGTGTGTGTGTGTGTGTGTGTGTGTGTGTGTGTGTGTGTGTGAGTTAAAATGCGCCGATGATCTTAATAACCTGACAGTACAAACATCTATTTCCATATATCTAAAGGTCACCGAAACGCAACCAGTGATTATGATAATGTAGTATTATTATGATAGGTAATGATACTAGTATGTGAAGTAAGGTTTTACCAACGTCCATTAGCGAATTATATCTAGTTTTGCATATAACACCATTCATCATTTGCGTGATGACAACGGCAACAAAGTACGTCGCCTGGCAGGCACGCTCCAACTCTTTACGCTCCGCGTAAGTCCACTCTTGGCCTAAAGAGTCCCGTAAGTCGCTTACAGCTTCATTATCCCAACGTTGTCTGATTCCTTAAATATCAATATTTTTAGTTACTTCTATAATCATATACAATATTATATCTGTTCTGTTATCTTTTAAAAATAATCAAATACAATTTTTGAAATGAAAACTTCATTAGCCGCGTTGAGCGATTTTTGTCAGGGGAAAAACTTATGGGTTCGCATCACCGATGACCTCGACATGCTCGTGACGACGTGCGACGTCGCTAGTCTGGGGCAAGCCAGTCTAGCGACACATAGTATAGCGGCATCGATATATATGTACTACGTACTAGATTGTGCATTCCGAACATATACAATGTTCAACTGAACTGTACTGCAATCCGTACAGTGTATCATTTAGTGTGGTTTCAATCTACTAGTTAGTCTGTGGTTTCAATATTCATGCAGTGTGGAGCGGCGCTTATAATTCAATATTTCAAATTGAAACCTGGACCTTTAAAGTTTAAACCTGGACGTAAATAACAATTTAGTAGTCAAGTAAGTAAAATTATTTTTTCCTTTTTTCTAGTGAATAAATAGGTAATAATATCGTAATATTACAAAAGAAAAAATCATGAATAAATATATTTCTTTATATAAACTGACCGCGCAGGCGCAACGCGCTTAAATCAACTGCGCATGCACGACTTTACTATCTCCCGAAGACATAGAGTAGTACACATTTTTTTGTTTAGAAAGGCTTCTCTAGTACGTAGTACATATAACTCAATTTATAGCGGACTGTGTACATGTATACGCATATATATCATTGAGTGTTCACTTTTGTCGGCAGTCCTTATGGCTGTCTCTATTTAATTTAATTGTAATGAAGAATTGGCTAACAAAATTTACATGTAAGGGAGTTGTCATCTTTTTTCAATTTCTAATCTCACTTGTATAGCCTGATTTTTCTGCATCCGTACACCCTGGTGCTAGATAGACAAGGTCTGGCGAACGACTCGTGACCAAAAATCCTTTCTATCGCGTATCGCCACTAGTCGGTAGGTACAGTATAGGCAAACACTTTGAAGACTTCGCGATGACAGATTATAAATTTATAAAGATTACGCTGGCGATTGATGCCGGTAACCTAAGCGCGATGCGAGCTCGACCAGCTTGCCCTAACCCTATGATTCAGTACGAGGGATAAAAAAGTGGTCGAGAGGGACGAAGGAAACCCGCACACTAACTATGGAAACTACCGGTTTACTTTTTCACTTTAAATTTCTTCCTTTATTTTCTTCCAGTTTGCTATACTTTAGTGGCGCTCTGCAGAATTCATGCCAACACAAATTTTCAAAATACGCATCTCTTAAAGAGATCGGCCAATGGAAAGGGTTAAACTTATTAATTTGTTAGGGTGATATCGTAAAAGTCTAGTGCTGGAAGTACACGTAAATATGTAGGTACATGTACTTCCAGCACTTCTTCAGCGCTTCTATCCAGGAATACTATCGAAAGAACAGATAGAAAAAAATCCTTCATTTGGAGTCTTGCCACGAAAAAGAGTGGCAAAAGGTGTAATCTTTTTGAATTTTCGAAAATGTCGAATTATCTCGAAAACCGAGGGTCTTTTACTAAACGTGAAACATATTTTTCTCAACCGCCACAACGTCCTCTACCCGCAGGTACCATATTATCCATTCATTACGGCACACCTGTATACACCCACAACTATGTTGATGGATGCAAATGATTTTAAATAGATAGGTGTGCGTGAGTGCCTGAATTATAATCATTAATTAAAAGTTACAGCCTATATACGTCCCACTGCTGGGCACAGGCCTCCTCTCATTTGTGAGAGGGTTTTAGAGCAAGGAATTGTTCGCCGCGCTGCCCCAATGCGTGTTGGAGATCTTCACACGTCTTCGAAATATATTTTTTTCTTATTTCTCAGAGATGCAGATTTCCTCACGATGTTGTCTTTCACTGCCGAGCACGTGGTAAATCAGCACTTAAAATTGCAATTAACAATTTCATTGGTGGTACTGTGAAATTTGCAGCGAGCACTAACCATCTGCTACCACGGCTCCAATCAAACCAATCAATCATTGATTTGGTTTTATAAAAAGTAAATGAAATAAAATTGTAAGATATTATCTATACCGAATAGATCTGCGGGATAAAATCCATGTTCCGCCATTACAGTGAAATAAGCGAACATTCCAGAAGCGAATTCGATGAGACCCAGGTGGCCGTACACAAGTATCATCATGCGCGAGGAGACAAGAGGGTCCGAGTGCCGTGGAGGGCGCTTCATTACGTCTGATTCTGCTTGTTCATATGACAAAGATACGGCTGGCCACATATCAGTACCAAGATCCACGCATAGTATCGTCATAACGCCTAAAAAAATGTTAATTAATATAACAGATGAACACCAATTAGCTTTTGATCTCATTTATCTAATGTCAAAATATTTTATTTGAGTCCGTTTTGAATTTAAATTGACTTGTTCAAAAAGAGTTCAAAAACGTAGACATCTACAGATTTTTTTAATTTTTTTTTAGAATTAGGGTGGCAAACGAGCATACATTCCACCCGATGGTAAGCGGATGCTGTGACCCATAGATATCTACATCTATCATCGATTAAGAATCAAAATGCAAATGTGTTGTCACTTATTAGAGGATTAAAATCGTCTCCAGTATAAAGGGTCTGTTCTCTACACCCACCATACGAAACATAACAGCATTAAGCTGCTATTTTACGCTGGTATTCTGTGAGAGCGTGGTCCTTCCCCGGCCGAGACGACTCATTCGTGCTACAACTATAATATAGCTGCAGCAGGGCTCTATCACGTAACTTAATTTTAGCTTAAATTATTTTTAGATTAGAGACGATACGAAACTGTGAGGGTATTATTTATTTTATAGTGTTACCACTCCGTTTTTTGCATTATTACAATAATACCGCAGTACTTAGAGGAGTTTAATTCTTAATTTGAAAAGTAATTAAAAAATAATTTAGACCATTTTATGGTACCACCTGTATACATTATCGTTATACAACACATCACAACAGGTGTCTAGCTACCGCTTTTCTACCGGATCGATGCGAAGTTTACTATAATTTTGTCTTTGATACTATAGTAAGTAAAGAATATCACGTGAAGGTTACCGTTAGAGAGTCGGGGGTAATTACAAAAATCAGACCAGAAAATAATTAATTCGATATTTGAACAAACGTTGGCTTCAGTTTGGAGTTTATAATTTGCGACGTAAAAGCTAGAATCAAGTACTTAAGGTGCCTTTTTTATAATATTTTATATCATTAGGAAAACATTCATTGTGTTGGATTCCAAAATTATATTGAATTTTACTAACCTAATGGCAACGGCAAGGAAAACAATATAAACATAAAAACGGGTAGAATTTCCGGCACGTTTGATATTAATATGTAGCACACGGATTTCTTCAGGTTGTCAAATATTTTGCGACCCTCTTCAATCCCCATTACTATAGTGGCAAAATTGTCATCCATTAAAATGATATCCGCTGTCTGTTTTGATACCTGAAAAATAATAAAAAATTCTAATCTTCGACCAAAAAGAGATTAAAATGGAATGGAGATAAAGATTAGAATGGAATATACTCGTAAAATCCTTATTATGTACACCGATACATAATATAAGATAAAAACAAAAATATATAGGGATATTTTGAATTAAACAGCACTATATGGGCCCTCTTACAATAAAACGATTTCTTTCAGACAACCTTTGGATGGGCAGATTGGAATTAAAGCTCTACGGGCGGAAATGAAAGATCTGATTTTTTTTGTTATAGAGATATCCTTTAGCTTAATAAGTTAATCAACTACATACCGACGCCTCGATCATAAACAAAATTTCAGGTTTATTAAATATATATAATATATAACACTGGTCCAGCGCGTGTCATTAGACTTCAGGTGTCTTTGTAATATTTTTATTCTTTAGACATGCAGATTTCATCACGGTTTTTCCTTCACCGCCACGTTTGATTTTTACCAGCAACTGCTCTGAATAATTATAACTTTTAACAAAAAGTAAAAATAAAAATTCCTAAAAAGAAGTTATTTATTTGCTGTGAGGGGTGAATTTTTTTCTTCTAAATTATATGGAACCACGCTTGAAGTATAACCTATTTAATTAAAAAAGAATCATCAAAATCGGTTGACAATCTCGAAATGACAATCAGGAAACTGAAACAGGAAATGTACAGCAGCATCTTTCTGATGAAAAATCTAAATGATAAAAAACTGCGGTTGCCTCATGGTTACCTATGAGGAAGCCCTACGTCAGCAGTGGACTTTTATGGGTTGGACTGGAATGGATGGATGACACTATAGAATTCCAAGCAGATGGTAGCATCCAGACATCTCCTGTATTGAAATTAGGATGCTTTTTGATTTCAATAGCCTCGCGAATGATCCTTGGTGGGAATCATTGCAGCCTATCAAATCTGATGTAATGGTGAAAAAGATCCTGTACCTGTACCCAGACTGCAAACTTTCCAAAGTGTCACAATCAGTAAAAACTAGTTTAATTTAATGTGTAGTATACATGTGTTCAAGTAAAACCCTGTGTATCTACAGTGTACACACATAAGTGCAATTACAAAAAAAGAATGGAAAATCCAAAATTGCACCCCGGGAACGCATTAATAATGTTTTGAATAATGTTTGAAAAAATCTCTCGATATCAGTCACACAGAGCAGACGTGCATTTGGTTCACCAATAAAATTGTAATAACATACTTTTCTAAACTGAACATAACTGAATGGAAACTGAAATGGTCAAAATCAAAGAATTTAATATAGATACGAACAGTGAAGAAAAAATAATACAAGAAATGAGAGAATTCGAGAAAAAAATATTGTTGTTGTTGGTGTAAGAGAGTATAAAAACGCAAACACAAATGAAGCCGTTGCTATAATCAGGAGTTTGATCGGAGATTGCCCTAAACCTGTTAAAATATTCCGCATAGGCAAGTTTACCGCACTCAAGATTCGCAACATCAAAGTCTGCTTTGAGTCTTCAGAAACAGTCAAAATACTGTTACGTAACAGGGGAAAACTGCAAGGCAATATTAAGATCTTCTCTGATCAAACTCCAGCTCAACAGAAATATTTACAAAATTTGAAAGAAGAACTGGCACGAAGAGTATCTAACCATGAAAATGATATCACAATTAAGTACATCAGAGGAATCCCCAAAATCGTTAAATTTGAATCAAAAATCGACAAGAGCTCCTCTACCTACATCCATTAAATAATCAAGATATAGAAGATATTACCTACCAAGTAGTTGATTGTTATCAAAACGTCACTTCTAATAAATCTAACCTTTCTTTTATGCTAATGCCAGAAGTATTTGTAAACCAGGTAAAATTTAATGAACTCATGTGCATTATCGAAGCTCTTAATAAAACCATACATATAATATTACTAACTGAGACCTGGATAAGATCAGATGACCAAGTGGCACGTTTTCAAACAACGAACTATTCACACTACTACAACATTCGATCGGATGTCATTGGAGGCGGAGTACCATCTTTGTGCATAATAATCTAAAGCATGATCTAGTTATAGAATCTTACACTGGCGGAAACAACTACTTGTGGATACATCTTGAAAAATATGCACTTGATGTAGGAATTGTGTACAAACCAGGTCACACGAATCTTAACAATTTTCTCAACACATATCAACTGCAACTGCAGCAAAAAAAAGAGCGATTGTCTTTGGCGATACAAATATAGATCTTTTGGTATCCGATACTAAGACTACGTTGTATAACAAAATTGCAAAATCAGTACTGCCATTTTAGCGCTTTGGGAATTAGATTTAGCGCTTTTTTAGAATGTATAGCGCGCATTTCGAAATTTTAGCACCTAGCACTTCATCCAGCGCTTTTTGGTGTATTTAGCACACATTTCAAAATTGTAGCGACTAGCGGGTTATTAACTCTTTTATAGCAGCACTGTTAGTCCACATTACCGATAATAATAATAATGACCTTTATTATTTTTTTTCCACAAATAGTACATTGCAGTTTATCTTTTTCAAACATATTTTTTCCACAAAACAAAGAGCATGGGAGACGAGTCCAAACTAGGATACCCTGTGCTATGGATCTCCCGGCTTCCCCTTTAGGATGATCAACTTGATTTTTTTACCGACGACTATAACCACTCACACGTCCATGGATACTACGGTATCCAAAATTCCAAAATAAAAGTAGCGTTGTAGTCCTGGATACTATAGTATCCATAGCGTTAAATTTTATAAAACTGACATCTAGGGGCCATATGCGGTTCTTTTTGTGAGTTTTGGTTATGGAATCGATAGCTGACGAACTATTTTACGTATTAAATAAGAGATGGCAGTGTAACAAACTTTGACGAATGAACAAATAATTATCTAACTTCAGTGCTTCAGTCGCCTTTACACTCGGTGTTTTGTGTTTTTGTAGTGTCGTAAGTCATTTAGTTTTATTTAATATTTCTTAGATTATTATACATCATAGTAAACTAGATGATTTGGGCTTTATAATTACGTATACATATCACAGTTTCAAGTGTAAAATCGAATCATATTTTAAATAAAAACTATAACTGTTTAAAAAAAATGGCCATTGTGAAGTCGTCAGCCCAATTTTAATTTTGTTTACTTTGTTTTTCAGTATAATTATATTTAAGCAACGAGTGATAATTCGTAATAAATATAATAATGCACTTTAAGCGGGGAAATCCCCTTCATTAAAGTTTTCGTTCATGGTTTTGGCAACGCATTTATTTTGCTTTATTCAGTTTCAGTCAGTTGTTTAGAGCACAGCTAAGTTAAAAGTTACTTAGAATAGTACTAACTACTGTTGACAGCAATTGCCATAATTATAAGTCGATGTCCTGCGAAGTATTGATACATCAAAAAATATTGCCAGAAAAAAACTTAATGTTGTTTTCTTTATTATGATTATATTTTCTTGAATTATAAATTATAATAAAAAACACAAACTTTGTTTGTAGTTAATTTAGCGCGAAATCTAGGTCTTTTTTAAAGCGCTGTTTTCATGAAATCTAGCTCTTTTTGTGTTGTCCTAGCGCTGAATGAGTTTTTTTGATCTGGCAGCACTACCAAACAACCCTCCATTAAGAAGTAACTCTCCTTTCAGTTTTAAGCGCGTTCAGTTCCCATTTACAGTCAGCGTGTTATGCGATGACCGTAAATAAAGCGCAAGGTCAAAATTTACGCGTTGTAGGAGTGGACCTCAATACTGACTGTTTTGCACATGGCCAACTATATGTTGCTTTTTCCCGCGTTAGTAGTCCCGGTAACCTTTTTGTGTACACCCCGGCTAAGTCTACTTCTAACGTCGTTTACACCGAAGCTCTATCATAAACTACTAAGTAGTTTATGATAGAGCTTTGATGATAATGATTTATTTTCTTACCACTTATTGATATAGTAATGATATAAATCGTTTAATATTCTCTTACCTAAACGACATATTCTTTATGTAAAATCTATATACGCGAGCTACGCCGCGGGCACAGCTAGTCAATAATAATTTCACATTTATGTGGTTTCGTTGTAAGGAGATTATATTAATATTTATTCCTTTAAAAAGAAATTGGATACAGCTCTTATGAAATCAAGATTATGTAGAAATATAATGTGTTTTTTATTTATTGATATATCTTTTAAATAAAAAGTAGATAGCTCCTAAAAACCGCACAAATAACGACTAGCGCGACATTTTGCTCAACCCGCGCCTTAAACCACACTTACTTTACTTAATAGAGATATGGGGTACAGCAGGCAAAACTTATCTCCAAAAGCTACAAATACTACAAAATAAATTAATTAAAAATTTATATCATTACGACTTTTTAACATCGACTAAAAAAATATACCATGAAACAAAATTCTTAAACATTAAACAATTATACATCTTTAACACTTGTATATTAATATATAAAATCACGCGTAATATGATCCATTCAAATATAACGTTCACCACAAAAGGAAAAACACTAAAATACGCCTCACGCCACGCCGCGCAAATCATCTTGTATTACCAAAATATTCGCACGAACTTTGGAAGAAATGCCGTAACATTTGCAGGAGCACAGTTGTATAATAAACTCCCTTCAAATATAAAAGATACAAGTTCGCTCAATATATTCAAAAACAAACTATTAGACCACATTAAAAACCGAGACATTTTATAACTTGGACCACCGCCTTATATAGTCAGTACTTGAAACATTGGTTCTACGCAGCTATCTTGCTATTTATATTCAATTTTAATCTACCCTAATTTATGTTCACTTTTTTTTGTTATTATTTTGTTCTGTGCGACTTATTTAAAATTGTATAATGTACTCATGTAAGTGACATGTATTTGTCTTAATGAGTAAATAAAGATCTTTAAACCGAATAATCAATTTTTTTTTATTAATTACCGAAAAAAGTATTTTATGTAAAGCTACAAAAAATTGTTTCTCTTTAATAACACGCAATTTTTTTTGACTGCCTGATACCGGAAAAAATTGTCAAATAATAAATTTAAAAAAAATTAATGACCGGGACGGTTTACAATAGTGAAATCGAAAAGACTTCCTAAGGATAAAAGTCTAAATCTAATAAAAAAATCAACGTGATAAATTCAGTTTTTCGAAAGATATCTTGTTTCCATCCATACCGACCAACTGACGTCCAAGTGAAATTATTTTCAATTAATTTTTTTAATAATAATCGAAATAAATAATCTTATAACTACGTCAGAAGTATTAATTGAAATCTCCTTCTTTTTTTTATAGGATAAGGGTGACAAACGAGCACACAGTCCACCTGATGGTAAGTGGTTGCTGCGGCCCATAGACATCTACATCTATCCTCGTTTGCGAATCAAAATGCAGATGCGTTGTCACCCGTGAGGACTAAGATGGAATGCCTCATTTCCAGTAAAAAGGGCCTCCGGCCACCTGCACTCACCAAGCGAAACGCAGAGGTAAACCTCTACTTCACGCTGGTATTCTGTGAGGTCGTGGTACCACCCCGGTTCGAGCCGGCCCATCCATGCGACAGCAAAAGCTGCCGCGTGGCTCTACCACTGTTGAAACCTGCTCTTCTTGCTATTGGTGTACTTTTTTATTATATAAGTGCAATATAAAGCTGATGGAAGTGATTTAAGTTGATGGATCGCGATTTTTTGATTTGGTGACAATAGAGCACTACGAGTACATCTCCGCTTCGCATTCGATGTGTGCAAAACATACCTGTGAACCAGTTATACCCATAGAAATACCAATATCAGCTCGTCTCAGCGCTGGCGCATCATTTACTCCGTCACCAGTTACTGCCACCACACTGCCGTGTCTCTGGCACGCCTCCACTATTTGTAACTTTTGTGTTGGAGACGTCCGAGCAAATACTAAAAGTTTACAAAAAATAATTTAAGTAAGGGCTATGTTCGGAGTTTCTCTGAGACTTCACAATAAGGATATCCACAGGAGAACCATAGTTACCGACATAACCGATCAGTAAGCTGAAGTAACAGCGCGTGGTTAAGACGGCATCACGGCTAACATACCCTAATTATTACACAGCTGCCTGCTATGGCAGTTTTCGTTTTGCTGCCACGAATCGCTGGTAGGATATACCACCGCCGATCACAAATTGTAAATCAGTTGTCACTTTTATAACTTTATTAAAAAAAGTTTCCGATTTCAGTGCAGAAATCCAGCAAATTGACATAAACGGTATGGTTCATACACTCGATGCAAACACCGTACATGCACGCACTCACACACCCACAACTACACACAAACATATAACACAATATATTTTTTTATTTTATTTTTCTGTTACATTTGTTATCTCTGTTATGTAGCACTAGTATATAGAATGTTATTGCGTTAGGCTTGTTCATTTCCTTGTTATTTTATATTAATATGTTTTTTGTTGTCGTTTGTCATTTCTTTCACACTCCTGGCTCCACTGATAATTAGCGTAACGAATTGATATCTTAAAACTATCTTAAATTTTAATGCGTTTTCAGTTTTTTTTTTACATTTAAGTAGTTAAAATCAAGTGTATTTTCTCTGTCTTACCTGATTTTTTTTGTAATGTATGTGCCAAATAAAGGTATATCTTTCTATCTAAATAATCCATCCATGTAGCTCGAATTACCGACAACTGATGGGGATGCAAGGTTTTCGAGTAACTCGTACAAACGCATTATAGGGCGACACCCCTCTAGACGGAATGACGACTTGATAAAATATATAAAAAGTCGATGGATTCAGGTGGCTCAGCGCCATGTTTTATGGGCAGGCCTATGTTCAGCAGTGTACTTGTGAAGGGGTATAATGATGATAATACGAGTAGTATGGAATTTTTAAATACTTACGAGGACTTTTAGAAAATCCTAGCGTAAGGCTAACTTTTTTAAAAAAAAAATTAGATATTCTTCATATTATAATTACAATACAATCGTACCTATTTCATAATGCTTCTCAAGAGTTAAGTAAAGAAGATCAGGATTCATATTTCTTAAATCGTTGCCTGTAACCACGTGGCAGGTGGAAGCCGCAGCTATGCCCACCTCCACTGCTACGGCCTTCGCTGTTGCCGGATGGTCGCCGGTCACCATCATCACGCGAACACCTGCAGCACGTACACGCTCTATTGCGTTTTTAACCTGTTTCCCGATTTTTTTTATTAATATTAAATTATCAAAAGTTTGCTTTCATTATGTAATATATTAAGTAATCAAATTATATTTTAGAAAGATTTAAGTGCAATAATATTTTAGTTGTAAAAGTATTACAATAAGTTTATACGTGGTAGAGCCATGCTGCAGCTATATTATGGTTGTAACACGAGTGGGTCGGCTCGACCGGGGAAGGACCACGCTCTCACAGAATACCAACGTAAAATAGCAGCTTAACCCTGCTGTATTTCGTATGGTGAGTGTAGAGAACCTTGAGACTCTTTTTACTAGAAATGAGGCATTCCATCTTAGTCCTCAGGGGTGATAACGCATCTACATTCTAATTCTTATTTAAATTTTACAAACGGATGCGTGCGCCAGGCGGTGATTGGTCGCATGTTTTATCGCATGACGTAGTCGCTCGCTAGTTAAGTAGGGAGCGCTTGCGTTAGCGGGCTGAATAAATTTTTGGCTCGCCGCTCACTTAGCGGTCTGCCATCGCAGAGTCTACATCACCTGAAGATGCCTCGTGTAGAGGCAAAACACGTGTCGTATTGTCGTAAGTGGTGTGTCTTTCCTAGTATAGTGGTTAGGGAGTAGTGGTTCTGGGATTAGTGGTGACGGGGATAGTGCACGCAATTGAGGGAGGGCGGGAGGTGCTCTTCAAACTAGATAAGACACATCATTTTATTTTATCGAGAGGATGTACTCAAGGTAATTTTTACCAACTTTAATATAATGGATTTCCGCAAAGTAACGCCTAATTCTATTAATCATCTGCATTCTGATTCTTAATTGAGGATTAATGTAGATGTCTATGGGCCACAGCAGCCATCAGGTGGACTGCGAGTTCGTTTGCCACCCTATTCTTATAAAAAAGTAAAATTATGTACATCCCACTCCTGGGCACAGTCCTCCTGTCATTTCTGAAAGGATTTTAGAGCAAGTATTCACCGCACTGCCTCCATGGGTATTGGCGGACTTTACATGCATTCGACAATTTTTTTTCCAAGTATTTATTAATTTATTATCGCCGCCGATCATCTTCGCCGACTGCAGTCCCGAGGCACCCCGACCCCTGCTTTCGGAGTGAGGTTCGTCAAGCTAGGGGGGGGGGGGGGGGCTCGATGCGATTCAAGGGTCCCTCGGAAGGAAGTACGAACCTCGGCTTGAATCACTATCGCAATTTTGTTCTACTGACTCGCTGTTGCACCGCTAGCCTTTTTATACATAATTACTGCTATCTCGAAGTGATCGGAATACACTAGCCAGAACCAGAACTTTCTCAAACCAACGCGGAAGTTCCGAAATATTTAATTACAACTAATGCCACCTGTTAGTGTGTAGCTGAAATAGATAGTACATAGTGCAATACATAGTATAACTACTCGCCACTAGATGTCATCAAGTGCATAATACACAATAATAAATGAAATTCAAAAAAAGCGTATGTTTGCTTAGGTCGCGCACTTTCTGACTAGTCTAGAAATATAGTTAAGGGCAGAAAAATTAAAACTGTTTTGGCCCTTGAAACATACTGAAAAAATCATTATGGCCCTAAGGCATCAAAATTCGGAGCACCTGGTCTAGATCATTTTCGGCATTACTCTCTCTTTGTTCGTAAATTTTTCATCACAATCGTCTCAGCTTTTCTGAAAATTAGCTCGGACAGACCGATAAACATAAACAATGTCTTAAAAGTATGAAAATAACCCCGTAAAGTAGAAGCTGGTTATTTCAATATTACAGAAACACACTTAATTTTTTTATATAATATATAGATAATGATTATTTGAGTTATCAAGACACGAAGTTCTACATCCGTTCTCACACTATTTTTTTTAATAACCTCCTAATGTATTTCTATTAATAGGTTATTTTATGTATTTACCTCATCTCGTGGTGGATCTTTCAATCCAATTATACCGATTAACCGTAAACCCTCTAACGGAAAATTTATTTCTTCAGTATCAAAATCGTAGTTCATTGGATATTCATTAGGATCCAAAGTTAAGTCAGCAAAGGCTAGAACTCTTTCACCTGAAAGTTCAGTTCCAGTTCAGTTTCTGTTTATAATTATATTCGCTTAATAAAAACTTTAACATGATTTCTGTTTTTATTACATATTTACCGGCGTTTGCGAGATCTTCAACGGCTTTATCTGCAGCTTCCTTAACTTCTTTAGTGATCTTTTTATCTTTATCTCCCAAAGCAAATGTCGTACAACGTAGTAAAATGCATTCCGGTGCACCCTTCATCACGACCAGATATCTTGACAATTTTTTATCTAAATGCACGCTGGCCTAAAATTTAAATTGTATTTATTCTTAGCATGAATATTGTGAATTCCTTGTTTAAATGGACTAAATAATATACCGATTAATGCTGCTATTATTATATGACAATATAGTAGTATATTATCACCATCGATTTTATGTCCTACGTGTCTTATAAAATTAAGAAGTTTTGTTGGTGGCTTAAGGAATCCTATACAACATTTGTTAACCCCTGTAGAAGTTATTCAAATACCATAAAAGACCGAATCAGTAGCAACAAGGTTGGAATTGGACATGGAACGAGTAGTGATTCGCCGTGTACTCTGCCACCGGGTACTCACTCGGCCTAGATTGGGCCGAGTAATCTGCCGAATACTCGGCTTTAAAAAAAGCGGTAGCGGGCGGCGTGCGGTTATTTCCCTTACAAACTAGACCCAAATTGGGCCGAAAAACTAGCGTTTTTGCATCACAACCTTCCTCTCTTAAATTTTAAATATTAGTAATAATCATTTCTATTATAGATTATTATGTAAGTTCTAAATATTTGTGCTGCGTCTCATATTCCTGATGTTTTAATGTGTCTAATATAATAATAATGATAAAAACTGGCTTTTTGTCTATTTTCCTCTGGGATATAATTAAGGCCGAGTACTCGGTACTCGGCCGTTACTACTCGGTACTCGGCCGAACCCTAAAAAAACCCGCCGAGTACCGAATAAAAGCCGAGTACTCGTCCCATGTCTAGTTGGAATGTACGGTGAATGACGGAGAATTTCTAGTTAATGCTGCTGTAATTTTGAGCCAAGTCGCTGTGAAACTAAAATCCAAATCCATGCTCTGTAGAAATTCTTGACTGTATAACTATTATTAGTATAATCTCTTATATATATATCTTTAAAAAACTGTAAACACCGAATATCGATATTTGTAGATTTCTATTTTTTACTTTGTATACTATACTCTTAATGCTAAATTTAAAGTTACCAAGTAACCTGGAATTGGCCTAGGTTTTTCACGAGTAAGACCTGTAGGTATACAACATCCACTTGTGAACAATTAAGTGAACTACACTCGTTTATCACACTTACTTGCAATTAAAACTTGCATGTATTTTAAAGAGCTTACAAGCCCCCGCAATGGATTTAAACATGCTTTTATAAAATATTTAGAGGAAACTAGTAACAGACAACATTACAATTATCATACTTAAATTCTATTGCAGTTACGAACGCTTCATTGAATTTAGTTATATACAATTCTACTTTTTAACACGTACTTGATATTTATTAATAGAGTTGAATGGGATTTCTGCAATCTTCGGAAAGTTGCTCCTCACTGTCACTGGGTCATCATAAGTACAGAGAAAATGTAGGATGGCCGTTTCTGACGCATCACCGTGTATATCGCCATTGGGTGCAATTGTTGCGGTGCTACATAAAGCTCCACATATTTTTAAGGCTGTTATAACTGTAAATTTATATTACGTAACGTTATTGTTAATGTGTGTTTGTTTGTAAAAAAATTAAGCAATATCACAAGCTCGAGGTAACAACTACAAAAACGTCTAAAGAGTTATATTAAAAAAATCATCCCTTTTCAACACAGAACATTGCAATGGAGCAGCCCAGTGACCGCGTCACCAAATTTCACGCACACTAATAGTTGTTGCTGAGTAATCATAGCATATGATAGTGATTGACGACGCATTTGCATTTTGATTCTTTATTGAGGATAATTAAAGGATTTACTGGAAATGAGGCATTCCATCTTAGTCCTCACGGGTGACAACGCATCTACATTTTGACTTGTAATTGAGGATATATGTAGATGTCTATGGGCCGCAGCAACTACTTACCATCAGGTGGACTGTGTGCTCGTTTGTCACCCTTATCCTATAAAAAAAAATGTAGATGTTTATGGGTCACAGCAACCACTTACCATTAGGTGGACTGTGTGCTCGTTTGTCACCTTATCCTATAAAAAAATATGATGTAAATTTTTGTTTTTATTTAAGTAAACGAAATTGTATAAATTTTAACGCTGGACGACGACTTCATTACTATCGCCGAGACTCCTGGTAAGGTCTCTCTCTCACTGCGACCAAGACACCTTTAGTTTAGCCGTCAGACCCCTTGATCAGTCTTGTGAGTCTGCTTGACTGGCAGTGAGACAACCCCATCACCTAACCTTGACACCCGGTCTCTCTCCGTCTATAGCATTGGGTCTCATGGTGCAGACATCCCGTACTTATCTAATTTATGTATATATATTTATATGGTAGGGCTAGGGTATTAGAAACTGCTAGGTATAGGGAACTTAATTAGGGTCTGCAGGGTCTAATATAGTTGCAGCTAGTTTACGTCCCACTGCTGGGCACAGGACTCCTCTCATTTCTGAGAGGGTTTTAGGGCTAGGACGTGTCCGCCGCGCTGCCCCAATGCGTGTTGGCGAACTTCACATGTCTTCAAAAAAATTTTTTTCTTATTTCTCAGACATGCAGGTTTCCTCACGATGTTTTCCTTCACCGCCGAGCTCGTGAAAATTGCAATTAACAATTTCATTGGTGCCGGCGGGGATCGAACCCGGGTTGCTCGAGTACAGTGAAGCTTACAGCGAGCGCTAACCCTCTGAGCTACCACGGCTCTAGGGTCTAATACTCCTACCATATTTATGTGCAGCCAAGTAGATGATCTGTTAAAGAGAAACTGGGTTAATACTTAAACAAGTAACTACCTTACCGTACATTATGGTCCTTTGAGCCGGATTGAACCAGCGATCTACATGTATATTTTTCTACCCTTAAGGATAGAATATTTTCTTAAAATTTAAATGGGGTCATTCTTGAGGCATATATTTAATAAAAAATAATCATTTATAATTAGTAAGGATATCGCGTAAAATACATACACAAACCTGCAGTCGAATTTCTATTTCCATTCCTTCTTCAGACATTTCCAAAAAAATTCGACTGCGTGTGTTTTAAAGACAGCTAATAATATTAAGCACAAACTATCGAAATATGTTTTCTTAAATAATGTTAATTATTGACTCCAACCTAGCTCCGTAGTGATCCCGAATTGTAAAATGACTTTATTAAATTATATCATCGCTTTATATCATCGGAACCAACCCTATTGATTTTCCCTATTTTTAATGCGAGTTAATGTTTGAACAATAACTTTATAAAAAATGATGGCGGTTTGTAAATTACTTCAGTAAATATAGATTGATTTCTTCTAAACTATACTATATTCTAAACTATACTAACCTTGATTGTTTCCTAAAAGGTCTGAAAAATAAACAACACATCAGTTTTGTTGTTGGCCAAATAAAATAGAGCAAATTCTGTATCACATTAAATTGATTTGTAAAAAAATAAAAGCAATTTACTTTCAAAACCAGGATCCTGTACTGAATACGTTCGATTCCAAATCCAAATATGGAGGATACACATTTTATTTTTAGTAAGCGTCCCGGTTTTATCTGAGCAAATTGTGGTAACGGCTCCTAAAGCTTCGATAGCTTCTAGATTCTTCACAAGACAGTTTTTCTTAACCATACGCTGTGCTGTTAACGTTAATGAGGCAGTCACTGTGGGCTGCAATCCTGTATATGATCAAATTTATATGGGTTGATATATTTAGATACTGCAGTAGACTTAAGATTACTTACGTGTACTTACTTAAGATTACTTCTTCTTGTATAAGAAGTAAACTACTAAACTGAAGAAGTAAGTACGTTGTTAACACGTTCACTGTCCGGTTTCCATACACAATAGTAAGACAATGGCAATGACCTATTATATGTAGTGCACGGGACAGCGAAAGGGTTAATAATATGTCTCGGGCAGTCTCAGGTTTAAACTACGGTTTTAGAATAGTCCATTCTGCGAAAGAAGTCCCCTAGAACTGACGCCAGTTTTCACGAATTTGCCATTTACTGTCAAATCCCATGTTTATTTATACTTATTATTTACGTTGGACTTCTTTCGTTAAATAGTCTCCAGTTAAGTTATTTTAAAGCTGAGATTAAGTATACATTTTTTGTAATAAGACCGACTTATGGAATATCATATTTCAGACAAAACAACTTTTTTATAGAATAAATGTGACAAACGTGCCCACAGTCCACCTGATGGTAAGTAGCCCATAAACATCTACATTTATTCTCAATTAAAAATCAAAATGCAGATGCGTTATCACCCCTGGGAACTAAGATGGAATGCCCCGTTTCCAGTAAAAGGGGTCTTCGGTTCTCTACACTCACCATACGAAACACAGCAGCATTAAGCTGCTATTTCACGTAGGTATTCTGTGAGAGCCTGGTCCTACCCGGACCTATTTGTGCTACAACCATAATATAGCTGCAGCGAGGCTCTACCATGTCCACAAAACTTACCAGATCATTTAGGTAATAAATTATAAATGATAACAGCTTTTGCTTTAAAAAGAGTGAATATATGCTAGCTGATAAATCAATGTGGCTTAGTGACCGCTAAATGTCATCTATAAATAAGATGAAGATGCTGCCAGGCTGTTCCAATGTGGTTTGGCGGACTTCATCCCTATGTCCTCAGCTGAACATAAGTCTCTCCCACAGATTGCTTTAAGCGCATTCCTGAGCACGTGCAGCCGTCAACTCTGAATATTTCATCAGTTTGTCACTTCATTTAGTAGCCCTGCCCTGGCCTTATGAATCATCAATTGCAGACTTCAAATGCCTTTAAAACCGCAAAATATAATAGGTAATTACACTATGGATTTACTATAAATTTCAAATACCTTCAGGAATATTAGCGACAATAATGCCGATCACAAATATTGTCGTCTGTATGAAAGGATATCCGAGTATTGTTGAAGCGATAGCTATCAACATTCCCAGGCACAAAGCAAAGATAGACATGCAGCGCATGAAACGACTAATTTCTCTTGATAGAGGCGAAGGCGCAGGTTGCAATCGAGCTGCCAACCCTGCGACCCGACCTAGGGCTGTCAAATCTCCGCAACAAAGGACCACACCTGTAATGTTTTTAAATTTTTAAAATAAGTACTTAAGTAAGAATTACAGAAAAAAAGTGATTTTAAGATCGCAAATTGTCCAGGGTGTGTTGAACGTCGATAGTTGTATGTTTTTTATAAGATAACGATGACAAGCGAGCACATAGTTCACCTGATGGTAAGTGGTTACTGTGGCCCGTAGACATCTACATCTATCCTCGTTTGCGAATAAATTGCTGATGCGTTGTCAGCCGTGAGGACTAAGATGGAATGTCATCTTGACCGGGGATGGATCACACTCTCACAGAATAACAATGTAAAATAGCAGCTTAATACTGATGTATTTCATATGGTGGGTGTAGAGAACCGGAGACCCTTATACTGGAAATGACGCATTCCATTTTAGTCTTCAAGAGTGACAAATGTGATGCATCTGAATTTAGATTCTTAATTCAAGATAGTTATGTAGTTGTCTATGGGCCACAGCATCCACTTACCATCAGATGAAACGTGTGCTGGTTTGTCACCCATATTCTAAATTTAAAAATGGTGTTCCGTGCGTCACTCAAGCCCCTTCTTCTGTTTGCTACACGTTTTAATTACTACACTACACTTAGGTATTGCACCTACTAAATATAATAATTCCACAGCCCGCAATTTTCGTTTTAATTTTTAGGAGAAAAGAACACGTATGTTTTCACTAATTAACTTAATAAATCGTATCAATGAAATTATCGTTAATATGATGAATTTTTTTTGTGTAAAAACGATTTATCTTGCGAGTCTCATTATGTTCTAGGAATATTTTTCTTAGAAAAATTTAGGCAGCGTAATACATTTTCTGCCGACTTCCAAAAAGGAGACGGTACTCAATTCGAGTGTATGTTTTTTTTTTTCGTTTTTTTTTTATGTGTGTTACCTCATAACTTTCTACTGGGCGAACTGATTTCGATGATTCTTTTTTTATATGAAAGCTGATAGTTCTCGTGTGGTCCCATATGAATTTGATCAAGGTCAGACCAATGGTTATTGAGTTATTCTCAAATAACCTATATTGAAGTCGGCTGTACAAAATTTTTAATTTTAAATTATATCATTCCATGATATAAAAACAATGCTAGAAAAACATAACGCTTAGTAACTGTTATATGGTAAAATAACTATCTCGAAATAATATAGAATAGTACAGTCCTCTCAAAAGACCGACAATAGGGCGCAACATCCCAGGTGCGAGAAATCTAGTATTTATTGCGAAAATCAATATGTCTGACAAGCGTGTTCAATAAAGATATAAATAACTGGATACAAGTGTTGTATTTAGGAGAGAGAATAGATTAAATGATAGCTTATAAATGTTAGAAAGATTTTTAAGGAAGCAAAAGCTACGCTGCGTTATCCCAATGTGCGTTGGCGGACTTCACCCGTTAAAATACTTTGTTTTATTTCCAGACATCTAATTTTCCCTTTTCCTTACGATGGAATTTCCTTCACGTGGTAAAATTAAGAAGTATAGTGGTGCCGACAAAGTCAAAATTTTAATATTGGATAAATAATTTAGGCTTCTTTAACCCATTCAATGCGGCTCAAAAAATCGCCTTTATTACGCAGGGGCGGGCGGTTCAAAGAGCTAACTCCGATAGGCGTCGGACGCATCTCATATTTAAACACTTTGACACCGATCGGCGTTTCCCGCACATGAAAATGATTCTTGCTTGTTTAGACAGAATTTTAAATATGACCAGGGATTGCAAACCTTTTTTCTGATTTTTTAAAGTTAAAAATACTTTTAATAATAGTATTTAGTCTACTATTTTAAATGTATTAAGTATAATAAGTAGTGTTTTTAATTAGTAGTTGAGAGGAAGAGAGGGGTTTTAAGTTACATACTATTTCTAGTGCACCGTAATTTGTTTCGCTTAATAATTAATAATGACTTTCTCTTGGTGGTCTTGGAAGGTGAGGCTTGACCATCGTCACCGAGTTTATTGGTTGACGGTGTGAGACAATTTGGTTCGCTAAAAAGAAAGCCATGTGATGATCAACATTATCATCTTGATAATGTTGATGCGAAAAAATTCACATCTAGACAAAATCAAGAGACAGGTATCGTCACAGAACATTCAGGATGCAAATTTATATAAACGGAACATTTTCGATTCTAATGAGTATAAATGTGACGTCTCACAATTACCCGATTTTGAATTTTGAAAACGGGGAACCAACTGACCACCGAAACAAAGTGTTTGTTCAACTGATCGCTTACGAATTAGATCTTGTTCCAATGAAAAAAAGATCTGTAACATATTAATAAATCTTGTGAGGAAAGGACGTCACCAATAGGATGTGGATGACATAAGTTTACCCAACTAAGAAGACTCGGTGTAATGTTTGTGGCATAAGTACGCTGTGAGCCTATATGTTGTTTGATGATTGTTGATATTAATAAATAAGTATTATGAACACTTTCGTAGTTGTAGTTTTGTTTAAGTACCTACTCTCACAAGTATGCGAAACAATGATTACCAATCTGAACGGTTTTAACAATCCAAGATGTTGGATTTTATTAATAAGCCGTTTTCGTTTTAATTTTCTGGCTGCTCTTTTTTTCCTTTTTACACTAGAGATGATGAAGAATATATAAAAAAAAAAACTAGCGAATCATATCAACGCAGCAAAATTTTTAACTATCAACTGTAAACTGAAGATTGCTCGTAGTCCGAACCTATTACTGTTCTCTAATTCTATAAAATAAAATACCTAGCTAAAATAAATAATATATAAATATTTAATCCAAATGTTTTCAATGTTGATAACCTCTGGAAGACGCCGTTCGGCGTTATCCGCGCCTGAGGATAGTTTTGTTATTTTTCTAAAATCATTATTTACAGAAACAGAAACTATAATGATGTTGTATGTATGTAAAACATGCACATATAAAAAGTATATCCCTTTAGAATAGAAATTGGCCAAGTTATGGCTAAAATATAATTTACGCCGATCGGTGTCATCCGCCTAAGAATGACAATTTTAATTACGCCGTTGTGCGTGCACCGCAACGAATAGGCGAAATCTACACCGGCAAAAACAAGACATCAAAGAAGAACCGGCAAGAAACTATGGGGTCTTTTTTAAGCCGCGTTACAGAAATAGAACTCGATTTGCAGGCGTTCTATGAAATTTTAAGGCGGGCTTTAACCTAGCTACTATGACTGTTTATTCTATATCATCATACTTTATATATATAAAAAAATATTTATTAATTTATTCTTAGAAAGAGTGTACATTCTTTACTTTTTAAATTTTGTCAGACTAATAATCTAAGCTAGTTTGTCGGCAAAATGATACTGAATAATACTGATACTGCATTCTGAATAGATATACTTTTTACAATAGTCATAAACTAGCTGTTCCCAGGCACTTCACCCGCGTGGAATTTGGATTTCATGGGGTTCGCGGAACCCTAATTTTTTCCCTGAAATAAAATTAACCTAAGTTACTCCTTATAATATCAGCTATTTGCCAGTGAAAGTCCCATCCAAATCGGTTCACAGGTTTTTGCGTGATGCGTGTTCAGACAGACGTCGTGTTAGAGTTTTATTATACTAGTAATAGAATAGATAGACGATACATTTTTTTATAGGATAAGGGTGACAAACGAGCACAGAGTCCACCTGATGGTAAGTGGTTGCTGCGGCCCATAGACATCTACATCTATCTCGTTTGCGAATCAAAATGCAGATGCGTTGTCACCCGTGAGGACTAAGATGGAATGCCTCATTTCCAGTAAAAAGGGCCTCCGGCCACCTGCACTCACCAAGCGAAACGCAGAGGTAAACCTCTACTTCACGCTGGTATTCTGTGAGGTCGTGGTACCACCCCGGTTCGAGCCGGCCCATCCGTGCGACAGCAAAAGCTGCCGCGTGGCTCTAACACTGTTAAAGATTTATACATAGATAGATTAGACTTTAATTATTATATGCTTGTGAATAAGCAATGTTTTATTTATTTAATTATAAGGTAAACTAACCAAATGCCCATCCTTCAACGCACAGTGTCGAGAAAAAAGCAACATTAATTGATTCTAAAATATTTGGCGATCCCTCTGTGTTCGACCGTGACACAGCTATGCATTCTCCAGTTAACGACGAATTATCAACCTAAGTAAATATTACCAAGTATTCGTTAACAATTTCTTTTAAAATCTATATGGAGTAACTACATTTATTCAGATCAATTCGGGTTTTAGCTTGATTATTTTGGTTACACTTATACAGTTCCGCTTCTTTCAGCCGCATACAGGATCGAAAGGGCGTCATAGCGTGCTATCTCCGTTGAAACGAATCTATCTGCCGCGTACAACGCTGGATAACTGAGAAGCGATTACATGCTCACGGTAAACTACTTCTATTTAGTATTTTGCACTCAACATGAAAGATCCACGTGCGATATTATTATCATTACGCTTCCTTCAGAAGAAATAGAAAAACTGGAACGTAATAAAGGCAAACGCAAACGCAAACGACAGTGCGTCGGTCTCCTTTGGAGGAACAGAAATTTGGTTAGCGAATTCGTGACATTGATACCCGAATTAAAAGAAAAGAATATTTAACAAAACATTTTCGGATGAGTATTCTAAACTTTAACGATAATGCAGAGTTATTGCGACCAGGGTTACAAAAGCAAAATACAAAATTATTTCTGTTTACACATCCTCTCGAAGATTGTATGCGAAATGATTGCTGTATCAACCAATGCAAGTTCGCAATTTGTCATCGAGGACAGTCAGCATACAGCGCTGAACGAGGCAGAACAGCGCTGAACGTGGCAAAACAGCGCTGAACGCGGCGGAACAACGCAGAAATCTGGCGTTAGCGTGTGTACTCGTATTAGGTTCAATTTACATTTCGGCGGAATCGAATAGAAGCGAATTTTTATAACAAAATTGTACATAGTAAAATTCATTTTACTATGTATAATATACTTCGCTTCCATTAGAGCCTAATAGAAACACACTTGTCCCCATTTTATGCCTGTATGCCACAAAAGCTGAATAGAGGTGGAAAGCTGTACGAATGCGTTCGTATCTCCATACAATACTGATGTGTGGTGTTTTCTATGGACAAAAGCTGAATTGAACTGAATAGATGTGTTTGTCCCATATACTTAATTTACTAGGTTTCATTTACTTTTCTGCTTAGGATTTCGTGTAGGTAGCTATCATCCTCTTCCCTATTTCTGCCTCCAAATACCTGCACTACCTTGTTTTGGTTTGAAGCATAGGTTTAGAGCAGAGCCTGTATAATTATAAGCTGTGAGGCGTTCCATTTAAGACTTCTACGCAACTGTAATGTTTTTTGTTCGTTGCAGATATCAATGGGCTGCAGTAGCTACGTACCATCAGAGGGGCGATAAATACGTTTCTTACTTTAAAAAATATTTAAAAAATATATAACAAATGAACTATACTCTATGATAATGAAAAATCTCTATACTATATATGATAATGCAAGCAGCATTAACGAAGGTTTCGTATCGGCCCGTACCAACTAAGCTGTCTAGCATGGTAAATATGGGCAAAAATGCATGCAAGTTTGTGTACTTCGATGAGATAGTGGGCTATCTTACCTAGTTCAAAGAGAACATTTCTCTCTTCCATAATTAACTGCACTATCACTGCTAAAGTTAAACTCAACATTACTTCTCTAGAATAAATATTCCAATGTCGATAATAGGATACCTGTTGTTTCTCTTCTAAACGAAGCATCATCAGGAGAAATTATAAATTCTGCGATGGCTAATCGCTAAGAGCAAACTTTCCAGTATACCTACGATATGAACTTGAATACCTTTCTGTTTTCACGTGGGCGAGGCGGCGGGCAAAAGCTAGTGAATTAAATAATCTCTAAAGGAAAAGTCAGTTGCGATTTCCGTAATTTCGAAAATATCGCGATTTACGAAATTACAGTTTTATGCTTATGTCCATACATCTTATAAGTGAATCTAAAGTTAATTTTATTCCATTGTAAACGACGTAAATAACTGTTTGAAATATCACAATAAGGGCTTTTAAACCTACTCGACATATAATTATTCAGAACAATGATGAGAAAAATCTAGTGTTTTGTATCTAAGTATAAAGGTTTCTGGTACCCTAATGGCCAATTTTTCTGCCAAGTTTGGAGTCACTGACTATGGACCCTAAGCTGAAGCCATAATTCACTAGCATTTACACAGCCGACTAAATGTCGTCTAAAAAAGTACATAATATATCACAACAAGAACTGGCGAAGGGTTTCATTTTACCACGTTTTTATTCAGTCTCTTGTTTTTCTGGCGTTCCGGGTGGAATTAGTAATTGATTTTATACTAACTACTCCATGAGTTGTAAACTTTAAATTTTTCATATACCTTGGTCAAATTCGGATGACAATGCAAAATATGATAAAAAAGTGGTAATTTTTTTTAAATTCACTTCACTTTATTATACCCCTAGAAGGAACGGTATGCTATGCTATTAAAGTATATCAAATGATTTAAAACAAAAAAAACATTGTAATATATACTTTGAATCCTTTGCTTTCTATAATTCGAATGTCCGCTGGAATAATGTCACCGGAATTCACATGAACAATGTCCCCTTTAACCAAATGTGCCACCGGCATCTCCGGGTTCCAAACTCCATCACGCATGCAGTGCGTGGACATTGGGATCATGTTATTGAATATCTTCAATATCTAGAAGAGTAACTACAATTTATTATTTATTTTTAGATACTTTAATAACGAACCAAATCATATATTACTTAAAAATATTTAAGTAGAAACTTCGGTATTTAAAACATTTTTAAATCATAAATTAAACTAAGTCGCTCATTCGAGTCAGTTTGTGTGTTCATCATCATTACAGCCAGTTCGCAACTGAACGTGGGCCTCCCCCAACGAATGACACAAAACACTGTCCTGAGCCACCTGCTTCAATTGACTTCCTGCATGTTTTACCAGATCGTCACTCTTATCTAATGCGGGGCCGCCCTTTCGCTTATCGGTACGAAGCCGCTATTTGAGAACATTTAAATTGATAAATGTTTAGTTTGTACGAGTATACACACGCACATTTTTGGGTAAGTTCTCTATTACGGAAATATTGAATTGTAATGAAATAAAAGTGCCTCCCAACGGTTTTAAGATGAACATGGACAAAACAAAGATCATGATAAACGTCCATGTCACAGTTGTTGGGAGCGAGCACTAAGCTCGAAGTTGTTGACGAGTATGTTTACCTAGAACAAATAGTCCGACTAGGTAAGTCCAACTTCAACCGAGAGGTTAATCGACGGATTCAACTCGGCTCAGCAGCGTTCGGGAAATCACGACACATCTTCTCGTCAGTTCATAACTTATGGAACTGACGTCTCACTTCCATAAGTTATCACTGTTTTTGGTTTTTCACTGTCGGCCGTATAAGAAAGCTTCAGGTCGCTCAGCGAGCTATGGAGAGGGCTATGCTCGGGGTTTCTGTGCATGATAAAATTAGAAATGAGGATATCCGCAGTAGAACCAGAGTGACCGACATAGCCCACGGATTAGTAAGCTGAAGTGGCAATGGGCCGGCCACATAGCTCGAAGAACCGACAACCGATGGGGAAAAACGGTTCTCGAGTGGCAGCCTCGTACCGGTAGGCGAAGTATAGGGCGACCCCCCGCTAAATGGAGTGATGACCTGGTAAGACAATACAATAAGTCGATGGATGCAGCTGGCTCAGGACCGTGCTTTATCGTATTCCTTGGGGGAGGCCTTTGTTCAGCAGTGGTCTTGTGAAGGGCTGTAATGATTATGATGATGAATGAAATAAAAAGAATAACGCCACACTGTGCTGATTCGCACTCGTTAGTAGGCAGGGCGTTTGGCTAGTAATAAACAAAATGTTCTCCTGCTTTATTGGCCCGTACAAGTCCACTGGCAAGTTTGTCAAGCCTAACAGGCAGGCGAATTAACATCGCAGTGCCAGACGTCTCGCACATTTGACGAGTCTTGTGCAAAAAATATCGAAATATCGATATTTTCTCATAAAAATATCGATATATGGCGTCGATATTTTTAATCGCGGTACATCGTTATATCGATATTTATTTTAGATTAATTTTAAATTCAAAAAATAATTCGTATTAATTTCGATATATTTTAAAATGTATGTTTAATGAACAAAGCAGCAAAAGCAGCTATAAAAGCATACATGTACGGTTGTCATTTTTTTTCGTCGTCCAACAGTCAGTAAGTAAATTTTGAGCCGTGCGACGCGATATTAGTATATATCGAAACTGTTTAAAAATGTCGATACAATATATATATCAACATATTTTTTGCACTTGTCCATCCCTAATTTGACGCTGCTGTCCGTCACCAGCCTGGGTAATTTACTTCTGACGTAAACTAGGTTAACCGCCACCTATTTGATACCACAAGATCTATATGTCATAAACCATAGTCGTCCCTTACGACTGACATACTAATGAGACAAAATGGGATGAAGGATCCTACACTATCACCACACAGCAGTTTCTTTAAGCATGACAAAAATCTGTCACGAATGTTTTAGCGTCAAATCATAATTTTATCTTGATTGAATTGTCCGCAGTGACAGATCCCAATTAATAACCAACATTTCACTACACCTAATCAGGATAGGTACATTGTTTGTACTAATTTTCCAAATACAGTTGGAAAATATTAACACATCCGCGCAAGGTAAGATATTGTAGTGCCATAACTGTATGATGTAGCCAGGGATCAGTAATGCCTTACATCCACTGTTTAAAAATATAATTCTCTAAAAAAATAACTATTCAAAAAGCACAAAAACTGGGTATAAATTTAAAATCTATGTTAAATTTTACATAAGATAGTCTAGAACTATTAACCATAGCATTCGTCTTACGCGATCTAGGGATTTGTCAAAATCGGCACTTTCAGCCCCGCTCTCCCCTACAGAGATACTCACAGGTCTTATTAAACCTAACACGTGTTCTTAGGATCGAGTGGACTATCATAAAAAATCCAAAAATCTCATAATTTTTCTTTAGAAATATTGACTCCTACTTGAAATCTAATCCAAGATCCATAATTCATAGGTCAGCGTGGCACTAGCCAATATGCAACTGGATTGTCATACCATGTGAAATTGTATGGTAGTGCGTAATTTTAATACCAATGTTCCGCGAGCAGCGCGTGTGAACCATACAACAACGCACACGACATGAGTACGAGGTGCATACGCAACTGGACCGCTCCTCTCTTAAGGTAGTTTATTATTATTTCACTTTACACTTTCTTATAATACTTACCTTTGAACTTTTAAAATTTTGAAAAAAACTGAAAAGGCCACAGATTACGTCTACGGCAACCAACACACATCCCAAATACAAATTGTCTTTACTTGGACGTGCCTTCGTTGAAGATTCTATAACGTAGGCAAGTAAGCAGAGCAATGCTCCAAGCCAAATTAATATCGAAAAACCTATACAACAACAAAAAAAATCATATAAGTAATTAATATCTCTTATTGTATATTAATATCGTTGTAAGTGGTAGTACTAAACCATTCCTCAGCACATTTTCATACCTTACCTATCGTAATGGCGACTAATGCCCAGTCCCTTTATCATGTTGCTTTAGAAGAGACACAGAAGACGGAGTGCAGAAATAGCTATTTTGAAAGCAATAAGTATACTACAAATTTAAAGATTTATTCTTAAATTTCTTTTTTCCTTAATAACACACAGTCCATTGATTGGCATGGGCTTCTCTATAAGGATTAGCCAACATAGCTCGCACTATATCGATATATTATATGAGTCTTTCGACGCTATTCACCGTCGCCGGTTTGAATATTTTACACCTAGTATTAGGTACGAGATGCCTTTACCGCTATCGTTCGGATGCAATAGGATCTTTCATCTATGACAAAGTTACAACCCACGAAACCATACGCGGTGACGGATTCTCTTATGCCGCCGCCACCACCATTAACTTAACTTCTTACTTACCTACTATTATTATGTGTATTTGACTGTCTCGTTGATCTACTGGTTGTAGTAGTGCGACTGCTGATAATGAGGTCAAGGGTTCAAATCCCGGGTCGGGCCAAAAAAAAAAACAGTTTTTGAGCTTTTCCATCACGAAATTCTCAATAGTTGCCCGTAGTCAGAAGGGTTGGCGGTGTTACACGGCCGTGCCTCGAAAAGCGCGTAAAGTCGTTGGTACTGCATCTCTCTCCGGTCGTGTCGGTTTACCGTCCCATCTGACTATGAGAGTGAGGGAACAGAGAGTACACCTGTACTTGCGCATACACTTGGGCAATATAATACTGTCCTAGGTCGTTGACTAGTCTCCGTTGAGGCTGGCAGCCGTGACCGAAATTCGGTCTGGAGGACGTTGTACATTGTGTATTATTTACGCTTACATTAAGTTAGTCATAAAAGGTCTTAAACTGCAGAAGTGTTAGATTTTAAGTTTTAACAGGTATGGAATTTGTATTTTATTGCAAATAGTGGATAGCGTTATAAATATTGAAAAAGGGAATTTCACGAAAATGTTAGCATATTCGAACAAATTGTGAAAGAATAACCATCTCAAATACCCGGATTTTTTATAGAAATAGGATGACAAACGGGCACACAGTCCTGATTGTACATAGTGGATGCTTTGGCCCGTAGACATCTACATCTATCCTCAATCAAGAATCAAAATGCAGATGGATTGTCACTCATGAGGACTAAGATGGTTTTATCATTAAGCTGCTATTTTACGCTGGTATACTGTGAGAGCATGGTCCGTCGAGCCGGCCCATTTATGCTACTACTATAATATAGCTGCAGCATGGCTCTACCACGTATAAGAAAGAATCCTTATTATTGCAAAATATTCAGGTTCATGACGTATCCTGAAGAAATAAGGGTGTCGCAAAACAAGAACGGGAGACAAGCTAAGATCAAGCTAAAGCTAACTAATATTCTCATTAAAATTGTTATCGTACCAGTAAACAAGCTTTTGAACAACATTTTTGGCCATCTGAACTGTGTTGTAGGCGTCAGTGTGTTGGGACCGTAATATTCTAAGAGCTCCGATGCCTTAGCACTCGTCAATCCTTTTGTTGGATCCGTTCCCAGTAGGCTGTAAAGGTTTTCTACGAAATATTTACATATATTCGATTAATTATCTACACTAAGTATTAATGACTTGAAACAAAAAAAAATCCCTTGAGGTAAGTGAAACTTTTAAGATCGGGCTTTTTGATATTTTAAAAAGTTAAGCTTTTTTAAAATATGTTCTCGTCACGCATAGATCTGGAAACGAACGAACCTTTACTGCTGGCCATTTGCGGAAGCGTTAAGGTCGCTCCGCTAGCTATGGAGGCGACTATGCTCGGAATTTCCCTGCGTGAAAGAATCTGCAACGATGATATTCGCAGTAGAACCATAGCCCAATGGATAAGTAAGCTGAGGCAATGTGCCGGCCGTATAACTCAAAATACCGAAAACCGATGAGGAAAAAGGTTCCTGAGTGACAGACATGTAGGTACCGGTAAGCGAAGTAAAGGGCGGCCTCCCACTAGATGTAGTAACGACCTAGTAACTGGTAAGCGATAAAGGAAGTCGATGGTTGCATGTGACTTGGACCGTGTTTAACATCCCTTGGGGAAGAATGTGTTCAGCAGTAGACATGTGATGTCGATTGGGCTGTGATGATAATTTGTAATCAATACAGCTCGTTAAAACGATCGCATTTTTGTTAATAGATATGTAATTAAAATGTATCTTTTTAATCAAGATTTGTCGCAATAAAATACTATTGTCCATGCTTCTATGAGATTCTTTTATTTAAGTAGGTGATAGGGCTGCTTTTCTGTCCAGCAATCCTAGTAGGTTACGACTACAAGTTAGCCTCCTGCCTATTTGTTACCTATTTCTGCCGCCTAGCAACAGTGCTAGCGTGTTTTAGTTTGAAAGGTTAGAGAGACAATTATACAGCCTGTGAGACATTTCAATAGCTCTTTTCAATAATTAAAAATTTTGTGCAGCCGACTTCAATATAAATTATTAAGAATAACTCAAAAACTATTGCTCTGACCTTGATCAAATTCATATGAGACCACATGTGAAGTGATGCCAGCTTTCAAATAAAAAGAGAATCGTCGAAATTGGTTCACCCAGTAAAAAGTTATGAGGTAGCACACATAAAATAAACATACAGTCGAATTGAGTACCGTCTCCTTTTTGAAGTCAATGCAGAAAACGACAATGCATTGGTAGCTTTTGCCTAAAAATGGTTGAACGTAACTAACTATAAACTTGAGTAGAAATACTGCTTGGTTCGTTAGTTCGTTTGTTTCTCTAACACTATAAAAATGTATAAAAGTACAGCAACAATATACAGAAGTAATCTAGTTACCCTAAGGTCTAATTATAGAGATGGTAATGTAGGAAGCAGTTAACAGTCTTTGAGAAACCTGTATGATTTCCGCTCTCTCAAGACGTTATCCTGTTACCTGTGTTATACTGCAATTATAATTTTAGAAGTGCAGACTCGTTACTCGCTTACAATGAAATTTTAAGCTTTCCCCTAGCTCTTGTTCTCCGTACTTACCGTAATTACCACTGTGAGAAAAATTAATCAAGTAGCACTTACTCAATGTACGATGTAAGTACTTACTCAATGGAATAAGATGAGCGTCAGTTTCAATCTCCTTTTTCAATGCATTCAAACGAGTACTACTCAAATCTCTTGACCGCAGTCGTTTAGGATTGTTCGGTAGAAACAATTCAGTGATGGAAGATAAACTAGAAGTTCTTGAGTGCATAGTGCTAGTAATGTAATTATTTTATATCTCTCCTAACAATATAATGACATAGTTTTTATTTTATAATCTAGTAGGTCACGCCAGTTTACAATGAATTTAATTTAAAGAATTTACCATTATATTATTATTAAAACGACATGGTGTTATATATAATATTATGTACTTCTCGTTTTTAACGAGAGTTAAATAAATAACATATTGGGTTTGACTGCGGCACGTACCTAGATATAGTTAGTAGAATGAAAAGAAAACCTCAGTCAAAAACTAGTATTTTACCGTATGATAGAATAATTGATACAAACGAATATTATTTCTAACTACCTAATACAAAGTAGCAGTTACCTACTTTGCGGAAATAATACATTATATTGATCTCATATGGGGAGGGTAGCTTGGTCGGCTGTCAAGTGCTTGTGTCCCGTATTAAAAATTATTTTAAATATAAAACAGCATTTTTAAATAAGTAAACAAGTATATTTAAGAACAATTTTAGTAGTGTTATAAGATACATTAGTAGAATAAAGTGAAAACAGTGGTCGTTGGTTGTTACAGTGCAAAATAGTGATCAGCTGTTCGTAACAAGATCAGCTGTTTGTCATTAACTCGGCGGGAGGCGCATCAAAAAAACGAACACAAAGAGGCGCTACCGGGTTAAAAGTACCCACCCATGATAGGTCCTATAAATATATATGTATAATAATTATTGTAAAAATTACTAACATACAAGTTAAATTTACTTTGATTTGTTTTAATAAAACAAGTCTTTTCTGAATAATTACTTTTATTTACTAATATTTAGCATTTTAACATTTTGTACTTAAAACTATGTTTTTCTTTGTATCACATATCACAACCAAGTCTTTTCTTATTTTTATGTAGAATTTTTTTAGAAAAATACTGTATATAATACTGATATCGTACTAAATATTACGTCAAGCAATAAAGTAGCCTCCTAGCCACAAAACGGACAAAATAAAACTAATTTGAACTTTGGGTACAAAAAATTATCAACTAAAATTTTAATCGCCTACTAGGAACTATGAAGATAAACATTTTATTTGCGGTTTTGGTAACAGTTATCACAAACTGATATTGTGTGCTCTCTACAGATTTTTGCTGAACAAAATTTGCAAGATGTTTTGGTTTTACGGTCTTTTTTCCAAGTACAGACTGAGCAACGCGAGGATGACGAAATTGACGGTGCCCTATATGCAACCTCAGGCACTGGTTCCTCAATCTCAACTACTAATTCTATGTTTTTTTTTATTTCTTTTGGTAAATTAATTACCAGTTGTCTCTGCCTGACTAGAGGTAAAAGAAGGGCCAAGGCGAGTTCTTTTAGGCAGTCTCGACGAGGATCACAAAGTTGACCAGAATTCTCTTTATTTTGTTTGGCAATGGCATTGATGCCTGCGATATTCATAAAGCCATAGAATATCACTAAGGGCCATCTTTTTGTAATCCTTGATACAGAATACGTGCCGCAGAGCTCGTCTACTACTTCAACTCCACAGTTGTACCTATTATAATTTGTAATCATTTCCGGTTTTTTCTTATCGCCTGATTCTTGGTCTACAGTTGCACCATGGTGTATGGTTGATACTAAAAGTACCACTTTATTTTTTCTTGGCACATAGGTAACCAGCGTACAATCATTCTGGAACCCAAATATAGAACTGTTGTCTTCCCTCCTCTGAGTTGCAGAAAATATTGCAGGAATCTGTGGCTTGTTTATTTCTTATTGTGCCCAAAGAAGTGAGACCATACTCATGTAATAGATCCTGAGAAAGTGGCAAACTAGTGTACCAGTTCTCCGTGACGACGTTCCGGTGAGAACTACTACAACTACTACAACCACTAGACCAACGAGGCAGTACTATAGCTGATAAGATATTGTAGTTGATTATTACGATTATTTTTAACTGTATACTATACTGATAATATTGAATTAGCCTTTTATAGTGTAAATTATAATATTTGTCGAAATGTTAATTATGGATTCGAACCTTACATGCTAATGGTGCTTCATTTTTTTATTTGCATTTACTTCAAAGAAAATACACGCAAAAAGCTTCATCGCGCAGTAAAAACACAACAAATATATGTATAACTAATACGAAAAATTATACCCAAAACAAACAAATAATACTACCTATAAAATAACCTAATAAGTAATAATATTATCGACTGTCAAGACGTGAGCGTGTGCGCAGGCCGATGCTCTGACGAACGACACGGGCTCCACGTTCGAGAGCTCAACGCTCAATGATCCAGCAAGCCCTTGGGCAGTGAATACGCCCAGATTTTAAAATAATTTCTTAATAAAATCAAATTTTGGTCTTTTGAAAAAAAAATTTACAATAGAAATGTTCATTAATAAATTGCCTATCCATTGGTGTAAATCGCAAAATAAAATAATACTTACTTTACGAGGAGATGCATGTTATCAATAATAATTTCACATTTATGGGGTTTCGTTGTAAGGAGATTATATTAATATTTATTCCTTTAAAAAAAATTTGATACAGCTCTTATGAAATCAAGATTATGTAGAAATATAATGTGTTTTTTATTTGTTGATATATCTTTTAAATAAAAAGTAGATAGCTCCTAAAAACCGCACAAATAACGACTAGCGCGACATTTTGCTCAACCCGCGCCTTAAGGCGACACCGCGAGAAAATGCACCTTCTTTCATCGAATAGTATAGGAGTATGACACGACTAACGAAACTGGAATTTTGATATAGGTAAATTTATGTCTTTATCTTGAATTTGCTTGTTCAAAAACACGATTGTATAATTTTGACTCGATCATAATTATTTGCGAAAACACCTCTAAAAAATCACTATAGTTGAAATTACAACGAAATTACTTAATCTATATGCTTGGAAATCACTCAAATACGTTCACAACATCAATATTCGTAATTTGCTTGCTCATTATTTTGATTACTTAAATCAATAATTTTTTAAAAATATTTTAAGATTCTGACAATTTCTAAGGGGCTTACTCGTTGTGGGCGCTACGCAATTTTAGACCTTATTGTGTGGTATTTTAAGTTTCTATAGAAATTATGTAGTCACTCGGGTCAGTCCGGCGATAGCCCGCTTCAACGTTGGACCTGCGCAAGTCGTTCGCTTGTGCTCTCTATTCTAATTATTTAATTAATAACTGATATACCTAACTTTATTGTTGTATATATCTATAGTTGTAGAATAGGTTTATTATTATTATAGGATATTATTATTAGTTTAAATAAGGACTTAGATAATTTGTTTGTGGTAATGGGAAACACTAAGAAAAAAGTATATAGAAGAAAAAGAAAAGAGCAATTTAAAAAAATATTCTTAGAATGACGGAGGTGAACAAGTCAAGGTAAATAATATCATTATAAATATTTTAGTAGCATTTTAGTGTCACGTATGACTGTAGTTAGTTATAAAGAACATTACCTACCTGCTTGTTATATCCACTATAAGCTTGCCTCCTTCAACCTAGACTTTGTACGACGGTGGAGGTCACATTCCGTTGGTAGTTACAAACAATACAACGTCATACGCACTATTAGGACAGTAAACCGATGGAGACACTTTGGCTGTACTCTATATTGTTCTTAGTGAGATTAACGAGTTTTTTTTTATTATTGCTTTTTAGGAAAAACTTGCAAAATGACCAAAACTCAGAAGTAGAAACACTATACGACTTAGATGCTGTTCCAGTAATAAATGTTATGGAGCAGTAAGTGTTTTTCTTTTATTGACATAATATTAGATTAATGATTATTTCTTTTATTTTAATGCTGTTACATTGCAGGAATCCATCGGAAAAGGAAACCTTGATTAATGATAGTAGTCAACAACAGGGAATTGAAGAAATACCTGGATCTGAGAAAGTTTTACACAGCAATAGGGTCGTTATTGAACAGTTATCAAAAAAATTAAACGACGTTTCAGACAAGTAAGTATAATATAAGGTTTCTTTTATATTCCGGTAATATTAGTGGAAAATATTCTTCTATATTTTCTTGAAATTCTTTTTTTAATTTCTTTCAGAAAAATACGAAAAAGAAAATGTACTGGTGACGTTAACAGTCAATCTAAGAAAATAAAACAACCGGGACAGTGTGATAAGGAACAATCGGATAAATATTTACAACAATGGGATTTGCCTATTGAAGTAACTTCAATAAGAGACGAGGTATGTATCTGTTGATTAAAACTGGTACTTACTTTCGCATGATAGGTAAATATTATAGTAACACATTGGTTTTATTGTAACAGATTCCGACGATAAAAGATGGAAATCACAGAATAGTGGACTTTAAATATTTTACTGAAGAACTTATGCGGATATCTAGCCATGAATCATTATTCGAATGTTCATTCAACACCATGAAGCTAGTTTCAGAAACAAAACATGGTTTAGTTTCGAAGTTTTTATATACATGCGCCATGTGCAAAAAAACATTTAGTATCAAGAACTCGTCTGAAAACTTGAATATCAAAGCGGTTGAAGGTGCAATGGCTGCTGGCTGTGGTAACGCACTATTAGGACAAATAACAGCGTCTTTAGATTTACCATATTTATCAGACTACACTTACGATGTTTGCCAAAATCAAATATGTCAGGAATGGGAGGCTACAGCTTGGGACGAAATGAAAAAGGCAGGTGATAGGGAAAGAGAGGCTGCTATAAATGAAGGTAAAGTGAATAAAGACGGTATTCCATTAATAGACGTCATCGCCGATGGATGCTGGTCAAAACGTTCATATAAAACGAATTATGCTGCCCTCTCTGGAGCCGCTGCTATAATAGGCAGACGTTTTGGGCAGGTATTATTTATGAGCGTAAAAAACAAATATTGTTGCATTTGCGCGAGGTCAGAAAAGCAAAATATGACGCCTAAACAACACGTATGTTTCAAAAATTACAGTGGGACCTCGACAGCAATGGAGTCTATCATATTAGCAGAGGGTTTTAAACAATCAATAGAAATGCATCAAGTAATATACGCACGATTTATAGCAGATGGAGATAGTAGCACATATGCCAAAATTTTAGAATCCCGACCGTATCCTGACATAACAGTAGAGAAAATTAACTGCCGTAATCACATTTTGAGGAATTTCTGTAATAAAATCCAACAAACAAAAAGCGACACAAAATACGATTTGATGAATAGAAAAAAAATTACAACTGAAAAAATATTGAGTGCAAGGAAATACATCACCGATGCTATAAAATACCAGAGTGAAAACGGACAATTAGATAGAATAAAACAGTTACACACTGATATTAATCAATCTATTAATCATGCGTTTGACAAGCATAGCGAGTGCAATACAAATATATGCTCCAATAAAAAAGAAACGCAAATATGTTCTAAATTTTTCAACAGTTGTATATTTCATAAAATAAGATTTCTTGCCTCTAATGTTGCTTCACACGCAAGAAGCCTCATAGAAAACGTTGACAGTAACGTAGTGGAGCGTTTTAATGGAGTGATTGCAAAATTTGTAGGCGGAAAAAGAATAAATTACTCATTAAGACGCTCTTACCAAGCACGTTGTGCAGGAGCTGTTATTTCCTTCAATAGTGGCAAAATTTACACAACGATTTCAAAAAATATTTACGAAAAATCTCCAACAAAAAGGCTAAAGTCATATGAAGATAAAATTGATAAAAGGAGGCAATACCACAGAATAATTAAAAGAAAAAAGAATCGAAATTTGTTACCAAAAAAAATAGATTTTAATTACGGTGAAAACGTCGAAACTCCAGATATGGACGCAGAAACATATGAAATATCAAAAACAACGTTTTTGAAAAATTTAGAAAAGACAGATGCTGAACGTCTTGAAATACAAACGCGCACGATACTGCAGAGCGAGTGCGGTGAGTGGTTGGAGTTACGCAGGAATCTTCTTACAGCCTCTAATTTTGGGAAGATTGTCAAAAGAATTAAAACCAACAGTTGCGCTAGTACAGTAAAAAATATGTTATACAGACCAGACATTGGACACGTGTCTTCAATAAACCACGGCCGAACACACGAAAAATTAGCTCTGGAACAATTGTCAAATTTACTAGACTTAAAGATAGACCCGTGTGGTCTATTCATAGACAAAAATCATCAATTTTTAGGAGCGACGCCTGACGGTATTATAGAAAATAACACCTTGGTTGAAATCAAGTGTCCCATAATTCCATACAAAGTCGGTATTGACGAAGCCATAATACAAGGAAAAATGCATTTCTGGCGAGTAAATAAGAAAAGTGGTGAGATCCAGGTGAACAAAAATTCTGATTGGTTTATGCAAGTTCAAGGACAGATGCATATTTGCGAAATACCTAAATGCTTATTGGCAGTATGGTATGGACACGATAAAATAAAAGTGGAAACAATTGTGAAGGATGACCAGTTTTGGAAGGACAAAATGGAGCCAAAATTACTTTCGTTTTATTTTGACTGCTTGCTACCGGAATTGGTA
Organism: Parnassius glacialis; assembly: GCA_033319125.1. NCBI lineage: Eukaryota > Metazoa > Arthropoda > Insecta > Lepidoptera > Papilionidae > Parnassius > Parnassius glacialis. The sequence goes on from JAVANC010000018.1 coordinate 26,314,838, forward strand.
GACCCGCGATTTACTCGTAATAAGCCAATTCGGGATCCACATTATGTAACAAAAAAGAAGAATAAAGAAAATGTGCATAATGGCGCTAGAAAGGAAGAAGAACAAAATAACATTACAAGTGTAGTTACAAATTCTGTTATACAGTATAATCAGTTTTAAAATTATGTCTTAGTTAGTGTTTTAATAAATAAATTTATTTACTTTATTTATTTATTTATTTAACAACATAAGTATAAAACCGCAGGTAACTGCGGGTCCTAAACTAAGCACAGCTTGTATCTCAGGACCCTGGCATGCGATATTACAAAATGGTTTGTCACTGGACAGCATTTACTTAAAGATATACTATACGGTAGTTTTAACATAACATGATTGATATCGGAGGTTAAAAGTAATGTTTCTAGTACAAATAATATGGTGGTATTATTTCACTACACAATTAAAATTAAAATATAATATAAATAAATATTAAAAAAAAATATAAATATTGAGTGATTTCTCTTTTAATAAACTAACATGACGAAAACAACAATGACATATACAACTACATGTTATTATGCAATAAGACAATAAATAATGTAAAATATTAAAAACGTAACAAAAAAATTAGTGTCGCGACTCCCAAGCTTAGAGCCTGTCCAGAAAGCGCGATTTACGCGCGCGTCCACTCGCGCGTTTTGATTTGTATTGCGTCCAGATGCGGCGAAATCACGCGCGTTCTTACGCGCGCATGAGATGAGACGGATTTGGTCAGTTATAAACATGGACTCGGCTACAGCGGTTGTGTTGTGGCTTGCATACCGTCGATGGAGACGTTGTAAACGAAGAGAAAGTCGACGATTTAACGTGCATCCCATTCTACGTGACAGAATGACGCATAGTATGTATATAACTTTATACCCAAAACTCAGAGAATATAGTGAAAAGTTTTTCAACTACTTTCGGATGTCAGTAGCATCGTTTGATGATTTACTAGAAATTATCAAAGAAGATTTGACTCCATGTCAAAATTATGTGGTACGGGATACTGTTTCTGCAGAAGAAAAACTCGTGATTACTTTGAGGTAATATTTTTTATTGCTTTAGTAATTATAAACTAAGACCCAATTAACAAAAATAAAGAATTTGAACAAAATTAACAAAAATTAGGAATCATTCTTATATAATATAGGTAGGTACTTAACATTTAATTTAATTATCGTATAGTTCCATTAATTCAGATTCATTGGAATCTTGTGTAGATGCCGGTGATGGGTTTTTGTAGCTAGACGTCTTTGGTGGTCGTGACGCAGTGCAATAACCTCGATTGTAAGTCGAAAAGGTTGCAGGTGGAAACGAAGATGTTGAAGGGTCTGTTGCGGTATATCCTGTTTCTCCAAAATAATCTGTCTGTCCACGTTGTGTCATTCCTGTTTGGTAATGACATTGTGTCGAAGGTTGGTAGTCGGAACGAGCAGCTGCAGGTTTAAGACACAGAGCTTGTTGAGCTTGAAGTACTTTCATTAATTCAATTTTTGTTTGAAGTCTGTTTTCCTCTGGTACTTTAAGAAGCTCTTTGTGTAAGGACAAACAAAATAGTTTGTCATCATCTGACTCCATTTGGTTTGATGTCTGTGGCTGATTTCCAGATGCTAAATTTGTTTTTATGATGGAGAGAAATTCTTCGTCGGCCGCATTTAGGTTTTTCTTCTTTTTCGCCTGACTACGTGGAGGTCTCATTACATCTTCCCCATCGCCCGAAAACTCTTGTTCTTCAGCTGCAATAGACGCGGTGTTGATGTTGCTCTCAGTTCTTTTATTCCGTGTCGATCTTTCGAGGAACATCAAACGTTCAAAATAAATATATTTGGCTTTGCCGGAGGCTCCTGATCCAGACGGTGTGGTTTTCTTCTTCTTCATTTCTCTTACAAAGCCATCACGCAACCCTTTCCACTTCTTCTGCAATAAAGTACCTGTAAACAATAAAAAGATTAGAATAAAATAATAATTCTTATGTAACTTTCTTTTCAGATATTTGGCTACAGGATGTTATTTTGCGGACCTGCATTATGCCTACAGATTAGGAAAGTCTACAGTTATCGAAATAGTACAGAAAACCTGTTACGTCATATGGAACAAACTGCAAAATATAGTAATGAGAGAACCAACGAAGGCTGAATGGAAAGAAATTTCGAAACAATTTCAAAAATACACAAATTTTCCAAATTGCATCGGCGCCATTGACGGCAAGCACATCCGTATTATAAAACCTAATGATTCTGGATCTCTTTTTTATAACTATAAGAGTTACTTTTCAACTGTTTTGTTGGCCGTATGCGATGCAAATTATTGTTTTATTGCAGTGGACATAGGCGCATATGGAAAAAGTAATGACTCCACAATTTTTAGAGACTCTATTTTATATAAAAAACTTGTCGAGAAAACTTTAGATATCCCAGATCCAAAGCCAATATCGCAAACAGATACAACCCCCTTACCTCATGTCATAGTAGGAGATGAGGCGTTTAGTCTGTCTGAAAATATAATGCGCCCTTATTGCGGTAAATCTCTAACAACTAAAAAAAGAATTTTCAACTATCGCTTATCCAGAGCCCGGCGTTACATTGAATGTTGCTTTGGCATCTTAGTAAATAAATGGAGAATATTTCATAGACCGTTGAATGTAGACATAGAATTTGCAGAAAATATCATTAAGGCTTGTTGTGTTCTCCATAACTACGTAAGGTTAAGGGATGGCTACAGGTATGATCACACTCTTTACGAAACATCTCTGATTAATTTGAACACTGAGGCAGTGAGGCCTAATGCGAGATCATTGAATACAAGAGATAGATTTGCTGATTATTTTGTTAACGAAGACAAACTCCCTTGGCAAGATAAAATGATATAGTTTATTAATGTAAAATATGTGCAAGGAATATTATTATTTAATAAAATATTATTTACTTACCTAAAGTTTTTTTTTTCTCCTCGGAATCACCAGCTTCACAAAAAATTTCTACTATTTCTTCCCAGTTCCTACGTTTAATGATTCTATTAGAATAATCTGATGATTCCATATCCCATATAGCTACCCTTTTCTCAATTTCGTCAATAAAAAGTTCCGTGTCAAAGTTATCACGCTCCATTTTGAACCAAATACGTCCACTCGCCACGGACACGCGCGTAGTACTGGACGCAGCAATGGCGCCGGAGTATCTCGACTCGCGCGGCGCACGCGCGTAAAACGAGCGAGTCGAGAGTCCCGCTCATTGCAAGCGTTTTACGCGCGTGTGAGGTAACGCGCGAGAGCATCTGGACGGCATGTATGTAGCTCTAGTATCTCGAGAACGCGCGAGTGCCTACGCGCGAGTGGATACGCGCGTAAAACGCGCTTTCTGGACAGGCTATTACTTGTTCTTTTCTGTTGACCGCGCGTCGACCCCCGAGTGGGCATTTGGCGCGACTTTAAAATTTTAGGAATCGAGCGACGAGTGCCACTAGCGGCGCGCGGGGGAAATAGGCGGAGCCATTTTAAACGTTCGTTTTCGATGTGTCGTCTTAATGAGCGGCTCACCTCAATCAATAGGCAATTATTTTATAAAGCACGGGAAGAAGGGCGCCGCAAAGGCTGGAGATATGTGTGGACGCGGGAAGGATGCATTTTTGCGCGTCGTGATTCTGGCTCACCCCGTTATAGAATTCGAACAGAAATAGATATAAACAAAATTTTTAGGGATTGAATAGTTTGAAGCGAATTTTAATCATGTTCTTTATGTTACTTCTTGCACGATGTCAATTTGGCTGTCGTCTGGATTATAATTATTTCTCAATGATTGTTTCCCCTACGCATCTACGTAGCTGCTATTACGAGAACATTTTATTTTTATTTAGACTACATTTTATTTCCATTTTATTATTAGGTTACATTTTATTTTTGTTAAGTTGCTTTGCATACGTTTATGGAGTATGGAGTAAATTTTTGACAGTTATTTTGTAGTTACACTTTTAATATTATCACATTTATTTTTTGTCTTTTGTTATAGTGAATATGGTGACAAGTTTAATGTTTGCTTTCTAACGTGTAGCAGCATAACGGGAAATGACGACAGGATATTGTCGGATAATATATTCGGCAATCAATCATGTTTACTTATAACTTATAACTGTGGCCCATACATAGAAATGTATTTGACAGTACATAAGCAGTGGTATCATAGTCTCCTTTATTATGGTTTTGTTTGGGTTATTATTAATTTTATAACGTTTTCGTATTATTATAAAATCTTTGAAAATGACTAAATTAAATAAGTTGAAAATTGGCTTCTTGAACCCCGGGTCTCTTGGTACTAGGCACGACGAATTCCTAGCTGCTATGGCGCATCACTCTGTAGACATAATGGCTATCAATGAAACATGGCTTCGGACAGGGGAGGAAGGCCGGGCGCCTTCTGTTCCAGGGTATCGACTGTTTCACGTACCCCGACCTCCCGAAGTTCGTGCGCGTGGCGGCGGTGTGGGTTTTTATTTGAGACAGGGCTTGCCGTCAAAAATTATTCAACATCCTATTTGTCCCGCGGTGGAGCAGATGTGGTTAAATATTAAAATTAACGGCAAGTCCTTTGTCTTCGGTACTGCTTATCGTCCCCCATGGTTGAGCGTGACATTATTTCTGGACGCGCTGAGCGAGTCCTTAAGTTCTTTTGTAGGCTACGATCAAACAGTACTGCTTGGGGATTTTAATATCGACATTTTGAATAAAAATTGTGTTAGTACCAAAATGCTTTCGGACTTCCTAACATGCAATAATCTCGTGCAATATGTTGAGGAACCAACACACTTTACTGGACATAGTGAGACACTGTTAGATGTTATATGTTCAGATGCATCGGTGTCATATATAAGTGTGGACTATATTAGTGACCTCAGTAGCCATGCCTTTATTGTATGTGAACTTGACATTCCCAAGCCTAAGTTTCAGCCTGAAAGCGTCACGTATAGACCTTTAAGGGATATGAACATAAACCTTTTCAACCAAGATTTAAAACAAATTAACTGGAAATGTGCATCGTCGGATAACATAAACGACATGATTGATTCTTTTAATAAAAAAATATTAAATATCTTTAATTTTCACGCCCCTCCTAAAACTGTCTATATAAAAAAAAAGTATTATCCATGGATAACGCATAACATAAGATGTATGATGAGGACACGCAACGAGGCTCAAGTGAGAGCCCGGAAAACAAAACTTGCTCCACATAAGGATTATTATAGGGAACTAAAATCAATAGTTAATAAAGCGATAGTTTCAGAAAAGATTGCCTACTTCAAATTTTATATTAATTCAAAACTAAATCAACCTAAAATAATGTGGAAGCACATTAAACACCAAGTTCAAATAAAAAGTAAGGATACTTCTTTGCCATCCTATTTCAGTGACCCTGATGCTTTAAACAATCATTTTCTTAATATTCCTGGTAAAAATGACGTCTCATTGTCTCTTCTCACTTTCTTTGAATTTAATGGCACTAATGATAACTCTTTTTATTTTAAAGAAGCCTCGGAAGATGAGGTGGTTAAAGTTATAAACTCTTTGCAGTCTAATGCAGTGGGGTGCGTTGGCATTTCTCTTGATATGTCAAAGTTATTACCTAAAGATGTTATTACAGAAATAACATACATCATTAATAAATCTTTTGCGACAAATACCTATCCGGATATCTGGCAAAAAGCCATCGTTAAACCTATACCAAAAACTAGTAACCCTGTTTGTATGTCGGATCTCAGGCCAATTAGTATTCTACCGTGCCTTTCTAAAATAATAGAAAAGCTTGCATGTAATCAGCTAACAAAGTACCTTGAAGCAAATAACATCCTTCCTGAGCTGCAGTCTGGCTTTAGAAAGAAGCACAGCACTACCACAGCGCTTATAGAGGTCGTGGATGATATACTGACTGCACAAGCCAGTGGTGAGGGTACTATTTTAACATTACTTGATTTCTCGCGCGCCTTTGAAACCCTCAATATACCATTACTTCTTTCAAAATTATATTTTTATGGTTTAAGCAGAAACGCAACCAAATGGTTTGCCAGTTACTTTAAAAATAGGTCACAGCAAGTTGAAATACAATTAAATGGAAAAGGTAAAACTATTTCTGGGGAGCGACTTGTGAACCGAGGAGTACCGCAAGGATCTATTTTAGGTCCCTTACTTTTTATAATATATAGTGCAGACATTATTAAAAATATAGAGTATTGTAAGTACCAAATGTACGCTGACGACTTACAAATATATATATCGTTTAAGCCTTGTGATGTTCAAGTAGCAGTGACAAAATTAAACTTGGATTTGGGTCGGATATCTTTGTGGTCAGAGCGTAACGCATTGGTTCTCAATCCAAAAAAGTCGCAGTACCTAATTCTAGGATCGCCAAATCAAATAAAAAAGATCACACTAAGCCACCCTGACATTATTGTAAACAACGAACCTATTGTGAGAGTCTCTGAAGTCAGAAATTTGGGGGTAATAATGGACGACAAACTTCGTTTTGAGAAACATGTAATGGATATTGCACGTAACTGCTTTTATAGGTTGAAAGTACTTTATCGTATTCGTGAGTACCTAAGTGTCACCTTACGTATACATCTCTGCGAGTCTATCGTGCTTTCAAAATTCAATTACGCGGATTCTCTCATAGGCCCACGACTATTATCTCGAACACGGCAAATAATACAGCGGGTACAGAATGCCTGTGCACGCTTTTGTTTCAATGTACCACCACGTGCACATGTAACCCCTTTCATTAATAACGCTAATATTTTAAAAATGGACTGTTGCAGGCGACTACACTTTGCCTCACTTTTGTTTGGAACTATTAAAAATAAAGAACCTTTATATTTATATAATAAGTTGATTTGGTGTAAAGATCAAAATAAGCAGTATAATACCCGATCATCCAATTACAAGTTAGTATATCCTTTCTACCGGTCGGCCGCTTTCAGAGGTAGTTTTAAATATAATGCCACTAAATGTTGGAATAACCTCCCGCCTCCACTGCGCGACCTGAAAACAATTAGTGGGTTTAAAATCAAATACAGGTTATACTTACTTTCAGAACAAAAAAATACCATCTATAAAAAAAACTGGTAGGAGGTTAAGTTCCTTCAACACGTCAGTAATCTCAGTCCCATAAATTATGTAGATATTTTAATTTTCACTTTATATAATATATAAAATTATTTTATGTAATTATTTGTATAATAAATTTATTTTTTCTGACAATCATTTTCTTACCTTTATTCTTTAGCCAACGTTTATTCCGCATTCTTAATAAATAAAATTGATATATTTAGAAGGAAAAGGTTAATTTTATTTTGTACTTACCTTCATTAGACTAATGATATCCACTATTTATGTGAATAAAAATTTAAAAACACATATTTTTTTATATAATCCGCGTCGCATTATAGCATGTGCACTGAGGCAGCCGTCCGAGTTACCTCGGAGTGCGGGCCAGACTGAAAACCAGTGTCGGGATCAGAGCAATTCGTATTTCTGTATCTCGATTTTTACTGAGTCCTGTCCATTTCACGGTCTTATGCTGCTACACAGACTCATTTTATATTATTTTTAAATTTTTGTTAATTTAGGGAAATATTGTTTTATTTTCTGTTTAATTCCAATTTTTTTGCATTGTTTTGTATCTATTGTGATTAGACCGTGAATAAATGTTTTTTTCTTTCTTTCTTCTTTCTTTCATATTAGAGACAGAAGTAAAGGTGACAAACGAGCACAATCCATGTAAGTATGTGGGTTCTCTAGCCCATGGAACTCTATCCTCGATTAAAAATCAAATATAGCTCCGTTTTTACCCATGAGGAATAAAATAGAATGACTCATTGCCAGTAAAAGGTGGGTCGTCACTCATAATACCGCAACATTATTAGACTCCTTCGCACCCGCGTAAGTGTCAATCATCACAGGGTTGTCAAATAATTAAAAGCATTTAAATATTTTAATTTTTATTTTACATTATTACAATTAATAACCGAGTAAAATTATATAAATTACCAAGTTGTTATTAACCTTCTTTTATTGAACTTTATACGTAATCATAGAGTCATTCGGAGTAACTGAGCGCAGTGGGTAAGTGAGCGCAGTGGGTAAGTGAGCGCAGTGGGTAAGTGAGCGCAGTGGGTAAGTGAGCGCAGTGGGTAAGTGAGCGCAGTGGGTATGTGAGCGCAGTGAGTAAGTGAGCGCAGTGAGTATATGTCCCGAACGGGGAACGGGGGGGAGGTTTTTGTTTAGGTCGATAAGTGACGCCAGAGTGCCCTGCTAGTCGCGACTTGTTTCTGTGGCGGCGGTTGATGAATAACTTTTTTTTTTCATAAAAACAGTATAATATGGTGTTTAAATACGTAGTTTTTTGTTTAATGGAAAACAATGTATTATCGAAGTTATCGATTTCACAACGGTAAGTTGTATTTTCTTTGAATAATAATATGTTTACGCTACATTTATATAAAAAAAATCATGTTATATTTGTTTTCCATTTATTTTATGAGCTTTTATTTGCAATTTGGTGTGCTGGGGTAAGTGTGCGCATGCGTACACTTGCCCCATGGGTGTTATTTTCGTTCGTACATTATTTTATCGAAAAGTGGTGTTTACTAACACTCTTTTATTTTATTTTTCAGTACCTCATCACCATGCCGCGAAATTATATTAGAAAAAGATCCGAACTTACATCGGTAACTGAAAAACAAAGCTAAAGCTCTAAAGCACTCATTGAGCATGATCAAAAGAAAGAGCAAAAGAGCTGCTGCAAGTGCCATTGGTATTAGTGAGTCTTGTATTCGAAATCGACATCATCGTCTTAAAGAGGAAGAACAAAGTTTTCTATGGTCTTGACCTCTACAAAAGTATTCAGAATCAGAATCAGAATCAGAAATATTTATTGGCCATAATATAACAATCGTTACAGGCAAGTCATTGGTTACAAAAGTTCTTAAATGTATAAGGTTATAAATTACATTATTTAATTACATTATTGTACTTTAATTTAGTTACATTGACGCTTTACATCATAGAATTAAGTAAGTTATTTTGATTGCATTCCAAGAGTTGCATTGACATGTATTCGCTTAATTTGTAAAATGGGTTATTTTCAAAAAATACTTAAGGTTCCGTTTAAATATGCTATACTTTAGGCTGGTTATACTTTTTGGTAATTTATTATACATCAATATTTTTGAGTAACGCCCTTGTTTTTTTACTTTGATTAATCTATTCATTGGTAGAACACGTTTTTCATTATTACGCAGATTGTATTTATTGACGTCTTTCTTTTTTGGTATTTCTTTATCCTCGTGTACCTCTAATAAGCTATTATATATAGTATATAGTATTCTATATAGTATTCTACTTTTGTCCTCTGTGTATGCAAAAATATACAGAGCCAAATACTGAAGAATGGAGTCAGTGCATGTATTGCAAAGACTGGTGACATGAGGATGTCATCTGATGAGGATGCACTGCATATGAGAGAGGTGTTTTTGTTTGTGTAAGTTGTATTTATGATTCATAAGTTATTATTGTTTCTAAATAAACAATCCTAACTAAAATATGTTGATCTCTAAATATTAATATTTAAACATTTCTATAATTTAATTTTAATTATAATCCAAATGTTAAGTTTATTTTATTTTATGAGAAAATTGTTATTTTTATGCGAGTACTAGCAACTAATAAAAATATTTTCTAAGTGGCATTACAATAAAGAACCTTTATTCTTGAATATTATGTATATTTTGATTAATCCAAGGAATGCGCTTACTTACCCCATATGCGTATACTTACCCCATACGGGTGCGTACAGTTACCCGCATCGTGGGTCAAGTGAGCGCATTACGATTTTATGTAAATAAATGCTTACAGAATAAAAACCACCAAGTTTTCTATTCTTGTTTTTATTTCAATTTAGAGGCTACTATACGGTTTATCTCCGAGCCGTCTTTCATATTCCTAACTCTATTTTATGCGTAATGAACTAATATTTACCAAAGTGCGCACACTTGACCCGAATGACTCTAATATTCACAATCTCATTCTTATCCTAATACATATACGAGTACAACTTGAGTATGGAAATCTATCGGAGAAAAGCGCTGGGTCAAATTTCAAATAAACTTTTTCTTTAGAAAATAGCACATCTTTAATACAAAATAATTAATAACAAAATCTAAAATGTTACATTAAATTCAATTCCAATGCTTCACAATAATTGACAAAATTAGTAGGAGACACCTACAATCTAGTATCAATATCGTAGACTCGTTCGCGCAAGTATAAATGTCAAGTAAGGTAGACTGAGGCAAGTGTGACAGTGGGGCAAGTGTGACAAATGCTGAACTGTAACATAAAAAACTTTTATGCTTTGAATAAAACTACTTTTACGGGAAGTCGCCCATGACCATGGGTGCTGGAAAGCACCCGAAACGTCGCGATAAAATTCGTAAAAGTAGTTTTATTCAATGTGTAGTGTTTGCGTAAATATAAGAAATCATTAAATTTTATGCTATTGTCTATACCGACATTTAAGTACATATCTGCAACTATTTTATCGACAGACTTTTTTTTTTAAACTACTCAACTGGCGAAATCTCGCGCAAGTTTTTAAGTTTTTAAGTGTTTCGATACGTCATTAAATTATTTTAAACAAGATACAAGGTGAGTGATAAAGAATAATATTGGTACTTATAGTGTAATATGTTTATGTGACCTGAAATCCACTATTACTTGAAATACGGTTACAGTTACACTTACCTCACCTAATATTTAACATCGGGGTAAGTGTGACAGTGTCAGGAGGATGCTGTTTACCTGTGTTTGTATGTATTTATATTTAAGTACTTACTTTTATAATTATACTTAATAAACGAGCGAGCGAAGGGAGTGAGATCTCAGAGTCACGTTAAACGAATCGGTGTTTGTATGTTAGTAAGTACTTGTGATTGTATGTACATATGTTTGTATGATTTTGTATGTACAATTATGTACATTGTATGTACAAAAATAGAAAACTGGTGGTTTTTGAGATATGGAGGGGTGTGTCAAAAGGGGTGAAAAATATCATGGGATATGCCTTTGGTTTAACTCAGCGAGAAATCAGAGCTTTAGTTCGTCGCAATGAAATCGATACTCCCTTCAAAGATGCGATTCCGGGAGACTAGTGGTTGAGAACAAGGAGCAAATTATCGATTAAAAAAACCTCAAGCCGTCAAATCGCAAGAAGAAAAGCTGCCGACTAGTGTTTCCCAACGAGTTCAACGATGTGCTTGAGACAGTCGTACAAAAGCAACAATTCAAAGGTGATCAAATAACGGAATCTTGATGAAACAAGTTTCTGTCAAGACCCAGGAAAGTTAAAAATAATTGGCCTAAAAGGTTTTCAAGCCACAAAAACCACTAGCTCACCAGGCCGAGATAATACAACTGTATTGTTCTCATGCAATACCTGGGGCCAAAAAGTTCCTCCGTTAATAATTTTTAAAGGAACGTATCTTTGGAATACATGGTTACCTGATAATAATTCGATTAATTCGGCATTTGCCGCTACGCCAAAGGGTTGGATGGCTTCAGTCTTCAAAAGTTACTTTTTAAATGTACGGATCCCGGAAATATGCAAATCAGGCAACCCACAACTTGTAATATATGACGGCCATTCAACACACCTTGACTTAAATGTTATTATAAAGGTTAACGAAAACTATCGCCTCATTCTTCCTATATTTTGCAAAAAAGCGGAATTAAAGTTATTTTTCTCCTAGCATTGTTTTTATTACACTTTCAAAACATCCAGGGTAAGTGTGACATAAATCCATTTATAGGTACATCACTACATCGGTTAAAACTGTCACAATTACCTCCTGCGTAGAAAAAATCCATTGTTACACAAAAATAGACGTTCAAATCGTTCAAATAGATCATAAAATATATTGACACTAGTATCATCTCATCAATTTTCTCGAAAACTACAGATAATAATAAAGTAACTACAAAAAGAAGCATACTGTCACACTTGCCTCATTGATGGGGTAAGTGTGAGTCTTCAACCTTAATTAGTTTTAACTACCTCAAATTACAAAATGTTACTTATAGATACTAAAATACTTGATCAAACAAACAACCACTTAATAATTGATATTTTGAAACGGAATTATCTATGTTAAACCCTTACAGAGTAGAAGTATTTAAATGTTCATTTTAGTTTTAATTAATTTTAAACTTCTAACAATAATATACTTCAACCATTGGTAAGTGCACTACAAGGTAGTAATTGCAACATCTTTAGAAAACCTGTAAATTTCCGACTCTTGATTCAATATTGATACACCCCGAACAATAAAAGTTCAAAAAAGATTTAAGCCATTGGGTTATATGTACTACGTACTAGAGAAGCCATTTCAAACAAAAATTGTGTCCTACTCTGTCTTCGCGCATGCGCGGGAGTTGTAGTCGCGCGAAGACTTTAATTTGATATAAAATAAGATATTAATATAAAATAAATACAGGGTATTTTTGGAACGCTCCCGAAAACTAAGACAGGCGACAGCACCAAGTATACCTTTGATTATGGGTCACAAATAAATTCGATCCTGATGAAAAACAATCATCTTTTTACAACGTTTTTTTAGCTTTATTCAAGCGCCATCATGTTAGCACAGCTAAATGAAACGATAATTTCATAAAAAATATCATGAAAATACTGAAACATAAAACCAGCTGTGGAATGACTGAATTTATATCAGCTGATTAAAGGTAATGTACGCGCGAACGCAAATTCGCGTGGCCCGCAACTAGCGGGCCATACCACAATACCTAATCATTTACAACACTTGTCTAAATACCTAACTTATCTACTTAACCTACTATTTTGCCACTGTGCTTGTTTCCACGTAGCTACTTTAACCCGAATTTACAGGTTAAATAAACCCAAATAACTGGTTCGATTCCCCGCTAATGAAAAAATACTTAAATGAAATGTAACCAAGGTTGGAGTCATGCGTTTTTATTCATCGTGTAGGTATGTTTATTATTCTCATGTATTCAGTTATGTACCTATTCAGATTAGTCCAGTACTAAGTTATTTAAACAAAATAGTTATGAAACAGCTTACCGCTCTAAATCCTCCGTGGTCTTATGAGATGCGGCTCAAATTGTGCTCCATTCATTTCAAGGTAGATTTGGGTGCAGGCGGGGCATTATCGTGTGGTCTTCGACACAGTCCGTACGTAGTTTCTCGAAAGCATCCACGATTCTTTGGTGTATTTCATCAGCACTATCACACTCACGATTAAAAACCCTTTCTTTCACATACCCCACAGAAAGAAGTCTAACGGGGTCAGATCTGGTGAGCGAGGTGGCCAAGAGTGTGGTCCTAGTCTGCCGATCCAGCGATCATCAAATAGCTCATTGAGGCGCTCACGGACAAACCTCACGACATGTGGAGGGGCACCATCATGCTGGAACCATGTGCGGCGATATTCAGCAAACGATAGGTCGTCTAAAATGTCAACCAACTGTTCATTTATAAAGTTTAGGTATCGCTGTCCATTCAGTCGCTGTGACAGAAACACTGGTCCCAGTATGTGCTCCTTAAATAAACTTGCCCTACGTTATCCGACCATCGGGTTTGGTGCCCGGTTTGTCGAACAACGTGCGGGTTAGCCTCTGAATACACATGTGTATTTCTTCGGGTCCACAGGCCGTTTCTGGTAAATGTCGACTCATCCGTCCAGATAATGTGCTCAATGGAACCAGGTACACGTTGTTGCTGGTATAATAACCAACGGCAGAAAATTTGTCGGTGGTCGTGATTGCCGGAACTAAAGCTTGCACTTTGTGCAATTTGTATGGACGCATTCGATTACGCTTCAACACTTTGTGCACTGCACAGTATAACACACTTGTTCCATCCCGACGTCTTAACAATTTATTTAGCGATACTTCGTGTACCTAGGTTCGGATATATAACATGTTGCCGTATTTACAATCACTATAAACGTACGCGTTAAGCATTATTAAAACAAAAAACGTAACAACAAGAATAATACCAACACGTAATCACAAGTAATAACAATTTAATAAATAAAACGATTGAGCTGTCGCTCGCGCACGCGTGTACAAAATCAACACGGAACTGTTTCAAAAACTACGATTAATAACGAACCCCGACAAAATTAAAACCTACTGCGTCACAGCGTGAGGCGACTCGAGCCGGCCGGGTTACATAATTGTTTCGCACCGAGCTAGATACAGGTCGAGTGGAGGGACTATGGTTACAGTCGCGTTCTAAAGTACTACATGGTATTGGGATATTGTTTTATAATATTATAGTAAGTAATTAATTGTTTTATTGTAGAATCATAATAGGTGCTTTACTAGCTACTTAGAACTTTGGAAAAGGTTGGAATTAAAAATGGATAATGTTTACTTGAGCATTATTTGTTATTTCTATCGTAAAATATAAAGTAGTTTGTAACAAGAAAACTTAAGCTAAGGGTGGCACGCCGTCCATTATGTCGTCTTGGGTCACATGGAAGCCAGATGTTGATGGTGTGTTGGTGTTACTGGATGCTACTTCATCATCACTTTCATCTTCGCTTGAGCTTCCGTCATCAGGTCGATCACATGGTAAGTTTTTCGGTATTCTTCCTCAACACTTTTAACTTTACTGCACAATGTTCTCCATTCACCTTCCCGTATCATATTTACCTTTTCGTTCACTAGTTCCGTCATAAAACAATAGATATAAATTATTTTTCTTTCCTTCCTCTTTAAAACATCGTCGCGAGTCGCAAAATAAGCTGTGTATGCGACTGTATTTTTGGAGCGAACAAAGCGCGGGAACCAATAGCATGCAGGCACAGTAATACTGGCGGATTGTTCCCCCGTCGCGCCCCCTTCGTACCAATATGTGATAAATCGCTCAGTGCCCAAGTTCAAGGCCAACGTTCTTTTTTCACCGTTCGCGCGTACATTAACCTCCATCAGTCAGGTGATATCCATTCAGTTTCCACTGCTGGTTTTATGTTTCAGTATTTTCATGATATTTTTTATGAAATTATCGTTTCATTTGGCTGTACTAACATGATGGCGCGTGAATAAAGCTAATAAAACGTTGTAAAAAGATGATTTTTTTTCATCAGGATCGAATTTATTTGTGACCCATGATCAAAGGTATACTTGGTGCTGTCGCCTGTCTTAGTTTTCGGGAGCGTTCCAAAAATACCCTGTATAAGAACTTAATATAAAATATCTTAATTTAATCTAAACAAATATATTATATTTCTAAATAAAATGTAATAATAATTATTTTATGGAATTCACAAATCTTCAATTTACGCAATATTTAGTTTGTACGAATTGGAGTACAGTTCAGTTGAACATAGTCAATGTTCGGAATGGCTTCTCTAGTACGTAGTACATATAACTCAATGATTTAAGCAAAGTTTTTTTTGCAAAAAAGGTAATGTCAAAAAAATTATAATATTACAACGGCAAAATAAATATCTCCAGAAAAAACCGAAAACTTTAACTGCGGCTGTTAAACAATTGAAAGAAAAAATCGGAATAAATAAACAAATACAGAATGAGTTGGTGAAAAAAGCTGAAGTAGGGGAAATGTATTCTAATACACTGCATAAAATAAGAAAATCTCAAAAAAATACTCACCAAGCATACGAAAATTTGCTCTCACTTGCAATTACTACTCACCGGCTGCTTATAAATACGTTTGCCATTTTTTTCAAAATGCTTTACCCCACCCTCGTACTCTCAGCAAGTTGTATGGAAGTATTAACGCCGAACCAGGATTTACCGATGAGTCTTTCAAAAGCTTGAAACTTAAATCTGACTCGACTTCCAAACCGGTAGTTTGCTCTCTTATTTTCGATGAAATAGTATTGAGAAAGCAAAAGTTGTTCAAGCAGAAAAAGTTGGGATATATGTAATTTTTGGAGACTGTGCTGTAGAAGGACAAGAAAAAGAAGTAGCAATGCAATTCTAATGGTGGCCACACACGGTCAGTTAAACTGATCAGTTTAACTGACGTACGTCCAAAAACTGACCGTAAATGTGAAATCTTAAGTTGAAATTTTTAACTGAAGGCAACACACGGATTTTATTCGGGCGTGCTGTCAGTTAAACTGTTCCGTTGAACTGACGTACATCCAAAAACTGATCGTGAACGTGAATGTGAAATCTTAAGGCTACAGTCTTTTAAAGTTGACTCACATCGAATCATTAGCGCCACTTTGATTTCTTTTTTTACAGCAAATTATTGTTTCAGAGTAAAATATTTTGATAACACATAAATACCCAGATTATAAGTAATGGCTACATATTTTTTTTGGTTCATCTATGTGGTCTATGTTAGATAAATCAAACTGTAAATAGAGCTCTCTCGCACCCAACGCAATTTCGAGCTTTGTTCGTGTACCATTATAAGGCAATCGATAATAAAAAGGCGAAATCTATTCAGCGCGTTAATAGCTAAACATCTTCATCTCTAAAATGCGCTGTTTCTTTTTTTCTAAATATCTTTCATTGTCTTAAATAAGAGGTCTCAATTTCGTCAAATTTCGCTGTTTTCACCTCATAAAAACTATTTGTTTCATAGCAATAGCTGAAAATATTTATGCTATAATTATTTTTTTCTCAAGGGCAGGTGTTTAATTAGACAAATATTAAAAAATAATAATTTAAACTACTTTATTTCAAAATTAATAATTATTTCGATCGACCTATAAAATAATGACTTTATAAACAATAATTGCGGGCAATATTCCTTAGTAGCCGCTGAGCGGCTGTAGCGTTCAGACGTCTTGTCTGTGCCAAATTTTTGCGCTTCCTCTCGCTCTAACATTCCTCTTTCTCTCTCTTTCCCTAACCTTGGTTGTGCATTGTTACGAACTAGAGCCCAATGACTTCGTCAATCTTACTTAGCGGTACCATGTAGCGACATGTATGGAAATGTATTAAATAAAGAACGATGTATTTAGCGCGTCAAATTTTCATATCGATATACGTCGCAACCGCTTCCGTAGATAGATAATAGATGGCGCTAGAGTAGTCAAGTGAGCTCGGCCACGGTCCTTATTGCTTTGTAAGAGAGATTGAAAGTTGCTCTACTTTATTATTTTTTGCATATAATTCTTTAAGGGTTTATAAATCAATTTGTATTTGTTTTATAACTTTTAATTTCGATATGGACCATAAAAGTAAAAAATATGCTTGTATCAGAAAACGAAAATTGAAATCAAACGTTAAAGCAATGAACAGAAATAGAATTCAAACGTAAGTTTTTTTGTGTTTCATAGTACAATAGTTAACAACGTGCATATGTGTAAGCACTTGGTTAAATATTAGGTATATAATTAGGTAGGTACTTTTAAGAATTGTTTATAAATGAGTTGCATATTTGTACCCAGGTCCGCTGCTGGTTCTCGCCAACCATTGTCAGATGTTAGCAACATTGAAATTGACGAACACCGTTTATCAGGACATGACGAAAGTAGACTTTTAGGAACGATTTTAACAAATATAGAGTCTGTAACAAAGCCTGACAGTCAAGATATGACGAATAAAAAGGAAAGACGGAAACGAAAGTTTGAGGAGGCTTTTCCCTTTCGCCGAATTTCAGTAAGAAAACGTCAGGAGCTTATAAATGTTAGTCAAAACCACCAGCTACAAATTGAAAATTATACAGAAATTACCAAGGATGCCGAACTTTTTTGCCTAGACGGACGAAGAATCGTATCGATCAGATATTTTTTAGAAATTTTAGGGAAGATTGCTGATCATAATGCTAAATCTTTTAGATGCTTTTAGATGAAATGTATCGGTGAGCGACGAAAAGGTTTTGTATCAAAATTACGTTTTTAAGTGTGAACTCTGCAATTCAGAGTTCGACATATGCACTGAAGATCCATCTAACACTTGTGATGTAAATCACGGTGTTGTTGCAGGTACTATTAATATTGGCTGTGGGTTAAGCGATTTGAATGAATTATCAGGTAATACCGATATACCTGGTATGTCAAAAAATTTATACGCCCAAACAAGCACCGATATACCTGGTATGTCAAAAAATTTATACGCCCAAACAAGCAAGAAAGTTTATGAATGGTTCAATATAACGGCAGTGGAAGAAATGGCTAAGGCTGGCGTCGAGGAGACTGAACATGCAAAAAAAATTGGACATGTAGACAGTGAAGGCACACCAATGATTGACATCACGTCAATCATTGGTGACGACGCTGACGGATGTTTGTCAAAAAGATCATTCCGTAATAATTATTCAGCATCATCGCGAGCAGCAGCAATAATCGGTGCATATACTGGTAAAATACTGTACCTTGGCGTGAATAATAAATACTGCATTGTATGCGCAAAAGCTGAAAACAAAAAAAACTGAACCAGCAAACCACATATGCTACAAGATCTTTTCTGGCAGTTCTTCCAGTATGGAGTCAACAACACTCGTTGAAGGGTTTAAATCCTCACTTGAAACTCATGGATTAATTTATGCTAGATTAATATCAGATGGCGATTCAAGTACTTATAAAAAAATATTAGATAGCAATCCCTATAAAAACTGCAAGGTTCAGAAGATCGAGTGTAGAAACCATCTTCTAAAAAATCTGTGTAACAAGTTGAGTGAGAGCACTTACTAAGGATACACATATACCTATTCAATCAAAAAAAACTTTTAACGGACTTCAAAATTATGAAATTACGCAGATATACGGTGCCGGCTGTTAAGCTACGGAAACGCGAAGAAGTATTTGACAATCAGAAAATGATCAAACTTCGATCAGATATTTTGAATGCATTATACCATTCTTTTGGTAGTCACTTTAACTGCGATGATGCCATATGCCCCGCGACTGACAAAACTGATCGTAATACGGCACTTGACTTAGCGAACACAGTTTTGTGGAAAAAAAATGAGTCAAATTGTCTCATTCTTAGCTTCAAATGCTAAAAGTCTCGCTTTTGACGTAGATAGCAATCCCGCTGAAATATTCAATTCGGTGATAGCTAAATATGTGGGAGGCAAACGAATTAATTACACACAAAGAAATTCATACCAAGAAAGGTGTGTGGCTGCAGCAATTTCTTTTAATACGAAAAGACCAATATATACAATCTATAAGCGCATATTTAGCAAACCCACTGGTAAATATACGAATTCATATGAGACACAAAAACTGAAAAGAAAAGTGTACAAAAGATCTTTTCGAAAAAGACTTCGTAGAAACATGGATGATCCAGATTATGGACAAAAAGCATAAAGACCAGATGTGACTGAACAAGATTTTCAGATGTCAAAAAGTGAATTTCTTAAGCAAATGGAACTTTCAGACCAACAAAGAGACGATCTACATATACATACGATAGATGAAAGTTCTAGTCAAGAATGGTTAGAAAACAGAAAAAATCGATTAACCGCGTCTATATTTGGTAAGATATGTAAACGGAAAGAAAACATCAGCTGCGCTCCGTTAGTGAGATCTATTGTGAAACCGCAAATCATATCTAATGTTCCATCAATAAAATATGGCAAAGCTAATGAACAAACAGCATTGGCTCAGTTATCTCGGCAGGAAAGTATTACAATTACTCGCTGCGGTCTATATATACATAAAACACTACAATTTTTAGGGGCGAGTCCCGATGGTATTTATAAAAATAAAGAGGGAAAAACGGGACTAATAGAAATAAAATGTCCATTTTCCGCAAAAAATATGCAATCTGACGAAGCTGTTAAAGCGAAGAAAATAAAATTTTGGAAGTAAAATGCAAAAAATAATACTTTTTCGGTTGACAAAAACCACGATTATTATTTTCAAATTGAGGGTCAGTTAAACATTACGGAGATGGATATGTGCTTATTTGCCATATGGACTGAAGAGGAGCATTCTATGAAAATAGAATATGTTAAGAGAGACCCTGCGTTCTGGCAGGACAAAATGGTAGGCCCATTGTCTAAATTTTATTTGAATTGTCTGCTTCCTGAGCTAATTGATTCTCGCATGGAACGCTCGATGCCAATCAAAGACCCTCCATACATCATTCAAGCCATTGAGAATAAATTAAAAAAAAGCGCTAAGTCGTCTGTCGATGCTGCTGTACAAGAATAGTAATTTATGAATATAGGTAAATGCTATACAAAGTTACATTATACTTTAATGAGAGACTATAAATATGCGTGATAGTGGACTGTTTGTACTTATATAGAAATTATTTTGAGGTTTTTTTTATCTATTTTAGTATTTAAAACTACTTGACGTACTTGACGGATTTTCGATAGTGTCATCGACTTATTACGAAACCCTCAGTGCACGACTCATTCTAGCACTTGCCGGATTCATTTGTATTCATTTCTAGATGATTATCTTTTAAAAACCTTTTGTTGAAAACAACAAAAATTATACAAACTAAAAATATTTTTTTTTTGTGTAACAAATTTTGTAATAAAAGCATGGAACATAAATAGATATGAGGTAGAAAATCTGTATGTGAAAATTTGTTAGCTAATTATCAATAATCCTGTATATTAGATAAATTGATACTGGAAAATCTTAGTAGAGCAACTTTCCACGCTACGGCCAGAAAGATAACTGCGGTGGCGGCACATGAAGTGGTGGGGCAGGGAGGGTGTAGATGTGTCACCAGAACGCGATTTCTGTTTTGCTCTGAAAGACTGGGCTCTTAAGTTAAATTTTTTAACTGACGGCAACCCACGTATTTTTCCAGGCGGACCGTAATCCGCTGGCTTCAGTTCGTTTCCATTATTGGTAAGTACATACTTTCTTAGTAGCTTTTATATATATTTTATAATTTTTTATAACATTTTTTAAGATTTTATATTATTTTATATATTCTATTTTATTAAAAAAACGTTACCTCCACACTAGGATTTTCTCCTGTATCGTGGAGGCAGTTTACAAACACAAATTGCACAAGGACAAACATCCAGACCCGGAACAATCATTTGTAGGCCATACAAATACTTGTTCCGTGCGGGATTCGAACCCGCGCCGCAATTCATTGTTAAGCCACTGCGCCATGGAGCCGTCATATATATTTAGAGAAGTTGGTTTGACAGAGGATGGAGACCAAGGTGATGGTAATGATGTCACCTTCCTTATGGTGGACTCATAAGGTGGGTAAAGGATCTCAGTGATGCTACTACGTAGAACCATCGCGTTTGGACTCATTTTCAAATAGGTAAATGGAGACCTAGATGACTGTGATGATATCACCTTTATGTTGTTGCAATCCGAAGGTGGGTATAGGATCTCAGTGACGGCACTAGATAGAAAGACCGCGTTTGAACTCATTTGAATGGGCTCATAAAGACCTAGGTGACTGTTATGACCTCACCTATTTTATGGTGCAATCCGAAGGTGGGTATAGGATCTCAGTGGCGGCACTAGATAGAAGGATCGTGTTTGAGCTCATTTGAAAGGGCTCATAAAGACCTAGATGACTGTTATGACCTCACCTTTCTGATGATGCAATCCGAAGGTGGGTATAGGATCTCAGTGGCGGCACTAGATAAAACGATCGTGTTTGAGCTCATTTGAAAGGGTTCATAAAGACCTAGGTGGCTGTTATGAACTCACCTTTCTGATGGTGCATTCCGAAGGCGGATATAGGATCTCAGTGGCGGCACTAGATAGAACGATCGTGTTTGAGCTCATTTGAAAGGGCTCATAAAAACCTAGATGACTGTTATGACCTCACCTTTCTGATGGTGTAATCCGAAGGTGGATATAGGATCTCAGTGGCGGTACCAGATAGAACGGTCGTGTTTGAACTCATTTGAAAGGGCTCATAAAGACTTAGGTGACTGTTATGATCTCACCTTTCTGATGGTACAATCCGAAGATGGGTATAGGATCTCAGTGACGGCACTAGATAGAAGGATCGTATTTGAGCTCATTTGAATGGGCTCAGAAACAGAAACAGAAATTTTTTTATTCAATATAGATTATAAATAATACTTATTGAAAGTCACTCTTTTGTATAATTACCACTGGTTCGAAAAAAATCTCTGTCCTGGGAAGAACCAGCAAGAAACCCAGCGGGACTTTTTTTTAAATAACAGCTTACAATCATGTATGTTACACAAATTAACAACACAACAAATTAGAAATAGCTTGGGAGCGATCACCTCACTTCCAGGGGTTATTATCATCTATAAATTCTTTCATAAAGACCTAGGTGACTGTTATGATCTCAGCTTTCTGATGGTGCAATCCGAAGGTGGGTATAGGATCTCAGTAACGGCACTAGATAGAAGGATCGTATTTGAACTCATTTGAAAGGGCTCATAACGACTTAGGTGACTGTTATGATCTCACCTTTCTGATGGTGCAATGCGAAGGTGGGTATAGGATCTCATTGGCGGCACTAGGTAGAACGATCGTGTTTGAACTCATTTGAAAGGGTTTATGAAGACCTAGTTTAATGTGATTATATTACCTTCATGATGGTGAACAAAGAAGGTGGGGTAAAAGATCTCAGTTATGCCACTACGAAACACCATCGTGTTTGGGCTCATTTGGAAGGGCTCAAGAAGTAACTACACAAATAATATAAATATAATAAATAGTACAAACAGTATTATTACTCACTTTATAATGTTTTCAGGCAATTGAAAAGTAGCAAAACTCCTAAGTAGGTACAAAATTAGATATCGACCATATATTTTACAGGCAATAAAAAAGGCAGAACGGAAAAAGCATAACCAACTACAACCAGAAGACGAAAATATCTGCATACTTCAAGAAAACCTACAAGCCTAAAACCTACCATTAACACCAATTCCTATAAATGACCAAATTACCTGTACGCAATATTTAGAATTCAATGATTTTTGAATGATTTATTACACGAATACTACACATTTAATAAAACAAACTTTACGGATTTTATTTTGTTTAACTTATTTTAATTCGTGACGTTTGGGTGCTTTAAATTTATTTTTCATATGTTTAAAATCCTTCGTCCTGATCGAAACTGACACAGTGGAAGTCGAGGCACTACTTCTTAATTTAAGAAACGATTCAGCTTCTGGAGGGGACAATATACCTGTAGCTTTCCTAAAACGCATAAAAGACGACATTTGTCCTATATTAACACACATTTTTAATCTCTGTTTAAATAACGGCGTATTTCCCGACAGCTTTAAATTTTCAATCATACACCCCATTCATAAAAGTGGTAGCAGAGCCTGTGTTGAAAATTATCGCCCAATCTCCGTTTTAACAGCGTTGTCAAAAGTACTTGAAAAGCTTATCAACACTCGTCTAATGAAATATCTAACGCAAGAAAAGATCTTTGCCGAATCGCAATATGGTTTTCAACACAACAAATCTACAGAAGATGCAGTTGCACATCTCACCAATTATGTTGCAGAAAACTTAGATACTGGCCGTAAATGCATTGGTGTTTTTTTGGACTTAGCTAAAGCGTTCGACACAGTCTCTACTAATATATTAATAAAGAAATTGGAGTTAATTGGTATACGTGGCTTACCCCTTCAAATTTTCAAAGACTTTCTAAATAATAGATTTCAATCCGTAAAAATAGGTGATTATGTTAGCAATCCCTTACCCATCACCTGCGGTGTACCGCAGGGTAGTGTTCTTGGCCCAAGTCTCTTCTTGATTTACATTAATGAACTCTGCCAGTATATACCACCTAATGGAAAAATATTTTCGTACGCAGATGACACTGCAATCATATTCCAGGGAGCGACTTGGGCCGAAACACACTCAACTGCTGAAAAAGGGCTTCATCAGATATACTTATGGCTGAATAAGAACCTATTAACGCTTAACATTCAAAAATCTAGTTATATAACATTCTCTATAAATAATTCCACACAACCAAACAGTAATAACTTAAATTTAAAAATACATAATTGTGATAACGTAAACTCTTCAACTTGCTCTTGTCTACCATTACAAAAAACTCGCTGTATTAAATATCTTGGTGTTCAACTCGATGAAACACTTTCGTGGACTTCACACTTAGATCTTCTATCTGCAAGAACACGTAAGCTAATATGGATCTTTAAAAAACTTAGAAATGTACTCAAACTAACATTATTGAAAACGGTTTATTATGCTCTAGCTCAGTCGATCTTAAGCTACTGCATCTCTATTTGGGGTGGAGCGTATAAAACTAGAATTATTAAGGTGGAACGCGCACAGAGATCTCTACTTAAAGTAATGCTAAGAAAGCCCTATCGATACTCAACACTCAGTCTGTACAAAGAAAGTAAATTCTTGACTGTAAGACAACTATTCATATTAAACCTAACTTTGCGCAAGCACAAAGAGTTAACCTATGACCCTAAAATTATTGATAACCAGCGAAGAAACAATAGAATATGTAGTATTACGAAACATAATACTGCCTTCTTCAGAAGGCAATCTTGCTTTCTCGCCCCTTATTTATACAACAAAATAAATTCGTTATTAAACATCTATCCAAAAACTGTGTATGATTGTAAAGTTTTCTTTAAAAGAATATCTTTCAAAGCTTGGTTATGACGACACTGAATCATTTGTTGCTATTGTTAGCTAATACTTACGCACGCATGTACACATCACTCTCTCTCTCTCTCTCTCACACACACATGCACACACACACACACACACACACACACACACACACCACACACACACACACACACACACACATACACACACACGCATACACGCACACACATACACACTTTCCGACAAACTCGGAAGTAGTCAGCGAGCGAGTGACCTGGAGTCCTGAAATACAGGGACACCCTAGTTTAGGCTCCAGTCCGCCGCAAAAATATATTATGATATTTCATTTCATATTTTCTTAAGTTATGTTAGTAGGCCTATCTATATACTTTTGTGGTGGAGAAATAAATATAATTTTCATTTTCATTTCATTTCATTTTAGTATGTAACACGTCGAGAGCTTAATTAGATAAACACAAAAAACTAGGCCATCCTAACTATTTCCGTTACTGAAAACCGATAAGCATTATCTGGTCATCATAAGACCTTCAGAATGTGCCCATGCCCAAGGATTTTTTTGGGTTCACCGCAACCGGAGTGCAAGTTAGTATCAGTGGGGTGTCGCCCGCTCTACAAATAGGTAATTTAATAAAGAGATAAAAATAAATAACACATTTATTAAAATAATAAAATTTACCATAATGAGTAAAATTATCATAATATCTGACCCATTTCTTAAAAGTGCCTTAATACTGACCTTATCAAGAATAAAAATATCTTTTGAAGTGTTAATATATAGGAAACGTTATTTATATACATATATACGGAACGGATTTCATTTCTCGATCGATGAAGTCGCAGCCGTGTGCGTTTAGTTGGCGTGGCTCCTATAAGTTAAAAATATCATTTCCTACCTATTAACTAGCTGTTCCTGCGACTTCGCCCGCGTGTAATTTATTACGATTGGATTTCATAGGTTTTAATTTTTTTGCACGGAACCCTAATTATTTTTCTAAATTAAAATTAGCCTAAGTTTCTCCATAATAATATCAGTTATCTGCCACTGAAAGTCTCGTCAAAATCGGTTCAGCCGATTCGGAGATTAGCCGGAACAAACAGACAGACAGACAGAAAGAAAGACAAAGATTTTAAAAATTGTGTTTTTGTTATAAGTACCGTATGTACTTTCATATGCATTTAGTAAAATACTGTTATTTTGACATTACAAATAGACACTTCAATTTTATTTATTTAGTTGTTAGGAGTATTTAGTTTAGTTACTGTAAAAGCCCGAATTTTGGTGAATCTTAGGTTTTACTTTTAAATCCTAGGATTTACCAACATGAGCTGGTAAATGTAAGGATTGATATAAAATGCGACGATTTTTCGCGCTTTTACCGTTAGAGTTTGGTACATCCTAGGTTTAACCAAAGACTACCAGTAAGTGTTGGTTTTGGAAATGAAACAATATATTTATATAAGTAGAAAGTATTTATTAAACATTGAATCATATTACCTGCATAATTTTAAAACATTTTTATGGTGATTTCTGAAAGTAGAATATAGAAAAATAAAGAGGCTTGTTTTTGAAAGTAGAATTTAGAAATAAAGAGATGATGTATCGATTCACAACAAATCGATTTCTAAAATATCGATATTTTTTCACAGACTGGCTCATTGAATATTCTTGGCGAAGAAAAATAAAAATATATATTGGTGAATCCAATTGGGCATGCCTTAAGCGCATTAAAAAAATTACGTATAACATGATTATACGGAATTTTTTAAAGTAGTTTAAATACATTTCGACAGCAATATCGGCTTCAACACCCTCAAAAACCATGAAAATGACACCCATGATGAAAAAATTGGGACGTACTTCAGCCGCCATCTTGGATTTACATTTCGGCAGCACTATCGGCTTCAACACCCTAGAAACCCATGAAAATGACACCCATGATGCAAAAAATTATACCTATTGCTGCCGCCACCTAAAAATTACATTTCGACAGCACTATCGGCTTCAACACCCGCGAAAATCATGAGAATGACATCCATGATGAAAAAATTGATATCTATTGCAGCCACCATCTTGGATTAACATTTTGACAACCCTATCGGCTTCAACTCTCTCGAAAACCATGAAAATGACACCCATGATGAAAAAATTGATACCTATTGCAGCCGCCGTCTTGGATTTGCATTTCGACAGCACTATGGGCTTCAACACCCTCGAAAACCATGAAAATGACACCCATGATGAAAAAATTTATACTTATTACAGCCGCCACCTTGGATTTACATTTCGACAGCACTATCGGCTTCAGCACCTTCGAAAACCATGAAAATTACACCCATGATGAAAAAATTTATATCTATTGCAGCCGCCCTCTTGGATTTACATTTCGACAGCACTATCGGCTTCAACATCCTCGAAACCCATGAAAATGATACGCATGATGAAAAAATTGATACCAACTGCAGCCGTCACCTTGAATTTACATTTCGACAGCACTATCGGCTTCAACACCCGCGAAACCCATGAGAATGACACCCATGATGGAAAAATTGATATCTATTGCAGTCGCCATCTTGGATTTACATTTCGACAACCCTATCGGCTTCAACTCTCTCGAAAACCATGAAAATGACACCCATGATGAAAAAACTGATATCTATTGCAGCCGCCGTCTTGGATTTACATTTCGACAGCACTATCGGTTTCAACACCCTCGAAAACCATGAAAACTATTATTTATTCTGTGCTTTTATTAAAACATTGTAATAAAAAAAACTCTTATTATTATTATAATTAAGTATTTAAGTAATTTGGTTATTCGAATATTGTGTATTTGTACAGCGATCTTTTTGAGCCGCTGCAAACAACCGAAACAATGTCCAATCACGACGGCGACTGACGCCGAACTGAGTGAGTGAGTAAACTATTCTATGGCTGTAGCTGCCCATTTACAGAAATAATTTACTTACAAGGCTACCAAATCAACGGAAATTTCGCCATTTTGGAGCCCAAAAAAAATTAATTATAGCTAAACAAAACAAAATCACACTGCCAGTTATGACTGTTGATAAAATATCGATATATCGAAAAATCTATTTTATTATTTAGAAACATCGTTATTTATTTTTAATATTTTTGACGACACATATTGAAATATAAGTTTGATATTAGAATAGAATAGAATAGAATAGAATAATTTTTATTCAATATTGATTATTACATAATTCTTATTGAAAGTCATTTTTTATTTACCACTGGTTCGGAAAATACCTCTGTCCTGGGAAGAACCTGCAAGAAACCCAGCGGGACTTTTTTTTTCCAAACATATTTCACTTAACAATAATTTCATTTATACAATTTTTAAATGATTTTTAATAGAACCAGCATGGTGGCGATCACCTTATTCCCAGGGGTTATTTTCATTCATGTATTCCTTGATATTATAATAACCCTTTTTGTACAGTTTTTCTTTAATAAAACTTTTAAACTTGTTTATTGATAAACTTTGAATATGTTCTGGGATTTTGTTGTAAAAGCGTATACATTGCCCCATAAATGAATTACTGATTCTGTGGAGTCTAGTAACTGGTATTACAAGCTTATGTTTGTTCCTAGTGTTTAAAGAATGCACATCCTTATTCTTATTAAAGCTATTTATGTTTTTATGTACATACATTAGATTTTCATAAATATATTGCGATGCCAAAGTTAATATGTTTATTTCTTTAAATTTTTGTCTGAGGGACTCTTTACAATTTAGGTTATAAATCGCTCGAACGGCTCTCTTTTGCAAAACAAATATAGCTTCAATATCAGTCGCATTACCCCATAGCAAAATTCCATAAGACATTACGCTATGAAAGTAACTAAAATACACTAATCTAGCTGTCTCAACATCTGTGAGACTTCTAATCTTTCTTACAGCATATGCTGCAGAACTAAGTCTGCTTGCTAATTTAGATATATGGGGGCCCCATTGAAGTTTCGCGTCAATAGTAATACCGAGAAAAACAGTGGTATCCACAAGACTCAACTCCTCCCCATTTAATAGCACATTGGTATTCGAATGTTTTACATTAGGTATTGTAAATTTAATACACTTTGTCTTATTGCCGTTCAAGAGCATATTGTTGGCGTTAAACCAATGTACTAATTTTGATAGAGCATTATTTACATCGTCATAATTAATTAACTGCCGTTTGAGTTTGAAAATTAAAGAGGTATCGTCAGCAAATAATACTATATCGTGATTGTCCCCTACAAGATAAGGTAAGTCATTAATATAGATTAAAAACAGGAATGGGCCAAGAATCGAGCCCTGAGGAACGCCCATTGATATTACCAATCCGGAGGAACCTTTACCATTTATCACGACTTTTTGAGTTCTGTTACTTAAATATGAAGTAATAAGTCTAAGCGCCAAATTTTTTACACCGTAATGTTGTAGTTTCCTGATTAATGTTTCATGATGAACACAATCGAAAGCCTTGGAAAGATCACAGAAAACACCTAAGGCATCCTGTGAATTCTCCCAGGCATTAAAAATATATTTCATAAGCTCAACGCCAGCATCAGACGTCGAGCGACCCCTTGTAAATCCAAATTGGTTTTTATGAAGTAATTTATTTGTATTAAAAAAAATTAACAATTGATCCAAAATAATTTTTTCAAAAATTTTACTAAGAGTTGGTAGTACAGAAATAGGTCTAAAATTAGCGGGGTCCAGTGTACTACCAGATTTAAATAAAGGTATTACTTTACTATACTTCATTAAATCAGGAAACACACCAGAATCGATACAAGTATTAAAAATAATAGCAAGATGAGGTGCAATTAAATCTATTATGGACGCAATAACTGTCACGGAAATCCCCACAAATCTGCAGTTTTCTTTACATCAATGGTTTTGAAGTATTTTACAATATCTTGCGGTAATACTTTTTCAAATCTAAATTCTTTTAAACAGATATTAACATTCTGTTTGAGTAATGACTCGGCGACAGTTGGAGAAGAATTCAAAGACTCTGTTGTCAAAATAGGAATATCAGTGAAATATTTCTCAAACACCGCTGCGACTTCTTGATTTGATTTAGTCAATTCATTGTTAATTTTTAATTGATAGTTTGAGTTACGAGGTTTTTCATTACCGGTTTCGCTGTTAATTATACTCCACGTCATTTTAATTTTATTCTTAGCCGTCTTAATTTTGTTGCTAATATGTAACGATTTGGCTGTGGAGCAAACTTTTTTAAACATTTTAGAATAACTTTTGACATATTCTTTAAAAGCATCAGAAGGATTATATGATCTTTCATGGTAAAGGTCATATAACCTTCGTCTGCTTTTATGAATTCCCACTGTCGCCCACTCATTAAATACCTTGCGACTGTTTCCGGAGAATGTTTTAGAAGTAAATGTTTTTTTAAATTCATTGCTTATAAGGGTAAATAATTCTCCATATAAAAAGTCTGCATTGTTCTTATAAGAAAGCGATGGAAGGTTTTTTACCATATTACTTCTAAATCTCTCCAGGCGTTTTGCATTAATAGGAACAAACACAATTTTCTCAATTTCCTGTTTTTTGTGCATATAAGGTAATGAAACCAGTTGTCCACAGTGATCTGAACTAAGTTTTTGAATTATTGATTTGTTGATTGGTACAACACCTGTAAAAATATTATCAATACAAGTTGCACTACACCCTGCAATTCGTGTAGCTTCAAAGAATAAATTATCAAGATTATAGGATTTGAACAAAGAGCAAAATTTAATACTGATGGAAGAAGTTTCCAGGAGATTGATATTGAAGTCTCCACACACTACAAGAGATTTATTCTGTTTATTAAGCTTAACTAAAACTTCTTCCATAATTTTTTCAAAGGTATCATAATTTGAACATGGGGGTCTGTAAACACTGACAACAATAAGGTGCTCAAGCTCAACACATGCCATTTCTACAGTACGCTCAACAGAGAGGCTCACAATGTCTTTACGTTCTTTACATGATAAGGATTTATTAGCTAATATTAAGGAGCCACCACGTAATTTAGTATCTCTATTGAACGAACTGACCACCTGGTGATTACTGAAATTAAATATGGAGTTGTAACTTTTTAACCAATGTTCAGTAATACATAAAATATGAATAAGGTTACTATTTAAAAATAATTCAATTTCTAGTTCTTTGCCTAACATACCTTGTATATTTTGATGCACCAGGTTAATACAGTTTTTATTATTGCTATTTTGTGAAATTACACAATGAAGTATAGTTGAATTGTATTCTAAGGTATTTAAGTTATCTTTGCTAGAGATTACCTCTATTGTCTTATTATCTAATTTAAATTACTTGGAACTAATTCCAAATCATTTGTGAAATTATTTTTCTGCTCAATAAAAGCAGGTGTTAAGGTAGCCAATAATTTGGCTGGGTTAAAATATAAATAATGAGATAGCGTATTTGCTACCAGTCTCAAACTAAACTTTGATAGGTAATACCTATCTCTTGTCAAAAACTTCTTAATTAAATTATTAATATCCACTAAATGAAATTTATCATTATTATTCTTACAATTAAATGTCAAATTTAAGTTATTATTACATGTCAAATTATGCATCATTAAATTTAAATTATATCTTAGTTTATTTTCCTGTGGCCACCCCTCTATGTAAGGCAATGTAAACAAGATAACTTTAACCACATTTATGTTATTGAGATATTCAATATATTTTAATAATTGATTCTTGTTCATATTGCCTCTTCTCCCAACAAAAATTATTAATATACTATTAGGGTTAAATTTACTAGTTAAAATTTTATTCATAATATCACTGAATGATGCTCCAGGCATGCAGTAATTACTTATCTGTTGCCTTTTTAAACAGTTATTCAATGATATACCCAAATTTTTTCCTATGTCATCACTATACACAATTACATTATTTTTTTCATTACTTTTTAAATTTATCTGCTTTGTTATGGTACTATCATAGAGTGCAGGTAAAGAAAATGAAGTATTACTGCTTGTCATATTATTAACACACACTGTCCCTAAAGAACCTGGCATTGAGTGCTGATATTCATTTTGATATTTAATAAGGAATCAAAACATTCCTCGTTATATTTACATGACTTTACCAGATTATCCATGGCCAGTATGTGTTCTTTTATCTCATTCCCTGCTGATTTATACTTATTTGACATAGTTTGTAATGAAGTTTGAAGTGATAAAATTTCTGAATTAAGACACTCTATTTCAGTCTCATAACAATTTTTCATGTTTTCCACCTCAATTGAATATAATTTAATTTTACTAATTAACTCTTGCTTTTCCTTACATACATTTGAATAATTTTTAATATTAATTTTAGTTTTAACTAATTTTTGAACTTTCCTAATATATTTATTGATTTTTATATATTTTCTTAATTTCCTTCTGCTGCATGTAATCCTTTCTGCTGTTCTTGATGAGGTAGAATCTTTAGTCAAATCTATTGTTGTGGAGGGTTGCAATGTTTCATGAGATTTACATTCTACGAGCTCATCGAACAGACTCTGAGTTTGAAATGCTTGCACGTTATCATTGTATTGTTTAAATTGTGAAATCTGCTCATTAGCTTCAGTTAATTGTAATTTCAATGCAGCAATTAATCTGAGGGCTTCCTCATATTCTTTGCTGCATCGGTCAAACTCATCGACTGTCCCCTGGAGCTGATCCCTTTCCTTTAAAATATCTGTATAGTCTCTATGTATCTTAACCATATCACTTTTCAACTGTGTATTTTTCGAAATTATACTTATTATTTCCTTTTCGTTGTCATCCCTTTCTTTAAGTAACAGCTCACACTGCTCCCTGGACGCCCTCAGTTCTTGGAGCGCCAGATGAAGTTGATTCTCCATCTGGCGCGTTTTGGCGTTGCGAGTATTCATTTTACTATATATTTTAAATAGTAAAAGAAAACAAAGATGGAAAATCAAGGGAACAGAGTAAGCAAATATCCAATTGTAGGACTCTAATAACAGATCTCAAATTAAATTATCAAGAAAACAATTCAAAATGAAATCCGAAAACAACAAAACTTAAGATATCGCCTCTTTGCTTCAATAATGTGGTAAGTCCGAAAATTTCTTTTTTTTATTATTTGATAATTGAAACCGCCGTGGCCGATTTTATTTTTCCAAAAAACGTGGTATCTTTTGTGCGTGTATTAGCGCACTTATGAGCGAAAGAGACAGCGCAACTGTGTCAGATCACGATATCACGTTGTCTTTTTCTGCGGGGAGATTTGTTTCAAGAACGAAACAAAACAGTTGTCACTACGCATGTGTAGAGGAAGGTGCACTCAAATTTCAGCGAAAACGTGACATCACGAAGATATCACGTTTTGGTTGCAAAGGTATGTTTTAATTCAATTATTATTTTTTATTTTATAATGTGATATGTGGGTTTAACACAGTGTTGTTGAAAAAATTTGTAATGTGTTAATTGTTTTAAATGCTCATGTCACACTGTTGCCGAAAGAATGAGAATTTTGCTTTGTGTTATCTTAAGATACAACATTGTATATGATGAAACTTTTTCCAATACAAAAACTAAGATATAGTTATCTGCTAATGTTCCGTTATTGAACAAAAACAAATGAATTAAAACAGTAATATTCCTAAATATTACGTTGTTAATGCTAAAACAAATAACTATTTGTACTTATTTTTTCAGATGGAAACACGATGTAAAAGACTTGTTAATCTTGCGTTGTCAATAGAAAATTTGAATATTCCTGTTGCAGAGACAAGTGCAGGTACCTGTTTGTATATTTAATTATTAAAGAACTACTTAGCAAGAAAACTTCGCTACCACCACGCGGCTGAGTTAAATACCTATCTACTCTTTAACGCATGGTGGGTACTTAACTATTCCGTGCGCGTAGTAATGTAGATACTAAGTTTGGATTACATTTTTCTGTCGTACTAAAATTATATATTTTACGTATGTAAACGTTTTTTTTTAGATAAGGACGCAACGTTAAGCTCAGGGGATGCAAGGCCGAACATAGAGAAAGCAACGTTAAATGTGGATAACACACCAAATAAAGAAGTTGACTTATCAGTATCCAATAGCCATCATTTTGATTCGACCAGCAGCAGGGTTAGTTCTTCGAGTGACTCATCATCATCATCAAGCAGCTCATCAAATACATCGTTTAATGAAGGTAAGTTCCACTATTGTTTAATTTTTTTTAGTAATTTACTTAATCTTATTTATATTCCAACCGTAATACATTTTGTATACAGATAGCGACGATTCAGTTAAAGATCCAAACTATGAAGTTGTGGAGCCTCGGCGTCTTTATCGAAATTCTTCAGATTCTGACGGAGAAGTTGTTAATGTGAACACAAGAAACCAAGATGATATTTTACAAGAAAATGTTATTTGTACACCTACAGAAGGCCACGAAATGATTCTTAACAGCCTTTTACAAGAATCATATGCACTTCCGATACTAAATGAACCATCAAATATTGAAAATGTCAGCCCCACTGAACAAAACTTACAAAATCCAAATTGTAGTCCGAACAAAAAAGGTAAAAAAAGACGAAGACAAGAAGGAAGCTGGAAGAAAAACATAGCGAAGAAACTGAGAAATAGCGGTAAGTCTTACCAATCATTAAAAACAAAAAAAATAATTCCAGAACGTCAATTGAGACCACCTTGCAGAGAAAATTGCGTATTCAAATGTCGTTTAAATATCACAGATGACCAACGTCAACAACTTTTAAAAGAATTCTGGAACTTGGGCGACATTGAAAAACAGTGGTCATTTATCGCAAATAGTGTCGAAGCAGTCATCCCAAAACATCGATATGTGAAGGTAGATTCAGATGGAAACGTTGCACCAACTCGCGACAACAATAATGCTTTCTATTTTACCGTTTCTGAAATAAAAATAAGAGTGTGTAAAGTATTTTTCAAAAACACTTTGGCAATTAATAACCGGCCAATAGAAACGGCGTTAAAGAACAAAAATAAAGATTGCAACATTTCTTCTATGAAAGATAATCGGGGACATCATGCAAATCGATATAAAGTGGATGAAAACATAAAGAATGGTGTAAAAACATTTATTGAAGCAATACCGAAAATTGAATCCCATTATGTAAGAGCTAACTCAAGAAGACATTACATCGATGGCAGCAAAGCTATCACCGATCTCCATAGAGACTATGTTGCTGAATGTAAGTCAAAAAATGTACCGTTCGCCAATTACTTAATGTTTTACCGTATATTTACGCAAGATTACAACATATCATTCTTTGTCCCTAAAAAAGATTTATGTGATGTATGCGAAGCTTACAAAAACAGCACTGATGAAGAGAAAGAACGATTAAAAGAAAGCTACGAAACACATCAAAATGAAAAATTTCTCTCACGTGCAGAGAAGGAGAATGATAAAAAGAATAGTGAAATTCTCGTTGCTGTGTACGACCTTCAAGCGGTTTTCCAATGTCCCAAAGGGGACATTTCTATCTTTTATTATAAGTCTAAATTGAATGTTCTTAATCTTACTATATACAACATTCAGAGTAACTGTGTTGAAAGCTATGTTTGGGACGAGTCAAATGCTCACAGAGGTGTAAACGAAATCGGTACTTGCGTTTACAAATACCTCGTCAAAATTTCAGAAAAAGTCAAAAATCTAGACGTTGTATTCTATTCGGATAACTGTGCGGGCCAACAGAAAAATAAATTTATGATTTGCATGTATCTATACGCAGTTAAGACAATACCAAACCTTAATTCAGTCACTCATAAATATTTAATAAAAGGACATACCCAGAATGAGGGCGATTCTGCTCATTCTCAAATTGAGAGAGAAATTAAGCGGCAATTACGATCTGGGCCAATGTATACACCTGACGCATTTATTGGTGCTATAAAGGCTGCCCGGAAGAAAAGTGAGCCCTTTCATGTGAATGAAATGTGCTTCGCAGATTTCTATGATTGGAAAATCTTAACTAATCAAATGAACTTTTCGTTGCTAAAAAATGAAAATAATGATTCAGTTAAACTAACAGGTTTAAAAGTGATTAGAGTTCAAAAAAGCGATCCTGAAGCTGTATTTTTTAAAGATTCATATGCGGATAAACAATTTAAAAAAGCTATTGTTATTAAAAAGAAAAGGGACGTCTCAAATTTGGAATTAAAAAATGCATACAGCCAAAAACCTGGGATATCTGATAAGAAACAAGCAGACCTAATGGATTTGGTTAACAAAAATCTTATTCCCAGATATCACAAGCCATTTTATGAATGTCTGTAGCTTTGAGAAAAGCGGGTTTTTTAAATACAGGCTGAAAAAAGGCTGATATTAATACTTACGCCAAAATAATACTAAGACTGACACATAATTTAAGATAAGTTATGTTGATCATTGTGAGAGGCTATAATTATAAGTAAAACTGTAAATTTATATTGGTTAATAAGCTGTACTGAGTTAATACTCCAAGTGCCAATAGTTATATTATAATTATTTATAGTTTATTATTTTTAATTTGAGTATGTTTTCTTCATGATTTGACTAAGACAATTTAGATATATATGTTTAATTATTGTAAATGTATTTTGTTTGCAAATGCAAACTCTTGGAGTGGATTAACAAATCCGTTTGTCACGTGATTTTAAGCTTTATTGAAAAGTCAAACTCTATCTAAAAATATACCTATACCTAATAATAATATTACTCAATGATTTAAAGTCTGATTGTTCATAAGGATTCATTATTTTATTTTTATTTTAAACTAATACTTTTTCTCCAGTAAAATGTGATTCCCGTTAAGTAATGAACAATAAAAATTGTGATTATTCGTTATGTCAGTCTGATTTTTTAATATATTGTTATATAAAAATAAGTGTAGTTTGTAATTGCACTTTTTCCAATAAAGATTGGTTTTGAAATCTAAAAGTTTTTATTTCAACAATGCTTGTTCATTATATAACTCAGTTTCATACCAAAAGTAATATCATCAACATAGTGACAATTTAGTTTGTACCAATTACCTTACTATATATTTGCAAGAACAATGTGACATGTTTTCCACTTTTTCTGAAATAAAGACAAATTCTTGCAAAACTTTTGAATTGTCAATATTTTGATAAGTTTTCACATATTTTATTTGTTATTATTTACAAAAAATCGTAGATTTACAGTAAAAAAATTATTCGTTTCGACACAATTATTTTTTGAAAGTTGAAAAACACTCTCCTCTAAACTTTCAATTTTCAAGATAACACATTATTGAAGCAAAGAGGCGATATATCGTAAATATTAAAAGGGATAACAAGAATTACAGTA
Source organism: Parnassius glacialis (assembly GCA_033319125.1). Classification (NCBI taxonomy): domain Eukaryota; kingdom Metazoa; phylum Arthropoda; class Insecta; order Lepidoptera; family Papilionidae; genus Parnassius; species Parnassius glacialis. The sequence continues at coordinate 26,351,775 of JAVANC010000018.1, forward strand.
ACTTTTAAACCTAAGTTTTAAACGATGTTCGTTACCTGCTGTCACTTTGAATTGAGAGGCACTAAAAATTTATTTATTTAGATATTTACCACTTTTATTTATTACACAATACAATTTGTTCCTAATTAACAACTATAACTTAAATTTGAGGTGGAAATTATCAATTACAATATTTATTTTTACGAAATTATTTGGGAGCAAATTATTTAAGTATTTGTCACCGGAGTTGCCACAGCCTATCCAATTGAAGTATAGATATACGACAGTCGATATATTTTTTTAAAATAATTTAATTTTTTATTATTTCACGTAAATCATTTAATCTATAACACGATCGTAAACTTAAATCCTAATTCTTGATGGACCCAATCTACTATACTTTATTTACACTATATTATGTTTTTCATTTTTCCCCAGTTTATTTATTTGCCTATTATATTAAAAAGAAATGTAATTTTGTAAAGTATATCTCTGTGATATTAAAATCACTATAATCTATGAAACTTAGTAGGGTCGTTGCGCTGGTTTTCGGCCTTTTAGTGGAGTTGTTAACTTTAAGGTACTAGGAAAAATAATTGCGATTATGCTGGACTAGTGCTGTTAATGTTATTTTGTAGCTTACATAAAGTAGTTTTCATTGTTGTAATTCATTGTTGCTACAAGAAAAATCTCTTTTTTATAATAATTTTCGATGTGAAAAATATGTAAAATGCTAGTTTTCGGCCCCAAATTTTATATTTCGGCCCACAAGAATTTTAGTTTACGGCCACTGCATTAGATACAATATAAAAGGTGCCTTAACCTTAACTTAATATAATTTTTGTAAAATTATAATAAAATTTCGTGTCGTTAAATATGGCAATCAAATCTTCTCATTTTTTTTGTACTTCCTCATACTTTCATCATCATCAGCCTTTCCATTACATCCCTTCACAAGTTCACTGCTGAACGTAGGCCTCGCCCAAGGAATGCCACAAAACACGGTCCTGCGCCACCTGCATCCATCGACTTCCTGCATGTCTTACCAGGTCGTCACTCCATTTAGTGGGGGGACGCTCTACACTTCGTCTGCCGTTACGAGGCCGCCATTCGAGAACCTTTTTCCACATTGGTTGTCGGTTCTTCGAGCTATATAGCCGGCCCATTGCCACTTCAGCTTACTAACCCGTTGGGCTATGTCAGTCACTCTAAATCTACTACGGATATCCTCATTTCTAAGTTTATCACGCAGAGAAACTCCGAGCATAGCCCTCTCCATAGCTCGCTGAGCAACCTTGAGCTTCCTCATCCGGCCAGCAGTGAAGGACCACGTATCAGTTCCATAGGTCATCACTGGCAACACGCACTGGTTGTACAGTCTCGTTTTAAGGTATACCTGACGAAAAGATGTGCTGTAATTTCCCCAACGCTGCCGCATATTTTATTCCAACAAAATCTATAATTCTCAAATCCATTTGGTGCAAAAGTCACATCCAATTTTTTCCATATCTTCTTCTGTATCGATTATTAAAATGTCATCTCGTAACACCAGGTACAATTTACTTTTACTCTTTCATTTTCCTTCATGGAATTCTTGGATTTTGCGATTTTTCGTTTTTGAACTATAGCATTTTTTAACTTTTCTTTTTATATTCTTTTCTTTTTCATAATATCTTATCTTTTTTTAACTTAGTTCTAACTTCTCTATTTTAACTTTCTCTTTATCTTTTTAAAGTTTTCGCCACTCTGCATATCAAATTGCTATTGATGAAGGTGTACGTGTACTGTTAAGGGTTGATTTTTTTACGAGTTCCGGTTTAAATAAATGTTTTTTCTATCGCATCTCTGTATTCTTTATTTAATAGTACTCAAGCCGATGTTTCACTAGTTTCTAGAGGTGTACTAGTCTGTTTCATATGAATATCAACCAGCATATTTTCTAAAGTTTCAAAGGCGTTGTTTGTTATCATCGGTGTAAGTGGTGGTGGTATCATCATGGCCATTGTGCTACTTTGAGTCGTTATTATTGCGTTACTGGAATCTGTTACCATTTCGGGCACTGTCAGTACTGTTGTCATTGGTAGGCTTATTTGAATTGGGATTACAAGCACATCATCTAACGATACTAAGGAACCGATATCCAAATAACTTCCTGTCAAATGGGATGTTGAAATGTTGTTATCGATAAACGATTCTAATGCATCGGTAGATGAATTCATAGTTACTAGAACACCGCCAACCATGATTTTTTTCTGCCAGATTTGATTTTAAATGTTTCAAAACTTTTCTTGTGGAAACTAGGTCTGCGTTAGTTATTTCTTTATAAATATATTTTTTCTAGTGTCTTAATTTTCACTAATTAGTCTTTCCGGGGTATTCCGGACACATTTTGAGTAATCCACTACATGGTGATCAAATTCATTAAGTCCACATTTTCTGAAACCATTTACTAATTATATTTCTTTGGAGGATTTTTCTTTGGATGAGCTATCTGAAGAAAATAATGTCTTATTGAATCTTTTCCTAAAACGTAACGTGAATGAAATATTTCATGAAATGTCCGTCAACCAAAGCAGTATTCAATTTTCGGCTTCTTTCATATAATTTTAAGTTGGCCGAAAACTAAATAATAATTTTAGACTCAATCTAGTTTCCGGCCACAACTAAAATGGGTATTTTAGTTTCATCAATAATCATTTAAATTGCAATATTTGGTGGCCGAAAACTGAAAGCTAGTGTCTCCGCAAGGATACAATTCATTATAAAAAAGAAAGAAGACTAATAGTAGGTAACCAAATAAATGAAAGAGACAAAGTATTTAGGCTAAACACGGTCTACTTTCCGGCCACATGGCCGATAACCAAATAATAGGAAAATTTTGTGTGTCACTTTCCGGCCACCTAATTTATTAACTTTTACAATAAAATATTATAGTAATCTATGTGAAAATTTAAAATTATGTTATTTATACAGTGAAATATAAGCACAATATTAAATAATCATTGTAAATACAGCGCAAAATTTACTTTTGAGTGAAACGCGTGCCACTATTTTTATTGCACCTTCTTACACACTTTGACAGCTCCTGTGCCGGCGTCAAACTGAACTATTTATTATAAATCGCGTGTTGTGTTTACCCGATGAAGTAATGTTTCAATATATAATGCAACTATTTAGAAATGCATTAAACTTAATTTTGGACGATAATATTTATTAAAATCGTTATTAAATCAAATTTACTGCATCACCTCGTGCCAAAGGCCGAAAACTAGACCCGGTCGGCTTACCGGCGCAACGACCCTACTACTTTACTTACTGTGAGTTTTGGCAAGAGCTTGACCATTGACGGATGGTTGCTCCTGTTTTATCGTTTAAATAATCGTTTGAAGTGGATTTGTATCAAAGTGATGCGATTATGTGTATTAAGTGTTTGGACATGTGAGCTATTAGAGAAAACGACAAAATAAGTGCTTCGATGTTGGTATAAGCCTCAAGTTATTTTAATCGCTTAGGCGTCTTATGATTTACTTCCGTGCTATCAGAAATAGCTGTTAAATACTTGATTTCTCCAGCTGCATCCAAAGCATCTGAACGAAATACTCCTACAATCAATCTTTTCGTGCCCAATAATTGGAGTATTGAAACACCTGAACATATAAAACAACGAGTATTTTTGAAAACTCTTACTGACAAATATTGGTAAACATAATTGTCTTATTTAAATTAAACAATAATTCAAGTTAAAGTTACAGCCTATACACGTCCCAATGCTGGGCACTCCTCAGCTGGGCAGGCCTCTCCTAACTTCTGAGAGGGTTTTAGGGCAAAGTCCGCCGCGCTGCCCCAATGCGTGTTGGCGAACTTCACGTTTTCTGAAATTTTTGTTTTATTTCTCAGACATTCAGGTTTCCTCACGATGTTTTCCTTCATCGCCGAGCACGTGGTAAATCAGCATTTAAAATTGCAATTAACAATTTCATTGGTGCCGGCGGGGATCGAACCCGAAACTACCATGGCTCTTTAATAATTAGGTTATAGTTCTTAGTAAAATAATTACATAATTGTACTAAGAACTATAACGTAACATTTTCATACATTTATAATTTAATTTGTTTAATAAATATACTAAATTATTAACTGTGTGAATCATTTTTAAGCAATAAGCATCAATATATCGCTTATGTTTCCGATTTATAAAACTCCCATATTGATATATTTATAATTATCGATATATTGAAAATCCGATATTTTAAAAATATCAACAGCCCTAGTTTGAACTGATCAGTTGGAATGATCAGTTTAACTGACTGTGTGTGTCGAAATTTCTTTGGATTAAATCCGTTTGAAATGATCAGTTGAACTGATGTCAGTTTAACTGACCGTGGGGACCATTAGTATTTATGCTTGTTTCTATGTCAGAAAACTGGAAAATTCCTGTGTGTTATTTTTTTGACGGCAGGTATCAGTGCTGATACTTAGGCGTCCTTAATAAGAATTTGTATGAACAAATTCTATGAGACAGGGGTTCTAATAGCTAGTGTCACTTTCGATGGATGTCCGACAAATTTTTAGGCTGTTGAAAAACTGGGATGCGACTTTGCTGATGTCAATAACCTTAAAACACATTTTATACATCCCTCTACTTTAGACAAAGTATACGTATTAATTATTATTGACTCTTGCCATGTTATAAATCTTATACGAAACACATTTGAGAAAAAATAATACTATACGATGAAGATGACAAGTTAGAAAATGGCAACTTCTTGTTAATTTGGTAAGATTACAACAAAGACAATGATTTAACTTTGCCAACAAGTTGTCCCCCCAGCATATTAACTTTCGCAACCAAGTGATGAAAGTAAAGCTAGCAACACAATTACTGAGCATGAGTGTTGCGAACGTACTAATTATTTGCGATAAGGATAAATTGAACTCATGAGGTACAGTGAAAATTATTACCATTATGAAACATCTTTTTGATGTTCTTCATTCCCAATCTAGCCATTTTTATGGATACAAAAGGCCCCATGATTGCAAAAACAGGGAAGAAATTTTCGTTTTTTTAGATAATGCCAAAAAGTATATTAGCAAATTGCAGTTCCATATATTCCAATATCTTTGGCTACTGTAATTGCAAAGGTGCTGGACGGTTTGCTTGATCAGCAACTCAGCCAAAACATTCACTTACATGAGGCTGAGTTTGGTTTCAGGCCGGGGCTTTCAACTGAAACTGCCATACTGCGACTCAAGCATACTGTTCAGTATTACACTATGCGAAAAACGCCGGTTCATGTGTTTTTTTGGACTTGTCGAAGGCGTTTGACCTGGTTTCGTACAACGGTTTATGGGATAAGCTTAACCAGGAACCTAGCACACCCAAGGAAGTGATTAACCTTTTCAAATATTGGTATCACAATCAAACCAACTGTGTAAAGTGGGCTGGCTCATATTCGTCGGAGTACAGGTTGGAGTGCGGGGTGAGACAGGGTGACCTTAGCACCCCTCAACTCTTCAACCTGTACGTCGACGGTCTGATCGTTGAGCTCAGTGATGCCGGAGTCGGCTGCTCAATCGACGGTCATTTTGTTAATAATATAAGCTATACCGACGACATGGTTTTGCTGAGCCCATCGATCAAGGCCCTAAATACGCTGGTGGGCATCTGTGAAAGGTACGCGGCGGCTCATGGTCTCAGATATAATTCTAAAAAGAGCGAACTACTCGTTTTTAAGGGTGGTAAATAAAAAACCTAAGTCTATTCCTCATGTTAGACTAGGAGGAGTTACACTGAGTAGAGTCACCAAATTCAGATATCTGGAACACTGGGTCTGTTTATGATTATGATGTTGAGCGAGAACGTAGAGGGTTGCCAGTGAGGTGTAATATGCTTGCCCGCAGGTTTGCTAGGTGTACGAATGAAGTTAAGATAACATTATTCAAAGCTTACTGTCAGACAATCTACACCTACAGTCTGTGGACAAAGTGTAACCGCCGAACTCTTAATGCGCTGCGTATTCAATACAACAATGGACTCAGGATGTTGTTGGGGCTGCCACGCTTTTGCAGCGCATCACGCATGTTTGCCGAGGACCGCGTGGACAGCTTTGCAACAATATTGCGCAAAAGAATAGCCTCCTTGATGCGTCGGGTTCAAGACAGCACTAACAGCCTCCTAGCTTCCATATATGGAAAGCTAGATTGCCCTGTGATGAGGCACTGGAATACAGTGCAAATGGTTTCCAGGCCCAATATGTTTAACAATAAATGATAATTTTTATAATGTATAATAATTTGTATTCTGTAAATTTACTAACTCCTAGTTTTAAGTGTACTAACAAAGTGGGTGTAATTACCTGAATAATTAATAAATAATAAAGCAAAGGCGAGAAATCTGAACGCCAATTCGGGAACAAAGAATATTAATACACAATTTTTTTTATTAAAAAAACGTTACCTCCACACTAGGATTTTCTCCTGTATCGTGGAGGCAGTTTACAAACACAAATTGCACAAGAACAAACATCCAGACCCGGAACAATTATTTGTAGGCCATACAAATACTTGTTCCGTGCGGGGTTCAAACCCGCGCCCCCCACCGCAGCAACCTATTGCTAAGCCACTGCGTCACGGAGCCGTCAAATACATTTCGAAGAAGCGGATTGTTGAGTCGAAAAATAAGACTGGATTTATTGATGCTCTAATATGCATAGAAAGTCTCAAAGGGTTATATTCAACGTTGGTGGAAAAATCTTTGATTAATTATTTCCAAGATCACTCGGAGCTGTTTTTTTTGGTTGAATTCGGAGACACGGTGGGAATAATAATAACCCAAATTGTTTAACAATATCTAACTGCATATAAAAAAGCGCTTAATCATTTAGAGCTGCCCTCATCTTTTTAGGGGAATTGTATCTCACTGGATAACTTCACAATATGTACTGAATTCTTCTTCAGTGGATGTAATTTAATAATACAGCTATAATGAACAGATACGATGATGATGAATTTGAGATACTTGAAAATGAAAGAACTATGGATTCTGACAGACTTGCAGAAACAAATTGTACAATTCTTGCTGATCATTTAAATGCGGAACACTTAACAACTGCTACAAAATTGATTGTGAGCTATACATTGTATATCAGGCTATGTATCAAGAAAATTGGATAAAGAGCTGAAATGTGAAGAGTGCGTTTCTAGCTTGGTTACGTTAATTCGAATATGGAATCACAAATTGATTCAGCTACAAGATATGGGAGGGCTATCGTATTCAACAGAAGACGTTTACAAAATTTGCTTCAAAACAGAAACACTGATAAGTAATTTGATTAAATACAAAGGACACGGCAAAATTTGCCCAGGATGTCTAGTAGTATAGGTACAATTGTAGCAAATGCAATAAAAACATTTATTAATTGAGATATATTGATATCACTATATTCACACTCTTTACAGCACGCAGGTACTTAGTGTACCTGGCTGCTGTACTTAGTGTACCTGGCTGCTGTATACAGAACATATTTGATTAGAGCAGTTATAAAAAATTACGCCAAAATAAGAATACACTACGCGGCTAGAACAGATCCCGAGATACATTATTTAACAAAAAGACAGAAACTGACGAAACTAATCCTATGTGAAGGAAACTGAGATACTTATTATTTACAGAATTTTTACTAAGTGCTACTCACTGCCGCTAAGTGGCACCCTTAATTCTAATAAACTAATTTGCTTAATTCCGCGTAAAGAAAGAAAGAAAATAATATGTCCTGCCCAGTTTCAAGGGGACTTCCCACCCTCTCTCAATCACGCGCACTATACCCGTCGCACTATAAGCGGGAGCACCCCCTTCGGTGACACCCCCCTTCGAGATATAAACACTTTTTTTTTGATAATTTTTACTCGAGGCGAGTGCCTTTTAATATTAGGGGTATCTAATCAGCGAGATGGCTACTACAACTAAGGGTCCTGCCAGCGAGGCCACCTCCACCCTCCTGCCGGCCTATGTTGAGGAAATAACCGACATGGACACCTTTGTCACGACTATCCAAAAACTCACTGAGTGCATTATCAAAGCGGTCTCTGGTGGCAAGTTCGTCACTGCCGCAAATAAGAAACTCATCAACCTGGCAGCCGAGGAGATCAGAAGGTGTGGGCATAAACTAACCGTGGGCATAAACTAACGTTTTAACAGTGGTAGAGCCAGGCAGCAGCTTTTGCTGTCGCACGGATGGGCCGGCTCGAACCGGGGTGGTACCACGACCTCACAGAAAACCAGCGTGAAGTAGAGGTTTACCTCTGCGTTTCGCTTGGTGAGTGCAGGTGGCCGGAGGCCCTTTTTACTGGAAATGAGGCATTCCATCTTAGTCCTCACGGGTGACAACGCATCTACATTTTGATTTCTAATAGAGGATAGATGTAGATGTCTATGGGCCGCAGCAAGCACTTACCATCAGGTGGACTGTGTGCTCGTTTGTCACCCTTATCCTATAAAAAAAAAAGCATGTCAACAGCGTTCGCCCCTGATAACAACTCATCCCAGAACAAAATGGACAGCGACTTAAAGGCTGACATTGTCGCCTGTGTTAGAAGCGAGATGGCCAAATTGAAGGGACAAAACTCCACGCAGCTTCAACAGCAGGCACGGCCTGCCTCATACGCCCAGGCCGCTGCGAACAGCAGAGGGCCAGCCACTCATCCTAATATGACTGCTGGGCCACCAGCCTGCGATCCACCTATCAACAAGGCAGTCATCGTAGTGACTCCAAAGGTAACTCCCAAATCTCGGCAGGAAGCAATCGAGGCATTTAAGAGGAGCATCTCATATCGAACTGCAAATTATGCACCGGCTAGGGTTCAGGTTTTGTCAAATCACAAACTCAGTGTTGAATTTGACACAACTGAACAACGTGACGACACCCTACAAAAACTCAAATCATCTGAGCACGTTAGCGTTGAGCCGGCTAAGGGACTGCGGCCAATGATTGCACTAAAGGGTATTTCCAAAGATATACCAGCTGAAGAGATAGTTGGTATCGTCAGGAGGCAGAACCCAGAATTGAAAGAGGCTTTTGCTGAGGAAGATGACATGCGTCTCCGTTTTAGGCGTAGTAACAAAAACCCGGAGCTATACAATGCAATGTTTCTTGTGGCGCCCAAACTCTTCCATAAACTTATGGAACAGGGCAAGTTTAATGTCGACTACCAGCGACTGCACGTCAGCGAATTCTCACCCTTTCTACAGTGCCACAGATGTCTGCAATTTGGGCACATTAAAAAAATACTGTACGGCTACTACTAGCCAATGCTCGCACTGCTCTAGGAAGGATCACACGGGGGACAAATGCCCTGATAAGGATAAACAAGGCACAGTCAAATGTGCCAACTGTACATTTCACAATGATAAATTTGGAACCAAGGCGGATGTGCGCCACTCTGCCATGTCACCAGAATGTCCAAAACTGAGAGCCATGAGGGAAAGAATAAATAACAGAATTGACTATGGATTTAATCAATAAAAATATAAAAATTATAGTGTAATATCGACCGTTCAAAAAAAAGTTTACACGAATTTATTATTTTTGTCATGGCAGGTGATTATCAAATGCGTTGCTGGCGGAGCCATATGTTGGCCCAGGAAATGAGGTGCGACCAACTCAGGGCCTCAACATATACCAATTTAGTCAAAAAGGCAGAGCCAAGGCTTGTATACTCACCAAACCAGGCTGTGGCCAGGTACTAGGTATGTCACAATACTCCAACATAAATTTTTGCGTTATTCAATTCACGAGCGGCGGCCAAAAAATGCTAATAGCCTCCGCATATATTGAGCCGGATTCTGAAGGCAATAATACTTTAGAGCACATAGATAATTTTCTTCAAACTTCCAGATGCCCCAATACCATTATAGGTGGTGACTTCAATGGGTGGCATCACATATGGGGCAGTAAGACCAACAACCCCAGAGGATGTGCGGTGGTGGAGTTGGCATATGCAAATGACCTCTTCATCTGCAATGTCGGCAGTTCACCCACTTTTAAAACCGTCACACACGGCAGGGATCGGACTTCTATAATAGATTTCACATTGGCCCATGGATATATGACCGTATAGTCGGGTGGAAGGTCAATCTCAGCGCCTGCCCCTCGTCGCAACACAAGGCTGTAGAATACGAGATTGAAATTGGGAATTCTTTATCAAATTCGTCATCAATAACCAACTCTACATTTAAATATAACAGCAACAAGGCCAATTGGGGAACATTCAAGGATGCACTTCACACGCTTATAACCAACACAGACATATTAGAGAGAGACATCGGATCGCTTAATACAGCTGGCTTGGAAAACTTGATTGATGACATCTGCGAGGTAATTCATAAAGCGTGTGAAGAATCTATGCCGACAAAGAAAGGCCGATCCCTGACGAAGCATCGCCCGCTATGGTGGACGGAAAGATTGACGGACCTCAAAAAGGAGGCGCTAACAGTGGTAGAGCCACGCGGCAGCTTTTGCTGTCGCACGGATGGGCCGGCTCGAACCGGGGTGGTACCACGACCTCACAGAATACCAGCGTGAAGTAGAGGTTTACCTCTGCGTTTTGCTTGGTGAGTGCAGGTGGCCGGAGACTCTTTTTACTGGAAATGAGGCATTCCATCTTAGTCCTCACGCGTGGCAACGCATCTGCATTTTAATTCGCAAACGAGGATAGATGTAGATGTCTATGGGCCGCAGCAACCACTTACCATCACGTGGACTGTGTGCTCGTTTGTCACCCTTATCCTATAAAAAAAACATCCAGTTACACCACCGACTCAACCGTATGAGACGTCCGAATCTTCCTTTAGACCAACTGGCAGAGGAGTTAAAAAACAAAAAAGCAATATATGCGGAAGAACTGAGAGCGGAGTCTTCCAGGAGTTTTAGAGTTTTGCGAACTACAAACAAAAGAAAACGTTTGGACTCTCACGAATAGACTACTGAAAGACACTGCACCCATGCGACCACCAGCCACCATAAAAATTGGTGACAACTACACCAACAGCGAAATGGAGACTGCCCAAGCACTCTTGGATCACTTCTACGATGATGATACACTGGATGATGACACGCACTAACACCAGTATCTTAGATCCAGAATCGGGAATGAGCCGGATGGAGTAGATGAACCCCCCTTCGCCGTTGAGGAGGTTTTAGAACATCTTAAGTGGATGAACCCCAAGTAGGCACCCGGCATTGATGGTCTTATATCTGACATTTGCCTACAGTTCACTATTAATTACCCAGAACTTATAACGGGAATCATGAACAGGTGTCTAGAGCTACAACATTTCCCTCAACAGTGGAAGGGAGCGGTAGTCAAGATCATACCAAAGCCGAGCAAGACTGATTATAGCGAATTGGGCTCCTTCCGCCCAATAGGGCTCTTGTCGGTCTTTGGAAAGTTGCATCCAAAGATCGGCATGCAGACCCATTCTATGGAACGTGATTCTGGATGAGTTGCTTGAGGTTGAACTTCCAAGTGGATGTCATTTGCAAGCCTTTGCGGATGATGTCTTACTTATCGTCTCCGCAAAGGATGTAAATATTTTACAAACAAACACCAACCGTGCTTTGAAAATCATCTTGGAATGGGGACAAAGTGTCAAATTGACCTTAGACCCACTAAGACGTAAGCGATTGCGTTCACGCGCAAGGCGGAGGAAGCCTACCTTATAATGGGCAGACACACTTTAGCATTTCAAAGGAGCATTAAGTTCTTAGGTGTGATCATCGACCGGAAGCTCCTATTCGCTGATCATGTTAAGTACGTTGTCGGAAAGGCGATGAGAATTTTCAACAAACTATGCATTTACACCCGACCTACCTGGGGAGCCCATCCTGATAACGTACAAACTATCTATCGACAGATTATTGAGCCTACAATTACATACGCGGCAGGCATCTGGGGTCAAGCTGCGAAAAAGCGATATGTAAGAAAGCTTTTGGAGTCGGCACAAAGGGGATTTGCGATAAAAGCAATCAGGGCCTTTAGAACTGTATCAACTATGGCGGCAGTCACTCTGGCTCAATTCGTGCCTTTGGACCTCAAAGTCCTTGAGGTAAATAAGGTTGAAACAGTTCGACTACAGGGTGGCACCCTGTTACCACCTTATTACCAAGGGATATACAATATGAAAGGCCCACTCCCGTACATGAGCTATTACATCCTTCAGAAAGGATAAGCATTGATTGTGCAGACCTGAAATCAGAGGATCAAGAAAAAGAGACATCCCTTATTCGAATTTATACAGATGGAAGCAAGCTTGAGGATGGCAGTGTAGGAGCGGCTTTCGTCTGCTTTGAAGGCTCAAAAGAAATACATTAAAAAAAGGCTGAAACTACACACAAGCTGCTCTGTATTTCAAGCGGAGCTCTTAGCGATCAAAGAGGCCTGCGAGTGGACTTTGGACCGGAGATTGAATCAAGGTGATGAAACACATCAAAGAGGCAAAAGGATGCACACATGCCGAAAGGAGATTATTCAGATCTTCAGTGACTCTCAGGCTGCATTGAGTGCACTCCAAATGAGATCCAACACCCACCCCATCGTGGCGAAGACCCATTATATAATATACGTAGCGGCCCAAATGGACCTTAATATCATGTTCTCATGGGTTAAGGGACATGCAGGCAACGTAGGTAACGAAATCGCCGATGAGACTGCCAAAGGTGCTGCCACCCAACATAAAAGCCCTGATTATGCGAAATTCCCGATGAGTTTTATAAAAAGGACTATGAGGGCAAATACTTGGAGAACTTGGCAGTCAAGATATGAAAGCGCTGAACACATTCAGTTTAGGTTTAGATTTATTTACCTCTGCTTCTTTTAACCGCCGAAGTTCTTCATTGCTAGTCAAAACTTCTCCAAAAGCGCTACGCTTTTTAGCTTTCGGTGGACTTGTATGTATTAGTCATAACACTGCCAGATGAAATAACAGTTATTGCGTTTAATATATTAGATCCTTACATATTAAATTGGCATTTTGTACTGGAGGAATATAAAGTCAATTTTTTTTGTAAAATATATTTCATTAATCAAAGTATGCACCGTTGTTATCTATACACTTTTGCCATCTCATATGTAGTTCATTGATCCCTTTACTAAAAAGACCATGGGGGCGAGAATCAATAAAGTCTTTGAAGGCGGTTTGGGCTGCCGCATCGGAGTTGAATTTTTTTCCTTGTAAGAAGTTGTCCAAATTCCGGAAAAATGGTAATCTGTTGGAGCAAGGTCCGGGGAGTACGGTGGATGTCGCAGACATTCCAATTGTAGCTCATCTAACTTAGTGGTTGTTTGTTGTGCAGTGTGTGGTCTTGCGTTGTCGTGAAGCAGCAGTGGCCTAGAGCGAACCAATCTTGGTTGTTTAGCAGCTAGTTCTTCCTTCATGGTTTGCAGTTTCTGACAACAGATATCTGCCGTAATCGTTTGGCCAGATTTTAGAAAGCTGTAGTGAACGACACCGGCGCTAGTCCATCAAACACTCAGAAGTAACTTTTTCTGAGTCAATGTTCGTTTAGGGCAGGATTTGGTTGGGTCTCCAGGGTTCAGCCATTGCGACGAGCGCTTCTGATTATCGTATAGTATCCACTTTTCATCACAGGTAATGATTCGATTTAAAATCCCTTCATTATTGTGTCGGTTGAGCAAAGTAACACAACAGTCGACGCGTGTTTGCAAGTTCGATTCACTCAATTCATGAGGTACCCATCGTTCAAGTTTTTTTACCTTCCCGGTCAGTTTTATCACTTACCCCGAAGCCTGCTGCAGCTATCTCTAAAGTGCTTTATGATGGATCCGCTTGCACAATAGCCTTTAATTCCTTATTTTCCACTTTGGTCTCCGGTCGTCCACGGGGTTGGTTCTGAAGGTCGAAATTTCCAGAACGAATATGTTGAAACCAAAAACGTATCGAGCTTTCTTTTGCGACACCAGCGCCGTACACATTAATCCTCGTACTCGTAAAAATACCGATATTTTAAGTTTTCCATTGTGCGGTAATAAGCGACACCAAAGAAAAAAAAATAATGAGGGAAAAACAAATAAATTACTGTTTTCAAAACTCAAATGTACCGGCTAAATTAATTTATACATTTGAATTTGGAATTCTTAACCAAAAAGGAGATATTTCAGATCAAAATGGTCAGTACGACAAAAGGCTAATTTCATATGTAAGGACCTAATATTTGTCTTTACAAGAGAATTTTCGTAATAGAGCTTTTGATACACCAACACCCATTCTATCTAGGCTTACTTGTCTTCCTTTTATTATTTGGAATCCCGTAGTATTGGATAGTATCCCGGTATGTTCGCCTTTTCTTTGTACATCTTCGACAGCCATTTGAATATAATATGTTAAAGATAATGAAAGCTTATTATAAAAGTTTCCAATTACCCATCACCAAGAATACACAATTAGTTAATTTTTTTTTTCAAATAACCCGATATTTCCATTTACCCCAAATGATGTTGACATTTACCCCAGTAGATGGTATTACTGAGGTAAAAGTAATCATGATCTATAAAGTACACGCATAATTATTACTCATGTGCTTAGCATTCTATTAAATAATCGGTAATGCGTACTTACTTTGTTTTTCTACATTAAAAGGTCAAATAATATCTCCCTACGGAACTGTTTTCTACGAAAAAATACAATAAAACGCGATTCCACCTTACCCAGTTTTTCATTGGTGTGACAGCTGTCCTCAAAATGGGGGACTTGTTGTACATGGACAAATTTACGTTTTGTTCTATGCAGAACTTCGAAACATGGTAATGGAAGGATTTCTAAAGCTTGTTTTCAATCACCCCTGTATACAATTACCCTGTTTGACTGTCTGATTGATTTGGTTATTTGCTTATGATATCGTCATTTCTTTTGTCACGCATATCAGTGTTAAATCGTACAGGAAAAGGTGGTGATCAATTTTTGTAACCAGTAACATAGCCAAAGTAATTTAAGACTTGTTCCGGGTTATCATAATGTGCACCTTGCGCATTCATTCTCACGTTATAATCACATATCCTGTGAGATATGCAATCCACTGCTCGCCGTCCCACAAGGTGATATCTATTAATGAGAATAATTTTGTCGTAGTAATACTCAACAAGACTTTCGTTACATGTAATTCGACGGCTTATCATTTCAGACAATAAATCTCCGTCGTAGGTAAACGTCTTTAATAACTTTTCCTACCACTCTGCTCAACTAAATTTAACACTCGTAAGTCCATCATACCATTTTTTTACTAAGCTCTTTAGCTTTGGCAAAGCATAGAAAATGGTTTGTTTTTGCGATCAACCATACATTTCTACCAATTCATTAATCTTTATGAGCCAGTATTTAATAGTTTGTGCCTTATGACTCTGTACTACGTACTAGAGAAGGTATATTAAACAAAAAATGTGCGCTATTCTATGTCTGCGCGCACGCGCGGTGGATGGTAGAGTCGCGCATGCGCAGTAGATATTATAAGCGCAGTGCGCCTGCGTGGGCAGATGGTATACGTAGGTAGAATGATCGGTATCACGGAGTACATTATATATAGGGTAGAGTCGTCACTTAGAATCGTAGCATTAGCGTCATCTATCGATATACGACGTCCCTACAGCCCAGCGAAGTAGGATCCTCCTTATTACAATATTTATTATTTATTTTCAAAGTTATTTCCAAAAGTCAAATAATTTTAGTATTGATTTGGATTTTGGATCCCAAGGGGTCTTAGGACGGGGCAAAAGACGAAAGATACTAAATAATTCGAAGTCTTATTTTTACAATATATTTGTTTGTTTTGTACCTACTTACTCTATGATTTATTGAGAATATTATACCAAATTTTATTCTGTACATGGTGGTGCTTGCTTTGCTTGCTTGCTATTTTGCGCTGTAGGCTCCATCCGAGTTAGCCTGTGTGTAAATCAGGCACTGGTCTTTTTTCTAATAGTTCGTATGTGCAGACATTTAATACACAAAATCGCACCACTTTTACATATCAAAATCTACTTCAAACCATTATTTAAACAATAATACAGGAGCAGCAATCCGGCGGCGGTCAAGTTCCCTCTAGAAACTCTAAAATCTATATTTTTTAGACCATTGGGTTTGACTTCAATATATTTTTAGTTTTGGGTCTATACAATAAAGTTGGTTCTGCTTTTGTTATTATTGTTTAAAAGTAATTTTACACAGTATTACAAGAGATAGCGAGATGTATCTGAATGTATACTTAGAAGAAAAATCAGAAAGAACACATTAAACTAAGAGAAAATCTGAAAAAAAGTTGATTGACTTCCTAACACAGCTTAAAAATTTCGAAAGGAACCATTAGAATTTAAAAATTGCATTAGACAACTGTAATTGAGGAGACACAAGAATCACGGACCAACTGACATTACTACTAATAAAATTCTATTGATCTTATAATTCTATGTTACATTTTATAAAATAAAATAAAATCTTACCAAATTACTCTGAATAAAGAATTTTAATCATAAGTTACTTTTTATTTGATACACAATTCTCTTCAACGTTTCTATTTCAACTTCGTTTGTTTTCAGTAGATCGTCATAATACGCTCTCCTTAACAAGTTTTTTGTAGCGAGTATTGAATGTGCAGGTAGTTTTGATATCTCCATTATCTTGTCCCAAGATTTACTTTGTAATTCTTCCGGTTTGTAGACACGATTGATGAAACCATGTTCTAAGCCTTCTTTCGCTGACATTTTGTGATTAAAAAGTAGCATTTCAGTCGCCTAAAACAAATAGCCTTTTGAATTAAATATGACTAAGTTTACGGATTTTATCGCGTATAATTTAACTTATTTTTACTAACTTTCATTTCCGGCGTTTCGGGTGCTTTACAGTATCCATGGCCACATAGGGACTCTTTGCGTAAATGTAAGAATATGATTTCTTAGCCCATTGAATGTTTATGTTTTCAAATCTGATTTAAAAAATTTACTAATAAGTGTTATAACGCCCCTATTCGTTCAAGCAATAATAATCATTATTATTATTTTATTTCAGACCTTGATCCATAATCTGTTAGTAATACATTGCACACCTTAAATACTAATTTTAGTTTCTTAAATATGTAAAATTAGAAATTACTTTTTAATAGACTATTCCAGTGATTTAGCATATGCCCGTCATATCGTTCGGCGAACATGTTCAGAATACTGTTGCGGCCACCACGCATTCTACTCAATAGGGAGTACACTCGTTTACGCATTATTGCAAAGTCGTCTGTTCTTGCTTATGCGAACATACCTGATGCGCTACAAAAGCGAGGCAACCCCAACAGGGCTCTGAAAATGTGGTTATATAGAACACGAAGGTTACTGTAAGCGCGTTGTGTATATGTTGTCCATAAGCTGCATGTGTAAAAAGATTGGCAGTAGGTTTTAAAAAGTGCAATCTTGACTTCTTTGCTACACCGTGCAAACCTACGAATCAACATATTTACACGGACCGACAGTTACCTTCGCTCCCTCGCGATGTACATATGGTGGCCTAAATATTTAAACTGTTTTACTCTGTCTAGGGCAGCACCATTAAGCACAATAGGAAGCACATACTTCGAACACTTATTTCCAGATCTAAACACCATAAACTTTGCATTGTATACTAAACCATGTCTAACAACATAATCACAAACACGTAACAATTTTCGAAGAGCACTGACAGACGGGGCAAGCAGCACCATATCATCTGCATAACTTAAATTGTTTAAGCATACTCCATCTACATAGCATCCGATATACACGCTGCCCAATTCAGAAATTAAGTCATTAATGTACAGGCTGAACAGGTTTGGTAAACTTAAACCCCCCTGTCTCACTCCATATTCTAGCCCGTACGGATAATAAACTCGTCTGCCCACCTAACATTATTTATTTGATTGCTGTACCAATACTCAAACATCGCGATAAGTTCAACAGGCATCTCGGTTTTCCTCACCTTGCTCCACAATATTTCATAGGAAATCATATCGAAGGCTTTTGACAGGTCTAGAAAACAAGCATAAACAGGTGTTTTTCTGTCCGTATAGTACTCGACGGTTCGATTGAGGGCCAGAATGGCACTCTCTGTTGAAATACCAGACGGAAAGCGAATTGGGCATCGTGTATCTGCAAATGTTTTCTTAAATACCCATCAAGTAGACCGTCCAGCACCTTTGTTAATATTGTAGCCAACGAAATAGGTCTACAGTTGGTTATGTCCGAGATGTCCCCAGTTTTATTTTTGAGAATTGAAACGACAATAGTCCTCATTAAATTATTTGGCGGATATCTATGTCGTAGGCACAGTGAAAAGAACAAACCCAACACCCTAGGAAGATGGTCACCAGCATGATATAATGCTCAATGCTGAGATCATCATACCCAGGGTACCTCGCCTTTTCATGTTCATAATCACTGCACCCACATGTTTAGCTGTGAAGCGAACTGGGTTTGTGTCAGGAGACACCATCGTGTAGGTTTTACCATTTATGGGTCCCAAAGGAGAGTCCTTTAAAATATTGCCTAAAATTTTTAGCAATCTCTTTTTTCTCACTAGTGTTATCAATGCTCACAGGAAGGCCAGGCCGCGGGTTTAATTTATTTGTGGATTTCCAAAAATTTTTGAATGTTGAGAAGCTATAATGTCCATTTTTATTTACTCTTCCCAATTCTGGCACCCTTTTAATTTAGACTTAAAACAACGTCTGCTTTCACACATTCGGTCATACACAATACCCTTCTTAGGTTTGTCACATTGTAACCAATTATTAAATAGTATCCTGGACTCCCTATGAGCATCGTGTACATATTTATTACACCCAACTACAGTTTTTTTTTTAGTAATGGCACTGCCTTCATTTTTGTCATAATTGCGGCCTTGCACAAGGTTTTCACTATAGTCTCATACATTTTATCTAAAACCTCTATGTATGACATGTACACATACGATCACAATTTCACAACAATGATAGAACTCCACCGGTAAATGCATATCTCTAAATTTCGAATTACATTATTCTTTATATTTATTTATTTGATTTGATGTGGTTTTCTGTTACCCCATATTATTTTATTATTCTTAACTATATTCTGTGACATTTTGGACCTCACAAGTGCTAAATCACTTGTAATACATATAGGGAAATGATCCGACCAATAAATATTGTATAAAATATCAAGATTGCGCATAGTTTGATATGCGGCCGTAGTAGTCACACAGTGATCAAGCTAACTTCTACTGCCGTGTGCATCACTTACATGTGTAAAAGAGTCAGAGTACATAGGTACCGAGTTTGTCCGTATCAGCGCACTGCCAACACTGATCCATACAAAACTTTAATAATTCGTCACCAAATAGCTCTTCTGGGTGAGCGTTGAAATCGCCAACAATGAAAACTGTTTCTATCGCACAACTCTCAATATGCTATCATTATAATTTTACCTAAACACTCCGTGAACTCAATCAATTTTTCATTTTAATCCACTGGCATATAAATACTATCTACGCAGGCAGCTAGCTTAGGTTCTGCCCGCCCTGTCTCGTTGTATGTGTTTGTTTGCATTTTGGTGATTTTTATTTTGGCAATTTTATTTTTTATGTTGTGTTTACTTCTAATGCGTTTCATAAATATTTTTTATCAAACTCGAATGACAAACAAACTAACAATCCACCTGACGGTAACGAATAGCCCATGGGCAGCTGCCACCGACTTTAAACAAGGCAACAGATATAGTAGTAAAGAGAAGAGTGTTAAACCAGTGTATTTTTTAACTTTCATTTTATTGTATTTTTTTTTAACTCAGTATTGTATTTTACAAAATAAAAATGTGATATACAGGGTTATTTTGCAATAACCGGCCTAATTTGCAGAGAAGCTTCAAAATAATTGATATAATGGCAAATGGTGAATAAAAATTAATTAACAGAAATCTCAAACATTCTGTCCCTTTTATCTTTTGAATTCAAAATGCGTGGTAATGCATTATTTTTACCGATTTTACTGCGCACGCACACATTCGTAAGGGTCGATCGGGAGGCAAAAACGTTGCTGCCCATAAATCACATTCAATTTGGGATAATTTCAAATAAAACTAGAAGCCTTATTTACTCGAATTTTCAAGAATTGCAATAACGGTAAATTATTATCTATATATTTGAACTTAATTTTAAAATATGGCTATTCTTTGAAAAATAACCCTGTATAGAAAACATCAAATAATATATAGAAACATGAGCGTAGACATTAAATGCAAAAAATATAAATATCTGACCTTTCTTTGGCCCATTAACCTCGGAAAAGTGAATGTAGATGCACCTTCTGCAGTCATATTTAATTTCGGAAATGGTGTGTAAAAATAAGCCTGCAATAAATTAAAACTTTTAAAATCTGTACGTGGTAGAGCCATGCTGCGGCTATATTAGTATTATAGTTGTAGCACGAAGAGGTCGGCTCGACCGGGGAAGTAACACCCTCTCACATAATACCAGCGTAAAATAACAGCTTAATGCTGTTGTGTTTCGTGTGGTGAGTGTAAAGAACCGGAGACCCATTTCA
Organism: Parnassius glacialis; assembly: GCA_033319125.1. Taxonomy (NCBI): domain Eukaryota; kingdom Metazoa; phylum Arthropoda; class Insecta; order Lepidoptera; family Papilionidae; genus Parnassius; species Parnassius glacialis. The sequence continues at coordinate 26,372,357 of JAVANC010000018.1, forward strand.
CTGGAAACGAGGAATTGCAACTTAGTCCTCAGCGGTGACAATGTATCTGCATTTTCATTCTTAACCGAGGATAGTGTCTATGGACCACAGCATCCACTTACCATCAGATGGACTACATACTCGTTTGTCATCTGTATTTTATAAAAAAATGGACTCGATCCGACCTTATCGGTCAAGGGTTACATATGAGTAGGTTCGGACTAGTGCGTGACTGTTTGCACATTTACCAATATCATTCAATACTACAATATTAACATCATAATCATCAGATACTGTTTTTAATGTTCTAAATCTTTTCAATCACCAGCTCGTTACAGTCTACTGTTAAACAAGCATCTTATCGTCACACGTAGCAGGCAGTATTTTACGTCTGGCATATACCAGATATCATAATATACCAGATTATCCATGTGGTTGGGATGTAAGAAACAAATACTCAATTTCGTCCCATTGGTGTCTCTTATAGACAGACGACAATGGGAAAGCCGAAAAATCTTATTAGTTCCGATATATGTCGGTATAACCATCTCGTTAAGGCAGGCGCCAGTGACTATGAAGGCAAATCTTCCTTATAACTGGAGAAACTCATGTCCAGCAGTCGACTTTTAGGATCCGAGATCTTTCTGACAATTCCCATACAAACTGGGCTGGTTCTAAAATAACAAAAGTATCTCTGATGTATCTTATAAATTGTAATCAATATGCTATAGATTACGACTTTTAAACATTGCATAATTTTGATGGGGATAATTTTTATCAATTACCCCGGTAGAACTTCGAATTTGTATGATTCCAATCGGACAGCGAGATTAGTGTTGTAGCCCTCGCGCTTGGGTGTATGTGAAACTCATAAAATCATGCCACTTACTATGCAAGTTTTCAATACTAAACTTAGCAAAATAGTAATAAAACAAAACATCTGAATTATTTACATTCTCGGATGCAAAAACCAAATCACAAAGCGCCAAAGTAGTAGCGGCAATCCCAATAGCAGGTCCGTTCACGACGGCAATAAGTAACTTTGGAAATTTTATAAAGGCTTCAACAAAACTCCGTACTATGTTGAGCCCGAAATCATCAATTTCGGCTGTAATATCATTGCCACTGCTATAAAAGTCACCCGTGCCAGTAAGCACTACTATACTAATGGTATCATTGGCAGCTGCCTCGTTAAGAATTTTTGTCACCCGAAGATACATGCTCTTATCAATAGCGTTTTTCTTTTGGGGCTTATTAAATCTGATAACTTTTATGGATTCTCGAATAGTTTCTATTACTGCGTCTTCTTTATCCATCTTCAAATATTTTTTCAAGAAATCGAATACTCTACAAGCTTTTCTGGAACAATTTTGCAAAATTTAATATATCTAGGTACTTAACATTTTCAATAATCTGTAAATTACGATTTTAGATTTTATCAATAATTGTTATAACAATACTAAAAATATTTATAGAATTTAGGAAAAATGACAGTCGAATTAGCTTAACTAAATAAAACTATTTGTTTTGGCAAATAACGTGTGTCTCCCGGCAGAGTTAGGACTTTAAATTTTAATAATGAAAAAACCGTTCGAATTGAGCGCGGGGTAGAGACGAAGTAGATTTATCGTGCGGATTTGTCAGTCAGGATTCGCAGTGGTCGGGCGCGCACCGTGCTTGCGATATCCAAGTGTTTTTAAAAGGAGGAGAATCGTACGTTACGGCACGGAGGCAGTTTTGTTTCCACTACAATATCAGACATTTACGAGATGGATCGAGCGAAAACTTGATTCGTAAATGGGTACAGAAGTTTCGAGCAACTGGTTCCGCTACAAATTCAAGGATGGAAGAAACAATAAGCGAAGTCGCAGTTAGCGTTCGTCACAATCCGCGCTTATCAATACGCAAAAGAGCAGCGGCTTTGAACGTCACCAAATCAACAGTAGACTTTGAAGCACGATTTGAAATTCCATCCCTATAAAATCCAGATAGTGCAGGCAATAACGGAAAATGACCATAATTTACGTAAAAGTTTTTGCCAGACAATCATTGAGAGATTTCGCACTTGAATAATGTGTTTTGGAGTGATGAATCACATTTTCATTCAAATGGATATGTGAATAAACAGAATTGTCGTTACTGGTCACCTGTTAATCCCAGACAGAAACATCAAACACCGTTGCATAGCCCAAAAGTAACAGTGTGTTGCGCTCTGTCAGTGAACGGAATAATCGAAATTGAACCTGCTATGCTGAGGCGTGTTCTGCAGAATGCGATGAAGAGATTCCACGAGTTTTTTTTTAATATAGGATACGGGTGACAAACGAGCACACAGTCCACCTGATGGTAAGTGGTTGCTGCGACCCATAGACATCTACAACTATCCTCGTTTGCGAATCAAAATGCAGATGCGTTGTCACACGTGAGGACTAAGATGGAATGCCTCATTTCCACTAAAAAGGGCCTCTAGCCACCTGCACTCACCAAGCGAAACGCAGAGGTAAACCTCTACTTCACGCTGGTATTGTGAGGTCGTGGTACCACCCCGGTTCGAGCCGGCCCATCCGTGCGACAGCAAAAGCTGCCGCGTGGCTCTACCACTGTGTGTGTCTGAGTGCGTACTACGAAATGGAAGACATCTGGAAGACGTGATCTTTGAAAAATAAAATCCGCATTACTGTTAATTAATTTTCGTTATAAACATTTTGACTGAAATGTTTGAGTTTTTTTTTTTATTTCATTTGGAAAGCATAACTCTGCCTTGAGACATCCTGTATTTGTACTGCGTGAAACTATGCTGCTTTTACTGATACTAATATGACTGGATTAGATAATTAATATAATAAAGTAGTATAGTATAAGATATCTGATAGCCTGTCTTCATCTTCTTCGCTACCAAAGTCAACTTATTATTCTTATTAATTATAAAGTTAATGATGGTTCATGATGATAAGTTTGCTTATTATCTTGTTCACACATCTGACTGTCAACTTGAAGCTTGTTCGATGATCGGAAATAGTGAAATACATCCACACCCAAATTCACATTATCCATTAATATTGGTTCGAGGCACACTCAACAAAATATTTCCAGGGCATATAGTCTGCATTTTCATATTAAAGCTGCGTGACAGACTCCTTTCCTCTATAGAATCATCTCAACAATCAAAAAGGAAATGTCGGCGGTGCTCAAGCTGCACCAAATGGTAACAATTGACTAATTTTTTTGCAGACCAAAGTAATGATAAATAAACCAGCTTCAAAGTTGCATAAAAACTTTTTAGTTTGACCTAAGATTTAATGAAGATAGATTATATAATAGATTATAAGATACATTTGAAGAAACTTCGAGCTAATCCCAACTCTCCTTTAGCCATAATATACATCAAACCTTTACAACTTTTTAAAGGAAATAGATTAAATTCAATAAATTATCATAGTCCTTAAGAAATCTATACCTTGACTAACATAATGGATATTTGATAGAATGTACTTAGAAGTAACTGAATAACTAAACACTAATATATAAACAGAACACTTTTTATTTACTTCTAAGTACATTCTATAGTCATGACATATGTGGGTCAGGACCAAATTTTTGACGCATACAGACATACTGTAGTGTCCGACTCTTATGTGACAAAAAATTGTGTATTTATCATGCCTTAAAATAACTTTGCATATTTGCTAATTTTATCTTAGTGTATTGTATACACTATCCTTCATCAAATAACTAATTTCGTTGTTTAATTTCGCCATAACAAAACATAATACCTAACTCGGTTTTTTTAGGCTATACAAAATATGCATGTCCTTGCTCGAGTACCTAAGAATATTTTTGGCATATGTTTTATTTAACGTGAGCTGGCATTTTTATGTTATTATTTATAAAGGCTCATAAACACTGGTAATCGTTTTTATAAATAATATCACAATAACCATCGCTATTATAGTTTTTACAAGTAATATTACATGCATCCCAAAATTCATTCCGTTGTAATACTCCTGTTGTGCGACACCATCGTTTCGAAACCTACAAACCTATGATAGAACTTTCTTGACTGTTTACTGTGGCAACATTGGCTTCAAGTACTGGCCATAAAATTTCGGAAAGCCGCCATGTTGTTTCATCGTCATTTGACATTTTGTTTGTATCGTCGCCGCGTGTCGTTAAAATTTTGTGAGTTTAGTTGAGTATAATAATAATATATATGAAGATTTCCTTAAAATAGAATTATATAATACGCCCCATAAAGATTTACTGCGAAAAGCCCTGTAGAAGTGTTCGATTCATGGTTAACTTTATGAATTGTTGCAACTTTTAGGTTAAGTTGTAAAGAATTTTTATTCCATTGTGCGATTAATGACACGAAATTGTGCGACGTGTCACATGGGAATTTTCTAAAGGTATGTGCATAAAGGTACCTACTTATGTTATAACTTATGAGTCAAATTATCGTTTTATATTTATACATTTTTACTTGACTGTGCCAGAGCCCAGAAGGAGGGTAATGTTTTTAGTTGGTATGTTTGTATGCTCGTGTCTATGTCCCCTCCTAGATGTGCTACATAAACATCATTATTAGATACATCTTGGTTCCTCGAATGACTCTTTTTTACTTATGGTAAAAAAATATTTCAGTAGTTAATAATTTAGTATTTTAATAATAGTTAAATTTTTTGCCAGATTTATTGTCGCGTTATATTCTTGTTTGTTTCACTTTTCGTGAGCCTCTTAATTTTTTTAAATTACTTGAAAAAAGGAGTACGTATGTTACGTACACAGATTTCTCCGTAACTTGTTTTATTAAGTTTAAAATACCTACGACTTTAGTTTATTTTTAGATTGATTTCATTTATGTAGTGAAAATCCTCGATTTCAACTGATTATGACAGGTTTATAAAATCCTTTTTCTCGATTCCTTTTGTAATGTTAGCTTCCTCAGTCAGCAGTTAGTGTTTTTTTATCTAGAACATGACCTTCAACAATTGAAAAAAAAGATCCCACCTTCATAAAATAAAAACAACTAAAAAGATCAAAACCAACAAAGAACTTATTTCAAAAGTACCTAGTCGATGGCATACGATCATAGATTGAACTGTAGTAACTGCCACCAACAGATTTTTTTTTATTTTGATCTTATTGTTGTCTTTTTACAATAGTTTAGATACATCATTTGATTGAGTTCATAGTAGCTACATTTTATTATTTATCATTGTTGCTTTTCAGATGCCTTTATCATCCGCAGAAAGATGTCGCAAGTATCACGAAAAGCTAAAAAAAAGACAATCCAGAAAAGTTTGAAGAAATGAAAAAAATAACGAAAGCTAAAAAACGAAAAATAGGCGATATGAGCGAAAATGAAAAACAAGATGTGAGAAAACAATGGAGGGATGCTAAACGTAAAAAACTTGAAAAAGAAAATAAACCATTGGTAGTCGAAGCTGAAATGGCACGTCGTCGCTATCGTAGCCAAGTAGGGCGACAAAATAAAAAACTAAAAGAAATAGTAGAAATTCTGCGTCGAAAAAACGAGAATTTAAGAAAAATGTTAACACGCTCAAGAAAAAAGGTACAAAGACTGACTGCTGAGTTAGACAAGCATAAATCACAAGAGAAATCGAGAAAAACTATTACAAACCAGTCACAATCAGCTGAAATCGAGGAACTTCACTATCTAAATAAACTTACTCCTAAGACAAAATCTAACATTTTCATTGAGAGAGAACTTCCTGATATTTCAGAGGAAGCTAAAGAGAGAGTTAAGCAAAAACTTTTACAACAGCATGTTCTTGAAGAGTCCTTAAAAGAAACGTATAAACTTAGTAAATCATTCAAAGAAAAAAATTTGTTGAAAAAGCTTACACAAAGTGAAACAGGCAAGAAATATAACATGAAAAGAAACCTGGCAAAATGCTTAGGTATTAAGAGTGGTGTAAAAAGGTACTACAGCATCAAACAAAAGAGAATAAAAACAGCATATGATTTGAAAAAATTCTTTGAAAGAGATGACGTAAGTCGTATGACTGCAGGAAAGAAAGAGTATGTGACTAAAAATAAAATACAAAAACAAAAACGATTTTTGCTTGATACGCTACTGAAATTGTATATAAAATACAAAAATGAAGGCGGAATTGTATCCTTCACGACATTTAAACGCTACCGTCCATTTTATATAGTTTCGCCGAATTTAAGCAACCGCAATACATGTGCTTGTATTAAACATTCTAATTTGACTTTTAAAACTGAAGCTTTAAAGAAATTAGGCTTAATAAAAACAACAGATCTAACTGATTTAGTTTCTCAGATAGTATGCGACGTAAAGTCAAAAGGTTGCATGCATTCGGAATGTGAACTGTACCGTGATAAACAACTTGAAATTACTGTATCCACTGATCAAAATTATGATAATATGGAAGTATCTTGGTATGAATTTATTAGTAAAACTCATGAATTTGAAAAGGACGGTGAAAAAAAAATAACCAAAATAATGGTTAAATTACAACAAACCGGGCTACTTCATAATCTTGCCGAGTTGATACAACGAGACCTCAAAAATTTCAAAGCCCATCATTATAACATTTACCACCAATATTTACAATATAAAGAATCAATTGAAAAAGTAGAAGATGACGAAGTTATTCTTCACTGTGACTTTTCGGAGAATTACGTATGTAAAATGGCTCAAGAAGTGCAGGCCATGCACTTTGGATCATCAAAAACACAAGTCACGTTGCATACTGGCCTAATATATATAAAAAATGAGAAACCGTTATGTTTTTGCACCGTTTCTCCTTCACTCAAGCATGGTCCCAAAGCTATATGGGGCCATTTAAAACCAGTTATAGAGTTTATTAAAGAAAAACATCCTACGGTTAGTCGTATCCACGTTTGGTCTGATGGACCCACGACGCAATATCGTCAAAAATACAACTTTTATCTTTTTTGTGAAATAACGCAAAATGAAGGATTCCATCAAGCGACCTGGTCTTTTTTCGAGGCGTCTCATGGGAAAGGTGCAGCCGATGGGGTTGGAGGTGTAGTTAAAAGAACCTTGGATGCCAGAGTTGCCTATGGTACAGATATTGTCGATGCAAGGTCCGTATTTGAGATATTAAAACAATCAGAAATATCTGTCAAGACATTTTACGTTTCTAACCAAGACATAGAAAAAATTAATATATCTAACCCCGAAAAAATTTTACCGATACCGTCCACAATGAAAATACACCAAGTCATCGTCACTGAAAATAAAAATACCGTTAAATACAGAGCGCTATGCTGCTTTTGCAGGCGAGGTAATTGCGATTGCTTTTCTACTAAAACTCACGTTCTTATAAAGGAAATCAATGAAAAACAACCAAGAGTTCGTAGAGATAGATTCAGGAAAAATATGATAAAAATAGATTCGTCTTGCGAAGATACGGATACGGAGATCGAATATGCCGAAAGCGATCAATCTGATTGGAATGAAGCTGAATATTTTGATGATAATGATCCAGAAGAACAGGAAACCTGCAGAGAAAAAACAGAGAAAATAATGTTATCTGAAAAAATAATACAGAATAAGACTAAACCAGAGATTGAATACCACTTAAGAACTGAAAATGTAATATTAAAAACAAATACAGAAGAAAAAAAGGTGTTACAGATAGAATTAGATAGTGTCATGCAAAAAGGATCAGAAAGTAAGGGAAAAAAGAACGAAAACAGTGAAGTGAAAATCCTCGCCGATATAAGAAATACGCCTGAAAACAGTGGGTTTTATTTTAAAACATTTGGGAAGCTTACAGAAATAGGTTTAGACTTTGATGTGAGTTCAGTAAAAAAACCGTCATCTAATAATAGTAAAGCGGAGAAAGAAAATACTGAAAATATATATTTAAAATGTATTCCGTCCTGTTCTGAAGTTAATTCCGCGATGAATCAAGAAGCGAATGTAGAAAAATATGATTTTTTAATAAATGACGTTGTTTTAGTCAGATATTATGTAAGAAAAATATGGAGGTACTACGTAGGATATGTTCAGAAAATTCACAATGAAGATAGTAAAACTTTATTCACGATCTCCTTCCTAAAGACTGTAAAATCCCCAAAACTAAAATTCATTGTACCAAAAAAAGTTGATATCGACATTATCACAAGCGATTCGATTGTTAAAAAAATAAGACTATTGCAAGATTCCAAAGACTACTATTTGGTTGATGATTTTGATGAAGTTTATTTTGTTTAGATCTCTTTTCTTTTTTCAATTTAAAACCAATATTATGTAGAACGTGGTGTTACCGGGACGTCTTAAAGCATTATTGTTTTAACGTCATTTCAGTGTTAGAAAGAGACAGAACTATACAGGATGTGTGGCGTCATCTCTACTCCAAACTGGAATAAGATTAAAACAAAACTGTTTTAATATGTTATGGTAGGCCACCTGACTGATTAGTTTATTAGTAAGGATTTTGTTGTTTATAACCCCCAATGCAAACATATAAGTTTAACGTGTATATCTGCTTGTGGCATCGTAGCTCCCAAACGGATGAACCGATATTATTTTTTTTTCTTTGAAAGGCGTCTTGATTGAATGTTCTTATCTATGATTCAAGAAAATCTGTTCAGCCATTTAAAAGATCAATTTTGAGGTCTTTTCTAGTTTTACTTTTTAAGGGATTATTTTATTTCGTGGGTATGTTTTAAAATTTATATTAAAATTTTGTGACATTAATAAAGTAAAATCAAAAGAAAATATACACAGTAACACAAGCAGTAAATGTAATTGATTGATGATTTTGTTATTGTTTTTTTTAGAGTAAGAAAAACAAAGTTGTTTAGTTTGTACTACTTATTAAATATTTTTTTATGTGAATTTTATTTATTTTAAATTAAACTTAACTAAAAATCTTGTGACCATATACACACACCCTAATAATTCTGTTGTGCTACATTTATTTTCCAGTGTAAAACGTTCCGTTGTGATTTCCGTTGTGCGGTTACGTCAAAAATTTGGTCCTGACCCATGTATCTATAGAATGTAACCAGGGTTGGCTGATTTAAATCACGATTTAAATCGCTTGATTTTGATTAAAAAAAAATCACTGATTTAAATCAACACGTATAAGGGTAAATCAACTTTTAAGGTACTCTTTTGCTGTCCCCATAGTGAACTTGGAAATAATGACTATTCATTTAAAATCAAGAATTTCTAAACCTTATTATAAAATTAGACATATTTTACTTCTACTAAAGTAATTTACTTTGGTAGATAAAATAAACAAAAATACTTTTTTATAGTAACGCTGTAGACAAAAATCGTCGCCCATACAAAACTTGTTTGTCCCTAAACGTAGGTTACTCTATACATTCTTAAAGTGATTAAATTTTTTGTAAGAGAACACTGTTTAATTTGTACATGTTTTTAATTACAATTAATTAAACTTCACTATAATAATATAATTACGATTTCACTATAAATAATGTAATTTATAAAAATATTTTAATCTTTGTCCCCAAAAACTATTTCACATTACCGTTCTTCTAAGTTACTAGTCTAAGTAGTTCATACTCGATCTGAGCGATGGCGCACAACTCTCCATAGCTATTGTTTTGTGTCTAAGAATTCGTTGGTAACATCGATAGAGGGGAATTTGTCTCGAGCCGCCGGTCAGTCCGCGGAAAGCGCTCGGAGAGGGTGTGTGGGTTTATTGTGTTTCTGCTACGTTACCACATGATTCTGCGTAAGTATAACAGATATTTTGATTTAATTTACTTATTGCCATTGAGTTTCGATCTAAGTTCAAGGTCAAAACACAAGTTTGTAGACTTATTGATATTTGAGTCGTTAATTTCTTTTTTTCTTAAGTTTTTCCCTTGCGTTACCGATAACATCAGAGAATATTACCAGTAACGCAAGAGAATGTGTTAAAATTATCATCCGATAGATAGAATTACTACTGTTTAATATGGAAACTTTGATTATTTATAGTTTATTACTTCTTTTAATTCAAAAAATCAATTTAAGAAAAGTATACTTGAGTACAGTTTTATTTATTTTATTCAGGTGCCGTTAAAACTAGAAACGGGTCTCACATCGATAGAAAAACAGAAAAGATATAGGTAGAGATTAAAGAATAATCCAGAAAAGTATGAGTTAGCAAAAAAAAACAAAGTAGAAGATATCATAAGACCAAAAGACTGGTAGAATATCTGACACCAAAAGAAAAATATAACGCTAGAATTGTTTGGAAATGAAGGTAAAGGTAGACGACAAAAGAACGTAAGAAAAAGTCATAAACAGCTATACAAGCTATCCAAACGCCTCCAGATTCACCACGACCTGATTCTAACCTAGAAAATTTTGCTCTTCAAGACCAAGACATTCCACGAATCACACCTCCACTACTGCCTAATATACCACCAGCTATCGATGCATTAGAAATTCCACGAAATACATCTCTCCTACCGCCAAATACACCACCAGTTATCGATGCATTAGAAACGACTCCGTGTGTTACACCAAAATCACAATCTGCAAAAGCACGTGGAAGACGGAAAATGAAAAAAGATAGGACCAAAGTTGATAGGGAAAACAAGAAACTAAAAGAAGAAAACGAAAAGCTGAAAAGAAAATACGAGAAGAACAAGAAATAATACACAAGAAAGAATTAAAATGGTTATACACAGAAACAGGAAGATTTAAGGTACAAAGGTTTAGTTAGCTCAGCTATTCTAAAAACATTCAACACAAGCAGATCAAGAAAAGAAAGAGAAATATTAAAAAAAATATTTTCTACAGCTGAAGTCGAGAACTCAAGAATGAAGAAGAAATTACTGAAGGAAAATCCAGGCATTGATAAACTGAAGAAAAAAAACTGTAACAACAAAGAAACAAGCTTAAAGAAAAAATTAAAACAATTATTTTTAAGAGATGATGATTATTACCTTAATAGTATCGTAGTGGAATGAAAAAGATCTTTTTTTTATATTTTTAGTAATTTTTTTGTGCAAGAAGGTTGCTTTTGTTTTAATAAACGTTTTTGGTTTATAAATACTTATACTAAGTTTATTTTGTAGGGCAATATGTTAACATATTTTCTCATACGTTACCAAAAACTTCTCATGCGTTACCAAATGTCCCTTAATTTTAGCTTGAGTTTTTGTAGAATTGTTCTTCTTGTTATTAATTTTTCTAAAAATGAATACTGATTCCGTTGCATTTAATACTGACTTAATTTAAGTAAATTGTTACAAATGTCTAATAGATGTAGAAAAAAAGATATCAAAAAGTTTAATATTTATTTTGACGATAGTAACGCAGTAGAATAAAAAACGTTAAATATTGGTTATATTTTTCAATTAAGTTTTATGTTTTTTGTGCAAGAAGGTTGCTTTTATATTTCCATAAACGATTTTAGTTGCAAAATACTCCAATTGATTTTTATTTATTAAGAAAAATAATTTCTATTTACGTAACGCAAGAGAAAAAATTCCAAGCCCGGCTCGCGAAACTAACTAAATAACTTAAAAAATAGAAATTTAGTATCGTGGCCAATGACAGAAATGAAAACTACGATATATTAAACTTCATCTTATATAGGATTCCTTTTCAGTCCAAAAAAATATATAAGTTGGTTCTTACAAAATGTCAATAAAGGAAGTTCTTAAAAGTTGATTCACCCATAAATTAATGTAATAGGCAGAAATTGAAATAATACTGGTTTAAAATAAGGTAAAAATCTTTTGTTTTTTTATGTTATTCTTATTATTCTACTACAATAGTCTCATAAACTTAGTAAAATCAACCAAAATTGTTTTTTACAAATTCACCCTTAAGATATGAACTTTTTTTCTTTTATAGGACAAGGGTGACAAACGAGCACACAGTCCACCTGATGGTAAGTGGTTGCTGCGGTCCATAGACATCTACATCTATCCTCTATTACAAATCAAAATGTAGATGCGTTGTCACCCGTGAGGACTAATGACGGAATGCCTCATTTACAGTAAAAAGCGCTTCCGGCCACCTGCACTCACCAAGCGAAACGCAGAGGTAAACCTCTACTTCACGCTGATTTTGTGTGAGGTCGTGATACCACCCCGGTTCGAGCCGGCCCATCCGTGCGACAGCAAAAGCTGCCGCGTGGCTCTACCACTGTTAAAAACACAGAACTGTAATTAATACAGCATTAATTATTTTACTCATAGATATATATTCATAAACTTTTAATCCTACTATGTCAAAAAGTGTTACCAACTCGTGAATTTCAAAATATACTAAAAAAATCAAAGATATTTAAAAAAAAAATTTTTTAAAAAATCTACATGATTTGATTAAAATTAAAAAAATCATGATTTTTTCCATCCCTGAATGTAACCACTATATTGAAATGTCCCTACAATATTGGATACATCACTACAATGTAGTGACAGTGTCCAATCATCAATCAATTTAGAAATAAGAGGCGACAGAGGGAAACTGAAACAGAGAAAGGGCAGCAGCATCTTAAAAAAACTGTGTACCAACCCGCCTGCCAAATGTAGCAACTATGGCAAATATCCACCCTATGAGGAACATGCTGTTATAAAGAGGCTTTGATAGGCTGTGATGATGATGCATCATCATTTCATACACCAACAGGCTTTTTTAAGTCCACAGCTAGACACAGACCTTTTTACGTAAGTGCAAAAATATGCCAGCAATCAGGTAGGTTTATACATGGGAGAGCCAGGCTGTCGCTGTATTATGTTTGTGGCTTGTATTAGTTACCTGCGCCAGGGAAAGATCACACTTTCACAGAATACCAGCATAAAATAACAGCTTAATGCTGTTGCTTTATTGTTTCTTGTTGTAAAGAACTGGAGACCCTTTTTACTGGAATGAGGCAGTCCACCTTAGTCCGAGAGGGTGACAATGCATCTGTGCATTTTGATTTTAAATGTAGATTAACCGGTTCAGTGCGGGTGACACGCCAGGCGTGCCATCGAATACTTTTGTGTGGCGTATGACACGCGAGGCGTGTCTTTCTTAATAATCGTTATAACTCGCTCAAATTACTTTTTTTGGAAATTTATCCAGAACAAAATATTCATTATTTGGCAAGTAGTTCATGCCTGCGGCTTCGTTTCTGGATATTTTGAAAACTTGAAATTTTTAGGAGTTGACAACCTTTTTTAACTTGTACATGGTACCGTTTTTACTTTATAGGTTTTTAAAACATGTTGTGGAAAAATACTCTAATAAGAAACAAATGAACAAATAATAGCACTCATTGCGACCGCTCACAAACTCAAGTTGTAAACAAGTTTCTAGAAAACAACTCTCCTGTTAAAAAAAAACAATACCAAGCCAAAAATGGTTGAAATGCCGACTTATTACTATAATTTGGCCGAATGGACATACGAAGTACCATGTGCTCTTGTGATATGGTATAAGGTTTATTTTTGCTTGAAACAATTTGAAACCATTCATGCATAAAAATAGTTCGCTAATAAATAGTCTTTTGTCAATCTGCCGCCGTATAGCGCCGGTATTTGTTTCCTTTTGAAAACACTTGTTTTGCTATTCTTACTAATTAGACGTTTTCGAATCGACTTTACTTTTACATTTGTATAACATTAAATAATATTTAACATTTGTAAATATTAATGAATCATAAACCTTATTTTTTTCCAAATTAAGGTTCTTGATTGTTTGATATTTACAAATATTATTATTAGGTGAAAATTTAATTTAAAAAATAACCAAGGTTTTCCATGGTGATTTAGCTGTACCTACTTACATAAATATTTTTTTTATAAAACAATAAATAGTACAAAAGGTTTTCTCTTCATGAAAAAGTCACTTACTCTCATTTTCAAAGAAAACACGTAAAAAAACACGTAGTTACCCACTAAAAACAAGTATCCTTCCATTTGTAACTTATGTTTGATGTCAAATAAACTTGTCTGTGGCACTCGACACGCCAGGCGTGTCATGAAGTATTTGTTCGCCGCCACAGCTAAAAGTTATCGAAAATCGGTGCCGCAACGAATCGGTTAAGCAATGCAAACCGGATTACCCGAAAATCGTTTTTCGGCATATTTGAATTATTTGAAAGACGAGGTTATTTTTTTAGTTTCGGGTTTTTTACTTATTTTCAAATGGCAACACCACTAAGACTAAGGACCATCATCTAAAAAACCAAAGAAAATATACAGAATATCTTAAAACTACTCATTCTATAGAACTGACAGTCTCAAGAATAGTCACTTGACGGTATTGCGTTTAGGGTCTTTGCTAACTCTGTGGATTTAAGAAGACTATTCAAAAAAAGTAACTTTCACTCCCAGCCTCAGCCAATACTATAAAAAATATTGTTTTGCAATACAGCGAAAGCGTCAAACAAGAAGTGAAATGTGTGTTAATTAAATTAAAAAAGAATTGCCTAAAGTTTTCTTTAACTGCCGGTGAATGGACATCTAGCCGCTAACGCCACTACATGAACATAAATGTGCATTCACCTGACTTAAATAATAAAGACCAGCCACGTCAATCAAATGCGCTATTATTTTAGAGAAGTGATTGCACGAGTTTGATTTCTCTCAAAGATAATATTGCAGGCCTTTCTACTGACGGGGCTGCCGTAATGGTGAAGATGGCAAAATGTTTACCCATATACCATCAATTGTATTATGCGCATGGCATACAATTGGCAGTATTGGATGTACTCTACAAAAAACATTAAGTAGCTAATGTAACAATGTACGATTGTTGAAAATTTTTAGAAAATCTGCCACTATAAATGATGACATGCTACAAAAGTATGTTAAAAGAGAAGTTTGGCCATGAAATATGTGTGAATTTGGACTGCAAAACAAAATGGACTTCGTTATGCGATATGGTTGACAGATTTTTAATACTCTATGAGTGTATACAGAAAGCCTTGTTGGACTTAAAATCGGATATTCGTTTCACAGACGATGAAATTACCTCTCTAAATTGATTAAGAGAAGCACTCAAAATAGTAAAAGGAGTTGTTGAAGTCTTGTGCTTAGAAGATGCAACTCTTCTTACAGCTGATACTGTGTAAAAATGCATGTTCGGAAAAATGTCAAGCCTTCACGGGAGTCTGAGCGAGAGATACCTCTCAATACAAGGTAGTCTGAAATATTTAGACGACGCTCAAGTATTTTTCGATGACTTTGACAATGATTCTATATTGCAAAAACCAACCGCCGTTTCATAAAATCTATCGTATCGAAAATGGTCACTGACAATGATAGTACTACTTTGGCAGAACATTAGAGGTTGAACACTGCTTCTTCAACTCCCACTTTCGAAAGTTTCAAAGAGGAGCTTTTGGATGCACTGAAACCAACAAATAGCTGTATTAAACCTTCTTCATCTGCACTAAATTTAAGTTAAGTGTTTAAGTTTAAGTGAAATGGCATTTTCAACAGCTGGTTATTTCTGCAGCAAAATACGATCTCATCTTAATTATTGCACTCTTGATGCTTCACTTTTCTTAAGATCTCATTTTCTTACTAAAAACGTTTAAGGGTCCGCATACAAATGTAATGTATAACTACATGCTAGGTCAGATTCAAACTTTCCAGATATATTGAGAAGGCAAAGCGATGTCTGTCATTGGTTTTCAATTTCAAAGTAATAAAATTAAACAGAACAAAATAAGAGCGAGTTGAAACTGTTCATACTAATCTAATTACAGCCTTTTATTTTTTTTTGTTTAAGTTTATACCATGAAAAGAAAACAAATAACAGACATTGATGTTCATTCTTGTCAATATTTACAAAGATAATAAATTTGACCAGTTTTTGTGTCGTTTTTAAATAAGTGTAGAACTAATAACAATGTTAAATATATAAACCTTTCATTAAACTTTTTCTTTAATAAATTTCAGCACTTTCATTGAAATTTTAAAAATGTATTTCCTTTTAATAGGTACATATCTATTTAATAATTTAAAAGAGAAGCCTGAATTTCACATGCAGATTAACAATATAATTTACACAAAGAATAAAAAATCTTATTTACAAACCAGTATCCCCGAAAACCAGGTATTTTTATAAAAAATCCGAAAAAAAACAGCTTTTAATTTGGGCTGGTTTTGCATTCCCTAATATCCACTTACCATGAGATGTACTGTGCGTTCTGTGCTTATTAAGCCCTTACCCTACTTATTATAATTAGCCCATTCTCACATGCTAAGTAAGGCAGACAGTTGATGTTGCTGCTCTGCTGCTCTATAATATTAGTCTGTGAGATATATTCCACCAACAACGTATTATGTTAAAAAGAGGCCAAGTTCAGTACAAATTACTTTTGGGGTTGTCGGGCACCAAGCTCTAATTAGCATTTGCTTAAAGTATAGATCTACAGAAACAAAGAACATTCTTGGAACTGCTATGTAGCTTGGTGCCTGTTTAGATCCCAACTATCTTATCGGCATAGCCAACAACCCTGAAAATCATTTGTACCAAACTTGGCCCCATTTTTACATTTTCTTTCATAGGATAACATTCATATTTATTAATGGTTTCAAATATTGACGAAGTTACATATTATAAGTTAACCACACCAATAAATATGCCGACACCAATATTTATACATACAGGGACTATTATGTAGGTATGCAAAATTAGAAGTGTGCAGGCCTATTGTGTATAATATATTAGTCTATAAGTTATGGAAGGTTCGGAAGTAATATAAAATAAAAGAAAGATATAGCTCGTGTAAATATACACACCGATGGTATGTCGATCATTACTTTTCCGAACTTGGCCGACTGTAACTGATAATGACTGCTGACTGCAGAGATTTATTATGTCTGTAACTATGACTGTGTAGATGGATTCATCGTTTGTTGTGCTATCGCAGCCATCAATAGGCAATAGGCTCAGCCCGAGTCTCGTCAGTCAATCAGCTGGATGCACCTCGTGCAGCTGAGGTTGACACTTGAAAAAAAAAACTTAAAATTCATATCTGTTTATCTTACCAGCAAACTAAGGCCGATATTCAGACACAGCTCGCAACTCCAAAATATGCTCTTTGACTCTACCTCAAACTTCACATTAATAAAATTTTATATAAATAAAAAATAAATAAATGTATGTACATGTGTAAATGTGTAAATAGATAATATTATTAACCACAAACTATATAGAAATTATAAACACATACTAGTGAGAACATAGACTTTGTTTGGACTTTGTATTGAGAAGTGCTAGCCACAAACTATATAGAAACGCTACGCGTTCAGACGGACGTCTCTGGTACATTTAATTTGGACCGTAGAGCAAATCAGAACATGACATTTCGTTTTTTTTTAATATGAATTGGATATAGGCAAAGGAATAATTTTATTTCAGCCTAGTATATATATATATATATCTTTATATATAAAAAGTACGTGTCACGTTGTTTGTCCGCGATGGACTCCTAAACTACTGAACTGATTTCAATGAAATTTTTGGTCAATGTGCAGTTTGGTCCAACTTAAAAGATAGGATAGCTTACATCTCAATTTATAGTCGCAATACAATATTATTTTATTGAAAATTATTTGTCTATTATTTGACAGTCACAATTATTTCTTAGCTCCAAACGATTCTGTCAGATGACGATATCTGTTGACTGGATTGAGTAAATATTTAATAGATGGCGCTATGTTAAAAATAAAAACGTTTAATATAAGCTACAGTTTAGTAGTATAACCACCACGTGTTGCTGTAAGTATTCAACAGATAGAACCGATTTCAAAAAAGTTTGCAGACTGTGTGCAGTTTGGTCCAACTTGAGAGATAGGATAGTTTTTATCCCGATAAGAAACCCTCAATTTTTTTATTGCTCATTTCAGGAGTTTTTTTGGGATAACAAATGGTCGTTCGGAAAGGGCAGAACAACGTCTGCATGGTCAGCTAGTATATATATATATATATATATATATATATATATATATATATATATATATACCTATATAATATTTTTGTATATATAATTTTAATAACTATTTTTATTATTATTTTATTATGAAGGAGGATTCGTAGAAATAAAATGCATTGTATATATTATTTATTAAATGATTTATTTCTTTAACCTTTTTTATAATAGTTTAAGGCTTTTTTTGCATTGGTGGCAATGTACGCTTTTCGATTCTAGTGATGTCCATGCCTTTCAGAATCCCATCTGTGGTATGTGCTATAGAGTAAACATTTAATTGCTCTCTTGCTGCTTGCACTTGAATATTTTCAGTGGAAAGGTTCTCTTCAATACATTCGATATCCAGTGTATTGAGTGTATTGAGCTGGAAAAAGGAATATTTAAATATATAAATTACAAGTTTGAATATGTGCGCTAATTGTAATTGTTGTCGTTTATAAATGTTTGCATAGAAAATGTCAAGACAAGAAGAGGCCATTGCAATCAGACAAAGTTACTTTCACATAAATCTAAGAAGCTTTCACATTTATACACAAATTTCCAATAATTTTTGAACATAATTATCATTCATACCTAAGATAATTAAGTATGCCATCAAAAACATAACTTTTAAAAAAAGCCAAGTCTCGCCACTCAGTTCTTCTACCGTAAAAAGTTGTGAGATCCATGTAATACCAAGTCGGTTAATTTATTCAGTCCATGGATTGATACATAGATTGACATGGCAATCGCATGAAAACACAATATATCTCACAAGTAATACATATAATATTAAATTAGATTGTTTAGTGCGATTGCCAAGTCAATCTATGTATCAATCTATGGACTGAATAAATTAACCGACTTGGTATTACATGGATCTCACAACTTTTTACAGTAGAAGAACTGAGTTGCGAGACTTGGCTTTTTTTACAAGTTATGTTTTTGATGGCATCTCATTTCTTTTTGTAGATAGTTATATCTAGGTAGCTATTTACACCTATTATTCCATTATACATATGTAGTTACACCGATTCATTCACTGCAAATGTATCTTTGTAATACTATATGTTTATATGGGATTACAAAGTTATTTATGCAGTTGGTGTATCTCGAAAACTAGACCGAAATTGTAAACTATTTTAATTTTTCCTTGATTTATATATTAAACAATAATTGTATTCCAAATTTGAAGTTTCTACGTCTGCTAGAAGTGCCTCAGAGTTTTGATGATCGGTCAGTCAGTGAGTGACAAAATTAAGAAATTTTGACGAGTTATAATTCTTAAGCTACTGGTTCAAATTTAATGAAATTTGAAATATACTGAGTCTATACAATGCCTACTTGGTTAGTGAAAATTCAGGCTTCTAGTTTTATCCATAACGAAGTTATAGGGTTTCAGAAATGGCCTGAACTGCTTCGAGAAAAGGATGGTACGGCCGTTCCGCTTTTTTGCTCGACTTGGCGGGGGCACTGCCATGCCCCCAGATACTGTAGCAATTTTTGATAGAAGGTTGGGAGGATAAAAGTATTTGTAAAGTAGCCAATTATCTATTCGAATCTACATTCATGTTCTACTGCTGGGCACAGACTCTGTCTCATTTCTCAGAAGGGTATGAAATAATGAGTTGGGCAAGGTGCTTATTGGTAGACTCCATCTTTAAAATATTTTTATTCCTTGAACACGATAAAAAAATTGGTAAATCCAATTCGGCATGCCTTAAGCGCCTTAAAAAAATTACGTATAACATGATTATAAGGATTTTTTTAAATTAGTTTAAATACATTTCGGCAGCACTATCGGCTTCAACACCCTCGAAACCCATGAAAATGACACCCATGATGAAAAAATTGATATCTACTTCAGCCGCCATCTTGGATTTACATTTCGACAGCACTATCGGCTTCAACACCCTCGAAACCCATGAAAATGACACCCATGATGAAAAATTGATACCTATTACAGCCGCCACCTTGGATTTACATTTCGACAGCATCATCGGCTTCAACACCCGTGAAAACCATGAGAATGACACCCATGACGAAAAAATTGATATCTATTGCAACCGCCATCTTGGATTTACATTTCGACAATCCTATCGGCTTCAACTCTCTCGAAAACCATGAAAATGACACTCATAATGAAAAAATTGATACCTATTGCAGCCGCCATCTTGGATTTACATTTCGACAGCACTATCGGCTTCAACACCCTCGAAAACCATGAAAATGACACTCATGATGAAAAACTTGGTACCTATTGCAGCCGCCATCTTGGATTTACATTTCGACAGCACTATCGGCTTCAACACCCTCGAAAACCATGAAAATGACACTCATGATGAAAAAATTGGTACCTAATTCAGCCGCCATCTTGGATGTACATTTCGACAGCACTATTGGTTTCAACACCCGCGAAAACCATGAAAATGTCACCCATGACAAAAAAAATTATACTACTTACTTTTAGTATGTACTACTATTATTTATTCTGTACTTTTAAAATATTGTAATAAAAAAAATCTCTTATTATTATTATAATCAAGTATTGCATGCCGAACGCAAAGCACATAGGTATGTTCTACTAGCGCCTAAAAATCAATATTCCAATGTTTTGTCGCATGAAATCGTATCTAGCAATCATATTGTACATATAAATGATATAAAAAGCACATTGTCAGAAAGATAAATGATTGTTGAACTTATTAATATTTTTTAAATCGATTAATTACTATTTTGACATTAAAAAAGGGGTTTTAGTGGCTTATGGTGTGGATTTATCAAGTCCGCAAGGCTTGTAAACACTAACTTTTGAAAATATCAATTGTTTAACTCAATCTATTTTTTAATATCTTCATCTATCTAACACAAGGCTACCAAATCAACGAAAATTTCACCATTTTGGAGCCGATAAAAATTAATTATGGCTAAACAAAACAAAATTACACTGCCATTTACATTGTTTACAAGCCTCGCGGACTTAATAAATCCACACCATAAGCCACTAAAACCCCTTTTTTATTTAAAAATAGCAATTAATCGATTTAAAAAAATATTAAAGTTCAACAATCATTTATCTTTCTAACAATGTGCTTTTTATATCATTTATATGTATAATATGATTGCTAGATACAATTTCATTCGATAAAACGTTGGAATCTTTATTTTTAGGCCATAGTAGAACATATCTTGTGCTTTCGCTTAAGACATGCAATTAGCACTTAAAATTGGAATTAACATTAATTCATTTATTTCAGTTGCGTAGACAGAGATCAGATTTGCTCAAAAATATAAACATATTACTAATCCTAATAAAAATATTATCTGAACTAGTTTTAGAATGGCAATTGTTTTGCAATTTAAATTTTACATGATTATTACCTTAATTTTCTTACTTCATTGGGCATCACATGTTCATCATTTAGTTTATGTAACAAGCTCAATTGAGTATGCTTGCAGTCTGTTTAGTACACGTCATCTTGCCATTTTGATACGTTTCCATCAGTTATTATGTGTTTTGACAGCAAAATTATTCCTCACATCTTTATGATGGCTGATCAAATATCACACTAAGTTTATTTGAACTGTGTCATCTGAAATAAAACCATAAAAGATTGTTTGTCATTGTCATTCAGACAACCTTGATTTTGTAATTATTAAGACTAGTGGTGTGCTATTGTGGTTAAAATAATGTTGACAATTAATTATTTAAAATAATAGAATTCTATAAAAATACTTCAGCCATTAACTTAAAATTTTAATAAATGATTATTAAAAGAATTTATTATTATGTTTCATTCATCATTAATTCATTGCAGACTATCATAAAGCTACTGGTAAACATAGGCCTTTATAGGTTATCGTATAAAGTGTACATTTTCCATAGTTGTAACACTTGGCAGACAAGTTGGTAACCAGTTTATTATTATTAGTAAGTTGTTATCAAAGAGATCACTTGAAATGCCAGGAATTAAGTAGTTTTATTCAATGTACAATACTCCCGTACATCTTTATTACAATTTTTTAAATTTTATATGAATACTGAATATACTGAGCAGTTATGTTTAAGGAATAATTAAATGTACATACCTTTGTCATCTTTGATGATAAACCTAACTCAACTTACTCCAACGAATAGTGTTGAGTTTATCCAACCTTTTTTAGCCTTATTAATGTCAGATTTAGCAGAATGAAACCCTTTATTCAAAAATTTTGTTACTAAGCAAGTTTCTTGAAAAGGTTACTAGAATGCAGCATACTTTTAAGTTTGTCACAGTTTATTAAGTCCAACCACTTGTTTCTTTGGCCTTCGTCAGACTCTTTTCTGTTACTTGCACAATTGGGAATGAAACACTTAAAAATACATTTTAAAACTAAAAATTATATACAAAATACACTAAAGCTATAAAGAAAACGTCCCGTCGAAATATATAACCTATTAAACAATAAATACCCTTTCGTAAAATAGCAGTAAAATGCCAATAAAACTTTATTTATAATTTATAGTTAGTTCATACTTCATAGAAAAACAAAATAAAAATTTCCAAGAAAACTTCTAACTTGACAGCTACGCGACAATAACATGACATGTTGACATGACAAAATGGCGGCAGCGGGAAGGGGCAAGAGGTGGGAGGGACGAGGGAAACGTCATGTTCTGGATTGCTCACTGCATTTCATACGGTCAAAGATTTTTGTTCAAAGATTACCAGCCGTGGTGCTAGCGCATAATCAAGGAGGTTATAATATTATATAGGGAGTGAGCGCTTAAAACATTGAAAACGTTCCTCATTTTTCTTAGAAAGAGAGGCACCGAGTTTTGTATTTTATCCCCTTCTAACATTGATAAGTGTTTACACAAGATAAAAACATTACCAACGTTTAGACACTTATTGACTAAAAGTAATATTTTAGACGTATGCTAGAACGATAATCTTACATTTTTATCGCTAATCATAGTTGGTATATTCCATATTGTATTTTAATTAAGCTTATTATTAAATATCACGAAAAAAAACTACTAAAACTAATAAATATAAACTAATTTTAAATGGAGAGAAACTGAGTCTTGTAGATGCCACCATTTTTCTTGGAATCACATTAGATGCCAAGCTTCAATGGAGCCCCCATATATCAAAATTATTAAGCATACTTAGCTCTGCAGCATATGTTGTGAAAAAGTTTAGAAGTCTTACCAGTGTTGAAACAGCTAGACTAGTTTATTTTAGCTATTTTCATAGCATAATATCGTATGGTATTTTGCTATTGGGACACGCAGCTGACACAAAAATTATATTTGTTTTACAGAAGAGAGCCATTAGAGCAATTTATGATTTAAAGCTTAGAGTCGCTGCGATAAAAATTTACGAAAATTAATATATTAACTTTGGCCTCTCAATACATTTATGAAAATGTAATTTACGTACACAAAAATAAAAGTAGTTTTACAACAATAAGTGATATTCATTCTGTAAATACTAAGAACAAACACAAGCAATTAGTACCAGTTACTCGACTCCGTCGAGTGAGTAATTCATTCTTGGGGAGATATATATGCTTTTACAACAAAATTCCAGAAAATATACAAAATTTGACCTGCTCAAAGTTCAAAAACTTTAATAAACTAAGTTTGTATAAAAAGGGTTATTATAATATTAAAGAATTTATGGATGATAATAACCCCTGGGAATGAGGTGATCACTACCAAGCTATTTCTAATTTATTGTGTTGTTAATTTATAGAATTGTAAGCCGTTATTTAAAAAAAAGTTCCGCTGGGTTTCTTGCTGGTTCTTCGCAGCAGAGAGGCTTTTTTTCGAACCAATGGTAATTAAACAAAAGAGTGACTTTCAATAAGTATCTGCCTCTATGCAAGCTTGATATATATAAAAGAAATGTATTTATAAATGCTATTAGAGTTTACAATAAACTGCCTAACACTTTTAAAGACCTCCTTTTCGTAATTTTTAAAAGGAAACTTACAGAATGGCTGGCAACAAAATGTTAAATTAATTAAATGTTAAAATAGGTTAGACGAATATATGAATTATAAAGAAATGTAAAGTAATGGTGAAATATAGAAAAACTTATTAATTTTATTTTATTATATTTTTTTGACATTTTTTAGATACTATACATTTATATACATATATAATCAATTACCTAATTAATTCCATTTTTGACATATATTTATTGTAATTTAAATACTTGACGCTAAAATATTTTTAAGTAACTACATAATTATTTTCTTAAATACTTTACCTCGTTAAATTCTAATAATAATATTTTTGTATATTTTAGATATTGCACGCCATTATCTTGGTAGAATGTAAGGTCAAATTAATAAAAAACAACATCATAATATTATGTACTACATTCTGGCAATAAATAAATTTGAATTTGAATTTATAATCTATATTGAATAAAAAAGTTTCTGTTTCTGTTACACGAATGTTCTTTCCCTAAAAACTAGGAGATGCATTTTACGCTATAGATGACAACACTATTTTAAAATTTGACGTTGTCAAATGAATGAATATATTGTTTTTTTTTAATATAGAATAGGGTGACAAACGAGCACACAGTCCACCGGATGGTAAGTGGTTGCTGTGGCCCATAGACATCTACATCTATCCTCGTTTGCGAATCAAAATGCAGATGCGTAGTCACCCGTGAGGACTAAGATGGAATGCCTCTTTTCCAGTAAAAAGGGTCTCCGGTTCTCTACACTCACCATACGAAATACATCAGTGTTGAGCTGCTATTTTACGCTGGTATTCTGTAAGTGCGTGGTCCTTCCCCGGTCGAGCCGACCCATTTGTGCTACAGTTGTACTACTTATATAGCTACAGCATGGCTCTACCACGTAGAAAACGCCTTGTGCTAATCATTCGCTAAATTTATGTGAAGTGCACTCACTTAGGGAGCGTTAATTCAAGTTTAACTTTTTTTCGGAACAGTAGAAAGAGTTTACAGGTTCTTTTCATCATCCACACGTCAATGGGAAACTTTAATAAAAAGTGTAGGCGTATCCGTCAAAAGACTCTCAGAGACAAAATGAATTGCTCATCATGACGTTGTTAAACCACTGCAGAAAAATTAAAAAAAAAACTAGTATAAACACTCGAAGATATATATGATCTATGGAGTGTAGCGTAGAAGGAGGACCATCTCTGTATATGAAAAGTGTCCCTAAAAACGCGTCCAATAAGGGTGGCGCTGCAGTAGCATAGGATAAATTAAAAAAAAGCGCCAAAATTAATTAGAATAAGATGATGAAATAAACAAGGACCGACCAATCCGCTTGGTTTTGTACTACGTAAATAGTTGAGGTTTTGTATACTGGCATTTCACTAACTACTCTAGTCATGAAATTTTTAAGTATTTGAATTTAGTTGACTTCACTTCGTCTACAACAGCTATATTCATATCGTAGTTTTTTAGATGCCAGCGCTATTGTGGTAGGTTTTGGAACCTCTATTTTCAGTATATAATGGGACACTTTTTCAACTTTCGCACCTTATAAGGTTCTCCTTCTACTTTTCGCTCCATAATATGATCCAGGCACCAACAGAGAAAACGTCGATACAAAAGAAACAGTATCTACACTCTTACCAGCTTTGTGTGAATTCAATTTTTTATTCTATCTTTCCTTTTGGTGTAAAATCCTAATAGAAGTTAGTCAGACACAAAATCAAATACTAAATAATATAATAATAATCTAGATTATCACTGGAAAAGTATGAGATAAAAATCAAAGCCCAAAAATTTTTCTTCGAAGCTAACGTATTCAACTAGTGGAAAAAGTTATTCCATACGTGACAAAAATGTGAGAATGTGGAAATTTCGATTAAAGGAAGAAGAAGAATGAGGAGATTTCGAAAACGTTTACCAGGAGAAATGACCCAATATGCTGGACTAACATTGTCAGAGGAGCTGCAGGGAGCTATGTTAGAATGTCTTGACAGATTTTATGAGGAACTAGACCATCGCTCCAGAGCAAATGATGATATTCTCGTAACATTTAGTGTTGTTCAGCTATACACTCTGCTAACGTCACCAGATGAAGATCTTCAAATAATAGTTCAAAATCTGACAAAAACCTGCGATGATTTTTCTGCAGGATATATAATCTATAATCTAAGACTTCACGACTTGAAAGCTACCAGCATATATTCCCAAGAAGCAGTTCAATGTAACTCATTGGAGCTTTTCTCGTAAAATTGGGCTATTCTGAATCTGTTCCGAATCTAACGCTGTGTCTAAGATTTTTTTTACTATTAAGTTTCATGTGAAGGAAGCTTATCAAAACTCAAGTTAATAAAATCTAACTTAAGGTCTACAATGAGCCAAGCGGGACTTAAGTAAACTTTGATAATAAATTAGAATATTTTAGCAAAATAAAGTCCCGTTAGCGTGTATAGCATTTTTTGTTTTATTTTGGGGGGTGCTTGATAGAAAACCGCCCTGGGTGTCAACCAACGCTACGCCGCCACTAGTTACCGTAAGGTTTGATACTGTAGCGAAGCAATAATGTAATCAAAATATTAAACGGAGTTTAATTATAACACTATTCAGCACTTTCAATATTGAAAAAAATACGCATTTCATTTTCCGTGATACTGTATACACTAATAATATTCTCAAAATATTGTATCATGGACACTCTATTAGAAAGAAATGCATCACCTAACTCGGTGCCTTTCATTCATTTCAAGGTCACTGATTTAGGACCGTTTCTCTAGTATGAAGTGCGCACTCCCTATATTTTACAATCTCCTTGCGCATAATATACACAGAACAGAATCACAGAATACTTTACTTTACTCCTAGCGGAGATACGCGGAGATAGGATAATATAGATTATAAAGTTTTTTTTTTGGAGTATATGGCCTGGTATCTAGACCTTTAGGTCAAGATTATAAAATATAAACCTACCAGTGTTGCCAACAACTTGGAACCTGATATCGCCATTTTTCACAATTTTGTAACCTAATATAGCCGAATTTGAGCTGAGGTAACCTTAAGTAGCCCAAACGCCAAAACTTCGCTATAAATAAATAAAAACGTAATTTTTAAAAAAAATTAGCAATGATCGTCTGCTGCCATCAGCAACAAAGCATCAGCAAGAAGTTCACCGTCAAAATTTTTTGTAGCCTCTACTGTGCTAGTGCTAGCGCAAGCTTCGCTGGAACTGGAAACGTACATTTTTCTCCCAGATTACCTAATACGTGCAACAGGCTAAGCTAGAAGCCCTACTCCCTAAAACTTTGTCCGTGTATTCGGATCCACCGGCCACTCTTGCGCCCGTTTGCATATGAGTGAGAGTGAGAATTAGACGTGGGCGTTATTTCACGTCACTAGTTACAATAACTGGCTACGCGGCATGTAACCGAATCACTAGTTTCGAGTCACATTACAAGTAGTGATTTTTGTAAATGCGTTATTACTGTTAACTGTGATTGTTGCGAGAGTCGACTGTCAGTCGGTCAAGCGCAAAGCGCACATGTGGCATACAACAATAAACAAAACAGCGTATGTAACAGTATTATTGTACGTTTAATTTTCATACGTAAAACTATACTAAGTCATACCTTTATATAAATCTGGTAGTACATTAGACCCCGCCAATTTTAGACCAATTTCTGTACTACCAACATTTAGTAAAATTTTTGAAAAAAGAATTTTAGATCAAATGTTAAGTTTCTTTAATATTCATAAATTGCTACATAGAAATCAATTCGGTTTTACAAGGGGTCGCTCAACAACTGACGCTGGAGTTGAGCTTATTAAACATATTTTTTGTGCATGGGAGAATTCAGAGGATGCTTTGGGTATATTTTGTGACCTTTCCAAGGCCTTCGACTGCGTTCACTATGAGACATTAATCAGGAAGCTACAGTACTATGGTGTCAAGAACACAGCGCTTAAACTTATAATTTCATATTTAAGTAATAGAATGCAGAAAGTTATTATTAATGGTAAAAGTTCTTCCGGCTCACCTGTACTAATGGGTGTCCCTCAGGGCTCAATTCTCGGCCCATTCCTGTTTCTAGTGTATATTAATGACTTACCTTCTATTGTAGAGGATAATCATGATATAGTATTATTTGCTGATGATACTTCTTTGATTTTTAAACTTAAACGTAAATCATTTAAATGTGACGAAGTGAATAATGCTATATCAAAATGAGTGCATTGGTTTAACGTTAATAATTTACATTTAAACGGAAATAAAACTAAATGTATTAAATTTACAACAACGAATGTTAGAAATCTGAGTACCAATGTGTTTTTAAATGGGGAAGAACTGAGCCCTGTTGAATCCACTGTTTTTCTTGGCATCACTCTCGACGCAAAGCTTCAGTGGGACCCCCATATATCCAAACTAGCAAGCAGACTAAGTTCTGCAGCCTATGCTGTAAAAAAGATTAGAGGTCTCACTAGTGTCGAGACAGCTAGATTAGTTTATTTCAGTTATTTCCATAGCATAATGTCTTATGGGATTTTGCTATGGGGACATGCGGCTGATTCAGAAACTATTTTTGTTTTACAGAAGAGGGCCATTAGAGCTATTTACAACCTAAAACTGAGAGAGTCTCTTAGAGATAAATTTAAAGAAATAAATATATTAACTTTGGCCTCTCAGTATATTTACGAAAATTTAATGTATGTTCACAAAAACAAAGGTAGTTTTAGTAAAAAAGTGATGTGCATTCTGTAAACACTAGAAACAAACACAAGCTAGTGATACCAGTTTCTCGACTCCACAGAGTCAGTAATTCATTCTTGGGGCAATGTATACGCTATTACAACAAGGTCCCGGAAAGTGTACAGGCTCTCTCCATTAGCAAGTTTAAATGTTTTGTTAAGTTGAAACTGTATAAAAAGGGTTATTATAGTATAAATGAATACATGGTTGATAATAACCCCTGGGAATGAGTTGATCGCTTCCAAGCTGTTTCTAAAATAAATTTTGTACTTATATAGTTAGTACAACCATTATTGTAAAATTTGCTTTAAAAAAAAGTCCCGCTGGGTTTCTTGCTGGTTCTTCCCAGGACAGAGGTTTTTTTTTTCGAACCAGTAGTAAAGTAAAAAATGACTTTCAATAAGTATTACACATGTGATCTATATTGAATAAAAAATTATTCTATTCTATTCTATTCTATAGATATAGACAATATAAATAGAGTGATCTTTGTTTGTAAATAATTTCAATGGTTTGCGATTCCGGGAACCGATAGTCACATTGAATTTAAGTAAAATAATTTAGTTTGTTTTAGTTCATCGTTGTACTTGTGTATAATTTTGAATACCATCTTGTAAAAATTTACATTTATATGTTATTTTGGTATTTTAAATATGACGGGACCAGCACCATTGCACGTGCGGCGCGGTAGCCGTCGGTGCAGTTAGACAGAATTCTTGTAAATTACTCGTGTTCCGCACACCTGCACCATTGTACCTGCAGTGGCGCTCGTTTTGCTTGTATAAAACGGACGGCGCGGCCGCCGTTAAGACAGTCTTGGCTCTGACGTGGAACGGTACGCTTGTCGTATTCCGTTACTAGTTTATCCTCGACTTGTTGGATAATTAATTCGTGTAAACGAATTAATTATTATTCCTAACTACAAAATTAGTCTCCGTACTATACTCAATTACCCTTTCTACATCAGAAGTAGGATAAAGTCCCCATTTTTGCCCACATATAATCTTCGAATAGTATGAGAATTTTTACATTTGTGGAAGACTTTAATGCATTCCGCATTGATAAATCTGTTTTTATTTTAAATACCGTAATGAAATTTGCTATGCTACTTACGATATTGTCCTATCATTAAAGTGTAGAGAAAAGATAAAGTGAAATTATTTAAGCCAATTTTTTTTAATTTGTTCGATTTGTATTAAAAGTACCCGCAAGTATTTTCATTATTTCTTGACGTACGTAAATATGTTAACAAATGTCGAAAGAAATGTTGGAGGCTTTCTAATTAATTTGTTCAAGTTTTGTTGTAATTTGATAGTTCACGCGAAACATGATTATCATTTGCTATATTTTGAAGTTCAAAACGTTTAAGGGATGTTCCAAAATAAAGGATTAACTTTAACACGCTATGAATTGAAAATAACAAGTGACATTTTTGTGTTCTAATGTGTTGATCAGTGTTGCAGTTTGCTCCGAATATTATGTCGTCGACAAGATTGGGGTTTGATGTCGAGGGATTCGTAGAAGTCTCTACAACAATGATCAATGAGGAAGATGTTGTGACGGCTAATCGAACATGGTCAGGTACGGCCGAGCGCTGGTAAGATTGAGCCTACACCGCTACAGTCGGTAACTTATCGGCTGATCTTACGGCAGGGCAATTTGAGCGGCCGCCGAACAAATGGTGGTTTGGCGCTGTAAATGGACGTCTGAGGTCGGCTTTCGTAGATTTTGCGCAGTTGCCTCCTTCCCTTTGAAATGTTGTGGTATTTGCCTCTACACATAGTTTCTGTTATTTTTTGCAATGTTTTCAAATGTCATACTGTTACCGTTTCTTAAGAGAATATGTGATGAATTTTGGAAGCTCGGAATTCCATGGTTCGCAATACATTTATGTCGATATCTTTTAATTTTACAAAGCAGTGCAACGATTCGCTAGAGCTAGTACGGCTACGGCGCGACGGCTCTCTGGCGCGATTGTGTCACGAACGCAGCAGAACGATAAACTATAATGCGTTTGCCTGAAGGTAGCCATATCGGCGCGTTCATGACTTAAATGAAGTCTGGGATTGTCGACCGTTGTAATATTTAACAAGAGTTAATATCTGTTAGCAGGTGGTGATAACTGATAGACCGTATCCTGTTCACTGTCAACCGCACAAGGACGCGCGACAGTCAGAGGGAGCCTTGTCTGTGCGTCTAGAAAATACAGAGACGTTGCAACACTCTAGCGAAGTAATTATTCTAGTGCAGGAAAGGAAGATGGAGTTGCAGAGAGACTGGTTTTTGCTGCACTGCGATGTGTTGTGTTGCTGTTGGTTTGCATACTTAGGTGTTATCATGTCACTATGTCTCTCACGATACACTTTTGTGTGATTGTGACAGGGACATGTTTGCGGTATGGTTGGTCTGTAATTGTTCTATACTGAATAGAAAAAAAAGAGAGTAAGAAAAAAAAGTGGTTCTTATTATCATTGCAGGGCGTTTGCCGGTCCAATGATATAGCTACAGGGAATAGTGATTCCGGACTAGCATAAATAGTACTTGAAAAAAAAAAGCGTAAGAAAAAAAAATAGTTCTTACTATCATTGCAGGGCTTTGTGCCGGTCCAATGATATGGCTATAGGGAATAGTGATTCCGGACTAGCGAAAATAGTACTTGAAAAAAAAAAAGAGAAAATAGAAAAGCTACAAACTTATCATTCCGATCTCGCATAATGTTGATTAAAGTTTTGTGGGGCTTACTGCCGGAACAAAACTGATTGTCACCCAAGTCTGAAGGGTCAATATAGACCGGACCAGACGCTGTTATGTCAGGATAATTGAACGATGTTTTTTTGTCTACAGATAACTCAAATTGTGATGGAGCGCGTGCGAGGACGCACGCATGTCAGTATGGCCGTGACGGGACCAGCACCATTGCACGTGCTGCGCGGTAGCCGTCGGTGCAGTTAGACAGAATTCTTGTAAATTACACGTGTTCCGCACACCTGCACCATTGCACCTGCAGTGGCGCTCGTTTTGCTTGTATAAAACGGACGGCGCGGCCGCCGTTAAGACAGTCTTGGCTCTGACGTGGAACGGTACGCTTGTCGTATTCCGTTACTAGTTTATCCTCGACTCGTTGGATAATTAATTCGTGTAAACGAACTAATTATTATTCCTAACTACAAAATTAGTCTCTGTACTATACTCAATTACCCTTTCTACATGTACATTTACTGTAACGTTTCTTTTTATTATATAAATATAATTAGTGTGGATTGTACAAGTTTAAATAAACTGTGAATATCAATAATCATTGTATATACAATCAAATTGACTTGTAAATACCCCTGCATTAATAATTTTATGAAAATCTTAGTTTCATAGTAAATACAAATCAATCGTAAGTACATTTAATGCAATCATTTCTGAGCCTGAATAAAATATGAAGGCAAGTTAATTTATTGATTTAACTGTATAGCTACAAACACTTAGATAGTGATGTTTTCGTTTCGTGTGTAACTGTATAGTTCGTGGTGGTATTTATGCAAACAATCACAGTAGCCGAATAAAAATAGCCAGTTACAAAAATCACTAGTTTTGAAACAGGTGACGCCGACCAAGTCACTGGTTTCGTTACGTTTCTTGAAAATGACGTAACGACCCACGTCTAGTGAGAATGAGCCTTAGTTTTAGGGTATTTACCGAAATTTACAGTGTTGCCAGTTTTTTATTTTGGTTTGTGCATTTTGCGTAGGAGGTATTTATACGCTTATATTAACTTCTATTTTGATTTAGTTGAATTGACGTTCGATCTTTCGTCTCTCAAATAGCCTATTTGGCGAACAGTCTCTTTTCAGAATTTTTCGTAGCCGATTTCCATCCCGAGTAGCCTAATTGAAGAAAAATCGCCGACGTTGGCCACACTGAAACCTACACTTCTTATCTTTTTTTTATAACTGGCTTTATGGCTCTGGGTTCTAGCCCTTCTGAGCCTGAAGTGACAATGTATAATTATCCTTCATAGTACACTGCTTCACAATATGTTGATGCGTCACATTGGGCAGCTATTGGGATATTTTGACGGCAACATGAGCCAGCAGACAGCTGACAGTTGACAATGGTATCTCAAGGCACCTAAGCAGACACCTTATTTTGAGAATCACTTCACCATCAGAGCACTTCTTTTACCGTTTCCACTAATAGTTCACATGCTTAAACACTTAGTACACAAAATCGCACCACTTTTACATATGGAAATCCACTTCAAACCATTATTTAAACAATAATATAGGAGCAGGAAACCGCCGACGGTCAATTTCCCGCCAAAAACTCCACTTCTAATCAGTTTCAGGTTTTTTTTTACTTATTATAAGCCAGTGCTTGACTACAATCCCACCTGGTGGTAAGTGGTGATGTAGCCTTAGATGGTAAATCGCACTATCTTGTCGTAACAAAAGCCTATTCACTCTTGCCTTGAAGACGAAAATGGAACGATGGACGAAAGATAAAAATGGTCTCATAATTTCGGATGCCCTAGAAATATGTGAAATATTTAATGAATTTTTTGCGAACATAGGAACACAACTGGCAAACAAAATACCAAGTAAGTTCCATAAAAACACTTCACAGACAGTACTGAGTCTTGATCCTAGCATGTCGCACCGTACACTGTCTCAATTCGATCCATGCACTGTCATTGAAGTAAGGAAAATAATAAATGACCTAGATCCCAATACTAGTGTGGGTCTAGATGGAGTTAGTATCAAGGCTCTCAAATGTATCAACAGTTTAGTAGTCCAAAATATAACTAATTGCCTAAATCGATTATTAGCTGAAGGAATTTTTCCGGACAACCTCAAAACTGCCAAGATCACTCCAATTTATAAGTCTGGTACAAAATCTAGCCCGGAAAATTACCGCCCAATATCAGTTCTACCTACACTATCTAAAATTTTAGAGAAAATCATATACAAGAGACTAGACGACTATTTAACTGAAATCAACTTTATGTATGACAAACAGTTTGGTTTTCGAGCCGAGTCTAGTACCCTGGGAGCAACAATTGACTTGGTAACTACGATAAAAACAAAAATTGATCAAAAACAAGTAGCACTGGGAATATTTGTTGACCTAAAAAAGGCTTTCGACACTGTGAGCCATAATTTGCTTCTAAAAAAACTAGAAAGTACTGGCATCACCGGAAAGGTATACAAAATGATGGCATCATATTTAAGCAATCGTTACCAAGTTGTAAAAATTGGGTCTATTCAAAGTAGTCCCAAACTTCTAACGTGTGGCGTTCCTCAGGGTTCTATACTCGGTCCATTGCTATTCCTTGTGTACATAAATAACATACACCAAGCAGGCTTACAAGGTCAAATATCCCTTTACGCAGATGATACGTGTTTATTCTATTTTGGACACAATATCGATCATATCATAACACTAGCTCAAGGAGACTTAAGCTTACTGCATCAATGGTTTCAGTATAATCTCTTAACTATCAATATAGCCAAGACCTCATATATAGTTTTCAGCGCCAAGAACAAAAAACTCCCTAACCACCTCCCTTTGTCAATAAACGGAGAAATGTTACAAAGAAAAAATCAAGAAAAATACCTTGGACTGATTCTCGACAGTAATTTAACTTGGAATGCACATCTCACACACATTAAAAATAAACTTTCCTCTCTCGTTGGCCGCCTGCACAAAATAGTTCGATGTATTCCGAAAAAAGCCCGAATCCTAATATATAATGCTTTAGTAAAACCTCACTTACTTTACCTTGTAGAGGTATGGGGCAATGCCGCTAAAACCAATCTCAAACCTATCCAAGTGCTACAAAATCGTATCATAAAAATTTTGTATAACTACGACTTTTTGACACCAACTCAAACAATATATAAAGAAACTAAACTTTTGAACGTTACTCAGCTTTATACATATAGCACATGCATACTAATATACAAAATAAAACATAAATTAATTCACTCAGAACTCACATTTTTAACAAAGAAGCAAACAAACAAATACATAACACGCCGAGCTAGTCACTTTGTTTTGCCGTTTATAAGAACAAACTATGGTAAAAATAATATAACGTATAAGGGAGCACAGTTATACAACAAACTACCTAAATTTGTAAAGGAGGTGAAATCTTTGAATGCTTTCAAACAGAAGTTACTTGCCTACCTATGCTCACAACAGCTAAGTACTTAATCAACATCATTTTTAAATAAAAGCGAAACACATTATTTAACTTGGACCACCACCTTATAATTCGAGTAAGCAACAAAGATATTCGCTTCTTAAAAATGCCATCCAACAGAGTTTTATATATACCCGCACAACAAATTTTTATTACTATGTTTATTTAATTATTGTTCTCATGTAAGTGACGATTGTCTTATTGAGAAATAAAGATCTTTAAACCGGAAGACGCCCAGATTGTATTCGGACGGAAAGATGGACGCCGGCAAATTATTCCAGTCCTTTGCTGTACGCATTACAAAATACGAAGCAAACCGTTTGTTTATAATGCGTGAATTATCGACAACAAAGGGATGAAGACCCGCCGACCACCTGGTTGTCTGATGGTGGAAAGGAGAGGGATGAATTAAAGCGTGTAATTCCTACGCACACTCACCAAAATGCATCCCATAGAATACCAAGAGACTGGCTACTGTGCGCCTGTGCTCGAGGCTGACAAGACTGGTTTCAACCAAATCAAGGTCACCAATGAGCCTCTTAGCACATCTCTCCACTGAGTCCAATGTTACCAGGTGGCATTTTGCAGCACCAACCCGTATGTGATAGCAGTACTCCATGCACGACCGGACTTGCACTTTATATAAGGTAAGAAGCTTCCCCGGCGTGAAGTATCGCCGCACCCTTGCAAGGACACCAAGTTTCCTTGCGGCTGCTTTGGCTCTGGACTCAACAAACTTTACTAAAGCCTTTAAACTAAACTTTGTATCACAGACTAATTAGTAGATTCTACCCGAATGTTTGTATTATAAATTTATAAACGTAGTGATTATATATATATATATATATATATATATATATATATATATATATACATAGACTTCTCTGTGGTATTTTTTATTTATTTCACTAGGATAGATAATACTGGCCAAAGAGTATAGTAACTGGTATATAATGTGCAATCACATTTAATAAGAAGTGCTAGTGGTGTGCAATGAAGAAGAAAATTCCTAATGGAAAAAATGCAAGATAGAAAAGGATACCAAATCTCATGACTCTGTAACCGATAAAAGAAAATATAATCACTACGTTTATAACCGATTTTGAATGACAGGTCGGCACAAGTCGGCACCACAGACTACTAAGAGGATACCACGCATGTCGGCAAGCAAGAAATAAGGTCCTAAATCGTAGAGGGATAGCAATAGTTAAAGGTTAATGTTGCCGATGATTATCTATTGTTATTTTCTTGATTTTTGGGAAAAGTAAATTCTGTTTACTGATTATAGGTAGAATCAATACAGTGTTTCAAAAATATGTAAGTAATTGATTAACCACCTAAGATATATCTTATTAGGTTAATAGTAGTTCATTAACTTCCTAAGATATATATTAAAAGGTTAATGTACTAAATTGAAAAATAAAACGAATTGTTTTATTATATTTGAAATCGCTTTATTTTGCGTTTTGTCTTTTCCTTGTTTTATAATCAGTTTTCTTTTATATAATGTTTTGCTATGTATAACAGATTACGCAAAAACACACAAAAAACTATAATATACTTGAAATTAAATAGTTTAAAAAACTTACCTTTGGAGATATTATTATCTACCGATTTTTTTATCGGTAAATAATAAGTAATATATCCACAAGTATGTTTTCAATTTCGAATGAAACAACAGAAATAATACAAAATATTTATATGAATATTATTTAAAAAAAAACAAATAATTGAAACAGCACTAAGAAACTTTTTGTACATCTTTACAGTTTTCGGTTTAGTAACACATGCTTGAAAACTAAAGGATTCTAAGTAAATATTTTTTCATCCCGCTCAGTCTGTAACCCAAAAAAAGAACGGACTTTCGTCCGTTCTTTTTTAGGGTTAAACTTTAGGGAACTGTTTACAATTAGCTAAATTTACATACGATTACATGTTTATTATTGCAAATATTTATAATTTTTACGAACAAACGAAAAGCGATGAAGTCAACAATAGCCTTTTCAGAATTATAATCGGGCAGCCATTTTGTCACCGGGAGCCTTTTATTCATGAGACGTTTGTACCACGTCTGTTTCTTGAAACGGTGTTTGGACGGAGACGACATTATTTATTGCTTTTTACCTGAGAATAAAGAGACAATTTTTAAATACTCAAAGTTAAAAAAAAAATATTTTGTATAATACTAGCGATCCGCCCCAGCTTCGCACGGGTGATTCTGGATCTCGACAACAACGCCGGCTACCGGGTCCAATTGTGTTTCTCTTCTCAATCATCCAGGGACTGACTCAAACGCACACAAAAAATTCATCAAAATCGTTCGAGCCGTTTTCGAGTTTTAACGAGACTAACGGACAGCAATTGATTTATATATATAGAGATTAAAGTGACAAACGAGTTCGCATAGTAAAAAGTTACTACAACCAAGTACAAACAAAAGGAAATTCTTGTGCATTGTCGTCCCTGAGAAAGAATGAAGATGAAATACGAGTATCTACACATGTAAGTATACCTACTGTCTCTTCCTTCAAACTGAAAAATAACACTGGAAGCATGACCGCTTGGCGACAGAAAGAGGTGGGAGGGTAGTACATATTTAAACTAAAAATGGGGGTGATTTTATAATTTACGATGTACTATATTCATTTTTATAGCTATAGCTCTTAATTAAGATATAAGACTACATAAGTTTTTAGCATTGCTATTGAATGTTTCTCAAAAAGATATAAAACTCATTTAATAAAATGTTTACCTGTTTTTGTAAATACAAAACGCGCCTGCTATCTACCACCTAGTTCAAAGTAAAGTGAAATAATGTTGCAGCTGTAATGATATGAAACCATGGGTTTAGTTAGGATTAGAACATATAAGTGTAAATAAGATTTCTGAACAATAATATATATAGCATTTAATTCTGTTTACTTTCTTCAAAACAGTACAATACATATGGTAATACCGTCGTGTCAGAAAGAAAAATAATACTTCTTTCATATCACAGAGACACGAAAACGTAGCAATTAGTTTTGAACACGACAATAACTGATCATACTATGGTATTGCTACACATAACTAATGTTAAACCTCAATTAGTGTATAGTAAAACAAAATCTGTTGTGGATTTTGAAAAAGCTATAATCGATTTAGAAAATAAAAACATACATGACCTGCTTTTATGTAATGATCCAAATGTATTAACCGAATTATTGTTAGGAAAACTAATGCAATCTTTAAAAGAAAATACAAGACTACTTCATGTACCTAAATGTAAACGTATAATTAAGCCTTGGATGACTCCAGGTGTGCTACGTTGTATCAGGCATAGAAATAACCTACAGCAAAAGCTCCGTCAAAATCCCAACGACGAGATTCTTAGAATTTCCTACCGAAGATACCGAAATTATTGCAAAAATCTAGTTAGAAATTTGAAACGAAAATATGAACAGTAGCTTCTGGAGGTCTTGGTGGGTGATTCTAGGAATATCTGGAAAAATATTGCTAAAGTAACATATCGGAAGTACTCAAAAAGGGATAATACAAAGTTACTGCAGATTGGGCCTTGCGCAGGTGATTCCGTTGATCAAGTTAATAACTACTTTAGCTGTGTGGGCAAAAACTTGGCCGATGCGATTGTCCAGCCAAACATGCAAAATTTTTGTACAAATTCTCAGATATCATCTTTTGCTCTCTACGATACAGATATAGAAGAAGTACACTTTATTCTGATGGCATT
Source organism: Parnassius glacialis (assembly GCA_033319125.1). Classification (NCBI taxonomy): domain Eukaryota; kingdom Metazoa; phylum Arthropoda; class Insecta; order Lepidoptera; family Papilionidae; genus Parnassius; species Parnassius glacialis. The sequence goes on from JAVANC010000018.1 coordinate 26,410,878, forward strand.
AAAATCTAACAGTGCACAAGGCTGGTGCACAAGCACGTTCCAGCTAGTTTCCTAAAACTTGTAAGACCAGAAGTTGTGCCAGTTCTTTGTCATTTAGTCAATCTTTGTTTTCGCAAAGGTATTGTTGCGCGCCACTATTAATGTCTTGTACATGGCAACACTAGTTACACTAGCGCCCTCTAGTGTCGAGTAGCAGAACTAGGAGAGTCGAGATCCTTCCAGAAATGTCGGGACCGATATGTACTCGAACATTCTAGATGTCACTACAGTAGAAGGTTCTGGAAACAATCTGAGGCCCTATATAAGGCCGGTATAGACCACGACCGGGGCAGTATTGAATTGGCGATACAAGAGAATACTTGTAAGCGAAATAACTGCGAACTAAACTGATTGTGTTTTATTATTAGTGTGGTTTTAGATTGTAATTAGTGTTGTGTAATTAAAGTGTCAATTTTGGTAATTCAATCGGCAGTTTTAATTGTCTCGAACCCCAAGCTCGTAACAGTATATTTCCCTCTTTGCTCAAGGAGTCCCTAGTAATACCTGTGCATAAGAGTGGAGATGAGAATGATATCAACAACTACAGACCAATTTCGGTATTGCCGGCAATATCAAAAGTTATAGAAAAACTTATATCAACAAGAGGCTCATAAATTTCCTCAATAAGTTCCTTAACTTATTCAGTTCACAATTTGGCTTTCAAGCAGGAAAATCGACTGAAAACGCTGTAGAAGCCCTTACTTCTGTAGTTGTTGATAATCTTGATAAAAAGATAAACTGCCTCACAGTATTTATTGATCTTAAAAAGGCATTTGACACTGTGTCTACCTCCATTCTATTGCAGAAGTTAGAAAACTGTGAGAATAGAAGTGTGCCCCTTGACTTACCTAAAAGTTTCATGACTGGTAGGACTCAGAGGGTAAAAATAGGTTCACATATAAGTCAAAAAACTAGTGTCACTTATGGCGTGCCGCAAGGAAGCGTCTTAGGGCCCACCCTGTTTCTAATATACATAAACGAACTCTGCAATATGAAGATCCCACATGCTAGCATATTCTCATATGCTGACGACACTGCCATTGTGTTTACAGGTGACTCCTTGAACAATTTAAAAATTAATACAGAGTACGGTTTGGCTGTGATCTCGCAATGGCTAAGTCTTAACTTACTAACGTTAAATACCAGCAAAACAAACTATATTTTGTTTTCCATAAAAAACAGTCTGCCTAACTTTCCCAGTGATATTAAGATTCATTGCTGTCAGCCGCTAGTTAGCACGAATTGCAACTGCTCCACTATAACTAGACTAACATCTACGAAGTACCTTGGTGTCTTAGTGGTCCAGAGATTTTCATGGATGTCTCATGTCGAATTAGTTTCTGGCAGATTACGTAAATTAATGTGGATATTTAAAACACTAAGACACAATTGCAAATAAAAAGTTACTTGATCAGATCTATATTGCGTTGGCACAATCTGTTTTGATTTATTGTATAACGATATGGGGGTGGTGCTGTAAAAACTTATTTTATACAATTAGAACGAGCTCAAAGGGGATTGTTAAAAATTATGTATTTCAAAACACGTCAGTTTTCAACAAATTTATTGTATTCATATGCAGATTTATTGACAGTTCGTAAACTTTACATATTGCACGTAGTTCTGAAAAAAACATATGTCCTTTAATATTGACACCAATATTTCAACTAAAAGAAGAAAAGATAGAGTCGCCACACTAAATTACACCAAGACTAAATTTGCTCGCAATCAGTACAAAAACATCTCGTCTCATTTATATGATAAAATAAATAAAATACTAGATATATATCCTATGACTTATAGAAACTGTAAACTAAAACTCACTGAATGGCTGAAGACATTAGAATTTATTGAAGTTGAAAACCTGTTAAAATTAAAATTTTGATATGAGGATATTTATGTGTAAATCACTCATTCATTATATACATACACACATAACCTCCATGTAGTTGTATATGTAACTACCAACTCTGCGCAGTGGCTTAACGCTGATCCCAAGACTTTTTATGTCGTAGGCCTGTGCAGAGGGAAAAGTAGGAAAACATTCATACAACACATTACACGCACATACACTACACACATATTACACACACACTACACATTCACTACACACACAAACACTACACTATTTTTAATTTCTTTAAATTTAGTACAAGCGGTTCTTGCTTTAATAAATTGTATGATATGGAAGAGGGGCTTACTTCTGATACGGGCGCATTATGCGTTCAATAGAAGAAATCTACCATGATATATATATATTTGTAAGACCGTGTTTATGAATAAACCTTTATTATTATTATTAAATTCCATTTTCTCAACATAGTAAAATTCAGTTTTCCAACTTATTTAAAGTCTTTGCGTAAATCAGTAAACAAAGTATGCGTCATATGTTTCAAAATACATCATGTACGCATGTACGAATTTATAATTTTTACAAACAAACCATGAAAGAATTTTTAAAATCACTGACCCCTAAACAAAATCAATTTGTTGTAAAAGTTACGAACTTTGTCGTCATTAGAAGAAATTTTGATTGCTGCGTAATGCATTCTCACTTTTAAGTATTTTAAACAAATAAATTTTATTAAAAGTGGGTAATGGCAATCTAAAAATTCCTGACTTTGAAAATGTTCATTAATTTGGGGGGAAAAATCTGTCTTCAAGCATTTTTTGAGGCACTCCTGTGAAAGACTATGAAAATTATGCTTTTTGTTCAATTTTTTCATTTGACGAAATGTTTTTGCACTTATTTCGCAAATACATACAACGTCCTTACTGGGGTAGAGTAAGCCCCTTTGTCTTTTTTTAACTGTAAGCTGGGATATTTTTGAGAAATTAACGCAGATACACATTCTGGGCACTTTATTTCCCTTTTAAGCCTATGTACAATAAACCCCGCAATGTAAATAACGACCTGTTTGGAAAATTCTGTAAGTCTGCTTGGGTCTGTGATGTAGTCATGATCATTTATGGTACTAATTATATCTTCACTTTCAAAGCTTTCATTTTCAGAATTTGCATCATTAATTAATGTTATTTTGTCTGTTGTTTTATTTATTGCATCTTCAGGTTTTCTAAATGTCAGAATATTAATTTCTCGTAAGGGAATACAATTTCCAGAGGTAATGTGTTTAAGCTCGCCGTGTACGAGCAGATTCACCTAAAAGCAAATTTAAATTGTCTAGCGGAAGGATTATTATTAAAACCACCCTTTGCTCTTATAGCACTAAAAAATATTCCAGGTGGTCCTGGCTAAATTTGTATGTACATAGAAAATAAAGAGAATCACTTCTAGCATGGTTTTTATAAAGATAACAAATACTTTTCATACAAATTAAAAAACCCCAAAACCAAAACCCAGTTTTTCTGCTAGTTTTGCATAGAGACCTGCCATCTAAGTTTAGGTGAGCTAAATTTTGGAACATATCTTCTAGAAATTTTTGTTTTTCTACAAGGTTTCCCTCAAATAAAGCTTTTTTTAAAACCATGTGCGTTCATTTTTCGCGAATTTAATAAATCAAATAAATCGTTTATTTTCCTTATGAACTCTACTGGTGCCTCAGAGTTTTGAAAGTTGTCGATATTAAGTTCATTAGCACAGAATTCAATAGCATCGGCAACTGAATTGCTAAATGTCTGGGCGGCCAATTTCACCTTCATAATTTGTTTATTGAAATTTTTATGCAATCTTGTCAACTTGTTGCCCAAGTGCAACCCCTCATTTTCCTGTAAATCTACTAAGAGTTTGATATATCCCCACGAAATAGTGCGGCCGTGTCGATCAGAAATTGTTCCCTTTTGACCTAATGCATTTCTTACGAGCTTCAACATGTGTGAAGGATCCGGAAATATCACCTCTTTTTTGTCTCCGATGCAAAATGTTGAATCAATTTCTTTATCTTCTAACTTACATCCTAAAATTTTTGCCATCGCAAAGTTCGTGGGGCACCTTAGAGTATTAAACTAACAGGAGACGACATTGGAGAGCGTTCCCCGCTGTCAAAAGTACGAGAGCGCGGATCATTCCCGTTATATAGAACTAGTTGCGCCACGTACGGCATCAGTTAACAAGTAGTCGTAAGGCTAGCCGCACACACACAATAATATTGACAATAAAGTACGTATTGTCAATAATATTGTGTGTGTGCGGCCTGTATTGCGATATTGTTCAATATTATTGTGGATATCCAGAAATTCTGATTTTGTCACGTCAATATTGGGGGGAGGCAGGGGTATTGTCAATAATATTGTTGTTTGCGGGCGCGCAGCAATATTTTAGTTGAGGAAAAGATTTCAAGACAGGTGGACGTTCGTTTTTGTTCAAAATGGAAGACGAAAACAGTGAAAATAGTGTTGAATCTGTTGATTGTGTACTGATGATAGTACTCTCACGGAAAAGCAATATTTGTCAGTATTTATTAAAACATGGGAATCTTATCCTGAATTATGGAATACATCCTGCGAAGCATGTCGCGATAAAGTTAGGAAAAATAATGCGCTTGATAAGTTGTTCGATATTTAGAAAAAAAAATCAAACTAAATAGCACGAGAGAAGACGTATAGAAAAAATTTTATGAAAAAAAAAAGATTAATCCATCGCTTCTTTCCTGATTGCCCTTTCTTAGTTAGTAAATTTAATGCAGTACTCAATGCAACGCCTATTTTCTTTCTATCCATTATATTAAACGTGCACACATGAATCTAGCTGCAGAGCGACTAAGTCAAATTGTACCATGAAAAATTGCCAATAATTTTGCGTAGTGTGCGGGACCATATATTGATGAAGATTTTTGACAATCTTGCATTGACAATATTATTGTATGTGTGCGGCTAGCCTAAGCGTGAGTTGACCTCCAGAAAAATGCCGAGTTGCAGTGTGTTTTCTTGTAAAAAAAGATCACAGACCTCAAATTTACAAAAAGACGACGTTACCTTTCATCTTTAAGTATTTATTTTGATTTCAATAATTAATATAAGCATTAAATCACGAAAATTCTGATTAATATAGCTGAGCAGGGTGTGTTGCCAACTTAAAGTATTAATACTATAGTAAGGACTTTTGCACCACTAGGACATAATTAAATTTTGCATAATTGTAGACAAATGTCGTTTCTCTTTGTTCTTATTACACAAGACAAAATCGTGTTATTGAATAGTCTTAAATTTATTAATATTATTGTGATCTATTTGCAAAACTATATTATTTCAAACAACATTAATAATCTTTAATTGTATTTAACGAAATGAAAACATCAATTTAAATTGTTTTATTGTATACATATAAAACATTTTAAATAGATATTTTCATTTCATTATGTTACGTTATGAAACGAAAAGAAGGGTAATTTCGAGTATATAAAATGGTATCATCAAGGCAATAATAGTGATGTTCACTGTAATCTTTAGTGTCGATGTTTTTATTTGACTATACTTAATACCTTGATATATGATACCACGGTGTTATTTAAAATTTTTTTTTGTACAATGTTTAAAAAAGATCTTTGGTTTTACAGTTTTCCAAAAGATCCTTACGTGCGCCAAGTTTGGATAAAAACATGTGGCAATCATATAACCTGGGTACCTAAACGAACAAGCACTATTTGTTCCGAGCATTTTGACCAATCAGTTTTCGTAATCCAATCAAATAATAAAAGGAAACTAAATGAAACTGCTGTACCGGCTTTGAAATTATTGGAAGTAAGTTTATTATTTTGCTACAGGTTTATTTTACATTATGAAGGATAAAATTGAAAACATGTAACAAATCGAAATGGAAGGTTTAGTGAATGATATTTATTCATTTTAAAATGTTATTTACAAGTATATCGTCTTAGATGGTGTCAACCAAATTGTTGTTTTCAGATGAGACACGAATTATTAGCGCTTAAATAAATAAATAAGGACAAACAAATAATCTTAGTGTCATATTCATAATCTATTATTATTAAATATATACAGAGTACTACACTTTTGTACTGTAGAACACAAAATATTACCGCTTTTTACGACGACATTAATTATTTTTCAATCCTAAGTAAAATAACGAAAAAAAGTATGTTTGGTTAAGCGTAAACTTCGGCCAAGAGATAGCAAATGTTTAATTTTTTTAATTTCATACATTTATAATATTATATTAGTATGGATTGTTAAGAATGATAGGTAAACTTTTCAAACCGGTTTACAATCAGCTTTTTGAGGGTGAAACTATACACTCCCGCTCTCTTTCTTGCTCTAGTAAATAACGTTTCTGAGTGACCAAAAAGGATAGAAGCACAAGGAAGTGCGATTCCGTGCTGCCAGATGTAGTTCAACCCTAAGCCTTAAAATGGTTTAACTCTATAGGTTAGGTAAAATCTGTAAAATTAGACCGTTTAAAACCCCTATACAGATAACCTTTCCGGTTGATCATGACATTAAAAATGGCAGAAATATTTTCATAGAATAGGCAAATTATATATTTTTAAGCATACAGGAACATTATTTCGATAATGATTACGTTCCACATAACATTGAACTGGCAAACTTAGTGATGGAAAAATATGCAAGCACTAGAATTAGCTACCTCGCAAAAAAAGAGTGATCAAAAATCAGTGAACAAAATTAACTTTTAAAAAAAATTTAAAAATATTCCATAATATTTTATTTCATAACTAAAATTCTCCAAATTTTAAGTAAATAATATTTACTATAATATACATGCTATACCAATACAAACTCATTGGAGGGCAGACATCTTTACAGGTATCTTATTTTTTATCGCACATTTCGAAAAGCAAAAAATATCGCATTGGATGTATGTACACAGATATCATTTAAATTGATAAATATAAATAATTAAATGTTTCTACATTAACACTAAGTACTTACCTCTAGTCTCCATTCAACATTTTTTGGCATGTTAATAGTACTAGGACGAGGTTGCTGAACTGTACTTTCCTGAAAATAAAAGTAAACTCTTAAGTGGATCCAGAAAATTAATATTGTACCTACTCATCATTCATCATCGTCATTACAGCCCTTCACAAGTCCACTGCTGAACATAGGCCTCCCCCAAAGAATGCCACAAAGCACGGTCCTGAGCCACCTGCATCCATCGACTTCCTGCATATCTTACCAGGTCGTCACTCCATCTAGTGGGGGGACGCCCTACACTTCGCTTGCCGGTACGAGGCTGCCACTCGAGAACCTTTCTTCCCCATCGGTTGTCGGTTCTTCGAGCTATATGGCCGGCCCATTGCCACTTCAGCTTACTAATCCGTTGGGCTATGTCGGTCACTCTGGTTCTACTGCGGATATCCTCATTTCTGAGTTTATCACGCAGAGAAACTCCGAGCATAGCCCTCTCCATAGCTCGCTGAGCGACCTTGAGCTTCCTCATACGGCCAGCAGTGAAGGACCACGTCTCAGTTCCGTAAGTCATCACTGGCAACACGCACTGGTTGTACAATTTCGTTTTAAGGTTTTGAGGTATGTCTGACGAGTGAGTGAGTGTACCTACTCAGTTATTCATCAATTACTCTTACATCAGTTACTCGGTTTTAGTATAACTATGAGCCTTATTACCAACTAATAATGAAACCGTGCGGTAATTTCAATAACTGCACGATTTGGTGTAGTACCCGTGCGGTTATTTCAATTAGGGACCAATAAAAAGAAATATATGGGCTAGTTTCTTTGCGGACACAACTTTATTACTCACAATGGTATTGAAAAACGTCGTATGACACTCGTACGCTATTAAAAATTACGTATTCCGCTGAAAATTAAGCACTCGGGCAACAGGCGAGTTCTTGATGCCCAATGTCAGCCTCATACATAATTTTCAACTAAGCGTTTTTGTATCATAATGTATGTATTATTATTTTACCTCAAGTCCTGGTTCGACGATTTTCAGTTGTTTCGTAGTACAAGGTCGCTCATCAATAATATCCTGTAAAAATAAATATTGAGCATGTAGAAAAAATATCCCTATAAAATTCAAAATTACAACAATAGTTAACAACACAAATTCAAAATCAAAATAGGTTACTCACTGGAAGAAAAAGTGTTGGAATCGCATTCGGCAACAAATATGTCCTCTTGTGCGTTTTACGAAAATAACGCGACTCAAAATGTTTCGGACATATCCGGTCATTCTTCTCGGGTTGCCATTCTTTTCTCCCAGTAGCTACAATCCACATATTTATAATGTTTGCTTCTTTAGGAAATCTAAAATAAATAAATTATATTGGTAATTAAATTAAGATTAAAAAAATGTTCAGTCGTTAAGAAATCAAGGATTTTTTTTTGTCAAGCACTGGTATCCCTGTAGTGATTATACAGCAAATTAGAAAACGACAAAAAATAAATGGCGACCTAGTTGTAGGTTATTTTAATAATTTATTGTATATTTTCTGGTAATTATACACTAGAGATAATGAAAATTAATCAGCTAATCGAGTTCCATAGGAAATTTTACTTTAAATAAGCTTACTTACTGATGAAAGGTTATGTTTGGTATTTTTCGTTCTGGTCGGTTTTTACAACCTAATACACAACAACGCACCATAATTTTACATAAACTCTGTCTAAAACAAAAAACTTTAAACGTCACGTAACTCAAACGTCAATAATTTAGCAAATAATCACATAAAACCACTAAAACAGTTGACGACAGCCGTTTGTTTGGAACATAGTACCTTTGTTCCAAACAAAGGAAATCGCATACGGTGAAAGAAACAAAAAAAAATTGGTTGACTCGCTCGCTCTTAACACAACACATATAAGTGTATTTCTCTCACGCATTTCCTGGCATTTTAGTGACGCCTCTATAGTTCATGCTCTCTCTACGTCCTAAATTTATTGTAATTGTTCAAAGTGTAATTTTGAGTAGTAATAGTGGTTATTTTTAGTAAGTAACTTTTTTCCAAAAGTCACTCACAGAACAAGTAACCAACTTGTTATGTGAGTGACCATGTCACCACCAGTCACCACAGAACAAGTAACCAACTTGTTCTGTGAGTGACTGTGGTGTTAATAATAGAAATAATACTGATTTTATCTATTAATAATTGCATTTGCATTGTATATTTCACTAATTATCTATTTATAAACCAAAAAAATGTATAACCTTAGTACACCACCCGTAACTCACGGTCACACTAGTGCAATATTCATAGCATCACGCTATTTTCCCCTCAAGTTGTTGCGCGGAACTTTGGACTATATTTCCAAGTCACATGATAAGACTTTTAGCGTAGTTGGATATAATATATTTTGTAATACTCTTGAAGCACCACTAGGCGTCCGTGCCTGATACGCGTGGTTCAATGTGCCAGGATAGTATAAATTCCATAGTATTTGATACTCACAATGCTCGATGCCCGATTCATGCTTGATGGCCGGCGACATTGTGCCGAGGGCTTAAATAGTGCGGTTCATCGCCTACAGCGTAAGTCGTAGAGAAGAGGAACTCGTGGTTAAGTAATAGATGCGCAGTTCAATAGATCTGCGAGATTAAGTTGCACTTGCCGCAGTCCGTTCATAAATGAGTGACCATTTTCTTATTTAACATACCGAGATTGAGAGAATAACATGTAAACTCAGACACTTGGTGCACTTTACTATATTATAATCAATATATATTTTTCAAATTCATGTAGCTAAATGATAATAAGCTTATTATTACTTTATAGTTCTCAGGAACAGATGAAAATATACAATATGTAACTAAAACCCTATGGTTCCCGTTAAGTACGTTATCAGGATCAATACTCAAACGTATAGAAATATTTTTTTTTTAAATCTCGACCAATAATTTTTTATTTTTTTAAAAAAAATAATTGTATGCAAATTGTATGTGGTTAAATTACGTCTGCATTGTCCGGGGTGTAAGAGGAATGTCAAAAACCCCACTTTACTTTGCTTTAGCATCGGCTACTGTCAGTAAGAGGTAATAAAACCACATAAAACTTTAAAAAATGATAATAAAATTTAAAAAAAATTGGTCTTTTTAAAAAAACGCACTTAACGGGAACCACAGGGTTTTTGTTACATGTTGTATAAACATAAAGCATGATGAAGCCTCATAAACATATTGGCCTTTAAACATAACAATCTTATTTAACTGATTCCTGCAAGTTTCCTTACTTCAACTATTAATTTTACATTCATAAAGTGGAATGTTAATAGAAACTTCTTTAATGCAGTTAATTATTAAATGTTTATAATTATCAAAAGTATTACTTATATGAAAAATAAAGCAGCTATTATGTACTCCGTGTCCCCGTTTTTTATTTCCCCATCAAAACATTTTATGATATATATAATATATAAATAGATATATACTTAGTTAAGTATCTACCTATTTATATTATATTAACAATATGTAAAAAAGAAATTCCGAGAAAACTGTTCATGGTAGTAAATATTTTTTCCAAAGATCATAACTCAAAAATACTATTTTCCGATCTGATTCTTGGGGACTTTTTTTAAATTTATCGGTAGAGTCACCTGGGATTTTTTGTAGGCTTACGTTGCCGTCAAAATCTCCCAAGGGCTGCACAATATCACGCATTAACATATTGTGAAGCAGTGTACTATGAAGACCAGAAGGAAGTTAGCGTAGAAAATTATTTTTTTTAATTAAATTGTATGCCAATGGATTGCTTCTTAAATTCTTCAGCAGAATCCGAAATTTCCCCACCTCTACTGCTATTAATTAATTTATAATTATTTAAAAAAATTAAATATCAAAATTTTTATTTTGCTATAAAACATAAAATATCTACTTTTTGAAATAAAACTGTATGCCAATTAATTGCTCCTTAAATGTTCCAGTAGAATTCGAAATTGCTCTACCCTTATTTCTATTAGTTAATTTATAATAAATGTATAAAAAATTTAAGTATCGAAAATTTAATTTTGCTATAAAACAAAATATCTACTTTTTTTTTTGGTGTGTTTCCTGATTTAATGAAGTATAGTAAAGTAATACCTTTATTTAAATCTGGTAGTACATTGGACCCCGCTAATTTTAGACCTATTTCTGTACTACCAACTCTTAGTAAAATTTTTGAAAAAATTATTTTGGATCAATTGTTAATTTTTTTTAATACAAATAAATTACTTCATAAAAACCAATTTGGATTTACAAGGGGTCGCACGACGTCTGACGCCGGCGTTGAGCTTATGAAATATATTTTTAATGCCTGGGAGAATTCACAGGATGCCTTAGGTGTTTTCTGTGATCTTTCCAAGGCTTTCGATTGTGTTCATCATGAAACATTAATCAGGAAACTACAACATTACGGTGTAAAAAATTTGGCGCTTAGACTTATTACTTCATATTTAAGTAACAGAACTCAAAAAGTCGTGATAAATGGTAAAGGTTCCTCCGGATCGGTAGTATCAATGGGCGTTCCTCAGGGCTCGATTCTTGGCCCATTCCTGTTTTTAATCTATATTAATGACTTACCTTATCTTGTAGGGGACAATCACGATATAGTATTAATTGCTGACGATACCTCTTTAATTTTCAAACTCAAACGGCAGTTAATTAATTATGACGATGTAAATAATGCTCTATCGAAATTAGTACATTGGTTTAACGCCAACAATATGCTCTTGAACGGCAATAAGACAAAGTGTATTAAATTTACAATACCTAATGTAAAACATTCGAATACCAATGTGCTATTAAATGGGGAGGAGTTGAGTCTTGTGGATACCACTGTTTTTCTCGGTATTACTATTGACGCGAAACTTCAATGGGGCCCCCATATATCTAAATTAGCAAGCAGACTTAGTTCTGCAGCATATGCTGTAAGAAAGATTAGAAGTCTCACAGATATCGAGACAGCTAGATTAGTGTATTTTAGTTACTTTCATAGCGTAATGTCTTATGGAATTTTGCTATGGGGTAATGCGACTGATATTGAAGCTATATTTGTTTTGCAAAAGAGAGCCGGTCGGGCGATTTATAACCTAAATTGTAAAGAGTCCCTCAGACAAAAATTTAAAGAAATAAACATATTAACTTTGGCATCGCAATATATTTATGAAAATCTAATGTATGTACATAAAAACATAAATAGCTTTAATAAGAATAAGGATGTGCATTCTTTAAACACTAGGAACAAACATAAGCTTGTAATACCAGTTACTAGACTCCACAGAATCAGTAATTCATTTATGGGGCAATGTATACGCTTTTACAACAAAATCCCAGAACATATTCAAAGTTCATCAATAAACAAGTTTAAAAGTTTTATTAAAGAAAAACTGTACAAAAAGGGTTGTTATAATATCAAGGAATACATGAATGAAAATAACCCCTGGGAATAAGGTGATCGCCACCATGCTGGTTCTATTAAAAGTCATTTAAAAATTGTATAAATGAAATTATTGTTAAGTGAAATATGTTTGAAAAAAAAAGTCCCGCTGGGTTTCTTGCTGGTTCTTCCCAAGACAGAGGTATTTTCCGAACCAGTGGTAAATAAAAAATGACTTTCAATAAGAATTATGTAATAATCAATATTGAATAAAAAAATATTCTATTCTATTCTATTCTATTCTATTAATGCCAATGAGGGCATCCACGACTTTTGCTGCCACCAGGGTGGCGCCACTTTAGAGTGAGGTAAAATATTTGACAGATTTCATAGCGGGGACGATAATTTCTTAGGAAAATGTAATCTTTAAGGTTTCTTTCTGTATTATTAGTTATATTTTATTTTAATTACATTAGAAATGAATAAACCAAACTGTAAATATAACTAAAAGACTACTTTTAAAAAAAAAGAGTTATAATGTGCAAAAAATTAAAAATCAAAACACTGACGCATTGTGTTATATATTAATATAATACTCTAGATAATGATAAACTATTATTTAAAACTAATTTCTCAATTAACTGACACTATGTAACAAAAAACTTTACCTCAGTCGCTACTAGCGACATATAGTGAGTGGAAGATTATTAGCCCTCATTAGTTGCTCCTTAAATGCTCCAGCAGAAGCGAAATTGCTCCACCTGTAATGTTATTAGTTAATTAAGAATTAATTTAAAAAAAATTTAAGTATCGAAAATTTAATTTTGCTATAAAACAAAATATCTACTTTTTAAAATTAAACTGTTTGCCAATTAATTGCTCCTTAAATGCTCCAGCAGAAACGAAATAGCTCCACCTCTAATGTTATTAGTTAATTAAGAATTAATTTAAAAAAAAATTAAATATCGAAAATTTAATTTTGCTATAAAACATAAAATATCTACTTTTTAAAATTAAACTGTCATGCCAATTGATTGCTCCTCCTCAATTAAATGCTCCAGCAGAACCTAAATTGCTCCGTAAAAATTGCGTGTATCTGTGTAGGACCACAGTCGAATATTATGATACTTACGTATACTTGGTGTAGGACTACATAGAGATTATACTTCTAAGTCAGTGTAGGACTATGGCACAAACTATATAGAAAGACTATGGTGTAGGACAATTCAAGGACAGTTACTATACTCTTTGCTAATTAGTAATTACTAATCTGTGAAAAAAGTTCAGTGATGAATGTAGAGCTAGCAAAACTAATAAGGAAACGTATTTTATGTCTTTTTAATATAGTATTAGTACCCCAGCTCCCTCTACGACCCCAGGTCATTACACCGTCATCTCGGAGTATTAATACCTTCACAATGTTTAAATCAGCAGTATTTAATTTAAAAGATGCAGGAAAAGATCAAGTTCAAGAGTTTCTTAACTCTTTTGACACTGTTCTTAGTGATTGTGATGGTAAGCAACCTAAAAAAATATTCTGTTCAACTATATACTTAATAATAAACAAAATTTCATCAGTTTTTAAACCACGTTGATAAATTATATAAATTAAAACTCCACATTGCTCTTACTTTTTTAAAATATTGTCTCCTTGTACCTAGATTTACATACTACGCGCGAGTCCAGTCTGGAAATGTTCGGATATTTTAAAAGATATTGATAATTGATAATAATCTTAAAATAGCTATAGAAAAAAATTCTAAATTTAACTTTAAATACAACAGGCTGGACTCAAGCTACTTTACCTATAAAATTTGGTGGTATTGGTGTGAGAACTCTTTCTAGCGTTGCGTTGCCTGTTTTCCTAGCTTCCGTCCATAGTGTCAGTGACTTATGTAACTTAATTTTAAATAATAAAGTAGACCCTTGCTTTGCTACGGAGGTGGGGCAAACATGGTGAGCGTTCTGTCCCAGTGAAAATGTTCCACTGGAAGTTAACCAACAAAAACAGTGGGATATTCCATTGGTACTGAATGTGTAGAAAGATTTGTTTCATAATTTCCACATTTTGACCAAGATAGATATATATACCATATATCTATCTTGGTCACTGTCACTGATAGACTAAGAAGCCCTAGTGTGGGATGCTGCTTACTCATCTCTGGGGTACCTCGTTTAGAGCTGGGGCGGCATCAGAGGCAGCCGAACTGAGTTGGTGCAAATATGAGTATCTGAGAGATGACTACATATTTGTGCCATTTGCTGTAAAGACTATCGGTCCGTGGGGTTCATGAGCGATGAAGTTCCTAAAGGGACTCCATCCGTGGCTGGTTGTTGCTGCTGGTGATAAGAGGGCTGGTTCTTTTCTCGCTCAAAGGCTAAGTATAGCCATTCAGCGAGGAAACGTAGCCAGTGTTTTTGGCACAATACAGCGGGGAGTGAGACTGTATGATAATTAAGTTACTAGTTTTTTTTATACTATTATAGTTTTTAATATTGTATATAATAAAATATTAATAAATGTTTAAAAATGTTTTAGGCGTTTTGTGGATTGATAATAATGCTATACCTGGATCAGCTGATACCATGAATTATTTTCGTAAAATTGGGAAGCAAATATTTTTTGTAACCAATAACTCTACGAAGATTCGAAGAGATTTTGCAATTAAAGCTCAACAATTAGGTTTTATAGCTAATGAGGTAATCCCATTTTCAGGTATTATTTTAATTATTAACTGATAAATTTGAAATATATAATATGAGTAAAATAGTCAACTATAGTATCAAATCATTATGTACTAATATTTTGTTAATTTTAATTATTTTTATAGGACGAAATACTATCTACTTCATATTTGGTGGCACACTACCTTAAAAGTATTGGCTTCAAAAAAAAAGTGTATTTAATTGGATCCAATGGGATAGGCGATGAGTTAAAAGCTGTAGGCATTAGACATATTGGAATTGGAGTAAGTTTTTTTATATTTTTTTCATTTTAAACATTTTCACATTATGTTAATATTGTAAAATAAACTACAACATTATTTTGTTGCAGCCAGATCATGTGAAACCAGATTTTAAATCAATGAAATCAACAGATTTAGATCCTGAAGTAGGTGCAGTGGTTGTAGGTTTTGATGAACATGTCAGTTATCCAAAGTTTATGAAGGCTGCTTCTTACTTAGCATCTGATGAATGCTTGTTTTTAGCAACAAATACTGATGAGCGTTTTCCCAAATCTAGTTCAATTATTGTACCTGGTACAGGAACATTAGTGAGGGCTGTTGAAACCTGTTCAGAGAGAAAAGCTTTAGTACTTGGAAAACCAAATGAATATGTTAGGAAATTTCTTGAGTCAAAGGGTTTGGACCCAGCAAGGACTTTAATGATTGGCGACAGGTGAGTTCTGGATTATTTGAGGATTTAGTGTTAAACAATATTAAATTTTTTAATATATTAATAAAATTGAAGTTTCTTAAAATATCAAAATAACTGCCTTCTATTGAGAGCTCAGAGGGTTATTTGTTTAGTATCAACACATACATAACTACGAGGGCTGCACTAAAAGTATTGGGAATGGAATATTTCCACTGTTCCTGTCATATTAAAATCTTTTTAATTGAAAAGTCCTTGGTTTTAAAAATCGAATACCATTTATTTATTTAAAAAAAGATTCTCGGTCTTGTCACAAGGTTTTGTCAAACTTGAAATTCAAGAGCGATGATTTATTATGACATTCGAAGTGGTTTAACACAAAAACAGTGTGTTGACCGGATGATATCTGCATTTGGTGATGAAGCCCCATCCAAAACCACAATTTATCGCTGGTTTGCTGAATTTCAACGTGGACGTGTCAAGCTCAGTGATGATCCCCGTCAAAGTCGTCCAAAAACTGCAGTCACCCAAGAAAACGTTGATGCTGTGCATAAGCTGATTGAGGAAAATCGACATGTGACATACCGCGAAATTCAGGCAAATTTAGACATTGGCATGAGTCAAATACAAATAATCTTGCATGAACAATTAGGTGTAAAAAAGTTGCTTTCCCGATGGATACCGCATTCGCTCAGAACTCTCGAAAGATTCCACGCAGGATCCTCAAATGCTGTATACAACATCGTATCAGGTGACGAATCCTGGATATACGCGTACAAACCCGAAACAAAAAACCAGTCACGAGTTTGGGTGTTCGAAAATGAGAGCCAACAAAAATTGTTCGTTCACGGAGTGTTGCAAAAAAAATGGTGGCCACGTTTGTCTCCAAAACCGGCCATGTTACGACTATTCCTCTTGAGGGACAAAGAACGGTTAATGCAGAATGATATGCTAGCATTTGTTTGCCACAGGTCGTTTCTGAACTCCGTAAAGAGAACTGCAACCGCCGCATCATCTTCCATCACGACAATGCGAGTTCTCACACCGCAAACAGAACAAAAGAGTTTTTAGAGCAAGAAAACATAGAATTATTAGACCATCCGCCGTACAGCCCCGACCTAAGCTCTAATGATTTCTATACTTTCCCTAAAATAAAGAATAAATTGAGTGGACAGAGATTTTCATCACCTGAAGAAGCTGTGGGCGCCAACACCCACAAAACGGCCATTTTGGAGACCCCAACTTCCGAATGGAATGGTTGCTTCAATGATTGGTTCCATCGTATGGAAAAATGTGTCAAATTTCGCGGAGAATACTTCAAAAAGCAATAAATACATTTTTAAATAGTAATGTGGTGTCACTTCCTTGATTCCCGAAATTTTCAGTGCCGCCCTCGTATTTTTCTGCCGACTTCCAAAAAGGAGACGGTACTCAATTCGACTGTATGTTTTTTTTTATGTGTGTCACCTCATAACTTTCTACTGGGCGAACTGATTTCGGTGATTCTTTTTTTATATGAAAGCTGATAGTTCTCGTGTGGTCCCATATGAATTTGATCAAGGTCAGACCAATGGTTATTGAGTTATTCTTAAATAACTTATATTGAAGTCGCTTATATTGAAGTCGGCTGTACAAAATTTTTAATTTTAAATTATCATTTTATAAGATTTTCATCTGTCTGCCGGTCATCTGTGCGAAAGTTATGGGTATTTATTTATTTATTATTTTGATTGGATAAGGTACACAAACAGACAGTAGTTATATACAGTTCTAAAATTAAAAGTAAAATGGTGTTGATCTAAACTACAATCCAAAAAAGTGTACAGCATAATAATGTAACTGCAGTAGAGATTGCATTAAATATTAAGAGAAACACTTATATTTTAAATCTAACAAGGCTACTTCAGAATATATCTGGATGTACAGTTAAGCTCAGCATGGTCACGGCACATTTTGACAACAGGATTGAAAAAGGAAGTGTTATTCCTGTGTACATCTCACCTGAAAATTCTTTGAACAAGTTGATGTATACCAGAATTAAAGATAATTATTAGTCTTAGTAACTATAGACAATCTATATGAGAATGCACAATCTTGTGCAAAAAAACTTGGTCAGCAAATTAATTGTCTCCTCAAAGATGTCTGATGGTATATGATGCAAGTGACCATATCTGCCAAAAACACTGCATAGGAAACAACTCTGCATCCTCTCAATGCTGTCAGAATGTACCCTACAAAAGGGTGACCATCAGAACGGACCAAATAATAAAATAATCGGATTAATGTAAGAGGTTTGGAGAAATTTTTCATTACATGAATTATGAACCCTAAGGTTCTGAAACTTTTTGAGTAACTTTCGTACACATAATGCTGACGGAAGGAAAACCTTGTATCGTAATATACACCCAAATCTTTAACAATCTCCTTGCTCATCAGATATTTTTTTGCTATTGATATTACACTTAAAATCCAGCTGATTGTGTTTAGTAGTGAAGGTGATATCATCATCATTACAGCCCTTCATAAGCCCACTGCTGAACATAGGTCTCCCCCAAGGAATGTCACGAAGCACGGTCCTGAGCCACCTGCATCCATCGATTTCATGCATGTCTTACCAGGTCGTCACACCATCTAGTGGGGGGTCGCCCTACACTTCGCCTACCGGTACGAGGCTGCCACTCGAGAACCTTTCTTCCCCATCGGTTGTCGGTTCTTCGAGCTATATGGCCGGCCCATTGCTACATTGTTCTACTGCGGATATCCACATTTCTAAGTCTATCACGCAGAGAAACCCCGAGCATAGCCCTCTCCATAACTCGCTGAGTGACCTTGAGCTTCCTCATACGGCCAGCAGTGAAGGAATTCGTCTCAGATCCGTAAGTCATCACTGGCGACACGCACTGGTTGTACAATTTTGTTTTCAGGTTTTGAGGTATGTCTAACGAGAAGATGTGTCGCCCGAACGCTGTGTATGTTTCCCGAACGCTACCCAGCTGAGTTGAATCCGTCGATTGACCTCTCGGTCGAAGTTGGACATACCTAGTCGGACTATTTATCCCAGGTAAACATACTCGTCAACAACTTCGAGCTTAGTGCTCCCAACAACTACCGGCATAGGTGTGACATGGACGTTAAACATGATTTTTGTTTTGTCCATGTTCATCTTAAGACCTATCCGTTGGGAGACACTATTGAGGTCATTGAGCATAGTGCTTAGGTCCTCCAGCGATTCTTCCGTAAGGACTATATCGTCGGCATATCGAAGGTGAGTGATGTACTCGCTATTGATGTTAATACCGCATATTTTCCAGTCCAGTAGCTTGGAAACGTCTTCCAATGCAGCGGTGATGAGTTTCGGGGATATAACGTCACCCTGTCTTACACCTCTCTACAGTTGGATAGGTTTCGAACTGTGATTCTGTACTCGGATAACCATCGTAGCCCTACTGTATAAACACTTCAGCACTTCAATATACCGACAGTCAACTTGACACCGCTGAAGGGACTGCAGCACCGCCCAAATTTCGACGGAATTAAAGGCTTTATCATAGTCCACATACGCAAGGCAAAGTGGCAGATTATACTCATCTGTCTTCTGTACAATTTGCCGAAGGGTGTGTATGTGGTCTATGGTACTAAAGCCTTTTCGGAAACTGGCTTGTTCGGGAGGCTGGAAGTCGTCAAGTATGCGCGCGAGACGATTCGTAATGACTCTCGAAAACAACACGTAGACGCGGCACAGAAGGGAAATCGGTCTGTAGTTCTTCAAGAGAGCGTTGTCGCCTTTCTTGAAGAACAAGACCACCGCGCTTCTGCTCCATGCCTCCGGAGTAGTGCCACCATGGAGGACGGAATTAAAGAGCTTCTGAAGGACTTCAAGTACCGGTTTTCCACACGCTTTCAAAAGCTCCGTTGTAATTCCATCCTCACCTGGGGCCCTGCCGCTTTTAAGGTGCTGGAGAGCCATTTTAATCTCGCTCAGACTGACGTCCGCGACATCTTCGGAATAGTGTCGGATAAGACTCGCACTTTGATCGTTACTCACACTTGCGTGTGGCTCCAACGATGACGTGTACAGCTGCCTATAGAACCTCTCAATCTTACTCAAAATCTCAGGTGTACCGGAAAAGATGCTACCACACTCGGTCTTCAGCTTTGACAGTTGGCTTTTTCTGGCAGACATATCTCTAGCAAAGACTTTGGAGCCTTGTTTCCACTCGATCGCTTCTTCAATACAAGCTGTATTGAAGTTGCGTAAGTCCCACCGCATGCATTTGGAGATCTGTCTGTTCAGTTGCCAGTATGCTGTTAAATCTGTTGAAGACTGTAGCTTCATCTCCCGTCTAACAGCCATGATATTAAGAGTGTGATCGGAGAGTTTTTGTGTTCTTCTGCTGCGGGTCTTGCAGAACTTAGCTCCGACCGCATGGACAGTTTCCACGAGCTTGTCATTCTTATCGTCCACTTCATTGCAGTCTTCTAGGCACTGAAAACGGTTTCGTAGCTCGAGCTGAAAGGTTTCGCGACTTTGGAATAGAGCACGAGGGGTACGGAGCGTTTGACTTCATTAGACGAGACCTCTCCAACTTAACGTTTAGGTTCAGTGTGCCTCTAACCATTTGGTGATCGCTACCAGTTTTCAGCCTCGCGATCACGGAGACAGCATTGAACAGTTGTCGTCTGGTCGTCATAATGGAGTAATTTTCTCTTTTAACCTCATTTTTTGTCACACCGTCGGGGCTCGATCAGGTCCATTTCCTGTGGGGCCGCTTCTGGAAGGAAGAGTTCATCATAAAGAGTCCCTCTTTCTCCATGAAGTCGGCCAGCTGCTGGTTCCTTGAGTTCCGTTGCCCTATTCCAAAATTTCCCTACTTTCAGCTCACCGTTCTCTCTTGTGCCTAGTTACGCACCGAAGTCTCCCATTAACACCGTATATTGGGTTTTGGAGGAATGCATAACTCTAGAGATATCCTCATACATTTCCTCCACCTCCTCATCGGGATGTGTCGAAGTTGATGCGTAAACCTGTATGACCTTCAGCGAATACCGTTTGGTGATTCTCACACTCAATCTTGACAACGTTGTTAACGAGAGACTTGTGGACGATAAATCTGACACCTCCTTGGGACAGATGGTCGCCCTCCCAGTGATAGAGCAAGTTGCCGGATTCGAGGATTACCGTGTCTTCCCCCTCTCTTCGGACCTCGGTTAATCCTATAATATACCAGCGTAACTTGTCTATCTCTTCTTCCAGCTCCACGATCTTCTCGTCAGTCCTCAGGATGCGTGCGTTGTATGTTGCCAGGTCGAGTCGTCTTAGGTAGCAACCGAACCTCCACCGGAGATTCTTAGCAACGCCTGCCCCGCCGTAAATGTAAATTATTCGAGCCATGAGATCTCCCCGAAGAAGTTCAAAACAGTCCTTTGATGTTGCGAGCAACTTCGGGGAGTGATCCCGGCGTGCTGAGATGTTTAGCCCTGTATGCAGCGATCTCCGGACATGTCAGCAACACGTGGGCCGCCGTTTCTTCCTCCCCCATACATGCCCTGCACAGGGGACTATCTGTAACACCTATGGTAAATAAATGTTTTATAAATTTGGTGTGTCCTGTGATAGCACTTGTTACTATCCTGATCTGCGGCTTGTTCAGTCTCATTAAAACCTTGGTTAAACGTCTGTTTATTTCAGGCAGGGCCTCCCTAGCTTGTCTACAGTCTACTAGATTTTTCTAAAGCTGAGCGTGTTGATTAGTTAAGTATCTACGTACCAAAAAACGAATGTTACCAAAGGGATTGGTATGATTGGTTCCGGCCCTATAGTGGCCAGAGCCGATCCTCATCTGGCCAGTTTGTGTGCTGCATCGTTGCCTCTGGATCCACTGTGTCCCTTTATTCATTGCAGAGTCACATTGTTGTGTTTACATACCTCTTTTAATCGATGATGGCATTCATATATTAGTCCCGAATTCACCACATTGCAACTCAGAGCTTGTAGTACCGCCCTACTGTCGGTCAGTATTCTGATGGAGAAATCATTAACTTGAGAATCATTGCTGTCGCACGGATGGGCCGGCTCGAACCGGGGTGGTACCACGACCTCACAGAATACCAGCGTGAAGTAGAGGTTTACCTCTGCGTTTCGCTTGGTGAGTGCAGGTGGCCGGAGGCCCTTTTTGCTGGAAATGAGGCATTCCATCTTAGTCCTCACGGGTGACAACGCATCTGCATTTTGATTCGCAAACGAGGATAGATGTAGATGTCTATGGGCCGCAGCAACCACTTACCATCAGGTGGACTGTGTGCTCGTTTGTCACCCTTATCCTATAAAAAAAAAAAAAAAAAATTAACCTTCCTAGCATCTATTGCTATGGCCGCTTGAATGATACCCATACATTCCGTCTGAATGACTGTGTTGTAGGTACCCAGCGGTGTGCATTTGTGGATATTGAGGTCTTCAGAGAAAGTTCCAGATCCTACACCTTCATTTGTTTTAGAACCATCGGTGAAAACTAAGCACTTTTGGGCTTAATCCTTCCGGCTGGTTGGTTTCATTTAATTGTATCTTGTACTTCTTATCGAATACAAATTGTTTAGGGATCTTATCGTACTTGGCTTGTAAGATAGGAATTTTTGAGTGAATTCTATCAATTATGCCTGTATGAGGGACTAAAGATTTAGGGTCTTGAGTCTAATGGCAGCTAAATTCGCTTCTTGTTGTATGTGTAGATGAAGCGGGGTTAGCTCCAGCATTGCCTCTAAGGCTGCTGTTTGGCGTAGTCCTTATGTAGCCCGTGGCAGCCATACATGCCAGTCTGGTAACGCTGAAGCTTCTTTATAGTGGTGGTTTCATTTGTATTGGCGCGCCATACCAAAGCGCCATATATGATCATGGGCCGAATAACAGTTTTGTACAGCCACAGTATGTTTCTTGGCGTCAGACCCCATCTTTTGCCAATCATGTTTCTGCATTGCCAAAAAGTTATACTCGCTTTGTTAATTTTGTTTTCTATGTGTTTATTCCAGTTGAGTTTACTGTCCAAGGTAAGACCTACATATTTTACCTCAGAGGATATCTGGAGTTTTGTGCTGAAAAGGCTTGGGAGATGATAGTTATTCAGCATTCGTTTTTGTGTGAACATTACTTTTTATTTACATTTTATTTGGATTGACGGTTAAGTCGTATTCCCTGCACCATCTATCCACTATACGGAGAGCCGTTTGAGTCAGGTCGCACACCATGCTTGCTGTCTTTTCAGAGACCAGTATTGTCAGGTCATCAGCATAACCTACTGTGTAGAAGTGATTGGCATTTAATTTGCTTATGAGTTCATTAACGACCATATTCCACAGGAGAGTTGAAAGAACCCCACCCTGCGGGCAGTTCACGCAGCAACGAAACGGACCAATTTAAAAAAAAAATTTGGTATCTCTTGGCCGAAGTTTACGCTTAACCAAACTTACTTTTTTCGTACATTTTACTTAGGATTGAAAAATAATTAATGTCTTCGTAAAAAGCGGCAATATTTTGTGTTCCACAGTACAAAAGTGTAGTACTCTGTATACAGTAAGGAGTCCACTTATATGCAATAAATGAAACCACAAGTAATACTAGTCCATAGAAGTGTAGAAAAATTAAATATTGAATTAAAACCCGTAAATTAAAAAAGTGAAATTTTCAAACAAAATAAATATTAAAATAAATTCAGTAAAAGTAAACACTGTTTAGAGTTTAGACTACGTACCTTTACCCCTTGGAAGTGTGGCAACGTTGCACGCGAGTGGCATAGCGGTTGGCGGCAGGCGTTATTGTTGGCACGGCCTTTGATTCATTTGAAAATGTGCGACGAAATAAAAACTTAATCACTAAACTGTTTAGGTATTTTTACCGCCCCTTTTTTATTTCGCGATAATGGAACTGAAAGATATAAATATTATTGCATATTAGTTGCAAATTTTAATGGAACCCTAAATTTTAAAATTTTCAAAATATCCGCCACGTTCTAAAATGCACAAGTTACATTGCCGCATAATGTTGTCAAAAAATAATAAAAATAAACGTACTTAAAAACACTACACACACAAAGTCAATTAACTAATAAGTGTTCATTTCACCGTAGAAACATTGTTTGACTAATCGTATTTATGTTACGAAAAATAAATCACTTGAAGCAATGCGCGTAAGCAGCGAAACGCACCCGTATCATGGAAGTCTGGCGGTGAAGAACTGAAAGCGAAAATTTCAAATTCCAAAATGGCAAAAATAATAAAAGTAATAAATAGGGCAGGCACAAGGTGCAATTTTCGTTTATCGACACTTTTCTTTTTACACTTACCTACTACAAGACATTTGAATACAAGTAATTTTGATTTTTGATTTGATAATAATTGAAAAGTTATTGATTGTTAAAAAAAGTTTATTTTTGTACAATTGAACTTAAGAAACTACCGTTTTGTGACTTCATTTGAAACGGGAAAGTATGAATTTTTTAATTGGTTGTTTTATGGGTTTTTTATCATGTCTGAATAATTTATTATCTCTAAATCTACAAGAACACACTTACAAACAAAAAAGCTTTAAAGTTTAGCTTTGAATATTTAGGTCGTAGTATTTTTAGAATTATCATAACAGCACGATAATTCCAAAAACACCATGCCCTAAGTATTTAAAGCTAAACATTTTTTTGTTTATCGATCATTACTCCCTTTCAATGAAGCTAATGGTCGATAACTGGTGTCCTACTCTACGACACAGGTAAGCGCGCATTTGCGTCGTCGCCTTTGATGAATGCCGCATGCCTCATGCCGCTTGTTTATGGACGCCGCCAAAAGACACCGCGATCGACGTATATCACGTCGTAATAGTTTGCACTGCGTGGCAACGTCGCTTTATAATGTTCAAGGATTCAAGTTCATTGAATCATTGACTTAGTGACCCAATTCTATAGAGAGTTCAAATTTGCTTAAAATTAAAACTCTATTTTTTGACCTAATTACTGGACCGATGACGTTCATTTTTTGTATATCGTCAGCAAAGGCGATAACAAGTATGTGGTTTCATTTATTGCCTATAAGTGGGACCCATTCTGTATATTTAATAATAATAGATTATAAATATATGTTACGTACATAAATATCTATTGTGCTTTTTTATTTATTTTTAACTGTTACATTAATTATAGGTTTTATTACATATCTTCAATATTTTATTGCGATGTTCGTACCTACATAAACACACACATAACCAACCATATCCCCATACACACACGCACACAAATGCATACGCCTCGCACACACATTTTATACTCTTAGAATCAATAGGTACGCCAATATGAATGAAGCATAAAATCTCCCACATTTTTGGGTAATCGATTCGCACTATTACCGAAGTCACGCACTTTAATGCAGCCATGGTACGTAAGATATGCGCGTCACATGGTACTCACGCACACATGAATCAAAGACTGGCGTCACTATGAACGGTGCGGTGTGTTAGCAACACGGTATCTGGACCTATAAAACATCTTTGGAGTGCACCTTTTATGCTGGAGAAGTTCGTTCTGTCAAAAGCACCTTCTTTATCTATGAAGGAACCTAGACATATTACTTTGTTTTGGATGGCCTCTTCAATCTTCGTTATTACCTGGTGAAGTGCCGATTCTGTAGATTTACCTAAGCATCTGCGCAGTATATGCAAGCACAAGAGTGTGCTCTCTGTTCCCTTGCTCTCATAGTCCGATGCGATGCTTATAAAACACATCTGCAGAGAGGTCAAGCGCAGGATCAACGGCTTTACGTGCTTTTCGAGGCTGGGGTGAAACACCGCCAAGTTCCTGTCTCCAATGCTGCTACTGAGAATTTCTTGACAGAAAATCCAATAACTGACTTTGGCCCGACCCGGGATTTGAACCTGGACCTCACGGTCAGCAACTGTGTTTACGATCACGTACAACGATGCAGTCAAATATATTATGATATCATGATATGCAAACTCAGAACAAAAAATTTCGACGGCTTATTGTATGGTTGGAAAAATTGAACAAGACAGGCGTCCTCACCCCCTTCTTTCAATCTTCGTCCCGGTTACACCCGATGCCAAAACAATTTGCAAATGCCACAATGTTATTTTAAAGTATAATATTTTGCTGTATTAGTCCAAGATTTACAACATGAATTGTTTTGAACAAAATTGATTAATTTTCAGGTGTAATACTGACATTGAGTTTGGTGTGCGTTGCGGTTTTCAAACACTCCTTGTGCTGACAGGTGTGACTTCGACTAAAGGTGTTGAGAAGATACGTAATGAAAAAATCGCCCCACTACCTGATGTTATATTACCGAAGTTAGGAGATTTATTGACATTAGTGGAGTCATAGTACAAAAAGAAATACCTAGACAATTTGTAGATAATTATTTAATGTTCATTCTTTTTTTATAAAATGCATCCTATTAAATGGGAAAACTTTTGTGATACTAAAAATATACCTATTATAAAGGACTTGATATATATTTTCGGTATTCAGTTTCAAACATAATATGTAATAAAACAGAATAGTTTTATGTATTTGATGTAATAATGTTTACATAGTCATTTGTTTGTTTTGATGTTATACCTACTTTTTTCGTTGTGATGTGTGTAAATTTTTATAAATGTTACAAAAAGAAATTCGAGCTATACCTTGAATTTAAAGCTTTACGGAACAGAAAACAACATCTTTCAGTGTAGTATGGTAAGCTTAATCTAGTTAAAATCATGCCAATAAAACAATAAAGCAATAAAACTTACATACATCTTTAAGGTGTAGTGTAGCTGTTATAGTATAAATCGTTTTTATTTCTAATAAAAAAAAAATTAAAATCTGTCCTTTCCTTAATTGTATTACCACTTTGAAATTATCTATTATTATCTATACAAATAAATAAAATTGAAGTGTCTGTTTGTAATGTTAAAATAACAGCTTTTTATTACATGCATATGAAAGTATATACGCTACTAATAACAAAAAATAATTTTTAAAATATTAGTCTCTCCGTCTGTCTATCTGTTTGTTCCGGCTAATCTCCGAAACGACGGGACCGATTGTGACGGGACTTCACTAACAAATAGCTGATGTTATAGGGAGTAACTTAGAATACTTTTATTCTAGAAAAAGTATTAGGGTCACGCGCAGAAAAAATTAAAACCCATAGTAAATTCCACGCGGGCGAAGTCGCGAGTTACAGCTAGTATTACAAAAAATATTAATTGCAAATCCAAGTAACTTCACTTTAATAAAATAAGAAATATTTTATCAAATACATATTTTTGTAGACATTTTAGACTGGATTTTGTCCAAGGTATTAAGGGCCATTTTGCTAACATGGCTCTAGTATAAAGCAACAATAGTCAAAATCAAATTTTCATTAGAGAATTGTATAAAAGCTTTTGGGAGAAGGGATGGGAACCCCACCAAGCAATAGATACTGATCGGATTACATAGAGGTTTTTTTTCATAGTGTGAAACTTTATCATAACCTACTGAAGATTGCACTGGAATAGATTAGGCTTTATAAATGGTTTTCCTATAGAACTGAGAAGTAGATGGAAAAGTAGGAAGGTTTATAGGTGCCTGGGTAGAGGGGAGACGACTTACAGGAACTTATGAAGATGCAACATCAGAATAAGATCTTCTGACGGCTGGAAAACGAGCAGAAGCCTCATGACACATTCTCTTGCGACACTACTATCTTGATAGTTTTTTGCCATGAGTGCTCTGGGCAACTTTTTTCAATAGCCAAATGATTTGCACAGCAGAAAAGACAGGTTAGGGAATCTGTGAGACAATTGTCTCCAGTATGCTCTTTGCTGCATTTAAAACAACGTGGTTTAGATCGACATCGAGCTTGACATGTCCAAAACGGCAGCATTTTAGTCATTGGATGGTAGGGAGAAGGTAAGTTTCAACAGGTATTAGAGTATAAATGGGAGGGGAGCACTGGTCCTGCGAAGGCGAGGACAACAGTTTGAGTAAGGCCCCACTTTATCTACTTCATCGCCCTTTTTGGCCTTTCTGTTAAGTGATTTGCTTATGGCCGGCATTTATGGGTATGCGAACGACAGTACTATTGTGGAGAGACACCAGCTGAATTCTTGGACCACACTGGACCAAATCCAGTCCGAAAATATAGTTATGGTTAAGTGTGTGAGCGAAGAGCTATGCCAATCTTGTGAGATTCAACGTCTCCAAAACACAAGCGGGTCTCCACACCGCTAAAATGAGTAGACTCACCGTGGCTCGTACCAAAATTACATTCACACAATATTATAGGATGTTTTACATACTTACATAAATTGCACGTATAAAATCATCTACAGTTGTAACAATTAAATATTTGTAGGTCACACAAATACTTGTCCCAAGCAGGCTCTGAACCCATAGCCAGCAGTGCCGCAGTCAAATGCTTAGCTACTGTGCTACCGGGCCGTGAAATATTATTATAAAAGTAGGGTAATATTGGGGCTTCTGCATCACTCACATCCGTTCGCGATGCAGTTAGCCGCAATGTTACACTAAACAGCTCTAATTTCCATTTTTTAACTAAGCAGATGTCTTCTTAATTATGTGTCACTCTTTTTAAGTCACAGCGATTAACTATACTCTTTCAAACATTTATTTATATAATCCGACCCTTTCACGGCGTTCAGATAAAAACATTGAGGATAATGTAATGTGTGTTGCATCCATGGATCATCGTAAATCTCCCAATCTCCAATAACTCCTTCACAGGAAAAACAAGCAGCTGTACCTATCATTTATGCTATCGCCAAAATAAAAGGATCCCGCATCAGCCATTTCATTCACCGCTGCTTCTCTTAAATCACTCGTTGCCCAATAATGGCTAAATAAAAATAAACGTGTTTTATATGAATCATATAACTATATCGGGGTCTGTATTCATTTTGAGACGTCTCTCATGCTTTGTGGAGGTTTGATCTTGCTGGTTGCAAGAGTATAATGAAGCTGCAAAGCTGCGCTGATTCCTTATAAACATTTTTAAAAAGCGGCCAAGTGCGAGTCGGCCTCGCCCATGAAGAGTTCCGTAGCAGCAAGTAACATAATTTACGATTTATGACATTTAAAAAAACTACTTACTAGATCTCGTTCAAACCAATTTTGGTGGAAGTTTACATGGTAATGTACATCATATATTTTTTTTTAGTTTTATCATTCTCTTATTTTAGAAGTTAAGGGGAGGGGGACACAGATATTTTACCACTTTGGAAGTGTCTCTCGCGCAAACTATTCAGTTTAGAAAAAAAATGGTATATGAAACCTCAATATAATTTTTGAAGACCTATCCATAGATACCCCACATGTATGGGTTTGATGGAAAAAAATTTTTTGAGTTTCAGTTCTAAGTATGGGGAACCCCTAAAATTTATTGTTTTTTTTTTTCTATTTTTGTGTGAATATCTGAATGCGGTTCACAGAATACATCTATACTTACCAAGTTTCAACAGCATAGTTCATATAGTTTCGGAAAAAAAGGCTGTGACATACGGACGGACAGACAGACAGACAGACATAATATACAATCCTATAAGGGTTCCCTTTTTTGCCATTTGGGTACGGAACCCTAAAAAGTTGCTGGTGGAGGGTTTTTATGATTTATGAAATAAAATAAAGAATATTTCAAATGTTATTATCAGAGCATCATTTATTTCAACAAAAAACATTTTTCAAAGCACATACTGAGTCATGATTAATACAACTATACAAATCTTTATATCGATCATACCTACAGATTTAACAAACTAGGACAGCCTTATCTTCTAAATTAATTATATCATCATTTTGTAAGATGGATTTTAACCATAAAACTTTTTCTAAACCTTTGACGTACATACATTTATCATTTATATTATCTGCAATCAAATTCTGATAATTTAAATAAGGTGTTACTCCCTCACACCATTAAATCTTTCTATTACGATGAATCCAATTTACTTGTTTTCTTTCTTTTACAGTCAATTTGTAAAAAGGAAATGGTGGTTTAATTAAAAGTCGTTGTATTTTATTATTACACAATATTGCAATTTCTTTCACCATGATTTCATTTCTTTCTGTTTTGAAACCTTGGACATCTACGAGTACGATAGCAGTCATTTCAACTAGCGCACTATGTTACTTAAAACCTTACATTCCACATGTTGATCGTTAATGATTAAACAATTATTTAAAGTTCGTTCAATAATTGTTTCAATCAGCCAATTTTATACCCATGTAATGTTATCTAATCTTTGTTTAGGCACCTATAATAAAGTACCTAATTGCGCTCATAATAGCTTAATATTAAATCTTATTGAATTGTAGCACATTAATGTCTTTTCCTTACTGCAAAGAAAAAATAAGAATTAAAATCTGAATCTAAAAAAAAAACAAAAAGCCAGATATTGAAAATTTAATTTTAAAATACCTGAATAAAGCAATTATTTTCAAAAGTTGCATTTATTTTTCCTTGCAGCAACGAAAAAATAAAAACTAAAATTTGAATCTAAAAACAAAAATGCAGATATTGAAGGTCAGACGGCTCCGTGGCACAGTGGCTTAGCAATGAGTTGCTGTGCTGGGGGGCGCGGGTTCGAATCCCGCACGGAACAAGTATTTGTATGGCCTACAAATAATTGTTCCGGGTCTGGATGTTTGTCCTTGTGCAATTTGTGTTTGTAAACTGCCTCCACGATACAGGAGAAAATCCTAGTGTGGGGGTAACGTTTTTAAAAAAAAAGAAAGAAAGAAAGAAGGTTAGATTTTGAAATACCTAGATAAAGTAATTACAATTTAAAGTTGCCAATCATTTTATTATATTATTGCGCGATATACCATATTATTTTCAAAACTGTGTCTCTCCTTACATCAACGAAAAATTAAAAACTAAAATCTGAATCTAAAAGAACAAAAAACTGGATTATTAAAATCGTTTTATGCGGTGTGCCCCAGTTGTTGACCACTGGTTTGCTATTGGTACACAGTAGTAAAAAAGTATTCCTATGGATAACCACTAGATTAGAGTTTTAACTTTTTTCGTTGTTCTAGATTGAAGATAGACCCAAAAAAACATTTTTAGGGTTCCGTACCTCAAAAGGAAAAACGGAACCCTTATAGGATCACTTTTTTAAATATACATACAGTGACGAAGTGGCGCTTGAGCCGTTCGGACGTGTATCATTGCGCGCACGGTTATAATCGATTAGTACTTTTTTTGTGTTTTACCCGCCTCTAGTGAGCAAGGGGACTGGGAAAAAGTGCAAAGTAGAAAAGAGAGATCTAAAGAAGTAAAAGGTAGTATTGAAATATGTATAATGTTTTTTTTTTATAGGAGAGGGGGCAAACGAGCATGCGGCTCACCTGATGGTAAGTGACTATCGCCGCCCATGAACAACTGCAACACCAGGGAGGGAATTGCAGATGCGATGCCGGCCTTTTAAAAAGGAGTACGCTCTTTTCTTGAAGGTCCCTAAGTCGTATCGGTTCGGAAAAATCGCTGATGGTAATCGATTCCACAAGGAAGTCGTGCGAGGAAGAAAACATCTAAATCGCACAGTGGTGGACCGCCAATCATCCAGATGGTGTGGATGGTATCGGGAGTTCTGCCGCGATGTGCGTTCGTGAAATTTGGCGGCTGGGATTAATCCGAACAATTCCTCAGAGCACTCCCCATGGTAGATGCGAAAGAAAATGCAAAGAAATGCAACATCTCTTCGCAGCGCCAATGAGTCGAGCCGATCGGAAAGGGCTCGGTCGTCGACGATTCGAGCCGCTCTGCGCTGGATGCGGTCAAGTGGAAGGAGCTGGCACTGGGGAGCCCCTGCCCAGAGATGGGAACAGTATTCCACGTGAGGCCGAACCTGCGCCTTGTAAAGTTGCAGGCGGTGTGCCGAAGGAGAAGTTCCCGAAACAGTTTGCCCTTGCCACATTATTTAAAAATCAGAATCTAAACATTGTTAGAGTTAAATATATTAATTCATACAAAATAATTGTAGAGCTATATGGAGAAAAAAATGCTGATTTGTTAATACAGTGTGATCATCTTTTGGGAATGGGTTGGAGGTTTCAGCGACCATTTGAAGTAGGACTATCTTATGGCGTGATCAAGAATATCGAATTAGATCTATCAGAAAAAGAACTTTTTGAATCGATATCTTGCTCAGTTGAGGTGGCCAACGTGAAACGACTCAAACGCAGAAAGCAGAGTGATGGAGAATCTGGATGGACTGAAAGTGAATCGGTTCGACTTGGGTTCAAAGGGCCTTCGTTACCATCGTATCTGTGCATATATGACATACAAGTTAATGTGGGGCCATATCTATTTCCGGTTACTCAGTGTTCGAGATGCTGGCGCTTTGGGCACAACCTTAGAATGTGTCCTTCAAAACGCATATATTGCCCAAAATGTGGAGGCAGGCATGAGAATTGCGACACTACCATTTTTAAATGTATTAATTGTACAGAAAACCATATGGCATTGAATCGGCGGTGTCCAAAATATATAAAGGAGAAGAAGTTACGCGAAATAATGGCTGAATTTAATGTTTCATACAGGAAAGCTATGACAATGTATGTAATCCCCGAAACACCTACTTATGAGCGTACTCAGTCACCAATTAAAGGTTTAGGTAGTTTAAATACGATGCCTCCATTGCCGGAACCTACCCCAGGAACTTCGAAGGAGCTCTTCAGCTCCATTTTGCCGGTTCCGGACAATTTTACACCAGTTACTTACGCACAGGCCGTGTCATCGACACCCGTTGACAAGAACAAACTGAACAGTGGGGGAAAAAGATCTGTTCAAAATAAAGACATAACTAAGAAAAAAATCAAGAAGAAAAAAATTCAAGAACCTAGTTTAGAAGAATATTTACATGATGAAAATATGTCGACAGAGATTGAAAGTAGCGTGTGTGATCAACCAGTGCCTGAACAAAAGAAAAAGAAAGGTCGTAGTGTACAATCTGATATTCCTTTTCTTAATTTATTAAGCCAACTTAAAAGTTTTATGTTTGAAAGTAATGAGCCTTTGAAAAGTAGAATCGAGAATGTAGCGCGTGCACCTATGTTTTGAATGGGCCATCACATGGATTTTTAAAAATATCTCGAACCTGTCTTTTTTACAAAATTTATTCAGTAATTATAGGTAAAGTCAGTCTTAACATTTTGCAATGGAATGCTCAAAGTATTAAGTCAAAGTTAGTGGAATTTGAACAACTTATGTGTCAGGAGAAAATTCATATCGTCGCGCTCTCGGAAACATGGTTGAACCCTGACATAACACTTAACTTAAAAGAATACAGTGTATTTAGACTTGATAGGGCAGACTCTTATGGCGGAGTGGTTTTAATAATACACAGATCTCTTTCGGCTCAGATGCTTCCACTGCAGAGTGCCAATGCGGCTATTGAAGTGATATCCGTTAAAATCTCTAATTGTGAAATTGTTGAGAGTATAATATCTTTATATTGTTCTCCTAGTGCTCGAACTTCATGTAGTGATTGGGATTCAATATTTTCGTTTTCTGATAAAAAGACCCTAATACTTGGAGATTTTAACGGACATCACCCCAATTGGTCGAATAAAACTGACTCTAGAGGCACGCAAATTCTGGACTCGTTAGAGGACTATAATTTTGTTATTATGAATGATGGCAGGCCTACGCGATTAAAATTGGTTGGCGGTACTTGACAACAGTCAGCTCCTGACATAACATTATTATCATCTGATATCGCTTTTAAGTTCAGTTGGAATGTTACCAACGAGTGTTTAGGTAGTGACCACCTAATGATTAAGATTTCAACGTCTTTGAATCATTCTCCAATTAGTCATAAAAGACGCAACTTTAAAAAAGCTGATTGGGTGAAGTATCGTCGCGTAATAGAAGAGGAGTGCGCTCAGTTTGACATTTCGAGTAACCCACAAGAAGCCTATGATGATTTTATCAATTTGTTGTTTAAAGCTGCAGACGCAAGTATTCCATTTGTTAAAATATGCCTAAACCCTAAGGCCAATTTTATTCCTAAACCATATTGGACTCCTCATCTGTCTCAGGCTGTTGCTGAGAGACGATTAGCACTTAAAATTTTTAGACAGAATCTCACACCCGCTAATTTAAATAAACTGCAGGAAAAAACTCGCAAGTCGCAAAAACTAATTAGAAATGCTAAAAGTAAAGGATGGTGGGAATTTTGTTCGTCCTTGAATGAAATATCTTCAGCTTCTGAAATGAGGAGAAGAATGCAATGGTTATAGATCAGCTAAACGACAAATTGATAAAAGTATCGCTGAGTCATTATTGTGCAGCTTAACCCCTGACTATGTAAGTCAATCCTACCCAGGGTACACATCTCATAATCCCAAATTGGAAACTGAAATATCTAGGTCAGAGCTTTTTAAATGTTTAAAATCTAAAGACACGTGCCCGGGCGTAGACGATATTTCCTATTCAATGTTATTTAATCTACCTGTAGTAGGCAAAAACGTTTTGCTCAAAATTTACAATATGTTTTTTACACTAAGCTTTGTTCCCTATCAATGGCGTCAGATTCGCATTATACCTATACCTAAGTCGGGCAGGAACACTAATTGTATTTCATCTCTTAGGCCTATTTCTCTTATTTCGTGCTTATGTAAAGTATTTCATGCCATTATCAATAACCGTATAGAGTGGTACGTTGAAAACAAAAAACTATTTTCTGAAGAAACTAAAGGATTCAGAAAATCACATTCCTCTCTCGACAATTTAACCGATTTAGTCACAAACATTCAAATAGGATTTAATAAAAATTATTTTACAATAGGATGCTTTCTAGATCTAGAAAATGCATATAATAATGTAGACATAAGTTATCTTTTATCAACCCTCGATCGTCTTAATGTTGGCGCAAAATTTTGTAACTATCTTTTGGCTTTCTTAAGTCAAAGATATTTAATGATTGAAGGGATAGATTATAAAATAATTAGAAGCACAGGTCGCGGTCTAGCACAAGGTGATCCACATTCTCCGCTATTGTTTAACATAGCAACAATAGATATATGTAAGTCTATAACTTCCAAATCACATCTTAATATCTCTCAGTATGCTGATGATTACGTCATATTTATAACTTCTAATAACTGGAAAGAGGCGCAAAATCAACTTCAATTAGGATTAGACATTTTAAATGATTTACTTCTTAAAATAAATTTAGAAATTTCACCATTAAAAAGTAAAATATGCGCATTTTCAAGAGGGCATCGACGACACAACATTAGTCTAAAAATTAAAGATGTTGCTTTGGAAGTGGTAGATAACGTAAAATACCTTGGAATCCTTGGATCGAACGCTACGGTGGAGTAAACATATAAAGGAAACATCTGAAAGAGTATTAAAGTTTTTAAATGTATTTAAAGTTTTATCAGGTTCGGGCTGGGGTGTCCACCCTAAACATTTACGGAAACTCTATATTAGTATTATAAGAAGTCGGTTAGATTATGCGAGCTTTTTATATGATAACAGTAGTAAAACCAATTTATTTAAGTTAGATAAAATTCAAAACCAGTCAATGAGAACTATAGGAGGCTACATAAAAAGCACCCCTATTCACGTTATGGAAAGCGATCTCAGTTTATGCCCATTACATTTAAGAAGATATTATCTTGGAGGCAAATTCTGGTTAAAAAAATAAATCCGTATTAAATAACTCTTCCATTAATCTTATCTCTAGCCTATCCGATATCATTCAAAACAGGTATTGGAATAATAAGAAAAAAAAAACAATAAGTTCAAATCACTTGTTATATATTCAAATTCAGAGTTAGGTATGTTTTTGCTGAATCAGTGGATCACTAGTTTAAACATTTCAGATTTTTGAAGACCAAATATAGATGGAGTCCTAAACCCTAAACATCAATACCATGAATTGACCTTGAAAAACATGTGTATTAATTACCTAAACGAACAGTACCCGACTTACTTGAAGATATTTACAGATGGTTCGAAAGATAATTTCGGAATCGGGGCTTCATTTTACGATATATTGCACGGTATGGCAATAAAGTTAAAAATCAATGGGAGTATATCAATAATGGAAGCTGAGCTTGTAGCAATCTATGAAGCTTTATCCTACACACAGTCAAATAATTATAACAATGTCGTTATTCTAACCGATTCAAGGAGTGTGCTTCAACACCTTGCTCGGTGTACTTCGGTTTTCCGAGGCTTACCAGTAGCATACGCGATTTTGCGGCTTCTAGTTAAGTTACAGGCTGATTCCAGAATAGTATATTTACAGTGGATACCTTCGCATATTGGCTTAGAGGGTAATGAGAAAGCTGATATCTTAGCCAAGCAAGCTATCTCTGATGGCATTGACATTGATATTACCCCTTCATTTCAAAATTACATACCTTTATTGAAAAAATATTGTTATGATCTCTGGAAAGAATATTTTGACGAAAGATCAAAAGAAAAGGGTATATGGTACCGTACGATCCAGCCACACCCAATGCAATCAACCTGGATAGATAACAGACTATTGTGTAGACGCGACACTGTAACAGCATTAAGACTCAGATCTGGACACATCCCATGCAATAAATTTTTATACTTGATGCGAAAAATTACCTCACCAAATTGTTCAATTTGTAATATTATCTATGATGTTTATCACATTTTGATAGAATGTGCCCAGAACTCAAGAGAAAGAGCAAATTGTAATTTACATTTGTCCTTAATTGGTAGTAGTAATAGTATTTTATCGGACCCGTTATCAGATGATGCCAAAAAACTGTATTTGTTAGTTAACAAGAGATTAAGTAACTAGTAAACATAATAAGTTTATTTGTTAGTAATTATATTTAAGATTTTTTTGTAACTACCAGGGCGACATAATCGCATCAGTGACAAAGCCCTTTTTATATGAATAAAAAAAAATATACATAGCTAAATTTGCTTAAGTATCTCGATGAAATTCATAAAGGCGCTAAAATAAAGCGAAAATGTCGAAAATATTATATCCCTCACCCGACTGTTATAAACTGAAAATGAGACATTCTCAACGGAAAATGGGACCACCAACTATCTTGACCCTACAAAAAGAGTTTGTATTATCTAGGTGGATTAACGTTAACGCTAAAAATGATTGTTTATTGGAAACAGTTAGCCAAATAATAAGAGAGCACATCTTTAACTGATTTTGGATCTGGACTATCAATTTAACAGCCAGAAGAAACGGAAGTTACAATACTCCCACAGGATTTTATTATAGGATAGGGGTGACAAACGTGCACAGAGTCCAACTGATGGTATGTGGTTGCTGTGGCACATAGACATCTACATTTATCCTCGAGTACGAATCAAAATGCAGATGCGTTGTCAACCGTGAGGACTAAGGTGGAACATAAGCGTTATGCTGATATTTTACGCTGGTATTCTGTGAGAGCGTGGTCCTGCCTCGGTCCAACAGACCCATTCGTGCTACAACTATACTACTAATACAGCTGTAACATGGCTCCACGTAAAAAATCGAAGCGACACCACCAAAAGCCAAAGGTATCCAAGCACTTAAACAACTATTTCCTTGGGAAAATCAAAAACATTGATGGATGTAACGCTGAAGTCAGTACTATGATGTTATCATCTGCGACCATTTTCAAATGGCTTGAAAAAGAAGATTATATTGTATGACAGCATCATTGTAGTTATAAAAGTACCTGTTTCTATATATACCAGAGGTTCCTACAAGGTTGAAGACATGGCCAAATTTTTGCAATGAATCCTACTAATATTATAAATGTGAAAGTTTGTGAGGATGTATGGATGTTTGTTACTCTTTCACGCAAAAACTACTGAATGCATTTTAATGAAACATTACAATAATATAGCTCATACATTAGAATAACACATAAGCTACTCGTATAATTCATAAAAATATTGTGTAAATTGACCAAAATATAACAATAAATGTGTAACTTTGAAAAAAATCTGCCGTCTGCGAGCTATTTTGGCATGAACACGCATCACGCAAAAACCTGTGAACCGATTTGGATGGCACTTTCACTAGGAGATAATTTTTTTTCACTTTCACTTCCCGGAAACGGCCCCGCAACGTCAATGGCTATCCTCTCCCATGGTGCACCAACATTGTACAACTTTAATGCGCCTCTACTACGAGTTTGAGGTCCCTTTACAGCCGCACAACTTGTATATTTGCGGCACCAGTCCTCGACATCGTTACGACAGTGGATCCAGTAAACCCGTTCTCGGATCTTCAGTAGAGTTCGTTTAACTCCCAGGTGGCTTCCTGAACAACCATTATGGTACAGCTGTAGAACATCCGGTACTTTAGCCTTAGGGTCAACCATTTGCAAATGACAACTGTCTCCCCGACCATTTTCCACAGGACTCCATCCTGAATCATTGGGCCCAATAGCTTGTCGTGGTCGAACTCATTGCTGAGACGTGTGTTGGAGTGGAGCGCCACTTGGGTTTAGGAGCACTGGCCTTCATCCATTCCAGAATCGGCTTAATGTCCGAATCTTCCTGCTGTGCATGTTGTAGGCTGTCTTTCCACTCATTGCTGAGCTGGTCTGTCCTGAGTATCCTCACAGATACCACTTCCTTACCCTCTTGCCCAATACAATGCTTGCAATCTTCAGGGTAAGGTCTTCTTGAAAATGCATCTGCATTGACATGAGATTTCCCACTGCGATGTTCAATCACAAAGTCGTATTCCTGCAGTAGTTCAATCCATCTCGCAACTTGTCCTTCCGGATTTTTGAACTGCAATAGCCATTTCAGTGCAGCATGGTCAGTTCGTAAGTGGAATTTCCGCCCCAGAAGATATTTGCTAAAATGCTGCAAGGACTTTACCACAGGAAGCAATTCCCGTCTTGTGACACAATAGTTCCTTTCCGGCTTTGAAAACGACTTGCTGAAGTACGCTATCACAATCTCTTGATCACCATTCCATCGAGACAACACACCGCCAAGTTCTATATCACTTGCGTCTGTGTCAACTATAAATTCATCAGTGTACCCCAAAATAGGTGTTTGCACAGACGGTTATTGAGCTCCAGGAATGCAATGTCGCAACTTTCATCCCAGCAGAAATGTCGCTTCTCCTCGGTTAGCCTGTGCAGATGTTTGGCTATATCTGCAAAGTTCTTCACAAATCGCCGATAATAAGAGCACAAACCCAAAAATGCTCTAACCTATGTCTTGTCTTTTGGAAACGGCCAATCCTTGACAGCGGCAATTTTCTCTGGATTCGTCCTTCTTCCGACACTACATACCCCAAAAAGCTAACTTGCCGTTTGAATAGTGAGCACTTCTTCGGACTCAACTTGAGGTTGGCACTCTGGATCTTCATGAGCACGCGTTCCAGGTTTTGAAGGTGTTCCTCAAACGTACGACCTACTATGATGATGTCATCCGAGTAGACCAAACAGGCATCTCCAATTAGCCCGGTAAGTACAAGATCCATCAACCTTTCAAACGTTGTTGGAGCATTGCACAATCCAAACGGCATGACTTTAAATTGCCACAGACCCTTTCCTGTGGAGAATGCAGTTTTCTCCTTAACCTTAGGTCAATTTCAACCTGCCAGTAGCCACTTTTCAGGTCCAGCGTACTAAACCACTTTACGCCTGTAAGCATGTCCAGCGTGTCATCAATTCTTGGCAAGGGTAGCTGTCCTTCTTCGTGACGTCGTTCAGAAGGTGGTAGTCAACACAAAACCGCATGCTGCCGTCCTTTTTCTTTACCAGCACCACAGGTGAACACTATGGACTAGATGAAGGCTCAATAACACCATCCTTCACTATTCCCTCAATCATGGTTTCCACTTCCTTTTCACGTGCTACAGGCAATCTTCTTGGCCGCTGACGGATAGGCAATTCTTCTCCTGTATTTATTTTGTGTTGAACTAAGCCAGTCTTTCCTATGTCAGCTTCGTTTGACGAGAAAACATCGGCGTACTTGAGTAACAACTTCTTCGCCTTGACCATTTCATTCGGGGAGAGAACGCTACGACAGTCTTCTAAAAGTGTGGTCACTCTCGTTTGTCCATCCTTACTGGGAGTCCCAGTCGATAGATATTGGCACCGCCGCAACCAATCCACTTCCTCACTAGTACCAACCAATGTGCGTTTTTCTATAATCTGTTCCTGATCACAAAGGTTCAGCACACGTACTCCTGAGATGTCGGCGGTTCTGACCAAGGTTCGAGCCACTTTCCATGGAAGGTCTTTGTCTATCCTTTCCACGAGTACACAACGAAGAGGTTGCCCAGAATTCCGAGGAAGACTAACCGGCACAATCGTTTCTGATCTCGGCGGAAGAACAATCTTCTTAAAGCTGTACACATTCCCTGGTAACGCCCCTTCCACGAAAAGTTCCTCTTGTCCACATTTCGAAACACCTTGCTTAACGTCGATCTCACAATAGTTCTTCCTCATAAAGTCTAGGCCCAGGATGCAGTCGTCCGTTATATTCACCACGATGACATGATGCAGGTAGATCATGTTGCCTAGCTTCAACTCCATCTCCTTCTCTCCACGGATGGGTATGCGTTGACCGGTGGCTGTCACCAAATTAATGCGTTCTCGGTTGTATGCGGAGTCCCCAAGGAACTGCCTTTTAAGTTGGGAACTGACAACCGTGCGTGAGGCTCCAGTGTCTATGGTCAGTTTACACGGCATTCCGTTGACCTCGCCCTTGATGATTAGGCTGTTCCCATCATGGGTTTGTGAAATAGAAATCCTTGGGGCTCTTTTAACATCAGCCAGCACCTGCCCCGCAGTCCTGGTTCTTACTCGTTTCCCTGCTGCGGCTAGGTGGTGCTGTTAGCCGCACTACCCTCTCGAGATCGATCACCTTCCCTTTCTACAGCTCGTTTAGGGCAGCTGTATCGAAGATGGCCCCTTTCCCCACAGTCGTAGCACCTAGGGCTATATCCTTTATTGCGGTCGCGAACTGTAGCTGCTGAAACCTCCCTGACGTGATGGGAACGATGATCCTGCCGCACGGCTTCAACCTCCAGTGCATGGGCCAACACATCCTTAAGCGTCTCGTGGTGCCCTAGCCTCACAGCAGCTTTGACTTCAAGGTCGCGGATGCCGTCGATGAATGTCTGCACCAGGTTCCCTACAATGAGCGCAGGTACAGACTGGTATGCTTTCCGAAACAGAAACAGAAACAAACTTTTTTATTCAATATAGTTTATAAATAATACTTATTGAAAGTCACTCTTTTGTATAATTACCACTGGTTCGAAAAAAAACCTCTGTCCTGGGAAGAACCAGCAAGAAACCCAGCGGGACTTTTTTTAAATAACAGCTTACAATCATGTATGTTACACAAATTATTAACAACACAACAAATTAGAAATAGCATAGTAGCGATCACCTCATTTCCAGGGGTTATTATCATCTATAAATTCTTTAATACTATAATAACCCTTTTTATACAAACTTAGTTCAACAAAGTTTTTGAGCTTTGAGCAGGTCAAATTTTGTATATTTTCTGGAATTTTATTGTAAAAGCGTATACATCGCCCCAAGAATGAATTACTGACTCGATGGAGTCGAGTAACTGGTACTACAAGCTTTTTTTTACATAGGATAAGGGTGACAAACGAGCACACAGTCCACCCGATGGTAAGCGGCTGCTGCGACCCATATACATCTACATCCATCCTCTATTACAAATCAAAATGCAGATGCGTTGTCACCCGTGAGGACTAAGATGGAATGCCTCATTACCAGCAAAAAGGGCCTCCGGCCACCTGCACTCACCAAGCGAAACGCAGAGGTAAACCTCTACTTCACGCTGGTATTCTGTGAGGTCGTGGTACCACCCCGGTTCGAGCCGGCCCATCCGTGCGACAGCAAAACTGCCGCGTGGCTCTACCACTGTTAAATTGGTAAATTGGTAATTGGTGGCTTGTGTCTGTTCCTAGTATTTACAGAATGAATATCACTTATTTTTGTAAAACTACTTTTATTTTTGTGTACGTACATTACATTTTCATAAATGTATTGAGAGGCCAAAGTTAATATATTAATTTCCTTAAATTTTTGTCGCAGCGACTCTTTAGGCTTTAAATCATAAATTGCTCTTATGGCCCTCTTCTGTACAACAAATATAATTTCAGTGTCAGCTGCGTGTCCCCATAGCAAAATACCATACGACATTATGCTATGGAAATAGCTAAAGTAAACTAGTCTAGCTGTTTCAACACTAGTTAATCTTCTAATCTTTTTTACAGCATATGCTGCAAAACTAAGTCTGCTTGCTAGTTTTGATATATGGGGGCTCCATTGAAGCTTCGCGTCTAGTGTGATTCCAAGAAAAATGGTGGTATCTACAAGACTCAGTTTCTCCCCATTTAAAATTACATTAGTATTTAATTGTTTGACATTTGGAGTCATAAATTTCATACATTTCGTTTTAGAGCCATTTAAATGCAAATTATTAACATTGAACCAATTTACTAATTTAGATATAGCATTATTTACTTCGTCATATTTTAGCAATTGTCGACTTAATTTGAAAATTAAAGAAGTGTCATCTGCAAATAATACTATATCATGGTTATCTCCTACTATGCCAAACCAGCTTCTCCACCTCAAGGGCCCACTGCTGTAGGTTTTCGTTGCTGCGTTGCACGCGATCTTTGAGCTGCGCATGAAAGACGTATTCCAGGTGAGCGTCGCAATATCTCGCCTCCAACGCCTCAAGGAGCTGCTCGTTAGTCACTTCCTTACCGAGAGCTTCCAGAACAGTTAAGGCCTGGTCGCGCAGGCCTAGGGTGAGAGCAATCATGGCCTGACTTTTATTCCAGCCGTTGGTCTTCATGACAGCCTCGAACTTGATTTTGTAGGCCGACCAGGAAGAAGTCCTGTCAAACGGTGGCACTTTGAATCCACGTAGCGAAGGTGTTGTAGCTACCACGGGAGCTGTAATTCCATCCCCAAGTTTGAGGTCGTCCAGCGTTTTCTTCACGTTAGCCATCACGTTGTTAACCCGATTGTTCACTTGGTCGATTCGGGTTTCAGCTTCCGACAGGCGGTTGTCATGTTGAGCAACACCTCCCTTATCTCTTTCCCGAAGGTAGCATGAAGGTCCTTCCTTAGGAGCATCTGCTCTTCCATACCGCGCTGCAGCTGCTCTTCCAACCGACGGGCCTGTTCCTCCTGTCGGCGGACCTGTTAATCCTGTCGGCGGGCTTGCTCCTGCAGCATCATCATCAGAGCACCTAAGTCAGGTGCTGCAGATGCAGGAGCTGCTGACGGGCCTCCGTGGTCGGCATTATCAAATCGTCTCTGGTCCGTCTCCAGCTGGCGTTGACTTCGGTTAAGGATACCCTCCATGACGTTCTTTGGTAAAATCGGTATGATTTGATCCCACTTCTGACACCAATTGTTACGAGCTTGGGGTTCGAGACAATTAAAAAACTGCCGAGTGAATTACCAAAATTAACACTTTAATTACAGAACACTAATTACAACTTATTACTACACTAATAACAAAACAATTGCCTTACAGATCACTTTAATTCGCAGTTGTATCGCTTCGAAGTATTTGCTTATATCGTCAATGAGGGCATCCACGACTTTTTCTGCCACCAGGGCGGCGCCACTTTACAGTGAGGTAAAATATTTGACAGATTTCATAGCGGGGACGATAATTTCTTAGGAAAATGTAATCTTTAAGGTTTCTTTTTGTATTATTAGTTATATTTTATATTAATTACATTACAAATGAATAAACCAAACTATAAAATATCACTAAAAGCCGATTTTCTAAAAAAAGAGTTATAAAGTGCAAAAAATTAAAAATCAAACCACTGACGCATTGTATTGCGTAATAATATAATATTCTAGACAATGATAAACTATTATTTAAAACTAATTTCTCAATTAACTGATACTGTATAACAAAAACTTCACCTCAGTCACAACTAGCTACATCTGGTGAGTGGAAGATTATTAGCCCTCATTCAATACTGACTCGGTCATTTTTTTTTTGCGCCCGAAGCAATTGGAAAAGGGCTACCCCGTAGGGAGGCGGAAAATGCATTACGCATACCACGACAGCCGGTCTATCGTGGTTATGAGGGACTCACTGTCTACCGGAGGAACCTAAGTGATACCCTTTAAAAACCGCCTTTGGGGACTGGCAACCACCTGTTTAAAGCTTCTTATGCCGTATCGGAAGCGACCCTCTTTTGGGAAAAGAGGGCGCAGACGGCTACGAGCCGCTGAGGGAGTGCCTACGAAGGCAAATTAATTATGAATATTTTAATTAGAGTTGGCCTGAGTCGCCAGGAGGCAGTTCAAGTCGTTTGACAGTTTATTAGGCGGG
This sequence comes from Parnassius glacialis, assembly GCA_033319125.1. Lineage (NCBI taxonomy): Eukaryota > Metazoa > Arthropoda > Insecta > Lepidoptera > Papilionidae > Parnassius > Parnassius glacialis. The sequence continues at coordinate 26,454,920 of JAVANC010000018.1, forward strand.
TCCGAGTGAGAGTTTCTCGGCCTGCGGACGCGATAGCGAGAGGGGGGTGGGGCTGCATAAGTAGCTGCCTCACGAATAAGATGATTGGAGTGCGACTCTGAGGCTTTGATGAAGTTCTCAGAGAGTTTTTTAAGAAATTGTTGAATTGTAGGGAGCTCTAGGTTCCGATGAAGGTCGGCATTACGGACGTACCAAGGTGCGTTCGCAGCTCGACGACATAAAAGGTTTTGAACTATTTGGACTTCATTAATAATTTTAGGGACAGCGTGGGCAAAAATGGGGCCCGCGTAGGACATGACTGGTCGTATACATACCTTATAAAGAGTACGCTTGTTTCTGAGGGACATATTACTGTGTCGGCCCAACATACTGTTGAGCCTACTCAGGTAAAAACGTGCGTAACGGGTTAAACTTTTGACGTGGGGCCTGAAGGTGAGCCTTGCGTCCAGAGTGACACCTAAATATTTGGCAGACGTATGCCAGGGGACATATATGCCTGTTTTTGAGACGGCGTCGTTTATAATCGAAGTGAACGGCGGAGCTCTTCTCCGGGTTCACATCGATGCGCCGTTTTTTGAACAAAGCTCCTAGGTCATCAACTGACTTTTGGACCTTGTTACGTATGAAAGGTAGCGAGATACCTTTACAGTAGAGAGCAGTGTCGTCTGCGAAGAGGGAGAGCTGAACACCTTTCGACGGGATGGGAATGTCGTTGGTGAACAGGATGTACAGCAGAAGAGCAAGTACTGAGCCCTGAGGGACACCAGCTTTGATGGGGCGCTGTGAAGATAGCGTGCCTTCGTGTCTAAAACGAAAGGTACGATGCTTTAGATAAGAGGCCACGAGACGTACTAGACAATCGGGGAGACCTATTTTGTACAGTTTGTAGATAAGGCCTGTATGCCAGACTCTATCAAAGGCTTTAGCTATGTCGAAAAAGACCGCGATGGTCTTATGACGACGAGGATAAAAACCACTGAGGATATATTCCACAATAGATACGGTAAACTTGTTGGGGACATGAGTGTTTCGCTCGGAAACCGAATTGATGGGGAATGATAAGAGGGTCACCGTCTGTGGGAAACAGATGGCGCTTCATGCGAGTTTGGATGACTCTTTCGAAGAGCTTGCCCATGGCCTTGAGGAGGCTAATGGGGCGATGACTGGAGGGGAGGTTGAGAGGCTTGCCTGGCTTGGGAATATCAATCATAGTTGCCTCTTTCCACGTAGTGGGAAAGTAACTAAGGTTGAAGCAGGCGTTGAAGATAATAGATAAAAAGGTTAACACCTGCTCAGGAAAGTGTTTTAGGGCTTGGTTGGAGATGCCATCCGCGCCCGGAGCCTTTTTGGGCTTAAGTCCTTTGATAAGGGATGAAATCTCATCATTGGACACAGAGATAGGTTCGGAGGCTGTGGGGGGGTGAGTTCCGGCGGCGGATCTCATCCTCCACTGCCTGGACGTGTAAAGGGTCAACGGGTTGAGAGCTAGGAGAGCATTGAGCGGCAATGCTGTCTGCAAAGCACTCAGCCTTTTCCTCGTCCTCGAAGGCTACCGTACCGTCGGGACGGGAGAGAGGGGGAGTGTAGGTGATAGCGTCTATGCGGAGGTCTCTTGCCATCCGATAGTACGCTGTATGAGAGGGAGAGATATTCTCCATGAGTTTACTCTTTTCGAGGTCTCGAAATTCAGAGAGGCGGAAACTGAGTTCTCGTTGAAGACGATTGGCCGTGTGCCTATATTCGGGCGTGGGATATTTTGCTGCGCTCCGGAAAGCAGCTTTCTTGGCTTTTAATAGGTTGCTAATATGTAGGGGAAGCCCACTATTATTAGCAACCGGGACTACCCTTTCATTCTCCTTAAGGGAGATTTTAATAAGGGTGGAGAGTGAATCCACCGCGGTGTCGATTTTTTCGGGACTGTCTAAGTCACTCGGTCGTGGTCTATACTGGCCTTATAGAGGGCCTCAGATAGTTTCCAGAACCTTCTACTGTAGCGACATCTAGAATGTTCGAGTACATATCGGTCCCGAAATTTCTAGAAGGATCTTGACTCTCCTAGTTCTGCTACTCGACACTAGAGGGCGCTAGTGGTAACTAGTGTTGCCATGTACAAGACATTAATAGTGGCGCGCTACAATATAATAACCTTTATCTGTAGATACTGTAATGATGATTACTAGCTGTTCCCCGCGACGACGCCCGCGTGGAATTATTTTGCGCGGAACCTTAAAATAAAAGTAGCCCAAGTTACTCCTTATAACATCAGCTATCTTCCAGTGAATGTCCCATCCAAAGCGGTTCAAGGTTTTTGTGTGATACGTGTTCAGACAGACGTCGTGTTGTTTTCCGACTTACTTAACATTTATCGTTATATTTTGGCAAATTTACACAATATCTTTACTATTTATAGCTTATGTGTTATTCTGATATATGAGCTATATAACTGTAAAGTTTCATTAAAATCCGTTTAGTAGTTTTTGCGTGAAAGAGTAACAAACATCCATAAGCTATGTCTACACCAGTGCGCTTTCCTGTTCGTCTTCCTCTAGCCCGTGCTTCGGCAACCCAAGCGCATGCAATAGCGCATGCGCTAAAATTAGTTCGACAACAGCGCATGCCTATAGCGAACGCTGATCTGTCACCGGTGGGTTCGCATGCAACATTTCTTGCATTTTAGTAAACAAAATAGCGGAAGACAAAGTTAAAACATTAGATAATGAATGTTATGTTTCGTAATTTTTGGCTCCACTGTTTTCAAAAGTTTGTAGGAAGTGGTTTTAGTCATTCGTGTGAAATTTTTAAAAATAATGTCATTGTTTAGCTCTAGATCTTACAATATTCTGTTTTTCTGTTTCTTCAAACAGGGCCCGATCTAAGGGTGGGCAAGCCGGGCATTTGCCCAGAGCGGCAAAATTGGCTTATTCTTATCTTTCAACCTAACCATTAGCCATCCACCACCCAAGTTGGCAGTTTGAGAATTTTATGTGCCACCTTCCAACTTACTTCAGGTAGAAGTATTTAAGTATTTCACTAAACTGAATTATTTTAGTTTGAAAAAAAGAAACAAGTAGGGATCACCAAAAAGTAACTTACTTTACTTTACTGTACTTTCATTTCGATACTATTTGGACACGATACTTTTGTTCCGATATTTTTGAGGTATCGATACTTTTAACAAAATTTGAGTCACAGTTAGACTTGGGTCGTAAGAGTAAGGGATTACCCTTCTATAGACAATAGCTTATGTTTAGAGCGTGTGCTGTCAGTTTCTCGTGATTGGTACCTATTAAGTAGATTTATTTTTATCAATTGTTATCAGTGATTGTTAAATAATTCCTATTATGAGGCATTAAAATAATAGTTGTGTAATTATCGTTTTGTTTTATATTATTATTTTTTAATTACAAATATAACATAGATTATAAGTCATTGTATTGTCATAATAATTATCATAGATAATTTTCTCAGTTTATTTAATTTAGAATTTGAGAGATTTGTAAAGAATATTTTCATTTTCTAAACAATTGTAATTAATTGACTTATCAGTAATATTTATAACAGCGATTTACTTATTTTAATATTATAAAAGTATATGGATTGTATAATTCTTACACATTCGACCTGTTGCTAGGTTTTGTTTGGATAGGTAGTAGGGGTAGCTACCACCATTGTGTGATATTATTTAAACGAATGCAATAATGATTGAGGTGCTTTTCGTGCTGTAAAATTAGTAAAGTCTGTAAAGTAAACAAGTAACAATCGAGCGTATTATTATTCTGTTCGTGGAGTTTTTATATGTTTTGTTTTTATTTTAATTTTTTAAATAATTGTCAAGAATAAAAAAGACATGTCACGAATATTGGAGAAATACTTAGAATAATAACACCTAGAACGATAGTTCCCTACAAAGCGGACGTTCAAAAGTGGGGCAAGAACAAAATCTATGTGTACGTTATCAACTTGTGTTTACGCTAGACGAAACACACTCAAGTGACGGAATAATGTGGCCAATACATTAAATTTTCACGAAAAGTAAAGAAGTTGAAACTACATTGGACTAATAGTTACAACGTAACGTATGACTCACAAAAATGTGAAAATAAGTTTGTTTGAATTCTATTATCGAAGTGTAGCCCGCTAAATTAAAAAAATATTTTTGAATAGGATATTTGCCTATCTAGCCAAGTGAGATACTTTTATGAACCATATAAATGTGATTGCATCATATTTTTCTTTATAACTATATAGAGACGTTATAATTATATGACTAATGCAAGTTCGATATACACCCGCCCGTTGCCTGACACACGACTCTTCGACGAACGATTGAGCGTATTCAGTATCTATTATTCAGTTTGTTTTTATCATTTTTTTTAATAATCCTCGAGTAATGGTGTACCGCACCTCACTGCATGCATAATATAAGCTACAATACGAAAACACAAGAAAATTTTACTTTTGGTAGGTTTTACACAGTCCTCACGGATGGATAGTTGTAGATGTATTTGGGTCACAGCATCCACTTACCATCAGGTGGACCGTGTGTTCGTATGTCACCGTATCCTATAAAAAATGTAAAGTACAATTTTTTGTATTTTTGTGGGCTTCCAACTACTTTCATTTCGATTGTGTCTGATGTTTTCTGTCTCACAAGCCGCAATGATCGGATCAGATAGAAACATAAAACAAAAACCAAACATGCATTTATTATCAGACCATATAAAGTTTCCTTAAAATTCATCATCCATATTTTTAATTTTTTTTTAAAAACGTTACCCTCACACTAGGATTTTATCCTGTATCGTGGAGGCAGCTTACAAACATAAATTGCACGAGGACAAACATCCAGACCCGGAACAATGATTTGTAAGGCATACAATATCAATGGTATATAGTATATTACTAGTACATAGGTATACTTGTTCCGTGCGTGATTCGAACCCCGGCCCCAGCGCAACAACTCATTGCTAAGCTACTGCGCCACGGAGCCGTCGATAAATAAAACAATGCGTTACATTTTTTCAATGTTGACAGCCCTCGAAGTAATAAGTTGTCAAGTTGCGTTACGCACTCTATTTAATGCACTCTAATAATCTTCCACTCACCAGATGTCGCTAGTTGTGACTGAGGTAAAAATTTTTTGTAACATAGGTTAGTTAATTGAGAAATTAGTTTTAAATAATAGTTTATCATTATCGAGAATATTATATTATTACACAACACAATGCGTCAGAGGTTTGATTTTTTAATTTTTTGCACTTTATAACTCTATAAAAAAAACGGCTTATAGTTATATTTTATAGTTTGGTTTATTCATTTCTAATGAAATTAATATAAAATATAACTAACAATAGAGAAAGAAACCTTAAATATTACATTTTCTTAAGAAATTATTATCCCCGCTATGAAATCTATCAAATATTATACCTCACTGTAAAGTGGCGCCGCCCTGGTAGCAGAAAAAGTCGTGGATGCCCTCATTCCTATTGATGTGTTTTAGTTTTAATTAAAAAGGTGGGAGAATTTTTCTTTCACTTTGGCAACATTTCCATATAATGTTATATGTGAGTTTTTAAAAATTCATATTTATTTTTGATGAATGTTTTACGTAAAAATATAAGTTCAAAAGCATTAGTTACTCGTGAAATGTAATGTTACTATGTTTCTTGTGTTTCTCTGATGTACTGACATCCGTTCACTGCATAAAACGTCATTTTTAATTAAAATTTCGGGAGCTGTTGTCAACACGACTCGACTATGAGCACTAACGGGCCGAGTATTGAACTAAGCCATACTGGCTTAGTTTGAGTTGCCTCACATTACGGACGCGGACTCGGCTTCTAGGTGTTATTATTCTAAAGAAAAATAATAGAATGTTTTCTATCAAAGAGAATATAATCACTACGTTTAGTTTTCTATAAATGTATATATAGCGTTTTTCTTTGAAATTGTACTACGTACATATACTTCCTGGTACCACTTCATTTAATTTTGTTATCCAAGTACTATATTATAATTTATATATTACCTTAGAATAATAACACCTAGAACGATAGTTCCCTACAAAGCGGACGTTCAAAAGTGGGGCAAGAACAAAATCTATGTGTGCGTTATCAACTTGTATTTACGCTAGACGAAACACACGCAAGTGAAGAAATAATGTGGCCAATACATTAAATTTTCCCGAAAAGTAGGGAAGTTGAAACTATATTGGACTAATAGTTACAACGTAACGTATGACACACAAATGTGAAAATAAGTTTGTTTGAATTCTATTATCGAAGTGTAGCCCGCTAAATTCAAAATATTTTTGAATAGGATATTTGCCTATCTAGCTAAGTGAGATACTTTTATGAACCATATAAATGTGATTGCGTCATATTTTTCTTTGTAACTGTATAGAGACGTTTAATAATATGACTAATGCAAGTTTGATACACACCCGCCCGATGCCTGACACACGACTGTTCGACGAACGATTGATCGTATTCAGTATCTATTATTCAGTTTGTTTTTAACAATTTTTTTTAATAATCGTCGAGTAATGGTGTACCGCACCTCACTGCATGCACAATGTAAGCTACAATACAAAAAACACAAGAAAATTTTAATTTTGGTAGGTTTTACACAGTCCTCACGGATGACAACGCATCTCTTTATTGAGGATAGTTGTAGATGTATTTGGGTCACAGCATCCACTTACCATCAGGTGGACCGTGTGTTCGTATGTCACTGTATCCTATAAAAAAATGTAAAGAACAAATTTTTGTATTTTTGTGGGCTTCCAACTGCTTTTATTTCGATTGTGTCTGATGTTTTCTGTCTCACAAGCAGCAATGATCGGATCAGAAAAAAACATAAAACGAAAACCAAACATGCATTTATTATCAGACCATATAAAAAGTTTCCTTAAAATTCATCATTCATATTTTTAAATTTTTTTACTACCCCAACACTAGGATTTTCTCCTGTATCGTGGAGGCAGCTTACAAACATAAATTGCATGAGGACAAACATCCAGACCCGGAACAATGATTTGTAAGTCATACAAATAGTTGCACTGCAGGGGACTGTCTCCTGCTGCTGCACTCCTCTTCTCTTCACGTCCTCCGACCGTGGCCGCTGCTGCGCCGCGCTTAAGTCGCAAGTTACGTTTATTTTATGCCTTTAATTTGCAAGTCATCGTAGCAAATTCTTAGGAATTTCAACTTTTCATACTAACTTACTAATATTCAAATAATTTTACGGATTAAGTATTTACCTATCTTGATTTTTAATTTGTTTTCTTCATTTCTCTTCACAATGCCTAAAAAGGGTACAAAGATCCAATAATCATTTATATGATTGTCCCTAAGCTTGATAGCAATTCTAGAATAAACTGGGAAGAATATAAATCTTCATTAAATTGTGATTTACCTTCGTTAGATAATTTCTTTAAATTTTTGAAGGCTCGAGCTGATATTCTCGAAAGTGTGAATAATAATAAACAGGAAAAATGCGAAACATTCAACAATTTTAAGCAACAGAAATTACCCGTAAAATCTCATGCTATTTCAATGGAACCCAGCTCGTCTATGTGTGGTGTCTCGTCATCGTCATCTACTGCGAGCGCTGCCAGCGGAGCGGCGGGTGCGGCGGCGTCGCGCGTATACTGCGGCGGGCCGCACCGCGTCTACGGCTGCTCTTCCTTCTTGTCCAAATCTATCGAGGAGCGTATCACCGAGGCGGCCAGGTTGGAATTATGCTTAAATGGCCTACGTAAGGGACACCCTACGCGGCTATGCAGGTTAGGCCCCTGTTTTACTTGTAAACGGCGACACAATACGCTTTTACACCGCGAGGTTCCTCAGACAAGCAATGCATCCGTAAGTGAGGTCATTGACACTACAGTCAATGTATCGGAACAGTCCGTCTCCAGTAACAACCACGTCTTGCTATCCACTGCCCTTGTAGATGTGTACAATCCCATTACTAACAAGTATGAGATGGCGCGCGCCTAATTAGACAGTGGCAGTCAGGCTTCCATACTAACTGAAAATTTGAAACGCAAACTTTGCTTGCCCACTGAACAAACAAACACATATATAATAGGCGTAGGTGACAAACAACTTACCTCAGGCGTCAAGCGTTGCTCCGTCCGTATTAAGTCTAAATCTACTAACTACACACTTACCTTATCTTGCTTAGTGCTACCTAAAATATCTGGCGATCTATCTCATGTCCAACTTGATATATCTCAATTAAACTTACCTGTGAATATTAACCTTGCCGATCCTAAATTTTTTCAGCCTGCTTCTGTAGATCTACTTATTAGAGCTGATGTATTTTGGCAATTAATATTAGGCCAACAGATCACTCTAGGCCAGGGATTGAATACCGGTACCAATTTCGGTTCTGGTTCTTCATTTAGGTTCTTATAAAGGTTCCTCTTTTCGGTACGGTTCCAGTTCCGGTATCGGTTCCGGTTCGGGTTCCGATGTTGCGGTTCTAAATACCGGTTCCGAGAACCTATAATCAAATTTCTCCAAATCCGTAGATTGGTATAAAAAATTCTGTACAATTCCGTAGATGCTATTTCAAAATATCCGTTCCGTTGAGGATTGACAATATTTGTTTTTTTTTGTGAACTTAGTTGATAAATTCATTCTGTCATGGAAAATTCTTGTTGTAAGTTTAAATGTAGTATAACATCGAATCAAGCTACACGTGTAAGAAAAATAAACCATAACAAATTGATTATAATTAAATGTTTTTTTAATTAAATAATATTTAGTAAACAACAAATAAAGTAACTATACACACTTTAATATTTGTGGATAGTTATACTAAAAAAATACGGTACAAAGTTAATTATAACGACTTATTAACATGGATTTTATTTTCTGGTTTTTGTTAGTTTGTTATTTGATATATTACGGTGTTTCAGACGCGGGTGATTTATGTCACAATGAAAAACTATAGCTGTGTAGTGGCGGTTACGAATATCTGTGGGTGTCGTAAGAGGCGACAGTGGGATACAGTCAGGAAATGGGCAGCAGCATCTTCCTGATAACAGCAATATCACAATAAAAACCTGCGGTTGCCAACCCGCCTGCCAAGCGTGGCAACTATGGCAATATACCCCCCAAAATAAATAAAGTTACTAAGAGACGGCCTCCAGTCCTCGTCGGCCCCGCTATTCCTGGCTACGGTGGCGACCATGGTAACGGCGGGGCAGGGATGCTAAGAATCTCCGGTGGAGGTTCGGTTGCCACCTAAGACGACTCGACCTGGCAACTTATAACGCACGCACCCTGAGGACTGACGAGAAGATGCTGGAGCTGGAAGAAGAGATAGACAAGTTGCACTGGAATATTATAGGACTATCCGAGGTCCGAAGAGAGGGGAGGACACGGTAATCCTCGAATCCGGCAACTTGTTCTATCACCAGGAGGGCGAACACCTGTCCCAAGGAGGTGTCGGATTTATCGTCCACAAGTTTCTCGTTAACAACGTTGTAAAGATTGGCAGTGTGTCAACGAGGGTCGCGTACCTTATACTCAGAATCACCAAACGGTATTCGCTGAAGGTCATACAGGTTTACGCACCAACCTCGACACACCCCGATGAGGAGGAGGAGGAAATGTATGAGGATATCTCTAGAGCTATGCATTCCTCAAAAACCCAATATACGGTGTTAATGGGAGACTTCAACGCAAAACTAGGCACAAGAGAGAACGGTGAGCTGAAATTAGGGAAATTTGGAATAGGGCAACGAAATCAAAGGGGCCAGCAGCTGGCAGAGTTCATGGAGAAAGAGGGACTCTTTATGATAAACTCTTTCTTCCAGAAGCGGCCCCACAGAAAGTGGACCTGGTCGAGCCCCGACGGTTCGACAAAAAATGAGATTGACTTCATTATGACAACCAGATGACAACTGTTCAGTGATGTCTCAGTGATCGCGAGGGTGAAAACCGGCAGCAATCACCGAATGGTGACAAGCACACTGAATCTAAACGTTAAGTTGGAGAGGACACGTCTAATGAAGTCAACGCTCCGTCTCCCTCGTGCTCTACTCCAAAGTCCCGAAACCTTTCAGCTCGAGCTACGAAACCGTTTTCAGTGCCTAGAAGATTGCAATGCAGTGGACGATATGAATGACAAGCTCGTGAAAACTGTCCATGCGGTCGGATCTAAGTTTAGCAAGACCCGCCGCAGAAGAACACAAAAACTCTCCGATCACACACTTAGTCTCATGGCTGTTAGACGGGATATGAAGCTGCAGTCTTCAGCAGATTTGACAGCATACAAACAACTTAACGGACAGATCTCCAAATGCAAGCGGCGGGACTTACGCAACTTTAATACTGCTCTTATTGAAGAAGCGATCGAGCGGAACCAGGGCTCCAAAGTCTTTGCTAGAGATCTGTCTGCCGGAAAGAGCCAACTGTCGAAGCTGAAGACCGAGTGTGGCAGCACCGTTTCCGGGATACCTGAGATTTTAAGTGAGATTGAGAGGTTCTATGGGCAGCTGTACACATCATGGTTGGAGCCACACGAGTGAGTAACGATCCAAGAGCGAGTCTTATCCGACACTATTCCGATAATATCCCGGACGTCAGTCTGAGCGAGATTAGAATGGCTCTCCAGCACCTTAACAACGGCAAGGCCCCAGGCGAGGATGGAATTACAGCGGAGCTTCTGAAAGCGGGTGGAAAACCGGTACTTGAAGTCCTTCAGAAGCTCTTTAATTCCGTCCTCCATGGTGGTATTACACCGAAGGAGTGGAGCAGAAGTGCGGTGGTCTTGTTCTTCAAGAAAGGCGACAACGCTCTCTTGAAGAAGTACAGGCCGATTTTCCTTCTGAGCCGCGTCTACGTGCTGTTTTCGAGAGTCATTATGAATCGTCTCGCGCGCAGTTTTGACGACTTCCAGCCTCCCGAACAAGCCGGTTTCCAAAAGGGCTTTAGCACCATAGACCACATACATACCCTTCGGCGAATTGTACAGAAGTCCGTGGAGTACAATTTGCCTTTGATTCCGTTAAAATTTGGGCGGTGCTGCAGTCCCTTCAACGGTGCCAAGTTCACTGTCGGTATATCGAAGTGCTGAAGTGCTTGTACACTAGGGCTACCGATAGCTATCCGAGTACAGAACCAGTGTATGAAACCTATCCAATTGCAGAGAGGTGTAAGACAGGGTGACGTTATATCCCCGAAACTCTTCACCGCTGCATTGGAAGACGTTTTCAAGCTTCTCGAAAGATAAGATTCTCTTGGAAAGGATACTGTATTAACATCAATGGCGAGTACATCACTCACCTTCGATTTGCCGACGATATAGTTCTTATGGCAGAATCGCTGGAAGACCTTAGCACTATGCTCAATGACCTCAATAGTGTCTCCCAACGGATAGGTCTTAAGATGAATATCGGCAAAACAAAGATCATGTTTAACATCCATGTCACACCTATGCCGGTAGTTGTTGGGAGCACTAAGCTCAAAGTTGTTGACGAGTATGTTTACCTGGGACAAATAGTCCGACTAGGTAAGTCCAGCTTAGACCGAGAGGTCAATCGACGGATTCAACTCAGCTGTGTAGCGTTCGGGAAATTACGGCACATCTTCTCGTCAGGTATACCTCAAAACTTAAAAACGAGACTGTACAAACAGTGCGTGTTGCCAGTGATTACTTATGGAACTGAGACGTGGTCGTTCACTGCTGGCCGGATCAGGAAGCTCAAGGTCGCTCAGCGAGCTATGGAGAGTGCTATGCTTGGAGTTTCTCTGCGTGATAAACTTAGAAATGAGGATATCCGCAGTAGAACCAGAGTAACCGACATAGCCCAACTGATTAGTAAGCTGAGTGGCAATAGGCCGGCCATAAAGCTCGAAGAACCGACAACCGATGGGGAAAAAAGATTCTCGAGTGGCGGCCTCGTACCGGCGGACGAAGTGTGAGGCGTCCCCCCACTAGATGGAGTGACGACCTGGTAAGATATGCAGGAAGTCGATGGATGCAGGTGGCTCAAACCGTGCTTTGTGGAATTCCTTGGGGGAGGCCTATGTTCAGCAGTGGACTTGTGAAGGGCTGTAATGATGATGATGATGAAAAACTATACAAATAAGAACTTTGAGAAATTCGAAAAAAAAGATAGAGGAAAAGCGAAGAATTCGGCAGAATTTTTTTAATAATTGCAAAAACAAATGTGATAGTATGGATTAGAAAAAATTGAGACATACGTGACAATTCAATCATCTATAAAAAGGTTATAAGCGGTTATATTAACTGCCTATTTTTCAAGAAGAAAGAAGAAACAAACGTACCTAATTTAATTCAAAATATCTAAGCTATTAACGTTTGAAATCGATTAACATCACAAAAATTTTATATTTATGAGTAAGAATGGTTTTATTTTAATACAGATAGCATATAATTAATTATTAAATATAATTTAATACATACAACATTAGAAGAAGAGAGAGAGAGAGAATGACATTGTCGGCAAGTTCACACTCATGATAAAAAAATCTTGTTAAGTTTATAAAAATTCCGTAGATTGCAACATCAAATTCCGTAGTTCCGTAGATGATGACAAATTTCCGTTTATCTATAGAAAATCCGTAGAGTTGGCAACACTGCATTGATATGCAACATAAGATCCACCAATACAAATGTGATATTTTATAAACTCCCCTCTTCTCATACTCCGCCGCGCGCCGCATCGCGCCGTCTACCTGACCGCACCTCAAACAAGTTTGGACTCGCTTTCGTTTTACTTAGGAACCGGTAAAATAAAGGTTCTTAAAGGTTCTTATTTAGGTTCTGGTTCCTGTTCCGGTATAGGTACCGAAACCCTTAAATACCGGTACTATACCGGTATTTTGGGACCGTTTTCAATCCCTGCTCTAGGCTGTAACAAACCTATAGTCACAGATACAAGGTTTGATTGGATATTATTTGGCCCAATTTCTTCAAAGTCTGTTAGCAAAACTAATGTTCATGGCGTTTTATCTACTCACTTGTCCCTTGAAGAGCAAATTAGTAAATTTTGGCAGATTGAGGATATCCCTATCCTATATCTAATAAGATATTGTCCAATTTTGATATGGAATGTGAGAAGCATTTTTTAGAAAATACTCGTCGCACGTCGTCGTCGACGGTAGGTTTTGTGTTCGATTACCACTTACTTCTGAACCTGATTGTTTAGACGATTCTTATCAGTTAGCTAAAAGGCGCCTCCTAGGGTTAGAAAGACGTTTTAGAAAAAATCCAGATTTAAAATTAATGTATTCTGATTTTATACGTCAATATTCAGATTTTGGACATCTTTCAGAAGCTACCGAGGTTATTTCATCTCCAGCTTATTTCATCCCGTACCATGCGGTGATAAAACCAGACAGTGAGTCGACAAAACTTCGCGTTGTCTTCGACGGCAGCGCCCCTCTACCTCAGGCTTCTCTATTAATAATCTCCAAATGGTGGGGCCTCCTATTCAGGGTTCCTTATTTAATATTATACTCAGATTTCGTCTTTATAAATATTGTACTCTCCGGAGATATAAAAAAAATGTACCGACAAGTTTTAATTGACCCCAGAGATCGTAATTTACAGTTAATTTTATGGCGCGAAAATGACAGAGAGCCCATACGAATATTACGTCTTAATACAGTGACCTACGGTTTCGCGAGCGCAAGCTTTCTAAGTACTCGCTGTCTGTGGCAGCTAGGAGAGGAATGTCAGGATCATAAAATTAAAACTATAATTCAAAACGACTTCTTAGTCGATGATTTACTTGCCGGTTCTGATTCTCCTCAAGAATTACGTTATATTAAGGAAACCGTAGAGTCTGTTTTATCTAGTGGTGGGTTTAACTTGAGAAAGTACCGATGTAACTCTCTATCTGTTTTATTTAAGCCCGATGAGGCTGACATTCAGAAATATTTAGTGATAAACTGTTCTTCTCACATTTTAGGTATCGGTTGGAATAACGAAGATTTTATAAATTTCCCAACTAACTATAATATTCAAAATGTAAATCCAACTAAAAGATCAATCCTTTCCGATTCATGTAAGGTGTTCGACCCTCTAGGTCTTTTTAGCCCACTCACTATAAAACCTAAAATTCTAATTCAAAGATTACGGTTATCCAAAGTCAACTGGGATGACCCAGTGCCTGATACTATCAAACAGGAGTGGCTCTACTTCATACAAAAATTACCTAGCTTACTTACCTTGCGAATTCCCAGGCATGTCATGGGTGATCTTACTACGTCTGTAGAGCTCCATTGTTTTTGCGACGCATCGCAGACCGCATACGCCGCGTGCATCTATATTAAATCTACGAACGTTGACGGCGATGTCAAGGTACATTTGCTATGCGCTAAGGCCCGAGTTGCGCCTACTAAACCCAACACTATACCGCGCTTGGAGCTCCGCGCCGCCCTTCTGGGTGCTCAGCTCGTATCCGCCGTCACTAATGCTATGCGTGTGCCTATATCTCGACACTACTGGCTTCGCACCGAGCCTAGCAAATTACAAACTTTTGTAGCCAACAGAGTCGGTGCCATCAGTTCCTTATGTGGCTCGAATTCGTGGCGTCATGTGAGTGGCGTTTTGAATCCCGCTGACCTGCCTTCACGCGGATTATGTGCCGACCGCCTGCAGCACCTGTTCCTGTGGTGGCGCGGCCCAGACTTCCTCATGCTGCCGACCTGTGATTGGCCAACATTCTGCACAGATCCGTGCGACGATATTCCCGAATTGAAAGTCAATGTTACTACTTTAAACTATGAGAGACAAGATTTAATAGATTTCGATTCTTACTCATCTCTTACTAAACTACAACGCATTTTCGCTTATGTCTTACGTTTCATAACTTGTTGTAAAAATAAAATTAAACTTACCGATGTGCTGCAGCCTGAGGAACTTATTCGATCATTTGAAAAACTAGCATAGCTCTCTCAGCGTGAATCTTTTCCTGGCGAATTAAAATTATTACAAAATAATAAGCCGTTACACTCTAAAAATAGTATTTTACCTTTAAGTCCGTGTCTACGCGATGGTTTAATCCGTGTGGGGGGCCGCCTCGATGAATCCTCCTACTCGTTTGAAAAACGGCATCCTATCTTAGTCCACGGCAAGCATCGCTTCACTCGGCTGTTGTTCGAGCGTGAGCACCTGCGCCTGCTGCATGCCACACCGCTGCTGCTGCTGTCGTCCGTCCGTCGCTGGCAGAGATGTCGCTCGTTCTGTCTATCATTAGTGTGTCAGTTGTCGTAGATTTGGTGCTAAAGCAGTAACCCCTAAAATGGGAAACTTACCTTCTGTTCGCGTAAACACTGGATTTCCTTTTATTAGTACTGGCGTAGACTTTGCGGGACCATTTTTTATGGTTAATCGTAAAGGTAGAGGCTGTAAAATCGTAACTAAATGCTACTTATGTTTATTTATTTGTATGAAATATAAAACCTTCACTTAGAAGCGTTGAGTGATCTCAGCAAAGATGCGTTTGTACTAGCTTTACGTCGGTTTATATCTCGCAGAGGAAAACCGTCAGGTATTTATTGTGACAACGGCACGAATTTTGTGGCAGCCTCGAAAGAACTTGGCAATTTTTTAAACATGAATTCGCGTTCCATTTCCGATTTTGCTTCGAACGAAGGCATAAAATTTCATTCCTCCCCGGCTTATGCACGGCACTTTGGCGGTCTATGGGAGGCGGGCGTAAAATCCGCTAAATTTCATATTAAGCGAACCCTTGGTTCTACACATTTAACTTTTGAAGAGCTGGCAACTTTATTTAGTCAAGTTGAATCCATCCTGAACAGTCGCCTTCTATATCCTATGTTGTCCTCTCCTAATGATTTCCATCCACTCACTCCCGGTTATTTCCTCATCGGACGTGCTCTAGATACGATACCATCACCTGATCATACTTCAACGAGTTTCAACCGACTTAACAGATTTAAACAACTAGAAAAATACCGTCAGCATTTTTGGAATAAATGGAAGCTGGATTATATATCTGAATTGCAACAGCAACATAAATGGCGAGTACCAGCTCGAGAATTACGGATTGGAGAATTGGTTTTACTCAAGGATGACAACGCTCCTCCACTACAGTGGAAACTCGGACGTATCATACAGTTTTACCCCGGACCAGATGGAATAAACCGTGTGGCACGGACGTTCTGACGTCCACCGGAGACCTCAAACGTGGTATTAAATACCTGTGTCCTCTACTGGATCCCCAATACGAAGACTGAAAGCTGAAGCTTCCAAGGGGGCGGAGTATGTTCGTGGAGTTTTTATATGTTTAGTTTTTATTTAAATTTTTTAAATAATTGTAACGAATAAAAAAGACAGATGTCACGAACATTGAAGAAACAAGAGAATGTTTTCTGTAAATGTATATATAGCGTTTTTATCTTAAATTATACCACTTCATTTAATTTTGTTATCCAAGTACGATATTATAATTTATATTTTACGAAGACGAAGATTTTTATTTAAAAACTGCATCCTAACTACCACGCGTTTTGCGCGTGATCAATTCCTTTCTGCGACTCCTGTACAATTAAGTAAAATATTTAATCTTGATTTACTTTTTTACTGTTGCTCTAATTTATTTTTGTACCGACAATTTAATACGTCCAAATTTAAATTTAGTTACTTTGATACCATTATTAAGTCTCATTGGTGATAAGTTCCGAACTCCAATTTCCGAAATTTATCGAATAATATTTGGTATTACGGATATTACTCAATCGGAAGTTTTAAAATAAATTGAAAAGTACTCGATACCTAACAATATCGATAATTTTGTTTTGATACTTTTCTCGGTATCGATAAATCTGATACTGGTGCGGTTTCTACCGTCAAGCAGTAGCGTACTTATGGCTGTGAACTGTGTACAAATATAGCCATGCTGCAGCTATATTTGTAGTATAGTTATGCTACAAATATATAAATGCTCGACAGGGGAAGGACCACGCTCTCACAGAATACCAGCGTAAAATAGCAGCTAAACGCTGCTGTGTTTCGTATGGTGAGTGTATAGAACCGGAGACCCTTTTTACTGGAAATGAGGCATTTCATCTTAGTCCTCACGGGTGACAACGCATTTGCATTTTGATTCGTAGTCGAGGATAGAGATAGATGTCTATGGACGACAGCAACCACTTACCATCGGGTGGACTGTGTGCTAGTTTGTCACCCTTTACTATAAAAAAGTGAGTCCCACATAACCACGCCCCCGGCTGTCGTGGTATGCTATGAGCATTCACCACCCCCTCCCCCGTTTCCGGAGGGTGCCTTGCTTTGGGCACAAAAAAAATGCAGTGTTCGATTCCGTTTGCGCCGCCGCCCTCGTGCGGTTGCGTTAGCAGACCATGCTCACCGTCCCCGTACGGTGAGTGTAATCTCGCTCACGACTCCCATTTCTTCGCTCCTCTGGTGCCGCCGCCCCCGTGCGGCTGTGTCGGTAGTCCCGCGCTCCTGTCCCCGTACGGTTGTGCCCCGCCCCCTCCTTCCCTAAGGGGGGTCGCTTCCGATGCAGCGAGGAGGCCATACAGGCCGAAGCCAGTCCCACAGGTGGTGTTTAGTGGGTGGGCACATCTTGGTGAGTCCCACATAACCACGCAGCTGGCTGTGTGGTATGCTATGAGTATTCACCACCTCCCTCCCGCTTCCGGAGGGTAGGCTTGCATTGGGCCCAAAAAAATACAAAGCGTTCATCAGATGAAGTTGTAAGAGCCATATAGGCTAACAGCGCTTACATCATAGAAAATAGTGGTGCAAGGCGTCCCATTTCTTCTCATCACTTTCGTCGGACGTTTGTCCATTCCTGCTGCGCGTATAAATAAATTCGTAAAATAGCTTATTATAGAACAATATCATGTTTCATGCTGATAATATAATAAGCTCTTTTCAGAACTGACTTTTTTGTTTCACGAGACGTCGAGTTTAGCTACACTTTAAATCTCCTTTTAATACGAGGGCGGCACTGAAAGTTTTAAAAATAAGTTAAAATTTTGAAAATCGAACGCTTTGCCAATACTATTGTGTATATATTTTATTAATTTGTCATTTGTCTACAATTTGGTGGCAAATTGAAAATCTGTGTCACGTCAGCATGAATTAAACGCGAGAAAATTTTCGTACAATGATTTTATGACTTTCGATGTCATTTAAGTCAACAAGAAAGTTATGATAGACTTCGATTGGCTTTTCACAATGAAGCCGCATCTCGTGCCACTGTTTACAACTGGTTTAATGAGTTTAAACGTGATCGCACTAATCTCACCGATGATCTGCGTGAGGGACAGCCTTCTATGGCGACGACTGAAGGTAACATCAGTGTTGTGCGGCGTATGATAGAGATTGACAAAAGAGTGACTTATCAGCAGATTCGGACAAGCTTAGACATCGGTATGAGTCAAATGCACAAAATCCTCCATGAACATTTAATTATCAGGAAGATTTGTGCCCAGTAGATACCTCATAATTTGACAGAGGCCGAAAAACTCCGTCGTGTTGATTGGTGTCGTGAAATGGTTCAAAGATTTAACGGAGGTGACTCAAATTCTGTGTTCGACATACTTACGGGTGACGAAAGCTGGATTTATTGTTATGATCCTGAAACTAAGAGACAGTCTGCTGTCTAGGTGTTTCCTTCCGAGGAGTTGCCAACTAAAGTGAAGAGGTCGAAGCGCGGGAAAAAAGATGGTGGTCTCGTTCTTCGGAAGGACAGGTCATTACACAACAATTGTTTTAGAGGATCGAAAAACAGTTACTCCAGAGTAGTGTTGCCCAAAATCGGTCTTGGTCTTGCAGTCTTGATCTTGTTCTTGCATTTTTGCAAGACCAAGAACAAGACCGCCTAATTTTAGCAAGACCAAGACCAAGACTGAACGTGCAAGATTTGAGCAAGAACAAGACTAAGCCTGCGAGACTCTTGCGTCTTGCAGTTAGGAATTAGTGTCGTTTTAGGGAGTATAGGAGTTCGGGTATACGCTTAGGAAGTCTATGAGACGCAAAAAATATATAAAAAAATTTGTAAAATTGGACTTATGCGCATTACGAACAATATCATAAACATATATAGCGGATGAAAATATCCATTAAAAGAAAAAACAGTGCATCCCTAGTTTTGACCATCGGCACTTTGATAGTGCGCGGTGTCTTGTTGTCGGTATCATCAAAGGTCGAATACTGACCTGTCAAAGAAATTTTGTAGCTATTCGGAAGTACAAGGTCAAGATACACGCGCCGGCGGATTCTATTGATATCGCATTCAATCGTCGCCGCCGCGCCGCACGCACTACATTTGACACTGTTTGAATGCCGCCACATCCTATAAAAAAAAAAGGTAGATACCATAATAATTTATTACATACATATATACATAAACACTCACGCCTGTCACCCAGAGGGGTAGGCAGCGACTACGGACTTCCATTTGGCACGATCCTGACACACCTCTCTCGCTTCCTCCACATCCATATACCTACGCATACATTCTCGTAGGTTAAGGGTACTCCTAATCTGGCCCATTTTTAATGTATCGCCGATTTGGTCGATAAACTTTCGTCTAGGGCGTCCCTTCCCGACCATTGATTTATATGTTACACTAGATAAGTAATTGACGCGCCAAAGCGTTGCCACTTCACATATGGCCACAGCCATATGCCCAGCGAACGTCGGTTCAGTGTTCAATGTGACGCCGTCCGAGTTAAGCCGAACGATTCACGACAAAAAATGGGTAAATGCGTAGTGAAAGAATGCGATTCAAGGTCACAAAACATAATAAATCAAGCGGAATCACTTTCCACACGTAAGTTTTAATTTATATATTCATATTAACGTTTAAAACACAAAAAATAAATAAAATATCGAATATTGCAATTTAGCTTTAATGTTGCCACTTTTTCGCCTTTGTGATTTTTCCACATTAATGGGAGACTATATAATTTATGGAATAAGTTAATTTTGTTTTAAAATAAACAAGTAAAATTGTTTGTTTAAAAATAAAAACTATGTTTCACCTTTATACAAAATAATTAATTATTCTTATTCTAGTTTATTCATTAATGGTCTATTAATTATATTTTATTATTTTATTTTATATTAATAAATTTGCATTGCAAAGCTTTCCGAAACTAAGTCTTTGTCTACTAAATTTGGTCTTATGACATTAGCTACAAAAACATTAAAAGAGCTTCAAGGAAATAAATTATTAAAAGAATTTGCAATACACCCGGGAGATCATTTATCTTCAATACAAGTTGATCATTCCCTTTTATTGATTAATGCCATTATTTATAAGTACTTAAAAATAAGATTGTACCACGAAAGTAAATTATACACTCAAACACACAAAAAAGAATCCAAAAGACAATTATATAACAAACTGATGCTTCATAGCGGAGTTTGAGAGCATGGACTATTATGAATATTTAAGCGGATTAGTATTACAGATTAAAACCATTTATATTATCTTACAATAAATAGACTTCCGCAGAGTCACGCCTGAATCCATTAACTATCCTCAGTATTGTTGCAAAAAAAATATAAAAACTTATTAAAGTTGTTAAGTAGTATGGAAATTCTATAAACAAGAAAAACAACGAAATTTATTGATGACCAAAGTTTTTGTAGCTAATGTCATGAGACTAAATTTAAGAGACAAAAACTTGCTGATGATTTCACAACTTATGCATATTCAACACAGATCTCGCTTAAGAAACCTTAAATTGTTTTTTTCTATTTACTTTATTTTTTGTTTGATTTATACAATGATTTGTACAATAAAAATAATATATAAAAACATCTTTTATTTCATTAGTTATGCTTACTTATGTTCATCTAATAAGAAAATATACAAATTTAAAATAAAAACAGTTAACTGCAACTTTAAAAAAAACTCCTTTATATTGCTCATTTTGGGTAAAATTTCATAAAGTATGCAACACCAACCCGCCACTGCATGTTTGTGTGTCTATCTTTATCTAATCTTAGGGACGATATTGTTTTCCGCGACTTGTGTAAGTGAGACAGATATATGTTTACTTTAAAATTTTAATGATTTCAAAGCTACGTCGTCTGGATAGTGGTTACACTTTTTTCGACGCGCGGCAATGTGGTTTGCTTCTCTAGTTTTGTATAACTCTATGTTCCCGACCCTAATAATAATTTATTCTAGTAAGTAATTATTATAATATTAACTATATGGGTTTATAATAATTACTTACTATTATTATTAATACCTAATAGATAAACATGTTCAATAAGTTCACTGAAAATCTCGATTTTTGGAAGTGTGTGTTTTTGAACACAAAGTGTTTGAATATGTCGTCACTCATTTGATAAATATTGTAGACACTTTTAACACACTTGAAACGTGTAAACATTTTGTAGAATGCTAATCGAATAATATAAAAAGTGTGCATATTAAACAAAAAGCGTAAAATAAGATCTATGTAATTTTTAGGAGCCCGAGTATCTCTTAGAGAACCGTTTAATGAAATTGATTGCATCGAATTGATGTAAATAATAGTGATTTGCACAATTTTAATAGTAGAAATAAAAATAAAATCACAATACCTGCTTTCCGGTTACACAAAGTATATAATGCGTTCTTGGGTAGCGATATACGCTTTTATAATAAGATTCCAAAAGAAATGTTAGATCTTTCACCTTTTCAATTTAAGTCAGACAAAAATGCTTGGAACTGACCTCTCGTACTACACAGGACTAACTAGAAATTTCTAAACCGATTTGGTATCTACATATACATTTGACATTTTATGTTTGACTTATCGCTTTACATAATTATAGTACTATTGTAAAAATATTTTGAAAAGAGCAACTACTGAGTTTCTTACTTTCTTCCATGATTCTTCTCAGTAGAATCAGAACCCCTGGACATGGAAAAGAAAAAATTGGGGAAAACAGTGATTATATGTCTATTCAAAAGTGTATTTTTAATGCCTACTTGAATAAAACATATTTGAATTTTGAATTTCAAACGAGTGAAGGCAAATTTAATGTAATTAACTTAGATTAATTCAATCACAAGAAGAACATAATATACACAATTTTATTTACATATTTACATTTCATTTTTACGTAGGCACACTATACCTATCTGGCAACGCATCTACTTTATTAATCTTCTGAAGAATCGTTATTTTTATCAAAGAATGCCGAATTTTCCTTTGTCGGTCTTTCGGCGTGTACTTACAAATAGTAGTATTTATTTTAATTCCAGTCATTCCCAATTGAGCTTTGCTTCGAGTCTAATGTATTAATTGTTTTTACTCTAATCCTTGTTGTTCTCGGAGTGATAAGTTTACAATTTGACATGAGTGACGAAGAGTCGAATAGTTCTAGTCGGAGTAGTGAGAGTTGAAGTTATAGATCTAAAAGACCTAAAAGCAAATTTGATGAGTTTTTCGACATAATTCATGCATCCCAAATTGCTTTGTGTAAATTATGCCATCATAAAAAGGTTGAAATAAAAATGAAAAACAGAAACACTTCAGGCTTAAGGAAGCATCTTATATCTTTCCACAAAAAGGAATCACAAATATTTCTTCCTGAAAAACCAAAATTAAGTGGAGATATCACAAGCTTTTTAATAACCACCGGAAAAAGTGGACAGGTAAGAAAAAATATGCTTATCACACAATTACATAATACATATTTATAACAGTGGTAGAGCCACGCGGCAGCGTTTGCTGTCGCACGGATGGGCCGGCTCGAACCGGGGTGGTACCACGACCTCACAGAATACCAGCGTGAAGTAGAGGTTTACCTCTACGTTTCGCTTGGTG
Source organism: Parnassius glacialis (assembly GCA_033319125.1). Lineage (NCBI taxonomy): Eukaryota > Metazoa > Arthropoda > Insecta > Lepidoptera > Papilionidae > Parnassius > Parnassius glacialis. Next base: position 26,477,737 of record JAVANC010000018.1, read on the forward strand.
AGTGCAGTTGGCCGGAGGCCTTTTTTACTGGAAATGGGGCATTCCATCTTAGTCCTCACGGGTGACAACGCATCTACATTTTGATTTGTAATAGAGGATAGATGTAGATGTCTATGGGCCGCAGCAACCACTTACCATCAGGTGGACTGTGTGCTCGTTTGTCACCCTTATTCTATAAAAAAAACATATATTATGTAACTAGCGGCCGCCCGCGACTTCGTCCGCGTACAATATCTGATTTCCTATGAGATTTTGAAATTTTCCCGCTGCAAAAGTCTTACCTAAGTATAAAGAGGCTATATAGGTAAAGCTTAACTATGCAAGTATTTATTATTTAAAACTAATAAAGTAAATGTCGATCTTCATATCTATACTTTAAAAATATAGGACTTGCATGTAACCATTTTACCCCAATTTCACCCCCTTAGGGTTAGGATTTCGTAAAACAGCTTATTCAGGATTTTATTATTGAAAAATTATAACTTTAATGCCGATTTTCGTGTCTCTAACTTCAAAAACGTAGGACTTTCATACAAACTTCCAACTCCCATTTCACTTCCTGAGGGATAGATTTTCTCAAAACCGTTTCTTAACTGATCTCTATGCCATAGAAGGAACCTACCTTACAAACTTCAAGTTTATATGTTTTATAGTTCCTGAGATATCGTTATAATCAGTCACTGAGGGGTAGTTATATATATATATATATATATATATATATATATATATATATATATATATATATATATAACGTTACATAATTAACGCACTTTGAGAAAGTAGTTTGTTCAGAATCGTTTACTGAATCAATTTCTATCATTTTTAATATAGGTATTTTTTTATCCAAAAATAATTGAAACTACGTAATTTACAGTCACACTAAACCTGTACAGTCAATACAAACTGAAATGGACCGTAACTCAAGGCAATAAGACTTTTAAAAGTGCAGTTTTATTTGTATTAATACAAATTCCGTCATTCAATACAAAATAAAGACAATTGAACCTTATTTCAAGTATTTTAAAGTCTTTACAAATACAGAGTTTGAAGTACCTTATAAAGGTCGCGGCGGCCGGGCCGTTGACCTCCCAGATCACCTGATTACGTACGTATTAAATATTAATACGTATGAAATCATATTATCATATTCTATGAGTGAACGATTTTAGAATAGTGAAAAATAACACTGAATTGCTTTCTAAATTAATTTCTTTCTTTTTCTTTTTTAAAACGTTACCTCCACACTAGGATTTTCTCTTGTATTGTGGGGCAGTGTACAAACATAAATTTCACAAGGACAAACATCCAGACCCGGAACAATTATTTGTAGGCCATACAAATACTGTTCCGTGCGGGATTCGAACCCGCGGTCCTTAGCGCTGCAACTCAATTGCTAAGCCATTGCGCCACGAAGCCGTGGTGGATATTTTGAAAATGTATTAAAATACAACGTTGCATGAGAGTTTAGGCTATCAATAAGTTAAATATTTGATTCTTAAAATTATTGTAATCTTGATTCACATCTTTTAAACACGCCGTCTTTGAATTATGTTTTCGTATTGCCTCTTAGTTTTAGCAGTTTATTATTATTTACAATTACAATTCAAATGTTATGCAAATTCATAACATTTTGTAACGAATATTGCCTATTGACATTGTATCATAATCAATAAACAAAATTATTCAGAGCCGAAAGTCCAATGGTTAAAGTGTGATTGAAAGATGCGATCAAATGTTTACTAGACTTAAATAAACAACTCGATGGTCAGAGTACGAACATCAGTTAGTGTTCATAGGTAGGTATTTTTTTAACATAAACAATTGTGTATTGTCGAATTTTTTCGGCACTAATACCTACTACAGTTGTGTCAAGCGGCGGCGGCGTTAACGCGTCTCGAACGCGAGCTAATAGGTACCTACTGTGATAGAAAGACCCTCAAAACCTATACCTACGTGAGCGACTGCGTGCGTTCGTGGATTTATATTGTGACCACAAAATTGTTCCGGAATTAGTATAACTAATTTAATAAATAATCAATGCATAAACATGTTTAATTAAAAAGTCAGTGTATGTAAAATGATTATAACATACTAATTGGGGTGTCTGAGGATGTGCGTTAATTACGTTACATATTGTATATATATATATATTATAGTGTTAGATATAGTTAGTTAGTTAGTTATGATTATAGTGTTAAATATGTATTTATAATTCACTATCACTATAATTCACATGATTTACTGTTTTATTTCAGTCTGAAAATAGCAGTGACAACATCACGACAGCTACAGTTGATTGGATAGTTAAAAAATATCTTCCCTTCTCATTTTTCGATGACGAAGCTACACAAGTATATTTTCGATCAATTTGCCCAAATATGGTGTTTCCTAAAAGGTCCACACTTAGAAGGAAGGTCAAAGAACGGGTTGAAGAGCTTCAATTGAATCTTAAGAAACGACTACAACAATTTTCATCTAAAATGTCATTTACCATTGATGGATGGACGTCAATTGCTGATAGGACTTACTACGGGGTCACTATTCATTATATAGACAACGAATGGAAGTATCGATCTGTAGTCCTTGATTTTATACCATCACGCGGTCGACATACTGGGGAAGATATTGCAACGATTTTCCACGAATGTTTATTGGAATATGACATAATTGATAAAATACAGGGTATCACGGTTGACAACTGCAAATACCAAATTTATGCATGAATTGGACAAACATCTGCCACACGTTGATTCAGACAATCAACATTTTCGGTGCTTTGCTCACATTTTGAACCTTGGTGTACAAGATTTATTAAAGACCTTAGCATTACACAATGAAACGGACAATAAGGGACAAGAACAGCAGTATGAAGACAATGAAGACGAAACTGAGTAAGATGAAGAATATGCGCCAAATATTGCTGACTCACGTACAGCTATAACAAAATTATGCAGTATTTCCAGTAAAATAAAAAGACGTGAGAGAATGAAGAGGAAGTTTCAGTCTGCTTGTGAAGCAGCTGGCGTGCCATCAAATCTGAACCCCATACTCGACTGTCCAACGAGATGGAATTCCACATATGATATGATTGGATTTGGTTTAAAAGTGAGAACCGGCATTAACAAATTGTGCACTTCTGTCACCGAATTAAATGATTTTCAAATCACAGATAGTGAATGGCAAATACTCCAAAAAATACGTAAGTTTCTAATAAACTTTAAACTTCTATCAACGAAACTTGGTGGAGAAAAATATGTTACATTCTTGCTAGTCATTGTATCATTCAATCTCTTGCTCGATAAAATTGAATCCATGGTAAAACAATTAGATGAGAAACCTAATCGATCCGAAGTGGATGAAAGGCTCATTCTGGGTTTTCAAGCAGCTCGAGACAAAATGCTTAAACATTATAAAAAGAGCAACTGGATTTATTGTACCTCTTTAATTTTAAACCCAAGGCATAAAACTCAGACTTTTGACATGACATTATGGGGGAAGCAAATTAAAACAGAAAGCCTGCGCAAATTTAATGAACTTTATAAAGAATATAAAAGCCTACACTCAGTGAATACATCTCTAGAATCACCAAGAAATGAAAAGAAAGTATGTGAATATGATGAAGATGAAGACGTAATAGACTTTGAGAAACTGTATGCATGTCCCTCGACGTCATCTGGATCTGGATCTTTTCATCAAGGCTTAGTTATAGACGAGTTGGAGTAGTACCTAAGTAAACCCAGAGCCGCCAGTTCGGAAGACATTTTAGAGTGGTGGAGGACGCATAAGACAGAATATCCGACTTTATGGAAGATGGCCCGTGATTTTCTTTCAATACCTGCAACTTCAGTACCTGCTGAGAAAATATTTTCCAAAGCATCAATAGTAATTAGAAAACATAGAAATAGGTTAAGTGATGAGACAGCCAGATGGTTACTTTGTATTCATTCTTGGTCAAAAGAATTAATATAAAGTAACATTAATGTCAAAGCTGTTGCGTACTGTTATGTAATTTAATTTGTATTGTATTTTATTTTTTTATTTAAATAAATGGTAAATTGTATAACTCTTTTATTCCATTTCATATAAGGGTCTATCAATCTCTTTCTAGACAGATAATGTTCTTTATAATACAGTCAAGTTAATGTCATTAATTTGTTTTTTATATGTTTTGACTAAGTTTTAGCACATGTGAGCTTATTAAATGTAAACGTTTATTAAGAAACAGACTAACTCCCGTGGCCGTGAGACATGGTAGACAGCTCAGTTGGTTAGAGCATCGGCACGGATGAGGTCGTGGGTTCAAACCCCACCCGGTATTAGTTGATTTTTCGAATTTTTCATTAAATGTTTAGACATTTATTAATTTGGTTGGTCTTTCTATAGCTATGTTAATTCAAGCTCGAAATGTGCCTACTGTGTTAAGTTGTTCTAAGATCTAAAGTAACGTTTAATAAATAGCAATAGGCTTGCGAGACTTGCGAGGCTCTTGCTGCAAGACCAAGACCAAGAACAAGACCAGGTGTATTGGCGCAAGACCAAGACCAAGACTGGCTAAGTCTCGTCTTGTTCTTGCATTTGGGCAACACTACTGCAGAGTGGTACACTAACAATTGTTTGCCACTTGTTTTGGAAAAAGTTCGGGAGAAACGACCTCGCAGTAGGATCTTCCTTCACCACGACAACGCCTCGTCGCACACCGCCAAGTAAACAATCGACTACTTGGCGACGTCAGACGTAGAATTACTGGGTCACCCACCCTATAGCCCCGACCTATATAAGGGGCAATATAAAATATTTATCTATTTAACTTCTGTCGGTGAGAATAACACGTTAAAAGTTTCTTTCTTTTCTTGATGCCTAAAAAATGCCAATGTATTTCCTCTCCCTAATAACAACTACGTAATTCCTGTAGTTTTTTTTTATAGGAGAGGGGGCAAACAAGCATGCGGCTCACCTGATGGTAAGTGACTACCGCCGCCCATGAACAACTGCAACACCAGGGAGGGAATTGCAGATATGTTGCCGACCTTTTAAAAAGGAGTACGCTCTTTTCTTGAAGGTACCTAAGTCGTATCGGTCCGGAAAAATTACTGATGGTAATCGATTCCACAAGGAAGTCGTGCGAGGAAGAAAACATCTTCTAAATCGCACAGTGGGGACCGCCAATCATCCAGATGGTGTGGATGGTATCGGGAGTTCTGCCGCGATGTGCGTTCGTGAAATTTGGCGGCTGGGATTAATCCGAACAATTCCTCAGAGCACTCCCCATGGTAGATGCGAAAGAAAATGGAAAGGAATGCAACATCTCTTCGCAGTGCCAATGAATCGAGCCGATCGGAAAGGGCTCGGTCGTCGACGATTCGAGCCGCTCTGCGCTGGATGCGGTCAAGTAGAAGGAGCTGGCACTGGGGAGCCCCTGCCCAGAGATGGGAACAGTATTCCACGTGAGGCCGAACCTGCGCCTTGTAAAGTTGCAGGCCGGCATGCCGGCACACCGCCTGCAACAGAGCGAGGCAGTATTTCATAATACTGTCCCGCTCTGCTGAGCACGCCAAGCTTTTTAGAGGCCAATTTGGCTTTCTCTTCCAAGTGCCCACGAAACTGCACGTCACTCGTTATGTCGACTCCGAGGATTCCGATACTGGCTGAGACAAGAAGGGGAGAGCCTTGAAACTGAGGATATACGACAAAGGGGTTCTTTTTAGCGGTAAACGTGCAAATTTGTGTCTTCTGAAGATTAAACTGGACTAGATTTAGTCGCGCCCAGTCCGAGACTTTGTCCAGCAAAGACTCGACTTCAGACACAAGTTTGTTCCGGTACTCAGCGACGTTTTCCCGAGAAATATTGGCACGGCCGGTGTATAGAGCATCACCAGTGCTGTCATCCGCATAACAATGAATGTTACCAGTTAGCAACATATCATTGATATGCAGCAGAAACAGCGTTGGTGATAGCACACAGCCTTGTCGAACACCAGCGTTAATAGGCTTGTAGTCAGAACATGCACCGTCTACAACGATCTTGATGCTCCGATCTGCAAGGAAGCTGGTGATCCAATTGCACAATTTCTCGGGAAGCCCATAGGAAGGGAGCTTCGAAAGAAGCGCTTTGTGCCAAACCCGATCGAAGGCCTTCGCAATGTCCAGACTAACGGCCAACGCCTTCCCCTTGGACTCTACTGCCTCCGCCCATCTATGGGTCAGGTAGACCAGAAGATCACCAGCTGTTCGACCCTGACGAAAACCGTATTGGCAGTCACTAATCAGCTGGTGGTCCTCAAGGTACCGGATGAGCTGGCAGTTAATAATGGATTACATTATTTTGGAGAACAAGGAGGTGATCGCGATAGGCCTATAGTTAGACGGGTTTGAGCGGTCGCCTTTTTTAGGGATCGGGTGGACAAAAGCTGTCTTCCATGAATTCGGGACTACGCCTTGGGAGTAGGAGTACCGGAAAAGACGCGTTAGGACCGGTGCCAACTCCGGAGCACACGTCCTCAGCACAATTGGGGGGTTCCGTCAGGCCCACTCGACTTCTAGATGTCTAGGGAGAGAAGTACTTTGCGAACCGAGCGCTGTGAGAACAGCACATCCGGCATGGAGCACTCACACCGCGGGATGGTCGGCGGTGTTTTCCCCCCGTCATCAAGAGTCGAGTTGGACGCAAAAAGGGAGCCTAAAAGGTCGGCTTTGTCTTTTGCGTCTTGGGCCAGTGAGTCGTCCTCCCTGTGCAGAGATGGTAGTGATGGCTTACAGAAATTCCCTTGGACAGGCTTGGCGAGAGACCAGAATGCACGGGTTCCCGAAGGAAGGCGAACTAGTTTCTCGCCAATTCTGCCTATGTGCTCTGACTTTGCCTTGGCAATAACTCTTTTGAAGAACCTGGAGGCCAAGTTATACTTCTTTTTAAGTATGCTGGTGTTTACATTCCGAGTCGCCGAAGCCGCATCCCAGGCTTGATAACACTCCTGCTTACTGCGTAATGCAGTCTTACAGGAGCGACCGAACCAAGGCTGAGATCTGCCTCCGATGAGTACCACAGATGATGGAATAAATAGTTCCATTCCCTGTAGCACCACATCAGTGACAAAGTCAGCAACAGCGCTGGGATCATCCGGCGAGAAGCAAACTCGCCCCCTTGGGTAGGATGCAAAGAAAGACCGCATTCCGTCCCAATCCGCCGACCTGTAATGCCAAACACGACGGCAACCTGCAGAACGCAACCGCGAAGGGAGCGTGAGTGGCACCATACTCCAGATCAGACAGTGGTTCGAAGAGCCGAGAGGGGCATCGACGGAAACCTGATATCCGTCCGGATGAGAGGTCAGCAAAAGGTCCAACAGGGAAGGTGTATGATCCTCCACATCTGGAATCCGCGTAGGCGAAGTAACCAGTTGTGTCAGACCATATGCCAAGGCAAAGTCATAAACAGATCTCCCCGCATGATCGGTTAAACGTGAACCGAGCCATTCGGCATGGTGGGCGTTAAAATCGCCAAGGATCACGATCTCTGCGGATGGGACCTGTTGTAGCAAGGAATCTGTAGCCATTTGGACGTGGTCGATGAGTCAGTCTGATTCGGCATTCCCGCTATGGGACCTATAGAGGCACCCGTAGACGCGCGGATGGTCGTCGCTGTCTACGCGTAGCCAAAGGATGGACAGGTCCGAACCTTCAAGACTGCCGAGGCGTCGAGAACAGATGTCCTCTCTGACATACACGCAAACTCCAGCCCGAGGCACAAAGGAGTGCTCCAATTTGTACCCCGGGTAGGAGAGATACGAAATATCAGCCGGAGAGGAAACCTGCGTCTCGGTCAGGAAGAGCAAGGCCGGCTTCGCCGTCTCGAGATGGTAGTGGACGGCTTTTAGGTTAAGAGTGAAGTCCCCTGATGTTGCAGAAATTCACGGATAGTGTGGCAGGGGTCGCCTTGGTATTGTTGCTCAGTTTGCCCCGAGCAGTTATGTTTTTGAGCGGAATTTTGCCCCCCCCCCCCCCCGCAGAATATGAGGGGCAGCCTGAGCACCCACGCTCAGGATTGGAATAACATGGTCGTGGATGCTCAGCGAGGAATTCTCCAGGAGTACTGGTACCCTCCTGGGGTAGTCTATCGTGTAATTCCGCTACCATGTTGATGGGGGGGGGGGGAATTGGGCCTCCTGCCACCTGCACTCACCAGACGAAACGCAGAAGCAGAGCTTCTACTTCACGCCGGTATTCTATGAGGTCGTGGTACCAAACCGGCTCGAGCCGGCCCATACGTGCAAGAACAAAAACTGCTACCATTATTTTTTCTGATTATCGAGCTTTCTCTTTAATTCCTCTCTAAAGTTATTGATTATCTTGCGTTCCATGAGTTGAGCTCATCATCATCATCATTAGAGCCCTTCACAAGTCCAATGCTGAACATAGGCCTCTCCCAAGGATGCCACAAAGCATGGTACTGAGCCACCTGTATCCATCCTGTCTTACCAGTTCGTCATTCGATTTAGTGGGGGGCCACTCTACACTTCGTTGACTAGTACAAGGATGCTACTCGAAATCCTTTCTTCCGCATCGATTGTCGGTTCTTCGAGCTATATGGCCGTCCCATTGTCATTTCAGCTTACTAATCCGTAGGGCTATGTCGGTTACTCTGGCTCTTTTTTTTTATAGGATAAGGGTGACAAACGAGCACATAGTCCACCTGATGGTAAGTGGTAGCTGCGGCCCATAGACATCTACATCTATCCTCTATTACAAATCAAAATGTAGATGCGTTGTCACCCTTGAGCACTAAGATGCAATGCCTCATTTCCAGTAAAAAGGGCCTCCGGCTACCTGCACTAACCAAGCGAAACGCAGAGGTGAATCTCTACTTCACGCTGGTTTTCTGTGAGGTCGTGGTACCACCCCGGTTCGAGCCGGCCCATCCGTGCGACAGCAAAAGCTGCCGCTTGGCTCTACCACTGTTAACTGCAGCTATCTTCATTTCTAAGTTTATCATCCAGAGAAACCCCGAACATTAGCCCTCTCCATAGCTCGGTGAGCGACAATGAACTTCCTTATACAACCATCTGTGAACGACCACGTCTCAGATCCATAAGTCATCACTGGCAACACACACTGGTTGTACAATCTTGTTTTCAAGTTTTGAGGTATACCTGATGAGAAGATGTGTCGTAATTTCCCGAACGCTGCCCAGCCGAGTTGAATCCGTTGATTGTCCTCTCGGTCGAAGTTGGACGTACCTAGTCAGAATATTTGTCCCAGATATATATACTCATCAACAACTTCGAGTTACTCATACCTTACACATAACCTTTGTTTTGTCCATGTTCATCTTAAGACCTATCCGTTGAGAATCAGTCAACTTGGCACCGCTGAAGGGAATGTAGCACCGCCCAAATTTTGATGGAATCAAAGGCTTTCTCATAGTCCACATACGCAAGGCAAAGTGGTAGATTGTACTCTTCGGTATTTTTATTTTTAATTATACAAATTTGCCGAAGGGTATGCATGTGGTCTATGGTACTAAATTCCTTCCGGATATCGGCTTGTTCGGGAGGCTGGAAGTCGTCGAGTATGCGTGCGAGACCGTTCGTAATGACTCGAAAACAGCACGTAGACGCGGTTCAGAAAGAAAATCGGTCTGTAGTTCTCCAAGAGAGCGTTGTCGCCTTTTTTGAAGAACGAAACCACCGCACTTCTGCTCCTCGCCTCCGGTGTAGTGCCATCATCGAGGTCGGAATTAAATAGCTTCTGAACAACTTCAAGTACTGGTTTTCCACCCGCTTTCAGAAGCTCCGCTGTAATTCTATTCTCGCTCGGGGCCTTGCCGTTCTTAAGGTGCTGGTAAGCCATTCTAATCTCGCTCAGACTGACTTCCGGGATATCATCGGAATAGTGTTGGATAAGACTTGCTATTGGATCGTTATTCAGACTTGCGTGTAGCTCTGCTTCTTACGTTAACTCCTTTTGTTACGGGTTATCCCCTGGTCTGATTGAATGGGTAAAGGACTTTCTGCGTGAGCGGTCTCATCGGATCGTCGTCGATGGCTGTTCATCCGGTCCTGTAGCGGCTAACGCTGGTGTTCCTCAGGGGTCCGTTCTCTCCACAACTCTCTTCCTGCTGCATATTATATTATATACCCAGTATCTATTGGTATGAAGACGATAGCACAGTTGTGTAGAGATACCAACCAAGTCCCCGAGCCAGTCGGGATCAAATCTAGTCCGAAAGACAAACTATAGTAGAGCGTGTGAATCTCATACTACAGGCAGTCTCCAAATGAGGCGATGCCAATCTTGTGAAATTCAACGCCTCCAAAACACAAGCGTGTCTCTTCACTGTAAAAAGTAGCCAGCTCCATCTTAGCTCCCTATTTCCGAAATGTATCACTGGAATACACCGACCGCCTTCAGTTGTTGGAAGTTAAGATATCTTCAAATCTTAACTTTGAACGGTTCATTGAGTGTGGCTTATTGGTGACCCAAATTTGGTTAAAACCAATCTTACCAGCCTCGAATACAGGCGCAAAGCAGCCTGCCTTTCGGTTTTCTACAGGATGCATTTCGGAGAGTGTGCGCTTTGCGTAATTCAATTCCTCCCTCTCCCTTCCACCATCGGACAACCAGACGTTCGGCCAGTGCCAACTTTTCGTTGTTGACTTACCACGCATTCGAACCAAACAGTTCGCTACATTGTTCATCATGCGTACAGCAAAGGATTGGAATAAGTTGCTGGCATCTGTCTTTCCATCCGATTAAAGTGTGGGTGTATTCAAGGCAAGAGTGAATAAGCTTTTGTTAAGTCAGTGCGCTTCACCATATTAGGCTACATCACCATACCATCAGGTGGGATTGTAGTTAAGCGTTGGCTTAATATAATATAAAAAAGGTACGCAACCCTCGTCGACACACTTCCGATTTTCACAACGTTGTTAACGAGAGACTTGTGAACGATAAATCCACCAGTCTCTCGTGGATTTATCATCCACAAGTCAAGTCAAGGCAAGTCAAGACCGTCCGCCCTCCCGGTGATAGAACAAGTTGCCGGATTTGAGGATTACCGTGTACTCCCTTTCGACCTGAGATAATCCTATAATGTCCCAGCGCAATTTGTCTATCTCTTCTTCCAGCTCCAGGATCTTCTCATCAGTCCTCAGGGTGCGTGCGTTATATGTTGCCAGGTCGAGCCGTCTGAAGTGACAACCTCCACCAGAGATTCTTAGCACCCCCTGCCCCGCTGTTACCATGGTCGCCTCCATAGCCAGGAATAGCAAATCCACCGGAGACTGGGGGCCATCTCTTTGTAGCTTTTGCCATGGAAGGTATATTGCCATAGTTGCCACGCTTGGCGAGCGGATTTGCAACCGCAGTGCTTTTACTGTAATTTTGCTGTTACCAGAAAGATGTACGTGGTAGAGCCATGCTACAGCTATATTAATAGTATAGTTGTAATGATGTTTGGATGGACCACGCTCTCACAGAATATCAGCGTAAAATAGTAGCTTAACATAACTGTGTTTCGTATGGTGGTTGCTGTGGCCCATAGACCTCTATATCTATCTTCGATTACGAATCAAAATGCAGATGCGTTGTCACCTGTGAGGACTAAGATGGAATGCCTTTTTTCCAGTAAAAAGAGTCTCTGGTTCTCTACACTCACCACACGAAAACAGCAGCGTTAAGCTGTTATTTTACGCTGGTATTCTGTGAGAGCGTGGTCCTTCCCCGGCCGAGCCGACCTATTCGTGCTACAACCATAATATACCTGCAGCGTGGCTCTACCACGTATATTTTAACGTTTAGTATTTTGAAGTCTTGCAGTTGTATGCTTGGATTGGCAATTAATTTTATTAATTATGGAATCCCAAGCAGCAGGTAGCACCCAGGCATCTTATCTATTGAAATTAGCATGTTTTTTATTTCAATAGCCTTGCGAATCATCCTTGGAAGGAATCGGTGTTCTTTAGGAATGATTTGTGGTCTATCAAATCTAATGTAGTGACGAGGGCAATCCTGTACGTGTTCACAGACTGCAGAATTTCTTTAATAGTTCTAAAACGGGGGTTTTTATGAATCTGAAAGTTGCTGCTGCCTATTTGCTGAGTTTTGTTTCTCTCTGTCGCCTTTTACGACACCCACGTGAGGATATGGGTTAGAGGTTATTGGATACTCATACACCGTCATTACAAAGTTAATGTACTTTAGACTATACAGAAACACTACTTTGCGTTACTTAAAACTGTTTAAATGTTTGTTACTAAAGATAAGTAACTATTTATAAAAGAAAAAGTAATATAAAAACTTATACGTGGTAGAGCCATATTGCAGCTATATTATAGTTGTAGCACGAATGGGTCGACTCGACCGGGGGACCACGCTCTCACAGAATACCAGCGTAAAAAAACAGTTCAAAGCTGCTGTGTTTCGTATGGTGAGTGTAGAGAACCGGAGACCCATTTGACTGGATATATAATGCCTCGATTCCACTTTAGTCCTTAGGAGTGACAATGCATCTACATTTTAATTTTTGATTCTTAATCGAGGACATATGTAGATGTCTATGGGTCACAGCATCCACTTTTCATCAGTTGGGCTCTGTGCCCGCTTCTCACCCTTATTAAAAAAAAATTCTATATTACCAGCCTATAAAAACGAGGTACTTGAAACGCCCCTCATGATATAATACTCTTTTACTTTTAGTAAGAGACTGGCTTCAAATCAAAATAGAACAGTGCAAACTTCGAATGGCGCCGTAACGTAGAGTCGTTAAAGAAAAACTAGGGCATTTACTGAACTAAATAGCAATCTAGCATTCATGGGATGGGATGTGCTTAGTAGAGATTCGAAAAACAAAAATGGCGCAAGTGAGGCCTAAACGCGCATGCGCTATGCGTACCGTGTTCAATCTGTCGCAATCGCGATTTGTCGGCAGACGTACGATCAAGGAATAAATATAATATTATACGTGATACTACTCTCTGACGAGCATAGAAGCAGTGTTGTTTGTTCGTTAGCGGCTAAGCGTTTTGCATAGGCTTAACAGCATATGTGTATAGTGCGGAAACCGGACGTCTAGTTTGTTCCCCTCATCGTTTAGCTAGTTTAAGTGATCTCTTGCAGCTTCTTAGTGAGTATTAAATACTAAATTACATATTATGCACTCCATTTAAAAATATTACATCTTTTGTTTCCAAGACAACGTAATATTATAAAGAAGATTTAAGGAATTCTAAAACATTTTTATATTTTTATTTAAAGTAATAAATTTATTCACTTAAATATCCTCAATATATTGGGTACTATCTGTTGCAGGAATTAATTAAAAATTTGTTAATCAGTCTAAAATAAGTGTGATAAAATGTAAACCTATTTTTTGTAAAATTGATTTTATTTATGACATCATATTTTGGAGATTATAAATAAAAAATGTGTTTAATTTCACGTTTAACGATATATAGTATTCACAGATAAATCTACATAATATGTAATTATAAGTAGTTATAGTTTTGTTTTAGTATGAAATCCAGAAAGTCATCTCAGGGGAAATATTTTGGTAATTTTGGGTAGCTCTCGCGATGGAGCGCACCCCATTTTTGTAACGCTCATTCATCATCTAGAGCAGGGATTCCCAAAGTGATAGATATGGACCCCTTGGGGTCGAAATCGGTTACATAGGGGTTGACATAAATGAAAACTGATTTTGTGGGTCGACGAGGTCTAAAAATCGGCCTCTAAAAGTATTTTTATTAATTATTAATTTATAATATAAATTACTTATAATTATTAAGACATTAATTTTATTAATTATACTTGATGTTTACTGAATTTCATGTCTATTTATTTTGTTAAATTTTGATGAGAAAATTGTGCCAAGTTTACCTACTTAACCAAACACAAAGTTTTTAAATTGGTATTTTGTATCAATGGAAAAAAACTAGAAATAGAATTTTCAAAGTAATTAGGCTCTGGGGGTCTGAGGTATCAGTATTCATTTTGGAAAAGGGGTCACTTGCCCAAAATAGTTTGGGAATCTCTCCTGATCCAGAGCTCTTTTTTTGGATATATAGGTACCTAATTATATAAACGTTTTCATGACTCGTTTTGGTCACATTAGACGTTCAGTAGATACTTGTAATAATGAATGGCCTTCCTTTTGTTAATTTGTGTTCGAAAATAAAACAAAGTAATACGAAGTTTGATATAAACCAATTTCCTAATGATAAGCGGTTTATCAAAAACATTAGGTATTGGACGAACAAATTCATGCAATTTCGTGATAAGATAAAACTTCAATGATGCGTAACTGCATCAGCCTTCGGTATTGCTTAATATGCTTAACAAGTGTTTAACCAGTTACTAGGTACCTACGAAATTTTGGAAATACTTTATATACTTAAAATAATTTTTAAGCAAATGTATTTAGGCTATATATATTCTTATAAAGATTTTTCAGCGCTTTTTGAATTGTGTCTGTGCCTCTACACAGCAGCTGTTGCTACTGAAACTTGAATGGGTTGGCTCGACCTGGGTGAGACGACGCGCTTGCTTATTACCAGTATAAAATATCAGATTAATGCTGTTTTACGTGTAGTGACGAGAACAGGAGACCCTTTTCACTGGTAGTTAAGTATTCCATCGTATAATTAACCGGCGTGACATAGTTTTTATTCTTACTCAAGGATGGATGTAAATACGAATATCTAAGTATAGGCTACAGCACTTTCTTACTATTAGGTTGATTGTGTGTTTATTTATCAGCTTTACTTCTAAATATAATATTGATACTTATGATACTTATTGAGAATTAAGAAAACAAATATTAAGTAGGTACATTATTTTTCATATAATTTAGAAAGTAAAAATTTGAATTTTGATACGGTTCAAGCCGTGTAGTGGCGGTGTCAGAATATCCACTACACCATATCATCCCTTGGGTGTCATAAGAGGCGACAGAGGGAACCAAATCAGTTGATGGACAGCAGTGTCTTCCTAATAACGACTTAAAATACAAAAAAAAACTGCGGTTGCAAAATCGCTTGCCAAGCGTGGCAACTATGGCAAGTATCCCCCTATGAGGCAACCTATGGGGGAGGCATATGTTCACCAGTGAAGTTTAATAAGCCGTAACGGTTAAAAAGACATTATTAATACCAATATAAGGAACACTAGTAGGGAAGCGGTAATTATGTGGTTTTTTGTGTCTTCTAGACATAGATACTCACAAAGATATTAACACTGCAAACTTTTCGCACGCAATTTCACTTTTAGATTTCACTCTGCCTACAGTTTCATTATACAACGATGATATGGCGTAGACAAACTCTTACCTAGGTAGAACCACGCTAGTTGTGTGTCTGTACCATTAACGAAGCACGTATGATTCGCCTCAAACGGGGAAAGACTTCGTTCTCATGGACTAACTGACCAGAAGACATTGTATTTTTTTTATAGGATAGGGTGACAAACGAGCACACAGTCCACCTGATGGTAAGTGGTTGCTGTGGCCCATAGACATCTACATTTATCCTCGTTTGCGAATCAAAATACAGATGCGTTGTAACCTGTGAGGACTAAGATGGAATGCCTCTTTTCCAGTAAAAAGGGTATCCAGTTCTCTACACTCACCATACGAAACACAGCAGTGTAAAGCTGCTATTTGACGCTGGTATTCTATGAGAGCGTGGTCCTTACCCGGTCGAGCGGACCCATTCGTGCTACAACTATACTACTAATATAGCTGCAGCATGGCTCTACCACGTACAATCTGTGTGTATGTGTGTATCTTAGTCTTCAGGGATAACAACGCCTTAATCGGGTATAGATACGAGTTAAGAAGTCTATGCACCACAACATTCACTTGCCGTCAATTAGAAGTATACTCGCTTATCATCCTTACTTTAAAAATTCTTTATGAAATTAGTCCAATAACTGGTTAATAAAGCACTTTAAGTTTATTAAAGTAGTTTTATGGTATAGCATCACACTCACTGGCACAGTTATTATTTTTAAGATTCAGTATTGACAGTTCCAGGCGGGAACAGTAGATTTGATAGCATACGGAACTCGATTTATAACTACTAGAAATTGTTTCCGCATCTGAGTGATTACGGGCAAAGTAAAACGTTTTACGTGGTAGAGCCATGCTGCAGCTATATTACTGGTATAGTTGTAGCACGAATGGGTCGGTTCGACCGGGGTAGTACCTACCACGCTCTCACAGAATTCCCTTCGTAGAATAGCTTCTTAACGCTGATGTTTCGTATGGTGAGTGTAGAGAACCAGAGACCCTTTTTACTGGAAACGAGGCATTCTATCTTAGCCCTCATGGCTGACAACGCATCTGCATTTTGATTCGTAAAAGGATAGATGTAGATGTCTATGGGCCACAACAACCACTTGCTATCAGGTGAACTGTGTGCTCGTTTATCACCCTTATCCGATAAAAAAAGGATTCGTTTATTGTTTTAATATCATAAGATATCATAAAATGTAGGTATCTTCAGCATTGGTTTCCGATTTCGTATAAATTATTATTATTGACTTAATCGCATTCCATAACCCATATTAGATTTAGCATCATAATGTTTACATCATGCGGCCTTGACATCAGCTTCGAACATTCCTCCAGAATTAAAAGAAAAAAAACATTACTGAAAGCTAAAATTTTCTTTAATGCGCTAATATAATTCGCATTTTCGTTCGTATTTTTTAAGGAATAAGGTTGACAAAAGCAGTGGTAGTAAGGTGAGATGATGGCAAGTGAATGCTATGGCCCATAGACATCTACTCAACTCATATAAATGTAAACAATCCATTGGCGGTTAAAGGCCCACTTCCACTGTAGAGTCGATTTCCTATAATTACCACGTATGGCAAGCAGATTGACAATACGTGGCCGTTTTTTGAGTATTTTAGATATGGCATACAACGAGACATTTTATTTTTCTTAAACGTCTTACCGCCCCGCCGTATGGTGGTGATGTAAGTGAATCCATCGACAAGATCTAATGGATGCCAATAGCACAGCAGCAGAAGAACATACATAGTCATCGCGTTTGATGTTGTCGGAAAAGCCGACATAAACAATAAATTGCTAGGGTTGTCACAACAAAAAAATAAATAAAAATCTGATTTTATTTTATATCACGTTTAAAGAAATCAATGTTTATGTGGAAACTGATGAAACTAATTCCTTATCTTTAAATGAGAATGACTCACAGTAATTGTCTACCGCACATGTAGTGTGAACCATTTTAATTTATTTGCGTGACATGATAACCCTAGCGGACAGTTCAGGAAGTGTTCAGGCCGCGTCTCGCCTAGTTCGCACTACTTAGACTGTGCCAATAGGTAGATATTTGTTTACCTGTACATCAATCCGTCAATCAAGCGTGGCTATTGAGGCAAATCCTTTCTACAATGAGATCAGTAGACTTTTTTGGCCAAGTGAAGGGCAAGTAAATAACCATAGTCCCACAGGCAGAGTATACATGTAGTTCATCATGGTGCATTTTCTTACACCGTCTTCTCACACACGATGAAACTAATTTAACCAAATGACGATACACTGAAATAACGACATATCTCGCAAACCAAAAACTTATGTTCTTTTGTACATATTTTTACTTCAGCTGAGTTTCGAAATTTCTAAACCTGGACCCACAAGGTTTCCAAGTAGTCCGACTACAAAATTAAAACATTGTCAATTTTGATGTCAAGGAAGGTGATAATTCGTTTTCCGTTTCTTTATCCTAATGAAGAGATTTATTTCAACACCATTCATGGTTCGACATGACGTGCCGCCATTGTTCCATATTCAGTTTTAGATTGTGCGTGCTCCAGCATTAATAGTACATGATAAAAATAAACTTGTACTACTCCCAATGAACGTTCATGTTCATTTATATCATAAGGTACTCATGTGCACCCTAAATAAAAATCAAAACTTGATACTTTAGCCAAAAGCTGTGATTTTTGAATTCATAAGTGATTTCCATCTTAAATAATTTTCTGAGTTGGTTTTATTCGTTACAAAAATTTTTGATTTTGCTCATTACGAGGTGATGCAGCATAAAATAAATTTTCTTTAAACTTAGTACTTTTATCGTAAAAAGTGACTACGGGCATAAACAAGGAGAGGGGCAACCAGTTCATTTATGAACCTTGTTGTCCCAAGAACTTTACAATATTTTCCATTTAATGGATCCGTCATTCGCAATCTGAATTGAACTATTTTGAATACTCGTAAATTTTTACAACTATAAGAGTTATTGAAGGAAAACAGTGTGATGAAACCGGCATGCTTGTGAAATAAAATATAAAGCTAGAATATGTAGTTATGTTATGTACGATAACATTTTTCTAAATAGCACCTGATTATATTCCATTTTAAAATAAAACAAAAAGAAAGTGTTGCATTTATGTATGTGAAACCCTTCTACGATTACGGTTACGTTTCTATTTTCTAAGGACCAGAAAAATCATGGTAGGTATTTACCGCCCCTGTTACTGTTTAAATGACGCCCCTGTCACATAATAAATAATATGCCCCTGTGTAGATGACTCATAATCATAATTGAAGCGATGCAAAGTATACATGAACACAGGTAAGGTCATAGTGTTTTAGTATTACGTCGTCACCAGACACTTGGATAATATACATATATTCATTGTCATATCATTACATCATGTCAAATTCCACACATTGCCTCATAGGAAGAATAATTGTAAGCAAGTTGGAAACCGCAGTTCTTGGAACGAAGTTCCTTATTGGACGGTATGAATTTGACGGATGAGGGCTAGGCGAGAAAAAGTGTAAGATCTTTCCGTCACGACCCCTTCTGACGTATAGAAAAACGAGATGGAATAATATCCATCTCCCTCGCACTTTTTTTTATTTTGCCATGAAAGAAATATTATTTTATTTTAAATGACGCTTCATTTTAATAGACGCTAGCAATTCATTGTATTTGTTAATCAATAATATAATACGTTTATCAATAACAATAAACTACCTACGAAATTTACTTCGTTCCAACCGAGCGTTCCACGACACTCACGCATATTTTTTTTTATTATTAATTGTTATCAGGAAAATGCTGCTGCCCACCTCCTGTTTCAGTATCCGTCTGTCGCCTCTTTCGACATCCACGGGAGGACTCGGGGTAGTGGATATTCTTACACCGCCACTACACTGTAAACACCAATTATAATAAGCTATTGTTGTGCTATTTTTAAATAGAATAAAGATAACGTATGTAACGCTTTACTGATTTTCTACCTCGTCAATAATCTATTAGTAAGTTATGAAGATTGAGTGCACAAAGTATTAGTTTCACGACGTTCTATAATTAGTTGTTGCGTCATTTATTATTATTATTGAACGAGATTATCAAGAAAATCAAGAAGGTTCTTTATACTATGAATATTTTTTTTTTTATTTATTATCAGAGGTTTCTCGAAAATGACTAAAGAGATTTGAATGGTGATTACCTACAGCCATATACATTTATTTAAATAAAACTCCATCCCAAAGATGGAAAAATAGGAGATGTACCTATTTAAACTATATTCTAGTTGCTACTTTGAACTTGTGACATGCCTTAGACAACTCGAAAGGGTAAATTAATTAAACGAAATAACTAATAAATTTGACATAAATTGCTTCTCGAGACCTTAAGGGCTCGCTACAGCATCAACGAATATTTTATGGATGTAAGGTGAAATAAATATAATGCTAATAATATTTTCTCCTCGTTAATCCATAAACAGATCACTATTGGAGATTTATTTACCACAGTAGGGAAGTCTAAGGCCGGCCAAGGGGTTTTACATCTGATATAAATAAGTAATGTTTACACGGCCTTCAATTAGGGATAATATCTCTGTATCTGTCCTTATCAGTTAAAGCGTAATTCGCAAGTTGAGTTTACCTCGCCTTATCTGCCACCACATGGTGACATAAGTATTCATAATATTTAAAACCCTGCAAATAGAAATGATGCATATTTGCTTTTTATATTTTAAGATACGAGTTAGGTATTTAGGACAAAACTTTTTTTATATGCTGAGCAAATAATATTCATGTGACTAAACAATAATACACATTATTGTTGTCACCATTTTAGTAAAATAACTATAAATATCTCCAGTGATGTAATATAAAAAAATAAAATAAACCTTTATTATTTTCTCCCACAAATTGTACAATTACATATTTTATCTTTTAAAAACATATATATTTTTTATAAACAAAACAAAGAGGTACATAAATTTGTGGGAGACGGGAGTCCAAACTAGGATACCCTGTGCTATGGTAACATACATATTATGTAAGCTTATGTACGAGTATATAAATTTTGAACGACTTCTTGGGTTTGAGTTGCGGTTCTAAAAGCCGCGGGCTGGAATCCCGCATGAAAGAAGTATTTTTAATTTGTATGGCTTGTGCAATTTTTGTTTGTAAACCTCCTTTCCAGTAGTTTGGATGTAATGTTTTTTTTTAAATTAAAAATAATAAAATAATTAATCACTCCCTTCTCTTTTTATTAGCCAACCTATGCGTATATTAGTTAAGTTTAAATTTAAGTTTTATGTAGTATCTACCCAAACTATTTTTAAACGAGCACACCTTTTTTATTGAAACTAGCCATTTAATTTTGTACGTCATAGATATTAATACCTTCACACCTTGAATGACGTAGTTTCTCGTACTTCCTTTCATTTCATTATCCCTACAAAAATATAATTCGCGTTAATTTATGCCCATCAAACGTAGGTCGGGACGTACTGAAACTGAAAATTAAGGTGTGAATTGGTTTACGCTGAAATTGTAAAATTACACAAACTATAATTCTTTGTTATTAAGTATATGACGCGATGTTTTATATTGTGTTTCAAATTCATTGTTCAAATTAAAAAAAATATATAGACAAAATAAACTATTCCAAAAAATGTAATATATTATATTATACTGTCGTAGTATAGACAACATCTTTTATGATTCTTAACCTTGAATATTATACGCAAAAGCTATACAATCAAGTCTACGCAATGCGACTTGTTAACATTCCTGCCGTTCCGTAATATTACATTCATATCCAAAGCCAGTCTGTTTATTAAGTTTTGTAAGTTTACATTTTATTATTTTATTAGCTTGCCAGGCAGACGTTGTTCTGCCCTTTTCGACGACCCTTCATATAAAAAATCCTTAAATTCGTAATAAAAAAATATTGAGTGTCACTTATCAGGATAAAAACTATTCTATCTCTCAAGTTGGACGAAACTGCAGTGTGCAAATGATGCATGCATGCATGATGCTAGTTTGGACGCAAAAATATCCCGTTCCGCACAAAACTTCGTATCGAATATATCTCGTATCGGATACATGTGTCGTGATCTGTAATATAGACATAATATTTTGATACTGTATCACGATAGGACGATGCGATACGTTATCTGATACGCCGCGTCCTATCTCTAATCGGTTTTATCCGACCATTAAAGGTTTAGGTATAGTACTACACGCCGCTACGACGTTCTAGAAAAGTATTTACGTGGAATAGGTACGAATCGAAGAAAATGCCAGCTCTGCTTTATATTATATGCTTTAAGATATGCACATACAAAGAAAGTTAAGCCGATACGCTAATAAGGTACCATATTAGTAAGTATAGACGCTTTTTTGACACGATTCAACGAATGATACAATATAGTCGAGAAGGACGTCTTATCTTTAAAATCCGTTTTACCACATTCTTGGCGATGAAGCTCAATTTTGTGTGAAAAGCTACATTATGTGTGAAATTTAAAAAAATCGATAATATACGATTCCTTATTATTTAATTAATTTATAAAAGCTGTTAAGTATACAATATATCTTATACAGGAAATTTAGAATTAGACAGGAAAAGTAGGAGGTACCCCCTCCATTTTCGAAGTCCGTAAAAAACAACGATTTTTGTGAATTCATTATTGACCTATCCTTAGTATTGTCAGGTGAAAAAAATTCAATTATGTTCACGTGATAGAGCCATACTGCAGTTACATTAATTGTATAGTTGGAGCACGAATGGGTCGGCTCGACCGGGGAAGGAACACGCTCTCACAGAATACCAGCGTAAAATAGCAGCTTAATGCTGTTGTGTTTTGTGTGGTGAGTTTAATGAACCGGAGACTCTTTTTACTAGAAAAGGGGCATTCCATCTTAGTCCTCACGGATGACGACGCATCTGCATTTTGATTCGCAAAAAGGATAGCTGTAGATGTCTATGTGCCACAGCAACCACTTGCCATCAGGTGGACTGTGTGCTCGCTTGTCTACCCTAATCCTATAAAAACAAATAATCAAAACACTTAATTGAATGTTGTTACTAAGTACAACTTTAAGTATGTATCGTATGACAATAATTGTGAAGTGCCGATACGCGACGCGAGTAGTTATTTTCAAAAATGCTATCTGTTTCATATTGCTCGCTCTGCCTCCCGTATCGAGTGACAGAGTTGAAAGTCTTGGAGGCAATTGCCTACATTTCCATTGGTTTTAATTTTTCAGTTTTCATTAATTCCATTTCACATTGGTAAGTAGTTGCTGTGTCCCTTAGATATCTACATCTATCCTCGCTTACGAATTAAAATGCAGATGCGCTTACAGCCTAATACTAAGATGGAATGCCTTGTTTCAACTCCGGGTCACTACACTCACCATACGAAACACAGCAGCGTTGAGCTGCTATTTTACGTTGGTTTTCTGTGAGAGCGTGATCCCTCCCCGGTCGAGTTGATCCATTCGTTCTGCAACTATACTATTAATGTAGCTGCAGCATGGCTCTACCACGTAAAAAAAATAGTATCATACTTTGCCTATGATCGAGCAATAAATTTTATATATAATATTTAATATTTTCACAATTTTAATTTATTTTATATTTTATTTTTATACGAGAGGGTGACAAACGAGTACACAGTCCACCTAATGGTAGGTGGTTGATGTGACCCATACACATCTAAATCTATCCTCAATAAAGAATCAAAATGCAGATGCGTTGTCACTAGGCTTGCCAACCGTCCCGGATTTTCCGGGACATCCCGCTTCTGGGTTAATTTTGGACCGTCCTGCTGTAAGCCCTTGCGGGACGCCTTTTGTCCCGGAAATCAGTAATTATATGATATTAGTATATATCTCGTACCAACTACACCTTAGCCGTAGTTTCGATACCACTTTCAAATGCATCAGCAAAGAGAGTGTCTTCTCTCGGTGGAAATGCATGGACAGACAGCAGAAATAAGCTGTTTGTTGACCACGTCAAGGCTGAACTACAAATTAACGTTAATTTTGATCAAAAATGCAGTGAATTTTATAACCAATGTGTTTTTTCTTTCTAACCAATTTGTATGTGGTGTGTTGTATCCCGTGTAATATACCCAAGTCCCGGATATCGAGCTGGGTAATCCCGGAAATGCTTTTTTTGGAGTTGGCAAGCCTAGTTGTAACCCGTGAGTACTAATATTCACAAGGCGGCCATAATATTGAATACAAGTTATTTACGTCGTAGAGTCACCCTGCAGCGTATTACGCACTTCGGGGTTAGAACCACGTTTGCACAGAATAACATCGCGAAATAGCAGTATATTGCTGCTGTGTTTCGAATGGTGATGATGAACGACGAGAACCGGATAATCTTTTAGTTGGGAACGAGGTGAGGTATGAGCCACAACTTCCACTTTCCGTTAGGTGGACTGCGTCGTTTGTCACGCTTACTTCTAAAAAAAGTCAGATGAAGTAAATAGTAAATGTAGGCCACGTATGAATATTTGCAAAATGAACAAAATCAGGGAGTTTGATGTATATTGTATATACTAGGCGCAGACCTTACGTGCCACTAACGTCTTCCCTTCAGCATACTTTAAAATAAATACTATCCATAATGAACAGGTGTGAAATTATTAGCACTTGTAAGTGTACGAGTACACACACACGTGTACGCTTAAACGTGTTTGTGTATGGGTATTGGGTATTTGTGTGTTTAAATACGATTATAATTAACTAGCGACCCGCTCCGGCTTCGCCTGGGTAGGATTTGTTAATGTGGCGTTATTTAGATTAAAGATAATATAACCTAGATTACTCCTAGAATTGGCTCATTATCGGTTTTGGTCGGATTTAGGTATTCCAAAGATTAGCCCAGACAGACAGACAGAAAATTAATATGGATTAAATATTTATGTCTAAATAGCATGGAAATAACCCCATAAGTTTATAGAAACTAGTTATTCCAATGTTGCAGACAGACGCTTCAATTATGGTTATATGTATAGATGAAGGGTACCTATGCTAATTTCCAAACGCATTACTCATTCGTTCCACCTGAATTAGGTACACATACGTCATCGCTACGACCTTCGCGTGAAGGTTAGATCATTTAGTCTAGATTTAAAATGCACCCGGCACCCACAGATAAAACTTAGAGCGGAGGTGTAACTGTAAATTATACGTCTTCCGTAATTTTCTACGATTTATTTTTGCACTCTTATTCCCTATCGCCCCCGAAATTATTCAGTTACAGCCACTTCTCGACACTTTGATGGCCCCACTGATGTCATGAATCATGATCCTTATTGTAAGTTCAATTCTTCAATCAAAATTTGCATGTGAGCTCATTTTTCGCCGACCACAAAAAGGAGGTTTGCAATACAACTGAATGTGTTTTTTGTACGTTACATTTCGTCAATTGTAAATCGATTACAGTTACTATTGGTTTCTTATATTTGAAATTGTATCACAATATAAATGCATGCTTGCTAACGAAATGATCTTAAATAGTCTAAACTTCATCCCCTATTTTGGCACTATTAAGGGTGTAATAGTAATTGTGCCAAAATAGATGATGAAGCTTATAATGTAATTATGGACGACATGGAGAGTGGAAAAATTTTCACTTTTCAATTCAGCATAGCAAATATATTTTTTTAACTTATATAGGTACCTACTGCGATTAAATAATTTATGGCCTTATATACATAAATCATGTTATTTCTGATTAAAAAAAAATCATAAAAGCTAAGAATATCTCTATTTTTTATTTCTTCTATTTTTATTCCTTGTTTCTGGTACTAGTAAAAAAGACGTAGCGAAGTTGAAAATTCAGACAATAGGTTAGGCACTGACCTACATTAACCAACGCGGAGTGAGACGTAGTTAAAGTATCGTTCTTTTTGCTCTCATCTCAAATCACAGGAGCTGTCTTGAATACACTAAGTATTAGTGGCGCATTATGCTTAAGGCAAACTTGGCACGTGCCTAGGATCGAGA
This sequence comes from Parnassius glacialis, assembly GCA_033319125.1. NCBI lineage: Eukaryota > Metazoa > Arthropoda > Insecta > Lepidoptera > Papilionidae > Parnassius > Parnassius glacialis. Next base: position 26,503,037 of record JAVANC010000018.1, read on the forward strand.
GGTTACAAAGGGGGAAGGGGCGTGCGCGATAGAATTACAAAAATAAGTAACCTTTTCTTTATAGCATAAGGGTGACAAACGAGCACACAGTCCACCTGATGGTAAGTGGCTGCTGTGGCCCACAGACATCTACATCTATCTTGTATTACGAATCAAAATGCAGATGCGTCGTCACCCGTGAGGACTGAGGTGGAATGCCTCGTTTCCAGTAAAAAGGGTCTCCGGTTCCCTACACTCACCATACGAAACACAGCAGCGTTAAGTTGCTATTTTACGCTGGTATTCTGTGAGAGCGTGGTCCTTCCCCGGTCGAGCCGACCCATTCGTGCTACAACCATAATATAGCTGCAGCATGGCTCTACCACGTATAAGCCTACCTACTTACATACATAAAATAAACACCTACTTAAATAAAATAAAAATACATACTTTTTATAGAAATGTAGAGCTACCGAAGCGCGCACCGTCTCCATGATTACTTCTACGTCGCCCTCACTCTCATCATTATCATTAAACTATATTATAATTCATAATATAGTATAGTTTGTTTGCAAAATAATATATACATAGTTTATTTGCAAAATCATTTATAATATTATATGGCCGCTAGAGGGGCGTCGAGGTTCTAGGCTACGGCTCTGTCTACATTTGATCCGCCACTGCTAAGAATAATTTGTCATGATTTTGGGTTTTTAAGTTTAGAAAATTATTTATTACAGCACTCTACTTCTGAAGTTTATGTGGAAATTAATTAATATAACTATGTATATGATTTAAAAGAAATTATTACCGTAAACATAATTTCATCAAAAATAAGTTATTAAAGATATTAATAAAAAATAATATGTTCATTTATATTATTCCAAAAGTCTTTGAATTATTAGTTTTATTTATGTCGTTGATGAGGTTTGCTTCCTTCCTTTGCTTGCTTGAGGTTCGTTTTGAGGTTGGTGATGCAACTGTTCGTCGTTGGATGGAGACTGGAGAGAGGGAAAAGGCAAAACTGCGGGAGTAGATTAAAATTTAAAATATAGTCTATTAGGAGCTTTAAAAAAAGCTAATTTAGGAAGATCGATTTAAGGAAAAAAAATTGATTGATAATAATTTTCCAAATCGAATTTCAACGCAACATCATCCGCACAAAACAGTATTATAGTGCTAGAGTATATGCACAGACAGAGTCACTCTCATAGCACAGAATAAATAATAAATAGTAATAAACAATACGTACTCATAGTCCGATGAGACCACAATCCGAAACGAGCGAAAAGAGATCAGACGCGCTTACGTGCTTTTCGAGGCAGGGGGCGAAACACCGCGACCCTCCTGACTCAGGGTAGCTATTGTGAGTTTTTTCACTGAAAAGCCCTAAAACGGAATTTGACTCGACCCGAGATTCGAATCCAGGACCAGATGATCAGAAGCCGCGCTTACAACCACTGAACAACGAGGTGTCAAACATAGATTATACATTACATAGAGTAAATATTTTTTATAAAATCCGTAAAGTACCCAGATCTAGAATAATTATAGGCCATACACTGTACATATTAATACATCAGTTCATATAAATAAAATTGATGTGTTTGTCTGTAACATTAAAAAAACTGGCTTTAATTAAGCTCAGGGGTTTATTTGCATGCTCTTAACACAAAAACATTATATTTTTTAAATTTTGTTTGCCTGTCTGTCTGTCCGGGCTAATCATCGAAATGGCTGAACCGATTGTGATGGACCTTTACAAGTAGATAGTCAGCAATACTAGGAGGGATCTAGGCTGATGGTTAGTAGATGTGGCACATAGACATCTACATCTATTTAATTTAGATTTTTATTTGATTAAGAATCAAAATGCAGATGCTTTGCCACCCCTGAGAACTAAGATGAAATGCCTCGTTTCCTTTAAAAAGGGTCTCCAGTTCTCTACACTCACCATACGAACACAGTAGCATTGAGCTTCTATTTTACGCTGGTATTCTGTTAGGGCGTGGTGTCCTCGGTCGTGCCGACTCATTCTTGCTACAACCTACAACTATAATTTGCTGCAGCATGCTCCCACCACATATAAAACCGGACTGATGAAAAAACACAAACCACAAACACTCACGCCTGTCACCCAGAGGGGTAGGCAGAGACTACGGACTTCCATTTGGCACGATCCTGACACACATCTCCCGCCTCCTTTACATCCAAAGAGATTTAAAATATTTACTACTACTTGAATGTCTTTGTTTACATCCATATATCTACGCATACATGCTCGTCGGTTAAGGGTACTCCTAGTCTGGCCCATTTTCAATGTATCGCCAATTGGTCGATAAACCTTCGTCTAGGGCGTCCATTCCCGACTGTGCCGTTCACTTCTGCAATATAAATTTGCTTTGACACTCTTTCCTCGTTCATTCTTTCTACATGACCAAACCGGGCTGATGAAGATTACGCTATACTGTGTTGGTTGGTACCCTCTCACCTACTTCATTCGTCAAGCGCCAGTGCACTCACTGTTGTCGTCCGGTTTGAAAGATGCAGGAGCCCGCATTATTAAGGCGGTAAAGCATTTCATCATAGCTTTCAGGGGCCATAATGTATTTGTGGCCTTCTTTAGTTTTACTTGCAGCTCCATCCCATTCCTTCGTGCTAGTGGCACTTTATCATCGGGTGGACTGTTATCTCGTTTGTTACGTTATTATAAACATGTATTAGGTATGTACAAAGACGAATTACATTTTAAAAACACGCCAATTTTAAATATCAGCTGACTGTTTACGATAGCTGTATTCAAATGGGTTCCGCAAGGTCGATGAGGTAATTGCCTAGTATAGCGTTAAGACGCGAGCCGCTATTACCTATAGTTGTCGATATCTTTACGACATAGATGTAACTATGTTTTGTGTATTTTTGCATGACATCACCGCCACGGCCGCGCTTGTTTACGATTAGTTAGATTCATTCTAACGTTCATTTCATAAATACATATATTTAATACGTAGATGTCAGAATTTTGACTACTACTCCGTTAGTACTGGTTGCAAAGTTGAATTTGGTCCGTCTGGGGCCCGAACCAACATTTGTACGAACAATCAAAACTACCTACTAGGTTTTCGAATCTATATTTATAGGAATTTTTAACAGTGGTAGAGCCACGCGGCAGAATTGCTGTCGCATGGATGGGCCGGCTCGAACCGGGGTGGTACCACGACCTCACAGAAAACCAGCGTGAAGTAGAGGTTTACCTCTGCGTTTCGCTTGGTGAGTGCAGGTGGCCGGAGGCCCTTTTTACTGGAAATGAGGCATTCCATCTTAGTCCTCACGGATGACAACGCATCTGCATTTTGATTCGTAAACGAGGATAGATGTAGATGTCTATGGGCCGCAGCAACCACTTACCATCAGGTGGACTGTGTGCTCGTTTGTCACCCTTATCCTATAAAAAGAAAATTGTCCCCGTGTCCCTGAAAATGTATCTAAGCCTACCTCTCGTTTCTGCTCTTTTTTATGCATTACTGTGTGTACCTATGTAGGTATGTTTGTACGTTAGTTTGGGTCACTAAATATGTTGTAAATAGTGTACGCAATGGAAAATGCTCCTCAAACTAAATTTATACACACTATTAAATCAACCTAATTTTAAGAACTTCGTAGCGTTTAATATTAACTTTTTAATTCCCGACATCCATGGTCAGGGGGGATTGAGGTGTTTTACGTCCCGATGTCTTAGTTAGCCGGTAGTAGTATCTTGAAGTCTTGCAGTGGTGTACTTGAGTTTGGATTTAATTAAATTAATTATAGGATCCCAAGCGGATGGTAGCACCCAGCCATCTTCTCTATTGAAATTAGAATATTATTTTTTTAATTTCAATAGCCTCGCTAATCAATATTGGTAGTAATCGGTGTCGCTCGGTGCGAGGATTTGTAGTCTATCAAATCTAATGTAATGGCGAGGACGATCTTGAATATGTCCACAGGCTGCAGACTTCCCTGGGGGAATATTATGTCCTTAAAATTAGTTTCATTTGATGTGTAGTGTTCGCGTAAAAATAAAAAATCATCACACTATTTTTTTTTAAAACATTTCCCCCATACTAGGATTTTCTCCTGTATCGTGGCGGCAGTTTACAAACACAAATTGCACAAGGACAAGCATCCAGACCCGGAACAATTATTTGTAAGCCATACAAATACTTGTTCCGTGCGAGATACGAATCCGTGGCTCCCAGCGCAACAACTCATTGCTAAGCCACTGCGCCGATTTTTAAATTACTATAAATTTACACATTTACAATAAATAATTGTTTTACTATATGAGTGGGTTAAGGTCTATGGAAGCAGGTATTGTAATTTCGGTGTGTTCGAAGTGTTCACTCTCAATTTTTTTCGCGATTAGAGCACGGTCGATATGAAAAGGGGTTTTATAGGTATGTAACGGAAAAGGCGTCATAGGTTAAACATGCCAAGACTCGAGTATTAATGATGTCTTCAACAAAAATTCGCCTAAAATTCAAATTCAGGTTTTTTTAACGTACGTATGACTACATAAGAACATAATATACACAATATACAATATAATATTATATTCATAATAGAAGTTTATCCAATAATACTAAATCTAGTAGGCCTATTCACCATTTAATACCTAGCAACTATAGGTGTTAAATAACATGTTAAAATTCTTGTGATTTTATACTCTTATAAGTTTTAATTTTAAAATTCGTAATGAGCCGAACTGTTTTTGAGAACATAACATTTTATACCATAAATCGTGGGTATAATTATTGAAATTAAACTTTCCAGTCGCTAAAATGTCAGAAGGATCGCGAGCGCAGGACGCCGTGGAGCAGGTGACGCAGAACGTGAAGGACGTCAAGCTAGAGAACGGGAGCTCGCCGGGAGCGTCCAATGGAACGCCTTCAAAAAACGAGGACAATGTCATACCACTTAAGGTAAATAATTTTGTTTATCTAATGTATTGAATAAAACTACTTTTACGGATTTTTTCACGTTTAATAAACTTATTTATCTTATTTTTATTTATTCCCGACGTTTCGTGTGCTTTACATCACCCGTGGTCACGGGGGACTGAAGTGATTGACGTCCTGATGTCAGAGTTAACCCAGAGTACCTTCAGCTTTTTTAATTATTAATTTTGGTCCGATCTACGCAGAATGAACTTACTGTGTCTTGAAGTCTTGCAGTGGTATGCTTGGGTTTAGTTTTAATTTTATTAATTACAGGATCCCAAGCAGGTGGTAGTACCCAGCCTCCCTCTCTATTCAAATTAGGATGTTTTTTAATTTCAATAGCCTCACTTATCATCCTTGGCAGGAATCGATGTACTTTCGCGAGAATTTATGGTTTATCAAATCTAATGTAATGGCGGGGACCGTCTAGGATATGATCACAAACTGCAGACTTCTCGGGACGTTGGTGCTTCACATCAGCTATGTATTCTTTTACGCGGGTTTTAATTGATCGTATTGTTAGCCCTATATATGAGAGACCACATTCACAATCAATCTTGTACACTCCTGCATCTTGTAGAGGAATATTGCACTGGACGGATGGTAAGAACTAACTAATCTTTTTCGGCGGCTTGAAGAATGTTCTAATAGAAGCTCGCTTCAAGATGTAGCCAATCTTGTCTGTGACACTTCTGACATATGGTAGTACAGGAGGCACATGCTCGACTGTGGCCGGCTTCACTCGGTCACTGTGACGTAGGCGCGGGACCCGAAGCTTGTTGTCGTGCAGAACCTGCTTGACGTGCTGAAGCTCGGCGGCCAGGTGTTTGCTGTCACAGATCCGTCGTGCTCTCTGTAACAAAGATTTGCCCACGGTAGCTAGCTGTGAAGGATGATGGTGGGATTCGTTGTTTAATTATCGGTTTGTATGGGTCTTTAATATCAAGTCTCAAAATATGCCAGGCACATTTCCTAATTCAAGCATAACTACAACCCAGTTTTTCTATTTAAGTCGAAGGAAACGCTTACTCAAATATTAATTAAGTGTTAAGTTAAAATAATCCTTAAATACCTACATGAAAAAAATTATAAAAAATAATTAATAGATGCTAATTGAGTTCATTATTTTATTGATTCCGAAAGGATTACACCTAAACTAGTATGTCCGTATAAAATATCTTGCACCTGCTGCGATTTTCTGTAAACTGATAAGGGATTGTAAATCAAAAGTTACTTAAATACATCATCCTAAGACTCATGTAACCATTTAATTTAAGATAACAAATTTGTGTGTTTTTATAGGATGCATTCAAATTGTTTTCGAAATTCGGCGATCCTAAATCAGACGGAAAACTTATCACATTGTCCCAAAGCGACAAATGGATGAAGCAAGCCAAAGTGATCGATGGGAAGAAGATTACCACTACAGACACGGCCATTCACTTCAAAAAGCTTAAATCTTTGAAAGTTGGTATCGACGATTACCTGAAATTTTTAGAAGACTTGGCAAAGAGTAAGAAAGTTGAACTGGAAGAGATTAAAAGGAAATTGACTACATGCGGACAACCTGGAGTAACAACACATGTAAGCTTTTATTTTAACTCTATTTAACAAGGCATTCTATCTTAGTCTTCAGGGGTGTCAATGCAGTTTGATTCTATACATGTATATGCCTAAGTCTATGGGCAACAGAATCCTTTTACCAGGTGAACTGCGTGCTCATTAGTCACCCTTATAATTTTTTTTTTATTGAGTAAGGGTGACAAACGAGAACACAGTCGATGGCTCTACCACGTAATCTTTTCCTTTCGGTTTTCTATAGGGTATATTTCGGAGAGTGTGCATTACTTAATTTCTCCCTCTTCCTTCCACCATCGTACAACCAGACGTTCGCCCACCCTTTCGTTGTAGACTTACCATGCATTTGAACCAAACTATTTACTTCATCGTTCGTCATGCGTACAACAAAGGAGTGAAATATTGCCAGCATCTGTTTCCATCTGATTTCTAAGTCAGTGCGCTTTAACATCTTCGTGGTAATATACCACTTACCATAGGGTGGGATAGGTAAGCAATGTCTTAGAATAATTAAAAAATATAAATATAGATGGTGGTATAACGATCCCGCTTACGCTAAATGAGATGAGGCGTCTGGTCTCAAGTTGGGGTACGTATCGCAGGCTGTTACTGTACTTTTTACTCGTCCCAGCTAATATTTGCGTCAAGGCATATATACATTGGTACTTATGTTCTTCAAATATACAAATGTTTATTATTCTCATTCCGTTGTTTATTGTAATTGCTAGGAGTCACGGCGATTATGAAGTATGGACTCTAAATATTTATTTTAATGTTATTCAGTTGCCAAAATGAAATTTTCAGTTACCCAAATCTCCAGCGGCATCTGCTGCGGTGGACAGATTAACAGACACGAGCAAATATACCGGTTCCCATAAACAACGCTTCGATGAGACCGGAAAAGGCAAAGGCATCGCGGGGCGTAAGGAACTCGTGGATTCCTCCGGTTACGTCTCTGGATATCAACATAAGGATACGTACGACAAAGCCCATTAAATTTTAACACTGCATTGACTTGTCAACTTGAAGAAACTTCATACAAATTCACTTCATTACATTTGTAACTACATGTTGTAAGTCTTTGTATATTTGAAACGCACATATTTCTTGTGTAAACGATATTTAGATTTTTTTACATAAACACTATATTATATCGCTTTATGTATTTAAAGTAAATTGACCACCGTAGACCACTCTGTATTCAACTTTTAATAAATAGTTCTATAGGGCACAAAATTTAGAACATTTGATTGAGTTACGAAGATTATGCAGAAATGACATTTCGAGAACGTATATTTTTATTTTAATATGTAGAAAATTAAGATCTAGTATTTTTACTTACATAACTAAGAAATTAAATTACACAGCCTCGGAGGAATATTTTTTTACCACGTAGTTTTATCTAGTCGTGAATCTTGAAATGTGATTAATGTTTATGTTATCTGTAACATATTTTTTGTAAATTATTATCCATTTATAAAACAAAATTGCAATGTAATATGTTTAAAAAATATATTCCGTAAGTTTTAATAGTTGATATTTATACCCTAATTATACCTATTATACCCTAAAAAGAATGATTACCAAGTTGAGCCTTATAAGCATAACGACATTTTTGATAAAATTAAAGTATATCATTAAAGAGTAATATAAGATTTTTTGTTTTATTTGCATATTTCTTATTCTTCATCAACCCAAAATTATACTATACATTACGTATTAGGACAGGAATTGGATGCTTTAGGCTGGTTTCACAGCTGTACGGGAGTCCCGCACGGGCTCCCGGAACGGAGACAGACGTGAGGCGCTATGACATCGTTTCACAGCGACGCGGATTGTTCCGTACGGGACTCGCTCCGCGTAGAGCCCGTACAACATGGTACAAGACCACCCGTGTCCCGCACCCGGACCCCCGTACATGCAGACGCGAGCGCACCGATGCTCATTCATAGTTTCACAGCGATGCGGAGCTTCCGTGCTCCGTGAGTACAATCGAGATGAGTCGATTTATTGACACGGGATTTGTCATAGAGTGCGCTAGCACTTCTTACTAGTTTGTGGTCATAGAGATATCTCTCTTACAAAGCAATAAGGACCGTGGCCGAGCTCACTTTACTACTCTAGCGCCATCTATTATCTATCTACGGAAGCGGTTGCGATGTATATCGATATGAAAATTTGACGCGCTAAATACATCGTTCTTTATTTAATACATTTCCATAGATGTCGCTACATGGTACCGCTAAGTAAGATTGACGAAGTCATTGGGCTCTAGTATATATATATATATATATATATATATATCATCATCATCATCATTACAGCCCTTCACAAGTCCACTGCTGAACATAGGCCTCCCCCAAAGAATGCCACAAAGCACGGTCCTGAGCCACCTGCATCCATCGACTTCCTGCATGTCTTACCAGGTCGTCACTCCATCTTGTGGGGGGACGCCCTACACTTCGCCTACCGGTACGAGGCTGCCACTCGAGAACCTTTCTTCCCCATCGGTTGTCGGTTCTTCGAGCTATATGGCCGGCCCACTGCCACTTCAGCTTACTAATCCGTTGGGCTATGTCGGTTACTCTGGTTCTACTGCGGATATCCTCATTCCTAAGTTTATCACGCAGTGAAACTCCGAGCATAGCCCTCTCCATAGCTCGCTGAGCGACCTTGAGCTTCCTCATACGGCCAGCAGTGAAGGACCACGTCTCAGTTCCGTAAGTCATCACTGGCAACACGCACTGGTTGTACAATTTTGTTTTAAGGTTTTGAGGTATTTCTGACGAGAAGATGTGTCGTAGCTTCCCGAACGCTGCCCAGCCGAGTTGAATCCGTCGATTGACCTCTCGGTCGAAGTTGGACTTACCTAGTCGGACTATTTGTCCCAGGTAAACATACTCGTCAACAACTTCGAGCTTAGTGCTCCCAACAACTACCGGCATAGGTGTGACATGGACATTAAACATAATCTTTGTTTTGTCCATGTTCGTCTTAAGACCTATCCGTTGGGAGATACTATTGAGGTAATTGAGCATAGTGCTTAGTTCCTCCAGTGATTCTGCCATGAGGACTATATCGTCGGCAAATCGAAGGTGAGTGATGTACTCGCCATTGATGTTAATTCCGTATCCTTTCCAGTCCAGAAGCTTGAAAACGTCTTCCAATGCAGCGGTGAAGAGTTTCGGGGATATAACGTCACCCTGTCTTACACCTCTCTGCAATTGGATAGGTTTCGTACTCTGGTTCTGTACTCGGATAGCCATCGTAGCTCTACTGTACAAACACTTCAGCACTTCGATATACCGACAGTCAACTTGGCACCGCTGAAGGGACTGCAGCACCGCCCAAATTTCGATGGAATCAAAGGCTTTCTCATAGTCCACATACGCCAGACATAGTGGCAAATTGTACTCTTCGGACTTCTGTACAATTTGCCGTAGGGTATGTATGTGGTCTATGGTGCTAAAGCCCTTTCGGAAACCGGCTTGTTCGGGAGGCTGGAAGTCGTCAAGTCTGCGCGCGAGACGATTCGTAATGACTCTCGAAAACAGCACGTAGACACGGCGCAGAAGGGAAATCGGTCTGTAGTTCTTCAGGGGCGTATTACAAAAAATCGCGAAATTACAAGGTTTCCTCGTTGAAATTTTATGTTTATCGTTTATTGCTTGAAATAACAATTACTTGGTAAAAATAGTTCGTTTTCTCTCCTCAAATAAGCTCGGAATGGATTTTAGATAACTTATTTATTTAATCAGTAATAATCATTCTCCCAAAGCATGTTTAGGCAAAAACTCTCGAAGACATGATTTGGGAGCTCTAATTTATAGATTCTATTGAATATCGACCATCAAAAAAAATATTTTTATCTCCCAAATATCCTACACTTTAATAATAATGGAATACATTTTCGTTGTATGCTTTTCACGCTAGGAAAAAAAATCGACATAATTCAAAAAACGACCAAAATAGCTTCGATACAAGCCCCTATATTTCCGAAGTTCTACATCATTTAGAAGTAAAATTTATACCAAAATAATCATCAACATTTGCTTACACTATGCTATTATTTTTACTTTTTAAATCGTTACTATTATATTTTAATTAATTAAATAAAAGTACTATATATTTCACTGTGCCGGCCATCTGCGATCATTAACGCGCGAGCGCTTGCCGAGGGTGGACCTGCGTCAGTTTATTTCGGGCGCTGCATCGTTTCGATACTACCGTAGTGTGCGTCGATTGCTATCGTAGTGTGCGTCGATTACCTGCATACTAGAAAATCGTCAACTACGACCGCAATTTTTGATCGATCGGTTTAAAACTATTTTATATAGTTATAATTTAGATTACGTCTCTTCAAAAATGTGGTCTATTCATTGACTTAGATCATTGTTATTTGAGGGCTTCACCTAATGGTTTATACAGCAACGGTCTTATTGAAGTTAAATGTCCTATTTCAGCTTTCGGAATAGATTTTGATACGGCCTTTCGACAAAAAAAAAGTTAAAGGTTATAAATTCAGTGATTCAAGTGTAACATTAAATCAAAATAATGACTGGTTTTACCAAATCGAAGTCCAGCTTCATTTAGCAAATAAAAATGTCTGAATACTTGCCATAATATGTATTGGCCCAGATTATGCATTAAAAGTACTAAAAAATAGAACGGTCATCTGTGACCCAGACCCGACAGAAACGAGACATATCTTAGTTTTTTTGTTATTTTTTATACAGTTAAGTTATATATTTTTTATATTCGAAATCAATGGCTAACACCAAAATATTGCCTTATGTTTTGGTTCAGGCGATACACAAAAAAAAATACAAAATGCCTATTTATCTACAAAATTCGTAAATGTATGTAACTAAATAACGATACAATAGCTATGGGATGTATCTAGGTGACCTGGAGATGCAGCTGGATTATGTAATTTTTAAACTTCTAGTACAAGAATCTACTTGGATTCATTAAAATCGTCATATTCATTGCGCATCCGAGATTTAGGTACCTATCATTGGGGTTTCATGATCTATAACAAAAAAAATATGTCGAAATAAAGTTTTATTGAATTTCTATGTCCCTTAAAACATAATCCATACCCAGGGCGGGGTGGTCAAAGTAATCTCGATGTCTAGCCCACCCTAATTGACAGCCATATCAAATAACCACTCACAATGCAAAAATCAAGTCCGGTAGAGAGAAAGCCAAAAACCGACGAAAAAAATGTAATCTTGAAAACAAAAACACACAGATCTCAACACAGAATGCGAAGAACTGCGCCGGCCATAGATAATATACTATGTACTATTTCGTACATATTTCAATAAAATTAAAAAGAAATTACTCTTTATTTAACCTTATTTCATCGTAGTTTAATTAAATCATCGAATACGACGATTTTAATGAATCCAAGTAGATTCTTGTACTAGAAGTTCAAAAATCATATAATCCAACTGTATCTCCAGGTCACCGAGATACATCCTATAGTTGTATGTGTGTATCCTATAGTTACGCCTGAACAAAAACATAAGGCAATATTTTGGTGTTAGCCATTGATTTCGAATATAAAAAATATATAACTTAACTATATAAAAAATAACGAAAAAACTGAGATATGTCTCGTTTCTGTCGGGTCTGGGTTTTTTTTCTATGGGGCGTGACCGTTCTCCTTTACAAATACGACCAATTTTAGATTTTCAATATGTTACCCAAGTTACAAGCTTTTTATGAAAAGTGTGTACTGCCTGAAATTATCGAATCGAGAAAAGTTCGGTCAATGCCGTCGCAGCAAATATTTTACTTATAAAAAATATAGTAATTGACTGTAAGTACCGATTAAAAAATATTAGTTACATTTGGTTGTTATATTTATTAAAACAGGTTGCAACCGTTTATTCATTTATACCACTATTCTACCGGTAGTAGACATAATCGATTATTAACATTCGATTACAGCGTAACAATTAAAATATTTATGTGTACTTATTTTGACACTAATTTTCATAAATAATGAATAATATATCAAAATGGTATATAATAATAAATAATAAATTATATAATTATATAATAATAAATTAATAAGATAACATTAAAATGACACACCAAAAAATATTCCATCCACTGAAGTCCATCCTAAGAAAACTTTGTATTATGGAAGATCAAGATCGTTTAATGGCCATACTCACAGTATTATAGTGCGAGCGAGTGAATAGATATGAAAGAAACTATTGGTCGCGTAGCACGCCGCCCGCTAGGTGCGTAAAATACCTAAATTTACGAAACGCCGAAATGTAAGAGGGCTCTTCAAGAAAGCGTTGTCACCTTTCTTGAAGAACAAGACCACCGCACTTCTGCTCCACGCCTCCGGTGTAATGCCACCATGGAGGACGGAATTAAAGAGCTTCTGAAGGACTTCAAGTACCGGTCTTCCACCCGCTTTCAGAAGCTCCGCTGTAATTCCATCCTCGCCTGGGGCCTTGCCGTTTTTATGTCTATATATATATATATATATAGACATAGACAGTAGCAAATCTTGATGTTTTATTCTGTTCTCCAACCTGGGTAGTAGTTCATCAAAACTACTAATCGACATACGAAAATAATGAAAAAATTTGCGCGGATCGTTCCTAAGTTTATTGTTTAAAGTTACAAATGCACTTTCGAAACATCTTGCTTCGATGATGGGATCTACCCATAGTCTCTTTCTCTGTCGTCGTCATCTCTCACAAATTAAATAAATACCAAGAATTTTTAATATGTTCGCATTCACTTTCATTTGCGACTGTCTTCCGTTAGCAACCGTATCGTACTAAACACTCGTTTCAGAGCACTGCGGGCGCCACCCGTAGGGGTCTTCCGCATTACGGGCTACCCGTACGGGACTCCCGTATTGCTGTGAAACCAGCCTTGATACCTTCCGCCTTTTTCCACCATCGGACAACCAAGCGGTAGGCGGGTGTTCACCCTTTTTATGCCAAGTGGTCTTAATGCCAAGAGTTTATAGGCTTTTGTTATGCTAAGATAGTGAGATTTACCATCTAGGGCTTCATCACCACTTACCACCAGGTGGGACTGTGGTGAAACACTGGCTAGGGGGCGTCCATTAATTACGTGAGGTGTTCAGGGAGGGGGTAGGGGTCGATCCGAATTTCAGCCAATCTTACGTGAGGCAGGAGGTTCTCGGCAAATATAACTTTTTCCGGCAAGAATCAAGGTAAAATTTCGTGAATTTTGGATTAAATTAAGTAAAATATGGCTAAATCCTACACAATAGTTATATTAAATATTTATCGCTTTATTATTTATTTATATTTATATTTAAGCACCATGCTCAATGACCTCAATAGTGTCTCCCAACGAATAGGTCTTAGGATGAACACTGACAAAACAAAGATCATGTTTAATGTCCATGTCACACCTATGCCGGTAGTTGTTGGGAGCACTAAGCTCGAAGTTGTTGACGAGTATGTTTACCTGGGACAAATAGTCCGACTAGGTAAGTCCAACTTCGACCGAGAGGTCAATCGACGGATTCAACTCGGTTGGGCAGCGTTCGTGAAACTACGACACATCTTCTCGTCAGACATACCTCAAAACCTTAAAACGAAATTGTATAACCAGTGCGTGTTGCCAGTGATGACTTACGGATCTGAGAAGTGGTCCTTCACTGCTGGCCGTATGAGGAAGCTCAAGGTGGCCCAGCGAGCTATGGAGAGGGCTATGCTCGGGGTTTCTCTGCGTGATAAACTTAGAAATGAGTATATCCGTAGTAGTAGAACCAGAGTAACCGACATAGCCCAACGGATTAGTAAGCTGAAGTGGCAGTGGGCCGGCCATATAGCTCGAAGAACCGACAACCAATGGGGAAGAAAGGTTCTTGAGTGGCAGCCTCGTACCGGTAGGCGAAGTGTAGGGCGACCCCCCACGAGATGGAGTGACGACCTGGTAAGACATGCAGGAAGTCGATGGATGCAGGTGGCTCAGGACCGTGCTTTGTGGCACTCCTTGGGGGAGGCCTATGTTCAGCAGTGGACTTGTGAAGGGCTGTAATGATGATGATGATGATGATTTATCGCGGTTATGTAAATCCCGCAAATCTTCTTCTTTATATATAAAAATTACGTGTCAAATTGTTTGTCCGCGATGAACTCCTAAACTATTGAACAGTTTGGTCCAACTTGATACTTTTTATCCCGATAAGTGACCTTCAATATTTTTTTTATTGCGAATTTAAGGATTTCTTTATAGGAAGGGTCGTCGGAAAGGGCAGAACAACGCCTGCCTGGCCAGTTAGTTATAATTATAATATAAAAATAACCAAGCAAATAACTTTTTTTAAATTAATCCCAACCCATTCAAGCACAGATTAAAGTATTTACACTAAAAATAGGCATTTGAACAATCTCACTTGAGATTTGGGGGGTTAGGGGGTCGAGCCATATCTCACCACATCTCACCAGGGGTAGGGGAGGGCAAGAAAATCGCTTCACTTAATTAATGGACGCCCCTTATAAGTAAATAAATAATCGATGAACGCTATCAAATTATTTTTAAAACTTTAGGCTTTTAATAGTACAATAATATCATAATCATTACAGCCCATCACAAGTCAACTGATGTATGGTCGGCCACTTGCCATTTTATCTAATGATCCTTTATTATTATATATATTATAATATTAATAATATACCTATTAGTTTTTATCCATCTTTTTACGTGACCTTTTTATGGAATGAGGGTGACAAACGACGAACACACTGTTCGCCTGATGGTAAGTGGTTGCTATGGCCCATAGACATATCTACATCATCTACATCTATACGTTATCTACAGATGCGTTGTCACCCCTGAGGACTAAGACGGAATGTATGGATGGTCTCCAGTTCTCTACACTCACCATACAAATCACAGCAGTATTGAGCAGCCATTTGACGCTAGTATTCTGCTATATACACAATAGTGTGCAGTATTCTCTTTAAGGAATAAAAAGAATAATAAAAGCTGAAGTTTTTAACTTCACATCTGTAAATACCGAAATTGTGGCTAACTAGTTTTGATAACGAATAAATATAATTTTTCAAAAACAAATATGTCTAAAAGCTTTTCTTACACACGTTACATGGGTTGATAAAAAGTTACGTAAAATATAAGAAATGTAACTGCCCAAGATATAAAAAAATGTAAGGCCCTTAACCTTCTGGTTAAGGGACACACTAACATTGCGGTTATGTCAAAACATTTATTTTCATACTAGCCTCATTTATGGGTTAGGCCAAAAACATTTCAAACATCCCTGGTAGTTCTCAGTCAGTTTTACTATGTGCTATACTTAGTTAATAATCCACCTGTTAGTCTTCACTCGCACAGTAAGGATTGTTTACCGTAACTGAAAACTAAAATTTAAAGTAATTAATTCAACCTCACGAATTACAATGTCGATTCGATAGCTATTTCATTAAAATAACTGGCAAATTGTTATACTTAGTTGAAATCTATACAAATAAATAAAATTGAAGTGTCTGTTTGTAATGTCAAAATTACAGCTTTGTTCTAAATGCATATGAAAGTATAAACAGTACTTATAACAAAAATACACTTTTTTAAATGTTTGTCTGTCTGTCTGTTTGTTCCGGCTAATCTCCGAAACGGCTGGACCGATTTTGACGGGACTTTCACTAGCATATAGCTGATGAATGATGATAGCCCGGGCTGTAATAACGATGTATGATGAAGCACACCCAATACTATTGTATGTGTCGAAGTCACTTGTGAATTTTCAAATAAAACAGTGTTCAAACATCAAATGGAAGGAGCTGGCACTGGGGAGCCCCAATCATGAGATGGGAAACAGTATTCCATGTGCGGCCGAACCTGCGCCTTGTAAAGTTGCAGGCGGTGTGCCGGCATGAAAAACTGTCCCGCTCTGCTGAGCACGCCAAGCTTTTTAGAGGCCAATTTGGCCTTCTCTTCAAAGTGACCACAAAACTGCACGTCACTCGATAAGTCGACGCCGAGGATTCCCATACTGGTAGAGGCAACAAGGGGAGTGCCTCGAAACTTGTCTTCTGGAGATTGAACTGGACTAGATTTAGTCGCCCCCAGTATGAGACTGTTCAACAAAGTCTCGACTTCAGACACAAGTTTGTCCCGGTACTCGGCGACGTTTTCCCGAGAAATATTGGCACGGCCGGTGTATGAAGCATCACCAGTGCTATCGTCCGCATAGCTATGTATGTTACCGGTTTACAACATTTCATTGATATGCAGAAGAAACCGCGTTGGCGATAGCACGCAGCCTTGTGGAACACCAGCGTTAATGGGCTTGTAATCGAGCATGCACAGTCTACTACGACCTTGATGCTCCGATCTGCAAGAAAACTGGTGATTGAATTGCACAATTTCTCGAGAAGCCCATAGGAAGGAAGCTTCGTAAGAAGTGCTTTTTGCCAAACCCGATCCAAGCCCTTCGCTATGTCCAAACTAACGGTCAACGCCTCCCCCTTGGACTCTACTACCTCCGCCCATTTATGAATTAGGTAACCCAGAAGATCACTAGCCGAGCGACCGCGACAGACTGTACACAGACAGTACTGACGGTCATTAATCAGCTGGTGATTTTCAAGTTACCGCATGAGCTGGCTGTTAATAATGGACTCCATTATGTTAGAGAAGAAGGTGATGGCGATAGGCCTATAGTTGGACGGATCAGAGCGGTTACCTTTTTAGGGATCAGGTGCACGAAAGCTGTTTTTTATGATTTCGGGACTACGCCTAGGGAGTAGAAGTACCGGAAAAGACGCGTTAAAACCGGTGCCAACTCTGGAGCACGCGTCTTTAGCACAATAGGAGGGACGCCATCAGAACCACTCGACTTGTTGATGTCCAGCGAGAAGAGTGCTCTGCGCACCGAGCGTTGGGTAAACAGCACATACTTCATGGAACACTCACACCGCGGTGTGTTCCCCCGTCATCAAGAGTCCAGTTGGACGCAAAGAGAGAGCTCAGCAGATCGGTTTTGTCCTTTGCGGCATGGGCCAGTGAGTCGTCCTCCCTGTGCAGAGAAGGGAGAGATGGCTGACAGAAGTTCCCTTGGACAACCTTGGCGAGAGATCAGAATGCACGTGTTCCCGAAGGAAGACGACCTAGTTTCTCGCCAATTCTGCCGATGTGCTTTGACTTTGCCTTGACAATGACACTTGGAGGATCTGGAGGCGGAATTATACTTCTTTTTAAGAGCGCTGGTATTTGAATCCCGAGACGTCGATGCGTGAGCCCAGGCCTGGTAGCACTCTTGCTTGTGGCGTAATGCAATTTTGTAGGAGCGACCAAACCATGGCTGGGTTCCACCTCCGATAGGTACCACAGATGATGGAATAAATAGTTCTATTCCCTGTGGCACCACATCAGCGACAGAATCAGCAACAACGCTGAGATCACCCAGCGAGAAGCAAACCCGCTCCAAGGGTAATATGCAAAAAAAGATCGCATCCCGTCCCAATCGGCTGACCTATAATGCCAAACACGGCGGAAACCTGTAGAAAGCAACCGCGATGGGAACGTAAGTGGCACCGTACTCCGGACCAGACAATGGTCCGAGCAGCCAAGAGGGGCATCGACGAAGACCTTATATCCGTTCGGATGAGGGCAGAAGAAGGTCCAACAGGGAAGGTACATGATCTTCCACATCTGGGATCCGCGTAGGGTAACCAGTTGTGTCAGACCATATGCCAAAGCAGTCATAAACAGATCTATCCGCAAGATCGGTTAAACGAGAACCAAGCCATTTAGCGTGGCGGGCATTAAAATCACCAAACATCACAATCTCTGCGGATGGGACCTGTTGTAGCACGGAGCCTGCAGCCATTTGGACGTGGTCGATGCGACGGTCTGTGTCAGCATTGTCGCTATAGGACCTATAGAGGCACCCGTAGACGCGGGGATGGTCGTCGCTGTCTAGCCGCAGCCATAAAATGGACAGGCCCGGACCTTCAAAGCTGCCGAGGCGTTGAAAACAGATATCCGTCCTCTCCGACATACACGTAAACTCCAGCCCGGGGCACAAAGGAGTGTTCTAATTTGTACCCCAGGTAGGAGAGATACGAAGTATCAGCCGGAGAGGACACCTGAGTCTCGGTTAAAAAGAGCAAGGCCGGCTTCGCTGTTTCCAGATAGTAGTGGACAGCGTTAAGGTTTGAAGCACCTCTGACTTATTGCTCCGTTTGCCCCGAGCAGGTTTAGTCACGAGCGGAATTTCGCCCCCCCCCCCCTCCCTCCCCCAGAATACGCGGGACAGCATGAGCACCCACGCTCAGGAATAATAGGATAGCTTGAACGTGGATGCTCAGTGAGAATTTCTCCGTCACCCGGGGTGCTGGTACCCTCCTGGGATGGTATATTATTTAACTCCGCGACCATGTTAAGAGGGGGGATTGGACCTCCGGCCACCTGCACTCACCAGACGAAATGCAGAAGCAGAGCTTCTATTTCACGCTGTTCTTCTGTGAGGTCGTGGTACCACTCCAGTTCGAGCCAGCCCATACGTGCAACAGCAAAAGTTGCCGCGTGGCTCTACCACTGTTATGGAAAAATACTATAAATATATAGGGTTTATCATAAAGGCATTTTATGTTCTTATAGGCAGATGTCGTAGGTTTATGATGACCCTGCTTTAATGATAATTAAATAAAATTAAATAAGGAATAGGTACAATTTATTTGACTTAAATCTATAATTATAATATAATATGTAAAGCCGTAACATGTATGAAAGTATGCATAATGACAATAAATCATATAATATACGTTTACTACTAACAATATACTTTCAATATAAAATTTCTCAATATTTTAACTCATAATGTAAATGGTCGCCTACGGGCTAGGAATTTTTCAATTTAATTTTCACAAGTTAATTATGTAATATCACTATAGCCAGCAACTGTTAATACGACCGAGTTAAAGATGTCCCTGTTGTCTACTTTAAATATAATATAAAGAAAAATTTTTCTTTTCAATTTTAAGTATAGTCAAACTCAAATTTATTATTACCTAAGATGAAATAATAATTTTCCATACACTGAATAATAATAGAAACAATTAATATTAGTGAGAACATGAAATTACATTATGCATATAAATAATATGGCTTAGTGCTCAGTGATTCCTCACCAACAGGTACACATTATTCATATCAACAAAATATAATAAAAACTGCTGTCAACAAATTTTATTTAAATACAAATTATTACTTTATGCATACTTATAATCAAAATAGAACTCTCGCTAGCCTTTGCTACCACTCCTTTAATCAAAGCCAAATTAAAGTATGATGTAAAGAATCATTAATTCAATAAATTACAATCTAATTATAATGATTACAATTTTTCAATTATGTGGATTTTAAGATTTTGTTGACATAATACCAAACTAGTTTCACACGAGGTCACATTTTGGAATTAAAAAGCGGTTTAGTACAACCATTGCATAAGTTATGTTGCCCATCAACAATTAGTATAGTAAACATGTATGGGCCTAAGGGTTCAATTTATTTTCTACAAATTAGTATTCATTCAGTTCTATATTGATGTAACACGTCCATTTACTTTACTGTATGATTTTCTGTTAGCATCATTACAGTAGCCGGCACGAATTTTGAGTTCCAAGCGCATGTTTGAGGGACTAGTTTGAGCACATATATTTTACATGATAGTGTTGTTCTCTTATCACGAATTTTTTTCGACTTCATAAATGTATACTTCAGAGACAAAAGACATGGCTCAAGAGACATGGCAGCTACTATAAAGCTACTTTATTGTCAAGATGTATAAACTACAGAATAATACAATACAGTGTTAGGTACAAAATCTGTACCTACACTCAATTATTTTGTAAACTGGTTATTACTCAAACAGAAACCATGGTTCTTGTCGACCGTACTATAGCCAATTTAAATTCTCCGATTCAAAGGGTCGTTATTAATTTTAAACTTTATAATTATAAATAACAAAAGAATACTATAATATCAGAATTTTACAAAAGTAAGAAAAGTCTTTTTTGTAAAAAAAAAAAAACAATACATCAAATATACCGTTAAAAATAAATACAGGATTACTGTTTACCCTGTCTTAAATGAAATATCTCACTAATCATCTGGTTGTCAATATTAGTTTTCTTTTATACCTTAATAAAATATAGTTATTATAATCTCATGCCTTAATGCAATTTTTGTTGCTATAATATATTATACAATCTGGCATTGCATATGAACAATGATTTCAGATGAATGTTCATTTAAAGCAGGCAGAATCGAAACTCTTGGTATAGTAAAACACATAAACTTTAGTCAAGCAACTCTTTTTCCCTAGTGACAAAATTTTTAAATAAAAGTAATAAAAAGAACATAAATAATCGTAAGCGAGTTGCTAGTGATATTTCTTATTTATCATTCATATTTATATCTGGAGTCAAACTTGCCTGTTTTAAAACAAAAGTCAATAAATTGTTATTTGTCTATTTTTCTGCCGACTTCCAAAAAGGAGACGGTACTCAATTCGACTGTATGTTTTTTGTGTGTTACCTCATAACTTTTTACTAGGTGAACCGATTTCGATGATTCTTTTTATTTGATAACTGGTACTTCTCGTGTGGTCCCATATGAATTTGATCAAAGTCAAACCAATAGTTTTTGAGTTATACTTAATAACTTATATTGAAGTCGGCTGTACAAAATTTTTAATTTTTAATTATTAGAAACGGAAATGATAATAATTTTGTCACTTCCACTCCGTTTTTTCATGATTGAAGTAATATTGGAAAAATTCTATAGAGACAGAAACAAAAGAAGTATCATTATGTTTTCATAAAAAAAGTTATTAAAATGAAGAGTCGAATAAAATATTTGAAATTAAAATTAATAAAGCATTAAAATGAGTTTTCGGTTCAATAATATTGTCATGTAGTTTCTGCAATGTTGCAGTTATAATGAAAAAGATTAATGGATATAATTTTTCTGGCATCAGCTTATGTATTTCATTATATTAAATAATCATAAATAAAATGTGCTATCGTAGTCTCAAAATTATAATATTGGTAGAGTCACACATTTTATTTCACTTAAATTTACATTATGTATACATATAACACAATATGGAATCGAGATGTTTTTATTATTTCCTAATCATACTATCACAAAAACAAGTGTCGTTATCAAATTTTACATTGGGCCCTCGACGGTACTTACTTTCATTGTGAAATAATAAACAGCTCGGGTAGCCAAAAAGAATGCAACCAAGAAAGCTCCAACATACGCTACATAAACACCTCCGCCGTGGCTCTTGGCCGCAGAAAGTGTTCCCAGTGTCACACCAAGAGCAATGGCTAAGAAAATGACTGCCAGCACCGCAAATATTGTCCCTCGAACACAGGCCATCCGTGAGCCCACAGATGACACTTTACGACAATGAGGGCATCGCACAGGCGCATTCTTCAGATGCTGATACTGCAAATAAAATTCAAGAATTTGCAATATTAAATGATGATGATGATCTGCTTTTCCAAAATAATATTCAAACAAAATAAAATATTTCAAAATTCAAAGTGAAAAAATGACTTGTTGTATTACAATTATTTCCTACGTGCGTGTTGCACGCTACGCAAGACGGTTGAACGGTTTAGTCGAGAAAGTAATCCTATAGTATTTATTATACGATCTTTTTAATGAATTAATTTGTTTTAATTTTGAAATGCGGTCAGACTTTTTTAGCTTTTATGTTTTTTTTTTTTTTAGTATTCTTTAGATTAATTCAGAGATCATCTTCTCAATATGCTTGAGCATAGGTTTACCAAGTCAGAGTGCGGGAGTTCCAATCATACAACGCAGCCAGATTTTTTCTAGTTTTGATTTTTGTTCTATAGTATTCTAGCTTGCACACAGCAAGGCAAAAATAAATTGTTAAAGACTAATAAAATGTTTTGTTTTCAGAGAGACTTACATTATAATGGCGCTATACGTACAAATACACAATGCAATTTTACCGGAAAAAATGTTTTATTACAGTATGAGTACTTGAACGGCTTTAACGATTAGGACAAAATGTAAAGAACAAGAGAAAGCCCAAGTTGGTAGGCGTGTCACAATTAGGGACAGCAGAGCATAATTGACTGTCTGTTAGACGCAAGCTCAATTGTCGCAAACTAACGTGTCGTTACTTAAGTGATATAAGCATGCGAAAATATGCCATTTTGTGCAATATTGGAGTATAAAAACGAAAGCAAAAAGAAAAATATTTCGGGTGTGTGTTTCGTACCAAAGGCACGTGTATTTGTTTCTTGTTCGCATAGAAACGTGAATAAATAAAAATATTCAACCTTATTTCGTTACATTATGGTTCATCTGTTAACTACGCTAATATTATCGTCATAGTCATCGATGAAATTTTATCTCAGACCTTTTTATTCACAACATATTAATGAAAATGTGTAAATACTGGATGTCTATGAAAACCCTATGAAGAAACATTTTAGTCAGGGTTGCTAAGCCAGAGAAGTAAGTAAATAGTTTAATGTTACTCATGGCTTTTGGAAAGAAGCTGAAATAAAAATCTACGTTAGTATCCCAATTCATCATCGTCTAATATTGAACATTTTATAAACAAATGTGTTATTTCAAGGGCAATAAACAATTGCTTAAATTATTGTTTTTTTCATTATTCCTCTTATTAAAAACCTTCTAAGATTGACGAAAAGAAATTGTAACGTGACGCTAGATGTCGCAATAATAAATTCACATAACGTTGACTTTGCCCTGCCTAAATTGTACTGCTACATGAATGATGTTAGTGATGTAATTACTCTGCCTGAACGTGATCTGACTTATCGATATTCAGTTTAATATTAAACTAAATATAAGAAAATATAAATGATAAAATGAGTTAAATAGCAAAAGTTTTTGGAAATTGCATTGATTTACTACGTATGGGATAGGGATATACGTGATGGAACGTAATTCATCCCTGAAAATTGCTTTTATTTTAAACTGAATTTAATCTTTATTTATTGTTTTATTATTTTTTACTTTGACATATATTATTGTACTTCAACAACTATTAATAATGAGTTATGTTATAATTGAAAATTAGAAATGAATTATTTTATGAACGGAATTCGGTTTTAATACAATTATGAACTAGTTATGTAGTCAATATTTCTATGTATATTTATTATGTGCACTATATAATTTTAAACACAATTCAAATTGTTTTATGAATAAATAAATAAATATATAAATAAATATAGCCGGCATAATATAATTAGTTCTGTTATAATGGAAACAAGGAGAATAATAAAACACAATGATTTAGCAATTGTTTTTTTGGCACAGAAATAACACATATTTATTTGAAAATTGTCGTTTTGACACTTTAATATTTAATTTTAGACGATAATGAATTCGTATACTAATATATATCATGATATTAAGATCACTTTTATTTCAGCTTATTTTCAAAAGTCATGAGTAATACTAAACTATTTACTTACTTCTGAGGCTTAAAAACCCTAACAAAAATGTTTATTCATAGGATATAATCCTATAATTTTGTATATTTTCATAGACATCCAGTATTTGCACATTTTCATTAATATGTTAGTGTATAAACAGGACTAAGATGAAATTTTATCGAAAACTTTAATATCGGCGAGTTACAACACTATCGCAGCAATTTTTATTCAACATTTATTACCAGATGAACCTTAGAATAATGAAATAAGGTTGAATATTACTTGTAATAAAGGCAATCTGATATTTTGTCAACGTTTAGTCATGTTTCTAGGTAAAAAAGGAAACGAAACACCACCATTCGAAATATTTTTCTTTTTACTTTCGTTTTTACACTCCAATATTGCACAAAACAGCATATTTTCGCATATATCACTTAAAAAGCAACCCATTAGCTCGCGACAATTTGAGCCTGCAAGTGACAGTCATTTACGCTCTACTGTTTCTAATTGTGACACGTTTGCCCCGCCCACTTTGGACTTCCTCTTGTTTTTTATATTCCGTGGTTCGTACACAAGCGAATGCTGAGTATCAAAAAGCCTCTCTTTTATTTTTTAATAGCCAAACACGCGAAAATTATTGAAATGGTGCATAACTGTCGGTACACATTTCTTTCTGGCGAATGTTAGTTTGGCGTCAGTGGTTCTGCTAAAAATGATGCGTTTAGTTACTTCCTCTTGTTTTTCATATACCGTAGAAAAATTATATTTTTTTAACAGGGATTACACATCCCTGAAAAAATTATATGATTTTTCTAACGCCGAGCAAAGCTCGTTCGCCCAAGTTCCTAATATTAAAACAGCGTGATTTGCCTAAAGCAGGGTAGTGCTGGTAGGCAGCTTAGTGTCCCGCGCAACACATCATACGCCTTAAAAATTTCACTCTCAAAACAGTAGGTGTATTTCATGAACTGTATGTACAACATATATTCTACGCCGCCATTTTATGATTATTATTTTAAATATAAAATTAATAACAATTTCGTTCATTCATTCATTGCAGCTTATCAAAATACACATAGGGTTCCCCATAAAACTCAGCTTTTTATTTTCTAATTGTTATGAGAAAGATTCTCCTGTCCATACCTTGGTTCATTACAAGAATTAAATAAATATTGCATGCCGAGCGCAAAGCGCGTGGTTATGTTCTACTAACGCCTAAAAATCAAAATTCCACCGTTTTGTCGCATGAAATCGTATCCAGCAATCATATTATAAATATAAATGATATAAAAAGCACATTGTTAGAAAGATAAATGATTGTTGAACTTATTAATATTTTTTTTAAATCGATTAATTGCTATTTTTAAATAAAAAAAGGGTTTTAGTGGCTTATGGTGTGGATTTATCATGTCCCCAAGGCTTGTAAACACGATAACTTTTGTAAATATCAATTGTTTAACTCAATCTATTTATTAATCTCTTCATCTATCATGTGGGAAGCCACTGAATGTAAATGGCAGTGTAATTTTGTTTTGTTTAGCTATAATTAATTTTTTTCGGCTGAAAATGGCGAAATTTTCGTTGATTTGGTGGCCTCGTATAGAATTATTTCTGTAAATGGGGAGCTGCAGCCACAGAGTAGTTTACTCACTAACTCAGTTGGCCATCGCCATAGATTACTGTATATATCAGTTCGCTGCATTAGTTTGCTACATTTATATTTATCTATGGTTCGCCGTCAGTCGCCGTCGTGAGTGGACATTATTTCGGTTGTTTGCAGCGGCTCAAAAAGATCGCTGTACAAATACACAATATTCAAATAACCAAATTTCTTAAATACTTGATTATAATAATAATAACAGATTTTTTTATTACAATAGTTTAAAAGCACAGAATAAATAATAGTACTACGTACTAAAAGTAAGTAGTATCAATTTTTTGTCATGGGTGAAATTTTCATGGTTTTTGAGGGTGTTGAAACCGATAGGGTTGTCGAAATGTAAATCCAAGATGGCGGCCGCAATATGTATAAATTTTTTCAATATGGGTGTCCAGTTTCATGGTTTTCGAGGGTGCTGAAGCCAATAGTGTTGTCGAAATGTAAATCCAAGGTGGCGGCTGCAGTAGGTATATTTTTTTTCATCATGGGTGTCTTTTTCATGGTTTTCGAGAATGTTGAAGCCGACAGTGCTGTCGAAATGTAAATCCAACATGGCGGCTGCAATAGATATCAATTTTTTCATCATGGGTGTCATTTTCATGGTTTTCGAGGGTGCTGAAGCCGATAGTGCTGTCGAAATGTAAATCCAAGATGGCGGCTGAAGTAGGTACCAAATTTTTTCATCATGGATATCATTTTCTTGGTTTTCGATGGTGTTGCAGCCGATAGTGCTGTCGAAACGTAAATCCAACATGGCGGCTGCAATTTATATCAATTTTTTCATCATGGGTGTCATTTTCATGGTTTTCGAGGGTGCTGAAGCCGATAGTGTTGTCGAAATGTAAATCCAAGGTGGTGGCTGCCATAGGTATAAACTTTTTCATCATGGGTGTCATTTTCATGGTTTTCGAGGGTGTTGAAGCCGATAGTGCTGTCGAAATGTAAAGCCAAGATGGCGGCTGAAGTAGGTACCAATTTTTTCATCATGGGTGTCATTTTCATGGTTTTCAAGGGTGTTGAAGCCGATAGTGCTGTTGAAATGTAAAGCCAAGATGGCGGCTGCAATAGGTATAAATTTTTTCATGGGTGTCATTTTCATGGGTTTCGAGGGTGTTGAAGCCGATAATGCTGTTGAAATGTATTTAAACTACTTTAAAAAAAATCCGTTTAATAATGCTTTACGTTATTTTTAATGCGAAGGCATGCTCAATTGGATTTACCAATATATTTTTTTAGTTTATTTACTTGCACATGCTACACAACACAACTTGAAGTTAATGCATAATGCGAAGTAAAATAAGTTACTTTTATCGTGCGCGCATAGTATATCCGTCTTTGAACAAAACGTGGTTTATTAATAGTCTCGGAATTAAATTAAAGTTCTTTAAATAATAAAAGTCTCTTAGCGGCAGCGCCACATTTTTCGCGAAATTTGACATAGCTGAGAAATTTCATAAAAATTATTTCCGTGCAATTTCTTTCATGAAACAGATTGTAATTTAAGTCTCAAACTACTTACAAACTACATTTTGAAATAAGGCCGAATATGTATAAACATAGTCCCAATGAAACGCACAAATGCCTTGTCATCAACTATATATATCGCTTGCATGCGTTGTCCGAACCAATAATATTGCATATGCTTTAGCTCCAGCTGGGATTCGAACCTACTGCACTAGGTGCGTAGGTTGGCGCGTCGTCTTATAAGGACAACGTCCAGTCATTTTTTTAGCAAAAAAAGTATGTCATTCATGACTAGAATTCTCCACTAAAATATAATTTTGAGACTATTCTACTTGCTTCAGGGGCACTGTAATCAAAGTTTAAATAGAGTATAAAAGTTGAGAAACGAATGTAATTGTGCGGAGCAACGGTGAGGGTCTTGAAAGATATTAAAACAAATTAATGACCACTGGACGTGCAATTTTTAATTCCTTATTTACTTTAACTTACAGTCCGAGCGTTCTATTTTTCCTGGGCTGAAGTTAGTCGCGAGTGGCTGCGCAGATAGTTTTTATAAACAAAATGCAAGAGGAGTGGGCGGTAATTAACATTAGAGATGCAAATACGCATTTTGAAAGCCAACTTTAGTCCGGCCAACATAGAATGCGCGCACCGTGCTTGCTTTTTATTCACTTTTTATGCTGCTCCTCATTGTCAGTCAGGGTAATGAGGGCATCCACGATTTTTCTGCCACCAGGGCGGCGCCACTTTAGAGTGAGGTAAAATATTTGACAGATTTCATAGCGGGGATGATAATTTCTTAGGGAAATGTAATCTTTAAGATTTATTTCTGTATTATTAGTTATATTTTATTTTAATTACATTAGAAATGAATAAACCAAACTGTAAATATAACTAAAAGACTACGTTTTAAAAAAAAGAGTTATAATGTGCAAAAAATTAAAACTTAAACCACTGACGCATTGTGTTATATATTAATATAATACTCTAGATAATGATAAACTATTATTTAAAACTAATTTCTCAATTAACTGACACTGTGTAACAAAAAACTTTACCTCAGTCGCTACTAGCGACATCTAGTGAGTGGAAGATTATTAGCCCTCATTATAATCTTAATCTTACGTTATTATGTGGTGCAATCACTGAAGCTGTATTATTGCTGCAGCACAAACGGGTCAGCTTGATTGGTGAAGGACCATGCTTGTGATGAAAGATGGATAGTGAATATTTATACACACTATATACTAACAGTAACTATGAGCTAGGGATTTGTAGAATTTCCATGTAAAAACACTAAACTCAAATTTCGCAAACTGATTATTTTTAACCGTTATGGTTATGTATACTTTTTATGTACGTACTTTTATGGAGTTTGTGTATCTGGGTTCAAAGTTTACGAGAGATGGAAAGTGTGAGAGTGATATCGAAAGAAGAGTGAATGCAGGAAACATAGTGAATGGAGCTTTGCACTCCTTTATGAGCAGTCGGAAGGTGTCTAACAAGGCTCGTTTCATGTATGAAAGTGAAAGTTGGGTATGGCAGAAGAAACATGAAAGCAGAATAAATGCAGTTGAGATGAGAGCGTTAAGAAGTATGATAGGAGTTAAACTGAGTGACAGGATAAGAAATAGTGAGATAAGTAAACGTTGTGATCCGAAAGAAGATGTAGTGACAAAAATTGAGAAAGGTATGCTGAGATGGTTTGGCCATGCCGAGAGAATGAATGAAGAACGTTAGACGAAAAAGGTGTATAGGCGGACGTTTCTAGATCAAATCAGGAACGTCTTGAAAAAAGTCCAGGTCAAGAGTACCCTAAACCGAAGAGCATGTATGAAGGGAATAATGAAAGTGGACGAAGCGAAACAAGTATGTAAGGATCGTAGCAAGTGGAAAGAAGTGGTCTCTGCCTACCCTTACGGGAAAGAGGCGTGATTATATGTATGTATGTATGGCAATGGTATTAGCATTGCAAAGGCTTTAGTTCTCTGTCTCCATTGTGTCAACTGAATGTGTTATGCTATGGCCATTTTCCAAGTAAATCAAATATGATATAAAATAAGTTGGTATAATTCGTGGAAATAATGAAGAGTTATCTCTAGACTTGTACTTGAAAATGCTGAATTGCATAATTTTTTTTTATATAAAAGAGGGGGCAAACGAGTATGCGGCTCACCTGATGGTAAGTGAGTACCACCATCCATGCACAACTGCAACACCAGGGGAATTGCAGGTGCGTTGCTGGTAGGGTTACCAACTCTCGAATGGACCAACCCGGGAGAATTTTATGAAATCGAGTGGGGGGGAGAGGAGGGGGTTTGAAAGAAAATCTCAATCATTTATTAACTTAAATTTATAATTATTTGCTTTTGAGCAGCATCTAATATTTATCGGTTTTTCACCACAAAATCATAAAAGTTTTTACATGAAAAATTGAAGTTCGTTAGTACTTGTAACTGCTTTTACTAAAGAAATACTCATTGGGTTTTTTTCCTTGCTCCATGCTTGTTCCATCATGCTGAATACGTGCTCGCAAGAAGCATTAAAGACAGGAATGGAAAGAACAAATGTGAGCATTTTTTTCAATTCAGGACGGATATTTCTGTCTTTCGATTTCGTAAAGTGTCAACCCAGCGTAAATCCACTCGATTTTCTTCAACAAGCTGTGGTTGAATCTCACTTAAAAGTCCAACCTCATCGTACAGTTTGTCACTATCTAAGTCAATATTTAATGATTCCTGGAGTCTAGTAATGCCTGTCCATGTGATTGGTTCTTTTAGAGATAACATTTTCATTGCTTAGTATTCCGGATCTTCAGCGGACCGGACAGACAACGTCGACGGCGAGACTAACAGATTTACACTGGCAGCGGTGCGCGATGTTGTGTGTGTTGTGATGTGTGTGACCGCAAAGCGAATGACTAGCGACACGTGTAAGCGAAGGATGCGCATAATTTTTAGAAAAACCGAAGAAATTCTTGCACCCCGGGAGGTCGGGAGATTAACCATTATTACCGGAATCTCCCGGGCAATCCAGGGAAATTGCAGATGCGTAGCCGGCCTTTTAAAAAGGAGTAGGCTCTTTTCTTGAAGGTGCCTAAGTCGTATCGGTCCGGAAAAATTGCCGGTGGTAAACGATTCTACAGAGGTCGTACGAGGAAGAAAACTCCATGTAAAAGGCACATTGCTGGATCGCCAAGCATCCAGATGGCGTGGATGGATGGTATCGTGAGTTTTGTCGCGATGTGCGTTCGTGAAATTTGTCAGCCGGAATTAATCCGAACAATTCCTCAGAGCACTCCCCGTGGTAAATATGATAAGAAAAAGGCAAAGGGATGCAACAACCCTTCGCAGCGCCAGCGAATCCAGCCGCAAAAAAATAACTCGGTTATCGACGATTCAAGCCGCTCGGCGCTGGATGCGGTCAAGTAGAAGCAGCTGGCATTGGGGTGCCACGGCCCAGAGATGAAGACAATACTCTATGTGAGGCCTAATTTGCGCCTTGTAAAATTGCAAGCGGTGTGCCGGCATGAAATAATATCCCGCTCTGCTGAGCGCGCCAAGCTTTTTAGAAGCCAATTTGGCCTTCCCTTCCAATTGCAAACGAAACTGCACGTCATTCGATATGTCGACAGCATGGGGAGTGCCCTGAAATTGAAGAAATACGGCAAAGGGGTTACGTAACGTTACGTAAACCTGTGTCTTCTGAGTCGTCCCCAATCCTTTGTTTAAGTACAACACGATTTTAGATACAAGTTTTGATATGCAACTGATATGCAACATATTATTAATATGCAAAAAGAACAGCGTAGGTGATCACGCAGCCTTGTGGAACATCAGCATTGATAGGCTTGTAGTCTTCTAATCGGAGTTTACACCGTCTACTACGACCTTGATGTCCCGATCTGCAAGGATCCGATTGCTAATTTTTTGGAAAGCCCATAGGAAGGAAGTTTTGAAAGAAGCGCTTTCTGCCAAACCTGATTGAAGGCTTGGATGTCCAAAACTTTTGGCCATAAGTTTTGCACTGGACTGTTATTTCATCGCAGCTGATCGCTGAAGATCGCTGAAGTGTTTGTGAAGCAGCAACATGAGATGAATAACACCCATAAACTTATCGTTTAATGTATATAATTAATGGTAATTGTTAGTTTGTTAAAAATCTCAAACTCCGAAAGTTTTTACAAAATAGTTTTATATATTTTTTGAAACAGTGTCATCTTTTGGATGTATAAGCAATATTTTCATTCGTTTTCATTTCACTAGACAGAGCCAAAGCTAACCGTGACTGGGTACAACTAGTGTTAAATAAAAACACACCTAAAATAACTTTTAGAATTAAAATGACAATTTTAATACATACCAGAAATGTGTCCTGGCAATGTGCACAAATGACTCTGCACATGCCAGGCAATGTTGGGACCGGTGGGGTCACCGGTGATGGTGCAAGATTTATAATCCTCTTGCAGTCAGGTCGGGGACATGCTATGCGCTGCGAGGATGACTTGCAAATCAGCAAACAATTGCAAGGACAACGCACATACTTTTTACCTGGTGGGGCATTTCTTATAGGCTGAAAATAGATAAAATAATTGTTCAAAAAATAAAATGCCTGCTTTTGATCAAATAACATAAATTACCTAAAAGATGTGACAGATTATCCAACTGCCCCAGAAAGAGGGTTACATTTTTAGATTCATGTTGATATAATATTTGCGTCAATAAATATTTGCATCTTTGTGACAATCTATAGCCAAAACTTTGCAGGATTTGAAGTGCTTGTTTTTATTACATTTTTTACTTTTGTTTCCTACAGTGTTATGTCATAGGCTCTATTTGTATATTCAGTACAATCAGAAATCTACACCGCATATAGTGTAGTTGTCCAATGTAGACTTTTTGAATTATAAGGGATTTAAAACAAAACGAATGAAATATCAAAGTCAAACGGGACGTAGTTATGCGAAAATATTCAAACCCACAAATAACTCAAAATAGAAGAAGATAATGTGATTAGTACGAGGGTGGATTGAAAAGTACTCGGCCTAACCAAGGAAATAAACACATACTAAATCAGTTATATTTTTATTTTTCTACATAATCACCATCAAGTTCAATACACTTTTGCCACCTACCCTTCCAAGCATTTAGACCGTTGAAAAAAAATAATTATTCCTTAGAGTCAAAATATGCGTCTACAGCTGCTTTAACCTCGTCGTTTGTCGAAAATCTTTGACCTCCCAAGTGCTTTTTTAGGTTAGGGGAACAGAAAGAAGTCTGATGGTGCCAGATCAGGTGAATACGGCGGATGCGGTAACAGTTCAAAGCCACAGTTGTGAATTTCAGCCATTGACTGTACTGACGTGTGAACACGGGCGTTATCTTGATGAAACAGGACTTTTCTTCTGAGCATTCCTCGACGTTTTTCTTTTATTTCCTCTCGTAAACGACGTAGTAAGGTGCAGTAGTAATCAGAGTTTATAGTCTGACCCCTTTCAAGATAATCAATCATAATCACACCTTTCGAGTCCCAGAATACTGAAGCCATCACCTTATTTGCCGACAAAATCGACTTAGCCTTTTTAGGGGGTGGTGAACCAGGTCTTCTCCACTGTTTTGATTGTTGTTTTGTTTCCGGTGTACAGTAATGAACCCATGTTTCGTCTATAGTAACAAAACGATTCAAAAAATCATCTGCATCGGCTTCAAATAACTCCAAACAGTCGCGTGAAATAGTCAATCGCGTCCTTTTTTGTTCAACTGATAGCAGTCCCGGAACCCACCTCGCAAACACCTTGTGGAAACCCAACTCGTTGACAATGATGTTTTGAGTTCGTTCATAAGAGATGCCTATAATCTCGGCTATCTCTCTAATTTTTAATCTGCGGTCTCCCATTATTAAATCAAGTACTTTTTTAATATTTTCATCAGTAGTTGACGTCGAAGGCCTTCCAGAGCGGGGTTCATCTTTCACACTCTCTCTACCACGCTTAAATTCTGCTATCCATTTTTTGACGGATGAAAATGACAGAGCACAATCGCCTAATGTACTGACCATGTCATCATGGATGGCTTTTGATGATAGCCCCTTCTTATGGAGGTACTTAATGACGGCACGCTGCTCGATTTGCTCCATTCGCGGAAATTATGTCCGATTACTTTGTTAATAAATTTATAAAATCACAACTAATTATCGCACACGTTTCGAACTTCACACAATGAACTAGTCTGAACTGAACTAAATAATGTGGGTAGATTTGATTTTTAGAATTGAATGGATCTGTGTTAGGCCGAGTACTTTTCAATCCACCCTCGTATAAGTTTTTTGACACCATGCATCATTCTAGCAGAAACTTTTCAGTCCAAATTAATATTTCTTTATTTAATATTTCTTACTGTATGTTTCCCGTTTTTGGGGTACCATTCTGTCAATATTTTATTCCATTTATCCTGGGGGCTCCGTAGCATATGACCCGTCTATCTCCACTTCATTTGGTCTATCTTAGTGACAATATCTGTCACATCTGTTCTTACTCTTATATATGTGTTTCTTTGCTTATCTATTTTTCTAATTATCAGCATGTTTCTTTCCATGGCTCTTTGACAGTGTTCGAGCATGTTCCTGTGCTACTTAGAAAGTTTCGCAGCCAGCAGATAAGTAAGGCATGGGAAAATACAGATGTGAAAGATATATTACAGCTTATTAAAGTCCACTGCTGAAAATAGGTTCTCATATTTTTTCATCAACTTTTGGCCAACTTTTCGCCATAATTGTCACGCTTGGCAAGCAGGTTTCTTTCTGTCGCCTCATAGGAGGGCGACACTGAAAGTTTTTAGAACTGGCTACTTGTAAACAATATAATAAAAAAATAAGTAAAAATTTTGAAAATGGAAATCTTTGCCATTATTATTGTGTATGTATTTTATTAATTTGTCATTTGTTGACGATTTAGCAGCAAATTGAAAATTGTCTGTGACACATCAGCATGAATTAAACGCAAGAAAATTTTGGTACAATGATTTTTATGACTTTCGATGTCATTTAAGTCAACAAGAAAGAAAGTTATGATAGACTTCGATTGGCCTTTCACAATGTAGCCCCATCTTGTGCCACTGTTTACAACTAGGCATCGGTATGAGTCAAGTGCACAAAATCCTCCTTGAACATTTAGCGGTCAGGAAGCTTTATGTCCGGTGGATACCTCATAATTTGACAGAGGCCCAAAAACTCTGTCGTGTTGATTGGTGTCGTGAAATGGTTCAAAGATGTAACGGAGGTGACTCAAATGCTGTGTTCGACATACTTATGGGTGACGAAAGCTGGATTTATTGTTATGATCCTGAAACTAAGAGACAGTCTGATGTCTGGGTGTTTCCTTCCGAGGAGTTGCCAGCTTAAGTAAAGAGGCCGAAGCATGGGAAATAAGATGGTGACCTCGTTCTTCGGAAGGACAGGTCATTACGCAAAATTGTTTTAGAGGATCGAAAAACAGTTAGTGCAGAGTGGTACACTAACAATTGTTTGCCACTTGTCTTGGAAAAAGTTCAGGAGAACGACCTCGCAGTAGGATCCTTCGTCACCACGACAACGCCTCATCGCACACCGCCAAGCAAATAATCGACTACTTGGCGACGTCAGACGTGGAATTACTGGGTCACCCTATAGCTCCGGCCTCGAACCTTGCTATTTTTATTTATTTCCGAAAATAGAAGAAAAACTTTGAGGAAATGTTTTATGGACGCCGAGGAAGCAGTAGCTGCGTTTAAAAATACCGTCGAACAGACCTCTAAGACGAGTGCACAAAGTGCTTTTCTCAATAGTTCTATCGGATGCAGCGATGTATTGATGTAAATGGACACTATTTTGAAAAGATATAATAAAACTAATAACTTGCTAGTTTATTCGGTTTTTGATTTTCTAAGTACTTTCAGTGTAACCCTCATACAACACCCATGGGATGAAATTTTTTCATTCCGGTTTTAGGAGTGAAAAAAGTTAAAATGAAACACAATAAAATATGTAAAATTAGTTTTATTCCAAACGTAAACTCATTCACACGTTCCACACTTCTATCATCTACTTTGACATTACATACATTCTCTTCTCTTTCAAATACTATATATAATATCATATTTACTCTCCTTCAAATCTGTCACATAACTATTTTATTATTTATTTTTAGCTTATTAATTTATATAATATTATTTATAGCATTCATACAAAAAATAATTTTGTAAAAATTTTCCAAAACCAATATTCCTAATTACCCACCATTTTAATGTAAATATTCACCAAAAAAAATGGTACATGATCATGTAATGATTATATTTTACTACAATAAAACCTATAATGTTCACATATTATACTAGTTAGGGCAAAAAAGTGTACCACCGATACACTAAAATGCTTTTTTCTCAAATTGTAGTCATTGCAGATTGGAATGTTTTCACATAACTAAGTCCAACTGAGATTCTAAACAATATTGCTATAAAAAAATATTCTTCATGAGTCTGGTTGGTGGTGTTTCACTACCATGCTTTGGAAAGCATTTAAAGCAGTTTGTTCTACCTGCTGATAATCCTTGTCTGCAGATGGCTAGTCTCCACTTTGAATGACCAATGTGACCGAAATTCAGTCTGGAGGACATTGGTATTATTATAGAAATTATTCAAATATTTTACAGATTTCATTAAGGCCCGCCACATACATACGGAATTCCGTTTCGATATTCCGAACGCAGCAAGTTCATATAAAATCTATGACCCGTCACACACGTGCAGTAGTTTTCCGTTCGAAATTTTGTGGGCAAAACGGGATTCCGTATGTGTGTGGCCGACCCATTCGGAATTCCGAAACGGAATCCCGAAACGGAATTCCGTATGTATGTGGCGGGCCTTAATCACCAATTATTGAAGCAGTTCATAATTAGTCATTGCAAGTTTGTCCAGAGACTGATCCTAAATTATTACTAAAACAAGTGATAACCTAATGCCCAAATACTCAAATGTTGGTCAATTTTAAGATGTCGTTAAATCCCATACTATCTCTATCACTTTATGTCAAAGTGACTGTGACATCACGAGACTTAACAACATTCTAAAATTGAGTAGCATTTGAGTATTTGACCATAATTGTCCACCTGATGGTAAGTGGATAATGTACCCCATAGACATCTACATCCATCCTCAATTAATAATCAAAATACAGATGCGTTATCACCACATCAGTAAAATAGGATGTCCAGTTTCCAGTAAAAAGGGTCTCCACCATTCTCTATATACAAAGCTATTTATCACTGATATTATGTAAGTGTGGTCTTTCCGTGGTCGAGCCAACCCATTTGTACTACTACTATAACATAGCTGCAACATATGTACATTCCAAGTATGTAAAATATGCAAGTAATAAACAATAACCATAAGCAATAAGTGGATTGTTTGTGTTGATGCTGATTTCAATTGAAATTAACTATATTACCTTATAATTAGCAAACAGTTACATATAACATTATATATATATAGATATAGTTACATATAACACTCACCGTTGCTTCATGACACACAGAGCATTTCACAACATGCTGTTCCCTTTTTCCAGAAATATCTATCATAGATTGACATACGCGACATGTTACCATAGGCGTTCCTGCCTGCTGGTACGGTGGAGGTAGTTCGTCCGGTCCGATAGGAGAAATTGTACTGACATTAACTTCTTCTGTTAAACAATATAACAATATTACATGATACAAATGCATAACTCAGAATCTTGTTAGCGTTATAACCGAATGCATCGTTGCACAATATAAACATTCAATCAAGCAAAGCAATCCATTACATATTTTGCTTGATGGCATTGTTTGACAAAAATTATAGAGAAAATAGTTGATTCATAAGCTATCAGAAATACATTTAAGTAACTTACCATCCCTTAACAGCGGTTGATTTTCGCTTTGTCCATCCCCCATCGTAGAACGCTAAACTTTCAGCGACGCAATAATATGTAAATATCTACGTAAACCAAGAATAGGAATTCTTTTGCTTTTGACGATAATTGTCATACCAGTTTATTACGAACACAGAAAAAAAAGTAAAACAAACATAGATAATACACTATCAGAGACACAAAACACAGAGAAATTATTACACAGGCTAATATGAAACTATTAGGGAGATAACTCATTGTATAAGAAAAATAGAGGATAAGCAGTAAATTGCATTTATATATTTTTTGGTTATACAAATATCATGCAAACATGAACCTTGCCAACAAAAATATATCTGTCTCATTCTCACACGTTATGATTTTCAAATGTAAAAAAATAAGTACATATCTTAGACTTCAATTTTCTGTTGACAGTTTTCATAGTTTCACTAAGCTCCACCTTGAAGCATGACGCCATTTTAGGATGACGTTCATTTGTGGTAGTTCGTCTGTCATCTAAGCCTTGTTTGGAGTTATTTTGCAGTGTTACAGTGAATTTTGACTATTTCGGAGCTTTTTTGTTCATTAGTAAAGGGTAATTGAGCAAAAACAACATGGCAAAGTGTTGCATCAATGGATGTAATTCAATTTCTCGTAAAAATGAAGAAGGATTGTCATTTTTCAGGTTAGTTGTAATTTTTTTTCCATAATTGTATATTTTTTCGTGTGAATTGCGTTTTGCGTTCATGTTATGGATTCTAAATCGTGTTTCCCGCTATTATCTAGAATTTCCAATTACTATTATCATGTAAATTTAAACAAGTAAACATTTTGATTATTTACATTTTTACATAGTGTTGCCTTTACGTGCTGTCATGTTTTGAAATTATCGATATAAATTTTAACAATAATATTAATGTAGTCCTATGATCAAATAATGTTTTAGATACGTAAACTGTATATTTAATCAAACGATCGATTGAGAGCCTTTCATTTAAGAAAAGCACTTGAAAATAGTGTAAATCGTAAATTTTCTATAATAGTTTTTTTTTTTTCATCAAAAGATTTGATGATGTTAAGATTATTTTTGATGGGTACTTAATGATGCACAATATTTATTTTAGGTTGCCAAAAAACGAAGGCCTTCAAAAATTGTGGATTGATAAGATGTTGGCCAGGAAAACATAAAACCTGCAGTAGTAAGAAGAATATGCTCCTTGCATTTTGAAAAAGAATGTATAAATAGAACGCTGGATGTAGTTCGGTTTA
This sequence comes from Parnassius glacialis, assembly GCA_033319125.1. Classification (NCBI taxonomy): domain Eukaryota; kingdom Metazoa; phylum Arthropoda; class Insecta; order Lepidoptera; family Papilionidae; genus Parnassius; species Parnassius glacialis. The sequence goes on from JAVANC010000018.1 coordinate 26,541,385, forward strand.
AGGGTGATTTGGTTCATGTGTCTAAAATAAATTTTCTATCTAAAATATATTATTTCGTCACGAATAAATGATTTTAATCAATATATATTATTGTTATTTTATTTATTTTTAATCCTTCGAAGTCATTACAACTTGCAGGTTGTAAACACTATAAAGTTGATATTTTGTGGTGTTACACAAATGGGATATAATGAGAAATTAGTATGGAAGTGGAAGTCTGAAGTGGCGCAGCCACACCTATTGATCGAAACGTTGCATGGAAATTGGTTGTCATATGGTATGAACATGGGATGCTGAAGATTGAGAATACGTTAGGATAGTTAAATGATTAATGGATTGTGTGAACGGTGGTATGGTTAGAAAGGGGCTGCTCAACTCGATTAGATTACTGAGATTAATAAATAAATAATCTTAATTATCACAAAAAAAGGGAGATGACAGCTAGTAACTATTGTACGAAAGAACACATGCTGCACAAACTTTAAATAAATCAAGATAAAAGTAAGTCTACTGCACGTTCATGGTAACTTGAACTGGTAACCGACCATTACCATGAAAGAAAGGTGTTGTCGAATCTTTATGGCGGCTTGGAAGTTAAGAGCGAGCGCTAGTCCGTACAGATATAGTTGAAAGAAAACTTGATGGTGTCTTAGATCACAGTACGTAAAGCGAAGCGTGAAGGTACAGGACTTGCGCTCGCAACTAACTTCCCAGCCGCTATAAAGTCTATATATATGATATAATTCACGCAACTTGGACGCATACTGTTGGGGCTGGTTCGATGTGGTGCAGGACAAAACCACTGGGAAAAACTTAGGGGAGACTTCTGCCTAGTAGTGGGACAGCATGGGCTGGACAAAAAAATTATACGAAGCCTAATACATTGCCTATAGTGGTGGTATCGTTAATCTCTGCAGAGGAGAAAAAAAATGCATGCGTCGACCCAGGGACGCACGGATGGAGTGCTTATGTGCAGATTGCCGTCGTTACGAAAAAAACGTTAGCTCGTTGCACGAACTCAGTATAATATTCTGGTGCACGTCGTATACGTGTTCTGAAAAGAAAGGAATTAAAGCTCCAATCAAGTGCTCTTTCCTTGGTCTCTTCGCTCACTTTTGACTGTTGCTTCACCATATCTTAAAGCAATTACAGTTTCAAAACTTTCCTATTCTGAGTTGAACGTAAAATTTATTTATTTATCATCTCAATACAACTTTTATTGCAGGATTAACCCAATGCAATAGTGTAGTGATCTAATATTTGTTTATTTAATATATACCTATGAGATGGACAATACGTCATAATTTATATAGCATCGATACTAAAAATATCGACAAAAACAATGCTTTTTCTTGTGGGTGGAGTCGTCGCCATATTTGAGAAACACTGGCCTCACGTGACCACATGCCATATCCCCTATTTTTCTTATATCTATGAGATAACCATACTCACTTCTTACTTGTTTGTGGCTATACCCTAGCACTTCTTGTTAGTTTGTGATTCTTTTTATATATGTACACTGACATCTATATATACAAGTACGTTGGACTGGCTATTTCATACAAAATGCTTATGCCAATTTGAAGCGCCCTCATTGTCCGTACCGGGAACTAAAATTAACATAAAATGCCAAAGTCTGTTATATAATTTAAATTATATCTCTGTATTTTGAATTTTTAAACTAAATTTAAAATTTTAAATTAAGAAATTTTAAATTAAAAAGTATATATATAGTTTGATTATGTTTGATTTTAGTTACATTATAAGAATTATTTTTAGTAATAATGAGAGTGTGCGTAATATGTAAAACTCGTTACGTAAAGGAAAGTGGGATAACATTCCACAAGTAAGTTAATTTGCAGCTAATATTAAGAAAGTTAAAATTATTTGATAATATAGAGGTACTTAAAAATTTGTTTTAAGTACCTATATTATCTACATACTACTCTGTGTAAAAAGTATCGGGAATATGTCAATAAAAAGACTCGCGTAAAAGCATAGATATAAGAAAAATAGGGGATATGGCATGTGGTCACGTGACCTGAAGTCAAGTGTTTCTCAAATATGGCGACGACTCCACCCACAAGAAATAGCATTGTTTTTATCGATATTTTCAGTATCGATGCTATATAAATTATGACGTACCATCCATCTCATAGGTATATATTAAATAAACAAATATTAGATCACTACACTATTGAATTGGGTTAATCCTGTAATAATAGTTGTATTGAGATGATAAATAAATAAATCTTACGTTCAACTCAGAAAAGGAAAGTTTTGAAACTGTAATCGCTTTAAGATATGGTGAAGCAACAGTTAAAAGTGAGCGAAGAGACCAAGGGAAGAGCACTTGATTGGAGCTTTAACTCCTTTCTTTTCAGAAGACGTATACGACGTGCACCAGAATATTATACTGAGTTCGTGCAACGAGCTAACGTTTTTTCGTAACGACGGCAATCTGCACATAAGCACTCCATCCGTGCGTCCCTGGGTCGACGCATGCATTTTTTTTCTCCTCTGCAGAGATTAACGAAACCACCACTATAGGCAATGTATTAGGCTTCGTATGATTTTTTTGTCCAGCCCATGCTGTCCCACTACTAGGCAGAAGTCTCCCCTAAGTTTTTTCCAGTGGTTTTGTCGTGCACCATATCGAACCAGCCCCAACGGTATGCGTCCAGGTTGCGTGAATTATATCATATATATAGACTTTATAGCGGCTGGGAAGTTAGTTGCGAGCGCAAGTCCTGTACCTTCACGCTTCGCTTTACGTACTGTGATCTGAGACACCATCAAGTTTTCTTTCAACTATATCTGCACGGACAAGCGCTCGCTCTTAACTTCTAAGCCGCCATAAAGATTCGACAACACCTTTCTTTCGTGGTAATGGTCGGTTACCAGTTCAAGTCACCATGAACATGCAGTGGACTGACTTTTATCTTGATTTATTTAAAGTTTGTGGAGCATGTGTTCTTTCATACATAGTTACTAGCCGTCATCTCTCTTTTTTTTTTGATAATAAATATTATTTATTTATTTATCTCAGTAATCTAATCGAGTTGAGCAGCCCCTTTCTAACCATACCACCGTTCACACAATCCATTAATCATTTAACTATCCTAACGTATTCTCAATCTTCAGCATCCCATGTTCGTACCATACGACAATCAATTTCCATGCAACATTTCGATCAATAGGGGTGGCTGCGCCACTTCAGACTTCCACTTCCATACTCATTTCTCATTATATCCCATTTGTGTAACACCACAAAATATCAATTTTATAGTGTTTACAACCTGCAAGTTGTAATGACTTCCACCAGTAGCGTAATTAGTGGTGGATACTGGAGGTTAACGAGAGAGTAAGGATTAAAAATAAATAAAATAACAATAATGTATACTGATTAAAATCGTTTATTCGTGTCGAAATAATATTATTTAGTCAGAAAATTTATTTTAGACATAAACATAATCACCCTCAAGCCGAACTACATTCAGCGTTCTATATTCTTCTTACTACTGCAGGTTTTATGTTTTCCTGGCCTATATTTTCAATCCACAATTTTTGAAGGCCTTCATTTTTGGCAACCTAAAATAAATATTATGCATCCTTAAGTACCAATCAAAAATAATCTTAACATCATCAAATCTTTTGATGAAAAAAACTATTATAGAAAATTTACGATTTACACTATTTTCAAGTTATTTTCTTAAACGAAAGGCTCCCAATCGATCGTTTGATTAAATATACAGTTTACGTATCTAAAACGTTATTTGATTATGACTACATTAATATTATTGTTAAACAGGTTCAGAAGGGCTAGAACCCAGAACCGTAAAGCCAGTTTAATAAAAAAATATTGTTAAAATTTATATCGATAATTTCAAAACATGACAACACGTAAGGACAACACTATGTAAAAATGTAAACAATCAAAATGTTTACTTGTTTAAATTTACATGATAATAGTCATTGGAAATTCTAGATAATAGCGGGAAACACGATTTAGAACCCATAACATGAACACGAAAAGCAATTCACACGAAAAAATATACAATTAAGGAAAAAAAATTACAACTAACCTGAAAAATGACAATCCTTCTTCATTTTTACGAGAATTTGAATTACATCCATTGATGCAACACTTTGTCATGTTGTTTTTGCTCAATTACCCTTTACTAATGAACAAAAAAGCTCCAAAATAGTCAAAATTCTCTGTAACACTATAAAATGACTCCGAACAAGGCTTAGATGACAGATGAACTACCACAAATGAACGTCATCCTAAAATGGCGTCATGCTTCAAGGTGGAGCTTGGTGACATTTATGAAAACTGGCAACAGAAAATTGAAGTCTAAGATATGTACTTATCTCTTTTTACATTTGAAAATCATAACGTGTGAGAATGAGACAGATATATTTTTGTTGGCAAGGTTCATGTTTGCATGATATTTGTATAACCAAAAAATATATATGCAATTTACAGATTATCCTCTACTTTTCTTATATCAATGCAAAAAAGAGGTCGTTCTAATTTTTTTACTGCATGTTGGTAGCACTGTACTGATTTAGCGCGCAAAGTTTGAGCGGAATCTGTCATTTAATTTCTTTTAAACTACACTTTTTGTTGGTCATAGTTTTGAGTTCTCGGCGTTTTTACAATGGAAAATATTGTTGAACAAAGAGTGTGCCTTAAATTTTGTGTTTCGATTGATATTTCATGTGGTGAATCACTAAAAATGTTGTGAAATACCTACGGCGAATCGTGTATATCGAAAACAAGGGCTTATGAATGGTATAAGGCTTTTAAAGAAGGCCGAGAAGTAGTAGTAGACTTGCCTCGTTCTGGTAGACCTTCAACCGCTACGACCAAAGAAAATATCGACAAAATCAAGAAGCTAGTGCTCGAAAATCGACGTATGAGTCTGAGAGAGTTGGCTAATGAGGTAAACATATCTTTTAAGTCCGTCCACAACATTCTCATTGACATTTTAGGCATGAAACGCGTCGCCGCTCGACTAGTTCCAAAAGAGCTCAATTTTGTTCAAAGAGCGCAGCGAAAGCATGTCGCTGAAGACATGGTTTCCCGAGCTTCTACGGATCCGAACTTTATGAAACGTATAATAACTGGCGACGAGACATGGGTTTATGAGTACGACATGCAAACAAGCCAACAGTCTTCAGAATGGCGTCTCGAAAACGAGCCGAAAGCCAAAAAACCGCGGCAAAGTCGCTCCAAAATCAAGGTGATGCTGACAGTTTTTTTTGACTACCGTGGTGTGGTTCACTCCGAATTCCTTCCAAAGGGAGAAACAGTGAATAAAGAATATTATTTAGGCGTCATGAAGCGTTTGCGTGAGAGTATCCGCCAAAAACGTCCAGATTTGTGGCAACACAACTCATGGATGCTGCACCATGATAATGCACCTTCACACACAGCCATTATAGTGAAAGAGTTTTTAGCGAAAAATTCAACAAAAGTTCTCGACCAAGCACCGTATTCACCTGATATGGTTCCGTCTGACTTTTTTTTATTTCCCAAGTTAAAATTACCACTTCGAGGAAAACGTTTTGAGTCGATAGAAGCCATAACAAAAAATTCGCTGAATGAGCTAAAGGCCATACCGGAAATAGCCTATGGAAAATGTATGGAAGACTGGGTTCCTGTGAACCTGTGTGTTCTGGGTGAATGTGGGACGTTGGAGATGTTGTATTGCAAGCGATGGGGCCTACTTTGAAGGCGATAAAATAAATTTAGATGAATAATTTGTATTTTTTGTTTTATTGACAAATTCCCGATATTTAGTACACAGAAGGTATATCATATATTATCTATTACCTTAATATCGTAATTACCAATATGTTTGGCTTTATATTACTGAGTTTTGTTAAACAACAAAATTCAATAGGGTTGTCGAGTTCCTTGTCTATAATACTTATCGATATACTTTTCTACCCATATCTGTTCACAAACAACCTACCTAGAACTAGAACCTAGACTAAAATTATATCTAAATAGCACTAAAGTTGGTGTCCGAAACAAAATTTTATCTTTGTTCTAAACACTCTTCACTGACGACTGTTTTATTGGACATGAGAAACATACCACTTTGAAAAAGTGCGGTATACCCACAATATTTTTTGGTAGTACCAATACCAGTAAGTATAAAACAATTGGATTATTATTTCCAATGTTTTTTATTTCTTCTCCCCTTATTTTCCCCCAGACTCAAGGGCCATAGCCAAGTGTAGAAAGGTCGCCTGATGATGACTTTGTGTTTACAAGACGTAAGTTTGTTAAATCTGATAATTATTATCACTAATTTATTGTATCAATGGAATAAATTTATATTGGAACTGCAAAATTATTAATGTCCTTAGTGAGTTTGCGTAAGCTTAGGTGAGAAATAACTCCTCCTTGCACAGGTTCCCACCTTGTCGTCGTGGGGGGGGGGAGGTTGGGGGGGGGGGTAGTAGCCGTGGCTTGGTAACCCATGGTAAACGTAGGGCGACTCACATAGCTGGCCCGAAATGAAAGGCTGGACCAAGGTGGCTACTCTGAGTGGGCTTGTCGAACCCTAGAATGTGTTTATTTTTTATTTTTATAGGATAAGGGTAACAAACGAGCACACAGTCCACCTGATGGTTAATGGTTGCTGTGGCCCATAGACATCTACATTTATCCTCGATTACAAATCAAAATGCAGATACATTGTCACCCGTGAGGACTAAGATGGAATGCCTCATTTCCAGTTAAAAGAGTCTCCGGTTCTCTACAATCACTATACGAAACACAGCAGCATTAAGCTGCTATTTTGCGCTGGTATTCTGAAAGCGTGGTCCTTTCTCGGTCAAGCCGACCCATTCGTGTTACAACTATACCAGAAATATAGCTGCAGCAAGGCTCTACCACGTTTATGAGTGTTAGTGAGCTGCGGCTAGAGGAGATTCCTCTCTCTATATCGCTGCAGCCGAGGTGGTGTCGCAGGGGAAGAGGATTGTTGGTATGGTAATGCACCACTCGACTATCCTCCGAGACTTTGACAGGACTGTACCACTTGGTGCTTCCGAATGCTCGTTTTTTCTTGGCTCCATGGCTTCCACATATCGAGCTCGGGAAATCAGGGAGGGCAGTCCTTAACTAAGGAGGGTTCCTCACTGGCGGGGCCGCGGATGTGCTTGAAAACGTTTCCGTGGCCCTGTCAATGTGTGGTGAAGGTAGAACATCATAGGGTTTTAGTAGGTGCAAGTCCGACATAATCCGTTCTTGCCCCCGCAATGCAGGTATGCGTAGGCATTTTCGCATTTGAAACCTGGAACGAAATCCGTTCTGTAGTTACGAATAAAAACGTTGATAGATCAACGCAACGTCTATTCTTGTTTTATATGAGTATAAAGCTTATGGTGATGACTTATGGAACTGAGACGTGGTCCTTCAATGCTTGCCGGATGAGGAAACTCAAGGTCACTTAGCGAGCTATGGAGAGGACTATGCTTGGAGTTTCTCTGCGTGATAAACTTAAAAATGAGGATATCCGCAGTAGAACCAGATTGACAGACATAGCCTAACGGATTAGTAAAATGAAGTGGCAATGGACCGGCCATATAGCTCGAAGAACCGACAACCGATGGGGAAAAAAGGTTCTCAAGTGGCAGCCACGTACCTGTAGGCGAAGTGTAGGGCGACCCTCCACTAGATGGAGTGACGACCTGGTAAGACATGCAGGAAGTCGATGGATGCAGGTGGCTCAGGACCGTGCTTTGTGGTATTCCTTGGGGGAGGCCTATATTCAGCAGTGGACTTGTGAAGGGCTGTAATGATGATGATGATGATAAACTTGCGTCTAAGGCCGAAGTATTAATTGATACATTTGTTTATTGTATGGCATTATATTATTATGATACATAAATAGAATGGATGTTCGGGTATGCCTGGGTATAGAATTCTTATCGATATATTTTTTCACATTGTCTTATCGCTATTATTAGTTCCGTGGACGTTCACTTCTGTCGTCAGCGCCAAAATCGCCTCATTATGTCACGGTGTATATAGCCAGTTTATATATAGAGGTCAGTGTATTTGTTCGTCTATACGCCAGTATATTCCAAGTCTATGGTTTCAATGTATCTTCTACATCTATGGTGCGTTGTGTGCAGGGTCGTAGATACCACCGTATCAGCCTCATCAATGATACGGGGCCCCAGGGCTACAGGGGCCCCGAACCAGTGCCAGTCTGAGGCAAGTTTTAGGATTGAGCGAGACCCAATTATGGCCCCACTTGCATACCCCTAATATATACCAGTTGTACGGGCACATGCAAGCATAAAACTGGGAAGATCTCGACAACATCTTAAGTAAAATGAATACCGTCGTGGCAGCAACGCGGCACAAGCGGCACGCAACATTAACGACGTTAACGGAGCGAATATTTCAAACTAACGCGCCGCCTGTTATTGGTTTGCCCGCTTCCGTTCTGCAAATTTCGACCTGAAAAATTAACTCCGTAATCGTCCGAAAACTTTGGTCGAATTAAAGGACAATGACAAATTAAAAGCGATTCTGGAAGCTGATGATACTCAATGTACGGTGGAATTAGCAGCAGCTTTCCACATTATTAGCATCAAAACAATATTGGTCTATTTGCGTCAAATTGGCAAAGTAAAAAAGCTTAACATATGGGCGCCCCACGAACTTAATGATCGCCATCGCGAAGTACGCATCGAGACGTGCTTTGCACTGCTTAACAGGCACACAAACGAAGGAATTATGAACAGCGTTGTTATATGTAACGAAAAATGGATTCTGTTGGACAATCGTAAGTACTCAGCAAGTTGGTTGGATCCTGATTCAGCACCTAAATAAAGCCCTAAGCGAAAACTTACCCCTAGAAAAAACTGTTGGTCACTGTTTGTTGTTCTTGCGCCGGTGTGATTCATCACAGCTTCTTACCAAACAGGATGAGCATTACTGCAGATGTGTACTGTGAATAACTGAACACAATGATGGAGAAGCTCACACGTCTCCAACCAGCTTTGATCAATCACTTGTCCCCGCTGCTCCTGTACGGCAACGCGCGACTTCATACTGCACAACAGATGGTCTCCAAGTTACAAGAGCTGGGTTAGAAGTTCCCGTCATCCACCTTACTCACCAGATCTGGCGCCAACAGACTTCTACTTTTTCCAGAATTTAAATAATTTTTTGGTGGGAATAAAATTCAATAACCGAGAGGCAGTACAAAATACCTTTCAAGAATTTGTTGCCTCCCTCGTCCAGCTTATTTTTTCAAGAAAGGCATCAATAAACTGCTACTGCAATAGCAAAGATCATGGATTGCATGGGTGATTACTTTGATTAATAGAAGTTAAAAATATAGAAAAATGCTTACGTTAACTTATTTCATAAAAAACGGCAATTTCATAGGTAAAGACCTAATATTAGGTAACGTTTGCCAATTATTTAATACTAACAGCTGAACGACTGCTTTCGGGTGACCTTTATCGATATTTCAAACTTATCCTTTCTCTTGAAAGCTCCAATCGCGGTTAAGATCATGCGTTCATTATTCCTACAACTTTGAGCATATTTTTTTTAAATTTTCATCGGTCTTATTCAAATCATCGAGTAAACTCTCTATTCTATGCTATAAATGCCAAGTCTCATTAATTGTAAAAAGTCGTGTAAAGCATATCTATATTTTACGGCGGTGTCTAACATTGGATAGAAAAATTTGTTCTGAATAACATTTCTTGATCCGGAACATATTAAAATTTTTTTTCTTTATATATTTAGAGTCAAAAGTATCCGAATTTGAGATCTTTCAAACCTTTAAAACTTCATAACTGCGAAAATGTTAACTTTATCGTAATAAGTCATGGGACTTTTTTTATTTGTATTTTATCAAAGAACACAAAAAGAAATTTGTCCAGTTTAAAAATAACAAGTCCTTGCAATTGAAAAAAATCCGTTTAAACAATATGGCACCCCATAGCAACATGCATTCATATCATTAGCAGGAACTTAAAGAGAATCGCATGAAAAAATTGAGGTGGAATAGTTTTGGTACTCATGCGCCGATTTCTCCTGGGCTATAAGAACATTATCTTCTTTTTTCGTTCGCAGATTCTTTCAAACTCAGAGTTTATTTCAGCTTTTTTAGCTGTATCTTAGCTGCAATGAGAGCCTTTGTTAATCCTTCGTCTCCAGGTATATTCTTTTTTGTGCATCAGTATTGTAGCATCTGATAAATCTATGCGCTCTGCTGTGATATTGTGTAATTAGCTGCAAGTGATTTAGCTTCCAAACTTACCACGGGATCAGTTGTGTCGACTCCTCTTCCAAGGCACTTTTTACTTCGGCGTACTGATAGATACCGCACCGCTTGCTAGCTGTTGATTCTACTTTCGCATATTGTTTGACACACCTTCATTAAAGTTAAGCTCTTCACATGTTTAGAAATAACTTCCCATCTTTTTATTGAGTTTGTAAAAAATACAAATAAGCGCTGAAGAATGCCGAGCTCGTCTCAACAAATAAGGCCATACGCACATATATCAACTAGCCACATGTTCGAAACCAAAATATTGAAAAGCGAGAAAATTTTCATCGATAAACTCAGGCACATGAGCAAAGAAACGGAATAGAGAGTAAGCTTCTAAGGAGCTTGCAAAATTGTTACCTAAATAAGCTAAAAGATTGTATTTTTCTATTATGTACCTAGCTATGCTATTATAAAAGTTTGACTAAGGCGCCTTCTGGGACTTGACGCCTGGAGCGGCCGCTCCGTTCGCCCTATGGTAGGGCCGGCCCTGCCCCGAACGTGTGTAACCAAAAATTCCAAGGACTTATACGGGACAGGAAAGGCTATCACTATTATCTATAGAAGCAAAGATTAAAAAAAAGACCTGAAATGTCTTCAGCTATGAATGCCGCCGAATCGTCTTCAGCTATGTTAGTATTGTTTGGCTAGCTTAGTTCCTAGGAGTATTAATTGTAAGTAATAACTTATAATCAATATATAATAATTTTAATTCACTTCAACTGTTTTTGTTCCTTTTATGAAATCTTTACTCTTCATTCTTCCCAACAAATTTTGATACAGGGCCCATCTAAGGCACGCTACGCCACTGGTTGTGTGTTACTCAAAGCACATTATGGAGTGTAGAGAGAAGGAGGACCATCTCTATATATGAAAAGTGTCCCTAAAACGTGTTCAATAAGGGTGGCGCTGCAGTAGCGTAGGATAAATTAAAAAAAAAGCGCCAAAAGTAATTAGAATAAAATGGAGAAATATACAAGGACCGACCAATCCGCTTGGTTTTGTTCTACGTAACTAGTTGAGATTTTGTGTACTGGCATTTTAATAACTATTCTAATCATGGAATTTTTTAAATATTTGAATTCAGCTGACTTCACGCCGTTCACAACAGCTATCTTCATTTCGTAGATTTTCAGACGCCAGCGCTATTGTGGTAGGTTATGGAACCTCTATTTTCAGTAAATTGTAGGACACTTTTTCAACTTTCGCCCCTTATAAGATGGTTCTCATTGTACTCTACGCCACTGACTTAGAAGTATATCTATGCATAAAGCACATGGCGTTTAAATGACAGTGACAGTGTTTGTACAGTGTCAAATGTCAAATTTGTGTGAGTTTTGGCGGGAACTTGACCAGCGGCGGTTTGCTGCTCCTGTATCATAGTTTAAATAATAGTTTGAAGTGGATTTTGAAATGTAAAAGTGGTGCGTTTTTATCTATTAACTGTCTACGCATGTGAACTATTATTGGAAACGGTGAAACAAGTGCTCTGATGGTGATGGATTCTCAAGATAAGCTGTCTGTTTGCATAGGCGCCTTTAGATACCATCGCCAACTGTTAGCTGCCTGCTGGCTCAAATTGCCGTCAAAATCTCCCTAGGGCTTCACAATGTGACGCATCAACATATTGTGAAGCAATGAACTATGAAGAATAATTATACATAAAGACAAGGCTGTATGGCATAGTTCCTTTGCCTGCTCTCTCGAGTGAATAATAAAAACAACAACAACAATCTTTGTGTTCTGTGCTGTGAAGTGTGAAGCAAACTATACTCTTTGGTGTGAAGGGATATCTATCAGTTTTAAGGTGGTTACTGACCTGCCTGCCGCATGGGCAATCAGGGAAGCACAGCGATCGGAGCAATATCGGAGCTGTCTCTATACACCAGCGTTGCCACTTTAGTGATTTCGTCATTTAGAAAATATATATTAACAACCCTCTTTACCTGCCGGTAAATTATAATAATAATAAATAATAATTATAAGTTTATATTAAAATAGCACTATCCTTTTTTCTCACATTACAAAAACGTAATTAGACATCTTTGTTTGGTTATGTTAAGCTTACCTTGGACTTTTCCCGACTAATAATGAGGAGCTAATACGTATGTAAAGTTGGTTTCAGTGAGTGCTGCATACTGAAAGGTTGATATATGAATATTGAAATGTAAAGTCTCCAAAAAAAAAACTTAATTGGAATCGTGGTAGATGCCTTTGTCATGACTGGAATCAATAATGGCATACGCATACCTAATTAAATTCACACTGTTTCATATGTGTCAGAGCAAACGTTATCGCGAAATATAGAGTTTCTCATTAGAGAAACTTATAATTAGTTCTCACGTTCACCCAAACTCTGTGATGAGTACAAATATATATATATATGAGACAGTAAATTGTGGCGAGAATACTTTAAAAATATTGCGCTCTTGTGATACTAGTAGGCTGTCCGTTGAAGAAACTGTGACCAGGAGGCCGTCTCGATTTTATATTATGTTGTATTTATTGTAATTATTTCTGTAATTAAAATAGTATTTTTATTACATACCATGTGATTTGATTTTAAATAATTTGGTGAATTCTAGGGATTTTTAAATAAAAATATACCTAAATCTAGTGAAATTCAGACCATAACTAGTGATAAATTTTTCTGCAAGGTGGCAACACTGCTACACACATGCCTGCCGTTCAGTTACTGAATCAGTATGACAGTGTACGTCTCGCTGGACCTTAGCTTATCTATGCGCTGGACACACGCGTTGAGAATGGCGCTAGTTTTATCGAAATATCAATGAATCGGTATATACAGGGTCATTTTTAATTTACTAAAGACCTTTTGGGAATATATTGGTTACATCATTACAAACAATTTTAGCGAGATCACTCTTCACAGAATATACATTTACGAAAAAACTACTTTTAAGGTTTTGTTGTCATGTCTGACTCCTTTTAAGTCTGTATTTTGTAGTACCTAAACAATGTCAGAATAAATCGTCAAAGAAAATGTCTTATTTATTTAACACTTGATATCAGTAGCAAACATTGTGTTGAAATCATTAAAAATAATTAAATGAGCAAACGACATTAAAAAAATAACAAATATTAAAATTTATAATAAGTATGACCGCCGGCCGGGCCGGTCGACACCCGCGATCTGCTGATTGCGTTGCGAGTGCTTATTAAACCATTCATCACTGTGCCTATTGCACCAGGGCGCCACTTTAAATGACTTTACATATACTTCTTTATTTTGCATAAAACCATTTGATGAACTATTTGATTCTTTTATTAATTTCTTTAGAAATTAATAGACATTCTTTAATAGACATTTAGGTAGTTTTTTTTACGAATACTGATTGCTAGCAACGCTGCCTGTATCCAAGAGGCAACGTCACATCCAGCTGGTAGCAACGCCTCAACGTCGCACACACAGACTAATATGATACTAACGTATGTCGCACATGCGGCGGCTCAATGCCAAGCTAAATGTATATTATGACGTCGACACAGGTGTCATCGTCATCAAAGGCGCTGCCTGCCCTTTTCGGTTTGCAGCCATCGATTTGGTTATCGATGTTTGTAGCACGTGCAAATTAAATGAGTATTATTAACTATTTTTTTAATTTAATATAAGTTGTATTTAAAAAATGGATGCAGGATAAAATAATTACAAATATTACAATAAAATATTTATAATGATTAAATACAAATTAACAGTAATTGAATAAAGATATTAAGGTATAATGGTTCAAAAAAATATTAAAATACTTGTCCGCGGATGGCGGTGAGTATCGCACACATAGTGTTCAAAATAATCACCTCCACATTCTATGCATAGGTGACACCTAAAACTTAACTGTTTACCGACACGAGATAATACTTGATGATTCATTTTGATTTGATCGAATGCCCAAATTATTATTTTTTTCAACATGTCGCGGGTTTCGAATGCGCGCCCAGTATACACTAATGTCTTTACATGCCCCCACCAATAAAAATCCATTGGTGTGATATCTGGCGATCTGGGAGGCCATGCACAAGGCCCGTCACGACCAACCCAGCGACCAGGGTATTCTATGTTGAAATATTCCTTTACTTGGCGAGCATAGTGCGCCGGCGCCCCGTCATGTTGGTAATACATATTGCGTAGAGATGCAAGTGGTATGTCCTCTAACAACTCTGGCAGCGTGTCGGTGAGAAAACTATGATAGCTTTCACCGTTTAATCTTTCTATGAAGACCGGGCCCAGTAACGTTGTATTAATAACGCCTGCCCACACATTGACACTAAACCGGTGTTGAAAGCTATGCGGTCTTGGTTCATGATTTTCATAGCACCACAAGTGTTCATTGTGCGAATTAAATAGTCCTATTCTGCCAAATGTTGCTTCATCAGTCCATAAAATGTTAGCTCGTTCAGCAGCTAGTAACCAGTTACAAAATGTAACTCGCGCTGGTTTGTCAGCTTCGCTGAGTTCATGAACACGATGCAAGTGGAAAGGGTACTTCCCTTCATTGTGTATGAAACTCCATGCGTAATACTGTGACACATTGAACTGTCGGGCTGCCTCATAAGTGCTCGCTGCTGGATTTTGTTCAAAAAACTGCAGTATGTCTTCCTCCTCACGTACTGTGCGCCGCGGTGGACGACCACGATCGATTGATACAGGCTGGAATTGCCCGTAATCTCGCAATCGCTGTGTAGTAACTAGCATCGTAGCGTAGCTCGGTGCACGTGAGTTGGGAAATCACCTTAACTATTCACGACAAGCTTCACTAACGTTATCATTGCAAATTGCTAAAATTCGCACCATTTCGGTATACTCAACATTTGAGTATCGGTAAGCTATCGCGTAACAACGCGTAACGTTCGTGATATTAATCTCACAACGGAAGGAGAAACGTCGCGGGCGCACCAAATCACCAAAGGCGACTGACGACACAGGTAATTAGGTCAAGTTCAAATGAGCAAGCGCCGCCTCCTACACCCCTCCACCCCTACCCCGCCACGCGCTTTATTTTGCTATTTAGGACTATTGCCGTTTAGAAGGTCCAATTAAATTATTTTTATTTTTGTATGAAAATAAAATTGGAAGAAATATATATTTTTTTTTTACAGATGTTATTGTTATGATGTAAATAATATATTTCCAAAAGGTCTTCAGTAAATTAAAAATTAACCTGTATATCCTTGGCACTTTTTTATATAGAATAAGGGTGACAAATAAGCACAGTCCACCTGATGGTAAGTGGACACTGTGGCCCATAGACACCGACATTTATCAATAAAACAATTAATTAATAATTACAACCATAATATAGTGCTTATAAGCTGCAGCATAGCTCTGCCACGCTATTTTTAGGCTATCAAAGAGAATTAAATATGACTAACTTTACTCGTCATAATTTAATATAAACAATTTGTTCTGTGATATAACTTAACTATCTAGCGCTTAGTAACTATAATTTAACTAGTGTTACAAATAGCCAGGATAGTTGTCTAATGATGGTTTTAATAAAATTTATTTACTAAAATTTGTATTTTTGTTTAAATATTTATTTAATGACATTTTATTTATATTCCAGCAATTTTAATATTATTGGAATATTTACTTTCCCATACTAGCCCGTATGATAAGTTAGGTAACAAATCCCAGTAATGTTACTTGTAAGCTACAACGTTCAAATAACGTTCTTTCTGCGGTTATGACTTGTACCAATTGCGCTACAGCGCTACACACGCAACAGCGGCAGGGCCGATCTAGGGAGCAAGGAAGGTCTTGCGCTCCTGCAGTGTTGCAAAAGTGAAAAATAAAAAATCGGTAGATTTACCAGCTAAAAATCTGGAGAAATCGGGAAATTTTTATTTACATCCATGGCTTTAGAAATGTATCATAAAACGTTCTTTTAGATGTCGTTCTTTTTCGTTTCATTTTTTTTTGCGATCAAAATAATGTCTTTATAATTGAAACTAAAATTTTATGATTATATATTTTTGCTACTCACGTTTCTCCAAAATTCTTCTGTTTCTTCACTGAGTGATTTAATTTCTTTCGTATTTAGAAGCAAACACCATTCTAAAATAATTTTTTGATAACTAATGCTACCTAACAAATTTGGACATAAAGCACAACAGTTCTCAACAAAACAGAAGAAGGCTAGTAATTAGTGAATGTAATTCTATGAATGAATAACACTATAATATATACATGGCCTAAGCTACCTAATTCGTAAAATAACCCGAACAAAGTAATCTTTAGGGATCTCCCCCGTACACTTACCAGACAATAATGAACTCTATTTTAAGATGTATCAGTGCAATATGCTTTAACCATACCGCGAAGTTAAAAACCTAATAAAGTTATAGGTAAATATAAGGTAATATATAGGTTATAGGTATAGGTTCCATAGGACGTGGTGCGAGCAATTTCGGGAAGTCCCCGTACATAGATTTTGTGTTAAAAGTTCATTTTAGTATTTTGATTACTACTTTTCAATTTTATTTATGATTATTAATTTACATTAGTTGAAAAGGTAAAAATTTGGGAGATACGTTCGCTAAATCGGGATATCGGGAGATACTAAGTAAAATCAGTAGATCTCCCGATAAATCGGGAACTTTTGCAACACTGCGCTCCTGCCGCCCTGCCGCAGGGCCGACTTCAAAAATTGCAACTGCTTGCCTACACACATCACAATTTAGGAGGTAATTAAGGGTCATCCCTACTCCTACACCCTAAATTGCCCCTCCCAGGTCAGTAGCCACCTTTAGGCACAGAAGGACTAGAACCCAGAGCCATAAAGCCAGTTTAAAAAAAATCTAATCTGTCAAATTGTATGGTGCGGTGTTTGCTGAATAAATGAATGTATATAATTTGAAGCTATATTCCGTGATATTAAAGAATGGCTTCAAAATTACATAGAGTTCGTTATTACAATCCGAAACCAGAACCAATAAATTGTGTTTCCTTCAGTAAAACTACTAAAACATTAGGGATAGCGAGGTTAGTTTTTCTCTGTTGTTATTTTGTTATGACTTCAAAAAAGCGAGAGGACTACTTTTCTACTGTCTGTTTTTTAATGCATGAAATGGAATAAATCACTTAAATCAACAACTTTTGCCGATTTCGGTGCAAGAGCATGATTTCACATAAGTTCTTATTGAACTACCGACTAGCTTCTATATCCGCTTGCTTGCCCGTGTCAACTAGTAGTTAACAAATCGAGAATTTAGAATTGACCATGTCAAGTAGTAGTTAACATAACCTTGAAGTCAGCTTTGCCCGTGTTAACTGGTAGTTGACATTGCATATCACTCAGCTATGACCATGTCAACCTGTGGTTAACATCGCTCCCGCCGTCGAAAATGCTGATTCTACCCGTCTCTATCACTCCAGAGCCTAATTTGTATTATTTGTCCCGTTTCTTCGTGAAATTTCCCTCCACACAACCCCAGTCAAGCTTCCAAGCCATAGACAAAAGTCAAGAAACAAAATAAAATTTATTACTGACTGTGGTAACAGGTACTTCAGCGTGTTTTTTGTTTAGCTTTGACTTTTATGATTTTAATGAACAAGTGATTTTTTTTTTCTTATTCTTTTATTTATTATATATACAACATAATCAAAGAATAAAAACCATATGTCATCGCTTTTATTTTTGAGTTATGAGCTTTTGAATACAAGAGGAGCTTCAAAACGCCCTACTTCAAAGTTCAGCACAGCATAACTCTGCACCAAAGTCGTAATTTGATAAACAAAAGATAACATTGTTTAGTTAGTTTCATAATAAACATAAATATATACAACACTTGACGCTTTTTTAAACAAATTGAGTCACAAGAAACAATTTTGTGAAACCCGACCGGTTCGCTGACGGCGCTATAAATGGCGGGGCAAAGTAGGGTCGTCAAGTTTTTTTCGTGGGACATTTGAGGTAGGCACGTACTGAGGGCCCGGAGCAAAGGCGCATTGCGCGCGGTCTCCCCTTGGGCAAGCGAGCGGATATATGTCTTCTATATTATATTTAGATATATTAAATCAAATTTTATATATTTTAATTATTTATTTTTGAATATAGGTAATTAGATAGAATAGATCTTTAATGATAACTGATTATGTTTGCTGCATTGAACTTCTAAGTATACAAATGTCGACGCTGGAAAGGAAAATTATCAAAGCGGCATTTTTGGCCATATTGAGTTATATACATTGTTGGAATTGCCTGAATTTTCTGTGTTGTTTGGCCTTACTCACGTCCTTCTACGATGACTTTTGATGTCGCTTCGACATTTTGGAGTTTGCGAGATTTCACTTTTTCTTCCTTACTAACCGACAAAATTTTCGACCATTTTTGAAAATTTGGTGGTTGTCGTAATTGTGAAATGCTAAATTTGCCTTTGGTCAAGTTTGACATTTCTGTTTGTACGGTAATTACTCCACTTAGTAAATTTTTTCAGTATCTGGCAATAGTGTTAGGCGCATAGTATATTTTTTCCTCAGAAAGGATTTGTTGTTTTATCACTTAAGTCATTTTGGCTTATTTTTTTTTCCCTACATGGCGTTTAGTTAAAATTGCCAGTTTTTTAGTAGATTTATAATACCTTAATTAGATATTATAAATCTACTAGTACAATACTTAAATATTGCTTTGTTAAAATTAATAAAACTCAAGACAGTTTAAATGCATTTTATTTACATTTTTTAATAATATATTAATCCATTTTTCTTTAAAAATGTCCTTTATGTCAAAATTACGGAAAAAATTATAATAAATTAATATTTAGGTTGTTTTGTCTCAACTTCCACATGTTTTTTATTTTAGTAACGCAACTTTTATTCTGATTTAAATTCTAAAAAAAAGTTATTTATTACATTTTTACCGTACCTTGCTTAATCAAAGCTTGTCGGTTAGTCAATTTTTCCCATCTCTACTTTTAGGGAAAATTTTACTAAGCGACACTAACTTTAAAACTAAGCATTATTTTTAATAGTTACATATACTATAATGTAGATAAAAAAATAAACAAATAAATTTCTAAGAACTAGGCTTTTTGGATCATTACAAGAATTTACACGATTTTTCTGAAAATTCAAACTTTAAACAGCTCTAGTGTGAAGTTAGTCTGATGTCGCTTGGATAATTTTTCCTTTCCAGCGTCGATATTATAACATTAAATCATACATTTATTAGACATGGGCGTTATCATTGCTTTAACAACAATGTAACCAGGTACATTTCTTTTAGGAAACCTGTTGTAGCAATAGGTTTCTTCCGCAACTGGTTTCTAATAATAACCAGTCAATCAGTAATAGTCATCATATTAAAAAAATGTTTAAGAACTAGTAGTTATTGTTTGAATAGTTGTTACTTGGTAGCTAATTACTATTCTGTAATTAAATTAAAGCAATAAAAATGGTAATAATATCCAGTGAATTTCATTTATGACCTTGGTTGTAGTGACCATTTACCTATAGTGACGCTAAATCAAAGTCCCTTGAATTTAAAGCATATTTTAGTACAAAATTCATGTGGCTATAGCGACTTTGGATGTAATGCTGAGTTCGGGTGTAGTGACTGTTTTTAATGAATCATTTGTAACAAATTCCTAGAAATTTCATGCAGATATTGCGACCGGAGTTGGCCGCCAAAGACACAAAGATTTCTTTCTTTCACAAACATTTTTTATCTTTTGTTTACAGCCATACATATGGTCAGCAAGTGTGGAGACCTTTACCTTTTGTTTATAGATATCAGCTAAGTAGGTAGGGAAGCGTGTACGTATGTTTCGGAGTTAAATTCATGGTTCTGTTACAAAGTGATATTCTGATTAGCAACTGTAATGTATTAAATTTGTTACCTTTGCCTGTAACGACTTCCGGATATAACGACGAAAGTAGAGTGGTTCCTTCATCGTCGTTATACCCGAAATCTACTGTACTTGCGGGCAATAAAAGTTAAATAAACAATTCTTTACAGTATGATCTACCCTACATTTCTATTTTTGACACAATGTGTTGCTGTAACAGGTAGCTAAAAACTACTTGTCTCTAATATTAAGTTAATTTGTAATTGAATTACATAGTTCATTATATTATGTTAATTATTTTGTATTATTTGTTTTTTATGATGATACTAAATTAAATATTAATTGGTTTTGATATTTATGACATTTAGTCAAATAGAATGTAAAAAAATGTTGCTAGTAAATGTAAACAAATTGGTTTCACCTTCAGGTGTTAATGGCCTGAATTGCTCCAGTATTTTAATAACAAATAGTTTTTCATGCATAGTAAACTGCTTTTTTTAATGTACACTTCAACGGTCCCTATGTACATAAAGACATATCAAAAACCGAGGTTTACAGGAGAGCGTAATTTATGTTCAAACTGCCCTAGAAATAATTCTATGTACAAATATAAATACTTTTTTTCTATAATGTTTTATTAACTTTAGGAAACTGGTATTTCTACATATTTAATTTTTTTTTATTTTCTTAGAAAAACTGATAGAGGACTGTTTCTACACTGATATTAAAATGAAAGCCTGTCAGACATGTCTATGATACCTTTATATAAGCAGGAAATAATAAAACTGTGTCTAAAATAGAATTTAAATAAAATGTTTCATGAAAACAGAATAATGTTATTGTTTTCTAACGGATATGGTAAACGTACTAAGATTGCCACCCATGGATATAAAAATACTTCAATGAAGACATATCACTTTATATGCGGTTTCATTAAACAAGGTAGTACTATATTTCTTGTAATGTAAACAAAGACATCTTAAAATAAAATTATCAGGATTGTGTTTTATTAAGTAAACAAGTATTATAATCGAAAATTATTTATTGTTAAGTAACAATCTTCTTAGCATCTAAACATTAGGTACTTGTAGTTTCATTGCAGTAGGAATTAAAAATGAAAAATCACAGTTTATATATATAGTATATAGTCTTCACAGTGGTAGACCCACGTGGCAGCTTTTGCTGTCGCACGGATGGGCCGGCTCGAACCGGGGTGGTACCACAACCTCACAGAATACCAGCGTGAAGTAGAGGTTTACCTCTGCATTTCGCTTGGTGAGTGCAGGTGCTGGAAATGAGGCATTCCATCTTAGTCCTCACGGGTGACAACACATCTGCATTTTGATTTGCAAACGAGGATAGATGTAGTTGTCTATGGGCCGCAGCAACCACTTACCATCAGGTGGACTGTGTGCTTGTTTGTCATCCTTATCCTATAAAAAAAAATATAACTGTAATTGATTAATCATTAACAATTTTTATTTAAACAAGTTTTGTTTTTGTAATTGGTAAAATTTAATATTCATCACATCTTTATTTAAGTATGCTGTGCCTTAGCTTAATTATCTATTTTCCTAATTAATAATATTTAATCAAAATCACAGCATTATTATATATGTGCTTCATATTCTATCTACCTAATTGGTAATATTTAATATTCATCACAGCTTTGTTCAGACATCATCAAAGGACTGTTAACTTCTTCGGGGAGAACTCATGGCTGGAATAATTACATTATTCCTGCCCACATGCAAAATACGCGCTTAGATGTGAAGTTGCCGAAAACAGCCCGTTGTAAACTAAACTAACTAAACTAAAATCAGAAGGATTCGATTGAGCTTCAATTTTATCAACATTTTTTAATTCCCTGTCAAGTTTTTTGTTATTCATGTGTGACTTATGCTTCAGTTTATCATCATTGGTTGTCGAGGTGTTGTTTTTCATTGTGTGACACAGGTTGCATTGGTCTTTTTTAGATATTTGGTTCTTTGTTAACAATATCTTTATATTGTCTTACAGAAGTAGCTATATTTGCAGTTATATTCAGCTCTTTACACCATACAGTATACAGATTGTACCTTTTTAAAGTCAGTTCACTATCTAAATACAGTTTATTTGAGTCTGTGCATGTAATGACTTTCTATCCAATAAAAGACCACTGCTGAGAATGGTCACCTTGATTCCAAAAGGTTATAAATATATTTTGGCGAGCTATCACATAAAATTTTTCAAACCACTTTAATCGACAGTTAGATGGACATGGAATCTTTATTTGCTATGCCATTTGTCGTTTTCCAGATTGAGATGTATGAGCTTCACCTAAATTGACAAGCACAGTTAGTGTGTACTTGTTATTGCTTTTTTCACATACTGACGCTTTTTTTTTCGTTGATGTGGTGTTGATAAACCAGACATTTCACTGGATCCTAACAGGGTTGATCTTAAGGTTGCATCAGATAGAATAACAGTACTTTGGCTTAAATTGTTACATTCGTTTACAGTGTCCCCATGCATGGACTTGGCATTGGTGTTGAAACCAAAGATTCTTCATTACTATCATTTTCAGGTATTGGTTGTGGTGTTTCATTTTCACAAATGGGCATGGTGAGATAGCAATTTACAATTTCATCATTCAAAATATCCCCTACCGTATCAATTATATAATTTAAATCACTTTGCGATAGTATATTAGCCGATGTAATATGATTTTATTCTCCATCACTGTGATTCGGCAGCTTGTCTTTCTCTGATAGAAACTTCCAAAGGCCGATCCTCAAGATCTATTGAAACATCTTTTTAGGTTATATTTATTCTACAGTAATAAAATAAAATATGTTGTAATAAAACAAAGTTTGATTGTTACAGTGCCATTTGTTAATTTAAGGGAAACTTGTTATAGGCAATACTACATTACACCTAGTTATAAGATATATAATTTGTAAAGCTGTTGGTTTTCTAAATAAAATAAATAAATAAATGTAAATGAAAACAAATTCATAAATAAATGTACTAGTTACATGTATATACAAACATGTACGATATGACTTCATATAGGTACTTCGATATCAATAAAAACTTTGTTTTCTTGGTAATAATTATTTTATAGAAATCATATTTTAAAGAAGCATGTAACTTATAATTATTTGTGCAATAATGATATTTTATGACTATATCATAGTTTAAGTGGATATGTCCGATTTGTCTGCTTTTACACTGCGATCGGTTAGAAAAGCAATAAAAATATTGTTATCGGTTTTGTATATTATTGAGCGTTTAATGTATACTTATTTGAATTACTATTTACCCTCTACCTTCAGCAATATAATTAATTAAATCTTGTGCTTCAGATACGCATAAAACATTATTTCTGGAGTTTGCAATATCCACCAATAAATTTGATTGACTGTTATTCATGTTTTACAGTATTATTTGGGTAATATTATGAAGTCGTTGGGGTCATGGTTGAATAGGGGCAAAAAGTTCTCATTACACTCCACTCCAAAAAATTAAAAATTCTTATTTCGGCTATAACTCCGCCTCCTTCGGAGGTTCTTACGCCTTACACAGTTTACTTTCCGCATCCCACTTGTTGTAATTAAAATATTTGTTTTATTATACAATTTGTAAATGAAGTTAAATACATAATATTTAAAAATAATGTTATATAGGTATGTGTATAAGGAAAATTTAAAAAATTATGCGATAAAATGCCATTTTTGACATGACTTTATGTACGTAGGCACCGCCGACTTGTGTGTAGGAATATTTGCTTTTTTTTCTTAGTGAATTTGCCAACAAAGGTAATAGTTTTTCTTCATCTTACCATAACAGTAAACTTGTAAATATGTTTCTCTTTTATTGAAATACTAGCTGTGCCCCGCTACTTAGTGCACGTGGAATTTATTACGATTAGATTTTGTTTTAATTTTTTTTTCTAAAATAAATTTTAAAATTTTATTACAAACAGACATTTCAATTTTATTTGTAAATATTGTATATTTATATATTCAGTAGGAGCGCTATCTATTGAATCCAGGCATAGTTATGAACCTCTGTTTTGATAAAACAAGAATATATTGTGTCAATATAACCTCAATCACTCCAGTCCTACAGATCTTATAATTCACAATTTTATAAATATCTTTATATATACAGTATGCCCGGTCACGGACTTGCGATATTCTAGGTACATAGCTATATAACACCTATATTAATATACATATACACTACACACTGAAGTCTAATCCCCTTCCCCTCTATGTGACAGCCATTTTGTTTTTTTCTTGAGATATTCTTTACGTGTGTACAAAAAAATCATATCTCTTAAAGTTTTGGTCTTCTAAGATAAAAATAGGCTCATTCGGAGGGAAACAATATTGTATATCGTTTACATTACGATAAAATGGGTACATACTCGTAACTTTAAAAAACAATTATTTAAGTCCAAAAAAAATATCAAAAAATTATGCTTTATGGTAATCGGCAAATTATTGTAAATTACTGCAAAAACAACCCCGTTTACTCTTTTTATTTTTGATCGACAGATTTTGAGCTTAGCTACAATACAACATTAAGTTTACAGCTGTATGTTTATTACTTTAAGAATTATTACATTTACATTAGTGTACAGGTTCTCTCTATTACCAAGTTTAAATGTTTTATTAAGCTGAAACTGTATAAAAAGGGTTATTATAGTATAAATGAATACATGGTTGATAATAACCCCTGGGAATGAGGTGGTTGCTTCCAAGCAGTTTCTAAAATAAATTTTGTAAATAGTTCGTAATCATTTATATTGTAAAATTTATTTAAAATAAAAGTCCCACTGGGTTTCTTGCTGGTTCTTCCCAGGACAGAGGGTTTTTTTTCGAACCAGTGGTAAAGTAAAAAATGACTTTCAATAAGAATTACACATGTAATGTATATTGAATAAAATTATTCTATTATATTCTATTCTATTCTATTAATGTTTGAACTTTGCTTCGTTAGTTCATAATATTTTTTGAAGAAAATACCGGTTCTGTCTCACACCTCGAATGATCTACCAACAAAATACAGATCTTGTTGCAAAATCTGTTAAGAGAATGTCTTGTACCCGTCGAAGATGAAAAGGGTGTAATCCCTCTCTTTTCAAAACTCTCCATACATTCCACTTAGTTGTATTTGCACTGCAATCCGTCGAACGCTTAGTCTGAGATTACTGGTTATTACCCTAAGCACTTCTTCTTCATCTTCGGGCGATATCGAAAACACCAGACACTCATGGGATCGTATTGGTTGGTGGATTGTCTTACGTCACCACTTAATTGACGTTCTATTGTTTTCTAACACAACTTAAAATCACTGGCAGTTGCAATTACAATAGGTCCTGTCCTATCAGCATTTCAACATGATAATATACTGGTATTTTATTTTTTACAGAGCTGATGCATCAATTGAGATATGGGATTTAAATTACACGCCATATTTAATTAAATTTATACCTGGTGCCGAAAATACATCTGTAGAAGCACTTGGATGGGTGCACAACAGATTGTTATCTACAGGACTTGGTGGTGCCCTATTGGAATGGGATCTTAATACTTTAAGTATTAAAAGTACAGTCATATTAACAGGATATGCTGCTTGGTGTCTGGATGTCAACCAAAGCAACACATTAGTAGCTGTGGGTACTGAACAGGGATATATTAATTTGTATAGTGTTGAGAATGATGAAATTGTATATAAGAAACTCTTTGATAAGCAAGAAGGTCGCATAATGTGCTGCAAGTTTGATAAAACAGGAAATGTACTAGTAACAGGTATTATTTTGCATTTATAGTTATAAACTGCATATACACACAATATACGAGGGTTGTACCAAAAGGAAGGTTCCCATATATTTTACAAGTAGAAAACATTGTTTATTGTTATTAATTTATACATCGTTGAAAAGCTTACAATGTTGTCTATTTTTCAACATTTCCAACAGTTTCCAGTTTTTCGACACACTTTTGAAGACAGTGCTCCAGATTTTGTATTCCTAAGTCGAAGAACTCTCCCGACAATTCGCTGAGGAAGCGTGTGACGTCTGCTCGGACTTCATCGTCGCTTTTCTAGCGTTTGCTACCTAAGTGTTCTTTTAGATTGGGGAAGAGGTGATAATCGTTGGGGGCTAAGTCCTAAGTCAAGGCGCTGATGCTTGTGTCCGTCAGTTACCATCCGGGGACCCAGCGAGCACACACCTTGCGATAACACAACGTTCTTGTTAAAGTTCTTTAAATTGTACCGTGGGAAGCTTCAGGAATGCGTTCAACAAGTTCACGGACAGCGACCCTCCGATCTTTGAGCAGCTCACTGTTGATCTTCTGGACAGTCGCATCCGAAAACGATAGTCTTCCACTCCGTTCTTCATCGTGAACTTTCGCGCGACCCCTGCGATCATCAATAGCCCTGCACCATTTGGCGGACGTTCTGAACGGACATGCACTCTTCACCATAAACCTCAGTCAGTTCCCGATGAATCTCCACGGGCGGTAACTTCTTTGCGTGGAGAAACCGAATCACTGCTTGAAACTCACACTTGGTGGGAGCGGTGATCAACTCTTCCATCTCTGACGGCTGCCAAGCGATCACTGAGTCACTGAGCGACGCAGCGAATCGCGGACGGGCGGGCTCGAGGTCGGGAGAACCACTGCGCACGGCATTGTTGTCAAATTTAGCTTAGCACCTTCCCTCGAGGCTGCAGCCCATTGGGAACCTTACTTTTTGTACAAACCACGTATAAAGGGTAATAAATTGTGTTTTTGCATATTGACATTGCTTAGAATTAGTGCTCATTTCTCAAAACGTTATCCTATGTTTTGTCATTTTCTGTAAATTAATTAATTTAATAACTAGGAACCCTCTGAAATTACTAAACCTGCCGAATTATTATAAGTGGTGCAATCGACAGTGGTTTCACATCAAGCAAAAAATTTAACAAAATTAAAAAATAAACCAAAAAGATATTATAGCCACAAAGCTTCTTTTTTGTATAGTTTACAATGAGCTATTTTCCCGCAACTCCATGTCTAAGCTTTAGTAGTCCTTTGATGTTGCTGACAACCTCAGGGAACAACTTCATAAATTTTTCGGATATGTTGAGCTGCAGTCATTTCTCTCATTTGTCTAGCTTAGTAGTTCGGACACAGCTAAACTATACACCTATATTATTAGAAAATTAAATAAATGAAATTGAAATTCTAGCACTCTAAATACTATTCAACAAAGTTCTTGCAGCCAAGATATTCTATTAACGACCTACATACTCCTTTCATTTTACCTTCTCAGATTAATATTCATTTCAATATACCTCCTCAGAGTTTTTATTTAAATTTTTTTTATAGGAATTGTTATTTTGGCCAGTTTTATTCATTGTTACTGCTACCTTGGTTGAGCAGGTTATCCTTGTAACACATCTAGTAAAGAGGTATCTAATAATTTCAGAAAAGGTATAGGCCATTTAAATAGATAAAAAAAGATACCACTAACTATAAGGCGTATCCATTCCCGTCGTGTTGATTCCACAAAAAAAGCCCCACCGCATAGCATCCAAATGGTGTAGACGTGTCACGGTATCATTATTTTTGTTGTGATGTGTGATGGTGGAATTTGATGGCTGGAATTAATACAAACCATAGAGCCATGCATTAACTTTAGTGCTTAGAGAAACCTCTGAGCACTAAAGTAAATGCATGGCTCTACTTCTACCTTTTTCACGAACGCACATCG
The DNA here is from genome assembly GCA_033319125.1 of Parnassius glacialis. Taxonomy (NCBI): domain Eukaryota; kingdom Metazoa; phylum Arthropoda; class Insecta; order Lepidoptera; family Papilionidae; genus Parnassius; species Parnassius glacialis. The sequence continues at coordinate 26,569,266 of JAVANC010000018.1, forward strand.
CGGCAAAACTTCCGATACCATTCACATCATCTGGATGCGTGACGGTCCACCACTGTACGTTTCACTAGGAGTTTTCTTCCGCGTACGACCTCTCTGTGGAATAATTTACCACCGGCGATTTTCCGGACCGATACGTCTTAAGGACCTTCAAGAAATGAGCTTACTCCTTTTTAAAAGGCCGGCAACGCATCTGCGATTCCCATGGTGCTGCAGTTATTCATGGGCGGCGATAGTCACTTACCATCAGGTGAACCATATGCTCGTTTGCCCCCTCTTAAAAAAAACACGTAATAAAGTTCAATACGTGACAGCCATGCTGTAGCACGAATGAGTCAGCTCGACCGGGGTAAGACCATGCTATCACAGAATACCAGTGTGAAATAGCAGCTTAATACTGCTGGGTTTTGTATGGTGAGTGTAGAGAACCGGATACCCCGTTTACTGGTAACACGACATTCCATCATAGTCCCCAGGGGTGACAGCGCATCTACATTTTGATTGTTTATCGAGAAATGATGTAGATGTCAATGGGCTACAGTATCCACTTACTATAAGGTGGACTCTGCTCATTTGTTACCCATATTCTTTAAAAAAACTGCCAATTCCGGCCCGAGGCACAAAGGAGTCTTTCAATTTGTAAAGAAGAAGGAAAGAAAGTAAATACATTTATTTACCCGAAATGGATGTACATACATACAAGAGAATTAACATGAAATAAAAATGTTAAAACTTTCATGTATAACACTGCCTAAAAATACAATCTAAAATAATTAAGTTATTAATAATTTTATAAATATAAGCGATCTATAATTAATAAACAAGAAAATAAGAAATGTTAATAATTGACCACAATAAAAGCTCATTATATAATTGTACGCATCATTACCAGCAAATAAGGTATATTACTCTGGGCACCTAGTGCTGAGGCTGCACCCATCGCTGGGCCTGCTGGGCCTGCTGGGCTGGGCCGCTCTGAAGGTGTTTTTAAAAAAAAACTTTTACACCCAATCCCGGAAGTTCTTTTGGTTTATTTCCCCAATATTAAAATAATACAAAAAAATGTACTAAAGCCGCGAGCGGCGTGTATGATATGCACTTAAAATGGGTTGGAGCTGCACTGCCTCGATTACTTCAAACACTACGCTTTTATACTTAATAAAATAATCGAGTCAGCGCTTTTAACAAACTAGGGTTGGACATAACAGTACGCCTGTTTTGCATAGCTTTTTTTTAATTTGTATTTAATTCTGCTCCCATATTATTTGTGTTTACCAAGGTGAAACGCAGAAGTAATGAACACTTCTACTTCACGCCTTTATTATGTGAGGTCGTGTTACTTCCGCGGCTCGTGTAGGCCCTTCCTTGCAACAGCAAAAGTTGCTGCTTGGCTCTACCCCGTTAAAGTTAGAATTATTTAAGAGAAACAAAAAAACAACGCATAGGAAAGTAAAGAGAAATATAATTGAAGTATTAATTACAGGGTCTACTGATACAATAAGAGTGTGGAATGTAGAGACTGGTCATGCGACTTGCCGCATTTCTGTTAGCAGACGTGGGAAAGAGACAATTGTATGGTGCCTCGCAGTACTCTCAGATAACACTATTGTATCTGGTGATAGCCACGGCAGGCTTACGTTTTGGGATGGAACCATTGGAGACCAGGTAAACATAAACAACAATTTAAAATTTCAAGTCACCCACATACTTAATTTTGTATAGTACTTCTTTTTTTTAAATATGGTTGCATAGTTTCGCGATATTGTCAAGGTTAAGAGGTACAAGAGAAGGTAAAAATTAAGACAAATTCAGTTTAAATCCTTAGAGATGTTGGGAATAATAAGCTGTTGTATAAACCGGCAAAAAGGTTTGTAGCCAGGCATCAATGAACATTGTAAGGCAGTTGGGCCAGAAACCAGAATCAATAACAAGTTAAAGAACCAATCAAAGCCAGAAATCATTAAACAGACTGTCAGTACCAACAATAGTCTATTAATATCCAAATTAAGGATTATATTAGGTTCAGAGACAAGGGATTGGAAATCAAATACGAATAGACAATGCTCATTAAGCTATGAAATGGGATTTTGAATGAATGAATGAATGAATGAATTTATTTTCTCTTCACAATAGGTAAACTTAATGCTAAGTATTACAAAATTGCCAGACTGGTACCTAACTTGTGAGAGACTGGTGCCTGATGTAGGTATAAAAAACCTGTATTACAGGTCACCAGGGCTCCCCCGCGGCTAGAGCAACAATCTGAGTAATCCAATTCAAAAAAGGAGATTATAATTATGGTAATAAACAAAATTAACTACAGTAATTGCAGATTTTCAGACACAATGGGTGTATGTACTATGTATAGTTTATTTAATACGTGCAATACAGTGCGTGCGCGCGCGCATTTGTGTGTGTATGTGTGTGTGTGTGTGTGTGTGTGTGTGTGTGTGTGTGTGTGTGTGTGTGTGTGTGTGTGTGTGTGTGTGTGTGTGTGTGTGTGTGTGTGTGTGTGTGTGTGTGTGTGTTTGTGTGTGTGTGTGCGTGTGCGCGTGTGTGTGTGAGTGTGTGTGTGTGTGTGGGTGTATGTGTGAGTGTAAGTGTGTATAAGTGCTTGTGTGGGATTAACATATTATACAAAATTGCATTTTAAACCAAGATGATGAAAAGATGCGAGACAGTAGGAAGTTCGTGGCTGAGCGAGATTACTATTTATTATATAGACGACTTTAATAGGTTTTCGGTCGATTCATAGTCTAAAGTTTTCAGATATTTTATTAGAACTGATTTACAACTAGATTTAGGCAAAGGATAGAAATTTAGGATATTATTTAGTTTATTATACATGTACGGTCCTAGAAAACAGAAGAAATTGTGTGAGGTAACAGAATGGAAGGATTGGGTGCGACATATAGTACCTTTTCTGCGTTTGTCCTTTAGCAGTTCCGGATCGTATTTACATTGAGAATGTTTCATTAGGACAGTTTGTAAGATGAATGTTTGTCTCACTGTTAGAACATCCCACTTTTTGTAGAGGTCCACTGTTGGAAAGCGGAACGGGAGACCTGCACTAACTTTTAGGATGGCCCTTTGGGCTCTTTCTACCTCGATTAGGTGTGTTTTAGCAGCACCTCCCCATGAAGTGATGCAGTAATCTATAAGTGATTGGCATAGAGCGTAATATACCATCTTGATGATTTGACAGTCAGCTACGTGTTTAAGCGATTTGAAGATGTAAATGAGCTTGCGTAACCTAGTGACAAGTACATCAATATGTGCCTTGAAAGTCAGGGTTTGGTCAATTAATATTCCGAGATATTTAATCTTGTCAGTTCTTTGTATAGGGAGACAATGACAATTAGTTTGCTCAGAGTTGCAAACGTGGGCTGTGATGGAGAGGGAGGGAGGAGGGTTTTGGCACGACCTAAGTGTGAAGGTGATGTATTTTGTTTTGTTAATGTTTAATGTCAACACATTTCTTTGTAACCAGAGGCAGCATTTAGTAAAACCGCTTTGTGCAGAATCAAAGACCTCTCTCCAACTATTACCACTGAAGAATAATGCAGTATCGTCGGCAAATGAGAGAACTTTCCCATTGTGTAGCTGAAGCTGGCATAAGTCATTGACATATACCAGGAACAGCGTTGGGCTGAGTATGCTGCCTTGTGGCAAGCCATATTCGACGGTTAACTCATCACTTATCTTATTCTCTATTCCAACTCTCTGCTTTCTTCCACTCAGATAGTTTTCTATTAATTGCAGAGGTAAGCCTCTCACACCAATTTTTTCCAGCTTGGTTATAAGGTTCGGGATCAGGACTGTGTCAAATGCCTTTGCTAGATCGAGGAATATAGTTAAGCATTTTCTTCTTTCATCCAAGTTGGTTATAATTGAGTTAACAAGCTCGTGTACCGCGTTATTTGTTGACTTTTCTTGCCTAAATCCGAATTGCGCTGGTGAAAGGAGATCATTACCCTCTAGAAAATTGATTAAGCGTTTATTTATTAAGCGCTCTAAGATTTTGGACAGTGTGGGTAAGATGGATATTGGCCTATAGTTATTGACACAGTCTTTCTCACCACTTTTGTGAATAGGTTTAATGAGCGCTGTTTTGAAAGCTGAGGGAAAGATTCCTGTTGACAAAGCCAGGTTACAAATATGTGTAATAGGGGGGGTAAGAATATGTATATATCGCTTAAGTATTACACTAGAGATCTGATCAAGCCCTACTGCACAATTGTCTCTTAAACCCTGAATCAGCTGGAAAATTTCATTCTCGTCCGTTGGTAGCATGACAAAAGAGTTGGTGGAGGATGGATATACGACTTCAGGTTCGGTAGATATTTTATGTCTGGATTTTATGATATCTTCAGCCAGATTCCTTCCTATATTAGCAAAGAAGTAGTTAATATCATTAACACTTTTTTTTGGACTTTCTGGAGAGAGAAGACAGGATGAGTGGTCTACTAGCTTATTTGATCCGCTCAGTTTTTTAATGGCTTCCCACAGCTTCTTTTTATTATTTTTCGCCTTTTCAATCTCTTGTTTCTCATAGTCTTTTTTTGCCTTTTTTAAGATAGAGTTACAGTAGTTCCGGTAGCGTTTGTAGGTTAGTTTTATTACTTCATTTCCAGGGTCCTTTTTCAATTTCTTGTAGAGGTTGTCCCTATTTTTCATACACTGCAGTAACCCTTTGGTGACCCATGGTTTTTTTATAAGTTTTCTTTTGGGAGTTTTTACCAGAGTGGTGTTATCTGTTATGGATGTGGTTAAATATTTCATAAGTAAGTCTGTTGCTAGGTTTGCATCCATGCACTCAATAATAATTTGGTATTCAATTTTTTGTATATCTTTATCTAATTCCAGAAAATCAATGCGATAGCATAATTTATTTAGGTACTCTGGGCGAGTAGTTTGAGTAATGCTTATGGCTACACTTTCGTGGTCAGTAATTGATGATTCTAAAATGAAACAAGTGACAGGCAATTTAGTTTTAATTATGGAATGGTCTAAGCATGTTTTACCATGTGTAGGTTTGGTGTGACCTGGGAGCATGCTATGACTCGCCAATACATTTAGGTAGTCGTGAGAGCGTTTATCAGAGCTATTCGGGACTATATCGATATTGATATCGCCACATAATATTATGTTTTTATAGCTCTTAAGTTTGGACAGGAGGGAGTCAATAGCATTTATAAAATTGTTGGTGTTAGATTGGCTAGGCGGTCTATATATGCCAATAATACAGGTTTCGGAGTTGAGACGTAGTAGTAGACAATTGGCGTCGCTGATTTGGGGTTCTTCAAAAGATACTTTTAAGTGTTTATTATAATATATGACCACTCCCTCATTCTGGGTCATATGGGTAGTAGTTGTAATATAATTGTAGTTGTCTAGATTGGGTATGGACTTAGCCGATTGTAGCCAGCATTCAGAAAGTACTAGTACATCCCAGGATATTTCGGATCTTTGCAAGAATGTTGTTAAATTAGGCATATTACGGTTAATACTACGGATGTTTTGTGAAAAAAGGTTTAATGTGCAATTATTGTTTTTAATACGTTGTTTAATATTGTCAATGTCGCATACGATTGCCTCAGCAACCTGTAAAGTATCCAGATCTGAATTTAGAATTTCAATATTTTGCATATTTAAAAGTGTCTGATATTGTATAATAATATGTAGAATGACAGTCACGGAAATTTACTCGTGACCTTAAAATTATACACTTAACTTTATGATCTGGTAGGATACATGCAGCTGAACAAAGAGTAATGCGACACTTTTTTATAGTTAGAGTACTTCTGTTATTCGACGATATAGTTCGTTTGTGTAACGTGTAATGAGTATAGAGTGTGATGAGTATCTGCTGTGTAAGTAGTGACTTTGTGTGTGAGTGTCTGCAAATCTTGTGGGAGTAAAAAATATTAAAATAAAGGAATTTAACATGAATATCTAATAACAAGGTAAAGAAAAACTGAAACAATAAAACAAAACAACGATCGCTGTAACCCAGTATGTCTAGTCAAATGATAAGTTTATGTAAATCACTTTCTTCTTCGATAAGTATTGGCGCTGCTCCCTCCTCCTTCTTCACAAAAACCTTCCCATGTGTTGTCCAGGCTGCAGCAAGCTTTTTGCTTTTAACATTTTGCCGTGCGAGGTAGAATATTCTTCTTCCTTTACTTGTTAAATACTCAGAAATATATATAGGACGCGATGGACCCGGTAGGTTCATGTGATCTGAGTTTAATTGTGGCTCCTTGCTATCGCGTTTTATCTTATTATATATTTTGTATTTTGATATTAAGGATTCTTTCCGAAGAGAAGTGGTGAAGTCTACCACTAGTGCGTCAGACCTGGAGCGATATATATTTTTGATTTCCGATTCCTGAATTAAAGTTTCCATACCCAGTGTCGAACCAACTTTTTGGATTATATGAGTGAGAGCTTCTTTATTTTCATTATTTTGTCTGCATAAGTTGCGGATTTCAATTGTAGTACTACAAGTATTCCTTTCAAAGAGATCTAATTTGTGTTCTAAGGCGGACACTCGCTTCTTATAGTCGCTATTTTCTTGTTCCAGGTTATTAATTTTTATTAGTAATTCTTCATGACGGTTGGTAAACACTTCGAGAGATTTTTGTAAGTCTTGGTTTTGTGTCATTATAGCAGTGAGAGTGTTATTCAACAATTCAAACTTATGATCTTGTTGTTCTTTAAGTTCGGAAAACATGTTTTTAATTTCGTTGATAGATGATCCCGATTGATCTTGTAAGTCGCCAAATGTACGTTTCTGTCGCTTGGTAATGCTATAGCAGTGAATATTTTCATCTGTCTTGTCAATCTCATTTAGGGTTGGGTCTGAACTATAGTGCGTTTTAGTGCTTGGTGGAGCTAGTCCGACGGGTGGAGAGCGCTGCACCGACATCGTAATTAATTACAAGTGTTTAGGCCTAAATGTACCGACGGCTGGCGATCGATGCGAGGGGCGTAGCTTGCGTGCACGCACACTAGGCAGGATTGGAAATAGATTAAAGGCTGTTATAACTTTTAAAAAGAGGGAGAATATCTTTGAAAACCCAATAATCAGATGAATTAATTAAATGATAAAGATAATGTAAAACGCGTGAAGTTTGCATTTTGTTTAGACATCTGGCGTAAATGAATTGTTTACGTAATATGGGTCTACGCATACTTCTTGCCGCGCTATTTATGTTGAAGCACTTCATTTGATTACTATCTAGTTTGGCAAGAGCTAACTAATTACATTGTGTAATATAATATATTACTATAAGCGCGCACGATATAAATATAACTATCAAATTATTCGCGCTACGCACTAAATTCATGTTCGTTGTGTAGGATATGCAAAAATCACAGTGAAATTACTTTTAATAAATGAAAAAGAAAAGTTACTACTACTACGTACATTCCATTATTGGACGCTTCCTCTCATAGATGAGTTGGGGGCAGAATTGAGTACATAGCGTTACTTAAATTCATCATGGTTATCTTTACGGATTCACAGACATGCAGGTTTCCTCACTATGTTATCCTTCACCACAAAAAATGTGGTAAATCAGTCCTTAAAATATAGGTACACTAACAATTTCATTCGGGTTGGCGGTGATCGAGTTAGAATTTTTAATAAAGGGTTTTTCAAACAAGAACTTTGTTTTCTAAAACAAAATAAAACAAAGAGTTTAGATGAAGATGATTCAAATTTTTATTGTATTACGACGAGAAAAGTTTGGCAATTATGAATGAAAAATGATATCTGGCAAATGTCCACCACGACTACGCTGACAGATGTCGATTCTTTCATCAAAGTTTTTAATCACTTTTTGGCAAAATAGCGGGTCTATTTCGTTAATCACGTCACGGATTTTGAGTTTTAAGGCCGCGATCGATTCGATTGGCTCCGTATAGACTCTGTCCTTAACATAGCCCCACAAAAAATAATCCAGTGGTGTTAAATCACACGATCTGGCTGGCCATTTAACAGCTGAATTTCGTGAAATTATGCGATCGGGAAATTTGGTTTGCAATAAATTGATCGTTTCGTTGACTGTGTGACATGTGGCACCGTCCTGTTGAAACCATATGATATCGATGTCATCAATAATAGGCCAAAATTGAGATGTTAACATCTCGCGATAGCGTGATCCATTGACCGTTACCGCATTTCCAGCCTCAACTTCGAAAAAAAACGGCCCAACCACGCCTCCAGACCACATAGCGCACCATACAGTGACACGTTGAGCATGCAAAGGCTTCTCAATAATCGCTTTAGGATTTTCAGAAGCCCAAATGCGGCAATTTTGCTTGTTGACGTACCCTGACAAGTGAAAATGGGCTTCGTCTGAAAAAATGATTTTTTCAGAAAAACCAGCGGGGTGTTCCTGAATGAATTGAGCGAATCTACGGCGATGTGAATAGTCGGTCAGCTTCAATTCCTGCACCAGTTGAACCTTGTAAGGCTTCAAAGCCAAATCCTTACGCAAAATTCGCCATGTGGTGGTTTTGGATAACCCCAATTGTTGAGAACGTCGAGGAATTGACAAATTTGGATCCCCTTCAACACTGTGGCTCACGGCTGCGATGTTTTCGGTTGAACGACCCGGTCGAACACGCGTTGGTGTTGGCGCATTTTGTACCGAGCCTGTCGATTCAAATTTAGCGACTAAATTCTTAATAGCGGTCTCAGAAGGACGATTATGTTGTCCGAAAATATCACGAATTTTACGAAACGTAACTTTAACAGAACCACCATTTTCATAGTGGATTTTAATTATTTTAATGCGATTTTCGAGCGAAATTGAATTCATTGTAGCAATTGCCAAAGCATCTACTACGAATAGGTCAAAAAACTAAATGTCAAAACTGTCATGTTTTTGGTGTTGCCCAAATTGAAAAACCAAAGTTCTTGTTGAAAAACCCGTTAATAAAATTTTAATGTAAAGGCTATTAAGCTAATCTTCGACTTCTTTAATAAATACATATTTTTTTTTAATTTAAATTTTACTTATCTAACATTGTGTACCACAATTTGTTCTATGTTACTTAAAAATATCGTGACAACTCAGGAGCTTAGCGCTAGCTGTAAATTTCACAGTACGACGGTTCGATGCCCGCCGGCACCAATGAAATTGTTAATTGAAAGTTTAAGTGCTGATTTACCACGTGCTTGGCGGTGAAGGAAAACATCGTGAGGAAATCTGCATGTCTAAGCAATAAAAGAAACGTGGTGGACACTTCCTTGTAATAAAACCCTCTCAGAAATGAGGAAAGGACCCAGCAGTGAGACATATTTAGCCTGTAACTTTACTTTAAAATAAATAAAAAAGTAATCCAAAAATGGAGGTGTATAATGATAAATTTCGTGAAAATTGATATTTTATAGTGAAGTTGGCTCAGGAAGTTGGCAAGCAAACTCAATCCTCATCTTGTCCTGCTTTTATAGTAGTAGTAGTTCATAATATATTATAAGTCAACTTATTGGAGAAAATTTGCATGGCATACTAAGTTTTCAAGATATTTGTGTCTATTTAAAATTGATGCATATGATACATTCCTTTTCAGATAGAGTCATATACAACGCACAAATCAGATATACTATCTGTAGTGGTTTCTGATGATGAGAAAAGTTTATACTGCAGTGGAGTAGACCCAGTTATTATGAACTTTATAAAAGTAAGCAAGGGTTCTGGCAAAATATCTGGTGCTCAGTGGGTGAAGAATGTACAGAGGAATATTCATGAGCATGATGTTAGGTACATGTATTTCCTTTTTATTTAACTACCTGTGTTTATTTACATATTTATATTAACTTAAGTATTGAATACAGGGCCAGATTGAAAGGTATTAGATTTAAAGTCCTATGGTTCATTCTGGTCTTAATATTAAATAACACTCTTTGTTCCAGAGCTCTTGTTATAAATGGAGATAAACTGGTGTCAGTTGGAGCTGATGGGTATCTTACATTGTCAAGCTATCCACCGAAATGGGTTATGAGGATACCGCCTATGATTCCTGCAATCAGGTCGTCAGTGTGTGCTGAAAAAAAGCTTCTGCTGTTAAGGTAAGGTGGTGTTAATGTATGTAATAATTCATTTCTTATGGTTATAAAGATGTTTTTGATCATTATAATGTGATTGTAACATTTTACAGTAAATTAATGTTACAGCCTGTTAATGTCCTACAGCTAGCTAAAAGCCTCATTTTATTTCAACTGCGCTGCCCTGTTGCGTGTTGGCGGATCTTGCAAGTCTTCGAAATATTTTGTTTATAATTTCTAAGACATGTACTTTTCCTCACCATACTTTTTCTACATCGTCGAGCATGTTGTTAATCCTGGGTTACTCGCGTACTGTGAAATTTACAGCGAGTGCTTAGTCTCTGGGCTATCACGACTATTTCATTTTGTAGACAATGCCAGAATGTTTTAACTAAATAGCATATAGTGTGTTGTTTGTGCACAGAAACACTCAAATTGTGATTATTAAAAATAAATTAGAATAAGCTTATATTATATTAAATTAAATTGAAAAACATTCTAATAGTCCACTTGATGGTGTTTGGTTACTGCAGTTTTTTTTAATAGGATAAGGGTGTCAAGCGAGCACACAGTCCACCTGATGGTAAGTGGTTGCTGTGGCCCATAGACATCTACTTCTATCCTCGTTAGCGAATAAAATGCAGATGCGTTGTCAACCGTGAGGAATAAGATGGAATGCCTCTTTTCCAGTAAAAAAGGTCTTCGGTTCTTTACACTCACCAAACGAAACACAGCAGCATTAAGCTGCTATTTTACGCTGGTATTCTGTGAGAGCGTGCTCCTTCGTTGACCTATTCGTGCTACAATTATACTATTAATATAGCTGTGGCTCTACCACATATAAAAGTCCATGAGTACATATAAACATCATACAAAAGACCACAGATTTGCTGTCACCCCTGATGACTAAGACAAAATGACTGTAATTATTGTACTCCTCAAAATATTTCAAACTAGAAAACAACCGTTTATGCAGAGTGGAGTAGATTGGTAAAGTGATACATATGCAGAAGGACTTTAAAGTAGAAAAGGTTCATAATAATTAGTATATTAGCTTTTTGTAGACTTACTAGCTGACCCGGTAGACATTGTTCTACTTTGTTCATATATTGCACCTTATTTTGTCCTCACTGTAAAACAAGTCAGTCAATACAATTTGTTAAGTGTAGACTTGATTCACAATTGTGTGGCAAAATTTTTAAATAGTTAAATTGAAGCTTTTATCTTTACATCTATACATATTATGTTTGCTCTATATATATTGTAATGATTACACATAATACTGTACTTAATTATTTATTTGAACTAGGTTTGCATTTTACAATATAATACGATGTAATGGTAATGGGAGCAAAAATGTATATTGGCCATAGATAATATAAAATAAGTCGTCCATTTGTCGCGTCAGAGATATGCGCTTTACGTTTATTGTTTATGGATATTTCCTCAATGTCCAACAGTCTCTTCCACGTTATTATTTTACAGGTTTAGCCGATCCGGTTTCCTTCTTATTCTTTGTGATCGGCGGTGCCCAATTTCAGGTGTGTAATTGCTAGTAGTAGCTTCTCCAGGTAACGTAGGTTGCGCCGGTTTTTGTTCCGGTTGTTTTTGCACCGGCAGATGTTCCTTTCCAGGACTTTGTGAAAGAGGTGCAGCCGTCATCTTTACAGGAGTGGATTGTGGAGTTTCCTTAATTTCAGGGTTGTTCTCTGTAGGTATGGCTTCTTGCAGATGTCTCGAATTTAGCTGATAAGTAACTGGTATGTAAGGGTTTTCATTAGTACACAAGGTTTTGATAATTTGGTCCACATGCCTATGGTGTAACCTACCATCTACTTCTACCTCATAATGTAGTTTTCCTCTTCTGTTTATAATCATTGCGAATTTCCATTTATTGCTGTCATACATTCTGATTTGTACTCTGTCTCCTCTGTTAAATTCTTTGGTTACTTTTATATTATTATTCTTGCATTCCTTTCCTGTATCTTCCCTTTTCACTAAATCTATACTTGTTCTATACAATCTCTTAAACATCATCTCTGCAGGGCTCAGTCCAGTAGAGCTATTTGGTGTCTTCCTATACATCATTAGAAATTTTTGGAGTTTGTCCTGTAATGTTCCTTCTTCATTAGCCATTGCTTTTAGTTTATTTTTGAATGTCTGAACATATCTTTCTGCTTGCCCATTTGTGGAAGGGTGAAACGGTGCAATAAACTTTGCTTGAATTCCATTTCTTTTCAAAAATCTTAACATTTCGTCTGACACACACAAATTTCACCTTTTAACTCTTGGAAAATGTTATCACATTCTTTCGACCATATAAACTCTTTATCTTTCTGTAATAGGTTGTAAAGTGGGTTTAACTTTGATGCTAGATTTGGAATGAACTGTTGATAATAATTGATCATCCCCAAAAAAGTACGTAGAGATGATACATCAGTAGGTCGCGGGCTATTCTTGATATCATTAATCTTATCTTGAGTAGGATGTAATCCATTTTGATCAATATTATGTCCCAGGTAGGTTACTGACTTTTGGAGAAATTGACACTTCTTTTTATACAGATGTAATCCACATTTTTGTAATTTCTCACAAACTGTTCTAATTCTTTGTAACAATTGAATGTATGTGCTTCCCTGTATGGCTATATCATCAAAAAACAGGCTACACCATCTATTCCTTGCAGCGTTTGATTCATGTACCGTTGCCAAACATTTGGTGCTACCTTAACACCAAACATTAATCTTTTCACTTTATAGGTACCTTTACATGTACTGATGGCCTGCATTTCTGCTGTCTCATCACTAGTTAACATGTGTAGATATGCTTGATTAATATCAAGTGTGCAGAAGTACTTTCCACCTCTTAATTTTGAAAAAAATTCTTCAATTCTTGGAATTGGAAAGTTGTCATTTTCAAGACTTTTATTTAAAGTTGCTCTATAGTCTGCACATAAACGTACCTTGCCATTTTGTTTAATGACGGGGACGACAAGTGTACCCCATTGTGAATATGTGACTTTTTCAAGAATGCCTGCTTTTCCAGTCTGTCAATTTCTGCTTCCACTTGATTTCTCAATGAAACAGTGGTAGAGCCACGCGGCAGCTTTTGCAGTCGCACGGATGGGCTGGCTCGAACCAGGTTGGTACCACGACCTCACAGAAACCAGCGTGAAGTAGAGGCTTACCTCTGCGTTTCGCTTGGTGAGTGCAGGTGGCCGGAGGCCCTTTTTACTGGAAATGAGGCATTCCATCTTAGTCCTCACGGGTGACAACGCATCTACATTTTGATTTGTAATAGAGGATAGATGTAGATGTCTGTGGGCCGCAGCAACAACTTACCATCAGGTGGACTGTGTGCTCGTGTGTCACCCTTATCCTATAAAAAAAATGCAAATGGTACAGGTCGTGGTTTCAAAAATATTGGTACTGCCCCCTCCTTTAGTTTAAATGATGCTTGAAAATTGTTAATTTTGCCGATTTCTTCTGTAAATAATTCTTTGTATTCTTCTAATAAATTTTGTAGCTTTACTCCAAATTCCTGTTCTGTTATATCACTTTATTCTTTATTTATAGAGTTAAGGTTAAATTGTAACTTAAGATCTCTGAGCCATTCTCTTCTAACTACTGGATCTACCTTCCTGTCTATAATGAATATTCTTCCTATAATTTGTCTATTATTGTATGAAATTTGTATTGTTGAGGTTCCAATAGGTTTTATAATTTCTCCAGTGTATGTTCTTAGCTTAACTGCAGTACTTGTTAATTTTGAATTTGGAAAATTTTTATAGAAATATTCAACGGAACCTATAGGTAACTGCTGCACCCGTATCCATTTCTAATTTAAGTAATTTCCCATTCAATGTTAAATATATGTAGAATTTATCACTTTGAACATGTGTTCTGTAATTTATTTATTTCATACACTTCTTCCTCGGTGTTACTCTCTAGTTCTATTCGAATCTGTTTTTGATCTTTGAAACAAACTGATTGTGTGTGTCCTTTTATTTTACATTTCCTGCAATATAGTTTGTCTTTTATTTTACACTGGTTTGCTGTATGGTTATTTTTTCCACATCTAAAACATTTAATGTTTTTATTTGTAACTTTATGTGTATTCTTAACAAATGTATTCTTTTTGTGCTTATTAACTGAAATTTTATTTATGTTTGACTGTATTTCTGACCCCATTTCTTTAGTTTCAGATTTGGATGTTTCAGTAGCTAATGCAATTCTCATAATATCCTCAAACTTTGTGGTTGACGGTTCTTGGAGAAGTCTTTCCTTAATTTAAATTAACATTACGCAGCCCTCGGATGAATTGCACCCGGAGGTGTGTCTCAAAAGTAGACTGCTTGCAGTTATTGCATATAAAATTGCATTTTCCTCCTATCTCTTTCAGTCCTGCCACGTAGTTTGCGACTGATTCATACTCATTCTGTGTTCTGAGACAGAACTTGTGTTGCTGTGCCACTTCCCCGGGCTCCGGGGCTATGTGATTGCTCAAGATTTTCACCAATTCATTGTAGGATTTTGATTCAGGTGTACTTGGTGCCGTGATGTTTTTTAAAACTTGATAGTATTTCGGACCAATGCAATTTAAAAATATTTGTAATTTTGTAGTGTCGTTTGTAACTCCCTTTAAAGTGACGTAATTATGTAATCTTTGTAAATAGCTCGAAAAGCTTTCATTTATTTCATCATATGGTTGTAAATTTATGCCACTAACTGGCTTGGTACCTTGCTCAAGTAATGCCCTTTGTAAATTAGCTTGCTGTGTTTGCATACCTCGCATTGTTTCCATCATTTGCGCCAGTACTGCAGTTACTTGTTCCATTATAAATTTTTATGATGGGAAAAAGGAATTTCGTGAAGCGGGTTTTCATCACAGGATATGGAACCCCTGGATGTAAGGAATATAAAGGCAGGTGGGTGCACGTGCTTCACAAGAAGGAGGTTATATAACGAGGCACTTTTTGTAATCATTTTGTAGTTTGCGTGGATTTAATCACGTATCTCGTCGTCACTATTATGTTTGCTCTATATACAACGTGTCCCAAAATTCAACGATAAGCCAACACCGGAGGATAGACCTGCCCCGGACTAATCGGGGAAAAAAAGAAAAAAATATATATCCCAATTATATTTTAAGTTATATAAAAAAAATGAAATTCTTCAGAAATTGAGACCGTTTATGATATTTTTCACTACCATGACCACAATTTTTTAAATATTTTTTCTTTTTTTTTTTATAGGCAACCTGAATAGTACTGCTATCTACCACAATTCTTAAAAACTCCAGAATAACTCTTGTTTTATCACGAAAATTAATGAAACTTATTTTATTAAGTGATCTTCAAAACATGTGGTTCCAAAATGATGGTTGCCCAGCACATTATGCCCGTCCTGTGCGAGAATATTTAAATCAAGAGTATCCAGGGCGTTGGATCGGGCGACTTGGTCCTATCTTATGGCCACCCCGTTCACCCGATTTGAACCCCCTGGACTTCTTCTATTGGGGTTGTCTTAAAACAGGGTCTACTCAAAACCCATTGTGACATTGGACGAGCTTCGTCGAAATATCACTCAGGCTGCTGATTACATTAATAGCAGAAGATATGCAAACAGTTCGAACATTTGCTATAATGTTAATAACTTAATAAATTACACGTGAAACTGTTTGTACCATTTGTTTTGAAATATTAAACATTTTTCAAGAACTAATACTTTTATTACACCCGACCGTCATTTGGCCCCTGTTTAGAAATAATAGGCCCATATTTTTTTATAACTTGTTTTCCTAGAGTATTATACCATTTTGGAATGTTGGTTGGTTGCGTCAATTTTTAAAAAAACTTGCCATACTAGTGTTCATACTTTTTTTTTTACTCCACGGTAAGTTAAATTTGGTTAAAAGTAAAAGTCTTCAAAAAATTTAGGGAAATAAAACAAGTTTCATTAATTTTCGTGATAAAACAAGAGTTATTCTGGAGTTTTTAAGAATTGTGGTAGATAGCAGTACTATTCAGGTTGCCTATAAAAAAAAAGAAAAAAATATTTAAAAAATTGTGGTCATGGTAGTGAAAAATATCATAAACGGTCTCAATTTCTGAAGAATTTCATTTTTTTTATATAACTTAAAATATAATTGGGATATATTTTTTTTCTTTTTTTCCCCGATTAGTCCGGGGCAGGTCTATCCTCCGGTGTTGGCTTATCGTTGAATTTTGGGACACGTTGTATATTGTAATGATTACACATAATACTGTACTTAATTATTTATTTGAACTAGGTTTGCATTTTACAATATAATACGATGTAATGGTAATGGGAGCAAAAATGTATATTGGCCATAGATAATATAAAATAAGTCTTCCGTTTGTCGCGTCATAGATATGCGCTTTAAGTTTATTGTTTATGGATATTTCCTCAATGTCCATCAATACATATAAATAAAATTGAAGTGACTGTCTGTAATATCGAAATAAGTGCCTTATATTGAGATGAGGAGATTATTTTTTATACCCCATAGTGGAAACATGAATAATTAGTCTGTCTGTCTGTCTGTACCAGGCTAATCTTTTTTATGTTTGAACTGACTGTAATGAAATTTCACGGACAGATAGAGCTATTCCAAGAGAGAGCTAGGTAATATTTTATCACATTAGTCGATATCTAATTGTAAATAAGTTTGTTTTCTTTTTCAGATATTCCAACCACTTAGAGATCTGGAAACTAGGGTCCTATGCTACTAATGAAAATGGAAATGTATTGATTTCCAATGTTAACTTGAAACAAAACTTAGATGAAGAACATGAAAACAATCAACTTGAACAAGACACAGCGGTAGCTGATTATGAAAAAGTTAATATGGAATCCAATGAACATTCGCAAAGGCTAAAATTAACAGAAAAACCAGTACAATTGGTTTCAGTAAATACAAAAAAGAACAAACAAATTCTAAGTTGTGAATTATCGCCAAATGGAGAGTTTATTGTTTATTCTACCGACAGTGATGTCAGGATGCTTAAATTAGATACAGTATGTTTTATGTTACAATGTGGTTACAATCTGTATTCATATTAGAATTATTATGTATAGCATTACTATTTTCACTTGTATATACGGCCTTACTTATAATCGTTGATTATAGCTTATTTAAATTAATTATTGATAATTATCTCTATATCCGTCTCTTTCTTTTCTTTTAGTGAAAAGACAGAGAGAGGGAGAGAGAGAGAGAGAGAGAGAGAAAAGGAGAAAGAGAGAAAAACATAAAGCATTTCTAAAATATTTTTTAACAGTAAGGCCCATAATGTTTATTTTTATTGCAAATACAACTATGTACTTTGTTTTACAGTGTCATATTTTCAACATTAGACATAAAGCTGTTATAAAGTTGTAGTAGTTATTACATCATGATTTCCAAGACATTTTTCAAAGATTTGAGATATTAAAAAACATTTTTATTTTTAACCTGGAATGTTTTTGATGAGATTCCAAGTAGCAACAAAAAGTATCATTTTTACATAGTTATGCGAATGATATAATAAAGTTATGCAAACATTTCATCTACATTCACTAATTTACAGAATGTTATGTGCACGATGTGTTTAATTATCAATTTTTTTTTAAATAATATATCTTATATTTACGTTTCTTTATAGGCGTCGTGATCGCATATACCTTTATTATTATACTGAAACTGAATTAATATCTTACAGGAAGATGAGAGTAATATATCATTAACAAAAGTTTTAATAAGTGGGTTGTCCACAATGTGCGACCGTATTGCATTCACTGAGGACTCTCAAACAATGCTGGTACATTCCTGCGGTGAAATCAAAGTACTGCATGTGGATTCTGAGGCTGGTGCAACTCTTGTACAAACAATTTCAACTGACAAATGTAAGTAATATGTAATTTTAATAGGCCCTAGTTATGTAAAAATGAGCCAAACAGCTAGACTTCAAAATAAGATATAAATTTAAATAAGTATGTTATTATTAAAAAAAGAAATTAATAGCTACAGTGATCTATAATTGACAAATTAATTAAAGTTTAGCTTATGTTTTAATAAAAAAAATTATATTTTTGGTCGTGGGAGAAAAAGTGGAGATCTCCCGCTGGGCAAGATGATCGGCCCGGCCAATGTTCCGTGTGTTAGTTACAGAGTTGTTCTATATATATATATAGTACAGTACTTCGGTACTTTGATAGCGTGATTTAGGCTTTGGTGCGTTTTGCTGGTGGCGTGACGACAGTTCCGCCACAGTTTATTCATACACAGTTCATTTAGTAAATGATTATACATACAATATAACAGGCGTCGGGATCTCTTTTATTATAGTATCGCGTGTCAGGAGACTCCACTCTTCCATAGTACCACAGAATAATTATAGTACAAGAACAGAAGGATCACTCTCTGATAGCAAACTTGCAAGTTTAAGTCTAGTCACAACGTCGCTAATGTTCATAATACTTTGCATGCCTCGGATTCGACCTTGGTTAAAATAGCCTACCATTTAAATCATCGAAAAAAAAATAATGCGGCGTGCGTACGAATCAAATTGCACCTTACGTCCGCCTGCGAGAGTCTGTATCACTTAGCCCGCTACGCGCCTTTCTTAAGGCCGCTCCTACTGTAGGGTTAGGTGTTGTGAGAAAACAAATTGAATTCTTTGATATTAGTTGGTAGTAGAATACACTGAAAGAACATTATTGTTCAATGTGAGGAAGGTTAATAATTAATATGCAACATCGAGAAAAATTAAGATAATAACAACGCGGACGTATTTGAAACTCAGATAATTTACCTAGTTACCATTTTTTAAAGTGTGCGTACCCGGTACCGGCTATTCGGCAACCGGAGCGTGTGAAAAGACACTTATGAATGTGTGCGTGGGTAGTAAAATACTAGGCGTTATATATTTATGAACGACAATCAATTAAAATAATGCATTTCCACGCATTCTGAATTTAAAAGATAAAAAGAACAAAATGTTTTTTTTTCACCATTTGTCTATATTACCTATGACCTCGTCTGCAAATTTGGGCATAGTTTGCAAAATAACCCTGTATATTTCTTTTTAGATTTTAGGAGCAAAACTGCTTTACATTTGCACGTGTCAAAGAAGAGTCTTTCGAAAGTTACTTACTTGGTTGTAGCAGATACAGAGGGCACGATAGTGGTTTGGGTGCTAAATGGCAAGAAGTTTGAACATCATGTGACTTTACCTAAGTATCGATGTGTTCCCGCAGCGTTAGCGATCGACAATGAAAGTCAAAGTCTTATTGTCGCTTACGTAGATCAAAAGGTAGGCATGAAATTTTATACATACTATTCTTATGATTTAAAACTTGTTCAGTTTGACAGTTGACGAAATACTTTATGTAGACTTAGAAAAAAACACACAGAAGTACATAAGACTATTCTCGAAGTATATTGATTTTTTTATACTTAAAAACTAAGTAATTGTTTAGTATAACAGTTAGGGTTCATTGGGCATAGTAGAAGGACGTTATCTTCCTTTTCCCTCTAGCACTACACACATTGTGTGACAAGTCTGACGGTGTCAAAATAAAATTACTTTTACAGTTAGTTGAGTACGACTTGTCAAGCAAGAAATTCACGGAATGGCCGGGAGAGGCGCTTCCGGCTCAATGGCGTTCTCGCCAAAACGCCATTACTTCTATTAGTGTGCATCCCAAAAAAGACGCGCTAGTATTTCAAGACGAAACATCTCTATGGGTTATGCATAAAAGCTTACAGGTAAGAATTCATTACAATGATTTCTTTTATAAAGCAAATGAGATGAAGATAAAATTACCATATTCAAACCGGCATATCGATGTTTTGTATGGTTTTATAAACCAAACAAAACCAAAATATGCCGTGGAAAAAAGATATTTCTTTAATTTCTTAATGATATAACGGTATAGGTTTCTTAGTGTAAAAACCGGAGATGATTTTTACGGGAGACGAGGCATTTCATTTTAGTCTTCAGGGGTGACAACGCATCTGTATTTAGATTCTTAAACGAAGGTAGATGTAAATATCTATGTGCCACAGCATCCACTTACCATAAGATGGACTGTGAGTTCGTTTGTCACCCATATTCTATAAAAAAATATGGTACGATCATGAAATATATTTATTTTTAGCTTTATATTTAGTTTTATTACTGCAAATCACTAATGGTATTCCTTGGGAGAGGCCTGTATTCTGCAGCGGACTTGTGATAGGCTGTAATGATGATGACAATGTTGATAAAGTCGCTAACAGACATTTATTAAAAAAAAACTATTAGATTTAATTTTTCCCTGTGACTTAGTAAAAGAAATGTTATAAAGACTTTCCTCAAGGTATATTTTAAATAATATAATACTCGTGTTATTGTTTCTCTTAATCTAAATATTCAATGAATATATGCAGGTATAATTAATAATAATAAAATATTGAATGTATAATCTAAGGTGTGTGAAGTCCGGTATTGTAGTCGTCCATCCGCGTGCCAAGCTTGACGATTAAGGAAAAAAAATCCTACAATGGGAGTAGCCCATGTTCTGTAGTGGACTTGTACGGGTTGATAAAGAAGGAGAAGCATATTTTCAGTTTCTCATATTTCTTTTTAACATAGCTACCTTTTATTTCTATGTTATTATAGTATTATTTATAATAATCATTAATCTGAGTGAGACCCATATTTAGTGAAAACTGGCGTCACTCACATCTCGTTATCTTCAAAGACTTCTATGTATGTTACTGGACGGGCTCTGGGGCTTTAATACATTGCGCACTAAGTTACCGTCAGTTCTAAGTAACTCCTTTAGTCAACTGCTAGTGTACGAGAAGACTACTACAGACTACAGTCCTTTGTTTTGGAAACCGCGAACGTTGTTTCCGACACGCGATTGATTTTGTTTAATGTGACAAAGAAAACGCTGTTATTATTTATGTGCGCACTTTGTCAACGTAAGTTGAAGTTTATTTCAGATAAATCATATTACTTTATTTTGTATTTAAGTAAGTTTAAGTAAACAGTAACTCTTGTAAATTAAAATACAAATGCGTGGCATATTTACCGTGCCAAGTAGACGCCCGCACCCGCGTATTCGCCAGCTGTGTCACAGTTTGTGATCTGAATTGCCGGTTTAGTAATGCATCTCTATGTTAAACAACCAAATTCAGTAACGCAGTACCGCCGCAGTATAGCCATCGGTCTGGTTATTGTAGGCCTAGCGTGTCATGACATGATTATTCTGCTAATTTTGAAAACTGCAAGATATGCTTAGAATTCCCTTTCCTTAAACCCTTTATGCAGTGCAATAACAATATATACAAAGATAATTTAATTTTTTTTAATGGAAAAACGGTTACAAGCGAGCACATAGTCCACCTGACGGTAAGCATTTGCTGTGGCCCATAGACATCTACATCTATCCTCGATTACGAATCAAGATGCAGATGCGTTGTCACCCGTGAGGACTAAGATGGAATGCCTCGTTTCCAGTAAAAAGGGTCTCCGGTTCTCTACACTCACCATACGAATGACAGCAGCATTAAGTTGCTATTTTGCGCTGATATTCTGTGAGGGCATGCTTCTTCATCGGTCGAGCCGACCCATTCGTGCTACAACTACACAAGTAATATAGTTGCAGCATGGCTCTACCACGTATGATTAAGAAATTAGACATACAAATAAAAATTTTGTACAACCGACTTCAATATAAATTATTAAGAATAACTTAAATACTATTGATCTGACCTAGATCAAATTTATATGGGACCACATGTGAAGCACTAGCTTTCAAATAAAAAAAGAATCATCGAAATCGGTTCAACCAGAACAAAGTGATGAGGTACCACAAAAAAGAAACATACAGTCGTATTGAGTACAGTCGCCTTTTTGAAGTCGATAGAAAAAGAAAGAATCATAACACTGATTAGAAATTTTAAATTAGGTGTTTAGTGGCGGCGCGGCGTAAGAGAATCCACTGCACCCGTGAGTGTTTTAAGAGGCGACAGAGGGAACCTGAAATAGGAGATTGGTAGCAGTATCTTCCTGATAACACTTTTGAAAAAATAAAAAAAAACTGCATTTGCCAATATGCTTCCATGTGGTAGAGCCATGCTGCTGCTATATTATAGTTGTGGCACAGCACTTTTGCATATTGCTTCTTAATTGAGGGTGGATGTAGATGTCTTTGGGCCACAGCATCCACTTATCATCAGGTGGACTTATTAATAATAATCTTATTCTATAAAATATAAAAACGTTCGCCAAACATGGCAAAGAGGTAATCTATGGGGTAGGCCTATGTTCAGCAGTGAACTTCTGATGGTCTGTAATAATGATGATGATAGTGATCGTTAGAAAAAGGCTTTTCGTTTTTATACAATATATTATTGTTTTTTCAGAATTCCGATCATGAACCAAAAGCAAAAAGGAAATCAAACAAGAACAGTTTAAGTATGAACCTTAAGATTATACCTATAAAGGTAAGTTTACCTATGCTATTATTTTTGTGATTTTCTATCTTACGGTGTGTAGTCAGTCATCAAGCACTAAGCTAAGCATAGCAAAAAAATATTTCGGGGACATGTGCAGACCGCCAACACGACTTGACCACATGTAACCCTTTCAGATAATCAGAGAACACCTATGCCCAGTAGTAATAGTTAGTTAGGTGTTAAGATCTTTTAGGTCTTTTCCTGAGTTGCTCCTACTATTATGCCGCTAGCACATGACATGCATCAGTACTTAGGCTCCATGGTATCCTCTCATTTCCATCAAGTTGGACAAGTCATGATAATTTTTACTGCGAGCAAGCGTTTTTTGCGTTAACTTTTATTTTTCGCGGTATATTTTATTTATCCATTTTGCCGTTTATGAGACCTTCTGTGGCTAGGAAGCGGATGATGTGGTTCATAGTTCATAGATACCTACATTTATCTTTGATAAATAATCAAACTGTAGATGCACTGCACCACTGAGGACTCTAATATCTCGTTACGAGTGAAAAGGGTTTCCGTTTGTACTGAACATTAATTTTATACATTTTTATACTTTTCTATGTGCGCTAACGATTGTAGAATGTCCCCTTGGCTAACCTTGCAGATAGGTAAGTATAGCTCCACACTCCATTTCACCCCGTGAGTTTCGTAAGAGACGACTATGGAAGTTTCCAGAAAAATCTCATGGCTTCTGAGAGATGACGGTTTAACTATCTCGGTTATGACAAGCGTAAAATACCCATACTGGCGACGGGCAGACGTGTAGTGAAGTCCGCGAAGTTGATTAAGGCAAATCCTCTACAAGTAGAGACCCATGCCCAGTAGTGTACTTTTACGGGCTAACGAACAAGAGAAGGAAGGACAGGAACTATACAACATTAGTGTGGATTTAGATATACATAATATATTATACTGGCGATCCACCCCGGCTTCGCACGGCTGATTTCTGGTTCTCGATAACAACGCCATCTACCGGGTCCAATTGTGAATCTAAACCATTCTCCAATTAACTTAATCACATACGAAATTCATACAAAATCGGTCCAGCCGTTTAGGAGGAGTTCAGTCAGAGACAGAAGAATTATATAATGTATAATATGCATGTATTATATATATATACTAGCTCGCCAGGCAGACGTTGTTCTGCCCTTTCCAACGACCCTTCCTATAAAAATCCTTAAATTCCTAATAAAAAAATTTGAGGGTCATTTATCGGGATAAAAACTATCCTATCTCTCAAGTTAGACCAAAATGCACACAGTGTGCAAAATTTCATTGAAATCAGTTCAGTAGTTTAGGAGTCCATCGCGGACAAACAACGTGACACGGAATTTTTATATATAAAGAGAGATATATATATATATATATATGTAAATATATATATACCTTCCTCTTACCATAACCTTCCTCTTAAATCATTCTGTCTATTGAAACCGCATCACAGAACACACAGGCGGGAAGCGACTTTGTTTTATACTATGATGGTAGTACAGACAGATATTACTTATTGCGAAAAAACATTAATAACGTAACCACATCTCATCCTTATGGGGCGTTTAGCTTTCAAACGGTAAAGGCTACGCTATTTAAGAATTAAACCTTTAATGGAAATTTTGTTTATTTACAGTATTTAGCTGGATTCCATTGGGTCGGGGAAGACGAAGCAGTCACGTTGGAAATTCTGCCGGAAAATATAGTTTCGCAACTTCCACCAGTTTTAGCCGTTAAGAGACACAATATGGGATAAAACATAAAATAAATTGTTCTGTTTATTACTATGTAATAAAATATTATTTAGTAAAAAACTTTAGATTAAATAATTGTTTTATTACTTCTTATTGTGTCTACTACAAACACATGTTATTTCGTCGTAGAATAATCGACTGTACACAGGTACGCTTAAGAGTTATAGTGCTTTTACCAGGTTTTTATTTAGTCACTTTCTTGTTTGTCTGTAGAACTTAGTAAGTAATTGATTTTAAACTAAGTTCCCGGTGATCTGACTACTTGAAACAATAAATAATAATAGAAAATAGCTCAAATGACTATGCAAGAATATGATAAAAAAACCTGGTAATGTATTTTTTAATTATAAAAAATTCACTTGTATATTACTAAGTTCCTGAAAAGTAATCCAAGTGGGGCCGATATCAAAAACTTGAGCAATAACAATATGTATGGGTTTTATAATTCAGCATTATGCTTTATGATATTCATAAGGCCTTGTCACGAGATCTATATTCACTTAATCACAAAGAATTGTTTCTTAGTAAGAATGAGTGAGTGTTTGCGCATACATAGCTGCATTGTATTCAGTGCTATTAGTGCACAGAGCAAATAAAAGGAAGAGGTGTTGTAATTAGATTTCGCTATGTAACAACGCGTGACAATTTGCGGAGTGAGGGGATGTTAAGCCTCGCCCACTTTACTATTTTCCATCCACCGATAAATAGTAAAACTACCTGCATCGGTCCATATTGATGTTGCAATGTAGTTTAGCTACCTTGATGATACATGGCGGCCTGTTCACAAAATGATTATAAAAACTATAAAAATAATATTTTGGCGATTAAAAATTCTTTAGGACTGAATGTAAAACAAATTTCAACACTTTCGTATGATTATTTTACCAATACTGAGCTCTACGTACCTTTATATTTTTAGTTCCCATGACACTAAGTGTCGCCATGTAGTGTCGAATATATTTAATTACATTTGAAAGCCGACGCAGAGATTTTTCTAGAACCTTTTTAATAAATTAGGTATAAAATTACTTACAAATGAAATGTGATGGCATCCATAGTATCAGAGCGTCTATCTGAGTAGTTTTTACACGATGAAACACAAAACTTCATCCATTTTTTTCTTAACCGGTTCAGTGCGAATGGAACGCCATCGATTATTTTTGTGTGGCGCCTAACACGCGGGTCGTGTCTTTTTAAAAATCGTTATAACTCGCTTAAATTGCTTTTATGGAAGAATTATCCAGAACAAAATATTCATTATTTTGCAAGTAGTTCATGCCTGCAGCTTCGTTTTTGGATATTTTGAAACTTTGAAATTTTTAGGGGTTGACAACCTTTTTTAACTTGAACATGGTACTCTTTTTACTTTATGGGTTTTAATTCATATTGTGGAAAAATTGTCTAATAAGTAACAAATAATAGCACTCATTGCGATCGCTCATAAACTCAAGTTGTAAATAAATTTCTGGAAAAGAAGCCTCCTGTTAAAAGAAAACAATGCGTTTGCCTTATTGTTTAATTTTGCTTATAATGGTTGAGCTGCCGTCTTATTACTATCATATGGCCGAATAGACATACAAAGTATCAGTTGCTCTTGTGATATGGTATAAGGTTTATTTTTGCTTGAAATAGTTCAAAACCGTTCATGCATAAAAAAAGTTCGCTAATAAATAGTCTTTTGTCAGTCCGCCGCCGTATAGCGCCGGCGTTTTTTTCCTTTTGAAAACACTTGTTTTTCTATTCTTACTAATGAAACGTTTTCAGATCGTCTTTACTTTTACATTTGTATAACATTAAATAATATTTTACAATTGTAAATATCAATGAATCATAAACCTCATTTTTTCAAAATTAAGGTTCTTCATTGTTTAATATTTACAAATGTTATTATTAGGTGAAAATTTAATTTAATAAAGACCAAGGTTTTCCAGGGTGATTTAGCTGTACCTACTTATATAAATGATTTTTTATAAAACAAAAATAGTACAAAAGGTTTGTAATCTCTGCATAAAAAAGTCACTTACTCTCAATTTCAAAGAAAACACGTAGAAAAACACGTAGTTACCCTCTAATAACAAGCTTCCTTCCGTTTTGTAACTGATGTTTGATGTCAACTAAACTTAATTAGGTCTAAACAAGTGAAAAAAGCATAAAAAAGAATATTATTTACACATGGTTGATGGCACAATAGGTGTGTCATCAACTTCTGTGGCGTCAAATAATTGTTCGCCGCCACAGCTAAAAGTTGTCGAAAATCGGTGCCGCAACGAATCGGTTAATACTACCAAAATACAGCGATTTGCGATTTTCGTCACTTAAGCGCACAGGACGAACGCTGACAGTATACTAAGTCAGCCACGCCCACTGTGATGACGTCAGGACCTAGTTAGAATCACAGTGCACAGTTGCTTCTGCCATCTCTTTGTATTTGCTTCGTGCATTAGTGTTTATGAAGTTGAGACTTAAAATCATAGATTTGTCTGAGATTTGTTGTTTAAGTTTGCTTTTACTTTTCAAACTACATATTAAGTAAAATGTTTCCTTAAAAATATGAATAATTTTGCACATTAGTAAAATTGAATTGCGTGACTGTTAGTTGTTGCGATCTTGTCCACATCTCATCGGTTACTTCACAGCGCGCCGGGGGCAGCTTGTATGATATTGGGTCTCCAATACCTCCACTGAAACAGTATAATACATTACAGTATATTAACCCTTTCCCTTTCCCTTTCCCCGAGTAGTGGCGTGTAAGAATACTCACTACCCTATATCTTCCCGTGTGTGTCGTAAAAGGCGACAGAGGGAAATTGAGGCAGAGGATGGGCAGCAGCATCTTTCTGATAACAGCAAAACAACAATAAAAAAAACTGCGGTTACCAACCCGCTCGCCAAGCGTGGCAATTATGGCAATATACCTCCCATGAAAGTAACGAAGAGACGGCCCCCAGTCCCCGGCGGCCCCGCTATTCCTGGCTACGGTGGCGACCATGGTAACGGCGGGGTAGGGGGTGCTAAGAATCTCCGGTGGAGGTTCGGTTGCCACCTACGACGACTCGACCTGGCAACATACAACGCACGAGGCACCCTGAGGACTGACGAGAAGATTGTGGGGCTAGAAGAAGAGATAGACAAGTTACGCTGGCATATTATAGGATTATCCGAAGTCCGAAGAGAGGGGGAGGACACGGTAATCCTCGAATCCGGCAACTTGCTCTATTACCGGGAGGGCGACCATCTGTCCCAAGGAGGTGTCGGATTTATCGTCCACAAGTTTCTCGTTAACAACGTTGTAAAGATTGAGAGTGTGTCGACGAGGGTTGCGTACCTTATACTCAGAATCACCAATCGGTATTCGCTGAAGGTCATACAGGTTTACGCACCAACCTCGGCATACCCCGATGAGGAGGTGGAGGAAATGTATGAGGATATCTCTAAAACCATGCATTCCTCCAAAACCCACTATACGGTGTTAATGGGAGACTTCAACGCAAAACTAGGCACAAGAGAGAACGGTGAGCTGAAAGTAGGGAATTTCGGAATAGGGCAACGGAACCCAAGGGGCCAGCAGCTGGCCGACTTCATGGAGAAAGAGGGACTTTTTATGATGAACTCTTTTTTCCAGAAGCGGCCCCACAGGAAGTCGACCTGGTTGAGCCCCGACGGTTACACAAAAAATGAGATTGACTTCATTATGACGACCAGACGACAACTGTTCAGTGATGTCTCAGTGATCGCGAGGGTGAAAACCGGCAGCAATCACCGAATGGTGAGAGGCACACTGAACCTAAACGTTAAGTTGGAGAGGTCTCGTCTAATGAAGTCAACGCTCCGTCCCCCTCGTGCTCTGTTCCAAAGTCCCGAAACCTTTCAGCTCGAGCTACAAAACCGTTTTCAGCGCCTAGAAGATTGCAATGCAGTGGACGATATGAATGACAAGCTCGTGGAAACTGTCCATGCGGTCGGAGCTAAGTTATGCAAGACCCGCCGCAGAAGAACACAAAAACTCTCCGATTACACTCTTAATCTCATGGCTGTTAGACAGAATATGAAGCTGCAGTCTTCAGTAGATTTGACAGCATACAGGCAACTGAACAGACAAATCTCCAAATGCATGCGGCGGGACTTACGCAACTTTAATACTGCTCGTATTAAAGAAGCGATCGAGCGGAACCAGGGCTCCAAAGTCTTTGCTAGAGATCTGTCTGCCAGAAAGAGCCAACTGTCGAAGCTGAAGACCAAGTGTGACAGCGTCGTTTCCAGGACACCTGAGATTTTGAGTGAGATTGAGAGGTTCTATGGGCAGCTGTACACATCATCGTTGGAGCCACACAAGTGTGAGTAAGGATCCAAGAGCGAGTCTTATCTGACACTATTCCGATGATATCCCGGACGTCAGTCTGAGCGAGATTAGAATGGCTCTCCAGCACCTTAAAAACGGTAAGGCCCCAGGCGAGGATGGAATTACAGCGGAGCTTCTGAAAGCGGGTGGCAAACTGGTACTTGAAGTCCTTCAGAAGTTCTGTAATTCCGTCATCCGTGATGGCATTACACCGAAGGCGTGGAGCAGAAGTGCGGTGGTCATGTTTTTCAAGAAAGGTGACAACGCTCTCTTGAAGAACTACAGACCGATTTCCCTTCTGAGCCGCGCCTACGGGCTGTTTTCGAGAGTCATTACGAATCGTCTCGCGCAGACAGACTTTACGACTTCCAGCCTCCCGAACAAGCCGGTTTCCGAAAAGGCTTTAGCACCATAGACCACATACATACCCTTCGGCAAATTGTACAGAAGTCCGAGGAGTACAATTTGCCACTATGTCTGGCGTATGTGGACTATGAGAAAGCCTTTGATTCCGTCGAAATTTGTGCGGTGCTGCAGTCCCTTCAGCGATGCCAGGTTGACTGTCGGTATATCGAAGTGCAAAAGTGCTTGTACAGTAGGGCTACGATGGCTATCCGAGTACAGAACCAGAGTACGAAACCTATCCAATTGCAGAGAGGTGTAAGACAGGGTGACGTTATGTCCCCGAAACTCTTCACCGCTGCATTGGAAGACGTTTTCAAGCTTCTGGACTGGAAAGGATACGGTATTAACATCAATGGCGAGTACATCACTTACCTTCGATTTGCCGACGATATAGTCATGGCAGAATCGCCGGAGGACCTAAGCACTATGCCCAATGACCTCAATAGTGTTTTCTAACGGATAGGTCTTAAGATGAACATGGACAAAACAAAGATCATGTTTTAATGTCCATGTCACACCTATGCCGGTAGTTGTTGGGAGCACTAAGCTCGAAGTTGTTGACGAGTATGTTTACCTGGGACAAATAGTCCGACTAGGTAAGTCCAACTTCGACCGAGCGGTCAATCGACGGATTCAACTCGATTGGGCAGCGTTCGGGAAATTACGGCACATCTTCTCGTCAGGTATACCTCAAAACTTGAAAACAAGACTGTACAACCAGTGCGTGTTGCCAGTGATGACCTATGGTACTGAGACGTGGTCCTTCACTGCTGGCCGGATGAGGAAGCTCAAGGTCGCTCAGCGAGCTATGGAGAGGGCTATGCTCGGAGTTTCTCTGCGTGATAAACTTAGAAATGAGGACATCCGCAGTAGAACCAGAGTGACCGACATAGCCCAACGGATTAGTAAGCTGAAGTGGCAATGGGCTGGCCATATAGCTCGAAGAACTGACAACCGTTGGGGGAAAAAGGTTCTCGAGTGGCGGCCACGTACCGGCGGATGAAGTGTAGGGCGTCCCTCACTTGATTTAGTGACGACCTGTTAACATATGCAGAAAGTCGATGGATGCAGGTGGCTCAGGACCGTGCTTTGTGGCATTCCTTGGGGGAGGCCTATTATCAGCAGTGGACTTGTGAAGGGTTGTAATGATGATTTTTTTTTATAGAATAAGGGTGACAAACGAGCACACAGTCCACTTGATGGTAAGTGGTTGCTGCGGCCCATAGACATCTACATCTATCCTCTATTACAAATCAAAATGTAGATGCGTTGTCACCCGTGAGGGCTAAGATGGAATGCCTCATTTCCAGTAAAAAGGGCCTCCGGCCACCTGCACTCACCAAGCGAAACGCGGAGGTAAACCTCTACTTAACGCTGGTTTTCTGTGAGGTCGTGGTACCATCCCGGTTCGAGCAGGCCCATCCGTGCGACAGCAAAAGCTGCCGCGTGGCTCTACCACTGTTACTACTACTGTTTGATGATGATGATGAACCCTTTCCCTGTCCTATGAACCATATATGAACATTTCGATTGTTTAACTATTTTCTATTTCGCGGACAGGGAAACTGTTAACATAAACACACACATATTTGGACAAATTATTCCAGTAAGATGAATGATGATGGTAGATATTTGTCGATCCGAATCCGAGTAGACATGTAATTATACTTCGTGCTTCGTCCTCAAGATTAGTAACTGGAACTTATTAAATACATGTAGTATCACGGCTAGGATTCACCACTCGCAATATAGTTGAGAATGTAAAAAATTAAAACCTCCTTTACCCTTCGCGGAGTGGGGAGAACCCCACACCGCGTACCATCCATAGATTCGCCCTCGATATAATAATAATAATAATATAATATTTATTCATTGATCAAAAGTAACAAAACATTTAAAAGTTAAACTAATACACAAATGATATTTTTAGAAGGACAATGAAAGGGTTCTGACTCAGCATGTGTTGCAGAGAATCTACAACGCTGTTATTCTGTCAGCACCCATATACTTAATGAATGTTAATGAACTAAAGCATAACAGTATGCGTACATCACTGATGATATTACAAATAGCTTTTATTGTTTAATTATTTATCCAGCCAGTACAAGAACTATTTAATTAACCAGTACAAGTTTTCATATTATTTCTATCAATAAATTAATAATTAATATTCATGTACAAAAGATAAACATAATACCTATAAGCAAAATATAAACAAAACATATGAAAAAAAAACCGGCCAAGTGCGAGTCGGACTCGCGCACTGAGGGTTCCGAACAAATCCGTAGGTATAGTAAATAAGTTTAAAATTATTAAACATATTTTTATTATATGATGTAACTAAAAATGTATGCTTTTCGCAATTTTACCTTTATCTGTGCTATAAAACGTTGCTTCGTATCAAATTTCAAGATTCTGAGTTCACGGGAAGTACCCTGTAGCTTTTGATTCCCTTGCGAATGTCGAAAATTTGCGGCATAAATGGCTGTATCTTTTTATTGCGTTGGCTTAGAAGTTTGATTTTTTCACAGCTCCAAGGGACAGTAGACTTGAGTATTTGACATGACATTTCAGCTTGATACCTCCACTCGTTCCTGAGAAAAAGGGTCTTGAAAGACAGACAGACGGACAACAAAGTGATCCTATAAGGGTTCCGTTTTTTCCTTTTGAGGTACGGAACCCTAATAATATTAAAAGTAAGAGATACAGTAGTATTTTATTTATTCAGACTAATTATAATATAATTATACTAAAACAACATAATTGTTTTTAAAAAGAATATTGGTAGTAAATAAATAAATAAATATGGGACACTCAGCCCCTGCCGAATTTTTTTTTATATTTATGACATTTTCTGCGTAGATACTTAATAAATACTCTTTGTATTTTCTCTTAAAACTATTCTTATTTGTTATGGCTCCTAATGGTGTTGGAAGATCGTTCCAACATTTTGGGGCCATAAATTTGTAACTACCACGAAATGCTGATGTCCTATGTTGGGGTATGCGAATACGCTTTGATAACCTCTAAATTTCACCGGTGGTACTGACATTAGTTGTAGTATTGCAATATTGTAAAAAATATATTCTACTGTTACTAGAAGAAAAAATATATTCGATCAAATCTTTTATTACAAATGTTGTGAATAGCCCCTGGAGTCTCAAAAAGCCCCACTTTATGGTACTTATGTGCAAACTCAGCCTTAATTGACTACTTTAACAAATTGTTAACTTTAT
The DNA here is from genome assembly GCA_033319125.1 of Parnassius glacialis. NCBI lineage: Eukaryota > Metazoa > Arthropoda > Insecta > Lepidoptera > Papilionidae > Parnassius > Parnassius glacialis. Next base: position 26,601,564 of record JAVANC010000018.1, read on the forward strand.
TATTCCGCTTTTCTCGCAACCTTTTTTATTTTTAAATGGTTACTTCATTCCAGCAGATGGAATACTTAGAACAACCACAGCAAAAATCATGGCAGATTCGTTGGCAGATAGTTAGTACAAATAATTTAATTAATCAATTTTAGATTTCATTTCCAAAAATTAGCCGTTCTCTTACTACTATGTAATGTGAAAGTGGTGCACAGTATGGTACTTTTAATTCATACATACAGCATCGGCATTTATATTCTCTTTGTTATTAGGCCACATCGCTCACCTTTATCTCCAGGGTGAACGATGATTAGTAAGATGGCCGGTTCGACTAGTTCTTTGACAATCTTTTACAAGTTTTATAATGGGAATACCTTATATAACGACGATAAGTTAACGTTCGCAAGTGTCGTCCGTAACTAATGAAATCCCTTATAAAATAATACAATGTTGAGTACATTGTGTTATTTAATGATTACGTAATCTTTACCCTCTTGGATGGCTATTTTACTTACTACTAGTACTTTTACCTAACATTAGAATGTAATTATTTTGTGGCGAAAATATTATACTTCGACTTTATCACCAGAGAGATTAATTTAAAAACTTTCCATAAGCATTAGTTTGAAGTGTGGGTTTCACACAAAATTTAAAATTTTAATTGTCAAAGAAGTCTTCTAGATGTGTCTGTAATATGACCACCCGTTTGTGTTAACTCAATTGATATGTTTACGTTACAAAAAGATGATTATTGAATTTATTACTTTTATGCTTCTGCCCGCAACTACTACGACCGAGTGGATACATTTTTTTTTATAAAATTAAAGTGACATACGAACTTACATACTATCTTGGTTACTGCAGTCTACCGATACCTGCAACCAACATCAAAGGATGCTACAGGTGCGTTTTCATGTCTCAGGACTAAGATGGAATGGCTCACAGCCCGCAATTAAACTTGCTCTGTACCCTTTAGTCCAGAACACGGCAGCGCCCACACACCACACACACCGCATACTCCTGCTGCCGAACAGCAGCATAAATCGGACCTACGTAGACGTCGTCCTAGGCTGAAATGGTGTATTACTGCTACCAGGCAGAAAACAAGTCCTACAACTTCATGTTTATTTTTCCTTATGTGTCTAAAACCAGAGCAATAGATTTACACGGAACCGTACATATATCCCAAACTGCACTGGTAATGCTGTTTTCCTAATTTAGTAATAATGGTTAAGCATGTTCCAATGGATATACAGTGGTATTTTACGGTCGCCATAGTTAGAGCCTTTTCTTTGGTTCGAATCTCTTGCCTATAATAAATTTTGAAGACTTGCACTTTCTGCCACTATATTCTAATGAGGGCTAATAATCTTACACTCACCAGATGTCGCTAGTTGCGACTGAGGTAAAGTTTTTCGTTATACAGTGTCAGTTAATTGAGAAATTAGTTTTATATAATAGTTTATCATTATCTTGAGTATTATATTAATACACAACACAATGCGTAAGTGTTTTGATTTTTAATTTTTTGCACTTTATAACTCTTTTTAAAAAAAATCGGCTTTTAGTTATATTTATAGTTTGGTTTATTCATTTCTAATGTAATTAATATAAAATATAACTAATAATACGGAAAGAAACCTTAAAGATTATATTTTCCTAAGAATTTATCGTCCCCGCTATGAAATCTGTCAAATATTTTACCTCACTGTAAAGTGGCGCCGCCCTGGTGGCAGAAAAAGTCGTGGATGCCCTCATTGGAGCCAACTGCAACATTTAGTATATATGTAATTCTCTTAGTAAGGCATTTATTAGCATCTGGGGCTACTTCCCAAATACCTATATAATTTGTGGTATGATCATATACATGACATTGTCTGAGTACTTATATTAGTTACATCAGCGATCACTGCACTCGTTCTATTAGTTTTTATGGTTCCCTACCCGAAGGGTTACCAACGGGACTCTATTACTAAGCCTCCGTTGTCCGTCCGTCTGTCTGACAACGGGCTGTATCTCATGATCCGTAATAGGTAGACAGTTGAAATTTTCAGTGTGTGTATTTCTGTTGACGTTATAACAACAAATAATAAAAATGAATTAGAAATTAAAGGGGGCGCCCCAACTGAAAACGTATTTTTAACCTACATAGTATTAAATCTTGTACGATGGTATGGAAACCTTCATGCTCGAGTCCGACTCGCACTTGGCCTTTTTAAAAAAAAATAATTTACCAATTTCTTATAATATCGTATCATACGCTATATGTGTAAGATGGTGTGTAATATTATATATTGTTACAAATATATTTACCCCAAGAATATCATGGTTTGCTTATAAGGATCATAGATTTGATCCGGTGGTAGTGGCGGCCGTGTCGGGTAGTTACAACCAGTTTTTACCAAGGGGCCATAGCGATCCAGTGGGTATAAAGCGCGGTGCCCAATCATCCCTGTAACATTAAGAAAGGGGGAGGTAATTTTTTTTGATAAACTATATGTTTATTTGACAGTGACTTAGCAAGGAGTTGTGGCCCTGAGGACTGCGGGTTCAAATTCCCCATGGTACAAGTATTTTTTTGTTTCGGGTCTGGATGTTTGTCCCTGTGAAATTTATACATGTAAACTGCCTCCACGAAACGGGAGAAAATCCTAGTGCGGGGGTAACGTGCTAAAAAGAAAAAAAGAAAGATTAATACCGAGGCGCAGTTTTGGGTAGCTTTAGGATTTAGTAAGATTTTATTGGAGCCTGGGTTTTGAGCCATCCTTACGCTCGCAGCTCACGACGAATTAAACTATAAGTTAAAGTTACAGTCGATATACGTCCCGCTGCGGGGCACAGGCCTTCTCTAATTTGTGAGAGGGTTTTAGGGCAAGGAAATGTCCTCCGTGCTGGCCCAAATGCCTGTTGGCGAACTTCACATGTCTTCGAAATATTGTTTTTGTTATTTCTCAGACATACAGGTTTCCTCACGATGCTTTCCTTCACCGTCGAGCACATGGGTAAATCAACACTTAAAATTGCAATTAACAATTTCATTGGTGCCGGCGGGGATCGAACCTGGATTGCTCGCGTACTGTAATATTAACTTTTTACTGAGCTATCACGGCTCTCAACTATAAAATATCGTTTTTATAATCTTCATAATGTTTGACCAGTTGTTAATCAAATGCGGTATGAATGTAAATATTTATGAAAATGTATATTACGTCAAAGTTTCTTTTCTGACCTTTCAAGTTTAATATTATTTATTTTTCATAAAATAAAATGTTTAGATACTAGAGTAGAAATTATACATAGGCTGCACTAAAAGTATCGGGAATGGAATATTTACACTGTTCCTGTCATATTAAAATCTTTTTAATTGAAAACTCCTTGGTTTAAAAATCGAATACCATTTATTTATTTAATAATTTAAAATTAAAAATTTTGTACAGCCGACTTCAATATAAGCGACTTCAATATAGGTTATTTAAGAATAATTCATTAACCATTGGTCTGACCTTGATCAAATTCATATGGGACCACACGAGAACTATCAGCTTTCATATAAAAAAAGAATCATCGAAATCGGTTCGCCCAGTACAAAGTTATGATGTAACACACATAAAAAAAACATACACTCGAATTGAGTACCGTCTCCTTTTTGGAAGTCGGCAGAAAAAGTTGTTTTCCCGATGGATACCGCATTCGCTCTGTGAAGAGCAAAAAGCGGCTCGCGTTACTTGGTGCGTCAGAACTCTCGAAAGATTCCACGCGGGATCCTCAAATGCTGTATACAACATCGTATCAGGTAACAAATCCTGGATATACGCGTACGAACCCGAAACAAGAAACCAGTCACGAGTTTGGGTGTTCGAAATGAGTTAAAGCCAACAAAAATTGTTCGTTCACAGAGTGTTGCAAAAAAAATGGTGGCCACGTTTGTCTCCAAAACCGGCCATGTTACGACTATTCCTCTTGAGGGACAAAGAACGTTTAATGCAGAATGGTATGCTAGCATTTGTTTGCCACAGGTCGTTTCTGAACTCCGTAAAGAGAACTGCAACCGCCGCATTATCCTCCATCACGACAATGCGAGTTCTCACACCGCACACAGAACAAAGAATTTTTAGAGCAAGAAAACATAGAATTATTAGACCATCCGCCGTACAGCCCCGACCTAAGCCCTAATGATTTCTATACTTTCCCTAAAATAAAGAATAAATTGCGTGGACAGAGATTTTCATCACCTGAAGAAGCTGTGGACGCCTACAAATCGGCCATTTTGAAGACCCCAACTTCCGAATGGAATGGTTGCTTCAATGATTGGTTCCATAGATAATACACTATATACCAAGAAATTGGTTCCATCGTATGGAAAAATGTGTCAAATTTCGCGGAGAATACTTCGAAAAGCAATAAATACATTTTTAAATAGTAATGTTGTGTCACTTCCTTGATTTCCGAAATTTTCAGTACCCACGAAATAAATTTATAATAGGCATTAGTCCAATCGGTTTTTATGACGCACCAGCACTGCCTAGTCCCGTTAATAAATTTGGCTATGTGGGAAGGTGTCAACTGATTTTCGATATAAAATCAATTTGAGACATTAATTAGTGTATACTGATGTATCTAAAATATTTTTTTAGAATACGATATATAAAACTAAAGCTGTTATCTATTAATACAGTTGGTTTTCCTAAATTGGGCAGTATGGGTAAGTCTGAAATCGTACGATATGTGGCAAAGTGTGCTAGGTTTCAGACGGCTTTTCTTACTGAATTGTTGTACTTATATGTTATACATATATATTATTATAACTTTTGGCGTTTCATTGAGTCCAGCGCCAGAGTCAGGTCAAAGTAGCTGCTAGGAAGTTAGAATTTCTTGCAAAGGTGCGGCGGTACCACGTCGGGACAGCTGTTTTTTATGCGATAGGGGTGACAAACGAGCACACAGTCCACCTGATGGTAAGTGGTTGCTGTGGCCCATAGACATCTACATCTATCCCCGATTACGAATCAAAATGCAAATGCGTTGTCACCCATGAGGACTGAGATAGAATGTCCCCTTTCCAGTAAAAAGGGTCTCCTGTTCTCTACACTCACCATACGAAACACAGCAGCGTTAAGCTGCTATTTTACGCTGGTATTCTGTGAGAGCGTGGTCCTTCCCCGGTCGAGCGGACCTATTTGTGCTACAACTATACTACTAATATAGCTGCAGCAGGGCTCTACCACGTATAAACTTTATATAAAGCGCAAGTCCGTTCGTGTATAGAGACTTATATAGGCTAGTGCTGTAAAATGCCATCTAGCAGCTTTTGATTCAATAGAAAGGCGTACTAAGAGAAAGTTAATCTGATTAAACACAAGCTTTCAGTCTTGAGCAAAAGTGCGAAATATAAACTTTCGGTGTTCGACAGGATAAACACATACCCTTTAAATATAGAAATATATCTCGAAACTAAATGCAAATATAGGTACAAGAAACATTGTTCGATGAATGTAAAGGATAAAGAAAATTACCAAATATTTAATAATAATTATAAGCTTACCTGAGGATGTTTGCGGTAACGGAGTTGGGCTGGGTTTGATGGTGACCGAGACTTTAGTCTCTGGTTTGCAGCTCACTGAGCGGAGGGCTGCCCTATAGTCTTCTATTGTCATTCCTATAGATTAATATATCAAACTTAGGGGCATACTGAGAGTGTACGCAGGAATTGCATAACTCGATTCCTCCCCCTCCCTTCAACTATCGGACAACTACACACTCATTCAGTCTCCATCCTTTTGTTTTCGAAATACCACGCATTCGCACTTTGCTTCCTTATTCGAACGGCTTGCTTCGTCGTAAGTAATGCTTACAGCAAAGTAGTAGAATAATTTTCCAGCATTTGTCTTTCCATCCGATTATAATGTGATGGATGTCTCCAAACCAAAGTGAATAAGTGGCTGAATCTTCACTCAGCATCAGGTGGTCAAGTTAAAATTAGATTTATCCATTCTTTTAAAGAATATTATCAATATTATTAAACACAGTTTTATTTGTTGGTTAAAAAATTATGTAAATATATATTAAAATTAAAAATATTATATTAAAAAGTATGCTAGGGCTGAATCTGAATGACAGGGTGAGAAATAGTGTGATAAGAGAAAAGTGTGGTTTGCAAGATGACGTTGTGACAAGGATTAAGAAAGGAATGCTTCGGTGGTTTGGTCATGTAGAAAGAATGAACGAGCAAAGTGTGACAAAGCAAATTTATGTTGCAGAAGTGAACGGTAGGGTTGGGAAGGGACCCCCTAGACGAAGGTTTATCGACCAAATCGGCGATACATTAAAAATGGGCCAGATTAGGAGTACCCTTAACCGACGAGCGTGTATGCGTAGATATATGGATGTAAAGGAGGCGAGAGAGATATGTCAGGATCGCGCCAAATGGAAGTCCGTAGTCTCTGCCTACCCCTCTGGGTGACAGGCGTGAGTGTTTGTATTGTATTATTATTGTATAAAAAATTAATGTCACTACGCTGGCATCTCTAAGCGTTGATAGAATTCATCTCATGTTTAATAACATTTTTTTTCAAATAACCGAAACTTTTTCAATATAGATTAAGAGAAGAGACGAGTACACTTACAGCTCTCATTTGTTACCCTTGTATCTAAAATGTAACAATGCGTTGTCAGTGTGACTTGTAAGGATAAGATTGAATGCCTAGTTAAACTTAAAAAGGAACTCGGACTTGAACTCGACAATATGTCACTTACCTTAAGAAACACAGAAACTGCTGCTACATATTTTACGTAGGTTTACTATAGATTGTAGCCCTTCGCAGGTCTAGCCTACCTTAACGTGCTGCATATTATGCCATATTACATAATTAATTAATGTTATGTATGTTATGTAAGCTATACATGTGTACACGGGACTTAGAAAGTTTTCATGTGACAGCTTGAGTTCTCCGTATTAGGTATGCGACGTCATAATAAGAGTTGTTTGTTACTGTTTGGACGTTACCATTTTGACGCGAGTAACACCGTTGGGCAAAAAGCTGGTTTCTAATGATTTCTTATATTTACGCGAACGCTACACATTTTAATAAAACTAGTTTTACGGATTTTATCGCATATATTAACTTATTTTATATTCCCAACATTTCGAGCACTATACAGTACCTATGATCACGAGATGGGAACTGAGGTATTCGACGTTCAAACGTCATATTTAACCATGGCTACCTGCAGATTAAAATGATTAAGATTTGGTCCGATGTACGCAGTATGAATTTCTAGTATCTTGAAGTATTGCAGTTGTATGCTTGGGTTGGGATTTAATTTTATTAATTATAGGATCCCAAGCAGCTGGTAGCATCCAGCCATCTTCTCTATTGAAATAAGGATGTTTTATTATTCCAACAGCCTCGCGAATCATCCTAGGGCGGAATCGATTTTCTTTAGCAAGGATTTGTGGTGTATCAAATTTGATGTAGTGCCGGGGCGATCCTGTACGTGTTAACAGACTATACTGGCCGCTCAGGGAAGGCATGCTCGCTTTACTTACGTACCATAAAGTTTTTGATGAACACCAAAAAGATTTAAAATTAACACTTATATCCCCTGAGCTAAAACTGCTCATAATATATATTATGTGTATTGAGTTGTTAATTATCAATTATTTACTTTTAAGTCCGCTGGGTTTCTCGCTGGTTCTTTTCAAGAATAAGACATTTTCGAAACGTTAGATCGAATGTTTTGTACATTGAATCGAAAATGTCTTATTCTTTGAGAGAGAGTTTTATCTAAGGAAATTATTCCACTTAAGCAAATAACTCTTATTTGCTTAGTAGCACATAAGTTAAACATTATGTTTAAATCGCGTGTTTCGAATTAAATAGTTGATTCATTGATTAGGGAACCTACGCAACCATTTTGAATCTATAACTAGCACGTCCTAACTTTCAAAGATTGATTAATTAAACTAAGTATAAAGGAAAACTTGACGGTTGTCTTGGTTGTGCCTAAACTAATACAATTAAGCTTTGATAATAAAATATGCTAAATTGCTAATAAAATTTATTAGTTAGTAGTAGAAAAAAATGATTGAATGGCATTGTGATCAATTATAGTCTTGATAAAAATTAATCATATTTGCTGGGAAATGAAGTCCTCTTGAAAAATGCAATATATAAAAGTTGTGTTAGAAATTAATATTAAGGCTTATTTACATTCAATAATTCTTAAATAAAACGTATAGAAGAATTCTTGACTGTATAATTCTGTATAAAGAATTCTTGACTATATATAATAAAACGTTTTATAAAACGTATAGATGAATTCTTGACTGTAATTAAGCTTGAATATTAATTCACTAAAACAAATTTTGTTAAATGCATTTTTCAAAAGGACTCCCGTTCCCCAACAAATAAATATATATTGGTTCCTCTGCGGTGTCATGGCGGTGTATGAAAATCTATCCTTCGTTTCATTTTGTGTCGTGGGTTACTATGGAAAGTGCCAGAAAGTTGATGTTAGATTTCGATAGATGGCTGCATAAGCGCGGCAAGCATGACAAACGTGAAATACCTAGAGCAGCGACGTGGAGCAGCATGAATAGTGTGAGGCGTCTAGTACCGCGATTATGAATAAAGGATTTTCATTTAATTTAATTTAATTTTTATTCGCTTGCAAGTAGGCAATTCCTACTTGCAATGGAGGCGGCCCATCTGCCGCAGTGGACTCTTAGGCGCTTATGAATATCTCATCCTCAGCTATCCCCAGATTCCTCACCAATCTTTTGACCTTCCTCTTCTTGTATTTCCCGCATCTTAGTATAAAAACCCCATCGCTTGTTCCACAAACGCGCAGCATGCTTGCTTTTTTTGGTCACTGAATTCCTGCAAGTAATTAATGTGCAATTAGCTATGTGTATTCAATTAGAAATTGACCAGAATAATAGCATTTTGACAGTCATTGAAAAATTAAAATATAGTATACATGGTAATTGAATTACAATATGATGTCCAATTTTTTATCAGCTCGCTACACTGTTGGATATGGGCATTTCTCACTGTAGAATATACGAACTGCCCTTGATTGGCGAACGCAGTGCCAGACAATTTGCAAATTTGATGCTGTTTTTTTTACAGGATTACAAGTAATATAGATCTCCAGTTCTCGCGATATAAAACACAACAGAAATGCTGTCCCGGGTAGCGTATTACATTTCCGGCATGGGTTTGTTACGGCTACTCTGTTTTCAAACTCGTGTTCAACTCAAGCCACATATCCCCCAATCGCGCATGGGTTTGCAACGTAAACTGTTCTTCCAAACACGTGTTCAAGGCGATGCTTAAAAGATAACCATAAAGTTCTAGCGTTTATTTCATAATGTTCGTATTTCGTCAGTTTGTCAGCAGAATTTGTTGTAATTGTATTGTAATATTATTGTGCAGTATTTTATACGTGGTAGAGTCATGCTGCAGTTATATTAGTATAGTTGTAGCACGAATGGGTCGGCTCGACCGGGCAACGACCACGCTCTCACAGAATACCAGCGTAAAATAGCAGCTTAACATTGCTATGTTTTGTGTGGTCAGTGTAGAGAACCTGAAATCCTTTTTACTGGAAAAGAGGCATTTCATTTTAGTCCTCACGGGTGACAACGCATCTGCATTTTTATTCTTTATTGAAGATAGATGTGTCACAGCAACCACTTACCATCAGGTTGGACTGTGTGCTCGTTTGTCACCATATCCTTAAAAAAATAAAACAGGTGCGAACTGAGGAGGAGCTTTTGGTGACAATAATGCGCGAACGGAACGAACAGGCCGCAGTAGGGCCGATGAAGCGCCAGATTTTCTAGCGTTCTGTCATTAGATTACGTTAGATTGGAACTCCTTACAAAAAGTCACGAAATAAAAAGTAAGTATTTAATAAATTGTTACAGTATGAAAATAAATTAAACGTTGTTAAATATATTATACTTATAATATACAGTAAGAATATAAGATTTTTTTTAATTCGAACATTATTTTATTTACATTATTATTATTTATCTCTACCAAACTTTCTTTTTATTCCTTTCGTTTATTCCTTTTTTTTAAGAAAAAATTATAATATGCAATCAGTCCTATGTATACTTTAATACAATAAAGTTGTTTTAAATACATACCGTAGTAATTTGATGGTCATAAAATGATAGAGGTTTGCAGTTGTGTGCGCATCAAGGAAAAAGCTACTGGATAGATTTCAATCAGGTAACTTTAATTTCTTAGACACTTGGCCCTTATCTAAAAGTATATATTGGGATATCTTCATTTAATATAAAGTTATTAAAGTTTAAAGAAACAACGATCTTTATGATTTTTTTCACACAGTGAACTGTACGTCCTCGCTTGCTCTCGCGTTACTAACCCATATAATTTATATAATATGTTAGCTACAAACAGAGCAACTAATAACTTTACAAAGAAATTTTGTTTTTTTGATGTTTTTTCCTTCGCACATACGAAAATTTTGTTAATATATCAAGCGACACGGACAAAGTCGCGGATATCAGCTAGTTTTTAAAAACATTTGACTTTTATTAAGCTCAGACAGTGCACTTCATTATTATATACATTCGGCAAATCTACTATTTACCTTCAAATGGAAAAGTAACCAAGCAAGCAAGTAAGCAAGCTTTTATTAGCGCTATTTTAAGTAACGACTTATCGTCAGTATTAAAGTCACAAAAAATTATATAATATTTACAGAATTCCTTGAGCTTTAACAGGATCGATTGATGGCTCTCGACGTCCGCCTGCAGCAGTTCCTTGTCCCGTATTTTCCATTTAATTAGCACTTGATTTCCAAAGAAAAGTTAAATGAAAGAATAAAATTACTGCTTCCATAAAGGAATTTTATTTTAATTTTAAAGCGCGTTACCAAGAGACAGGTATTGATCAAACTTTTTACTCTTACTTTATGCTCTTTTAGTTAACCATATTATGCCTGAACTTGAATGGAATCTCTTAGAATGCTCTTGTGTTTTGTATGGTGAGTGTAAAGAACCGGAGACTATTTTTACTGAAAACGAGGAATTACATTTTAGTCCTCAGGGGTGACAACGCATCTATAAGATAAGAAGATTCTTTGCGCACGGGATGATATAGCGTACGCCGCCACTACATGATGATATAGTATGTAGATATGGTGTGTTTGTATTCTTCCATTTGAAAACACCACCTACACGCGGTGCATCTAAGACTCTGTCGGCCGACAAATATTGGTATGCCCTTAAAAAATACGACACCGAAATTTCACAAACTAGTAATGGTAAACAGAGTTAACAGTATCGGTTCCGAACTCGTTTAACAAACCCGCAGACTAGCTTGGTTAAGTATGTCATATGAGCAAATTTTTCAACTTATGTATGTCACTAGGTGCGATCTTGAAGTGTTTGCTAACATTGTATTAATAAAGGTAATAAAGGAACAAGAAGTATTTCCATCTTTTTTTATATTATTCACTTAGATACTTATTGCTATATCTTCAGTTTGTTAGTATCCATTCAAGTTTTTATATTTGAATATAGGTCGTCTAATCTAGAGTCTAGACGAATTGAATCGCCTCCTCGCCTCCGTCCTCAATTTCGTGAATTTTAGAGTGAAATAAACTTTGTTTGATATTGTACGAAAGTTAAAGTAAAAACGTTCTGATGTATTATGTTTTTAAACATTCAAAGTAATTTCTTTTGAAGTCTGAAATGAAAATTACGAATGATTGCTTGGGGCGCTATAGGCTAATGAAGGTGAAGCTGTAAGTAAACTTACATACGTAACGTAAACTTTGGCTTAGTAATTAAGGTTAAGCCGTAATTACTAAGCCAAAGTTTCAAAGACTTTCGAACCACCCTCCTAGCAAACAAAGTATCAACCACCCTACCTGAACATCGCAACTTACTTAGAACTATACTTATATGAGCTAAGGCCTTGATTGTTTGTCTTTATTTACAGGGTAGGTTGACCAACGAGCACATAGTCCACCTGATGGTAAGTGATTGCTGAGGCCCATAGACATCTACATCTATCCTCGTTTACGAATCAAAATTCAGATGCGTTGTCACCCGTGAGGACTAAGATGGAATGCCTCTTTTCCAGTAAAAAGGGTTTCTGTGAGATCGTGGTCCTTTCCCGGCCGAGCCGACCCATTCGTGCTACAACCATAATATAGATGCAGAGTGGCTCTACCATGTACATATTTCCCATTAGAATTAGATTGACTTGTTTAGCAGTGAATTTTTGACAGGCAGTATTGATTGAATGCATGTTTTGAACGTTTAATGATCTTCGAAAATTATGTTCTCACGTTTATGCAGATAGAAATAGGCTGTAACAATCAGACAAAACATCTATATCTTTAACAATGGTACTTTAACAGTGGTAGAGCCACGCGGCAGTTTTGCTGTCGCACGGATGGGCCGGCTCGAACCGGGGTGGTACCACGACCTCACAGAATACCAGCGTGAAGTAGAGGTTTATCTCTGCGTTTCGCTTGGTGAGTGCAGGTGGCCGGAGGCCCTTTTTACTGGAAATGAGGCATTCCATCTCAGTCCTCACGGGTGACAACGCATCTGCATTTTGATTCGCAAACGAGGATAGATGTAGATGTCTATGGGCCGCAGCAACCTCTTACCATCAGGTGGACTGTGTGCTAGTTTGTCACTATTATCCTATAAAAAAAAATCTATACGCATCTATATTCATTTTAATATTTCATAATCTTTGTAGTCACATTTATTATTTGAATTATGAATAATGCAAATACGATGGCCATTTTCATTCTCAAATTAACCTCAAAAAGTTTTGTAAATTTCAATAATTTGATAAAGAGGAGTACATACGAGTGGGTTTGGAAAAAGGTCAAAGTTATTAATTAAGCTCTTAACGGATGTTTTTTAATTGTAACGAAACTAAGCGTTGAGAGGTTTTAGTTCTATATATTCGTTAATTCGTTGTATTAATACACTATTACTCCTTCCCTTTTCAATTTTTAGGATATTTTGTGTTTCAAACAAAATTATTACTATTAAGAATAACTTAATAGAAAAGCAATATAATATAATATTACGTTTTTACCAATATTTGCTTTTCTATTAAGTTATTCTTAATAGAAAAGCAAATATTGGTAAAAACGTAAATGTCAGTCTTCAGCATCGTCTGTAAATTCGTTGTTATTTTGTTGAAAAACGTATTTCACCAGACTACCCAGCACGATTGGAATAGTATTGCAGACGTCTAATATACAGCAGGAGTAGAGTTTAATTTTCAAGCTGTCAAGATGAGTTAAGATAGATTTTAGCTGCAACTATGGATGTAGAAAATAATTTTATATATAATTTCTTTGAAAATTATACAAAATCTTAAATGAGTTGAATTAATTCAATTATTGAAGTTCCCCAGCGTGGCAACTATGTAAAATTTCTTCATATGAGGCAATTTATGGGAGAGGCCATTGTTGGAGGAAAGAACTTTTATAGGCTGTAATGGATTAATAGATTTAAGCCCCTGGACACGGACTTATCAAGAATGCCCAACTGGCGTATTTATTTTTATAATCGTCCATACTTAATAGACTGAACAGTTCTGCCCGCTATCACTAGTCAGTAGTATAAACATAGAATAGAACAGAACAGAATAGCTGTTCTCTTCTATGTGTAGAAAAACAAAATATAATAGAGTAGAAGAAGAGAATAATAATAATAAGCCCCCTAAAATCCTAACTTACGTCCAAGCTGAACACCTAGCTACGTGGGGGGCGGACACGCGTACTGCACAACAGTACAAAACACTGACGCGGCTAACAAGGAAAGGTAACCCTTTATGAAGATGAGTAATAAGAGATTATAATTTATGGTTACTTCCCGGGGAGCGCCGGGGCGCATCTGAAGCCGATGCTAGGTGCCACAGCATGCGAACCATCGGCGATGAGGAGTTGAACTGAAGTTAGTGAGTTGAACAGGCGAGCTCACTACGTAGAAGCCACAGCCGATTCCACGGATAGGATTTATTCCACGGAATGATATTATTTCATTATTTTCATCCATCCCTTCGACTCGCCCCTCCTACATGACAAGAAAACACAGTTAACAGTTAGCTTGTCCACCACCAGCACGCTTGATAGTGTTGTGCAGGAAGTCAATCTTGACTGTGAGCTTGCAACCACTACAAGCGCCCCAAGTAAGCGTAGACGATGGACACCTGAAATGAATAAGTTAATACTGCGCGCCTACCCTCAATTGGCTGCACTAGATACAGACAGAAAAACTTATCTTGAACCGTTCCACGTAAAGTTTATAGGAAAATACCCGAACATGTAGGTTAGTCTATAGAGAATAGGAAACCAACGTAGAGCCATAATAAACTACTTTCACAAAAACAACGAAACAACATAAAAGAAGATTTGGATCGTCTACAGTTTAATCATTCGACCAGAAACAGTCACAAAACTCTATCGACCATGTACAACAAATACTTCCACCCACACAATCTACCCAAGTGCAACCTAGAACCCCAGAAACAAATAGTACTAAAAATAGAACGCAGACCCGAATAAGATGGACTTGTGAACTAAATGGAGCTATAATGCGTTCTTATTATCGAGTTACAGATTTAGGCAGAAACGAAACAGTATATAACTAGCCTAGTGCAGGCCAACCTCCACCACAGCGAAACTGCGTCGGCTCAATTACGCAAGTGGTTGGAGGTTCAAAGGACTGCCATAGCCTTAATCCAGGAGCCGTGGGTTGGGGCTGGTAAAATTAAAGGCCTAAACAACCTAAAAGGTAAGTTATTCTACAGCTCTGAACACGACAAGCCTAGAGCGTGTATTTACACTACTAAAGATATCTGTGCACAACCATTAACAGATTTCTGTTCTAGAGATATGTATGCCGTGGCAATACAATACACACAGGAGAGAAGATTAGTCGTCGCCTCGGTCTACATGCCGGAGGAAGACACTCCTCCCCCTCATGACCTCAGCAGGCTGGTGAACTTCTGCGAGAGGACCGGACTAGAGGTTGTGATCGGGACGGACTCCAACGCACATCATCCCCTTTGGGGAATGGAAAAACCAAATGAACGAGGTAAGGTTATGGTTGAATATTTATTTAGTACTAACCTAACCATTTTAAATATAGGTTCTGAACCTACTTTCATAAACAAACGCTGTCGCACTATAATCGACCTCACACTTGCAACAGAAGGACCAGCCAAACTAATTACGGGATGGCATGTGTCGAAAGAGGCCTCATGCTCAGACCATAGATGGATCTGCTTCGCACTACAGGTCGATATCCCCTCTACACCACCATGGAGAAATCCCCGCAAGACGGATAAAACAAAATACCTAAATAGGCTGACGTCTTTGCTCGCGGATTTTGAGGGGATAAATACTATAGCAGATCAGTTGCTCCTAGAAGAAAAGGTAGCAGCTGTTACTAAGGCCATGATAGACAGCTACCATGAATAATGTCAAGAAATCACTCCACCAAGACATGCCGAGGTAAAGCAACCGTGGTGGGGTAAAGAACTCGATAGAAAACGTAAGAAGGTAAGAAAAGCCCTAAATAGGGCTATGAATACCTCAATGGATGAAGACTGGCTACTATATAAGAAAGCTAAGTCTGAATACAAAAAATGTATCAGGTATCGACGCTCGACTGGGTGGCGTAAATTCTGTGGCAACATAGAAACCTGCGAACAAGCAAATAGGATAAGGAATATTCTAGCTAAATAGAACACGTCGGGATCCATGTCTCTAAAGAAACCAGACGGTAGCTACTCAACATCGCCGGATGAAGCCCAACGCATCCTAATTGAAACGCACTTCCCAGGTTGCTGCGTAACCCAGGAGGCAAACCGGCATGACGACATACTGACACCAACAGCAGAAGACTGGAATTTAACACAGAGAGTGGTAACGATGGACAAAATCCATTGGGCCATTCACAGTTTCCTCCCCTATAAGGCGGCAGGACCTGACGGCATATTCCCGGCACTCCTACAGTGGTGGGGGGGGGGGGGGTAAAGCCCTAATAGTCAGATTTGTTGCCATAATGCGAGCCTGTCTGGCTCTTAAATATGTTCCTAGGGGATGGAGGGAAGTGAAAGTTACATTCATACCCAAACCAGGTAAGAGCGACTACACTGACCCTAAATCCTACAGGCCCATTAGCCTCACATCCTTTCTCCTAAAGACGATGGAGAGGATGTGTGAAAGGGAATTAAGGGGGCGCTAATGAACTTACCACTACACGACAAGCAACACGCCTACAGTCTAGGCAAATCAACAGAATCGGCCCTTCATCAGGTAATTACAAAGATTGAAGAGGCCATCCAAAACAAAGAAATATGTCTAGGTTCCTTCATAGATATAAAAGGTGCTTTTGACAGAACGAACTTCTCCAGCATAAAAGGTGCACTCAGTAGACATAAAGTTGAACCGAATAATAAAGATTGCTGGTGAATCTCAACCAATCCAAATTAAGAAAGGCTGCCCGCAGGGTGGGGTTCTCTCACCTCTCCTGTGGAATATGGTCATTAATGAACTCATCAGCAAATTAAATGACAATCACTTCTATACAGTAGGTTATTTTTTTTATAGGATAAGGGTGACAAACGAGCACACAGTCCACCTGGTGGTAAGTGGTTGCTGCGGCCCATAGACATCTACATCTATCCTCAATTACAAGTCAAAATGTAGATGCGTTGTCACCCGTGAGGACTAAGATGGAATGCCTCATTTTCAGTAAAAAGGGCCTCCGGCCACCTGCACTCACCAAGCGAAACACAGAGGTAAACCTCTACTTCACGCTGGTTTTCTGTGAGGTCGTGGTACCACCCCGGTTCGGGCCGGCCCATCCGTGTGACAGCAAGAGCTGCCGCGTGGCTCTACCACTGTTAAAAATTTATGGTTATGCTGATGACCTGACAATACTGGTCTCTGGAAAGACAGCAAGCATAGTGTGCGACCTGACCCAAGCGGCTATCCGTATAGTGGAGAGATGGTGCAGGGAATACGACTTAACCGTCAATCCAAATAAAACGGTTTTAGTTATGTTCACACAAAAACGAAAGCTGAATAACTATCATGCTCCAAGTCTTTTTAGCACAAAACTCCAGCTATCCTCTGAGGTAAAATATTTAGGTCTTACCTTGGACAGCATACTTAACTGGAATAAACACATAGAAAACAAAATCAACAAAGCTAGTATAACTTTCTGGCAATGCAGAAACATGATTGGCAAAAGATGGGGATTGACGCCAAAAATCATACTGTGGCTTTACAAAACCGTAATTCGGCCCATGATCACATACGGCGCTCTGGTATGGTGGACCAAAACAAATGAAGCCACCACAATTAAGAAGCTTCAGCGCTACCAGAGACTGGCATGTATGGCTGCCACAGGCTGCATAAGAACTACGCCAACAGCAGCCTTAGAAGCGATGCTGGAGCTAACTCCGCTTCATCTACATATACAACAAGAAGCGACTTTAGCTGCCATCAGACTCAAGACCCTAAATCTTTGGAGTAAGAATAGTGTCCCTCATACAGGCATAATTGATAGAATTCACTCAAAAATTCCTATCCTACAAGCCAAATACGACAGGATTCCTAAACAATTTGTTTTCGATAAGAAATACAAGATAAAATTAAATGAAAACAGCCAGCCGGAAGGATTAAGCCCAAAAGAGCTTAGAATTTTCACCGATGGTTCCAAAACAAATGAAGGTGTAGGTTCTGGAGCTTTCTCTGAAGACCTCAATATTCACATATGCACACCGCTGGGTACCTATAACACGGTCTTTCAGGCGGAATGTATGGGTATCATTCAAGCGGCCATAGCAATAGATGCTAGGAAGGTTAATGACTTCCTCATCAGAATACTGACCGACAGTAGGGCGGTACTCCAAGCCCTGAGATGCAATGTGGTGAACTCGGGACTAATATATGAATGCCATCAACGATTAAATGAGGTATGTAAAAACAACAATGTGACTCTGCAATGGATAAAGGGACACAGTGGATCCAGAGGCAACGATGCAGCAGACGAACTGGCCAGAAGAGGATCGGCTCTGGCCACTATAAGGCCGGAACCAATCATACCAATCCCCTTTGGTAACGTTCGTTCACTGGTACGTAGACACTTCACTAATCAACACGCTCAGCTTTGGAAAAATCTAGTAGACTGTAGACAAGCTAGGGAGGCCCTGCCTGAAATAAACAGTCGCTTAACCAAAGTTTTAATGAGACTGAACAAGCCGCAGATTAGGATAGTAACAAGTGCTATCACAGGACAGGGCACCTTTAACAAACATTTATTTACTATAGGTGTTACAGATAGTCCCCTGTGCAGGGCATGTATGGGGGAGGAAGAAACGGCGGCCCACGTGCTACTGAAATGTCCGGAGGTCGCTACATACAGGGCTAAACATCTCGGCACGCCGGGATCACTCCCCGAAGTTGCATGCAACATCAAGGGACTGTTGAGCTTCTTCGGAGAGATCTCATGGCTCGAATAATCACATTATTCCTGCCCACACGCAAAATACGCGCATAGACGTAGAGTTGCGGAAAACAGCCCGTCGTAAACTAAACTAAACTAAAAACAGTATATTATAGAAGACACATGTATGAAGATTTTATCATCAGATTTCTTGCACTTGTTCATCTTAACGAACAACGAATAGCTGGCCAGAGGAAAGCAAATGTAAACAATAATTACGTCACTAGTGAGAGATTAAATCCATTAAAACTAGAAGTATCTAAAGGATTACGACTACATAATCTTAACTTCACCAACTTCACAAGCGAAACGACGCTATAAACCCAAACCACAACAGTATATATGAAACTCAGTTTATAAACAGCATTGACATCAGCTCCACACAAGAACCTCCTCTTACTTTAAATCATACTGAAATCAACAATGCAGTAGAAATGCTACCTAACCCACAAGATAACCTAGATAGGGATCCACTAATAAATGAGACGTTTCAACAAGCATTCCAATATTATAAAGAAACTAGACCTACAAAAATAATTTTCCTACCTACCTATCTAAACAAAATAATTTTACCTGAAAACGTTTATAAAGAAACTGACTTATACACCTCACAGACTATATATTGTGCGGCATAGACTGCGGCAAAAGTTAACGGAGCAAAGATAACCCTTCAACCAAGAGAAGTCACCCGAAGGGCAAAAAAAGAATATAAACCAAACTGGGAGACAAGATTAGAACGAAAATTAAATGATTTACAATCAAAGACAGCACAAATGACACAATTCATCAATGGAAATATAAGTAGGGAAATAATTAAACACGTTAATAAGATACTAAAACAATATAGAATCCATACTTTTCATGAAGAACCAAATACACAAGCAGCTCACACATTAGACACGCTTAAACAAAAACTGTCAGTTGTAGCAGGCCTACTACAACGATAGAAAGCATGTGCCCAAAGAAAACTACAAAACACTCAATTCACCCACAATGAAAGACTTTTCTACCGCAATATTAGACAGGCGACATCTAACGTTAGAAAGTTTCTGCAATGTGAACCAAAAAACCCAGATCAAAACATAAATACGCTACCATTACACGTGACCGTATTTAATCCAACTGATAATCACGTGTAGTGGCGGGTAAGAAAACCTACTATCTTATATCATCCCGTGGGTGTCGTAAAAAGCGACATAGGGAAACTGAAGCAGAAGATGGACAGCAACATTTTTCTGATAACAGCAAAAGCAATAAAAAAACTGTGCTTGCTAACCCGCTCACCAAGTGTGGTACTATGTGGACTATGGCAATATATTACCCATGAGCAATGACAATAATAAACAGACCCAGTCCCTGGCGGCCCCGCTATTCCTGAATGCGGTGGCAACCATGGCAACGGCAGGGCAGGGGGCGCTAAGAATCACCGGTGGAGGTTCGGTTGCCACCTACGACGACTCGACCTGGCAACTTATAACGCACGCACCCTGAGGACTGACGAGAAGATCATGGAGCTGTAAGTAGAAATAGACAAGTTGAGGGGAATTACACGGTAATCCTCGAATCCGGCAACGCATTCCACCGGGAATGCGACCAACTGTCACAAGGAGGTGTCGGATTTATCGTCCACAAGTCTCTCGTTAATAACGTAATAAAAATTGAGAGTGTGTCGACGATGGTTGCGTACCTTATACTCAGAATCACCAAACGGTATTCGCTGAAGGTCACACAGGTTTACACACCAACCTCGGCACATTCCGATGAGGAGGTGGAGGAAATGTATGAGGATATCTCTAGAGCCATTCATTCCTCCAAAATGTGTTAATGGGACATATACGGTGTTAATGGGAGACTTTAACGAAAAACTAGGCACAAGAGAGAACCGTGAGCTGAAAGTAGGGAAATTTGGATTAGGGCAACGAAACCCAGGGGGCCAGCAGCTGGCCAACTTCATGCAGTAAGAGGGACTCTTTATGATGAACTCTTTCTTCCAGAAGCGGCCCCACAGGAAATAGACCTGGTTGAGTCCCGACGGTTCGACAAAAAATGAGATTGACTTCATTATGACGACCAGACGACAACTGTTCAGTGATGTCTCAGTGATCGCGAGGGTGAAAACTGGTAGCGATCACCGAATGGTTAGAAGCACACTGAACCTAAACGTTAAGTTGGAGAGGTGTCGTCTAATGAAGTCAACGCTCCGTACCCCTCGTGATCTAACCAAAGTCCCGAAACCTTTCAGCTCGAGTTACAAAATTGTTTTCAGTGCCTAGAAGATTGCAATGCAGTGGACGATACAAATGACAAGCTCGTGGAAACTGTCCATGCGGTCAGAGCTAATTTATGGAAGACTCACCGCAGAAGAACACAAAAACTCTTCTATCACACTCGTTAATCTCATGGCTGTTAGACGGAAAATGAAGCTGCAGTCTTCAGTAGTTTTGATAGCATACAGGCAACTGAACAGACAGATCTCCCAGGTGAGTGCACCGATAAACTTAAAAAAAAACTCCCCAAGAATCAGATCGAAATGTTGTATTTTCGACCTATGATCTTTGGAGAAAAATATTTACTGCCATGCTTTTTTTTTATAGGATAAGGGTGACAAACGAGCACACAGTCCACCTCATGCTAAGTGGTTGCTGCGGCCCATAGACATCTACATCTATCCTCGTTTGCGAATCAAAATGCAGATGCGTTGTCACCCGTGAGGACTAAGATGGAATGCCTCATTTCCAGTAAAAAGGGCCTCCGGCCATCTGCACTCACCAAGCGAAACGCAGAGGTAAACCTCTACTTCACGCTGGTATTCTGTGAGGTCGTGGTACCACCCCGGTTCGAGCCGGCATGCATGCCCATGCAGCATGTACAGTTTCCCCGGAATTTCTTTTTGACATATTGTTAATATAAATAGGTAGATACTTAACTATCATCATCATCATTACAGCCCTTCAAAAGTCCACTGCTGAACATAGGCCTGTCCCAAGGAATGCCACAAAGCACGGTCCTAATCCACCCGAATCCATCGACTTCCTGCATGTCTTACCAGGTCGTCACTCCATCTAGTTGAGGGACGCCCTACAATTCGTCCGCCAGTACGAGGCCGCCATTCAAGAACCTTTTTTCCCCATCGGTTGTCCGTTCTTCGAGCTATATGACCGGCCCATTGCCACTTCAGATTACTAATACGTTGGGCCTATGACGGTTACTCTGGTTCTACTGCGGATATCCTCATTTCTAAGTTTATCACGCAGAGAAACTCCGAGCATGGCCCTCCCCATAGCTCGCTGAGCGAGCTTGAGCTTCCTCATCTGGCCAATAGCGAAGGACCACGTCTCAGTTCCATAGGTCATCACTGACAACACGCACTGGTTGTACAGTCTCATTTCCAAGTTTTTGAGATATTCCTGACGAGAAGATGTGCCGTAATTTCCCGAACGCTGCCCAATCGAGTTGAGTCCGTCAATTGACCTCTCGGTCGAAGGTGGATTTACCTACTCGGACTATTTGTCCCAGGTAAACATACTCGTTAACAACTTCGAGCTTAGTGCTTCCAACAACTATCAGCATAGGTTTGACATGGACGTTATACATGATCTTTGTTTTGTTCATGTTCATCTTAAGACCTATTCGTTATGAAGCACTATTAAGGTCGTTGAGCATAGTGCTTAGGTCCTCCGGCGATTCTGCCATAAGGACAATATCGTCGACAACACGAATGTGAGTGATGTACTCGCCGTTGATGTTAATACCGTGTCCTTAATAGTACTGAAGCTTAAAAACGTCTTCCAATGCAGCGCTGAAGAATTTCGGGGATATAACGTTACTCTGTATTACACCTCTCTGCAGTTAAATTCAACTAAGTATATACCTATTTATATTGTATATATTTTATAAAATGTTTTGATGGGGAAATAAAAAACGGGCTGCTTTATTTTTCATATAAGTATTACTTTTGATAATTACAAATATTTAATAATTAATAATGAAATACATTATAGAAGTTTATTTTAACATTCGACTTAAATATGAATTTAAACTTAATAATTTAAGCAAAGAAATTTGTAGGAACCAGTTAAATAAGATTGCTCTGTTTAAAGGCCAATATGTTTACGAGGCTTTATCATGCTTCATGTTTATATTCTTTTCTCTCCCTGAAAAGTATAAAGTTGTAATAAGCCTGTTATCAATTTAGCTGCCTGAACTTTAAAAACATAATGATATTAACAGAGTCAAGTGTACCAAGTGTTTTAGGATACAGATGCACTCCCTATTCTCTCAATCTCGGTATGTTAATAAAATGGTAACTCATTCATGGACTGATCGCGGCAAATGCAACTTAATCTCGCAGTTCTATTAATCCGCGAAGCTATTACTTAACTACGAGTTCCTCTTCTCTACGACTAACGCTTTAGGCGATGAACCACGTTACTTAAGCCCTCGTCACAATGTCGCCAGCTATCAATCATGAATCGCGCATTGATCGTCGTGAGTATCAAATATTGTGGAATTTATACTAACGCGTCTCATGCGTGGGTAAATATATATACCTAACTACGTTAAAAGTTTTATCATTGTGACTTAGGAATATAATTAACCTCCACTTAACCCCTTGGGGAAAATAGCGTGATGCTATGAATATTGTACTAGGGTGTGCGGTTGGTTAAGTAAGGTTATACATTTATTTTGGTTGATAAATGGACACTTAGTTGGGTTTATAATGGCTTAAAGAGGATAATCTCAAGATTTTTTTAATCTTTAATGTATTATAATTTTATAACGTATAAAAATCTGTCTCTATTTTTATCTAAAGTTTAGAAAGTATAATTTTTGAAGTCTTATTATAACAATATTATACTTACTGGTACATGTAATGTAGAAATGACTCCTTTTAATAAAAAAAATATTCTACTTTTTTTAATACTTTTCATGAAAATGTTTGCTGAAAATTGTTGAGTTCTTCTTTGGATTCCAATCAACCCGTTCAATTAACCTTAACCATTTTTTTCTAATTATAGAATCAGGAGGGAATCTGTTGGACAAAAGGCAAAATAAAATTACCATAGAATTATTACGCATAGAATACTAGTACGCGCACCGAAAGTGAAGCAAGTAAAACTAACGCGAAACCGCGTAAGTTGACTCAGCGACGCGTCAGTGCGCAACGTCACGTCTTACAGAGAAGAGCTCGCGAAAAATTGTAAAAATTGCCGTTTGTGTTGTAAAATATTGTCACAACGGTGATGATAAACATAAAAAAAGTGATGGTATTACATTTCACATATAAGTTTATACATTTAATTCATTATAAGTACGTAAAACTAAAAAAATACTTACCTAAGCTCTCATAATACAAATGTTGCTAGTTGTGGGGAAAAAAATCACAATTTTCTTTTAAAAATATTTATTTCCTATTTGTGTTTAAAACGTTTAATCGCAACGCTCCTTGTAAAATTCAAATGTTTATATATAGATAAGTACCTACTTCTCTAAGTGTTAACATTATATTAATAATGGGTGCCTAATTAAACTAATACGGAGTGATCAGCTAATCGCGATTCGTCGACGCTATTTTAACGCAACTATTTGATTTTAATTGCTTTTTTTGGACTAAGGTTACGTTTTAGAGTATAGAATAAAAACTTTTATTTACAACATCATGAGATTATTAATAAGAGCCTTTACTAACCAGATGTCACTTTACACCCAAACATTAACCCGATTTTACGTTAGACTCAAACATAGCCTATTTTAACCGACTCCCAAAGAGAAAGGTTATCAATATATATGTACACTGATTCCTACGATTGAACAATTCGTATATACATGCTGAAATTTTAGTGGTTGTTGTCCCGCAGCCAAATTATACTGTCTCGATAGTAGAGTGAATTTATTAAATTAAGAAATATTACACTTAAAAAAGGCCAGATTTACAATAGTAATACCTCACAAGCTATTCGGGCGTCCAAATTAGTTTATGTCGTATCACTACGCTTGAGAGTTCATGTTATAAACATTAATTAGCGGCCCTTCACTGTGTAGGAAGCGCGCGGTAGCACGTGCGATAGACGTAACACTACATTACATCCAGCGAATTTTTTTTCAGACTATTATAGTAATTCGGTATAAGCTAGCCTGTACACGCGACCTACTTGCGAGATATTGCTATTGGTTTGAGATCGCATTCGAATTTTGTTTTTCTCGATTGTAAATCTGCCATTTTTACATCTTAATAATTTTATTTTAATAAATCTATTGTACTACTAAGGCAAAATCATTTTATTTCATCATTTTGATCACACAATTCACAATTGATCAATCTGTGTGTATATCCTTTAAATAAAAAAATCTAAATCGGTTTAGAAATTGTAGAATTCTGAGATAAAAACATTAAAAAATACACCGAATTGATAACCTCTTCCCTTTTTGAAGTCGGTTAAAATTAAACATTACACGATGTGCTTATTGTATTCGAGCAAATTAATTGTGTTTAATAATATTCTTAAGTTTTATTACGTCTGCATTTTTTACCATTAATATATGTATAATATTAGTAACATCATTATCGGGGTCACTGTAGAAGCGTGCTCGTCGCGACCCCTGCCAACTCTTTTCAGGGCTGCAATTCTACTTAGCTGCGCACCCATGTCAACGAGGGTTAGGGCGTCCCCCCAAGGCGACGCACACCAGCTCGTCCCCGTTGGTGTGGAACGCAGCGCGCAAAGCGGCGATGGGGACCGCCACCCGTCACGCACAGCCCGACACGGCGAAAGGTGGAGGACAGAGTGCAGAGTTGGCACGTGGAATGTTAGAGGAGGCATGAGAGATAAGACGAATGAGTTGATCGAAATAATGAAAGAAAGAGAATTAGATGTCGTGTGTATGTCGGAGACCAAACGGAAGGGCATTGGTACTGAAGAGCTCCCTGGCGGGGCGTTAGCTCTATGGTCCGGAGTCCCGGAGAGCGAGAGCGCCCGCCAGGGAGTGGGGGTGCTGCTGTCGTCTCGGTTGGTCGATGTTATGACTGAATATAAGGTTGTGAACTCAAGACTTCTCTGGGTTCGCTTTAGATTGGGACTGACGAAGTTATTCCTTTTGGCTGTTTATGCGCCGGTAGCTTCGTCGTCCAGGGCTGAGCTGGAGGAGTTTTGGGAGAATGTAAGAGAAGTTCTAGATTTGGCTAGGGGAAACGAAAGAATTGTTGTATGTGGTGATTTGAATGGATGGGTTGGTACCGCTCGACCAGGGTACGAGTCGGTGCTTGGAAAGTTTGGCGATAAAAGGGTTAATGATGCTGGCAAGCTTATACTGGCGGTATGCAAGGAAAAGGGTCTTCTTGTGACAAACACTATGTTTATTCACAAGAAGATCCATATGTATACTAGAGAAAGTAAGAATGAGAGAAGTATGATCGATTTGTTCCTGGTGGATGACCGACTGCGAAAACAGGTGATGGATACGCGAGTGTTCAGGGGTGCTGACCTGGGAACGGACCACTATCTAGTGATTACTAGATTTAGGGGTCTGTTCGCGGGTTGGCGCTACCGGACGGCAGTAACAGAACCACAGTCGGTCTGTCGCATCCGAAGCTGGAAGCTTCAGGAAGCGGATACTAGGGACAAATATCATGCGAGGGTAGCCGAAAAGCTTGACAACATCGATGGCAGAAAAGAATGTGTTGAAAGAACATGGCAGAACCTTAGGGATGGAATGGTAAGTGCAGCGGAAGAAGTGTGTGGAACGATTAAAAGAGGCAGTAGTAAAAGAAGAGATGCATGGTGGAATGATGAAGTGAAAGAAGCTGTAAAGAAGAAGAAGAAAGCATGGTTAGACTACTTGGCCTCTAGTAATGATAAGAATATGAGAGAGAAGATGAAAGAAAGATATAAGCTGCAGAAAGTTCACACGAAAGCATTGATTGAGGAAGTGCGTGAAAGGTGTAGAATGGAAGCGGACGAAAGGTTGTCGCACAACTTTAAGGAGAACTCCAAACTCTTCTGGAAAGAGGTTCGAAGGACCCGAAGTGGTGCGACGGCCTTAAGAATGAACAAAGTGCTTTCGAGAACTAATGACGTCCTCTCAGAAAAATCGGACGTCATGCAGCGATGGAGCGAATTTTATAGAGAAATGTATGCGTGTGATGATCTTAGTGAGGGATCCGGGGATGACGTCGAGACTGGTACGCCAGACCCGGACCTCGATGACACTGAGGTCATCAGTATGAAAGAGATTGAACGTGCGATTCGAAGTTTGAAATGTGGTAAGGCTGCGGGACTAGACAGAGTTACTGCTGAAATGGTCAAGTATGGTGGGCCTCGCGTCTGGGACAGCTTTCATCTGCTGTGCAATTTGTGCTGGCGGACGGGGGATGTCCCGGATGATTGGCGATCCGCAGTCATTGTGCCTTTATATAAAGGTAAAGGTTCACATTTTGACTGCGGGTGCTATCGGGCGATCAGCTTGACCAGTTTAGCAAGTAAAGTTTATTCGAAGGTTTTGACACGTAGGATGCAAGAGAAATCGGATAGATTTCTATGGGAGGCACAATGCGGATTTAGACCTGGAAGAGGATGCACGGATCAAATGTTTTCTCTCCGCATGATCACGGAAAAGCTTCTGGCTGCTAACCAGAAGATTTTCTGTGCTTTTGTGGATCTTGAGAAAGCATTTGATAAGGTTGTAAGGAAGAAAATGTGGGAACTGTTGCCGGGGTATGGTGTGGATGGTCGATTGCTAAGGGCTGTGCAGTCACTTTACTGTAACTGTAAAGCCTGTGTGCGGGTAGGGCATGACCTGTCACCCATGTTTAGCGTCCAAACGGGCGTAAAACAGGGTTGTGTCATGTCTGTTCATACTGTATCTCGACAGCTGTTTACAGAAACTGAAAGATAGCTGTTTGGGTGTGAAATTGGGTGACATTAAAGTAAATTGTCTGCTGTATGCTGATGATGCAGTGCTTATTGCACAATCAGAGGCAGAACTGCAGGCATTAGTCACGTGTATGAAAGAGGAATGTGAAATTAAAGGTCTCCGCTTGAATGCTAATAAAACTAAGGTTCTGGTATTTGAAAGGGACGAAGAGAGAACGAAGTGTGAAATATGGGTAAATCAGGAATGTCTAGAACAGGTAAATGAAATTGTATACTTGGGGAGTGCTTTTAGCCGGGATGGAAGATGTGATTTAGATGTGGACAGGCGTGTCGCTGCCGGGAACAAAGTCAATGGTGCCCTGACTGCGTTAGTCAAAAGGCAAGGCGTAATGAAGAGTGCACGCCTTGCAATACATAACGCAGTGTTGGTACCGACTTTGTTATATGGCAGCGAAACCTGGGTATGCCAGAAGAAGCATAAAAGCAAGTTGAATGCAGTGGAGATGCGATCTCTTCGTAAAATGTGCGGCGTCACCATGGCTGATCGAAAGCGAAACGAAGAGATTCGCAATATGGCAGGTTTGAAAGATGACCTTATCACAAAAATTGATAAGGGCGTGCTTCGATGGTTTGGGCACGTTGAGCGAATGAGTGAAGACCGAATGGTGAAGAAAATATATAGCGTGAAAGTTAATATTAAAAGGTGTCGAGGTAGACCGAGACTAACTTTCGAAGACCATGTGAGCAAATTGCTCGAAGAGGGGAGGGTCAAGAGTACTCGGATACCTAGACGTGCATGTATGAAGAAGATGATGAATCTGAAAGAAGCGAAAGAGGTATGTAAGGATCGTGACACTTGGCGATCTGTTCTCTCTGGCTACCCCGTCAGGGATTGTGCGTGACGATAAGTAAGTAAGTAAGTAAGTATCATTATCGTTTTTTTATTCCCTTTTATATTCTTATAAAATACTTCTACTAAATAATCTTCGTACGTAATACGTAATCTTTATTATATCGATTTTTTAAAATTAATCAAAAAATAGTGATTTGCAAAATTTGATTGCAAACGCCAGAAACTGGTATCACTGAATGGCGTGTATGTGTGCGTGTGACGAGTGTAGGCACATTCGACTCGCGCCCACTAACATAATGACTGCATAATTTTAACGCTCGTGTTTTGTACTGGACTGCGTTTCTATGCGTAATATTCTATGAAAATTACATTTTAGAACGCAAACCGAGGATTTATTATGTTGTTGTGTGGGCAAGTCTACCGATTCATATGTATATGATCATTCATATGTATACCGATTCATACGATAATGTTTATAACATTCAAGATAAATATCGACATTAATTTTGATATAGTTGAGTCCCTAGCGTACATGTAAAATATTTTGTATAAATATGTATTTACCAAATTCATGCAAATTATCAACAACGTGACTTTTTTCTTTGCAAAATATCAAAATTAACAAAATAACTGAAAATATTCTATATTTTAAACAGTATGTAACATAAATTTTAACCATAAATAAACGCGTCATAATATTGACGACGTCTTGAGAATTTACCTGTCAAATGTGCAATTATCAGGATTATTTCTATTATTAACACTACATTCACTTAGAACAAGTATCCATTTAGGAAAAAAGTTACTTAAAATGTTAAAGAAATAACCTGGCTATTACACTAAAAAATTATAAAAGATGTAGGAGCTATTTCTTGCGTGCCGATATGTGCCGATCTGTCATTCAAAATCGGTTACAGAGTCATGAGATTTGGTATCCTTTTCTATCTTGCATTTTCGCCATAAGGAATTTTCTTCTCCCTTGCACATTATGTTGGTTTATACGCTAAGCTAATAGTCTATATTATATACTATTAGCTTATATAATATTTATATAATATTCTAAGTCTATGACTAGAACTAAATAAAAAAATAAGTAGTTCGGCTTATGCGCTGTTTATACTTTCTTCTATAGTTAACATTGACGCACTTCTAACGGCTTATTATGGACTAGTCGAATCTGTCCTTAGATACGTAATTATTTTCTGGGGGTAACTCAACTGACAGAGAAGTAGAGTTTAAAACTCAGAAAAGATGTATCTGCGCTATGTTTGCTCTTCAGACTACCGATAGTTGTATGCCATATTTTATTAAACACAGAATTCGTACACTTCCGTCCTTATACATAATGAAGATGGATCTCCTTCTCAGGGCCAATCTTAACCTATTTCCACGGTTATCTGACAAAGTAAAGCGCAACCATCGTGATGAAAGTAAATTGTGTTTGCAACAAGCAAGAACGGCTCTGCTAAGAAAGAGTGAAGTATGCATGGCTCCTAAAATCTATAATAAAATTCCTCAGATATATAAATTAGTAAACAGCAATATTTTTAAAAATAAATTCAAAAACCTTTTAATTGAAAAATGCTACTACACTGTAACTGACTTTCTCAGCAATGAATTTTGATGTTATATAATTGCCTTATACATACATATATTTTTAATTATGATTATTGTATTATGATTGTTGTAAGTAATAATTTGACTGACTTTGTATATTGATAGACTTTACTAATGTTAAATGAAAACTAACAACCTCATACTTTAAATTTTACACACCGAATATCGGTAAGACATGTTGATACTAACAACACTAACACTAAGAATCTGCCCGTGCAATGTATATCTCACACATGTTTTAGTAATTAAAATATCTTATCTTATCTAAGACTGATGTTACACAGGTATTTTATCAGGGAAACAAGTATATCTTTGTACGTTTTTAGCAAGTTACTTGATATACCGTCCCATCCTGTAGTACAACTATTTTTAATGACGTAATGAGATTATGTACCTCATCGTAATCAGTGTCTAGCATAACAAATGATTTGTTCGTAGGTTGATTTACATTAAGCTTACTGTAATTATTTATAAGGATTTTGTTAGCTAATTTCGCATCGAAGCAAATATAATATCATATTAATATAGTCAATAAGACTTCATTAACATGATTAACATATTCTATCGGAGTGGAAAGTTTTCCCAGCAAATCGTTTGTGTCTTGTCTAAGTTTATTCAAATGTGTTGCACTTTTTACTACTTCCCATATCTTTTTACTGTTATTGCCAGGTTTTTGAAGTTTACTGCTCTGATACTGCATTTTAAGTTTTTTTAGAATATCATTACAGTAATTGCGATCTACAATATTTTATTTTTAGTGTTTCATTGTCAGGTGTTAATTTCAGTTTCTTATGTAGCTTATCACAATTTTTCATGCATCTTAAGATTCCAGGTTTTAATGTAGTACTACGATGGGACAATCTAATATTTTTAGTGTTGTTTTCATACATTTGACCGAAATTAACGTATAATAAAACTGCTTAAAACTATCATGATCAATTTTTCTAATAATTTTGTTAAAATAGCATTTAGGTTGTTTTATTTCAAGACTAAGGCTTACAGCTTCGTGGTCTATTAAACAAGTTTGTATAACAAATTATTTACAGATACATGTGAACATTCGGGCGGATTATGTAAAAGATAAAAGAAGTCCATGTGATGCTGTTAAATTAAGATATTGTTCAGCTTGCTGGTGTTTATTATCAGGGGAAATATCTATATTGATATCACCCATTAGAATTATATTTTTGAAGCCTTTTAGTTCAGTGAGAAGTTTGGTTCAAGGATGAAAAAAATTTGTTTGCATCGTTTTTAAAACAGTGGACGATAAATTCCTATCGCTACTGTATGTATTTCAAATTTAATTTTTAAGCAGTTAGCTTCTTGCAAAGTGGGCTCTTCAACGGTACATTTCAAGTTATCTTTAATATAGATCAGGACTCCGTCGCTCTGATTGTAAGTTTGCTTGTTGGCACGAGAAGAATATGATTGTAACAAAGGTATAG
Source organism: Parnassius glacialis (assembly GCA_033319125.1). Taxonomy (NCBI): domain Eukaryota; kingdom Metazoa; phylum Arthropoda; class Insecta; order Lepidoptera; family Papilionidae; genus Parnassius; species Parnassius glacialis. The sequence continues at coordinate 26,632,872 of JAVANC010000018.1, forward strand.
GACCAGAACAGTACAGCTAACATTTAGTCAGTATAACCAGATCAAAATCTACATTCATCCTTTTCATTAGCACAGCCAGACCAGAATGGAATATAATAGAACAGACTAGAATGACATATAATGGGGTAGAATAGAATAGAATGATGTTTGGTATGGTGGTATTTTTGTCTACAACATTGAATGGGTTAAATAAGATAGGATACTAAAGGATAAGACAGGATAGGATAGGACAGGATAGGATCCCCCGAACGGGTTTCCGCCTTGTCGTGGTGGGCAGCTTAGTAGCCCTAGCCCATGCTCACTCGCGGTAAACTAAGAGGAACCGAGGCATGCCCGAGGTGGCCAGTCCGAATGTGATGCTTGGCGAGCCCACTTCGGATATGAGTTTGTGGACTGCGGCTAGAGGGGTGTTCTCTCCCCCTACCGCCGCAGCCGAGGTGGAGTCGCAGGGGAAGAAGAGTGCTGGTATGGCGATGCGCCACTTGCCATATACTCCGCGATTATGTGGTGGGTTGCGAGGGTAGAGGAGTGACGGTATTGCGAGGCGCCGGTCTCCTGTCCCTCCGCAGCTGAACCTTGGTTGGCGGCGGAGCTATCAACCAGATCCGTCGCTGGGGTAAAGAAAGCGGGTGGTTCCGAGTGCTCATTTTATAGTATCGAGTGTATCGGAGTGTATCGGGCTCAAGGGTTCCGTTACGCAATTGAAGTTGAGGCCGTGGAGGAAGGCGCGCCTTGTGTTCCTGGTGCGCCTTATTTGAGAAGCAAAAGGGGAAGAGTAATGCTCTCCCGAGGAGGGGAATTTGTGCGAAAGCGTTCCCCGTGGCCCTTACAATATGCGGTGAAGGCGTAACACCATAGGGTTTTAGTGGGTGCGAGTGTGACCTAACCCATCCTTGCCCACGCGAGGAGGGTATGCGTAGGCATTTCCCCATATAAATAAAAAAAAACTATTACTATTATTAGTAGAGGTAGGGTTCTGCAGTTGCCCGTCACAATATGAGGGCTTTCTTGATAATGACCATAATAAGTGCGTTCGCAGTTTGACAGCTATAACGACTAAACATGAGCCTAAATAGAAAAATGGTGACTGAAGGACTTATTTTCAAATCAAACTTATAGAGCGAGTGCATTACAAAAAAAATTAAAAAACTATTCGATTTTGACAATTATACAATTTACATCAAATCATTCAAATGCCAAGTAAGTACAAAGATGGTCATAGTTGACTATCTATCTATACATTCCTGGCAGTGCAACCCTAAGATATACATATATGACCGTAACAAACCTTCACGTAAACCACCACTAGCCTAAATTATCCTGAGGTCACCCGCGTAAACCAAGAGCGTGACGTATGAAACTGTATGAGGCTATATGATTGTATTTGAATACTTTGAATGAGGTCTACAATAACTACCAACTAAAAAAATAAGTGAAAGTAGTAAGTTAAAGTTAAAGTAGAAAGTAGTTAAGTTGTACGTGGTAGAGCCAATCTGCAGCTATATTTATAATATAGTTGTAGCACGAATGGGTCGCCTCAAGCGGGGAAGGACCACGCTTTCATAGAATACCAGCGTAAAATAGCGCTTAAGGCTGCTGTGTTTCGTATGGTGAGTGTAGAGAACCGGAGAGCCTTTTTACTGGAAAAGAGGCATTCCATCTCAGTCCTCAAGGCTGACAATGCATCTGCATTTTGACTCGTAAACGATAGATGTAAGTGAGGTAAGTGGTTGCTATGGGCCATAGCAACCACTTACCATCAGGTGGACTGTGTGTTCGTTTGTCACCTTATTACTATAAAAATTAGTAAGTAATAAAGATCCTCTTTGCCTATCCCCCAAATGAAAAAGTAAAGCTATGAGTAAAGAAACTGTATTCTTTACTCATGTGGCTATAGAATGCATATAAGTCACTTGAGTAAAGTGTTGAACCGCTCATGTGGTTTTCTTCATTTTATAATGTTTATTTTTTACAGTTTATAATAACATTACAAAATTATAATGCAGCTAGTTTTAGGTCATTTGCTATGGAGATGTAACGAAAGTTTTAATAATCTAAGTGCATTTTACAAGTTGGTCGACTATTACTCGTTAACTTGTTTATTCTACTTAGCTGTGATAATTTTCCTTTTAACTTCATTGTATATACCTGCTACAGTATGTACTTTTCACATTTCCAAAAACAGCGGTTTAGTTGGTAGAGGGACACACGACTCTAGTGAAAAATACCCCTTTAAATCTAAATATTAGTTCCACAAACCCAGCAGTTTTTACCAATTACATATGCGCCCATATAATTTCTCCAAACTGCTCTTCGTAGATACAATGATAATAAAACGATATTATGAGACGTTTTAGCACGAGATATATAATTATTCCTTATTTCTTCGATTTATGGTCCTAACTGTACTTAAGTATTTAAAAATAATTGTAATATACTACAAGCGTGCTTTTAATTGAGAAGAAGTCATTTGGGAAAAGTAACGAACGCATTTGTGTGGGTTTTGAGCGTGAACATGAAAATATCGCAAACATTTTAAGGGAATTCTTTACCAACATTGTCCCTCTCGTTTTTCCTTCAGTTTAATTCTGCACTGTTATTAACGAATCCTTCAAACGTCACCAGACAGTGTCACCCCTAGGAGTCTTTAAACACATTAGCAAATCTCAAATTTTGTGTTTGACTTCGCCATTTATGAAGGTCGTTGAAAAGTTTTTTTACTGTCTGGGTGTAATTAAATTTGAGGTTTGCTAATAACTAATTGCGAAATAAATACTTACTTCAAACGTAAGAAGCTGGATTCTGTGTTTATTCGAAATTCCAGTTCTATTACGGAAATATTTTTGTTTATTTCTTTTATTTTGTTGAGCATTATAGTTGCTGAGTTATAGCGACGTAGGAGAATTCATAACTCTATCTTGTTCGGCAAGTATAATAAATATAAATAGTGAATAGTGATAAACGAATTTATAGTTCAGCTGATGGTAAGTGGCTATTACAGTTCATGAACACCTGCAGCTGACTTCAAACAATGAATACTATAGAATGTTGACACTTTTGAGCACTAAGATAGAATCCCTCGCAGCCTATAATTAAACTAGATTTACCTGCTAGTTTAACTATAGGTACCTATAATCGTTGCAACAAAGTTTGTAGAAATGCACAACGACGCCATATTCATGAATCGGTTCGTGACCCTGACCCTGCTAGGGTCTGGAAATTCCTAAAGTCCCTAGGAGTTGAGAACAGGAGTGAAATCGTAACACACCATAATATTGACCTCAGTCAGCTTAATTAGCACTTCTCCTCTACGTCTCGCATCGATTACCAAGCAAAGTAAAATACTTTGTATGCTCTCTCTAATATTTCCACTTTAGACTCTTCTGCATTTCATTTTAGTCAATTTGACAGTTGTGATGTTGAGAGCGCCATTCTCTACATCATCATCATCATTCAGTAAGCGGTAACTGTATTAGTCGTAAAATGATCGTTCCTCTCTTTTTTGATCTTCTTATCCCTGTAACTACTTCCTTCTTAAACAATTCCGTGAAAACTGCTTCTTTTTCCTCTACTTGGAAAGAAGCCGACGTGATTCCTCTTCCTAAAAAGACCAATCCGAAATATTTTTCTGATTACCGGCCAATTTATTTACTTCCTTTCCTATCTAAAATGTTAGAACGTCTGGTATCCAAGCAACTAAGCTCTTATCTACAAATACATAACCTCCTTATTCCCTTGCATTCCGGTTTCAACCCTGGTCATAGTACGACTACAGCATTTTTACAAATTAATGATGACATTTGTTATGGTATGGAAAATCAAAAATTGATAATACTAACTTTGTTAGATTTCAGCAATGCGTTTAATACAGTCGATTATGATATCACTCTCTCTCAGGTACTCAAAACTTATTACTTGGAACTCATATATATTCCCATCATAATTTCCGTCCTTAATTGTATCTATCCTACCTATCCTGAAACATCATCATCTTTTGCAATTTGCTCTGTAAAAACAGTTCTTTGCTAAATAAGGGTTGTTTGGAAAAAATCGCTTCCAGAGTGATAAGACCGCCTATTTTACTTTGTATATATTTGTTTCATTTTGTCTCCTTCTAATTTGTATTGGTATAAAGCATATATTGATTGCTTACTTTATTACTAACCAGATAGTCTTCCAGAAAATGAGTTCCAGTACCTAATTGACTATTACTAGGTTGGGGTTATAAGTTTAACCGACTAAACTTTTGTTGACTCTTGCCTGTCTCTCCGCATAGTGGTTGTAAGCGCAACTACTGATCATGGGTTGGGAGCAAATCAGTAAGGGTTTTTCTGTCAAAAAATTTTAGTAGTAGTCCGAACCCGAAGTCAGAAAATTAGCGGTGTATTCACGTGGTAGTGAATAGCTTGAGTGGGGTGACAAACGAGCACATAGTCCACGTGATGGTAAGTGGATGCTGTGGCCCATAGACATACACATTTATCTTATATTAAGAATCAAATGCAGATGCGTTGTCACCCCCGAGGACTGAGATGGAATGCCTCGTTTCCCGTGAAAAATGTCTCCGGTTCTTTACACTCACCATATGAGCTGATCCATTCGTGCTACAACCATAACGTAGCTGCAGCGTGGCTCTACCACTGCTAGAAACGTGTCGGGACGTCCTATCGAACTATGAGAGTAAGGGAATAGAATGTGCGCCTGTGCTTGACCAAGCTACGGCTACTCAGCCCTCCACCCCCAAATTAGAATTATTTAAATAAATAAATAATAGACAAATAAAGGAGATTTATTTTATGATATCTATAAAATAAAAAATAATTAAGGTATAATAACATAGTATATTAACGAACCGATAGTCTTTACCTATGAAACCTTCAAGCAGCTTTGATCAATCGCTTGTATCAATCGCTGCTACTGCACGACAACGCGCGACCTTATACTGCACAACAGATGATCTTCAAGTTACAAGAGTTGGGGTTGGAAGCTCTCTTCATCCGCCGTACTCACCAGACTTTGCGCCTACAGACTTCTACCTTTTAGAGAATTTGGATAACTTTTTGTCGCCAAAAAGCTCAATACCCGAGAAACAGCCCTTTTTACTGGAAATGAGGCATTCCATCTTAGTCCTCACGGGTGACAACGCATCTATATTTTGACTTGTAATTGAGGATAGATGTAGATGTCTATGGGCCGCAGCAACCACTTACCATCAGGTGGACTGTGTGCTCGTTTATCACTCTTATCCTATAAAAAAACAGTACAAATGCCTTTCAAGAATTTACTGCCTCACGTCCACCTGATTTCTTGAATAATAATTTCATCAATAAAATGCCACTGCTCTGGCAAAGGTGCATCGATTGCATGGGTGAATACTTTGATTAATAGAAATAAAAATTATTGAAAAAATTAAGTTAACTTATTTGATATTATATATTGCAATTTTATAGGTAAAGACCTAATATAAACCTTTTAAAAATTCTTCATTTGAATAATATTATTTCCGCAATTGTTTACGACATAGTTTAAATAGTATCCGTAGCTGTTCTTATACAGCTGTCGTACGTAAATCTAGCTATGTAACGTACGTATTATTGCGTGACCTAATTCTCGGAATGAAATAGAGCCGTTTCTCCTGAAATGTAAGGGTCGTGAAATTTGCGCCCCTCCGGGTGGCGTCTCTTTCCTGTAGGTAAATTTAGGGCTCCTATTCAGGTTTTATTTTTCACATTTTTTATGTAGGTACGTTTTTTCTCGTACAAAACGATAACTTACAGATTGTTTTGACAACTATTTGTTTCAAGACTGCTGCGAAAATATGGTACTCCTGGTGCAAAAACTATATGGATGTTTATTTTTCCGGTTGTCTTCACATTTTTTTTACACTCTGTTGGTTTTAAATCAATTCGATCGGTAGGTAGCATTCACGCGGAAAAAGAGGGAAATTTATAAAATTCTGAGCTCTAATAATATTTAAAAAAATGCGTAAGGGCAATATTAAAGTCATTCTAGCGTTATACTGATCAATAGTTGGTCGAGATTTTACTGCGCGTATTAATTAACGCGTCTATTGAGCTTCTTCCCTACCAAAATATTAACAGTGGTAGAGCCACGCGGCAGCTTTTGCTGTCGCACGGATGGGCCGGCTCGAACCGGGGTGGTACCACGACCTCACAGAAAACCAGCGTGAAGTAGAGGTTTACCTCTGCGTTTCACTTGGTGAGTGCAGGTGGCCGGAGGCCCTTTTTACTGGAAATGAGGCATTCCATCTTAGTCCTCACGGGTGACAACGCATCTACATTTTGATTTGTAATAGAGGATAGATGTAGATGTCTATGGGCCGCAGCAACCACTTACCATCAGGTGGTCTGTGTGCTCGTTTGTCACCCTTATCATATAAAAAAAAAAAAAAAACAAAGCTTAGTGCCCTATTGGTCCGAGAGCTCATGACGCATTTTTCATGAAGTGTTTAATGCATCATGAAACTTTGTTTAGAGGTATCAGTCGCCTCAATAAGCAGGTATATGACTGTCTGCCTGGCCTACCTGGGTACACCTGGTACTGCGCATACAGGTAAGTCTCAAAAAAATTTGGCCAAAAAAGTATTTGATTCAAATAATAATAATGACTATCCGTCAGCTAAGTTGATAGAGAATTAAGACAAAATTTGGCAGACACTTCTGAAGGGGTTTGCATAGGGGCAGACTACCCCAAAGTTGTATTTTCAAAAATTCCAAAAAAAGTGTTTGATTCAGTCTGCCATTTTTACAGCGTATTTATTATATATAATAAAAAATTCTCACAAAAGGGCAGACAGTTTCTCCGGGGGTTAATTTAAAAATCTATACAAATAAATAAAATTTAAGTGTCTGTTTTTAATGTCAACATATTTTTTTACTAAACGCATATGATAATACGATATTTATAACAAAAACACAATTTTTAAAATTTTTGTCTGTCTGTCTGTCTGTTTGTTCCGGCTAATCTCCGAAATGGCAAGACCGATTTTGACGGGACTTTCACTGGCAGATAGTTGATGTTATAACGAGTATTATAGGCTACTTTTATTTTAGAAAAATTATTAGGGTTCCGCGCAAAAACCCCTAAATTACACGCGGGCGAAGTCGCCGGGAAAAGCTAGTATTTAAATAAATCTTGCGTGGACAGGAGACAAATGTGTTACGGGTTGTAATGAGTGCGACAGAGAGCGACGGTCGCCGATATGTGAAAAAAGTGTTTGATTCAAATAATAATAATAACTACGTCAGCTATATTGGTGAAGAATTAAAAAAAAATGGCAAAAACTTTTGAAGGGGTTGACATAAGGGCAAACTACCCCAAAATTATATTTTAAAAATTCCAAAAAAAGTGTATTATTTAATCTGCCATTTTTACAGCGTGTTTATCATGTACATATAATAAAAAAATATCACAAAAGGGCAGGCAGTTTCAGCAATCTCGAGATCTCGTCCATATTTTGCGAGACTGAGTCTCGTTCAATTTTTGTACGAGATCTCGCGAGATTGCGAGATTGAGCGGCGCAGCAAAATCGGTGTGTATATCGTAGCGCGGTTGCCCAAAGTACTCTGTCTGTGGCGGTTGCGCGCGAACTGTTCTGCGCATGCTGTAGGCAATAGGCACTACTCGCGCGGGACTTGCGGGGGACAATGCCCGGTTCACTCTCTGTCATCACTTTGCCGGCACGCGTGCGTTCGTTTACGTAATTATCTAGTTTTTGTTGAATTTAAGGGATTTTTGTGATTAACTGGTTATTTTAGTGTAACATTTAATGTAATTACGCATTGAACTATGTCGACAAACTCATTAAAAAAGAGATGAATTTGTATGAAGCTGGAGGGGTTAAAGGTGAACTCCTTCAGTTTGTACACAACTGTTTGTCGACTGTGGTTCCGACTAGTGTAGAGGCAGAAAGAGCATTTTCGGCCGCGGGGTACTTGGCCTGTAAAATCAGGAGTCGTCTATCAGATGAAACCCTTGTTATGCTGTGTTTTTTGAGAAGCCACTTTCAAAAATAACTTATCCTTTTAATAACACTGTCTAATAATACTTACATATCCTTAAAAATTACAAATGCTGCAGAAGGCTGAATAAGTGTTACATTTCGTACTATTTCGAAGTGTTTTTTTGTTTTATTTAAGTTTTTTGTTCATAATACTGCAGAAGGCTGATTTAGTGTTATATTTCGAATTTTTATTTTATTTTTATTTTAAGTTTTTTGTTCATAATACTGCAGAAGGCTGATTTAGTGTTATATTTCGAACATTTTTTTTATTTTTTATTTTAAGTTTTTTGTTCATAATACTGCAGAAGGCTGATTTAGTGTTATATTTCGAATTTTTTTTATTTTTATTTTAAGTTTTTTGTTCATAATACTGCAGACGGCTGATTTAGTGGTATATTCTGAAGTTTTTTTTATTTTTATTTTAAGTTTTTTGTTCTTAATACTGCAGAAGGCTGATTTTTGTTATATTTCGAAGTGTTCTTTTTGTTTTATTTTAAGTTTTTTGTTCTTAATACTGCAGATGCAAAAGGCTGATTTTCAGTTTATATAATAAGAATAAGACAAATATTATATTATAACGTAATATTGTGTTTTATTTTAAAATAAAATATTATAATATGCCAATTATATGTATGTTTTATTTTTATCTTATATATTGAAAATCAATAAACGGAATTAATAGTATTAGCGAATGTTTTCAGTAAAAATACCCAATTGGGCGAGATCACGAAAATCTGGTAATCTCGCGAGACTGGCTTTACGGTCTCGCGAGATCTCGGCTAGGTCTAAAATCTCGCGAGATTGCATTCCCTATTCGCAATTATGTATTTATGTTTCAATATTTTTTTAGTATTAGAAATTCATTTTTAAAACTAAGACTGTGCCTACGATCCGAACGTTAGATACAATAACCGTAGGGTGTCGATACCTATGTACCTACGCCTTTTCCTTCGGTACGCCCCCACGTCTAGACGTTAGCATAGTATTACAATATATTGTTCATAGACAGTCGATACAAATTTACACGCAACCACGTGCTCGCTTCGTATGTTCAATTGCGAATACTTTGTCTAACATTACTAATGTCTATTACGCATTAATTTAAAATCCGCTATTATAAAAAAAACGTGCGTGTAACTCCTTCACGTGCGGTTCAAGTACAACTTAATATACATAATCCTCATATGATGCTGAAAAAATTAAAAAAAATTGTAAATTGTAGTTTTATTCGTCATAGAGTTCCAGTAGCAGTCACCGAAATTCACCTTCAGGTCACTCCATCAAGTCCGGAGGTAAGGTGTATTCATAACTAACAAAATGAACCCAAACTCGAGACACCTTGTTCTTCTCGTCGAGGAGTTCCAATCGCAGTCATCGAAATACACTCTTAGGTCACTCTATCATGTCCGGAGGTAAGGTCTGATCATAACTAATAAATTAGGCCAAATTCGGCATATCTAGTTCTACTCTTCGAGGAGTTCCAGTAGCGTTCACCGAAGTTCATTTTCAAGTCACTCTGTCAAGTCCGGAGGTAATGTCTCATCATAACTAACAAAAAGAGGGCAAACTTGGCACACCTAGTTCTACTCTTCGAGGAGTTCCAATCGTATTCACCGAAGTACACCTTCAGGTCGTTCTATCAAATCCAGAGGTAAGGCCTCACCATCACTAACAAAACGAGATCTAACTCGACACACCTAGTTCTACTTTTTGAGGAGTTCCAGTAGCATTCACCGAAGTACACCTTCATGTCACTCTATCAAGTTCGGAGGTAAGCTCTCATCATAACTAACTTGTACTATTAACATATATACTTGTTTATCTACTATTTATGCACATTTATATATATTTCAATGAAAATTATCTCCTTCACCAAGGTTTGCCTGGAAGAGATCGCTGTCTAGCGATAAGGCCACCTAATTGTACATTCATTTATAAATTTAAGTTTGCTGTATTGTGTAGTATTTTGTGTGCAATAAAGAGTATAAATATAAATATAAACTAATAAAACGAGGCCAAACTCGGCATACCTAGTTCTACTCTTCGAGGAGTTCAGGCATGCAATATTGAAACGAGGCATTCTAGATGAGTTATAGTTTGCATTCAGTGGAAATTTAACTTGCTCAAGTTTGGTTATAATTTGATAGGTCATGCAAAATATGATTTAGATGGGCTACATTTTAATGTTCGAAATGTTTAGCAATGTACCGGAAAATAAACCTTAAAAGTACTACGAAAAATAAGTAGTAGCTTTTGTATTATATGTGTTCATAAGTGTTACAGTTTATTTCAAATAGTCAATGGCTAATTGGACTTGGTAAGGTTGAGGCAACTTCACTGCAGCATGTTGTTTTTTGGTGGATCTTGCGGCGAGACAGCTCGGGCAGCCGCTGAGCGCGTAGTGCTTTGACGCAGTGAATGGATGTTTGCTTAGCTTTCGTTGCAAGTGGTGTCCAAATGCGAGTACAGCGAGTACGAGTACTCGCTGGGGCGAGGTGAGCGCAACGACTCGCTGCCGCTGGTGCGGCGCAGCGGCTTGTTGGCGCTGGTGCGGCGCAGTGAAAGGGCCGGCACGGGAAAGTTACATTAAGCCAGTAACGTTGCTTTAGCCTCCACACGAGATGTGTGTTTATCCCATGTTTACTTTGAGAGTGAGTGACACATGTCATTGACACATGTGTCAGAAATAGCTAAAGTTGCGTTTCCTTTCTGAAAAAGTGTTTTTTTACTAACGTCGTGCCTCTGTCGCGTCTAGCTTAAGTCCAGTCATAGGCAAGACGTTAGCATCGTCTTGCCTATGACTTAAGTAGATGTTAAGTTATGCGAAGTTGTACAGCTTCACACTTTCGAAAATCTTCACAATTACTAAATGTGTTCATTAGAAATGAAACTTCAAATGTATGGTGGACGTAGTGCATGTTGTGTTGTGTATGCAGCTGAAGAATTTAAAAATCTTAAACCAACTTATTGGTCCGGCAGGATCATATACTTAGAATATACTGGCGTATAGACGACCTCACAGCCCAAAATGCGTTACGAATTTAGATTTTTTATTGTGTGCGTTAGCTAATGATGTACCTTTTACTTAAAAGGTCTATCGAAAAATGATTCTCTTTGAACTTTCGTGCATTAAACTATTTTATTAAAAATTAACTGAAATATTACCATGATAGTTCTAAAAAATATTCAAATAACATGTTCCGGGGAATAAACTACACCTACTTGCCTTTTCCTTTATCCATCACAGCCTATAAATGTCCACCTGAATATAGGCCTTCCCCACAGATTGAATCATTGATTTTTTCATAGTTGACACGCTTGGCGAGCGGGTTGTACACCGCACTTTTTTATTGTTTTGATATGTTATCAGTAAGATGTTGCTGTCCATAACCTGTTTCAATTTCCCTCTGTCGCCTCATACGACACCCATGGGACGATATGGGAGAGTAGATATAGCATATTCTTTCACCGGCATTACCTACCTTTTCATCATAATCATCATCATTACAGCCCTTCACAAGTCAACTGCTGAACATAGACCTCCCCCAAGGAATGCCACAAAGCACGGTCCTGAGCCACCTGTATCTATCGACTTCCTGCATTACGTTACCTGTCTTACCAGGTCATCACTCCATCTAGTGGGGGGACACCCTACACTTCGTCCGCCTGTACGAGGCCGCCAGTCGAGAACCTTTTTTCCGCATCGGTTGTCGGTTCTTCGAGCTATATGGCCGGCCCATTGCCACTTCAGCTTACTAATCCGTTGGGCTATGTCGGTCACTCTGGTTCTACTGCGGATATCCTCATTTTTAAGTTTATCACGCAGAGAAACTCCAAGCATAGCCCTTTCCATAGCTCGCTGAGTGACCTTGAGCTTCCTCATCCGGCCAGCAGTGCAGGACCACGTCTCAGTTCCATAAGTCATCACTAGTAACACGCACTGGTTGTACAGTGTCGTTTTTAAGTTTTGTGGTATACCTGACGATAAAATCCTAATCCTAATCTTAATCATAAAATTTAAATATTCTTCAACAGAGAAGAAGAAGCATTGCTCCTCAAGCCATTGTTTCACAAACCTGCGAAAACATACTTTTGGGAATCATTAAAACTCTGTAGGCAGTGCATTGAAATTTTTTTTATACACATAGCTGAACAATTTTTCCTCTAGGGGCCTAGTGCTTGGCATTACACTATGAGTCAGTCTTTCAGTATGCCTCAAGTTCCTCTGTACAGTATCTACTTAACTTTGTGAACAAAAGTATATTATATTTCACAAAACATACGAAATTTTTTTTATAGTAGAAGGGACTAACGAGCATGCGGCTCACCTGATGGTAAGTGACTACCGCCGCCCATGAACAACTGCAACACCAGGGAAACTGCAAATGCGTTGCCGGCCTTTTAAAAAGGAGTAGGCTCTTTTCTTGAAGGTCCCTAAGTCGTATCGGTCCGGAAAAATGGCTGGTGGTAACCGATTCCACAAGGAAGTTGTGCGAGGAAGAAAACATCTTCTAAATCGCACAGTGGTGGACCGCCAATCATACAGATGGTGTGGATGGTATTGGGAGTTCTGCCGCGATACGCGTTCGTGAAATTTGGCGGCTGGAATTAATCCGAACAATTCCTAAGAGCACTCGCCGTGGTAAATGTGAAAGAAAATACAAAGGGATGCAATATTTCTTCGAAGCGCCAATAAATCGAGCCGATCGGAAAGGACTCGGTCGTCGACGATTCGAGCCGCTCTGCGCTGCATTATTTCATTGCTGCGAAATTTAAGATGTACATGGCAGAGTTAAAATGTGTAATTTTGTAAAATACGGTTTACACGATGAATCTGGTGCCAAATATTGCATAGCTCGAATACATTTCTTTTGGGCTGTAAAAGCCTTAACGGCATCTGTACTGTTATCCCAAAGTAAAAGACCATAATCAAGTGCAGAATAAATGCATGCATCAAATTTGTATGAGACCACATGAGAAGCGCCATCTTTCAAACAAAAAAAGAATCATCAAAATCGGCATCATGAAAAATAACACGTAAAACACAGGGGAATTGAGAACCTCCTCCTTTTATGAATCTGTTACGGTTAAAAATAACTGATTAAGTCATACACACTACATGTGTAAAATACAGATAATACTAATTTAAACATTGTCGAAGTGCCACCTAGCATCAGAAAGGCCCTTATCAATCAGGGACGAATATATATTAATTGGACCTCATGCCCTGTCAGAGACTTTACAATAGTAACAAGATGCTTCAACTGCCAGCAGTTTAGTCATTCAGCCAAATTTTGTCGGGAAACTAGCCCTACATGTAACTACTGTGGAGAGCTCGGGCATTCCTTTAAGGAATGTAATAACAAAACGCATGGCCAGTTTTAAAAGAAAATGCGACCACAAAACTGGTGATGAAAGCTGTCCAGCACGTAAATTCGCAGAGGACAAATATATCAACTCCATAGAATATGAGGGCGCCTAAGAGCGCCGCGTATTATATTATTTACTTAGCTCTTAAACACTAGTTTTAGTTTATTTTTAAGCTTAAGTATGGCGAATCAATTACTCAATGACCTAGACAACTTTTCTGTGTCTGACGCTAAAACATGTAATGTTGATGACTGTAAACAATTCCTTCCACGTCCTGAAAATAAGTTAATCTTACTTACACAAACTATTAGAAGCATAAATCGGAATATAACTGGGTTTGAAGTCTTGTTGCATAGACTGGATATAAAATGGGATATTATTAATTCCGAGACGATTGTTATCGCAATTTACAGACCTCCTTCACAAAATATTGATAGATTTCTAGAGTCCCTTGATATTAGCCTAAACAAACTTAGCATGTATAAAAATATAAGCCTAACCGGTGACATAAATATTAACATTACCCCTGGGAAAACAGATAACCATGCACATAACTACCTAAATATTTGCTCTTTTCATGGACTCTTACCAACACATTACCACCCTACACATCAAAGCGGCTCTTGTTTAGACAATTTTGTGATTAAATCAAATAAACCTTCTTTAACATTAGTTATTAATTCGTCGCTTACTGATCATCAAGCAATTTTACTAACATTACAATTAACCTTACCTAGGAAAAACTGCATACGCACCTACACTAAAGTCCATATGACGAACCTTGAAAATGACATTCGTAGCATTAATTTTGACTTTGTTTATTGCTCTGACGATGCAAATACGACCTTGAGTTACTTTATAAATTCTTTACAATACGCAATAATGAATAATACATCAACAATAAAATTGTCACGTAAGTATTATAATAATAAACCTTGGATGTTAGAAATTCTAAAATAGTTTGCATTAATTGTAAGTAACAAAAATTGTTACTTACAATCATCATCAAATCTTACAATCAAAGCATCTCAAGAGCCATGCATTCCTCCAAAACCCAATATACGGTGTTAATGGGAGACTTCAATGCAAAACTAGGCACAAGAGAGAACGGTGAGCTGAAAGTAGGGAAATTTGGAATAGGGCAACGGAACCCAAGGGGCCAGCAGCTGGCTGACTTCATGGAGAAAGAGGGACTCTTTATGATGAACTCTTTCTTCAAGAAGCGGCCTCACAGGAAGTGGACCTGGTCGAGCCCCGACGGTTCGACAAAAAATGAGATTGACTTCATTATGACGACCAGACGACAACTGTTCAGTGATGTCTCAGTGATCGCGAGAGTGAAAACCGGCAGCGATCACCAAATGGTTAGAGGCACACTGAACCTAAATGTTAAGTTGGAGAGGTCTCGTCTGATGAAGTCAACGCTCCGTCCCCCTCGTGCTCTAATCCAAAGTCCCGAAACCTTTCAGCTCGAGTTACAAAACCGTTTTCAGTGCTTAGAAGACTGCAATGAAGTGGACGATATGAATGACAAGCTCGTGGAAACTGTCCATGCGGTTGGAGCTAAGTTCTGCAAGACCCACCGCAGAAGAACACAAAAACTCTCCGATCACACTCTTAATCTCATGGCTGTTAGACGGGAGACGAGGCTACATTCTTCAACAGATTTGACAGCATACAGGCAACTGAACAGACAGATCTCCAAATGCATGCGGCGAGACTTACGCAACTTCAATACAGCTCGTATTGAAGAAGCGATCGAGCGGAACCAAGGCTCCAAAGTCTTTGCCAGAGATCTGTCTGCCAGAAAGAGCCAACTGTCAAAGCTGAAGACCGAATGTGGCAGCATCGTTTCCGGGGCACCTGAGATTTTGAGTGAGATTGAGAGGTTCTATAGGCAGCTGTACACGTCATCGTTGGAGCCACACGCAAGTGTGAGTAACGATCCAAGAACGAGTCTTATTCGACACTATTCCGAAGATATCCCGGACGTCAGTCTGAGCGAGATTAGAATGGCTCTCCAGCACCTTAAAAACGGCAAGGCCCCAGGCGAGGATGGAATTACAGCGGAGCTTCTGAAAGCGGGTGGAAGACCGGTACTTGAAGTCCTTCAGAAGCTCTTTAATTCCGTCCTCCATGGTGGCATTACACCGGAGGCGTGGAGCAGAAGTGCGGTGGTCTTGTTCTTCAAGAAAGATGACAACGCTCTCTTGAAGAACTATAGACCGATTTCCCTTCTGAGCCGCGTCTACGTGCTGTTTTCGAGAGTCATTACGAATCGTCTCGCGCGCAAACTTGACGACTTCCAGCCTCCCGAACAAGCCGGTTTTCGAAAGGGCTTTAGCACCATAGACCACATACATAACCTACGGCAAATTGTACAGAAGTCCGAAGAGTACAATTTGCCACTATGTCTGGCGTATGTGGACTATGAGAAAGCCTTTGATTCCGTCGAAATTTGGGCGGTGCTGCAGTCCCTTCAGCGGTGCCAAGTTGACTGTCGGTATATCGAAGTGCTGAAGTGTTTGTATAGTAGAGCTACGATGGCTATCCGAGTACAGAACCAGAGTACGAAACCTATCCAATTGCAGAGAGGTGTAAGACAGGGTGACGTTATATCCCCGAAACTCTTCACCGCTGCATTGGAAGACGTTTTCAAGCTTCTGGACTGGAAAGGATACGGAATTAACATCAATGGCGAGTACATCACTCACCTTCGATTTGCCGACGATATAGTCCTCATGGCAGAATCGCTGGAGGAACTAAGCACTATGCTCAATGACCTCAATAGTGTCTCCCAACGGATAGGTCTAAAGATGAACATGGACAAAACAAAGATTATGTTTAATGTCCATGTCACACCTATGCCGGTAGTTGTTGGAAGCACTAAGCTCGAAGTTGTTGATGAGTATGTTTACCTGGGACAAATAGTCCGACTAGGTAAGTCCAACTTCGACCGAGAGGTCAATCGACGGATTCAACTCGGCTGGGCAGCGTTCGGGAAGCTAAGACACATCTTCTCGTCAGAAATACCTCAAAACCTTAAAACAAAATTGTACAACCAGTGCGTGTTGCCAGTGATGACTTACGGAACTGAGACGTGGTCCTTCACTGCTGGCCGTATGAGGAAGCTCAAGGTCGCTCAGCGAGCTATGGAGAGGGCTATGCTCGGAGTTTCTCTGCGTGATTAACTTAGGAATGAGGATATCCGCAGTAGAACCAGAGTAACCGACATAGCCCAACGGATTAGTAAGCTGAAGTGGCAGTGGGCCGGCCATATAGCTCGAAGAACCGACAACCGATGGGGAAGAAAGAAAGGTTCTCGAGTGGCAGCCTCGTACCGGTAGGCGAAGTGTAGGGCGTCCCCCCACAAGATGGAGTGACGACCTGGTAAGACATGCAGGAAGTCGATGGATGCAGGTGGCTCGGGACCGTGCTTTGTGGCATTCCTTGGGGGAGGCCTATGTTCAGCAGTGGACTTGTGAAGGGCTGTAATGATGATGATGAAATCCATGATTACTGTATGTAAGAAACTCTAACTGTATTGAATTTATTAATCTCATAAAATACATCTGCACCCTCTTCTCCCAAAAGAGGATCGCTTCCGATCCGACAAAGAGGCTTAATCAGCCGATTGTCAGTCCCACAGGCGGGTTTTAGTGGGTTATCACTTAGGCTCCCGGTTAGGTTAGACACAGTGAGTCCCACATAACCACGACAGACCGGCTGTCGTGGTATGCATAAAGCATTTACCGCCTCCTCGCGTTATCGAGGTAGCCCTTTTCCAATTGCTTCTAGGCGCAAAAAAAAAATACATAGGTGGCATTTGAGAAGCCCCAGTGCCAAATACTTTACAATTAACTTGTCTTTTCGTTTTGGCTTTGCACTAAAAAGTAACGGCATCTGTTATTTGATAATGAAGTTAACTTTGTTGATAATAAAAAGTACAGATACGTTTAGTTCATTCTCAGATTATGGCACATTTTTAAATAAAGATAATGTATACGAAAACAGCATAAGTAGACGTGCGTAATAAATAACGTCACGGTATAAATATCACCGTGACTTTGTGAATTTTTTGACTATTTAAAAAGTTCCAAATCTAAATCTTTGAGGCATAGGTGGAGAAACTAACTATGTTCCTTCGCGCAGCTACCGTACTACGTACACCGTTCTAAATCAGTGACAGGAGTACTGCTGCGTTACTCCTGTCACTGATTTAACCAAACAATAGGAACCACGCGTATGTACTAGAACGGTACACCAACGACAGCAAGGTTAGGTGAAATTCGTATATTAAAAAAAGGTCAGGTAAGGAAGGTAATAAAAAAATGACCTGAAATAAAACCTAATAAATTAAAATACTTAAATAATGTCACGTTATAAGCTTTTTTAAATTTATTTATTAATGAATTTATGATACAGTGGTGTTGCTTAATTCTAAACTCGCCAAACTTTTACGTTTGATGGCCGTTCTAATGTTCCAAGTGTCCAACGTTATCGACGTACAATATTACACGATGATTTTTCACTGTGACTTTTTTTCACAGTGAAAAATCACTCAATCAACAAAAAGAGGCTTCTATATGATTCGGTTCGATACGACTGGATACGACAGATTCTTGAATCGATTCAGAGAATGGTTCCAAAGAATTGCAAATCGATTCCTTAACTCTAAATAATCGATTTTTTTATTAATCGATCTCAGATGGACATGTCAACTATTACTTCACTATAGCTTGCTCGTATTTATTAATCTATATTAATCTATAGTAATTATACTATAGATTAATAATTAATCTATAGTATACCTAAAAACTTGAAAACAAGACTATACAACCGTGCGTGTTGCCAGTGATGACCTATGGAACTGAGACGTGGTCCTTCACTGCTGGCCGGATGAGGAAGCTAAAGGTCGCTCAGCGAGCTATGGAGAGGGCTATGCTTGGAGTTTATCTGCGTGATAATCTTAGAAATAAGGATACATAGAAAAAAAATAAAGGATAGAACCAGAGTGACCGACATAGCCCAACCGATTAGTAAGCTGAAGTGGCAATGGGCCGGCCATATAGCTCGAAGAACCGACAACCGATGGGAAAAAAGGTTCTCGAGTGGCGGCCTCGTACCGGTGGACGAAGTGTAGGGTGTCCCCTCACTAGATGGAATGACGACCTGGTAAGATATGCAGGAAGTCGATGGATACAGGTGGTTCAGAACCGTGCTTTGTGGCATTGCTTGGGGGAGGCCTATGTTCAGCAGTGGACTTGTTAAGGGCCGCAATGATGATAATGATGATGATGATGATTTATTAATCTGTGCGTCACTCACTTGTTGTTTTGACTCGTTCCGTTTTCTTGTTATCCACGGCTTTATTTCGCGATTTTACTTACTTATCCTGCTTTTGATTGACCCTTGCTTCGTTATTGGACACCGATAATCTTACTTATACGACTAGCCAGCCTTGTCAAGTTCTTTTCCAAACGTGTCATGTTCCAAACAATAAGTATCCAAAATGACAATTTGAACGATTTTCCCCAGCTTACTTATAGTGAACTTATATTAATTTCGTTAAGTACATACCAATTGAAACTGGCACGTTCCTACTATGGTGAACACATAAGAGCAAATGATGTTTATATAATTGAAGTGTGCAGGGAGGCTAGCAGCAGTCTATTGCGAGAGCTGTCTGTTTCAAATACCTAATGGCTGCTTAGAGGAAGAATAAATTCAAGGCACATTAGCCGAAAAATATACTTTGTATACATATTGGTTGACAGCTCTCGCAGCGGCCGAGAATCTATTCTTCAATATTATTGTAGAATAGATCAATTATATGGTACCTTAGTTGGGCAAGGTATCAGGACAATATTGTGCCACCTGCAAAGTTCCTTGACGATATTTTAATAATTATTGAAGACGATTAAAATACCTAAAAAAAATGTTTTTTGTTTAATAACCAACACTATTCCTATCTGGCTGAATTAGGTAGATATAGAGAATTAGGTAATTAGGTAGATATGTAATTGAGACATATTAATGTGTGCTTAAAAAACCTTATCAAAGTCAGAGGTGTCTGGTTCGATTTCTAGTTTTTTTTTTCGTATTAAAATTGATTTTTAAGGGATATTTGTGAGAATAAACAAGTTGCCTGAGTGTACTCGAAGCGTAGCCAGCTTGGTTGAATATTTATTTACCAATTGAATTACAAGAACGCTTGGAACAGTTTATAATATAAGAGCTGATGTTATTTGAGCAAAATATTACAGGCGAAGTAAGTAGGCATTTACCTCCATTTACGCTGTTAATATGAGAATCTATTAATATAATTATTCTTTAAAGCTTTTGCCCCCTTTAACACTTGAAAAATATTCATTTAATAGATAAATAACTATATTATCTATAGTTAAAAATCGACTGTTACAATGTAGTTAAAATATAACCACACTTTTACTTAATCTTAAATAACTCAGCTTCTAGATTGACAAATCTTGCCAAATTTTCAACTATGGAGTGTTTATATGTAAGCTTTCTAATGATCCAACTTTCATCTTGTTAACACCTGGGCCCAAGAATGTATGGAAACGTATCGGTCTGCTTTTGTGAAAAGTGAGTTGTATTGAATAAGTCTTTGACAAGTTTATTTGTATTGAGTATAGATTATAGACTATAATTTGAAATGTATGAATAAATTAAGAAAGGTATTCGAGCTATGCATGATTTGGCACCAGATTCATCGTGTAAACCGTATTTTACAAAATTACACATTTTGACTCTGCCATGTACATCTTAAATTTCGCAGCAATTAAATAATGCAGCGCAGAGCGGCTCGAATCGTCGACGGCCGAGTCTTTTCCGATCGGCTCGATTCATTGGCGCTTCGAAGAGATGTTGCATCCCTTTGTATTTTCTTTCACATTTACCACGGGGAGTGCTCTGAGAAATTGTTCGGATTAATTCCAGCCGCCAAATTTCACGAACGGCAGTACTCCCGATACCATCCACACCATCTGGATAATTGGCGGTCCACCACTGTGCGATTTAGAAGATGTTTTTTTCCTCGCACAACTTTCTTGTGGAATCGGTTACCACCAGCCATTTTTCCGGACCGATACGACTTAGGGACCTTCAAGAAAAGAGCCTACTCCTTTTTAAAAGGCCGGCTACGCATCTGCAATTTCCCTGGCGTTGCAGTTGTTCATGGGCGGCGGTAGCCACTTACCATCAGGTGAGCCGCATGCTCGTTAGTCCCTCCTTCTATAAAAAAAAATTCGAATGTTTTGTGAAATGTAATATACCTTTGTTCACAAAGTTAAGTAGATACTGTACAGAGGAACTTGAGGCATACTGAAAGACTGACTCATAGTGTAATGCCAAGCACTAGGCCTCTATAGGAAAAATTGTTCAGCTATGTGTATAAAAAAATTTCAATGCACTGCCTACAGTTTTAATCACTCCCAAAAGTATGTTTTCGCAGGTTTGTGAAACAATGGCTTGAGGAGCAATGCTTCTACTCTGTTGAAGAATATTTAAATTTTATGATTAGGATTAGGCATCGATATTAAAATAAATTAAGTAGTTACAATTATATTATTTTAATTAAATAAAATATAATAAAATGATTATGATGAATGTGAAAATATGTTATTTATTATATTAGTTGTGAAAATGTATGAATTAGATAAATATTTGTATGTCAACATTATGACAAAACATGCTGGTCTTAAATAATTTACAAACCTGTAATGTACCATGTTTTCTGCAAATAAATTATGAATTGATTCAAGATCTGACCAGTAGTTTTAGACTTAATCGGTTATTTTGTTAAGTTATGCGAAAGTAGTGCCTATGACTTATTCAGACGATACGTTGTGATAACGTACGTCGCCTGTGGCCGACGTGGCGCCTACACCCCCTATGCCGTTGATAAAAACGGATATTCAAAGCTAAAGGGAGCGTGAGGACAGTCTTCTGTCAGGAGAGGTCGTGTCGGGAATGAGGGTAAAAAAATAAAAATAAATACGAACAAATGAAGGTAGAACTGTAATCTCCCCGTTCTAGCAGTTTATAGTATCGCGAAGTCGACTAAGAGGGATCAGTCTGTAATTCTACGAGTCTTATTGTCGTTACTATGCCCGTTGGGTTATTCTTTTAGTGTAGGCAAGGAGGATCATGTTGCTGAGAGGCTCCCTGTGTTACATTGAGATGGGTAGTAATGCTGGTTTGCGTACTTTTTTTGTTATCATGTAATTGGGTCCAGATAGTAAGCATGGTTTATTACCGATTAGTGTTCTTTTATTTAAATAATTTTGAGAATAATTTCTAATATCAGAAGTGGATAGTTTCTTACTTATAATACCTATACTAATTTTAACTACGTGTTTACTGCTTGATGAACGCATTTTACAGCAGTGAAGTACCTACAAAGGGGCAATTAACTTTATTCCCTAATTTAAATGAATTCTCAGAATGAGAAAACCATTTGGCTAGCTCATGGTGAGGAGGGTCGGCCCGAGATCCGAGGTCGGCTACAAGCTGACTTGCCAAGCCCATTCCGGAATGCGTGTTGGTGGCTTGTGGCGGGAGTAGTGTTTTCTCCCTCTACTAACCGAAGCCGAGGTTCAGTCGCGTAGAGGAGAAAAGCGAGCCTTCTTTTCGGAGCTCTTTGCCGGAGGATGGGTTGTCTTTTTCTGAGGTGGAGCTTTTAAGAAACGATTGGCGCTGTCTACGGATGTGTGCTAAAACGTTTTCGTAGCCTTCCCTATATGCGATAAAGGTGAAACACAAAGGGTTTTAGTTGGCGCGAGGCCAACTTAACCCGTCCATGCCCCTGCGAAGTGAGTATACGTAGGCGTTTGATGAAATAAAGACGTTTCATGGAGCAGAGACCGCACATAGGCAAACGTAATGTGGGACTCCCAGTAGATGTACCGCCGATGGTCTGCAAAATGTGGCTGGAAGTAAGTGTAGCCAAAGCGCGGGGCAAGTGGTGAATCTTAGTATAAGTCTATGTCCAGCAGTGGACTGCGGCAGGATGATAATTATTATTATAGTATTTAAGTACTTATGTATACATTACATAAACTCTAACACTTGTCACCCAGAGGGGTAGGCAGAGGATATGGACTTATTATATTATTATATTATATATTATATAATTTATTTTCTCTTGGTTGTCTTCTCGGCATAAATCCGATATTCTCCAAGTCCCCGCCCATGAACCTTAGGGAGAGGTAGGCTAAGAGTCCTGACTCACAAATATATAATTGCCTAAAACTTTTGACAATATTGTTACTGAATTAATTGCTGATTGTTTCTGTATAACATTTATGTTGATATGAGAGTCTGATTTGTTGCAGTATTTATGTAGGTTTTAACGATCATGCCTGTGGCACTAACTATGTAGGTATGACTTCAGTAGGTGTTTTCCAAAGCCGGGTTATTTCAGTTCTTAGTGTATTTACTAAGTTTCTCTATTTCCTTCGCTCCATGTTGTAATCGGATGGTACGGTAATATCGATAATATAAGTTTTATTTTCAATTTTATTTTTATAAATTATATCTGGCCTATTGTGCGTTATTGTAATATCTGTTTAAACAGGTATTTCCCACGTCAATTTGGCTGTATTATTTTCTCTAACCAGCGGTAGCAACATAAATTCTTTCCACCATATTTTACCTACGCTAAATCCGTGCTTCTTTGATAGGGTCCAGAACACATACTGTAAAATATGGTTGTGCCTCATTGTATAGAAAGAGTCAGCTAGTTTTTCACATCCTTAGATAATATGTTGACTTGTTTCATCATTCGTTTGACCTAGTCCGCACTTACCATCGACTGGTTTCAGAAGTATGTCTCTCTCATTGTCTTGTTAATATTGCCTGATACTGAAAAGCAAAAATAAATGACTCTGACCCTGGAGATATTTGCTGTTTTTTAATTTTTAATTTTTTTAATTTTTTCTTTTTTGTTTTTTTAATTTGAACAGTGGTAGAGCCAGGCAGCAGCTTTTGCTGTTGCATGGATGGGCCGGCTCGAACCGGGGTGGTACCACGACCTCACAGAATACCAGCGTGAAGTAGAGGTTTACCTCTGCGTTTCGCTTGGTGAGTGCAGGTGGCCGGAGACCCTTTTTACTGGTAATGAGGTATTCCATCTTAGTCCTCACGGGTGACAACGCATCTGCATTTTGATTTGTAATAGAGGATAGATGTAGATGTCAATGGGCCGCAGCAACCACTTACCATCAGGTGGACTGTGTGCTCGTTTTTCACCCTTATCCTATAAAAAAATCCATCTGAATAAAAACGTCACATTTATATTTTCTCTTCTAGATACTTGCTGTATTTTATAATCTGAGTTTTATAAAGCGTTTCTATATTAGTTAGCTCCCGCCCCCGTCTTCAATTGGTAAGTAGTCTTTAAATTTTTGCTTTTGGTTGGTGTGCCTTGTTCATTGCTAAAATTTTCCTCGTTTTTATATTACTCTTTCTTAAATCTGAATTTTTGTAGTTTATAACATTGAACGAATACAGGAACACTGGGATTGCGAATAAGTTTTTTGCCTTTATTAGATTCGTAGCGTTAAGATGTATATTTCTACGTGAGTATTCTTTTTGTACTTGTTGTCTAGCTTCATTATGGTTTATTTTACTCGCTTCATTTATACCTAAACGTTTATACTGTTCTCCTGCTTTCAAGTGTTCAAATTCGTTCCCGTTTAGTAATACATGACCCGTCACTTGATGCTCTCTTCTTTTACCTGCTACCTTATTCAAAATGTTACATTTACACAAGCCGAAAGTCATCCCTATGTCTCTTGTAAAAATTTCTATACTGTCTATTAAAACTCTAAGATTATTTTTATTATAAGCATATATTTTAATTAATCTATATACAACGTGTCCCAAAATTCAACGATAAGTCAACACCGGAGGATAGACCTGCCCCGGACTAATCGGGGAAAAAAAGAAAAAAAATATATCCCAATTATATTTTAAGTTATATAAAAAAATGAAATTCTTCAGAAATTGAGACCGTTTATGATATTTTTCACTACCATGACCACAATTTTTTAAATATTTTTTTCTTTTTTTTTTTATAGGCAACCTGAATAGTACTGCTATCTACCACAATTCTTAAAAACTCCAGAATAACTCTTGTTTTATCACGAAAATTAATGAAACTTATTTTATTCCCTAAATTTTTTGAAGACTTTTACTTTTAACCAAATTTAACTTATCGTGGTGTAAAAAAAAAGTATGAACACTAGTATGGCAAGTTTTTTTAAAAATTGACGCAACTAATCAACTTTCCAAAATGGTATAATACTCTAGGAAAACAAGTTATAAAAAAATATGGCCCTATTATTTCTTAGCAGGGGCCAAATGACAGTCGGGTGAAATAAAAGTATTAGTTCTTGAAAAATGTTTAATATTTCAAAACAAATGGTACAAACAGTTTCACGTGTAATTTATTAAGTTATTAACATTATAGCAAATGTTCGAACTGTTTGCCACCAGCATTAATACATGCACGACATCGCCTTAAAAATGATCGTTTTATTTGTCTTGCATATCTTCTGCTATTAATGTAATCTCAGCAGCCTGAGTGATATTTCGACGAAGCTCGTCCAATGTCACAATGGGTTTTGAGTAGACCCTGTTTTTAAGACAACCCCAATAGAAGAAGTCTAGGGCGTTCAAATCGGGTGAACGGGGTGGCCATAAGATAGGACCAAGTCGCCCGATCCAACGCCCTGGATACTCTTGATTTAAATATTCTCGCACAGGACGGGCATAATGTGCTGGGCAACCATCATTTTGGAACCACATGTTTTGAAGATCACTTAAGGGCACGTCGTTTAACAATTCTTGCAAGTCATTTTGTAAAAAGTTTAAATAACTATTGCCATCTAAGTTTCCTTGTAACTCAAAGGGCCCAATTACTTTTCCATTTAATATGCCGGTCCATAGGTTAACCTTGAATTGATATTGGGATTTGTCTTGTCTCATCAAGTGTGGATTTTCATTACTCCAACTATGTAGGTTGTGAAGATTTAAATACCCATCTTTCTTGCACGTTGTTTCATCCGACCATAGAATTTTGTCTATTAAGTGGGGATCTTCATTGTGCCTTTGCAGCATTACACGGCAAAATGTGACCCGTAGCGGATAGTCCCGCGGTAATAACGTCTGCACACGCCTGTAGTGATATGGGTGAAGCTTGTAACGTTTTAATATTCGATGTGCAGAACTTTTCGGGATTCCTGTAGCTTCTTCTATGGCACGTACCGAAGTAGTCGAGTCATTTTCTATCTCATTGAGAACTTCTTCATCACGATCCACTCTAGATCTTCCAGCGCTTCTCCTATTGGATGGCATACGACCCTCCGAAAACGCTTGATGCATCGATAATCAGGATATTTTTGAGCATTTGGGTATCTTTCTCGATACAGTCTGCTAGAAGCGTTATCATTACATCGGCATTCTCCAGAGATTAAATGCATATTAGCGTGTTCCTGTGGTGTGTACGGTTGCGGCATGTTAAACGCCAAACAGTCCAAAATGCGCCAGAACTCTAAATCACAAAACACACAATCGTAGTCCAAGATAATGCCAGCTCAGTTCAGTTTGCAGATCACTTCCAGTCCAAATAATGCCAGGTCAGTTAAGTTTGCAGGTCGATTCCAGTCCAAAAAGCCAAGCCAAAAGTCGATAGTATGTACGAGGGCCACGTAAGTTGAATTCGGAACGGTGCGCAGTAAATAAAGGAGCAGAGCGTACTGAACCGACTTGCTGAGAATAATAACAGCTTCTCTACCTGCCCTGTTGTTATCTCTTTTTAACGTAAATATCTCTATCTATCTATCTCTCTCTCACATCTAAGGTATTAATGCCCCATTCGAATTCCTAGAAATTGTAACAGGAACCCATTTTGGGCATGTAGCAAAAGTGATTACTGACAATTACAATTTAAGGAATTTGGCCCCTGTTTAGAAATAATAGGCCCATATTTTTGCATAACTTGTTTTCCTAGAGTATTATACCATTTTGGAATGTTGGTCAGTTGCGTCAATTTTTAAAAAAACTTGCCATACTAGTGTTCATCCTTTTTTTTACACCACGATAAGTTAAATTCGGTTAAAAGTAAAAGTCTTCAAAAAATTTAGGGAATAAAATAAGTTTCATTAATTTTCGTGATAAAACAAGAGTTATTCTGGAGTTTTTAAGAATTGTGGTAGATAACAGTACTGTTCAGGTTGCCTATAAAAAAAAGAAAAAATATTTAAAAAATTGTGGTCATGGTAGTGAAAAATATCATAAACGGTCTCAATTTCTGAAGAATTTCATTTTTTTATATAACTTAAAATATAATTGGGATATATTTTTTTTTCTTTTTTTCCCCGATTAGTCCGGGGCAGGTCTATCCTCCGGTGTTGGCTTATCGTTGAATTTTGAGACACGTTGTATAATAAATAGTTGATCGTAGTATTGTCTTTTAATTTGTATCCTTTAAATTAATATTTTTTTTAGAATTTGAGAAACGGGATTAATACCTAAGCAAAATAAAATAGGTGACAGTGAATCTCCTTGGAATATTCGACGATGAATGTATATGGGATCTGTAGTAACGAAGCCATTCACGCCAGAGGCTGTCATGATAACATTCCATTTGGGCATAACCATTTGGAGAAATCTTTTGACATTTCACAATCTTTCGTTGGCATTTATAAATATCCAGTATTCTTAGTAACCACTAGTGTGGTATACTGTCAAAGGCTTTTTGGTAGTCTATTTAACCCATACACAGGTTTTTCTGATTCTGTTGTGCACCTTCCAGTATAGCCTTGTTAATCTTAAGATGATCTGTGCAACCTCTGACGTAACGTCTGCATCCCTTTTGTTCAGGAGCTATAACGTTAGTTCGATCACAGTGTGTATAAAGTTCGTTTGAAATTATGGACGGTAAGAGTTTGTCAATGGCAAATAAGCACGCTATTGGTCTTCAGATCTTTGAATCTTGGGGTTCTTATTTTTAAGGAGTAATATTACCACTTCAGTTGTAAACCATTGTTCGGCAGAATCCATTCCTTTCAAAATCTTATCAAATAACTGAGAAATTTATACTTATCTATAAGGTATTTAAGACAATAGTTATGTATTTTATCAATTCTTGGCGTTTTCCAATTATGTAGTCCCCTTATAGCACTATTTACATTATCCTCATTTATTACTTTAAACGTGTGTTCTACTATTTCATTCATTGGATCTTCTTTTTCCTTGATCCACCTAGTCTTATTGTTTTCTTTTTATTGACATCTAAAAAATTTGTGTTGATTTTCTTGAAATAGTTTATTTTGTAAATTTCTATTATTTATATCACCCTAACTTTTAATTCGTTCCGCCAGTGCTTTTATTTTCTGTTTAAATAGTTCTATAGTATTGTCTAAATTTTGATTATTTCGTATATTATATTTATTAGCTAACCTATTTTTAAGTCTTATCATGTTTCTGGGACGATAGTTTCCTCTCTGAATTTAGAAAGTCTGCCTAAATCTCTTCAAAAATCTTCTACTTTTGTCTGTAATCTCGCTTTCCACGGTGCATTTTATTTAAATTTTATTGAAGTTAGATTTGTCGGATTAGGTATAATTGCTTTTGTGATTACTGTTTTAACAGTTGTATTAATAATGCTATTTCTATTCCTTGCGGACTGGTGCGACTCTAAAAATTTCGGCAAAAAGTTATTGATTTTAGTTAAATTTTCGCAAAACTGTTTACAAAATTTAGCCTTTGGTAAGGTATCCCTATCCTCAATAGATATTTCTTTAGTTTCTGCAAGAGTTTGTAGGAATTACAGTATAAGGGCATCTTGGTTGTCATCTACTTCGATATCAGCACTATCAAATGTCTGTCTATTCTGTTGTTCTGGAATAGTTTCTAAAACTGTACGTGTTATAAGTTGCCGGTTGTAGAACACAGCATCATAAGATATCAAATAACTAAAGAATATTTTAAAAGAATCAAGAAACTACTGAACACTCATCTCAACTCGCGATATCTAAAAGTTATTAACACATACGCAAATTCTCTGAGCACTTCCCGTTAGTAAACGCAAAGGAATGTAACATCTCATCGGTGCACCAGCAGCTACTTTTATTAGGCGAAGATTTTATTAGGCAGCTGTGCAAGACTACCCTTAATTACATTTATGTTACATTATCTCATAACTCCATTGTTCGGAACAAATGGAAAGATTAAGAAAGATACGAGTATTTCCCATATTAAAAATAAATAATCAATATTTCCAGAAAGTGATGTTATTAGAAATGCAATTGAAATATACAAACTCATTGTATACCATAATAGCGCGCTTTTACAACACGAATGTCAGTGCATTTATAAGGTAGCCAAGAGGCCTTCATCTCACCTCCAGACGTTTCGCACGCTTCGTCTGTTGTCCTCCGGCATGTACGCTTACTGACTGTCTAGACTAGCCTAGACTATAGTAGAAAAACATTGAATACCGCTGACTTTACTGTTTACAAAGCCAACTAGACGTCTATGTTGTCTTTCGATCGTATCGTTACTTAATTTAGCGTTCCATAACGGACCCTAATTAAAAACTGCAAGCGGACATGCAAATAGCAATTTTCGTATAATATATTGTGAATTTAGTTAAGTTTAATAAAAATAAAACAAAGTGTGAATAAAATGAAAATGATATTATACCGTTTTACATTTATTTTCTTTATAATATGCATCCACATTTCTGCAAGCTACATTAAACATCATGTTTTAATTTAGCCTGGTATGGCTATCACTAAGTTTGAAATTAAATAATTTAAAAATAATAAAATACTGTGTAAATTTTTTATTATCTAATGAATGAACGCATAGATAATAATCATCGATGGTGGTAAAGTGAGTGTTACCAAGAGTTAAATATTTAATAGTAAATAAGTTAAATAGTAAAATAGTTAATAAGTTAATTATAGTATATATTTCGATAATTATTATTTAGTTATTTTCTTGTAATTATTATGCAAAAATATAAATATTGAAGTATCAAAGAATAAAACTAATAAATAGTTGTAGGTGTTAACAATATCAAACAATAAACCTGTACAAATAATGTAAAAGTAACATGGCTTCTTCGGTGTGTATCATTAAATATTAATAAATAACCAGAAAGGTTAATTAAATAGCTATTAAAGGATAAGTGGTTAATGCGAATGTCGTTCAGTGCACAGCGTTGCAAGTATTATCCCGATTCACCTTCAGACGGTGTCTCGACTAGGCACGCGCTTGTGAGCGCACTTTGTCTAGTCTAGACGAATTGCATTATGGAAATTTATATACATCGACGCTTATTTATACAAACTAAAAGTGTAATACGTATATGTTTATTATTTTAGATGTACTTCTAATAATTCTCTATGCCCGCGTAGGTAAGTACTAAAATTTTAATAAAAAACTTAGGTACAAGGTTTTTTATCCAACATTCAAATTCAATCATATTAACAAAAAGTGGCTTATATTAGTCCTTATGTTTAAACTATTATCTATAGAGATATATTTGAAATTCTATGAAAATATTTGACCTTTGCGATTTGTCAATTACACAGTACAGAATTTGACAGTTAATGTCAAATTTTGCGAAGATTGACTCCGCGATTGATGGAGTTATTTCACAAAGACTTAATTAAAACCGACATTATTAATAAACCACATTTCGTAATACGACCGTATAGATTTTACGTAAATAAAAAATGGATTGTTATAGATTTGTATACGTAAAGTGATGAAATAGTAATTTCGAATTAATGTATATACATTAAATCAAAATTACTATTTCCTCAATATACAAAATATCGATTTATTTTCAAATTGAAAATAATCGATAGTGATATTGTTAGCATTGAGTGTAAAAATAAAAGAAATTATGAATAAATGAGGGTAGAAATGAGGGTAGAACTGTAAACTCCCACCCGTTTTAGCAGTATAAAGTATCGCACAGACTAAGGCTGCGTTGTGTGTGACCACAGACGTGCGAGGTAGCTGGGCGGTGCGAGGATGCATAGCGAGGCTGTGGAACAGTGTGAGCGTTTCCACCAGAGATGTGCTAGGTCTAGAGGAACGCACGCTCTATTGCCCGCTGCTTCTTGCGTCCTTCCCTAGCAAACATCGCTCGCAACACATCCCTCGCACACATTCCTCGCAACCACCTCGTTTTGTATATACAAAAACCTCGCTCCGCTCAGCCGTTTCCACCAGACCTGCGCTCAGCGAGGCTAGGTTAATGAAGTTATTTTATTGTTTCCCAACAAACAAATCCCTCGCTACGCATCCTCGCACATCTCTGGAGGAAACGCAGGCTAAGAGGATGAAGCTGTAAAAGCCAAAAGGCTAACAGCACAAACATCATCAGAAACCAATGCTAAGAGGGTTCAGTCGGTAATCCTAGGAGTCTCTCTGTCGTTATTATCCCCGTTGGGGTATTCTACTAGCGTAGGCAAGCAAAATCGTGTTGCTGGGAGTCTGCCCTGTGTTACATTAAGATGGGTAGTGTTGCTGTTGGTTTGCATGCTCCCCCCCCTCCCCCTGAACAGGTTCCTGCCTTGTCGTGGTGGGGATGCTTAGTAGCCGTAGCTTGGTCACCCGCGGTGAACTAAGAGGAACCCACATAGCTGGCCCAAGGTGTAGGGCCGGCCCGAGGTGGCCACTCGGAGTGGACTTGATATTGAGAGGTGCCGCTCTCCCTACCCTCCGCGGCCGAATATTGGTTGGCGGCGGAGCCATAGAACGGATCCGCCGCTGGGGTCAGGTGCTTCTGAGTACTCGTTTATCCTTTCTGGACCAATGGCCTTCGCGCATCGGACATGGGGGTGTTTGTTGTGCTAGGGAAGTTGTAGACCACGGAGGAGGGTGCGCCATGTGTTCTGGTGCGCCTTATCTGAGAAGGAGATGGGGTAGGAGTAAACATCTTTGTATAATAACGAAGACCTGCAAGACTTCATACAAAATCTTGATTCTGGAAAAAAATATAGATTTTAACAATCTGATAAAAAGATTGCTGATGTCATAAGTTTGAGCAGTTACCCGAAGAAGAACAGAAAGAAAAACAGGAAGAGTATGAAGAACATATTAAATTGAGGATCGTTAAAATTCCATTTATTTAATTAATCACAAAGCTACGGATATACGCTTTTAAAATGAGCAACCGTCAGATATATACAACTGAGCAAAGATGTTCCCAATTTGCTTTTCTTCAAATTAGACTATTGGAAAACGTTTAAGGAGATAAGTTTTTGTGAAGAGTAACTCGGTTGGGCTATTTCTCTTTTATGTATACAAATCTGTAATCAGAACCACTTTCATTAAAACAAGTTAAAAATAAAGATTTCATGTCTACGCGTATATACGCATGGAATAGATGGAATTATTTCAAATAGTTACTACAGAATACTACTTCCAAAGAATACCAGCGTAAAATAGCAGCTCAATGCAACTGTTTCGCATGGTGAGTGTAGAGAACCGGAGACCCTTATTACTGGAAAAGAGTCATTCCATCTTAGTCCTCAGAGGTGGCAGCGCATCTGCATTTCGTTTCTTAATTGAGTATAAATGTAGATAATTATGGGCCACGGCATCCACTTACCATCAGGTGGATTGTGTGCTCGTTTTTCAGCCTTATTCTGTAAATTCTGTAAAAAAAAACTACAGCTATTACAAAAATTTGTGTGTTGTATTAAATGATAATTTGGAGACTGGAGTAATAATGACGACGACGAAATAACTGTTTCTGCAACAAGAGTATCTTATTACGACATCGACCAAAAACAAAAACTGACTAATTATTCACAGTGTCTTATTATAATCGTGGCATGCGTTTTTATTGTATTACAAAAATAAAAGATATTAAACTTAATAAAATTTTTAAATGACATTTAATACCAGTATTGCAATAAGAATTGTTTGTTAGTTCTTTAATAATTTTAATGGAAAATTGCATTAATGAGGCATGTTAAGATTGTTAACTGAATAAGTCAAGTAAGAAAAACGTATCTTTATATCACTTCTGCAATGTAGGAAATATTGCGCAATTTTTTTTTTGATTAAATTTTTTGATTATAATTGATGTAAAGATACTGCTTTTATTTTGTTTTATAATGTTTTAGAGAATTAGTTATGATTGGTTTTTACGACTTCAAGTTTCTTTTAAATATTTGGATTTTATTTTTATAAAGATCTCATGTGTCGAGAATCTCAAATCCGATCTCAAAGCATTTTTTTTTAAATTTCCAATTCTTATGAATTATGAATAAAATTTAATTTTAGTATTTTCTCCTCCAAGATTTCAGTTATATTTCGTTTCTTGTAATGTATCCTGATTTCAATTTTGAATGTTTGTGTTTCTATTCTATTCTCTGTATCTGTCTGTCTATGTGTTTGTTACGGCTTATCTCAGAAGTGGCTGAACCGACTTTGACTTTTTGATTTACTGGCAAATAGCTGATGTTATAAGAAGTAACTCAGGCTACTTAAGAATTTGGGTTCCGTGCAAAAATGTTAAAACTCATCAAATCTAATCGCTATAAATTCCATGCGGGCGAAGTCGCACAGAACAACTAGTAATAATAATTAAGTTCAGATTTGTTAATAAATTTTACTTTATATCCATAATATTTGTTTGATTCTCATACAGAAAACATTGTATAATTGCTACCATTTTTTTTCTTGTTTGTAGAACAAAAATAGTCTATACTTCTACTTAAAATCCAGACACCTCTTAATATTAATGACACGCTATTTAGCGTTTTAACAGGCGTAAAAAAATTTAAATCACGAAACAACGCTTTTTTTATGGTTTCTCGTTCCTAAATTGCAATATTTAAAATCAAGTACCAGGTTCAAATTAACATTGGTACAATTATTAATAATTTAAGGAAAACATTTTTTGGGGAATTTTGACGCAGTTTTACCATTTCGTCGCCATGCCAAATAGACGTAGGCACCAAAAACTATTGTTATAGACGAAATACTTTAAAATCAAGCATTCTACAGTAACTGAAGTGTAAATATATTATGGTCACATGCAAAAACACAACAAGCTGGCTCAATCACCAGAAAAAATACTAAGATTTTTTGTCTCTCCTGAAAAGTAACGGTTTTGTGGATACGCTTCTATGGGTTGAGATTGAGACCAGCGATATTTATAGTATTCTAAGATAATTAAACGAAATAGCTGTCTAAATTTCAAAAGCGTAAAATTCTGTATATGCAAGAAAAGTTACAAAATTCGTAAATTGTGAGAGCGAACATTATTAACAATAAGAAGTAGATGTGAATAATGACAAACCTTGATTGCTTTGTTGTTAGTTTTCCCATCATTGTCTATAGCTTTTTAACGTACTGTTCGGAATAAATAGTTTGTCTAGCTTGTAAGAAAAAAGTAAACAGTACCGGCACAGAAACACAAAAGTGATATCTATACCACCAAAGTGATAACTGTAGTTCCTAGGGGGAGGGCGACACTGAAAGTTTTTAAAACTGGTCACTTGTAAACGATATAATAAAAGAATAAGTTTAAATTTTGAAAATGGAACTCATTGCCAATATTATTGTGTATGTGACGGGACCAGCACCATTGCACGTGCGGCGCGGTAGCCGTCGGTGCAGTTAGACAGAATTCTTGTAAATAACACGTGTTCCTCACACCTGCACCATTGCACCTGCAGTGGCGTTCGTTTTGCTTGTATAAAACGGACGGCGCGGCCGCCGTTAGGACAGTCTTGGCTCTGACGTGGAACGGTGCGTTGGTCGTATTCCGTTACTAGTTTATCCTCGACTCGTTGGATAATTAATTCGTGTAAACGAAATAATTATTATTCCTAATTACAAAATTAGTCTCTGTACCTATACTCAATTACCCTTTCTACATCAGAAGTGGGATGAAGTCCCCATTTTTGCCCACAAATAATCTTCGAATAGTATGAGGATTATTACATTTGTGGAAGACTATAATGCATTCCGCATTGATGAATCTGTTTTTATGTTAAATACCGTAATGAAATTTGCTATGCTACTTACGATATTGTCTTATCATTAAAGTGTAGAGAAAAGATAAAGTGAAATCATTTAAGACAACTTTTTTTAATTTGTTCGATTTATATTAAAAGTACCCGCAAGTATTTTCATTATTTCTTGACGTACCTAAATGTTAACAAATTTCGAAAGAGATGTTGGAGGCTTTCTAATTAACTTATTCAAGTTTTGTTGTAATTTGATAGTTACCCGAAACATGATTATCATTTGCTATATTTTGAAGTTCAAAACGTTTAAGGGATGTACCAAAATAAAGGATTAACTTTAACACGCTATGAATTGAAAATAATAAGTGACATTTTTGTGTTCTAATGTGTTGATCAGTGTTGCAGTTTGCTCCGAATATTGTGTCGTCGACAAGATTGGGGTTTGATGTCGAGGGATTCGTAGAAGTCTCTACAACAATGATCAATGAGGAAGATGTTGTGACGGCTAATCGAAGATGGTCGGGTACGGCCGAGCGCTGGTAAGACTGAGCCTACACCGCTACAGACGGTAACTTATCGGCTGATCTTACGGCAGGGCAATTTAAGCGGCCGCCGAACAAATGGTGCTTTGGCGCTGTAAATGGACGTCTGAGGTCGGCTTTCGTAGATTTTGCGCACTTACCTCCTTCCCTTTGAAATGTTGTGGTATTTGCCTCTACACATAGTTTCTGTTATTTTTTGCAATGTTTTCAAATTTCATACTGTTGCCGTTTCTTAAGAGAATATGTGATGAATTTTGGTAGCTCGGAATTCCATGGTTCGCAATACATTTATCTCGATTTCTTTTAATTTTACAAAGCAGTGCAACGATTCGCTAGAGCTAGTACGACTACGGCGCGACGGCTCGCTGGCGCGATTGTGGCACGAACGCAGCAGAACGAAAAGCTGGAGTGCGTTTACCTGAAGGTAGCCATATCGGCGCGTTCATGACTTAAATGAAGTCTGGGATGGTCAACCGTTGTAATATTTAACAAGAGTTAATATCTGTTAGCAGGTGGTGATAACTGATAGACGGTTTGCTGTTCACTGTCAACCGCACGAGGACGTGCGACAGTCAGAGGTAGCCGTGTCTGTGCATCTAGAAAATACTAGAGACGTTGCAACACTCTAGCGAAGTAATTATTCTTGTGCAGGAAAGGAACATGGAGTTGCAGGAAGGCTGGTCTGTGCTGCACTGGGATGTGTCGTGTTGCTGTTGGTTTACATAATTAGGTGTTATCATGTCACTACGTCCCTCACGATACACTTTTGTGTGATTGTGACAGGTACATGTTTGCGGTATGGTTGGTCTGTACCTGTTCTATATTGAATTGAAAAAAAAAAGAGAGTAAGAAAAAAAAGTGGTTCTTACTATCATTGCAGGGCGTTTGCCGGTCCAATGATATAGCTACAGGGAATAGTGATTCCGGACTAGCAAATAGTACTTGAAAAAAAAAGAGAGTAAGAAAAAAAATAGTTTTTACTATCACTGCAGGGCTTTGTGCCGGTCCAATGATATGGCTATAGGGAATAGTGATTCCAGACTAGCGAAAACAGTACTTGAAAAATAATTAAAAATTAAAAATTTTGTACAGCCGACTTCAATATAAGGGACTTCAAAATAGGTTATTTAAGAATAACTCAATACCCATTGGTCTGACCTTGATCAAATTCATATGGGACCACACGAGAACTATCAGCTTTCATATAAAAAAAGAATCATCGAAATCGGTTCGCCCAGTACAAAGTTATGAGGTAACACACATAAAAAAAAACATACACTCGAATTGAGTACCGTCTCCTTTTTGGAAGTCGGCAGAAAAAGAGAAAATAGAAAAGCTACAGACAAATCATTCTGATCTGGCATAAAGTTGATTAAAGTTTTGTGGGGCTTACTCCCGGAACAAAACTGATTGTCACCCAAGTCTGAAGGGTCAATATAGACCGGACCAGACGCTGTTATGTCAGGATAGTTGAACGATGTTTTTTGTCTACAGATAACTAAAATTGTGATGGAGCGCGTGCGAGGACGCACGCATGTCAGTATGGCCGTGACGGGACCAGCACCATTGCACGTGCGGCGTGGTAGCCGTCGGTGCAGTTAGACAGAATTCTTGTAAATAACACGTGTTCCGCACACCTGCACCATTGCACCTGCAGTGGCACTCGTTTTGCTTGTATAAAACGGACGGCGCGGCCGCCGTTAGGACAGTCTTGGCTCTGACGTGGAACGGTGCGTTTGTCGTATTCCGTTACTAGTTTATCCTCGACTCGTTGGATAATTAATTCGTGTAAACGAAATAATTATTATTCCTAATTACAAAATTAGTCTCTATACCTATACTCAATTACCCTTTCTTACATAAGTATTTTATTAATTTTCATTTGTTTACGATTTGGTAAATTGGAAATTGTCTGTGTTACTATATATATACATATGACGACACGTGCATCATTGTACGTGCGGCGGCGTCGGTGTAACTACACAGAATTCTTGTAAACAACACGTGCACCGCACACCTGCACCATTGCACCTGCGGAGGCGCCCGTTTTGCTTGTATAAAACGGATAGAGCGTCCGCCGTTAAGAGGATTCCGCCTGTGGCACCGCTCTCGAGCGGTCGTGTCCAGGTAGTCCGCGCATACGTCCCCGTACGGTAGTGCTCTCTCGCTCTCGCGCCTCCGCTGTCCTGCTCGCGCGGTACAGCGTCGACGCTTTGGTGAGTCATTTTCGCTAACAGTTCTTGCCCCCCTGTCTTCGGGCGGGGAGGTTTGACTGACCTCTGCTTGTTATTGTTATTTTTATTGTTAATTCTTATTGTTAATTATTTCTAATTTTGTTTTCGTTATTTATTTGTATAACGTGTACGTGTATACTGTTTCTAGGGAGTTACTTGCTCTTTTCAGAGCAAGGCCCTGCTCTTTTGAGAGCAGGGGCACTACTCCCTGAATGAGAACGTCCCGTTCTTTTGAGAACGGTGATCCCGCCCTTACTGTTTAAGTACAGAACGTCTCTGTTCTTTTCAGAACAGCACCTTCCAGCCCGCTCCGTTTCAAATACGTCTCCACCCAGCACCATGTCCAAACAAGACCTTATTGGGTTCATTGTTGAAGGCCTTCATAGGCTGGATAATTCGGTTCTCGCCGCAGTCGTGGCAACTATTGCCTCTTATGCCCCTCAGGCAGCTCAACCGCCGCCCGTTTTAGCGGCCTACCTAGAGTCCAAGAACTCTTTCGCCCCACTAGATATGGAGTACGAATGCTCCGAGTCCGAGTCCACTGCGTCGGCCTCCTGGAAGAGGCCAGCCACCAATTCTGACACCGGTTCATCGGAGTCCTGTGACTCCGACGGAACCGGGGATTCATCCTACACCACAGTTACTTCAAAGCGCGGCGGTAAACGCAGCGCGAAAAACCGCACCCCTCCCGTCTCAGCGGCCCCTGCCGCTCCTTCAACCTTCGCAGCTCCCGTTGCTGCCTCAAACCCCGCAGCTCCCGCTGCCGTCTCTGCCCCCCCAGCCCCCGCTGCTGTTAAGGCTCCCCTAATGTCGTTGGACATCGCCCCACCTTCAAAGCCAGCTTCCCGCTGTGCTCCAGTCCTTGTCAAGAAGCAAGTCCCGCCCCCTGTCTTCCTAAGAGACAAGGCAAGATTCACCAAATTGTCGAAAACCTGCTACGACGCAGGCATTAAATATGACCACGCAATCAACCTCGGGGAACTATTAAAATCATTCCCAATTCTATCGATGACTTCCGTCAACTCACCAGGCTATTCACAGCCGAACGAGTTTCTTATCATACGTACGCTCTTCCGGAAGAGCGTAAAGTTAGGGCCGTCATCCGAGGCGTCCCCTTCGAATTTTCCAACGAGGAAATCCTTGAGGACCTTAAGTCCCAAGGTTTCCCCGTAGAAGCCGTGCACAAAATGCACAGCAGAACGGGCCAGAGGTTCTCTCTTGCCCTAGTAATTTTAATCAACGTGCCGGAGGCAAAAGCCATCTTCCGGCAGGTACGCACAGTGTGTGGCCTGTCGAGAGTGAGGGTTGAGCCCCCACATAGGCGCGGGTTCCCGGCGCAGTGCCACCGCTGCCAGCTATATGGCCATGCGGCGGCCAACTGCTCTGCCCCACCCAGGTGCGTTAAGTGCCTTGAACCCCACAACACTAAAGAGTGTCCTCGGCCCAAAGACGCCGAATCCCCACCCGCATGTGTCCTGTGTAAACAAACAGGCCACCCGGCAAACTACAGAGGCTGCCCTTGCGCACCTCATCCTCGCCTCAGTAGGAAAGCTCCACCGCCGGTCAATGACCGCTCATTCCCGGCTCTTTACCAACGGCCCCGTCAGGGCCTTTTTCAGCCCATCCAGGACTTCTCTCGACCGTCTCAGGGTTCGCCTAGGCCATTATTCGGCCTCCTCCGGGCTTCTCTAAGCCTATGCAGCCTCCAGTCTTTCCTTGGGGCCCCAAAAAGGCAGACCCACCGCGGACAACCTCCGCCCCACAACAATCACAGCCCTCAATGGCTGATGACCTAAAAACGGTGTATTCCGCTATTAGGAACATCGACGTTGGGGAAATCGCTATGTTAGCATGCAAATTGCGCGCTGCGAGGTCCCCTCAGGACCGTCTCCTCACTCTTGCAGAGCATCATAATCTTTTGTGCTCGTTGTAAGTTAAGTTAACTTAATTAACTTAATTTCACAATGACAGAGCAGTTTGCTCTACCAAAGTCTCACGGTCGTATCAAACCTAAGGGCTTATCGCTTCTATCCTTTAATATTCGCCGTTTGCGAAATAACCTCCCAGAGCTTAAGCTCTTTCTTCGAAATCGTGAAGCCGATTTCCTCCTCATACAGGAAACTAATCTCAAAACTAAGGACACAAAAGGCCTTTCCATTAAAAACTTTTCTCTTCTTCGTAATGACAGACCCGACCGCCGAGGCGGCGGAACGGCCATCTATTACAAGAAGACACTTTATTGCTCGCCCATTTCTACTCCGCAGCTTACCAACATGGAAGCCACGGTATGCAGGCTAGCTATGACTGGACATCAGTCAATCCTCATAGCCTCTTGTTACATCCCCTTCAGGAAATCATCCCCTCAAAAAAGATTTTGAGGCTATTTTATCTTTAGGCAATTCAGTCATTATGTTTGGAGAATTTAACTCCAAGCATACTGAATGGACATGCCGTACTACCTCCCCTAGTGGCAAGATACTGCTCGATATCACGCAGTCTCTTGATATTACCGTCCACAGTCCCCTCAGTGTTACTCACTTTCCCGATAACACCGATCACGCTCCCGATGTACTAGATTTTGCGTTACTCAAAGGAGTTTCTCTCAACCTCAGGGCAATCGAGATACTAGACGATCTAGGATCCGATCACCGACCGGTCTCCCTCATTCTTGGCTATCAGCCATCTCCTCCAACACACACGAAAACCTTCACTAATTGGAAGGGATTCAAGGAGTCCCTAGCTAAAGCTCTGAACTCACAGGACTCTACCATCTCCCTATCGTCGGACTTAGACAGTCCCGAAAAAATCGATACCGCAGTCGATTCACTCTCCACCCTTATTAAATCCTCCCTTAAGGAGAACGAAAGGGTCGTCCCGGTTGCTAACAATAGTGGGCTTCCCCTACATATTAGCAACCTGTTAAAAGCCAAGAAAGCTGCTTTCCGGAGAGCAGCAAAATATCCCACCCCCGAATATAGGCGCACGGCCAATCGTCTTCAACGAGAACTCCGTTTCCGCCTCTCTGAATTTCGAGACCTCGAAAAGAGTAAACTCATGGAGAATATCTCTCCCTCTCATACAGCGTACTATCAGATGGCTAGAGCCCTCCGCATAGACGCTATCACCCACACTCCCCCTCTCTCCCGTCCCGATGGTACGGTTGCCTACGAGGACGAGGAAAAGGCTGAGGGCTTTGCAGACAGCATTGCCGCACAATGCTCTCCTAGCTCTCAACCCGTTAACCCCTCACACGTCCAGGCAGTAGAGAATGAGGTCCGCCGCCGGAACTCACCCCCTACAGCCTCCGAACCTATCTCTGTGTCCAATGATGAGATTTCATCCCTCATCAAAGGACTTAAGCCCAAAAAGGCTCCGGGCACGGATGGCATCTCCAACCAAGCCCTAAAACGCCTGTTTAACCTTAGTTACTTTCCCACTACGTGGAAAGAGGCAATTGTGATTGGTATTCCCAAGCCAGGCAAGCCTCCAACCTCCCCTCCAGTCATCGCCCCATTAGCCTCCTCAAGGCCATGGGCAAGCTCTTCGAAAGAGTCATCCAAACTCGCATGAGGCGCCATCTGTTTCCCACAGACGGTAACCCTCTTATCATTCCCCATCAATTCGGTTTCCGAGCGAAACACTCATGTCCCCAACAAGTTCACCGTATTGTGGAATATATCCCCAGCGGTTTTTATCCTCGTCGTCATAAGACCATCGCGGTTTTTTCGACATAGCTAAAGCCTTTGATAGAGTCTGGCATACAGGCCTTATCTACAAGTTATACAAAATAGGTCTCCCCGATCGTCTAGTACGTCTCATGGCCTCTTATCTAAAGCATCGTACCTTTCGTTTTAGACACGAAGGCACACTATCTTCACAGCGCCCTATCAAACCTGATGTCCCTTAGGGCTCAGTACTTGCTCCTCTGCTGTACATCCTGTTCACCAACGACATTCCCATCCCGTCGAAATGTGTTCAGCTCTCCCTCTTCGCGGACGATACTGCTCTCTACTGTAAAGGTATCTCGCTACCTTTCATACGGAACAAGGTCCAAAAGTCAGTTGATGACCTAGGAGCTTGGTTCAAAAAATGGCGCATCGATGTGAACCCGGAGAAGAGCTTCGCCGTTCACTTCGACTATAAACGACGCCGTCTCAAAAACACTACACCAATACGTATGTTAGGGACCCATGTCCCCTGGCATACGTCTGCCAAATATTTAGGTGTCACTCTAGACACAAGGCTCACTTTCAGGCCCCACGTCAAAAGAGTAACACGTCACGCACGTTTTTACCTGAGTAGGCTCAACAGTATGTTGGGCCGACACAGTAAAATGTCCCTCAGAAATAAGCGTACCCTTTATAAGGTCTGTATACGACCAGTCATGTCCTACGCGGGCCCCATTTTTGCCCACGCTGACTCTAAAATCATTAATGAACTCCAAATAGTTCAAAACCTTTTCTGTCGTCGAGCTGCGAACTCACCTTGGTACGTCCGTAATGCCGACCTTCATCGGGACCTAGAGCTCCTTACAATTCAACAATTTCTTAAAAAACTCTCTGAGAACTTTTTCAAAGCCTCAGAGTCGCACTCCAATCATCTTATTCGTGAGGCAGCTACTTATGCAGCCTTTTTTTATAGGTTAAGCGTGACAAACGAGCACACAGTCCACCTGATGGTAAGTGGTTGCTGCGGCCCATAGACATCTACATCTATCCTCTATTACAAATCAAAATGCAGATGCGTTGTCACCCGTGAGGACTAAGATGGAATGCTTCATTTCCAGTAAAAAGGGCCTCAGGCCACCTGCACTCACCAAGCGAAACGCAGAGGTACACCTCTACTTCACGATGGTATTCTGTGAGGTCATGGGACCACCCCGGTTGCCTCTCGCTATCGAGTCCGCAGGTCGAGAAACTCTCTCTCGGACCCGCCTAATAAACTGTCAAACGACTGAACTGCCTCCTGGGGGCTCAGGCCAACTCTAATTAAATTATTCATAATTAATTTGCCTTCGTAGGCACTCCCTCAGCGGCTCGTAGTCGCCTGCGCCCTCTTTTCCCAAAAGAGGGTCGCTTCCGATACGGCATAAGAAGCTCTAAACAGCTGGTTGCCAGTCCCCAAAGGCGGTTTTTAGAGGATATCACTTAGGTCCCCCGGTAGGTAGTGAGTCCCTCATAACCAGGATAGACCGGCTGTCGTGGTATGCGTAATGCATTTTCCGCCTCCCTACTTAAAGGGTAGCCCTTTCCAATTGCTTCGGGCGGAAAAAAAAAGCCGTTAAGAGTTAAGACAGTCTTGGCTCTGACGTGGAACGGTGCGCTTGTCGCATTCCGTTATCCTTGACTCGTTGGATAATTAATTCGTGTAAACGAATTAATTATTATTCCTAACTACAAAATTAGTCTCTCTGTACTATACTCAATTACCCTTTCTACACACACACACACACACACTCCCCATCTCGTGCCAATGATTACAACTGGTTTAATGAGTTTAAACGTGGTCGCACTAATCTCACCGATGATCTGCGGGATAACGGAGGTGACTCAAATGCTGTATTCGACATACTTACGGGTGACGAAAGCTGGATTTATTGTTATGATCCTGAAACTAAGAGACAGTTTGCTGTGTATTTCCTTCCGAGGAGTTGCCAACTAAAGAGAAGAGACGTCAAAGCGTGGGAAAAAAGACGGTGGCCCCGTTCTTCGGAAGGACAGGTCATTACGCAAGAATTGTTTTAGAAGATC
This sequence comes from Parnassius glacialis, assembly GCA_033319125.1. Lineage (NCBI taxonomy): Eukaryota > Metazoa > Arthropoda > Insecta > Lepidoptera > Papilionidae > Parnassius > Parnassius glacialis. Next base: position 26,675,826 of record JAVANC010000018.1, read on the forward strand.
GAAAAACAGTTACTGGTACACTAACAATGGTTTGCCACTTGTCTTGGAAAAAGAACGCCTCATCGCACACCGCCAAGCAAACAATCGACTACTTGGCGACGTCAGATGTGGAAATACTGGGTCACCCGCCCTATAGCCCCAACCTCGCACATTGCGGTTTTTATTTATTTCCAAAAATAAAAGAAAAACTTCGAGAAAAACGTTTTATGGACGCCGAGAAAACAGTGTCTGTGTTTCAAAATGCCGTCGAAGAGATCCCCAAGGGCGGGTGGGCAAAATGCTTTTCTCAGTGGTTCCAACTGATTCAGCGGTGTATTGATGTAAATGGACACTATTTTGAAAAGATATAAAATTAATAACTTGCTAGTTTGTTCAGTTTTTGATTTTCTAAGAACTTTCAGTGTCACCCTCGTATAGTATTGTCTCCTATAATTAACGGATCTAGCCATTAGGTACAACCCTTTGTAATTGCTTAATCTGTTTTTATCACGAGTCAGTTTGCGGTTCCAAATTACTATGCAGGATGATACAATAACACAGTCTACAACTTCGATATTTTGTTGTCGCTGACCAAATATTAGCAGCAATTAGCAGTAAAAAACTTATGTACTAATAGTATGATGTTTTAATTATTAGCGAAAGAAACAAAACTCTTCACTGTTCTTAATTTTAAAGATTTATGCCAACCGCATGATATATATAAAATATTTATGAATTAGACCAAAAATATGTATACGCATGTATGCGTTGGTATATGGATATGAAAGAAGCGAGAGAGGTGTGTCAGGATCGTGCCAAATGGAAGTCCGTAGAGTCTCTGCTTGGGGTAGGCTAGGTAACAGGCGTGAGAGTTAATGCATGTATAGTACGTATAAATGCCGCATCATTGCACTTGATGACAACCACCATAAAATATATATTTACTAGTGACCAGGTTTGGCGTTGTTTGGATTTAAGATAATCATCATTTTATCAATTTTTTATTTAAAAAAAATTCAAATTTATCGGTATAATGTTTCACTCTAGTTCTGGTGGTCTGGTCTGGTCAAGTTCACTCTGGTAGGGAATGCTCTTTATCTGTTTGTGAAGTTTCCTTACAATCGGTTCAGCCAATCCGAAGAATAGGACAGATAGACAGACAGATAATTTTTTTTAAATGGTGATTCATGTTTCGATGGAAAGCAAATCCAAATCAAATAGCCTGGACGGACAGACAGACAAAAATCTTAACTTCAGCACAACAAAGGGCAGTTATATCTATACATCTATATCTATACAAATAAATAAAATTTAAGTGTCTGTTTGTAATATCAAAATTACAGATTTTTACTAAATGCATATGAAAGTATATACGGTACTAATAACAAAAATACAATGTTGCCTGTCTGTCCGTCCGTCTGTCTGTCTGTTTGTTCCGGCTAATCTCCGAAACGACTGGACCGATTTTGACGGGATTTTCACTGGCAGATAGCTGATGTCACAAGGAGTAGCTTAGGCTACTTTTATTTTAGAAAAAGAATTAGGGTTCCGCTCAAAAAAATAAAAACCCCAAATAACACGCGGGCGAAGTTGCGGGGAACAGTTAGTATGTACATATTTGTAAATCTATATTTCTAGATTCCGATGTAAACCATGATCACGGATTTTTTTGAACACTGTTTTATTTGAAAATTCACATGTGACTTCGACACATACAATAGTATTGGGTGTGCTTCATCATACATCGTTATTACAGCCCTTCACAAGTCCACTGCTACGTTCGATCTACCATACGATGCTATCGATCAACGTCGACCGATTCATCCATCCATTGGTGTGGTAACACCCTAAGTTAGATTTGCACGCGTACTATAAAACTTTAAGACAAGCGTTTATTAACTAAGTTACCACGACTCCTCCTAGCTATTATTAAGTGGCGAAGCTTGCGAAGTCACTTATTGATTTCACGATGTCTGTCCGTCTGTCCGTCTGTCCGTCTGTCCGTCGGTCCGTCTGTCCGTCTGTCCGTCTGTCCGTCCGTCTGTCTTGCTATGCTGCTTACTTTGCTATGCTGTTAGCTTGCTAGGTTTATTTATTCTGTAATAAATAACTAATAGCTATCTAGATAGCACACATTTAAAATATGAACTCTTCACAATAAAATAATTATTTTGTCGTATTAATATTTGACCTAAATACTGTTATGATTTCTTATATTTACGCGAACACTACACATTTAAATAAAACTAATTTTACGGATTTTATCGCGTATGTTAACTTATTTTACATTCCCGACGTTTCAAGCACTTTACAGCACCCATGGTCCCCCCCGTGACGTTGACGTAGTTTTATCTAAATACTGTTGCTTATTAAGTGGCGAAGCTTGCGAAGACACTTATTGATTTTACGATATCTGTCCGTCTGTCCGTCTGTCCCACGATTATCTCGAGAACGGTTTCGAATTTTCAAATTCTGTTTTCAGCAATCGATTACTGATCACCCAGGCATCTGAACCTCCTATTTTGAAACTGATTGCTCAACGGCAACCGTTAGAAACCGCTACAAAGCTGATTGCTTCGCCACTTTGCTATGCTGTTAGCTTGCTAGGTTTATTCATTCATAAAAAGTTTACTACTGAACATATCTCCCTGAACAGGTCTCCCTCATAGATTGCTTCAATGGGGGGATGGACTTCTCATAGTTGCCACGCTTCACAAGTGTTGTGGAAACCGCAGTTTGATATTCTTTTAAGTTGTTATCAGGAACATGGTGTGCTCATCCTCTGTTTCATTTCCTCTGTCGCCTCCGGGCAAATACTGTTGTTTAGATATTATAAATAACGTTGGGAATTTCCCGACACGCCATCATTTTATCGCCGGTAAACCGTAACTGCTGGACATAAACACCCTTCGTACTTTACCCAGCACAAAAAAAAGCCAATATTTTAAGTTTTAAAAACAAATTTAAAAGATCCCATTTAAATCAAGTAAAAATATTTCTTTTTTCCCCACGGGAATGTGATATTATTCCTGCAGAAATAAGACGCTTGCTGACTTTAGACGCTTTAATATAACTTCTATTACTGGAAAGTGTACATTCAATACCGATTAAGAAATGTCCATATTAAAAATGTAAAAGATTTAGTTTCTAATTATAGTTGCATCTTTACAAAAACCACCTAAGTATAGTGGACTGTAGATGAAGCAATAAAAAGGCGTCAGTCGACATGTGAGAAATTTACAAACAATACCCGGGGCTGGCGGGCTTGTAAGCAAAATGTACTCCCAACACAATTTTGTGAAATTTGGCTTCCTTATTTTAGGTGAGTGCCCCGCGATTAGTTGGTCTGAATGTCGTCCGAAAATCAGCAAAACAAAGCGCGTAGCATTTGGAGAAAAACTTAAAATATTCTACTTCAAATCCATACGATTAGGTTTAGAACTCATATAGTGCGTTTGATAACAGTATATAAATTTACGTACAGAAAATTGACATACATTGAATATTGACATAGCTATGTTGTACTCTAAGTGCACTGTAAATAAAAAGCGATTACTTCATCTTTTCACGTGTTATTGTCAGACCACAGTAGGGCGAGGGATCGACCCCACGCGTCGCGACTTCCTATTTTTTGCGGCGCAGCAGATTGCCGTAATCGCGGGCAGACGACGCGCCAACCGTTAGTTACGGCCGCTCCACTTTAAACCTCATCCATTTTAATTTAACAAAAGTGCCGGCCGATAGCGCGGAGGAAGGACTCATTTCCGTCGGTCGCGGCTGTCTGACTCACTACGCAATCGTAACCCTCAATACCCTTTTGAGGCTCCTTTATTGGGTAAGCATTTAATAATAGAATAAAAAAAGTAACAGACACCCCTTTATTAGCCATGACACTCGAATGCTTAGGGTTGGAAGGCTCTTAAGATTCATGTTGTCCTGGTAAATTAACAAAATAATCACGATCTCATGTTAGTTTGTAAACAAAACAATACTTTTCAAAAGTGACGAGCAGTCATGCGTACCTTTTTTTATAGCATGAGGGTGACAAACGAGCACACAGGCCACCTTATGGTAAGTGGTTGCTGCGGCCCATAGACATCTACATCTATCCTCGTTTGCGAATCAAAATGCAGATGCGTTGTCACCCGTGAGGACTAAGATGGAATGCCTCATTTCCAGTAAAAAAGGCCTCCGGTCACATGCACTCACCAAGCGAAACGCAGAAGTAAACCTCTACTTCACGCTGGTATTCTGTGAGGTCGTGGTACCACCCCGGTTCGAGCCGGCCCATCCGTGCGACAGCAAAAGCTGCCGCGTGGCTCTACCACTGTTAGAGCCACCTTGTGCGCGATATTCTGTTATTAATGTTAGAGGAGGTATTTTTTTATTTAAAAGATCATTCCGCAGTTATTATAAATCATCGTTTATTTAGGTACATTTTGTTTACATACAAATACTTACGACTATGAACCAAAACCCAAACAAAAGATTTGATGTCTACGAAAGTAAACAGCCAAAATAATGATATATACCAATTCGTCAACATTTTTATACCATAGAGCAAATAAAACGCCATCAAATCTAAATTATTTAGAAAATATATTGTTTGAAACTAAAAGTAGTTTAGCAATAGAAATCGAAGTCAAAATTGAAATGGAAACAGATTTTTTATTTAATATAGATTAGTCAGTAGAAGGATTCTTTGATATCATTAGTTGTTATTCATTTTTGTAATAAATACTGTATATTATTATTTAACAATACTTATTGAAAGTAATTTTTAAGATTGTTATATTAAAAGTGCCAAACTACTTAAAATAGTATCTATGTTTTCCCACTCTCAGGGTTAAATTATAATAAACTTATAATGCAATCTTTATAGTTTTTTATTTTTTTTTAAACTTGTTTACACACAGCTTTGTATATTTTCTGTGATTTTGGTGTAAAAGTCTACATGAATATATTAAATACATTGCAACATAAATGGAGCAATTCAAGCGAAGACTGCGCCTCACTAAAGATGTTAAACGTTCTCCAGCTGCTTTTTAGTGCAATATTTGTTGTTTGGTAATATGCATACATTTGTGCCTGAATTACCCTTTGTAATTTTTGCTTATTTTTTTCAGCGTCATTTTTATATACTTCTACGAGTATATAACTCTACACTTCTGATGCCGTGATGTGCCTTAGTATGGGGCTCCATGTCATCTTGACATTGAAAATGAATATCTAGCTCGAGCGCTGAATGTAAAGCTGTTAGAGCACAAGCTCTCGCCTCTATCTTACTATCTTCAAATATGTCCCGTGGTGTCTCTTGTTTGCCCTCGTAGAGTCAGACTGTCCTTTTAACACGTAAGTCTAATGGAAGAAGTCACTGAGGAAAACTGTGCGGTATGGTTTGCTGATATTTTATGCGAAACCTCTAAGTACTCCGTTCAACGTTTACCGGATTGCGATTTTTTCCACTGTTTCTTTTCAAATCCCGGCGTCATGTTATATACCGTATACTGTTATATACCGTGATGTAAAACTGATTCAACCAGCAGAATATTTTTGCTGCTTGATTTAGTTCTTTGTAAATGTCAGTGCAGCACAGCTGGCCGTATGAGGAAGCTCAAGGTCGCTCAGTGAGCTACGGAGAAGGTTATGCTCGGAGTGATAAACTTAGAAATAAGGATATCCGCAATAGAACTAGAGTAACCGACATAGCCCAATGGATTAGTAAGCTGAAGTGGCAGTGGGCCGGCCATATAGCTCGAAGAACCGACAACCGATGGGGAAGAAAGGTTCTCGAGTGGCAGCCTCGTACCGGTAGGCGAAGTGTAGGGTGACCCCCCACGAGATGGAGTGACGACCTGGTAAGGCATGCAGGAAGTTGATGGATGCAGGTGGCTCAGGACCGTGCTTTGTGGCATTCCTTGGGGGAGGCCTATGTTCGGCAGTGGACGTATGAAAGGCTGTAATGAAAAAAAAATGTAATGAAAAATGTCAGTGGGTTTTTTGCATATGCGACTAAAGTGATGTAACAAAGTAATTTTTTTGCGTATTATGCTAACAGTTTTAATTGATCAACAATTAAGATTTTTATATCACTTGCTCTTTTGGAATTATTAATTTTTGTAAAAAATGATACATGTTATGTGCGCTGAAAATTTCTGCTTACTTTATTTCCTCTCACCTCCTTCTTATCTCCATTTATTAAATGGAGAATACAAGAACAACGTCATTTGCAAAGGCCTGACAATAAATCCCGCTACTCACCGGATCGTTCCACAGCAAGACGTTGCAAAATGTGGAGGAGGGCTAACATTTTGTCACCTTTTGAGCCTTGTACGTATCCCTTATTCGTCGTCATAGAGTTTGCGACTGCTAATGATAAGGCCCCTGGTCGAGCTAATAAATCAGTTATTGAGTTATTCAGCCTCGGAAAGCACGTTAAGCCGTTGGTCTTGCGCTTGACTAAAAATAAGGCACACAACGGCAACGGCAACAAGCCGGTCGTGTAGGTTTGCCGTCCCATCGGACATTGAGAGTGAGGGAATAGAATAGAGAGTACGCCTGTGCTTACGCATACACTCCGGCAGTATAATCCTGTCCTGCGCAGATGGCTAGTCTCTGTTGAGTTTAACCGCCGTGACCAAAATTCCGTCTCGAGGACATGATATTCTTTATAAGCTTACCTAACTCGGATTTTCCTGTCTCCTAGGTAGTTGTCCACTAACAATCGCAGATTTCTTGGACACCTTTCGATACATTAAAGGTAGCAAAATCAATTTTACCTCACTTCAAATTGTTTAATACTTTGCTGCAAAACAAAAAGTTGAAACAATTTCAGAAGTCGTACAAATAAACTTAAGTAACAAAAATATGGTAAAAATTACAAACCGAATAAAGTTTTGAAGCCCCAAGAACAATTTTTTTGCAAATGTATATTGTTAAAGCGTCAGTGGAAAATTTTGGCTTTAAATATCATTTTATTATGACAAAAAACGTAAATATATTAACCTTTTTTGTTATAATAACGTGCAGTATTGTACTTTTTTAAAGCACTGTGATTAATATTAATCTTTGTTTTCAGAATTTTCAAAAATTGTCTATTATCAAACCATAATAGCACCATAGCACCTTTTTATAGGATAGGGTGACAAACACAGTCCACCTGATGGTAAAGGATTGCTGTGACCCATAGATATTTACATCTATCTTCAATAAAGAATCAAAATGCAGATGCGTTGTCACCCGTGAGGACTAGAATGGAATGGAAAGGGTCTTCGGTTCTCTAAAGTCACCATACGAAACACAGCAGTGTTAAGCTGCTATTTTACGCTGGTATTCTATGAAAGCGTGGTACTTCCCCGGTCGAGCCGACCCATTCGTGCTACAACTATACTACTAATATAGCTGTACCATGGCTCTACCATGTACAAAAACCTATAATTTTATAGTCCTATATATATATAAAAATTAGATGAGCAACAAAGACATAACGAAATTGAATGTAAGCGCCATATAATACGTTTTGAGAAATGTTTATGAATATCTATAAATATTTTCTAACTAGAGAATAGTATAATATGGTTTTACTTTTAAATAAATAAAGTGGGCATTTGCCTTAACTTCAACATGTCCCGACTAAGAAAAAAAATTTGATAAGTGACATCTACTCACTGTACCATTCCATCTATCCATTACAGCCTATAAAAGTCCACTGTTGAACATAGAACTTCCTCATAGATTGCCTCATGGGGGAATTTTTCACATGTGCACGGTACGATGTCGATCAATGCGTGTTAACGATGTGACATCTTGTCACGATACGTTGTCGTGTCGTGAAAAACTGCAACGTTTATCGCTGAGATTGCCGACACGATGTCGTATGTAGGTACTTTATAATAGCAGAAGGAGAACACGTCTAGAGCCTACCATATCTAATACGGCCAACTATACAATACTATTTGTCCTGGGCGTTTCTCACCGCCCAGAACATCGATCGATACGACCTAAGCAGTCAGAGGCAGGGGTTCGCACTCCCCCCCTCGGACAGCGGTTAGATAGCGCAAAATAAACCTCTACGGAGGGGACATGATGAATGGTAACAATACTAATTCATAAACCATCATCATCCTCATCCTCATCCCAACTACCGCCTTTCCACTTTTAAATAGCTGTGTAGCCCTGTGTCCGATGAAGCTGTAAGAGCCGCATAGGCTAACAGCGTAAACATAACAGAAAATAGGTTTATACAATACTATTGTATCGACACGTGCAAATGTGTTTTGGCCCTGTCGTGCCGTTTCGTTTCACAATACGACATCGACGTGTCGTCAATCTCGAATTAACGTTGTAGTTTTCCACAACGCGGTTAGTATTGGAATTATTATTTTATTGGGTATTATTATTATTGGCAGGACTTAACGACGTACCATGTACATGTGTTTTGTACCTTTGCCTGGTGAATATTTTCTAAAATCACTTTAGAAAATATTCACTTTATACACACTTTATTACCGAATCGACATTAGTATCATAATAAATATTTATTTATATGATGATATATAATGAATATCATCACAGACACATATTTAAAAAAAAGAAGAGAATGGGAATTCAAACACTACATGCAAAGTTATCAGCCGTTATACTTTCAACGAGGCCAGGCCTCCTCTAATTTCTGAGAGAGTTATGTACCAAGTTGCGCGGTCCCAGTGCGTGTTGGTGGATTTCACATATCCTCGAAATATTTTATATTTTTTTTCTCTGTCATGTTGTTTTGCCAAAGATATTTTCCTTTACTGCCACGTGACGTCGTGAAACAGCTCCTAAAATTACAATTAATATATTCATTGGTGTCGGCGGCGTGGATAGATATAACCCGGGTTGGTTGCACGCCTACTGTTAAATTTTACATGTTGCATCCCTTTGCATTTTCTTTCGCATTTACCACGGGGAGTGCTCTGAGGAATTGTTCGGATTAATCCCAGCCGCTAAATTTCACGAACGCACATCGCGGCGAAATTCCCGATACCATTCACACTATCTGGATGCTTGGCGGTCCATCACTGTACGTTTCACTAGGAGTTTTCTTCCGTGTACGACCACTCTGTGGAATAATTTACCACCGGTGATTTTTCCGGATCGATACGAATTAGGCACCTTCAAGAAAAGTGCCTTATCTTTTTTAAAAGGCCGGCAACGCACTTGCAATACCCCGGTGTTGCAGTTGTTCATGGTGATAGTCACTTACCATCAGGTGGCCCGTATTATAGTTTGCCGTATTATCGTATTATATTCTCCTATAAAAAAATAGGGCAAGTGCTTAGGTTTAAAAGGATACATAATAAGTATTAATGAAATACATTCATTTAAAAATAATGAAGTTATAATAATAATAGGGATATCGCAATCATGATTTTCTCCTTTAATACACAGCCCACATGATCTAGCAACCAAGTTCAAACAATGAAGGCTACAGATGCGTTGTGACCTCTTTATACCATTCGGACCAAAACAGCAGTGGAAGTGCTGCTATGTGGTGGCAGTAATACCAATCTGCTTACACCTTATTGCCTAATAAATATAAGGCTAAAGTGAGTCATGGATTTTGTAAAATGGGGGACTATGAGGGCGAAACATTTGAGCCGCCTAATTGTTATTTGATGCGTGCTTACACGGTTGGTTCCGTGGTTAGTTACTGCGGGTCCCCTTACACAATGTCGGCTGTCACTAAAGTGCACTTTCGTTGTGATACTTATGGATTGTGTATCAAATTTATTGCAGTACTAGCTGTTCCCCGCGACTTCGCCCGCGTGTAATTTAGGGTTTTAATTATATTGCTCAGAACCCTAATTATTTTTCTCAAATATAAGTAGCCTAAGTTAGTCCTTAGAACATCAGCTATCTTCCAGTTAAAGTTCCGTCGAAATCGGTTCAGCCGTTTCGGAGATTAGCCGTAACAAACAGACAGACAGACAGACCGACAGACAGACAGACAAAAATTTTAAAAATTTTGTTTTCGTTATAAGTACCGTATATACATTCATATACATTTAGTAAAAGGCTGTTATTTTAACATTACAAACAGACACTTCAATTTTATTTATTTGTATAGATATTTGAAACAACGACAACGTTGGTATATAAAAATTATAATTGTCTAGTTTTTATTTGTTGCTTGCTAGTTTGCTTTGATTAATGTTTGAGTTTAGATTTTATAGCACAAAAAATTGCTTATTTTTAAATCTAAAAATGATCTTTAAAGAGGAAAACCAATGAAACAATTCACGTAAGCACAAAATCACAAATCCTGCTATTTAGGAACGTTACAACCAAGCATAAGATGTTAATAATTTTTAGAAACATCAACTCAATCTTGTGTCAAATGGTCAACAAATTGTAAGATGTACTCATAAATATACATAATATTTACGAAAATTAAACAAAAATGATAAAAGCAAACCTAAATTTGGTATTTTAATATACATAAACATTCAAACCAAGAGATGTGCAGCAGCGTCTTTCTAGTAGCAACTAAAAAAACGTGTGTGTGTGTGTACTTATGTCCGCACGTAGGAAGTTATACTTCTTTAGCGTAACCTTAAATATAGTTATCAGATCACACGAGGACTTTTTTTTGTTTTACATGAGGATATGTCTACGCACGTGGGCACAAGTGGGGGCAAGGACGGGTTATTCTAAACTAAACTAAAAAAAAAACTAAAACCCAATGGTGTTCCTCGTTCGTCGCATTCCAATCAACCTTGGTGACGGTAAATATTCGTAATACAATCGTATACCTAGTTAAAATACTACGTCTATCCTATGGCAAACTCTATTCATTACTATATGTGCTATAGGTGATCAGTGCAGATTTTTGGTAGATTGTCTGCCATCAGACGTTTGCCTGAGCCTCATTTGTATATAAATATATATAATAAATTCAATGCTTTACTTCTCCCTTTATATCTATATACTATCCCGAGATCGGTAAATGAATTGGGAACATTGTTCGTGACGTCACTTAATAGCAGAGACGGCCGCGTCGCACAGTCTGGCGGGGCAACGCGCGCATGTATTGCACCTTGAACGTCATTTAGAACATTTTTGAATCAGTCGCTGTCTGCAGTCTGCACTTTGTTTGTAGAAGTCTATGAGCTTAGCGGACGTCATTCCGCGCTACGGATGGCTAGGTGCGGAATTTATAGCGCGCCCTTCACGCTGTAATAACTCATTCGCCATATTTTAGTCTGGCTCCGTTTCATTATGCTGTAACTGTTTTAGTTTTAATATGACCCCCATATTTGTTTTAATACTGTTAAATCTGTGTTTGCAATTAGATAATGTCTTAAATATGGAGCATGGACTTTATAAAAGTCTTAACAATTTGAATATTTTATAGTTATTTGTGGTGCTATTAAATATTAATACAATTTCACTAAATAATATATAGCACCTTAATGCAGTTAGGTACATTTTTGGTTTTATCAAAATCATTCTTCATTTATCAATTCTTTAATAAAAATTACGTCGCTGACAGAAACATGAATATACAGAGAAGTTACATTATGTAATTTTTTTTGTGGAAATACCATAATATTTTCAGGCAAAGTTTATCCCTTTAGTCTCAATTTTGACAGCATTGTATTACACTGTTGAATATACGCTTTTTTAAGCAAGCGCATGAACTCGGAAGAGCTGGTCAGGAGGGTTGATGAGTGCAGAGTCAATTTCCCCCTACAGTAACGCTGCAACTCACCACTAGTCTAGAGGATTGTTTTTACGTGGCAGTGCTACGTTGCAGCTATATTATGATTGTAGGACCACGCTCTTACATAATACCATCGTAAAATAGCAGCTTAATGATGTCTATGGGCCACAGCATCCACTTACCATAGCGTGGGTTGTGTGCTCGTTTGTCGACCTTATTCTATAAAAAAGGATATTTTGGTGCATTTTTGAATGTCTAAATTGCCAGGGCATCGTCTAGTAGGGTGTACCGTGTGAAAACGAAAAGTTCATATTTTTACGCACATTTGTATTAATGCAAAAAATGAAACATAATGAAAACCTTCATATAATAATATATCTGTCAATTAACGAAATTCATTGTAAGTAACGTTTTAAGCTTGCGTGACGCGTGGCCAGACGGCGCAGGTTAGCCTTAACCTTGAACCAGCCGTCTAGCCCCACCCCATTGCCTCTTATCAGGGCACCCCCTTACGCACCCCTAAACCCTTCTTCCCGACTCGCCCTAGACTCGATAAATAAGCCCAGTTCTTGTTAAATAGGGCAATATTAGACTGCTTTTAAAGCTGATGTTTTAATGTATTTCACAATGTCTACATATTTATAATGTGTTTAGTGTAAAGAATAAATAATGTCAACATTTATTATGAATATTTTTATTATTATTTTTATAATATAGCAGGAATAAATGGAAAATATATGCATCTGTATATTTAACGAGACATAAATTGATGTACATAGGCTGCACTAAAAGTATCGGGAATGGAATATTTCCACTGTTTATGTCATATTAAAATCTTTTTAATTGAAAACTCCTTGGTTTTAAAAATCGAATACCATTTATTTATTTAAAAAAAGATTCTCGGTGTTGTCACAAGGTTTTGTCAAACTTGTTTAGACGTTGAGAAAATGGAATTGACTCGAGAAAATTCAAGAGCGATGATTTATTATGACTTTCGAAGTGGTTTAACACAAAAATAGTGTGTTAACCGGATGATTTCTGCATTTGGTGATGAAGCCCCATCTAAAACTACAATTTATCGCTGGTTTGCTGAATTTCAACGTGGACGTGTCAAGCTCAAGTCAAGGTCGTCCAAAAACTGCAGTCACCCAAAAAAACGTTGATACTGTGCGTAAGCTGATTGAGGAAGAACGAAATGGAGTGACGACCTGGTAAGACATGCAGGAAAAGGAATCGATGTGTGCAAGTGGCTCAGGACCGTGCTTTGTGGCATTCTTTGGGGGAGGCCTATGTTCAGCAGTGGACTTATGAAAGGCTGTAATGATGATGATGATACGGGGGCGACACTGAAAGTTTTTAGAACTGGGCACTTGTAAACGATATAATAAAAAAATAAGTATAATATTGAAAATCGAACTCTTTGCCGATATTATTGTGTATTTAGCGGCAAATTGAAAATTGTGTGTCACGTCAGCATGAATTTAACGCGAGAAAACAATGATTTTTTATGACTTTCCATGTCATTTAAGTCAACAAAGAAAGTTATGATAGACTTCGATTGGCTTTTCACAATGAAGCCGCATCTCGTGCCACTGTTTTAATGAGTTTACTGAGTTAAATGAGTTAACTGGTTTAATGAGTTTAAACGTGGTCGCACTAATCGCACCAATGATCTGCGTGAGGGACGGCTTTCTAAGGCGACGACTGAAGATAACATTAGTCTTGTGCGGCGTATGATAGAAACTGACAAGAGAGTGACTTATCAGTAGATTTGGACAAGCTTAGGCATCGGTATGAGTCAAGTGCACAAAATCCTCCATGAACATTTAGCGGTGAGGAAGCTTTGTGCCCGGCGGATACCCCATAATTTGACAGAGGCCCAAAAACTCCGTCGTGTTGATTGGTGTCGTGAAATGGTTCAAAGATTTAACGGAGGTGACTTGAATGCTATGTTCGACATACTTACGGGTGACGAAAGCTGAATTTATTGTTTATGATCCTGAAACTAAGAGACAATTGTAGAAGTAAAGTGAAGAGACGTCGAAGCGTGGGAAAAAAAGTTGGTGGCCTCGTTCTTCGGAAGGACAGGTCATTACCCAACAATTGTTTTAAAGGATCGAAAAACAGTTACTGCAGACTGGTACACTAACAACTGTTTGCCACTTTTTATGGAAAAAGTTCGGGAGAAACGACCTCGCAGTAGGATCTTCCTTCACCACGACAACGCCTCGTTGCACACCGCCAAGCAAACAATCAACTACTTGGCGACGTCAGACGTAGAATTACTGGGTTACTCGCCCTGTAGCCCCGATCTCGCACCTTGTGATTTTTATTTGTTTCCGAAAAAAAAAGAAAAACTTCGAGGATAACGTTTTATGGACGCCGAGGAAGCAGTGGCTGCGTTTCAAAATACCGTCGAAGAGACCCCTAAGGACGAGTGGGCGAGTGATTTTTTCAGTGGTTCCATCGGATGCAGCAATGTATTGATGTAAATGGACACATTTAGAAAAGATATAATAAAACTAATAACTTGCTAGTTTGTTCAGTTTTTGATTTTCTAAGAACTTTCAATGTCACCCTCGTAAACTATATAGTAGGTACATATTTATGTAAGTTATTTAAAAAAATCATAATCTCAAAAATGTAATACTCTAAGGCATATATTAACTTACATACAAGCTTAATATTCAATTATTTTTATAAGTAGTTAAGAGGAATAAGCTGGGCTTGTGTGTGTATTTTTTTGCAATTATTTGAATGTTAAAGACGTAACAAATCTTACACTTGAACATTCGTTGGTGATCTACCTTTTTAATCTAATATTTCCTTGTCAGAAATTAAATGATCCAGTACGCAAGGCTATTTACAACAAGAAAATCACGTCAAAGGGGAGGAAACCAAATTTTTACGTAAAAGCCTTAAAAGTTAACCCACTAGCTGACTGACTTGACTGAGTAAAGTGCGGCGATATCGCCACAGTTGAATGGGATAGCGTAACTTAGTGCATTGTCGCCTCTAGTACGTAGTACATAATAACTCAATGCTTGATACCTGATTCTATTGAGCGGCAAAATAATTTTATATTTGATTTGGAATATTTGAAGGTAATCACCAATATTTAATTGTGTAATTTTACAAAACAGCAATAATAAAAATGCCTGGTGCATCAAAATATACAAGGAAATTGAATTATTTTTAAATAGCAACAATATGCATATTTTATGTATTACTGAACATTGATTGAAAGATTACAATTGCATATTTAATTTCAGTAATCACCAAGTGGTCAGTTCGTTCAATAGAGATACTAAATTACGTGTTGGCTCTTTAATATTAGCTAATAAATTCTCATTATGTAAAGAACGTAAAGATAAATATTGTGTGCCTCTCTGTTGAGTGTTCTGTAGAAATGGCATGTGTTGAGCTTGAGCACCTCATTGTTGTCAGTGATTACAGGCCCTATGTCAAGTTTTGATACCTTTGAAATAATTATGGAAGAAGTTTTAGTTAAGCTTAATAAACTGAATAAATCTCTTGTAGTATGTGGAGACCTTAATATCAATCTTCTGAAAGCTTCTTCCATCAGTATTAAATTTTGTTAATTGTTCAAATCATATAATTTTGATAATTTATTCTTTGAAGCTACACGTATTGCAGGGTGTAGTGCAACTTGTATTGATAATATTTTTACAGGTGTTGTGCCAATTAACAAATTAGTAACTCAAAAACTTAGTTCAGATCAGTGTGCACAATTGGTTTCATTACCTTACGAGTATATGCATAAAAAGCCAGTAATTGAGAAAATTGTGTTTATTCGTATTAATGCAAAACGCCTGGAGAGATGTAGAAGTAATATGGTATAAACCTTCAATTGCTTTCTTATAAGATCAATGCAGACTATTTATGTGGAGTATTTACCATTATAAGCAATGAATTATATAAAACATTTACTTCTAAAATATTCTCCAGAAACAGTTACAAGGCATTCAATGAATAGGTAACCGTAGCAATTCATAAGAGCAGACGAAGATTATATGAACTTTAACCATGAAAGATTATATAATCTTGGCGATGGTTTTGGAGAATATGTCAAAAATTATTTTGTTTAATTTGCTTTAACTTATACTTTTTAATTAGTTTGCTCCACAGTCAAATAAAAAGCAACAAAATTAAGACGGCTAAGAATAAAATTAAAATGACTTAATATTTTCATTATTAGATTTTATAACTTTTAATAAATTCTCTTTTGTACAAGAAAAAATATCAAGAATAGCATTAGCGGTAATAAAACAGCGTAACGCACTCCCTACATATTCAGCGTAGCGCAATCACAACGATACCGTAAGACATATCAGTTACAATCGCATAATATGCAGTGTAACATGATGGACGTCATTACATGGTAACACTCAAATATATAAAGTATGCAAACAAACAAACAAACAAACAGCAACTCTGTTTGCCACAATGTACTTGTCAGCTTTACCACCACTACCAATGTACTGGTCAGCTTTACCACATAATACTCTCTTAAACTTGTTCTAGCGGAATAATCATAAAGAACTGAATCGCGACAAACAAGATATCACATTGATTGACTTTAATGAAATTGCCCAGCACGTCGTTTACTACCTTTTAATTTCTATGACATGTAAGAAAGAATGTATGGTGTTTGAAATGTATTCAAAATATACGACAAGGTGAATGCAAAGATATCTAAAGAACTATTTTTGTGATAGTAAAACCGAAGTTAATAACTACTCGACAAAGCTCTTAAACTAAATAACCATGTTAGGACAACTAAAAACAATTGAATAAAATGATATCATACATACAGTACCTTAGTATAGTTTAAATATGCCCCGTTGACCGTGAAACGTGAAACGTACTGACTCAGTTAGACTTTTTTATATATTTTTTTAAGTTAATCTTCCATAAATAATCTGAAAACTTTGTAGTGGTTCATTACTTAATGTGTTTAAATTTCTTCTTTTTAAAGCAAATGAAATGAAACATAGGAAAAGTAATAATTAAAAATGAGAAATATTTGGTATCTTAAACCCCAACTTTCAGAATCAGACCGAGACTTTAATTATCGACGTCTGCAAAAGCACTTTTAAAGTTTTGATGTTTTATTTCAATAAGCAGCAACATGTATACTTCTAACTTATTTGTCTAGATACCAGATAAAAGATAAAATGTAGTTTGCTTCGGGCTAGCTTAATTATTAAAAGTAGCAAGGTAAATGAAGGCAGATTGTTTATTGTGCAAGTTCCCCTAATTGATTAGAAAATGCAATTGCAATCTATATGTGTTCATCCCCTTGCAGGTCATAGACCTCGTACAATAGAGGGTTCGAAGAATAATAAACCATGTTGCTATTCTAAAGTACATATAGATCTTTAAACATTAGTTCTGCCACTAAGTTCCCTCACGTATTCCTATCAAGTAGTCGTTATCATAATATGCATAATATGTTTTTTATTTGTGTTAGAATGGTTTTATATGTTATTAAATAACGATAACAGATTTATTTATATTATTTTGAACAATCGTTTAAAGTAAGTGCTTTACCTGCGATACACAGGGCATGCACTAAATTGGTCAGAGTTGATCAATCAAAGTGCTCGCTGTCTCGATGGTGGAAGACACTGAATTGTGCTCTTTACAAATGATTTTGTACTTGATTGCAAAAAAAAAATTGTCGATCAAAGTGCGTTACGAGTACAACAAGCGAAATGACAAGGTGTATGCTCACAAATCTAAAAAAAGTTCACAATTTGTTGGAAGAGATCAACATGGTCATCATTTTGCATCAATCATGGTTTGTAAGTAAGTGTCCTAACAAGGAGTCACGCACTTCATTTTTTTGAAAACGTAGTAAAGACTTTATCATCAAAAGACTGTCTTGGATCGTGGAGTGGCCTCTTAGTTATACACTTATAAAAAAGTACCATTGACTTTTCAGCAAAACTTTGCTCCTGGTCACAAGGTACAAAAAACTCAAACCTGGCTTGAGAATAACTTCCGAACTTTATAAGAGCTGAAGACTGTTAGACGGCCCTTATTCAGATCTAAACCAGTTGTACAACAAATTCAGTACAAGTGGACATGGTTTACTCAAAACATTACTCAGTTTTAGTTTTTCAAGAAATCTTTACAGCTAGCAGTGGCTGAATTCCCTTGGGAATCAGTGCGCAAATCTATAGATTCGTAGCCAGAGAGATTGAAGGCTTGTATCCGAGCCAAAGGCGGTTACCTACACAATAGTTGTTTTTGATGAATCCCTTAGGCTTCCACAGACAGTGTTTATTATATAGATTGTATAATAATAATTAATAAAAAAGTAATATCACAAAAATTCATTTATCTACGTATCTTTTTTATTATGGGGAAATGCCTACGCAAGCCCGCTTCGCGGGGGCAAAGACGGGTTATGTCGGACTCGCACCGACTAAAATCCCATGGTGTTCCACCTTTGCCGCATATTGGCAGGGCCACGGGAACGATTTCGCACACATCCGCGGCCTCAAAAGCGCTGGCCGCCCCATGGCAGCCTCACTTCGGGAAGGATTTCTCTTCCCCTGATATAAAAAATCTGATCTGATAATAAAAAAAAAAACATATAAGTATAAAATATATGTTTTATACATACAGGCTGCGCCAGAAGTCGACGTTAAGCTGGAATTGGGTGATACGTCAAGTCATAATAGTTAACAATAAAGTTAATATATATTTAAAAAAGTACAAAAAATCTAGGAAATCTACAACCTGTGATGGTCTTTTAACTCTTGTTGCTACAAACTCTAACTGTTTTTAATTTTCTTATTATTACGTAATCCTGAATAATGCTACTGAAAACTGGTGCTTAAACTTTACAGCCAACTGCTCCAATCCAGAATGAAATGTAATTTTTTCCCAACTAAGTATTCTAAATTAATACTTTGGCCAGTTTTAAATTGCTGTACTGAAAAAAAAAATGTAGTACAAGAGTTTGGCAAGTAACTTGTGCATTTAATAAGAATAAAAAGAACATTTGCCGTAAACGTTCCATCCTTATTTATTTATTTATTCTTTATTGCATTCCTTAATCTAAAAGAATACAAAGGGTGGACTTATGCCTTGTGGCATTCTCTACCAATCAACCCATGGAGTGGTGAGAATTTGAAGTAGGTGTAGCAATATAGAATAAAAAAATAATAGAAATGATAATTAATTACGTTATATATACATTTTACTAATATATACAATAAATAAACTATAAAAATATAACCTATTTATACATGTATACAAATATATACGTATCCTTCATTTCTAATTAATGCAATTTGTTTTTTAACTCAAGACATTTTGTGAGTAAAACTAGTTTTACGGATTTTATCGCATATATTAATTTATTTTATATTCCCGACGTTTCGCGCACTTTACAGCTCCCATGGTCACGGGGGGGGGGGGGGGGGACAGAGGTGTATAACGTCTCTCAATATCATAGTTAACCACGGCTACCTCCATTAAAAATTATTAAGTTTTGTTCCAACCTATGCGGTATGAACTTACAGTATCTTGAAGTCTTGCAGTTGTATACTTGGGTTGGGATTTAATTTTATTAATTATAGGATTTCAAGCAGATGGTAGCACCAAGCCATTTTCTCTATTGAAATTAGGATGTTTTTTGATTTCAATAGCCTCGTGAATCATCCTTGGAAGGAATCGGTGTTCTTTAGCGAAGATTTGTGGTCTAGAAAATCTAATGTAGTGACGGGGGCAATCCTGTACGTGTTCACAGACTGCAGACTTCCCGGAATATAAAATAAGTTAATATACGCGATAAAATCCTTAAAACTAGTTTTATTTAAATGTGTAGTGTTTGCGTAAATATAAGAAATCATAAAATTTTGTGAGATTTATAAATTTTAGCATTCAAATAATCCATGTTTAATTTATTAATTTAAAACTTTTCTAAAAAAAGAATGATAATCCTAATTTTAAAACAAATACACTGAGTCAACATTACTAAGGCTCATGGTGACTTTGGACTACCTGAAAAGTGGATTTCTGTGTCGCTCACACTTCGTCCACTAGTTCCCTCCGTTTCACTCAAACTAGAATCTTAAGCAACAGGTTTGAGGAAAGCCTTGGGCAAACAAAAATCATTTTAGACAGAGTAAGGAAAATTTATTTACAACTGAGTTTCTTTAAAATATTTTTTTGCCCATAATTTAACAAATAATCTTACAAATGTTAAAACATTTTGGAATCTTTATTAAATGCGCCAACTTTTAAAGTTACTTTCCAAACTCATGTAGTATATATTTTTTCCAGTACAGTCATTTTAAACTGGGCAAAGTATTCGTTTTGAATACTTGGTTGGGAAAAAGAATACATTTCCTTCTGGATTGGAGCAGTTGGCTATAAAGTTTAAGCAACAGTTTTCAGAAGCATTATTCATGATTACATAATAAAAAGAAAATTAAAAAAAGTTAAAATTTTGTAGCAACAGGAGTGAAAAGACCGTCACAGGATGTAGATTTTCACGATTTTTTTATAAGTGCCTGTAATTTTTAAAATACATAGCAAAGATTTTTTTATATTTTCCTGTTATCTATTATGACTTGACCTATCACCCTATTCCTAATTGACGTCGACTTCTGGGACAGCCTATATATTTTACACTTATACATTGTAATTCTTCATGTGACAAAGTAGGTAATAAAATATATTGTCACAAAATGCATGAAATGCTTAAAATAATAGCGGATTTTCTTTGTTATTTAGATTATTTATATGTAGTGAGCATGTATTCAGTATAGCACTTTAATAAGAGAAAATATTTTATATTTAACATTGCTCGGTTATTCGTTTAAATTCCTAGATATTAAGTTTAATATAAGTACACTATGATTGGGTGGATTTCAGTCAGTTATCCTTATTCAAAAATGGCAGTGAAGGTTTTTATATTGTTTCTGTTTGTTACGAATGTTGTTTTAGGAAAGAGTTTAAAAAATTTAAATACTTTCCATACGGCTTTAGGTGGTAATTTCATATTTATATTTTCATATTATATCCAAGATTCAGTGAATTATTAATTATCAATTGAAGGGAAATTATACTGATACTCCAATATTATAATAGATCTATGGTAGGGCTATGTTGCAAGGAAACCATGAATAAAATAAAAGCAACATAATATATGACTGATATGTTTCATACGTGTAAACGAAACTTCAAAAACTACTAGTAGTACTGACGTTGCGTACGACGTTAGTAGTTTTAGTTTTTTTAGTTACTGACGTTATTCATTCATAAGTTGGTTAGCAATGATGACACAAATTTAATTATTTTTTCCCCACCCATAAACTTCATTCTTTAACTGAGGAAAAAATGTGTCCGACCATGTAACTGGTCTTATATAAGAATTTAAAATCTATATTTTGCATTTTTATGCATTAGTTTATAGAGGGATTAAATATTTACAAATTGACCCATTCAGCTCCACTGTTGTTAAATTGCTTATTTAAATTTCAGAGCTAAATGATGTAATTGAAGACAAATCGCTGACAGTACCGGAGAAATTTGATACAATATTTGGGATGTTAGTTAATTTAGAACGAGAAGGTCTTATAAGAGGAATCAATACAAAGCTATCTTAGTTATTCGAAGAAATAAATGAACTGTTAAACAGAGCTTTTTATATGTTTCAGAGTAATATTTCAGAATTTGTGAATACTCAATTGAAATATCTTACAATGTTTAGAATTGATAAACTTAAAGAATTACTCGAAGACTTTGCAAAATCTTTCAAAATTACTAAAGAGTTAGTAAGGATATTTAAAAAGCAATATCAGTTAATTGCTGATATTTTTAAAAGTATTTTTTGTTTTCGTATTATGTAACCAAAGTTTGATGATGATTGCAGATTAGTGTAATGATTCGCAGTATAATTTTTAGGTAACATTTATTATACAATTAACTAACTTTATACAAAGATATGAAGTGTACATAAAATATAAACGTATTTACTGCAATGAGGCTCGCGTTTAATTTAGTACAATGTAAATGTACCCATTTTTAAACGTATTGCTAATAATAAAGAATACTATTACAATGCTGCGCTCATTAAACATTTTATTTTACTTTATATTATTCAACAAATTATTATAAATAAAATTGTGTGTATTATTCTGTTTTAATTTTCATTTTTCATCGACCTATGCGACAAATACTATGGATACTTAGTCCGACTAAGTTAGTCTAACTTCGATCAAGAGAACAATAGACGGATCCAATTCGGCTGGGTAGCGTTCAGGGTCTTCTTGTCACATACACCTTAAAACTTTAAAACAAGAATATTCAAGCAGTTTCCAGTGGTGACATAATATGGATCTGAGACGTGATCCAGCACAGCAAGGTTGCTCGGCGAGCTAGATGTATAGGGCTATACGTGAAGTTTCTCTGCGTGATTAATTTCAGAATGAAGATCTACCTACATTAGAAGAACCAGAGTAACCGATATAGCCGAACGGATCAGTTAGCTGAAGTGGCAATGAGCTGAGCATATAACTTGAAAATCGACAACCGATGGTGAAGAATGGTTTTTGAGTAGCAGCCTCGTATTGGTAAACGGAGTGTGAGGGTGGCCGCTCACTAGATGGCTGGTTAGAGATGCAGGTAGCTCATGACCGTACGTTGTAGCATTCATTGGGGGAGTTCGTACGATCAGAAGTTTATTGCTAATGGGATGTAATGCTGAACGACGATGACTGAGCGGCGACCTGATCATATTGCTGTAAAAATATTAAGACTTCGTCGGCTGACTTCGACTCCACCGAGTCAATAATTCATTCTTGGAGCGGTGTATACGCTTTTACAAGAAAATTCCAGAAAATATACAATATTTGGCCTCCTCAAAGTTCAAAAACTTAATTAAAAAGTTTATATAAAAAGGGTTATTATAATATTAAGGAATTTATGGATGGTAATAATCCCTGGGAATAAGGCGATCGCTACCAAGCTATTTCTTATTTGTTTTGTGTTGGTAGTTGTGTACCATATAATATTTAGCTGTTATATTTATTTTTTCAAAAAAAAATAGTTCTGCTGGGTTTCTTGCTGGTTCTTCCCAGGTGAGAGGTTTTTTTCGAATCAGTGGTAAATGAAACAAAAGAGTGACTTTGAATAAGTTTTTTTTATAGGAGAGGGGGCAAACGAGCATACAGCTCACCTGATGGTAAGTGATTACCGTGCCCATGAACAACTGCAACACCAGGGGAATTGCAGATGCCTTGCCGGTCTTTTCAAAAGGAGTACGCTCTTTTCTTGAAGGTCCCTAAGTCGTATCGGTCCGGAAAAATCTCTGGTGGTAGTCAATTCCTCAAGGAAGTTGTGCGTGGAAGAAAACTTCTTTTAAACCGCCATTCATCCAGATGGTATGGATGATATAGCGAGTTTTGACGCGATGTGTGATGGTGAAATTGTGCGGCTGGGATTAGTCCGAACAATTCCTCAGAGCACTCCTCGGGGTAGATGCGATAAAATACGCAGAGATGCACCATTTCTTCGCAGTGCCAGTGAGTCACGATGATCGGCAAGAGTTCGGTCGTGACTATTCGTACAGTTCTGCGCTGGATGCGATTAAATGGAAGAAGATGGCACTGGGCAGCCTCCGCCCAGAGATGGGAACAGTATTTCATGTGCGGCTGAACCTGCGCCTTGTAAAGTTGCAGGCGGTGTACTGGCATGAAATACTGACCCGCTCTGCTGAACATGCCAAGCTTTCTAGAGGCCAATTTGGACTTCTCTTCAAAGTGATCTCGAAACTGCACGTCACTCGATATGTCGACGCTGACAATTCCGATACGGGCTTAAGCAACAAGGGGATTGCCTTGAAACTGAGGAAATACGACGAAGGGGTTCTTTTTAGCGGTAAACGCGCAAGCTTGTGTTTTCTGGGGATTGAACTGGACTAGATTTAGTCGCCCCCAGTCCGAGTCTTTGTTCAACAAAGTCTCGACTTGAGACACAAGTTTGTGCCGGTATTCGGCGACGTTTTCCCGAGAAATATTGGCACGGCCCGTGTATACAGCAGAATATTACCGGCTTGTAATATGTCATTGATATGCAGAAGAAACAGCGTTGGCGATAGGACGGAGCCTTGTGGAATACCAGCGTTAATAGGCTTGTAATCGGAGCATGCACCGTCTACTTACGACCTCAATGCTCCGATTTGCAATAAAACTGGTTTTTTTTATAGGACAAGGGTAACAAACGAGCACACAGTCCACCTGACGGTAAGTGGTTGCTGCGGCCCATAGACATCTACAGCTATCCTCTATTACAAATCAAAATGTAGATGCGTTGTCACCCGTGAGGACTAAGATGGAATGCCTCATTCCCAGTAAAAAGGGCCTCCGGCCACCTGCACTCACCAGGCGAAACGCAGAGGTAAACCTCTGCGTTTAGTTTTTTTACTTGTTAACTGGTGATCCAATTGCACAATTTCTCGGGGAGCCCATAGGAAAGGAGCTTCGTAAAAAGCGCTTTGTGTCAAACCCGATCAAAGGCCTTCGCTATATCCAAACTAACGGCCAATATCTCCCACTTGGGCTCTACTGCCTCCGCCCATTTATGAATTAGGTAACCCAGAAGATCACCAGCCGAGCGACCGCGACGGAAACCGTACTGACAGTCACTAATCAGCTGGTGATCGTCAAGGTACCACATGAGCTGACTGTTAATAACGGACTCCATTATTGCAGAGAACAGGGAGGTGATGGCTATAGGCCCTTTAGTTGGACGGATCAGAGCGGTTACTGTTTTAGGGTGGGGACAGGGTGCACGAAAGCTGTTTCCATGATTTCGGGACTACGCCTAGGGAGTAGGAGTACCGGAAAAGACATGTTAAAACCGGTGCCAACTCTGGAGCACAAGTCTTCAACACAATAAAATGGACGCCATCAGGCAAACTCTACTTGTTGACGTTGACTGGTTCAAATTTAATTAAATTTGAAATATACTGAGTTTATACAATGCCTACTTGGTTACTGAAAATTTAGGTTTTCATTCAGTTTTATCTACAGCGAAGTTATAGGGTATCGAAAATGGCCTGAACTGTTTCGAGAAAAGGATGTTACGGCCGTGCCGCTTTTTTGTTCGACTTGGCAGGGGCACTGCCGTGCCCCCAGATTATATGACATATTATAATAAACTGTTATTTTAAATTCGAACTAGTTTAGTAGTAATGAAAACGGTCTAAAACTGACAACTTTGACGGCAAATATAAGTAGATACTCTCCTCAACGATCTCAAGATACTGACAAGGTAAAAAACAAAGCTGTTTTTTCTGCACGCAGCGATTCGTTCCCGTAACGTGAATAACCGTGAATAGCGTAACCGCAGTACAACTAGGTTAACCGACACGCCCAAAGAATTAAGCCGAAAAAATAAATTACATATAAGCGAAAATCGATAGAGTAGAACGATGATGAAATAATAGATAACAATGTTAGGTTATTAAGAAAAGTGACATCAATGCCAGTGGTTGGGAATGCATGTTTTGTTGTATCCTTTGGGAGAATCCTTCGTAGACCTTAGGATCTAATGTTTTTTAAGCTGTCATTATGTTGTGTTTGATGATGATTTTGATTTTTTACAGTGGTTGGATAAATCACAATTTTATACAATTTCCTCAATTTTTTTTAAATTCCTGCGTCAAATAGGAGTTTAATTGTATGTTTCATTTGGTTAGGGTAGAGAACCTGAAACCTCGGAAGTTTCTGCAGAAAAAGAGTCATAGTCTTATATGGGTTCCTTTTTCCTTTTCCAATAGTGTTCTGGAGTGAAAATGCATCTGAACATTAATTCTTAATTAGACCAGCGACGGGCAGCAGCGTTAAAGGTCCGAGAGGTCTGCTACTGCGACCGCCAATCTACCCATCAAGCGGGCCGATTATGGCAAATCCTGCAACTGATACCTAAGCCCTTTACAATCTGTGCATTTTTGAAATCTGTTAAAAATAGATTTTGTGTAACAAATAAAAAGTTGGATTTCCTTAATTAAAATACAGATGTTGTTTTGTGAAGTTCTATTTGGATTTTACCTTTGAAAATTTTTATCTAGTCGGCATATTTTCTGTGTTAATTATCGTAATAAAATAATAATTTTATTTTGTAATTTTGATGCGGAATGTTAATAAACATGGAATTTATGGACAATTACTGGAAATATTATGAGAATTTTTCTAAGATTATTTAAATTCTTTGAATTGCACAAATAGTATAAAATTAGAAATGACACTAAATTAGTTACTTAATCTATATAGAAAAATTGAGTTAAAGGTATTGTACGTTTTACTATTTACAAAAACTGTTTTAGGAAAAAATTTAATGATGTTACAAACTCAGAGAAGGAAACAGAAGAAGAAAACGGTAACATTTTGAAATGTATTATTATCCCTATAAGTAAAGCCATATGCAAAATTCGCAAGTAAAGAAATATTATACATATTACCAATAACTGTGGGTGCGTGGTGTCGGTGCAATCACGCGACAACTATTATACAAAAATCATTAGAGATGGGCCGACTAGTCGCCGACTAGTCGGGATAGCCGACTATTCGATATCTTTTACAGTCGGTGACTAGTCGGCGACTAATCGGCAAAATATGCCGATTATAATCGGTGGTTAGCAAAAAAATTATACTAACATTTATTCCTAATAATTGTTTTTTATTATCCTTTTTATTGATGTGCTGTGCTAGCTGCTAGCTGTTTTTACGATAATTACCTAGATGCGCTTTATTATATTAATTATTAATCTGTTAATGATTTCTTATATTTACAAGAACATGCTTATATTTTTGCTTATTTTTAACTGATATTTAAACGGTGAATGGTGAGACCATCATCCTTCATAGTTAGCTACCGTGGGCAAATCTTTGTTACAGAGAGCACGAGGGATCTGTGACAGCAAACACCTGGCCGCCGAGCTTCAGCACGTCAAGCAGTTTCTGCACGACAACAAGCTTCGTGTCTCGCGCCTACGTCACAGTGACCGAGTGAAGCCGGCCACAGTCGAGCGTGTGCCTGCTGTACTACCATATGTCAGAGGTGTCACAGACAAGATTGGCTACATCTTGAAGCGAGCTTCTATTGGAACATTCTTCAAGCCGCCGAAGAAGATTAGTCAGTTCTTACCATCCGTCAAGTGCAATATTTCGCTACAAGATGCAGGAGTGTACAAGCTTGATTGTGAATGTGGTCTCTCATATATAGAGCAAACAAAACGATCGATAAAAACCCGCGTAAAAGAACACATAGCTGACGTGAAGCACCAACGTTCCGGGAAGTCTGCAGTTTGTGATCATATCCTAGACGGCCCCCGCCATTACATTTTGATAAACCGCAAATTCTCGCGAAAGTACATTGATTCCTGCCAAGGAAATTAAAAAAGATCCTAATTTCAATAGAGAGGGAGGCTGGGTACTACCACTTGCTTGGGATCCTGTAATTAATAAAATTAAAACTAAACCCAAGGATACCACTGCAAGACTTCAAGATACAGTAAGTTCATTTTGCGTAGATCGGACCAAAATAAATAATTAAAAAAGCTGAAGGTACTCGGGATTAACTCTGACATCGGGACGTCAATCACCTCAGTCCCCCGTGACCATGGGTGCTGGAAAGCACCCGAAACGTCGGGAATTAATAAAAATAAACAAAATAAGTTAATTAAACACGATAAAATCCGTAAAAGTAGTTTTATTCAATGTTAATCTGTTACCATATTATAAGGAATTTATTAATCAGTCAGAAATTAACTATCATCAATCAATGACACATACATAACAAATAAAACAAAATAATGTAGGTACCTTAATAACATTTGCAAGGTATCATAGAGCCATAGCATTACTTTAAATTTAGTTAGTCTTTATTAAGAATAATAAAATATAAAAAATAGTGTGATGTAATCATTGTACAATATTAAAATAAATTGGCAACAAGATGTTTAGTGCTAATTAATGATTTGTCAAGACTTCTAACCTTTACAAATCGTGGAAATGTTGTTAAATGTTTTTGACAGGCGAGTAACTCGAGTCAAAAAAAGTCATTCGAGTTTTAGCTTCATTCGAGTGGCACTCGAGTAACTAGGCTATCACTGGCGAAAAACTCGTGTGAAAAAATTTCACTCGAGTCTCATCACTACAACACGCTCGGCGTGGCCGCACGATGGCTCGTACGCACTACGCATTCGCGAGGGTGCCGAGTGATAACGACATAGCCCGAATACCTCCGCATGGTTAGTATTAAAATGATCGGCATCGCCAACTAGTCGGCCGACTGATCGGTGATTTGAAAACCGATTAGTCGGCAAATACCATAGTCGGCCTATCTCTAAAAATCATGTATGTTTTTATACGTGGTAGAGCCATCATGCATCTTATAGCTATATCACGAATGGGTCGGCTCGACTGGGGAAGCACTAAGAGTACCTGTGTGAATAATTAAAAATTAAAAATTTTGTACAGCCGACTTCAATATAAGCGACTTCAATATAGGTTATTTAAGAATAACTCAATAACCATTGGTCTGACCTTGATCAAATTCATATGGGACCACACGAGAACTATCAGCTTTCATATAAAAAAAGAATCATCGAAATCGGTCGCCCAGTACAAAGTTATGAGGTAACACATAAAAAAAAACATACACCCGAATTGAGTACCGTCTCCTTTTTGGAAGTCGGCAGAAAAGCAGAATAATGCTGTGAAACGTACGGTGAGTATAGAGAACCGGAGAAACTTTACTTCTACTGGAAACGAGGCTTTACATCCTAGTTCTAAGATAGATGTAGATGTATCTATGCGCAGCAGCATCCACTTACCATCTTATGTACTGTACTCTTTTGTCACCATAGTTCTATAAAATAAAAGAAAATGTGCCATTAGCCTTATTAAAATAAATATAGACAGGTACATGAAAGGTTATCCGATATGTGAAACTTTGGGCAGGCGGAGAATAGAACGCAAAGCCTATATACTCTCACTAGTATTGCTGGTCCAGGTTCCTTTTAAGCTTCTGAATCGGAAAAGGAAAAAATGGAACCCTTATAGGACTAGGACCCTTTTTCAGCCTGACAGTACTAGTGTAGTACAGACTAGTGCCTAAGAGTTGTAGTGGTTAGTTCCTTCACACCATTTGAGTTATAAATTAAAAAAATCACATTGCTGTCTGTCCGTCTGTCCGACCTTTTTTTCAGGGACGGGTTTAGGAGTTGAAATTAATATCGAATATTCAGATCTGGAGGTGCAAAAATACGGTTTTCTTGAAAAAAAAAATACGAAAAACTGTCCGATTATAAAACTGCCGTGGTGCGTAAAAAGTACGTTCTAAATACAAATTTTTACCTGAGGCTGAACTATTTACTACATTTTGTGGTGCGGAATCGCGAAAGTTAATATCGACTCTAAGCATTTTTATTGAATTATCTCATTTCCTTGACATTTTAAAGTATTGTTATTGCATGTGATAAAAACCAGCAAAATTTATTGCGCTGCTTGAGGAGGGTTGCAGTCAATACTTAGTAACTCAGAGGCTAAACGACTCACTCGTTCGACAGTCCAAAGTACTTACCTGGCAGCGCTATCAAGAAACCCGTTCCGTCAAGAAAAGGCCTGGTTCAAGAAGAAATGCTTGTACCAAACCACGGAATGATCGTTTTCTCGTGAGTTAAGCGTTGAGAAACCACATATGAAGATATGTGATTTCTCAACGCTTGACTCAAGAGACCACAACAATAAGCAAAGTGCAAATTAGTCTATGAACGATCAGGAGCATGCTTTCCGTTGCTTATATACGCATCGCCCAGCATGCGGCTTTAAATTACTTCGTGAGCATCGCACAGTTGCCAGGCTTAGCTTCACTCAGAATTCAAAACGACTGGGATAGGGTATTGTTCTCCGATTAACCCTGGATATCTTTGTACGATGTAGACCGACGTCGGCGAATAATCTTTAAAGTCGACAACACTCGCACCCACAGTCACAGTGACACAGGTCTTGCGTCTTGAAGTGTATATGCTAGAGGTACTAGACTACGACGGAATTCATCGTGTCGATTGGCCAGCTAAAAGTCGCGGACTAAATCTCATAGAACATGTCTGGGTCGTTCTGAAGCGATGAGTGAGATCAGTGGAGGTTCCGCAGACCAACAGAGAGCTAAAGAATGTGGTTACCATAGAGTGGGAACTTATTTCGCAAGAAACCATAAGAGATATACTCGCTAGCATGCGCAGACAAATGCAAGCTATGATTTCAGCAAGAAGGGGTCCGATCCCTTACTAACATTTTATTTGCTTTTACTTTATTGAAGAAAAGATAAACAAACTTACGTATTTTTTACATTTTTACTTAGCGAGCAGCTACACTACCTAGCGCACTTCTCATTTCTTTAATCAAAACGTTATGAAACTATTATTAACTATATATTACGAAAACTATTCTTTACTAATTAATTTACAAGATCAATAACAATAATATTGGTTTTTTGCTTAGGTGCCATTTTTTTACAAGAGTTCATTTCGATACTCGCAAACTCATTATCAAAAACCATAAATACTTCCCGTAGATCTAAAATTATGAAATTTGGCAAGAAGCAAGATCTCACTCTAACAACATAAATAAAGTAAAAATTCCACAAACCGTAAGTTGGTAGTAGTTATGTCACATAAAAATATTACTTTTTTGTGATAACAAACTTACATTTGCAGTTGCAGCATCAACTGTAGTAAAGGCCGAAAAATGAGAGAGCGTATTTTCCACTGCCAAATTAAATTTGTCCTTTAATCCGACTTAAATTTTCGTAAAAGCAATGTTCGATGCTTATCTTACCTGAACCTTTGTGGTATATAAATGCTATTTTACGTATACTTTTGTACTCAACTTTGAAATCATGAATAAATAAGAAAAAAACTGCATATTGATACTTAATCGATGATAGATGTCTATGGGCCAGAACATCCACTTACCGCGTTTGCGTTTTATTAAGAAAAGTGACGAAAGTTATTGCAGTTAATATATCAATAGTAGCATACGAAACAACACAAGGAGTCGATATATTTTTTCTAATTCTTCAATTTTTTAACATAATGTTTTTTAATTGAATTCTTCATATGTTTTCTACTTCTTTATGTCATATTATCTTTAGTCTTGTACCGGTAAGCAGTAAGTGTATGACGGCGACGGCTCCTTTCTCAATGGACGGATGACCTGATTATAGATACGTTTTTAAAATATTAGGTTTTTACGGTCTTTATTTAAGAAATTACCGCTTTGTTGCGCTGTCCACTTTGAAATGTAAAGTCATAGCTGTGGTTTCACTTGGAATTCCAAATTCGAATAAAATAGCATTTTATCTCCGTTTCAAAATCAGTTATTCAATTGTTTCTTTGGGTTTTGTTTTTTCTGCAAAATCAAGTGGCTAGTTCAACAAAGACGGCAATACGAGTATCATCATAGGTAAAGAATACATACAAATCCATGGTAGTTATCACAATAAAACGAATTTTGGAAGTCACTTTGTCCTGTTTTGAACAACATATGCTCGTGATGAATTTATAATGAAGTGTGAGTGACCGGGCGGATCGGCGATTGCCGATTCAGTGCTCCTTAATATAATATGTGAATAGGCATTGTGCGCGGGCGCATACAAAAGTGTTGCTGCTAATCGTGAATTAAATTTAAGAAACGGAGGTTCAAGGAGGCGTTCACATCGATTTGTTAAACGTGTTCTGTTTATTGACTGCATTTTAGTACTGAATACGATTTTTTTATTTTTCATTTTATTTTATTTATTACTATTGCCTAATAACATCTTATGATAAAGTAAAACACTCACAATATTGTTTCATATTTAAGTAAAGAGCTATTAAAAATATAATTGGGGCGAAGCGTAGCGTTGCTCTCTTATTCGAGACTCTCCTGTAATTTTTTATTCCTATCTTCATTGAAATTAATTATTCAATTCGATTGCAGTTGAACTTAGTACAAATAATTATCGTCATCATCATCATCATAACATTTCTTCACAAGTCTACTGCTGAACACAAGCCTCCCCCAAGGAACGCCACAAAGCACGGTCCCGAGCGACCTGCACCCACCCAGTTCCCCGCATATTTTCAGATAAAAATTAAAGAAATAAATATATTAAATTAGGCCTCTCAGTATATATACGAAAATTTAATGTATGTTAACAAAAATAAAAGTAGTTTAAAAAAAAGGATTATTCACTCTGTAAACACTAGCAAAAAAAAACACAAGCTGCTTCTCGACTCCACAGAGTATGTATTTCATTCTTGGGGCAATGAAAGAAATACAACAAACTCCCAGAAAATATACAAGATCTCTCTATTTTAAATATTACAAAGTTTAAATGTTTTAATTAAACAAAATCTGTATAAAAAGGGTTATTATAATATAATTGAATACATGGTTGTATAAATGAATACCCCTGGGAATGAGTTAGTCGCTTGCAAGCTGTTTCTAAAATAAATTTTGTGCATAGTTTGTAATACTACATATTGTACAATTTTTTTCAATTTTTTTTTGAAAAGTCTCGCTGTGTTTCTTGGTTGTTCTTCCCAGGACAGAGGTTTTTTCCGAACCAGTGGCAAAGTAAAAATATGACTTTCAATAAGAATTACATGTAATCTATATCGAATAAAAAAATATTCTATTCTTACCAGGTCGTCACTCCATCTAGTGGAGGGCCGACCTACACTTCGCCTACCGGTACGTGGCTGCCACTCGAGAACCTTTGTTCCCCATCGGTTGTCGGTTCTTCGAGCTATATGGCCGGCCCATTGCCACTTCAGCATACTAATCCGTTGGGTTATGTCGGTTAGTGTGGTTTTACTGCGGATATCCTCATTGTCCATAATCACCGTAGTGTGAACGAAAGTGCATAGCTTAATTTAATGTCTCTAGCTATTTTTATTGATATAAAATTCGATTTTCTCATATAAATAAATAAATGCTAAAATTTTCACATTTGAATTTTTTGTTTCTGTTTATTTTTTCCCCTTTGTTCCATATTACATTATGTTCTTTAACTAAAATTTTAAGAACTAAAAATTATTAACATGCTTATTGTAAAACTAGCTGTGCGCCGCGACTTCACCCGCGTGTAATTGAGGGTTTTAATTATATTGCTTAGAACCCTAATTCTTTTTCTCAAATATAAGTAGCCTAAGTTACTCCTTAGAACATCGGCTACCTGTCGAAAGTCCCGTCGAAATCGGTTCAGCCGTTTCTGAGATTAGCCGGAACAAACAGACAGACAGACAGACAGACAAAAATTAAAAAAATTGTGTTTTTGTTATAAGTACCGTATATACATTAATATGCATTGAGTTAAAAGGTTTTATTTTAATATTACAAACAGACACTTCAATTTTATTTATTTGTATAGATAAATGAATATTTGTAAAATAAATAAATGCTACTTACTGTGTTTCGTATAAGTGTAGAGAAACGGACCCTTTTACTGGAAACGGGGCATTCCTCATAGGTGACAACGCATCTGCATTTCGATTGTTAATCAAAAAGAGATGTAAATGTCTATGGCTGACAGCATTTGCTTACTATCTATCACCTGATAGTTTACTGGATTGTGTACTCGTTTATCACCCTTGTACTATAAAACATTGTGAGTAAATTAAGATTTTTTTTAATAAAATAAAGTTGCTAATGATTTAACAGTCCACTTAATGGTAAGTAGCTACTTCAACCCATGAACACCTGCAAGCAACTTCTAAACAAAGATAACTACAGACGTCGTGTTACCTCTGAGGACGAAGATAAAATGCCTTACAGACTGAGTTTAATTAAATATAAGTACACGTGAGAGAGCCATTCTGCAGTTACATTAATATCACTCACTCACGTATGGTGAGATTAGAACTAGAAACACTTTAACGGAAATGAGACATTCACTTAAAGATATAATAATAAATGTATAAGGGAATGTCTGTATAGACAATGTTTTAGAAATATTGAAGATTGAAGAAAAGAGCAAGAAATTTCTAGTACTTAAATTGCACAGTGCACACCTGAAAAATGGTGGGAACTGATCTTAACAATTCCGCAAAGCCTTTATAGGCGTAATTGCGATAGAAGATGCAAAGAGATGCAATGTCCCGGTTATCGACAAGCGATTCGCTATTATAATTATAGTTGGATGCCGTTTAATTACTTAAAATGTATAAAATGGTATAATGGGGTGCCCTGGTCCAGAGACAAGAAGAGTATAATATAGCCTTTTCCTAATTTTTTTTTCTTGTGTTTGTTCTTGTGTGTTGTTTTTTTGTTTTAATTTTTAAGTATGAAGCCAGACTTAAATATTCGATAAAGTACCTACTGGTCTAATTACAAAATCAATTGTTGTTTGTATATCGAACTTGCCTGTAATAATATAAATACAATATATATGGTAAGATAAAATAAGGTTAAGCAACATTAATCATTATTCATATATTATAATACAAAACAAGAGATTTGGTATTTCATATACAATACCTTATTATTTAAAAGACATTCAGCGTGTTACAATTCGCAGTTATCGCGTAAATGTTGCTGGCGGTTATTTATACTGTATAACTACGTCGGCTTCCATAATCGTATTACGTATAAGTCAAATCGTCATTAAAATGCAGCATCACGTTGTGGACAAGCTCGGAGGAGGGGGGACGGGGAGGAGTGCAGGGTGCATCCACCGTCTGGCCCGCAAGGGCACGATGCAGCGCCCTTGCGTCGCCCGAGGCGACCCGCGCCCTGCACGACCTTTACCGTCCTGTGTGTACGACTTTACCTTTCCAACATTAATATGGGCTTGTTGCTAAGTAAATCCATTACTAGGGAGTTAATTAATAATACTGTGCGATAGGTAAAACATTAAATACATTTATCACATCGTACTTATTTTTAAAGGATTATTTTATATGTATGTTTTACCGTTACCGTTACAGCCTACGAAAGTACACAGCTGAACATGGGCCTCCAAAATAAATTGCTTCATAGGGGGGATATTTGCCATAGTTGCCACGCTTGGCAAGCGGGTCGGCAACCGCAGTTTTTTTTATTTTTAGCCGTTATTAGGAAGACGCTGCTGCCCATCGTCTGATTTGTTTCCCTCTATCTCCTCTTACGACAACCACGGCATGCTACGGGCATAGTATAAAGATATACTATGCTACGGGGTAGTGGATATTCTTACACCGCCACACTTGGTATATTTTAATGGTAATGAAATTGTGAAAGTAGGCTTGTAAAAGTGTATTTTGGAATAAAAATATGACAGGCCTCTTAATAAAAATTAAAATAAATTTTGATTGATTTTTTTATTTGTAAATGTTTGCAATGGAGCTAAAAAGAATATGGCTGCTGATAAGAAAATCTAGGCGAAGCTAAGTCAATTCAGAAAAAAGTTTTTCGGATGTTCACAGAGAACATGTCATAAAAATATAAAAATAGTAAAAAAAAAGAACAGTAACTCGAACTTACCTACAAAATAGAAAACAAGCACATAATATGATGCCATAAATTTTCTAATGGGAACTACTATTCATTAATAAATCGTTTACCGCTCCATTAACCTAATGGAATTCTTATTTGTTATGAAAGTGAATTAATTCTCGCGAGTTCATTAGTATTTAGTTAACGACTGAATATACGAGTAAACTTACCGTATACTAATACTAACGGTGCAGCCTATCAAAAGTTTCAAATAGGCTTGCCTCATCGATGGCCTCATAGTCGGGATACTTGCCATAGTTGTCACGCTTGGCAGGCGGGTTGGCAACCGTAGCTCTTTTATGTTGTTATTAGGAAGACGCTACTTGTTATCTCCTGGTTTGTTTCCATCTATTGTTACCTCTGGTATTGCCTTTGGTCATGTATACCATAAGCCTAACTTGTACTATAATAATTACGTCCTTCTTTTAGCATTAATCTTTTGTAATTAAAAAAAGGAAATTCTTGAGGACGATGCATACTTTCTACATAATATAGGAATAACGTAGGGCTTATGTAAATTAAATTAAACTATACTAGCCAAAATTTGCTTGTCTCTTAATTGAAAGATGTTTATATACGTCCGCATATTGTTAATCATATTTTTAAAGTAAATTAAAAAAAAGTTGTAGACTATATACGACCCACAGCTGGCTGACGGCACGATCCTCCTCTCAATTCTGCAGGGCTAGCATGGGCAGGAGACAATTTTATCCCCGGGGAAAGGAGAAAATGTTTATCCCCTCGCTTCGTTTTATCCACCCTTCGAGCATGGGCACACCGGTGGATATAATATCCAAAGTAGATAAAATGGGAGATAAACTTAGACTTAGATAGATTTTTTGTATGAATATAAACTTAAACCTACGTGCAATGGACTAGGATTAAATTGTCCCTTTCAAATGTCAAAAAAGCATAATGTTTTACCTTTCATTTGGCTCCATGCTACGGACGGCAGATATATGTCTACTCGTTACGTCAGACGGGGATATACTTCTCCCCGTTGCCGTGCTTCGGCATAGGGACAAGGTAATTTTATCTCTTGTCAGTGGATATAATCGGGGGATAAAATTTTTGTCCCCAGCCCATGCTAGCCGTGCTGACTGGGTTATGGAGCAAGAAGTCCGCCGCATAGTTTCAATGCGGATTTCACATGTCCTTGAAATATATTATTCCTCAGGCAAGCAGGCTTCCACTTGTTAAATTAGCGCTAAAGCTGAAATTTAGCGATTTACTTGGTTCCGCGAATCGAACCCGGGTTTCACGCGTATTTGGAACAATACGTTTAATCCCTGATCTCAACGACTCTTTATTACCTTGATCAGATTTTATCAGATATAATTAATATATTATTTTGCATCATAACTTATGCATTTGTAAACAGTTTAGTATTGGAAATATTGGAGAAGTCTTCTTCCTTCTTGGAAGAAGTGATTGTGATCGCTACGCATGGCAGAGGGTTTGTCGATTACATCCTAATATTAAACGGTTATATACGAGTAGCTTAACGCTAAAACCTTGCTAAAACTGACATTCATATGACATGCCAGAATAATATGACAAGTGCTTTAAAAGTCATTCGTACAAAGTGTAAGAATTAATAAATCATGATGTGGTAGTTTGAAAAGCTTCCAAAATGTTTGTTTTAAAAGCATTGTAATGATGTCTACGGCAACCTAAAAGTAATGTTTTACAATCGCTTTCTAAATTAAACGTGGCAACAGTTTTTATTTATAGTGTCAAAATCACCTTTACAATTTATGTAATTAATTATGATATTATTACAGTGTTAATAGCTTTAAAAAATAAACACAATAGAATTTTTTTAAACATAATATAATAATTGATAGAATCAGGCGTTGCTTTGCGGAAATCCATTATAATGGGTTTCTTATAAATTAATTTGCTTAATTCCGCGTAAAGAAAGAAAATAATGTGTGCTGCCTAGTTTTAAGGAGACCTCTGACCCTCCCTCCCTCGCGCGCACTATACCCGTCGCCTTCAATCCCAGCACTACCATCCCCAGGACCACTACTACCACCACTAGTGTGTTAACCCCATTATACTATAATAATATTTTTATTTCAGGTGGGATTGTGGTCAAGCACTTGCTTATAATAAGTAATAAAAATCATTCATTTATTTGCCAATAAAATTTAAAAAGAGTAAAATCTAAACTGTAGTTAGAAGAAAAGAAAATAATATGTGAAATACGTTTATAACGCGTAATGACCGGAAAACGGAAAAATCTAGGTATGCCCGGCGAGCGGGTAGGCCTAGGTTTACGTGATTTTTAGGTAAAGCATGAATAGGTTTTTTTAAAAAAAAAATTAACTTCTCTTGTTTCTTAAATATTAAAACTATGATTTCTGTTAAATTTGTCAAAAATACGAAACAAATATTAAGTAGGATGAGCAACATTGGGTTAGGGTGCGGCTGATCCAAAGCTGACGTACATTTCAAATTTATTAATACATTTATTTAATATTTATTATTACATACATTTATTAATATTTATTTTTTGTAAGGCCTGTAAGGCGTTCTTCGAGCGTTACCCGTAACGTTTAAACACGTAACATTCTCCAAATGGTAACCTACTTGCACGCGGTACATCCAGATAATTGACCAATGAGGCATTGGTGACGGTCTGATGGCGGAAAATGTATAGAAAATTCTAAACCTATAGCTGCAGTATGCAGCTATACTAGTCCGAGTATGTACGTTATGTTAACAGATTGTTTTTTAAGAATATTAACCGAATTCTCGGAAACGGCTAAAGAGATTTAAATAATTATTTTTTATTAAACGGGCTATACCTCAAGGCTGATCTCATTTAAACTTGACCAAAGAATTACACCTCATAAGGGTGACACAATAGGGGATGAATTTTTATTGTAACTATAGAGACAACATTCTAGTTGTTACCTTGACCACAATATTACTTAATTAAATTTTTAATGATAAGCAAATAACGTCTTTAAAGAAATAATAAAAATATTTCCACATAATAACTTCTGAATCAATGTGTAGTCTCAAAATAACAGATAGCTGTTTTCCTTATTTTAAATCTTTAAAAATCCTAACACTGCCATCATTATATATACTGGAAACAGCTATTTTTGTAAAAAAGCATCCATTTATTTTTCAAAAAATATCTGATATTAGAAAGACTCCAATAGGTACGCACCCACTACATAAATAAGTTATTTTACATAAAATCTAAAAAAAAATCTAAAACATTACTAATTAAAAAAAGCTTCTTTGGTATTGCCCCACAAATTTATAATAAACTGATCTCATCCAATAAAAATATGACCTTATTTAAATTTAAAAAGGTGCTGAATGAGTTATTAATAGACAAATTTTACTATAAAATAGATGAGTTCTTGAATGACAATTATGACTAGTTACTTTATTGACTATTATTATTTTTGTTATTGTTATCAATTTAATTTTATAAATGTAGAATTTTCATTAGTATTCCAATTTCCATAGATTAATAATAGGTCATCGCGTGCTCTGAGTCAGAGCACGCGATGACCTATTATTAATCTATGCCAATTTCATTCATTTCTATTCTATTTTATTTTATGACATGATTTTCAAAAGAATACACAATTATATTTGTATGTCTTTAAGACAATACATAGCGTACTAATAATTGTAACCCTCGCAAGACCTTAAATGTTTAAACCTACATAATATGTTTGACAAATAAACTATTCTGATTCTGATTCTGAAGCAGGGGCTTTAAATCTTCGATACACTATAACTTCGCACCCTTCAGATTCTGATGGTGATAATGTGACGTGGAGATTATTTATTATTTTAATTTTTATAAGTCGGTCTTTACTTTTTTTAATTTGATCTTGATGTTTCGTTGGTGAATAATAACAAATTGATTTTTTTAATGTACTGAGAAGTCGGTTTAACCTCTAGACGCACGAAAGTCGAACTAGTAACATCATAGGCAATTTCATTATTGCTTGTCCACCTTTTAAAAATAATTACACAGAAATATTTAAAAAAATTGGTCATTACATTTGAAAAAAAAAAAAAGATATTATTTCACACAATTTTAAGGTTCTACAATTTGGATTTGAGAGCTAGCATAATTACAGACTGTGAGGCATTCCATCTTAGCTTAGTTCTCAGCGACAATGTACTTGTAGCCTCCTTTATTTGAAGTTGGTTGCAGGTGTCTATAGGCCGCAGTAGCTAACTACCATAGGTGGGGACTGTAAGTTCGTACCAGTTAAACTAATTTTTAAGAAGATTTGTCCATTCTTAATACGCTTGGAAGGCAGTTTAGGAAGCGCTACATCATTAGACTGTAATTTGGTTTCAGTACTTTTGAATGAGTGATATATGTAATGTGTAACGTATGATGGCGACGTACGAGAATTCTTTGCTTTATTTCGTCCCGTGAGTGTCATTAGAGCTGTCTGGCATATTTTCGATATACAATAAAGATCTAATAGCTTCCGAAAAAACCATCTCGTTAATGCCAATCGTAAAATATTCAGATCGACGACAGCACTCAGCGTTGATGCGAAATGTCTGGTACTGCGGTCGTCAATCCGTTTGCCAAGCGTGACGATTACACTATGTCCAGGCTATAACAGAAGAATCCCATATCCAACAATAGATATTAACGATATGATGAAAACGGAGAAGATTTTTAAATAGAAAACCAGAATCAGAACCTTATCTGTAAATTATATACTAAAGAAAGAGCCGAAAGAGGGAAAATATTTCTTAATGCACCAAAGAAGCACCCTTTTAAACTTGAACTGAACAATTAAAGAAATATCAAATATGTATGAGAACTAAAATAAAAAATACAGACTGTATAACATCATTTGGATGTCTTTGTCACCTTAACTGTGCAGCGGCGTTGGTCGATGATCGTGCGATTGGATACAGTGTCGTGGCAAGGACGGCGGGTCACCGTCAGTACCAGCCCAGCGCGTCATGTTATTGCTTGCCGCATCAAGTATTCATGAATTATGTTTTATATTAGGACGTTCCTTTTATTGCCTATGACTTTGACTTGTTAGAGCTTCAAACTTCACTTTTTAAATATTTTTAAATCGAACCATACATTTTTAAAGTTAAATCTATATACTTTGCATTGGCACTGTATTTTTGTAGATTAATTAATTAATTTGCGAGCGTAGAAATGTGGAAGAGTGCGTAGGCATCCTGCGTAGCCAAAGAGATTTAATATATATATATATATACGACTAGTACTTACTACTTACTAGTACGTACTTACTTGTCTTTGTGCGTAGCCCTTCCTGTATAATATAGAATACCCAAGAGCTTTGTCTTGTACTGAGCATGAAAAGTTCTTGCATCCTAGTGGTGGTTATGGGTTAGACTGAACCTTTTTTCATGGAGATATTTATTCTAGTTCTATTACAAATATCTTCGTCCTCTTCGTATCTCACTGAGTGAATTTATTTTGTACTATAGTAATTTTTACAACGCAATGGCACTCACCCTACTCTGACTTATTTTCTTTCACTTTACTTTAATTATTCACCTTTTAGTTGGATGTTCGCAAAAGCCCATTTTCAAAGAATTAGCTATGATATTTGATTAATATATTAAACCACATATATTATAATTAAGTACTGTGAAAAACATATTTCAGTTTGCTTGACCGACTAGCGAAACTTCAATGGGGCCCCCATATATCTAAATTAGCAAACAGACTTAGTTCTGCAGCATATGCTGTAAGAAAGATTAGAAGTCTCACAGATGTTGAGACAGCTAGATTAGTGTATTTTAGTTACTTTCGTAGTGTAATGTCTTATGGAATTTTGCTATGGGGTAATGCGACTGATATTGAAGCTATATTTGTTTTGCAAAAGAGAGCCGTACGGGCGATTTATAACCTAAATTGTAAAGAGTCCCTCAGAGAAAAATTTAAAGAAATAAACATATTAACTTTGTATAACTTGACTATTTAAATCATTGGCATATAGAATATGAAGCTTAAATTTTTATCTTTATACAATGTTCATGTTTTGAAACATTGATGATCCTTGTACAATATCATCTCGTTTAATTTTTTTTAATTATCTGTTAATAGTAGTATAGATTGTTATAATAATCTTAATCATACCCATTAGTCATTCGTTTATCACAGTATATCAAAGTCCTTTTTTATAGCATAGGGTGACAAACGAGTACACAGTCCTCCTGATGGTAAGTGGATGCTGCTGCCCATAGACATCTACATTTATCCTCAATTAATAATCAATATGCAGATGCGTTGTTACCCCTAAGGACTAAGATGGAATGCCTTTTTTCCAGTAAAAAGGGTATCCGGTTCGCTACACTCAGTATACGAAACACAGCAGCATGAAGCTGCTATTTACCTACCGGCTCCGTGGCGTAATGGCTTAGCAATGAGTTGTAACGCTTGGGGCCGCGGGTTCGAATCTCGCACGGAACGAGTATTTGTACGGCCTACAAATAATTGTTCCGGGTCTGGATGTTTGTCCTTGTGCAATATATGTTTGTAAACTGCCTCCACAATACAGGAGAAAATCCTAGTGTGGGGTAACGTTTTTTTTTTAAAAGATTTAAATTTTATGCAGGTATTCTGTGAGAGCGTGGTCCTGCCCCGGTCAAGCCGACCCATGCTTGCTACAACCATAATATAGCTGCAGTGTGGTTCTACCAAGCGTAGCTATTATGACTAATATCTTCCATGGGGCTTCCCATAATAGCAACGCTTGGCAGGAGGGTTGGTAACTGCAGTTTTTTTGTTATTTTGAGTTGTTATTAAGAAGTTGCTGCTGCCCATCTGTTCAGTTTCCCTCTATCGCCCCTTGCGTCTCGTGAGATAACATGGGGCAGTGGATATTCTTACACCGC
This sequence comes from Parnassius glacialis, assembly GCA_033319125.1. NCBI lineage: Eukaryota > Metazoa > Arthropoda > Insecta > Lepidoptera > Papilionidae > Parnassius > Parnassius glacialis. Next base: position 26,717,964 of record JAVANC010000018.1, read on the forward strand.
CACTACATACAAAGAATATTACAGATGACCGGAGACGCTTTTTATCGGTAAAGAGGCATTTGATCTTAGTCCACGAGGGTGACAAACATTTGCAATTTTTTATATTCTTTATCTATGATAAATGTCGGTGTGTATGGGCGACAGCATTGTGTTACAATCAAGAAGACTATGAGTCCATTTATTACAGTTTATTATAGTATACGCCTTAATGACTTGTTAAAATGTTTAACTTCGAATTTATATTAAAAGAGTAAAACAATAAACACAGCTCCGTCTGTCCGTCAATGGCCTGCTATTGAAATCATTCCGTAGACGTAAACGACTGAGTCACGCGTCAGTCGGGGACGTATCAAGGTGTCAGACGGTCGGATTACGCAACTAAGCCAAAGAACCTCGACGCTTTTTCCATAGCCCATCTGATTGCCTGCATGCTGATTGTTTGGTGTTTTTATTCAAATTTGATTGCTCACAATACCTAAAGATAATTGAACACAAAATATTTCACAATAATACATATTATACATATAACTAAAAAAATACGCACACATCGTTCGTACGTATTAACTACATATATTATGTAAATTGTGGTGTGGATTCAAAACGTAAATTTTATTTTGAAATATCTTTAAGGTGAAATGAATTAAGAAATTAAATGAGAAACTCTCTTAAAAATGTTGAAACCATGAGTTAAGTAGGAAGGTTCGACTAAGGAATTATTTAATTATTAATTATTAATTCGTCTTATCTCTCTTTGGTCGTAAAGCATTGCCGTCATATGTCTAGTGAGACAATAGACAGTGTACCTATGCTCGGGAACTTGGTGACCGAAATCTGATCTGGAGAATATTATAGATAACTGGAGACGCTTTTTATTGGTTACGAGGCATTCCATCTTAGCCCTCGGGGGTGAGAAACAATTGCACAGAATACCAACGTGAAAGCTGTTGTGTCACAGAAATAATATGGCCGTGTTTCGTATGGAGAGCGACGAGAACCTTTTCACTGTTAACGACGTATTCCCTTTTATTTTGTTTCGGCCATTCCGATGTGCGGCGAAAGTGGACACTCATGGAGTTTTAGTCGGTGCGAGTTCCGAATATCCCGTCCTTGACCCTACGAGGTGAATATGCATAGGCCCCATGAAAGTGGGTGGTAGGCCTTTTGGCGTAAGCCTGCCTCGGCATTATATCCACTTCTGTATTCCCATATGAAAGATAAGAGGGTTAGTATAATTACGGGCTATAAATTAGAGCAGCATAATCTAATATCTATGTTACAGACTACGATATATGTCATAATATTCCTCCAAATGTCGCGCGGAATACTCTGCAAAACAATGAAGAAACTCCAACGACGAAACCTAAAAGAAATGCCTCGTAAATAGAAGGTTTAATTTTTTGCCAGGTTTAAGCTATAGATTATGTGGGGATAACGGATGTTTTAAAGTGTTAACAAAGGCGTGGACCAGGGTGACACGGTCAACGTTTTAGCCGGCATCCGGTCGTTCGCCGCACTTTCACGCGACACTGCCCAAACAGGACTTCCATCTTACCGAACCATCGTCGACGGATTTCCTTGTCATTTTTTATGGCTTTTGCGAACGTAATGGTATTTAGATAGATATTGTAAAATAAATACAAGTTTCATCAAGTGACAACAATCGTAAGTATAAATTTTAGTAAAATAGGTGTTTACAAATTTACATTTTGTAAACAATTACAGCGATTATGACCTTTACATTTGTCCTGAAGTTTACCAAATATTTAATTTTGCTTTTTATTTAAAGCTTTTCGCTCTCACGTTGCTGTCCTTTATAATATTATACCCCTACATTTTGCCCCCGCTCTGCTCACAAAAAGAAAACGAGCGATGTTAAGAACGAACAGTTACGTAATTACAGCATAGAGTTAATTCATAATTTTCAATAAGATGGTTTAATAAGAGACCAGTTGGAAGATGGAGAGCTGCCGAAAAAGTCCTAATCCAATTTTACGCTTAATCGACAGAAGTCACCATATTGAAAATGGTTGGGTAGCATAGCTAGTAGGTAGTATCATTCACATCAAGAAAGGTGCTGGCAAAATAAAAAGGGTAAGGGTAAAATTACAACAATGGTAGAGCAACGCGGCAGCTTTTGATGTCGCACGGATGGGCCGGCTCAAACCGGGGTAGTACCACGACCTCACAGAACACCAGCGTGAAGCAGAGGTTTACCTCTGCGTTTCGCTTGGTGAGTGCAGGTGGCCGGAGGCCCTTTTTACTGGAAATGACGCATTCCATCTTAGTCCTCACGGGTGATAACGCATCTGCATTTTGATTCGCAAACGAGGATAGATGTAGATGTCTATGGGCCGCAGCCACCACTTACCATCAGGTGGACTATGTGCTCGTTTGTCACCCTTATCCTATAAAAAAAAAACAAAAAAAAACAAGGCACATATCGTATTTTGAATCAAAAACATTCGCCAATAGACAAGAAATGTGGCTCTTAGTACGTTAGTCGTCTTATTAACTGACTTAAATTTAAGAAAACACATTAACATCACAGCAATCATCATCGTCGTCATCATGGCATGGCATGGCATGGAGATATGGCACATTAGTTGTGCGTATGTTGAACGTAATCGATTTTTAATTGAAGTGGGTGGTGTATGTAGATTTTTGTCAATTTATGTGTGTATATTGCCTCCACGATACAGGAGAAAATATTATTGTGAGGGTAATGTTTTCTAAAAAAATTAAGTAAGAGGTAACAAACAATAATATTCGGATGGTAACTAGAAGTTGTGATCAGGAGACAAACACGCTACACCTATCTTAAGCTAAGTTTCAAATGGTTTTCTGCGTTGTTACCCCTGAGGACCAAAATAGAATGTCTCCTTACTGTTTTATTTACTCCCTGTACGAAACACAGCAGCATAATGCTGCTGTGTCTCGTTCGGCTCTGGGCTGCTATTGTGAATTAGGCCGGACCCGGGATTTAAGCTCGGGACTACACGGAGAGCAGTCGCACTTATGACCACTACACCAACGATTCAGCTGTAAGCCTTGCTGGTTATATGTATATATATTCTCACTATACCAAAAAGCAACATTATGCTGCTATGTTACCCTGGTATTCTGCGAGAGCCTGATCCTTCCCCGTTCGAGCTGACTTATTCGTCTGCAACAATTATACAGCTGCACCGTAACATGTAGGTATATTAATCTAACATTTATTTTAATGATTATGAAACTTAAAATCTTTGGGCGCATTCGGTTAGTAAATAAGTAGATACTTGGTAAGTATATTTCGTGTGTTAACGAAATCGGGGCCAAAGTCCAGATTTCGTTAACAGAGAACGAAAAGCAGCGAAGCGGTGTCGTTGTATTGTACACCGTAATGTATCGTATACATTTTCCCTCTCCGCGCCTTCCGTACCCCCGAATACCCTACTTGTATTACATACATCAATTCACTCTTCTCGAATAATCCGTGCATTCACATCGCAAATGCACATATCGTCTGCTTACTGGTAAAACAAGATAAATGCATTTTGTTACTGTTGTTACTGTAATGTTAAGTCGGTAGCAACATCGTGCAATGCATTTATTTGCAAATTTGACTGAAACGAGCGCTCTACGAAAACTGCTTGCAATTCCGTAAACACAAATTATATTCTTAATTCATTTAATTCAAGCAGCCTTCGTTAGTATTATTTTATAATTGCAATTTTAAGTTCTGTATTACCACATGCTCGACGGTGAATGAAAACTTCCTATACGAAATATGTACTTATGCTTGAGGAACAAAATATTTTGAGGACATGTGAGGTCCGCCAACACAAAAATGAGATGAGGTGATGATTCTCAGAAATACGAGAAGACCTAAGAAAGGACATTAATTTAACTTTAACATATTATGTTTGCTTTACTACCTTTGGCGTGTAAAGAGGGATATACGTGCATACAAATGTTTTTTATAACCTGTCACATTGACGGACAAGGCTCTGAGTAATCTAACTATATTAGATAGATAGATAGTTAGATTATAATAACCCTGGATATATCTTCTTCTTCTTCTACCTAACGTTTATCCCGGTTGCTCATCCCGCCTAGCGCGGGAGAACCCAGGGTCCGCTTTCCACACTTACTCCTCCACATTGCTCGGTCTTCGGCGTCTCTAGCAATTAGCCCATTGGCGCGCATGTCATCCTGCGCGACATCAAGCCAGCGTTTCTTGGGCCGTCCTCTACTTCTGGTGCCAGGTAGGGTCATGTCCAGACATTTGTTTCCCACGTAGCTTGCCGGTCGTCGTAAGACGTGGCCATACCAGCGGAGGCGAATTTCCTGCAGCTTGTCAGCGATGTCACGGACATGGAGGTTGCCGCGTATGTATGTATTCCGTACACGGTCCTTCCGCGTGACCCCACACATCCACCGCAGCATGTTCATCTCCGTGACATGCAACAACTGCCGGTGTCACTCCAGCACCGGCTACACCTCACTGCCGTACGTAAGGACAGGCCTTATGATGATCTTATAGACCTGTCCCTTCAGCTTGACCGGCATTTTGGGGTCACAAATGACACCCGTCACCTCGCGCCATTTCGCCCAAGCCGCTGATATACGGGCCTTGATGTCGCGATTGATGTCCCCGGACGCATCAAGCACAGATCCAAGGTAGCTGAAGTTGTCCGTGCGCTCGACGGTGTCGTCGCCTATACGGAGAGACGTCAGATCTGTGCTGTTGCAGGCCATATTATACTCCGTCTTCATCACGTTCAGCTTCAGCCCGCCGTTCTCAAGCGCCTCCCTCCATGCGTGCACGCGTCTGGTGAGCCGTCCTTAACGTAACGTAATAACCCTGGATAAATATATATATATGCAATAACCGGACACATTTTCTGGAAAGGTTCAGAATAAGTAATATAAGCAAATGGTGAAGGAAAATTAATTTAAGAAATTTCATACGTTTTGTCCTTTTTATATTTTTACTTCAAAATGCTTTGCATTATTTTTACTGATGTTACTGCACACACACACTTTCGTAAGGGTCGATCGCTAGGCAAAAACGTTGTTGCCCATAAATCACAGAATACCAGCGTGAAGTAGAGGTTTACCTCTGCGTTGCACTTGGTGAGTGCAGGTGGCAGGAGGCCCAATTACCCCCCATCAACATAGTAGCGGAATTAAATAAAAGACTACCCCAGGAGGGTAACAGCACCCCTGGAGAATTCCTCGCTGAGCAGCCACGACCAAACTACTCCACTCTTGAGCGTGGGTGCTCAAGCTGGGACCAGATAAAAGTTCCTGCAGTAAATATATTTAGTATGCTAAAATGATTTAGTTCTATCTAGTAGGTAAATATATCAATCATCATATTTGATTTTTAATTTATTTTATTAATTTTTAACAGAGACGCTCGGTATACGAGTTAAAAAAGTATCTAAGCGGTGTGACGCGAGTTAACAGCTTCAAGTCCCGATATTATGTCAATTTACATTTATGTTTAGTGCTTACATAATTTTATAAATAAGTAATAGTGATTTTTAATCTAGTCTTGTTACCTACAACTTAAAACAACCAAAAGTTATTAATTAAAACACGTAGTGTTATAATTAGTGTTATATACTTTAACAAACTTTGAAACATTTATTTTTATTTTTATATTTATTTTACGTGTTAGAGCCATGCTGCAGCTATATTAGTAGTATAGTTGTAGCACGAATGGGTCGGCTCAACCGGGGTAGGACCACGCTCTCACAGAATACCAGCGTAAATTAGCACCTTAACACTGCTGTCTTTCGTATGGTGAGTGTAAAGAACCGGAGACCCTTTTTACGGGAAAAGAGGCATTCCACCTTAGTCCTCACGGGTGACAACGCATCTGCATTTTGATTTGCGATCGAGGATAGATGTAGATGTCTATGGGCCGCAGCAACCACTTACCATCAGGTGGACTGTGTCCTTTTTTGTCACCCTATCCTATAAAAAAAATTCATTACTTAAAAAAAATGTCAAAACTATGTAAGCAGTGGCTTATTTATCTAATGGCTTTATGTCGGAAATGCTTACGCTGCAAAGCAGTTAAATTACATTACTCTGATATTTTTAATTTATATAATATGGAATTGTATAAATATAAGATTTATTAACTAAATTATTTTTATAATGACAATTTTGATGTAGTTATGTTTTCTTTCATATGACTCACAAGCTCACAACCTACATACTACAACAAAAGCAAATTTGGCAACCCTAGCATTTTTTCTCTATTCACCGCTATGCCGTTTCTATTAACCCCGGATTCCCGGTATATAGAAACGGACTACTTTTTTTCTAAAATACAACCTATTTGCTTGTTTTTACTCATTAAAGCAAAGCATTAGTATTCGATAAACTACATCAAGACTCAGAACATTAAAGTGTTTTATTATCAGCTTATATACAATATATAAAAGAAAAATAGTGTAGAAGTTGAAAGTTGTGTCTATTCACGTCATTTTACGGTACCTTAAGGATCACCAGCTGATGAGTGACCGCCAGTACAGTTTTCGTCAGCTGGTGATCTTCTGGTATACTTGACTCATAGATGGGCGGAGGCAGTAGAGCCCAAGGGGGAGGCATTGGCCGTTAGTTTGGACATTGCGAACGACTCCAAAGCGCAACCTTACTTGTAAGGGTCGACCGGTAGGCAAAAACGTTGTTCTCCATAAATCACATCCAATTTGGAATAATTTCAAATAAAAGTAACCTTATTTACTCATATTTTCAAAAACTGCAATAACTGTATATCATTATTTATATATTTGATCTTAAGTTATATACGAAGTAGAGCCATGCTGCAGCTATATTAGTAGTATAGTTGTAGCACGAATGGGTCGGCTCGACCGGGGAAGGACCACGCTCTCACAGAATACCAGCGTCAAATAGCAGCTTAACACTGCTGTGTTTCGTATGGTGAGTGCAGAGAACCGTAGACCCTTTTTAATGGAAAAGAGGCATTCCATCTTAGCCCTCACGGGTGACAACGTATCTGCTTTTTGATTCGTAAACGAAGATAAATGTAGATGTCTATGGGCCACAGCAACCACTTACCATCAGGTGAACTGTGTGCTCGTTTGTCACCCTATCCTATAAAAATAAACGACGGGTTGCACTCCGGGAGTGCCGGCAGAAGTGAAAACTTGAATATTAACGTTGTGCATTTTTGATATTTTGGAATGGCGGAGATTATTTATTATTATCTTATTTCATTTATTTTCATTCGAAATTATTTGTTTGGTAAACCTACACCGCACATGTGCTTATTGTGATGTTATGAAAATATAGGTTAATGCTATAACGTATAAACATATTACAAATATTACATCTATAATGTGTATCTATATTAATAATTTCGTCAAGCAGTACAGTAGACTCGATCGAAACCTAAGTTTAATAATAAAATTATATTAATTAATAAATGAAAATTAATTAAACCTAACTTACTTCCTCTCCTACGCCGCGCCGGCTGTCTACTCTCCGTCCGTCTTACGAATTTTCGATCAGGACACGTGACCTGACGCGAGTTTAACATTTTTTACTCATTACAAAAAAAGTGCACAACGCCGCTAAAGAAGTTTTCACTTCAAAAAGTTTAAAATTTGGCTACTCATTGAAAAATAACCTTGTATATGGTAAATATATATATATATATATATATATATATATATATATATATATATATATATACAGTAGTGGTCATATAATTAGAAACACTTCTTATGAATAAGGAAAGTATAACTTCAACGTATAAATGTACGTAAAAAATATACACTCAAATAAAAACTCATTAAATGCGTAAAATATAAAACATACCTTACTTTTAATTACAAAATGAGTCTTAAACATGTAAGAGTTTATTTTCTGTTATTGGCTGCTTGAACGCCTAATTAGAAACATTTTAAAAAAGCATCCATAGCTCGTTCTTTTTTTGAAATTGGAGAATAACATTTCTTTCTTGGCTTTTTCTATTATTTTGACGGTAATTCAAAATTAAATATGAATTTTATTTTGTTCAAAATTGACAGAAATAAAAGTTGTGACGCGTCAAATAATTGTTAATTTACATAATATAGATTATAAGTGGGCGTACAGAAGAATAGCTGAGCATTTAAATTGTTCTGTTAAGAAAGGTTTTAATGCAATTGATCATTATAAAACACATGGAACTGTTGAAAATGTTCTTAGAAAGGCTCGGCCATGAAAAACCTCTCCCAGAGTAGATACGCTAATCGTTCGTGTAGCTAAGACCCAAGTAAAGGCTACAACCATATTAAAAATGAAGTTTTTTCGCCTGATGACCCCAGAAACATCTCGTCAAGACTAATACGCCAAAGATTAGTGGAAGCTAAATTGTTTGGAAGAATCTCTCGAAAGTTACCACTTCTTACCAAGCAACACCGAGAGAAGAGATTATTATTCGCTAAAAAATATGTTCATTGGACGGTACGAGAATGGTAAAAAGTGTTATTTTCAGATGAAACAAAAATAAATATGGTAAATTCCGATGGAAAGCGCTATGTTAGACGTCTTGTAAACAATGCTTTTAATAATTATAAATACACAAGGAGTATAGTCAAGCACGGTGGCGGTAACATTAAAGTTTGGGAGTGTTTTCCGGATAACGAGTTGGACCCGTTCGGAAGATTGAAGGATCAATGGCAATACAAAAATATATTAGAACACACAATGATTCCCTAGTCGGACGATCATTTGCCTGTAACCTGGATCTTTCAGCATGACAATATAACCCTAAACACACGGCCAACAGCGTCAAATGTTTCTTTAGCGAACAGCGTATATCCGCTTTAGACTGGCCAGCAAATAGTGCGGATTTAAACAAAAAAAAAATATAGAAAATCTCTGGTATATTGTTAAAAAGAAAGTCTCAAACAAACGTAACACCAGCCAAAACGAACTATATGAAGCATTTGTTGAAGCATGGAATTCAATCCCCCTAGAAAAATGTATGAAATTGATTGAATCAATGCCACGTCGTTGCAGTGCTGTTATTGAAAATAAGAGATACGCCACTAAATATTAATTACAACTATTGGTAGGCTATGGATAGTAGCTATTTCGTAAATAACAATACAAATTAATAATACTTAAAAAATATTGTTTTTTATACTTTTTTGTTGTTGTTTCTAATTAGTTGACCATTATTGTTCATATCTTAAAACTGATTTAAGTGTTTGTCCGTAATGTAATATTGAAACTGCACTTGTGTAATGGAATTTATACTGTTTTTGTAATAAATGATAAATTGTTGAACAATTTGTTGTCCTATTTATTGTTTAATTTCAAAATAAAATCGATTGCGGTGAAGTATCTTACATAATGTCAAAAACCGTTGGTAGTGTTTCTAATTATACGACCACCTTTTGATAGTGCTATATACATATATATACTAGCTCGCCAGGCAGACGTTGTTCTGCCCTTTCCAACGACCCTTCCTATAAAAATCCTTAAATTCGCAATAAAAAATTTGAGTATCATTTATCGGGATAAAAACTACCATCTCTCAAGTTGGACCAAACTGCACACAGTATGCAAAATTTCATTGAAATCAGTTCCGTAGTTTAGGAGTTCATCGCGGACAAACCACGTGACACGTAATTTTTATACATATATATATATATATATATATATATATATATATATATATAGCAGTATCATAAGCATACTAGAATCGGCAAAAAGATAATTCGTATTGAGCGGCCGGGCGTGGGCCGCAACGACAAAGGTGCGAGACATTTGATGAAGAAAAAAAAGTAGGTCGTGGTTCCTGGGGTCTTATAAATATCTATATAATATATCATTTCTTAAATAAGATTTGTGCAAAAACAAATAAAAAGAAAAAACAAATTGTAAACAACAAAAATAAAAACATAGTATGCATTTTCATTTTTTATTAATTACTAGCTGTTCTCCGTGACTTCGTTCGCGTGTTAGGGTCTTTATTTTTTTGCGCGGAACCCTGATTCTTTTTCTAAAATAAAAGTAGCTAAATTACTCCATATGACATCAGCTATCTTGTCAGTGAAAGTCCCGTCAAAATCGGTCCAGCCGTTTCGGAGATTAGCCGGAACAAACAGAAAGACAGACAAATATTTAAAAAATTGTATTTTAGTTATAAGTACCGTATACTTTCATATGCATTTAGTAAAAAGCTGTAATTTTGACATTATAAACAGACACTTCAACTCTATTTATTTGTATAGATTTGTCGAGTAGTGACAGCGTAAGAGAAGCCCCCTCTTCTAAATCTTCGTGTTTGTAAACCACAGCAAAACACAAAATCGAATTTGTAAACCACAGCAAAACACTAAGTGAAATAGTTACTATTAGTAGTAAATTATACAATATACAGTTTCAGGGGTAGTTTGGAAACAAAAATATTTCGCCTTCAAATTAATCTAACTAGGCTAATTTATTGTACTGGTTAGGTAGCCTAAATATCTCCCATATGGAGTCGCCAGTTCACCCATCGGACGTATCCCCAGGCAGTGGATAGGGGAACACCCGAGTGGAGTGGGAGTGGTAACGGGACACCACCGTTGTCCAAAACTGGCTGGTTATAGGGGTACCATTGAATCTCACTTAAATTAAGAAATAGTGCTCGTAGCCATGCAAGGCGGGCCTCTGACGCCCGAGGTTATTTCCCGCACCTCTTTCTGTTAGGACAAATAGATGATAAGTGATAATATTATGTAAATGCAAGCATGTGCGAATGTATTAGTTTTACACGGAAATCTAAGCCAATTCTAAATAAATATCATTTTGACGGATTAGAAATCAGCGGAAAAGTAAGTGTTAGGGATTTAGGCGTAAATTTTGATCTTAAAATGATACTATCCGAACACATTAATTACGTTATCAGTAAAGCCTATAAAAATCTTGGTTTTGTTCTTCGCATCTGTAAACCATTCTCGAATATGAATGCAATTAAAATGGTTTATTTTGCTTATGTCAGAAGTGTTTTGGAATATGCTAGTTCGATATGGTCTCCACAGTACAATGTCTACAAAAGCCGCCTTGAGCGTATTCAAAAAATATTTGTTAATCACCTTAACTTTCGCTGTCGGAATAAAATCGATACTTACACAGAGAGTTGCACTGAGCACGATCTCTTATCTTTGGAACACAGGCGTGTTTTGCTTAACATGGCTTTGTTATATGATATAATAAACAGTAATATTGACTGTCCATATCTTGTCTCAAGAATCACCTTTCGTACTCCAAAATTCCGCACCAGCAATACTACATTGTTACAGACTCCCTGGCATCATTCAAACTACTGTCGAAACACTGTTCTTTCGCGGCTTGCTCGTACATATAATGAACAATTTGGACACATTCACCTCTTTGTGAAATCTAAACTTACGTTTAAAGATTACATGAAGAAAACTATTAAAAAATAGAGCAGTTGAAGTTAAAATCACATACAATCATATATTCTCTCATCTATTTTTTCTATATGTATTTTTTGAGGCTACTGATAAAAATATAAGTACTTAAGTTATTTTATTTAATATATATTATAATTAATTACTTGTATTATGTTTATATATTTATACATTTTATATGTATATGTACATAAGTATAAAGGTAATGTAAAATATCATTCTACCTGACTCTCTCTCCTGATCTGTAAACTTATGACCACCTTCATTACATTGAATTGCTTATAATTTTGCTTATAATTTATCTATTAGATTGTTCTTCTTTCCTATTCTGCCAACAAGAATACACCTACCATCAAGCAATATAAGGGAAACCTGTTATTGTTCATACTTTTAGTTTGTTACATTAATGTTAATATTTACTATATACGCTGTTGGTTTTCTAAATAAATTAAATAAATAAGACATATGTGGTATTATGCCAAGTGTATTCGGTTTCTTCCAACGCCGGACAACCCGTAATCACAGTAGGAACCGGGAGCCGCGAGGAAGAAAACCTCTTCAAAAATTACGCCAACCGTAAGGTCATGCCATGCCGAGGGGGTAAATAGTTGGGGGAGAGAAATTCCACGACCAATATACCCTGGAAAATGAGCGGGCTCAGTGTTCCCTCACCGGGAACCTCACTGCTCAGCAGAGCAGGCAAGGGAAGAATCTGTATCGACCTCACCATTCAAAACTCGGATTACGCGAAGGCATATAAAACACGCGTAGGCGTATTGAGGCAGCGGGGACACTGCTCGAATGGAAAATTTTGTTCGCTTTCGAATTTCGGATGAAGTCTGCGTCTGAATCAGATGCAATAGAGAGCTGTTGGATCGATATTCCAATCCAATCATTAGCTGTCGAGTCTGCAATAGTGTGCGAAAGAATTCCCGTAGCCCAAGAAAAGGGTGAGGAGGTGACCACCGTGAGGTTTAGCTGAATTTCTCCACGAAAAAAAAATGTTGTATAAATATTTATTCTTAATTAGACTTAACGCGAAAAGTGATAGGAAACTTGTTCTTATCACTTTTTACTTAGTTTACTAAGTCTTATTTTTGACTCTTGTGTTGAAACCCGTTCACATTTTGTGAACCACTCCCAGACGGCGCCTTGATTCTATAAAAATTGGTATAAATCCGACGAAACTCGAAAAGATGGCAATCGTATGCGCTGTCGATTGCTGAAGTTTGTTATCCTCACAATAATACTAACTGTCTGATAACACTATTTCATTAAACTATATTTTTATTTCGTAATGATAGTGATACCCATATGGAACATTCTAGACAATTTCCGCTTATTGGAAGTTGTGAACTGCGCAAAATGTTTCGTACTTGTAATTCAAGTGTAGGTACTTCAAAAGACAAAGACACTCATGCATGCCCCTCCTTCCGTTTATATGATAACATCGGAGAAGCGTTAAATGTAGTATCACTATGCGAACGTGTAAATTTGAAAACAAAATGCTAGCTTGTTATAAAAGCCAATAGGCCTCTTGTCTAAATTGTGTCGCGTCTGTCTAGGCTAGACGTAACTTCGATACAACTTCGATATGAAAGACTCAACGATTACATGATACTAAAAACATAAACGTTATTGTTATTTGTCTCTGTGACCTTATATTGCATTTATGGCCTATATGAACATAAACGATGATGAATTAAACGTTGAACTGCCAGCCGTGGACTGGTATTTCAAATAATTATTCCGGCTCTGAATAATTCACCATGCGTAATGGATGTGTGTCTATTGATGAGTGTATAAAACGCCTACATGATATTGGAGATATCTCTATTAATTTCGGTAATAAGAAAGTCCGTGTGGTGTCAAAGGATCAATCATCCTATAAGCCTATATCATCCGGTCGGTGTCATATGAGACGACTATAAGGGTAAAGCCAAAAAAATCTTCCTAAAAGCCTCCGGTGAAGGCCATAGTAGAATTATATGTATTTCTACATATTATTAACTCTAAGAATGCACTGACAAAACCAAAAACAGAGTAGTTTTTGACTCAAAAATGATGATGTCTGATCATATCTCGTCAATGACTGCAAAGGCTTATAAAAATCTTGGCTTTTTACTACGATTTTGTCAACCTCTTTCCGTCTTCAGACTTTTGTAAGAAGGTTTTTTATTATTTTCACGTCCGTAGAGTCCTAGAATATAGTAGTGGTGTGTGCAATCCAAATTATATAACATGTAAGAAATAGAATGAATATAGTTAGAAGTCTATTAACGTCTTGAATATTCGATCGGAAAATACAATATTAAAAAATAATAAATGTAACCTTTATTAATTAACAAACTTGAAAGATTGCCGCACTCTGCAGCAGATGCTATGTTTCAATACGATATCTTCAGTGGTAAAACTGATAGCCCCGATTTAATTTCCCATACTTTATAACTACAGGCGCCTACTAAGCGCAGCAGATACGTTATTTCATGTTCCTGTTATATTCTCGTTTGACACGGAAAGTATACTACTTCTAAATCTCCATACCGGTAGTGACACTAATACCTTTACCTTACAAATGTGTGCAGACCCTTACAAATGTGTGCGTGTGCAGTAAAACCAGTTAAAATAATTTAATATACGCATATATAAATACGCATAAAATACGCATTATGGATTTAAAAGTTAAAAAAGACGGAATGTTTGAGATTTTATAAATTAATTTTTCTTCACCACTTCCCTATATTACTTATCCTGAACCTTCTCTGCAAATTTTACCTGTTATTCCAAAATAACCCTATATAAGAAGCATAAACGTAAATGGATCGTATTTCAACATTTCCAACCTATTCTGTGAAAAAAAAAATACAATCTCTTTAATATATTATTTGAATCAGTTTGCTTGAAGCATTAACATAGATTTGTACGGCGATGCTGTTTATTCTCCAAGAGTAAATAAGTTAAGATTACTCTATTAATTATCTTTAAAATCTGTGAGACTACATGATTGCAATGAGATTTTGCAAGAGAAACACTTAAATGACGGAAATATAATCTAAACACCCGTAAATGTTTATTTAAATCTAAAGAAATCTTTAAATAAAATAGCAACCCCTCATATAAGGTTAAATTAAGTTCTAGTCACACTATCCGATTTTGATTTCATAACCGTATTTAGGAATTTAGTGCGCGACGTTTTGCGTAATCGTTTAAGGGCGCGTAACGATTCAGGCCGGGTTCGGGTCGCGCGGGGTGGCCCGTTGACATGGGGAGGAGGCGGTATTTCGGCGGCCTTCCTGAAGAGCCTTCAGGCCGACGCGTCGGCCCGTCTAGACGTCTGGCAGTTACCATGTGTCGTAACACTTAACTGTGTTATTAAATTCCTCTAGTTCTGAGATTTTACTTTTAAAACAACGTTGCTTTCTCTTAAAATTTATTTATCTGTAAATAACAAACATCGCACATAAATTGAAAATAGAGGTTGAAAATTGAGATTGAAAAGAGAGAAGATACTAGTCTAATATTTTAGGTCATAGAACTCTTTTTCCTCCTATAAAATCGTTAGGATGGTTACTACCCTCAAGTCTTAAGGGTAAAGGGAACGAGAATCCTTACAGACGCGAGAGATATTCCATCTTAGTCTTAAGGGATGCCCAGACACCTCTAGTCTGCTTTTTTAAGTTGGACACATGCGTTCATAGGCTGCAGTAATAAGTAAACAGGTAGACCGTAGATGCATTTGTCATTTCAATTTTATTACAAAAAGAACTTATTATATACAGTAAACCCTTGTTTTTATTTATTAATTAAATTACTACAATTTATCCTGAGTGAATTCCAGAAAAAAACAATTGTCATGAAAATAACTTATTTAAAATAACTTTCTGAAATACTATCGAAATTAATCTAATTTTTGTTAAATTTTCGCGAGGAGTCGTTTCTACGAAACAAACTCGATGCCCAACTCACTGGCGCGTCGCGTTACGGTTCTCGTGGTGACGCACGTATAAATCCGTGTCGAGACAAGGTCGGCGCGAGGGCGCGGGCCTAGTTCACGTCTCGTCTCGCTATACGTATAGGTATGCAACATCGGCCGCAGCGAACAATTGCAGACAGCGGGCGCGTGACTCAGCGGCGAACGGGCGTCTTTGTTAATACCTACGTGTTTACCTGTCTGCAGCATTGCAAACACACCGTTCGCAGAAACGCACGCGAGTGAGCACGTAAACACGCAATATACAGACTAATCTGCCTGCAGTTCAACACTGTTGTCATATTACGTAGAAAATACATACGAGTATGTAGCTCTACATGATAAAGTTGAATTTAATGGTGTCAATAACGTCCAATTTTAAATATCTTTCGGTGTAAATGAAATAGAACATTGTCTATAAAACTGCAGCGAATTATGTTTCATTCTTTACTACAACATATACTTCAAGTAATTTTGATTGATTGAATTTGTCCAAAAAATTAAAGTAAAGCCGTTTGGTATGAAGAATAGACAAGTGCATTGTTTTTAGTATGCCACAGATGTAAGCTGACTCAGGAATTCCAGCCTTGTGACCTTTCAGGTTGTGACTTCTGTCTGTGAAGCTATAAAAGCCAACTTAGTATTAGCGCTTATTTGGCATTAGATCGCCCTCATCATTCCTGGTATGAAGCAGAAATGGAAAGCTGCTTCTAGTGTGAACTTTATACGTTCTTATTCAATTAACTTCTTAAATATGACATTTAAGAAGACGTTTATTTACGATATTTTTATTCACCACCGAGCTGGGTGTGATAAATACACACTTCCCTCTTTCTATTTCTTCTTCTAGATCAGCTTTAATAATGCCAGCCATATGAAATGTCTTAGAAAAGAGAAAAGTCAAAAGAGAAAAGTGTTAAGAAGTTTGCTCATTCATACTAATCATTATAAGCAGGCGGCTTACTGAACTGAGTTGAAGGGTGACTGATAATGCTGATCTTATGGGGTTTCAGAAAAGTAAAACAACGCAAAGTGCTCTAATTCTAAAAAGGAGGTATCTCTAATTTCTAAAAGGATTATGGAGTAACTAGTCTGGCGTGAAGCTCCAGCGTGTGTTAGCAGACTTCACAGAGGCAGCGTAAGAAAAAGACGACGTGGGCATCACGGACCAAAGATATACGTCTTAAGTTTTTCCGGACCGATACATCTTACTTACTTCTTTCTCAAAGGCCTGCAGCTCCCCTGGTGTTGCAGTTGTTCATGGGCGGCGATAGTCACTTATCATCTGGTTAGCCGCATGTTCGTTTCCCCCTATACTAACACAAAAAAATTGTAGTTTACTTTTACTACTAAATTGAGGCTGGACAACCTGGTTAAGCATGCAGACTTAATGCATTCAGGTGGATCGAGACTATATTCAGCAGTTGATTGATTATATTTAATCACATATAGGTCTCCTCGCGAAGTTTTCCTTCGCGAGCGCTTAGTATATTAGCGTCCATATTGCACTTAAAATTGGATCGCTGAAATACCACATAATTACTTCTGAAGTCGGTGCTAAGACACAGTGTTTCGAAGAATAAAAGCTCTGATTACAGAACTTATTATT
Source organism: Parnassius glacialis (assembly GCA_033319125.1). Lineage (NCBI taxonomy): Eukaryota > Metazoa > Arthropoda > Insecta > Lepidoptera > Papilionidae > Parnassius > Parnassius glacialis. The sequence goes on from JAVANC010000018.1 coordinate 26,734,978, forward strand.
TGGAAATTAATTAATTATTTTTTGTTTTTGGAGTCGAGCATGAATGGGCCAGTTCAACCAAGATAGGACCACGCTCTCACAGAATACCAGCTTAATGCAGCTGTGTTTCGTATGGTGAGTGTAGAGAACCAGAGACAATTTTTACTAGAAACGTGGCTTTCCATCTCAGTCCTCACGCATCTGAATTTTGATTCTTAATTAAGGATAAATACAGTTGTCCTATAGGTCACAGCATCCATTTACGATCAGGTGGACTATGTGCTCGTTTGTCATCCTTATTCTATAAAAGAAGAGTCGGTTTTTACTTATTTTTTTATTATTTTGTGCACCAGTGCCAAAACGTTTTAATTATATATTACTCTTAGTGCACAACACAAAGCTTTACCATCAATAAAAATGGTATACCTACTTATATTTACGAAATGCCTGGAAGATCCTGTGGCCTCCAATTCCGATAAAAAATGTCATTATAACTTTCTACATACTGCCATCTGTAAGAATCTATATATGACCTATACCTATATACATTTTGTTGACAAAAACTTAAATACATGCTTATATGTAATGCTTTTCCATTTGAATTTTGAATATAATATATTATTTGAATTACGAAATTATATTTTTTTACAAATGTGATGTTTGTCATAAAACAATTGTTCATTAATTAAATTTCGAATAGCAAAAAAATTTACTTCTCATAAATACAATTATACATTTGAGAGTGACAAACGAGCAAAAATAAAAGAGAAAGTCTACCTACAACCAACTTTAAACAAGATATGCTAGAGATGCGTTGTAACCTCCAAGTAGGTACCAACTATAAATACCTACCTCACCGCCTTTAATTTTTCTGCTTCTCTTACCCTTCCAAACCATAATAAAGCAGTGGGTTCTCTGCAATTTGATGAGAGAAATAGATAAAATGTCATATGTTTAGACACCCTTCGCCATAAAAAATAAGCTCCACCAGTGATTTTAAGCCAGGATACTTTACTGAAAGCACTGAAGCATGAACAAATATTTTAATAATATTGTTATATAATAAATAAAGCATTTTACATGCTGAAAATATCCTAAAAAGGGGTAAGCATTAATTCAAAAATGAATTAGATTATGAATTAAAGTGCATTGTCACGTCCCAATTGTTAATAATGCAACCGATCGGAAAACGTTCCATTTATTTGGCGCGCACGAAGTGGAACAGGTCGGACCGACCTTATTATTGCGCAGACTTGGCTACACAAACATTTGCCCAGACGAGCTGTAGATGTCTGCAAACGAACCGTAACAAACGCTAATACCGGTCATAGATAACGTCACTGATATCGGCGGGAATGATAGCTGATACAAGCTAAGTATGTCTGATAGTCGTTGTTTGAGATGCAGTTAGTATAACCATATTATTTATTCTGTGGTATAACTAGAAATACACATGTTCATATGGCGGCTTACTTCGACAAGTATCACTGGTTAATAAAATTATTTAGTATTCCGATAAAGATCAAACATATAGAAAAAGAGATAAGAGAATATAATATTATGTAAGTATAAAGCGTGATGTAAATGTCATAAACACGTACCTTGGTATGACGTTATTACGTTTTATATACTCTCAGATATTAAAATATTATCCTGATTGATAATAATAGATAATGATGTGTAAATTGTACGGCGTCTAGAATTGCGATCATCGTTACAACAGTCTTCCTAGTTTTGAAAAGAAAAACGTTAAGAAGTTTATGTTTATCGGTTGATGATTTTATCATGTGATAAATCTGTGATCCTGATTGCCAATCCGCCTGCCAATCGAGACTATCACGGGAGAGGTCCATGTCAGGCTATGATTTTACCGGCTGAATACGAAGAAAAAGGTTTAATCGATAAAATCAGTATTATCATGACTGCCTCACTGGTCTAGCGGTCGTAAACGCGATTGGTTATCATAAGGTTCCGAGTTCAAATTTTGGCTCGGACCCAAAAATCAGTTATTTGGTTTTTCTGTCAACAACTCTCAGTAGCAGCCCGAAGTCAAGAAATTGGCGGGTTTTCAACAGCGTGCTTCGATGGCACGTAAAGCCCTTGGTCTTGTGCCTATTCTCTCTTCGGACTGCTATGAAAATACATTCATACATTCCGACACTGTAATCCTGTCCTGCGCTAGTCCCCGTTTGGTCTGGAGGACATTATTGTTAACATTTCGTTTTTCTACTGTGTCTAACTCATAGGCAAAGATATACCCCATGTCTCTTTCACCCTCTGTTTGCGATCTTTGCAAACCTCTTCGTGTTTATCCGACTTGAGTGATCATACATAAAAATAAAATTGGTGTACATACCAATTTTCTGTGATGTCTGTGATTTTCAGAATTCATGATTCAATTATGTAAAATATCTGAACTTGTTTAAAGATAAGCGAATGACAAACATGGGGAAGAACAATACGAATTGCTAACACAAAACATAATGGTTCTTTTAAAGAATTTATTTTATACACTGATAAATTGGATCGACTCTTAAAAACCAGTCCCCTTTAAAACTTTATGTGAAACCTACTGCGTCGTATTTAGCAAACTGTACAAAAGTCAAGGATAATTTAAAGTTAGGTGCTTGACCTGAAATTGATGATATTAAAAAAAACATTTGGTTGCAAAAACGGCCCGCCTGCAATGAAGAACCTTGACTCACAAAGAAGGTAAAAGAATTGAAGTTTCTGAAAAATTTGATGTATACTTACATAAATAAATAAATTATAAATAAATTATTATAAATGAATTAATTAATTTTATTTAATATTCTGTGCATTTATAATTCTCAGTTTTTTTTTAAATAGTACACCTTTTTCTTCCTAATATTATTCAGAAGGTCGCTCTTCGAGCTATGGAGAGGGCTATGCTCGGGGTTTCTCTGCGTGATAAACTTAGAAATGAGGATATCCGCAGTAGAACCTGAGTAACCGACATAGCCCAATGGATTAGTAAGCAGAAGTGGCAGTGGGCCGGCCATATAGCTCGAAGAACCGACAACTGATGGGGAAGAAAGGTTCTCGACTGGCAGCCTCGTACCGGTAGGCGAAGTGTAGGGCGACCCCCCACGAGATGGGGCGATTTGTGGCATTCCTTGGGGGAGGCCTATGTTCAGCAGTGGACTTATGAAAGGCTGTAATGATTATGATGATGATGATTATTCAGAAACAACTTTAATACGAATAGTATCTATAAAAGCTCTTAAGCTTATCCTGTTGTAGGCGATTTTCTGGAGGTGTGGAGGTAACATTAAAAAAAAGGCTCGATCAAAGGCTAAGTGTTGCCACGTTAGTAGGAATTTATAATAATTAAAGTTTTTATTTTAATTGCCATTAGATTGTCTTAACTCATAAGGTTGCCTAGGTTGAATATTGATTCAAACAGCTGACACCAGAAATGACCATTTAAAAACCATTTATTGCTTGTCTGTTATTTATTTAATATTATTAATTATCTTGGCATGAAGTCTACGCGGAATCAGACATAAATAAATCATTTAGTATTTTTCATCAGGAACTTACATTGTATTATGAGTTATGTTATATAACTTCAAACAGTCCATCTCCTGCATGGATCACTAAAGGTCTGAGAAAAGCCAGTGCTATTAAAAGAAAATTTAGGTTTTCATATTATAAATTTAAGAAACAAGATACACTTGAAATAAATAATATTTATGGGAAAATATTAAAGAAATGCATAACATGGTTATTAGGGACTATAGTGGACTGTATGAATTTAACTGTTGTAAGTGGACTGTATGACTGATTAATTGAGTGATGTATACTACGCTAGGGGACTGCTCAAAGGAAAGATGGTACTGTAGACTATAATGTATACAATTATTTACAAATGCGGCACTAATAAACTATATACAGAGAGGGGAGTCTTCACACTTCAATCTTCTCTTGATTTCTCTTGATTTCTTCGCTTGCTGTTGTCTTCGAGTGCCGCTTCCGGAATGAACGCCTCACAGACTTTTTTTTTTTTTTTTTTGCGCCCGAAGCAATTGGAAAAGGGCTACCACGGAGGGAGGCGGAAAATGCATTACGCATACCACGACAGCCGGTCTGTCCTGGTTATGCGGGACTCACTGCCTACCGGGGGGCTTAAGTGATACCCGCTAAAAACCGCCTTTGGGGAGTGGCAACTTAGCTGTTTAAAGCTTCTTATGCCGAATCGGAAGCGACCCTCTTTTGGGAAAAGAGGGCGCAGGCGGCTACGAGCCGCTGAGGGAGTGCCTACGAAGGCAAATTAATTATGAATAATTTAATTAGAGTTGGCCTGAGCCGCCATGAGGCAGTTCAGGTCGTTTGACAGTTTATTAGGCGGGTCCGAGAGAGAGTTTCTCGGCCTGCGGACTCGATAGCGAGAGGGGAGTGGGGCTGCATAAGTAGCTGCCTCACGAATAAGATGATTGGAGTGCGACTCTGAGGCTTTGAAGAAGTTCTCAGAGAGTTTTTTAAGAAATTGTTGAATTGTAGGGAGCTCTAGGTCCCGATGAAGGTCGGCATTACGGACGTACCAAGGTGCGTTCGCAGCTCGACGACAGAAAAGGTTTTGAACTACTTGGAGTTCATTAATAATTTTACGGTTAGCGTGGGCAAAAATGGGGCCCGCGTAGGACATGACTGGTCGTATACAGACCTTATAAAGGGTACGCTTGTTTCTGAGGGACATTTTACTGTGTCGGCCCAACATACTGTTGAGCCTATTCAGGTAAAAACGTGCGTGACGGGTTACTCTCTTGACGTGGGGCCTGAAAGTTAGCCCTGTGTCTAGAGTGACACCTAAATATTTGGCAGACGTATGCCAGGGGACAGGGGTCCCTAGCATACGTATTGGTGGAGTGTTTTTGATACGGCGTCGTTTATAATCGAAGTGAACGGCGGAGCTCTTCTCCGGGTTCACATCGATGCGCCATTTTTTGAACCAAGCTCCTAGGTCATCAACTGACTTTTGGACCTTGTTCCGTATGAAAGGTAGCGAGATACCTTTACAGTAGAGAGCAGTGTCGTCTGCGAAGAGGGAGAGCTGAACACCTTTCGGCGGAATGGGAATATCGTTGGTGAACAGGATGTACAGCAGAGGAGCAAGTACTGAGCCCTGAGGGACACCAGCTTTGATGGGGCGCTGTGAAGATAGCGTGCCTTCGTGTCTAAAACGAAAGGTACGATGATTTAGATAAGAGGCCACGAGACGTACTAGACGATCGGGGAGACCTATTTTGTATAGTTTGTAGATAAGGCCTGTATGCCAGACTCTATCAAAGGCTTTGGCGATGTCGAAAAAGACCTCGATAGTCTTATGACGACGGGGATAAAAACCGCTGAGGATATATTCCACAATACGGTGAACTTGTTGGGGGCAGGAGTGTTTCGCTCGGAAACCGAATTGATGGGGAATGATAAGAGGGTCACCGTCTGTGGGAAACAGATGGCGCCTCATGCGATTTTGGATGACTCTTTCAAAGAGCTTGCCCATTGCCTTGAGGAGGCTAATGGGGCGATGACTGGAGGGGAGGTTGAGAGGCTTGCCTGGCTTGGGAATACCAATCACAGTTGCCTCTTTCCACGTAGTGGGAAAGTAACTAAGGTTGAAGCAGGCGTTGAAGATAATAGATAAAAAGGTTAACACCTGCTCAGGAAAGTGTTTAAGGGCTTGGTTGGAGATGCCATCCGCGCCCGGAGCCTTTTTGGGTTTAAGTCCTTTGATGAGGGATGAAATCTCATCATTGGACACAGAGATAGGTTCGGAGGCTGTAGGGGGTGAGTTCCGGCGGCGGACCTCATCTTCCACTGCCTGGACGTGTGAAGGGTCAACGGGTTGAGAGCTAGGAGAGCATTGAGCGGCAATGCTGTCTGCAAAGCACTCAGCCTTTTCCTCGTCCTCGAAGGCTACCGTACCGTCGGGACGGGAGAGAGGGGGAGTGTGGGTGATAGCGTCTATGCGGAGGGCTCTTGCCATCCGATAGTACGCTGTATGAGAGGGAGAGATATTCTCCATGAGTTTACTCTTTTCGAGGTCTCGAAATTCAGAGAGGCGGAAACGGAGTTCTCGTTGAAGACGATTAGCCGTGTGCCTATATTCGGGCGTGGGGTATTTTGCTGCTCTCCGGAAAGCAGCTTTCTTGGCTTTTAATAGGTTGCTAATATGTAGGGGAAGCCCACTATTATTAGCAACCGGGACTACCCTTTCATTCTCCTTAAGGGAGGTTTTAATAAGGGTGGAGAGTGAATCGACCGCGGTGTCGATTTTTTCGGGACTGTCTAAGTCCGACGATAGGGAGATGGGAGAGTCCTGTGAGTCCAGAGCATTCGCTAGGGACTCCTTGAAGCCCTTCCAATTTGTGAAGGTTTTAGTCGAGGGTGTTGATGGGGGTGGCTGATGGCCAAGAATGAGGGAGACCGGTCGGTGGTCGGATCCTAGATCGTCTAGTGTCTCGATTGCCCTGAGGTTGAGGGAAACACTTTTGAGTAGTGCAAAGTCTAGCACGTCGGGAGCGTGGTCGGTGACATCGGGATAGTGAGTAGCACCTAGGGGACTGTGAACGGTGAGGTCAAGAGACTGCGTGATATCGAGCAGTACCTTGCCACTAGGGGAGGTAGTACGGCATGTCCATTCAGTATGCTTGGAGTTAAAATCTCCAAACATAATGACTGAATTGCCTAAAGATAAAATGGACTCAAAATCTTTTTTGAGGGGATGGGTTCCTGAAGGGATGTAACAGGAGGCTATGAAGATGGACTGATGTCCAGTCATAGCTAGCCTGCATACCGTGGCTTCCATATTGGTAAGCTGTGGAGTAGAAATGGGAGAGCAGTGGAGTGACTTCTTGTAATAAATGGCCGTACCGTCACCTCGGCGGTCGTGCCTGTCATTACGAAGAAGAGAAAAGATTTTAATAGAAAGGCCTTTAGTGTCCTTAGTTTTGAGATTAGTTTCCTGTAGGAGGAGGAAATCGGCTTCACGATTTTGAAGAAAGAGCTTAAGTTCTGGGAGGTTATTTCGCAAACCGCGAATATTAAAGGATACAAGCGATAAACCCTTAGGTTTGATACGACCGTGAGACTTTGGTAGAGCAACCTGCTCTGTTGTTAAGTTAACTTAACTTACAACGAGCACAAAAGATTATGATGCTCTGCAAGAGCGAGGAGACGGTCCTGAGGGGACCTCGCAGCGCGCAATTTGCGTGCTAACACAGCGATTTCCCCAACGTCGATGTTCCTAATAGCGGAATACACCGTTTTTAGGTCATCAGCCATTGAGGGCTGTGATTGTTGTGGGGCGGAGGTAGTCCGCGGTGGGTCTGCCTTTTTGGGGCCCCAGGGAAAGACTGGAGGCTCCATAGGCTTAGAGAAGCCCGGAGGGGGCCGAATAATGCCCTGAGGGGGCCTAAGGGGACCCTGAGAGGGTCGAGAGAAGCCCTGGATGGGCTGTGAAAGGCCCTGACGGGGCAACCGTTGGTAGAGAGCCGGGAATGAGCGGTCATTGACCGGCGGTGGAGCTTGCCTACTGGGGCGAGGATGAGGTGCGCAAGGGCAGCCTCTGTAGTTAGCCGGGTGGCCTGTTTGCTTACACAGGACGCACGCGGGTGGGGATTCGGCGTCTTTGGGCCGAGGACAATCCTTAGTATTATGGGGTTCAAGGCACTTAATGCACCTGGGTGGGGCAGAGCAGTTGGCCGCCGCATGACCATATAGCTGGCAGCGGTGGCACTGCGCCGGGAACCCGCGCCTATGTGGGGGCTCAACCTTCACTCTCGACAGGCCACACACTGTGCGTACCTGCCGGAAGATGGCTTTTGCCTCCGGCACGTTGGTTAAGATGACTAGGACCAGGTTGAACCTCTGGCCCGTTCTACTGTGCATCTTGTGCACGGCTTCTACAGGGAAACCTTGGGACTTAAGGTCCGCAAGGATTTCCTCGTTGGAGAATTCAAATGGCACGCCGCGGATGACGGCCCTGATTTTACGCTCTTCCGGAAGAGCGTAAGTATGGTAGGAGGCTTGTTCGGCTGTGAATAGCCTGGTGATGCTACGGAAGGCATCGATTGAGTTGGGAATGATTTTAATAGTCTCCCCGAGGTTAATCGCATGGTCATATTTAATGCCTGCGTCGTATAATGATTTCGACAACTTGGTGAATCTGGCCTTGTCTCTTAGGAAGACAGGGGGCGGGACTTGCTTCTTTGCAAGTACTGGGGCACAGCGGGAAGCTGGCTTGGATGGCGGGGCGATGTCCATTGACATTAGGGGAGCCGTAGCAGCAACGGGGGCTGCGGGGGCAGGGACGGCAGCGGGAGCTGCGGGGTTTGAGGCAGCAACGGGGGCTGCGGAGGTTGAAGGAGCGGCAGGGGCCGCTGAAACGGGAGGTGTGCGGTTTTTCGCGGTGCGTTTACCGCCGCGTTTTGAGGAGACGGTCGTGAAGGATGACTCGTCGGAGTCACAGGACTCCGAGGAATCGGTGCCAGAATAGGTGGCGGGCCTCTTCCGGGGGGCCGACGCAGTGGATTCAGACTCGGAGCACGCGTACTCCATATCTAAGGGGGCGAAAGAGTTCTTGGACTCTAGGTAGGCCGCTATAACGGGCGGCGGTTGAGGTGCCTGAGGGGCATACGAGGCAATAGTTGCCACGATTGCGGCGAGAGCCGAATTATCCAGCCTATTAAGGCCTGAGACGATGGACCCTATAAGGTCTTGTTTCGACATGATGCTAGAAATGAGTGGGGCTGGTGGGGGATGCTGTTCTGAAAAGAACAAAGACGTTCTGAATCTAACAGTAGGGGCGGGATCACCGTTCTCAGAAGAACGGGACGTTTTTTATTCAAGGAGAAATGCCCTTACTCTTAAAAGAGCAGGGCCTTGCTCTGAAAAGAGCAAGTAACTCCCAAGAAACAGTATACACGTACACGTTATACAAATAAATAACGAAAACAAAAATAGAAATAGTTAACAAAAAAAGATAACAAAAAATATAACAGGTAACAAGCGGAGGTCAGTCAAACCTCCCCGCCCGAAGACAGGGGGGCAAGAACTGATAGCAGAAATGACTCACCAAGGCGACGACGCTGTACAGCGCGAGCAGGACAGCGGAGGCGCGAGAGCGAGAGAGCACTACCGTACGGGGACGGCTGCGCGGACTACCTGAGACGACCGCACGAGAGCGGTGCCAGAGGCGGAATAATTCGCCTCACAGACCGAAACGCCCTTCTTATATTCCGTAAGAGAGCGTCTCAGCCTGTGAGTAGCGTCGTAAGGCGATGCCGCGCGCTTATTGGTCGGCGACATCGCGTGATCTGGCACTGGTGTGCGGGGGTGCGCGGGGCGTAACGGGGTATGAAGGGGCGACGGGCGGCGGCTTCCTCGCCGTCCGTAACATGCTCCCCCGGCATAGCCATGCGAGCCTAAGCTTCCCTCGGGAGGACGGCTATCTTCCTGACGGGCCGCCGCAGCACTCCGCCCCTGGTCCTGACCTTCACGTTGCGCACCACTCCGTCCGGTCCAGGAAAGGTCTTCATGACGACCCCCCGCGGCCACACGTTTCTTGGTAGTTTGCTGTCCGCAACCACGACGAGGTCCTCTTCTTCCCCATGCAACCAGCCAACCAGCGTCGGCCCTTCTTCGTATGGAATCGACGAACTGCAGCACTCGTGCTGTGGCCCTGATCAATCGCTCGTAGGAAGAGAATCATTCTATGTCTGGCAGGTGTCGAGCGTCCTTGGTGTCACTCTGATGCGCCACGATTTCCTCCAACTCTTCGTCATCCCCTGCCCTCTCTTCCTTCCGGTGAGGCCACTTATCTTCTTCCTCATAAAGGAAGGATGGTCCGGTGAACCATTGGTCACTTTCTTCTTTGCTTACGTAGTTCATGCGCGTCGCCTGGTCTGCGATGTTTTCTGCAGTCGGTATCCACCTCCATTGCTGGGGTGATGTCTTTTCAGCTATCTCCCCTAACCTATGAGCCACGTATGGGGTGTAACGCGCCGTATCATTCTGTATGCAGTGGAGCGCCGTAGTGGAGTCTGTCCAATATACTACCCTATCGGCTACCACTCTGTGCTCACCTTGCACGAATTCCGCGAGTCGCGCGCCTATCGAATTCGCCTGCAACTCTAATCGCGGTATACTTTGTGCCTTAATCGGAGCGACTTTCGCCTTGGCCGCCACTAAACGTACCCTAACCGTTCCGTCGCTGTATCGTATACGCCAATATGCCGCGTATGCGTACGCACGTTCGCTTGCGTCGTTAAAAACATGAAGTTGACGCCCTACCACTCCCCCGTAGGAGCATAGCACCTAGGCAGTCGTAGTCGTGACACCTCCTTGACGACTCGCAGCCACCTCTGGAACTCATCCGCTGCCTCCTCGGGTAGTTCGTCATCCCATCCGACCTTCTTCATTCGCTATAGGTCTTGTAGCAGGATCTTGGCGGTGATGGTGAGGTAGCTAAGCAGTCCAAGCGGGTCAAACACAGACATGACTGCGCTTAATGCTTCCCTCTTGGTCGGTGGTCGCTGTAGCGCCTTTACATCCTGCGGCAACCTATTCATCGAGGTGTTGAAGGTTAGGGCGTCTTCGTCGGTTATCCATAACAACCCTAGAGTTCTGCCTGGGCTGTCTTGCCTTAAGCCTACTTCCTTAGGCTTGCTCGCCAGTAGTTCCTCCGGCTTGTCTTCCAATAGGGCTGCGTGATTATAATTCCAGCCTGCCAAGGTGAAACCGGCCTTCTGGTGTACTAACGTAACCTGCCTCGCCGTATTTACCGCTTCCTCTACCGTTGTATAACTGTCTAAATAGTCGTCCATATAATGACTACGTACGATAGCGTTAAGCGCCAACGGGTATGTCTCTGCGTGTGCGCGCGTTATTATCTCTAACACTATGTGCGAGAAACGGCGAGCTTCTCGCGCCGTAAATCATTGACGTCATAACGTACTTCCGCGGTGGGCTGTGTCGCTCGTTTCCTCTCCAGAGAAACAATTGCGCGGGTTGGTTGCGACGGTCGATTTTCACACGCAAGAACATTTCCCTAATATCCGCGGACACGACTATCTCATTCTCTCTAAACCTAAACAGTATGCCCGTTAAGTTCCGTAATAAGTCGGTAAATAGTCATTAAGACATCTACCGGATGCGCGCGCTGTCGCGTCGAACACTACTCTCGTTTTCCCCGGCTTATTCGGGTTCCGTACTGCGAAGTGTGGCAGGTACCAGCTCTTGGGGTCCTCTCTCTCCGTCCCCTCGGCTTCTCTTGCGTATCCTTTCGCCAGGAGGTTGTCTATCTGGGCTGTGTAGGCGTCTCGAAACTCCGGCGACTGGTCCATTTTCCTTTCAATCGTCCGTAGCCTTCGAGCCGCCATTTCATAGCTGGGTGGCATCCGCACGTTGTCGTCCTTCCATGGCAGTCCAACTTGGTATTGCTCGCCGACCTTCTTGAAGGTGCGCTGGAATATGTCGACAGCGCGCTTCTCTTCCCGTCGCGGCCTACTCTTTAGCGAGATACCTATAGAATCTATCTCATACTGCCGTTTGAGGAGTTCCGTTAGCTCCTCGTCCTGACTGGCAAACGTTCGAATGTCCCTATCTGGCCGACCGCTAGTGCTTGTTACGTGTAATACGGTCTCGCCGTCTTCCCTACACGTTAACCGCAGCACGGTTCCCTGAATTACCCACCCTAGCAACTTACATGCAGCTATAGGCTGCCTTCGACGTCCTATTCTCAAATTACGAGTGATTATTAAATGCCAGTTGTCGGCGCCTAATAATAATCTCGGCTTCGCGTCGTCGTAACATACCGAACTCGGTAAGTCGCGTAAGTGCTTCAACCGTAAGCACTCCCTACTCACAGACTGCGAGCCTATCTTTAAATCTGATATTGTTCGCGCGCTTACATTATACATCTCACTGCGCGTCTTGCCACGTATCCCTATATTAACTAACCTACTATTGGCCTCGCGCTGACTATTTTTACGCCTCTAATATTGAGCGGCTTTACCGGTCCTTCCGCTCCTAACTCGCGAGCTAAGTCGTCGTCGATTAATGATATAGTAGAGCCTTCGTCAAGTAGCGCATACGTATCAACTTCCTTATCACGCGGTCCGCGTACGGTAATGGGGCACACTTTCAATAACACGGACGCACTACTATTAACATTCGACGCGACGAGCACGGTTTCATCTGGTTTTACCGACGTTTCAGGCGCGCGGGCCTTGCAGACGTGAAGGAGGGCGTGGTGGGGGGCGTTGCAGCCGTCGACGCCGCACTTCCTAGCTTTACATCTAAAGCGTCGGTTTTTGCTGCTTAAACACCTAAAGCACACCCCATCTTCCTTAACCCACTTCCATCGGTCGTCCAAACCCATCTGCGCTAGCTTCCTACATTTGGCGATTGGGTGTTCACCCCCACAACAGATACACGAGGCACTACCGGTGTCCTCTTGGGCGGTGAACGTCTTTACATCGTGGGCCCTATCCTCTACGCGGCGTGTCAACACTATTCTTTTCGACGGCGGCGCCTCTCGTCTTAGGGGTGATTCCTTAGCCGGCGTTACGGACGTATAGGCGTGACTTAACGCACGGTCAGCCTCTCTCATCATGAACTGGGATAGCGTGACAATGTCCGGTTCGGCCGCACTTCCGTAGTGCTCCGCATAATCGCACCAACGCGACCGTAAGTGAGGGCTAAGTTTGCTAGTGACCTCCCTAGTTAGCATCAGATTTTGTAAGTATCCTTTGCCGTCGACGTTCTGCATAATACACACTATATTTTGCAACTTAATAGCGAACGAATTTAATTCCTGGGCGGTTTGACCCGGGCGCGGAAAGCGTTTTAATTCCTCTAACGCACTATCTATAATTACTTCCGGGCGGCCGAAACACTGCTCCAGTGTCCGCATAATGTCTGCTGGATCCTTTGCGGTAAACAGCAGCGCCGATACTACCTCCCTAGCCTCACCGCGTAAACAGTTCTTTAACCTTGCCATAGAATAGAATAGAATAGAATAGAATAGAATAATTTTTTCATCACATGTGTAATTCTTATTGAAAGTCATTTTTTACTTTACCACTGGTTCGAAAAATAAACCTCTTTCCTGGGAAGAACCAGCAAGAAACCCAGCGGGACTTTTTTTTTAAGCAAATTTTACAATAATGGTACAACCATTATTGTAAAAACTAACCTAACTATATAAGTACAAAATTTATTTTAGAAACAGCTTGGAAGCGATCACCTAATTCCCAGGGTTTATTATCAACCATGTATTCATTTATACTATAATAACCCTTTTTATACAGTTACAACTTAACAAAACATTTAAACTTGCTAATGGAGAGAGCCTGTACACTTTCCGGGACCTTGTTGTAATAGCGTATACATTGCCCCAAGAATGAATTACTGACTCTGTGGAGTCGAGAAACTGGTATCACTAGCTTGTGTTTGTTCCTAGTGTTTACAGAATGCACATCACTTTTCTTACTAAAAATACCTTTGTTTTTGTGAACATACATTAAATTTTCGTAAATATACTGAGAGGCCAAAGTTAATATATTTATTTCTTTAAATTTATCTCTAAAAGACTCTCTCAGTTTTAGGTTGTAAATAGCTCTAATGGCCCTCTTCTGTAAAACAAAAATAGTTTCTGAATCAGCCGCATTTCCCCATAGCAAAATCCCATAAGACATTATGCTATGGAAATAACTGAAATAAAGTAATCTAGCTGTCTCGACACTAGTGAAACCTCTAATCTTTTTTACAGCATAGGCTGCAGAACTTAGTCTGCTTGCTAGTTTGGATATATGGGGGCCCCACTGAAGCTTTGCGTCGAGAGTGATGCCAAGAAAAACAGTGGATTCAACAGGGCTCAGTTCTTCCCCATTTAAAAACACATTGGTACTCAGATTTCTAACATTCGTTGTTGTAAATTTAATACATTTAGTTTTATTTCCGTTTAAATGTAAATTATTAACGTTAAACCAATGCACTAATTTTGATGTAGCATTATTCACTTCGTCGCATTTAAATGATTGACGTTTAAGTTTAAAAATCAAAGAAGTATCATCAGCAAATAATACTATATCATGATTATCCTCTACAATAGAAGGTAAGTCATTAATATACACTAGAAACAGGAATGGGCCGAGAATTGAGCCCTGAGGGACACCCATTAGTACAGGTGAGCCGGAAGAACTTTTACCATTGATAATAACTTTCTGCATTCTATACTTAAATATGAAATTATAAGTTTAAGCGCTGTGTTCTTGACACCATAGTAGTGTAGCTTCCTGATTAATGTCTCATGGTGAACGCAGTCGAAGGCCTTGGAAAGGTCACAAAATATACCCAAAGCCAAATTCTGCCATGCACAAAAAATATGTTTAATAAGCTCAACTCCAGCGTCAGTTGTTGAGCGACCGCTTGTAAAACCGAATTGATTTCTATGTAGCAATTTATTAATATTAAAGAAACTTAACATTTGATCTAAAATTATTTTTCAAAAATTTTACTAAATGTTGGTAGTACAGAAATTGGTCTAAAATTGGCGGGGTCTAAAGTACTACCAAATTTAAATAAAGGTATGACTTTACTAAGTTTCATTAAATCAGGAAACACACCAGATTCGACGCTTGTATTAAATATAGTGGCTAGATAAGGTGCTATTATATCTATTATAGATAAAATAACTTTAACGGAAATCCGCCATAAATCTGCCGTTTTCTTAACATCAATAGTTTTAAAATATTTAACGATATCTTTTGGCAGTACTCTATGGAATTTAAAAGTATTTGAACAAGCCTTTACATTTTGTTTGAGCAATGATTCGGCGACAGTAGAAGACGAGTTTAATGATTTAGTTGTCAAAAAAGGAACATCAGTAAAATGTTTCTCAAAAGCCATAGCAACTTCTTGATCAGATCGGGTTAAATTATTGTTAATATTCAATTGAAAATCCGAGTTGCGCGGTTTGACCTTGCCCGTTTCACTATTTATTATTCTCCAGGTCATTTTAATTTTGTTTGATGCAGTTTTAATTTTGTTACTTAAATGTAAAGCCTTAGCTGTGGCGCACACTTTTTTAAATATTTTAGAATATGTTTTTACATAATCTCTAAATATAACACTACTATTAAATGATCTTTCATTATAAAGCTCGTATAACCTTCACCTACTCTTATAAATTCCTACTGTCGCCCATTCATTAAATGATTTGCGACTGTTAAAAAACGAAGTTTTAGAAGTAAATATCCTACTAAATTCACAAGTTATAATTTTAAATAACGTACCATACAAATAATGAGCACTGTTTTTAAATGAAAGTGATGGAAGTCTTTTTATTATATTACTTCTAAACCTCTCCAAGCGATGTTCATTTATTGGGACAAACACAACTTTCTTATTTTTCTGTTTCTTGTGTATGTAAGGCAATGATACCAACTGTTCACAGTGATCTGAACTTAAATTTTGAATTATATTTTATTATATTAACAAGATTATACGATTTAAACAATGAGCATATTTTCCGTATGTGTGAATCCATATAAACGCGTGGATTCTTTCATCGCGGCTTTAAACGCTAACCGTTCCGCGGCCGAACTGTTAAAAATAGGCAAGTCCTGCGTCTGCTTTGTGGCGGCGGGCCTAACTCTAATCATGCTTTCTAAAGCTTCCGCTAATCGTTCTATACCCCTATCTTTCCCTCGCGGGGTGAGCGACCTATCTCTATCCCTACTTCCCTCTGGCCTACGCTGTGGCGCTGGCGACCTATGTACACCTACATCCTTATAACACGGCGACGGTAATCTACGATCCGCGTGGCGATATGGCGATGGCGATCTATGTACACCTACATCCTTACACGGCTATGGTAATCTACGATCCGCGTGGCGATGTGGCGATGGCGACCTATGTACACCTACATCCTTACACGGCGACGGTAATCTACGATCCGCGTGGCGATGTGGCGATGGCGATCTATGTATAGGCGATAGAGTGCGGCGTTGGACGCGCGACAGCGACGTAACCCGTACACGGCGATCCACCTGGTTCATTTCTACGGCGACTCCAATGTCCCTCTGTATCGTATCTACGCGACGCGGTTGAACATCATTCGCAACCGACCTCCCCTGGGCATCTTCAGCGTGGTCGTAACCGGTTCCCCTACTCGGTGTGGCCTGCTCTATCTCGGTGCGGGGCGCGGGCTGAGACGGGCGGTAGGGCGTCTCCCCCCGCACAGTGTCCACGTTCTCTAACCACCTATCAACGCGTACCCTATTTTCCACTAAATCGTCTTCGTTTAAACTTTCCCTATCTGTTTCTTCCTGCAGTTGAGCGACGTCCCTAGCGTATTTCTTCTTGATAAGATCTTCTTCGATTTGCAATTGCTTGCTTCTAATTGCAGCTAGTTCCTCCGCGGTATTATACTCGATTTGTTTTAACTTTGCTATCGCGCTAACTGTCGACCGGGCTGAACGGACTGAACGGACCGACGGGGCGCGGGGCGCGGGCCTATGTACAACGTCTGCTACAGGCGCGACGGTACGCACTATCGAACTAGTCTCTGTTACCGGAAGATCTTCTATAATCGCGGCGAGCGTCTCTGTACGCGGCGCGGATGTGCTAACCTCTTCCAAGCGATCGGTTGTAGACACGGACATAGCGGGGCCGGCGGCGCGGGCGCGGGCATAGATGTGGGCGCGAGCGGGGGCTGGGGCGCGGCGGAGGGCGCTTGTGCCAATGCGAGATAATCGGATGGGGACGCGGGTGCTTCCTCGAAAATCCGCATTCCTACCGGCGTTTCGTCGTCGTTCCGTGTCTTCTGAAGACAAGAAGTCTTCCTCATGATGTCCCACGTTGCGGCTTCCGAACGTCTTCAAAAAGACGCACGTATTGGTTGCCGTTCCCGCCGCAAAGGCGTTGCCGCATCGATCGCATTTTGGCACCGTTAGGGAGCAATCACCTGGCCGCGTAAACGCGGTTAAAAAACAAGACATTGTCTGGAAACAGACAATAGACGTATGTGTAGACGTAGACGTAACAAGAAACGGGGATGAAATTAGTTAACCGACGACCTTCTTTCTTCGTCGACGAACTTCTTTCTTCCTTGAAGATCTTCTGTAATGATCTTCTTTCTTCTATAACTATCTTCTTTCTTCTATAATTATCTTCTTTCTTCTACAATTATCTTCTTTCTTCTGGCTTCTATCCGGCGACGATGGACCAAGAATATTAGGGACTATAGTGAATTGTATGAATTTAACTGTTGCAAGTGGACTGTATGATTGATTAACTGAGTGATGTATACTACGCTAGGGGACTGCTCAAAGGAAAGATGGTACTGTAGACTATACTGTATACAATTATTTACAAATGCGGCACTAATAAACTATATACAGAGAGCTCCCCTCTTCACACTTCAGTCTTCTCTTGATTTCTTCGCTTGCTGTTGTCTTCGAGTGCCGCTTCCCGAATGAATGCTTCACAGACCGAAACGCCCTTCTTATATTCCGTAAGAGAGCGTCTCAGCCTGTGAGTAGCGTCGTAAGGCGATGCCGCGCGCTTATTGCTCGGCGACATCGCGTGATCTGGCACCGGTATGCGGGGGTGCGCTGGGCGCAACGGGGTATGAAGGGGCGACGGGCGGCGGCTTGCTCGCCGTCCGTAACAATGGTTAAAAAATATTAATAGAAAACATCTTAAGCGAGAAAAAATATAGAAAAAGGCACTTGAAATATAATATTAGATAAAATAATAGTATCAACTCGATCAACAGCGTGAAATCAATACAAAACGACGGAAATATTATTCACAATCCTACCCTCATAGCAACTTTTTTTAATGACTTTTTTATTAATATTAGTAATGGAGATAATTTACATGCGCCAAATGAACAATATCAAAAAATATCAATAGATGTTAATGATAAATCAATATTCTTGATACCTACTTCAGAGCTTGAAATCATAAATATAATTAAATCATTAAATAATACCAAAGCTGTGGAGTATGACTCTAAATCTACAGAAATAATAAAGCAAGTGCTCGTGTCATTGCCACCATTCTTAACCATATAATCACAAATTCCTTGATTCAAGGAATATTTCCAGATAAATGAAAGCACTCTTTTATTAAACCATTGTACAAGAAAGGTGATAGAAAGGAACCTAATAACTATCGTCCTATTACACTTGTACCTATTTTATCCAAAATTTTTGAAAGGGTTTTTTTTACAACAGGATAATTGAAATCCTTAATAAACATTATATTATTAAATAGAACAGAATGGTTTTCTACACAATAAATCAACTTCTTTAGCAGCATTCTCTCTTATAAAAAATATAACTGGATACATTGATGAGAAAATTCCGGTGGTAGCCATATTCTTTGATATGAGCAAGGCTTTTGATTTTGTAGATTATGGGATTTTGCTCACCAAATGCGAAAAATATGGCATTAGAGATGTAGCTTTCGACTGGATAAAAAGTTTTCTAATCAATCGTTAGCAATATGTTGAAATCACTACTTTGAATGACAGTCTTGAATGCAGTGTACACAGATCTCCATCCAGGGTCAATAAACATGGAGTTCCACAAGACAGCGTGTATTAGGCCCCTTATTATTCTTATTGGACATTAATGACTTACCAGATTCAATAAATTGTCAAAGTGTTCTATTCGCAGACGACATATCTATAATAGTGCCATATAAGGATCAAGATACATCTCACGAAATAAAAATAAATAAAGAGGTACAATCTGTATTAAGATGGCTAAAAACAAACAAATTACATGTAAATCTGTCAAAAACAAAATTTATAAAATTTGGTACGAATAAAAGTAAACGCTCTGATAATAACATTAACACAAAAATAGAAAATGACAGTATAGAAAAAGCTGACAGTATAAAATTCTTGGGTATAACTTTGGACGGATTTTGTAATTTGAAACAACGTTTAAATGATACTTGTCTCAAACTAAGCAGATTTGCCTATGCGCTTAGAAAGCTTCGGACCGTATCAGATGAAAAGACTGCAGGTATAGCATATAAAGGCTATGCAGAATCAATCCTTAGATATGGGTTAGTAATATGGGGGAATTCGACTGATGTTGATCAAGCATTCATTGCACAAAAGAAATGTTTAAGAGCTATTTGTGGAGCAAGTCCACTTGACTCCTGTAAACCTCTATTTAAAAAACTTAATTTACTGATATTGACCTGCATGTATGTTCTTGAGGTATCAGTCTTTGTAAGGAAGTATAAAGATTTTTTTAAATTCAAGGGGATCATGTTACTAAATACAGACCAATAGATCCTACTAAAATAATGATTCCATCTTGTAGAACAGCTTGAAATAAACGGAATGTATAACATATGTGCATCTCAGTTTTTAATAAACTGCCTAAAAAGAGTCTACGGGAACTTCCATTTAAATATTTTAAAATTAAGTTAAGAAAATGGCTAGTGGATAGGTGTTTTTATACGATACAAGTGTTCATACAACATAAAAATAATGCATATGATTATTTATAAAATTAAATAAAATGTAATATAAGAATAATGAAAATTTTGTAAATACTATAATAGTATTTTAATCGTTTTATCTTTATATATAAAATATACGTGTCACGTTGTTTGTCCGCGATGGACACCTAAACTACTGAACTGATTTCAATGAAATTTTGCACGCTGTGTGTATTTTGGTCCAACTTGAGAGATAGGACAGTTTTTATCCCGCTAAATGACCCTCAAAATTATTTATTGCGAATTTAAGGATTTTTATAGGCAGAGTCGTTGGAAAGGGCAGAACAACGTCTGCCTGGCGAGCTAGTATAATTATAAATATTTGTATGCCTATCAAAGGCAGAATATAACTTGAACTATGCACCACTGGTATATCTGGTACCATCTGTATTCTGTGCAAATAAATGTTTCTTTCTTTCTTGAAAAAAATACTATATTTACGACAATAGAGTGACCTGGGTACTGGATTAATCACAGTAAGGTTTAACAATTTTGCGGTCTATGTAGATATATTCTAAGCCATGTATAGAATCTCGTTATATTATCATAACAGCGTCAGAGAATCTTTATTTATAAGTGTATTTATTATCTATAGTTTTATATATATAATACTAGCCATTTACCCGCGGCTTTGCTCGGATGAGCTTGAATTTAGGAACGTCATTAAATACTTGCTATTCTGTGCCAAAAACAAAATTCGTTCACTTTTATAGTTACCTTGGTGTCTGTATCTCTGTGTCTGTCAAAGATTTTTTGAATTCTAAAAGACTATTAGGCTAAGAACTCACGGAGCGATTTTGAACCGTGCCCGCCGCGGTGGCGGAACTGCGTTTTAT
Source organism: Parnassius glacialis (assembly GCA_033319125.1). Classification (NCBI taxonomy): domain Eukaryota; kingdom Metazoa; phylum Arthropoda; class Insecta; order Lepidoptera; family Papilionidae; genus Parnassius; species Parnassius glacialis. Next base: position 26,755,347 of record JAVANC010000018.1, read on the forward strand.
TTCCAAACTCACGAGACCGGTTATTTGCGGGGTTACACAGCCGTCGCGGTTGAGATTATCGCCCGCAAACGTGGCGGGCGATGATCGCAAGACGCAAGACGGGCAGTTAACCGATCAGTTGAAGCCCAGACCGCCATGGACACACATCAGAAACGAGCTGTTGCGTTATACTTACTTCACAGAAGAATTTAAAAAAGAAGACCCAAAAGGTTCTGGGTGCATCCACTGATTCAGGATAGAGATCGTTATGGATTATTTGTTACCCTTATTAGTGAATTAAAGAAGGACGAAGAAAAATTCCTCAATTATTTTCGAATGTCCGTCTCTAGTTATTTAGAACTTTTGAAAAAAATGGAAACTGTTCTTCAAAAACAACATACTAATATGCGAGATCCTATATCACCGGAGGAAATGTTGGCAGTCACATTAAGGTATGTATGCTTATTTTAATAAAACAAGTAATAATACGTATTATATTTATTTATTCAAAATACACATCATCTGACAAATTGGATAAATTACTATTAATTGAAGAGACTGATGGAAGATTTTGTGGACTTTGGGTATTGCTTTCAGGAGTAGATTGGTAAGAAGAGGTACGATAGCCGCAATAGTTATTACTGTTATTTTCTTGACTGTAATTATATGCTGTATACTGATGAAATAAAAATGCTGGAAGATTATTATCAAGATTATCAATAATTTGTAGAACTGCTATTTGAAATTTTCTTGTTTTTGCTTCATCAAAATTTTGCAATGAAGGTAAAATTCCACGAAAAAATGACAAATGTCTATCTTCACGCTGAGACAACAACTCTATTAATGCTTTGTCGGTGTCGTCCTTTTTTTTCTTTTAGGCAGTTGTTTGAGAAGAGACTGGTGTAGGTGTAGCAAAAGCATCTGACGTTGATGCAATGGTAGTTGTACTGGTAGTTTGTTGAGTTGTAGCAATGTTTATTAAGGTTGAGGAGGTATTTTCAATAGGCATATTTTTTTTTTCAAAAACTGCAACTGATCATTATAAATGTATCGTTTGGTTTTTTTAGCTCCCGATCCAGATTTTGTTTCTGTTTCAACTTTTTTGTTGTTCTTTATCCAGCAATCTTTCATATTTTTCCATTTTTTAATTACCACGTTTCCTGAAAAGCATATTTATTTATTTCAGATACCTAGCTAGTGGAACTTCAATGAAAGATTTGCATTACACATTCAGAATTGGGCACACAACTATATCGACAATTATAAGAATAGCATGTGAAAAATTATGGTAGGTGTTATTGCATGAATGTTTTCCGGTAATCACAACAGAAGTTTTAAAAGAAGTCAGCCAAAAATTTTACAAATACGCAAACTTCCCTCATTGCGTTGGAGCAATAGACGGGAAACACATAAAAATAATTAAACCAGATAACAGTGCTTCAATTTACTACAATTACAAGGATTTTTTTTCATTTGTGTTAATGGCTGTAGTTGATGCGGATTACTGCTTTGTTTTTGTAGACATCGGGGCCCCGGGAAGTAATGCTGATTCAACTATTTTTAAAAATACTACTTTTTGGAATGCGATTATTAACAATTCTATCAAACTACCCAATGAACAAATACTACCCGGATCTACCTTGCCACCTGTGCCATATATATTCGCAGCCGATGAGGCATTAGGATTGGATCAAAATATAATGAGGCCTTATGGCGGTCAGTTTTTGAGTGTACAAAAAAGGGTATTTAATTATCGCTTATCTAGAGCACGGAGATACGTAGAATGTGCATTTGGCATTTTAACAAACAAATGGCGTATATTAAATCGTGCTTTAGATGTATCAATAACTTTATCAATTGATATTGTGAAGGCATGTTGCATACTTCACAATTTTGTACGAAAAAGAGACGGCCATCACTTAGAAGAAGAAGATTTTACTCACAATCTTGAGAGTATACAAACAGCTCAATCAATTCGCAGCGGAAGACAAGCCAATAACATAAGAAATATTTTTCAACAATATTTTATGAGTGACAGTGGAGCCTTAAGTTGGCAATTGTCAAAAATTTTACGAAATAAATTACTAGTATAAATTATAAAATAAACTTTTAATATAATACTTACCATATACTTTTTTATTTGTCTCGTCCAAATTTTCAAAATCTTTATTTAAAATACCACATATTTCTTTCCATGCATTGAGCGTTAAATTCTTGTACTTATATTCTTCTAAGCTCTTATCCCATAGAACTGGCCTTTCTTGCACCAAAGTAATAAGCATATCGACTTCAATATCCATTTTGGCTAAGAACTCACGGAGCGATTTTCACCCGCGTCCGTTTATGTTTGTCGAACGTGCACACGTCCGATGCCGCAGGTCACTGGTGCAAAATGGCGTTGGATTTCTATACCCCGCCCCGCCGCCCGCCGCTTCTGCGCCGCTGCGATTGCCCGCCAATCGACCGCAGAGCGCGCGGGCGCAACCCGCCGAGGCTGCGGGTGACCGCGGCCCACGCGATTCTACTAGTTGCCCGCCGGTGCAGCGGGACCCGCAAACAAACGCTCAGACTGCGAGCGTAAAACGCGTCGTGAAATGTGCTTTCATTTTTTACATGTATATCTGCACTCTACAGAAGCTGCGGGCCCGCAACCACGGCGGACGCGGGTGAAAATCGCTCCGTGAGTTCTTAGCCTTAGACGTAGATGATTCGTAGTTGGCATTGATATAATTTTATATCGGACGTGTCTTCCCATGTATCCATAAGAAAGGTAAATTATCTGGGAATCACAATTTACTATAATTATTTATATTTTACTCCTTACATTTATTCATAATTAAACTTAATTTAATTTTAACAAAATAATGATGAATGTCATGGTCTTCTATCAATTTACGGTATAATGTTTATTTGAGATATTTTATTCATATCATTGGTCTTATTTAATATATTATGGTGGCAATCAAGGCACCATAAAATAGATGTAGTTATTTTTTTACATTCGAGTAGACTTCAAAACTTCATTATATAAACACATGGAATAAAATTAATGTTGCGAATTTTTTCACGTTTAATTTTAACTTTTTTTACGTGGGGTTTTTTACGCATATTTGGATAAAAGTTCCATAAAACTCGCGTAAAAGAACTTATTGCTGATATGAAGCACCGATGCTTCGGGAAGTCTAAAGTATTTCATGTGTCAGTGACATGTTTAGCATAGTCGCAACCATTATATCGGATCTAATAGACAACAAATCCTTGCAATATAACACCGATTCATACTAATGATGATTCGTGAGGCTATTTTAAAAAACATCATAATTATAAAATTAAATTTAAACCCAAGAATTCACAATACAATACAATACTCTTTATTGAACATCAAGAAAAGATAAAAATATCAAAAAGAAAAAATAAACAACTGTTGAGGGAAATACAAAGGGCGGGCTTATTGCTACATAGCAATCTCTTCCAGACAACCCAGAAGAAGAAATAAATAAATATAAGAATTCTATTCTATTTTTATTCTATTCTATTCTTACTATGATATAAGGTCGTCAAACATCTCAGTCCCTTGTGACCAACATCGGAAATCAAAACAGTTTAAATTAAATGCGATAATATCCTTAAAATTAGTTTTAATTTCGATAAATTTTATTCCCAGTGAACGTGGGAAGCACTACTCTTATGAACGGGAGTAGAAAAATGGTCCCCTTGTTTTTTTTTATAGGATAGGGTGACAAACGAGCACACAGTCCACCTGATGGTAAGTGGCTGCTGTGGCCCAGAGACATCTACATTTATCCTCGTTTGCGAATCAAAATGCAGATGCATTGTCACCCGTGAGGACTAAGATGGAATGCCTCTTTTCCAGTAAAAAGGGTCTCCGGTTTTCTACACTCACCATACGAAACACAGCAGGGTGAAGCTGCTATTTTACGGTGGTATTCCGTGAGTGCGTGGTCCTTCCCCGGTCGAGCCGACCCATTCATGCTACAACCATACCATACCGTACTATAACCTGGTGGTGAAAGAGAATCCGCCACTTCATATCATCCCGTCGTAAGAGGCGACATAAGAAAACAAACAGGAGATGGACAGCATCATCTTCCTGACAAGAAATCGAAATAAAAATAGCTGCGGTCGCCAACCCGCCAACCGAGCGTGGCAACTATAGCAAATATCTAACTACTTGACAATTTATGGGGGAGGCCAATTTTCATTTCAGTGGACTTTTAATAGGCTGAAGATAATGAGTTCTACTCATCTTTGCAACCCTTAATATTTACGGCAGAGTGAAAACAAAAAGTAACATACCCGAAAATATGAACGAAATAAAAACTGCATATATTGAAATAAAAAATGAAAATTAAAAAAGTTGAAGCTTACATACATTTTACTACTGAGCACAGGCCGCAGAGTTTTTGACCAAAAAAGTGTTGGTTGCGATGATTCCAACGCGGGATGACCTCAACTCTGAAACTTCTCAGATATGAACATTACCGCCAAGAACGTGGTAAATCGACACTTCAAATTGCAATTAAAATATATTATGCTAAAATATATAATAATGCTTACATACCATGAAAATTAAGTTTTAATCAGTTTGATTACCACCTTCGACAAGTAAAATGAAGTGTACATTTGTGTAAGTAAAATCTGCTTTCTTTAATTAAAGTATTTTTCCGCAAGAGCCTGTTCATTTACATATACTCACATATGAGCTATGAAACCAAGACTGTAACAAGTATCTTAATATGTCTGAAAATATGAAAGCTATCTTAAATTACAAACTGATTATAAGTTTCATTAAAGGTCAAAAAGTAAAATAACAGCTAATATACGTCTCACTACTGTGCACAGGTCTCCCTCATTGCCTATAGTATTTTAAGGGCAGAAAAATGGAGTATGCTGGAATGCTTCAATGCATATTAACGGTTTTCACATCTCCACAAACATTTTAATTACTCAGACATCTAGATTTCCCCATGAAGTTATTGTTAATCTTTTTATCGGACACGTGTTACGTCAGCATATAAAACTTTCTATAGCAGATTCATCCTCAAGGGAATCGTACGCGTTTAGCTCCCGTGCCATGATGAAATCTCACGGCGAGCTACACGGCCCTCGTGTTTGTTTATATATGACGGGACCAGCACCATTGCACGTGCGGCGCGGTAGCCGTCGGTGTAGTTAGACAGAATTCTTGTAAATAACACGTGTTCTGCACACCTGCACTATTGCACCTGCAGTGGCACTCGTTTTGCTTGTATAAAACGGACGGCGCGGCCGCCGTTAGGACAGTCTTGGCTCTGACGTGGAAAGGTACGCTTGTCGTATTCCGTTACTAGTTTATCCTCGACTCGTTGAATAATTAATTCGTGTAAACGAATCTGGGGGCACGGCAGTGCCCCCGCCAAGTCGAGCAAAAAAGCGGCACGGCCGTACCATCCTTTTCTCGAAGCAGTTCAGGCCATTTCTGAAACGCTATAACTTCGTTATGGATAAAACTAGAAGCCTGAATTTTTACTAACCGAGTAGGCATTGTATAGACTCAATATATTTCAAATTTCATTAAATTTGAACCAGTAGTTTAAGAATTATAACTAGTCAAAATTTCTTAATTTTGTCACTCACTGACTGACCGATCATCAAAACTCTGAGGCACTTCTAGCAGACATAGAAACTTCAAATTTGGAATACAATTATTGTTTAGTATATAAATCAAGGAAAAATTAAAATATTTTACAATTTCGGTCCAGTTTTCGAGATACACCAACTGCATAAATAACTTTGTAATCCCATATAAACATATAGTATTACAAAGTTACATTTGCAGTGAATGAATCAGTGTACCTATATATGTATAATGGAATAATAGGTGTAAGTAGCTACCTAGATATAACTATCTACAAAAAGAAATGAGATGCCATCAAAAACATAACTTGTAAAAAAAGCCAAGTCTCGCAACTCAGTTCTTCTACCGTAAAAAGTTGTGAGATCCATGTAATACCAAGTCAGTTAATTTATTCAGTCCATAAATTGATACATAGATTGACTTGGCAATCGCACTACACAATCTAATTTAATATAATATGTATTACTTGTGAGATATATTGTGTTTTCATGCGATTGCCAAGTCAATCTATGTATCAATTTATGGACTGAACAAATTAACCGACTTGGTATTACATGGATCTCACAACTTTTTACGGTAGAAGAACTGAGTTGCGAGACTTGGCTTTTTTTACAAGTTATGTTTTTGATGGCATTAATTATTATTCTTAACTACAAAATTAGTCTCTGTACTATACTCAATTACCCTTTCTACATCAGAAGTAGGATAAAGTCCCCATTTTTGCCCACATATAATCTTCGAATAGTATGAGGATTATTACATTTGTGGAAGACTGTAATGCATTCCGCATTGATGAATCTGTTTTTATGTAAAATACCGTAATGAAATTTGCTATGCTACTTACGATATTTTCATATCATTAAAGTGTAGAGAAAAGATAAAGTGAAATTATTTAAGCCAATTTTTTTTAATTTGTTCGATTTGTATTAAAAGTACCCCGCAAGTATTTTCATTATTTCTTGATGTACCTAAATATGTTAACAAATGTCGAAAGAAGTTGGAGGCTTTCTAAATAACTTATTCAAGTTATGTTGTAATTTGATAGTTCACGCGAAACATGATTATCATTTGCTATATTTTGAAGTTCAAAACGTTTAAGGGATGTACCAAAATAAAGGATTAACTTTAACACGCTATGAATTGAAAATAATAAGTGACATTTTTGTGTTCTAATGTGTTGATCAGTGTTGCAGTTTGCTCCGAATATTGTGTCGTCGACAAGATTGGGGTTTGATGTCGAGGGATTCGTAGAAGTCTCTACAACAATGATCAATGAGGAAGATGTTGTGACGGCTAATCGAACATGGTCAGGTACGGCCGAGTGCTGGTAAGATTGTGCCTACACCGCTACAGACTGTAACTTATCGGCTGATCTTACGGCAGGGCAATTTAAGCGGCCGCCGAACAAATGGTGCTTTGGCGCTGTAAATGGACGTCTGAGGTCGGCTTTCGTAGATTTTGCGCAGTTACCTCCTTCCCTTTGAAATGTTGTGGTATTTGCCTCTACACATAGTTTCTGTTATTTATTGCAATGTTTTCTGCCGACTTCCAAAAAGGAGACGGTACTCAATTCGACTGTATGTTTTTATTTTATGTGTGTTACCTCATAACTTTGTACTGGGCGAACCGATTTGGATGATTCTTTTTTTATATGAAAGCTGATAGTTCTCGTGTGGTCCCATATGAATTTGATCAAGGTCATACCAATGGTTATTGAGTTATTGTTAAATAACCTATATTGAAGTCGCTTATATTGAAGTCGGCTGTACAAAATTTTTAATTTTAAATTATCAAATGTCATACTGTTGCCGTTTCTTAAGAGAATATGTGATGAATTTTGGAAGCTCGGAATTCCATGGTTCGCAATACATTTATCTCTATTTCTTTTAATTTTACAAAGCAGTGCAACGATTAGCTAGAGCTAGTATGGCTACGGCGCGACGGCTCGCTGGCGCGATTGTGGCACGAACGCATCAGAACGAAAAGCTGGAGTGCGTTTGCCTGAAGGTAGCCATATCGGCGCGTTCCAGACTTAAATGAAGTCTGGGATGGTCGACCGTTGTAATATTTAACAAGAGTTAAAATCTGTTAGCAGGTGGTGATAACTGATAGACCGTATGCTGTTCACTGTTAACCGCACGAGGACGTGTGACAGTCAGAGGTAGCCGTGTCTGTGCATCTAGAAAATACTAGAGACGTTGCAACACTCTAGCGAAGTAATTATTCTTGTTCAGGAAAGAAACATGGAGTTGCAGGAAGGCTGGTTTGTGCTGCACTGGGATGTGTCGTGTTGCTGTTGGTTTACATACTTAGGTGTTATCATGTCACTACGTCCCTCACGATACACTTTTGTGTGATTGTGACAGGTACATGTTTGCGGTATGGTTTGTCTGTACCTGTTCTATATTGAATTGAAAAAAAGAGAGTTAAAAAAAAGTGGTTCTTACTATCATTGCAGGGCGTTTGCCGGTCCAATGATATAGCTACAGGGAATAGTGATTCCGGACTAGCAAATAGTACTTGAAAAAAAAGAGAGTAAGAAAAAAAATAGTTCTTACTATCATTGCAGGGCTTTGTGCCGGTCCAATGATATGACTATAGGGAATAGTGATTCCGGACTAGCGAAAACAGTACTTGAAAAAAAAAAGAGAAAATAGAAAAGCTACAGACTAATCATTCCGATCTCGCTTAAAGTTTTGTGGGGCTTACTGCCGGAACAAAACTGATTGTCACCCAAGTCTGAAGGGTCAATATAGACCGGACCAGACGCTGTTATGTCAGGATAGTCGAACGATGTTTTTTTGTCTACAGATAACTAAAATTGTGATGGAGCGCGTGCGATGACGCACGCATGTCAGTATAACCGTGACGGGACCAGCACCATTGCACGTGCGGCGCGGTAGCTGTCGGTGCAGTTAGACAGAATTCTTGTAAATAACACGTGTTCCGCACACCTGCACTATTGCACCTGCAGTGGCGCTCGTTTTGCTTGTATAAAACGGACGGCGCGGCCGCCGTTAGGACAGTCTTGGCTCTGACGTGGAACGGTACGCTTGTCGTATTCCGTTACTAGTTTATCCTCGACTCGTTGGATAATTAATTCGTGTAAACGAATTAATTATTATTCTTAACTACAAAATTAGTCTCTGTACTATACTCAATTACCCTTTCTACATATACAATTCATAAAAACTGAAACTAAGCTTTTGCATGATTTTTGACCACATCTACCTAGTAATTACACACCCAATGATGCCACGAACGAATTTTCAATTATTTACATCGTATATTCAGCAGCATTCTATTATTTGATTTTATCAGTGACTTAACCATTTTAGTTTATTTAGAAGTAAGTAATGGCGCTATTATTAAATTAAATAATGGAAGTTAAAATTATAATATCTAGTTATATCAGCGATAGAAGCGAATATTTATTTAGTACATCAATAAGGCATAAAGCGATGTCAATTCTGTTGAAAGTTCTGTTCCTGTTAAAAAATACAAAATCAGTCGTATGACCATATCATGAAATAGCAACGTTATGTTTCGTTATTAATATCTTCAAACAATTTCTATTCATTGATTTGGCCAAGCTATATCATGACATGGTCAACAAACAGTGTTAAATATCATGAAATGACCACACCATTTCACGAAATGATAGACTACTTTATGATATATGATCAATTCTACGATCTGGCCACGACATATTTAATAATCTCTTTAATAAAACTATAATGATAATGTAAGGTATGCAATAATTGCAGACAGACCGGTTTTAATCAGTTTTAATCTATATGATTAGTAATTGAAATAATAACCTTATCAATTTTCATATTTTTGATAGACTCTTGAAACACTTTTAAAATAACATAACAAAATACTAAAAAAACTAAACGTTAGAATTATTAAATAATTTTAAAAATCTTATTATTTAAACATATAAATGTAAGTTAATAATTGAAGGCAAAATATACTTTTCCATTTGATGATAGATGGCGGTGTTTTGATAACTAAAGCGTGTAGTTTCAAATTATTTTACCAAGGTTATAACCATATAACTATATCTTAAACTTTATTTATAAATCTGGTATTTATTTAAAAAAACACTCGTAATCCCGCCTATAACTAAGATAAAATAAACCTTTATTTAGACCCCTGGACTTGATTTTTCAAGAATATATTAGAATTACAGACAAGACTTTTCTACAGATTTATTATATGTACAGATTTAAATTATCTAGACATGTCAGTGTGTCAACCGAGTACGAAAAAAAGGGCAACGCGCCGGCAGTGTGTGCACCAAAGATTTCGAGTTACTTTCGGCCCCTCCCCCATAACTCAAATGCTATTGGATCTACTAACTTACGGTTTTGTATGTCTTATAAGGTACTCTTGAGTACCTAGAATCCTTAATTCATGAATAAACCTCTTCAAGTTAAACGTAATTTGTTGATTAATATGACTCCTAAAACGGCCTGTGAAATTCTAAAGTTGGGTATGGGTTTCTACTGCTGTAAGGAGGTTTCACCTTAATCGTTTAACTTTTCTATATTATTCTAAGCCAGCGCTTTAACTATAATCCCACCTGATGTTAAGTGGTGATGAAGCTTAAGATAGTGAAGGTGACCGCTCAGACCCGTCTAACTACAGGCCTATCGCCATCACCTCCTTGTTCTCCAAAATAATGGAATCCATTAAAACTGACAGCTCGTGCCTTGGTAGGTACCTTGAGGATCGGCGAATTGTTTCCACTGCGGTGGGCAGGAACAGTACTCCGCATCCCATACGCTGGCAACATGCCCAGCGTGGGAACGGGAGCGGACGATCCTGGAAAGCCGGATCGGTCAGAACCTCTCTCTCTGCCAGCAGTCGTGTCGACGATACTGAGCAGGGACTCCGCGTGGAGGGCCGTTGCCGCCTTCTGTAAATCCGTTATGGTCCAGAAGGAGGCTGCTGAGCGGTGTCGGGAGAGGACAGATCCCGCTTGGAGACGACGCCGCCAAAGCGGTCGTCACGGTCCTCCCCTTGATGATGGTGTCCCCCTACCATAAACGGGGCCTCGGGGGTTACGGGCGTTCGGGGCGGGGGCCCCGAGCATCTAGTGATGTTACGCCTGAGGAGGACGGTGACTCGAAAGTGGTCTCGAGCACCGTGATAGCATTGCGAGGGTGCTGGGGGTAGTAAGGACTGCCTCGGGACGTGCTTTAATAGAGCAAAGCGAGAGAAGGGCTCCGGTTGCGTTCCGGACGGAGATCCCGGGACCCCTCATATATGCTGATGGAGACCACCGTGGGGTTTTGGCCGGTAGGAGTCCGGCATAACCTTTCTGTTGCCCCCGCAGCAGAAGGTACCCATGAGGATTTCCCCACGATAAAAAAGGTACCTTGAGGATCATCAACTGATTAGTGACCGCCAATACGGTTTTCGTCGGGGTCAATCAGCTGGTGATCTTCTAGTTTACCTGAGTCATAGATGGGCGGAGGCAGTAGAGTCCAATTAAATATATTAGATTACTGAATAAAACGCTGATAGAATCGATAAAAGCTTGATCCGGAACTTAACCCTGTGATCGTCTGACGCAAATATTATGCTTGTTTACATTGAAACAAAAAAGCAAAACTGGTGTCCGCTCTGTTAACCTTGAATTTTAATTAATTGTTAAGTATTATTAACAAATATTTTGTAAAATAATATTACTTAAAAATGAAGATCATTGGCATAATAATGAAGATTTTGCAATAGACTTGAAATAATTTAAAATTAAAAATTTTGTACAGCCGACTTCAATATAGGTTATTTGAGAATAACTCAATAACCATTGGTCTGACCTTGATCAAATTTATATGGGACCATACGAGAACTATCAGCTTTCAGATAAAAAAAGAATCATCGAAATCGGTTCGCCCAGTACAAAGTTATGAGGTAACACACATAAAAAAAATAAAAAAAAACGAAAAAAAATAACATACACTCGAATTGAGTACCGTCTCCTTTTTGGAAGTCGGCAGAAAATAGTACTTAATTGAATAAATATAATTGTTCAAACAATTTCTTTTGTCGGTATTGCTGTGACAGTTTATGCTGTAAAAAGATTAGAAATCTTACTAGTGTTGAAACAGCAAGACTTGTTTACTTTAGCTATTTCCTAGCATAATGTCGTATGGTATTTTATTATGGGGACACGCGACTGACACCGAAATTATATTTGTTTTACAGAAAAGAGCCATAAGAGCAATCTATGATTTAATACCTAAAGAGTTGCTGCGACAAAAATTTAAGGAAATAAATATATTAACTTTGGCCTCTCAATACGTTTATGAAAACGTAATGTACGTTTTTTTTATACGACAAGGGTGACAAACGAGCACACAGTCCACCTGATGGTAAGTGGTTGCTGCGGCCCATAGACATCTACATCTATCCTCTATTACTAATCAAAATGTAGATGGTTTTCACACGTGAGGACTAAGATGGAATGCCACATTTCCAGTAAAAAGGGCCTCCGGCCACCTGCACTCACCAAGCGAGACGCAGAGGTAAACCTCTACTTCACGCTGATTTTCTGTGAGGTCGTGGTACCACCCCGGTTCGAGCCGGCCCATCCGTGCGACAGCAAAAGCTGCCATGTGGCTCTACCACTGTTAAAAACGTACACAAAAATAAAAGTAGTTTTACAAAATAAGTGATATTCATTCTGTAAATACTAGGAACAGACACAAGATAGTAGTACCAGTTACTCGACTCCACCGAGTCAGTAATTCATTCTTGAGACGATGTATACGCTTTTACAACAAAATCCCAAAAAATATACAAAATTTGACCTGCTCAAAGTTCAAAAACCTAAGTTTGTATAAAAAGGAAAATCATTTAAAAAAAGTCCCGCTGGGTTTTTTGCTGGTTCTTCCCAGGACAGAGGGTTTTTTCGAATCAGTGGTAAAGTAAATAATTAAAAATTAAAAATTTTGTACAGCCGACTTCAATACGAGTATAAGCAACTCCAATATAAGTTATTTAAAAATAACTCAATAACTATTGGTCTGACCTTGATCAATTTCATATAGGACCGCACGAGAACTATCAGCTTTCATATATAAAAAGAATCATCGAGATCGGTTCACCCAGTACAAAGTTATGAGGTAACACACATAAAAAAAACATACAGTCGAATTGAGTACCGTCTCCTTTTTGGAAGTCGGCAGAAAATGACTTTCAATAAGAATTACTCATGTAATGTATATTGAATAAAAATGATTCTATTCTATTCTAAGGGTTATTATAATGTTATGCAATTTATGGATTATAATAAACCCTGGAAATGTGGTGATCGCTACCAAGCTATTTTCTGCCGACTTCCAAAAAGGAGACGGTACTCAATTCGACTGTATGTTTTTTTTATGTGTTACCTCATAACTTTGTACTGGGCGAACCGATTTCGATGATTCTTTTTTTATATGAAAGCTGATAGTACTCGTGTGGTCCGATATGAATTTGATCAAGGTCAGACCAATGGTTATTGAGTTATTCTTAAATAACCTATATTGAAGTCGCTTATATTGAAGTCGGCTGTACAAAGTTTTTAATTTTAAATTATTAATTTGTTGTGTTGTTAATATGTGTAACATACATGATTGTAAGCTGTTATTTCTTTAAAAAAGCCCCACTGGGTTTCTTGCTGGTTCTTCCCAGGACATAGATTTTTTTCGAACCAGTGGCAATCAAACAAAAGAGTGACTTGCAATAAGTATTATTTATAATCTATATTGAGTAAAAAAGTTTCTGTTCCTGTTTTTGTTTCTACGGCATCTATTTTTCATCTTTCAGGCAATTAAAAATAAAAGTAGATATGAACAGCCCCCCTGACGGACGTAAACGGAACTATGTTTTGTCATTTAAAATCACTCGATAGCAATACGATTACGATATGATAAAAAATTCATTTTCCGCTCCGTGTGATACACAAACCGAATGGCTGTCACTCAGGACACTACAATTATAGAGCTTATTATGTCATGCACGGCTCCACCCCTCTGTACGTTCGAAAATGGGCAAGCATTTTCTACCCTAAGTATAGCCTAACACTAAGCCCTATGGTAAAGAGTGTTCGGTGGAGCGTGTGGCGTCGCGGCGTGTTTTCTTTATAACTTCTTTCTCTTATAATATATTCTTCTATACAATAGCGTGTGTTTTTCATGATGTCTTGTCACTGTCGCGTCTTGACGCCGAATGCACTCTACTGAGCCCTTACCTTAACTAAAAGGGTTAACTCAAGCCCTCAGTGGAACACCCCTGAGAGGGTTCATATCGTATATGTATGTAGCTTGGTCAACCTTGGTAAACTAAGAGGCATCCACACAATTGGTCCGAGAGTACTCCGCCTTTGTCGATGCGAGTCCGACATACTCCCATGAAAAAAGTCCTCAGTGTAAAGGGATCGCGTCAGGACATGTGACGAGGTGTATCCTATAAAAATCTACTTAAAGATGCTCAAATACAACAGCGTGATAATCATAACGCCACGCTAAACACTACGCCAACGGTTTCTACTGAGACCTCAGAGTAAACCTTAAATCTCTGTGGAGTGCGTTCGGTGAAACGAGTGGTGTAATTTTTTTTATAGGATAGGGTGACAAACGAGCACACATTCCACCTGATGGTAAGTGGTTGCTGTGACCCATAGACATCTACATTTATCCTCGTTTGCGAATCAAAATACAGATGCGTTGTCACCTGTGAGGACTAAAATGGAATGCCTCTTTTCCAGTAAAAAGGGTCTCCGGTTCTCTACACTCACCATACGAAACAGCAGTATTAAGCTGCTATTTTACGCTGGTATTCTGTGAGAGCGTGGTCCTTCCCCGACCGAGCCAACCCATTCGTGCTACAACTATACTACTAATATAGCTGCAGCATGGCTCTACCACGTTTAACGCGAGTAATGCGGCGAGGCGCACTTTTTATAACGTTTTAGCGGTCGCGACTATGTTAGGCATAATTTTTTAGCGGTGGCTTTTATGTTTGGAATACATTTCATGCGTCAGCGGTCACTTGTAGAGGAGTGTTCTTCTTCTTGTCTCTCTTCTGAGGACAGGAGGTCTGCGGGCATCGGGTTGATCTTTATTACCCACGCATCATCTCACGGCTCACCCGGCCATGGGTTCTGCGGTAGCAGCGTCTTGATGATGTTACGTACTTTACAGCATCTAATCGTTGTCGGGACTCTCACTCGTTCCCGGCTCCACTCTTGCCGGGCGGTGGGCGCAGATGTTTTCGTGGGAGTGGCCGCCCGTCAGGTGGGCGCGCGTGGAGTTGTGCCAAGTTGTGTAGGCCCGTTATCGTCGTGCAACCGTCTCGCAATACGGACCACAAATTCTTCAATGGTCTTGACTGATGACGTCATTCCTGACGTTACGGCTGGATTCCACGATCACACGTAGTGCAAAATTCTGCTGGGCTTGCATCTTCTTGCGCTGAGTGGCTGACAGTAATCCAGCAGCAGTCAACGCGTACCAGGCTGGTGTTGCGTATATCAGCCGCAAGTGGACGTCGGTCTTGTAAATGCTGATTTTTTTCTTAAAAAGAAGAAATAAGTCAGTACATACTCCATCTCGATATGGATACCGCTGATCTTGAAGCTGATTGGACCGCTCTCTCTTTTCATATTGTATCTGTAGAAATGCGCGTCTTGAGCCTGAAAAAGCGTTTTCCCGATGACTGATTTGATGAGAATGATGAGAAATTAGTTGTAATTTTGGCAAGTCATCGGAACCTCTTACGATAACAAAATCAGAGTCCAAGTCAAAGTAATAATTTATTAGAAAAGAGATAGTGAATCTGTTGTGAGAAAAACCACTAGGAAGATAAAAGACAGCTGGTGGTCGAGAAAGGCGGAATATTTGCAATGGGTCTCTGATACTAAGAAGCTTGATATTTTTTATGCGGAAGTAAGGAAACTGGTCGGATCTAAGCATAGAAGTTACCGTACCACTGTACCGCTGTAGCGCTAACATCACGCACGAACGGTGAACAGCGTTTAACAACGAAAAAGGACGTGTTGAAGCGATGGGCTGTGCACTTCAAGGAATTTCTAAACGAGGACCGATTAGCCGACATCAGATTTATCAGTAACATCTTAATTCTTCCGCAATGTCCCGAGTTACAGGAGCCACCAACATTGCAAGAAGTTGTCAATGCCATTTAACGTCAACATATAATAGAGCGGTTGGTGAAGATGGTACTCCTGGCGAATTGTTGAAGTATGGAGGTATTATATGGCAGCTATATACTACGATATGGAAATTTTTGTCCGGATGTGGTGTGAAGAACAAGTTCCATCCACATTTAAGATATCGCGCATTTGCTCTTTATACAAGTATAAAAATAAAGGTGAAAGATCAGACTTCAATTCATATCGTGGTGTGTCACTCCTTTCTACATCTGGAAAAGTATTTGCTAGGGTGTTGCTCAACCAACTAATTCCTATTTCAGAAGTGTTCTACCAAAAACTCGATTTGGTTTTCGTCCGGGAAAGGGTACTTGTGAAGCTATCTTTTGCGTACGTCAATTACAGGAAAAAAGACGCGAGCAGCATAGACCGATGTTCCTTTCATTTGTCGATCTAGAGAAAGCGTTTGATAGCATACCTCGTGAAGTGTTATGGATGGTTTTGTTAAAATTGGGTTGTCCGGAAAAGTATGTACGTGTGTTGAGGCTTCTACACGATGGAATGACTTGCTGCGTAACTGCGTTTATATAAATGGTAAACAAACATAATTTTTCCCTGTAATCTGTGGTGTCAAGCAAGATTGTGTCCTGGCGCCAACGTTGTTTGCTCTCAATATCGCTGTGGTTGTCAGGAATGCTCTACATACTCTATAGGAAGGCATACGTATTCGTTACCAGTCCGATAGCCATAGTCCTTTTCAGTTTAAATAGACTCTGGTCAAAGTCTAAGGTGACTTGCAACGTAATAACGGAAATTATGTACGCAGATGACTTGTGTTTTGTGACAGATACCCCAAACTCTTTACAAAGATTGATATGTAGTCTTGATGAGTCATGCCGTAAGTTTGGCCTCAAAGTCAGTGTGACAAAGACCGAAGTGATGGCTACGGGCTCTTATCCTGACCCTTAACGCATCCAGCTCAATCAGGGCGTTCTGAAATATGTAAAGAAGTTTAAGTATGTCGTGAAGCGACATTTAATAAGAAAAATAACCTAACCTAAGAACAACAAAACAACAAAAGTAGACCAATAAAATAATATATTTAAAGTTTTAGAAAGGTATTTACAATTTTATAAAAAAATGAAATATGATGATGATGGATGAAGTGAGATTACAATTAGATTTAAAAAAAAATAAAGATAGGAGAATAGGAGAATATAGTATTATAGTGGAGCCTAAAGGTTGAAGTGACACGCTGCTTTTGTAGAAGTAGGCACACGCGGAGTTTGAGGTTTCTTAGCGGCGACGGCACGCAGCGCCTGGACTGGGCACACGCAGCGTCCGGAGCCGGCGCACGTAGCGCCTGGGGTAGGTGCGCTCAGAACTTGGAGCAAGCAGTCGCAGCGCCCAAAGGTAGCGCAGGCAGTAGGTGCACTCGGTGCCTGGAGCAAGCAGTCGTAGCGCCCGAAGGTAGCGCGGCAGTAGGTGCACTCAGCGCCTGGAGCAAGCAGTCGTAGCGCCCGGAGTAGTGTGGCCCCGCGCTTGAAGTAGACTTCGCCGACGACTTCACGTGTAGATGGAGGCTTGCAGGATCCCGGGGCAATGCGGCCCCGGGATAAGGCATTTAGTAGATGTTTCTCCTTTGAGAACTGAAGCGAGACTTTTTTCGTATTCTCCAATTGTTCGGCTTTTATATCTTTTTATTGAGAACGAGAAATTATTTAAATTAAAAGGAAATTTATTGTAAATGACCTACAGCCAAAGAGTATTTATGTAGTAATATTAAACTAAGAACATCATACCAGAGACGAATTTGAATAAAAGTTACCATAACAACCATATAAATAATGGTTGTCAGAAATATAAATTTTTGGTTTTAGGTATATAATTGGAAAACCATTACATTTAAGTAAGAAATGAGATATTATTCATATAGGAAAAAATAATGCGCGGCAGCGCGCACGAAGCCTGAAATTGTAGAGTTACAGAGAATTCAATAAAAGACCGAAAAAGGTAAGACTCCATTGACAGCGATTTTAAAAGTGCTAGATAGTGTGAAAATACGAAGTGAAAATGATTTGTTATTGTGTAAAAACGTTGCAGGATCCTATGGAAATAAAGGTGATGCAAAATATAAATGCAGAAAATCAAAAACAGAATGGAAAAATAGTGTAAAATGATATGTTAGTTGCATAACTGAATAGCGTGAATAGTGATGCAATATATGAATGCAGAAAATCAAAACAGAATAGAAAAATAGTGTACAATGAAATGTAAGTAGCATAACACTACAAGTACTTGGGAAGCGTAATAACATATAAATGTGATCTTGAAGCTGAAATTAATAAAAGAATCGGTGCTGCATCAGCTGCTTTCGAAAAATTCAGATCCATGGTTTCCCGTTCACATGATCTCAGGTTACCTACTAAGATAGCAGTCTATTAGGCGGTTTTATATTCCTCTAAGTCTTCGTCTTTGTATCGCAAGCACATAGGAATTCTGGATAAATTCCACGTTCAATGTCTCCGCAATATCATGGGTATATGTTGGTTCGACCGTGTCAGGAATATGGAAGTCCCACGCCGAACTAACTTCTGCGGCATGGAGGCGCTCCTGATACAGCGGCAATTGTGTGTGGTCATGTGTTCGGATGGCTGACAACAGAGTGGCAAAACGCGTCATGTACTGTGAGGTTCAAGGAGGTAAGCGCAAGCAAGGCGGGCAGCTCCTAAGATATAAGGATGTATTAAAGAGGCACATGAAAAAATACAATATCGAGCCCTCTTTTTGGGAGTACCTAGCAACATCAATACTTTCGAAGCCAAACGCGTACAAAATCTTGTTGCTAAACGCGAGGAACTTAAAGCCCGACCAACTGCCGCGTCGGAGTAACTATATTGTATAGTCACGATATAATTACTGCGATGGTGCCCTGCACCTGCCCTAAGTTTGCACTCACTTTTCTCTCTAAGATCGACTATGCCAGTCACTTGCGGGCACATGAACGAGCAGAACAGTTAGCCTTAGATATAGGAGTCAACAAAAATGGTCGATGTAGTCGAAAACGGCTAGGAGGAGGATTATTAGTAACCCATTTTCAATGACGTGGAGTAACGTGCATGCTCCCATACTAATACCTCTCCATACCTTAATTGACTCTCCACTATATGACCATTGATTTATAAGTACTGACATATATAGCGATGCATATGCCCTTTTCCAATGATATTGCACTAACCGTACTGCATACGGTCAGTGCAATATCATTGCAGAGAGTGTAGCGGTGACATATGTCACTGCTACACTCTCGGGTGTATCCACACTTTAATCCTTACATCATCTGGCTTCAGGCAAAATCTGAATTCATCTGTAAATAGAGTGTAGACTTCCAGCTTCTTCATTCCAATTTTCGTGATCGCTACTAAAATTAGATCAAGCTACTCGATGGTATGTGGCATGAAGAAGAAGTGGCATGTCTCTGGCAGGCAAGTGTGAATTTATTCAAGCTGATTTCAGTCTTTCTCTCGCAAATTTTGTGCTTATTATAACACCTCAAACTTCTTGGAGCTTCATTTTACCTCGTTTAGGGCCTGGGCGGCCTCACAGACAACTGAAATAAAGAGGTGGCGCAAATATTAAGCCTATGAAAGATGTCTACATATTTGTGCCTTTTGCTGGAGGTCGGTCCGTGGGGTCCACGTGCTGTGAAGTTTCTAAGTTACCTACTGTACGCTGCTGATGATAAGAGGACTGTTTTTTATTCTCGCTCAAAGGTATGGATTCAGCAAAGAAACGCAACCAGCGTACTATACCACGGGGAATATGGTTGTATGACAATAATTTAAGTGTACTTATAGTTTTTTTTTTTATTATGGTTTTTAATATTGTATATATTTGAATAGTATGTAAATAAAAAATGTACAGATCTGTTAACTAATCTATTTTCAAACAAAATAAATTATTATTTAATTTTTACTTTGGTATCCTCATATCAATTTTTTCTCACACCTACTTCATTCTATCTCTCCATCACCCCAAGGTAGAGTAGAGAATGACTCAGGCATTAATTGTGCCTATATACGTGTGTATATAAATTTTTAAATTAATTATTTAATTTGAGTTTGAATTTAAAATAACAGTTCTAGTAGCCTTCCCAAAATGACTGTGTTATCTCGCTACAAGTTTCAATAGAAATTAGTCTTTAAATTGTACTAGTGTTCCTGTTACATCTGTCCTCTTCCTTTTCTTATAGAACTCTCTTTTTAGTTTATTGCCAAATTGTTGGCCTGTTGTATTTTCCTGTTATGATAAATACACTTCACATCTAATGCAAATAGATGATTCCTATCTAGACGAACAAATAAGTGTCATGATTAAGATTTATAAGCTTTTGACAAAAAACTTACTACAAAAAGATTTACTGTTGCCGATCTGTACAAGTAAGCGCATCGAATAATTCTCAAAAACAGTAATAACTTACGAAATTATGATGAATGGATATCGCTTAGTGCCAAAGTCAAGCACCAAGCCGAAAAGGCCTACCTCTACATAATATCACGTAGTACTTAGTAGAGATTCTAAACGTGCTATAAGAGCTCGGATAAACCGGATTAATCATTTTATTAAGAAAAGAAAAAATTATATATATATATATACCGGTGGAACCACGGATCTGTGCGATAGCGTTCCCGTGGCCCTGCTTTAGCTATAATCCCAACGACTGACACTTTGTGTTACTTTTGCACACCGTTATATACGTGGTAGAGCCAAGCTGTAGCTATATTTATAGCATAGTTGTAGTAGCAGTAGTTGAATGGATCGGCTCAACCGGGGAAGTACCACGCTCTCACAGAAAACTAGCGTAAAATAGCAGCTAATAGCTGCTGTGTTTCGTATTATGAGTGTAGAGAACTGGATACCCTTTTTACTGGAAAAGAGGCATTCCATCTTAGTCCTCTAGACTGGCAACGCATCTGCATTTTCATTAGCAAACGAGGATAGATGTAGATTTCTATGGGCCACAGCAACCACTTACCATCAGGTGGACTGTGAGCTCGTTTGTCACTCTATTTATATAAAGAAACCTGCCTCACGGGGCAAGGACATTTTGTTCACCTGATGGTAAGTGAACAACTGCAATACCAGGGCAATCGCAGATGCGTTGCCAGCCTTTTAAAAAAGAGTAGGATGATTATGTTCGACGCCTTACCCAAAATCTGTTTCCGCACGTAAGTTGATACCGATTCGAACCCAAGTGACCTCAAGGCTATAAGTTGTTAATTCATTGATGGATCAGTTTGTTTCTTGTTACTTTGAAACGTTTGAACCTTTTGCGTATATGGTTTATAAGTTATACCTCATTACAGCTTATGAAAAACCCACTACTAAACATGAACCTCCCCCATTAATTGACGCATAGGGGGGATATTTGTCACATTAGCCACGTTTAACAACTTTTTATGTTTTATTTGTTATTAAGAAGACGTTGCTGTCCATCATCTGGTTTGTCACACTCTATTGCCTATAACGCCACCCATAGGATGATATCCATCTATCCATTACATCCTATAAAATTTTACTGCTGAACATAAGCCTCCCACATAGATTACCTCATATGGGGGATTTTTTTATATTTGCCACGCTTAGCAAGCAGGTTGACAACCGTAGTTTTCAATATTTTTGAGTTGTTATCAGAAAGATGCTGCTGAGGGAAGATGCTGGCGGGATGATATAGTGAAGTAGATGTTCTTATTGCCATTGGGTACTGGTCGCATCCGTGATAGATGATCGCCATGTTTGATGATTGTAGTACCTTAATACATTTAAATGTTGCGCCTCGTCACGAATACAAATGTTCATTAATATATTTATAATTTAACTAGCGATCTCGACAACAGAGCTACCTACCGGGTCCAATGGTGAATCCGCATTACCGAATCAACTTAATCTATAATGTCTATAATGTGTGTATTCACTTTCTTGGTAAAAATGAAAATGAAGTAAAAATCATTGTACGAAAATTATCTCGCATCAAATTGATGCTGACGTGACACCATTATGTTATATGTACTACGTACGTAGTACATATAACTCAATGCGGGACACAGACAATTTTCAATTTGCCGCCAAATCGTAAACAAATGACAAATTAATAAAATACATATAAAATAATATTGGCAAAGAGTTCCATTTTCAAAATTTAAACTTATTTTTTTATTATATCGTTTACAAGTGACCAGTTCTAAAAACTTTCAGTGTCGCCCCCTTAGGATGTAATATGATACATATAAAATTATTAGGTCAAAATTTTCTTACCATATTTTTCCTATGCTTTTTAACAAATTAAACTTTTACATTAAAAGCAGTATTTAAAAAAAATGTCAGCATCTTTCGTCCTGTTTAATTCTTTGTACACTTGGTCATCCTACACAGAAGGTGCGTCGACTATCATTCAATTGACACGGTTCGGCGGCGAGGCGGAGTGGGTGGTTTTCGGTGGCCTTCCTGAAGAGCCTCCAGGTGACGCGACGGAACGTCTAGACGTCTGGCGCCTACCATATGTCCCAAATAGTGCTATTAGTTCCTGTAGAATCGTATTAATGTTATTTTTTTAATTTATTATATAAATGTATTCGATTACTTAACTTCTTTTTCTACTAATTTTATTTTAAATTACTGTGTTATTATCAAAGATATTTTGTTTGCAAATCGGTCGTTTTATTAAAAAAATTGTCATAGCGCTTAAAGCAATCAGATCATATTATATAATTTGAGACCCTTATTATTGGTAACGAGGCATTCCTACATTCGGCATAACAATGAAACATTCATTCTTAACCGAGGGCAGATCTAAGTTTCTATGCATAGTACGGCCACTCACTGTTTTAAGATTGAAGTAATGTGTACTTTCGTACCTACTAGAACAGCTATTTCAACAAAAAATGTGCACTACTCTATGTCTATTCGCGCATGCGCGGGTGATTGATAATAGAGTCGCGCATGCACGGTAGTGTTTGTCATCACTAATTATGTATAGGTAAGTGGAATTGATCAGTATGTAATAATTGTTAATTTAGATTGTGTTATTATTTATATCGAGTACAGTTATTTAAAGAACAATGCCCATTTTTCACCTGACAATGTATAGAAATGAAATAAATCTTAAAATTCAGCTAATTGAATTGTAAATTAATTACGCTTATCACTATGTTAAAAGAAACGCAGGAAAAAAATATTTTTACATATTTCTATAAGTTTATTCTACGTCAAGGGTAAACGTATTATATGTTTTGAACGCATCTCAACTACCCTTTTTCTAGGACGTTCCATTTTATACACTGCTACTTTACTTTATTTAACTCTTCTTCTGAGTTTTATACATTATTTTATGTTTTATTTAATCAGTAAGTATTTATTTATTTGTATTTGTATAGTATATATTAATATAAAATAATATAAACATAAAATAAATTAATCATTCAGTATGTCATCGAGTGCGGACGAATAAAACAGATTTTTTTTGACATTTGACAGTTCTGCAATTGGCATCGGCGCAGTTCTTCGTTGTTGCATTTGCGCCTTGTTGTGTACTGTGCCATTTTGTTTGTGTTACTTCTTTTTACAACCCTATATGGTATCAAGAAAATATTTCTGCTCCATCAGAATTTCTGGATGACGTGGTGGTGAGAGATTTAAGTGAAAATGATGATGATTAATAAACCATGCCACTTTAATATAGTGTTTTATTGGTTTATCCCATTTTGTTCATCAGTAAGTATATACCATAGGCCAATGAAATGTGTTTGGTTGATAAGTGATCATTTTGACAATATAAGATGAACTAAATGTAGTATGTATGTGTAAATGTAGTGTGTAGTACGTATTTATGTGTGCTGAAGAAATAGCAGATAGAGCTAGACACTCAATTTATGGTGACAATCATCGAGAGTAAGCGGTGACTTAGGGGCAGTTGGTTTCAAGAAATTCACAAAGTAAAAAAGACGTTTTAGACCATAACTAGATAAGTATTGTTATCTTAACTTCGAGGGTTAATAATAAGTTATAGCACATTTATTTCTTTATTACCTATTTGGTTACGGCAAATCCTAACCTAAAAAGTGACATTAGTATATTTTGGGATTCGTAGCGTTTAAATCGTAAAAATAACTATATGACATTATTTTCTGAGCTTACATGTAGTTTTTCTACTATACTTTATAATTATACATCGACTTTCACTATCAGGTTTTTAAATGTATGGAAAGTGGGCATGATTCTTTGTTATTTTATTATCACCTCTCTTTACCCACAAACGACGTACTTACATCAATTTGCAATTAGTTATACGTCGCTATCAGCAGCCGTCATTTCTATTTTTAATATTTTTTTCTTAAAATGACGTGACCCCTATTCAAGGATTCTCCCCTGTATCGTAGAGGCGATTTACATACATAAATTGCACAAGGACACACATCCAGACCCGGAACAATTATTTGATTGCCATATAAAAATGTTTTTCCGTATGGAATTGAACTCCCGCTCCCGGCTTGATGTGGCGTAGCGCCGCAACCAAACCCTTAATCACTGCTGTATTGAGCCATGAAATTACTATTATTGCTATCATATTATGCATTACCATTAAAAGATTCGGCACCGGCTGCTGTGGAGGGCGAAGGAAGATAGAAACCCACAGTTCGAGGACTGCATGATGCAGATCATACAGTGGTTAACCGCGCAACAAAAGTCACTCCAACGACTGCTTGCAATATGTCATATAATTTTGATTAAAATTTACATTTTTAATTTTACATTTTAAAATAAATTTTATTGTTTTAAACTGTGTAATTGTGTCTTTCTCTAGTCCCGGGCTCAATATGCACGGTCTAACGGATGTACATTTTGCTTACATGCAACCTACTTAAGCCACGCGCGTTGAAGTCATTTTGCATGCCTTAAGTGCAAAACGCGTAGGTATGTTCTACTAGCGCCTAAAAATCAAGATTCCAAAGTTTTGTCGCCTGAAATCGTATCTAAAAATCATATTGAACATATAAATGATATAAAAAGCACATTGTCAGAAAGATAAATTATTGTTGAACTTATTATTACTCTTTTAAGTCGATCAATTTCTATTTTTATATAAAAAGCGGTTTTAGTGGCATAAGGTGTAGATTTGTCAAGTCCGCATGGAGGCGTAAACACGATAAATTGTAAAAATATCAGTTTTTCAAATCAATCTATTTTTAAACTCTTCATCTATCATGTGGGAAGCCATGGAATGTAAATGGCAGTTTAATTTTGTTTTGTTTAGCCGCAGACTACAGCTTTTGGTATATTATTAAAAAGTATTATTATTGAAAGGGTCCAACAGACAGGGGTTCATTGGTCATTGACCTTCTACCCCAAGAATCTGAAATCACACCACGTTGGGTTCGGGAACAACGAGGTGGGCGGGACCCCCGAGAAGGAGTACCACACTAGAACGTCTGTTACCCTTTCTTAAAAGAAAGGTTAGACGACTAAGATTACGGGTCCTTATGGAGTGGTCCCGATCTTAACGTCGGTAGTGGACTGTATATCTTCGTAATTGGAAGGTGCAGTAGGAAATAAAACATCAATTTTATCTTCGTAATTTCCCCATAAGAGTGCAATGTTGAAACTTTCACCATTTTCCTATCACTTTCTCTATTGTTTTCTTTCTTGATTTAAACTATAAAACTTGTAGCTGGTCCCAAACGAATTTCCATACGTTGTCGTCTGCTTGTGTGCCATTTAGCACACAGCCGGTCTTGGGCCTCGAGGCATCACCCATTGCCCGGGTTTACCTTGCGGTACACAACTATATATCGGTCGTGGAAGCCGTCTCGGCATTGTAAGTATAAAGCATTGGTCGGGGGTTCGATTCCCCGGTTGCTGCAAGTTGGTTTCAAAGGAAGTCAAAGGAGTTCAAGAGGAGTTCTCTTGGTAAAGGTTGCCCATCCGGGGGCTGGGCGCAAAGTTATTGAGGTGTGGGTGTGGCCAGTTGTCGGCGCAGTTGAACATACCGCTCGACAGCTGGACCACAAACTCTTCTATGGTCTCCATCTTGAGGTCTGTCGCTATGACGTCGTTCCGGTCGTAGTGACCTGCACCGATGATGGTCCGTAGGGTTAAGTTCTGCTGGACCTGCAGCCGCTGCCTCTGTCTGTTGCTCAAGAGCGCGTACCAAGGCGGAACGGCGTAAGTAAGCTTCGGTCTTACCTAGAGTTTGTATATTTTGATTTTAGTTTTCCTAGGTAGCTTGGATGCCAGGACTGGACGGAGCATCGCTCGCGCAAATCTGGCATTGCGGACGAGGATGTCGATGTGCGCGGTCGTGCGCAACATCCTATCAATCCGGCACCCAAGATAGGTCACGGCCTTCTGATACGCGATCTCTTGGCCTTTTAGCTACATTTGTGGTGGAAGTTCCTATAGCGGCGGGTGAGGAGAGCGGCCGTTTTTCCCACGTTCACGGCCATCCTCCACTCATCCGCTACAGTGGCAGCAGGTCTAGCAGGCGCTGCATCTTGGCGACAGCGTGATAGGCTCTTCTGGACGAGGTAAAGTAGGCGCTATTGCCCGCGTATAGCGCCAGCTCTACGTCGTCCTCCCATTCGCGCAGATGTCCAGCGAGCGTTGGTATGTCATTGGTATACGCCCCGTACAGGATCGGCGAGAGACAGCTGCTCTGTGGTACGCCGGCTCTTATAGGTTAGACTGCGGACTCGGTATCCTCGACAAAGACGTAGAACTTCCAGTTAGCTAGAAATGACTCCACTAGCTGCAGCATAGCAGGAGGAACACTCGTTTGTTATTTTATCTTGTAGAGTAGTCCAGAGAGCCATACCCTTTCGAACGCCTTCTCGATATCCAAGAAGACGCCCAACGATGTCTTCCCCCAATTATGTTCGGCCGATAGGTGGTGCAGCACTCTGGTCAGCTGTGTAGCTTTAGAGTGGCCCCTCTGAAATCCGTGTTGTTCCGCTTGAAGTTGTATGCACGGGCGGACTCTTCTTAAGATAATACGTCCGAACAGTTTGGTTATGTGCGGTAGTAGCGTTACCGGCCTATAATTAGCTGCTCTGTCCTTCCCGGGTTTAGGCAGGACGATAATTTTGTCAATTTTCCAGTTCTCCTGGAAGTGGAAAGTTCGCAGAATACCATTGTGGAGCCTTCCTAGCTCTACAATTGTTCTGTTGGGCAGCTGTCGAAGTGCTGCGTTCGTGGTCCGGTCGTGCCCCGGCGCCTTCCTCGGTTGCAGGCGGGACACTGTCCTCCGCAGTTCTGCAGGTGATCTCATCTTCATTCCGCTTGCAGGAGAGTGGTTCATCTGAACCACTCTCCTGCAAGCGGTGGTGCGGGCGTCGACAGGAACTCCTGTACGCGGCTCTCCTTTTGGGCATGAAGGTCCATGAACTCCGCACTTGCTGGGTTCGGCATAAACTGCTCCTCGAAGTGCTCAGCTAGGACATCCGCTCTATCTTTGGCCTTGTAGCATTGTTTGCCCGCATTGTTGGTCATTTGGTCATTGGTAAACGGGTAGTCTTGTTTTCGTTAGCTGTCGGTTCAATTTGTAGAGCGACGCATCTTCCTCTTCTGCTTTCCATATGCGCCGCTCCCAATCCTCTCCTCTGTGGGCGCGGATTATAACCGATAGCTCGTCCATTAACTTGTTACGTTGTGCTTTGATTCTGGGGCAGCGAGTGCGCGCCCAGAGCTTTGTTAATGCTCTCTTTCTTCTAATCTGCAGTTTTATGTTTTGTGGCAATTCTTCAATTTTCTTTGTAAGGAGGACGATCATAGAGGCCGCGTGGCTTCGGTGAACGTTGTTGATATTCTTGTTGCAGCGGCCTCTACGTCGTCCACTGTATTAATTAAGGTGTTTATTGGAGGTCTCTCCAGTAGATGTTGTTAGTAGAGCCTCCAGTTAATCTTGGTTTTGAAAGCTCTGGGAGGCGACGTCACCGCCCTGAGGCCTAAGGTGATAAATATCGGGAGGTGCTGTGTGTTCGAATCGTACAGTACCCCTACAACTATCGGGTAGTTTATGTTCCTAGTGAGCATGATGTCCAGCACATACGCACTCTTCCGGTGATCGGCTGGAATGTGCGTCGGTTCTTCGGGACCTAATACGTCGTAAAGCGTTGACCTCATCTCTCCTGTATATAAGATAATTTAGCAGCCTTGTGCGCATGGATGGTCTTAATTTCGTCTCACCCAGAAGTATCACGTGTATGTCTTGCTGTTGAGCGATTGTGCGGAGTTCATGCAGCTACTGCTGGATTCCATCCGGATTCCAATATAGAAAGCGCAGGTTATCAGGATTAGATGCCATCGTAGTGCCGAGCCAGTAGCTGCGCCAACGCCTTTATTATGGTGGTTACGGGGTCTTTCCCGGCTCTAGCTTCTGCCAGGACTTGACTGCCGACTTCGATTGCGATGCCCACCAGACTCTGGATGGCATCTGTTATATCGGGGGCGGCTGTAGATGTTCTTTCGTAGGTTGTAGGTACTGGGATCGGGTGTGGCTTTGGTACTTCTATCTTCCTCTGGGTAGAGCGCGCTCTATGTGTAGAACGGGCTCTATTTTCTGATAGAGCCCTTCCTGGAGCTCTACCCACGTTGATTCCCTGTGACTCCGAAACCTGCGCCTGGGCTATCGTTACCGCTAGGGTAGGGGTAGAGGTCACAGCCTGAGGAGGCTGCTCCTTTTTCTTCCTGCGCACCCGCTTCCTCTTTTTGGAAGGTTGCCTCTCTGTGGCATCATTGGTGGGTGGCTGCAGAGTTGCTCCGGTGGATGACCTAATCGGAGCGGATTCCGCCGTTTCTGTTGGTTGCGGCTGCGGTGCGGGTGGGGTGGGCGGGGGGGGGGAGTGCTTATCTCCCCCTTCCCTCTAATTGTTTCCCACCCATTTTCCTGTATTTCTACAGCTCTATGGCGACTCTGAAGGACCTTCTTGGGGGCTTCCGGTAATAACCCCGGTAAGGTGATCCCTTGTTTCCACAACAAGCCACTTGGCCACAATTTTCACACTTTGCCTCTTCGTCTCTACCCCTTGGGCATTGACTGGCAAGTAGGTTTCCAGCGCAGGAGACAAACTTCACTGGCCTGAAGCAGTTCGTCGACGCGGTCCGAAGACCTGGCAGCGGTGGCACTGAGCCGGGCCCACTCGTCTCTGCCAGGCTTCAGTGACGACTCCTTTCATATATAGTAGCTCGTCAATAATATAGAGCTCTTTTAGTTGCTCCAGGCTCAGGTGGTCCAGCAGAGCGAAGCAGAGGCATCCAGATCTGCCCCTACGAGGAGGGATTTCCTTCGCGTACCTAAGAGAAAATCCCTTTGCGCTGATAGCCTTGTCTATATGGGTTACGTCCGTGCCCACTGGCAGCCCCCGGACGGCCACTTTAGTGGGCTTGTCCTCTTCTGGTGTCTAGCAGTCCGACGACGTCGTTGGTAAACTCTCGAGTAACGACGAATTTGGGAAAGGTGTTAGCCTTCCCGAACGGACGAGCATTCGGCGGGTCCTCCAACTTTCTGTTGAGCACCTCGAAATGCTTCGTCCAATCCGGGAGGCACTCGACCACTATCGGAGGGTATCGTGCCTTTTCGGTTTCCTTCTCCGCTTGTGGTGCTGGTACTTCCGCCGTCTTGGGCCGTGGTACTTACTGCCGGGGCAGCAGCCAGTTGAGCGTAGCTGGTGGATGGTCTCTGGCCGTCATCCATTGGTAAGCCAGACGGGTTGGTGGTAGGCGCGGGGGGTGTTCCTCCGGCAGATGGGGCTAGGGTCGCGCGTACGTGGTGTATCTATACTCGGTCTATATATATCTTCATACTCGGTTGTATCGATATTACTCCTACGGTCCGAAGCGATGGGGCGGGGGGGGGGGGGGGGGGGGGAGTTTGGTTAGCGTGGACTTAGTGACTTCGGCGGCGATCGGTGCATCTTGTACCTGCTCGTGGAGAGCGTCGTCATCCGATGATGATGATGACGATGATGTGGAATACATCGATTGGGTTGGCGATCCTACGCATTGGCGTTTTTCGAAAAGAGATGCTTCCGTTTCCGATGGGGTAAGTTACCTCGCCGTTTTCTTCGCCCGCTGTTGTAAGGGCGTCGGTTCCTACCCACTCGTACGCTCAGGTGTGGTGGGCGTGAGCGCGGCACTCGGTGCGGGTCCTTTAGGCGACCGCTCCAGATTTGATAAGTTCTAGACAATAAGGGGCCGATCCAGTACACCCGGTCGATCCTGGGGTTTCCTAACGCGAGGGGGTGGGGGGCAGCCCCTTCCCCTCACCCGTCATGAAGGTTACAAGGTTACGACTGTTTGTTAGTGACAACTGTTTTGTAAGCCTATCCTATAAGTGTCCTGTCTAAGACCCTACCTAACGGGTTGACAGCAAGAGTGATGCCCGTCACGGTAGGGGGGGGGGGGAGAGATGATGGGTGGCCGCATCACTTTAGGGGCACTGCCTATCAAGGAAAGGTTCTTAAGAAAGTGTTGGGGGAAGTGTTAGATGGCACTCAATTACGCGACTAGACGCTGAATAGCACGAGAACAAGGGCCGGTGACCTTAACGCCTCTCGGAGTACCATCGGTTGCTTGGGACCACTGCTAATCCACAAACAACGCACACTTAGGAGATCCTTAACGAATTTCCACTACGTTGATTTCTTCTCCAAGTGTTGGCAGCACTGCAGGTATCAGGCCTCGTGGCACTACCCATTGCCTGGACTTTCCTCACGGCTCACTACTATGGGCCGGTCTTAGGTGCTTTCTTGGCATTAATTTTTAACAATGCACCGCTGCACGGGTTCGATTCCCGAGTCGCTGCATAAATGGTGTAAAAATGTTAAGTGTATTAACGTCCTAGTTGCTCGATCTGTGACATTGTGGGCTGTTACTCAACTCCCTAATCTATATAGGGAGGAGTTCTTTTGGTAGAGGTCACCCTTCCGGGGGGCGGGCGTATAGCGGCGCAAAGTTATTCAAGTGGGGGTGTGGCCCGTTGTCTGCCGCACGACAGCCGAACCACAAACTCTACGATGGGTTCGATTTTCAAGTTGGCCGCTATGACTGGCGTAGCGACCTGCACCGACAATGGTCCTTAGTGCTAGGTAGGCCTGCAGGCCCAACAGAACCGATCGCCGATCGCCCAGAAGCGCATACCAGGCCGGAGCAGCATAAGTGAGTACTGGTCTTATATACATTTTGTACAGCTTGAACTTCGTTTTGAATGGTAGCTTGGATGTCAGATCGGGACGGAGCGCCGCCCGCGCACCTCTTAAGTTGCGGACGACGAGATCGACGTGCGCTGTCATGCACAGCATCCTTTCGATCCGGCATCCAAGTTAAGTCACGGCCTTTTCATATCTGCTGTCCTGGCCTCTGAGCATCAGTGGCGGTAGTAGGTTTCTGAAGCAGCGAGTGAACAGAGCGGTTGTGTTACCAACATTGACGGCCATCCTCCACTCATCCAGCCATGGTGGCAGAATGTCCAACAGCCTTTGCATCCTAGCAGTGGCGATGTGTGATGCTCTTCTGGACGAGGTAAAGTAGGCGCTATCGCTCCGTCTACGTCTACGTCATCCTCCCACTCGCGCAGATGTCCTGCCAGTGTTGGGATGTCGTTGGTGTAAGCCGCGTACAGGACTGGAGACAGAAAGCTGCCCTGTGGTACACCGGCTCTGATGGGTCTTGCTGCGGACATGGCGTCCTCTACACAGACGTAGAACTTCCTGTCAGCCAGGAATGACGCTACTAGCCGCAACATAGCAGGAGGGATACTAGTCTGATCTTCTGGCTTGTAAAGTAATTCAGAGTGCCACACCCTGTCGAACGCCTTCCCTATATCGGCGATTGTGCTCGGCCGCAAGGTAGTGCAGCACTCTGGTCACCTGTGTTGCTGTTGAGTGATCCCTCCTTAATCCATGCTGCTTCGCCCGAAGTTGTATGCACGGGTGGAGGCGTCTAAGCAGTAGTCTTTCAAGCGGTTTAGCTATGTGCGGCAGTAGCGTGATCGGCCTGTAGTTGGCAGCTCTACGTCTGTCCTTCCCGGGTTTCGGCAACACGATGATCTTGCCGATCTTCTGATCCTCCGGGAAGTGGGATGTCTGCAGTATTCCATTGTAGAGACGTCCTATCTCTACTAATGTCCTGTTGGGCAGCTGACAAAGTGCAGCGTTGGTAATCCCGTCGTACCCCGGTGCTTTCCTTGGTTACAGGTGGGTCACTGTCCTCCGCAATTCAGCGAGGGAGATGTACCACTCTCCTGCAAGCGGTGGCGCGGGTGACGACAGGAACACCTGTACGCGGCTCTCTTTCCGGGAATGAAGATCCATGAAGTCCGCACTTGCTGGGTTGGGCATAAATTGCTCCTCGAAGTGTTCTACTAGGATATTCGCTCTACCCTTGGCATCATAACAGCGTTCGCCCGCATTGTTGGTCCGCGGGTATACGGCGTGTCTTGTTTTAGTTAACTGTCGGTTTAATTTATAAAGCGACGCATCTTGTTCTTTCGCTTTCATGATGCGCCGCTCCCAGGCCTCTCCTCTCTGGACCAAGATTACAACCGACAGTTTATCCGAGAATTTATTGAGCTGCGTCTTCAATCTTGGGCAGCTAGTACACGCCCAGAGCTTCCTCAGCGCCCTCTTGCGCTTAATCTGAGCGCATATGTTGCGCGGCATTACGTCTTTTCTTGTGGTTAATGGGACGACCGTAGAGGCCGCGTTGAGGGCTTCTTGGATGATTTTTGTGATCTTAATTACAGCGGCCTCAACGTCGTCCTCTGTATTAATTGGTGTATAAACTGGACGTCTCTCCTGCAGATGTTGGTGGTAGAGCCTCCAGTCAATTTTGGTCTTGAAGGCTCTGGGTGGTGTATTCACTGCTCTGAAGCCAAGGGTAATTAGTATCGGGAGGTGCTGTATGTTCAAGTCGTACAGCACCTCTACCACTATCGGGCAGTTGACGTTCCTAGAGAGCACCATGTCCAATATATATAATGTCCAATACGTCCGGACATCTGCGTGTGTCAGTAGGGACATGGGTTGGTTCCTCGGGACCTAAAACGTCGTAGTTATTTTCTGAGTTTTTATGCATCTACATAGAGTACACGACCCGGCGGGTTGATCAGTCTAGACCCCCACGCCAGGTGTTTGGCGTTGAGGTCCCCGGCGATGATGGTGGGCGTTGTGCCTTCCATTACCGTCCGGACGTCTGAAGAGTATCAGTTTACCATCTTAGTACGCGAGCTATACGCGAAAGAGAACCTTTTCAACATATTTTTACATTGATTTTCATCATTGCACCCTTGTATTCCACCATTATCTTTACTTCTTTAAAACATATCGTTACACAATTTTATTTATAAGAAACACATACAAAGTCTTATCATTATGTTATACATAGGCTGCACTAAAAGTATCGGGAATGGAATATTTCCACTGTTCCTGTCATATTAAAATCTTTTTAATTGAAAACTCCTTGGTTTTAAAAATCGAACACCATTTATTTATTTATAAAAAGATTCTCGGTCTTGTCACAAGGTTTTCTCAAACTTGTTTAGTCGTTGAGAAAATGGAATTGACTCGAGAAAATTCAAGAGCGATGATTTATTATGACTTTCGAAGTGGTTTAACACAATAACAGTGTGTTGACCGGATGATTTCTGCATTTGGTGATGAAGTCCCATCCAAAACCACAATTTATCGCTGGTTTGCTGAATTTCAACGTGGACGTGTCAAGCTCAGTGATGATCCCCGTCATGGTCGTCCAAAAACTACAGTCACCCAAGAAAACGTTGATGCTGTGCGTAAGCTGATTGAGGAAAATCGACATGTGGCATATCGCGAATTCAGGCAACTTTAGACATTGGCATGAGTCAAATACAAATAATCTTCCATAAACAATTAGATGTAAAAAAGTTGTTTTCCTGATGGATACCGCATTCGGTCTGTGAAGAGCAAAAAGCGGCTCGCGTTACTTGGTGCGTCAGAACTCTCGAAAGATTCCACGCAGGATCCTCAAATGCTGTATACAACATCGTATCAGGTGATGAATCTTGGATATACGCGTACAAACCCGAAACAAAAAACCAGTCACGAGTTTGGGTGTTCGAAAATGAGTTAAAGCCAACAAAAATTTTCGTTCACGGAGTGTTGCAAAAAAAATGGTGACCACGTTTGTCTCCAAAACCGGCCATGTTACGACTATTCCTCTTGAGGGACAAAGAACGGTTAATGCAGAATGGTATGCTAGCATTTGTTTGCCACAGTTGTCGTTTCTGAACTCCGTAAAGAGAACTGCAACCACCGCATCATCCTCCATTACGACAATGCGAGTTCTCACACCGCACACAGAACAAAAGAGTTTTTAGAGCAAGAAAACATAGAATTATTAGACCATCCGCCGTAAGGCCCTGACCTAAAGCCCTAATGATTTCTATACTTTCCCTAAAACAAAGAATAAATTGCGTGGACAGAAATTTTCATCACCTGAAGAAGCTGTGGACGCCTAAAACGGCCATTTTGGAGACCCCAACTTCCGAATGGAATGGTTGCTTCAATGATTGGTTCCATCGTATGGAAAAATGTGTCAAATTTCGCGGAGAACACTTCGAAAAGCAATAAATACATTTTTAAATAGTAATGTGGTGTCACTTCCTTGATTCCCGAAATTTTCAGTGGCGCCGTATACATTACATCGTTATCACACAAAAACATATTAAGGTCTTGAACAAAATACACCCACTTTACATAACATTTTCAAAGTTATAAATCTTAAACATCTAACACACATGGTCAAAACAACAATCTTTATTAATAAACATGAATATCCCGACCAATGCAATAGTTTAATTCACAATTTAAGGCCGTAAATTATACACTTTAATTCGACTTTAATTTTCTTATATAAATATATTATTGTTTCACTATTTTAAGAACAAATTTAGGCACTTTTAACACATTACTGTTCTTATTAATACACACAACAATCCTGAAACATTTATTACTTATTTACTTTTTTTATTACTGAAATTTTTAGAAATTGATAAAGTTTATTTTTTATTATTATAGTACATCACCTAGACGACACAGCTTAAACCCCTTACAGCATAACCGAGGAATCGAACCCTGAAATTTCGATTAACAATTATATTGAAGCTATTATTCGGAATGCCTTATATAATTTATTAGCAATAATCTATACAAATAAATAAACTTGAAGTGTCTGTATGTAATGTCAAAATTACAGCTTTTTACTAAATGCATATGAAAGTATATACGGTACTAATAACAAAAATACAATGTTTTAAGTTTTTGTCTGTCTGTCTGTCTGTCCGTTTGTCTGTCTGTTTGTTCCGGCTAATCTCCGAAACGGCTGGACCGATTTTAACGGGATTTTCACTGGCAGATAGCTGATGTCACAAGGAGTAACTGAGGCTACTTATATTTTAGAAAAGAATTAGGGTTCCGCGCAAAATAATTAAAACCTCAAATAACACGCGGGCGAAGTCGCGGGGAACAGCTAGTCTTAAAATACGAATCTGTTTATTTTTTTATTAAATAAAAAATGACAAACATAAAACTTAAGCGCGTCGCCAATAATTATAGTACAAGATATCCGGATCAATTATTTCTGTTTATTCAAATTACCTATTTTAAAAGTGTAAGTAAATTTACCTACCTATTATATACGTCCCATTGGCGGACATCGCATGTTTGATTTTTGTAATTTCTCATACACGCAGGTTTCGTCACGTTTTTTTTTTCTATTTACCATCGAGCACTTGATTAATCAGCACTTCAAATTCTAATTGACAATTTAATTATAGTATGCTTGAACCCAGGTTTCTAGTGTACTATAAAATTTACAGCGGTCGGTTAACCCCTGAGCTACTACGACTCGTATATAGGTTAGATATATGTTTAAGTAGTTATTATATTAAAAAAAATGTTTTTTCGTCTAGTCATTGCCTTAGGTGTTTACGAATATAATAATAGCAATTAACAATCCCAGGATTAAACCATCTGGAAAATTAGATTATTTTAAAGTAAGGTTTCTTTAAAACTACTAATTTAAGATTATAAATAATAAAACAGAAAAGGCAATAAACATTCGTCGGCGTAAGGCGGTCGTAGTTTACGTTGTGTCTCCAATAAATCTAACACCAAACGGTATCACCAAACGAACTCCTGACACTCCGAATAGGGAGTTGAAAGATAATTTCTATTGATACTATTCCACTGTAGGCGCATTTTTCTCAGGCGCCGAAGCGTGTCGTCTAGACACGGAGCAATGGCGGAAACGGACGCCGTAGAACGTAGATAGATAGTCGCACGAATATACTTTGGAAATATATTCCAGATTTTGGGGCAACAGACCTTTTTGGTAAACAACATTGTACTTATACTTATTGTTACACGATTATCGAATTAAGATATACCTATCATGTATGTGTGTATGCAGTCATTGCAAATTTATTCGATGCTAATAGTTATTACATCTAATGAAATTTATACAATATTAAAAAACTATAATTAGGAAAAACTAGAACTAAAAACTTAAATAATGATACCGTCTTACTCCCCGTGGTATCGTGCCAAGAACGCTGGCTGTGTCTAATCGCCGAATTGCTATACTTCGCCTTTGAGCGAGAAAAGAACCAGCCCTATTACCACCAGCATTTCCTTCAGGAACTTTAACGCACATGGATTCCACGGACCGATAGTCTCTACAGCAAATGGCCCAAATATGAGTTTTGTCTCGCCACTTGCTTAGTTCAGTTGCGTCTGATGCCACCCCGGCTCTAAAGGAGGTACTCCTGAGATGAGAGGCTGTCAAAGTGCCAAC
This sequence comes from Parnassius glacialis, assembly GCA_033319125.1. Lineage (NCBI taxonomy): Eukaryota > Metazoa > Arthropoda > Insecta > Lepidoptera > Papilionidae > Parnassius > Parnassius glacialis. The sequence goes on from JAVANC010000018.1 coordinate 26,792,006, forward strand.
GATGTAGTATCCCACACTAGGGCTTTACATCTCTCCCCAAGGACCAAAGTCAAACCGTCGGGTCTCTTGCCATCGTCTGTAAATATTACACAAGGTTCTTAAACTGAAGGAACATATATAAAGATAAGAGTTCTTTGGAAAACCTACCAGCACTTTTCTTATATGAAAGTACGTGGAGCACAAACTCGCCGACGTTGCTACCGTATGGGCACCGATGCGATATGCGATAAAGCGTGTAACCAGTGACTAGATTATTAAGTCGAAAGAATCTAGAAGGCGTGCCTAATGACAGAGCATTTGCTATGTCTATTATTACGTGTATTATTTCTTACTAATATATTTCCATACATGGCTTTAAAATATGATTTGCACGTTTTTTACAAAATTCTGCCTTCATCATAAAGCACTACATCTTCTCGTAACAGCCCTCAACTAAATATGGATCTCTCCCATTGTACGTACACTTTACTGTTATTCGCCATTTATCAAATATTTCTTCTTTCTGACTTCTCATCTTCCATCAACTACAGTCACCTCTTACGACATCCACGGAACGAAATGGGTCAAAGGATTCTTATAAGCCGTCATCACACAGTTAAGGCTCTGCATGCACTTTTCTTGTTAGTTATATTACGTAATAACCTAATAACATTTTCTAATAAATTGTATGAAATTTACAACTTACTGAGCACACCTATTTTCCGGTAAAAGAGTTATTCAATTTATCACTTTCTCTTTTCTTAAAATAAGATATATCAAACAAACGACTATCAAATACATGAAGGGAAAATATTTGAAGCTCGTAGAATAATTACTGAAGGCTTTACAAAAGGTTAGCCGCTTTTTTATCTCTGTTATAATAGAACACACTAATTTAATATATGTGTCATGCACTTAATAAAATAAAGTCAACACCCGTTGCATTCATCCGTTCACCACTGAATGCACGCTGACTGCTTTTATGTGGAAACGTAAATAAGCGACAGGTCTATTTTTCTTTCTGTCAGTCTTTTACAAATGTTCAGAATTGAATCATTCTTTGAATTAACTAAATTACCTTGATCTGAATTGTTTTTATTTTAAATCACTTTTATGGATAATATTAATTAAAGGTAGTTTTTTGTCATTTAATCTTGCATATTACCTAACGAATAGTTGTTATGGTCAATTTCATCATTAACTGAATTGATATAAAGTACATAATAGCTTGGATGTTAAATTAACCGCAAGATACTAGTTTCGCGTCTAGTTTGTATCTACTGAATGTGTTCCTTTTATGCCGCCTCTACACGTTGGCCAACACAGTGGCGAATGTGTTGGCAGAGATATTGGCCAAGAAATTGTGATCGCGTCCACACGTTGGAAGGTCGTTCAGTTTGCTTCGGTTCAGGCCAATGTGCGGACGAATTTATTAAAATGATTTTTGAAGCGCTAACGGCTGCTGCGGTTTATTTTTTCACAGCATACCACTATTTTTTTATTTAATTTTCACTATTTCTAATATTTAATATTTTTAATATAAATTTTTAATATTTCTTTATTATACACTAACGTTATACAGATAAGTAAAGTATATAAACATTAACACTCCTAGGCATAGGTATAATTAACACTTTTACAACTAAGGCCTGGAAAATATTCGAAGCCTGTCTATAAAACTGTTGTAAAATTTTATTAAACAAAGCCTTTTTAAAAAGGGTTATTCTTATTATATAATTATAGAATAAAACTAAATAATAATAATAATAAATAATTTATTTTGTCAAACATTAAAGTTACATTATACGATCAGTGATCGAGGTCACCTAGTAAGCAAAATAATGCCTGTAACAGGTGGCTTCGCTCTTCCATAGCTAAAAATTAAAGTATTATTAACGAAATAAAGAAACTAATAGGGAATAATAAAGACAGTAAAAACATGATTTTAGTATCCTACTTTTTAATTTGATTTTAGTATGCTACCTATAATATAGCATTAATACATCAATAAATAAATGAATACATCAATCACTACAACGTGAATGTGTATAAGATAAGGGTGATCAAAAAGAAATGGAAAAAAGAAATTTTATTTCTTGACGGCTCCGTGGCGTAGTGGCTTAGCAATGAGTTGCTGCCCTGGGGGCCGCGGGTTCAAATCCCGCACGGAACACGTATTTGTATAGCCTGCACATCATTTCTCCGGGTCTGGATGTTTGAAAGATGTCTGGATGGAGAAAATCCTGTGTTTAATAACATTTTTTTTTAAAAAGACTTGTGTTTTACAAACAATTTTCAGCTTGGTAGGGCTCTATAAAGCGAAAAGTTTATTCGTTGGTCATTGTTACTGCCGTTATGTAGACACTAGTTACGATGCGTGCATATAAAATTTAAGCGTGCGTGCGTGCGATCACTCTGAGAGCTCGTAGCAAACTAAACGTGCGCCCAACGTGTGGACGCGGCGGCCAATACTCTGCCACAAGCCTTTGATCTTTTGGAGCGGGTGTTTAAGCTACGTTGGTACGTATTGGGACGATGGCCTACAAGTTGGCGCGAGATCCGTCTGGTGTCGGTTTTTTACAAAAGATCAAAGGGTTGTGGCAGAGTATTGGCCGCCGCGTCCACACGTTGGGCGCACGTTTAGTTTGCTACGAGCTCTCAGAGTGATCGCACGCACGCACGCTTAAATTTTATATGCACGCATCGTAACTAGTGTCTACATAACGGCAGTAACAATGACCAATGAATAAACTTTTCGCTTTATAGAGCCCTACCAAGCTGAAAATTGTTTGTAAAACACAAGTCTTTTTTAAAAAAAAATGTTAACACAGGATTTTCTCCTGTATCGTGGAGGCAGTTTAGAAACATAAATTGCATAAGGACAAACATTCAGACCCGGGGAAATTATGTGCAGGCTATACAAATACTTGTTCCGTGCGGGATTTGAACCCGCGGCCCCCAGGGCAGCAACTCATTGCTAAGCCACTACGCCACGGAGCCGTCAAGAAATAAAATTTCTTTTTTCTATTTCTTTTTCATCACCCTTATCTTATACACATTCACGTTGTAGTGATTGATGTATTCATTTATTTATTGATGTATTAATGCTATATTATAGGTAGCATACTAAAATCAAATTAAAAAGTAGGATACTAAAATCATGTTTTTACTGTCTTTATTATTCCCTATTAGTTTCTTTATTTCGTTAATAATACTTTAATTTTTAGCTATGGAAGAGCGAAGCCACCTGTTACAGGCATTATTTTGCTTACTAGGTGACTTCGATCACTGATCGTATAATGTAACTTTAATGTTTGACAAAATAAATTATTTATTATTATTATTATTAAGTTTTATTCTATAATTATATAATAAGAATAACCCTTTTTAAAAGGCTTTGTTTAATAAAATTTTACAACAGTTTTATAGACAGGCTTCGAATATTTTCCAGGCCTTAGTTGTAAAAGTGTTAATTATACCTATGCCTAGGTGTGTTAATGTTTATATAGTTTACTTATCTGTATAACGTTAGTGTATAATAAAGAAATATTAAAAATTTATATTAAAAATAGTGAAAATTAAATAAAAAAATAGTGGTATGCTGTGAAAAAATAAACCGCAGCAGCCGTTAGCGCTTCAATAATCATTTTAATAAATTCGTCCGCACATTGGCCTGACCCGAAGCAAACTGAACGACCTTCCAACGTGTGGACGCGATCACAATTTCTTGGCCAATATCTCTGCCAACACATTCGCCACTGTGTTGGCCAACGTGAAGAGCCGCCGTTATGCAGCCTCTACACGTTGGCCAACACGCTGGCGAATGTGTTGGCCAACAACGATGGCCATCGTGTGGAGCGGGTGTTTAAGCTACGTTGGTACGTATTGGGACGATGGCCCACAAGTTGGCGCGAGATCCGTCTGGTGTCGGTTTTTTACAAAAGATCAAAGGGTTGTGGCAGAGTATTGGCCGCCGCGTCCACACGTTGGGCGCACGTTTAGTTTGCTACGAGCTCTCAGAGTGATCGCACGCACGCACGCTTAAATTTTATATGCACGCATCGTAACTAGTGTCTACATAACGGCAGTAACAATGACCAATGAATAAACTTTTCGCTTTATAGAGCCCTACCAAGCTGAAAATTGTTTGTAAAACACAAGTCTTTTTAAAAAAAATGTTATTATACACAGAATTTTCTCCTGTATCGTGGAGGCAGTTTAGAAACATAAATTGCATAAGGACAAACATTCAGACCCGGAGAAATTATGTGCAGGCTATACAAATACTTGTTCCGTGCGGGATTTGAACCCGCGGCCCCCAGGGCAGCAACTCATTGCTAAGCCACTACGCCACGGAGCCGTCAAGAAATAAAATTTCTTTTTTCCATTTCTTTTTGATCACCCTTATCTTATACACATTTACGTTGTAGTGATTGATGTATTCATTTATTTATTGATGTATTAATGCTATATTATAGGTAGCATACTAAAATCAAATTAAAAAGTAGGATACTAAAATCATGTTTTTACTGTCTTTATTATTCCCTATTAGTTTCTTTATTTCGTTAATAATACTTAAATTTTTAGCTATGGAAGAGCGAAGCCACCTGTTACAGGCATTATTTTGCTTACTAGGTGACCTCGATCACTGATCGTATAATGTAACTTTAATGTTTGACAAAATAAACTATTTATTATTATTATTATTTAGTTTTATTCTATAATTATATAATAAGAATAACCCTTTTTAAAAGGCTTTGTTTAATAAAATTTTACAACAGTTTTATAGACAGGCTTCGAATATTTTCCAGGCCTTATTTGTAAAAGTGTTAATTATACCTATGCCTAGGTGTGTTAATGTTTATATAGTTTACTTATCTGTATAACGTTAGTGTATAATAAAGAAATATTAAAAATTTATATTAAAAATATTAAATATTAAAAATAGTGAAAATTAAATAAAAAAATAGTGGTATGCTGTGAAAAAATAAACCGCAGCAGCCGTTAGCGCTTCAATAATCATTTTAATAAATTCGTCCGCACATTGGCCTGAACCGAAACAAACTGAACGACCTTCCAACGTGTGGACGCGATCACAATTTCTTGGCCAATATCTCTGCCAACACATTCGCCAGCGTGTTGGCCAACGTGTAGAGGCGGCATTAGACACAAAACAAACGAGCGGAACAAAATTAAAATAAATTTATTAAACTCACGTATTTTTTGTGATCGAAACCGTGTTAGAAACAAAACAATGCACATTATAATAATCACGTGATAAAATGAAAAAGGTGTGAATAATGTAACATGTAAAGCGTAGAGAATAAAAAAAAATACTTTTTGCACCTTTCAAATGTTTTTGAAAATATATTTGATGCGCTTCAACAATTTCAGAATGCTTTACGATTATATTTATTTTCTACGTACAGCTGTAGTAGATTTCTAGAATATAATATTCATGTGTGCACAATAACGTTTATTTAATCAGATTGTTACATTGTTGGTTTGCTCGATAGGGAAAATGTGGAATTGTTTAATTAAATGATAGGGATGAGGGAAGTGCTGGAATATACTAATTAGTTCTTCCATTCACTTGCAGATGCTTAGAACGTATGTATCTTATTATAATCATTATATTACTTACTTACTTATAGAGATCGTTTTTTTTATTATAATAAATCTGTATGTCTATGTCTTATATTGCACCCCTCCCATCCATACTCTATTTAGTAAGGCACATCACAATATTGATGTCATCTAAATAGTTACATTTAAAACCTTAACTCGTGATTTGGTTTTGTTTTAACCCCCAAATTTATAACCCCTCTTTAGTAAAAAAAAAAGAATCGATCAAAATCGGTTCACAGTTTAAGGAGATACGAGAAAAATAAGAACATAGTATAGATGAATTGTAAATCTCTTCCTTTTTTGAAATTCCCACTCACTCACATTCTATATAAATTTGATTTCTACTACTTATAATCTTCTTAATAAGCAGCCATGGTAGCTTAAGGACATTGACTCCTAAATTCCTCGCTCGTCGTAATGCTCGCCGTAAATTCACAGTACGCGAACAAACCTGGGTTGATCCTTGTCGGCGCTAAAGAAATTGTTTACTGTTATCGCTACAGCCTATTAAAGTCCATTGCTGAACTAGACCTCCCCAATAGGTTGCCATATTTGCCACGCTTGGCAAGCGGATTGGCAACCACAGTTTTTTATTTTTAGTCGTTATTAGGAAGACGCTGCTGCCCATCTCCTGATTTGTTTCCCTGGTCGTCTCTAACGACACCAACTGGATGATATGGGGTAGGGTAGCTTACACCGCCACTACACTGATTTACCATGTGAAGAAACTTGCATGTCCGAGATTCAAAATATTTCTTTAGCTGTGCGGTGAATATAATGTCTCAGAAATTAGTGTAGGCCTTTTTCTAACTGTAGTACATAATATTTAACTTTAATATAAGCTACAACATTCGGCAAGTTAGATAATAAACAATCGATTCATTTAATAATTACTTATTATGCGAACACTACACATTAAATGAAACTAATTGCACTAATTAAAAATATTACTAGAATTCAAAAGTAAATTAAATGAGATAAAATCAGAAAATTTAGTTTCATTTAATCAATTCATTTACTTTAAACAAATTTCTACTTCTAAAGTAAATAAGTAAGTAATCTTTCTAATTTTATTTATGATAGATAATATCATCTTGCATTTAAATTATTGTAATATTTAAGTTTAGAATTTAAATTTCAACTGTTTCTCCCATTATTATTAAGAGAAAGCCAATTCGTTAAGATAATTAAAAAACCGTAAATTTTATTTTATAAAAATAGATATAGTCTAGTATTGTTTTGTAAGCTGCATCGTTTTTAATTCCTTGTTGCAGATAATAATTAAATCAGGCTGTTAAAACGATATGAACTTGTCTTTCCGTCGTATTCCCATAAGATCACAGAATCGTAAACATTCGATTTCTTTGGTGCCTGTGTTTTTTTTAAATTATGAAGTGATTGCGGAACTAATTAGTACTATAAGAAAAGTTGTGATCTAAATATATTCTTGATTTTGCATATCGATATGCAACTGTTACGGGCCGTAATAAACGCCACTGAAGTTGCTGAGGCTGTCACTTTAATTGAAACTGGGTATACCTACAAACACGTGACCCACACATTACGAGTATCAAAATTTGTTGTACACCGAGTTCTCAAAATGACAACCGAGTTCTCAAAGTAACAAGACTTGCAAGACAGTGACGTTAACGGAAAACTGCGACCATAGATGACCGATTCATCGTTACCAGCGTGCTTAGAAACCAGACCTTAACTTTCTCTGAGCAAGATCGAGGGGTTAAGCACTAAACTGTGCAAAAAATAATAAAATCGGCCGGATTAAATTCACACTTGCCTGCCAAAAGCCCCCCTCTTTCTTGCCACATGACATCGAATAACTCGAGTTAATTTTGCTAGTAATAACAAAAATGACGAGGTTCGAAATTAAATTATGTTCACAGAGTAGTCTTGATTTGAGCCTGAAGTCAGTGGGTTGCACAACGGGATGATATGTAACTGAGATTATTTTTTTTATAGGATAGGGTGACAAACGAGCACACAGTCCACCTGTTGGTAAGTGGTTGCTGGGGCCCATAGACATCTACATCTATATCTATCCTTGTTTGCGAATCAAAATGCAGATGCATTGTCACCCGTGAGGACTAAGATGGAATGCCTCTTTTCCACTAGAAAGGGTCTCCGGTTCTCTACACTCAACATACGAAACACAGCTGTGTGAAGCTGCTATTTTACGCTGGTATTCTGTGAGAGCGTGGTCCTTCCCCGGTCGAGCCGACCCATTCGTGCTATAACTATACTACTAATATAGCTGCAGCATGGCTCTACCACGTAAAAAAATTTTGAAGAAATTTTAGAACCATTTGGCCCTTAAGGAGACTTTGTTTTTATGCATGACGAATACCTACGCGATCGGGACGTTGAAATCTATACTATAGGGAGGACAGTGCGATCGCCCGACAAATTAAAAAAATAAATCCTGCCCCCGCTAATTTGGAGATCTTAAAAACGCATTACAGGTAGAATTACACGCAATCTCTCAATGTTTTATTGATAACTTGATTAGGAGTATGCCAAGGAAACTGGAAGCAGTCCGAAGAGCTAGAGGGGTAACACTTAGTACTCATTACAGTCCACGCCTTAGTTTAGCCTTTCCTAAGTATTTCTGAAAATAGATGAATAAAATGTTAAGTACAAAAATATGTTTTCCTGTAAAATTTTTTTTCTTAATTTGGGTCATTTTTGTCATTTGATCGTTTGTTTTTTTTACGTTTACAATTTGTAAATTAACGAAAAATTCAAATTAATAAATTTAATTGTCACACTTTTTTTGCGTTCCCCTAAACTATACATATTATATTAAAATTTAAAAATGTCAAAAACTTCTGAAATTACAACACTCTGGCACGAGGAAAGACGAGCAGAACGAAATCACAAATGTCTCTTGTCCTTGCTGTCACTAGCTGTAAATTTCACAGTACGCGAGCAACCCGGGTTCGAACCCCGCCGGCACCGATGAAATTCTTAATTGCAATTTTAAGTGCTGATTTACCACGTGTTCGGCGGTGACGTCCGCCAACATGCATTGTTGCAGCGCGGCGGACACTTTCTTGCTCTAAGACCCTCTCAGAAGTGAGAGGAGGCCTGTGCCTAGCAATGGGACGTATGAAACCTGTAACTTTTACACGTGGATGATTTCACCCTGTTGATAATTTTTCTGCCTTCTATAATTGGAGAGACCTAAAAGTCTAAAAGTGTTTACGCAAAAACAGAAACATTTAAGGGAGCGACAGACTGGTCCTACGTACGCAACGTATGCAATGCATTATGACGTCTGGACTCTTGATTTTGTATGAAAAGCTATGTATTAGAAACACATTTATCGTATGCAACGCAATCATCACACGCGTCCGACGCAACGTCGATCTGCTATGTCGAGATCGGCGTGGGAACGTGGAGGCAGTGTCTTCATATGTAAATCGAGAGTTATCGTGTTGCAAGGGTAAAAATACGGTGTTTCTCTATAAAATTACGATAGATTAACTATAAGTGTACCGTGTAATACAACATTATAAATTTAATTAAAATTAAAATAACATACATTATGAACAAAATCAAGTCCAAATATATTTGCTTTGAAAAAATCACTAAGACTTTTTTAAAATGCTAAAATAAAACAGTATTATTCTGAAACTGACTCTCCTACAAGCATGATAATATTTTTTCCGTAAATGGATTTATTCATTTTAGTTAACATATCGTTAATAGTCCTGAAATATACACATTTTTTGCTATTTCTTTTCATTGATTGCTGCGTGAAAAATATTTCCGTTTAGTGTTTTGGTTAAAAGTTTATTTCTTTTTCGTTTTTATATCACATTGACTTGGCTGAAAATGCGGTGGCACTCAGCATTTGATCACATTACGGTATACAATGCTATTACGTGACAAATGACACGGTAATGCCATATTACCTTGACGGTAGGTTAAGACAAAATGACACTGCGTGGAGGGGTTTGTACGCAATCTCATTCTCACGCGTACGAGCAGTATGTTCCTAGAACTTACGCGTAGCACATGGGCATGCAACTTAGCCTACATCCAGAATAATAGTCCTGGTACCTGTGACGCCTCCCAAATGATGGTGCTGATGCACGGTGGGGGGGGGGGGGGGGGAGATTGTTGGCGACGCGTCTATAAAAAACATTTCAATTTATTAGTTAACCGATTACAAATAGCTTCTAAAATCAAATTATCAAGCCATAATAATCTTATAGGAAAACGTTTAGTTAAATCTTAAAGAAATATCGAACTAATAATTTGAAGGTCTTGGGTTCGATTCCCAGGCCGGACTAGTTCGTCGTTTTCTTAGTAATATTTTCTTAATAAATTCATATAGGGAATTTTTAAGATATAAATCGTGTTTCCGGGTTTAGTTCCCCGGTTGAAATTACCTTTCCAATAACATTGTTAATTTAAAGAAATATTGAAATAAAGTTAGAGACCAGGATTTGTTCCCCGGTCGAAATTATCACTTTGTGTATAAGTAGAATTAATGTAAAATGTTGCATAAGTATTGTCTTATATAAGTCAAGTACAATTTGTATGAAAAATAAAATGTCTATTTTCAATGTTTGATTCATAAAATATTTTCTTTGTGTTATCTGATAAGATCATGATAACTGATAAGAACTTTGATAACTGATAAGAGATCTTATTGGATTCTAACTTGCCGACAGTTGGGGTCGTGCAGGGATTGATTGCTCATCTTGTGTTAGTGGATAGCAGTAAAATATGCTAAAATTGCAACCTGCTTTACCGACAATGAGGTGTCGTGTGTAGGTTAGTTGTTCACCTAGCTGCAAATAACAGCAGCGCGCTAATCTGTAGAATTAAAATTTTAAATAAGTGGAAATTTAAATGTTTGTAAATTTCAGCAATTTATGTAAAATTGACTTGTAAAATGTTTCAGGTTGACTGTATGAGCAAAATTGGTGAATTCTGTGTGAATTCCACATGTAAATTCTCTTATCTTAGTGAAATATCGATACCTTTGTATAAGAAATTTACAAGTGTTTTAAATAGTAAAATGTGTAGTAAAAATGTAAATTAAACTATTGTATTAGTTAATATATTTGTATTTTCAAATAATGAACATTGTTCCAACCTTATAATGTTAGATATTTCAGAATTCTAACTTAGTAAGTTAGAATTCATATGTTGTAATATAGGCATATTTTGTTGAATATATAAAAGGTTTTTTTGTGATATAAAAATGCAATGTATATCATAGTATAGATATTTTTTGTGTTATCTTTATAAATAAAATGTATAAATGTATGTCTTATGCAAATAAAGATATTAGACAAACCGTGAGGGAGTGATAGTACAAATTTGATGTAATTGAGTTGTGAAATCGTACAGAAAGCGTGGCTATTTTTCGAGTATAGCTTTGTTGATACCCCATTAGCGTGGTTTCATACAAATCGTTGCTGTAGTGCTGTGCCATCTCCTGCCGTACCCAGTACAATTGTAAGTGCTGTACGACTTAGACACGCAGCACCTCCCCGTGCTGATTACCATCGACACCAGTGCGGATGAAGTAGTGCCCAGAAGCCTCAGAATGAGGACAAATTGGACACGCTTCCATAGTGAGCTGGAGAACCTCCAACTCTGCGCCTCTATCACCACCCATGAATATGTGGAGGCAGCGGCCCTTCATCTTCATAACACCATTAAAGACCGGCTTTAAAGGCCGGCAACGCATCTGCAATTCCCTCCCTGGTGTTGCAGTTGTTCATGGGCGGCGGTAGTCACTTATCATCAGGTGAGCCGCATGCTCGTTTGCCCCCTCTCCTAAAAAAAAAGCTTCAACTTCATTCCCACCCTGTCTCCACGGGGCGCGGGAAGGAGAAACTCCTACGCAGGCTGCAAACCCAGCTATCCGAGAAACGGAAGCTGAGGAGGCTCTGGGCACGGACACGATGCCCACGGCTTAAAACCAAACTTAACTCCCTACCGGAAGAGCTATCGGAAGCAATGAGAGCGTACAGGGGAGAAGCATGGGAGAGGCGAGTCGACGAAGCTTCGGAGACGCCCGTCTCCCTGCATCTCCTCAACCGGCAGCTCACCAAGACACCATCACCTGTTTGCCCACTGGTGGACAGCACGGGGAGCAGAATCTACGACGCCCAAAAGAGGGCGGAATTGATAGCACAGCACCTTGAACAGCAATTCATACCCAACAGTGTAGCAGAGGGGTACGCAGACAACGTACAAAGTATAGTGGACCGCGTACAGAAATACCTATCCAACCCGGCGCCGCCCTTGCGGGGCGACAACTTCATATCACCAGCGGAAGTAAGGCGCACTATCATGCGCCTACCCACCCGTAAAGCACCGGGATATGACGGCATCACCACCACAGCCATCAAGCAGCTGCCCAAAAGGGTAATAGTGGCACTCACCAGACTATATAACGGCATCCTGAGGACTGGCCACTTCCCGATTATCTGGAAGCAGGGCAAAATCATTGTGCTGCCGAAGCCGGGAAAAGACAGGAGGTTCCCGGCCAGCTACCGCCCCATAACGCTATTGCCGCACATAGCAAAACTTTTCGAGAAACTTACCCTGAGTAGGGTCCTCCCACATGTCACCCTGCGAGAGGAGCAATTTGGCTTCCGCAGGGGGCATTCCACAACTACACAGCTGGCCCGCGTGCTGCACTATCTTGCGGCCGAATATAACTTCGGCCGCACCTGTGTGGGGGTCCTTCTCGACATGGAGAATGCCTTCGACAGGGTGTGGCACGCAGGTACCTATTCTATAAGCTTATCCAAAATACCACCTTGCCGCCCATGCTTGTGCGGCTAATAGCGTCGTTCCTGGAGGGACGGAGCTTCCATGTCACCCTGGAAGGGGCTGTCTCGGCGGCACGACCGATTTCAGCCGGAGTGCCACAGAGCAGCTGCCTATTACCGCACCTGTACGCGGTTTACACCAACGACATCCCCACCCTCCAAGGCCATCTAGAGTAGTGGGAAGATGACGTTGTTCTAGCACTATACGCCGACGACAGTGCGTAATTCGTGTTATCACTTCGGGTGGACATAGCTGCCAAGAAGTTGCAGCGGGTACTCGACCCCTTGTCTGAGTGGCTGGACAAATGGAGGCTGGCGGTCAACGTCGGGAAGACCGTCGCCTTCATGACCAGGCTGGCCAGAACACCGCCAACTCTGCAACTCCGCGGGCAGGATGTGGGTTGGAGTAGTACCATCACATACCTAGGATGCCAGATAGATCGCTCGCTGCACATGATCCCGATGGTCAATCACGTTGTGAGACAGGCCAGAGTCGCACGAGCGAAACTCTACCCTATACTGGCATCCAAACTTCCAACCAAAACCAAGATCGGTATCTACAAGACCTACGTCCGCTCGCGGCTAACCTACGCAGCACCAGCCTGGTACGCGTTGACCTCGGCCACTCAGCGCAAGAGGTTGCAGGCCCAGCAATATCTTGCGCTCCGGGTAATCGTGGGAGCCGGTCGCTACGTCAGGAATGATGTCATCTCACGCGACCTCAAGGTCGAGTCCATCCAGGAATTTGTGATCCGTTCTGCGAGACGGTTGTTCGACCGCACAGATAACGGGCAACATCCCCACCTTCAAAATCTAGCTCCTCTTCATGCCCGCCCACGTGACGGGCGGCCGCTCCCACGAACGTCAACTACCCGATAGTGGTAGAGGTGCTGTACGACATGGACACGCAGCACCTCCCGATACTGATTACCCTTGGCCTCAGGGCAATGACCACGCCACCCAGAGCATTCAAGACTAGAATAGACTGGGGGCTCTACCATCAACACCTGCAGGAGAGACCTCCAGTCTTTACATTGATCAGCACAGCGGACATCGTAGAGGCCGCTGCAACTATAATAACCAACACTATCAAAGAAGCCCTCGACGCAGCCTCTACGGTCGCCCCGCTAACAGCTAGAAGGGACGTCCTGCCGCGCAACCTACGCGAGCAGATCAAACGCAAGAGGGCGCTGAGGAAGCTCTGGGCGAGCACTCGCTGCCCAAGACTGAAGACCCAGCTGAATAGGATTTCGGATGAACTGTCGGTTGCAATCCAGACCCACAGAGGAGAGGCCTGGGAGCGGCGCATCGTGAAGGCGGATGAGCAAGACGCGTCGCTCTACAAATTGAACCGGCATTTGACCAAAAACCAACCTGCCGTATGCCCGCTGACCAACAGCGCGGGTGAACGTCGATATGATGCCAAGGGTAGAGCAGATATCCTAGTAGAGCACTTCGAGGAGCAATTTATGCCAAACCCAGCAAGTGCGGAGCTCATGGATCTTCATGCCTGGAAGGAGAGCCGCGTGCAGGAGTTCCTGTCATCGCCCGCGCCACCGCTTGCAGGAGAGTGGTACATCTCCCTCGCTGAATTGCGGAGGACAGTGACCCGCCTGCAACCCAGGAAGGCGCCGGGGCACGACGGGATCACCAACGCTGCGCTTCGACAGCTACCCAATAGGACATTAGTAGAGATCGGACGGCTCTACAATGGAATATTGCGGACATTCCACTTCCCGGAGAATTGGAAGATAGGGAAGGTAATTGTGTTACCGAAGCCCGGGAAGGACAGGCGTAAAGCTGCCAGCTACAGGCCGATTACGCTACTACAGCACATAGCTAAACTGCTGGAAAGATTGATGCTTAGACGCCTCAGCCCGTGCATTCTAATTCGGGCGGAGCAGCACGGATTCAGGAGGGATCACTCAACAGCGACACAGCTGACCAGGGTGCTGCACTACCTTGCAGCCGAGCACAATTTCGGCCGCACATCGTTGGGCGTCCTTCTCGATATAGAGAAGGCGTTCGACAGAGTGTGGCACTCTGGATTACTCTACAAATTAGAAGATCAGACCAGTATCCCTCCTGCTATGTTGCGGCTAGTGGCGTCATTCCTGGCTGGCAGGAAGTTCTACGTCTGTGTAGAGGACGCCATGTCCGCAATGAAACCCGTCAGAGCCGGCGTACCACAGGGCAGCTGTCTATCACCAGTCCTGTACGCGGCTTACACCAACGATATCCCAACTCTGGAAGGACATCTGCGCGAGTGGGAGGACGATGTCCAACTGACGCTATATGCGGACGATAGCGCCTACTTCACCTCGTCCAGAAAAACCCACATCGCTGTTGCCAGGATGCAAAGGCTGTTGGACTTGCTACCAGCATGGCTGAATGAGTGGAGGATGGCCGTCAATGTTGGTAAGACGACCGCTCTGCTCACTCGCCGCTTCAGAAAACCACTACCGCCACTGACGCTCAGAGGCCAGGACATCGCATACCTGAAGGCCGTGACGTATCTTGGATGCCGGATCGACAGAATGCTGGGCATGATCGCGCACGTCAATCTCGTCGTCCGCAACGCGCGCGGCGCGGCGCGGAGGTGCGCGGGCGGCGCTGCGTCCCGTACTGGCATCCAAGCTACCAATCAAGACGAATCTGAAACTCTACAAAATGTATATAAGACCCATACTAACCTACGCTGCTCCGGCCTGGTATGCGCTCCTGAGCGACCGGCAGAAGCGGCGACTGCAAGCCCAACAGAACAGACACTAAGGACCATTGTCGGTGCTGGTCGCTACGTCCGGAACGACGTGATAGCGGCCGACCTGAAGATAGAAACTATCGAAGAATTTGTGGTCCAGTTGTCGCGCGGCATGTTCAACCGCGCTGACAACGGACCACGCCCACACTTCAACAATTTCTCGTCGCTGCACGCCCGCCCCCCGGACGGGCGACAATTACCAAGAGAACTCCTCCCTATATAGATTAGGGAGTCGAGTAAAATCCACAATGCCACAGGAACACCACAGCCTGAACTAGGCGCCTTTTTCAGGCATTGGCCGAATTAGGCGCCTTTTTCAGAAAATCGGCCATATTATACCCCTTTTTTCAAGCCTTGGCCATGTTACCCGCCTTTTTCAGGCGGTTTCAGGATACGACTTGTGAATTGGAAAACCATCATACAGCGACCGGAATCGAACCCGTGTCGCTGTATTTAGAGATAAATGCCAAGAAGGCACCCATGACCGGTCCATAGTTATGGGCCGAGAGGAATACTCAGGCAATGGGGAGATGCCCCGACGCCTGTACCTGCAGCGGTGATGCGCGCAGAAGAAGACAGGGAGGATACAAATCGTTCGGGACCAGCTACCAGTATAATATAAAATCAAGAAAGAAAACGTATAGGGAAGTGATAAGGAAAGTAATTACTCTCTCACGGAGCGGTTTGAAGATAATTGCTGTTTTATTCCCAAGGGATCCTTCACCTTTAAATATAACTACAGTCCATCTGGTGTCGCTAACGCGGCACATATTGAAGAATTAAGGCGCTGGGACCGGGACGATCTCGGAAGACCCGTAATCCCCGCCTGAACCTATTTGAAGAAAAGGAAGCCGCAGACACCCTCGTGTGATGCTCCTTTTCACGGGGTTCACATACGTTGTTCCCGAACCCAACGTAGGTGTCATAGGAGGTTAAGGAATCCGCTATTGAACGCAACCGTGTCCCACTGTAGCGGTGTCCTTTTCAATTGCTCCTTCGCGGCCGGAGTAAGAAGCCGGCTGTCGCGTTACCTATTAATACCACTTATTTTTGTAAAACTACTTTTATTTTTGTGTACGTACATTACATTTTCATAAATGTATTGAGAGGCCAAAGTTAATATATTAATTTCCTTAAATTTTTGTCGCAGCGACTCTTTAGGCTTTAAATCATAAATTGCTCTTATGGCCCTCTTCTGTAAAACAAATATAATTTCAGTGTCAGCTGCGTGTCCCCATAGCAAAATACCATACGACATTATGCTATGGAAATAGCTAAAGTAAACTAGTCTAGCTGTTTCAACACTAGTTAGACTTCTAATCTCTTTTACAGCATATGTTGCAGAACTAAGTCTGCTTGCTAGTTTTGATATATGGGGGCTCCATTGAAGCTTCGCGTCTAGTGTGATTCCAAGAAAAATGGTGGTATCTACAAGACTCAGTTTCTCCCCATTTAAAATTACATTAGTATTTAATTGTTTGACATTTGGAGTCATGAATTTCATACATTTTGTTTTAGTACCATTTAAATGCAAATTATTAACTTTGAAGCAATTTACTAATTTAGATATAGCATTATTTACTTCGTCATATTTTAGTAATTGTCGACTTAATTTGAAAATTAAAGAAGTGTCATCTGCAAATAATACTATATCATGGATAACCATGATATAGTATTATTTGCAGATGACACTTCTTACCTTACATAGTAGGGGATAACCCCTACTATGTAAGGTAAGTTATAAATGTATACAAGAAACAGAAAGGGGCCGAGAATCGAGCCTTGAGGCACGCCCATTTGTACCATCGACCCGGAAGAGCTCATATTATTAATGACAACTTTTTGCGTTCTCTTAATTAAATATGAAATAATTAATTTAAGAGCATCACTTTTTACACCGTAGTGTTGAAGTTTCCTGATTAATGTTTCATGGTGAACACAATCGAAGGCCTTGGATAGGTCACAAAATATACCCAAAGCATCCTGTGAATTCTCCCATGCATTAAAGATATATTTAATCAGCTCAACACCGGCATCATTTGTCGAGCGACCCCTTGTGAAACCAAATTGATTTTTATGAAGTAAATTATTTATATTAAAAAAAATTAACATTTGATCAAGAACAATTTTTTCAAAAATCTTACTAAGTGTTGGTAGTACAGAAATAGGTCTAAAATTGGCGGGGTCTAATGTACTACCAGATTTAAATAAAGGTATTACTTTACTATGCTTCATTAAATCAGGAAACACACCAGATTCGATACTAGTATTAAAAATAATAGCTAAATGAGGCGCGATTGTATCTATTATAGACGCAATAACTTTAACAGAAATCCCCCACAGATCCGCAGTTTTCTTAACATCAATAGTTTTAAAATATTTTACAATATCTTTTGATGACACTTTATGAAATGTAAAATTCTTTGTACACGCATTTACATTTTGTTTAAGTAACGATTCGGCGACGGCAGGAGAAGAATTCATATATATATATATATATATATATATGCACTAAAATTTTATTAAAATTGTATTAGCTAAATTCTATAAGTGTGAAATTTTATTTCACGTACCGAAATTTACGAAACTTAAAAACTTTAATACGTTGAAGTAGGGATCTGTGCTTAAAGGACGAAAAGTACATTTGTAAGTTCAGTATTCATAACAATTTATTACCAGTATATTGCTAAAATTAGACCGTCCTCCATATTAGAGCCAAATTACGTTAAGTGTGTCGATTACGGCAAATATTCACTATATTATTATGATTGAGACCTATTTTCAAATTTTAACTGATTACTGGCTTATAAAAACAAACATTTTTTAGAAATAACTTAAGTTTTTATTTTTTAATAACTCTAGCCGAAAAATTAGACCTATGATATAAAAAACGAACAACGCGAACGCAACATACTCGTCAACAACTTCGAGTGCAGTGTTAACTGACATATTCGTCGTTGAATATTACAAATGAAAATAAAACCAGCCTTTATAACATAACACTTTCGTATGGTTTTACATATCTTTATAATAACTGTTTTCATTCCCAAGCCGAAGCCTCTACGTTTATTAACATTTAAGTATGCGATGCATTAAACAATATACGAGTAATCGTACGTTCCATATCAGTAGATTGACCACTCGGCGAGCTAAAATTGATGTGCGATAACTTTTACGCACTTGTATAGCTTTTAGCGATTGTGGGAAATATTTATTAGCTTCATCAAGACAAATATTAAATTGAATCTTAAAAACTTAATGAATAAGCAGTTGTATGCTGATTTTTTTTTAATATTACCTCCACACTAAGATTTTCCTGTTACGTGTGGGCCATTCAGTTTCATACCTAAATTTCATAAGGACAATTACTATTTCCGTGCGGGATTCCAACCCGCGCCGTCATTTTATGACTAATTACTAACTTCAGACCAACAGAATGACAAACGAAGAGAAACACATAAATTTTATACACCCTTAAACTATTTGCAACTAACAACATTATAGTTTTTGATGCATATGACGCGTGTCGTGTGTCGTGTTCTTATAATAACGCACTCCAAACGTACATACATTATGTTCTATCTATCTTTTTTTTTGTTCGTCTGAGGTCTCAAAACAATTATTTACAGGCAATAAAGACACTTGTTCGTGTGGATTTGAACCCATGGCCCCACAGAACCTAAGCCACTGCGCTACTGTGCCGTCAAATCTAGATATACTTATAAAAATTATAATAATGTCCTCCAGACCGAATTTCGGCCACGGCAGCCAGTCTCAACGGAGACTAGCCATCGGCGCAGGACAGGATTATAGTGCCCAAGTGTATGCGCAAACACAGGTGCACTCTCTATACCCTCACTCTCATAGCCCGATGGGACGGTAAACCGACACGACCGGAG
The DNA here is from genome assembly GCA_033319125.1 of Parnassius glacialis. Classification (NCBI taxonomy): domain Eukaryota; kingdom Metazoa; phylum Arthropoda; class Insecta; order Lepidoptera; family Papilionidae; genus Parnassius; species Parnassius glacialis. The sequence goes on from JAVANC010000018.1 coordinate 26,811,091, forward strand.
AGAGATCAGGCGCAGGACCAACGACTTTACGTGCTTTCCGAGGCCCGGGAGTGAAACACCGTCAATTTCCTGACTCCAGGCAGCTACTGAGAATTTCTTGATGGAAAAACTCAATAACTGATTTTTTGGCCCGACCCGGGATTCGAACCCGGGACCTCATGATCAGCAGTCGCACTACTACAACCACTAGACCAATGAGGCAGTCAAAAAAAATTATAATGTTGAACGAAACACTTATCCATTTTTAGTAGATAAAATATTACTAGGGACTCTGTTTTTGAATATTGCGCATTTAATACCCCCAATACTCGACCTTCTCTTCTCCTTTATGGACACAAGTACGGGAACGCGCCGAATATTATTACATACAACTGTAATAAATGCAAATCGCATACGCACACGACTAGTCATATTTTTATTTTTATTGACAGGAAGAGATAGAATGTATCACTGATAACTTCCTAGCCAAAGCAATGAACAGTTACCATGTCCATTGGAATAATTAAAAGACAAAGGTCAATCACTCTAAAACTTACACTACAAGCTTAGTTATCGAATAAACAATTATTTTTTTCTATGGTACGAATCAAGCATAGAGTTAGTAAGTGAAGTTTTGTTATTGCTTTGAATAAATCAAATAAATAATATATTATTTACACGTAGGTAATATTACAAACCCTCATAGACCATGATCCCTGGATATGTCCACTCCGCGGCCCATTGCTTTGAAGTTGTAATGTTTAATGAGCTTGTATCAATCATGTCCGAAGCACCGTGAAATATACTTCGGCAACAGTTCCCGCTGTTACGTGATTATGTACAGTCATTGAACCGTTTCGAATGTGTTCATTCATGGAATTAACAAACACCACTCCACATTCCTTTGATGCTTCCATCCGTTTGACGTTCACCGTAGTCCCATATACAATCCTATTAGAGCTACTGAGTGATATTTAAATGAAACATTTAATAAAATGAATATTAGTGACTGCAAATAAATCAGGATACAAGGAAATATGGTGACGCTAGATCGTTTTGTGGGAGTAGATTATAGATTATTATTTATATAATATATAAGGACATTTTTATTCATCAGATAAATTGTTACATTATACCACTTATAGAGTATCGTGTATCGTGTTAGATTTAAATTTAAACTACAGTAGACTGCAGTTTCGTGGTCACTTGGAAGAGAAGGCCAAATTGGCCTCTAAAAAGCTTGGTGTGCTCAGCAGAGCGGGAAAGTATTTCATTCCGGCACACCGCTTGCAACTTTACAAGGCGCAGGTTCGGCCTCACATGGAATACTGTTCCCATCTCTGGGCAGGGGCTCCCCAGTGCCAGCTCCTTCCACTTAACCGCATCCAGCGCAGAGTGGTTCGAATCGTCGACGACCGAGTTCTTTCCGATCGGCTTGACTCATTGGCACTGCGTAGAGATGCTGCATCTCTTTGCGTATTTTATCGCTTCTATCACGGGGAGTGCTCTGAGGAATTGTTCGGACTAATTCCAGCCGCCCAATTTCACCATCGCACATCACGACAAAACTCGCGATACCATCCATACCATCTGGATGATTGGCGGTCCACCACTGTGCGATTTAGAAGAACTTTTCTTCCTCGCACAACTTCCTTGTGGAATCGATTACCACCAGCGATTTTTCCGGACCGATACGACTTAAAGACCTTCAAGAAAAGAGCCTACTCCTTTTTAAAAGGCCGGCAACGCATCTGCGATTCCCCTGGTGTGGCAGTTGTTCATGGGCGGCGGTAGTCACTTATCATCAGGTGAGCCGCATGCTCGTTTGCCCCCTCTCCTATAAAAAAAAAACGACGGGTTGCAATCCGGGAGTGCCGGCAGAAGTGAAAACTTGAATATTAACGTTGTGCATTTTTGATATTTTGGAACGGCGGAGATTATTTATTATTATCTTATTTCATTTATTTTCATTCGAAAGTATTTGTTTGGTAAACCTATAGGTTGATTATTTATTATTATCTTATTTCATTTATTTTCATTCGAAAGTTATTGTTTGGTAAACCTATAGGCATAAATAATCTCCGCCGTTCCAAAATATCAAAAATGCACAACGTTAATATTCAAGTTTTCACTTCTGCCTATTACATCTATAATGTGTAAGTACATATGTATCTATATTAATAATTTCGTCAAGTAGTACAGTAGACTCGATCGAAACCTAATCTTAATAATAAAGTTATATTAATTAATAAATGAAAATTAATTAAACCTAACTTACTTCCTCTCCTACACCGCGCCGGCCGCCGGCTGTCTACGCTCCGTCCGTCTTACGAATTTTCGATCAGGACACGGGACCTGACGCGAGTTTAACATTTTTTACCCATTACAAAAAAAGTGCACAACGCCGCTAAAGAAGTTTTCACTTCAAAAAAAGACTACAAAGCGTCTTAATGTCGTAAGATTTTGACTACTTTTATTATAAGTAAAAAGTATAATTCTCTTATATTCGATCATCAACATGGCACACTTAAAATGCTGATTTAGCAGCGGCGAAGGAAAACATCACGAGAAAAATTACGTATCTGAGAAATAAAAAAATATGCACAAATCGTTTCCAACATTGAGTTCAAGGCAACGTCGGTCGGAGAAATAGTCGTGATAAGAAGCGAGTGCATTTTTTGACACGCGATTGCGTAAAACTACGCAATCACACGTCACATTCACAAGTTTTCAGATCCGTAAATTAACTATTCACGCATCATTGGTTCGTTGTGCAACAAGTATTAAACTAAGACACAATTTCAATGCCACTTTTGTTACTAATTATTTTATTTCGGCATATTGTTTTTATATATTTTATACGGCATTTCTGCCGTAGAAGAAACAATTGTGGAAAAATCGTTTTAAATTTGGAAGGGTTATATTGTTAAAATGGAATTATAATATAATCATGATCAAAATTAACGATATATACTTAACTTTCAAATAAATTTGTCGGTACGATACAAGCGCTACCTACCTGTAAGTTAATTGTATATATAATTATACTATTATGACTTTATCCTTCGTGCAAGTGCAAGCAATAAGTTGACAAGGTTTTAGCGCAATCTGATAAACGGCATGACAGCGCATAAAATACGAACAAACAAATATTAATTTTTAAATATTAGATTTATTAACGTTGGTGCGTCTGTTAGTGATCATTTAACTTCTGAACGACATGACCGATTAAAACCAATGTTCACACAATGTATTTGTTTTATCGCAATAATTGTTAGGCTATGCTAGGATCCGATAGGTGTTACTGTTGTCAAACTATCTACAAATTCTTTGCAGCATAATTCGTCATCATAGCAATTCTAAAATACATACATATATTTATGGACCAAATTGACTCACCATCATCATTACAGCCCTGGTACAAGTTTACTGCTAAACTTATGTCTCTCTCGAGGAATGCCACAAAACACGGTCACAAGCCACCAGCAATCATCGACTACTTTTTCCCCACCGGTTGCCCGCAGTTCTTCGTGATACATGGCCGGCCCATTGCCACTTTACTCTTACGTTGGGCTGTATCGGTTACTCTTTTCTTATGGGGATATTCCATTGCGCATTTTGTCATGCAGAGAACAAACGAAGAACGGGAAGGCAACATACTCGTCAACAACTTCGAGTGTAGTGTTAACTGATATATACGTCGTTGAATATTATAAATGAAAATAAAAACAGCCTAAGTAAAACCATACGAAAGTGTTATGTTATAATAACACTTTCGTATGGTTTTACATATCATTATAATAACTGTTTTCATTTATTAACATTTGCCCATTACTAGTTCCAGTAACTTCAACTTTGAAATGGACGACCGTAATTTCCAAGTCCTAGCATACCTAATTACAAGAGACGGCGGATTATGTGATCCGGGAGCATAGGTCCACAGTGGGCCGAGCGAGGTGACCACTTCGGGCGTGCCGGGTGCCATATTCGGTCAGTGCACATTGTTGTTTACCGACGCAGTATCGCGAGGCCGCGTGACGTAGCGTCTAGACGGCGCCCGCCCCGCCGCCCCGCATCCCGCGACCCGCTGCCCATGCACTCGCTCGCGTACCGGTTTATCTTTTCAAACGGTAATGTTGCAACATAAAGCCTAGTATGCATTAGGGCTAAGAGCCCTTCGACCATTTAGGGGTCGGGTTAAATTTTATCGGTTGAAATGAGATTAGATAACATCATTGTTATATTCTTATAGACAACACGGTGTCGGAATCAAACAGTCTATTGTATACCAGTCTTTAAGTACACCAAGATAAAAGAAACTGAAATATTTCGCGATACATACACCTGATCGAGGAGATAAACTACAATTGACACTTTTAAAATGCACAGATAAGGCAGACATTTAACATTATTAACATTTACAATGTAATCATAGTTTGTTTATAACTAATGAAATAAGAAAAATATTCTATATTATTAAAAAGGTTAAACGATGGATTATGCTTTAACGTATGATGAAATTTCTTTCGCCAATCAGTAATTTAAAAAAAATATCATGTTGCGCACTAAAGAATCTGATCGACTGATGCTCTAGACCGACGTCCATGCACAATTTGGTTTACTAACTCAGAAGAATTCTTAAGCAGAAAAGAAATCCCAAAACTTAAGTAACAACTAACTTCTACAAGTTACTCTTAGAAACGAGAGGCGAATAAGGAGGCTGCTACATAGTACATACATACATGTATGAAATATGTCCAAACGTATTGGCTTTGCTACATTTCACATAAACCATAAGCTAATGCTGGGAGCTACGAGTTAAAGTACGACGCATAGGTATTCGAGTAACACTGATATGTTACTATGTTAACCGAAGCTATCAAAAGTCTGATAAACATGAGGCGTTGATTAACAACTTCAAATATAGCATCATTCGCCATCATATCAATTCAATCTTCTTCTATACATTGTATATTATTTACGACTTTATAGTTTAAAATCTTTCTAGTTTATATAAAATGTTTATATACAGATTGAAACCTCTTTTATTCTATTCTCGAAATTTTAAAATGTAAATAAAAAAAAACAAAAGACAAAATAAAATACGGCGGCAAAATTGTTAGTATTTCCTTACGTCAAGGAAAATTAAAATTGTTCTATTGATATTAATTAACGAAAAGGGATTAGATAGTTTTTTTTTAAATTTAACGTGCTGTGTGAGCTTTAAGAGTTGTCACGTCGTCATTTGAGTCGAGATGAAATGTTACGAGCCGTGGGCATGTTTGAAAATGATGCTCTTCAACACGTTGTTGAAGCACTACACACCAGCGACAACGTGTTATCATGGTTGTGGTCACGTTATCGCAGTACCGAGAATGTGGCTGAAAGGCAAACGGGTAGATATCATGTTACTACGCAGAGACAGGATCGATTTATCCAAATGATCGCCAGAAGACAACCCAATATCACAGCGATACAACTACTACAAAGGCTCCAGGAGGACCACCAGCTGCTGGTAAGCGACTAAACCGTGCGAAGGAGGTTGCATGAAGTTGGTCCTCATGCTCGAAGACCGCATAGTGTTCCAGCATTGCGATGTGGCTATCGTGGTCGGCGGCTTTCGTGGGCTCGGGAGCATTTACCATGGAGTGACGAACAATGGTCTCTGGTACTGTTCACCCATGAGTCCCGTTTTGGGTTTCATTCGGATTCACGAAGAACACGCGTTTGAATAACTCCAAGGAGATTTAGCAGTCTATGGCACCTTCAGAAGATCCACTCATACCATGGCAGGACAATCATGGTGCGGGCAGGAATTCGCCTTGGTGGACGACCCCAGCTCGTTTGGATCCCAGACAGCATGACTGCATAAAAATACCACGAGGAGGTAGTAAAGCCTGTTATTGTCCCACACAGAATCCAAATGGGCCAGGAATTTCTACTCATGCACGATAATGCTGCTTTCCATACGGCGCGTCTGGCCTCTGAAACCACGATATTCAGGTTTTGGATTGGCCTGCACAGTCGCCCGACTTAAATCTTAAAGAGCATGCCTGGGACATGTTCCAACGAAAAGCTTTGAGAGATTTCCCGCCAAATTTGACGACGGAACAACAACTTTACGAACACTTGCAAAGAACATGGAACCTCATACCGCAGCAAGACATTGACAATTTAATTCTAAGTATGAACAATCGATGTCGATGTGTAATTAATGTAAGAGGTGGCGACACTGATTATTAGTTATTAGATTTTATAAGATTTTTTCAATTTTAATTAAAATTAATAGTTTTATAAGAACAAATAAAGTTTTTATATCATATATATATATATATATATATATATATATATATATATATATATATATATATATATATATATTCTAAGGCGATTAAAAAAATTTACATTTTTATTTAAAACAAAAAAAATAAAAAATAAATGTTTTTATTCTTTATTAAAGACCTAAATTAATCTTCATATACTATGTAAGAAAATTCTTCATAAATTCTTAGATATTTGACTATTATTTTGTCGTAATCGTAATTATATGATGGAAAATAATGTTCTATAATGATTCTTATCCTAGTACAAATGGAGTTATCAAAATACAAGAATTTGTTTTCTCACAAAAGTTAATGTAAATCATCTCAGTCAAAAAGTACAATAGTTAAACACCCGATACTCGATAGATGTTGTACAAATGTAATGCAAAAAGGCGAGTTGTGTTTTTCCTTTCTGTAAATATGTCTTTAGAATTGCTGCTAATCTCTTTAATAGTCGTAGGCAAAATCATACATACTCGGATACCTATATAATTCATAAACTTTATTATATATTTCTTAAAATATATTTACCATAAAAACAGCTGTACAAGCTAGAATGTCAATAAAATGAAAGATGTATTTTGTACTTTTTTTTAAATAGCGCATACAAGGGCAAAAATTAAGATGTTCTACTTCAACCAAAACCTATCCTTACAACCTTTATATGTCCTATTGCTAGGCACAGGCATCTTCATATTTCTGAGAGTGTTTTTTTGGAACAGGGAAGAAGTAAGTTATCAATTTTGAAAAATTTGAGTTTGTCACTATATCATTGATAACAAACTCAAATTTAATTGTATTTATTTTAAATTAAATGAAAACGTTAGGTCTAATTTTGCTTTAAATTTCGTGTAGTATGCGCGGACACATTTCCTGAGCTAGGCAGGTAGGAGCACTGCTTCCGTTATAAATCCATTAAATTTAATAATATACATATCTCTACTATTTTATATAATGTATCAATTGCTTCCTTTCTTTTTAAGATCTGGTGCTAGTAGCGCCATTCTCTCTCCTTAAATACAGAATAATGTGATTTTTTCGTTTAACTAATAATAAATTTTTACTACGATTGTAATTTTTTTTATTGATGCGTATAAAACGAAACACCTAAGAATACCCCTACTATCTATCTTCTCGTGGGTGTCGTAATAGGCGACAGAGGGAAACTGAAGCAGAGGATGGGCAGCAGCATCTTCCTAATAACAAATCATAATTATAAACAACCTGCGGTTGCAAACCCGCCTGCCAAGCATAGCTACTATGGCAAAATTTCCCATGTGACATGCATAAGCTGTAACGGAAACACCTACAACTTTGTAAAGACAATAAATAACGCGACTAGCAGGAGCGACTTTATAATTTAGAGGGATCAGAGACTGAAGACTTTTGCCGCATTACTTTGTCACCCAAAAATGTGAAACAATTATCTATTCTTCTTCATCTTCATCATCATCATGAGCCTGTAAAAGTGGGCCTTTCCTTATGTAACGGTGATTTGCCATAATGGGTCTCGCCACCCAATTTTGTTAAGGGTATCAAAAAATTGTATAAAAAACTACAAATTCAACGGTATTTTTATTTTTTTTCTACCTTTAAAAATGACTGAAATATTGATGAGTAAAGTGGTGTTTTACGGTAAGGGCGACCGCTTTGCTCCGCATCGCGATGTGACGTCACAAACCGACACATCGAAGCCACCAGTAGTCTTTATTGTTATATTTTTCTTATTCTCTCCATATTTATGACTCCATGTTATTTATTTATCAGTAACCTTTATTTTCTGTTTTATTTTTAAATTTCTGTTATATCACGCTCCTTGGGAATAAAAGTCCGATATGAGAAGATAAAATCCTGTAGATCAAGTTATACCTTAACGCAAAATTTCATCAAAATCAGTTTAGTATTACACGCTTTGAATGCTTGCGACCATTGCATTTTCAAAACAGTATAGGTACCAACTACCAACGTAATACCGCAATCAGTTTATTCAAAAGTAAATCAAAGTAAAACTAGGACCATATGTTTGCAACCACTGACGAACTACGTAACTAACAAAATTTTTTCACGTGTCACTAGGTACTAAATAACAGTACGAGTTGATTAATACTCACTGCATTAGTAAGTTTAAGTAAGTTTTTTCATTTTATGTCGTTGTAAATCATGTGCAACTTCATGATTCGGTTAGTTAATACCTACATATGTATTACTGCCTAATTACTAATCAATGGTAAAGCGGTATACTTTTCGTAATCTTTTATTAGTAACTTATCTTTAAAGCTTTATTCCATGCATTTCTGATGATAAAAAATCATAATTTTCTGAAAAATACTGAGCAACCATAAAAATATCCTCTTTTGTTGCAGATTAGCTGTCTATGTCTGTCTTTTTTCAAAGCCCGCTTCCATTTTCTTTTTTATACAACACTACACACCGTGACTGTACATATAAATATAATTATATAAAAGCTTAATGTTCAATACTTGTTTATAAATCAAATCAAATAGTTCATTTGTGATTCACAGTTTACAAAAAGGTCTTATTTAAACACAAATAAAGTTCAGTATGTGTTGTTGTTATTAATAGTTCATAGATTAGATTATTAGATTAAATTATTCATCTTAAATTATATTGATTACATTGGATTAGATTATTCATAAATTATTAGTACAAAATTATTATATAGTCGTTGGGTTTATTATAAGTATTATATCATCTAATACAGTCAACCGGACATTAACTCTGATATTCGATATAATATGTAGGTAAACGACCGTATACTTCCGAGCGCGCGGTTACCTACTGCGTGTTCGCTCTGTCGGATTGTGACGTCACGTCACAGAGAACGACCGGGTAAAGATTAAAAAAAATTGCGAAACTTCAAAACGTTATAACTTTTGTATTCCTGCACCAATTTGGATGAAACAAAAACTATTGTTATTTTCATAAACATAGCCTTAAAGTTATATATTTATAGCTTTAAATGTTTTATTGTCAAATTAGAACATGTTGGTGTGACCCATTGTCACGGTTAGCAGCCAGATTGACGATCGGAATACATGACTTCTCGCTCCTTCGACGTTGCAGCCCGTAGCTGGTCTGGGTATTTTATGTCTGCTCTGACGTAATCGATATTTTATACCGCTGTATATCGAAAGCCATTAGATTTTTGTAGCGTTTCCCATAGTCACGTCTTTCTACACGCCCAGGACGTAACGGTGTTATGGATTCATTTACGCCGCTACTACACGGCAAACTAATTATCGTTCCCTCCTTATCATTGAAGTTTGCAATGCAACAAAGTATTTATAAATTATAGTAATTGTTACCTTATTCCTTAGTTTCTTTTTCATATTTTCTTAGAGCATATCTACGTTACTAATGGCCAAATACTGAAACACTACTAAATTTAAAGATGTCGTTAAATCTCGTGGTGTCACAGTCACTTTGACTTGAAGTGATAGAGACACGAGACAACAGCATCTTAAAATTGAGTAACGTTTGAGTATGTGGGCGTTAGTGTTATTTTAAATATAATATTGAACTTATACGCCACCCTCGCCGTTTAAGGAAATCCGTAGTGTCGTTTAAAACTATTACAAATACATTACAATACAGTAGTAACAAATATTATATGCGAACGAAGTCACGGGCACAGCTCGTACTGAATATATTTAGTTGCATTTATATGTCCAATTGTCGTAATCGCTACGGTAACTAGATTAGCTACACTGAATATCTTGTTGTTATTGATTCAAATAAAACGTTGAAACTGCACTCTGTTTGCCTAGTGTGACGTCGAATTATTATTATTAATAAATAATAATTTATTTCTATAAGTCGTCTAACAATATCATAGATATAATATTCTGAACAATTAAAATGCATCAATAAGCATAAAATTTTATATGGGAGCTGCCGGAAACGCATACCCATGGTTAAACATAATATATCGCACCTTTGGGAACAAAGCGTCACTTCTGCAACTTTTTGCAAAAACGACTTACATATTCAGATTTAACCGCGATAATCGACTGCATACAGTAAAAATGGTGACAATCGCATGAATAACATCGTTTTGAGGAAGGGAGGGACGTTACATTATTTTGGGTTCTTGGTCCCTTTGCTTCAAACGTAACGTCTCATCCTGTCAGTAGTGTTTTCACAGCCGTAGTGTGGTCTTGCGCATTTGTGACGGAGATGCTACCAGTAATGACTTATTTGTTTACATATTTCTTGCAATATTAATGTTATTTCCGGATAAGAATCACGTTTTGTTACCAAATTTTGGTATTTGTTTGTTGTAAACAAAACGTCACTTCTCTTTATAAATTATATTATAGCTTAAAACTTTTCTTTTCATTGGAACCAAAACGTTACTTCTGTTAACAAGTGACATTATTTTCGTAATGATTAGTATTTTTATACGTGGTAGAGCCATGCTGCAGCTATATTAGTAGTATAGTTATAGCACGAATGGGTCGGCTCGACCGGGGAAGGATCACGCTCTCACAGAATACCAGCGTAAAATAACAACTTAATGCTGCTGTGTTTCGTTTGGTGAGTGTAGAGAACCGGAGACCCTTTTTACTGGAAAAGAGGCATTTCATCTTAGTCCTCACGGGTTACAACGCATCTGCATTTTGATTCGCAAACGAGGACAGATGTAGATGTCTATGGACCACAGCAACCACTTACCATCAGGTGGACTGTGTGCTCGTTTATCACCCTATCCTATAAAAAAATTATATTATGACGGAACGTTATTTTTGTATAAATTGTGAAGTGTTTTTTTTATTGGATTAATTTGTGGTTTTTGCAGGGTGGGCCGTCTAAAGTTTGGGATTGGAACTACAGGTTATTTTGTTTGATGACATTTCCGATGTGACAGAAAGTTAGTGCTATGTTTGACATTTATGAAGTAGGTCGCTTTTCGCTTGAACAAATTTGGGAAATATTAAAAATATTTCCAAAGTGGTAAGTGAGTCTTCTACTCAAACTAAGAAATTTACGAAAATAAAATTGACAAAAAGGATGTGCCAAAAAAGCAGTTTGTGGATCAATTTCTGAACGAGGTCGTGAAACTGGATCGTAGTTGGATAAAACAACTTATGTACCTACTCATCCAGTGCGTTTAACTGAAAGCATCGCTGCTGTTGCTCAGTGTGCATGAACAACCATCAACATCAGCATGTCATCGTTCTCAAGAATTGAACATTTCACGCATTTTTTGAGAAGAATTTTGTATAAAGATCTCGGTATGAATGCATACAAGCTTCAATTAGTGCAAGAGCTGAAACCGCATGACCATCAGATGCGTTTTCGGTTCGCTCAATGGGCCGAAGACCGCTTGATCGAAGATAAATATTTTAATCGAAAAATCATCTTTTCAGATGAAGCTCATTTCCACCTCGGAAGATATGTCAATAAGCAAAATTGTCATAACTGGCAATGAGCAAGGAAACGCCGTTGCAGTGAATGGCGGAATGCTACCGCGCCATGCTAAGTGATTTTTCGTTTCCCAAAATTGAAGAGGATGACATAGACATTTGGATTCAACAGGAAGGTGCAACGTGCCCCGTAGCCAACGTAACAATCGATCTTTTGCGCATTGTTTTCGAAAATAGCATAATCAGCCGAAATGCTGACGTCAATTAGCCACTTCGAAGCTGCGATTTGTCTCCATTGGGCTTTTTGTGGGGAGCCGTTAAGGGAAAGTGTTACGCTAACCATCCAGACAGGATTGACGACTTGAAACATGAAATCAAAGTTGCCATTGATCAAATAGAGGCTTAAACAATCGAAAATGTACTGAAAAATTAGACTGACCGAATGAGGTATTTTAAGGCTTGCCGTGGCATTGTCATTTGAATTATTTTGTCTTAAATACCTAAATGGAAAAGTTCAATCTTTCTAATCAAATCATAACTTTAAAAAAATATTTAGTCTATAATCTGTAATTATTTTTATTTTTAAATCTCAAAGTATTATAATGGGCTTAGTGACAACTAAAGGATAGATAATGTCGAAGAAATCACAGAACAGGTCAAAAAAGAACAGAAAATGTTGAAGGAACTACAGAACAACTTAACTTGAAAGCCATTTTGTGTCGTTTCTTTCGAAAGGTATTGATGCCATTTGTTTGAAATTCAAATAAAAAAAACTTGTAAATATCACTTATTTCATTTAATAATCCTCAATTTTATTAATAAAATTGAGTATTTAACCGATTCTTCTTCTTTTTCTGCTTGTTTTAGTTTGTTTTGGTTTCCAATCAAATAATAAACTACTAAAAATAAACGTAGGTACCCTTAAACATAAAAGAATACGAACTTTTATGATTTTATTACTTTTTTAAAAAAGGCCACTTCTGCAATATAACAGTTAGTGATTTGTAACAAAAAGTCGCTTTTGGTATCCTTCCCTCAGTTTAAGGCTTGTTTTTCAGAAACCTCTTGTTGATTTTTTTTTAAATAGTAGCGATTGTCCGTGAATAGTTAATTAATTTAAGACAATGAGAATCGTCTTAATACTCTAAAACAGTGCAGAGTTATTAAAAAACACATAAAAAAAATTAAAACGCTCCTCATGTAAAGTTGGAAAACATGCAGAAGTGACCCTTTGTTCCCAAAGGTGCGATATATGTATGTAGTGGTCAGGTGGTTGACTACCAAAGTAATGTTGCACAATGTGTAGTCCCATATTAAGAACTTATGATAGTAAGGTCTATGATACAAAAACAATAATATAGGTCTTTAAGATGCATAAGCATTATAATAGCAGTGCTGTGGCTTGAAGTCCCATTATATATAACACGTATGTGAGTAAGGTCTATGGTGAGCAGTAGCCGTGCTGATCACACAATTAGTGGTGATGCATTACACTTAGATCACGTATGCAGGAGCGGCGGTCTGGTCTAGCTCACGGAGGGCTTTTTATGGCCAGTATGCCTATTATTTCGACGTGTGCCTAAACCGTGTGACGTGCATTCACTGTGGCTGGATTTGATCATATTCTGTATGGTGCTTATTGACATGCGCGACTTTAGTTCATGTTTGTGTTTACGCACTACCAAAGGGCCAAACCCTCTTTTACTGGTTCGCCAGTTATTTTGATGTGGACTACGGTCTTGTTCCCAACTTCTACGTCCCTCTTCAGAGGGAGCGCGTTGGTAGGTTGGCGCTCACGGTAACAACACAAACGGCGTGTTCATACTCGACGATTTTAAAATGTGGGAGAGCTAATGCCTTGTATCGGGTATTTTTATATAAATATTGTGAGCCTTTTTCAAGCAGGCAGGTATTAATTATAAGGATGATGTAAACCTGATACAAGTGGAATAGGGACCATTTTTTATATAGAATAGGGTGAGAAACGAGCACACAGATAACCTGATGGTAAGTGGATGCTGTGACCCATAGACATCTACATTTATCCTCAATTAAGAATCAAAATGCAGATGCGTTGTCACCCCTGAGGACTAAGATGGAATGCCTGTTTTCCAGTAAAAAGGGTATCCGGTTCTCTAAACTCACCATACGAAAGACAGCAGCATGAACCTGCTATGTTACGCTGGTATTCTGTGAGAGCGTGGTCCCAACATGGTCGAGGCAACCTATTCGTGCTACAACCATAATATACATAAAATTTTTAACATTTAAATTTATTAAACTTTTTGAGCCCTTTCATCGCGGACGGTGTTCTTTAGCCTAAGATAATAATTATCCTTATAATTATTGTCTTATTATACCTAATATTCACATGAGCAATCGAAAACTGTTGGTGGTGCTCTCACTACAAAAGCTTTCGATTGCTCATGTGAATATACATTCTTTCAAGAGACATCTAAAAGAAAACACTACGTAAAAAGGGTCCTAACTAAGACGATCACGCTATAAATGTATTAAACGGCCTATAAACCTTAAGAAAGATCCTTGGGAAATATCTGTATTTTATTAGCCGGGTTTTATTATAGGAATTGCAATCTGGCATCATTTTCGATCCAGCCGGATCCGACCAGATTTACATCGTTCCAGCCGGACCCGGATCAAGTGTGATTTGACTTATAGATAATTTATTTAAATAACATGTATATTAAAATCAACTTTATTTCCAATGTTATGTTTAGACAACAAGCAAACAATTAAAATCTAGTAGTTTAATCAGTAGAGTAAGTAATTAGTAAAATTTTAACAACGTTACCAGTGGCTCAATCTTCCACTTCCTAAATTTCACAGTAAGTAACTTTATAAAATCGAATTTAATTAACCTTACATAATTTACTTAGATGATACTAGAGATCACAATAATTATTAAAGAACTAGCTCGCCAGGCAGACGTTGTTCTGCCCTTTCGAACGATCCTTCCTATAAAAATCCTTAAATTCGCAATAAAAAATTTTGAGGGTCATTTATCGGTATAAAAAGTATCCTATCTCTCAAGTTGGACCAAACTGCACACAGTGTGCAAAATTTCATTGTAATCAATTCAGTAGTTTAGGAGTCCATCGCGGACAAACAACGTGACACGTAATTTTTATATATAAAGATTTATTTGAAAATGCTAACTATCAAGTCTTATAGTTATGATAGACACGTCATGCTTTTATGAATTTTCCTAATAAATGGCACAATTATCATTGCAATTTTCATAAATAGAAGGGGGAGCGTTATTACCATAAGATCCATAATTTACAAATTCAAATGCTTATCGTTTTGAAAGAAACAAAGTAATAATAAAAACTTAAAAATAATATGGAAATTCAAAGGTTTCATTAAAATTAATTATATCCAAAGGGCAGTCGGCCCTTGGTTTTAATTTTTATGCTTTTAAAAATTGTAGCCACGAATGTATAGATATACGCGCTGCCTTCATGAGCAATTAGCTGCTGCTAAATCTAAAGATTTTTTGAGATACTCAATGTTGGAGTATCATTTTGAGCAGACCACTCCTCTAATACTGACCACAATTTGTAGTCTATCGGGCTTAGAATCGAACTGGAACTGTAACAGTCTTCAACTCCGGTGAAGCCAGTTTTTATTAGAGTCTTGTTTGAAAGTCCACCGTACATTTCTCAAAAGTTTGTTACTGAGAGGCTTCAGTACACGATTCAAGACAGTTTCTTGATAAACTTTGGCCGAATTTTTTACTCCTGAACATTTTAAACAAGTTGTTAAGCTTATTTAGACCTGCGACCGGTACGAGACTACCATTTGACCTTTCTTCCCAATCGGACCTTAAGCTTCCTCATACGGCCAGCTGTGAAGGATCAGGTCTCAGTTCCCTATGTCAATACACAGACAACACACTATTTGTACACACTACATGGCTAAATTTAATATTATTACAATAAAATTTGTATTTTAGGTAGGTAAATTTACTGATATATATTATATATCATGTTATGTCAAAAATGTTTGTCAAACACTGGCCCCCGGGGGACCAGAGGGAGTAGCCATAGCGCTTTTGCCGATACAGAACTGTCTGTCTTTTCTTGCGGGAGGAAATCTCCGTACACAAAACAATCGTATGTCACTGCGAAACTCACACATCACAATTAAAATCATAAACTAACAGTGGCCCGTGTTGCTCTATGCTGTTAAACCATATAAACAATTATCAATAAGCCATATTTTATTCCCTGTGTATAAATAATAAAAGATATCTTCCTTATATCGAAAGGATTTTTGTTATGAAATTTAATACTCATAATGTAGCAATTTTTTTCAAAATCTAACCTTTTACATGACGGAACTAAAAGGTGGTTAGTCTTTTGTGCGTAGCCGTGGATTGAATATTTTAAATATCTTTTGTTTAATTAATTAATTGCGATTAAATAAATTAATTTAAATAATTAATTAATTGTGATTAATATCTAACAAAATTTTGAGGTGTTAACGTCACTAATTTGAATTTGTTTTATAATGGTGGATAAAAAAGATGATTTCGATAGGAGGCTCACTGAAGATTTCCAGTCAAACATTAAGTTTTTCTGGAAAACCATCAAAACAGCCAGAGGAAATACTTCTACCTCGGAGCTGAGTACAATCAGGAGTCAAGATGGGAGCATTATAAAAGGAGAAGAATGTGTGTTAAAGAGATGGAAGGAGTATTTTGAAAGTTTGTTTGAAAGAGAGGAAGTGCAGGTACAGCATCTGCCACCTTCCACGGAAACTAACATAAATGTTGATGAAAATGAGATAAGCATGGATGAAATAGTGAAAGCGTTGAAAAGTATGAGATTAGGTAAGGCTGCAGGGTATGACAGGATTACCGTCGAGATGCTAAGGGCTGGACAGGGCCTGGTGGCTAGTCAGCTGTACCGCCTTTTCAATCTGTGCTGGCGAAATGGGCAAGTACCGGGAGACTGGTGCAAAGCCGTTATCGTGCCATTGTATAAGGGAAAAGGGTCACGGCAGGACTGCATAAATTACCGTGGTATAAGCCTTCTTAGCGTTGTCGGTAAATTGTATGCGAAAGTGTTGATTGAAAGGGTTGTGAATGAAACAGACGAGAAAGTATGGGATGCACAAGCGGGATTTAGAAAGGGAATGGGATGTACGGATCAGGTCTTTTCCTTGCGGTGCATAGCCGAAAAGTGTTTGGCTAAAAACAGGAAAGTCTACTGCGCCTTCGTAGATCTAGAAAAGGCCTATGATAGAGTGGTGAGGAATGAATTGTGGTCAGCACTGTCCGTGAACGGTGTGAGCAGTATCCTCATACGAGCATTGCAATCTCTTTATAGGGATTCTAGTGCTTGTGTAAGGATAAACGGGGCATACACTGAATGGTTTAATATCGAAAAAGGTGTTAGACAGGGATGTGTAGCGTCACCGTGGCTGTTTAATCTGTTCATGGACAATTGTTTGACAGATTTAAAAGAGAATGAAAGTGGGTTGAGAATGAATGAGTTACTCGTCAAATGTTTTCTCTATGCTGATGACCAAGTATTACTTGCGTCTTCGGCCGAGGAGTTGCAGGAGATGGTAACTGCTATGAGTGGAGCTTTTGTTAGAAAGGGAATGAAGATGAATGTAAAGAAGACGAAAGTGATGGTGTTTGAAAAAGATGAGGCAGTGACAGACTGCAATATCGTGATTGAAGATGAACAAATTGAACAGGTGAAAGAGTTTGTGTATCTGGGGTCAAAGTTTACAAGAGATGGAAAGTGTGAGAGTGATATCGAAAGAAGAGTGAATGCAGGAAACATGGTGAATGGAGCTTTGCACTCCTTTATGAGCAGTCGGAAGGTGTCTAACAAGGCTCGTTTGGCTGTGCATGAGGGGGTGTTGGTTCCAACACTCATGTACGGAAGTGAAAGTTGGGTATGGCAGAAGAAACATGAAAGCAGAATAAATGCAGTTGAGATGAGAGCATTAAGAAGTATGATAGGAGTTAAACTGAGTGACAGGATAAGAAATAGTGAGATAAGGAAAAGTTGTGGTCTGAAAGAAGATGTAGTGACAAAAATTGAGAAAGGTATGCTGAGATGGTTTTGCCACGTCGAGAGAATGAATGAAGAACGATTGACGAAAAAAGTGTATAAGGCGAGTGTGAATGAAAGTGTTGGAAGGGGTAGACCTAGGCGGACATTTCTAGACCAAATTGGGGACGTCTTGAAAAAAGGCCAGGTTAAGAGTACCCTAAACCGTAGAGCATGTATGAAGGGAATAATGAAAGTGGACGAAGCGAAACAAGTATGTAAGGATCGTAGCAAGTGGAAATAAGGGGTCTCTGCCTACCCCTACGGGAAAGAGGCGTGATTATATGTATGTATGTATGTATGGTGGATATGTATTGTTTGGCTCTATCACTAATATATCCTTTTTACATTTCTTGTATAATAATTGCTTTACTTATGTCTGAAAAATTACTCTTTAATATAAAACTATATGAAAACACTAATGATAGAAATAGCATGTAGTTAGCGCAGATAAATAAGAAAAATATGATGATAAACTCAAATACTAAGTGGAGTGTAATTATTATACGTTCAACACGTACAAGTACAGCAGCACAGAAACCGATGGACTTTAATTGAGTAGGCGACAATTATCTGCTAGACACAGTTGATTGCTAACTGTTTGGTACGTCTGGAGTTCCTAAACCGGCGCGTGGAAAATATTCAATGCGCTTTTTTACTTAGCTTTTTTTTTTCTTTTACACGTAATCTATTTTAAAAGGACCAGTGCAAAAGTAACGATAGTTTTAATGACGACAGTACTTTTCATTTTCTTAGTTTTACATTTAAAACGACTTTAATGATACAAGATTTTGAATAAGACGACAATTAGAATGTTATTTGCCGTGTGATGACCGCCTAAGAGAATCTGTCATTAGATTTGAAACCCGCAAGCATTTGGGAAGTCAACTATGCTAACAAGTAGGTATATTTACTACCGCATATCAGATGTACTTGTATTTTTGTAAGATTTTGTTATATCGTCATTACTGTTAAGGATTATGGGGATAATTAAAGATATAATACTTTGAACATAAAACGTGCCTTTTATTAACCTCAAAACAACAACATGAAGAGCCTATGACATCATATATTGAACCTTCCTTCATAAACGACACAGTGTTGCCATTAAAATACAATATTATATAAATCATTGTTTATTAACACCTCCCCCCAATGATTTATATTAACAGAACTAACAAACTAAAAATACACAATGCGGACTAAACTCTATTCCAATCCTAATTTATGTACAAAATAATTATGAGAGGTTTTATTTAATGGTTTCGTAAAAATATCAGCTATTTGTTGCTTTGTAGGTATATACATAACACTTTCCTTACATTCTATTTTATGTTTAATAAAGTTGTATTTTACTTTTTTGATCAGGATTACATACAGAAAATATTGTACTTTTATTGTCTTCATATATGGTAGTGGTATTACAACTAACGTCTAACTCATTTAATAATTTCCTAATCCAACAAGCCTCCAGAGCGGCTTCATTGAGGGAGTATATAACTCTGCCTCAGTAGTCCTTAAAGCTACAGTGCTCTGCTTTTTGCAACGCCAAATAACACTGTTATCAAATACTTTAAATACATAACCAATTATAGATTTCCTATCTTTATCTACGGCAAAACTAGCATCAGCATATCCAACTAGTGGTTCGGAATTACAATTCTTATTATATTTTAAATTATAATTAATGGTACCCTTAATGTATCTTAAAATCCTTTTCAAGCATTGCCATAACCTTTCTGATGGTCTAGATTGATATCTTGCTAAATATGAAAATGCAGCACACAAATCAGGTCTTGAGCCTACTACAGCATACATTAAAGAACCTATACAAGCTCTGCATTTCTGCTCTAAGAGCAATCAACCGTACAATCATCAAGATTAACATTAACTTCCATGGGTGATTCACTAGCATTTGCTTCAGAAATACCAAACATTGTCAATATAGATTCTAAATACTCTTTCTGGTTAATATACCAACAGTCACTATCTTGAATAATATTAATACCCAGATATTTTAAATTTTTAGATCCTAGATCTTTCATTTTAAATTCTGTGCTTAAAATTTCTTTAACATTATTTACCCTTGAATTGTCCTCACCTAAAATTAGTAAATCATCCACATACAACAAAATGTAAATACCATCCTTAAAATATAAACAATAATCACTTTCTGCTCTTTGAAACCCTTTACTTTTCATAAAATCATAAAATTTATTGTACCAATTTTTTGAAGATTTTTTAAGACCGTAAAGTGATTTTTTTAATTTCAAGACATAATTTGTATTTATATTTACACCAGGTGGGGGCTTTAAGTATACAACATCATCAATTTCACCATGAAGGAAAGCACTTTTAACATCCATTTGATGAATTAAATAGTTTCTTTGAACAGCTAATGATAAAAGAACTCGGAGAGCTTGTAATTTCAAAACAGGAGAATAAATTTCGGTAAAACTACCTTCCTGTTGAAATTCCCTTGCAACTAATCTAGCTTTATTTACATTAGCCGCCTTTTTTGTAAAAATCCATCTACAATCAATTAACTTAGCATCGTTTGATCTTTCTACAACTTCCCAAGTCTTGTTATGCTCTAAAGATTTAATTTCTTCATTTACCGCTTCATACTACCTATCTTTATCGTCATAAGAATCTATATCATTGTACTTTTCTGGGACATTACCATTAGAACAAGATAAAAATGATGCCATTAATACATCACCTAAATCTGAATCATCAGTGACAAAATCTTGTAAATATTTTGGTTTAGTTTTCTTTCTTTTCTCCCTAGAATTAACATTATCTGTATCCCTTCCCTCAGGTTGTAATGACTCTAAATTATTATCATAAGTTAAAATTTTCTCAGTACCATGGATTTGGGTTTTATCAGAAATTAAAGGGGTTTTGTTTTTCTCAGGACTACTACCACCATCCTTCTCCTTCCCATCCGAAATAGACTCCACGTCAATACTAATCGTTTCAGGGGACTCTAAGCATGTTTCTTCCCTAAACAATACGTTTCGTTCTATGCGTATTCTCCTTTCATTAGCATCCCATAATATGTATCCCCCCCGGAGCATACCCAACTATTTTCAATTTCACACTACGAGGGTCCAACTTCATTCGGAGTTTTCGGGGAATATGGGCATATGCAGATTAGATATGAGCGCCACGCCGGCGCGCTACCGTCGCCGTGATTTCAAGTCGACGCGTCGCCGCCGCGTGAAGTACGCGGCGCGTCGTCGCGACGAGTCACAACTTCCTTTCCCGCTCACACGCGCGACCCGACCGTATTAGTTCGCCTTGTCGCCTCGCCACGCTCGTCACTCACTCAGTCGAATCGAATATTTTACCGAGTAAACATCTATTGTTGTGTGGTGTTAACAATGGCAGCAACTTCGACTGTTGCACGTATGGGCCGGCTCAAGCCGGGGTGGTAACGGAATTAAATGTAATACTATCCCAGGAAAATACCAGCACTCCTTGTATTGGAGAATCCCTTGCCGAGCTTCCACGATCAAGCTACTCCACTCCTGATGAGGGAATTACCACTCCTGGGTGTTCAGGCTGCCACACGTATTCCAGGAGATGGGGGGGGGGGGGGCAAAATTCCGTTCAAGACAATAACTGCTCGGGGCAAGCTGAGCAACAAGGCCAAGGCGACCCCGGCCTGTTACAGAAAGTCACGCTTTCTGTAACATCAGGGGACTTCACTCGAACGTTAACGCCATTCACTACCATCTCGAGACGGCGAAGCCGGCCTTGCTCTTTCTGATCGAGACGCA
The DNA here is from genome assembly GCA_033319125.1 of Parnassius glacialis. Classification (NCBI taxonomy): domain Eukaryota; kingdom Metazoa; phylum Arthropoda; class Insecta; order Lepidoptera; family Papilionidae; genus Parnassius; species Parnassius glacialis. The sequence goes on from JAVANC010000018.1 coordinate 26,832,657, forward strand.
GGTGTCCTCTCTGACTGATACGTATCTCTCCTACCCGGGGTACAAATTGGAACACTCCTTGTGCCTTGGGCTCGAGTTTGCGTATACATCAGAAAGGACATCTGTTCTTGACGCCTCGGAAGTCTTGAAGGACCTGTCCATCCTTTGGCTCCGTGGAGACAGCGACGACCATCCGCATGTTTACGGGTGCCTCTATAGGTCCCGTAGCGGTAATACCAAAACAGACCGATTCATCGACCACGTCCAAAAGGCTACAGATTCCTTGCTACAGCAGATCCTATCCGCAGAGATTGTGATTCTCCGCGATTGTAACGCCCATCACGCCGAATGGCTCGGTTCATGTTTAACCGATCATACTGGGAGATCTGTTCATGATTTTGCCTTGGCATATGGTCTGACACAACTGGGAACTTCGCCTACGCGGATTCCAGATGTGGAAGATAATGCACCTTCCCTGTAGGACCTTCTGCTCACCTCTCATTCAAATAGTTATCAGGTCTCCGTTCACTCCCCCTCTTGGCTCCTCAGATCATTGTCTAGTCCGGAGTGTGGTTCCACTCACACTAACATCGCGCAGGCTAGCTAAAAAAGGCGACCGCCCAGACCTGACCCTATGCTTATCCCCATCACCTTGTTCTCCAAAATAATGGAATCCATTATAAACTGCCAGCTCACGCGGTATCTTGAGGACCACCACCTAATTAGTGACCGCCAATACGGTTTTACCAGTGGTTTTATAACAGTGGTAGAGCCATGCGGCAGCGTTTGCTGTCACACGGATGGGCCGGCTCGAACCGGGGTGGTACCACGACCTCACAAAAAACCAGCGTGAAGTAGAGGTTTACCTCTGTGTTTCGCTTGGTGAGTGCAGGTGGCCGTAGGCCCTTTTTACTGGAAATGAGGCATTCCTTCTTAGTCCTCGCGGGTGACAACGCATCTACATTTTGATTTGTAATAGAGGATAGATATAGATGTCTATAGGCCGCAGCAACCACTTACCATCAGGTGGACTGTGTGCTCGTTTGTCACACTCATTCTATAAAAGAAAAAAAACGTCGGGATCGGTCAGCTGGTATTCTTCTGGTCTACCTGACTTAAAGATGGGTGGCGGCATATGAGTCCAAGGGGAGGCATTGGCCGTTAGTTTGGACATTGCGAAGGCCTTCGATCGGGTTTGGCACAAAGCGCTTCTTTCGAAGCACCCTTTCTATGGGCTTCCCGAGAAATCGTGCAATTGAATCACCAGCTATCTTGCAGATCGGAGCATCTCCTCAATTTCAAGGCACTCCCCTGGTTGCCTGAGCCTGTATCGGAATCCTCTGCGTCGACATATCGAATGACGTGCAAGTTTCGTGATCACTTGGAAGAGAAGGGCAAATTGGCATCTAAAACGCTTTGCATGCTCAGCAGAGCGGGACAGTATTTCATGCCGGCACATCGCCTGCAACTTTACAAGGCACAGGTTCGGCCTCGCCTGGAATATTGTTCCTATCACTGGGCTGGGGCTCCTCAAGACTTTATTAAAAAATATAAAGATGTTTTTGGTACAAACAACATGATTTTCTTTAAGAAATCTCTTCCTGATAAAACAATATCTAAGGTCTATGGCCAGCCACGCCGCGCCGCCGCGACGCCGCCGCCGCCGAGGAAATTTTCAGGCCACGCCGCCGCCGTGGAATTGGCCTTCGGCGCTCATATCTAATGCAGATGACCCAAATACTCTAAAATTAGACACATTAGGACGTCTTCCCTCCCTCATTTCAAATGGTGTAACATTAAGGGAAGAAGTGGGACTACGATTAGTGACATATGCCGCATATCGCAGGGCCTCGCCCCAAAGCTCTTTAGGAAGCTGTGAATCTAACAATAATGCACGCGCCTGTTCAGTCAGAGTACGATTCACTCTTTCGGCTACTCCGTTCATTTCGGGATTATATGCAGCAGTATACTGCAGTACTATGCCTTTTTCATCACAAAAGGATTTAAAATTTCTAGAAATAAACTCACCACCATTATCTGATTTTAACTTCAATATACCATGACCAAAATTATTACTAGCATAATTATAATAAGTCTTAAAATATTCAAAAACCTCAGACTTGTCTCTTAATAAGTAAACTGCGGTGAAGTGGGTAAAATCGTCTATGAAAGTAACAAAATGTTTATACTCGTCCCACGTAGAAGGGCTAACAGAACAAGCATCGGTATGTACTAGTTCTAAGGGTTTCCTAGCCTTATACATTTTCCCATTAAAAGGAAGGCGTGTAATCTTAGCAAGTATGCATGGTTCACAATGCCTATTTTCTAATTTGTTTCTTTCAAATCAGTTATACCATCAACCATATTTTTATTTACTAAAGTTTTCAAACTACTATAGCTTAAGTGAGAAAATCGTTTGTGCCAAATTTCTACTGAATTATCATTGGTGTCTGATTTTGTACCATAATAAAAATCATTAAATATTACTTTAAATTCCACAAAATAAAGGGACCCTAGTCTATGCCCAACCATAAGCAATTCATTGGTTTGTGAGAAAACTTTAACTTCCCCTTTATTGAAGATGATCTTTAAACCATGCTTTTCCATTTTGGAAACAGATAATAATTTTTTTCTTAATTGTGGTACATAATACACATCATTTAATATAATATCAACTTTAAAATCACTAAAATAACATTTTATTGTTCCTACACCAACAGTTCGGTGTCAGGGCTAAAGGACATAAAACTTACAAATTTGTTACCTACAGTATTTTCAGTGCCTGTAAGAAATGACTTTCCTCTACCTCTCCCCTGGGTCTGATGACGAGTTGCCTTACTGTCGTCTCAGCCTCCGTTGTACTTCCAGTCGCTACGTCCACGGCCGTGAAGTCTCCAGTCGCCAGTCTTGTGTTGTGCCTGCTGAGTGCTCCTACACTGGATTTTTTTGTGTCCAGGACGTCCACATCCATAACACAAGAAGATTGAAGAGTCAAGGGATTTGGTCGCTCCTCTGTTCCGTATTTCCTCTTCCCCAAGCAGTCTGTTTTTCACGAAGTCCATTTTCAATTCCTCCACAGTTTCCAAAGCCGTGATAATGCTTTCATAAGATTTCGGCATGGATAGGAGTAAATAGTTAACCTTTTCTTCCTCCGAGAGCTCACTGCCAGCATCCCCGAGTTGTGCAAATAGCTTTTCCATGTCAATAAAATGTTCCATTAAAGGTTTCCGTTCGTCGAATTTCATATCGGACAACTCTCTTCTTATAAATAATTTAGATCGTGTACCTTTCTTCTTAAAGCTGTCTGCCATGCTTTTAATCATTTGATAAGCAGATCTGTCTTTTAAGTATTCGAGGTGACTGTCGGCGGTTGCCGCTATTATGATAGCCTGGGCCTTAGCTTCCAATTGCAATTGCTTGTTATCCGTAGATTTACTGAAATCCTCCTTTTCGATCGCCTCTATTGCTCTATTATCCCGCAGGATACTTTTTAATCGAAACTCCCATGCGTTGTAATTGTACCCCGCGAAAGGGACAATTTGATATTTTTCTTTTGACATTTTCTGTCCTTTAACACTTATTAATCACTATAAAACTGATGGCTGTACTGGGCCCATAACCCTGTTAAGGATTATGGGGATAATTAAAGATATAATACTTTGAACATAAAACGTGCCTTTTATTAACCTCAAAACAACAACATGAAGAGCCTATGACATCATATATTGAACCTTCCTTCATAACCGACACAGTGTTGCCATTAAAATACAATATTATATAAATCATCGTTAATTAACAATTACAAAAATTAATATCCAATTCCATTCCATTCCAATCCTATCAAAAAGTAAACATAAATCTATACAGACTAAAACTAAATTAATAATAGATTACGAGAAAGCCTACAATGTTTTGCTTGAAAAAACTTAGAGAGTCTACTCCCGTGTGAAGACCCTAACTTAATTTATTGAACAGCCTACTCAAACGTTAAACGATGGCGATTATTAGGAAGATCGGTGCCTCCTGACACTGGTATTCTTTTATACTTACTAGGAGGCTCCATTTACTTTATTACTTAGTATGCCTTGAGAAATAAATAAATAAATTAAAATAATAATTCTTCATTTGACAGTAAAAGAAGTAAAATTCAAATCCACGAAAAGTTTATATTTCTTTTGTATTAGATTGAATATCGATCGTGATCTGGGACCATGAAGGCAAGATCATTCACTGAAATGACTGTGAACCCTATAGCTACGTATAATAAGACTATGAAACCGAAACAGGACATCGGCAGCAGTATTTTCCTGATATTAACGCAAATTAAAAAAACTGAGGTCGCTAACCCTCCTGGTTTGTGACCTCAGTTTCTTTTTACTTACACTACTACAGTTTATCAAAAGTCCAATGTTCAATATACGACCGACCTCCCCATAGATTGCCATATAGGGAGATTTTTACCATAGTTGCTACACTTGGTAGGCAGGTTAGCGACCGCAGTTTATATTTTTATTTTATGTTGTTATCACAAAGATGCTGCTGTTTCATTTCCATTAGGCGTCTCTTACGTCGTGGTTTTTTAATATGATACCGCCACTCCGTATATGGAAGCTCATGGTCGCTCAGCGAGCGAGAGGGCTATGCTCGGAATTTGTCTACGTGATAAAGTTAGAAATGAGGATATCCGCAGTAGAACCAGAGTAACCGACATAGCCCAACTGATTAGTAAACTGAAGTGGCAATGGGCCGGCCATATAGCTGAAAGAACCGACAACCGATGTGGAAAAAAAGTTCTCGAGTGGCAGCCTCGTACCTACTGGTAGGCGAAGTGTAGGGCAGTCCCCCACTAGATGGAGGGACGAACTGGTAAGACAGGATGCAGGAAGTCGATGGATGCAGGTGGCTCAGGACTGTGTTTTGTGGCGTTTCTTGGAGGAGTTCTATATTCGGCAGTGGACTTTTAAAGGGCTGTAATGATGATGATGATGATACCGCCACTACGTGCGCATACACCACGGCATAAATAAAATACTCAAGGTTATTCTGATTTATTTATTCCAAATATTATTTCCATACTTAAATATATTTCAAAGATTAAAAACAATTATTTATATAATTAATTTTAATCTACTTATCAATGATTAAAGAAAAAATTGCTTTTAATAACTGAGAAACAAAAATGAAACACAACAGTCGGGTTTTATGTGTTTATTTCATTCTGAATATGTGGGTAACGTTACAGTTAATACATAATATATTACATATATATATTCCATGTATTCTTATTCGTCTGTGCCATCATCAGCCCTTATAAGCCCACAGCTGGACAGAAGCCTCTCCTGGTATAGAGAGCATTTGCAATAATCGCAAGGCTTATCAGGCGAATCGGCGAGACGGGATAAAATACCTAAAATCTAGTTTCATTTAATGCATATAATGCATTTGCGTAAATATAAGAAATCATAAAAATTTAAAATCTTATATCTGCCATTATTATTTTTGTATTAGTATCTGACGGCTTCGTGGCGCAGTGGCTTATCAATGAGTTGCAGCACTAGGGCCGCGGGTTCGAATCCCGCACGGAACAAGTATTTGTATGGCCTACAAATAATTGTTCCATGTCTGGATGTTTGTCTTTGTGAAATTTATGTATGTAAACTGATAACTGCCCCCACGATACAGGAGAAAATTCTAGTATGCAGGTAACGTATTAAAAAAAATAGACCACAGTAGTTAGTATTTTTTCCTGGTATAAACACAGTGTAAACATTGAGTTTTTTTAAATATTTTCTTTAAAATTTAGATTTATTACAACAATGCATTTATTTAATTATTCATGCCTTGTCTATTTTCTACCGACTTCAAACAGGAGGAGGTACTCAATTCGACTGTATGTTTTTTTTATTTAAGTAACCTCATAACTTTTTTCTGGGTGTACCGATTTCGATGATTCTTTTTTTTATTTGAAAAGTGGTGTTTCACATGTGGTCCCATATAAATTTGATCAAGGTCTGCCCAATAGTTTTTGAGTTATTGGAAAGAATTTCTTTATCGCACGGTACTAATTTGACGGATGAGGGCTAGGCGAGAAAAGTGTAAGATTTTTCCGTCACGACCGTCTTTCTATAGTGCGAGCGAGATGGAATAATATCCATCTCTCTCGCACTTTTTTATCTTGCCTATTTTATTTTAAATGAAGCTTTATTTTAATAGACGCTGGTAATTCATTTATTTTTATTTGTTAACCAATAATATAAAACGTTTATCAATAATTATATACTACGAAAGGAACTTCGTTCCAACCGAGCGTTCCACGACACTCATGCATGTTTTTCTCGAAGTCGGCTGTACAACATTTTTAATTTTAAATTATGTAGGTATTCTCACGTTTGAAATTTAAATCTTGATATAAATTCCACTATTTCGAGATACACAGTACAGCACTCACTGATAACCACTTGTCGTTTGTGTCTGCTTCTACCGAATTATTAATCATTTAGATAAAAATACCTTGCAGTGTATAATTAAAAGAATAGCTAGAATTAATCTCATTTATCAATAAGATATCGGTCTTGAAAAATCTTCATTTTGTATTTTTTGCAAAATGTCTTCCAGGAGTATACATTTTATTATTTTTATTAGTAAGTAATTAGAATGAAAGCAATTAAGTTTCTCTATAAATAATAAATTAATAATGTCTCTATAAATGTTCCCTCGGTTTTAGAGCCTTGTGGAATATTTAGAGACGATGGCAGGAGACCCGACGGTATGACATTGGACCCTTGGGAAAAAGGTAAAGCCCTAGTGTGGAATGCTACTTGCGTAGACACTCTGGTGGCCTCTCATCTCAGGGTACCTCGTTTAGAGCCGCGGCGGCATCAGAGGCAGCTGAACTAAGTGCTGCAAGTATGAGTCCCTGAAAGATGGCTACATATTTGTGCCATTTGCTGTAGAGACTATCGGTCCGTGGGGTCCACGTGCGGTGAAATTCCTAAAGGAACTCCATCCGCGGCTGGTCGTTGCTGCTAGTGATAAGAGAGCTGGTTTTTTTCTTTTTTTCTTGCTCCCCGTTGAATGGCTATGTATAGCCATTCAGCGGGGAAACGCAGCCAGCTTTCTTGGCACGATACCGCGGGGAGTAGGACTATATGATAATTAAGTTTCTAGTTTTAGTTTTTTGTTTATTATTATAGTTTTTAATATTGTATATACTGCAATATATTGTATCCTTTATATGTTAATAAAAGTTTTTTTTATATTTGTCTTTTTTTTTTAAATAAATATTAAAAAATATTTAAAAAAATCTATTTATTATTACCAATATCGGTAAGCGTTGTGAAACACGTACCTTCAAGCTAGTACACCTACGTAAAATAACTAGGCATCAAAAGATTACATAACCACCAGTGTTTTGTGTACCGTCACAGTAAAATTTATCTTCCTTCAAATCATCTTTTAAACTCCTTCATGCCCTACAGGTAACAAATTTGGATAAATTCTTTCAGCTTTGGCTTCTTTTCATTGAATAAATGATAAGCTGCTCACGGAATGTGATTGATAGTTCAGAATTCCATGTGCATACATTTGCAGTTACCAATTTTCGTTTGTGGTTTAAAATAGTAATAATAATAATAATTTATTTACAAGAAATATGGTAGTTACAGATATAATGAATGTGGATATTTTCAAGCATACTTCGCCAGTGTCATGAAAATAAATAATATTATAAATGAAGGCCTTATTTATATAAAAAATATCCAATAATATTTGAGAGATCCATTTCTAGATAATATTAATACGTTTAATTATATCTAATTGTATGATAATTCAATATACTTTAAAGGTATAATTAAAGTGCAAACATATTTATCCATCATAGATGAAATAATAATGATTTTTTTTTATTGAAAACATACATAATTCACTTAAATCTTATGTTATGCCTATAATCAATAGTGGACTTGTGAACGGCTGTTATGATGATGATGATGATGTTAGCTATTATTCAAGTTGTTAAAGCTTAAATATCCTTATTAGCTTGCTAACATATCTATAAAAGAAAGTGTAGTCTATGTATCTAAATCTACGAAAACGTAATCTCAATCAAAGTTTATAAAAATCACTACGTTTAATCTAAAAGAAAATGTAAAGGTCTTGTATCTAATTATGAGTCATAGACAACAGATTAATTTTAATAAATAATATTCGAAATTGAAACTATTTTACTTTTTTAAGTATAAAGAAAATGGAACTAGGTAGGTATAATATGTAACATAAAACTATTTCATCATTCGTTGCCTTGTTAATATTACTGACGAAGGTCATTTAACGAGTGCGTCTAGACCAGACCAAAATTCGCAACTAGCAATTTTAATACACCAGTCTAGTCTGTTCCGCATATAATACATAGTTTGTTTAGGGTTCAAAAGCGAACGTCGGTTCATTACGAGTTCAAGGTTGCCGATTATAGTCACCCAATTCAATAGAGTGCCGCATGTTGGTTGTCTAAAGACAATAATGAAATATCGTGTAATCATTTTATAAAAAAGTGTAAACAAGAAATTTGTCTATTAGTTTCGGATAAAATGAGGCCTGCGTTGCTAAGCTGGTGGAAATCCGATAACTCGTTTGTGGGACCTGGGTTTTATTCCCTATCGAATCGGGGAATTCCCATCGGAAATACCATTTTAACAATAGAAATATGCAATGGATTCCCGTAACTGAACTTAGTATGACTGTCTTTTGAGATCCTATCGCAATAAGCTCTGGATCAAAAGGTCAAGAGGAGAGTCAGTTTATAATTTTGAATCTAAAGCATATCCATCCTGATCAAGCGATTAAACCTTTTTTTAATCATCCATCACGATTTAAACGTATCTAGTTTTGTATGCTGGTAGATATTGCAATAATCAACCCAAAATAGAATATCATCGGTTTAAAAATTAAAAAATAATTTTAAACGTTACCAGAATTGTGAGTGCTATATGAACAGTTCTTTAAACTTTTTCTTTTAGAAAACGTATGCTCCACACTATTTTCATATATAAATAAGAATAACATATATAAATTGCACATGGATTAACCCGAAACTATTAGTGTTTATTATTTACAGACGATACAAAGACTGTTGTGGCTGTAACTGTAAGTGACTGTAAGATTGTTCAGTTCGCGATTCAAACTGAACAAGAAACAGCAGCAACGCAGCCAACCGGCGAGCCACTGCTGTCCGAAATTATTGTGCTGAGAAGTTCGTCATAATATAAGTTTTTTTTTCATTAAACTAATTTACATTCACATCGTCATCATTAAAACCTATTAAAAGTCCACTGCTGAGGCCCATTCCTCCCCCATAGAAAAGGGGGATATTTGCCATAGTTGCCACGCTAGGCAGATAGGTCGACAACCGCAACCTCAACCGCAAAATCAACATTAATATATGTTATATATGTTTGTTTAGAAACTCCCTGCTGTAGATAATAATATAACCAAAAAAAGCAGTATACCCACAAATGAATAGGAAGTTGTAGTTTATATGTTAAATACTTGACCCTGAAAGTATTAATTTGAATGCTTTAAATATATATATATATATATATATATATATATATATATATATATATATATATATATATATATATATATATATATACTAGCTCGCCAGGCAGACGTTGTTCTGCCCTTTCCAAAGACCCTTTCTATAAAAATCCTTAAATTCGCAATAAATAATTTTGAGGGTCATTTATTGGGATAAAAACTATCCTATCTCTCAAGTTGGACCAAAATGAGACGAAAAAGAGTCCATCGCGGACAAACAACGTGACACGTAATTTTTATATATAAAGATTGATTATATTAATAAAATCAATTCAACGAAACATGGAACGTAATTTTTTTGTTTATTTGTGGCGTTCGCGCGTGCCGTCTACATACTCGTAATATTATAGAAGCATCGGCCGCGACCCGCGACGGGAGATTGCCAGACAGCTACCGAAATTTGGGTTAGACGCGTTTTTGTGCGGCGCCCGCGCCGATGCAAGCGTGAGGTCGATGAGCCCCGAGCCCCCGCTCACCCGCGCACACCACCCCCCACCACCCTCGCCGACCAGTTCCACCACAAGGTGCAGCGGCCGCTGCCAACCCTACATACCTACCACCTGCCAGACACTAAGCGAGTATAACACATGAAGTCAAGTCAACGCTGTCTCGAGACGAACAGGAAACTGGAGCCTCTTTTTTATGTTGAAAGAGCAAGCTTATGCAATTCAAAGAGGAAAACTAATACGTCGGTGCCCTGATTGTACTTGAAGGGAATCGTATAAGCAATTTGATATTGCTAGGTACCTTTGTAAAGTAAACTCTGATAATGACATAATCAATAGCTGTTAATTATAGTATACATAGATAATTTTAAAAATGCCAATGGACAAAGTGGACAAGGTTCTGTGCGCAGTAATAAGTAACTTATTTAGAAAATGTCTAGAAAAAAAGTGGTTCATAAAGAATTAATCTTTCCACGAGGCACGCCTGCACGGCGTACCAATTAGCAGAGCAAAATCTCTCGTGATTTAAAATAAATCACGTCTAGCACTATCGAGTAACGACCGCCTAATTGAGGGCTTTTGGAACGGCATTCAGGATTTTGAAACGGCAAAATAAACTGCACCGTCTACGACCGTCGAGTGCTAAAACATTAGCTATAATAATAACACTTTGATATCTAATTTGCGGGTGTTTATTGGGAAATTTTTTCTGTTCCACGACTGAAACTATTATGCTTTTAAGCATCGAGATGTGCTTGCAGATAGCTACAGAGAATGGAGTGTCTGGATCTTGCTATCGCCAAGTGGTGCATGTGCTCGCTGTTTTGTTTACGTTCGAGATTGAATGCGCACGGAATAAATTGAACTAAAGATCATATCATGTGTGTTTTAATTATTTTATTTAATTGCAAAATTGCATTATTAAAATACTTTTTGCTTTAAAGTCTTTAAATATGTTTACAGTTACAGCCTAAGCACGTCCCAATACTGGACATAGGTCTCGTCTCATTTCTGATAGGGTTTTAAGGCAAGGAAATGTCCACGGAGCTGCCCCAACCGCCAACCACGTGGTAAATCAGCACTTAAAATTGCAATTAATAATTTCATTGGTGCTCGCTGGGATAGAATCCGGGTTGTTCGCATACTGTGAAATTTAACCTCTGAGCTACCTGTTATTGTAATGCAAATTTAAGGTAACATTTATGAAAAGTTGAAAAACAATTATTGTATATGTTTTTTTTTATAGAATAAGGGAGACAAACGAGCACACAGTCCACCTGATGGTAAGTGGTTGCTGCGGCCCATAGACATCTACATCTATCCTCTATTACAAATCAAAATGTAGATGCGTTGTCACCCGTGAGGACTAAGATAGAATGCCTCATTTCCAGTAAAAAGGACCTCCGGCCACCTGCACTCACCAAGCGAAACGCAGAGGTAAACCTCTACTTCACGCTGGTTTTCTGTGAGGTCGTGGTACCACTCCGGTTCGAGCCGGCCCATCCGTGCGACAGCAAACGCTGCCGCGTGGCTCTACCACTGTTATGTATTGTATTATATTCTTTGGTGCCTTCATTGAAATTTTGTTCAATAAAGGCACCATAGAATAGAGTATATACTGTAGTATATGTAAAGTAAAGTTACCCTTTAAACTTCCTAGTGCTAGGCACAATCCTCCTTTCATTTCTGAAGGTTTTAGGGCTACGAAATGTCCGCCGCGCTGCGGCATTGGGTGTTGCAAACGACATACGTCTTAGAACTTATTTTAATTTTCTTAGACATACATGTTTCCTCACGATATTTTACTTCACCAACAAGTACGTAGTAAGTCAGCACATAAAATTAGCAATTTATCGCACTCAGTTTCTCGCGTATTTTTAATGTCGAGTATTAAATAGAGTAGAGTGTATATTAATGGTTAGCATTTCATTAAAGGCAATTGAGTTGTGAGTGAGGCGTGACGCTGTTTGTTTATAAAATAATAGAGTACTAATTATAAAAAAAAAAACTTGAATGAATGAAGCATTATTGGGGCAACGCAGCAGACTCTTTCACGCTCTAAACCTTCTTAGGAATAGGAGCCTGAACTGATGATGATGGAAGGGACCGTTTTATTTTACTTTAACTAAATTAGGAATAATATTATAATTCTTACAAATACCATAATAGGAGAGCAAATTCACATTTAATGAACAAACATTATTATTGTAATATAAGTGTTGTTTTATTTTTTGTTAAATAACAGAAAACATTAAATAAAATATATTTACAAAGAATCATTATATATATATATATATATATATATATATATATATATATATATATATATATCTGTAAAATGTACAACCTTGCTCTTTCAACGCGATGCATCAGCTTTCAATCGGCGAAACGAGCTTCGAGAGGGACGGAGAGTAAATGCGTCTAGTCTGCAGCTAGAGAGCTCAAATTATTTCGCACTAGTGGTTGTGCAGTCAAGAAACCTTCATTATCGCCGCATTATGTAGTTAGTACAACATTTATCCAACATGATATCGCGTCTTTTGTTTGGAGGAAAGTGTTTCAATACGTCAGTACAACGATATTTTTCAGATAATTATTTCTTAAATTAATATTACAATCTACCGTAAAACGGAAATGGTTTTTGTTCTGGTCTGGTTATAATGAATGACCTCATATCTCTGACATTGCATCATCATGGGAGAATTATAATAAGGATATTTGGTCGATTTCAGCCGCAACAATATTTTCTGGTTTATATGAATATTATTTTCTTTTATAAGCTTCATAGACAACATTACTTATAAATTAATAATAGTACAAATTTACGCAAATAAAAATCATTACAAAACCTGTGGTTCCCGTTAAGATCAGAATCCATATTCAAATATATATATACAGGTTATTCATCAAAGAGTAGTTAAATTTTAAACTTAAGTTCAAATAAATAAATAATGATAAACCGTTGTTGTTTTTGAAAATACGAGTAAATAAGGCTTCTACTTTTATTTGAAATTATCCAAATTGAATGTGATTTATAGGCAACAATGTTTTTGCCTTACGAATGAGTGCGTGCGCAGAAAAATCAGTTAAATTAATGCATTATTACCGCGCATTTTGAGTTTAAAAGACAAAAATTTTGTACAACCGACTTTAAGATAAATAATTAAAAATAATTTAAAAACTATTGGTCTGACCTTGATCAAATTTATATGAGACCACATGAGAAGCACCAGCTTTCAAATAAAACAAGAATCATCGAAATCGGAAAATAGTTATGAGGTAACACACATAAAAAAAATATTTACCAGAATCACTTAGCCAAAATACAAAAAAAGTTCTGTGATTCCCACACTAGGCGTGGCCTGTCTCGTGAGGGTCAAACAAAAGATTTTACAATAGAAGAAAGTGACTATTTGGCGAAATGACATAAAACAATTATACGTAGCAAAGCAAAAAATGACTTAAAAATTTGAAAAATTACAGACATAACAAGCATATTCTAATTTAAAGGAACGCGCGTGTAATTGAGGGTGAGTGTGCATGAGTGTATGTGTGTGTGTGTGTGTGTGTGCGTGTGCGTGTGTGTGTGCGTGTGCGTGTGCGTGTGCGTGTGCGTGTGCGTGTGCGTGTGCGTGTGCGTGTGCGTGTGCGTGTGCGTGTGCGTGTGCGTGTGCGTGTGCGTGTGTGTGCGTGTGCGTGTGCGTGTGCGTGTGCGTGTGCGTGTGCGTGTGCGTGTGCGTGTGCGTGTGCGTGTGTGTGTGTGTGTGTGTGTGTGTGTGTGTGTGACCGTAAGGAAGCGTGTTGTCAACACATACAGTCTGCAAATAAAAAAATATTTAGATTATTTATTTATTATTGATTATTGATATATTATATTTGAATATTGATTCTAATAACGCACTTAATGCGAACCACATGGGTTTTGTTACATGTTGTATAAATAATCGTAAATGCGTATGTTACATCGCATAACTTTTGACTAATTGAAGTCATATTCCCACAATATATTTGTTTTATCGTGGCGAGGATCCGATAGGTAGCGCAGTAGTCAAGTTATTAACCAATTCTATATTTATGGACCAAAATGACATATAATATTCCCAATATATCCAACTTATATTTTGACTTGCTCCTTGGTCGAGTAGTCGTAAGCGGAACTACTGATCATGTGGTAGCGGATCAAACGAAAAATGGGGTTGGGATTTTTGGTTAAAAAATTCTCAGCAGCAACCCCGAGTCAGTAAGTTGGCGGTATTTCAACCCATATCTCGAAATGCACGTAAGGCCGTTGATCCTGCACCTCTTTTTGATCTCTTTCCTTTTTTCCTATCGTGCCGGATTGCAGTCCCATCGAATTACAAGAGTGAGGAAATAGAGACTGCACAAATCCCGTGCACTACTTTGTGACGCAGTTCGGTCTTGAGGTCATTATTTAGTGTCAAGTCATTAATACATTTTATATAATTCAAACTTAAAAAATCTGGTATGAATTACTAGATTGACAAACGAACTAACAGTTCACGATTGGTAATGGCTGATGCAGCCCATGCCTACAACCAACTCAAAAAGAAGAAGGTTGACTTGGTGTACTATGTGGACTTAATGGCATACCTTACACCCTGTAATTAGAACTGGTGCTTTATTGGAAGACTCCATGCAGAGAAGGAACCGATCTAGACAGTGAATCAAATATTCTATATCCTAAACAAAGAACAGAATATTAATGATCTTTTTCTTAATGTAATATCATTAGTCCATAGCCTCCATAGGAATGAGAATTTATGTTATGTTAATATATAACCAATATTTCAGAGAAGTGAAACGAACATGCGGGATGCAGGTGTCCCGCATGCTCGTTTTCCATCTCATCACACCCGCCCATTAATATACACAATACCTGATAAATTGCAGATGCTTTGTCGCATTTTGTTTAGTAAAAGTTAAGCACTAAGATTCTCTTTATTCTTACGTATGTCAATAGAAATTCTTATTCGATATGGGCATCAAACCCACGGCTCGCAACAACACTACCAAACGCCTTGTCACTGCGCTACGAAGCCGTCAACAGTTGTTGTCGCTGTTAAATTTTTCTTCAAGTTCTCTGTGTCATATCACACCGAAAAACTCGCAGGCGATAGCAGATTCCACGTTTTTTTATAGGATAGGATAGGGGTGGTAAACGAGCACACAGTCCACCTGATCGTAAGTAGGTACTGTGGCTCATAGACATCTACATCTATCCTCAATTACGAATAAAAATGCAGATGCGTTGTCACCCGTGAGGGGTAAGATAGAATGCCTCCTTTCCAGTAAAAAGGGTTCTCTACACTCACTATACGAAACACAGCAACGTTAAGCTGTTATTTTACGTTGGTATTCTGTGACAGTGTGGTCCTTCCCCGGTTGAACCGAGCCATTCGTGCTACGACTGTAGGTATTACTGATATAACTGCAGCATGGCTCTACCACGTAGCCATGTTCGGCACAAAATTCCTAGTAAATCGTATAGTACGAGAAATGGTTGCCAACGATCGAGATGTTACGGATGGAATTTTGAAATAAGTCGCAGTATAGGATGTTAAAATTAGTCGAGAAATTCGTATGAAGCATTCGCCCTGATAGATACAATATACAAAATGCGAATGGAAGCAATGTCTCTTCTAAAGGCCAGAGAACCTAGATAGCTCCTACGATCATTGATTACGCGACTGTATCGAGCTTACTTGACAAATGTTTACATCGGTGATTTGACAATATTTTCTGTTTAGAATCACCGTCTGCACATTCGTGTGACTTGTGATAACAATGCGTATAAAAATCAACAATACACCACAGAGAATCTTCCAAATGAGCAGTATTAATACGCGTACTGCTATTACTCCAGTCATGCCTCCACGCACCAGGACGCTCTTCGGCGCAACTACATGATCCCTCGTTTATGTAAAATGTATAATAAATTCAGTCAGTTAATTGAAATTTTTTGTAAATTAATTATCACACTTTTTGTAAATTAATTATCAGCAACCTAGTCAGCCAGTCATCCTGAGTGTGATATTTTTCTCATATTAATTATTACGTGTATGAATTTTCTTTTTGTTTCTTATAATTTTAATTTAAGTTGGGTTAGATTATGATAATTGTTAAATTAAGTTGTAATTTTAATTGAAAAACTAATTATTAATTTAATTAAATCTCTTTTGAAACTGTTTAAATTGATAAGGTTTTATAGGCTTTTACCAAAATTATTATTGTATTTTTTTGTTTGTTTCTGGTTTTGGTTTGTTTCTGTTATTAACTCACTTTCAGATTTATACAGTAATACTAGCAAAAATAGCATGTAGTGTTTACCTTTAAATGATTTTACATACTCTGTACAATTAATATAAATACTTTAAGAAATATATGCAACGTATTTTTGTATTGTAAAATCGCTGGTTGACCAAATAAATAAATGAATACAAATAAATCGTTTAAAAGAATATAAATGCGACGTAAACACGACATTATATTCGTATCAAAAGTCATACGATTGTGCAGATGTTGATTCTAAACAGGAAATATTGCCAAATCACCGATGTAAGTATTTGCCAAGTAAGCTCGATTTATTAACGTGCAATTGTTTGTGGTGTCACGTCACAATGTAAGCGGGGCGCGTCTAGACATTCCGCAGACGAATTTTTAATACAGACGCGACTGAGGCTTTACCTCCTGCGTAACGCCTGCACGAGGCGAGGACCCGTCTAGCCGCTTTAGGTAGCGTCAAGCGTAAACTAAATAAAATAATAATTGTTTAAAATAGAAAGAATATTTTATAACAGTTAAAATTATTTAAAGGGTATGAGTAACTTACTTACGAGTACTATTCTTGACCAAAGAAAGTGTTGAGCTGAAATAATTTTGAATTTAGAAATATTTTTTTATTGGATAAGGGTGACAAACGAGCACACAGTCCACCTGATGGTAAGTGGTTGCTGCGGCCCATAGACATCTACATCTATCCTCTATTACAATTCAAAATGTAGATGCGTTGTCACCGGTGAGGACCAAGATGGAATGCCTCATTTCCAGTAAAAAGGGCCTCCGGCCACCCGCACTCACCAAGCGAAACGCAGAGATGAACCTCTACTTCACGCTGGTTTTCTGTGAGGTCGTGGTACCACCCCGGTTCGAGCCGGCCCATCCGTGCGACAGCAAAAGCTGCCGCGTGGCTCTACCACTGTTGTAAAAAATTGTATTAGACTTTATGAATTATGAACTAATTACCGTATTTAAAAAAATGTTATTTATTTCAATAAAAACTCCAGTTAATAACGCATTCACAGTCCATCCGATGGCAAGTGGCTGTTGCAATCCATGGACACCTGCAGTCAACTGCAAACAAAGTCTCTATGCATTATTCTCAATTTCTTTCTTATTTCTTTCTTTGCTATAGAACTGAAGGCATTTTATACCGCTTCCTGCGATCAAAATCATTTTCTTGTAGGAAATTTGCTAAGCTGCGAAGAATATGATAATAACGGTTGCGGCTATGTCTGGCAACTTTTGGATGAGTTTCGTTTTAGGACTTTTTTCGGTATTTGACCTGGATTCAGCCATTGTGTTTTCGTTTGCGATTATCATAGAGAATCCACTTTTCACCACAGGTCACAAATCTGTCCAAAATCCTTTCGTTTATGTAACTGCTCATCAAAACACGGCATACTTCAAAGCGTTCTTCATCAGTTAATTCATGAGGTACCCATTTGTCCAGTTCTTAGTTTATTTTACCAATTAGTTGCAAATGTGTCATTTTTTAAGGTAAACTAACCTCAAATCATGACTCTGATGAGGATCTGAATGTTGGAATATTAATTTTAATTTATCGCTTCATTCTTCAAATCGAAGTTTCCAGTTTAAAGTGATTCAACCAAAAACACATAGGGCGTTCGTTATTCATATCCTTTCCTCATGCAGCATTTATATTGCGAGCTGCCTCTACTGCGCTCTTATTTATGATATTTAATTCAAATACTGAATGTAAAGCAATTGAAAATGTTATGATATTCTATCTTTTTTTTTTTAATTGTGCGAGTAGCTATGCAGATCTAGAAAAACCAGCATCACTGCGACCTGTAAGATCTATTGTGATCAATGTTATAGCTATAATTCACAGCAAATCCCTATATCTTCAATGAATTGGAGGAGTTGCTTAGCTTTGAGAAATTTCACTTCTTCTGGAGTACGTACGTAATTTCCTAGATGAGTGTTACGTTTGTGATTTAAGTGTTCATAATCAGTTAGTTACTTCAGTGTTTCTTGCGTTAACGAACAGAATCGGCACATCCTTGAGTTGCTTAGTCCCAGGATGGACATAAGCATTGGAGATAAGCGTGTGTACACAACACCTTTCTAAATTTGATATCTCTCATCCTCCATTTTATACTGATATTCTTGACATCTCCATGCGACCTTTTTAAGAAATCGCTCCACCTCGATATCGCTTTAGAAAGGGCGACTATGAGAATATAATTGATCCTCTTAGCGAATGCAACTGGGAGGCACTTTTTCATTCAAAAACAACAGAAAACTCCACTACCAATTTTTGTACAACTATAAATGATATAATCCACAAACATATTGTATTCAATAATAAATATTCTAAAAATCACAAATATCGTGTATGGTAAAGTCCGGCCCTGATTAAAATCATCAAAGAAAAGCTTAAGCAAACAAGCGCTGGAAAATAATTCACAATATGCTCTATTATGATGAATTTTGATTATTACGTAACAGACAAAAACGTGTACAATGTTCATGGTACGATACATATGATACGAATACTGAAAGTGCGCTAGAAAAGAGTCTCAAAAATTTCTGGTCATATTTGAAATCCTTGCGACGCGTGTCCAATTACCCTATAAGATTAATGTATAAAGATATAAGTTATACAGATGAAACTTCTATCTGTAACGCCTTTAACGAAAGAAAATATCTCGTAAAAGTATCCCTATACTTAATATATTAAGCAAAGTTTTTGAAAAAATCATCTATAGCAATATTTACCCCATAGTAGTCCAACAAATACCTGAGAATCAACACGGTTTCCTTAAAAAGCGATCACTGTCACTAACCTGTCTTGTTTCTCAGAATACGTGATTAGTAATATGGAAAATGGTGGGCAGGTGGACGTGATCTACACGGACTTTGAGAAGGCGTTGGACTGGGTAGATCACTCCATACTCTTAAACAAACTAGGGAAACTTGGCATTCATGGGGATCTTCTAAGATGGTAGAATCTTACCTAAGTAAACGTTCCCAGGCGGTTGTGGTGGGTACATTCAGATCAGATTACACAGAAATAATCTCCGACGTCCCTCAAGGTTCGCACTTGGGACCTCTTTAGGGACTTGCCTAATTGTCTCATGCATTTTAAACAATTGATGTACGCGGACGATAAAAAGATCGTTTTGAGAATAAATGGCATCAATGATTGTTACATGATACAGGCGGAACTGGACGTATTGTATAATTATTACATGACTAATAAGATAACAGTGAATGCCAAAAAATGCCAGTGCATATCTTTCACTCGCAAAGCGAACTCCAACTTACACACATATAATTTTAATGGTGTTCACATTGAGAGAGTCAATTTGGTTCGTGACCTAGGAATTTATCGCGATAGCAAAGTGTCATTTACTGATCATATTGATTTAGTCACAAAAAAGTCATATAAAATTTTGGGATTCGTCTTGCGAGTCTGCAAGATATTTAAGAATATAGGCTCACTGAACATTGTATACTGTGCATATGTACATAGTCTACTAGAGTATGCTAATCAAATTTGGTCCTCTCAATACAAGGTCTATAAAGAACGCCTCAAGCGCATACAAAAAATCTTTTTAAGACACATCTCGTACCGGCGTCTTCCGTCGCACGAATCATATATCTGAGCCTGTCACGAAAATAGTCTATTAACATTGGAAGAAAGACGGGACACACTAGATGTCTGCTGCCTATTTGATATTGTTCGGGACAGAGTAAACTGTTCAGATCTGTTACATAAAGTAGCATTCTGCGCTCTTAGGCGTCGAATACGTCACACGCCGCTATTAAATGGTCCTCAATGTCGCACTAATTACGGTTCTAATACTGTCATGGTTAGGATACCCCGAACATATAATGCAAAGTTTAGCCAGGTTGACTTATTTCGCTAAAGCAAGTTAACTTTCAAAAAGAAGGTGACAGATGTCATCAAAAACTCTTAAGCGCTATAAACAAAAGTTGTACTTTAACCTTTTCTTTTCTTCTTTGTCTTTACCCTCTGTCATTGTCTCTGTCTATGTCTATAATGGGTGGTACTTATATATTACTTTCGCAAACATGTACAATGTATTTCTCTGCTTGATTTGTTATGTGTGGTGTACGGTTTATTGTACTTAACTAATGATTTCTCGCCGTGTAGTGGCGGTCAAGAATATCCACTACCCCATATCCTCCCGTGGGTGTCGTAAAAGGCGACAAAGGGAAACAGGCGGAAGATGGGCAGCAGCATCTTCCTGATAATAGCCAAAGTTACAATAAAAGAACTGCGGTTGCCAACCCGCTCGCCAAGCGTGGCAACTATGGCAAATACCCCCCAATGACGAGAGTAACAAAGAGACGGCCCCCAGTCCCCGGCGGCCCCGCTATTCCTGGCTACGGTGGCGACCATGGTAACGGCGGGGCAGGGGGTGCTAAGAATCTCCGGTGGAGGTTCGGTTGCCACCTACGACGACTCGACCTGGCAACGTACAACGCACGCACCCTGAGGACTGACGAGAAGATCGTGGAGCTGGAAGAAGAGATAGACAAGTTGCGCTGGCATATTATAGGATTATCCGAAGTCCGAAGAGAGGGGGAGGACACGGTAATCCTCGAATCCGGCAACTTGCTCTATCACCGGGAGGGCGACCATCTGTCCCAAGGAGGTGTCGGATTTATCGTCCACAAGTCTCTCGTTAACAACGTTGTAAAGATCGGGAGTGTGTCGACGAGGGTTGCGTACCTTATACTCAGAATCACCAAACGGTATTCGCTGAAAGTCATACAGGTTTACGCTCCAACTTCGGCACACCCCGATGAGGAGGTGGAGGAAATGTATGAGGATATCTCTAGAGCCATGCATTCCTCCAAAACCCAATATACGGTGTTAATGGGAGACTTCAATGCAAAACTAGGCACAAGAGAGAACGGTGAGCTGAAAGTAGGGAAATTTGGAATAGGGCAACGGAACCCAAGGGGCCAGCAGCTGGCCGACTTCATGGAGAAAGAGGGACTCTTTATGATAAACTCTTTCTTCAAGAAGCGGCCCCACAGGAAGAGGACCTGGTCGAGCCCCGACGGTTCGACAAAAAATGAGATTGACTTCATTATGACGACCAGACGACAACTGTTCAGTGATGTCTCAGTGATCGCGAGGGTGAAAACCGGCAGCGATCACCGAATGGTTAGAGGCACACTGAACCTAAATGTTAAGTTGGAGAGGTCTCGTCTGATGAAGTCAACGCTCCGTCCCCCTCGTGCTCTAATCCAAAGTCCCGAAACCTTTTAGCTCGAGTTACAAAATCGTTTTCAGTGCCTAGAAGACTGCAATGAAGTGGACGATATGAATGACAAGCTCGTGCAAACTGTCCATGCGGTCGGAGCTAAGTTCTGCAAGACCCGCCGCAGAAGAACACAAAAACTCTCCGATCACACTCTTAATCTCATGGCTGTTAGACGGGAGATGAGGCTACATTCTTCAACAGATTTGACAGCATACAGGCAACTGAACAGACAGATCTCCAAATGCATGCGGCGAGACTTACGGAACTTTAATACAGCTCGTATTGAAGAAGCGATCGAGCGGAACCAAGGCTCCAAAGTCTTTGCCAGAGATCTGTCTGCCAGAAAGAGCCAACTGTCAAAGCTGAAGACCGAATGTGGCAGCATCGTTTCCGGGGCACCTGAGATTTTGAGTGAGATTGAGAGGTTCTCAGGGCAGCTGTACACGTCATCGTTGGAGCCACACGCAAGTGTGAGTAACGATCCAAGAGCGAGTCTTATTCGACACTATTCCGAAGATATCCCGGACGTCAGTCTGAGCGAGATTAGAATGGCTCTCCAGCACCTTAAAAACGGCAAGGCCCCAGGCGAGGATGGAATTACAGCGGAGCTTCTGAAAGCGGGTGGAAGACCGGTACTTGAAGTCCTTCAGAAGCTCTTTAATTCCGTCCTCCATGGTGGCATTACACCGGAAGCGTGGAGCAGAAGTGCGGTGGTCTTGTTCTTCAAGAAAGGTGACAACGCTCTCTTGAAGAACTACAGACCGATTTCCCTTCTGAGCCGCGTCTACGTGCTGTTTTCGAGAGTCATTACGAATCGTCTCGCGCGCAGACTTGGCGACTTCCAGCCTCCCGAACAAGCCGGTTTCCGAAAGGGCTTTAGCACCGTAGACCACATACATACCCTTCGGCAAATTGTACAGAAGTCCGAAGAGTACAATTTGCCACTATGTCTGGCGTATGTGGACTATGAGAAAGCCTTTGATTCCGTTGAAATTTGGGCGGTGCTGCAGTCCCTTCAGCGGTGCCAAGTTGACTGTCGGTATATCGAAGTGCTGAAGTGTTTGTACAATAGAGCTACGATGGCTATCCGAGTACAGAACCATAGTACGAAACCTATCCAATTTCAGAGAGGTGTAAGACAGGGTGACGTTATATCCCCGAAACTCTTCACCGCTGCATTGGGAGACGTTTTCAAGCTTCTGGACTGGAAAGGATATGGAATTAACATCAATGGCGAGTACATCACTCACCTTCGATTTGCCGACGATATAGTCCTCATGGCAGAATCGCTGGAGGAACTAAGCACTATGCTCAATGACCTCAATAGTGTCTCCCAACGGATAGGTCTTAAGATGAACATGGACAAAACAAAGATTATGTTTAATGTCCATGTCACACCTATGCCGGTAGTTGTTGGGAGCACTAAGCTCGAAGTTGTTGACGAGTATGTTTACCTGGGACAAATAGTCCGACTAGGTAAGTCCAACTTCGACCGAGAGGTCAATCGACGGATTCAACTCGGCTGGGCAGCGTTCGGGAAGCTACGACACATCTTCTCGTCAGAAATACCTCAAAACCTTAATACAAAATTGTACAACCAGTGCGTGTTGCCAGTGATGACTTACGGAACTGAGACGTGGTCCTTCTCTGCTGGCCGTATGAGCAAGCTCAAGGTCGCTCAGCGAGCTATGGAGAGGGCTATGCTCGGAGTTTCTCTGCGTGTTAAACTTAGAAATGAGGATATCCGCGGTAGAACCAGAGTAACCGACATAGCCCAACGGATTAGTAAGCTGAAGTGGCAGTGGGCCGGCCATATAGCTCGAAGAACCGACAACCGATGGGGAAGAAAGGTTCTCGAGTGGCAGCCTCGTACCGGTAGGCGAAGTGTAGGGCGTCCCCCCACAAGATGGAGTGACGACATGGTAAGACATGCAGGAGGTCGATGGATGCAGGTGGCTCGGGACCGTGCTTTGTGGCATTCCTTGGGGGAGGCCTATGTTCAGCAGTGGACTTGTGAAGGGCTGTAATGATGATGATTAATGATTTCTTATATTTACGCGAACACTACACATTGAATAAAACTACTTTTAGAGATTTTATCGCGTTTAATTAACTTATTTTTATTAATTTCCGACGTTTCGGATGCTTTACAGCACCCGTGGTCACGGGGGACTGAGGTGATTGACGTCTCGATGTCAGAGTTAACCCGGAGTACCTTCAGCTTTTGTAATTATTAATTTTGGTCCGTTCTACGCATAATAAACTTACTGTGTCTTGAATCTTGCAGTGGTATGCTTGGGTTTAGTTTTAATTTTATTAATCACAGGATCCCAAGCAGGTGGTAGTACCCAGCC
This sequence comes from Parnassius glacialis, assembly GCA_033319125.1. NCBI lineage: Eukaryota > Metazoa > Arthropoda > Insecta > Lepidoptera > Papilionidae > Parnassius > Parnassius glacialis. The sequence continues at coordinate 26,856,597 of JAVANC010000018.1, forward strand.
TCACTCTATTGAAATTAGGATGTTTTTATTTAATTTCAATAGCCTCACGTATCATCCTTGGCAGGAATCGATGCTCTTTCGCGAGAATTTGTGGTTTATCAAATTTAATGTAATGGCGGAGGCCGTCTAGGATATGATCACAAACTGCAGACTTCCCGGAACGTTGATTCTGTGTTGACGCAGTGTCGGTTACAGATAGTCGGGCAACAATTTTACTTCAAAACCTGTTTTAAATTTATTTTAAGAAGATTAAAACTAGTGCTAAAAAGAGGTATTTCTGAAAAAAAAGAACATTATACATGTTGGTGGAACGACATATAAGAGTTAAGTGTATAATTTTTATGAGTGATAATGAACATGAGGAGCGCACAGGAAAACAACTAAACGTTTACTGGAAATAAAATCACAGACGTAAGAGTCGGTGGTAGATCTATTAATTTGCGACTCTGATTGAGCTGTATTTGCTGCTATTGGTGTATTGGCACTATTATTATATTTTACCGCTGTATACTATATAGATTTATTGTACGAGTATCATATTACACCATTATGAATGACAAAAAAAATGCGCAAAAGAAACTACTATTTATTAAAATTTTATGGATGATGAACGACAAATGCATTTTAATAAATAAAAATACTATAGTAATAAATTTGCCTGCTATTCGCAATTAGAGTTGCCACCCATACATATATAGTATCGAACTATATTTCAGTAAATTTTACTATATATTTGAAAAATAATATAGTACGAAAAATACTATATTTTTATCCCTAATTCAACTGTCGCTTTTTTATATTAACTGTGACTTTAAGTCTGCAAAAAGTGAGTTTTACGGAAAAAAAATTCCATCATGAATGTGAAATTGTGAAATGGAAAGAAAAAAGAAATATAGCATGTATTAATTTAATTAAAAATAAATTGTTAGTTTATTTTAATATCAGTCTAAATTGCTCAGATTCCTATAATTATTTTAAAGGTATAATTAATTAAAAGTGAAGAGCAATAACAAATATATATGCAAATATACCTAAAGATTAAAAATAAATGTGTACTTATTTCCTCGATTTCTCAAAAGAACTATATTTTTGCATATTTTTTAGGAAAAATACTATATTTGATCAAAAAAGGTGTTAACCCTATTCGGAACCTATTATAATAAATAATAATAGAACAACAGAACTTTTTTTTATAGGATAGGGTGACGAACGAGCACACAATCCACCTGATGGTATGTGGTTGCTGTGGCCCATAGACATCTACATTTATCCTCGTATGTTACGAATATCTTTTCTGATCGACGCATCTAGTGACGTTAAATAATAAAAACTGAACCAAGTTTCATTCAATGTATAATTTGAGCAATTGTTATAGGTATCATTAATGATAGTGTGCACGATGTAAGAGAGCTGTCAGATTGTCAACATTTTATGCCGGGCGGGGGAAAGCCCGCCTATTTACCGACCGCGTTTCTAGACTATGACTATGTGTCTAGACGGCTGTTCCAGGAGGTCATGTGCCAGTACCGCCACTACGCTTTCACATGTTTATTCAGACACGACGGAATAAGGCCCGCCGTCATCGCTTACGTGACGTAATTTAGAATTAATCGTCAATTGCGTTTCGATTGTTCGTTTATTTTCGTTCTTTTCATTTTTTTCGTCTGTCGTTGAAGAAGAACGCGAGAACTTATATGATATTTTATATGCCTCACTCTGCTTTCGTAAAATACTTTTTATTTTCATTTAATATTTTATTTAACGTTATCGTTTAATATTTATTTTACTTAAAACAATTCAAACAAATCTGTTGATCTCCTCCTGTTCGACTGTATTTTTATGTGGCTTACCTAAGAACTTTTTTCTAGGTGAACCGATTTTGATGATTATTTGAAAGCTGGTGCTTCTCATGTGGTCCCATATAATATATATGATCTAGATTTGACCAGTAGTTTTTGAGTTATCCTTAATAAAGCGTATTTAATTCACTTCGACTACATTGATTATGTGAGTACATATTATTTTATTTATATTGAAGACGGTTGTACATTTTTTTTATTTTACCACTTGACAAAGCTACAATCTTAAGTAATACAGTTCAGCGTGTAAAATTAGAATTAAATTGAAACGGACACGGTAGTGGGAAAATAGATTGTTATTGTTGTAATAACAAACAAGGTAAAGACAATGTAATAACAGACAAAACTACAATAACAGACAAGACTACAATAACATACAACACTACAATAACAGACTAAACAATGTAATAATAGACAAGGTAAAGAAACTCTTGTTTCTTCTTCTTGTTGAAGCTATTTAAGCAATTTTTTCCTAAGAAATCTAAAGCTATTAACAGTGTTAACCTGATTCATCTAATTCAACTGGTAATATTATTAGAGACGAAATTTTTCGTGATTTAGTTAATAAAATCCGCTACACCCGAATAAGCAACACGTATTGTGTTTATTTAAAAATAGATCGATCGAAATCTGTCTGCGGAATAAAATACGCATTTATCACGGTCTCCCGCCGGTCAGCCGTTGAGCCGTCGCCTTCGGCAGGTGGGTACACTCACCTACGTATCGTTTATTTATAGCTTTCATCTGGAGATACAATGTTGTGGTGCATCGACGTGTTTTATTTATTACGCTAGTTCGCCGCGCGCTGCGGTCGCAGAACTCGCAAACCCGGCTAGCTGTAAGCTCACATTCCCTAGCTCACTTCAACCTTTTTGTCCGTCTGCGGTGTACTTTGAGAGGCTTAAACTGATCCACTCTAACCACAAGGAATCTCTGCTGTATCTCTCTTATATATCTTTTTTTTTTATTTAATTTTCACAAATTTGGTTCACTAAATATTTACGAATAACAAAAACACTGAAACATAGCTTAAAGTTAAAGATTTATTAATTATTTTGAATTTGAATTAACATCATAATGGAATATCGTCTTCTTGTAAAAAATTCCTCATTCCTTTTAGGGTTCTCTATCATTCATTTATGAGTTTAGGAATACAATTATTTTTCTTATTTATGTGCCTCATATATTAAATCCAATCGTAAATCCAAGGGTGAATATAGATCTTCCAGAAATTATCGATCCAATTACCTTCTACAATTTGTGCGAATTCCATAACTATAGGTTTAACCTAAACATATATAAAAGAGGATGCCCCGATTAACTGACTCATTTATCAACGCACAACCCAAACTGTTTTTATAATGTAGGCATCCACGAAGAAAGGATTTTGGAAATAAGGGATTTTGTAACAACCTATTTTATACAAACTGTAACATCCTATTTTGAAATAGAGTGTTACAGTTTGTATAAAACTTTTTATTTTTCGGGTCAGTTGACTGGAAACTTCTAAAGGTATTAAATAAATTCGATTTAGCATTTTTTTCAAAACAATGCCTTATGAGGGGCTTGTTATACAATCCCCTAGAGGCTGTTCAAATGTGTATGGCGATAAATTAATTAATGTATTTTTTAATTTGAAAATTGTTGCACATACTCTGCAAAAGTAATAATATTCACATTTTTAATTTCTTCAAAAAGCTACCCTTACGGTTTTAAAACGATGGTGCAAAGTTTGTATGAAAAATATTATATTATTAAGATGCATAGCCCGAACCGCTGGACGTAGAAGCGTAGAAATGGGGACAATAGATTCCTTTCATTACGTAGGCATCGACTAAGAAAGGATTTTGAAATATTCAAACCCTAAGAAAGTGAAATAGAGTGTAAAAGTTTGTAAAATGTTTAAATAATAATTCTGTAAATAAAATAAAATTATATGTAATTATTTTACGATTTTCCTAAACGACGGCTTAGGGGGTGAGGGCGGACTGTGTTCTTTGTATGAAGACACGTGTTTCTGTATTTTTGAAAAGTCTATCCTAAAGGGTCAATTAAAAATTCTTCTTTTGATTAGCTTTATTGGGAAAAATAGGGGATGAACGCTATTATAAAATTGTAACCTTTTTGTTGCTATATTTTAATCCATCAATCAATATAATAGGTTTTGAGTAGATTTTCAAAAGAAAATAATTTAAAATTAAAAATGTTGTACAACTGACTTCAATATGAATTATAAAGAATTACCCAAAAATTATTGGCCAGACCTTGATAAAATTTATATGGGACCACATGAGAAGCACCAGCTTTCAAGTAAAAAAAGAATCATCGAAATTGGTTCATCCAGAAAAAAATATGAGGTAACACACATAAAAAAATATACACTCCTTTTTGAAGTTCTTAGAAAAAGTTATGAGGTAAAACACACAAAAAAATATACACTCCAAGTTGTTAGAAAAGGGATTGAGCACGGCAAATATGTAGAGGAAAGGAGTTTCACATACTCTGTAACAAGTAATACAACTGTAACAGAAAATTATTGATTGACTAGCTGATACCCGCGAATTCGTCCGTGTTGCTTACACAGATCACTAAACGCGTAAGGTTTATGAAAATCGTTGTTTCTTAAAACTTTAATAACTTTATATTAAATGAAGATATCGCAATATTTTTGTAGATACGGGCCAAGTGTCTTAGAAATATAACTTATAAAATCTTATTGAAAGCTATCCAGCAGTTTTTCCGTGATGCGCGCACAACTGCAAACCTCTATCATTTTATTTATGTAGATTGAAGAAGGAGGACGAATGTAGTGGAGCACGAAGAGAAACAATATAATGCAAAAGCGGTTTTCACTATTCAAAAGGTCAAGGTCTATCTTAAAATCTGCGACCATTATGATAATTATCATTACGAAAAATGAGAAAGTTTCCATGTGATAGCTTGAGCTCTCTGTATTATGCGATCTCATAATAAGCGTAGGTTTCCGTGATGATTGCAATGTGTATGTTACTCTGTGACTATGATTTTTTCAGATATTTCGTAGACAGTTTTACCGTGAGCCGTGAAAAAATTCAACCGCTGACTTTTTAATAATATCATCATTAGAAAAGCCTGCACTGTCCTGCAGGTGGTCTGGTGCAGTGAAAGGAACACTGAGCGCAGAAAGTGCAGTGAGTCCGAGTCACCGGGGGTTGAGGGGAGGGCTCGGAGGACGGAGGGGGGGGGCGTCTAGACAGGCCGCAGACACAACGGAGGCTGCGCCGCGCCTGCCGCTCACGCACACAGTCACGCGGTGCATCGCCCGATTTCACCACATCGATGCAGCTTGACCTCTACTCGTGTACACGCAAACATTGCATCCACGAGTAGATGCCGGTTTCAATAAAATGAAAAAAATATGCCAACTATCAATAACAAGTAACAAGGCTTAGTAAATGAAACTTAATGACATACAAAGAATGTTCTTATTTAACTTTTATTACTTCATAAATAAAATTCAACGTTACATACGTCAAATTGTAAGTAGTTCTGTTGTAGTAAAAAGTACACACTAAAACTTTATACTTTTTAAAAAAAGTTTTATTATTTTATCCCTTTAATTGGACTGAGGAATCAATCATATGTTTATAGTAATAAATATAAGGTCGTCTGAATAATACATTAAAATAAACTTTAAAAAGTTTAAGTTTAAGTAAAAATTGAGTCGGCTGATCGTGAATCGTGACGACCTCTAGAAGCTTGTCGACCTCGGCGACAACTTCAGAATAGTCTGTTGCTATTAGCTGCGCGGGAAATATATCTTATAGTATTACAAGTACGCGCATGAACACTGAGATGAAACAGTAACAGAAGCAGAAACAGCAACTTTTTTATTCAATATAGATTATAAATAATACTTATTGAAAGTCACTATTTTGTTTAATTTACCACTGGTTCGAAGAAAAAAACCTCTGCCCTGGGAAGAGCCAGCAAGAAACCAGTTTACAATCATGTGTTACACAATTACCAACACAAAACATATTAGAAATAGCTTGGTTGCATTTATTTTGTGGTGCTGATTTACCACGTGCTCGGCGGTGAAGGAAAACATCGTGAGGAAACCTGCATGTCTGAGAAATAAGAAAAAAAATTATTTCGAACACATGTGAAGTTCGCCAACACGCATTGGGGCAGCGCGGCGGACCTTTCCTTGCCCTAAAACCCTCTCAGAAGTGAGAGGAGGCCTGTGCCCAGCAGTGGGACGTAAAAAGGGCTGTAACTTTACTTTACTTTAACTTTACATAAATATCCAGATTCGAAATAATTGTGTGACACATCATGTAATATATAATTACAATAAGAGAATCCATTGTACTTATCCATTAAATGAATCTCACTTTGAATGATAATTTTGCTTTGACTAATAAAGACCATATTATTATTAAAAGTACGTATAGAAAAGCATATTGGAAGTATCAAATTGCGAAGTCGATCGGTAGCCGGAGCCCGAACAGGAAGTCGCGTCGTTTTTTTCTCATGGCGGTCGGCTCAGGGCGTCGGGTTGCGGACGCGTCTGGGGCGCGCCCCTTTTGCACACTGCTTAACTAATCGCATCATTTAACCATGCCATGGAAACTCAGGTTGACGCAACCTCTTCTATAAATACATAATATTGAACCTTTAATTTTATTAAACAAGGATAGCAGCGGGCCTGTTGTTTCAGTTAAACCACAAATATTCTATTGAATTTATTAAGGGTGGACAATTTTTCCCACAGGTAGTTCTAATAGGTAAGAAAAATGTATCCAAATAAAAAATAAATGAAAGACATTTATTGGTCACTAGTGATCCGCCCCCGGCTTCGCACGGTTGATTTAAAACGACTTTGTTTTATCGTATGTTGTTATGTATGTTAAAGTTGTTTCTTACGTGGTGGAGCCATGCTGCAGCTATATTATTAGTATAGTTGTAGCACGAATGGGTGTGCTCGACCGGGGAATGACCACGCTCTCACAGAATACCAGCGTAAAATAGCAGCTTAACATTGCTGTGTTTCGTATGGTGAGTGTAGAGAACTGGATACCCTTTTTACTGGAAAAGAGGCTTTCTCTCCTCACGGTCCTCACGGGTGACTACGCATCCGTATTTGGATGTCTATGGGTCACAGCAATCACTTACCATCACGTGGACTGTGTGCTCGTTTGTCACCCTATACTATAAAAAAATGTAGAGATTGCCATGCTGTGGCGGCATAATTAAATCTATCACCCCATTAAATCCCGTCGGTGTCATAAGGGAAGACTGATGAGGGTGGATGATATAGCGATAACGTGTCTGACTTCCAGACCAGTGCACAGGCCCCGACCGCACAGGATAAGATTTTAATGCACGAGTGTGTGCGCAAACACAAGTGCACTCGCTATTCCCTAACTCTCATAGTTCGACCAGAGTGACTGATCTCACTCTGCTTATGTCGGAGTTGTGTCGCGCAGGACCAGCGGCTTTTCGTGCTGTCCGAGACACGGGGGTAAAACACCGTCAATTTCCTCAGTCTGCGTAACTATAGAGAGTTTCTTGACAAAAACCCATTATACCCAACCTGATACTCGAACCGGGGATCACATGATCAACAGTTGCGCTTACGATCACGAGACCTACATGGCAGTCGAATATCGTTTACGCTAGACGTAAAATTACCAGACCGGCGCGGCGCGGCGACGGAAACCACCGTCATAGGCGCGTGGTGTTTGAATCTCTGTGACCGCCAACCTGCCTACCAAACAAATATAAATTAAAAAAAAAACAAAAGCTAACAATAAATGTATGTAATAATGTATAGTTATAGCTCAGATTTTAATAATTCTTTACTTAATATCTTTTTGTTTGGAGGCGTTTCTCTTAACCATTTTATTTTGTTATAAATTCTGGGTACAATGAGTTTTTTGCAATAGAATTTTCGCACTAGGCTCTTCTAGTTCTTTTCCCTTACCTTACACGTGTTATGTGTTAATAATAGGTACTTTATATTCCTTTGTATAATATATAACAGCTCTGTACTAACACAATGCGTTGGTCACTCGCTCCCCGGACTAAATACCTTGCCCGGTGGAAGATCTCCCCTTTTTCTTCTACGACCAAGTACTAGCTTTATTTTTGTATTTGCACCTTTTATACAATTTTATTTATTACTGGAAGAATAGCTAATAATAGATAATAGAATAGCTGGAAGAATTAATACGTGGTAGAGTCATGCTGCAGCTATATTATGGTTGTAGCATGAATGGGTTGGCTCGACCGGGGAATGACCACGCCTTCACAGAATACCAGCGTAAATTAGCAGCTTAAAGGCTCATGCCCACGAGACGGTTTTTCGCTAAGCTCGGCATCAAGCCGGGTCTACGTCCGGTCGTCAGTATTGTATGGGACACTATGAACCGAAACACACGACGCCGACCCTAGCGCCGGCTCACCGCGAAACCGGGCATGTACACGCATGTACACGAGACCGGATCTACGACCGGCGCGTGCCGACTACCTACTACTTATATACAAATTTCTCGTCATCTTTCATTAGTTGCTTCTGAATAAGCGTATGAAATGCACCATAATCTTCTCTTTCTGTTAACACGGGATGTACCCAATATCGTCTTTGTATTTTTTATCGTCTTTTTTTAGCTTTTTATACATGTGCCACGCAATAATACATTTTCTCTTTTTAACACTCAACCTTTTATACATCTACAATTCACAGAATAAAAAGAGCGTATGAAGGCTGCACCTCCATGAAACCGGACCGTGTACAAACCGTCTTTTGAGCAAGCTCGGACGGTTTCTACCCGACGCCGGCAAAAAACCGGGCCGTGTTAAAACCATCTCGTGAGCCCATCTGCTGTGTGTCGTATGGTGTGTGTAGAGACCCGAAGACCCTTTTTACTGGAAACGAGGCATTCCATATTAGTCCTCATCTGCATTTTGATTCGTAATCGAAGATAAGTGTAGATGCCACAGCAACCACTTATCATCAGGTGGACTGTGTGCTCGTTTGTCACCCTAATCCTATACAAAAAAACCAATTGGCCTATAATTTGTGATTTTGACTAATTTTGACATTTTGTTTTACCACGGAATTGTGCCGGCGAACTACCTTTCTTGTTCAGTGATCCAGAACTTTTGTGGAATTTGATTAATATATTAAATTTAGCTTTTTATTACCGCAATATTACTGGTTAGAAATGTAATAAATATTTCGTTAACGTTGTGGTCTTAATATTTTTTGTCTACTAACTGACTTCGCAAAGTTATCACACTAGTGATGCCACAATATGACGGTCACTCTACCATGTATTGCTACAACCAAGATTGGTCACTTTCCGCTTATATTTTCACCCGACTACGGCAATACACAAGAAGGGTTCTGTAATTGACAGTCTTTTTTTTATAGGAGAGGGTGCAAACGAGCATGCGGCTCACCTGATGGTAAGTGACTACCGCCGCCCATGAACAACTGCAACAACAGGGGAATCGCAGATGCGTTGCCGGCCTTTTAAAAAGGAGTAGGCTCTTTTCTTGAAGGTCCCTAAGTCGTATCGGTCCGGACAAATCGCTGGTGGTAACCGATTCCACAAGGAAGTTGTGCGAGGAAGAAAACTTCTTCTAAATCGCACAGTGGTGGACCGCCAATCATGCAGATGGTATGGATGGTATCGCGAGTTTTGTCGCAATGTGCGGTGGTGAAATTGGGCGGCTGGAATTAATCCGAATAATTCCTCAGAGAACTCCCCGTGATAGAAGCGATAAAATACGCAAAGAGATGCAACATTTCTACGCAGTGCCAATGTGACTCATAGCCGATCGGAAAGAACTCGGTCGTCGACGATTCGAACCGCTCTGCGCTGAATGCGGTCAAGTGGAAGGAGTTGGCACTGGGGAGCCCCTGCCCAGAGATGGGAACAGTATTCCATGTGACGCCTGCGCCTTGTAAAGTTGCAAGCGGTGTGCCGGCATGAAATACTGTCCCTGTCCCGCCCTGCTGAGCACGCCCAGCTTTTTAGAGGCCAATTTGGCCTTCTCTTCCAAGTAACCACGAAACTGCACGTCACTCGATATGTCGACACCAAGGATCCCGATACTGGCTGAGGCAACAAGGGGAGTGCCTTGAAACTGAGGAGATACGACAAAAGGGTTCTTTTAAGCGGTAAAAGCGCAAACTTGTGTCTTCTGGGGATTGAACTGGACTAGATTTAGTCGACCCCAGTCTGAAACTTAATTAAACAAAGTCTCGACTTCAGACACAAATTTGTTCCGGTACTCGGTGACGTTTTCCCGAGAAATATTGGCACGGCCGGTGTATAAAGCATCACCAGTGCTGTCGTCCGCATAGCAATGAATGTTACTGCTTTGCAACATATCATTGATATGCAGAAGAAACAGCGTTGGTGATAACACGCAGCCTTGTGGAACACCAGCGTTAATGGACTTGTAATCGGAGCATGCACCGTCTACTACGACCTTGATGCTCCGATCTGCAAGAAAACTGGTGATCCAATTGCACAATTTCTCGGGAAGCTCATAGGAAGGGAGCTTCGAAAGAAGCGCTTTGTGCCAAACCCGATCGAAGGCCATCGCTATGTCCAAACTAACGGCCAACGCCTCCCCCTTGGACTCCACTGCCTCCGCCCATCTATGAGTTAGATAACCTAAAAAATCACCAGCTGAGCGACCTCGACGGAAACCATACTGGCGGTCACTAATCAGCTGGTGATCCTCAAGGTACCGCATGAGCTGGCTGTTAATAATGGTTTCCATTACTTTGGAGAACAAGGAGGTGATAGCAATAGGTCTGTAGTTGGACGGATCTGAGCGGTCGCCTTTTTTAGGGATCGGGTGCACAAAATCTGTCTTCCATGAGTTCGGAACTACGCCAATGGAGTAGGAGTACCGGAAAAGACGCGTTAAAACCGGTGCCAACTCCGGAGCACACGTCTTCAGCACAATAGGTGGGACTCCATCAGGCCCACTCGACTTGTTGACGTCCAGGGAGAGGAGTGCTTTACGCACCGAGCGCTGTGTAAACAGCACTTCCTGCATGAAGCACTCACACCGCGGGATGGTCGGCGGTGTGTTCCCCCCGTCATCTAGAGTCGAGTTGGAAGCAAAAAGAGAGCCTAGCAGATCGGCTTTCTCCTTTGCGTCATGGGCCAGTGAGTCGTCTGCCCTGTGCAGAGATGGCAGAGATGGCTGACAGAAGTTCCCTTGGACAGCCTTGGCAAGAGACCAGAATGCACAGAATGCATTCGGGAACAGAAGGGAGGCGAACTAGTTTCTCGCCAATTCTGCCGATGTGCTCTGACTTTGCCTTGGCAATGACACTTTTGAAGGACCTGGAGGCGGAATTATACTTCTATTTAAGAGCGCTGGTATTTTCATCCAGGGACGTTTATAGGATTTTTTTTATAGGATAAGGGTGACAAACGAGCACACAGTCCACCTGATGGTAAGCGGTTGCTGTGGCCCATAGACATCTACATCTATCCTCGTTTGCGAATCAAAATGTAGATGCGTTGTCACCCGTGAGGACTAAGATGGAATGCCTCATTTCCAGTAAAAAGGGCCTCCGGCCACCTGCACTCACCAAGCGAAACGCAGAGGTAATTCTCTACTTTACGCTAGTATTCTGTGAGGTCGTGGTACCACCCCGGTTCGAGCCGGCCCATCCGTGCGACAGCAAAAGCTGCCGCGTGGCTCTACCAGGTTCGGTAGCACTCCTGCTTATAGCGTGATGCAATTTTGCAGGAGTGACCAAACCATGGCTGATTTCTGCCTCCGATAGGCACCACAGATGATGGAATAAATAATTCCATTCCCTGAAGTACCACATCAGCGACAGAATACAGCAACAACGTTGGGAACACCCGGAGCGAAGCAAACCCGCCCCCAAGGGTAGGGTGCAAAAAAAGACCGCATCCCGTCCCAATCGGCCGACCTATAATGCCAAACACGGCGGCAAGCTGCAGATCGCAATTGCGATTGGAGCGTGAGTGGCACAGAACTCCGGATCAGACATTGGTCCAAAGAGCCCAGAGGGGCATCGACGGAGACCTGATATCCGTCCGGATGAGAGGTCAGCAGATGGTCCAACAGGGAAGGCACATGATCCTCCACATTTGGGATCCGCGTAGGCGAAGTAACCAGTTGTGTCAGACCATATGCCAAGGCAAAGTCATAAACAGATCTCCCCGCATGATCGGTTAAGCGTGAACCGAGCCATTCAGCGTGGTGGGCGTTAAAATCGCCAAGAATCACGATCTCTGCGGATGGGACCTGTTGTAGCACGGAGTCTGCAGCCATTTGGACGTGGTCGATGAGTCGGTCTGTGTCGGCATTGCCGCTATGGGACCTATAGAGGCACCCGTAGACGCGGGGATGGTCGTCGCTGTCTACGCGTAGCCATAGGATGGACAGGTCCTTACCTTCAAGGCTGCTGAGGCGTCGAAAACAGATGTCCTCTCTGACGTACACGCAAACTCCAGCCCGGGGCACAAACGAGTGTTCTAATTTGTACCCCGGGTAGGAGAGATACGAAGTATCAGCCGGAGAGGACACCTGTGTCTTGGTTAGAAAGAGCAAGGCCGGCTTAACTATCTCCAGACGGTAGTGGACGGCGTTAAGGTTTGAATGAAGTCCCCTGATATTGCAGAAATCCAAAGCGTGGCAGGGGTTGCCTTTGTCTTCTTGCTCCGCTTGCCCCGAGTAGGTTTCGTCTTGAGCGGAATTTCGCCCCCCCCCCCCCCCAAGAATACGCGGGGCAGCCTGAGCACCCACGCCCAGGAGTGGAGTAGTTTGGTTGTGGATGCTCAGCGAGGGATTCTCCAGGGGTGCTGGTATCCTCCTGGGGTAGTCTTCTGTTCAATTTCGCAACCATGTTAATGGGGGGGGGGGGGGGGGGATTGGGCCTCCGGCCACCTGCACTCACTAAGCGGAACGCAGAGGTAAACCTCTACTTCACGCTGGTTTTCTGTGAGGTTGTGGTACCACCCCGGTTCGAGCCGGCCCATCCGTGCGACAGCAAAAGCTGCCGCGTTGCTCTACCATTGTTGTTCCATATTTACGTTTTAACAGTTGTAAAGCCACGCGGCAGCTATTGCTGTCACATGGATGGGCCAGCTGGAACCAGAGTAGTATCACGACCTCACAGAATATCAGCGTGAAGTAGAAGTTTATTTCTGCGTTTCGCTTGGTAAGTGTAGGTGGTCGGAGGTCTAATCCCCACCCCCCTTAAAATATGGTAGCGGAATCTATATAGGAATTCGCTGAGCACCCACGCCCAAGCTAAAATTTGTTAAAATACAACCTTTAACTCCTAAGAATTTTTATTTAATTATTGTGATAAGATTTAAATAAAACATTTAAGTAAAGTACGTAATCTAGGATTTTGACACTCCTCACACATATTTTCTTACGTTTCTTCGTTTGAATGAAAAATGGAATAATGAGGGACCAACTTTGTCATTAGCGTAAACGTTGTTACTTGCAAAACCATTAAAGGAGCAAGTCATAACTAAACGTGATGTACCTATTCTATTAAGTGGTAAACTTACCTTCATCCGTGACATTATGAAATCGTATTATTTTCATTAAAAAAACCCTGATGGCAAAGTTGCTACGAAGTAAGATTAACTTTGCCATTTTCTATTTTTGAGTATTTTGTCTGTTTAATGTAAGTACTTTTTAATCACTAATAAATACCAAACCTATGAAGAATGTCACATTTAATATACCCCAGCCCAGCCTGAGAATGAAAATGTTGGAAATTTGGTCCTAGATTTTTAATTCCTTCCAAAAACGGCAAAAATGGTTTTACGGTTATAATAGACATAATTACATTTTTAATTATCATAATTGGCACGCCTAGCAGATAAGCGTGCTAAGCACACATTCGGTCAACATTATTATTCAGTACAAGCGCACGATGGAATCGAATGTGTGTAGATGGATGTACCACAAACAGGCCATGGCAGCACATACGGATACTGGCCAGGCGATAGAGGTTTACGTATTTTCTCAATCGACGTTATAAAAGAAATTAACTCAGTACAAACTGCTAAATATGCTGGGGGAACTCACATATTATGAAAATCAGATAAAAATAAATTAATCGGCGTTATTGCAAAAAGTCGTTTATATTTTAGTGTACTTCTAGGTTTAAATTTTGTTGTTTATTTGTTTAAAAAAACGTCCAAACTAGGATTTTCTCCTGTATCGTGGACAAGTTAACATACATAAATTGCACAAGGACAAACATCCAGACCCGGAACAACTATTTGTAGGCTATACAAGTTCTTGTATAGCCTACAAATTGTTTTGCCTTGCCTTGTTCCGTGCGGGATTCGAACCCGCGGCCCTTAGTGCTGCAACTCATTTGCTAAGCAACTACGCCGCGGCGCCGTAGAAATTAAATTCTGAAATTAAGTTTGATAAGAACGAAAGAAGTGCCGCGGAAATTTGTGAACTAAAGTGTAATTTATGAAATTTGATAGCAATGGAATTATGTTAATTCAGCGAAATGCCAAGCTATCTAAGTGGATCCAGCAGACTTGCCTTTTATTCATTATAACAATGTTCCTATTCCATTTAGTAAGTCTGAAAAAACTTGGTTATGTTTTTCTCAGACTTACTAAACTTACTAAAGACTTACTTTTGATAACTCTTTGGACTGGAGAGTTCAGGTTACTTATATTAGTCAGAAAGTCATTGTCACATTACGTTCCCTTTAACTACTAATCGTTGTCTTCCTAAGTATTAAGTCTAAACGTCAATTAAGGATGAAATAATGGCTTAACTTAAACTTGACTTACCCAAGCCTTTATTTTACCCATATTTGAACTTATGTTTGAAAGGTAGGCCTGAGTACTTGATTATGTACTCAAATGCATCAAAATTATCTGACATGGGTTGTGTTGGCTTTGCTGTTTGACTCCCTAAGTATTAAATAGTCTTAAGTTACAAATGTCGTCCTAATTCAACCGCTTATACGGGAAGAATCTTAAGCTATTCTTGAGGCTATTCTACACTCTGAATCTCATAACTTAAGTAAAACATTAATTCTCTCAGACTTTTTGAGTTGTCTTCAAAGTATCTTGTCAAATCAAAAATGTAAAATCAAATCAAAGCCCTATGACATTTAATATTAGAATTGCTCTATTTCAATGTCATTAAAAACGAGCAGAGATGGTTCTGGCTTCTATTCCAGGTCACTATGGCATTAAGGGAATGAGTACGTAAATCTAATAGCCAAAGAAGCCATGGATACTGGGACTCTTTCTCATTTTAAATTATATGTACGTAATTTATTATCTTTGGTTAATGTTAATTTCTGAAACTCTTGGCGTGAGGCTTGGAGCAAATCGAAACTTGTCACGGGTAAACATTATGTATATCCAGAACGCCGATCCCTGATAAACCTTGGTTTTTCCATCACCGCTCAGCGAATAAACGAATAACTTCTACTTTCTGTCGCCTACGTTTTGGCTATTTCTATACACCAACACATCTTGCAAAGTTGAGGATCAGGGACAGTTCTATTTGCGAATGCGGGCTTGATGATGGAACACCTGAACATTTATTTTTATCTTATCTCAAACTAAATTCTCTTTATAAGAATTTCTCCCTCTAACTCTACCCCGTCTTATTAATATGGTATCCGTGTTTTTTTTTTATAGGATAAGGGTGACAAACGAGCACACAGTCCACCTGATGGTAAGTGGTTGCTGTGGCTCATAGACATTTACATCTATCTTAGATTACGAATCAAAATGCAGATGCGTTGTCACTGCTATTTTACGCTGGTATTCTGTGAGAGCGTGGTCCCTCTCCGGTTGAGCCGACCCATTCGTGCTACAACCATAATATAGCTGCAGCGTGGCTCTACGTATAAAATATTTACACCTTATATAAATGTATTGTGTGGTTTTATACACATAATAATAATCTAAAATACTGATTAATATGTCTAACATAGGCAATGGATCCCTATTATGGTTTTTTCTTCTCAATCAAAAAGTTGGTTAACATTAAATGTACACTATAATTTTGGTGTCACTCCCATGACTTACATATATTAAATTGGTATTAACAGTGTTTAACAGTGGTAGAGCCACGCGGCAGCTTTTCCTGTCGCATGGATGGGCCGGCTCCACGGTGGTACGACCTCACAGAAAACCAGCGTGAAGTAGAGATTTACCTCTGCGTTTCGCTTGGTGAGTGCAGGTGGCCGGAGGCCCTTTCTACTGAAAATGAGGCATTCCATCTTAGTCCTCACGAGTGACAATGCATCTACATTTTGATTTGTAATAGAGGATAGATATAGATGTCTATGAGCCGCAGCATCCACTTACCATCAGGTGGACTGTGTGCTCGTTTGTCACCCTTATGATATAAAAAGAAAATTGGTAGAATTATTTTTTGAGAAGCCAAACAATAAGAAGAAGAATATTATACAGATGTGGTTTACCTTGACTTGCACCATTTTTTTTTCACAGGCAGAAGCGTCTTCTTGATAACTGTCTGTATCTAAGTATGAGCATCTTTCTAAATTTCATATCAGCTTGAGAGAGTCACTATAAGCCATACGTGGTAGAGCCATGCTGCAGCTATATTAATTGTGTAGTTGTAGTGAGGGTCGTCTCGACCGGGGAATTACCACGCTCTCACAGAATACCAGCGTAAAATAGCAGCTAAATGCTGCTGTGTATCGTATGGTGAGTGTAGAGAACCGGAGACCATTTTTACTGCAAAAGAGGCATTCCATCTTAGTCCTCACGGGTGACAACGCATCTGCATTTTTATTCATAATCGAGAATAGATAGATGTTAATGTCTGTGGACCACAGCAACCACTTACTATCAGATGTACTGTGTGTACTCTGTGACCCTTATCCTATAAAAAAATATACAAAAAAGCAAAGATGCAACTCCAGAATACTACTTGTTATTTTCTCTATTTTAAATGATATCCATTTATTCGCCTTACTGGAAGAATCGATTTCGTTATCTTTTTTGAAAAGAACTAAAATTGAACTATTTTAGTTGTTCTATTTTATACTACACATAATTCAGTTGGATGAAAATTCATGTCAAGTAATTAATTCAATGTCAAAGAAACTAGCAAATTTTCTTTTAAATAAATTGGAAAACCTTGGACATTACTATAGCTCTGATTTAAAAAACTGCTACGGAACTTGGCACCTGTTCAATTCAATTTTTTTTATCGGCGAAGCCAACAACCCTGAACGTCGTTTGTATCGAACTTGGCCCCCTTTACACTTATTTTTATGGGATTATTGTACAGGTTTATTGCATGCTTTAAGCGCGAAGCGCGCAGGTATGTATTTATATGTATGCTAGGGCCTAAAGATCAAGATTCCAACGTTTTATCGCATAAAATCGTATCTAACAATCATATTATACATATAAATGATATAAAAAGCACATTGTCAGAAAGATAAATGATTGTTGAACTTATTAATATTTCTTTTAATCGATTAATTACTATTTTTACATAGAAAGGGGTTTTAGCGGATTACGGTGTGGATTTATCAGGTCGGCATGGAGGCGTAAACACGATAACTTTTGAAAATATCATTTGTTCAAATCAATCTATTTTTAAAACTCTTTATCTATCATGTGGAAAGCGATGGAAAGTAAATGGCAGTTTAATTTTGTTTTGTTTAGTTTTAATTATTTTTTTCGGCTAAGAAATGGCGAAATTTTCGGTAGTTTGAGAGCCTTGTATTAATTTATTTTACTAAATAGGAGCCACCGCCACAGAGTACTTTAATTTCTGCGGGCTCAAATGCCGTCGTGGTGCAGAAAAATATCAATCGCCTTAGAAATACAAAATATTCCAAAAACCAAATTTAATACATACTTAACCAAGGTAAGATATTATTCTAAAGTTGGCAAAAACTTTTAAAAATTAGTTTGTCACCGTCACCACTAATCCCAGCACCACTACTCCAATAGTGCACGCAATTGAGGGAGGGCGGGAGGTGCTCTTCAAACTAAGTGTCTTACCTAGCTCGATAAAATAACATCATTTTATTTTATAGAGCGGATGTACGCGAAGTAATTTATTGCCATCTTTAATACCTAGTCAGGTCATAAATTCTGTCACATGTTTAATATAAAATAATTGAAACAAGTTTATTTATTATGTAACCATTTATATACCAAAATGAACTTAAGAAAACATAGATTCTTATGACACTAAAGTTTATTCAAAATGACCTCCGTGATTTTGAAAACAGGCCTTCAATCTGCGCGGCCAGTCGTCTATCGCAACACGAACGAGGTCCATGTCAATATCGGCGGCTGCCTTAATCAAAAATGTCTTGAGTGACTCCAAATTGGGATGAGGCTTTGAGCACGCCTTTTCCTCCAAGTGTTACCATATCTTGTAATCTAACGGATTCAAATTTGGATAGGAGGAGGGCCAGTCTTCGTGCCGGATGAAGTCGATTTCACGCGCCGACAGCCAGTCTTGTGTGCTCTTCGCTTTATGAGCTGGCGCCGAATCTTATTGGAATACCCAGTGCCTGTTATTGAACATGGTATGAGAAACAGGTTCCACAAGGTTCGTCAGAACTGTATTTCGATACACAACTGCATTCGTTTTTACACCTTTCTCACAAAAATGTACCTCTGTTAAGCCCCAATAAGAAACTCCCAACCATACCATGAGCGAGTATGAAAAATGACCTCGTTGGACACGCGGAATACGGTTGCTCGCTTCTTCACTACTGTGTGCGTACACCTTATCATTTTGTTTGTTGTAGCTCTCTTCTACGGTAAAAAATTTTTCATCCGAAAAAAAATTTCCCGATATTTTTTTCCCGCGTACCGCTTCAACAAAGCGCGGCATCTCTTCAGTCTCAGGTCCATTAGACGAGCATTCAGACGATGTCCTGTTTTTCTTAGATATGCTCGAAGCCCTAAGTCTTCATTTAACACCCTTTTCACCGTGGTTCTGCTTAACCCCATCTGAAGGGCCAACAGTTTCTGCTTACGTTTGGGATTTCTTTGAATTCGCACCTTCACAGCTTTAATCACTGCTGGAGTCCTGTCATCTACACTAGAGTCTTCATTGTATCGTTTGATGGTACGATAAACGAATCTTTTGGTTATGTTCAAATTTTTCAGTATGTCAAAAATATGAATTGGCGCGTAACCGCAACGATGCAACGCAATAACTGCAACACGGTCTTCTTTAAGCGTCAACTCCATATTTAAAAATGAGTAAAATTCTAAAAAGTATCCAGTTTTATTTTCATGAACAATTCGAAATTCGAATTCAATAAACTTTTTTGTGGCCAGCATTCTAAAAGAAAAGTTTTTACTGTGTGACAATACTTATGACCTGACTGTGTATAATGGACTTCCGCAAAAGAAACGCCTAATTCTATTAATTATAAGATATTATTATTATTTTTATAATCACAGATTTTTATTACAAGGATTTATATATAGATATACTTATAAGTCTTCGACTTTATAGACCTGCAGGTAATCCGGTATCTGCTACTGGAATTCCTCGACGCGAAGAACTAGATGTGCCGAGTTTGAGCTTGTTTTGTTAGTTATGATGAGACCTCACCTTCGGATTTGATAGAGTGACTTGAAAGTGTACTTTGATGACTGCTACTGAAACTCCTCGACGAGACGAACTAGATGTGCCGAGTTTGGCCTCGTTTAGTTAGTTATGATGAGACTTCATCCCCGGACTTGATATAGTGACTTGAAAGTGTACTTTGAAGACCGCTACTGGACCTCCTCGACAAGGAGAACTAGATGTGCTGAATTTGGACTCGATTTATTAGTTATGATGAGACCTTACCTCCAGACTTGATAGAGTGACTTGAAAGTGTACTTTGATGACTGCTACTGGAACTCCTCGACGAGGAGAACTAGATGTATGTAAAATGCGTGGTGATGCATTATTTTAATTAATTGTGATTCATAAATATCTAACGCCTACTACTTTACTACGCATGCGCACATTCGTAAGGGTCGATCGGTCGACAAAAACGTTATGAGTTGAACGCACACAGATAATTCCAAATAAAGTAAAAGCCTTATTTATAATAATATATAAAATATAAAACTGCAATAACGGTATATCATCTTTATATATAAAAATTACGTGTCACATTGTTTGTCCGCGTGAACTCCTAAACTACTGAACAGATTTCAATGAAACTTTGCACACTGTGTGAAGTTTGGTACAACTTGAGAGATAGGATAGTTTTTATCCCGATAACTGACCCTCAATATTTTTTTATTGCGAATTTAAAGATTTTTTATAGGAAGGGTCGTTAGAAAGAGCAGAACAAAGTCTGCCTGGCCAGCTAGTTATTTATATATTTGAATTTGACTTTAGAATTTCGCTATTTTTTGAAAAATAACCCATTATCATTAATATCAGAATTGTTTTATATTTAAATTCCTAAGGGCTGATTTTTAAATATCAGATAAAAGTTACCTATCAAATAATATAAATATAAAAGTGACTGAATATAAAAGTGAAACAATTACTAACTAACTTAACATTATTTACTTATTGAATAAAACTACTTTTACGGATTCTATCGCGCATAAGTAACTTATTTTTAAAGTTGACAAAAAATTACTTTGCCTACATCCACGCAATTTAGTAATTTTTTGTCAACTTTAATATAATGGACTTCCGCAAAATACCGCCTAATTCTATTAATTAACTTATTTTTATTAATTCCCGGCGTTTCGGGTGCTTTACAGCACCCATGGTCACGGGGGACTGAGGTGATTGACGTCCCGATGTCAAAGTTAACCCACTCCGGGTTCCTTCAGCTTTTTTAATCATTAATTTTGGACCGATCTACGCACAATGAACTTACTGTGTCTTGAAGTCTTGCAGTGTTATGCTTGGGTTTAGATTTAATTTTATTAATTACAGGATACCAAGCAGGTGGTAGTGCCCAGCCTCCCTCTCTATTGAAATTAGGATGTTTTTTTTCTAATTTCAATAGCCTCACGTATCATCTTTGACAGGAATCGATGTTCTTTCGCGAGAATTTTTGGTTTATCAAATTTAATGTAATGGCGGAGGCCGTCTAGGATATGATCACAAACTGCAGACTTCCCGGAACGGCAGTACTTCAAGTCAGCTATGTGTTCTTTTACGCGGGTTTTATTGATCGTTTCGTTTGCCCTATATATGAGAGACCACATTCACAATCAAGCTTGTACACTCTTGCATCTTGTAGAGAAATATTGCACTTGACGGATGGTAAGAACTGACTAATCTTCTTCGGCGGCTTGAAGAATATTCTAATAGAAGCTCGCTCCAAGATGTAGCCGATCTTGTCTGATATGATTCTCGACTGTGGCCAGCTTCACTCGGTCACTGTGACGTAGGCGCGGGACCCGAAGCTTATTGTCGTGCAGAACCTGCTTGACGTGCTGAAGCTCGGCGGCCAGGTGTTTCCTGTCACAGATCCCTCGTTGTCTCTGTAATAAAGATTTGCCCACGGTAGCTAACTGTGAAGGACGATGGTGGGATTCACCGTTTAAATATCGGTTTGTATGGTCTTTTTTCTATACACAATGTGACCTATGGTGTTGTTAGGATTTCGAATGACTAACACATCTAAGAAAGCTAAAGAATTATTTGCCTCTAATTCCATAGTAAATTGAATTTTAGAGTTTATGGAATTAAGATGTTCTAAAAATGAAGTTAAAACGTCGGGAATTAATAAAAATAACTTAGTTAAACGCGATAGAATCCGTAAAAGTAATTTTATTCAATGCATTGTTCGCGTTAATATTTCTTATATTCTTCTTTTTATCAGTATTATTTACTTAGACACACCCACACAAAACTTTAAAATATATGTATACATTTTTAATAATTCTTACATTATCTCATACATCTCATTTGAAAGAAAGCAAAACATTTATATTTATTTTATCCATACGGACCAAATTATATATATCGAGACCAGAAAATGCAATTCAACTGTTTCTTTATTTCAGATAGTGAATAGTGTCCTTAAATCTATGAAAGAAATAAACAATGCAGAAATTGCACAATCAAGAGTATGTGAAGTTCAAGATGTTACAAACACCGATCTCACTATCGTATCACAAAGCATTAGAAGCATTTACAGTAAAATTGATGACTACATTATTACTCTTACTGACTTTAATTTTACAATTGATTTGATAGTTTTGAGTTTGTGTGTGTTTGAGTGTTTGAGACTTAACGAGAATAAACCTATACCTAATTATACCTCTTACTCTACTTGTGTCAAAGAAATAAAACTGATGAGCGTATCTTGCCTACAAATATCTATACTCGACATTAAAATCCTTCCTATCTACCGATCTCCTTCCAACCATAATGCAGATGACTTTATAATTTCCTTGAACAGTCATCTAATAACTGTAAGGTCTTGTAAAAATGTAATTATAACTGATGACATAAACATCAATATCGCCACAAAAAATATAGAGCAAAAATATGAGCGCACAAATAGACACAATTATCTTAACATGTTGGTGAGTTATGGAATGTTACCGGGCCATTACTTGCCAACAAGGGACAAGAACTGTTTGGATCATTTTATTCTGAAGATAGATAAAGATTGTCACACTGCATTTATTTAAAATTTTACGATTACAGATCACTGTATAATATTCTTGAGGCTGTCTAATGTAGGTAAATAAAATAAATGTGCTACAATTAAAACAAAAATAAACTATGAAAATGCTTTATTTAGTTTAATAAATAGTAAAATAGACAATTTAGTACCGATAAATAACCCAACTACTTTAATTGAAGTAAACTTATAACATGTCTCGTAAAGAATATTGTAAGAGAAATAATCCTATGTAAGAATCGCCTAATCAAACCTTGGATTACGTTAGGCATATTGGGGTGTATCAGAAATAGAAAAGACATGCAAAAAAAGCTACGAAATGATCCGAAAAACTAAATTTTAAAAATGACATACAGAAGATATTGCAATTATTGTAATAACTTAATTAAAAAAACTTAAACGCAAGTATACTAGGTTTTTGATGAGTAAGTCAGTGAGTGAGAAGAATGGTACTTTTCAGACCTAAATAAGTCAAGGATACCAATGGTTTTATTCGTGAAATTTGGAATTCTAGTTATTAATTCTAAGTTTTCTAGAATAAGAATTCTAGTTTATCGCGATGTGCGATGGTGGAATTTGTCGGCTGGTATTAATCCAAACAATTCCTCTGAGTACTTCTCGTGGTAAATGCGATTGAAAATTCAAATGGCCGAGTCAGCCAGAAAGATCTCAATCGTCGACGATAAAGATCATTATTTCGTAGATACGGTCTAGAGATGAAAACAGTATTCCACATGAGGCCGGGTCCTCTGAAAGTTGTAAGCAGTGTGCTGCCAGTATATAATAATGTCCCGCTCTGCTGAGCATGCCAAGTTTTTTGAAGCCAATTAAGCCTTCCCTTCCACACGATCACGAACCTGAACGCCACTCGGTATGTCGAGGCCAAGAATTCCGATGCTTGCCTGAGGCTGCTTTTTAGAGGTAAGCGCACAAACCTATGTTTTAAATGTTTATGTTTTAGGGTTAAAATGAACTAGAATTAGTCAACCCAATGCGAGTCTTTGCTTAACAAAGACTCGACTTTAAACACCAGTTCGTTTGAGCGACCGGTATGAAAATCATCACCAATGCTGTCATTTGCATAGCAATAAAGTAATTTGTAACATTGCTGCATCTTTGGGTCATATATACTAGAAGATCAAACTGAGCGACCCAGACGAAACCGCGTCCGGAAACTGTATCCGCGAAAGGTGGTATTTTTGTCGAGAAAAATTCTGGAGTGAAACTCATCGTGCAACCTACTTGAAATTTAATAAAAATAAACTTTTCTTTTTAATGTGTAAAAATGTTGTAGATAGTAGAATTTTGACGATTTGCAACTATCAACCTCTTTGTTAATTCGAATCTTCATAATTTATTATATTTTATATTAAAACAAAATTTGGAATAATTTTCATTATTATATTTTATTACTATTAATGGTATAATTTCCATACGCATTTTAACTGCACTCGTGTCAATGAAAACCGATTGGTTTTAATGAACAAATATAACTTCCAAAGTGTAACTGCAGTGACGTAACGAAATAGTTTGAAATAACGCAAATAGTCTCAATAAATGTGTTTAAATTAGATTTGTAAAAGTTAATAGTGATCTTTCACTGCTGGCCAGATGAGGAAGCTCAAAGTCGCTCAGCGAGCTATGGAGAGGGCTATGCTCGGAGTTTCTCTGCGTGATAAACTTAGAAATGAGGATATCCACAGTAGAAACAGAGTAACCGACATAGCCCAACGGATTAGTAAGCTGAATGGGCAATGGGCCGGCCATATAGCTCGAAGAACCGACAACCGATACGGAAAAAAGATTCTCGAGTGGCAGTCTCGTACCGGCGGACAAAGTGTAGGGCGGCCCCCCACTAGATGGAGTGACGACCTGGTAAGACATGCAGAAAGTCCATGAATGCAGGTGGCTCAGGACCGTGCTTTGTGGCATTCCTTGGGGTTGGCCTATGTTCAGCAGTAGACTTGTAAAGGGCTGTAATGATGAATGATGAATAGTTTAGTAATGTTTATGTTCTTGATCTAGATCTTACGATTTTGCTAATGATTAGTTGTCATACCTCCGAGTATTATTCGGTATGTTTTATATATGCGCTAAAGTAGGTGCTAATTATAGAACCAGTTTCTCTTTTTATCAAAATTCAGAAAGTTGAAATTACTAACAACTGCGGAAGCAACCAGAGAAATAGACATAAATCCTAATTTACAAAATAAATCAAAGTAAGATAAGCAAAATTCAAATTACTTTATACACTCAACCATCTAGATCTACTTAACGGCTCCAATCAACATTATACGTTCAACTTTCTCTCCATTAGAATTCATTTGCTTAAACACTATTATATAAAAATAAAACACAACTTTTAAAATTATTATGATGATGTTCACATCTATTTCTTCAAGTAATATTTCATCAATTAGGAATCAAAATGCAGAATAGTTGTGCGTCTAGCTGACTAACTACTAACTCTATCAAATACGAGTACAACAACAATTTCCGTAAAAGCTAGCGTGTTATCAACTGCTAGTGACATAAGTTTATGCGCAACTACTTATATACGGAACTGTTATATCTTATGATCGAACATTGACTCGAATGCATTGTCAGACATACCCCAAAAAAATTAAAGACTAATAATTACATGATTGGTCGTTATTAGAACACAGGACTCCGGAATCAGTAACAGAGTGACTGTGCCGTTACGGTACAGTCACGGTAGTCCTGACGTAGTATGACGGCGTGTGGATCACGGATCAATTCCCACACTGGACAAGTATTTATGTAGCGTACATATATTGTTCTGGGTGTCTCGCCATATATAAATTATATGAGCAACTTGTCATGAATTCCTGAAGCAAAGGAAATTACCTACATTGGGGACAGCTATTTATTAAAAGCTTTATTGAGTTTCTCTTTAAAACGGATACAAACGGCGGGATTAACGCCTAAAGTGATTCTTTACCAGTCAACCTATGATAACCCGCAATAAAAAAAATGATTGCACAATTTACTGTTTCTTTCTAAACATTCTTTAATAGATAGGGCAACGGAACCCAAGGGGCCAGCAGCTGGCCGACTTCATGGAGAAAGAGGGATTCTTTATGATGAACTCTTTCTTCCAGAAACGGCCCCATAGGAAGTGGACCTGGTCGAGCCCCGACAGTTCCACAAAAAATGAGATTGACTTCATTATGACGACCAGACTACAATTGTTCAGTGATGTCTCAGTGATCGCGAGGGTGAAAACTGGTAGCGATCACCGAATGGTTAGAGGTACACTGAACCTAAACGTTAAGTTGGAGAGGTCTCGTCTAATGAAGTCAACGCTCCGTCCCCCTCGTGCTCTGTTCCCAAGTCCCGAAACCTTTCAGCTCGAGTTACAAAACCGTTATCAGTGCCTAGAAGACTGCAATGAAGTGAACGATATGAATGACAAGCTCGTGGAAACTGTGCATGCGGTCGGAGCTAAGTTTTGCAAGACCCGCTGCAGAAGAACACAAAAACTCTCCGATCACACTCTCAATCTCATGGCTGTTAGATGGGAAATGAAGCTACATTCTTCAACAGATTTCACAGAATACAGGCAACTGAACAGACAGATCTCCAAATGCATGCGGCGGGACTTACGCAACTTCAATACAGCTTGTATTGAAGAAGCGATCGAGCGAAACCAAGGCTCCAAAGTCTTTGCCAGAGATCTGTCTGCCAGAAAGAGTCAACTGTCGAAACTGAAGACCAAGTGTGGCAGCATCGTTTACGAGGCACCTGAGATTTTGAGTGCGATTGAGATGTTCTGTGGGCAGCTGTACACGTCATCGTTGGAGCCACATGTGAGTAACGATCCAAGAGCGAGTCTTATCCGACACTATTCCGAAGATATCCCGGACGTCAATCTGCGCGAGATTAGAATGGCTCTCCAGCACCTTAAAACCGGCAAGGCCCCAGGCGAGGATGGAATTACAGCGGAGCTTCTGAAAGCGGGTGGAACACCGGTACTTGAAATCCTTCAGAAGCTCTTTAATTCCGTCCTCCATGGTGGCATTACACCGGAGGCGTGAAGCAGAAGTGCGGTGGTCTTACTCTTCAAGAAAGGTGAAAACGCTTTCTTGAAGAACTACAGACCGATTTCCCTCCTGAGCCGCGTCTACGTGCTGTTTTCGAGAGTCATTACGAATCGTCTCGCACGCAGACTTGAAACTGCACACACTGGTTCTACTGCGGATATCCTCATTTCTAAGTTTATCACGCAGAGAAACTCCGAGCATAGACCCCTCCATAGCTCGCTGAGCGACCTTGAGCTTCCTCATCCGGTCAGCAGTGAAGGACCACGTCTCAGTACCATAGGTCATCACTGGCAACACGCACTGGTTGTGCAGTCTTGTTTCAAGTTTTGAGGTATACCTGACGAGAAGATGTGCCGTAATTTCGCGAACGCTGCCCAACCGAGTGGAATCCGTCGATTGACCTCTCGGTCGAAGTTGGACTTACCTAGTCGGACTATTTGTCCCAGTTAAACATACTCGTCAACAACTTCGAGCTTCGTGTCCCCAACATCTACCGGTATAGGTGTGACATGGACATTAAACATGATCTTTGTTTTGTCCATGTTCATCTTAAGACCTATCCGTTGGGAAACACTATTGAGGTCATTGAGCATAGTGCTTAGGTCCTCCAGCGATTCTGCGATAAGGACTATATCGTCGGCAAATCGAAGGTGAGTGATGTACTCGCCATTGATGTTAATACCGTATCCTTTCCAGTCCAGAAGCTTGAAAACGTCTTCCAATGCAGCGGTGAAGAGTTTCGGAGATATTACGTCACCCTGTCTTACACCTCTCTGCAATTGGATAGGTTTCGTACTCTGGTTTTGTACTCTGATAAGGAACTTATTACGTAAATAATAAACCAAAAATTTTAAATTAAAAATTTTAAAGTTATTTAAAGTTATTAAGAATACCTCAAAAACTATTGGTCTGACCTGAATCAAATTCATATGGGACCACATGAGAAGTACCAGCTTTCAAATAAAAAAAGAATCATCGAAATCGGTTCACCCAGTAAAAAGTTATCACATATAAAAAAGGTAACACATATAAAAAAAACATACAGTCGAATTGAGTACCGTCTCCTTTTTGGAAGTCCGCAGAAAATTAAATTATTATTAAGTTTGTTAATCACTAAACTGACAAATCTTTTAAGTTCAAATTTTATTGCTCCAGTTTGAAAGGTCTATTTATGGGTTGAAAAGGATGTTTTTGCGTACTATTTTGACACTGTTTTAGCAAGTTAATTCGTGATTAAGGAATATAGCATTGTAAAATAATACCCGTAATAGATACTCGTATATTTGTTTACTAATATTTTTTTTAGGTTTGATTCAAATACTTAAATATAAAAAATTACTAAACCTCTAACATAATATAGATATATTGCTTTTATATTGCTCCTCTAAGTTGAGTCTCTGAGAAAAAATAAAAACAAAAGCGACAAGTAAATACGAAAGTCAATTTTAATGAAATAATGAAATAAATATTACGTTACATTATATCGATATAAAACCACAAAAACATTTATTTGTGGCAAGAAAAATACATCGCGATATTATTTAAACAAGAGTGAAGGCTGTAGTTTTTTTTATGTAAACAAGATCTTAAATAATATGCCACGTTATCTGCAGAAAGTCCAAGAGAAACGAGTTCACCGCCGGTTGACCTATCTGCATAATAATACCTCTGTCGCCATAATTTGCCGCCTGGAGACTACGGACGCCAATATAATTATTTTACATCTCGTAGTAACTACCTATCTAATTATAATTATATCGATAAATATGTTTCGGTAATATTGCGGTGGAAATAAAATTCGAAGATATTTATTATGAATGTAAATAATAATTATGTCAGTTAGAACAGTTATTATTTTAAAAATAATTTTAAACACGATAGACTATTTTTAGTAACAGGTACTTTATCAAAGTTATCCTTTTTGCATTTGAGCACCTGCCACCCTATACATAGATTACTGTATATATACTAGAGACCCCTATAGTTATTCTATTTCACGATGATGGGTTCGCCTTGATTGTAGTAGTAACGTGTACCGACAGGCGCGTTTGTTTGTGTAACTGCGACTCGTTCGATTCGCCCTCGCGATTGTGACTGAGCGCTACGGAGACCTCGCACACTAACACAATGTGTATGTGCACGGCTAACAACAACCAAAGTCAAGCCTTCAGTGTGGAATATAATAACTATACCCCATATCATCCATTGGGTGTCATAAGAGGCGGCATAGCACAACTAAAATAGGAGGTGGACAACAGCATCTTCCTGATAACAACTCAATAATATATAAAACAAACTGCGGTTATCGACCCGCCGTACTATAGCAAATTTTCCCTCTATGAGGCAATCTATAAGGGAGGCCTATGTTCAGCTGTGGACTTTTGATAGGCTGTAAGAATGTGAAATAATATTTATGTCTATTAGAGGTATTTATTGAGATATTTATTAATATAAATATTTTCTCGAACATTATCTTGTTGCACTTGAGCCAGTCTTTGAGCACCAACCAAATTTAAGAAATACCTTTTGATAGCTGTCAAACTTATTGGACTAGCCATGCCAACCAAGATATCGATACTTACAATATTCGATCCTTCAAGTGTGATAATCATTTACAGTAATGTGTCGATCAATCAAAGAATAAATTAGAAACGGATAATTTAAAACGCAAAATTTATCAGTTTCTTTGGATTTATTGTTACTGCTTATTTCTACAGGCAAATTTATATAAATTTAAGATTGAAATTAGATAAAAAATAAATTTATTTAATTACTTTCACTACAACTAGTAGAGCTGTCGTTGTTTAGATTAATATTATTATTTGATTTTCAATAATGCACTCAAAATGAATGTCTCTTTCAAGTCATCCTTAATATTCCATAATTTTCTTTATTTTTCCACCACTTTTCCCCAATTATCCCTTGTGACATGGGCATATGCTTTCTTAAGCAAACCTTCCATCTTATTCGCCGTGAAAGGTGGCTTGGTGTACTACTTCTAATATGCTATGCAGCTTGTAAAAACATAAGAATCAATTCAATAGCATTATATTGACAGTGATATGTTGGTAGTCTTATAACTTTATACTCTTTTTTTTTATAGGATAAGGGTGACAAACGAGCACACAGTCCACCTGATGGTAAGTGGTTGCTGCGGCCCATAGACATCTACATCTATCCTCTTTACAAATCAAAATGTAGATGCGTTGTCACCCGTGAGGACTAAGATAGAATGCCTCATTTCCAGTAAAAAGGGCCTCCGGCCACCTGCACTCACCAAGCGAAACGCAGAGGTAAACCTCTACTTCACGCTGGTTTTCTGTGAGGTCGTGGTACCACCCCGGTTCGAGCCGGCCCATCCGTGCGACAGCAAAAGCTGCCGCGTGGCTCTACCACTGTTATACTCGTCCTCTTCTGCTTATTTATCAGTAACGAACAAAGATTTACGTGGTTTATTTAATTTAACTAATTGTGTTAGCTCTGCTTTCAATAGTTTCATATGCGCTTCCACTTCTTTGTGTTGCACACATGCTACTAAATTTGTTTTCTTGTTCGCTTGAGTTGGCGCTTTGTTGATTTTTTCAGAATGGTACGGGGAGTTGTTAATTATTATTGTGCTATTCGCAGAGATATTTTGTAAAAGGGTTATAAAGCACTCTTTGAATTTATCTGCATTCATTTCCTCATGGTATTCTCTTGTACTCTTTGATTGGAAGGCTAATAAACAGTTTTCTACAAATCCTTCTCCAGCGGATCTTGCATGGAAAATTATAAGCCTTTTTCCACGAGCACCTTCGAGCAAGATGCTACAGTGTCATCTGCCCATATCTGTGGCAAAGTGTGGTTGTCGTTTAAACACGTTTCATCGACGAATATGACATTGTCCCAATTGATTATATTTTACATTTTTCTTAAAAACGTTATTCTTTGCAATACTATGTCATGCCCCTCCATAATTATTTTGCGTTTATCATTTTTTTGTATCGGAAGCCCATGCGTTATGAAATGGTGCTCAATGACTCTATACCACCATTTTACAAGCCGGCATCTACTAAGGTAATTGCATCTAATAAGAGCCGAGTTTTTGGAAATCCTTATAAATAAATTTTGGAAAGTGAGTTAATTTGTAAGACATGACGATCAAATAATCTGATTTTATTTTAAGATAAAATATTGTACAAAAACCCGGCACCAATGGCCAGTTACTTACAAAAAAAAGTTTTTTAAAAGCTTGTCTATGGTCCTTATTGGCCACTAGGGCTCTAAATAAGGTCCATAATTGAACTGTAAGATTTTAGGCATTGTATACCAGAAAAATCCCATCTTTGTCAAGCAATGGTTTTAAACTACTATTAAGTTCGTGGCTTTCGAATAATGAAACGTAAATTCATATAAATCAGTGTCGTGGCCCTTATAAAATCTTAGTAAATGTATATAAGTTATTACTCACCTATTTTCTAGTTATAAATGAAACAAATTGTATTTTATGCTGATTTTTATTAACTCTAGGAAAAAAAATCACAAAATGTTACCAATCAGACATTTTTTCAGTCCTAGTCCTTGGACCTTATTAGGTATTACACTTCTGTAATCATAGTCTGGACTTTATTAAGTGTTTGAAAATAACAAACATGGCAACTACTGCAGCTAAAGATTATATATATATATATATATATATATATATATATATATATATATACGTAGTTATATATCCTTATTATATATTTTTCTGCTCAGTATTCAACATAAATGTAATCTAAATAAACTTACCTATATAAATAAAAATGAAACAATGGCAACTTTTCACCTAATAATTTGTCAATTAAATAACTATGAGTAAAAACAAAATTAAACTTGTGGGAGAACATACATTTTTATATTTGTTATATAACAAATATAAAAATCAAAGTAATTAATAACTTCAGACAAATTATGTAAAGTTTAATTATAAAGCAAAAAGTGATAGATGCACTACACGGTAATAATAATAATTATAATTAATAATAACAAAAAAACTAAGTTAACATCAATTGCGAATGTTACACACAATCAGAACAAAAATATACCTAAATCATCTTTGGTAAGACCCACGCATTCTTCGTGATACCACAAGTTACACGCTCTGCATCACGGCATTACTAGCACTGTATCCATGTTACAAGCTGGGCAACACCAGCTTTCTTTATCTTTTATTACTTTTTGTTTTTTTTGTGCCACTTGCGGGGCCACCTGCTTATTTACACTTATATAAGTCCTTTAAGTAACTGATCATTCCTATTTGTTAACTTCGTACCCCTCATAAGGTCCGGTTCTTATTTAGTGGATAACAAGTGGACCTCGTTAGGCACTTAGATATGTCCTGAGAAAACCAAACAAAATCGTCTTAAAAAGCAATAATTTTGGTAACTTACCCAGTCAATCCACCTTCAGAAAGTATTTTAACATTACTATTGCAGAATTATTATATAAAGACCGGGTCTTATAACTAAAAACACGCAAAATTGTATCAGAATATTTTATAAATTGAAGCATATCGACCACCCCTGAGGTTACAGATTGAGCCACGGATAAAATGGCCACCGCGAAAGCAATGAACTTCATTGCACTTTTGTGATTAGTTACTAGGAAGGGGCCGCGTGATATCTGTTTTGATTTAAGTATTAAGTGCGGGAAGTTTGAAAAGATGGACCTTATTATGAACCGGCCCTTTTTAGGCGGACCTACCTTATACTTTCTTGCAATTTCGCCGCAGTAGGATATTCGCCCCTTGTGATATAGCCGTAGACATGGTTCTAACAGCATCTGCGTCGAATTGATCAATACAACAGGTATTTTGGTACTGGTTTGTTACTTTTTTAATTTTTTCTGAAGGCCCGTAGTTTTCACTGACGATCTTGGCAATGGTACATTTTTTTTCTTGTATAGGAAAGGGGGCAAACGAGCATTCGGCTCACCTGATCGTAACTACCACCACCCATGAACAATTGCAACACACTAGGAGAATTGCCAGTGTTTGCCAATTCCGAGTTCTTCACCGGCACGATCCTACACTTGTGTCACTGGTAAAAGGAGCCCACCCTTTTGTGACTCACGTACGAAATATTCATGTAATTTCACCACCATGCACGAACCTGGCTGTTTAAAGTGCGACTACCACAACTATGTCCTCTTTTCGACATTATGGTCACTTGCTTAGTCAGAGTCCAATACATAACTTGCCAAGATCAACGAATATAGTAGAATCAGTCCAAAAAGTTATAGCCAAGTCGCAAAATATGAAGACAAACACAAAATCACAAAAGTACGCAAGTGAGCTTCCAAATGAGTTTCTTGTCTACTCAAATTAACGCTGACAAAGTAGGAAAATGTATAAAAAAATTAACTTTTTTTTTATTCATGACTCATATGATTTAAGCAATATTAAAAATAAAAATTTAAATAAACAAATTTAAAAATTATTAAAATTAAAAATTTGAACCAATTATTTGAATATTTTTGCCGATTATTAACAGTGAATTTTAATTATCCAAACACTACGGTAAGGTACATAGTGACATAATTGAAACAACGTCAGGCAAAATAATTCACTCTGGTATTTTTTTATATTTTGCTTTTTTTGAACGATAAATTTGAAGAATAAAGAACAAATCGTGTTGTAATGAAATATATATTATTTCATTATTATTGAGATTTATGTAAAGGATTATTTTAAATCGCGTGAGTACGATTGTACAAAGTTATTGCGGAATGATTAATATGAAACGTCATAAGGTATTTCTTAGATATTATTTTTGTTTGTAACAATTATAAATACTAGCGATCGAAATTCGACCGCAATTCATAAAATGTTAGGTTTGTTTAGGAAGCAAACTGTATTTCACTTTAAACTACATATTAATATGTTATGAACAAAGATATCTTATATACAAATTCTACATACTTATATATTATATATACCGTAAAACATGGCAACTTGACCATATTTTTTGAGAAAAATCTAATTATTTCTTTATTTATTGGATGCAGAAACGTATAACTTGTTGTATATACTTATTATACATTTGGCCAACGTTTTCTGCATTTGGCATTTTATAAAAACAAATAATTAAATGAGTGGAGAGTAATAAAGGACATGGGTAAAATTAACACATATGTGGCAATATTGTCATGTATGTCTATGTATGTATGTCACAGTATTTCATAATACAATGCGTTTAGGATAATAAAGGTAAAGATAACCTAAATTACAATGATAATTTCATAACGTAAAGATGAGTAGGAGGAAAGAAGTTAAGAAAAAAGTCCACATTGGCATCAGTTAAAGTTGCCAAGGTATTCAGGCAATTTACATACAAATATCTTTTGCCGTACAAGGTTGTCAAAAAACAAAAACAAGTCACATTTTTTTAATGGGTTTATATTTTAAAATAAAAATATTCTTAGGTTTAGTTTTTATACTTAATTATAATCTATTAACCTTAAAATTTTAAAATGCAAATTAAAAAATATTTTGTACTCAGGTTTTTCTATAAATTTATCTATAAAATAAAATACAAATAACATAAAATTGCACAGGTTACAAGACGAGAGTAAGTTTAATTTAATCAAAATAAATGTTGTCTTCGTCATTCATAACAACATACTCTTTAGGGTATTGTGATATTTGCAGTAGTTCTATAGATTTTACTATAGCATTTTCAGGCGGATATTTATCTTCATCCGACCTCTTAGGAATAACAACCTTAATATGATCCTTGCTCTGTATCTGTTTATAGTATGTAACTGAATATATTTTTTCATATCGATTGATATTTTTGATAATACCAACATAATATTTCCATTCACGTGAATAATATCTGCTCAAAATTGTGTCTCCTTCATTCCATCTGCTTTCGTTTTTCTCGGCCCTTGCCTAATGAATATTCATCTGTTCTTCGTCCAAATTATCTTCTTCCTTTAGAGAATATTCTATATTTTTTACTCTTAACTCAGTCTCATTACATATATCTTCCTGATTATTTTTCGTATCTTCCCAACTCTCCATCTCAGTCTCTTTTCTCATACCTTCCTGATTTTTCTCCTTTGTTGTAGTCTTATTTTGCGTGTCTTGTTTTCTTTTCTTCCTAGTGTCAGTCTTATTTTTCATGTCTTTCTGTTTGTCCTTTGTCTCAGTTTCATTTAATATGTCTCCCTTTTTATTAAGCATATTGATAATTTCGCTGTTAATGCTTTTTTTTTGGAAACTGTTTCTTATATTTCAACGTTTCTTTGGCGGTGTTTTTAGTATTTTCTTTTTCTGGTTCAGGTTTATCAATTAATACTTTTTTATCAGTCTTTTTGGACAATTCTTCAATATCATTTTCACTCGAGTCACATTTACATTTTCTTTCGAATCCTTCCTTTAACGATTGATCATCACTCAGTTCTTTTGATTTTCTGTCTATTCTGGCTATTTGCTCAAATATTTTTTCTTCAATCATGTCAACTCTTTTTTTGACATCGCCTTGAATCTCACTTTCATCTTCTTCAAAATCTGTAAACTCTATCCATTCAATATCAGTATCACTGTGTTCACTTCATTCGATATCTTCCGAAGTAGTTGATCCACTTGCAATTCTTTTGGATATTTTTGTTGTATTTTTTTTTACAGCATTCTTTTGGGGAAAGCTTGCGTTGAAAATGGCTTTCTGTTCTGTTACTGAATCTTTATTATTTATTTCATCGTCGTCGCCCAAAGTCCCACAAATATTTACATTAATTTTGGATGTTTTCCCATAGCAATCTTCAATCTTTGCAATTCCTTTTGTTGTTATCTCGTTAAAATTTTCATCTTTGATTTGCAATGCTACATTTCTTAAACTTTTTTTAATCTCTTGTGTTTTTTTATTATCATTTTGGCTAAAAGCTAATGTTATGACAGATTTACCTGGTTCGATATTTAGTTCTTTGTTCCTCCCTTTTTTCATTTCATTTGGTTTCCTATTTTCCTTTAAATATTCCAGTAACGTACGGTCCACAGTAAAATTTGGCTCATCCGGAAGGCCTTCAGGGATTTTTTTGTATACATTTTGAGGATTGAACGGTACTTTACCTGTTGCTTTGAATCCTTTTATCACGTTTTCTTTTTTATGCATATGTAGTTCTTGCATGACTTTTGCAAGGAGAAGCGGAAAGTGGGATTTATTAAGCCCCACTTGCTTTGGATTTTCATATTTGTATGAGGTTAAAATTTTACGCCATACCTTTTTCAAAGGTCCAAAAAAAGCCACATCCAGCGGCTGAGTAAAGTGGGTTGAATTAGGTGGCAGTAGCACAAACCGTATGTCATTTTTTCACATTTATATTTATATGGCTGCAAAGGTTATCGCCAATTATGACATTTGGACCTACTAAATTGCGTGCCCATGGCACAATTATTACATTGAACCAGTCATAAAATATTATTGAGTCAAACCAACCACTTTTAGTTCTGTTGAATCGAGCATTCTCGGGTCCTCCTTCAACCCACTGTAACCACAAGCTCTCTGCCTTATAAATAACATACGGAGGCATTACTTCTCTGTCTGCTGGAGCCGCAAACATAACTGATATACAGCCTTTGGAACTATTCATAACTCTCTCGGGGTATTTGATACCACGACGGAAAATACATTTAACTGAGCCGGGGTCGTCACTAAAATTTGTTTCGTCATAATTCACAACGTGTGTTGGAGGTACGTTTTTCAATACAGATTCCTGGTTACGGAAATACTGTTCGAATTCTCTCAATGTTTTTTCGGCTCTTTTCCTTTTGATGTTCTGGACTGCTCTCAAACTAAGATTGTCACGATGGCGTTCAATAAAGTTATTTACCCACCATTCTCTGGGTAATTTGTCATCGAAGGTATCGCTTCTATTGTTTTTTTTAAAATACTCATAAACTAGCATTCTTAGGTCTAGTTGTGTTAGCGGTTAGCACCATATTCGGAGGCCACAACTAGAACTTTGACAAAATTCATTTCTTCATCTGATGTCAGTCTAAAAGGTGGCCCAGGTGTATCCGAATTTATGTTATTAATTTTTTTTTCAGTGGTTCTCCTTGGTATGCCAAAATTTTTTTCAGCTTCATATGAAGACATTTTTTTTGTTTTCACCATCTCAACAGCCAACGTCGTCATTTCATCCGTGTAATTTGTATAGGGCCTAACCCCAATTTTTCTACGGTTTCGTTTTATGGAGGACATTTTGATTCTGAAACAAAAGGTAGGTATCTACTATATAAGCATGCATAACCGTATAGCATATATTTATATGCATATATATTTGTTGAAGGAGGGTATCATTGGTTGTCGTTAAAACCACTATTGCCTTACATGCTGATAATTTATTACAGATGACACACTTATGTGTACCAATTTTAATTATACATACATACATATAATCACGCCTCTTTCCCGTAGGGGTAGGCAGAGACCACTTCTTTCCACTTGCTGCGATCCTTACATACTTGTTTCGCTTCGTCCACTTTCATTATTCCCTTCATACATGCTCTACGGTTTAGGGATTTTAATTATACAATTCAAAAAAGGTTTACACAAATATTTGTTTACAGCTTAATTACACAATTCACACAATTATTTGTACATAGATTAATTAGTTCATTCGAATATAATCACATCACGTTTATTATTAAGTAATTGATTAAGTTTTACTTCACTAGAACACTCAAAACGTTTACGCTACACAACTTTAACGCGACCGGCGCTAGAGAGTGACTGCCCGCAGCACGCAGTGCACGCCTATTTTATACTGTCGTGTGGCGGGGAACAAGCGCATCACGTGATCTGACGTCATCGCGTCAGCTCTCGTCGCGGTTGACCTCTTGCGCCGATATATTTTTATATCCGAGCCGCATGCTTTCATATTATTATTACTCGTATTTTAATATATACAAACTTTAAGGTTTTTTATCGCAATAATATAGTAAAATAAAATACAGAAAATATCGAAAATAAACACAACAACAAAACATACACACAAACCAGAAGTAACTCTAATACCTACATGATTTTTGTCAACCCTAACTGTAAGTATAGTTAGGGTAAGGTGGGGCACAGTTTTACACGGGGTACACTGTTACAATGCACATATCTCTGTCTCTGTCGTTAAATTTTTTAATATTAGTATACAATTTCGACAAGCGCATAAACAGCCATCTTAATACAGTTGTCGTTGCCCCAGGTTGTACCGCGTTGGAGAGTTATCTAACAAAAATCGAATTTGAGTGATGAAACGTGAAATAAATCACGTTAAAGTTTTCTATTTTTTCTGTGAGGATTTGCATTTAGGTAAGTGATTGTTATTTTCTTCTGTTTATTGTATATTTAGCATCAAATAATTGTTATATAGTTTTTTGTAAATATAACTTAAAAGGCTCATTTGAATTTATTTTTCTGATTGCTTCGCCTGGGCACTTTGTTACGGGGCACTGTGTGACACTGTAACTATGGGCCTCCATGAGCTAATTCTTGTTTTTTGAAGGTCTATAAGAAAATTGTGCCAAATCGTAAGAGGAACACGGATTAAGGACTCCATACTGAAAATTACACGAGAGAAACAATTCTGATGGTTGAAAGTGGGATGAGTCTTCGATTGGCAGCAAATGAAAAACATGTGAATTTCTTAAATACAAAATACTGGAAAGATAAAAAGATGGCAGGAGTTGATTGTTTATACGGGTTTAGAACACTGCATGCAGATTTAACGTTGAGAAAACCACAACCTAGCAGCTTGACGCGCGCAACATCATTCAATCGCTATAGCATAGCATAGAATATATTCTTTAGCAATTTGGAAGATCTTATGCGGCGATGCCCTTGTTTCGCAGACGGTAGCAGATTTTACTGTTTGGATGAAACTGGAACAACTACTGTCCAAAAACCTAAAAAAATATTCCAGCAAAGAAAGATAAACAGCGGAATAAAGAAACAAGCGCCGAAAGAGGAACACTGGTTACTACGTGTTGTGCAGTATCTGGAACGGGATCATCACTACCTCCGGCAATGGCGTTCCTCAGAAAACAATTACCGACATTGATTGTTTTCTATTATTTTAATGTTGTAACATTGTGCCCCTTACCCTGTAACAGAGTACCCCAGATGCGGGGCTCAATGTTACAATCGACTGATCTCATTAAAGTGCCATTTTAAGTAGGTTGTTGCTAATAATAGTTAAGTTTAAATAATTATAAGTAAGAAGGGACTATTAAAGTTAATATCAATGCCAGTTAAAGTTGATTAAATTAATATTTTCGTCACTACATTGCCGTTTATTTTTTTTGTAACACTGTGCTCCACCTTACCCTACCACGAAACAGTCAGTGGCAACTTTACCTAACCTCAAGTAACATTATCCATGCTGATATTTCAATAAGATGGGTAAATAGTAATAGCTGATAATAACAACTGTAATCCTAACCGTTTCTTACATGCATATAAAAAAATCACTTACCTTTGATAAAAAGTTTAGGCTCTGTGAGTGCAATATTACCAAAAAGTTTTAAACGCGTTTTCACAGCACCGACCTTTGGAAAGCTATATTGACATAACCATCAATGTTACCAGTTGGAAAAGTATAAAAAATGTTACCCTAAACTATGAAAAAATACTACCATTATACACCAAGTATGTATGTGTGTATATGTATATATATATATATATATATATATATATATATATATATATATATATATTAATAAAATTGACGTGTTTGTCTGTAATATCGAAATAACTGCCTTTTATTGTGCTGAGGGAATTATTTGCGTGCCATTAAGACATGAATAACCCTTTTTAATTTTTGTCCGTCTGTCTCTCCGGGATAATCAGTGGAATGGCTGAACGGACTATATGAAACATCACGATCAGATAGGGAGCAATGCCAAGAGTGATCTAGATCATATCTTATCCCAATAACATGGAGACTTCTTTGAAAAATCTAAAAATTGATTAAATATACGAGTATATTGGCTTTGATGATCCTAGATAGCCTAAGCCGGGGTGGGTCACTAGTATAAAAAAACAAATAGTATGAAATAAACAATTTTTTGCCTTGTCATACATTCTACACATTGTTGAATCAGGAATATTTGAAATCACACAAATTTCACATCTTATTCAGTCACTGCGTCAGTAATTTTTTTGGAATTTTTTTAAAATTCATTAAGGCGCATGGTTGAGCAAAATGTCGCGCTAGTTGTTATTTGTGCAGTTTTTAGGAGCTATCTATTTTTTATTAAAAAGATGTATCAACTAATAAAAAACACATAATATTTCTACATAATCTTGATTCCATAAGAGTCATATCCATTTTTTTCAAAAGGAATAAATATTAAAATAATCTCCTTACAACGAAACCATATAAATGTGAAATAATTATTGATAACATGCATCTCCTCGTAAAGTAAGCATTATTTTATTTTCGAATTGACACTAATGGATAGGCAATTTATTAATGAACATTTCTATCATAAATTTTTTTTCAAAAGACCAAAATTTGATTTTATTAAGAAATTATTTTTAAAACTGGACGTATTCACTGCCCACAGGGTTGCTGGAGTCAGTGAGCGCTAAACTCTTGAAGGTGAAACCCGTGTCGTTAGTCACAGCGTGGCCAGCACTCGCTCGCTTACGTCATCTTATCAGTCGATAATATTATTAAAAGGCTATTTATAGGTAGTATTATTTGTTTGTTTTGGGTATAATTTTTCGTATTAATTATACATATATTTGTTGTGTTATTTACTGCGCGGTGAAGCTTTTTGCGGGTATTTTCATTGAAGTAAATGCAAATATAAAAATTAAGCACCATTAGCATGTAAGGTTTGAATCCATAATTAACATTTCGACAAATATTATAATTTACACTATAAAAAGCTAATTCAATATTATCAGTGTAGTATACAGTTAAAAATAATCCTAATACCTAATCACAATATCTTAGTAGGTATAGTAATTCGGCAAAAAGTATCTAAGTAGGTATTAATAGACCTACCCAGTATAACTAATCACAATAGGTACCTATGTAGGTACTCGTATGATTAGATAAAATGTACTTATCTAAATAGTTACCTACTTTTACTAAGTAATTACTAATACCTATCCGGGCATCATTTAATTACAACCCAAAAATCCCTATAAACTATAATTTTTTAAAACTAAATTTAACTAAAAAAACTAAACTGGCCATTTATTTTTTAACTCAAAACAGAACATGGGTTTATTTATACTCTTAAAACTATAATTTCATACAATTAGTGTTCACTATAAAATTATATTCGGTATAGACTGTAATTATTAAATGCAACATATTTTTTTAAATTATTAATTACATTGGTAAGTGGATTAGATTTGCTTTAATAAAGTTGGTGGTGATTTTAAATAAGAATAAAATTCTGGGC
The DNA here is from genome assembly GCA_033319125.1 of Parnassius glacialis. Taxonomy (NCBI): domain Eukaryota; kingdom Metazoa; phylum Arthropoda; class Insecta; order Lepidoptera; family Papilionidae; genus Parnassius; species Parnassius glacialis. Next base: position 26,897,625 of record JAVANC010000018.1, read on the forward strand.
AAGTATTCTTATTGTTACCTTTGTTAACAACATCGCCTTTAGAACAGGAACCGTAAGTGTTTTTACGGACGTCCACAATTTACTCAAAATAGAAAAATACTCTTTCTACTGGAGCATTTGTATCAGGTGTACATAAAATATATTCGATTATAAAAAATTATGTTGAAGATTGTTGGCTTTGAATACTTTCATCCAACAAGTTACGGGACAATTTTGTGTCCCGGAGCTTTGTTTGGGGACAATGGGACAGGTGACCGAGAAAAGGGACAGTCCCGTTCAAAACGGGACGTATGGTCACTTTAGCTATAACCCGGCGACGGCTCCGTGGCGCAACGGCTTAGCAATCAGTTGTTTCGTTGGGGGCCGCGGGTTGGAATCCCGCACGGAACAAGTATTTGTATGGCCTACAAATAATTGTTCCGGGTCTGGATGTTTGTCCTTGTGAAATTTATGTTTATAAACTGCCTCCATGACACAGGAGAAAATCCTAGTGGGGGTAACGTTTTTTTTTAAAATGAAATTGAAAGATTGAACCCTTATACTTCTTGTTAATTTTTGTATTACCTTTATAAAAGTTATCCTTATGTATAAATAAATATAATTACGTATGTAGAAATAAAATTGAATAAAAATAAAAACTAACATGTTTTTTTTTCATCCTCATCAATCATTGCGGTGAGGATAATGTCAGCCAGCATAAGTAATAAGCAGGCTAAGTTACAAGGTGCTCAGTTCAAAAATTAGTAGGTAGGTATGTTACTTTTCAATACGTGACACGTAAAAATTAACAATAATCAAAAACACATCTGCGAAACATCCTATTTATTTATTTATTCTTTATTGCACTAAATATTTGTACAAAAGGCGAGCTATCTATCTATTTACCTATAGTGAGTATCTTTTAAACTCACAATTTTCAATGCTTCATTTTTAATATATAATTAATTATAAAATTTCATAATTAGATAATATATGAGAATACATAATTCTAATATAATGCAACTAATATACCGAATAAAAAAATTTAAATACATTTATCGTTGTACACCGTGTGTATTTCCATAAAATAGTTTATTGATGTTGAAAAAATAATACTACGTTCATACAGTAGGTGGCATCGTGCATATTTCTTACGCGATATATTGTAGCGAGTCGGCGTGTCGGACCGAATGCTCAAGGTCGTTCGCATGGAGTAGCCCCTTAACGAAAATCTCTACTCCGTGCGACGATTTCACTACAGACTTGTAAGTGTTTGATATTGGCTTTAGAGTAATAACATACAGAATATGCATAGATAACGCATGTTTTCGTTAGCTAACATACAGTTTTCCATGAAATTATCGTTAATTCTTCGCTAGTTAACTTTAAAATGAATTTCACAAATCGACACAATCTTTTACTGTTATCTATCAACGTAACAGCAAACAAGACAAACTTTCGATTTTTAAATCAATAATTAGTTTTCTAAGAATCCCTTCTACCAAATCATCGATATTCAATCTTACAAACACTAGCTGAGACTGGTGTTATAGTTCTTGCCTGTCAAGATTCATAATTCAATAAGTTTTCTCTAAATGTAGTCTCATAATACAGCTTAACATATTTATATAGCGTGCAGACTAGTGGTCAGAATACCAGACTACTACGCCACCAATAAAACAAAAGAACATGTGTGCAAGTCACACGCGATTGAAATGAAACCTTCCGAAAACTAAACTTCGAGAGAATTAGACGAATGCTGAGTATCAGGAATAGGATAATCGCAGGGTTTATCTATACAAATAAATTAAATTGAAGTGTCTGTTTGTAATATCAATATAACAGCTTTTTACTAATTGCATATGAAAGTATATACGGTATTTATAACAAAAACACATTTTTTTAATTTTTGTCTGTTTGTCTGTTTGTTCCAGCTAATCTCCGAAACGGCAAGACCGATTTTGACGGGACTTTCACTGTTAGATAGCTCATGTTACGAGTATAAGGAGTAACTTCGACTACTTATATTTTAGAAAAATAATGAGGGTTCCGCGCAATAAAATTAAAACCCTAAATTACACGCGGGTGAAGTCGCGGGGAACAGCTAGTTTATTCTAATATTGTTACTAAGTTTAAAAATTATTTTACTTGTTATTCTATATACACTTATAACATTACATATTAAACAGACTCCAAGTTTTCAAATGCAAATGACACTAGTGGCTTTTGGTAACTAAAGTATGAATATTATTTTATTACAGTGATTTCTTTAATATGATAATTTTCAATCACAAGTGCGGCATAAACTTTGAGATAAAAGTTTAATTTTATAGCAAATAAGTGTTACAGCCTTTATAGCCTAAATTTTAGTGTAATAAATCAAAATAATATTTTCTTCCGAGTAAAATTGCTTTGTTATAGTGCCATCTACTTCATTCTATAGGTGGTATAAGGTGGTACGTAAAATAGCCACTAGATGGCCTGAATTGTTATGAATGGATTGGATGACCAACATCATCATCATCATTACAGCTCTTCACAATGTAATGACTTACCTTCTCTTGTAAGGGATAATCATGGTATAGTATTATTTGCTGATGATACTTCCTTGATTTTTAAACTTAAACCTCAATCATTTAAATGTGACGAAGTGAACAATGCTATATCGAAATTAGTGCATTGGTTTAACGATAATAATCTACATTTAAACGGAAATAAAACTAAATGTATTAAATTTACAACAACGAATGTTAAAAATCTGAGTACCAATGTGTTTTTAAATGGGGAAGAACTGAGCCCTGTTGAATCCACTGTGTTTCTTGGCACCACTCTCGACGGAAAGTTTCAGTAGGTCCTCCATAATATGTCCAAACTAGCAAGCAGACTAAGTTCTGCAGCCTATGCTGTAAAAAGATTAGAGGTCTCACTAGTGTCGAGACAGCTAGATTAGTTTATTTCAGTTATTTCCATAGCATAATGTCTTATAGGATTTTGCTATGGGGAAAATGCGACTGATTCAGAATCTATTTTGTTTTACAGAAGAGGGCCATTAGAGCTATTTACAACCTAAAACCGAGAGAGACTCTTAGAGATAAATTTAAAGAAATAAATATATTAACTTTGACCTCGCAGTATATTTACGAAACTTTAATGTATGTTCACAAAAATAAAGGTAGTTTTAGTAAAAAAAGTGATATACATTCTGTAAACACTAGGAACAAACACAAGCTAGTGATACCAGTTTCCTGACTCCATAGAGTCAGTAATTCATTCTTGGGGCAATATGTACGTTATTACAACAAGGTCCCGGAAAGTATACAAGCTCTCTCTAATACCAAGTTTAAATGTTTTGTTAAGTTGAAACTGTATAAAAAGGGTTATTATAGTATAAATGAATACATGGTTGATACATGGTTTCTAAACTAAATTTTGTACTTATATAGTTTATAAAACCATTAATGTAAAATTTGCTTTTAAAAAAAGTTAAAAAAGCTGGGTTTCTTGCTGGTTCTTCCCAGGACAGAGGTTTTTTTTCGAACCAGTGGTAAAGTAAAAAATAACTTTCAATAAGAATTACACGTGTGATCTATATTGAATAAAAAAATATTGTATTCTATTCTATTCTACAAGTCCACTGCAGAACATAGGCCTCCCCAAGAAATGCCACAAAGCACAGTGCTGAGCCACTTGCTTCCATCGACTTCCTGCATGTCTTACCAGGTCGTCACTCCATCTAGTGGGAGGACGCCCTACACTTCATCCGCCGGTACGAGGCCGCCACTCGAGAACCTTTTTTCCCAATCGGTTATCCGTTCTTCGAGCTATATGGCCAGCCCATTATCACTTCAGCTTACTAATCCGTTGGACTGTGTCAGTCACTCTGGTTCTACTGCGGATATCCTCATTTCTAAGTTTATCACGATGAGAAACCCCGAGCACAGCCCTCTCCATAGCTCGCTGAGCGACCTTGAGCGTCCATATACGGCCAGCAGTGAAGAACGTCTCAGATCCATAATTCATCACACTGGCAATACGCACTGGTTGTACAATCTCGTTTTCAAGTTTTGAGGTATACGTAAATGTGTTTCCCGAACACTGCCCAGCTGATTTGAATCCGTCGATTGACCTCTCGGTTGAAGTTGGAGTTATCTAGTCGGACTATTTGTCCCAGGTAAACATACTCTTTCACAATTTTGAGCTTAGTGTTCCCAACAACTAACGGCATAGGTTTGAGATGGACTTTATACATAATCTTTGTTTTGTCCATGTTCATCTTAAGACCTATCCGTTGGGAGACACTATTGAGATCACTGAGCATAGTGCTTAGGTCCTCCAGCGATTCTGCCATAAGGACTATAACGTCGGAAAATCGAAGGTGAGTGATGTAATCATCGTTGATGTTAATACCGTTTCGTTTTCAGTTCAGAAACTTGAAACCGTCTTCCAATGCAGCGGTGAAGAGTCTCGGAGATATAACGTCACCCTGTCTTACACCTCTCTGCATTTGAATAGGTTTTGTACTCTGGTTCTGTACTCGGATAGCCATCGTAGCCCTACTGAACAAGCACTTCAGCACTTCGAAATACCGATAGACAATTTGGCACTGTTGAAGGGACCGCAGCATCGCACAAATTTCCACAGAATCAAAGGCTTTCTCATAGTCCACATACGCCAAACATAGTGGCAAATTGTACTCTTCGGACTTCTGTACACTTTGCCAAAGGGTATATATGTGTTCTATGGTGCTAAAGCCTTTTTGAAACCGGCTTTTTCGTGAGGCAGGAAGTCGTCGAGTCTGCGATATACGAGACGATTCGTAATGACTCTTGAAAACAGCCCGTAGACGCAGCTCAGACGGGAAATCAGTCTATAGTTCTTCAAGAGAGCGTTGTCGCCTTACTTGAAGAACAAAACCACCGCACTTCTGCTCCACGCTATGGAAGACGGAATTAAATAGCTTCTGAAGGACTTCAAGTACCACTTTTCCACCCGCTTCCAGAAGCTCCGCTGTAATACCATCCTCACCTGGAGCCTTGCCGCTTTTAAAGTGCTGGAGAGCCACTCAATCTTGCTCAGACTGACGTCCGGAATATCATCGGAACAGTGTCGGATAAGACTTGCTCTTGGATCGTTACTCACACATGCGTGTGGCTTCTACGATGGTGTGTACAGCTGCCCATAGAACCTCTCAATCTCACTCAAAATCTCAAGTGTCCCGGAAACGACGCTGCCACTTTCGGTTTTCAGCTTTGACAGTTCCCTCTCTCTGGCAGACAGATCTCTAGCAAAGACTTTGTAGCCCTGGTTCCACTCGATTGCTTTTTCAATACGAGCAGTATTAAAGTTGCGTAAGTCCCGCTGCATGCATTTGAAAATCTGTCTTTTCAGTTGCATGTATGCTGTCAAATGTACTGAAAACTGCAGTTTATTTCCCGTCTAACAGCCACGAGATTAAAAGTGTGATCGGAGAGTTTTTGTGTTCTTCTGCGGCGGGTCTTGCAAAACTTGCGCTGCGATCGCATGGACAGTTTCCATGAGCTTGTCATTCATATCGTTCACTGCATTGCAATCTTGTAGGCACTGAAAACGGTTTTGTAGCTTGAGGTAAAAGATTTCGAGACTTTGGACTAGAGCACGAGGGGGACGGAGCGTTGACTTCATTAGACGTGACCTCTCCAACTTAACGTTTAGGTTCAGTATGCCTCTTACCGTTCGGTGATTGCTGCTGGTTTTCACCCTCGCGATCACTGAGACATCACTGAACAGTTGTCGTCTGATTGTTATAATGAAGTCAATCTCATTTTTTGTCGAACCGTCGGGGCTCGACCAGGTCCACTTCTTGTGGGGCCGCATCTGGAAGAAAGAGTTTATCATAAAGAGTCCCTCTTTTTCCATGAAGTCGGCTAGCTGCTGGCCCTTTGCCATATTCAAATTTCCCTACCTTCAGCTCACCGTTCTCTCTTGTGCCTAGTTTTGCGTTGAAGTCTCCCATTAACACCATATAGAGGGTTATGGAGGAATGCATGGCTCTACATATATCCTCATACATTTCCTCCACCTCCTCATCAGGATGTGCCCATGTTAGTGCGTAAACCTGTATGACCTTCAGCGAATACCTTTTGGTGATTCTGAGTATAAAGTCAAGCAACCCTCGTCGACACACGCTCAATCTTTACAACATTGTTAACGAGAGACTTGTGGACGATAAATCCAACACCTCTTTGAGACAGATGGTCACCCTCCCGGAGATAGAACATAAATATAAAATATAGATAGATGTATAAGAACCCAAGCATACAACTACAAGACTTCATGATACTGTAAGTTCATACTGCGTAGATCGGAACAAAAATTAATAATTTTTAATCTGGAGGTAGCCGTGGTTAACTATGACATTTGGACGTTATACATCTCAGTCCCTCCCCCCCCCCCCCCCCGTGACCATGGGTGCTGGAAAGTGCTCGAATCGTCGGGAATATAAAATAAGTTAATATACGCGATAAAATCCGTAAAATTAGTTTTAATTAAACGATAATTTTATTCAATATGGTTAATTTTATTCATTTTATAAATTTTATACTGTTTATTTTAATAGTTAAAGTTTATATTAACAATCATTAAAACACTGCACAAAGAAAAACCCAGTAGTCGAAGGGTGGATTCGAACCCACAACCTTTTGCCCTCTGCCATTAGGCTACTGTCGCTTACTACACAGTGTTCTATCTTATTCTCTCGCAAGCGAAATGCTATAGATGTATATGATTGTCTCTTTTTAGCGTCGCTTTTACGTCTAATCGAGTTTAAAATCACAACGTATCTTAAGAAATTTTCACTTCAAAAACCCAAATTGTATTTGTCATGTGATGGCGGCGTAACAGCTTTCTCATCTCGGTATCATAAAGAACTATATTGGAAAATGAATCTATTGACCTCAAATCGATACAGTATCACTATTTCGTAGTCATCAGATGAAAATTATCAAGACTGGCGATCGGGAGTCGAAGCAAAGGTGCGATCCGTCTGGTAATGTGATTGTCAATTGCGTATGCTACACATTGAATAAAACTAAATGTACGTGTATTTTCGCGCCTAATTTTAACTTATCACTTTTCAGAATAGTTACCGCAGCTACTATTTATTAATTTTCAACGGATCTACGCAGATTGAACGTATTTTATGCATAGAGCTCACCGGATACACATACAGCAAACAACATAGAGCGGATCGAAAGGGGGTAGCCATAGCGTTTTTCCTCAATATATAACTATATAGTCTATTATATTATATCATACATAATCTTCACTTGCCTTTATTTGTATGTATTTTCATATTTTTTATTTTTATTTTGTACGCCCCCCTCTATTTTTAACATCTTTTTTGTTTACATCAGTTCTCTACACTAAGGTTGTCTGGAAGAAATCACTTTAAGAGTGATAAGACCGCCTGTTGTACATTTTCTAATTTAGATTTAATTGTATTCGTTTTTGTTTTGATTTCTGGTGTACAATAAAGAGTAAATAAATAAATAACTGTCTGTCATTTTTTGTGGTGGAAAATCTGCGCACACGAAAACAATTGTCTGTTACTATGAAATTCACACAAAAATTAAAACAATAAACTAACAATTTGACACACAGATATAAATCATAACAATATCGCTCGATGACAATCACAACTCGGATCATTCGCTCGACCGATCTTCTTATTGTATGAGGGCGAGCAGTCTGTTTCGAAACAAATCCGAAATAACACGACCGTTATTATTGTAATTGTTAAGATTAAAAAGAAGTAAATAGCAATAATGCGAATAAAATTACTTGTATATGAAAGTTAACGCCTTATTTTATTAATTTCACGTGTCATCTTGGCGCAGTAAAAAAACTGAACAATTCGGTATTTTTGTAGATCGTCGATTAGGCCGCGTATTTAGATTTAGCCTAGTGAGCAGTGCGGCTGAAACAAATTTTATATGTATTGGACCGCCTGTGTATGGCTACTCCACTGCGAACCGCCGGTGGCTCGTGTTTCTCTATGCGAATATATGATGGTATCTTAGCTACCTATTCTAAATGATTTCATTATTTATACCATCTTAAACAGATCACTTAAGCACTCAACTGCCTTATCTATTGAAATTAAGTTTTTTTTTTAATTTTAATAGCCTCGCAAATCCTACTTGATCTGTCCAGTTTTATATAATGATGGAGCAGTCCTTTTGTATAGAATTAGGGTGATAAACGGGCACACAGTAAAAAGGGGTCTCCGGTTCTCTACACTCACCATACGAAACACAGCAGCGTTAAGCTGCTATTTTACTCTGGTATTCTGTGAGAGCGTGGTCCTTCACCGGTCAAGCCGACCCATTCGTGCTATAACTATACAGTTAATATAGCTGCAGCATGTCTCTACCACGTGTAAAAGAGTTGATTCGTTTAATTAAATATGTAAATGTATACTTTTTCTTTTTCTTCTGCTTTTTTCTATTCATTCATTTATTGCGGCCTATCAAAAGTCTTCTACTGAACATAACCGTCCTCCATAGATTGCCTCATAGGAAGGATTTTGCCATACTTGCCACACTGCTTTTAGCTTAACTGCTTGTAAGTTTTCCCATAGCGGGAAGGATAGCTATATTCGCCAACTTTGGCAGATGGTTTAGTGATTGCAATACCAGAAGTCCCGTCTGGGTAGTTGCAGTTCAGAGACAAATTAATCCGTCAACAAACCATGGCAGAACAGAAGCTTTCCTTTTGGTGCTCCACTAACAAATTCGTTGAATAAATAGGAAAGATTTGTTATTGCAGGACCAGAGATGTCTTTTTTATAGAATGAGCCTGACAAACGAGCTCACAGGCCACCTGATGGTGCGTGGATGTTGTGGTTCATAGAAAACTACATTTTCATTAAGAATCAGACGCATTGTCATCTCTGAGCACTTATTTGAAATGCCACATGACCAATAAAAAGGGTTTTTGATTCATGTCACGCCACACATTACAAATAGTCGAGTCAATTCATTTAAGCTGCCAATATCATACGCTGCAGTGTGTTTCCACCATCTTTTCATTTGGGTTTTGTTTAGCTAATTTGTGAATACGATGCTCACTACTACTTTTATTATAATAATGAATAAAATAAAGAATAATGGATATTTATTGATAATTATTTTGGATATTTTATTTTTTGAAAAAAAAAATCTTCATCAAAATCAGTCAAGCTGGTTTCAAGTTTTAGCGAGACTAACGGACAGCAATTGATTTTTATATATATTTGTAGCTTAAAAGAATATCTAAATAATAAAATAATTAATAAGTCTACAAGAACAAAGTAAATGACCGAAACGCCGGAACAAATGTTTTAATGTAATTTTTCCTTCATATTATATAAAGTGACATTGAACTTGCAGTGTCCGCCCTGAATGTAATTTCGTAATAATAATATATAGAATGCAGACAGTTCGATACTTTTAGGTCAACGATCTTCAACTTTCAACATATGTATGTACAGCCGCGATCCGTTCGATCCAGTGCACTGCAATAAAACGTACAAAATAATGCAATAAACATAAGAATGTTTATCACTTATATTTTGATGTTACAAAATGTATATCTTAAAACTGCTAATACAGATAACTTTTTTCTTAATCTAAATATTTTTTTTATGTGATAAGATAGGTATATAGATAGGATAGAGATAGGTTGCTGCGGCCCATAGACATCTACATCTATCCTCTATTACAAATCAAAATGCAGATGCGTTGTCACCCGTGAGGGCTAAGATGGAATGCCTCATTTCCAGTAAAAAAGGCCTCCGGCCACCTGTACTCACCAAGCGAAACGCAGAGGTAAACCTCTACTTCACGATGGTATTCTGTGAGGTCATGGCACCACCCCGGTTCGAGCCGGCCCATTCGTGGGACAGCAAAAGCTGCCGCGTGGCTCTACCACTGTTAAAATACAGACTTATCTACTCTTAGATAAAGTATCATACTCATTCACTTGAATAAATTATGTCGTATGTTGACGTTCCTACTGCCAATGTCTCAGAGTAAGTACAAATATATTATCTAGTTTCTGTGATATTAGTACTGATGGAGCCTTTTGACTTTTGCAGCTTCATCGGACTAAGGGCTCACGGCCTGAAACTGAAAAGTCGCGAGCTATGAAATGTATATTATTACCTATGGTTATTTCCCTAAAGTAAATGTCAACTTAATAGTCGCACAGAGTAGAGATTGTCAAAGAATTTTAAAATGTTGCCAACAAATAATTACTGACAGATTGACTGCATACGCTATGAATTTTGTGTGAATTTCAAGGCAAAAGCATTCATTTAAATAAAACTAATTTTACGGATTTTATCGCGTATATTAATATACGCGATAAAATCCGTAAAATTTGTTTTATTTAAATGTGTAGTATTCGCGTAAATATAAGAAATCAAAAGCATTTATTTTATATTTTGTATATTATGTTAAATAAAACTTACTTAATATACAAACCTAAAAAATGCGACCACTAAGTATGCATAATATTGTCAGAGAACTAAAACATAGATGTTATCATTTTATAATTTTACGTAAAAAACGATTTTTATAAAAATTATAGGAATTGCATACTAAATATTTACTTTTTTTATAAGAGATGTGGCAAACTAGCATGAGGCTCACCTGATGGTAAATGACTACCACTGCACATTAATAACTGCAAGACCAGAGGAATTGCAGATGCGTTGCCAGCCTTTTAAAAAGGAGTAGGCTCTTTTCTTGAAAGTCCTTAAGTCGTCTCGATCCGCTAAAATCGCTGGTGGGTAGTCGATTCCACAAGGAAGTTGTGCGAGGAAGAAAACTTCTTCTAAATCGCACGTTGGTGGACCGCCCATCATCCAGATGGTATCGCGAGTTTTTTGCAATGTGCTATGGTGAAATTGAGCGGTTGGAATTAGTCTGAACAATTCCTTAGACCACTCCTTGTCATAAAATACGCAAAGAGATGCAACATCTCTTCGCAGTGCCAGTGAGTCAAGCCGATCGGAAAGAACTTTCTTCTATTTTTTATGATGAAGAGATTTGTGAAAAAAGCCTCTATCCAATACTGAATTTATTTTAACCCACGTTCAAACGATTTATAAATACACGGATAGTTGTGTACCGATAAACTAACCAAAAAGTCGATATTTTTCTGGTCTTAATAAAACCTTTCACACGATAAGATTTACAATATTATCATAGTTTAATAAAGGATTAGAAATACGCCCTTCAATTCCAAAACGTCAATTTAATAATGGAAGAGTTTGTAATTTTAAATAATTTATTGTACCTACGTGTGGATAATAAAACTCTGATGAACAAAGCGGAATGCCGGGTACAGAGCGGCCGATAAGAGTTGACGGCGGAGGTGGGGTGCGCAGGCGGGGCCGGGTCGACGCTCTACACGTAAACAGATAACGTCGATTGATTACACATATGCACATTGGCTAGTCTTTGTGCAAGCGCTGAGGACTGAAATAACGTACTATTACAAAAAATTGGCACGATTATCCTTTAGAAATTAAATATGGTTACCTATAATATTCGTAACATCTTTTAAGTTTTGAGACAGATTCAGCGTAGCTAATACAACTGTATTATACACTCTCATTGCTAAAACTCACTTAAAACTTTGCCTCGTCGTTCAAAACATATTTTGAATTCACAATATTTACTACTTTCCTATCATAACCGCATCTTCTACATCGTATGAATAACTTACGCAACGTATGCCTATTTACTTCGCTTCTCTTTTATTTTTAATTGTTATTTAAAGTTATTTACCAAGTACTAAATGAAAAATAAAATAGTTTTTTTTGGAATAAGAGTAGTAAAAGAGCACACAGTCCTGATATATATGATATACCTGATAAGTGGATGTTGTTGTCCATAGACGTCTACATTTATCCTCAATTAATCACAATACAGATTCGTTGTCACACCGGAAGCTTAAGATGGAATGCCTCGTTTCCATTAAAAAGGGTCTCCGGTTCTCTACACTCACCATACAAAACACAGCAGCATTGGGCTGCTATTTTATCCTAGTATTCTGTGAGCTCGTGGTCCTACCCCGGTTTAGCCGACCCATTTGTGATGTAACCATAATATAGCAGCAGCGTGGCTCTAGGACTTATAAAACGATGATTATATACCATGCATGAATATAAGATAATGATAGGGCAGTTGGTAAGTGTCAGTTTCACCTGTATAAACCTGGCGGCGTAAAAGAATCTTTTTAACAGTGGTAGAGCCATGCGGCAGCTTTTGCTGTCGCACGGATGGGCCGGCTCGAACTGGGGTGGTACCACGACCTCACAGAAAACCAGCGTAAAGTAGAGAGACCTCTGCGTTTCGCTTGGTGAGTGCAGGTGGCCGGAGGCCCTTTTTACTGGAAATGAGGCATTCCATCTTGATCCTCACGGGTGACAACGCATCTAGATTTTGATTTGTAATAGAGGATAGATGTAGATGTCTATGGGCCGCAGCAACCACTTACCATCAGGTGGAATGTGTGCTCGTTTGTCACCCTTTTCCTATATAAAAAAAATCCACCGATACTGTTGGTGACGTAAAAGGCGACTATGTAAAATGCTTGAAAATCTTGTGGCTTCCAATAGACGGTACAACATTTGGTTTACGCCAGACGTAAAATACTCAGAGTGGTACCCGCGCCACTCTGAACAAAGTACTCGATGGTCAATCCGTATGTCAAGCGCTATAATTCACGCAAATCCCCTTACGGGAGAGGCTCGTCTAGACGTAAAAGGCGAGTGTTCAAGACAGGGTTCCATCATAACTCAATAGTTTTCAAACAAATATTTCAATTTAAACTCTTGCCCAGCGTATACAATCGAGATATTTATTCTGAACGTTATCAATTTCATTTTTGTAGCATTTGTTAATATATTTATATGGACAATGCGCTCTTCACTGAAGATATAGAAATTTTCTATCCATCTTTAAAGATAACATAATTGCTTGATCCTCATGGTAATTTAGCAATTTTGCGACTTTTTAGGTTTAACTTAATAAGTTCTGTCTTTAACAGAACTTTCAAATGTCTTCCCATGTAAAACCATGACAAATTCCTATTGCATGCCTTAAGCGCAAAGCGCGTAGGTATGTTCTGCTAGCGCCTAAAAATTAAGATTCCAACGTTTTGTCGCATAAAATCGTATCTAAAAATGATATTGAACATATAAATTATATAAAATCACATTTTCAGCTAAATGTTAAATGATTGTTGAACTTATTAATATATTTTTTTAAACTACTATTTGTTATTTTTACGTAAAAAGTGGTTTTAGTGCCTTATGGTGTAAATTTATCGAGTATGCATGGAGTGGTAAATACGATAACTTTTGAAAATAACAATTGTTTAACTCAATCTATTTTTAATCTCTTCATCTATCATGTGGGAAGTCATGGAAATTTTCAAAATTTTCGGTGTTTACGGTGTTTTCGGTGTTTTCGGTGTAAATTAATACAAGGCTGCTAGTCTTGTATTAATTTATTTTATTAATACGCTTCGCTCTGCCGTACTAGCTTACTACGCGCCCGGCCGCCGTCGTGATTGCTTTATCGTTTGCTTACAGCAGCGGTAATAGGCAGCAAAAATTACGATCGCTGTAGAAATACAAAATATTCCAAAAACCAAATTTAATACATCACATATTTTTATTATAATATTTTGTCGCTAAAAGTACGCAGGATTTATATATAAATATACTTATACTTACCGGCAGGCGAAGTGTAGGGCGTCCCCCCACTTGATGGAGTGACGACCTGGTAAGACATGCAGGAAGTCAATGGATACAGTGGGCTCGTAACCGTGCTTTGTGGCATTCCTTAGAGTAGGCCTATGTTCAGCATTGGACTTATGAAAGGGCTGTAATGATGATGATGATAATACGTCTTGGACTTTATGGAGTAATCTGAACGTATACTTCGGTGAATGCTACTGGAACTCCTCGAAGAGTAGAACTAGGTGTGCCGAGTTTGGCCTCGTTTTGTTAGTTATGATGAAACCTTACTTCCGGACTTGAAAGAATGACCTGAAGGTGTACTTCGGTGACTGCTACTGGAACTCCTCGACGAGGAGAACTAGGTGTCCGAGTTTGGGCTCATTTTGTTAGTTATGAATAGATCTTACCTCCGGACTTGATGGAGTGACTTGAAGGTGTACTTTGGTGACTGCTACTGGAACTCTATGATGAATTGAACTACAATTTACATTTTTTTATTACTTTTTCACGATCATATGAGCATTATAAGTCCTACAATTTTGGATTTTTCAAGCTTTTATTTAAATTGAAATTTGACATAAAATTATCGGAAAAATTAAAGTATAGTAATAATAATTATTAGGTTTTTAGTGAAAATTTGTGTGTAATTCAAGTACTTTAAAAATTTACGTATTTTTAATGCGCTTAAGGCATGCACAATTGGATTTTCCAATAGATTTTATTAGTGCTAACAGTTGTTTTTATATACACCTTATAAAACCGTGTCTATTCATAAATTCACGTAAGGAGCGAGCAGCGTAAAATAGTAAAAATGTGTTTGTACAATAAACCTATTGATATTTTTTAGAAATTAACAGACCGATTTTGTTTTTATTAGCCATTAGATACGCTGGTTAGCTATTTAAACTTAGTTTTGTTTAGATAACCGTTACAGTACTTTTTTTTTCAAACAAAAACACCTTTTGAACACCGTCTAGACACGCACACCAATTTTAATATATTATCGTTATTATAATAAGTGAATAGCTTATAATATAACATTTTTATTCTTCTAAGCTGTTTCTAAAAAAAATTTGGAAATAGTTTGTACAACCTTCCATGTAAAATTTACTTTAAAAAAAAGTTTCACTGGGTTTCTTGCTGGTTCTTCCCAGGACAGAGGTTTTTTCCGAACTAATGGTAAAGTAAAAAATGACTTTCAATAAGAATTACATACATGTGATCTATTTTGAATAAAAAAAGATCCATTATCATATCGCACAGGTGTAAAAGTCTCAATATTAACAAAATTAACAAATATTTTAAAATATCCGAGATTCCAAAAGAATAACGGTAGACTATTTAATAAACCTCATTCTCTTCTCGACAATGGGATAGATATATCATCTTCTGCAAATACTTTCCGACTTCTCAACTTGTTAACAATTGACCAAATGTATGCATGCAAGCTCACGTGCGTGCACCATTTATTGTTGGCTACTTGTTGATACATTGGCTTCAACCCTGCTGAAATTATTACCATATAGAACAGGCTACCACTGGTAATTCTTTTTAAATGGATTTTTCATAATGAAATATCTAATATTATTCAATTCTTTTTAAGGAATAGGGATCTCGAGAATTGTCCCCAAAATTAGAAAATACGCCAAAGGGTTTTTTAGCGCGTGTGACATTTAAGAAATGAACTGAATTAATTTTTATCGGCACCTTCCTAAAACTTTGGCTGTAATCGGTTACCTTTCTTGTTTAAAAGTGGTTGAAAATGTTCTCGGGCTGCAGTAGCATTTTACCATCAGGTGAACTGTTGTCTCATCCATCCATCCTTTACAACTTATAAAAGTCCACTGCTGAACATAGGCCTTCGGATTTTGCATAGTTTGACACGCTTGCCGAGCGGGTTGCCAACCGCAGTTTTTTTATTACTTCGAGTTATTGTTATCAGGAAGATGCTGCTGCCCATCACCTATTTCAATTTCCCTCTGTCGATATGTGGCAGTGGATATTCTTCCACCATCACTACATGGCATATTTGCCACTAAAATATGAAAAAAAATCTATTAGGCCATCCCGACTTGTGTACGTTCAGGATTTCTTTGCGCACTTAACTCTTCAAAAACCGAATACCATTCAGGCAGCAGTCACATTACGGACGGAATGATCAGCAATAAGGGCTCCATATCATCGGAGTCTACAAGGTTAAGGTATGGGTCAAAGAAGTGTTAGCTAACAGAAATTTTCTAGGAATGAAACCAGAATTCACGGGAACCCAAACCGGTAAAATGAAGTAGTTTCTCATTAATTCTACCAATATGCCAACTTTTTACTGCTGCAGCTGATATTTATCGGTCCCTTTTCTTTGAAATTAATAAATTTTGCACATGCATTGTGATATAAAAGAGATTATCAAAATCTGTTTTATTTGACGTAATTCATTTAAAAAAATTGTAAATAAAACCTGGACTCTGCCTCCGCCACTCACCACAAATGAACTAAAGAGTTTTCGTTCTGTAATTCATAAAAGAACCGTAATTATTAACAACAGCAGATGTACCTTAGAGCATATTTTATTTAATTTTTTAAATTTTAAATTAAAACTGTATTAGTTATACCTATCGTGTGTACAGTTAATATTGTAATACTGTCAGCTAAGACGATAGCGAGGATAAAACGCGAAAAAATAACAAAAATATCAACATAAATTTAAACTTATAAAGATATTAGTCTCTAAAATAAATAAATAAAGTCGATAATATATTGTATTGTATTGTATTATATATTGGTCAACTATATACAAGAGCTCCAAAAACCAGTGCAACTTTAAGTTCATAAAAGTTTAAAAATACCTCTCTGATAGCACATAAGATCACCAAAGTTCATCAAGACGAGCACAGAATGTAAACAAAGTCTTAAATATTATAAACATGCTTAGTGTATTATCCAAATTTCTGGAAGTTATGATTTCTTTGCTAATTATTCTCGTATGAAAGATAAAAGAACGGTTTTCGGTGCAATGCTGCTTTTTATTTTAGGGGTACCTATTTATATAGCATTATCATCTGATTGGGACTTAATAAATATATTATATAAGAAAATATACATTAAAAATGGTAAAATAAATACTAGATAAATAAATAAAAATCCAAACAAAAGGAAGCCCTCGGCAAGGGACACCAAGCTCTCGAGGATTAGGGGGAAAAGATAATAAATCATCGGACGATGCTGGCAGTATCGAGGAGCACCGCCTTCTGCTTTTGAGTCCGGAGTGCTCCGTCACGGAGTTCCAATCACTTCAGATGACCCGAGAGGCTCACTAGTATTAGCCCGTTTGCAGTGACGACCACAGGAATAATTAAGGTTGGCAGACCACCCCACACGTCGGTCACCTCGTGAGCCAGGTCCCAGGATATATTATTTGCTTATCTGTTTCGGCTTTCACGAGGTTCACGTCTTACAAAATTATCCTTGACTGTTCCCGGTCCATCAGCACAATATAAAAATAAAGAATAGTCCTGTCTGTGACTTCACAGCTTCCAGCACGTACTTATAATAATATAGTTTCCCATCGAAGAGAGAGAGCTCCTGGTGTAGGATCCTGGCTACTAGGTTGTGTCTGTGCAAGCAATTAGAAAGCGCCTAACAACCGCAGATGAAGTGCCTAAGTGATTCACCGGGATGACAACAAGCTTGATAGATGTGGACGGTGCCATCCCTTAGAATGTATCTCCGATAGTTATTGTTCTAGATAACTTGATCTTGTATTGCACAAACAAAGCGCTCAGTTTACCCGAAAAGATCACCAAAATATAAAAAAGGGCCGCAGCCTGGGGGTCACCGGGGCGCTGGTCACGACAGCATGCGGGTCGCCTGCCGAGCGCGAGGCAGCCTCTCGCATCCATCATCACCACCAGATGGCACCCGTCACTGATGGAGTACGCCACATACGTTGGACAAAAAATATGAACACAAACGCATTGCGGGCGTACTTTAGGACGAAAGGGGAAGAAACTGGAGGTTTAGCTTTAATGCTCCGTTGTATTATTATTATACATTACTTACATTTTTATGTCCTATTAGTAACTCTAATACTTTTTCATGACTAGGTTTCTTTAAATTACATATGTGGCAGAGCTATGCTGCGACTATATTATAGCTGTAGCACGAATGGCCCGGCTCGAAAGAAAACCACGCCCTCAGAATACCAGCGTAAAATAGCAGCTTAATGCTGCTTTACTTTGTATGCTTTACTTTTTAGTAAGTGTGGAGAACCGGAGAAACTTTTTCCTGGAAACGAGACATACCAGGTCTCAATTATGACAACGCATCTGCATTTTAATTATTGTTCTAGGATAGATGTCTATGTGCCACACAAAAAATTATTTGTTTCTCTTTGACTGTCGGTTCTTTTGTCCTTTTAGTTTAACCTCCAATGTTCAAGAAAAACGTATTTTTTTAGTTAAAATTATCTGTGTTGTTTTGGTAGTAGTGAGTAAAAGACATCAACGAGTTATTTGTCCGAATATGATAATTTTGGGTAATACACGATGCATTAAACTTTTTGTATTACAATGTGACGGATTTAATCGTGTTTAATTTTAACTTTTTAATTCCCGACGTTTCGGATATTTGAAGTCCCGATGTCATAGTTAGCCCAGCTACTTTCAGCTTTTGAATATCAATTACTAAATTCTTAATTTCAAAGTTTTAAAAAGTAAAATAAACTAATATTTATTCATATTAAGTTTTCTCATCGAACATGAAATACTTTGTAAAACAGAATACAGGAGACATGCCGCCACTCTTTCGCCAAAAAACTGTAAACGTAATAATTTAGAGAAAGGGAATGCAGATGTTATCTTCGATATATACAAGTGTTCGTGAAAGCATCGTAAATAAAAAGACAATTCGTAAATTGCGAAATGTAATTGCAGGCGCTGTACACTGGCGGGCGGCGCGACGGAGCCGCGGCGCTAATGAAAATTTAAAGTAACCGGTGCGGGCTTACTCCTTGGCGCAAGACATAAACTTTTACCTTTCAAATACTATTTTCATTGTAACATATGTGATGATCGGTAACATTCAACAATAACATATCTCTATTAAACGTAAATTATAAATAAAAACTAAACAAGTGCGAGAAAACTTTTACCCCAAGGATTTCGTATAAACTAAGGTAAATAGGTGTTACCTTTCATTCAAAAAGTTACTGCAATTCATAAATTAAGGAAAGTTAAGAACTGAAAAAAAGTAAAAAAAGTTAAAGTTAAAGTTAAAGTTAAAACCGGTCGCCCTAGGCGAAAGTTTATCGACCAAATTGGCGATATATTGAAAATGGGCCAAATCAAGAGTACCTTTAACCGACGAGCGTGTATGCGTAGGTATATGGATGTGGAGGAAGCGAGAGAGGTCTGTCAGGATCGTGCCAAATGGAAGTCCATAATCTCTGCCTACCCCTCTGAGTGACAGGCGTGAGTGTTTATGTATGTATGTATGTATTAAGAACCGAACATAGTTCTAATGAAAAAATAATTCTGATTAAAAGATAAACTTAACTTTGCAGTGCAAACAAATGTTTTGCCATATTATATCGGCCTACATCACGGTTGGCATATCGGTCTTATCGGTTTACACCAACAACCATGTATTCATTTATATTATGCTAGCTGTGCCCCGCGGTTTCACCCGCGTCATCACATGGTATAAAGAACAAAGTTTATTTTTATAAAATTGTCTTGATGATGAAGTAACTTTCGTTCGTAAGGATAAATAGGCCATGCCTAATAATAATGCTCATAAATCACCTTTAAATTTTCAATATTTTTGTCACAAAATACCAAATTACGGCTTATGTATAAGAAATAGACATATGGTATGGCAGACTTTTTTTAGACGGAGCTTTACTCCGTCTATATTTTTCTAGAACATTGTATTTACGGATCCCTAACGATAACACCAGCGTACGCGGATAAATCATTTCGGGAGTGCTTTTTCTTCTGACTTGCTTAACAAATATCCATATTTAAGGCTAGCTGAGTAATATAGCTTAATGTTAGATAGCCTATACTATTCCACATGAATCTGGCTATAATATACAAAAATAATTTTTCAAATCGGACTGGTAGTTCCAGAGATTAGCGCGTTTAAACAAACAAAAAAACAAAAAAAGCTCTTCCGCTTTATTAAATTAGTATAGATTTAACCCTTTTTATACAGTGTTTATTTAATAACATATTTCATCTTGATAATAGAAACGTTGTATATTTTCTGGGATTTGTAATAGCGTATACTCGTATATAGCCACATGCATGGATTAATTATTTATTTTTTATTTTATTTATACTCTTTATTTTACTCAAAATATTACACAATACAACGAACTTAAATTTATAAATTTATGTACAATTAGGTGACCTTACGAGTATCGCTAAACGAAGAGTGAAGAAGATCATTTTCATTTAAATATATAGAAGTGTGCATAAATAATAAATAAACAAGTATATCTTAATAGGATAAGCTATATATATATATATATATATATCATATGAGACAATGCAATAATCAAACACATTATATTATATATATATATATATATATATATATATATATATATATATATATATATATATATCTTTATATATAAAAATTACGTGTCACGTTGTTTGTCCGCGATGGACTCCTAAACTACTGAACTGATTTCAATGAAATTTTGCACACTGTGTGCATTTTGGTCCAACTTGAGAGATAGGATAGTTTATATCCTGGTAAATGACCCTCAAAATTTTTTATTGCGAATTTAAGGATTTTTATAGGGAGGGTCGTTGGAAAGGGCAGAACAACGTCTGCCTGGCGAGCTAGTATATATATATATATATATATATATATATATATTAGAAAATTTCATATGAAATACAGAAACACTAAACCGCTGTTTTTAACTCCCAACGAAAACAGAGGGGCGTTATAAGTTTGTAGTGTGTATCGGTGTATGTGTGTGTCTGTCTTAAAGTTAAAAAAAGTTACAGCCTATATACGTCCCACTGATGGGCGCAGGCCTCCCCTCTTTTCTGAGGTGTACGCTAGTAGTCTGTAGCATCATAACTCCTGAACGCATAAACCGATTTTGATAAAGTTTTCTTCGGTTGAAAGGTGTATTAATCAAGAGTGTTACTAGCTATGTTTGAAGAAAATATATTGAATGGTTCAGCCGTTTGAAGATTATCAGCGCTTTTTTTCGGGTTTTTTTAATTTTAATTTAAGCTATATGCTTATATAATAAGCCGGACCGGTTCCTTCTGCAGCATTAATACAGGTCAGTGTAACTTTACAATCTATATTTTATAAAAAATTCGGTTTCCTTCCAGGTATGGCTAAAATGGCAAACGTCTTAATTATAAAATATGAAGTCCTTTCTTCTTAAAGTAAATACTTCCTATATTAAAGTTAATGTTACTGGCCACTAAAGCAAACCATCTATAAGCGTATGACTTAAAATGTAGCACTGGAGGGGGTTCCAGGCACGGCGGGGTGCAGCAGCCACATGGTCCGGTGCATCACAACCTCAGTGCACTGACCCGCCGCCCGCCACCCGCCCATTGCACACGCCGATTGCACCAACGATGTCACCCGCTCCCGTTATATATTGATATATCCTCATCTAACTAACCTTACCGACGTTATTGCCAAGAGTGTAATGCTAAAACTCTATTTATTTGATGTAATTTAATTTTGAAAAAATCCAAGATATTCAAAGATTTTCAATATGCAGTGATTAAAAATTACTATTTTAAAATCTTACTACTTCTATAACTTAATCAGCGGTAACAACTCAAGAGCTAAGGGCTATCCGTTTTCTATGTACAATCTTGTTTTGAAGTTTTGTGGTATAGCTGACGAAAAGACGTGTCGTAATCTCCCGAACGCTGCCCAGCTGAGTTGAATCCGTCGATTGACCTCTCAGTCGAAGTCGGACTTACCTAGTCGTACTATTTGTCCCAGGTAAACATACTCGTCAACAACTTCGAGCGTAAGACCACTAACAACTACCGTCATAGGTGTGAAATGGATTAACATCCATGTCACACCTATGATGTGACCTTTGATTTGTCCATGTTCATCTTAAGACCTATCCGTTGGGAGACACTATTGAGGTCATTGAGCATAGTGCTTGGAGGACTTCCAACGATTCTGCCATAAGGACTATATAATCGGCAAATCGAAGGTGAGTGATGTACTCGCCATTGATGTTAATAGCGTATCCTTTCCAGCTCAGTAGCTTGCGAACGTCTTCAAATGCATCGGTGAAGAGTTTCAGGGATATAACCCTGTCTTACACCTCTCTGCAGTTGGATAGATTTCATACTCTGGTTCTGTACTCGGATAGCCATCGTAGCCCTACTGTACAAACACTACAGCTATTCGATATACCGACAGTCAACTTGGCACCGTTGAAGAGACTGCAACGCCGCCAAAATTTCGACGAAATCAAAGGCTTTCTTATTGTTCACATACTCGAGGCAAAGCGGTAGATTGTACTCTTCGATCTCTTGTACAATATTTGTACAACTTTATTGCACACAGTCTTTAAGCCTGAAATTTTCATATATAATTCATTCAAATCACTTTTTTCTTTCACTTATTTCATATTGATGCCCTACCTCACACCTACTTCAGATCCGATCAGATTTTGTGGAGCACTATCGAAAAATAATCGAAATATTGATACGTTGTAACTCTCTGAAGACTAGGATGAAATAAAAATTATATCCGGTTCTCTTCACTGATCATACAAAACACAGCAGATAATATTTCATTTTTACGCTAATAATCAGTGAGAGCGTGGTGTTTCCCTCGTAGAATTAATCCTTCATTTAGAGATCAACTCATGCTTCCGTCATAAGAAACCTGCAGTATGGCACTAGCACCTACAAAAACCTGACAATAAAATAAGAGAGTGAGTGTCGCTAATAATGTCGGATAAGATACATTATTAACATTTATTTATTTTATTTATTTATTTAATATTCTTTATTGCACACCATACATAAATTACAGAAATTATATATGTAAAAGAAGTATGCAATGATCATTATTATTGCTGATAGCAATTTCTTCCAGACAACAAATGAATAGACAGGATTGCACGAATATGACAAGGGCAGGGCAAATTGGTGTGATGGAGAAAAAAGTTAAAAAAACCACATATATATATATATATATATATATATATATATATATATATACACATACTACAAACATATATACATACAAAAAATAAAATACATATATATTATTAAATGAAATTGATATGCTACAAATAACATTATGTTTAATGGCTAGTGTGGTAGTGAAGTTAGAATTTAAAGTGCGAGGTAATGATTCTTAACTAGTTTTTTAAATACCAGTGGGGATGGTGCGCATTTTACTGACAATGGGAGTTCATTCCATAAATGAACGCCTGTACAGTAAATGACTTTTTCATAAATTTTCTAGTGTATAGTGGCAAATTCAATTTCAAACTCTCTGCAGATCCCAAGTTACGCGAATGGGAATCACGAAGAAACTCAAAACGAGTTTTGAGGTAAGAAGGGTAAGAAGGATTAAACAGAACACTATAGAGAAGATGAAGTATATGAGCACTCCGATGTAGTCGTACTGGCAACCACTTGAGCTTAGTACGAAAAAGAGATACGTGGTCATATTTGCGCAATCCAAATATAAACCTTATGCAAAAATTCTGAATTCGCTCAAGTTTATCGAACTGAGCTTCGGTGAGATCTATATAACTGACGTCTGCGTAGTCAAAAATAGGGAAGAGAAGGGACTTGGCAAGCATAGTTTTGGTGGAAATGGGATTCTTCCCATTTCCATCCAAACTATGCTTGCCATTCCCAGTTACGTAATCTACGCAAGGAGGCTGCCGAGGCATAAACTTTGCGATTAATTTCTTTGATGTGCTGTCCCCACGACCGATTCTTATCTATGTGGATACCTAAGTTCTTTAGTGAATCTCTGTAAGGAATAAAAGTTTTATCAAATACTAAAGGCTTTTTGGCTAATTTATACAGATGATTGGAGAATTTTTGTTTTTGCATGCAGTGATACGGACTATATACAAAGGTTTACAAAACAAATAAATGTTATGTCAAAAAACAAATAATGCACCAAGTAATGACATTATATTAGAATATAAAATAGTGCGTGTAATTGTGTACACACGTACAAAGTAAAACCTTTTTACGATATATCATACTTCTTTTATTTTATAATTTACATAAGTCGGTTAAATATTAGGTCCTTACCTATGAAATTAGCGTTTTGTGGTACTGACCACTTTGATCTGAAATATCTCCTCTTTGGTTAAGAATTCCAAATTCAAATTTATAAATTCATTTAGCTGGTACATTTGAGTTTTGAAAACAGTCATTCATTTGTATTTTCCTCATAATTTTTTTTCTTTGACGTCACGTAATACCGCACAATGGAAAACATGAAATAGCGGTATATTTACGAGTACGAATTCTACCGTGGCACCAGTGCTGCAGAAACAGCTCGAAGGATTAATGATGTATACGGCGCTGGTGTTGCAAAAGAAAGCACGGTACGTTTTTGGTTTCAACGTTTTAGTTCTGGAAATTTCGACCTTCAGAACCAACCCCGTGGATGGCCGGAGACCAAAGTGGAGAATTAAGAATTAAAAGTTATTATGGAAGCGGATCCATCACAAAGCACTTAAGAGATGCAGGCTTCGGGGTAAGTAATAAAACTGTATTAATCCACTTGAAGCAAATCGGGAAAGTAAAATAACTTGAACGATGGGTACCTCATGAATTGAGTGAATCGAACTTGCAAACACGCGTCGACTGCTGTGTTATTTTGCTCAACCGACACAATAATGAAGGAATTTTAAATCGAATCATTACTTGTGATGAAAAGTAGGTACTGTACGATAATCGGAAGCGCTCGTCGCAATGGCTGAACCCTAGCGATCCAGCCAAATCCTGCCCTAAACGAAAATTGACTCAGAAAAAGTTACTTGTGAGTGTTTGGTAGACTAGCGCCGATATCGTTCCCTACAGCTTTCTAAAATCTGGCCAAATGATTACGGCAGATATCTCTTGTCAGCAACTGCAAACCATGAAAGGAGAACTAGCTACTAAACAACCGAGATTGGTCAATCGCTCTAGGCCACTGCTGCTTCACGACAACGCAAGACCACACACTGCACAATAAACAACCACTAAGTTAGATGAGCTACAATTGGAATGTCTGCGACATCCACCGTACTTCTCGGACCTTGCTCCAACAGATTACCATTTTTTCCGGAATTTGGACAACTTCTTACAAGGAAAAAATTCAACTTCGATGCGGCAGTTCCAAACCGCCTTCAAAGAGTTTATTGATACTCGCCCCCATGGTTATTTTTAGTAAAGGGGTCGATGAAATACCTAAGAGATGGCAAAAGTGCATAAGTAACAACGGTGTGTACTTTGATTAATTAAATACATTTTACAAAAAAAAATTGACTTTAAATTCCTCCCGTACAAAACGCCAATTTCATATGTAAGAACCTAATAATAGTAAACTCATACAGCCTCGATGGTGAAACTTTGCAAGAAAACGTGACTTTTTTTAATACCGTACTAAATTTCTCAATAACGTCGATAGAAATGTTTTAATTAAAAAAATAATACATAAATAACTGAAACAGAACAAAGCACTCCATGTCTGTAAATTTGCTGAATA
This sequence comes from Parnassius glacialis, assembly GCA_033319125.1. NCBI lineage: Eukaryota > Metazoa > Arthropoda > Insecta > Lepidoptera > Papilionidae > Parnassius > Parnassius glacialis. The sequence continues at coordinate 26,923,117 of JAVANC010000018.1, forward strand.
TTCTAGATAACGTAATAGGATGAAATTGTTGGTCACACAATTTACAAGAAACATTTTTGCTAATCATAACAAAGAAGCTTTTCGATATAAGTCTTTAAGTGTTGGCTTTTTACACTTTAAATGCCCTGGAATAGAAATTTTACAAAACCGAAGAGACATCAGGCGCTAGACCAACGGCTTTACGTGTTTTAAGAGGAACGAGGGTGAAACAACGCCAACTTCTACTCCAGAATGCTACTCTAAATTTCTTGATACTATGCTCGTAATATACAATTTAATGTACAGTAGGGCTACGATGGCTATCCGAGTACGAAACCAATCCAACTGCAGAGAGGTGTAAGACAGGGTGACATTATATTCCTGAAACTCTTCACCGCTGCATTGCAAGACGTTTTCAAGCACTAGAAAGGATACGTTGTTAACATCAATGGTAAGTACATCACTCACTTTCGATTTGTTAAGCTAAGATATAAGATATAGTCCTTATGGCAGAATCGTTGGAGGTCCTCCGAGCACTATTTTTCATTTTTATTTTTATTAATTCCGCTCAAAAACATAACTGCTCGGGTCAAACTGAGCAACAATACTAAGGCGACCCCTGCCACGCTATCTGGAGGACATCTGTTCTCGACGCCTCGGCAGTCTTGAAGGTTCGGACCTGTCCATCCTTTGGCTACGCGTAGACAGCGACGACCATCCGCGCGTCTACGCGTGCCTCTATAGGTCCATAGCGGTAATGCCGAAACAGACCGACTCATCGACTACGTCCAAATGGCTACAGATTCCTTGCTACAACAGGTCCCATCCGCAGAGATCGTGATCCTTGGCGATTTTAACGCCCACCACGTCGAATGGCTCGGTTCACGTTTAACCGATCATGCGGGGAGATCTGTTTATGACTTTGCCTTGGCATATGATCTAACACAGCTGGTTACATCGCCTACGCGGATTCCAGATGTGGAAGATCATACACCTTCACTGTTGGACCTTCTGCTGACCTCTCATCCGGACGGATATCAGGTTTCCGTCGATGCCCATCTCGGCTCTTTGGACCATTGTCTGCTCCGGAGTGTGGTGCCACTCACGCTCCCCTCACGGTTGCGTTATGCAGGTTGCCGCCGTGTTTGGCATTACAGGTCAGCGGATTGGGACGGAACGCGGTCTTTCTTTGCTTCCTATCCATGGGTTTGCTTCTCGCTGGATGATCCCAGCGCTGTTGCTGACTCTGTCACTGATGTGGTGCTACAGGGAAAGGTACTATTTATTCCATTATCTGTGGTACCCATCGGAGGCAGATCTCAGCCTTGGTTCGGTCGCTCCTGTGAGACTGCATTACGCAGTAAGCAGGAGTGTTACCAAGCCTGAGCTGCGGCTTCGGGGACACGGGATGTAAACACCAGCATACTTAAAAAGAAGTATAACTTCGCCTCCAGGTCCATCAAAAGAGTTATTGCCAAGGCAAAGTCAGAGCACATAGGCAGAATTGGTGAGAAACTAGTTCGTCTTCCTTCGGGATTCCGTGCATTCTGGTCTCTCGCCAAGGCTGTCCAAAGGAATTTCTGCAGGCCATCACTACCATCTCTGCACAGGGAGGACGACTCACTGGCCCACGCCGCAAAAGAGAAAGCCGACCTTGTAGGCTCCCTATTTGCGTCCAACTCGACTCTCGATGACAGGGGGAAAACACCGCCGACCATCCCGAGGTGTGAGTGCTCTATGCCGGATGTGCTGTTCTCACAGCACTCGGTTCGTAGAGCACTCCTCTCCCTGGACATCCAGAAGTGGAGTGGGCCAGACGGAATCCCCCCAATTGTGCTGAGGACGTGTGCTCCGGAGTTGCCACTGGTCTTAACGCAACTTTTCCAGTACTCCTACTCCCATGGCGTAGTCCCGAATTCATGGAAGACAGCTTTTGTCCACCCGATCCCTAAAAAAGGCGACCGCTCAGACACGTCCAACAACAGGCCTATCGCCATCACCTCCTTGTTCTCCAAAATAGTGGAATCCATTATTAACTGCCAGCTCATGCGGTACCTTGAGGATCACCAGCTGATTAGTGACCGCCAATACGGTTTTCGTCGGGGTCGATCAGCTGGTGATCTTCTGGTCTACCTGACCCATAGATGGGTGGAGGCAGTAGAGTCCAAGGGGGAGGCGTTGGCCGTTAGTTTGGACATTGCGAATGCCTTCGATCGGGTTTGGCACAAAGCGCTTCTTTCAAAGCTCCCTTCCTATGGGCTTCCCGAGAAATTGTGCAATTGGATCACCAGATTCCTTGCAGATCAGAGCATCAAGGTCGTTAGAGACGGTGTATGCTCCGACTACAAGCCTATTAACGCTGGTGTTCCACAAGGCTGTATGCTATAACCAACGCTGTTTCTTCTGCATATCAATGATATATTGCTAACTGGTAACATTCATTGCCATGCGTATGACAGCACTGGTGATGCTCTATATACCGGCCGTGCCAATATTTCTCGGGAAAACGTCGCCGAGTACCGGAACAAACTTGTGTCTGAAGTCGAGTCTTTGCTGGGTAAAGTCTCGGATTAGGGGCGATTAAATCTAGTCCAGTTTAATCCTCAGAAGATACAAGTTTGCGCGTTTACCGCTAAAAAGATCCCCTTTGTCGTATCTCCTCAGTTTCAAGGCACTCCCTTAGCTGCCTCAGCCAGTATCGGAATCCTCGGCGATATGTCAAATATCGAGTGACGTGCAGTTTCGTGGTCACTCAGAAGAGAAGGCCAAATTGGCCTCTAAAAAGCTTGGCGTGCTCAGCAGAGCGGGACAGTATTTCATGCCGGCACACCGCCTGCAACTTTACAAGGCGCAGGTTCGGCCTCACATGGAATACTGTTCCCATTTCTGGGCAGGGGCTCCCCAGTGCCTGCTCCTTCCACTTGACTCGGTCGTCAACGATTCGAGCCGCTCTGCGCTGGATGCGGATCCAGCGCAGAGCGACTCGGATCGTTGACGACCGAGTCCTTTCCGATCGGCTCGATTCATTGGCGCTGCGAAGAGATGTTGCATCTCTTTGCATTTTCTTTCGTATTTACCACGGGGAGTGCTCTGAGGAATTGTTTGGATTAATCCCAGCCGCCAAATTTCACGAACGCACATCGCGGCAGAACTCCAGATACCATCCGCACGATCTGGATGATTGGCGGTCCACCACTGTGCGATTTAGAAGATGTTTTCTTCCTCGCACAACTTCCTTGTGGAATCGATTACCACCAGCGATTTTTCCGGACCGATACGACTTAGCGACCTTCAAGAAAAGAGCCTACTCCTTTTTAAAAGGCCGGCAACGCATCTGCAATTCACTTGGTTCCCCTGGTGTTGCAGTTGTTCATGGGCGGCGGTAGTCACTTACCATCAGGTGAGCCGCATGCTCGTTTGCCCCCTCTCCTATTAAAAACAATTAAAAATTAAAGGGGGCTCCCCTACCATAAATGTGTTTTACGATAGTACGGAACACTTCATGCGCGTGTCCGACTCGTACTTAGCGAGTTGTTATAGTGTTCGTTAAATTACTTTATTACAAAAAGTTAGTAGAATAGAGGTTTTTGAAAGTTGAAAGGTACCCTAGAAAGAACCGCCAAAAAATTCAACCAAACTTTTTTTCAATAGTGGTTCCATATTAATTTAAACTAAATTTGATAGGCGAAGTTTATTTATTTATAAGATTAAAGTAACAAACAAAATTAAATCCACGTAGAAATAGAAATAAAAATGTTTTAATAAAAATAGAATATAAATAATACTTATTGTCACCTTATTTCCAGGGTTTATTATCATCTATAAATTCCTTAATGTTGTCATCATCATCATCATCATTACAACCCTGCACAAGTCCAGTGCTGAACATAGGCCTCCACCAACGAATGCCACAAAACACGGTCCTAAGCCACCTGCATCCATCGACTTCCTGCATGTCTTACCAGATCGTCACTCTATCTAGTGGAGGACGCCCTACACTTCGGCCGTCCGTACGAGGCAGCCACTCGAGAACCTTTTTACCCCATTGGTTGTCGATTCTTCGAGCTACTAATATTATGATAACCTAAATAATTCTTAATATTATAATAACCCTTTTTTGTAGAATAAGGGTGACAAACAAGCACGCAGTCCACTTGATGGTAAGTGAATGCTGTGTATGCTGTGACTCATAGACATCTACATCTATCCTCAATTAAGAATCACAATGCAGATGTGTTGCCACTCCTGAGGAGCAGGATGGAATGCCTCGTTTCCAGTAAAAAGGGTCTCCGGTTCTTTACACTCACCACACAGCAGCAATAAGCTGTAATTTTACGCTGGTATTCCGTGAGAACGTGATCCTTCCCCGTTCGAGCCGACCCAATTGTGCTACAACCATAATATAGCTGTAGCATGGCTCTACCACGTAAAATATCTGACATTTTTATACAATCAAATATTTGTATAATGAAGTGTTTTAACTTGGCGGAGGACTTTTCTGGGAATTTGTTATAAAGTTTCTCCAAAAATAAATTACTGACTCTATGGAGTCTAGTAACTGGTACTCCTGACTTGTCGGTTCTTAGTATTTACAGAATGAATATCACTTATTTTTTTCAAAGCTACTTATATTTTTGTGTACATTTACGAAAATGTAATGTACATAACATTACTATTATTATTACTATTTAGGCCAAAGTTAATAAATTAACTTCCTTAATTTCTGTCTTAGAGTCTTTTTTGGTTATAAATCATAGATTGCTCTTATGACCCTTTTCTACAAAGCAAATGTAATATCAATATCAGTCGCGTGTCTCCGTAACAAAATACCATACGATTTTATTCTATTGAATGCATATGATGGTATGGCTGCTTAAGTTGATGAGCTGCAGCAGCCTACACAAAGCCTACATCTACAAACAAAGAAGGCTAATGTTGTCAACATTGAGATTTTTAAGTTCCTGCTTTGGAAATTAATAATTTACAAAAATAGGAAGTTTTATGTAAAAGAGAAGATTTTGAGAATGAGAGTTTTCATCAGATCTCCACATTTTGAGGCCGAGATAGGTGACACGGCGTTCGAAAGAGTCAAAGATTATCACAAAATAGAAACCAAAAATACAAAAATTAAATAGACATAGATATGATAGTTTCGTTATAATTGCCTCCAACAAAGAGCTTTGATGACTTTTTTAACCATTATAAACCAGTTTTATTATTATTCCACCTGATGGTAAGTGATGACAGTCGTAGATGGTAAAAAGCATTCCCTTAGCTTAACAAAAGCCTATTGACATGCCTTAAAACAGATTTTTAGTACAAATGGAAGTACTACGTGTAATCTAAAATCGTAAAGAGTCAATTTTAGTAACCTTCTTCATCGCTCAATGCTAATACCAACTAATTACTAATAACTAATTATAATGTATAAAATCTAGAGATAAATGCTCGCCTGAAGCTTTATAGTGAATGCCAATGAAACTAATAATTAAAATTTATAGTGCTAATTTTTATGTGTTCGGCGATAAAGAAAATTAAGAAATTACAGGCGCTCTGTGCATGATAGCAATGTGACCTGGATTGGGGCGACACACCAATTTTGCAACGGTGTCAGTAATCCCCATTCAACAAGATTCGCCTAACAACGACTCACGTGTACTCGTTACCTGTTTAAAATCTTCCGTATTGGCCAGGATTGATCGTGGTCTGGAAGGCGCGTACTTTTACTAATGTTCTTCGTTCATTCATCCCAAAGAGCATTTCAAAGCTAAAGTCGATCTAAGCTTTAAGATTTTAAGTAGACAGGAAACGGACGATGTCTGTATAGTTAATGCCTCGTATCTGGTTTTTTTCCTTTTGGTTCCACAATTTATGCAACTTCTCGCTAAATCAGGAGCAGTCAAGGTTAGTAATATCAGGTAAGAGGAACAATTTGCACAGCAGTTTTGGTTTCAGACAACCAGTTACGATTCAGCAGGTGCCATTAGGTACAGGGATAACTGGATTCGCATGTGCAGATTGATGCCACATCGTCTGGCATACTCTCAAGCAGAGAAAAACAAAATCAGCTAAAGGACAGAAATTTGAATAATTTGAATGCCTTATCTCTCATCTCAGGCAGTGGAAGTTAGTCAGCGAAGAAGGTTCTTAGTGACCGAGTGACAAGAAACGATGGCAATTCTAAGGGACTTACCTTGGCTCCTTTCTTCGGAAATCTATCATTGGGTTACACCGAACACCTTTAGTTATTAGAGGTGAAAATTTCCAGGTACCTGACCTTTAAGTGCTTTATTGGTTCCGAAGTTAGGTGTCCTTGCAAAGGTAGGGCAGTACTCCATGCAGTACTCCTACTTACTATATAGGTATACAGGTACTTACTACTAGGCCGGTGCAGCAAAATGTCCCCTAGCAGCTTTGTAATCAATAAAAAACCATGCTGGGTGGCTTATTAGTGTCATGAATATGCACGATATAATTCCTTCCGCTCCCTTCCGTCGGACAACCACACGCTCGGCCAGTCTTTGTAGCCGATATACCTCGCATTCAAACCGAACAGTTTTCTTCGCCGTTCATCATGCGTACAGCGTAGAACAATTTGCCAGGTAAGAATTAATAGGATTTAGTTAAGTTAAGCCAGTTCGTTATGCCATCTTCAGCTTTATCACCACAATTAGGCGGGATAGTTGTTAACCCTTTGGCTGTCTCGTGCATTACATGTAAGTTATTGCTTTTTTTTTCTTTTTTTATAGGATAGGGTGTCAAATGAACACACAGTCCACCTGATGGTAAGTGGTTGATGTGACCCATAGACGTTACGTTGTCACCCGTGTCCCGGACTAAGATGAAATGCCTCTTTTCCAGTAAAAAGGGTATCCGGTTCTCTACACTCACCATACGAAATACAGAAGCGTTAAGCTGCTATTTTAAGCTGGTATTCTGTGAGAGCGTGGTCCTACCCCGGTCGAGCCGACACATTCGTGCTTCAACTATACTACTAATATAGCTGCAGCATGGCTCTATCACGTTAAGATATTGTCTTACTATTGTGTCTGCAAACTGGACAGTCATTATGTTAAGTACGAACTTAAAATAGTTAAAAAAAACATTTGTGCACTTAATTATAAAAATCAAAGTGGAGTACATACTCTATTTTTAATTATTCATAAAAATTCGATTCCTCGTGGTGGCTCAGGGACTAAGCACTCGCTGTAAATTTCACAGTACGCGAACAGCTCGAGTTCGATCCCCGCTGGCACCAATGAAATTGTTAATGGCAATTTTAAGTGCTGATTTACCTTGTGCTCGGCGGTGAAGGAAAACATCGTAAGTAAACCTGCATGCCAGTGAAATAAGAAAAAAAACATATTTCAAAAACATGTGAAATTCCAACACGCATTGAGACCGCGCGGCGGACTTTTTCTTGCCCTAAAACCCTCTCAGAAATGAGAGGAGGCCTGTTCCCAGCAGTGGGACGAATATAGGCTGTAACTTTGCTTTACTTTATTCACTTTCATCTACACAAAATATTATAAATCATACTGTCGTAATCATATCAGTCTCCCAGTAACTCCGATAATGTTGAAGTACCTATAAACAAGAGATCCAGGAATATGAATATGTTCTTGTACTAATGTTCATCAGACAGATGTATCGATGTATTGTGTTGAACAAACAAAATATTGTTTTTTAGATTATTTGCAAGTTTATTATTACTTATTAATGATGACCAAATTTAGGTTATAATTGTTTTATTTATTATTTATTCTGTAGTTATAATAAAAATTATTTCTTAACGTTTTATTTCTCATAGTTTTAAATTGCCCTATTATTGGTATAATAACATTATATGTTAACGAATCTATATAACATACATCTCAGTTATGTTCATCACCATTCTGACATCTTAAAGAAAATGTATTTCATTTTTGTTAAAATAGTCCTTTTTGAATACTATTAGAACTGAAAGAAAGGGTATGTGTAATAAAATTTTAACTATTTTACGTATTTCATGTTAAGTATTCATTCAAAGTTATCACAGTTACAGCCACAGGCAAAACAGAGTATTTATACAGGTGGAGCTTCACAACGTATTAGAGTTCAACGTAATGTCAAACACGTACCTATATCAGAAATAATTTACGTCTAATTTTAACCGTGCATAAGAATTCACAACACAACGCGCGAGACAGTGAGCTAGTGCGAATCTCTGTTTCCTTGCCAGTTGCTGCGACATTGTATCTATTGACACGGACCGCAGTACGTTTACCGGCGACTATTTTGAGTGAGGAGCGACACACGTGGCGACATCGCGAGTCCGCTCGCCCTGGGCCCTCTCAATGAAAAAACTTTCTCCCCATAAGAGAGCCCGGCGGCCTCGTCGACGACGTCGCCGCGGCCCACGATACATATCGCATCACCGCCCGCCCGCAATTTCGCGTAAAATTGGCAGCGTGCGGCGGGCGGGCGGCGGCGGTGCGGAGCGTCGCTCCCGAAATAGTGTTCGGGTGCGGTCGTGCGGCGTCGGGAGCGGCGCCCCAGTCGCCGTGTGGCCGCGCGCGCGCACCCGCGTCGTCCCGCCAGCCGTCCCGACGCCGCACGAGTAGCCGCGTGAGGAGCTCGCTCGCCGCCGCGTCGCCGCGCAGCTCCACGGTGCGCGTATTTCGGTCGCGAGGAGGCCCCGGGCCGCGTCGGGCGCGCTGCCCGCGCGCTGGCCGCCGTGCTCTGGTGGTGCGTGGCGCTGCTGCGGCTGGTCGCGCTCTGCGCGCCTCCCCCCGGCGAGCCGCCGCCCCCCGCGCGCGCCGCGGAAGATGCGCCCGAGGCGCCCGCGGCCGCCGCCTGCGCGAGCGCGCCTCCGCCCTCCAACGCCACCGAGCCGACCGTGCCGCCGCCTGCGGCCGACCCGCCCGCGCACATCGGTCAGTACCCGCTTGCCCCTTGCCCGCTACCCGCTGCCCACCTTGCACCTCGCTGCACCGCTTGCCACTTCATTCATCCTAAACTCTCACCCTCTCACCTCTTCTCAAACAATTTGTAGCACCGCTCTAGTCATCTCCACGGTTACGGTTGCATATCAGTTTGAGTGTGAGTGTTACGCGTGGTAAACTATAAACATCCCGTTCGCATACATTGCCCTACATTTTTCACATAATACGGAGAAAGAATCTAGTGTTAAAAAGAAATGAATGCAACACTGAATTTAATTATAGAAATTATATGACTTTAAAACACGATAGACATTATAAAATTATCTAAAAACTTTGCATTAAACTAAAAAATATTTCTATGAATATATTTTCATCTCATATATGAAATTAGTCTATCTTCATCATCATCATGATCATCAACATTATTACAATCCTGCAAAATTCCACCTGAACATAGGCCTTCTTCAAGAAATGTTACAAAGCATTTAGTTATTTATTCTTTATTATAACACCTTAGTACAACTAAGGTAACAATGGGCGGACTTAATGCCTGTCCTCATTCTCTGCCAGTCAACCCGTAGTGTGGTGAGCTATTGTGGCAGGTGTAAACATTCAGCATAAAAAAGGGTTCAGTTTTACAAAAAAATCGTAGCCAAACTTGATAGACAGATTGGTAGCCTCGGTTTTGTACTTATATTGAGTTGTTGTCAGGAGAGTGGTCCTGCCCATGTGCGATTCAATTTCCCTTTGTCGTCTATAAAAACAAATATACTTTGTTGGTTTATTTCCTTGTTCAATCTTCTATGCGAACCTAAAACATGCATCAGATTACGATAAAAATTTTGGTGAAATGCTTACCGCGTGTATTAATTGACAAAAGTCTCTTATATGTATATAATTCGTCTGTACACGTGTTTGTCACTGAACTCTTCTTAAACGGCTAGACCGATTTTGATGGAAATTTTTGTGGGTATTTAAGTTGGTACCTGGATGGTTGAGTTTTGTAATTGGATTCGGTAGATGCCGCTGTTGTCGTGATCAAGAAACCACCAGTGCGAAACGAGGTAATAATATTATATATAAAAATTACGTGTCACATTGTTTGTCCGCGATGAACTCCTAAACTACTAAAGTGATTTCAATGAAATGTTGCACATACAATAGTTTTTATCTCGAATTTAAGGATTCTTCCCAAGACGTCGTCGGAAAGGGCAGAACAACGTCTGCCTGAACAGCTAACAATATTATAAAACGTACTATGAGGACAAGACATTTCATTGCGATTTCCCAACAATTGTGTATATGTAGGCAGGCTTAATCCTAAAATCAATACGGACCTCCGCCGCCTCCGCCCACACTCAACGGTTTTTATTAACTTCAATAACTTAGAACGAAAATGAATAGAAAGAATAAAATATCCGAAAGGAATATCCTTAAGTATGAAATAAAAATTTACAATTAATTGAACCGTAAAAATATTTCCCTGACAAAATGTAGAAATGCAGTAAAGGAAGCCACAATGCCGTAGGGCGTGTAAATGTAGGTTATCGGAGCGAAGGTTCTACAACTGTAACATTTTAAATACGCTCCCTTCGGTTCACTCCTTCCAACACGTTATAACTCTACAAAATTATGACTCACTTCGAGCTACTGAACATCTAACGACATAACATCCACATCAACGTTTAATTACTCTGTCACGCTTCTGGGAATCCTACTGTGTTCCTATTTTATCGCTCGGGCAGGTCACACTGACAATTGGAGTGCGATAAGCAGTTGAACGACTGAACTGATAAAATAATTAACAGCCACGTGCCATCGTGTTAAAAATGTTTCGCTAATCAGGTCATTCGCTCGTGATCATAGCTAACATTGAACATATCAAGATAATCGCAGCTTTCGGAATGTAAAACATATGTGAGACATAGAACAAAGTTAAAATAGCCAATTAAATGATGATGATATCCTTCATAATGGTTTCGTCTACGTGATATCCATCGAATTAGCAAGTGTTTTTATTTCATTTCATGTAAGAAAAAGGTTACTACCTGCACACTAGGATTTTCTCCGGTATCGTGTAGGCATTTAACATACATAAATATCAGAGGTACAAACATCCAGACCCGGTCAATTATTTATAGGCCATTCAAACACTTCTTCCATGCGGAATTAGAACCAGCGGCCCGCAGCGCTACGTTCAAATGTTCAGCTACTGTGCAATTGAGCCGACTTAAAAAACTACGGTGATGATGTTCATAAGCTAAGTCACACAATATTTCACGCAGTTGTCACGTAATAAACATATAATATTATAATTTTTTGTTATCATTGACCATTTTACACGCCTTTGTGTTAGCTTGACCTATATGTAGGTATGTAGATATGTACATATATATCTATGAACGAACATAAGAGAATTTTATAATACAATTTACAGGCACATCTAGATGGTTGAATAATCTGAAACTGTGCAGACGCATTAAAAACCAAAAATAATACAAAAATTCATGTCTATAACCTTGTGTTCTCTATATGATCATCACAGTTCATGATCCATGCCTATTAGTTAAGTTTTTTCTCTCATGTATATTATATATACATAAATTGTTTATTGAATAGCTGTATATAGAATATATATATATATATATATATATATATATATATTGTATACCGGAGTATTTCGTAAACTACAATAGCACGCTTCAGCTCGTTTCGCTCATGGTACGAAGAAAACACCACCATGCAGTCCACTTTGCAACATAGGTGCAATTGCCAAGTGTTGTTTTGTAGCTTGTGGTAAGTCGAGAAGGAGGTGAGAATCTACTAGAGTGCCGTAAAGCCGGTCCGAAAACTGTAGAGCAGAGAGTGGCTTAAAGGAACAGGAAACGTTATTCCAATGCTGCCATGAACCTTGTAGAGCTAGGCTGCCTTGCAGGGGCAAAAGCTGCGGACAATATTTGCTCGGGAATGAATGGGACTGGAGTCTTGAGAACGATGACCAAATATTGAAGTTGAGCTTTCCGATGTTTGCAGTTTGTGTCTTTCTCAGTTACATCACTTCACGTCAGGACCTCTTTTGCCTGTGGGAGTAAAAGGGAAGATCTCCCAGAAGGTAACATGTTCACCTCAGCAAGTCGCTAATGCTCCATGCGGGGTTCTACTGAGCTCTACCAGAGTATTACGGAAAATTCGTTTGAGTGATTTAGGCTTAGGCTCGTTTCGCTTATGACACTTTTAAAATCTAAGTAGCACAGTGTGCTAGTTAGAGCTCAAGCTCGAGACAAGGGGTCCGTTTAAAATCAAAAACCAATTTTAGTACTAAAGGCACCAGCTTAAAATATTTATTTGATATTATATACGCAGCTCTACAAGTTCTAGCACGAATGTGTCGTCTCGACCGGGGTAGGACCACGCTTTCACAGAATACCAGCGTAAAATAGCAGCTTAACGCTGCTGTATTTCGTATGGTGAGTGTACAGAACCGGAGACCTTTTTTACTGGAAACGAATCATTCCATCTTAGCCCTCAGGGGTAACAACGCATCTGCATTTTGATTCTTAATCGACGATAAATGTAGATCTATGTCTGTGGGACACAGTATCCACTTACCATCAGGTGTACTGTGTGATTGATTGTCACCCCTATTCATTAAAAAAAACTATTCGTATATACTACTCTGACATGCAAATATTCGGACGAAGCGTTTTAAAGCTGCGGCCAACAAACAAATGAAGAACTTTACTTTTTAACTAGGTGATGAGACCCCTTTTCTGCATAAGACCCCGTCTGGGTAGGTACCACCCTCTTACTGCCGTATTCATGCTGCCAAATAGCAGCGCTCACGTATTTTTTTATATGATAGTGTGACAAACGAGCACACAGTCCACCTGATGGTAAGTGGTGCTGTGACCCATAGACATCTACATGTATCCTCAATAGAGAATCAGAATGCAGATGCGTCGTCACCCGTGAGGACTAAGGTGGAATGCCTGTTTTCCAGTAAAATGGGTTTCCGGTTCTCTACACTTACCATACGAAACACAGCAGTGTCAAGATGTCATTTTTCGCTGGCATTCTGTGAGAGCGTGGTCCTTCCCCGGTTGAGCTACATTCGTGCTACAACTATACTACTAATATAGCTGCAGCATGACTCTACCACGTAGAAAACTATAGAGCCAGAATAATTACAGGCTGTGAAGCATTTTTTTGCTTTTAAAAAACGTTACCCCCACACTAGTTTCTCCTCTGTCGTGAAGGCAGTTTACAAACATAAATTGCACAAGGACACACTTCCAGACCCGGAACAATTATTTGTAGGCCATACAAATACTTGTTCCGTGCGGGATTCGAACCCGCACCCCCAGCGCTGGAACTCATCGCTAAGCCACTGCGCCACGGAGCCGTCCAGCATTCCATCTTAATTCTCACCTCTTAGTGTCACATCAACAACGTCTGTCAGCCATCTTAAGGTTGACTGCAGGCTTCCGTGGGCTGTAGCTGTTTACCATTAGGTAGACTGAAGTTTTTTTGTCACGTCAGTTATATAACAATTATTCGCTAACATAATTTTTCCGTCCGAATTTAAGGTGGGTGTTTCAAGAGAAGCGTTAATAGGGTTTTTTTAAGCTAGTGCGATTTATCATTCAGAACTTCATCATCACTTACCATCAGGTGGAATCGTAAACTAGTTAATAAATGCAAGAAATAATTGACAAGCATCAAATATTTTTAAATTTCACGAAGCTAGTTGCGAGGTTGTTTATAAAATTCTACCAATGACAATAATTTTGTTCAAGACGACATTCTTTCATTATTAGATCACATTCATAGAAGGAGGTTAACTTCTAATGCTACAAAGCAAGATTTCACTTGCATCCATCGTACTTTCATCATGCAATTCTGCTGCATTACAAGTGCTACTGGCAGTACGGAGTACTCGCAAGAACCTTTTTTCTACAATCTACGAATCACGTGGAATACTCGTATGTTTGTTACTCTGGTACTTAACATGTAGTTTTTAAATATTTTTCATAAATATTAAGTCTCTTTGAAACCTGTTTGCAACGAAAAATTACAGTCTCACAATTATACATTTTTTATAAAATAAAGGTTACAAACGAGGACACAGTTCACGTCATGATATGAAGATGCTATGGCCCATAGACATAGGAAATGAGGCTTTCCATCTTAAGGACAATGGAAAGCCTCATTTCCAGTAAATAGGGTTTCCACTTCTCTGAGCCTGAACCTGAGATCAGGCTATGTAATGGATCATCACATTGACCACACGTTGAAATCATTTTAAACGACTTCTATATTTTTTTACATATGTAAGTAAAACTCTACCGTTTTTACAGAACTTACCTTTACAGTAGCACAAATCATTCGTTAGAGCCTATCAAAACTCCACTTCTAAACATAGGCCCCCCAGAGATTGTTTCATAGGTAGATATTTACCGTAGCTGCCACGCTTAGCAGGGGGGGGGGGCTATCTTTATAAAAATAGCATATACTTTTTATTGCTGTATGTAATCAAATAGTATAATAAGTATATACAGTGTAGTATTTTAACAGTGGTAGAGCCACGCAGCTTTTGCTGTCACACGGATGGGCCGGCTCGAACCGAGGTGGTACCACGACCTCACAGAAAACCAGCGTGAAGTAGAGGTTTACCTCTACGTTTCGCTTGATGAGTGCAGGTGGCCGGAGGCCCTTTTTACTGGAAATGAGGCATTCCATCTTAGTCCTCACGGGTGACAACGCATCTACATTTTGACTTGTAATTGAGGATAAATGTAGATGTCTATGGGCCGCAGCAACCGCTTTTTTTTTTTTTTTTTATAGGATAAGGGTGACAAACGAGCACACAGTCCACCTGATGGTAAGTGGTTACTGCGGCCCATAGACATCTACATCTATCCTCTATTACAAATCAAAATGTAGATGCGTTGTCACCCGTGAGGACTAAGATGGAATGCCTCATTTTCAGTAAAAAGGGCCTCCGGCCACCTGCACTCACCAAGCGAAACGCAGAGGTAAATCTCTACTTCACGCTGGTTTTCTGTGAGGTCGTGGTACCACCCCGGTTCGAGCCGGCCCATCCGTGCGACAGCAAAAGCTGCCGCGTGGCTCTACCACTGTTTAAACTGTGCTACTACTAGCTTACCATCAGGTGGACTGTGTGCTCGTTTGTCACCCTTATCCTATAAAAAAAAAATACATGTAATGTTACATACATTCCAACAATATCACTGGTAATTGATTTCTATTTTTTTAATGCAGATAAGATTAATTTTAATATTTTCATTTAATTTTAATAAAGTTTATTTGTTTTTTTTATAATTTGTTGTTCTAATTAATTGTTATAGTACTTGCTTTAATCAACAACATAATTATTTAATACTATTGACATTCACGGCGCCAAAAGTCATCGTGTCACTCACCACTTGAATTAATTGTCTGATGCCTCCGCACATTTAATAAGATGATAACGCTTAAATTTTATTGAAAATAATGAATAACGTTGGTATTTTTTTAAATTGAGTACAAATACAATTTCAATTTTGCAATATTTTTTTATATTATATGTTATTAACTGTCATCTTAGATGGGGTCTATCAAACAGATAAATTAAGACAGATTATTTTCTACCAACTTCAAAAAGGACTACTCAATTCGACTGTATTCTTTTTGTTTTTTATGTGTGACTTTGTGTAAATTTTTTCTAGGTGAACCGATTTTGATGATTACTTTTTTATTTGAAAGCTGGTGCTTCTCATGTAATTCCATATAAATTTGATCAAGGTCTGACAAGTAGTTTTTGAGTTATTCTTAATAATTTGTATTGAAGTCGGTTGTACAAATTTTTTTAATTTTACCACTTGTATATCGTAAAATATTACTACACATGTACTACTCGAGGCCTAGTTGTTAAGTGAACTACCGGCAAACTATTGTTTTGTCTTTATACTGCTCCAAGAAGTAGATGGCTATACCGCGTCAGTAGTGGTAAGGAGAATAAAATAATTCCATCGGTAGCCATAATTTTTTTTCTACGTTTCCCCTAGGCGCCTCATACAACATCTTCGGGACAAAACGGGGTGACGAGATTCTCTTACACAGTCACCATTTGCAATACCACCATCGTTTTAACACATAAATATACAGATACAGAATTTGCATAAATATTTTACTTGTTCCTAATGCTAGAATAAAAATTAAACCTGCGTCTTAGGTTTCGGCCAAAGGTACAGCAAAAGCCGAACAGTCGGCTTCGGTTTCGGCTTCGGCCAAAAAGTAACCTTCGCTCGGACACTACTATTTTCTTAAAAAATTTCTGCTGTTTAATAGTACTGGCCCTTAATAATCTAAATTCAAATCATTTGAAATATACCGCCATAGTTTTAGAATCCTTTTCCACAGATTGCCTCACAATTTCAGTATTACAGTTACGGTACATCTGAAATATAAATATTACTAAATTATTAACAGTTATGAAGTTTAGTTAAACAGTTAATGTAGGGATAAGCGCTCCTCGTAAAATTTCATAATTCACGAGCAAACTGAGTTTGATTTCCGCCAGGACTAAAGAAATTATTAACCGCAATTTTTAAGTGCTGTTTACGACGTACTCGGCAGTGCAAGAGAATATCGAAAGGAAGCCTGGATGTCTGAGAAGTAAAAAAATATTTCAAGGACAACAACACACATTGGGGAAGTATAACTAGGAATTAACTATTTTCATTACTTTTTTGTGCTGTAATACCTTGCTTCTTGCCAAATTTCATGATTCTAGGCCAACGGGGAGTTTTCTATAGGCTTTAGTATTTGATATATTAATTATTAATTATAAACCTCGAATTCTATAAGAGTTCCGATATTTCTTTTGAGGTAAGAAACCCTAAATAGTAAAGTTACAGGCTTAGGCAGGTTACCTAATACAGGGCGTATTAGGCTTTAACTTTACTTACGTAAATTTGTACTCACAAGATTGCTCTCATTTCTGAGAGGGTAATAGAGCATTTAGTCCGTCCCGCTACGCCAGTGTGTGCTGGCGGTTTTCACAAGTCTCCGAAATATTTTATTTCTTAGACATGCAAGCTGTCTAATGATGTTTTCTTCACCGCCGAGTACGTGCACTGTTTTAATGCAAATTGTGCAACGAACGAAACACTCATGGAATCATTAGGACATCAGGTTATCCTGATGTTTCAAATGGCATAAATTCACATATTAAGAAATCAACCCCCGTTTATTGTCATAGAAAATTTAAAAAATCTATAATACATTATGATGTATTTATAAGAACTTAATCTTTTTATAACTTTTTTCTAATCAATGCTTCGAATTTGTGCAGTTGTGCAAACAAAAATAGAAGAAAAATGAGCTAACGACAAGTATGCAACACCCAAATGGGGAATTAAGTTTTTAGATCTCGTTATGTTGTGATTGCCCCATGTCGCTGAAATTGCTTTCTAGTTTACCTGTAACTTTTTGTTAGAAAAATTGCGTACCCTACTTCATATATGCTTAGGGCAAGGAAAAATCCGTCGCGTTGCTGATACGCTTTACTTTGACCATCTAGGAAGCAAACCTATATTCCCCAATGGACTTGAGTAGATATTATCTGCTGCTATCATGACGGTGACAAATGAGTCCTCATGCAGTTACTTTACATGATAATTTGAGATACTATTTCCACATTTTTTCTTGCTTGCCTTTTCTTTTTGCTATTTTGCATTTAATCCCTACCAACTTCTCTATTCTTTAAAAATTATAATTCTATTCACAAATACTACAAAACGACAATATTCACTATAAGTAATACTAGTAAAGTACAATATTTTTGCAGAATTATTTATCGATAATAACTAGCTGACCCGGCAAACGTTGTTTTGCCAGTTACATTATTTCTAGGAATTTTTTTTTAGTTTTAAAAATCGCAATTATAAAACAGGGGTTGATCGTAGAAGGGTGAAAATTTTAATTTTTATGTATTTTTCAATGCTAAATCATAATAAAATAAAAATAAAAATCACTTTCAAAAAAATTAAAAAAAAATATTTAGGGGAGGGTTACCCTTAGCATTTAGCGGTTTGATAAACAGATGTTGGCCGATTCTCAGACCTACCCGATATGCACACACAAACACCACGACACGAGAGTTTTATATATTAGATATTAACGATTATATTTCTAATTGTGTCTTTAATTGTATTTTTTTATTAACTTTGTTAACGTTACGTACGTACTGCACTTTACATTATGTAATAATGAAACTAAGTATTTGTATGTCCTAAAAATAATTGTTCCGGGTCTGGATGTTTGTCCTTGTGCAATTTGTGTTTGTAAAGTGCCTCCACGACACAGAAGAAAATCCTAGTGTGGTGGTAACGTTTTTACAAAAAAAAAAGTAGCTTTAACAGATTTTATCGCGTTTATGGTCTCTGCCCACTACAACTGCTTACATGAAGACGCTATAAGGATATTTGCCACAGTTGCCACGCTTGGCAGGCGGGTGGAAGCAGTTAACTTTTACCTTGGTCCTCTCATGGTCACATGGGGTGCTGAGATGTTCAACGTCCTGATATCATCGTTAATGAACTTACGTATCTTAGAGACTAGTCAGTATCCGTATCTAAAAGTAACAATATAAAAATAATAAGTAATTCAGAAAACAGTTATTAGTTCATTATTTTATATTTTTATACTTATTAACGCAATAAAGTCATTAATTATATAATTATTCCTAAATGGTTACTAAACTGAATGTAAAATCAATGTTCAGAAATAGCATGAAGGCGAAATGTATAAATTTATTCCGAACTGCATGCCTTCTTGAAAGAAACCTCAAAAGCCCGACTAAAAATCTAAGATTAGGAAGTTCGCGTGGCTGGGGGATTGCTAGGGTGGGCTGCGGGACGGGGAGCGGTTTGTTATGGCGGCGGCAGGAAGCGCCCGGTGGCTCGTGTAAGAGCGGCCTTGAGACGGCGGGTCGACGAACGCGCCGCGCCGCGCGCCTCCATGCCCGACCCGCCACTATAGCCTTTGTCCCATTCCTCTTTGCCAAACACCTATCTAACCCGACGACCGAAACCAACGCCCGATTCCGTCTCTTATTGATCGCCCTCAACTTCAAGTCGAATCTCGAGCGAAGTTGTCACTTCCCGAAAAATCAGGCAATAGGCGAAAATATTTCCATCCTATGTCTTTTAATCTTTATTTACACACTTTGATACCAACACTGATAACGTAATAAAATTTGTCGTGGTTCTAATAAACAAAACATCGGGGTCGCCAAACAATGCACCATTCATTCTGACGTCACCGCATTCTCGAAACAGACTCCGCATAAAATTTCGAATGCATCAAATACCTGTCGCGTTTTCGATGTTTTTATTACGAAGTTGTGCTTATGCTTATTTATACCCTTTATTTTAATTCAAGACGTGGTAAACAAGAGGTAGCAAGTAAACGTTTAGATATTTTCGCTGAGACTTCGTGTTATCAGTCTGATAAAGGATGAGGGAAGGCGAGGAGGGCCGGGGGAAATAGGTCGCGGGGCCATCGCCCGAGCGCGGCCTCAAGCGACACACCGCCGGTGCCGCCAGTGCCGCAGCCGCACTACTCTTCCCTCTGATACTCCGCTTACTAAAACGCAATGCCACTTATTAGGATTGAACATTTTATAATCAATATTACATTAGATTAAATACTTTGAGCAGACTGCATATTGCACCTTTTAATTGGTTCACAGCCTTATAAGACCATTTTTTGTACAAAAAGGATTATTATAATATCAAAGAATACATAAATGAAAATAACCCCTGGGAAAGAGGTGATCACCACCATGTTGGTTCTATTAAAATTCATTTAAAAATTGTACAAACTGCTGTTGTAAAGTGAAATATGTTTTAAAAAATTCCCGCTGAGTTTCTTGCTGAGTCTTCCCAGGACAGAGATATTTTCCGAACTAGTGTTAGATAAAAAAAACATTTTCAATAAGTATTATGATTAATCTATATTGAATAAAAATCATTCTATTCTATTCTTGGAGTTCTAATAATGGTTGCTGTTGTGACTTTCCAAGAGTACGCCAGCTAGTATACCGAATAGTACATAGCCATGTACTGCTTATACACGCTGGTTGCGGGGATTGGTGAATAGAATACCCTCGCACTAGTAACGATGCTTATCATCACCAGTATGTGGAATTTGTGTTCGGTAATTTCTACTTTATGCCTCGATCTGTAAAACCTCCTTGGTTAATTAGCAGGGTGCACTGCTGACGGAAGAGGTTAACTTATGCAAAAGTTATTGCTTCCCCCATTAACCCATTACTGATTTTTTTATCATAATAATTTGATCTAAATTTAGCAAAAAATATTTCTGGTTGGTAAGTTGGAAACTTTTGATAAGTAATATGAAAAAACATTTTCTCATTCTTATTAAATTACAGGTTTCATTCACACTGATATTGTAAGAGTATCCTTGAATAAATATGGCGCGTGTAGTTTTATATCTGAGCCGCCTTTTAACGGTATTAACTTAAAAAAGTTGTTGATTCATATATTTTATAAATTTAGCATATATTTTTATATTCATTTGGGTAAGTAAATTTTTTAATACATATTCATATAATTATTCATTCAATACAGTCTATTAATCTTCAGATATCAAAGTCCACTGCTGAACATGGCTTACCCACAGGTTGCTTCATAATGGCCAACCCGCCTGTCAATCGAGGGATCTATGGCGCAGTTTTTTGTCATTATTTGGAACTGTTATCAGGTCGATGCTCTGCCCAACTCCTGTTTCGTTTCCCTCGGTCGACACTTCGGGGTGACGTACGGTATTGGATTTTCTACACCGCCAATACACGTCAAGATATATTATATTATACTCGTAGTAAAATTATTTTAGGATTTTTGAAAATAGAATTACATAATATTTACCTACAAAATCTTTGAAAATGATAAACAACGCGGCAACAACGTTCCACCTCAATTGGCTCACTGCGGAATTTCTATGTCGGGAATCCACATCACTAACAAAGAGGTAACACACCGCAAAACTAAAGGCTTGCTCACCCGAGTTGACACTCTCACTAGAATAGTGCCCAAATCCTCAATGCTGGCCAATGTAAAACCTGTTCCAAAAAAAGCTATAATCTAAATACTATATGAACACACACGATAAAGTGGGTGTTCAAACGTATATTATATCGATCAACGTCCTCAGCAACCGATAGTAAGAGTTCTGCCATAATCGGCCAACAGGAGCCTTCTAGCGTATGCCGCACACATACGGAGCGAAGTTCTAGAGATTATTGGAGAAACAAAGCAAGTTTTCAGCGTACGGCATATCCCATAGTCTGATCAGCTGAATGAAGGACTTTTTGAGTAAACGGTCTCTCCGGGTCGTTGTCGAAAGCTACTCTTCCAAACCTACGGAATCAAATGCAGAAGTTCCTCAAGGGTCCGTTCTCTTCGCAACTCTCTCCCTGTTGCATATCAATGACCTGCTTTAGCTCGGTATCTAAAGCCCAAGCTAATCTCTTCACTGCGAAAAGGAGCCAGCTTAACTTGGCTCCTTCTTTTATCCACTGCCTTCAGTTGCTGGGAGTTGATGTTTCCTCGAACCTGAACTTTGGTCAGGTCATTGAGTCCAGGGCTAAAGCAGCTGCAAGGAAGTTAGGTGTACTTGCAAATGTACGACAATACTTCACGCTGGATAAAGCGCAAAACTTGCATGGACTATTGCTGCCACATATGATGGGCTGGTGCTCCAAAATACCACGTGCTAAGAAGCCTGTTGGCGAGACCCATATGTTTAGAACCAATCTTATAAATCAAGAACACAGGCGCAAAATAGCAAGCTTAACAGTATTTTATAGGATACATATCGAAGAGTGTGCGCAGAAATTGCATGACTTGATTCCTCCCTCTGTATTCCATCATTTGACAATCAGACGTTCGGCTGTACTCTGTTTGTTGTCGACATACCAAGCATTCAACCAAATGTATAATTGCCAACGTCTGTTTTTCTATCCGATCGTAATGTGGGTTTCTTCAAGACAAGAGTGAATACGCTTTTGTTAAGATAAGTTAGTACTCTTTACAGTCTTCAGCTGTATCACTACTTACCATCAGGGGATTGTAGTCAAGCAGCAGCTTATAAGAGTTAAAAAAGCGGCCAAGTGCGAGTCGGACTCGCTCATGAGGGGTTCCGTAGCAGCAAGTAACATCATTTACGATTTATGACGTATTAAAAAAACCTACTTACTAGATCTCTTCCAATCCAATTTTCGGTGGAATTTTACATGTTAATGTACATCATATATTTTTTTTTAGTTTTATCATTCTCTTATTTTAGAAGTTACAGGTGGGGACACACATTTTGCCACTTTGGAAGTGTCTCTCGCGCAAACTATTCAGTTTAGAAAAAAATGATATAAGAAACCTCAATATCATTTTTGAAGGCCTGTCCATAGATAATGCACACGTAGGGGTTTGATGAAAAAAAAAATTGAGTTTCAGTTCTAAGTATGGGTAACCTCCAAAACTTATTGCTTTTTTCTATTTTTGTGTGAAAATCTTAATGCGGTTCACAGAATACATCTACTTACCAAGTTTCAACAGCATAGTTCCTATAGTTTCGGAAAAAAGTGGATGTGACATACGGACGGGCAGACAGACAGACAGACATGACGAATTCATAAGGGTTCCGTTTTTTGCCATTTGGCTTCGGAACCCAAAAAACTGTCATAGTATTCAAACTAATTCTACATTTTTTCATGTTAGCTTATTAAGATAAAAATTAATTCAGAAACTGTATCCATTTCTTGGAGTGGCTATGCACACCTGTTATATAAATCCGTAGTGTAATATTAGTGTTTGTATGCTCTGTAACATTTTATATTTAGCATCACTATTGTCGCTTCAAAACGATCGCGTCTAGTCAAGATATCGATAGAAAGACAGATAAGACGTTATGATACGCCTGAAAATATATAAATATGAACAAAAACAAAGAGCAAAAAGAAATGCAGTGCAACGGGCGGTCTTATCGCTAAATCGCGATTTCTTCCACACATCCTTTGGATAGATAGAATTGCAAGAGAACATTAAAAATATGTGAGTAATAGTATAAAGTAAATAATACGAAATAATAAGATTATTTTTCATATACTCGTAAACCATAAAATTGTTATAAAATTCTACATAAATAAATACATAATAAATAATAAATATATACGTACATATACAATATGAACGTCAATTAAGATATACGAGGGCTGCACTAAAAGTATCGGGAATGGCATATTTCCACTGTTCCTGTCATATTGAAATCTTTTTAATTGAAAACTCCTTGCTTTTAAAAATCGAATACCATTTATTTATTTAAAAAAAGATTCTCGGTCTTGTCACAAGATTTTGTCAAACTTGTTTAGTCGTTGAGAAAATGGAATTCACTCGAGAAAATTCAAGAGCGATGATTTATTATGACTTTCGAAGTGGTTTAACACGAAAACAATGTGTTGACCGGATGATTTCTGCATTTGGTGATGAAGCCCCATCCAAAACCACAATTTATCGCTGGTTTGCTGAATTTCAACGTGAACTTGTCAAGCTCAGTGATGATCCCCGTCAAGGTTGTCCAAAACCTGCAGTCACCCAAGAAAACGTTAATGCTGTGCGTACGCTGATTGAGGAAGATCGACATGTGACATACCGCGAAATTCAGGCAACTTTAGACATTGGCATGAGTCAAATACAAATAATCTTGCATGATCAATTAGGTGTAAAAAAGTTGTTTTCTCGATGGATACCGCATTCGCTCTGTGAAGAGCAAAAAGCGGCTCGCGTTACTTGGTGCATCAGAACTCTCGATAGATTCCACGCAGGATCCTCAAATGCTGTATACAACATCGTATCAGGTGACGAATCCTGGATATACGCGTACGAACCCGAAACAAAAAACCAGTCACGAGTTTGGGTGTTCGAAAATGAGTTAAAGCCAACAAAACTTGTTCGTTCACGGAGTGTTGCAAAAAAAAATGGTGGCCACGTTTGTCTCCAAAACCGGCCATGTTACGACTATTCCTCTTGAGGGACAAAGAACGGTTAATGCAGAATGGTATGCTAGCATTTGCTTGCCACAGGTCGTTTCTGAACTCCGTAAAGAGAACTGCAACCGCCGCATCATCCTCCATCACGACAATGCGAGTTCTCACACCGCACACAGAACAAAAGAGTTTTTAGAACAAGAAAACATAGAATTATTAGACCATGCGCCGTACAGTATAAAGAATAAATTGCGTGGACAGAGATTCAAAAAATATTACATATAACATATGCGATTAAATAATCACAAATAGTGATTTTGAAAGTCAACCCAAGATAAAAAAGTAATTAATATTATAAAAAGTATATATATATATATATATATATATATATATATATATATATATATATATATATACATACATAATGTATTTAAATGAAATCAATCATATAAATTTTACACCAAGGATTAAGCCTAAACGATTTTATAAATAGATTATTAATCAGTAACTTAACTAGGGAATATATAAAAAGACAGGGAAAATATAACAAAAAAAGATATAAGAAAAATAAAACATATTATAAGTACTTTCCTACTACTTACCAATTTTTAATTCATCATTTTTTTTTATAGGATAAGGGTGACAAACGAGCACACAGTCCACCTGATGGTAAGTGGTTGCTGCGGCCCATAGACATCTACATCTATCCTCGTTTGCGAATCAAAATGCAGATGCGTTGTCACCCGTGAGGACTAAGATGGAATGCCTCATTTCCAGTAAAAAGGGCCTCCGGCCACCTGCACTCACCAAGCGAAACGCAGAGGTAAACCTCTACTTCACGCTGGTATTCTGTGAGGTCGTGGTACCACCCCGGTTCGAGCCGGCCCATCCGTGCGACAGCAAAAGCTGCCGCGTGGCTCTACCACTGTTAATTTAATTTTTTAACACTTTCATCATAGTGTAAATTAGCCGATCTTTTTGTCGCCTGAACTCGTCGGCGTTGGGGCAGTTAATTGTCGCTGTAAAGCGGTCTCGGGCGTTCAAAAGGTTAACTTATACAGAGGTGTATAAAGAAAAGGTACTTTTTATGACTTGGTCCTGAATCTATTAAAAATCTAAATCTCTAAATCTGTTAAAAATATTCTTGCTAACAACAAAGACATTACCACAAGTAGTAAAATTAAAAATTTTGTACAACCGACTTCAATATAAATTATAGAAGATAACTCAAAAACTAATGATCAAACCATGAGAAAATGATGAATGATGAAGAGAAGCATTTTTCAAATAAAAAAAGAATCATCAAAATCGGTTCACCTAGAAAAAAGTTACGACGTAACACTCATAAAAATAAATATAGTCGAATTGAGTAGGTACCTCCTCTTTTTGAAGGCGATTAAAAACGTCTGGACCTGCTTGATATTTAACTACTATTTACTTTACCCTTTTACTTGTATAATTCATAAGCACATAAACAATACATTTAAAAGAAATTGAAACTTTAATTCTATATTACTTAATAACATAATAATTATTCAGATCCATCAATGTAGCGTTATTTAGATTAAAGATAATCAAAGCTCAAAATTTATTTTAATATTTTGTTTTCAATATTTTTTACAAATGAATTATTTTTAATAAGAAATTAAGAGTAAGGAGAAATGACATTTTGAACAATACTTTAAAAGTTATAGCAACTGTTTTAACATCCACAAATACTTGTGAACGGCTTATTGACAAGACATAAATAAATATTGAACTACGTCTATTATGAACATCATAAACGCTCTGCCAAGTGCGGTGATCCACACTTTTACGACCACTTTAACCTCAAAAATACCATGATAATACCACAATTCAATAAGATAACAATAACTAAGGATAATAATAAAACTATGAAAAATAAACGAGGTAATACACTTGTATGGCTTTATCTAATACATGCAGTTTAGAAATGCGGTGAAACGTGGGTAGGTAATCCGATGTTTAACTTTCACCATAACAGTTTCTATTTGAAAACACCTCTGCGTACGTATTCATAGGCAATGCGTGAAGATCCTGCGGATACTTAAGCGCATTGCGATCATAACGCATTATGATTATAACCTTTAGTAAAAGCCATTCCGATACATTTTAGGTTCATACGCATTAAGAACATAGAGCTTATTAAAAGTATTTACTATTAATATGACTCGGGATTTACTACTTTTTACTATTTGTCACTTACCATCAGGTGAGCCGCATGCTCGTTTGCCCCTTCTCCTATAAAAAAAATATAGTAAGTCGGGATAAGATTATATGAGTACCTTATTCCGCATCATAGGCACAAGTATAATACAGCTGTTCACAATTTTACGCAGTTTGCTATGCACTTTCGTTTTGTTTCAATAACGCGTAGGTTTCTAATATAAGAATTTTTTCGCCTGTATGAATATTATGGATATTACTGCATTTAAAAGCTCAGGAGCTTAGCGCTCGCCTTAAATTTTACAGAATGCGAACGTAATAAACCTAGCAAGCTAACAGCATAGCAACGTGGCGAAGTAATCAGCTTTGTAGCGGTTTCTAACGGTTGCCGTTGAGCAATCAGTTTCAAAATAGGAGGTTCAGATGCCTGGGTGATCAGAAATCGTATGCTGAAAACAGAATTTGAAAATTCGAAACCGTTCTCGAAATAATCGTGGGACAGACGGACATACGGACATACGGACAGACGGACAGATGGACAGACATCGTGAAATCAACAATAAACCTAGCAAGCTAACAGCATAGCAAAGTGGCAAAGCAATCATCTTTGTAGCGGTTTCTAACGGTTGCCGTTAAGCAATCAGTTTCAAAATAGGAGGTTCAGATGCCTGGGTGATCAGTAATCGATTGCTGAAAACAGAATTTGAAAATTCGAAACCGTTCTCGAGATAATCGTGGGACAGACGGACGGACAGACGGACAGACGGACAGACATCGTGAAATCAATAAGTGTCTTCGCAAGCTTCGCCACTTAATAAATAGAATCAGGCATTACTTTGCGGAAGTCCATTATATTAAAGTTGGTAAAAAATTACTTCGCGTACATCCGCTCGAAAATAAAATGATGTGTCTTACCTAGTTTGAAAAGCACCTCTCGCCCTCCCTCAATTGCGTGCACTATCACCGTCACCACTAAGCCCAGCACCACTAGTCCCAACACCACTACACTAGGAAAGA
The DNA here is from genome assembly GCA_033319125.1 of Parnassius glacialis. NCBI lineage: Eukaryota > Metazoa > Arthropoda > Insecta > Lepidoptera > Papilionidae > Parnassius > Parnassius glacialis. Next base: position 26,950,291 of record JAVANC010000018.1, read on the forward strand.
CACACCACTGACGACAATACGACACGTGTTTAAGCTAAGCGGTCAGCCACCGCAGAGTCTAGATCACCTGAAGATGCCTCGTGTAGAGGCGAAACACTCCTTGAGGGAAGGCGGGAGGTGCTCTTCAAACTAGGTAAGACACATCATTTTATTTTATCGAGCGGATGTACGCGAAGTAATTTTTTACCAACTTTAATAGAATGCGAACAACCCGGATTCGATTCCCGCAGGCACCAATTATATTGATTGTGCCAATTTTAAGTTTTAATTTACTAAGTGTTTAGCGATGATGGAAATCATCGAGGAAACCTGCATGTCTGAGAATAAAACTAATAATTATTTAGCAATAGTGTTAAATAATATCATAAAATTAAATTTTAAATTAAAATTGCACATTATATAATATTGAACAAGTGGGACGCGGGAAGTAAATACTGTGCTGTAAGAACCTCCAAAGAAGACGCAGTTTAGCCGAAATAAGAATTTTTAATTTTTTGTAGTGGAGTGTAATGAGAACTTTTTGCCCGTATTCAACCATGACCTCCATGACATCCTCTACATGATAGGCTATTCAAACTGACTAGGCCTAAAGTTCGAGTCACCCCCAACTCATTTCTAGCCTTTACTTTCAATTACTTCCAAAAATTATGTAACAGCAATTTTATGTCACAAAATTTACCCATTTGTAACAAAACTATAAAATACAAACTTTTGTAAACACGGTTAAGTACAATAAGTACCTGAGTGTTTAAATAATTATCTTCGGATCATCGTCTGATCCAGAGCGTGCTGCAACTCACCCTCCCATCGCTGTTACGTTTTGCAGGTTTCCGCCTTTATACAGGGTTATTATTCAAAGAGTAGCCAAATTTTAAACTAAAACACCATCTGTGTTGCAGATCCTCGCTATGAGTTGTTTGTTCCTGTGAAATTGCATCAGGCCATAAGCAGGAGTGTAATTCCACCTCCAGGTCCTTCAAAAGTGTCATTGCTAAGACTAAGTCAGAGCACAGCGACAAAATCGGCAAGAAACTAGTTCATCTTCTTTCTTGAACACGTGCATTCTGGTCTCCCGCCAAGAATGTCCGCGGGAACATCTGTGAGCCATCTCTTCCATTTCGACTTCATGACCATCTAGACATCACGACTACTCACTGGCCCATGCCGAAAATCTCTTTCTGCATCCAACTATATTTTCGTTGGTTCTCGTAGGGGGAACACACCAGCACCAAATCAAGTGGACCTGATGGTATCCCTCCTATTGTGTTGAAGATATGTGCTCCGAAGATTGCACCGGTTCTAACGCGTCTTTTTCGGTACTCCTACTACACACAATCTCTAAAAAAGGCGACCGCTCCTTCTTGTTCTTCAAAATAATGGAATCAATTATAAACTGTCAGCTCATAAGGTGCCTTGAGGACTACCAACTGATAAGTGACTGCTAAAACGGTTTCCATTGGAGTTGATAGTGATTCTCTAATTTACCAGACTCATAGATTGATTTCTTCCGCTGACGATGTCTCTGTAGACTCGTTTACCACTTGGCATGTTTCTAGACCGATACGACTTAGGGACCTTCAAGAAATGAGCTTATTTCCTTTTTAAATGCCGGCAACACACCTGCTATTTCCCAGGTGTTATAGGAATGTGGCGGGTGGCAGGAAAAAAGGGAGATCTCCCGCCGGGTTGACAGCAAAGCTTTGCAGAATGTGAAGACTGCAGACAATATCTGCTCGGGAGCTAATGAATGGGGTACTTGAGGACGCTGACGAAGGTTTTGAAGTTGTAGTTTCCGAAGGTTGTTGGTTGCATGCTCATATCACGTCGGTTGGTCACCACTGTGGCGGTAGGAAGGAAAAGGGGATATCTCCCGCCGGGCAAGGTGTTTTGTCCGGTGACCGGCTAACGCTCCGAGTGGTAGTTCGGAGCTATTATATATATATTGTTTTAATTTCGGAACTTTGTTAGCGCGATTTAGGCGCGACGACAGCGCGGCCACAGGAGCATGCGGTTTCAAGTGAGTCGCATGTTTGTTTGTAACTTTTCTATAAAAAAATATTGATTAATCTATGAGATAGGCAGAGGCAGTAGAGTCTAAGGCTCTTCCCCTTAGACTCTACTGCCTCTTTGGCCGTTAGTTTGAACAAAACGAAGGCGTTCGATCGGTTTTGGCACAAAGCGCTTCATTTTTCGTTCTTAATTTTCTTGCAGATTATGCATGCTCCGGCTACAAGCCTATTAATACTGGTGCTTCACAAAATTAAATGTTGCACACCAGTAAAATTCATTACTTTGCGGACAACAGCACTGGTGATGCCTTTTAAACTGGCCGTTTTCTCGGGAACACGTCGTCAAGTACCGGAACAATATTGTACCAATACCTGTAGTCGACTCTTTGTCAAACAAAGTATCAGATTGGGAACTACTGAAGCTAGTCCAGTTTAACACTCAGAACACACGTTTGCGCATTTACTGCTAAAAACCCTTTGCCGTATCTCCTCCATTTTATTACACTCCCCTTGCTGCCTCAGCCAGCATCGGAAACCTCGGCGTCGACATATCGAATAACGTACAGTACAGGGAAGGCTAAATTAGCCTCTAAAAAGCTTGGCGTTGCCAGCAGAGCGGGACAGTACCTATTTCATGTCAACACATCGCAGGTTCGGCCTCACATGAAATACTGTAATCATGTCTGGGTCGGAGCAACCTAGTGCCAGCTCCTTCCCCTTGACCGCGTCCAGCGTAGAGAGACTTGAATCTTCGACTACCGAGTTCTTTCTGATCAGCTCGATTCGCTAGCGCTGCGTAGAAATGTTTGCATTTACCAAGAGTAGTACTCATAGGAATTGTTCGGATTAATTCCAGCTGCCAAATTTGCCCAACGAGCATCGCGACAGAGCTCACGAGATCATCCACACCGTCTGCATGAGTGGCAGTCCACCACAGTGCGATTTTCTAGGAGTTTTCTTCCGTGGACGACGTCTTTGTAGACTCGTTTACCACTTGGGATGTTTCTAGACCGATACAACTTAAGGACATTCAAAAAACGAGCTTATTACTTTTTTAAATGCCGGCAACGCACCTGCTATTTCTCTGGTGTTAGAAGAGTAACTGTGGTAGAGCCACGCGGCAGCTTTTGCTGTCTCACGGATGGGCCGGCTCGAACCGGGGTGGTACCACGACCTCACAGAATACCAGCGTGAAGTAGAGGTTTACCTTTGCGTTTCGCTTGGTGAGTGCAGGTGGCCGGAGGCCCTTTTTACTGGAAATGAGGCATTCCATCTTAGTCCTCACGGATGACAACGCATCTACATTTTGAATTGTAATAGAGGATAGATGTAGATGTCTATGGGCCGCAGCAACCACTTACCATCAGGTGGACTGTGTGCTCGTTTGTCACCCTTATCCTATAAAAAAAAACATGCGGTTTCAAGTGAGCCGCGTCGTTTGTAACCTCTTCTATATAAAAATCATGATTGAATATTGTGACATCATTATATTAATGTTGCAATACGAGGTGCATTGCAAAATAATTACATTATAATAATTTAGAGAACACAATTTGATTGAACCCAAAGTATCGTTCTTTCTAACTTTTCCTTTTGCATTTTGTACACTCGGCATTAAGAATTAAATGCATTTGGATTGAAATTTTTCATATTTTATTTAATTTTCAATACAAAATCTAATAGCCATTTATATCTACCTTTAGTCTATTTGAAGAGAGAAAACAATAAAGTTTTTGATAAAAATAGCCAAACATTCATAAGGATACAGTAAATGCTTAATGTTCGATGTCCTTTCGAGTTATGGTGAAAATACAGAAGTAAACATGCCTTTTATATTACAAAAGTATAATATTTTACCAATAATTTAAAGGTATTATGAACTGTCTTTAAATAACCTTATAATATTATGTAAAATTTTCTGCCGCTATTTTCCATTAATTAAATCAAACACCTTGACGTTCAAGCATAATATCACCAACAAACAAGTTTATTCGAACTATCGATTATCGAATATCAATGTGTAGTGATGGTGGACAGTCGGACGTGTGCGAGTGGCTTGCACTGCCGCGCCGCCGCACGCGCCAGAAATAACCCATGAAACACGACGAAAACAATTGAGACCGCGCTTGCGCCCTCACGCACGCGCAAAAATGACAGGAAAATATGCCCGAGTAGATCACTAGCTGACGTAAGGTGAAAGTTCCACTATGCGCTCAGCGTAGTAATACCGTTACCGTTACAGCCTATTAATGTCCACTGCTAAACATAGGCCTCCCTCATAGATTACCTCGTAGAGGGGTATTTGCCATATTTGCCACGCTTGGCAAGCGGGTTGGCATTTTTTGGTCGTTATTAAGAAGACTTATTTGTTTCAATCTGTCGCCTCCTACGACACCCTCGGGATGATATGAGTTAGTGGTTATTCTTACACAGTTACTACACGAGCCTTACATCGCCACTACAACAATCATGTACAGTACAGTACAAGCATGTACTACCCAAGCGTAGTACATGCTCACCATATATTCTATTGAAAAACGCTTTATATATATATATATCACTTGTGTAGCGCCTAAGCCTAAATGGACAAAGTCCGGCAACAATTTTCTGTGGCGCGCAATACGATCTCAAGCTTCTTTACTCGGAATGTGCTTTAGTTAAAAGCTAAGCGATACCAGATGTTCAAATGATTATCTTTTCCTTTAATATTTTACTATACCGCGCTTGCTCTTGGAGGCGTATCTTAAGACGAAATAAGCAAGTGTCCGAAACCACCAGTTTAAAGCCACCTACTTCAAACAGGAGGAGGTACTCAATTCGACTGTATGTTTTTTGTGTGTGTTACTTCATAACTTTTTACTGGGTAAACCGATTTCGTTGATTCTTTCTTTATTTGAAATCTGGTGCTTCACATATGGTCCCATATAAATTTGATCAAGGTCTGACCAATAGTTTTTGAGTTGTTCTTAATAATTTATATTGAAGTCGGTTGTACAAAATTTTAAATTAATTAACATTAAACATTGTTTTAATGGAAGTTTTTTTATATTTTTTTAATTTAAAAAATTATTTAAAATATACATAGCCACACAGTATATAAAGTATAGGAGGTACTCAATTCGACTGTATGTTTTTTGTGTGTGTTACTTCATAACTTTTTACTGGGTAAACCGATTTCGTTGATTCTTTCTTTATTTGAAATCTGGTGCTTCACATATGGTCCCATATAAATTTGATCAAGGTCTGACCAATAGTTTTTGAGTTGTTCTTAATAATTTATATTGAAGTCGGTTGTACAAAATTTTAAATTAATTAACATTAAACATTGTTTTAATGGAAGTTTTTTTATATTTTTTTAATTTAAAAAATTATTTAAAATATACATAGCCACACAGTATATAAAGTATCATACACATAAATCAAGATAAAAAATAATACAAAGAACCACAATAACCGTATATAATTACAACCTAAAATTATCATACTCATCAATGGTTTTCAGCCAGTCCCTGCTGTTTTAGAGGTACGGTACGCATATCGTACTTAATGATTACATTTATTTTAAGTTTTAACTACACAATAAACAAATCATTTAAGTAGATAATGTCAACATGCTAAAGGTAGTATAGACAAAGAATATAATGAGATGGAATGCCTCGTTTTCAGTAAAAAGGTTCTCCGGTTCTCTACAGTCTACACTCACCATACGGAACACTACAACTACTTATTACTACTTATATAGGTTTGCTAAATCAGAAATATACTATAACACGTTATAATTTGTCATTCCAATAAATTTGTGCTTCTTCCGAGTATGTCGTAAACTCGGGATCACAACAATGTTGTTGTACGCAAAGGATAATTGTTGGACGAACGCGGTCGATAGAAATAACCACGGTTATTCTTACAGACACGCGCCCCTTATTATGGGAGCATCTCATCTCCTGCATCGGTCTTACCTACTGGCACTTTAATAGAATCGTTGACATTCCACTGTAGTTACTAGAAATAACAGATTTTTTCTATTTATTTTTGTTTATAAAATTAGTTTTATAATTAGGTAATCCTATAAATATTATCCGCTGTGCGCTTTACTAGTTTTGTTCCTTGCACAATTTCCTTGTGGGATTGACTACCACCAGCGATTTTTCCCGACGGATACAACTTACCTTCAAGAAAAGTGCCTAATATTTTTTAAAAGGCCAGCAATGCACTTGCAATTCCCCCGGTGTTGCAGTTGTTCATGGGAGGCGGTAGTTACATATACCAAGCAACATGCAAGCTGTATACGGGCTGTTTAAAAGTTCGTTTTTATACTAGAGGGTGTGTTTTCTGGCCGTATACATGCTGAAGAAATTGGCACATATGGGTTAGTAACGCTGTACAAGCGTAAAAGAGGCTGTATTACAGCTGTTATTTGGTGTGCAAGGTAACTATTGCACTACAGTTATTGTCTTATAAATAACCTTTAAAGAGAAGCGTTCTAAATTGGGTTCTAAACGGAATTACAAATTAATATAAAATAAGAAGAACATTATTTTCGATGACTTGATTATATTTATATACTTTATTGAATAATGGCGACATTTAATATCAGAGTAAAAAATATAAAATTCTACTCGGTTTGGAGTTGAGTTTTGACGGTGATAAAAAAATGTTTTTTCACCTTTTGCGTGGCAAGTGTAAAATGAAAACAACAGTAGGATTTTTATTAAAATGTTTAACATTCGGTGTTGTATTTTGTTGCAATTTAAATGTAAGAAATTGTGGACGTTAAGCGAATGAACAAATTTGATATAGCATTATTCATGTCGTCATAATAACTAAATAAGTAAGATAAATCATTAATACATGCTAGGAATAATTATGGGCCGAAAATAATTGGGCCCTGCGAAACACCCATTGATACTGGTGAGAATAATCTTTAAAACGTGCCAGTGTAATATTTATTTTATTTATTTAAGACCTTAATGCTAAATGTATATAGGGCGAACTTAATGCCTATACTAACAAACACACATACACATCCGCGTGTGATCCATACATATATATATATATATATATATATATATATATATATCAAATATGTATTTATATATACATACAAATTTTTTGAGCCCCACCCATATATGAAGTAAAAGACAAAACAGTATTTGCCATCAGGTGTGTTGCCGGAAGATGTCTTTAGGTTCTAGGATTTTATTGGTTACATTCTTAATATTATTGGGAAGTTTATTGCTGTAGCGCAAACACGGACGGGATGGTGGAAAAAGTAGTGCTGTTCGGTTTGGTGGTACTGTGATCAATACGAAACTCCGATTGACACTAATTCAGCAGATTATGTATTGCAATGAACATGGATATTAAACACACAGGCTTCCAGATTCCAGAACTTTAGAAAGGTATTTCTAGTTTTCTGATTCATGCTGCCAACAAAATTTTTATTGCGGTAATTTTTTTAATTTTGAATACTGTTTTATTTTGTTATTGCGTTTTATATTTACCTGTAATGTACTTATTTCCATCACTATCAATTATATAATATAAATTATAGGCATATTTAATAGTAATTGGAAAGTTAATAAATTAACCGCTTTTTCATTTATTTATTAATTATTAATGTCATGATGTGCAATTACTAACATTGTTACTATTTTCAGAACCTGTAATTTTGTTGTGTTTATTGCATTGTTTTTTGCACCTGTTAATTGAGGTGACACTTATGACTTTGTTGGTGCAATGAATAAATACATATATCAACAAATGAAAAAAAAAGTTTAATAACAAAAATAAAAACTAATGACTTAATACCATTTCCAACAATCATCTTGTATTTTATGAAAAGTTTTAAAATTACAGGTAGGTACACTAAATTTCTGAATGATTACGCTATCAGGTATATCACATTATCAATGTCCTTGTATCACCTTGAAGAACGTGTATCTCGTTCAATAGAAGAATGATTTAAGTGCGACTAAATCTTGATATGATAAATACATTTAGTTTATACTTTCATTTTACAACAACTGTCTTTGCCACAATAAAACAATTATTTATTTACAAATGTACATAATAATACATACATAAACACTCACGCCTGTCACCCAGAGGGGTAGGCAGAGACTACGGACTTCCATTTGGCACGATCCTGACACACCTCTCTCGCTTCCTCCACATCCATATACCTACGCATACACGCTCGTCGGTTAAGGGTACTCATAATCTGGCCCATTTTTAATGTATCGCCGATTTGGTCGATAAACTTTCGTCTAGGGCGTCCCTTCCCGACCCTGCCGTTCACTTCTGCAACATAAATTTGCTTTGTCACTCTTTCCTCTTTCATTCTTTTTACATGACCAAATAATAATAATGTACATAATAACTGAAAACTATACTCGAAAACTGTTTAAATATATCATATTATTCCCGCTGATGGGAATCCATTTGCAAAATCTTGATGAATTTAAAAAGTTTTAAACACTATTTCTAACAAAAAGTTCTAAATAGAATAACATCTAATAGTTAAGAATGGTATCGACGACATATTTTGTTCTACAGCTCCAAGGTTCGCATAAAAGAGCAGCGTTATTGTTGCTTCACATTGAAGTGGAATTGCCAGTAGCGAGGTAGTACGCTTCCCGTGCGATACGTACAGCTACGTACATGTCCTGTTTATTTATAGATAATAGAACAGCACCCGGCGGCGAGCATCGGCACCACGCGACGTTGACAAACAACCCTAATATTAACAACAACATCCAAGTCGACTGGACTATACTTAACTAGACGAGAGGCCAACGCTAGTCCTTGACGAAATGCGACGTTTTGCGGGCAATTGTCTCGTAACTGTCAACTGTAATGGGTAATGGTAACACTAAGAATACATTCCAAATTGTTTTCATGTAGGTACCTATAACATTGAAAACATCGCGATTTTTTTTTAATTTCGCCCTTCAGGTTTGTACATATTATTGTACGTTACACTTTTATTATTACCATTACAGCATTAAGCGGCATATTGCTTAAACTCTATTATAAAAATTGAATATCTGTTATGCTACAATTGAAATTATTTTATACAAAATATTAACAAACCCTAGATTTAAAAATCTGTGATATCATATCAGGAAAAACCATTCTCCAACATTATTTTGTGAGATACAGTCGGACCCGACAATCTAGCCCAATTTGTGTCGATAGCGTTGTCCGTAACGTGTTATCTATGATATATGTATCACTAGTTTGTTCCTATTAACCTTATGTTTGCAAGTGTTTACAGATTAGCCTTAAAGTGAACAATTTACCTGTTATACAATTAATTAGAATATGACGCAAGTGGAACGCCCAGCCCACGTCCGCGCCGCCGCTGCTGCCTACGCGCTCACCTTCCTAATTACACTCCGTCTAGACAGACGTCTCAACGTCCCTATCGCCCTCTTTTCTCTGCCCCTCCCTCTACTTCTACCCCACATCATTCGATAAAGGGATGGCTCTACCACTATTTTACCAAATACTGCCCTTTATCTCCCGCCGACAACAAAGTTTGCTGTAAAACTACCGCTTAATCCCAAAACGAACGCTACTTTAATTAAAGATACGACTTTAGTACCTTAAAAAAATATATCTTAAGTTTTAAATTTTTTATGCTTATGCGTAATACTACATAAGATCTAAAATTAATTTTGCGGATTTTATATATTAGGTAGTCTTATTCATTAATTTAAATAATAATGTAACGCGGTAAACGTTACATTATTATTTTAATTTAAATGAGTTTGCCATTTCTCTTTAAGTTAGTCCATAAAATTAGTTTTATACGAGATCGTTTCATATTATTTTTATTACTAGATTTCCTCAAAAATTGAATAAGCATTATAATGTATTATTAAATGGAACTATAACTTGAAATTGTTTTGCTATATTATACATATATATCATTAATTTGTGCAATCAGGCAATTTTAATGAAGCATGATTATGTAAATGGCAATAATGTTTAATTTCTATTTCAGCAATGTATGTATATAATAATTATAGATAATGAAAGTGTAAATAACGATATTGTAGACAATATACCACCAGTACATAAGGAAATCCATCATCTGGGGGCTAAAGGGAATAGCGCTTTATAACATTCATGTAAATAAAATGACAGAGGTTTGCAGTTGTGCGCGCTTCACGAAAAACTACTGGATAGATTTCAATTAGGTTTTCTAAGTTTTATTTCACAGGCACTTGGCCCTTATCTAAAAAAAATATTGCAATATCTTCATTTAATATAAAGTTACATTTAAGAAACAATGATTTTTTTTTATAGGATAAGGGTGACAAACGAGCACACAGTCCACCTGATGGTAAGTGATTGCTGCGGCCCATAGAAATGTACATCTATCCTCGTTTGTGAATCAAAATGCTGATGCGTTGTCACCCGTGAGAACTAAGATGGAATGCCTCATTTCCAGTAAAAAGGGCCTCTGGCCACCTGCACTCACCAAGCGAAACGCAGAGGTAAACCTCTACTTCACGCTGGTATTCTGTGAGGTCGTGGTACCACCCCGGTTCGAGCCGGCCCATCCGTGCGACAGCAAAAGCTGCCGCGTGGCTCTACCACTGTTAAATATTTTTATATATAGTTTTATACGGGGTTTTTCACAGTCAACGGTACGTCGTTTGCTCTCGCGTTACTAACCCCGATAATTTATTTATTTTAGCTAAAAACGGAGCAACGAATAACATTGTTTACAAAGAAATTTCGTATGAGATCATTTTGATGTTTTTTCCTTTGCACATACGAAAACTTTGTTAATATATCAAACAATGCGGACGAAATCGCGGGTATCAGCTAGTCATAGAACTATGAGCTAGTACTAAATAAACGTCAATGTTGTATAACTTTCATAAAACTACCAAAACACACAACCAGTCGTGGAAAAACTGTTCAATGTGATGATTACGATTAATCCTCGCAACTTGATGACAACGAGATGATATTTTTTACATTAGTCATGATCAACTGAAATAAATAAGCAATTCATAATAAATAACTTATAAGTTCTAAATCTATATAAATACTAAAATCCATTGCAAGAAAGTCGCATGTATTATGTTTTCTTTCGAACAATTATCACATAGTGAGCTAACAACAAGTGGCAGAGCTCTTTCTGCCGATGATTTCGTTCGGATGGGTTAGGTACCGACCCCTCCATCCTAATTAAAACACTAAATAACCTTGCACCCAATATCGTATAACTATTTTAAGAAAGTTTTTCAATATCATTCGCATCAGTAGCGAGATTTCAATACAGACTAATAATAATATAGATAATCTTTTTTTACAAAATATGCTGTAGAACAGTAGAACTGAGTAGATGTATAGGGACCCCACTGAAACTTCGCGTCTAGCTTGATTGCCAGGCAATCGGTGGTTTTAACAAGACCCAACTCTACCGCAATCAAAATAACATTAGTATTTAGATATTTGATACTGAGTTCTTTTGAAATTGTGTGGTAAGACAAGAGTGTAGTTTGCAAGATGATCTTGTGAGCAGGATTAAGAAAGAAATGCTTCGGTGGTTTGGTCATGTAGAAAGAATGAATGAGGAAAGAGTGACAAAGCAAATTTATGTTGCAGAGGTGAACGGCAGAGTCGGAAAGGGACGCACTAGGCGAGAGTTTATCGACCAAATTGGCGATATAATGAAAATGGGCCAAATCAAGAGTACCATAAGGCGATACCCCGACCAAAACCTTGCAATTGTGCGTTTTTCTTTGTTATTCAGAAACTATTATCTCATTAGTTATAAGAAATAAACTACATCTAAAAACACATTATTAATGTTCGATATCCTATCATCACATTCCACGTTCTAATTTGTTTTTATGTGTTATAAATAATTTAAACTCTATTTTTAAAAAAATGACTAAAATTATTGATTACATGCATCTGTTGCTAAAGACAATGCTCTAATCATTTGAGGATTACACTAATGGATAGATAATTTAAAAATTTATATTCTTCACGTTTTATTTAATTTTTAAAGTTCGCTTTCCTTTTTTAATTAAAATTAATTCCAAAAATTTTGTGAATTCTATGATAAATAGGCGTGTGCAGAGTGCGGGCGGCAGTGCACTGCATGCTCAAGGTTATTTGGTCAGGGAAACGCCTCGACGAACGTGTATGTGTAGGTATATATGTTGACGAAGCGTAAGAGGTGTGTCAGGATCGTGCCAAATGGCAGTCCATAGGCTCTGGGTAACCTACCTACCCCACTGGGTAACAGGCGTGAGTGTTTCTGTTTTTTTTATGATAGTCAGTTTTTATATGATAAAGGTGGCAATTGAGCACACAGTCTAACTGATGGGAAGTGGTTGCTGTGGCCCATAGACATCTACATCTATCCTCGAATACGAATCAAAATGCAGATGCGTTGTCACCCATGAGGACTAAGATGGAATACCTTGTTTCCAGTAAAAAAGATCTCCGGTTCCCTATACTCACCATACGAAACAGCAGCGTTAAGCGGATATCTTACGCTGGTAGTCTGTGAGAGCGTGGTCCTTCCCTGGTCGAGCCGACCCATTCGTGCTACAACTATACCATAAATATAGCTGCAGCATGGTTTACCACGTATAAGTTTATAGATTTTATACATATCATGTTACAATTTTACGGTATAGTAGCGGGGTAAAAATATCCACTACCCCATATCATCCCGTGTGTGTCATAAGATGCGATAGACGGAAACAAACAAGAAGATGGGCAGCAGCGTCGTCTTTTTAGTAACAGCTAAAAAAACAAAAACTGCGGTTGTGAACTCGCCTGCCAAGCGTGGCAACTATGGCAAATAACCCGTCCCGTGAGTAAACAATAATAACAATAATCTAAGGGGAGGCCTACGTACAGCAGTGCACTTTTTAAAGGCCGTGACTGTAATGTATGTTGAAAAACAGCCTTTTTTATATTAATAATATTTTAGATAAATTAAACATACAAAAACAATTTTTTTTTATAGGATATGGGTGACAAACGAGCACACAGTCCACCTGATGGTAAGTGGTTGCTGTGGCCCATAGACATCTACATCTATCTTCGATTACGAATCAAAATGTAGATGCGTTGTCACCCGTGAGGACTAAGATGGAATGCCTCGTTTCTAGTAAAAAGGGTCTCCGGTTCTCTACACTCACCATACGAAACACAGCAGCGTTAAGCTGCTATTTTACGCTGGTATTCTGTGAGAGCGTGGTCCTTCCCCGTTCGAGCCGACCCATTCGTGCTACAACCATAATATAGCTGCAGCATGGCTCTACCACGTGTAATATATAATATTTTCGCTGTACAAAATACGTATCGTAGCGTGGTAATTCTGTAAAAGAGTGGTCATTCTTCGATCATACCGATCCGTAGTAATACTCCAGCGTGGCTGTACCATGTAAAAAAGCTTTCAAAAGTATCGACTTTTGAGAACTTTTTTACATGGTACAGCCGCGGTGAGTATTAATAACAAAAAATGCGTGTATTATTATACTTAAAAGTTTACGTGGTACAGACTGGTTATGAGAACATAGGTAAAGAGCGAGTCTCAGCTTGATGTTCAGTTCAACCACGAGTTCAACGTGATGTGTATGGCAAATATTTTAATACTGCATGCCTTTAGTTGTAGCTTGAATAGATTTATCAACGAGCGATATTTATAGAGTAAACCTGCCAATCTGTTTTTATACCTATTTGTAAGGTACCGAGAGAAGACTTACTCACTTAAAATAAATTCCACTATATAAAAAACCTATTACTTTATATAGTCAATAGTGCGAACCATATACACAACCTTTCACAAAGATATATTCAATCTTAGTCCTCAGGGGTGAGAACGAGCTGCGGGCTGTTCGAAAGAGATACCGCGGCTCCGGAACGTAAGGGCACTGAAGGAACACGGATGGTTTTTAGTCAGTAAAAGTCTGACACTCCCTTCCGCTCCACCCAGAGCGAAAGGCGTCATTTGATGATTTTCCATCCGCAAAAAAAAAAAAAAAAAAAAAAAAGGGGTGAGAACGAACCTATATAATATATTTCTTATTTCATTGAAACCCTAAAGTCCTACGGATATTAAGCAAAAATCTGGTGAAGTGAATGTATGTACAAGCGGTATTATGTGCCAGCGCTCCCTTCTATTCCTTAATAAAATTTTTATGGCAAGCTTTTGAGTATTTATCTTACAAATATTTGAAGAAAGGCATTAAAAATAACGCAACTCTGATAACATACTTTCTCAAATAAAAAAAATAACTAATAGACTGATACCGATGTGATGATGATATATTCCATAAGTATTCCGTTTTGCTGAAATTGACAGGCAAAACTAAATAATGTTAAATAATAAAGATTAGGAAAAATAATCCTAAAAGCATAATGACGTAACATCCGTAAGCATGACAAACTCGAAAGACTAACGATTTACGTAAAAAGGTTCAATTTTTATTTGACAAAGCGATTATCGATTACAATATATATTATGTTCATATAATAACATAAAAATCTATCCATTATGCGGTATGTAATCCCGATATCTTAATTGCAAAATCATATTAAAATACAGTTAATAAGTAATTAAATTGAATATAATAAACTATATTTATAAATAGAGATTAACTCTAGGTACTACTGCTACGATATTGTGCTAAAATATAATATAAAATTTAATTTAATCCTCTAATTGCAAACACCACTCATCTCTGCACTTAAATATACCAAAATTAACTTAAGGGTTAATTTTCATTGGCTTCATATATTATTTGCATGGCCAAACTACACCATCAACAATAATTATAACAAGCCTAACAAATGATTTTTTTCTCTGGCTAACTACAATATCAGTATTCTCGCACATATTGAACTCGTCCATTGTTTAGATTTGTGAAGTATATAATATGCTTATAATGTTCAAGTAGCAACATTCCTAGATACTTACATGGTATATGGATAGGTAGTCAGTGTTTCATTATAACAGGTAAAGAAGAAGTCAACGGGTGCTGAGTCCGCGCCACGTGGCCAGGTATCGCCAGCTGGAGAAGCTATTTCTGTGATCGGTGGCAGACCCCGGCAGACCGACACCAGACGACGCCGCCGCCCCCGCGCTCCCTCAACCTCTATTAATAGCCGCACTGTGCATTCTTGGGCAAACGATGTCGAATTTTTGTCGAGTACGTGCGACCACTAGCCGTTTGTTTTGGCCCGAAAAATCGGCCGCAACCTTCGACCGTCAGATTTCTCTCTCCTTACATTCGTCTTAAATTCAGTATCCAATTAGCTTACCTTGTATTTTAACTCTAAAATGTAAGGTGTTCGTTGAACAAAACAGTTTAAAATTTATGCAACGTTATCCGAAAGGTCATCGATGAATGCATGACAAATTCAGCTTATGCAAATGCATTCGCAGTCAGTTGAACATAATATGAATATTAAAATATCTATGTAGGCAATATAGATATTTAGATGTTACAGAGTTAACGTCCAAATTATAAATTTGAATAATTAAATTAAAAAAATTAAACAATAATAACTTCAAGTATCGTCGGGTCTAATTAAATAGTGTGAAAATGGGGAAAATGGGACCTTTCCAAAAGTATTAGAATATTCTTAATTAGGTAGTGTTTTAAATTTCGTAATTAAAAACGCTACTTCATCCATCAACTAACTTCGAAGAAAACTGTTTCGAATATTATATAGAAAAAAAATCAAATATTTAACTTATTATATAATCATCAACAATTTATCCAGTTTAACTCTACACTTAGCTTCATATGACAGCGATGCTACTTAAATACTTATTCACTAAATATTATGCGCGTGACCTTCTGTTCATGTACCCACTTACAGTCAGGTTACTGTTTGCTTTGCCCTCCTCAAATATTCAAAAGATCACTAAAGTTGAATGACTTGGGCACGTGTAGTATTGCTATTTTTCATGCCTCGATTTACATGGAGCATTCATTTCATCTAAATAAAAATACAATTGAAGGTGAATACACTATAAGCTTAGTTTCGTTATGTTTTCAGATCTCCATTCTGTTCGATTGAGCAATTCATTTCACAGATTCAGAAATGCAAAGATTGTAAGGAGTAAGCTGACTAACACGCCATTCTGTTCCATTTCTTACAATAATGTGGAAGCTCTTAATTTTTTATAATTACTTTGGTTTTGTGGCTCCATAAAAATTGCACGCCAACAAAAAAAATTAAATTAATTTTTTCGTGTTGATGTGAATGAACCTATTTTGGAATTCGGTCAGCTCTTTAACAGCTTTAAATAAATGCATTATAACGTAATTTATGCAATGTTTGCTATAATGAGAAAAACTGTCAATAAATCTGTGTTCGAGAATAATTGGTCAGCCCTAAAATTACTTACTTATTTCTTTAGTTATGCTCATTTTCATATTAATAAATACGACAGACGAAGAAACATTGATAACATAATTCCTTGAGAGAACTGAAAATGAAAACTGAAATCACCATCGCTAGCGATTTCAGTCAACGGAAGTATGGGAACACTTATACCGTCATTCATTTATCATCCTTATTACATCTCATAACAAGTCCACTGCTGAACCTAGGCCCCAAAGAATGTCACAAATCACGATAGTTCATAACCGATATCTGTTGACTTCCTGCATTATCAGGTTGGCACTCCATCTAGTTGGGGTCCTCCCTAAACTTCCTTTACCAGTACGATTGCAGCCTCGTAGAGCTCGTAGCCTCGAGAGTCAGTTCTTCGAGATATATGACCAGCCTATTGTCACCAGCAGCTATTGCATCAGCTTAATGATCCTTTACGCTATGTCGGTTACACTGGTTCTACTGTGGATATCCTGTTGTGCCCATAGGTCACTGGGCGACCTTGAGCTTTCTTAGTAGTTAAGGACTCGTCTCAGATCTATATGTGATCACTGGCTACATGCACTGGTGTTATAATCTTGTTTTCAAGTTTTGACCCGATTTTAATCCGCTGATTGAACTCTCGGATGAAATCGGACTATTATTTATACTCGTCGACAACTCTGAGCGTAGTGCTCCCAGCAACTACTGGCATAGGTGTGACATACGGTCAGTTCCTTCAAAGATAGATCCCAGAAAGTAGAAGGTAGACCTCCTTTTAGGGACAAAGACACGCCTGTATTTTGGAGACGTCGAATCTCAAAAAATTGGCATCGCTCCATTTAGAGACTGTTTGCAGTAAAGGATTATGGCTCAATCATGCAAAAACTACAGAATGTATTTTGATGAAACTTGGCAATATCATAGATAAATAGTTGAATACATAATTAGTTCCTTAAAATTGACTTTCACATTTAATAAAAAGTTTAACTTTGACGTCCGGATTTATTCGAGGAGCTCGCCTTCATCTTCCTGAAAATGAATTTCCACAATTAAAAAGCAGATTTAGTTATCGTTTCAATAATATATTTTGAAACGATAAGTTACAATGTTTAAATTAAAAACTCGAAGGAAAGTTCGTATAATTAAAAGCAGGTGATGCTTCTAGTTGCAAGATCATTATTTTCTTTTTACTATTAGGCTAGTGAAAAATTTACTTATAAAAGTACTTTCATAAGTCTACTACTAAATATACGCCACCTCCAGAAATTTCCATGCTGCGGTACGTCTATGAACCACCTGCATTCACGAACAGCATTTTATGACAGTTCATCTATATCAAAAGTAATTTAACTGAAAGATTTTGAAGCATCATAAAACCTGACAACTTCGCCATTTTTGGAAAGACTTAAAAATCTAGGACCAATTTTCCAACAAAAAAGGTACTTAGGACTGGGCATAAATGTCAAATATGACATTATATTCTTCATATATTTAGTATTTATTAGTCGGACTATTATTCATACTCGTCGACAACTCTGAGTGTAGTGCTCCCAGCAACTAATGGCATAGGTGTGACATACGGTCAGTTCCTTCAAAGATAGATCACAGAAAGTAGAAGTTAGACCTCATTTTAGGGACGAAGACACGCCTGTATTTTGGAGACGTCGAATCCCAAAAATTTGGCATCGCTCCATTTAGTAAGTAGTCTGCAGTAAAGGATTATGGTTCAATCATGCAAAAACTACAGAATGAATTTTGATGAAACTTGGCAATATCATAGATATTATGTTGAATAAATAATTAGTTCTTTAAAATTGACTTTCACATTTAATAAAAAGTTTAACTTTGACGTCCGGATTTATTCGAGGAGCTCGCCTTCATCTTCCTGAAAATGAATTTCCACAATTAAAAAGCAGATTTACTTATCGTTTCAATAATATATTTTGAAACGATAAGTTACAATGTTTAAATTAAAAACTCGAAGGAAAGTTCGTATAATTAAAAGCAGGTGATGCTTCTAGTTGCAAGATCATTATTTTCTTTTTACTATTAGGCTAGTGAAAAATTTACTAATAAAAGTACTTTCATAAGTCTACTACTAAATATACGCCACCTCCAGAAATTTCCATGCTGCGGTAATTCTATGAACCACCTGCATTCACGAACAGCATTTTATGACAGTTCATCTATATCAAAAGTAATTTAACTGAAAGATTTTGAAGCATCATAAAACCTGACAACTTCGCCATTTTTGGAAAGACTTAAAAATCTAGGACCAATTTTCCAACAAAAAAGGTACTTAGGACTGGGCGTAAATGTCAAATATGACATTATATTCTTTATATATTTAGTATTTATTAGTGATTTTAAAAATACTAAATAGGTAATTTACAAAATAAAAATATTCAAAAATAGAAAATGGCAAACTTAACCTTACTTTGTGTGCAACTTTGCCATCAGGGTTTTTAATGAAATAATAGGATTTGACTTCAAGGGTGAATGGATGGTTAGTTTACCACGTAATATAATGGGCAATACTCAGAGTTATGATTTGTTTCTTTAATTGTGCTGCAAGTAATAAAGTTTACGCTGGTGGCAAAGTTGCTCCCCCATTATTAAATTTATCATACAAACATGAAATTAAGTAGCAGGTTGTCAAAAATACTTGATTACGTACTTTACTTATTTTTTTTAATCTTGTTACAATAATTTCTTAGGCAAAAATCTAAATAAACCAAAATACTCTCTTCTAAAATAAAAAATTAAATTTGTCTAATAATAAACATTAGACAAAACTATCTATATATAAAAAATCATATAATATATTATAGTATAGATCAAAAATGAAGATTTTCAAGATCATTTTAACAAGTATCCGTTTTTTTATTAATCATCATTATCGTCTTATTGCGATCAGGTAAAAAAATAATTGCAAACAACCTAAATATTGTTTCCACACAATAGCAAAAACTTATGAAGGTTTTGCTATTGTCATTTAAAGTTACACTGTTCTTTGGGTGCAAAATTAATATCAATACTACTGAGTAGTAGTAATATTATTAACTATATAACACCCGGCAATGCAGTAAAAATAATATACATTTTATTTATAGAATAAGGGTGACAAACGTGCACACAGTCCACCTGATGGTAAGTGGTTGCTGCGGCCCATAGACATCTACATCTATCCTCTATTACAAATCAAAATGTAGATGCGTTGTCACCCGTGGGAACTAAGATGGAATGCCTCATTTCCAGTAAAAAGGGCCTCCGGCCACCTGCACTCACCAAGCGAAACGCAGAGGTAAACCTCTACTTCACGCTGGTTTTCTGTGAGGTCGTGGTACCACTCCGGTTCGAGCCGGCCCATCCGTGCGACAGCAAAAGCTGCCGCTTAGCTCTACCACTGTTGATAGAGCCAGGCATTTCACATTTCTCTTTTCTTTTCATGCACTTTTGATAAAGACGGGGTCTATTGACAACTCTTAGTAAAATCGATCTAATAAGCTGTTACGCGTCGTCCTAGCTATTACGCGATCATCGCGCGAGTAAGCGATGCGACCATCGCGAGTTCGCGCAATATCAAAAACTGGTTGTCATGATAGAACGCGAATACGCGATCATCGCGCAAATTGACGATGCGATCGGCCGCGGGTTCCGCTTCACTTCGCAGTTTGCGCATGGCATTGGCGCTAAGCATGGACATCAGAAACGCCCAGTTTTACTTTCTGGAAATAAATGAATGACCTATTCTGCTGGTCTTGACAGCAATGAAAAAAAAAGAAACGGTTCGCAATGTGCTTTGTTGGAAATGAGACCGATACGTAGTGAATTTCACAATCAATATAGGTTGGATCCTTGCCTTTCATCCCGCTGCCCGACGACACCTATTTGACAGCAATATATTTGATCACATGTTCGTACGAACTAAGTTCGCGCGAATAGGTCTTCAAACAATTAAGTCGCATGACTTAATTGTTTGCCGATTAGGACATCTATTCAAGATCAGCATGTTTGATCGCGTGTTCGTACGAGTAAAATTTGTGCAAACTTGCGATGATCGCGCATTCGCGTTGTATTAGGACGACGCCTTACGGTGAAACATTTATATAAACATACATACATAGATGTCAATTACAGAACCCTTTCTTTGCATCGCCGTAATCGGATAATAATATAGGTTGAAAATGACAACCCTTGGTTGTAGCAAAACATGGCAATGTTACAGTTACATTGTAGCATCACTAGTATAATAACTTTGCCAGGTCAGTTTTATTTTGTGTTGTTTAAAACTATTAACAAGAGTCCCACGTATATACCACCTATCAGACTCTACAACACTGCTTTATCGAGGGTATCACAATTCAGATACTTGGGACCCTACGTGACCGAAGATTTGCGTGATTTAATTCAATTCAATTCAATTCAATTTATTTGCTATTCTTGTTGTACATTTGGTCTTATGGCACTGCATCTATAGGCAATTATTAATATTATTATTACATTCACATTATAGTATTATCAATAAAATTATCATTTAATTAATATTTACAATTAACTTAAATATGAATGAGATCATATTATATTATTTATTTCAATTTCCTATTTCCTACTCAATCACTAAAAAACTCCTGCAACGAGTAATAACATTTTTTCGTTAAATATGTATTAACTTCCTTTCTAAATTTTTTAATGCTTTGAATGCTTCTGATGCGATCTGGAATTTTGTTATATATTTTTATTGACATGGCATAGGGGCCGGTGTTTACGATTTGTAATTTTGATGTAACTGTGGATATTTTTTTTTGGTCTTAAATTTGTAAGGCGAAAATATTGAGGGAACCAGTCGATATTATTTCTAACTAGTGAGCATATTTCAGATATATACGTAGGCGGGTCCCATAATGAATTGGCCTAACTATGAACCAATGAAGGAAATGAAACGAAACCAATTTTATTTTTCAATATAATCACCATGAATACTAACACACTTCTGACATCTGTGAATCAACATCTCTAAGCCTTTATAAAAATAATCACATTTTTTATCCTCAAAATGACTGAAGACGGCCGCCTGCAACTCTTCATCGCTTGAAAATTTTCTTCCTCTTAAGTCCCGCTTTAAATTTGGAAATAAATAATAGTCGGACGGGGCCATGTCTGGACTGTAAGGTAGATTTTGAACTTCTGTGAACCCGCATTGACGAACTGCATCCTTCGAAACACCAGCGGTATGAACAAGGGCGTTGTCATGGAGCAACAGGACACCTTCAGACAGCTTGCCTCTTCGTTTTTCCTTTATCTTGTCTCGTAATTTATATATTAAAGAAGCATAATATTCGCCGTTCACGACTGTATTACGTTCTTTAAAATCCACCATCAAAATGCCTTGAAAATCCCAAAATATTGTGCACATCAGTTTTTTAGTCGATTGTTGCACCTTTGCCTTTCTTCGGGGCTTTTCACCTTATAACGCCATTCCATTGACTCGCGCTTGCTTTGTGGATCATAATACAAGATCATAGTTTCATCACCAGTCACTAGCCGCTCGATCACAGTCTTTGGATTTTCGCCACAAAGATCCAAAAACTCCGAAGCGCAGCGCACTCTTTCCTGTCTCTGTACCGCTGAAAGAAGTTTCGGTACCCATCTTGCACTCACTTTTTTCATGTGAACATGTTAATGGATCGCGCGATGAACAGTACTCTTAGAGAGCCCAAGCCTTGCTGCAATTTCTCTAATCTTCAAACGACGGTCACTCAGAACCTCCTCTTCGATAAGAGCAATCGTTTCAGGAGTGAGCACTTCTACAGGTCGACCGTCGTGGCCAAAGTCTTCGACGGTTTCTCTCCCGAGGCGAAACTCTTTCACCCAATTTTTCACTGTGCTATAGGAGGGGGCAGACTCCCTATACACGCCATCCAATCGTTCTTTTATTTGGGCAGGGGATAAACCTTCTTTAAACAGAAACTTTATGACACTTCGATACTCAGTTTTCGACAATTTGAAAAAATACGCGACTCTCGTTATTCAAATTCCTGTTAAACTAAGACTAACCATTTCATGTCGATGCATGTTTCTTATATATAGTGCACGATAAACTTACTATTTAATGCAACACAACATGTAGCGACATGTCGCGTTGAACTATATCAGGCCAGTTCATTATGGGACCGCCTGGTATATAGGGATGTTAATGTCAGGATATTATAATTGATAAAGTTGTTTCTACAACTTGTCATGGAGTCGATATTTGCAAGTATGCGAATACATTTTTTCTGAATTAGAAATACTTTGTTAGCGTCTGTGCTGTTACCCCAAAGTGCCACATAGTAGCGTAGCCAGGCGTCTGCGTACGCGTAGTAGGCACAGGTTGCTGTTTTTAAGTCGGTGGTTTTTTTAAGTTCTATAAGAGCGTATGTAAAACTAGATAATTTTTTTGACAACTTTATTAATGTGTTCCTTCCAATTTAAATGTGCATCAATATATTATACCCAGGAGACAGTGAGAGCTAACAGATTCTAAGAGAATATTTAGGTATTGGTAGTTGAAATGTAAGGGGCATTTTTGGTATGGTCTAAATTGCAAGAGTTTAGTATTTTTGAAATTAGTCTCGAGGTTGTGATCTTGCAGCCAGCAATTTATTACATTTAAATTAGAGGTTAGGAAACGGTGTAAATCTGTGCTATTCGGACAGGGAAAAGTTAATAAAATATCATCAGCAAAAAGAACACAGGGGATATTACATATATTCGAAAGGTCATTCACATATATTAAAAACAGCAAACAGCCCAGCACGCTACCCTGGGGTATTGAGTGTTTTAAGAACAATTTTTCAGACCTTACAGTCTCAACAATTGTGGTTTGTGGGTTACTGTAGCTTATATCTACATACTGGACGCGTTGATTAAGGTAAGATACAAACCATTCATGGGCCGACCTCTCACACCCACATTATAAAGTTTATTTAATAGGATCGAGTGAGAAACCCTATACCCTATCGTATGCCTTGCTCATATCTAAAAATAACGTATTGTTTCTTGTCAATTATCTTCAATAATTCCCTTATGTATTGGTATACTGCCAGTCTTGTAGAGCAACCCTTTCGAAAGCCATATTGTCCGTCATTTAATATATTATATTTTTCACAGAAGGTTTTGGAAAATGTTGAGAGAAGTGCTATTGAACGATAATTATTGCAATTTTAGGGGTCGTCTTTTTTGTGTAGCGGTTTGACTATTGCTATTTTTATTAAGTCTGGGACAATTCCCTGCGACAGTGATTGGTTAATAAAAAGGGTAAGTGGTGTGGCAAGTTCATCGGCACAAGTCTTTATTAAAGTTGGTGGTATTTCATCAAATCCATAGCTTCTTTTATTTTTTAGTATTTTTATGATATTAAATTCTTCTATTGGGTTAGTTGGCTCGATAAATATAGAGTTATTGATAGTAGTGGCGGCAGACTGAGCTTGTGAGCGAGAATTGTTCGCGGGAACCCACATTGAGGTGGAGAAAGTGTTCAAATGGTTTGCAATTTTTATGGGATCTTCGGTAAGCACATTATTTATTTTAAATTTTAAATTATTTTTAAGTTTCTTTTTTGTTTTATTTGTACGCTCCTTCACTATTTGCCACATTGTTATGATTACATTATCTGAATATTTTTACTCTATTTTTATATTCGATATTTTTCGCAGTGGCTTCTGTTTTTTTTTTTGTGTATTGTTTGTAATGACCTTTTAAAATCTTGTTGTTAGTTTGTGATACAGAGATTTTTAGTAATCGTTTATTTTTACAAGATATTTTTAAACCGTTGGTAAGCCAACTGTTATTTTTTTATTCTTCAATAGTATTCGTTTTTTAGTTATTGTTACGGCCTACAGCTGCCCAATGCAAATGTCGTCTTGGCTGGGGCCCATAGCAGCTCCTTCGACGGGCAGACGTAGGTAGGGCCCAAAATGGCCACGTGGAATTGTCCTATCACAATAAACTATATGGGAGAAAGCTAGAAACACGTAGTACTTACCAGTATCCGAAGCTAACTTCGCACCAAGGCTTGGGCAGGCCATGAGTGTGTGTAATGGTGTTTGGCGAACAGTGTACAGTGCGACCAGCAGCGGCCGATTTCCAGGTTGCCCCAAAATGCTACATCGCTCCAGCTTGCTCCATCGCTGGACCATTTCTTTCTTCATTGTCACTAATTCCGTCTCTTAGCTTCATTGTACATTTAACTAACTAAAATTCGCCTAATTCCACATTCATCGTAGAATCGAACACGTGATACCCGACACAGTGAGAACAGTAGCAGAATAACACGTCGCGCAAGATTCAAAATACGCCTCGTTGACCCGCAAATTAATCTTACTAGCCAACCAAAACACAAAAGGGGCACTAAACGCGACGACACAATTATAATGATATCTTAACAATTAACCGGGAGAAGCTCTCAAACAAGGGGTGGGGTCAAGGTCAAACAAGGTGGTGGAAACCTAGGTGGGGTGGCTGCCGCACGCAGCCACCCCACCTAGGCGTTTACCTCACCTACATACCATCAGGTGAGGCGCCAGCTCGAACGCAGTTGGATGGCGTACAAATTACCTTTTTTGGCCTAAACAGGTATATTGTTATCTAGAATGGATTGAAGTTTTTTCATGGAATGAATTAAAGTTAATGTTATGTTTTTACTCTCTGAAATTAAATCTTTCCAATCAGTTTTCTTAAGTTCAGTTTTAAATTTTTCAATATTTTGTAATGATGAATGATGAAATGGGCATGGATAGGGAGCGTAGAGCTACGGGCTCTATATTACTCCGGGTTGGTAACCCGGAGTAATATAGTGGCCCGTAGGTTTCCACGATGCAGTAGTGCCGTTAAAATAACTCTTTTTAAGGCATACTGCCAGTCTTTCTATTCGTGCGCCCCTTAGGTCAACTACACACAAAGGGCGTATAAAGCATTAAAGGTGCAATATAACAATGAATTTAGAGTTCTTTTGGGGCTGCCGCGCTTCAGCAGCGCTTCAGGCATGTTCTGTGAGGCCCGCACTGACGGGTTTGATCGCTACTAAGCGAAACAAGGAACAGCGCCAATAGTATCTTGGGTGTTATAGCACAAAAACAGGACTGTCCTATAATAAGGCAAATTATTAAGGTCCTGCATGGCTGACTTACCTGTGTGTGTATGTATGTGTGCGTGTGTGTATGTGTATATGTGTGTGTGTGTATGTGTGTGTATGTATGAGTGCGCGTGCGCGTGCGAGTGCGTGTGCGTGTGCGTGGATGTGGGCATGCGCATGCGCGTGGTTGCGTGCGTGCGTGCGAGAAAGCGTGCGTTCGTGCGTATGTGTGTGTGCGAGCTTGCGTGCGTGCGTGCTTGCGTGCGTGCGTGCGTGTGAGTTTACGTGCGTGCGTACGTGCGTGCAAGTGTGCGTGCGTGCGTGGATGTGTGCGTGCGTGCTTGCTTGCGTGCGGGTATGCGTGCATGAGAGCGCGCGAGCGTTCTTGCAAGCGTACGTGCGTGCGTGCGTTCTAGCTGTATTATTATTAATATCTTGCAATTTTTCTAATATCACTGATATGGACCTCATTTGTAATCCGAAATAAAGATTTAAAAAAAATACTAGTAATGCAATTAAACATTACTAATATTCTATATATTATAAGCTTAAAATGCTTGTGTTAGAAGTGGTGAACGACAGGATTTGAATGGCGGATTCGAACCCACGACCTTTCAAGTTCGCGATCCACGCCCTGCCATTAGGCTACTGACGCTTCAAATTATTATTATTATTATTTATAAATAAATATTAAGACCACCATGTTAAAAACGAAATATTACTTTTCCTAACCATTAATATTACGTTATTACAAAGATGTAGATAGATACCTACAATCAGTACAAACAAAATCAACAAAAGTTCTGGAGCACTGAACAAGGAGGTTACGTCGCCAACACAATTCCGCGTTAAAATAAAATTCCAAAATTAACTCTCATGTTGCCACATACAAAACAATGCTGACAATTACTTATTAAATTTTCGTCCAAAATAAAATATCTCGAAAAACGTTACATTGTTAGTGTTAATCGTAATTTTGTACCTGTATATCCCTGATAGCAAAGTTAACTGCCATTGGTAAAATTGCTAGATCTAACTGCATGTATATTCTTCTTTGTCAGCTCGTTACATTTGACTTTTCTATATTAGTCCTTTGCCAATTTAGTAAACATCTTTTATAACTGTTATGTGTAGCAGTCGAATTGTTGATCTTTGTCCCAGCTGTAACATGTATTTCTTATAGAAGCGGGGATGATGATAGATGCGGGAATAGATACTGTGGCCTATTGACGCTCTTATACATTGTCACCACTGAGGACTAAGATGGAATATCTCGTTACCAATAAAAAGGTAGCTTTCGATACTTTTTACTTTCTTTAAGAAACACAATAGCATTATGTTATGCCGCTATTTCACGCTGGTATTCCGTCCGAGCAGCTAACACGTTGCATCGTGGCTACCATGTAAGTATTATAGTTTCTGTATATAGTAAACTATCTAAAGATCACAAAGTTAGTTTTAAGTGCTAGTTAAACATAAGTATAATTGTTTTGAAGGTAAGTGGATGCTGCGGTCTATAGACATGTCCTCGATTAAGAATCAAAATGCAGATGTGTTGTCACCGCTAAAAACTAAATGGAATATCTCATTCTGTACACTCACCATACGAAATATATCAGCATTACGCTTCTATTTTACGCTGCTATTCTGTGAGAGCGTGGTCCTTCCCATGTCGAGGCGACCTGTTCGTGTTGCAACTATAATATAGCTGCAGCATGGCTCGACCACAATTAAAAAAGGTCTTTTAAAATGTGTGCAATTTTCGGAACCGAGATAGAAATGTTTGTTCTCAAGGCTGGAATATTTTTTCAGAGTGGTGGTGGGCGGGCGCATGCGTGGGTGGTGCGGTGTTGTTGTGCGCCGCGGGTGCGCTGGCCCGCCCGCACCTACGCCGCCGGCACGCCGCCGCGGCCGCTGCCAACCCCGTAAGTCACGTGGAATCCTTAACTCCCTACAGTCATATTGTCCACTGATACTTAGTTTTAAACATGGATATGAAAATTCAAATTGGTTGTGCATAAAAGTTTGCCCACGAAGCGTGCTGTTAGCGTACATTACGAGTGTAAACCTATTTTATAATGTACGCTAACAGTTTATATAGAATTTCAGAAAGGGTGGCCAATCGACGGCGGTCTTAACGGATACTAGCCATCTTTTTTTCTTTTTAGGGTTCCGTACCTCAAAAGGAAAAAACGGAACCCTTACAGGATCATTTTGTTGTCCGTCTGTCTGTCTGTCTGTCGGTCAAGACCCTTTTTCTCAGGAACGCGTGGAGGTATCCAGCTAAAATTCATATCAAATACTCAAGTCTATTGTCCCTTGAAGCTGTGAAAAAATCAAATTTCTAAGCCAACGGAATCAAAGGATACAGCCGTTTCTGCCGTAAATTTTCGACATTTGCAAGGGAATCAAAACCTACACGGTACTTCCCGTGAACTCAGAATCTTGAAATTTGGTACGAAGCAACGTTTTATAGCACAGATAAATGAAAAATTGCGAAAAGCATAAATTTTTAGTTATATCATATAATAAAAATATTTTTAATAATTTTAAACTTATATACCTACGGATTTGTTCGGAACCCTCGATGCGCGAGTCCAACTTGCACTTGGCCGGTTTTTTTTAATAAAATAAGTGTGACAAACGTGCACATAGTTCACTTGACGGTAAGTGAATGCTATGACCCATAGACATCTACATCTATCCTCGATTAAGAATCAAAATGCAAATGCGTTGCCATCCCTGAGGACTAAGATGGAATGACTCAAACATTCGTGTATACACATATAGTTTTAGGTACAGTATTTACGTGTTTCTGATACAATAATTACTATGAAAGCATGTTTTTGAAACAACAACAATTTTGACAGTAAATTAAACCTCTAAATCCAAATCACTGTTGTCAGAACCATCTATTCGCTGTATTTTACAAAAGAATATAATATGTTTAACCTGATAATCATGACTATTTTTCGGACAGTATACCTAGTACCACTCAGGCTTTTAACATAGATCTACTCTACCAATAATGTTTTCATTTAGACTATAAACTATAAAATAAAGTCAATTTCATTCAAATTGACCATGCCGTTTTCACATGTTGAGCATCCAAACAGACTTGTACTCAATCAGGAAATTTTATCCTTCTGGAACGATCTTGTGAAAAAAAATCAATTTACAAACTACTCACACCACCCCCTCTACGTACTTTTTTGTTCTTACTAAGTACAAATTATAATTTTTATGCTTCTACCATGGCTAGGTTAGTCATTCGCCATAATATCACAGTAAGCGTGCAATCCGGGTGCATTTATTTTTAAGTGCAATTTTAATGCTGATTTAACACGTGCTCGACGATAAGGGAAAGCATCCTAACGGGTTTACTGCATGTCTATGAATTACAAAAATGTTTCAAATACATGTGAAGTAGTACCGGTTTTGCCGTAAGAGTTGTTGCCGATTTTGTTGCTGATGTGGTACTTCAGGATATGGAACTTTTTATTTCATCCTCTGTGGTGCCCGTCGGAGGCAGATCCCAGCCATGGTTTGGTCGCTCCTGTAAAATAGCATCACGCTATAAGCAGGAGTGCTACCGAGCCTGGGCTGACGCACCAACGTCTTGGGATGTAAACACCAGCGCTCTTAAAAATAAGTATAACTCCGCCTCCAGGTCTTTCAAAAGCGTCATTGCCAAGGCAATGTCTGAGCACATCGGTAGAATTGGCGAGAAGCTAGTTCGTCTTGCTTCGGGAACCCGTGCATTCTGGTCTCTTAGCAAGGCTGTCCAAGGGAACTTCTGTCAGCCATCTCTTCCACCTCTGCACAGAGAGGACGACTCACTGGCCCATGTCGCAAAGGAGAAAGCTGATCTGTTAAGCTCTCTCTTTAAGTCCAACTCGACTCTAGATGACGGGGGGAACACACCGCCGACCATCCCGCGGTGTGAGTGCTCCATGCTGGATGTGCGGTTTACGCAGCGCTCAGTTCGCAAAGCACTTTTCTCTCTGTACGTCAGCAAGTCGAGTGGACCTGATGGAGTCGCTCCCATTGTGCTGAAGACGTGTGCTCCGGAGTTGGCACTGGTTTTAACATGTCTTTTCCGGTACTCCTACTCCCAAGGCGTAGTCCCGAATTCATGGAAGACAATTTGGTCCACATGATCCCTAAAAAAGGCGACCGTTCAGACCCGTCCAACTACAGGTCTATCACCATCTCCTCCTTGTTCTCCAAAATAATGGAATCCATTAGAAACTGCCAGCTCATGGTACATAAAGAATCACCAGCTGATTAGTGACTGCCAGTACGGTTTCCGTCGGGGTCGCTCAGCTGGTGATCTACTGATTTACCTGACTCATATATAGGCGGAGGCAGTAGAGTTCAAGGAGGAGGCATTGGCCGTTAGTTTGGACAAAGCGAAGGCCTCCGATCGGGTCTGGCACAAAGCGCTTCTTTTGAAGCTTCCTTCCTATGGGCTTCCTGAGAAATTGTGCAAATGGATCACCAGTTTCCTTGCTGATCGGAGAATCAAGGCTGTGTGCTATCATCAACGCTGTTTCTCCTGCATATCATTGATATGTTGCAAACTGATAACATTCATTGCTATGCAAACAACAGCACTGGTGATGCCTTATATACCGGCCGTGCCAATATTTCTCGAGAAAACGTCGCTGAGTACCGGGACAAACTTGTGTCTGAAGTCGAGTCTTTGCTGAAAAAAGTCTCGAATTGGGGGCAACTAAAGCTAGTCCAGTTCAAACCCCAAAAGACACAAGTTTGTGCCTTTACCGCTAAAAAGAACCCCTTTGTCGTATCTCCTCAGTTTCAAGGCACTCCCCTTGCTGCCTCAGCTAGCATTGGAATCCTCGGCGTCGACATATCGAATAGTGTGCAGTTTCGTGGTATCTTGGAAAGGAAGGCCAAATTGGCCTCTAAAAAGCTTGGCGTGCTCAGCAGAGCGAGACAGTATTTCATGCAGGCACATCGCTTGCAACTTTACAAAGCGCAAGTTTGGCCTCAGATGGAATACTGTTCTCAACTCTGGGCCGGGGCACCCCAGAGCCAGCTCCTTCCACTTGACCGCATCCAGCGCAGAGCGGTTCGAATCGTCGACGACCGAGTTCTTTCTGATCGGCTCGATACACTGGCACTGTGTAGAGATGTTGCATTTCTTTGCATTTTCTATCGAATTTACCACGGGGAGTGCTCTGAGGAATTGTTCGGATTAATTCCAGCCGCCAAACTTCACGATCGCACATCGCGTCAAAACTCACGATACCATCCTCACCATCTGGATGCTTGGCGGTCCATGACTGCGCGTTTTACTAGGAGTTTTCTTCCTCGTATAACTTCTCTGTGGAATTGTTTACCACCGGCGATTTTTCCTGACCGATACGACTTAGGGACCTTCAAGAAAAAGTTTACATCTTTCTAAAATACCGGCAAAGCATCTGCGATTTGTCTGGTGTTGCGGTTGTTCATGGGCGGCGGTAGTCACTTACCATCAGGTGAGCCGCATGCTCGTTTGCCCCCTCTTCTATAAAAAAGTACTCTCCAACACGCTTAAAAGTGCCCCGCTGCGCACTCTACCTGGCCCTAAAACCCTCTTAGGAGTGGTACGTGTAGAGACTGTAACTTTACCTTTACTTTAACACTTTCACTGTACGATTTTCAGAGACAGTAGTAAGACAATAGCAATGAAAATGAACTATATGTAGTACACGGGACAAAGAATGGATTAATATGGTCATGAGATGTTGACAACTGCTTGTGTCCAAAATACCTAGTTACCACAGCTTACTCCAAAAAGTTCAAGCACTATTACATCACGTGTACAACTGATAGTTCACTTTGCTTTTCACATTATTTACACATGAGATATTATACCATAATAGAAATTATCACTCACTAATATTCACCGAAGTCGAAAATCAATCAATATCAATAATATTCTTGTGGTCTGTTAAACGATATATGTACCTTTTGGTTTGTAATTAAAATTGATTAATGTTTTTGAGAAAGTAGTACTTATAATTAAAATCTCCCAGACCGAATTTCGATCACGGCAGGCAGTCTTAACAGAGACCAGGCATCTGTGCAGGACAGGATTTTTTGTGCCCAAGTTTATGTGCAAGCACAGGTGCGCTCTCTTTATTCCAAAACTCTCATAGTCCACCGAAGAAAGATGAGGCGCAGTATCAACGGCTTCACGTGCTCAGAACTTATAATTAGCCACCAAAGCACCAAACTCGTAGTTAATATTTGTGGGCAGAAAAAGGGCAGACCAAAACGCACTCATGCCTGTCCCGTTTTATATTTTTCTTTCCGGAATGGTTTCTATTTATGATTATAATCGTTTTACCACTTGATTTACGATACAATAAAAATGGATCTATTAAAACACGTTCAAAACCCTAATTTTAACAATGAAATGTAAGACTAATGTTTTAATAAGAAAATCATAAAATGTTTAC
The DNA here is from genome assembly GCA_033319125.1 of Parnassius glacialis. Taxonomy (NCBI): domain Eukaryota; kingdom Metazoa; phylum Arthropoda; class Insecta; order Lepidoptera; family Papilionidae; genus Parnassius; species Parnassius glacialis. Next base: position 26,982,261 of record JAVANC010000018.1, read on the forward strand.
GAAATTAGTATGTATCCTATACATATATTTTATTGTTAAAATTTCGTTTGTCTGCATTTTTTATATCGCTTAAAAACGAAATTACCTATGATAATGTCAAATATGATAATGGCGTTAAATATGATAGCGGTGTCATGTTAATTATGATAAATCATTTCTTTTACTTTTACCTTCAAAAATATAATAACTGTGCCCGCCGACTTCGTTCGCATCTTTTTTCCTGCCGAGTAAATTCATAGTTTATTTGATTTGAAGCATTATTACGGGCTTAATTTTAATTTTATGCGAGTAAATTAAACCATTCCTTTGTGTATAACCGTAACAAAATAAAACCTCATCAAAAATAAAATATTACGAAGTACCTGGTTTCGTTTAGTCTAAAGTAGGGTAATTATTAATAATAATGTTATTAGTGGAATAAAAAACCCATTTCACTCGCATTACTAACAGTGGCAATCGCTGCCGCGTTCTAATTTGATCCGAGTTTAGAGGTTTTGAAGTTTTAAGTATCAGTGTAAAGTAAGTAACTTATCGATGAATGTTTAAGCTAAATCTACTTACTTAACTAAAATTACATATTTAATAATGTTTTTACATTGTCTATTACTATCATCTGTGTCGTCGAGTCATAAACGTCAATAACAATAGGAATATGCTAACAACTTGAGAAATATTGATACTCGTAATTTGCTTCGTACCAGTTTACACACGGGCTAGATATGCACGCTGATGACTGATTAATTGAGTAAAGAAAATGATAAGAAGTAAGAATTTAGGTATCCAGAGGGTATTGCAACGTCAACGTAAGTAAAACGTGGAGTGGAAGGTATGACTTCAGGGAATTAAGTGCGCAACATGGCAAAATATTTGAAACAAACTCACACATTGAAATTCCATCGCTCATAAGCTAACAGTTTATTATATTTTATTACGACTTCGTATATTTTAGCATAGTAACGTTTTACTTGCGTTCACTTGTAACTGCATTTCCTTGTCTCACATCATCCTAGATACTCGCAGTTGTACATAATGGAAAAGTTCGATTACATAGATTTAAAAAATATTAAAAGACTAACGAATCGTCCCGGGTTCGCACGCACTTATTTCTGGATCTCGACAACAACGCCACCTACTGGGTCCAAATGTGACAGACAAAAAATTGTGAATCTATACCACCCAGGGACTAAAATTTCTTCTAAATTGGTCCAGCCGTTTTTGAGTTTTAGCAAGACTAAGGGACAGCAATTGATTTTTATACATAGGTATTATATTAACGTACAAACTCTGAGAGTTTATAACAATGTGTTTTAGTTTTTTAAATTAACTGGAAAGTGATTCCGAAGAAATATCTTATCTCAATCTCAATAAGACACGAGAAAATAATAATAAAATATTTATGGAGTGAGCCAAGCAACAGTGGACTGAAGAAAAGTGGAAACAGTGTAAAATAGCTGCCTGGATATTCCAACAGAAAACTTTACAAAACCAGCAACTATAACCGATATTGATAGTTTTGAAATAAAACTACTAAATCGCACAATATATTTTATGATAACGGAGAGTATCCAACAGTGACTAAAATTCTTGCACAATACTCTGAACTGAAGCCTGATTTAAGTTCGCAAGGGCTTCTATAAAAAAATATAGAAAGAAAATTTGGTGGCTGGTAGGATATAATATAATGCGAATAAATGAATTGTTACGACACTATTTAATGGAAATACCGGACTTCGCTTGCGATAGTATGGATTTTTCAAAGGAAAGGAAGATACATTGGGAGAAATTCTACCCACTTCTAGATGGTAGAACTCTTTTTCTAGCAAGGAGTCTGTTTAGATAACTATCATTCTCATACTTATTTCTGCTGCCGAATAGCAGTGCTTGTACTGCTATGTTTCGGTCTAAAAGGTATGAAAAGCCAGTATAATGAGAGGCTGCGAGGCATTCCATCTTAGTGCACAGAGGCGACAACACATTCTTCGTTTAAAGTTGATTGCTGGTGTCCATGGACTATAAAAGCCAATAATTTTAAATTAAAAAATCATAGCTAAAGTGAGCTATGATTTTTTGAAATTATATTGTTTTCCGATCTCCACACAGGCGATGCCGCCGCCAAAAGCTAGTAAATAAATAAATAAAGTCTTAATATCTTAAGGTTAGTATAGCGATGTTAAATCGATCAATTTTCGCTTATAAAATATACTAGATTAAACGATTCACTGACACACTCATAATGAAATTTCAGGTACAGGTTAGACCTACAAATTAATAATTTAATAGGCATGTTACTAATTATTTATTCTTGTATCTCCCGATCGCACAGCGGTCACCAGGAGACAACTACGTTATTTGAACACCTCAGTGAAGCCTCTGATGTAACTCTAAATCGGTACCCTACTGGACAGTTGGTTTTTCTGGGGGACTTTAGTGCCTGTCATAAGAACTGACACACCAGAAGACCCACCACGCTGGGAGAGATGCGTGGAATTTTGCTTTGTCGCTGGGGCCCTCCCAACTGGTAAAACAAGCGACTAGGGTGCTCGATATGGGTGGGCACACAGCCAACTGCCACGACCTTGGGAACTTCTGACCATTTTCTGGTGAAATCTGTGTTGTTATACTGCCTACCTAACTACGATTTACAGTGTGTGCGGCGAATGTGGCTGTGTATCTTATCCCTAGTAGTAACAGCGTACCACCTCAATTACTTCACTATGTCAGAGGTCTGTATCACTAACAAGGAGGTTCTAAAAACCTTACGAAGTCTAGACGTGAACAAAGCTAGTGGACCTAATGGTATATCAGCTATAGTTCTAAAGTTCCGTGCGCCTAAGTTGTCTACTGTGTTGACGTGCTTCTTGCACCTTTCATTCAGGACTGGAATAGTGCCCAAATCTTATAAGCTAGCCAATGTGCAGCTTATGCCTAAAAAGGGCAGCCGTGCTGACCCTGCTAACTATCGGCCGATTTCAATTACCTCCATACTCTGCAAGGTTATGAAGCATATATTGAGCACCCACCTCATGGCATAGCTAGATCAGAATGATCTCCTCAGTGATTGCAAGTACGGGTTTCGCCGAAATCGATCAACTGAAGACCTTCTAGCGTATGCTACTCACATATGAAGCGAATCCCTCGAGAACAGTGGGGAACTTACTGTTTCCATTGATGTCTCGATGGCCTTTGACGGAGGTTTGGCACGCTAGCCTTTTGGCTAAGCTTTCAGTGTATAGCTTATTTGGCCTCCTGGCCAAGTTGACTGGGTATAGGACTTGTAGGACTTTCTGAAAGAACGATGTCTCCAAGTCGTCATCGATGGCTGCTCGTCCAGTGTTATGTAATAAACGCTGGTGTTCCTCAGGGGTCCGTTCTCTCCGCAAGTTCCTTCCTACTACGCATATTAATGATCTGCTTATTCCCGGTATCTATGGTATGCAGGTATGCAGACGCCAACACTGTTCTGGAGAGGTACCAGCCGATCTCTCGAGCCAGTTGGGATCAAATCCAGTCTGAAAGAGAAGCTATGGTTGAGCGTACGAATCTCTCACTGCAGGCAGTCTCCGCATGGGGCGATGCCAATCTCGTGAGATTCAAAGCCTCTAAAACACAAGCTTTTCACCGCTAAAAGGAGCCAGCTGACCCTGGCTCCTACTTTCCGTAATGTATTTTTGGAGTACACTGATCGCCTTCAGTTATTAGGAGTTGAATTTTCTCCGAACCTCAAGTGGTCCATTAAGTCCACGACCACAGCAGCTGCAAAGAAACTAGATGTCCTTGCAAGGGTGCGGCGATACTTCACGCCAGGGCAGCTTTTTACCTTATATAAAGCGCAGGTCCGGTCGTGCATGATAGAGTACTGTCACATATAGGTGGATGCTGCAAAATGCCACCTAGTAGCGTTGGATTCAGTGGAGAAACGTGCTTAGGGGTTCATTGGTAACCTTAATTTGGTTGAAACCAATCTTGTTAGCCTCGAGCACAAGCGCAGAATACCAGCCTCTCGGTATTCTATAGGATGCACTTCGGTGAGAGTGCGCATGAATTACGTGCTTTAATTCCTATCTCTCCCTTCCACCATCGGACAACCAAGCGGTTGGCAGATCTTCACCCTTTTGTTGTCGATATTCCACGCATTAGAATCAAACGGTTTATTTCGTCTTTTGTGATGCGTACAGCAATGGAGTGAAATAATTTTCCGGTGTCTGTCTTTCCGTCCGAATACAACGGGCGTCCTCACAGCAAGAGTGAATAAATAGGCTTTTGTTACGCTATGACAATGCAATTTACCATCTAGGGCTACATCACCACTTACCACCAGGTGGGATTGTGGTCAAGCACTGGTTTATAATAAGTAAAAAAAAAAGCTTTTACTAAGTAGAAACTCGCTAAGTACAGGTTTTGCGGATATTGACTCCCAAGGGGTTGCGGGGGTGTTTTTTTAACTATAACTATAAAGCTGAAATTTGGTAAGGAGGTCTGTTATGTTACATTGTCATCTACTTGGAATTGGCTTTCTGAAAATTGTCTTTCAAGTAACCGTGTAGTAATAGTAATCGTGTAGTTGCGTTATAAGCATTTCTACTACCCAAAACAAACCAGGAGAGCAGCGTCTTTCTAATAACTACTAGAATATAAAAAATGTGGTTGTCAACCCGCCTGTCAAGCATGGCATCCTGTCAAGTAGTTGATTTTTTTTTGGAGATTATGGCCTGGTATCTAGACCTTTAGGCCTCAAGTAGTTGAGGAAATGTATGGGGAGGCCTACATATGTTCATCTGTGGACTTTGATGGGCTGTAATTAATGAATTAATAAAAAGGAAAGTAAGGTAGTTTCAATAATTAATTAATTGAAATTGATAAACTACAGTTCCCATGCACTTAAATTTTGCAGATATGTCCATTTTTGCTACGGAGTATAGCTAAGAAAGGGTTTTGCAGAAAGCAACTACCAAGGGGGATGCTACAAATAACAACTACTGTTTTTGAATCATAACTGCCACAGAGCTGAAATTTAATAGGGATGTATCTTTGTATTACATAGTGTAACCGCGCATTATTATTAATAATAAATAATAATTAATATCTATTCTAAAGTAGTCTAAAAATATCATAGATTTATTATTTTGAACAATTAAAATGTATTAATAAGCATAAAGTTAAAATGCATTCATTTCGAACATTAAATACTATAGTAAAGTAAAGGCATAATAATGGCCTTGAAAACTTGTTAGGTATTCTAAAACTCTACTTAAGATATTCAAAAGGTATCAAATAATAGAAATACAAGTCGATTACATTATAAATTTATAATAATAAAGATCATCATCATCATTACAGCCTTTCATAAGTCCACTGCTGAACATAGGCCTCCCCCAAGGAATGCCACAAAGCACGGTCCTGAGCCACCTGCATCCATCGACTTCCTGCATGTCTTACCAGGTCGTCACTCCATCTCGTGGGGGGTCGTCCTACACTTCGCCTACCGGTACGAGGCTGCCACTCAAGAACCTTTCTTCCCCATCGGTTGTCGGTTCTTCGAGCTATATGGCCGGCCCACTGCCACTTCAGCTTACTAAACCGTTGGGCTATGTCGGTTACTCTGGTTCTACTGCGGATATCCTGATTTCTAAGTTTATCACGCAGAGAAACCCCGAGCATAGCCCTCTCCATAGCTCGCTGAGCGACCTTGAGCTTCCTCATACGGCCAGCAGTGAAGGACCACGTCTCAGATCCGTAAGTCATCACTGGCAACACGCACTGGTTGTACAAATTCGTTTTAAGGTTTTGAGGTATGTCTGACGAGAAGATCTGTCGTAGTTTCCCGAACGCTGCTCAGCCGAGTTGAATCCGTCGATTGACCTCTTGGTCGAAGTTGGACTTACCTAGTCGGGCTATTTGTCCCAGGTAAACATACTCGTCAACAACTTCGAGCTTAGTGCTCCCAACAACTACCGGCATAGGTGTGACATAGAAATTAAACATGATCTTTGTTTTGTCCTTGTTCATCCTAAGACCTATTCGTTGGGAGACACTATTGAGGTCATTGAGCATGGTGCTTAGGTCCTCCAGCGATTCTGCCATAAGAACTATATCGTCGGCAAATCGAAGGTGAGTGATGTACTCGCCATTGATGTTAATACCGTATCCTTTCCAGTCCAGAAGCTTGAAAACGTCTTCCAATACAGCGGTGAAGAGTTTCGGGGATATAACATCATCCTGTCTTACACCTCTCTGCAATTGGATAGGTTTCGTACTCTGGTTCTGTACTCGGATAGCCATCGTAATAATAAAGATAAATATCATTAATAAGTTTTATATTATAATTAGGAAAGGTGTCGAAATAAAGTCACAGAGCGTGTTCGTGCAATGCTAGAGCATTGCTGGTGCGTGTTCATATAATGCTTGATTTTATAAGGGAGCTGCCGAAAACGCATACCTGCAGTCATACATATACATATATGTAGTGGTCAGGCGGCAGACTACCAAAGTACTGTTGCACAATATCCCATATTAAGTACTTTTGATAGTAAGGTCTATGATACAAGATACATAATCTAGAAGATCTCTAAGCTAAGAGCTAAGAGTATAAGAGCTAAGAGCTAAGAGTATGTTAAGGTTGATTCTGAATGATAGGGTTAAAAATTGTGTGTTAAGAGAAAAGTGAATTGTAAAAAGATGTTGTGACCAGGATTAAGAATGGAATCCTTCGGTAGTTTAGACACGTAGAAACATAGAGCAACACGGGCCACTGGCTACCGTAGAAAAAATGAATAAGGAGAGAGTGACAAATGAAATTTATGACGCAAAGTGAGTGGTAGTGTCAGCAAGACACCAAAGAAACCCACTCTAGACGGTTTATCAACCGAATTAGCAATATATTAAAGACAGACAAAGTTAAGATTACCTTACTACCTTAGGCTAACAAAATATATTGATCATCCCCAAGGATCTTTCTAAAGGTTTAATTTAGGCCGTTTGTCATATTTATGGCATGACCATCTTAGTTAGAACCCTTAATTACGATGTTTGTTTAGTAACTTAGTTCTTTTAGATGTCTCTTGGAGGAATAAACATTCACAAGAGAAATCGAAAGCTGTTGGTTTTCCCTTATAATTATTTTAAGCTAAAGATATAGATATTTAGTTTATTTAATTATATTTTACATCAGACGGCCATTTAAAATATTAGATGGGTGCAGCGTTACAATAGACATGCACTAAAAATTGGTTTATAGAAAAGTGTCTTCCACGATACAGGGATAATCTACATTTACTTAATATAACATAAAGTCACGCCGGTGACCCAAAGAGATCCTAACACACCTCTCTCGGTTCTTTCACATCCATTTGTGTACGCATACAAGTACATGCTCATCGATTAGGGGTACTCTTAACTTTGTCTGTCTTTAATATATTGCTAATTCGGTCAATAAATCATCTAGGGTGGGTGTTTTGGTGTCTTGCTGACACTACCACTCACTTTGCGTCATAAATTTCATTTGTCACTCTCTCCTTATTCATTTTTTCTACGGTAGCCGGTGGCCCGTGTGACTCTATGTTTCTACGTGTCTGAACTACCGAAGCATTCCTTTCTTAATCTTGGTCACATCTTTTTACAAATCACTTTTCTCTTAACACAACATTTTTAACCCTATCATTCTGATTCAGCCTTAACATACTTCGTAATAACCGCATTTCTACAGTCTTTCTTTTACATTCATATTCGTTCTGCACACATCCAACTTTTACTACCATACATTAAGTACCTTTTTGGACACAAGGTTTTTTGAAGATTCGCTAAAAAAATATTTCTCTCATTGGTGGAAGTTAAGGAGGCGTCAGATGCAAATATACTAATCCCGTTTCTTTATTATAAGCCCTATAGACAGAGGTGTCAATAATCAACATTTATAAGTTACAGTTTCTATAGATTTAAAATTTATCTGGTTTATTCGATAAAGAAAAGTGTTACAGATTCATGATCTAAGAGAGGTTGAGGCTCTGTTATATATATATGTTATTATATTATGTTTATATATGTGTTTATATATATGTTATAAATAACCCTATATTGCAAAAATCGGTCAAATTTGCAGAGAAGATTCAGTATAAGTAATATAGGGAAATGGTGAAGAAAATTAATTAAAAAAAAATCTCAAACATTCTGTCCCTTTTATCTTTTAAATTCAAAATGCACCATGCAATGCTTTATTTTAACTGATTTTACTGCACACGCACACATTCGTAAGGGTCGATCGGTAAACAAAATCGTTGCTGCCCATAAATCACATACAATTTGGGATAATTTCAAATAAAAATAGAAGCCTTATTACTCGTATATTAAAAAACTGCAATAATATATAATAATACAAATAAATAAAATTGAAGTGTCTGTTTGTAACTTCAAAATAACAGTTTTTTACTAAATGCATATTAAAGTATATACGGTACTTATAACAAATACACTTTTTTTTCTGTCTAACTGTCTGTCTGTTTGTTTCGGCTAATCTCCGAAATGGCTGGACTGATTTTGATGGGACTTTCACTGGCAGACAGTTGATGTTATAAGAAGTAACTTAGGCTAAGTAGCCTAAGTTACTTCTTATAAGTATATATAATATATAATTATAAACATTGTACTTAAATACACACAGACTTTAAATACTCCGAGCAAATGTTATCTGATTGTCTTAATATTAATTTAAATATTACTTAGTGCACTAAGCACTAAGTAGTACGTAAATATTATTAAAGTATTACTTAGTGCTCCGTTTCAATGTTATTGTTTTTTTTTTATATTTTACTTTAATGGTTTTTTTTTTGATGGCAGGAGACACAACGGTGACAAGGGACATTGGTCCCTTGGGAGAGAGGTAAAGCCCTAGTGTGGGATGCTACTTACTCATCTCAGGGGTACCTCGTTTAGAGCCGGGGCGGCATCAGAGGCAGCTGAACTGAGTAAGTGGCGCAAATATGAGTCGCTGAGAGATGACTACATATTTGTGCCATTTGCTGTAGAGACTATCGGTCATTGGGGTCCACGAGCGATGAAGTTCCTAAAGGAATTCCATCTGCGGCTGGTCGTTGCTGCTGGTGATACGAGGGCTGGTTCTTTTCTCGCTCAAAGGCTAAGTATAGCCATTCAGCGGGGAAACGCAGCCAGCGTTCTTGGCACGATACCGCGGGGAGTAGGACTATATGATAATTAAGTTTCTAGTTTTAATTTTTTTTTATTATTACATATAGTTTTTAAAAATAAATATCTTAAAATTCAAAATTAAAGTAATGCAATCTTATCATAAAACTCTTAAGAGAAAAATTAAGAAGGGAACCTAATATACAGTTTGTACTAAGTAAAAATTTTAAAGTTTTTGTTAAAGCGTATACGTATAGTATTTACAGAATGTATATCACTATTTTTAATAAAACTATTTTAAACACATAAATCAATATTATTTAGAGTCGAAATATTCGTACAATTTATAAACGCAATTGTGAAGGAACAAAAATTTTATTTTATATTGCATTTATTTGTAAGTTCACAAATATACTTCGGGATTTTGCCTGGGCTGACGCTTCAGCGGCTCGGGATATAAACACCAGCATTCTTAAAAACAACCATAACTTTGCCTCCAGGTCCTTTAAAAGAGTTCTTGCCAAGTCAAAGTATGAATACATTGGCAGAATTGGCGAAAAGCTAGTAACGCCTTCCTTCAGGAACCCGTGCATCCTGGTCTCTCGCCAAAGCTGTCCAAAGGAATTTCTGTAAGCCATCACTTCCATCTCTGGACAGGGAGGGCGACTCATTGGCCCACGTCGCAAAAGAGAAAGCCGACCTTTTAAACTCCCTTTTTGCGTCCAACACGACTCTCGATGACGGGGGGAACACACCGCCAACAATCCCGCGGTGTGAGTGCTCTATAACTGATGTGCAATTCACACGGTGCTCCCTCCTCTCCCTGAATATCCACAAGTCGAGTAGGCCTGACGGAATCCCGCCAATTGTGATGAGGTCGTGCGCTCCAGAGTTCGCACCGGTTCTAACGCGTCTTTTTCGGTACTCCTACTCCCTAGACGTTGTCCCGAATACATAGAAGACAGCTTTCGTGCACCCGATCCCTAAATAAGGTAACCGCTCTGATCCGTCCAATTACAGGCCTATCGCCATCATCTCCTTGTTCTCGAAAATAATGGAGTCCATTATTAACTGCCAGCTCATGCGGTACCTTTGGAAGCACCAGCTGATTAGTGACTGCCAGTACGGTTTCCGTCGGGGTCGCTCAACTGGTGATCTTCTTGTTTACCTAACACGTAGATGGGCGCAGGCCATCAAGGCCAAGGGGGAGGCATTGGCCGTTAGTTTGGACATAGCGAAGGCCTTCAATCGGGTCTGGCACAAAGCACTTCTTTCGAAGCTTCCTTTCTATGGGCTTCCCGAGAAATTGTGCAATTGGATCACCAGTTTTCTGGCTGATCGGAGCATCAAGGTCGTAATAGACGGTGCATGGTCCGATTACAAGCTTATTAACGCTGGTATTCCACAAGGCTGCGTACTATCACCAACGCTGTTTCTTCTTTATATCAATGATATGTTGCAAACCGGTAACATACATTGCTATGCGGATGACAGCACTAGTGATGCTCTATACACTGGCCGTGCCAGTATTTCGGAAAAACGTCGCCGAGTACCGGAACAAACTTGTGTCTGAAGTCGAGACTTTGTTGAACAAAGTCTCGGATTAGGGGCGACTAAATCTAGTCCAGTTCAACCCCCAGAATACACAAGTTTGCCCGTTTACCGCTAAAAGGAACCCCTTTGTCGTATCTCCTCAGTTTCAAGGCACTTCCCTTATTGCAGTATCGGAATTCTCGGCGTCGACGTATCGAGTGACGTGCGGTTTCGTGGTCACTTGGAAGAGAAGGCCACATTGGCCTCTAAAAAGCTTGGCGTGCTCAACAGAGCGGGACAGTATTTCATGCCGGCACACCGCATGCAACTTTACAAGGCGCAGGTTCGGCCTCACATGGAATACTGTTCCCATCTCTGAGCACGGGCTCCCCAGTGCAGTTCCTTCCACTTGACCGCATCCAGCGCAGAGCGGTTCGAATCGTCGACGACCGAGACGTATTTTTCAAAGAGTAGCCAAATTGTAAACTTAAGTTCAAATATATAAATAATGATATACCGTTATTCATCATCATCATCATCATTACAGCCTTTCATAAGTCCACTGCTAAACATAGGCCTCCCCCAAGGAATGCCACAAAGCACGGTCCTGAGCCACCTGCATCCATCGACGTCCTGCATGTCTTACCAGGTCGTCATTCCATCTCGTGGAGGGTCGCCCTACACTTCGCCTACCGGTACGAGGCTGCCACTCAAGAACCCCATCGGTTGTCGGTTCTTCGAGCTATATGGCCGGCCCACTGCCACTTCAGCTTACTAATCCCTTGGGCTATGTCGGTTACTCTGGTTCTACTGCGGATATCCTCATTCCTAAGTTTATCACGCAGAGAAACTCCGAGCATAGCCCTCTCCATAGCTCGCTGAGCGACCTTGAGCTTCCTCATACGGCCAGCAGTGAAGGACCACGTCACAGATCCGTAAGTCGTCACTGGCAACACGCACTGATTGTACAATTTCGTTTTAAGGTTTTGAGGTATGTCTGACGAGAAAATGTGACGTAGCTTCCCGAACGCTGCCCAGCTGAATTGAATCCGTCGATTGACCTCCCGGTCGAAGTTGGACTTACCTAGTCGGACTATTTGTCCCGGGTAAACATACTCGTCAACAACTTCGAGCTTAGTGCTCCCAACCACTACCGGCATAGGTGTGACATGGACATTAAACATAATCTATGTTTTGTCCATGTTCATCTTAAGACCTATCCGTTGGGAGACACTATTGAGGTCATTGAGCATAGTGCTTAGGTTCTCCAGCGATTCTGCCATAAGGACTATATCGTCGGCAAATATACCGTTATTACAGTTTTTGAAAATACTATTAAATAAGGCTTCTACTTTTATTTGAAATTATCCCAAATTTAAGATGATTTATGGGAAAAACTAACGCGCAAAACTAACCTATGATGTGTGCGATTCAATTTACAATGTTTTTGCTGACCGATCGACCCTTACGAATGTGTGAGTGCGTAGTTATAATATTAGGTGTTAGATATTTATGAATGACAATCAATTAAAATAATGCAATCCCACGCATTTTGAATTTAAAACATAAAAAGAACAGAATGTATGAGATTATTTGAAATTAATTTATAAAATCTCAAATATTCAGATAATAGATATTGATACGGCCCCGTAGCTATATCACCCTTGTTCAAATGTGTCCATAAGTTATTAATACCTGTATTTATAATATTCAATAGATCCTTAATAGTTTATCAATTCCCACCTTATGGAAGACTGCTCGTGTAATTCCAATACACAAGTCTAGTAAGTATTGACTAATTAGTATTCTCTACCGCATAGCAAAACTTTTCGAAGTCGGGGTATATGATCACTTCTGGAAGCAGTTAAAGCCTTCTCTTGCTGAAGTTCAAAACGGCATCGTTGAATCCAAATCAATAGATAGTAATCTACTTGAATAGCAGAATTTTTGGGTACTGCAGTTGCTAAAAGAGAGCAAGTAATCTAATACTGATTTTAAAATGGCTTTTTAATGGATTTTAAATTTAAAAAGGCATAATGCTAATGGTGTTCACGGATCTTCGATGGGTGCAGTTTTGCTTATGCCAAAAAGTCAGTTGCCAGGTGTCCCAGGTGCCAGTGTTTGTGCGGGACGTCCCGATTTTCAGAGTTCTGGTGACACGTCCCGATTCGTCCTTGGTTGGGACGCCAAATGTCCCGATTTTTCAAATCAATAATTTTGTTAGCAAAAATAAATAATATGTAAGCTACTAACTACTACATTAAAATGTTTTGAATTGACATACATCGTATTTTCTCACCAAACACGAGACTAAATACTAAATAGTCAACAAGGAAGTTTTAAACTTCGCGAGTATGTATTGTGTTACAGATATCATTCATGCAACCTCGTTTTTCTACCGACTTAAAAATATTTTTTTTATTTGTGTTACCTCATAACTTTTTTCTAGGTGAACAGATTTCGATGATTCTGTTTTTATTTGAAAGCTGGTGCTTCTCATGTGGTCCCATATAAATTTGATTAAGTTCTGACCAGTACCTACTTTTTGAGTTATTCTTAATAATTTATATTGAAGTCATTGCACAAAATTTTTAATTTTACCACTTGTTTTCATTCCGCTGCCTGATGCCGCCCGCCCTGACGCGACGCAGCGCATCGGACGTCATCAATTCAACGTTCATTTATTATTTCATTATTTTACTAATAGGTAGTACAACACAACACTTATACGCTGTAGGTAAGATGAGTAAATTAATTGAAATACGAACGTCTTGTGGGCCTTACAAGACGTTTGTATTTTATTAGAAATTGATAACTATAGTGTTAGAACTTCTACCACTTCTTCAAGCGCTTGTATTGTTGTTTCAATAAATAAAGTGACAATATGCGTACGATGCAAAGATTCTTATCTGGGCGTTAAGGATATCTCATGGCGGCCAAAAAGACTTCGAAAATCCCTGTTTTTTTGTAAATGTCCCGAATTGAAAACCAAATTTCGTATTATTTTTATTTTCCGTCCCAAAGTTTTTCATGCTGGGCCTGGCAACACTAATATACGTCTATCCCAATTCTAATTAAATGAGGAGTATCACAAGTTGCACCTTGGAACCTTTTTCTTTCTAATCTTCATTAATGATATCGTTACCTAATAATTATATCCCTGAAGCTCTTCGCCGCTGCATTGGAAGACGTTTACAAGCTACTGGGCTGGAAAGGTTACGGTATTAACATAAATGGAGAATATCACTCACCTACGATTTGGCAAGAATATATTTTTTATGGCAAAATTGCTTTAGGACCTAAGCCTAAAGCCTAAGCACTATGCTTAATGACCTCTATAGTGCCTCCCAACGGACAGATCTTAAGATGAACACGGACAAAACAAAGATCATGTGTAACGTCCATGTCAATCCAATCCAACTTCGACCGAGAGTTTGACGGAAGAACCTTCGACGGATTCAATTAGGATGGACAGCGTTCGGGAAATTACGACACATCTTCTCTTCGGATATACCTCAAAACTTCAAAACGAGATTGTAAAACCAGTGCGTGTTGTTAGTGTGATGACTTATGGATCTGAAACGTGGTCCTTCACAACTGGCCGTATGAGGAAGCTATGGAGAAGGCTGTGTTCGGGGTTTCTCTGCGTGATAGACTTACGAGGATGTCCGCAGTAGAACCAGAGTGACCGACATAGCCCAACGGATTAGTAAGCTGGAAATGGGCCTGGGCTGAAAATATAGCACGAAGAAGAAGAAAAGAGAACAGACAACCGATGGATAAAAAGGGTTCCCGTGTGACAGCCTCATACCGGTAGGCGAAGCGTAGGGCGACCTCCCGCACTTGATGGAGTGACGATTTGGTAAGATATGCAAGAAGTCGATGGATGCAGGTGGCTCATGACCGTGCTTTGTGACATTCCTTGGGGGAGGCCTATGTTCAGTGGTGGACTTTGAAGGGCTGTAATGATGATTCTTAATAATTGATCTTGCTCACATCTGCTGTATACTGACGATTTAAAGATCTATAATAAAATTTATAATTACAATGACTGCCCGCTTCCCCAAAGTGATCTTCTTAAAAATGCAAAATGATGTGACTGCAGTCAAATGCAGCTTTCTTTTATGTAATCATATTATGCATTATATTATGGCCAAAAGAGCAATCAAAATGCTTGGTTTTATAAAACGATCGACTAGGGATTTCAAGCACCCACATACTACACTATAATTAGCAGTTACGAGGGGTGATCTAAAAGTAATGATAATGAAAATAAAACACGGTAATAAAAATAAAGGTAAAGTTAAAATAATAATTTATTTTTCTACATAGTCTCCTAACAAATCAATACATTTTGTCCATCTTTTTTCTAAACCCAGGATTCCCTTCGAAAAAAATTCTTTGTCTTCACCCTCCCAAAACGCTTCAACAGCGGCCATTACTTCGCTATCGTCTTCGAATTTCTTGCCTCGGAGGCGGTCCTTGAGCCGAGTAAAGAGGTAGAAATCACTAGGAGCTAGATCTGGCGAATAGGGAGGGTGTTCGAGCAGTTCGAATCCCGTTTCTTGAATGGCAGCCATCGCAACTGCGGCTTTGTGAGCCGGTGCGTTGTCTTGGTGAAACAGCACTCCAGCTCGCAGTTTGCCGCGTCTTTTTCCCTTAATGGCCTCCCGTAATCTTCTTATTTGGTCTGCGTAGTAAGAGCCCGTAATAGTGGCTCCGTTTTCCAAATATTCCACCATAATTATGCCTTGAGCGTCCCAGAAAACAGATGCCATAACCTTTTCCGCCGAACTTGAAACTTTAAATTTCTTTGGCGTCGGTGAGGAGGCTCGCTTCCAAGTCATCGATTGTTGTTTCGTTTCAGGATCAAAATGGTTTTTTTCAAACAGAGGTACTTGATGACAGCTTTAATTTCGTTTTTCTCCATGTTGATGTTATCTCTTTGACAGTTCGTATTCAAATGCATGTATCTCCCGGAAATCGTGATCTATTTATATGATTTTTTAGGCTGACGTAATGAGTATATAAGCAAGCAAAAAAATTTTGTTTTTGGATTTTTATGTGGACCTGAAGTAACCGATTATCATTACTTTTGGATCACCCCTCGTATATATTAGGTATTTTATAACTGCTAACTATAAAGTATTTTAGAATACTGCTCTATAGTCTGGTCTCCCTGTTATTCAGTTCACTCTAACTGCACCGAAACTGCAAAAGAAATTTCTCAGAATATTATCGTTTTAATTTGGTTTAAATAAAACATTAAAAATTACTTATATATGTTACGGCTAGAAGCCGAAGTGTATTCAAGCAATATTATTGTAAATAAAATTTACAATATTGTTGTATGTGTACAGAAACAGCTTGATAGAAATTATATTATTTCCAGAGATTATTTCTCTTTATATATTCCTTATTATCATAGATAACCGTTTAGCGGCAGTGTAGCCAACTGTACGGATTTTTCCGTAGAGCTTGTTTCCGTAGATTTTGATTTTCTCGGAATTTTTTCATCGTCTACAGAACTACGGTATTCGGGTAGAAATCTACAGAATTTGATTTCCATATTAATTAAAAAAAATTGTACTACACAGTCCTTTCAGAATAATTAGATTTTTAAAAACTTAACAAAAAAAAATTTTACATGAATGTGAATTTACCCGACAACCGACAATCGAAAATTTTAACAATCGAAGTAATCTTTTTATTATTACTTACTACAACTATTTAAGTAGTAAATTATTTTATTTGCTTTTTACTAAAAAAGAATTAAATTAAAGAAAACAATTTTTAATGGTGTAAGAAGTGATGCTCTTAAATTAATTATTTCATATTTAAGTAAGAGAACGCAAAAAGTTGTCATTAACAGTATGAGTTCTTCCGGGTCGATGGTACAGATGGGCGTGCCTCAAGGCTCAATTCTAGGCCCCTTTCTGTTTCTTGTATACATTAATGACTTACCTTACATAGTAGGAGATAACCATGATATAGTATTATTTGCAGATGACACTTCAAATTAAGTCGACAATTGCTAAAATATGACGAAGTAAATAATGCTATATCTAAATTAGTAAATTGGTTCAATGTTAATAATTTGCATTTAAATGGCACTAAAACGAAATGTATGAAATTTATGACTCCAAATGTCAAACAATTAAATACTAATGTAATTTTAAATTGGGAGAAACTGAGTCTTGTAGATACCACCATTTTTCTTGGAATCACACTAGACGCGAAGCTTCAATGGAGCCCCCATATATCAAAACTAGCAAGCAGACTTAGTTCTGCAGCATATGCCGTAAAAAAGATAAGAAGTCTAACTAGTGTTGAAACAGCTAGACTAGTTTACTTTAGCTATTTCCATAGCATAATGTCGTATGGTATTTGCTATGGGGACACGCAGCTGACACTGAAATTATATTTGTTTTACAGAAGAGGGCCATAAGAGCAATTTACGATTTAAAGCCTAAAGAGTCGCTGCGACAAAAATTTAAGGAAATTAATATATTAACTTTGGCCTCTCAATACATTTATGAAAATGTAATGTACGTACACAAAAATAAAAGTAGTTTTACAAAAATAAGTGATATTCATTCTGTAAATACTAGGAACAGACACAAGCTAGTAGTACCGGTTACTCGACTCCATCGAGTCAGTAATTCATTCTTGGGGCGATGTATACGCTTTTACAACAAAATTCCAGAAAATATACAAAATTTGACCTGCTCAAAGTTCAAAAACTTTATTAAACTAAGTTTGTATAAAAAGGGTTATTATAGTATTAAATAATTTATAGATGATAATAACCCCTGGAAATGAGGTGATCGCTACCAAGCTATTTCTAATTTGTTGTGTTGTTAATTTGTGTAACATACATGATTGTAAGCTGTTATTTAAAAAAAAAAAGTCCCGCTGGGTTTCTTGCTGGTTCTTCCCAGGACAGAGGTTTTTTTTTTCGAACCAGTGGTAATTATACAAAGGAGTGACTTTCAATAAGCATTATTTATAATCTATATTGAATAAAAAAGTTTCTGTTTCTGTTTCTGTTTCTGTTAATAAATTTTATATGGTACTTTTTTCCTATATGTGCAGCTTGATTCGATGTTATTATACCACAATTGAACTTACAACAAAATTTTATACGACAGAAAGAATTTCTCCAAAAAATTGATCTATTCTATGACAAAAACAAAAAATTTCGATCCTCTTATGAAGTCTGCAGATCTACGGATATTTTGTAATATCATCTTTTTTTTTTATATGATAAGGGTGACAAACGGGCACACAGTCCACCTGATGGTAAGTGGTTGCTGCGGCCCATAGACATCTACATCTATCCTCTATTACAAATCAAAATGTAGATGCGCTGTCACCCGTGAGGACTAAGATGGAATGCCTCATTTCCAGTAAAAAGGGCCTCCGGCCACCTGCACTCACCAAGCGAAACGCAGAGGTAAACCTCTACTTCACGCTGGTTTTCTGTGAGGTCGTGGTACCACCCCGGTTCGAGCCGGCTCATCCGTGCGACAGCAAAAGCTGCCGCGTGGCTCTACCACTGTTAAAAACCTCTACGGAATGTTACGGAAATTTTTATACCAATCTACGGATTTGGAAAAATTCGAGTTGGTAACACTGTACGTGGATGTCGTAAGGTGCGACGGAGAAAAACGGAAATCCGGAGATGGGCAGCTGCATTTTTCTGATAATAAGTAAATAAAAAAACATCGGTTGCTAAACCGCTTGTCAAGCGTAACAACTATGTTACATCCCCTCTATATATGATGTTATAGGATTATATGAAGTCTGAAGTCAGGGGGAGGACACAGTAATTCTCCAATCCGGTAAATTGCTCTTTCACCAAAAGGGTGACCATCTGTCCCAAGGAGATGTCGAATTTATTATCCACATTTTAAAAACTTTCGTTAAGAACGTTGTGAAATTTGGGAGTGAATCGACGGGTCATACAGGTATACGCACCACACTTGGCACAGCACGTTGAGGAGGTGGACGTGACGTATGAGGATGTATCAAGAGCCATACATTTCTTAAAAACTCTCATGGTGTTGATGGGAGACTTCAGCACAAAACAATGCACAAGAAAAGACGATAAACTGAGAATGGGGAACTTTGGGATTACAGAACGGTACCCAAGAGTGCAAAAACTACCTAACTTCATAAAGAGGGAAAAACCTCTATATAAAGAATTCCTTCTTTCGGAACTAGTAGAGAAACTCCGCCTAATGAAGTCAATTCGACCTCCTCATGGACCGACCACATTCATAACGTAACGAGTTAAAAGAAAACGATCAATGTATTCGCAAAGACGTTTAAAATTAAAAAATGACATTTTTAACCATAAGCTTATAAAATTAAAGTGATATCAGCTGAAAGTGTTAATTTTTTTATGTTATGTTATTGGGCGTTACGTACAATTCTAGTACAGCTCAATCATTGAGCAATGCCAACCGTCTCGTCTCACGAGCCGACAAAACGCGTCATCGCTTACTATTACAATTATAGGTGCGCATACATAAACGAGATTGTGGCAGAATCGAGATCGAGCTTAATTTACATGTGTACTCGTGTATGTATACACTATACACTCGCTATTCTACTAACTCACTATCGTCTAGTACTACCCACACTACTGTCTTGGACGTACAGCCCGCCTTTCAATTGAGCACACGAATGCAAGTAGACAGATTGTTGGCATGTGTGCGGGGTCGACGTTGCTTTGTGTGCGGCGACATCGGGGCAGCCGGTGCACCGTCACCCGCTCGTTCTCCCCGCTACGCGACTGCGAAATAGCGCGGCCGCGTCAGCGTCATTGAACAACAAGACTCGTTCGATGGCAGCCGTGTTCCTGCCAATATGAATAAAAGAGTTCTCTGTAACTCTATCACAAAGTACGCGATAGTGGAATTTATATGTTATCTTTATTTTATAAATTATTTATTTTTATAGTGTTATTACATAGAAAACCATATTTTTATTTATTAGTGAATGATAGTTAAATTATTGTCAAAACGCTTTACGGGTGTTGTAATCGCCGTGTCCTTGTGATTGTTTTGTTTTAATATTTTATGCTACAATTAAACAAAATTGCCAAAATGAGTGAAAGTGTGACATCAAGATGAAGCTAAACATTAGTAGAATTTGATTTGTACAAGTGAATTTATCGGAGTGTAATGCATACGAACAAACCCTATCAACTGTGAATTTCTACCTAACTACAAAATCGTGGACAACACTAAATCAAATAGTAAGTAAAACATCAATTCATTATCGAAAACATGCATCCTAATAGAGACTTAATTATTCGTTTTAAAGCCAAGTGTTTCCATATAATGTGAAAGAAACTAGTAAAGATATTATGACGATCGTATAAGATAATGTTGGTGGAGGCAAACGGCTGGTGGCTGCCGGCGGACAAGTGAGGCCCGAGGCAGTTCGGACGCCGCGGCCGCGAGACAGCGGGAGCGTGCCAAGTGATAAGAACCGCGCCGATAGCGACGTCACGCCCAGACGTTGTTTGTGTGAATTTAAATAAATTTTCATGACAGACAGTTCCGTAATCACCTCTTGCGATAGTCGTGACACGCCAACTCAATAATATCTGCACAACTCTTGTGAAAATATTATCTTGGTTTATTCCAATGTAAGTTATCCCTTATCAAAATATTAGTAGGTAATTTCTATAACATTTATCTAAATTTATACTGTTTGCATTATAAGTAATGTTTATTCTCAATTCCAACCTTTACACTATTAGGTAGGTAATGTCATAAAATCATAAAGTTTAGCTTAAAAATCGTAAAATCTCAATGTCAATTATATATTGAATATTTACATTTATAGGCAACAGTCTTCAATTTATCACTTCCGTTAATCGCTTAAGTCCCACAATTGTTTATTACCTTAAGAAGAACAAAGTACCTAGATTGCTATATGAAATGTTAAATATTAGAATAAAGTTATATAAACCTTACTTCTGTAAGCTATATCCCAAACTATATATAGTTAGCAGCCAAACCAGATTATATAGGTACTTAAAATTTACACCTAAATTTTTTATACTTACAACAAATGGTTATTTAAAAAAATTCTCATTTAAATTTCAAACTGATAAAAATGTGGCTTCCTAATACAAGAATATGAAAGTTACAAAATTATGTAAAGAACATAGTTAATTAAATAATGTATAAAGTTGAAACAATATAATATATATTACTTAATGATGTTTCCAAACTACCCTATTAAGTACCCCAATTTTAATAAATGTTGTAAAGTATTTAGGTACCTACATCTTCATTATTATTTACAGAAACAATAAATTGCTTTTGATTTAATTTTTATTACTCCCACATAGATTGCCGCATTGGGGGTATCCCGGTTATTAGCCATGCTTGACAGATGGATTCCTCCTTCCCCTTTCCGCTATTGGACAACCAGTTAGTTGGCGGGTCTCCAACCCTTTTTTGTCAATACTCCATGCCTTACAACAGTGTACTGCAAAAGTGGAATAATTGGCCAGCATCTCTTTCTGTCCAATTACAATCTGGATGTCTTGAAGTAGGCTTTTATTCTTCAAAGATAATGCAATTAAGCCTCTAGAGCAGTGGTCGGAAAGAAGTTTTAGGTGGGGTCCGGATACTGTGGGAAAATTTTGACGAGGTTCAGGAAAAAACAACTGATAATAATTAAGTGCTACCTATGTATTATTTTAGTTTGAAATCAAATTCTGAATTATAAAACACTAGACCAAAAATTATTCTGAGTAACGCTACACCGACGGTCTTGAGCCAGTTTTTTATAGTTTGGTTCTCGAAAGGAACAGCAAATTTGAAGTGTGTCTTCTAGGTCCGTATTTGTTTTTCTAAAAATTCATCTTTGTGAAAGACGTTTCACATTCGTTTGTCGAGCCAAACATAGTGGCCAAATTTATAGCTAGTTTTTTGCAATTTTCATATTTTTCTGGGACATCTTTGGCCCAAAATTCTTCAGTGGATACCGTTTTATACATTCACAAAGACACATCTTCTTTCAAATCAATTATCTCCATTTGAAGTGATGGCTTTGACAGATTAAACAACTTGGCAGCCACATCTGTCCATTCTGCCACTACATCAACTTCAAATGGCGTTTTAAGAAACGGTGATAGCTTGCCCACCTCTGCAAAGTTTTGGAATCTTGTAGCAAATTCCTTCCTAAAATCGGCCAGAAATTTTACAAACACTGCAATATCTTCTTCAGAGTTCTTCTTTTTATATTAAAGAATTGTCTGAACTTTGAATAACTTCTGTAAAAATGGTACATAGTTCAATCTGTAGATGTTTCGTGTGCGTAACAAAGATTTAAATCACATCATTTATAACTACTTATTGCTATCAAAAAACAATAAACTTGCAGCTACAGCCATCATTATCATTACAGCTCATCCACTATCCATGTCATTGCTGAAACACTTCAACTGCATCCATCAAATACAAGCATGATTCTCAGTGTCTTGTTCACACTAAATATTATGTTTTATATATAACTAAGTAATCAATACTAAGGAAAAGATGAACAGCCTGTCAATGTGATTTAGTACATTGACGAGACTCTAAATTAAAATATTTAAATACAATGTTTTATATTAACATACAATTAAATCCTTATGCTCAGTTAACAGTAATATATAGTCTTGGTAGTTTAAATATTAACTTATTAACAGCAAACATGGAAGTATTACTTTAGGGAATGAAGTGCTAAACATGACACAATATTTAATACAAAACTATATTTTATTACGATTTGGGATGCACAGGCAAAAGTTGACCTTATTTCTTGATATTTTTGGTTGCTTACAATGTTTAATATATGATGCCAATATATGATATATATATTAATTATATATATTATTATACAAAGAAGATTATATATATATATATATATATATATATATATATATATATAATCTTCTTTGGAGCATATCCCAAGCATGCTCAATGGGATTTAAGTCTGGGGATTACGCTGGCCGTTCTAGGACTGGGACATCATGTTTGTGCAACCAGGCTGTTACCACCCTGGCCCTAGTGAATGGGCATTGTTGTGCATTAACAGGAAATTTTGAACCATTTATATTTGAATCTTAGTTCTAGCACTTTATGACAGTATTTTTCAGCTGTCATAGTGCACTGTATCCAAACAAGGTCTATTCTTCCACCAAAACAAAATTCTGCCCACACCGTAATTGTACCACCTTGGTATGGATGAACTTCTTGGGAGTGTTGAAGCCTGCTTCTATGACCAGGAACTCTCCAAACATATACTCTTCCCAAATTAGGATGAAAATCAAATCTGGATTAATTGGCTAAAAGCACCAACGACATTGACGAGGTTCCCAGTTCACATGTTCTCTAGCTCATTGCAGTCTTCACAATTTCCTCTTCTTAGAGCTAGAACCCGAAGTGGGCTACGAGCATGAGGATTGACTTCATGCAGTCTCCTCCTCACAGTTAGGTCACTCACAAGCACCTGGTGACGCAGTCGTCAGACTGTGGCTTTTGGACCAATTGCATCTCCATAATATTTGGTTGCCTTCTTGCACCAATTTGCAAAAAAACGGTAGGGGCGGCACAATATCGTGACCACAACTTCAAAATTACATTTTGCCTGGTGCCTATTACCGCAGCAACGTCATGTTAAAAAGCACCAGCTTGCAGCATTGCTACTACTCTTAACATCTCTTTCACAGTTAAATATTGACGATGCATTTCAAAACAATAACAATTACTTTAGAGTACAAAATTCACTCCCTCTAATTCAATTCATTTTTGCCGTCAACACATTTTTTTTATTTAAATTTTTAATTAATCTGGATTAAATGATGAACAATTTCATATTAAAAACATTTTAAAGTGGGAGTACTTTTTTAATTGGTCAATGTTTTTTGAAAATATCCCTATACAGTGTTGATGTGTTTATTTATAATTTCCATTTACAATTAACTTTTCGTCATATATTTTATTAAATTGTCTATTTATACCTATATTTAGAGCTATCAATTAAAAGTTATAAAATTTGCCATAAAATAGGTAGGTTAGCCAGGCTATGATTGATACACATGTAGAGATTCAGGAGAATAGAGGCTTTCATGTCTCACCCGAGAATGAAGACTGTAATAAGTTAGTGTCAATCTAGAACTACTATTCCATATATTTTTGGACACACATGATCTCATTTGGGTCCTCAAAGCTTTATTTTTGTCACTTAATTTCATTTGTCACATTGGTTTTTCTATTTTAATATATCACTATTTATATGCAAAATATGAAAATAAAATCTATACATATAAATAAGGTTGATGTGTCTGTAATTAATATTGAAATAACTATTTTTGTATTAAGCTTAGGGGGTTATTTGCACGCTATTTTAAAATGTTTGTCTGTCTGTCAGTCTGGGCTAATATTTGGAATGGTTGATCATATTGTAATGAAACTTTGCAATCAGATAGAGAAGCAATAAATAAATTACATATAGAGAGCAATTCCAGGAGAGATCTAGGCTATATTTTTTTGAAGAACTTTTAGATTTTTCTTCAATAGATTTGGTCATTGATTATCTAATTAAATAACACCACATTAAGAGTACCTATCCAGGTGAAAGGGCAGGTTGCTAGTCTCAAATAAGACTTTATATAACAATACATATAAAAGTCAATTTTACTAAAAACATAAACAATGTATGAGGTGTTTGCCACACACAACACTGACGCCTGACACAGAGGGGTAGGCAGAGACTGCGGACTTCCAATTGGCACAATATCGCCAATTTGGTCGATAAACCTTCGTCTAGGGCTTCCCTTCCTGACTCTGCCGTTCACTTCTGCAAAATAAATTTGCTTTGTCACTCTTTCCTCATTCATTCTTTCTACATGACAAAACCACCGAAGAATTCCTTTCTTAATCCTGGTCACAATGTCATCTTGCAAATCACACTTTTCTCTTATCACACTATTTTGTTTTTTTTTAGGTGTTTGCCCTTGACTATTATATCTAATTTTAGTAAATAACATTTTTATTAGGATTTTCAAAGATTCTTTTCTTCAACAAGTACCAACATTATACAGCCAGTGTATATACTCCAAACATATAGCATGTTTTCCTTGGCGGAGGGGTATGTTCAGCCGTGGACTGGAATGGGCTGTAATGATGATGATGCTAAACAAATTTTGCTTTATACAACTTTCAAGGCATATAATACAACTAAAACGAATTAACTAGTATAATGGAAAGTTGGTAAGGCTTATTTTCATTTTTTCAGCAGTGTATCGATCTTAACGTATCCATGATCAGGCGTGTTGTATCGAGTACTTGTATCTTATTAAGTATAGACGCCCATTTCCACCATATCAGCCGTATCGAGTCAATAAAACACGTCCAAACATCGTATCATATCAGGATATCTACATAACGTTATTTAATAGATATAATTATATAAAAATTGCATAATTTTCCTCCGATTCTTGAATCTTTTCCATGTCCAAACTTTTCAAGACTGTGTAGCGGAGTGTTGGTATATTACCATTTTATTTTTATGCCCAATTGGATGATACTAGAAATCGATATTTCATGATAAAACCATGCTAAACTTCTTGACACACTCATGCACCATCTTCTTTCTTTTCTACCGACTTCAAAAAGGAGGAGGAGGTACTCAATTAGACTGTATGTTTTTCATATGTGTTACCTCATAACTTTTTTCTGGGTGAACCGATTTTGATAATTCTTTTTTTATTTGAAAGCTGGTGCTTCACATGTGGTTCCATATAAATTTGATCAAGATCTGACTAATGGTTTTTGAGTTATTCTTAATAATTTACATTGAAGTTGGTTGAACAATATTTTAATTATATCGAGCATGGTTTTTGAGACTCCTAAAATATTCGAAGCACTCCGTCTATACTTAATTTATTGGTTTGTGTTGAGAATATATATATATATATATATATATATATATATATATATATATATATATACACTGCTGGACAAGGATTTCTCCCAAAAGGATAATTCAACTGTAATCGCCAAGCATTAGTAATCATTGGCACTATGGTGCTTCTGAATAAGCGCCTTTAAAGCAATGATTTAACTTTTTCAAGTAGTCAACAAGAAAAGTACAAACAATTGTGAGATAATTTAAAAGATGTTTCATAATAATGAGATTCTTTGTTGGTAACACTGCCACCGTTGCAAAAACATTACTTAGCTATGGATTTTTATGGCACAACATCTGGCGCATACTTGATAGTTATACCATACCATGTTTTGAAATCTATCTGACATTTTTATAGCCTTTTCTTACGATACCCATGGGAAGAGAAAATTTAAGCTATTGTCCTGCCATCCATAATAAATGTAATAGCATAATATTATATTTTGTTTTTAAGTTATACGCTGTACTAATGTTAAGGAGAACCACATAAGTGAGAGCAGTGTGTTGTGACTTACAGATGCTCTCGGTGCAAGTGCCGGGGTGCGCGGGCATGGAGCGGTTGGGCGCGCCGGGGGGGCCGCGCCTACGTCACGATCACAGACATCATTCCACATTGTGAGTATTATTCTATTTGACGACAATACGGCATATTGCTTGGCGCATACTCCGTGGCGCAGTTTCTTAGCAATGAGTTGTTGCGCTGGGGGCCGCGGGTTTGAATCCCGCACGGAACAAGTATGTTTATAGCCTATAAATAATTGTTCCGTGTCTGGATTTTTGTAAACTGCCTCCACGACACAGGAGAAAATCCTAGTGTGGGGGTAACTTTTTTTTTAAATACCTTTCTACTACGCCGCGGGTTGTGCCTTCTAATTCCAGCCGGGCCCAACAAAATAAAAAAACACCCCAAGTATACCTATATATATACGAATTAGATATATTGCCATCGTCAAAAGGGTGTAAGATCTTATAGGCACTTATGAAGAGCTGGAAAATATCTCTTACACCGCTGCAACCCAAAAATATTGGACAAGAAAAATACTGTCAACCGACATTCATAATGTATACTCATTTATAATTTAGAGAAATAATTGTTTTATTTCTATAGAACTCATGTATGTAATAACTTAATATAAATATTCAATTACGTACTTATCATTAACGTAAAGTAAAGAAAATTACATTATAGTACACACATACACAGCGTTACCAACTCTACGGATTTATCTACAATTTCAGAAAATACAGATAATATGCACACATACACGCATAAAAAGCCATTCATATGGACCTCTACAAAACTGCGGAAGTTCCAATAGCACCCTGAAGGAGTTATAATATTGGATTCGTGTGCAGGCTTTCAACTATCTACGAATCGTCATTTAATGTGCATGATGCATAATAGACCCACAGGCCATACATACACAAAGACTTACAGAATGCCTTATATAAGCATAGAGTTATTTTGATCTTGTTACTACGTAGATATAAGGAATTTTTTCATCGTCTACGGAACTACGGAATTTAAGTTGAAATCTACGGAATTTGATTTCCATGTTAATTAATTATTTTTGTACTTCACAGTCCTTTCAGAATAATTTGTTTTTTAAAAACTTAAAATAAAATTTGTTTTTCATGTGTGTGAACTTAGCCAACAACCGACAATCGAAAATTTTAACCATAGATATCTCAGCGGAAAAATTTGTGAATGATTCTATGTTACGTACAATTGAACTTACAAGAATTTTACATGACAGAAAAAATCTTCAAAAAATGATCTATTCTATCACTAAAACAAAAACTTTTGATCCTCTTAAGAAGTCTGCGAATCTTCTTAAGAATATTTTGAAATAGCAGCTACGGAATTCTACGGAAAATTTTATACCAATCTATGGATTTGGAAAAATTTGAGTTGGTAACACTGCACTTTTGCCATGCAGTAGAGCCGAAATAAAATCTACTACCCCGTATCCTCCCGTGGACGTCGTAATGTAACGTTTAGATACTCTCTAAGCACAGACGAATAGGCGTGAGTACGAACATGTAAATGCCTTGTTCGGGTATACTCGCTACTCGGCCCGAGTATTCGCCTGTTCTCCACTCGATGTCGGTTTTTCAGCACGAGTCAAAGGAATTCTCGTGTGTATTCGTATAGGTGTTTACATACTCGTTACATTATTTGCTTGACCCGTGAACTTTTTCGCAGGTGGTTATTCTTTTTCTAATAAAATAATTAAAAATAATAATAATAAAAATACATATCTACTGTGATGGATTGGAGTGACGAGTCCACTATTAAATGTATAGAACTTCAAGGAAAACCTCCAAGAAATCGGTTTTAAATGTTTTTATATAGAATAAGGCTGACAAATGAGTCCACAATCCACCTAATGGTAAGTAGATGCTGTGGCCCATAGACATCCACATTTATCCTCGATTAAGAATCAAAATGCAGATGCGTTGTCACCCATGAGAACTAAGATGGAATATCTCGTTTCCAGTAAAAATGGTCTCCGGTTCTCTACACTCACCATACGAAACACAGTAGCATTAAGCTCCTATTTTACGCTGGTATTCTGTAAGAGCGTAAATTTGATAGCTAGGTCGAACCGACGCATTCGTGCTACAACCATAACAAACCTGCAGCGTGGCTCTATCACGTGCAAAATAAATAAATATTAAGTTGACATAAAGTTGTAACAACGTGACGCACGTCATCCATGTTTAAAAAAATTACGTTGAATGAATACAGACGAATATGTAAACGCGTCGTACTCGTCCACGAATAACTCGGCGAGTTGTTTGACCGATGATGTAAAGGTGCCATGAGAGGCGGTAGATGTAACTAGTTAATTTAAAATTAAATATTTTGTACAGCCGACTTCAATATAACTCAAAAACTATTGGTCTGACCTTGATCAAATTCATATGGGACCACACGAGAAGTATCAGCTTTCATATAAAAAAAGAATCATCGAAATCGGTTCACCCAGTACAAAGTTATGAGGTAACACATATAAAAAAACATACAGTCGAATTGAGTACCGTCTCCTTTTTGGAAGTCGGCAGAAAAAGGAGATAAAAGGCAACATCTTCCTGATAACAACTCCAAAAAAATATGAAAATCTGCGGGCTCCTACCCGCCTGCCAAGCGTGGCGACTTAGTAAATATAAGTCCTATGAGGCAATCTATGGGGAAGACCTATATTCGGATGTAAACTATGATAAGCTTTAATGAGATGACATAATTACTGCAGCATACACAGCATTTAGACCACACAGTGACTTGTCAACAAAGCGTGGTAGTTCTCATACCTACTCTCATTTTCTTGCCGCGATATCTGTCCAGACCGGCGTATAGACAAAACAATAAATAACAGTGGTACATGATAATGTCAATCGCTCTAAACAACTATACTTTGTTACTATGTTAATGCTGCATCTTTCAGATAAGTGCAATCAACATTACAGAGTTCAAGTAAATATTTTTATTCACTTAAAATGTACCTCAAAACTTCAATTTTAAACTTTCATTTATTTAAGTAATTACCATAAATGGAAAATTTAAAACACTAAAATGCATGTGTTTATATTAAGTCCAGGAGGAATCGGCGCATAAGAACCGAAAACTATTCCACCTCAATTTTTTATTCGATTCTCTTCAAATTGTCCTACTAATTCATAGCACCTTTTTATTTGTATTTCTTGAAAGAAATTATATTTTTAATAAGTATCTGCTTTTGGGATTTTTCAAACCTTTAAAAATACATATTTCATCAGTATTTCATGAAAGAATAAAAAAAAATCTTTTATATATTATTCTTTTTCTTTATATTATAATTTTAATGAGTCGAAATCTGCATTAGGGATTATTCAAATATTTAAAAATACATAACTCGGAAAATATTAACATTAAGATCGTAAAAAGTCATAGGGTATTTTTGAAACGCTCCCGAAAACGAAGATAGACGACAGTACCAACTATACCTTTGATGATGGGTGTAATAAAAAATCGATCCTGATGTAAAAAAATCATCTTTTCACAACATTTTATTAGCTTTATTCACGCTCCATCATACATTCGATATTCATAAGCAACCCAATAAAAATGTTAAGATAAGTATATCGATTTTAAAAATCCTCGTATTTTCCACGCATAATATCAATCCCCATTCTTTAAATTCCCCGCAATTTCCCATATGTTGGCAACGCTGACGCGAGGTGACAAAGTCGGACGGGCGGTGGCAGCCAGCGCGAAGGGGGCGCGACGGGGGAATGCTCGCCAGTATTACTGTGCGCGCACGCTATTGGTTCCTCATTCTGCCCGCGCTTTGAAAATTCGATGTTTCTCAAATACATTTGCACACACAGCTTTCTTTGCACGACGCGCGACGATGGTTTTAAAAAGCAAGGAAAGACAAATTATTTATATCTACTGTTTTATGACTGGACTAGTAAACGAAAAGATAAATATGAAGGGAGAAGGTGATTGGGGCAATTTGTGCAGTAAAGTTAAAAGTATTGAGGAAGAATACCGAAAAAATTACCATGTGGTCGACCTGATGACGGAAACATTTATCATTCGCATTGATGATAACGATTCTAATGACGGAAGCTCAAGCGAAGATGAAAGTGATGATGGAGTAGCATCCAGTAACACTAACACTAACACGCCATCGACATCTGGCTTCCATGTGACCCAAGACGATATAATGGACGGCGTGGTCACCCTTAGCTTAAGTTTTCTTGTTACAAACTACTTTATATTTTACGACAGAAATAAAGAATAATGCTCAAGTAAACATCATCCATTTTTAATTCCAACCTCTTCCAAAGTTCTAAGTAGCTAGTAAAGTACCTATTATGATTCCACAATAAAACCTTTAATTACTATTATAGTATTATAAAACAATAGACTACTTGTGGGGGTATTTATTTATTTTAAATTTCACTGCTGGTTTAATGTTTAAGTATTTTCATTATTTTTTTTATGAAATTATCGTTTCATTTAGCTGTACTAACATGATAGAGAATGAATAAAGCTAATAAAACATTGTGAAAAGATGATTTTTTTCATCAGGATCGATTTTATATTACACCCATCATCAAAGGTATAGTTGGTACTGGCCTGTCTTCGTTTTCGGGAGCGTTTCAAAAATACCCTGTAGGACAGGACAGAACTAGGATAGGGCCTTTTTTATTCGTATTTTATCAAAGAATATAAAAAAAATATATTTTATATTTTATTCTTTTTCTTATGTATACACGTGGTAGAGCCATGCTGCAGCTATATTAGTAGCTATAGTTGTAGCACGAATGGATCGGCTCGACCGGAGAAGGACCACGCTCTCACAGAAAACTAGTGTAAAATAGCAGCTTAACGCTGCTGTGTTTCGTATGGTTAGTGTAGAGAACCGGAGACCCATTTTACTGAAAAAGAGGCATTCCATCTTAGTCCTCACGGGTGACGACGTATCTGCATTTTGATTCTTTATTGAGGATAAATGTGGATGTCTATGGGTCACATCAACCACTTACCATCAGGTGGACTGTGTGCTCGTTTGTCACCCTATCCTATAAAAAAAATGTATTTTAATGGGTCAAAAGTAACCGAATTTGTGATTTTTCAAATCTTTAAAAATTCATAACTCCGAAAATATTATCTTTACCGTAAAGAGTCATACGACCTTTTTTATGCGTATTTGATTAAAAAAATATATAATTCCAAAAAATAGGTTTAAACAATATGGCACCGAGTTGCCCCATGCTTGAATTTATATCATCAGTAGGAGAATTTGAAGAGAATGGCATAAAAAAATTAAGTGGAATAGTTTTCGGTACACATGCGCCGATCCTGAACTAATTGCAGTACAATGTACTTACGTACTATTTATTACATATTACTTCAATGTAATTTTAGAAAAACATTTCAATATAAAATTGTAACTATAATATTATGATAAGTATGACTAGATGAAAATTCTTTCAATAAGAATTACTGGTAATCTATATCGAATAAAAATTATTCTATTCTATTTTAGAATAGAGCTTAGGCTCACTATTCCATATAATATAGAACTCACTACTCCATGTCATCTCGTAGGTGTCGTAAGCAACGGCAAAGAGAATTGCACAGAAGGCAGCAGCATCTTCTTGAAAAAAATTCAAAATAATAATAAAAAGTTACCACTATGGCAAGAATCAACTTAATTTGTATCCATGGAATCCATTTTAGAAATGTTTAGCATTCCCGATCTCTGTGAAAGTGGGTTTTGAAAATTCATTATCGCCTGCACACGCGGTACTCAACCGTGCTAAATAGATGATTCTTATCTTGTAAGCAAATTTACAATAAGATTAACCCCTATACGCCTCATTAACCTAATTGTTTTGCCATAATCACTATATTTGGCTACAGATTAGAGATATAAATACAAGCATTAGACCCCGCCGCGCTTTACTGATATGCTCTAGGTATACCCGTAGCGTACTATCTGAGATAAAATTATTCTGCCATCGTACCATAAACTACGAGGTTTATGAGGCGTTTACTTGCGTTGACTTTACGACACCCACGGGATAGTACGAGATCCTTTACGCCGCTACTCATTGTCACAATCATCATAACAAAAGTTAAATGGCAATGGGAAATTATTGTGCAAAATTGTGTACTATAATACAATATTTACCTGATACAAAGTGATAATCGATACGTGTTATTAATTTAAGAGTATATATCAAACATTTTAAAAGTAATAAATCATTATTAGAATATGCAAATGTTATCGGAAATGTCTGTCATTATATTCTTTAAAAATTATTTCTGTTAACGATATTATTCTATAATAATATTATCTTAAAATAATATAAATATTGAGTCTGTAGAGCAGGTCCTCTGTCCATTTTTTATATTGAGTCTGTAGAGCAGGTCATCTGTCCATTTTTTTTTGTACAACCGTCATACATTGGTTTCATACATTCGCCGTGTGGTGGCGGAATTAAAATGTACCTCAAAACTTTGCAATTTTAAACTTTCATTTATTTAAGTAATTACGATAAATGGGAAATTAAAAATACACTAAAATGCATCTAATTCACCGTGTACGGACGGCGTAAACGAATCCTACACCGTTTTGTCCCGTGAGTGTGAGATGATGCCAGAAAGATCATCAGATACTGTTAAATGGGGAGTTGAGTCTTGTGGATACCACTGTTTTTCTTGGTATTACTATTGACGCGAAACTTCAATGAGGCCCCCATATATCTAAATTAGCAAGCCTACTTAGTTCTGCAGCATACGCTGTAAGAAAGATTAGAAGTCTCACAGATGTTGAAACAGCTGGATTAGTGTATTTTAGTTACTTTCATAGCGTAATTTCTTATGGAATTTTGCTATGGGGTCATGCGACTAATATTGAAGCTATATTTGTTTTGCAAAAGAGAGCCGTACGGGACTATTTATAACCTAAATTGTAAAGAGTCCCTCAGAGAAAAATTTAAAGAAATAAACATATTAACTTTGGCATCGCAATATATTTATGACAATGTAATGTATGTGCATAAAAACATAAATAGCTTTAATAAGAATAAGGATGTGCAAACTTTAAACACTAAGAACAAACATAAGCTTGTAATGCCAGTTACTAGACTCCACAGAATCAGTAATTCATTTATGGGGCAATGTATACGCTTTTACAATAAAATTCCAGAACATATTCAAAGTTTGTCAATAAACAAGTTTAAAAGTTTTATTAAAGAAAAACTGTACAAAATGGGTTATTATAATATCAAGGAATACATGAATGAAAATAACCCCTGGGAATAAGGTGATCGCCACCATGCTGGTTCTATGAAAAATCATTTAAAAATTGCATAAACGAAATTATTGTTAAGTGAAATATGTTTGAAAAAAAAAGTCCCGCTGGGTTTCTTGCTGGTTTTTCCCGGGAATGAGGTATTTTCCGAACCAGTGGTAAATAAAAAATGACTTTCAATAAGTATTATGTAATAATCACTATTGAATAAAAAATTATTCTATTCTATTTTCTGTGATGTAAGTGCTGTTAGCCTATGCGGCTCTTGGAGCTTCATCTGAATAACTCCCACTTAAATAAGGGAAAGGCAATGATGGGGATGAGGATGATGTTGGTTTATGATTTGGTATTGTTACCAATCATCATGTCCCCTCTGGTGAGATGTTTTGAGCTATCTGACCGCTGTCCGAGTGGAGGTGTGCGAACCCCCGCCTCTGACTGCTTAGCTTGAGTCGGTCGATATTCTGGGTGGTGAGAACCGCAAAGTTACGCTTGTGTACGGTGTGTTCGCGGTGTGTGCTGGCCCTTCCGTTATCCTATTTGTACTTGTCCCATTTCGTGTGGGTGTAGTGTCAATGTTTGATGTGCCTGCGTCGTTTGGGCCGACGGGATCGAGCGAGCGTGGTTGTTCTATGAGTACATTACGCGATCTACGAAGAGTCCGCGCGGCGTTTGGTATCGGGTCGTAGTTAATATTATCGGGACGTATGTAGTTCCAGAAAGATTTTACAGCTTACGAAAAATGGCGGTATAGCATCTCATTTACGCCAGACATAAAATAGTTAAGTATCCAGACAGGTGGCTGGCAACAACGTGAAAACTATGAGACTTCTGGTATTCTACTGCGAGTGTCAATCTGTCTGCCAAGCGAAATTATTGTTTTTAATTGCATGAGCAGCTCTATTGTGAAAAAAAGATCTATTGTGATCTGCCAAGCGTAACGATTACGTCAATTATTTAAATTATCCGTTCAACGAGGGAGGTCTATAACTAGCAGTGGACTTTGCTTATAAAGAATAATTAATACATTTCAGAAACTCGCTTACGTAAAATAATTATAACTTTTAAGAAAAAGTAAAAACCGACTTCAAATTGCTAAAAAAGAAGTTTATGTTTGCTACCCTTGGGGTGGAATGTTTTCTTCAAATTTATATGGGACCACCCTTGAAGTATGACCGACCTATTTATTAAAAAAGAATCCTCAAAATTGGTTCAAAATCTGCGAAGATATCACGTAATATGCATAAAAAAAAATTATCGACACTTACGAATCTGTGCGTGCGCAATAAAATCAGTGAAAATAACGCATTACCATGCATTTTGAATTTAAGAGATTAAAAGGACAGAATGTTAGAGATTTTTTAAATTAATTTTGTCTTCACCATTAGGCCTATATTACTTATTCTGAACCTTCTCTGCAAATTTGGCCGGTTTTTGTAAAACAACCCTGTATAAGGAAATCTACAAATATACGTTCTCTTCTTCATCAGGCCTTAAAACTCGACTGCTAAACCCCGTTGTTAGTCGGATTTGGCTCAATCGCTATTCGCCACGATTACGTTTAGTTACACCCGTAACTAATGATAATAAAACCTATACTTAGTGTAAACAACTTCTAATCGCGCTTAAATTATTTCTATTCTAAGTACCTACTATGTGCTAGTCTAGTTCAATTATTAACATGACGGTATTTATACTCATTAAAATAAACTGACATATATTACTTAACTATACATGGTATAGCCGCGCCTGTAGCTATGTTATGTTTGTAGTACGAATGGGTCGACTCACAGAATACCAGCGCAAATACCAGGTTAATACTGCTGTGTTTCGGTATGGTGAGTGTAGGAGACCCTTTTTTTCTATTCCATTATTTCTTATATATGGATTATTAGTCGTCTTCGACTATTAACTGTGAATATTTTAATTATAAAGAAGAATTTTGATTATTATGGGCGACGGATTCAACTTACCGTCAGGTGCCCTGTGTGCTCCTCTTTTTCAGCCTTATTCTCGTTTACCACCCTTTTTGTTTAAACTAAAAGAAATAAAAACAAAATAAGTTTATTGTTATAATTTCAGGGAATGGGAGAAACAGCAGAGGCTGCAGGCGATGGTGGGGCGGCTGCAGGAGATGGTGGAGCAGGAGACGCGTGCGAGATCCGCCGCGGCGGCGGAGCGGCTCGGTCTGCCGCCCAGCATACGGCTGCCGGACGGCGAGTACGGCCAGGACGCGCACCTGCAACTGCGGGTGCCTTACCAGGTCCGTAAGTACCTTCTACTGCTACAACGAAATACGTACTGTAGACCAACCACTGCCAATATCTCTTAGCTTATATTTTTGATGAAATTTAAGTACTTACCTAGTAACAAAGCATTCCATCTTAGTCCTCGGGGGTGACGACGCATCTGAATTTTGATTTTTATTCGATTTTTTTAAATGCAGATGTCTATGCACTAAAATATTCACTTACTATCATGTGAACTATATGCTCGTCTGTCCTTACATCTAGCAGTAGTCAGCTGGAGCTTGGATAGGTTTAGACAAGATCTGCCTTTATATGTTCGCTTTTAGCACTATATCTTCTGCGCGGTTCTTACCACGTCTTGTCGCCGTATCGGAAAATTGATCATGTTACTGCAATCTAAATCTTATTGGCGTATGTTCTGAACACGAACTTTTCCCGTTGGGGGAGGATTTACCTTGGTTGGCGGATGAGCGATCGCAATATCAGACGTCTCGCACCTTTGACAGTGCCCCCCGTCGGCGGTTTGGGTATATTACGTGTGT
Source organism: Parnassius glacialis (assembly GCA_033319125.1). NCBI lineage: Eukaryota > Metazoa > Arthropoda > Insecta > Lepidoptera > Papilionidae > Parnassius > Parnassius glacialis. Next base: position 27,018,516 of record JAVANC010000018.1, read on the forward strand.
TATGATATGATTATACCACCATGTATCGAAAGTTATGAGTTTTCTGATATTTCCCCAAGACGCCTCTTACGACACCCGTGGGACGAAACGTGATATCCTTAAATCAATACCACACAGCAGCTTGAACGCAAGAAGTCTAAATCATCTCAAATTATTTCAAATTATGTTTTTGTCAGAAAAGGAATACTGTCTGTAAAATTATCTGGGGTACTGATACTTCAGTTAATATGCTATAAATACAGCTGAGTCCCCAAATGTTTGTTTCTGGTTTAAAATCTCAGCCCAAGTTAAAGATTGATTTCATGTTGGGAAGAAAGATATTTTATAATCCAAGTATCTTTATCCACTGCATCAAAATTTGGCCATCAATCTTATTCTAAACATATACAACAAATGAATGCCATTGTATTTGCCCACACTTACACTTGCTGTATTTTAATATGCCCTGGAAGAGTTATCACAGGATTTATTATTATAGCAATACTCTCATTTGAGGTTCTTGCCCTAACAATTGGCTTATAGGGTGCAGATAATGATGGATGTTTATAGTAATAAATCATAGATAGTGCTATACTCTCCATTCTTATTTAATATTACTTGCTTAGATAAAATATCTATATTTTCATTTAAAAAAATATCCTATAAGTTTCTTAAGGTCTTATTTATACATATACATTATATAAAGTTTAAAAATTAATATCTTATGCAGAATTATTTATCATAACTATATACACAGCTGCTGCATTGCGGATTAGCCAGCTTTTTATGACCTCTAAATAAATTTTATATACTTACTGTGAAATACCAAGCTCATTGTAAATAAATACTTAAATTTGCAATTGATATAGTTAATAAACTACTTTTGATCTTACATCCAAATACTAATAAAAAAAACAATATATTAAATATGTTACTCATTGTATTAATGCAATCTTCCCTAACTAGTAAGTGCACTCACAACAGCTCCATTCTCTTCTCAAAATCAACATCTCTCAAAAACATCACGTTTTTTATAAACTGTTGTATTTACACCGGTTCTGATCAAACCTCTTTTGCACCTATTTTGTTATGAAAGAAATTGTTATTTAATGATTTTGGTATTTTTTTATCTCTACTCTAAACCTAATGCTAAGCATGATCTCTGAACATATCTAATATATTGTTTTTTTTTAATTAGTATTTGGATGTAAGATCAAAACTAGTTTATTAACTATATCAATTGCAAATTTAAGTATTTATTTACAATGTGCTTGGTATTTCACTGTAGGTATACATATAAAAATTATTTTGAGGTTATAAAAAGCTGGCTAATCCACACTGCACGTAACTACACTAACGTCATTTGTATGAAGTAAGATACCCTTTGTACCATTTATAATTGGAGGTGTAGGATGGCAAGGCAAACTATTAGTTTCTGCTCAAATAGGTGCCATGCCCCAGAGGAGAATTTATGCTTACTGAATATGTTTCTTTAAAAATCATGAGCACCGCCGTTTACGTGCGGTAGCTAATTAGATGAATATGTAAAACGCGAACTCCCCGCCCGCATCCTTTCCTTAGTTACCATGCTACATAATACCATGATTCCATTCACGCCGTTAATACCTAGGGATTCTGGTTTTGTTTTGTTGACAGTAGTGTTGTTGGCTAGTCGACTTGTAACTTTAATGTATTGTGCATGCAGTGACGATGCAATGTTTGTGAGCCGTATCCGCGTTCGCTTCCAGCAAGCCGAGCTGACGAGGAGCAGCTTCCAGCCGCCGCCGAACAAGTGCGTGAGCGACGTGCCCGAGTGGGCGGGCGCGGCGGAGGCCGGGCCGGCGCGGCGCGCGGGCGGCGGCGCGGGCGTGGGCGCCAAGAAGGACGGGCTGCTGCAGAAGGCGACGCGCTGGTGGGTGCGCATGGGCGCGCGCCCCCCCGCGCCCTTCCCCGCCGCGCCGCCGCCCTGCGTCATGGTGCCGCGGCGCGCGCCGCCGCCGCTGCCACCCCTGCCGCCCCTGCCCTCGCCGCCCGACGCGTGACGCCTCCTCCCCGCACCACCCCTCTACCATATCACGCTTACATTCCATTATCGGGACGATCACACTCGCCGAAGTGCACGCGCGTCCCGGAGTATTATAGACTTGCTAATTTATTTATTTGGGACTCGCGCCCGCGACGAGTCACACGAACGCGTACCTTGTGATATGTGCGACGGCGACGGGCCCGTGTGGTGACAGTGACTGTGTGGACTGCGACCGGCCGGCCGGCGAGCGCGACTAGTCTTACTTTTAATAATTGTTTCTATTGAAATTTTATGAAACGACTGCCCGCTTTGTGTTGTAGGTGTGTATGGCGTTTGTGCGTCCGTGTTCCTCGCACTGTCTTTGAGTTTCGCAAAACTAAGACTGAGATAAAATAAAAAGATAGCACTATTAAACATAGTCTACGTTGAAATATGTTGTCTTAGATAAAATTAATTCAAATAGAAACAATTAAAATTATATAATATTTAATGAATCTTTCGATTGTAAACTTCGATGATATTGTATATTATGGAAAAGGTCAGTCAATAGTGAGCTAATGTCTTGCAGTGTACAGTTTCATATTTAAGTAACCTATTTTAAAGTTTAATTTCTATCCAGCAGCTATAATCTGTGTTTAAACAACTTTTATATTTATTTTTGACAATGTGTAAAATAATGCATATCAATACAATAAAAGCAAGGAATATTAATTTACCAAGCATAGTTGCTATTTAATTGTAAATAATTATTGTCTCTAATTTACTATTAGACAAATAATGACCGTATGCCAAAATAATTGACGGTCATGTCAATTGAGTGTTTGCTACATTCCATATTTATGTTGAAATCTTTTCGATACTGTACTCACTTTCACTATAGACCTGTTTTCACTTTGATGCGAGTGCAGGTGATTAGTAAATGCGGATGATTACTGCAGGTGTGTAGTGTGAGTAGTGTCCAATTCTGTTTAGTGGCTGTGTTTAGTAAATTCAGTTGTTAGCCGTCGACCAGCAAGTATGGACACAAATATGTAGAGCTCAAGATTGTTATTTTAGTATAAAATTCTTTACTTCTAAACCCCGGTATGTTCATAGCTTCACTTATAAGTAGAAATGCCGCATCTCAGGCCCCTTTAATTTTGCAGTTAGGGTGTTATATTTTAGTACACCTGCACAAATTTATATGTTATGTCTTCGGTCTACTTTGCCATTTTTTACAACACAAGCGATCATCCCACGCTAAACACTTAACACTGCTGTCCAGACGTGTTTAGTGGCAGGCATGCTGCGAGTGAGGGGGAAGTGAGGGCGCGCGGGGCGTGGATACTCACAGTCCACTCGCAAAAAAAATAGAATCACTTTACTACACAGGTTACTAATCATTTGCACTAATCAATCGCTGTCCACACGTGTTTACTCCTAATCACTAAACACCTGCACTAATCATTAATCAAAGTGAAAACAGGCCTTTAGTCATACTGCCACCGATTAGGCAACAATAATTGATTACTCTTGCTGTTTAACAATGTCATTCTGACAATAATTGAACAATAAATTATTTATTAATTAAGTTTTGATTCTAATGTTGTACACTGTTAACTGCCATACTCCTCGCCAAGCTTTAGCATCATATATTTATGGCATGACATGTTTTAATAATTTTATTAATACTAAATTGCCATACATTGTTTTAGAATAAATAAAATATGAGAAAACTATATTAGAACTTCTGAATAACAGTGGCTTTAGATAATAAATTATAAATTAAATATATGAGACATGTCCTAAAAGACATATTTTTAGCTTTTTGGCATTGAAAATTTTTATCTTTTTTAAAGTAGCAATTTTAATGTTGATATATAGAATTTCTTGAAACTGAATTTCAGCTGTATTCAGTAGATCTAAATAGTTTGATTCCCCGGCATATTTTTTGTTTTCAAGAATACAGCATACTACTGTCATTACAATACTTTGAAAAATCAGTTGTTGTTCTATTCAAATTGTTGTTATGATTTGAAATTACAAACTTATTTGTACAATTATCATTCATGCAACCTTGTTAAATGTCACCTTCCATTCTACATTACATCACTTCTATTATAAAAGTGTATTGGACCTTTTAGCAATAAATTAAATTTAGAGATATGAGAATTTGTTACATGTTTACACATTATTCAATATGCATTAGATCAGCAAGTAGTTATTAATGTTTATTTACTAAAATGTATAATAATGCAGTGATGTGAAAACAGATTCTTATGCTCTCTAAATATATTTTGTTGGAAGTGATTCAAAGAATGGTTAGTTACTTCATTTAATCAGCATTTGATTTAATGTTAAACAAAAACCTAATATATGCCCATTTATTGTACCTTACTATTTTAATAGTCTTAAATTTATATAAGTATTAGTCAAGCAGTCCTTGTACAAAGTGCTAATAAAATATAAAAGTTGTTTAAATTAGTGTCACAGAATAGATATTTAATCTAGTTATCAAACAATATTCCATTTGTCATATTAATAAGTAAAAGCAGAAGCAAATTTTTAATGATAAAAGAAAAGTGCATTAAATTATGACCTACCAATAATGAAGATGTGATTTTATTTCTTATTCATATATGTATTGAACTTTGTCATATTATAATGATGGCTCTCATCTCTCAATCCTTTTACTGAATCTGCTTCAGATTGTAAAAGCCGTGAAGCCAACACTCGAGCACTTGGTAAAAAAATATCGCACATTTACGCGATGATATTTTTGGAAAATAAATAAACAGATATAATAATGAAGCTTGGAATCCAATATCGGGAAGGCACAGCACGGGATTTTTAGGTGACGAATATTAGTTGTATTTAGTATTGCGCAACAGGTGAAAGGAGACGGGGATTTCTGGGCCCAATTGTAATAAGTTGAAATATAGTTTAAAAATAGCGTTCTATTTTACTATTTCAAAATATAAAAATATTTGCCCAATTCACAATCTGGAAGACGAGAGATTTTGAAAATAAGTTTTTGTCACGAATAAAATAGGAAATCGATAAACGTGAATGATTTTTATATAAAAACAACTTACATCAGATGATTGATTCAATCAAAGTAAATAGATACATTACAGTATATTAACATAGTGTTAACAGTATAAAAAATAAAATATCAACAATAAAAATAAATCTTAAAATTGATTTACGTTTACAGTTCAATTTATTACTTTTGTCAACTGTATTTTTAATCTGTGATGATAGTGACAGCTCCTCTGCCTGACAACTCAATCTATGATCACTCTTCTGGTATCGTTTAGTGCGTGTGTATTATAAGTGTTTCCCGTTGTTTTATTGATTTATATTGCTCGACCACTGCTTTCTTTCTATGGACTTCTGATCTTACTTAATTTGTACGACTCTTGCTAACATACCGAACACCGATACAATATAATAAATAATAACTCGTTTGACTTTGAAATAAACAATTACTCGTTTGACTTTGGCTCGTTATGGTGGATTTTACGGCCTGGGTTTTATCTATTAGATAGTGACTCAATGGATCGCTGTGTGAATTGTGGCATAACGACTAGTCGATTTAACTGTACACTAGGTCCACGATCCTTCCAAAATAGCCAACGCGCTTCAAAAATCAGCTGTTCAGTATAGGTTTTTGCCAACTTGCATAGCCTCACTTTTACTAAATATCTTATAATTCTGCTCTCAGATTGCCAAAGTCCGCAAAATTTTCAGAGATGTTTTGATAATATATAAGTTATTAGTTTACACCACTTTCATCTTTTTACAATCTGGACCCAAGAATGTATGGAAGCGTATCAGTCTCCTTTTAATGATAGGTGGCTAGAAAAGCAACGCTACGGTGAGTTTATGGATGCTGTTTCAGCCCCTGGTACGCCTCAACGGCCCTCAGGATGCTTCGGCAACCCATGTTCAGGAGTCACACGCAAGTGTGAGTAACACAATCCAAGAGCAAATCATTTGCAACTCGGCTGGGCAGAGTTTGGGAAACTATGACACATTATCTCGTCATGTACACCCTAAAGCTTGAAAACAAGAGTGTACAACCCGTGTGATTTGCCAGTGATGACATAGATCGGAGAAGTAGATCTTCATTTTTTATTGCACCCAGATGCAATTGAAAGGGCTACCCTCCGGGAAGCGAGGAAGGGAGGTGGTGAATGCTCCAAAAGTCCAATTCCGTACAAATACTCGATCCAAATACCTGTTCCACCTAGTCCATGAAGTATGCATAGTTTGGTATTGTTGGAATAGTATACACTTTAAAGTAGCCTACGTACAGCCGATCCCGATACGTGAAGGTAATGAATGGTAATCAATCGTCCATTCATACTTTACACAGGCTATGACTAGCCAACGTTAAGATTTATTTATATTCTAGATTGTTGGCGTATTTCAAAGTTTCAATTAATTTTTTATTTAAGACTAATCCAATTTTTGTCTTTTTTCGTTATTTTTTTTTTTAATTATTTTTGTATCCTTTTTTTAATTACCTATCTACAATTATTGTTTTTTATATACGCGCGAAAAATCAGAGTTTCTAAAACTAAATTATATTTTAGAAATATTACACTCAGACATTAATTGGCATTTGTCCGTAAAATGACCCCAAGCGACACTGCTGCAATTTTTTTAAACAATAAACACTTTAATGTCTAATAGAAAAAAGTGAAAGTTCTTTAACCACATAACAAAACTTCGAAATCATTCAATACGGTGCAGAGATCACATTCGCATGAGACACTCGACTGCATCATATGGTCTCCATTGGCATCGAGTATTTACTAGTACCTAGTCTATAAAATCTGCCTAGTATTTGATTGAAGTCCCCGGGACTAGTCCCGACTAGTCTCGAGTATTGACTGACAAAGATAGAAAGACTGCGGAATAGTGTAGTTAAAAAAGGACAGAATATATTCGAGCACAACACGAGTGCGCGTCGTGTTACTTGACGCATTGAAGTGGCGCGTAACACGAAACTTGTAGTGACTTGTATATGCAAAATGAAAGGCGACAAAGCTTTTGATATTAAATTCATTGAGTTAGTTCATGAAAGACCATGTTTACATGATTATAGTAGACCCGATTACAGTAACAGGAACTCACAAGATGCTTCTTGCAACTTTAAGTGCAAATCTGTGCGAAATATAATTCTAATTTCTTCATAAAATTGAAAACGCCACCACTTTTCAATTTTTTCCCCTTAGGGATGTACCCAAAATCTATTGCTGGCACTTTGAATGTTTGAAATCTGTAGCAAAGCAAGGGCATATTTATCCTTTTCAGGCGACGTTTTGGCTCAAACTAAATGCTGCGACATGCTATTGTTGCACAGGTTGGTGCAAGCAGTGTCACCCGTGGTTACGTCAGAATCATGCTAGAAGTCATGTCGAAATTATGTACCTTGGGTGGACGCCGCGGCTTTGGATCTTAGGAACGAACTTGCAGACGGTCATTTTAAATTAAGCCGTTGCGACGCTCGTTAGTTAGTTTCTACTATCGCTGCGCAAGCACGTGTTTAAACTTCCTTCTAATAAATTCTCATCGCGTTATTTAATTTGTTATAGTTTTCAATCGTTATCATTATTGTTATTATTGCTGTTACCGTTATCTGTTACTAACTGTTCATTGTTACTGTTTTTGTGCGTCGAAGTTAAATTGGCGTCATATTCTAATAAAGAATATGCCCACATCATCTACTGTTATGTTTTTGCTGACAGCAACGTTGCTGGGGCTCGTAGACAATATCAACGTTACTTTACTGATCGCCGGCTTCCCACGTTTTTATCTTCGGAACTACCTATCGACAATTAAGTAAAAGCGATGTACCCTTAGATTATTGATAAGCCATCGCGCGCTCTGACTAGATACCGCCGGCGCTTTTTTTTATAGGAGAGGGGGCAAACGAGCATGCGGCTCACCTGATGGTAAGTGACTAACGCCGCCCATGAACAACTGCTACACCATCTGCACATGCATCTGCAATTCCCCTGGTTCCCCACCAGGGGAATTGCAGATGCGTTGCCGGCCTTTTAAAAAGGAGTAGGCTCTTTTCTTGAAGGTCCCTAAGTCGGTTCGGTTCGGAAAAATCGCTGATTTTTATATTTGAGCGTGGACTCCCCCCTTTTTGCTGTTATTATCATTCTATATCCTTGAGGTATATATAACCTTGGTTCACATTTGCGCACTTTGTGTTGTGAAGACAGGTCAATATAATTGTAGATATCAACGACTTCCATTACTTTTACAAGGCTTACCGCACAGCATCAACAAAATCTGTAAAGATGTAGACTTTATATTTCCTTTGTAAAGCCTGTTCTACCTGATGGTGAAAGCTATCCGCTGACATATAACTATGGCCGGGCTCAAAGTACTTCAGGGTAATAGTGTTTGCTTTTATTTGTGTGCTATTAATAATATACACTAAAAAAACTCAAAATGACCGTTTTTATTTTGGGAAGAACAATAATTGTCCATCTATTATACTATTTATTCAGCATCTCGTTTATTCAATAAAACTCTTAATATAGAAATTATATCCTCTTGCTTTCGCCCTGAGATGGCCATGCCAGATGCCAAACCGCTGCAAAAGGCACATTATTTATTTCTTTTTTACTAGATCCTAACGGTATGAAGCTTTCATTATAGGCAATTATACGCGAACAAAATATTGCCCGTTTAAATTGATCCTTTTGAAGTAGCATAATCACCTTTTGTAAATGCATCGAGTAGTAAACTGTATGTGATTTACGAGTTTCCACATTCTCAATTTATGAGTTTTGAAACTTTTGCAGAAATCACAATCTTCACTTTATGTTTCATGAGTTTTATGGTGCTGTTCAAATTCAGCACATATTTCGCACTCCTCATTGCCCAAATGAGCGAATGAAGTATGCATCTCATCACGAACGCCCTGTCTATATACCTCAAAAGAAACTATTTGATCTGTATATTTTTCACAAAATTGCCTATGCATTAAGGTACGGTTCAATACGGGCGACTCAAACCCCACTCCTTCACGCCTCCCAACTCCCGCAGGCATTTATTTCTAAGCAAAATTATAGTAACTCAAACGTTACGTCCGAAATCATGAGAAACTGTAACTATTGCATTCCAAAACGTGCAATATTACTTTTGTTATGACGGTTTTCAAGGATTGTACACTCGAAATAATAACCATTGTTTATTACACCTGGAGTATGTGTACTTAATGTTTAAATTATAGTAAATTAATGTATTCAAAACAAATACCTTTGCTTATTACATACACCGTAAGTGTACTTACTGCTGATATTATAAGTAAATAATGTACTCAAAACAAATATTTTTGATTAATTTATAAGCAGTAAGTGAACTTACTGCTGAGATTATAAGTAATAAAAGTACTCGAAACAATACCTTTATTTATTGTAATCACAGTGTGTATAATTACTGCGGTAATCATTAGCGATATCGTAACGCTATTGTAGGCGCCACACTTGCAAACCAATAGTAAGTATACATACTGCTGTATTAATAAGTAAGCTTTGTAACAATTTAGATCATACTGCTCTTATCATTACTGAATTTATAAGTCCACGCTGAGATATTAAAATGAGTGTCAGACTATATTATAAAGCTCATTACGCTGATTCCGTATCTGTACATAATTCAGTTTGCTCAAAAATCGGACTTACTGCCATTATCGCAAGCACGGCAGTATTATTGTTTAAATAGTGGTTTGAAGTGGATGTAGATATATAAAATTGGAGCGATTTTGTGTATTGTCTGCGCATGTGAACTATTAGTGGAAACGGTGAAACAAGTACTTTGATGGTGATGTGATTCTCAAGATAAGATGTTTGTCTGTTTAGGCGTCTTGCTTTCTTTTTTTTTAAAACGTTACCTCCACACTAGGATTTTCTCCTGTATCGTGGAGGCAGTTTACAAACATATATTGCACAAGGACAAACATCTTATTGCATTCCTTGAATTACCGTCGCCAACTGTCAGCTGCGTACTGGCTCAATTTGCCGTCAAAATCTCCCACGGGCTGCATAATGTAACGCATTAACATATTGTGAAGCAGTGTACTTTGAAGAATAATTATATATTGCAACTTCAGGCTAAGAAGGGCAAGAACCCAGAGCCGTAAAGCTAGTTCTACAAAAATAACAGTGACAGAAACAGAAGACAGTTAACGTCAGTCAATCACATAAATATGTAAAAATAGTATTGTTTGAATAGTAATCAAGTCTTACCACATTTTTGTGAGCCAAGAACTTAATAAAACTCATTATAAATTTCAGTACAATTAAAACTACTATCTACTATCGTTGGTGTTAGCAAACATGCTGATAAACATAACAAGGTGAGTTTTAGTTTGACGTTTTTTTTTTCTGTTTATTGTCAAAAAGGAAAAAGGCAAAATACCTTTGATCATGCAACCGGAAATTTCATGTATAATGAACACTTTCCATCCCAATTAAAAAGATTTACTATCGTTTAGTAGTAGGCGATACAAATCTTATATAAATACAATATTTAAGAGCTGTAAATCGGGCAACAGACTATGTATTAGATTTACCGCTGCAGTACAGTGTCACTTTACAGAACATTCTAACCATAACTAAATAATAATATTATGTACAGAAGTTGCACTTCTTTAGCTCGCTTTTCACTAAGGGATATAATATATATTATATCCCGAAATATAAATTATATCCCGCGATTGGCTTTCACGCATGCGTTCGTCATGGGATTACCCCCTGTACCCTGCACACCGTTCTGCAGCGGTACGGAACGGTGTTCGGGGTACAGGGGGCGAAATATAATATGAAAATAACGCACGGTCGATCGAAAAAATATTTACAGTTTCGAGATGTTTGTAGATGTATATTATAGCTCAGTGTAAACGGTTCCATTTAAAAATATGGTGAGCGCTATTAATTTATATCTCGATATGTAATACATATTATATTATATCCCATAGTGAAAAGCGGGATTTAGATGATGACTTCTTGGCGACGTTTTAATAGCCCACGTAATTATTATTAATTAGATAAATTGGCCATATTGTTTTGAATCTTTTCCCCTTCCTACGTCACGGACGATGTTAGTTACGACGTAGTTACTTAGAGCTTTCAAGAAAGAGTAAAATAATACCGCACGTGTAGTACCTTTAAATTATTTATTTAATTTACAACTGTTTTACTTTAATATAATGTCTTAATAGTTATTACATTTAAGAAAAAATACACTACATACATTTAAAAAACTCTAAATATGACGTAATCTTTAAATAAATATTGGGAGAGAAAACATAATGGACACGGAGAAAACTAATATTGGTTAATAATTTCAGTAAATTATTTGATGGCTTTTTCATTATTATGTTTTGAAAATTGGCAATGAATGTATTTCTAAATATTAATATACATTTAAATTACACTGTAACATTACAACTATTTTATCCTTTAACTTAATATGCTTAAATATAAGCGAAAACTATTTAAACAATTATTTACAAAAATCTATTTACGCAAACAGTGTAAAAAACTTTGAAATTCACATTATATAGTACGTCACTCGCCTAAAACGTGCTTTCCTTGATTGCGTACTATGTAACCTTAGGTTCCACGCGGTTGTAGGTATTTACATTACATAGATAGCAAGAGTGACAGAAGCCTGATCTAATATCAAACTTGATTTAGTAATAATAACGTAAAATATCTATGATATGATACACTTATTTCGAAATTCGAACGAACCATGAGCACTCGAAAGAATATGATACTATTAAATTTAAGTAAAATAGATATACCTACTCTGTCTCTTCCTTGTTGGATACACTGTTTTTAGATTATAGGCCAGTATAGTAAAAATATATTGTCCATAGTTGCCACGCTTTTCTGGTGGGTTGTCATCCACAGTTTTTCATCTTCATTCATCTCCTGTTTCATTTCTCTTTATCTCCTTTTACGATGCCCACAGGATGATACAGCGTAGTGGATTCTCTTTCGCCGCCACTGCACGGCAAATGTAAACGTTTACGTCTCTTCCTTGTTGGATACACTGTTTTTAGATTATAGGCCAGTATAGTAAAAATATATTGTCCATAGTTGCCACGCTTTTCTGGTGGGTTGTCATCCACAGTTTTTCATCTTCATTCATCTCCTGTTTCATTTCTCTTTATCTCCTTTTACGATGCCCACAGGATGATACAGCGTAGTGGATTCTCTTTCGCCGCCACTGCACGGCAAATGTAAACGTTTACAATTATTTAATACTAGCTTTTTTCCGTTGTTTCACTGGATTTTAATTAAAAATTGACGTAAATTGTATTAAAAAAACTATTTGTTTTATTTCTCTAAATTACTCATCTACCTTTGGGATGATATTATAGGGTAGTCGCATTGATATACTTGTATATTACTGCGTAGGGATTGGGTGGACCACGCGTTCAAATAGCGCCTCTAAAGTGGTTCTAAAAAGGTCTTTGTACCGACATGTCGTGTCGTGCAATCGGCTGTCGCGAGAATAAATTACATTTCATATCAACAATTTTGTTTCTGAATTGTCTTTACGTTCGACAAAGACGAAACAAGGCCACGCGTGCCGTTCGGCTATTTAATATAACATTGCTGCGGCGTGTATTTGTTACATATTAATAATTTGCATTTAAATGGCACTAAAACTAAATGTATGAAATTCATAACTCCAAATGTCTTTCTAAATACCAAAGTAATTTTAAATGGGTAGGAGCTGAGTCTCGTTGATATCACCATTTTTCCTGGAATTACACTAGATGCGAAGCTTCACCCCATGTATCAAAACTAGCAAGCAAACTTAGTTCTACTGCATATGCTGTAAAAAAAATTTGACATATTACCAGTGTTGAAACAGCTAGACTAGTTCACTTTAGCAATTTCCATAACCTAATGTCATGTGCCATGACACGCGATTGACACTGAAATTATATTTGTTTTACAGAAGAGCGCCAAAGAGCAATCTATGATTTAAAACCTAAAGAGTCGCTTAGACAAAAAATTAAGTAAATTAATATATTAACTTTGGTCGCTCTATACATTTATAAAAATGTAATGTACGTACACAAAAATAAAAGTAGTTTTACAAAAATAAGTGATACTCATTCTGTAAATACTAGAAATAGACAGAAGCTAATAGTACCAGTTACTCGACACTACGAGTCAGTAATTCATTCTTGGGGCGATGTATTATCATCATCATGTTCATACATATTTCTTCTCACGGCGGTTCTCGAAGACGAAGCCCAAAGATTACGTAAATTTTGCTTCATCTTCATCATCATTACAGCCTTTCACAATTTCACTACTGAATCTAGGCCTCCCCAAGGAATGCCACAAAGCAGGGTCCTGAGCCACCTGCAGCCATCGACTTGCCCCTCTCCTCTAGCAGACTAGCCCTCTCCATAGCTCGCTGAGTGACCTTGAGCGTCCTCATGCGGCCAGCCGTGAAGGACCACGTCTCAGATCCTCAAGTCATCACTGGCATAACGCACTGGTTGTACAATTTCGTTTTCAGGTTTTGAGATATATCTAGAAAGAAAGAAAGAAAGAAATAAGTTTATTTGGCACATAAATTATAACAAACAAACAAAAAAAAATCAAATAGAACAATTTTTTAACTTAACAAAAATATTTAAAAAAAAATAATAAAATAAACGTAATATGCACCAAAATGGTCTCCACTCAGCTTTAAGTCACGAATTGAAGATATACATACATCAATTCGTAACGCTGATTTTCAGTGGAGCCAGGAGTATGAGGCAGATGACAATAAACAACAAGAGAAAAAATATTAACAAAAATATAAAATAAAGGTAAAATAAAATGAACAAATATGTCAAAATTCCATGTACCAGTAATACATTTATAGTGTATCTAGTAATAACAAAAGGTGGTATACATACAGAAAAATAAAATAAATTGCGTGTGTGTGTGTGCATGTATGTGTGAGAGAGAGAGAGTGGATGTGTGCATGCGTACGTGAGTGAGTGAGTACGTGCGTGCGTTAGTGTGTGCATGTACGGTGCTAGCATTGAGAGTGTATTATTTATGCCTATTTGCTGGATTTTTGTGCTGAAATCAGAAACTTTTTTAATAAAGTTTTGAAAGTGGCAACTGATTTACTATTTCTGATCGGTGGGGGTATGTCATTCCAGCACTTAGTGGCAGCAAAGCGGAAACTGCCACGGAAGGCAGCTGTGCGATGCTTAGGGTATGTAAGTCGTGATGCTGTCCTAACCGCACGTTGTGAGAAAATGAGCTTCTCGAGAATATGTGTCGTAATTTCCCGTACGCTACACGGCCGAGTTGCATCCGTCGATTGACCTCTCGGTCGAAGTTGGATTTACCTAGTCGGACTATTTGTCCCAGGTAAACATACTCGTCAACAACTTCGAGCTTAGTGCTCCCAACAACTACCGGCATAGGTGTGATATGGACATTAAACATGATCTTTGTTTTGTCCATGTTCATCTTAAGACCTATCCGTTAGGAGACACTATTGAGGTCATTGATCATAGTGCTTAGGTCATCCCGCGATTCTGCCATAAGGACTATATCGTCGGCAAATCGAAGGTGAGTGATGTAATCGCCGTTGATGTTAATACTGTATCCTTTCCCGTTCAGAAGCTTGAAAACGTCTTCCAATGCAGCGGTGAAGAGTTTCGGGGACATAACGTCACCCTGTCTTATACCTCTCTGCAGTTGGATAGGTTTCGTACTCTGATTCTGTACTCGGATAGCCATGGTAGCCCTACTGCACAAACACTTCAGCACTTCGATATACTAACAGTCAACTTGGTACCGCTGAAGGGGCTGCAGCACCGCTCAAATTTCGACGGAATCAAAGGCTTTCTCATAGTCCACATTTCATTCACTAAAGGCAAAGTTACAGATTATACTCTTCTGTACAATTTGTCGAAGGGTGTGTATGTGGTCTATGGTACTAAAGCCGTTTCGGAAACCGGCTTGTTCGGGAGGCTGGAAGTTGTCAAGTCTGCGTGCGAGACGATTCGTAATGACTCTCGAAAACAGCGCGTAGACGCGGCTCAGACTCGGCTACGGGGGCGATGTATACACTTTTAAAACAAAATGCCGGAAAATATACAAAATTCGATATGCTCTAAGTTCAAAAACTTTATTAAACTAGGTATGTATAAAAAGGGTTATTATAATATTAAGGAATGTGTGAATGATAATAACCCCTGGGAATGAGGGGATCGCTACCAAGTTATTTCTAATTTGTTTTGTTTTGCTAATTGATAGCTCCGTGGCGCAATGACTTAGCAATAAGTTGCAGCGCTAATAGCTGCGGGGTCGAATGCAACACGGAACAATTATTTGTATGGCCTACAAATAATTGTTCCGGGTCTGAATGTTTGTCCTTGTGAAATTTGTGTGTAAACTGCCCCCACGATACAGGAGAAAATCCTAGTATGGAGGTAACGTTTTAAAAAAAATAAACTTTTAAGAAAAATAAAAAAAAAGTTGTGTATAGTGCCACCAACTTATCTGTTCAGGTGGACAAAATTGGAACTAAATCCGCCATGTTGCCAGATGCCAGATTGCCAAATATGGAAAATTAAAATCACCAAATAATGTACTTGTGAAACATAGTAAAAAAATTATCTCAATTTATTGCAATTCATCTAAAGTACCTAGCTTTGCAGTTTGTGTTGCTAATGTTCTAATGCCCCAATTAATTGAAGATTCATTTCATAAAATTACACCGGTGCGGTGGAAAAACATTTGTAATCATGTAAAAAAAATGAAAATGAATACAGACTAAAAGATGCGTATTTAAATGAATCCTTTATTATAGAGCGTCAGAGCGATAGTAAAGGCGATTCCAGTGACTCAGAAGATGAATTATTGGAACCAGTAGCTAACGCGGGTACATTTTTCAAAACCGAAATTTCTGGAATTCGGCCGCTTGAACTCCGAGATCACGACCACAATTATTTTATAAAATGTAAATAACATATATATATAAATAATAACACTAATTCTCACTAATTTTATATATTAACAAGAAATTTGTTTTATTTTATATAATGTGTAATAAAAATGTAGTTACCTATTTCCTCGGTGAATTTCTTAAATGGCAATAGTAAGCACTCCACTAGCGACGCTGTCAACTGAACAGATAAGTTGGTGGCACTATAACTTACATGATTGTAAACTGTTTTTTTTTTAAATAAAAGTCTTGCTGGGTATCTTGTTGGTACTTCCCAGGACAGAAGTTTTTTTTACGAACCAGTGGTAAAATAAACGAGAGTGGCTTACAATAAGTATTATTTATAATCTATATTGAATAAAAAAGCTTATGGTTCATGGCTTAAAGGACAATAATCCGAACCAAAAATTTTAATAAAAAAATACTAGGGATCCCTATCCCTAGTATTTTTTTATTAATATTTTTGGTTACTGCTCCCTAGCAGGGAGCACAGAAGACTAGAGATGCGCAAAACAGTGCGTTTTAAAGTAATGTAATATGACATTACATTTCGTACTGAGGAATATTACGTTATACCATGACTCCAAACATGACGCGAAATGACAATACACAGGAAGGCCATTGTTATGAAATGCTCGCGTTGTAGAAGATATGCTTGCGTTGTGATGTGACAATTGCCAAACGCAATGCCCTGCGCCGGAATGAACACTCGATTTTGTTGTCATATTTATAAAGTCGATTTTTCTTCACATTTTATCCCAATCTACTGAATTATTCAATCAAAATGGCACTCCGGGCTTATGACTGACAATAAACATAGATTGCAATATTGCTTATTGACCAATACTATAAATATTGGCATATTTAAAAATCGATTTTATTTACAGTGATTATGGGTTTTTTTATTTGTTTTACATTATATTTTTAATACCTAACGATATTGTTTTTATTTACATGGTATTAGCATTTTTAACTACAACTAATAAATAACAATTGTAATAGTTTTTTGTCTTTAGACATTCAAGAAAGTGATATAGAAAGCACGAGACGTAACGGCATCATAAAAACATAAAATTGAATAGCGTTTGAATATTTTGGCAATAAAGTCATAAAGTACGAGACGCATAATTTAAATATCACTAGGCGGTCCGCACTGTTAAAAAACATTAACCTTAATACACGAATAATACGGTTTTAAATCTAAATTCACTTATTTCTTAACTAGCCGACCGCCACTTGCTCTTCCTCGCTTACACACAGCGAAAATTAACGAAATAATACGGACACCGAAGAGAGCGCTGCGCGTCATGTGCCATGTTTGATTTGGTCGAGTCATGTGTAATGCTACAGTACGCGGTCGGGTTATATGACGCGTAATACAACAATCGCATTACTTAGGCGCCTACTACATACTCGATAATTATCACGATATTTAACGTGATTTTCATCTTGCAATTATTTGGATCGAATCTACATACTACACACTCGATACTAATTGCGTCAGTACAACGGTAGATTTCATTCACTAACGACGTGTACGTTCCATAATTCGATGCCAGTAACGTAATGAGTGACTATAAAAATAAAGCTCGCGTTGCTATTATATTAGCGATAGCATTAAAAAGGCGTATAAAGAGAAAAAAATCGATGAAGCATTGGCTCCATCCATATTTTTCTCTTTACACGTCACTCTCACGTGAATTCTTTCAAGGTTTTTTGGTTATTCGTTTGAGGCACGGCTGGCGCCGCCACTGCATCAAGAAGCGCGTCCTCCGCCATCGCTGACAATGAATACTGACGATAAATATCGACCAGACATTAGACACTCGATATTTATCGACGATACTTGATACAGATCGTTGGATTTCTGGATTTTTAGAAATCCGGCGATCCGTATCACGATCCAAGATATGCTATACTATACACTCGATAAATATCGTAATCTTAGATTACGATCCAAATATCGTGATAATTATCGAGTGTGTAGGCGCCTTACACAAGTCTACAGAAGACCCCCTTTAGGCGATAAAAATCTAGAGATTTAGATAAAAATCACGTTAAATATCGTGATAATTATCGAGTGTGTAGTAGGCGCCTTAGGGATATATATGTTCTGTGGCACAGACTTCCTGTATAGGACAGTTACTATACTCTTTGACTCTTTGGCACAGACTAATTTAGGGAGTAGGGAAGGGACTTGCTAAAAAATTCTAATTTCTAAACTTTCTAAACCAAAAACCAATTTTTGATTGCAAAAGTTCATTTAGAATTACATGCTCATTATTCAGGTAAAATACTGCAACCGTATATTTTATATGGTTATGATTTAACTAATTAGCGGTTGTTGTTATTGCGCGACAAAATTCAGGTATGGGACCTCCTAAGAAATTTAAAAAATATGACTCAAAGCCCGGGGGTTCAGGTAAGTTATTATTATATTTATATATGGATTTAATATTTCCTTTTATTTGACTTAAAAGAAATGCTTTAAGTTTATTTAATAGACAAAATAATTGAAATCGATTGCTTTATAATATTAAACATATTATATCTTCCATTTTAGGAAAGAAAAAAAAAGTTGAAGAAGAAATAACTATAGACCTTGTAGATGATGACAATACGGAGAATGTTGGTGTGCCAGTAGCAGCCACACAAGATGCAGAAAAAAATGACCAAGTCCCTGAAGATGAGTTTGGAGCCAAAGACTACAGGTATTTATGAAATTGCATTGTTGTATAGAGCTGTATAGCTCAGTGCTGTCTAATTAATTCATGGATTTTGCATTCAACTTCATTCACAAATACAATTTGGTCTGTAAACTACCTGCTCGCAATTTATAAAAACTGCACAGATTTTTTATATTTAATTTTACCAAGCCTTTTCCATATAATTTAAATAGAAACATGCATTATGTAGTGTTCCACTCTGTGGATTATCTATATAATATTATAAAAAAATATTTATTCTTTACATTTACGTTATTTGTAAGATTATATGAGGGACATATAATAAACTATTTTAAACTTCATAATGTGAATACTAAGGTTAATTCTAAAACCACTAAAATCACAAATACTAATTCTGCACTTGAAAAATGGGGATTTTTTAAAGTAAGGTAAAGACAAATGTGATTAAGTCTGTAAAATTTAAGTGGTTTATGGAATCTTATAGAATTGTTTAAAGATATCTCACTTAAAATGAAAACAATTTAAATCCACCATATACAACAAATCGTAAACTTAAAATTTTGTGCAAATTACTTCAATATGAATATAATTTATTGTTGATTTATTAAATAAAAACCCCTTGACCGATTATGATAAAATTTAAATGGGACCACCTGAAAAGTATACCCTTTGATACAAAAAAAAGCATTTTCCAAATCGGTTCAAGTGTCATTGAGTAATCGGTGAGCATACATAAACAAAAAAAATTCTGACGAATTGAAAACCTCGTTTTTTGAAGTTGTTTGAAAAGGTACATAAGATATATTTTTTTTAATGTTTTGTCATTAAATTAATTGTAATTTGTCAATACTCCAGGAAAGGATACCTTAAGAAGATCACTTTTAGTGATCAGGTTGACCATTTTCATATTATTACAATGTGCAATTTCTTTTATTTTTTTAATTTTTAATTTTAGTGTACAATAAAGTTATATTTTTACTCTTTTTTAGAAGTCAAATGACTTTAAAACCAGACAATGCTAGCCGTCCATTGTGGGTTGCACCCAATGGGCACATATTCTTAGAAGCTTTTTCACCAGTTTATAAGCATGCACATGATTTTTTAATTGCAATAGCAGAACCTGTCTGCCGGTATGTACAATTTTAAATTAATACATAAATTAATGTTCATAATTTATATTTGAATATTTCTTGCTAGGAGTGTTTGGCTTAACAAAGAATGTTTTTCAAAGCTGTATAGTATAGAAACCAATACTGTTTTTAATTCTAGACTACTTTACAATGCATGTAGAGGTAGTATAAGAATATCCACTACCCCATATGATCCTATAGGTGCAGGAATCTATGGTAGTGGCCTATGTTCAGTGGGGAAAAGATAACTACCATTAGAGCCTGATGGTTGATAGGCTATAATGATAGATCAATTGGTACACCCTTAGACATTTCTCTATTTTATCAGTACAGAAACAGGTATGTTTGCTGGATGCAAAAGAAAACTATAATGCTAATTGTTTTTGGTAAACTAACCCACAAATATATAACTAACACACTCAGATATTTGTTGACTTTGGGAGCAGCCCTAATAAGTAAGTATATAACTTTCTTTTGGTAGCAGAAACAATTTTTAGTTCAATATATGGCTTATTTGGTTTTGTGTAGGATAAGGTAGGCAGGTTTTATGCTAATCAAATAAGAATAGGGCTGTCTTGGCACCATATT
Organism: Parnassius glacialis; assembly: GCA_033319125.1. Lineage (NCBI taxonomy): Eukaryota > Metazoa > Arthropoda > Insecta > Lepidoptera > Papilionidae > Parnassius > Parnassius glacialis. The sequence goes on from JAVANC010000018.1 coordinate 27,038,927, forward strand.
GTGACGTGATAGCTTTCAATTCAAACCAGTTAGGTAGTGTGTTTATGTACATACTTAGTCGGGTCATAAGTTCTGTCAAAACCTTATTATATAAAATGTTTGAATACTGGCTAGAGCAACTTCACAAATTTTAAAAATATAATGTTTGCGTTTTCCGAAAATAAACAAGACATTAATTTTCATTAATTTTTAAATATGGAGTGGTAGAAGAAATAAGATAGAGTAGCAGTTATCGCGTTGCACCGCTGTGGTTACGCGCCAAAAGAGATATTCAATATTCTACAAAAATTTAAAATAACCCTACGATTTGTTTATTGCACTATCACACGATTCACTGAGAGATTCAAGCTTTGAAGACCGTAAGAGGACCGGCCGACTTCGTACAGTTAGGACACCCGCGATAATCAAAGCAGTGAAGGCGCGAATCCAACGAAATCCTGTGTGTAAACAAAAAATCTTAGGTCTTCAGATGGGCCTAAGCAAAACCACGGACAAAAGAGTGATCAATGAAGACCTAGTACTTCGAGCTTATCGTAAGAAGATTGGACATTTTTTGAACGAGCGTTTGAAAAAAATTAGGCTGGATATATCCCGCGCTTTGTTACGGCGGTACGCGGGAAAAAAAATACCGCGACTATTTGTTTTCGGATGAAAACATTTTTAATATCGAAGAAAGTTATAATAAACAAAATGATAATGTGTACCCACACAGCAGTGAAGAAGCCAGCACGCGTATTCCAAGGGTTCAACGAGGACATTATCCTTCGTCACTCATGGTTTGGCTTGGAGTCTCATATTCATAATTAACTGAGGTGTTTTTCTGTGAAAAAGTGTAAAAACCAGTGCGGGAGGTGTGCCAAAATACCGTCCTAATACACATAGTGGAACCTATTTCTCAAACAATGTTCAAAAACAGACAATGGATATTCCTACAGAACTCTGCACCAGCTCATAGGGAACGAAGCACGCACAACTGGTTGACCGCCCGTAGAATTGACTTTATCGGACATGAGGACTGGCCCTCTTCTAGTCCAGATTTAAATCCACTGGACTACAAGATGTGGCAAAATTTGGAGGAGAAAGTCTGCGCTAAACCTCATCAGAAATTGGAATCTCCTCGAGCATCTTTGACTAAAGCAGCGGCAGAAATAGATATGAATGTGATGCGTGCTGCGATTGATGATTGGCCGCATTGATTCAGGGTATGTATTCAAAATAGGGGAGAGCATATAATATAAATAAAATTGTTTTCTAAATTAAATTTCCTTTCATTTCGTATATAATTATCAAAAAGTATATCATTAATTTTATAAAAAGTTTTTGACAGAACTTATGACCTATATAATAATAATAATAGCCTTTATTTCAGACAGTATTTCATTTACAATATCAGAGATATTCAGAGTATCTATCTGGATTATTCTATATCTAACACTGGATTATATATTATATATTTTTACACTCTCAATGCTTAACTATTGTACATCGACAACCCTGTCTGTATGCCACTTATTGGCAAAGGCCTCCTCCAACCTTTTCCATTCCTCTCTATCCTTAGCAGTTCTCGTCCATATGCCTCCTGCTATGGCTTTAATGTCATCCTCCCATCTTCTACATGGTCTACCCCTTTTCCTTTTCATATGACCTGTAAACCAATTCATTATCGATTTGGACCATTTCTCCTTTCCTCTAATTATATGACCTGACCATTTCTATTTTAACTTTTCTATTATTATTGTGACATCTTTTGTTTTCGTATGTTTCTTTATGGTTTTGATTCTTATTCTATCGGATAGTCTTTTCCCCATCATACTCCTTTCCATAGAGTTTTGGCAAGTTTCTAACTTTTTAATGTGTGATTTAGTGAGTGCCCAGGTTTGGCAGCCATAAGTGAGTATAGGTAGTATACTGGTATCAAAGAGTTTCCGTTTGATGGTTATGTTAGTATCATTATTTTTCATTATTTCTTTTAGGCTCCAAAATTGTTTCCAGGCATTTCCAATGCGTCTGTCAATTTCTTTTGAGGTTAGATTTACAGGAGAGATTATCTGGCCCAAATAGATGTATTCATTAACATATTCAATCGGGTTATTATTAATCAGAATATGTTCTTCCTTGCCATTGGTCATAGCCTTGGTCTTTAATGTGTTCATGACCAATCCTACATTGCCACTTTCTCTAACCAGGTCATTCAGCATCGCCTGCAGTCCGCCACTCGATGACGAAAGGATTATCAAATCATCGGCAAATCTCAAATGTGACAGGTTTTCACCGTTAATGCACAGTCCACATTTCTCCCAGTCTAATTGACGAAAGACTTCTTCCAAAACGGCTGTGAAGAGTTTCGGCGATAGCGGATCGCCCTGACGTACGCCTCTTCCTATTATAATCTCTTTACCTTCCTTCTCTAGTTTTATCGTAGCCTTACTGTTATCATAGATATTTTTTAGTATTCTGATGTATTTATTTTCAATACCTTGGTTTTTGAGTGCTTGCCAAATTTTTTCATGCTCTATTGTATCGAAAGCTTTACTGTAATCCACAAAGCAGCAGTAAAATGTTATGTTGTATTCATTGGCTTTTTCGAATAGTTGCTTGATGACATGAATGTGATCTAAAGTTGAGTATCCACTCCTGAAACCCGCCTGCTCTCTTGGTTGATTCTCATCCAACGTGCTAGTTATTCTATAGAGTATAACTTTTGCGAAGATTTTATATATATTCGACAATAGACTTATAGGTCTATAATTATTAATGTTATTTTTATCTCCTTTTTTGTGTAGAAGTACTATTGATGACGTTGTCCATTGATAAGGTATTATCTCAGTTTGTAAGACTTCATTGAAAAGATGTTGAAGAATTGGTATCAGGTGGTTTCTATTTAGGATGAGGAACTCGTTACTTATGCCGTCTAATCCTGGAGCTTTATCTGCTTTTTGAGTTCTCACGGCTTTTTCTATTTCTTCGTGTATTATATCACTTCCTCCTGTTAGGATTGCTGTCTGTGCAGTAGTATCTGTGTAGTATTTCCTTGAATACAATTCTTCAAAAAATTGAGTGGCTATTGATATGATTTCAGGGCGTCGCTTCTCGCATTTATGATTTTTATTTATTAAATTTGGTATCCAATCTCGTTTTTCCAATAGTAGTTTAGCTGCTTTTTTGGTGCCTCCAGTTCTTTGTATGCATTTTTCCAGTTGTTCCAATCTATATCTCTGACGGTCTTTTCTCATGTGTGTTTTTATTTTATTACTTAAATTAGCTATGTCTTTTCTTATAGTTTTTGTCTTTTCAGAGTTAGATATAAGGTCTGCTCTACTTCTTATCAGTTCTTTAGTTTTGTTTGTTATCCATTTTGTCCTGTTGTTTCTACTTTCCATTTTGCCTTTTTTAGTAGTATAGAGGAGTTCTTCGAATTTATTGTATTTACTCTGTATGTCTAAATCCTTTGTTTTTTCTGTGAATTGTTCTAGCTTTCCTTTTAGTGAATCTGTACTTTCTAGTGTTAAGCTGTTGGTTTGTTTTACTTTAAAGGGTCTATCTTTTTTGAGTGTGTTTACTTATGACCTGACTAAGTATAAATACAAAAGAACCATGAAAGAAAAAGTTTTAGTTAAAACTTTTTCTTTTGTATCTAGCACTTCAATAATTATATACTTTTGACGAAATGTTACCAACAATGAAAACAGAAGGAAAAAAAAACAGTTTAAAATTCGTTATAAATTTTCTTATGACTTCAGTAGATTTGGTAATGCTAAGACTCAGTTAAATAAATATAAAATGGAAAATTAATTTTCTTTGCAAGCCATACTTTTTAACAGACAATTGACAGATTGCAGTCATTCAAGATCATTTATGTTCCTATTCTTATTTGAATCGCATTGTAAAAACCAATATAAGTTACCAATACCAATTAAAGAATAAAAATCTTAATTAAAAAGTTATTTATTCTGGTTTTTTGGAAATTGTTTGCTTAAAACATGTAAGAAAATTTTGTAGCCCCCAACAAATGGCAGCCTGTCTGCCTGGCAATCTATGATGCAACACTGAGCTGATTATGGGGTAAAGGTGTGCATTTGTATAAAACTACACTTTTCAAAATTAATTGCAATAAATGTCTTGGTTGTAAGAGAGTTTGATAAAATCTAAGAAGACAGTTTGTAATATGTTAAAACATTTAATGTTCTATATGGTATAGATCCAAAGAAGCTTTGAGTTTACGTGTGGCCGCCACGTTAAATAAATATTGACTAAACCACTTTGTCTCATAAGTGTTGTAACATGCAACTATAGGAAAGACCAGAAAAACCTTGTGACCACCATTAACTAATCAGTATTTTGAGGTTTGATATATAACCTTACAGTATTAGTAGTATTGCCATCAGTAATGCAACTGCAATTTTTTTTATAGTAGAGGGGGCAAACGAGCATGTGGCTCACCTGATGGTAAGTGACTACCGCCGCCCATGAACAACTGCAACACCAGGGGAATTGCAGATGCGTTGCCGGTGTTGCTAGTCGTGGTTATTATAAAAAATTCTTCCTATAAAATGAGAGGCTCATAACAAGGAGTGGACTATAATGTGCTAAACAAGAAGAATTTTTGCAACTTTCCCACATTAGTAACAACCAGATGAGGTAAGCAGGCATTCAAGAATGAATGCAAATGCCTCAGGATTATTATGTATTTCTTTAAAATAAAATGTATTGATGATAAAAGTTGTGATTAGATTAAATTACGAAGGGCTATTTTCCGTAACTTCATGTCTAAGTGCGTATTTCACATTCATACTTAAATAAAATAAATACGTATTTTGCATGTGGGCAGGAATATTATGATTATTGGAGTCATGAAATCTGCCCAAAGAAGTTCAACAGTCTTTTGATTTTGTGACTAACTTTGGGGAGTGATTCCGGCGTGCCTAGATGTTTAGCTCTGTACTCAGCGACCTTATGACATGCCAGCAACACGTGGGCCGCTGTTTACATACCTCATTTAATTGTTAATGGCATTCATATATTAGTCCTGAGCTTACAACATAGGAACTCTGAGCTTGTAGTACCACCATGCTATCTGTCAGTATTCTGATGGAGAAGTCTTTTAATTTCCTGGCATCTATTGCTATGACCGCTTGGATGATCTTGGATGACCCATACATTCTGCCCTTCCCTTTATACCTCACCCATTACCAGGTAATTGATAAAAGGTAATCAGTTCTCAAGGCCTCCACAGGTGTTTTGTTACTCGCGGTGCCTTGCTACTTTCCTTTAAAAAGTTAAGATTTAGAGATTAAAAGAAATCCTGAAAAGACAGAGATGGTATAATTAATGAAATTGTTTCAGGCCTCAACATATTCATGAATATAAACTGACCGCATACAGTTTATATGCTGCAGTGTCAGTTGGTCTGCAGACTGGAGATATTATTGAATATTTGCAGAGATTAAGTAAATGCTCAGTTCCTGCAGGCATAATAGAATTTATTCAGCTTTGTACATTGTCATATGGAAAAGTGAAACTAGTACTTAAGCACAATAGGTAAGAGTCCTGTGATTTTCATTGTTCAGTAAAACACACATACACACACACAAACACGCGTGCGCCTGCCATGAAATATTAATATTTTTCTTCGCGAATATTTCAAATTGAGTTCATAAAAAATTCAGATAATTAAGGCAGTCATCCTGTAGTCATAGCCTCAGTTAAAATATTCAATGCACTAATCATATGAAGTATTATCGCGCGCGCGCTTCTGTTTTTGAAACACAACATCTCATCCTCCTCTAAATTGTTTTTGCCAAATTTTATTTGCGTTTTTGTCAACATAGATTCTCCATATTGATTACGCAATCTTGCGTAAACCTAATTTTAAGGAATTTATCTATATATTTTTCTTTTTATGCTTAATCTTTGCAAAATTTCAGTCATTGCAACATTTCCTTTCGTAAGAAACTTCACATTACGCAACCGAATGCGGTACCTCATTCCCACTCATCGCGTAGCAATTATAAACTGCACTGTTGCTACCTTCCTTTTTGAAAAGGGGCTACTTACGAAGGTGAAATCAGCTAAATATGCTTAGGTTATCAGGTTGTAATAAAAAAGATTCATAAAGATCGGTTTATAATTGGCGAATATAACGCGTAAAATAATGCTACACAGCCTAATACTTGTCTGTTAAGCAGAAGCCATCAGATGAGAAAAACCGTGCACAGGAATGCACCATCTTCTCAGTCTCAGCCGTGGAGGATTCCCTATCTTGGGCGCATCGTTAATGACACATCATAATACCAACACCTCCTTCCGCCACCGCAATGTAAAGTTAACATAGAAAATGAACCACAGATCATGATCATTTTAATCCACAATTAATTTTTGAACATATAAGTTTATGCTAGAACAGTTTGATAATGAAAATTTATTTTTTGTCATTTATAGATATTTAGTAGAAAGTAAGCATGTAGAAGTGCTTCAGAAGTTGCTTAAAGATCCTGTAATCCAGCAGTGCCGTCTTCGACGGGACGGTGACGATGAACTACTGTCATCGGCTCTTCCTAACAAACCTGCGGGTGCCACATCTAAACCTAGTAATATGATCATCATATAAATATATTATGTAACAAGTATATCTGTGTCTCTGTAATGTGCAAAATAAAACATTGAACACCCACGCCATGGAATGCTATGTTGCAGTTAGGGTTGATTTGATCAAGGAAAGATCATGCTCATTCAGAATACAATGTAAAATAGTAAGATAATGCTCTGTGCTTCATATGGTAAGTGATGAGAAGTGTAGATCCATTATTACTGGGGAAAAGGTATTCTATCTAAGTCATTAGGGGTGACAACTCATCTACTTTTTGATTCTAAATCGTGAATAGATTTTTTTTATAGAATAAGGGTGACAAACGAGCACACAGTTCACCTGATGGTAAGTGGTTGCTGTGGCCCATAAACATCGATATCTATATTCGTTTGCAAATTAAAATGCAGATGCGTTATCAGCCGTGAGGACTAAGATCGAATGCCTCTTTTCCAGTAAAATGGGTCTTCGGTTCTCTACACTCACCATACAAAACACAGCAGCATTAAGCTGCTATTTTACGCTGGTATTCTGTGAGAACTTGGTCCTTCCCAGGCTGAGCCGACCCATTTGTGCTACAACTATACTATTAATATAGCTGTAGCATGGCTCTATCACGTAAATGAATAGATGAAGGTGTCTATGGGCTACAGCACCCACTTAACATCAGATGCTTTTTCGTCACCCTTACTAAACTTACCTTAATTGTTGTGTTATGAATATGAGACTGAGTGGAAATTTACAAAGTTACAAAATCATCTTCAATATTGGTCTTACTAATACAGTAAAATTTTGTATTATTACTAATTGTTATGTAACTATGTGTTAAGAAACATTTGTTGCTACCAGGTGAAGAAAAACCCATTACAAATGGTGCTGTGCCAGAAGATATCAGCCAGTTCTACCAGCAACTTGATAAAGATGATGAAGAGGATGAAACTACAGATATTACTGCTAACACAGCAGTAGCCTTTGAAGTCGACCCTGATAAGATAGAGGTACTTATAATATCACCACAACATTATATTGACTTAGTGAAATTCGTAATATCAAATCTAATATATAACAATTAATGTTGTTTGTTCGTATTTTATGCACTGGCATACCGTTTATTAGATTGCGGTAAAACTTTGTCAACTTATTGCTTGCACTTGCGCGAAGGTTATAAACATAGTACAATTAACTTACACTGCACGTTTATCGTACCGACAATTTATTCGAAAGTTATGGATTATTCAATTTCAATGACTGTATTCATAATTATCAATATAATTCTTCCAAATTTAAAACGATATTTCCACAACTATTTGTTCTGCGGCAGCAATGCGCCGGGCACTAGCTAGTTCTCCCATAAAAACTGATACTAAGATATAGTAGAAAAACATCTTGGAAAATTTAAAAATAAATTGGGCTATTTCTTGGAAACACCATTACGGATTAAGTAAATCGTTTGCTAAGCTTCCCACAAACCTTTACACGGGAAAGTCAATTTAAAGCAGTGAATTACTTACAGACCTATTTATATTTATCACATTATTAAATATCAACCATATAGTGGCGGTATAAGAATATTCACTACCTCATGTCACCCTGTGGGTATCGCAAAAGACGATAGAGAGAAATGAGAACTGTGGAGTGAACAGTGGTTACCAACCTGTCTGCCAAGCTTGGCAGCAATAGCAAATCGGTCAATCAACAGTGGACTAGGCTGTAATGACAACAATGAAAGAGCCAATAGTGGATCTAATTCCATATCTTTGTATCTTAAATCTAGTAACATAGTAGTACATTCAAATATATTTTCAGGTAATTCAGAAGCGGTGCATAGAATTGGAACATCCACTATTAGCAGAGTATGATTTCCGCAATGACACTGTGAATCCAGATATTAATATTGACCTTAAGCCCACTGCTGTGCTACGACCCTACCAAGAGAAAAGCCTTAGGAAAATGTTTGGTAATGGACGAGCAAGGTATGTTGAGATACTAATTTTATTAATGATAATTCTTTCATTATTTAACACACTTTCAGTAGTAAGGTGTAATATCACTCACAAAAGTATTTAACATCAACCTCCAAAAATTAAAGTTTATTCACCTAGGATAGTAACAAGAAATCGTGTTTCGTTTTCATGTACTTACATTACATACATTACAGCATATCAAAAGTCCAATGCTGACCAAAGGCTTCTCCCCTTGATATTCTTGTCTACAAAGGGTGATATTTGTCATACATGATTGGTAAGCCGGTTGGCAACCGTAGTTTTTTATTATATTGAGTTGTTATGATAAAGATGCTGCTGCCCATTTCCTGTTTCAGTAGCCCTTTGGCGCCTCTTACGACGCCCACGAAATGGTATAGGGTAGTGAATTTTTTTTATAGGATAAGGGTGACAAACGAGCACACAGTCCACCTGATGGTAAGTGGTTGCTGCGGCCCATAGACATCTACATCTATCCTCTTTTGCGAATCAAAATGCAGATGCGTTGTCACCCGTGAGGACTAAAATGGAATGCCTCATTTCCAGTAAAAAGGGCCTCCGGCCACCTGCACTCTCCAAGCGAAACGCAGAGGTAAACCTCTACTTCACGCTGGTATTCTGTGAGGTCGTAGTACCACACCGGTTCGAGCCGGCCCATCCGTGCGACAGCAAAAGCTGCCGCGTGGCTCTACCACTTTTAAACGGACACTACATTGCTAAGCATATCGTTTCCTCGTATTTGCTGAGTAAAAATGAGTTGTAAAGGTACAAAAAAGGTTAATATTACAAAATAGCGGGTACGCATTTTCGCCTGAAATTTGGTATTTGACACTCATACAAAGTATTGAAATTACTGTATCAACAGTAATTTCAATACTTTGAATTTTAACAATTTTTTACTGTGTCAAATGAATCAACAATTCAACTTCGAACATAGAGGGCCACCAATAGGTGAAATCAAAGCAATGGAGTGAGAGGGTGATACCAACCCAAACATTCATCTAGGGGGCCACCTTGTATATGTGGATATGTGAAAACGAAACTTAAGATTCCCCTTAAGTACGATTCTGAGTCTTAATTGCATTGTATAATGCACCACAATATACACCTTCTAGACGCTTTACTCCTGAGCTATATTTCATCTCCTTTATTTCTAAAATTCTCATAACCATAACGCTTAGGAAGCTTATAAGCAATCGCAATATCAGATGTCTCCTTAGTTTGATGTTGCTTATTGTCACCAGTCTTCTTCTTGTTCTTTTAAATTATGGCTTCTCTTGATAGAATTCTGCCAGTGTCAAGTCAGTCATGGGAGTGACAAGTAAATATTTATTACATTAAGAGTTCTCAATTTTACGGGTGGGTTCACAATCTACAACAAAAGACGTCGCATTTTTAAATACCATCACCAAAATTGATTAATAATTTTACAGTTTAATATTATTAGTAGAGTCAACCGGGGCAAGTGTGACATAAATTAATTAAAACAAAAATGAACATTTAAATACTTCTACTCTATAAGGGTTTAACGTAGATAATTCCGTTTCAAAACATCAATTATTAAGTGGTTGTTTGTTTGATTAAAAATTTTAATATCTATAAGTAGCATTTTGTAATTTGAGGCAGTTAAAACTAATTAAGGTGGAAGACTGTCACACTTACCCCATCAATGGGGCAAGTGTGTCAGTACGCTTCTTTTTGTAAATACTTTATTATTATCTGTAATTTTTGAGAAAATTGATGAGATGATACTAATGTTAATATATTTTATGAACTATTAGAACGATTTCAATGTCCATTTTTATGTAACAATGGATTTTTCCCCGTTTGGGGTAAGTGTGACAGTTTTTGACCGATATAGTGATGTGCCTATAAATGGATTTATGTATCATTTGCCCTAAATGTTTTGAAAGAGTAATAAAAACAATGCTAAGTGAAAAATAACTTTAAATCAGAAACCTTAACAATCAATAATAAAATAATATAATCTTTGGTATGTACTTGTATTATAATATTTCTGTTGTATAAAAACATTATTAATAAATATATTATTTTTTAAAAGATTTTTTAAATGTCGATCGCAGAGCTTAAATATTGGTTCTGTATGGATATCAGGTTGTATCGTAAGAATGTGCGTTGATTTTTCCTTTTTGCTTCTAAAATGTTTGTTTTTTTCTCGACAGAATTGTTTACTTGAACACTTCCAGAATCGCTGTTACTGATAATGTCTACTATATCAGAGCCTAAATACGTACTCCAAACCAAAACCATACCGTTGCATGGTGTGGAATATTGCAGCCATATTTTTTTCCAAGTCTGAGTTTAACCCTGTTGACCTACCATGAGTGTTCGATTTCAAACCTTGATCACCATTTACGTGTGCGATTATGGTTGTTCTAGGGACACCGTAAACCTTGACTGCCTTTAACGGTGTCATATGTTGCTCCCGTACAGCTCTGATAGCCTCCAGCAGAATTTCTCAAGAGTATTTATCAGATTTTTTTTATATAGAATAATTCTTTTTCTATAATTAGTTTTAGGATTTTAGCCTAAAACTAATTATAGAAATACCCCATGAACTGATATGTGCACCCTTTTGAAACCCCCCCCCCCCCATATCTAAAACCATCAGTTTTTTATTTGTATTATATATATATATATATATATATTATATATATATATATATATATATATATATATATATATATATATATATATATGCATTTTCAATTTAATTAAAATCAGATAAGTCTATAAAACATACCTCACTGTACATACATAACCATATCACCGTACTTACGAAAACATATATACATAGAAACACAAATACAAACTAACATACAAACAAAAATTCGTAAAATGTGACTCTGAGATCTCACACGCTTCATTCACTTGTTTATTAAGTATAAATATAAAAGTAAATACTTAAATATAAATACATAGAAGAACACAGGTAAATAGCACCCTCGTTTTTTGAAAGTCGGTTAGAAAAAATAGGCTGTCCCATCACTAGTTATGATATTCTCATACAAAATGACCGGGGTAAGCGTGACACTGTCACACTTACCCCAATGTCAGGTATTAGGTGACCAAGTATAACTGTATCCGTATTTCAAGGAATAGTCGATTTCAGGTCTCAGAAACATATTACACTATAAGTATCAATATTATTCTTTATCACTCACCTTGTATCTTATTTAAAATTACTGAAAGACGTATCGAAAAACTTAAAAACTTCGGCTCTTAAAATTGCGCGGGCTTTCGCTAGTTGAGTAGTTTTAAAAAAATGATCTCTGTCGATAAAATAGTTTAAGTTATATACTTAACTGTCGGTATAGTCAATAGCGTAAAAGTTTCTGCGTTGTTCAATAGATGGCATTTAACCAAAAACCGCATTTTTGCCGCATAATTTGTATTTGTCACACTTGCCCCACTGTCACACTTGCCCCAGTCTACCTTACTAATAAAATCACACAAAATATTTTTACAAAAGGAGTGTACACTAGGGACAACAAATATTGAAAATTTACAGGATGTGGGACGTAACCGGGCAGGATATCATAGAGAGAGTGAAAAAGATTAGGACACTCAAAGAACAGATGATTTACGGATCCTTCATTTAGCCCACATTCACAGTATAAGCTATCCCTAATCCTTAGTTTAACCAAGTGTACCGGAGTACAAGCATGTCCAAAGCGAAGGCGACAAACGGTAGAGGTGATTGTTTTACAAAAGTGGCAATATTGAAAGAACCAGGGTTTTGATGGTATATTAATTTCGACTTTAGAATAGTGTTTACATTTTAAAAATTTAGACTGATGCCAATTACTTTTCCATGACGACAGAAGGCTAGAACCAGCCTTTGGTAGGAGTTCATTGCATTGCATTGCATTGTCTAGGGAGGGAGCCAGATTTGGTGGCTTCGTTAGCTAAATGATCTGCAATTTCATTACCCTGAATCCCGCAGTGGCTAGGGATCAAAGACAATTTTCAGCCCTTTTTATGGCAACTGTACAGAGACTTTCTAATATTTATAAGTAGGGGGTATCTTATCTTAGAGTGAAAAGGACTGGATACAATGCTCTGAAGGCAATTAAGGGAGTCTGAGAAAATGAGAGTCCTTTCCAGACTGGGATTCTGCATATAAGACTGCCTCTAAGATAGCTAAAGACTTGTGGGACCATTATAGAGAGTCCCTGACCGACTGATAAAAGAAACGAAGTTTAGAGAGGAGAGGATGGTGTAAATAACAAACAGCTTTGAACAAAAACCTATCTGAGAGATATTGTCTGTGTAGAAATATGGGGGGCTCAACACATTCAACTTGAAGAGCGGAAATAGGGGTAGATTTCATGCCACCTGTTATTATACGTAGACATTTCGACTCAATTTTGTCCAAGGTATTAAGAGCCATTTTGCTACATGGCTCTAGTAAAAAGTAACTATTGTCAAAATGACTTCTAATTAGAGTATTGTATAAAAGCTTTTGGGAGTAGGAGTGGGAACCCCACCAAGCACCTGATAGGGATCTGATTACATTGAGGTTTTTTTCACATTTGGAAGCAATATATGATAGATGAGGAATTCCTGTCATTTTGTTATCCAGAATAACTTCTAAAAGTTTCACCTGATTTTCAGTGGAGATTATGGTATTTTCAATATATACAGGATGTGGCGTAATGAATAGATAATATGGTACCTGCGGGTAGAGGACGTCGTGACGGTTCAGAAAAATATGTTTCATGTTTAGTAAAAGTCCCTCGGTTTTCGACATAATTCGACATTTTCGTTAATTCAAAAAGATTACAGCCTTTGCCACTCTTTTTCGTGGCAAGACTTCAAATGAAGGATTTTTTTCAATCTGTTCTTTGGATAGTATTCCTGGATAGAAGCGCTATCGAATGTAAATTATGATTTCAGGGTCGCAAGCATAGTTTTTTTAAACAAAGATCTAACTCAAATTTCATGATTTTCGTGACTTGACTTGACTAACGTGGTGTAAAAAAAACATGGTCACCTGAGTGCCAAATTAAGATAAAACATGCCTGTTTCATTGAGATTCCGAAATGGTATTACTCACTGTATTTCCAGCATTTAGTACAAAATAAATTCCTATTACAATAATGCTAAAATTTACTTCGTTACTTGAAATTAAGTTAAAAATATCGTTTTATTAAATTAAATTTTACAAAAGGTGTTCAAAGTGGCCACCATGAGCTCTAATACATGCTCTACACCTTCTAATGAATGATCGCTTTATTCTGCTTGCATGTCTCATTTCAGTAATTTTTTGTGCAGCCATTTGCACACGCTCCCGTAGCTGGTCCACTGAGGTAATAGGATCTTTGTAGACCTTCCTTAGAGGCATTTGTAGACCTTCTTTAGAGGCATCCTCAGTAAAACAAGTCGAGTGGATTAAGGCCCGGTGATCGTGGGGGCCACAAAATTGTCCCTAATCGCCCGATCCATCTTCTGGGATACATTTCGTCGAGATAGTTTCGAACGCTACGGGCGTAATGGGCGGGGCAACCATCGTGCTGCAGCCACATTCTTCTTATCTCTTCTAACGAAACGTTTTCCAATAAAGTGGGGAGATCGTGTCTTAAAAAATGCAAATAGCTCTCTGCGGTCAATGTTCCTGGTTATTCGAATGGACCGATGATGTTGCTGTTTAGGATCCCAGTCCAAAGGTTTATTTTTAATTGATACTGGGACCCGTCTTGTCACCAAATGAGGGTTGGTGAGCTGCCAACTGTGCAGATTGTGCATATTAAAATATCTGTCTTTTTTGCACGTGGACTCGTCGCTCCACAGAATTTTATCGAAGAATTCGGGATCATTGTTCAATTTTCTTAGCATGTTTTCGCAGAATTCAACTCTTGCGGGATACTCTCTTGGCAGCAAACATTGAACGCGTTGATAATGAAATGGGTGTAAATTCTCTCGTTTTAATATCCTATGCACTGTTCTAGCCGATATGCCTGTGTGTCTTGCTATGGTGCGCACAGAGGTGGTCGGATCAGCTGCGATTTCATCATGTACATTCTCTTCATTGTGTACTCGTGGCCTCCTGGAGCTCGTTCCGCCGATACCAGTTCCAGGTATTCTGCCTTTCATGAATGCATTATGCACGCGAGTAAATACTCGATAATCGGGATGGCGTGCATTAGGGAATCTTTCCCGATATAGTGCTGCAGCTCGATTGGCGTTACCACCACACTCGCCGTAGATTAAATGCATTTGGGCATAATCAAAACTAGTGTATAGCTGAGGCATTGCAGTTAATAGAAAATCTAAATCACGAAGCAAATCAAGTCCGAAGTCACAGCACAAAGTCGTTATACCAAATTAAAAAGTCCAAATCGATAGGCAAAATCAAGTCCAAGATCATAACAAAAATCGATGAATTTCAATTCAAAGCAGGGTAAAACGATGTTGCACAGGAGTAGTATGATAGCACACAGACTTAAAAAAACGCTTAGCCCCCAAACCACAAATATGAAAAGGATGTCTGTTACACGAGTGAGTCACTAATTCGTCTTTTCTTTTCACTCATGGTATGAAAGAGCAGGACAGATGTACCGTCGGTTTATTGTTGCTAGTGTAAATAATCGATCTATTCCAAGAATTATATTCTCTACCTGGCAGAGGGGTCGTTTCTGCGAATTCAATGGGTTATGCAGGCCGTTGTTTCAAACAATTTTAAAAACAAGGTTTACATTAAACTAGGCCTCTGACTCATTGTAATAGCAATTTATTTTGTATTAAATGCTGGAAATACAGTGATTTATACCATTTTGGAATCTCAATGAAACAGACATGTTTTTTTCTTAATTTGGCACTTAGGTGGCCGTATTTTTTTTACACCACGTTAGTCAAGTCAAGTCACGAAAATCATGAAATTTGAGTTAGATCTTTGTTTAAAAAAACTATGCTTGCGACCCTGAAATCATAGTTTACATTCGATAGCGCTTCTAGCCAGGAATATTATCCAAAGAACAGATTGAAAAAATTCCTTCATTTGAAGTTTTGCCACGAAAAAGAGTGGCAAAGGCTGTAATCTTTTTGAATTTACTAAAATGTCGAATTATCTCGAAAACCGAGGGACTTTTACTAAACATAAAACATATTTTTCTGAACCGCCACAACGTCCTCTACCCGCATGTACCATATTATCCATTCATTACGCCACAGCCTGTATATGGACATTTCTGGTATATGCTTTCGCCTAGAGTTTTCTCTACCACAGTACTGCATTTCAAAGGAGATATTGATAAACCATTATTAAGAAAGTTGACAGCTTGGGATAAACGGGAGGTAGCATGGCAATAGAGGCATCAGTTACAAATAAGGCTAAGTCATTTGCATATTATAAAAAAAAATATTGCAGGACATTACCTAGGTGATTCACAGATCTGTCTAGATCATGTGTGTAGATACTGTATAACAAGGGGTTCAAGACTGAGCCTTGCGGTAGTCCCTTCCAGATAAATCTAGCTGATAGAAATCTTCTTTTAGAACGAACTAATATGCATCTTTGTAAATGTAGGTTTGATACGAAATTTGTTATTCTCTCAGAAATGTTCAGCTCATTCCTTCTTACCTGAGCAGTGGGAGAACAACATTATCATATGCCGCACAAACATTAATGAAAACGCCTACCAGAAAATTATTATTGGCGAAGGCAAGTCTTATATTAGATACTAAGATTACCGCTAAAAAGAACCCCTTTGTCGTATCTCCTCAGTTTCAAGGCA
Source organism: Parnassius glacialis (assembly GCA_033319125.1). Taxonomy (NCBI): domain Eukaryota; kingdom Metazoa; phylum Arthropoda; class Insecta; order Lepidoptera; family Papilionidae; genus Parnassius; species Parnassius glacialis. The sequence goes on from JAVANC010000018.1 coordinate 27,055,249, forward strand.
CTCCCCTTCTTGCTTCAGCCAGTATCGGAATCCTCGGAGTCGACATATCGAATGACGTGCAGTTTCGTGGTCACTTGGAAGACAAGGCCAAATTGGCCTCTAAAAAGCTTGGCGTGCTCAGCAGAGCGGGACAGTATTTCACGCCGGCACACCGCCTGCAACTTTACAAGGCACAGGTTCGGCCTCACATGGAATACTGTTCCCATCTCTGGGCAGGGGCTCCCCAGTGCCAGCTCCTTCCACTTGACCGCATCCAGCGCAGAGCGGCTCGAATCGTCGACGGCCGAGTCCTTTCCGATCGGCTCGATTCATTGGCACTGCGAAGAGATGTTGCATCCCTTTGCATTTTCTTTCGCATCTACCACGAGAAGTGCTCTGAGGAATTGTTCGGATTAATCCCAGCCGCCAAATTTCACAAACGCACATCGTGGCAGAACTGCCGATACCATCCACACCATCTGGATGATTGGTGGTCCACCACTGTGCGATTTAGAAGATGTTTTCTTCCTCGCACAACTTCCTTGTGGAATCGATTACCATCAGCGATTTTTCCGGACCAATATGACTTAGGGACCTTCAAGAAAAGAGCCTACTCCTTTTTAAAAGGCTGGCAACGCAACTGCAATTCCCTCCCTGGTGTTGCAGTTGTTCATGGGCGGCGGTAGTCACTTACCATCAGGTGCGCCGCATGCTCGTTTGCTCCCTCTCCAAGCTAAAAAAAAGGTGCTAAGTATCCATTGTGCTAAAACCTTTTCTAAAACCAAATTGGCTCTTTGATAAAATGCCTCTATTTTCAAGAATCCTTTCAAGTCGATTTTTCACGAGATGTTCTATGTTTTTAGACAAGTTTGATAAAATAGCAATAGGGTGATAACTTAATGCTGAAGAAGGGTCTTTACCAGGTTTTAGAATATGTGTTTTCCAGTCACATGGAATAGAACCGGTTGTAAAAGCAAAATTAATGATGCTTTAAAGGAACTGCTTACACTTAGTACCCATATTAAGAAGAAATGAGTAGGAGATACCATCAATGCCAGGAGTGGGATCCTTTAGGTGCCTAAGCACTAATTGAAAATGGTTCATTAAGGTTATTTTGCAGGCTATATTATTCAGAAGGGTTATAATTTACGAATAGACTCAAAAGGTTATCTAAAGATAAAGATACTGAAGTTCTGATTCTGAGGAAGATACATCCCAATCAGCTTCAGACAGGCTGAATTTGAAAAAGGGGGATATATTTCGAGTAGGAACACATCTATTACTTAGGTTGAAGAGTATGGGAAAGTGATCACTACCAAAAGAGGAAGGAAGAGTTTTCCATGATATGCTAGTAGCCAGGATTGGAGAGCACAATGACAAGTCTACTACGGATCTACTATTCTGCGAAGAATAGGGCATTCTGGTGCGAAAACCATCATTTAGATGACAAAGATTAAATTCATTAAAAACATCAAGTAGCAAATAATAAAAAGAGTCAGATTTATGGGAACCCCACATAACATGATGGCTGTTGAAGTCTCTTAGAACAATGTAAGGTGGGGGGAGATGCTGGATTACAAGAAGTAGTGGGAGCTGGAATATAAATGGATAGAACTGTGATGTCCAAAGCTTTAACAGCTACTGCATTTATATTGCCTAGTATAGGAGGAAGCGGGATGGGTGATAAAGGAATAGTTCTGTTTAGTAAAATCAGAGCACCGCCGTAGCCCTCACTCCTATCACTACGATAACACGATAAGCCTAGGATTCTAAATGTGGGCCCTGGCTTAAGCCAGGTCTCCGATATTGCAAGTATTGAAGGATTATAAATATTAATTAATTGAATTATATCAGGTTTCTTAATACTGATGCTCCGACAATTCCACTAGATGAGGGTTAGGGATTCGAACTTTATATATTCTGGAGAAGAGGACATCTAGTTTGTTTTTCACTTTGAACGGTAAACGGGAATTATCGAATTTGCCAACAATAAGTAAGTGAGGCTACAAGATTTTCTAGAAGATTATCATTAAGGGATATTATATTGTTTTGTAAAGCATGTCTATTGGGGAGAGAGGACGACGGAGTACTTGTAATGTCACATTATAGTGAAACTTTATCATAACCTACTGAAGGTTGCACTGGGATAGATTTGCCTTTATAAATGGTTTTCCTGTAGGATTGGGAAGCAGATGGAAAAGTACGAAGGTGCCTGGGTAGAGGAGAGATGGCTTGCAGAAACTTTTGAAGATGTAACATTAGAATAAGGTCTTCTGACAGTTTGAAAACGAGCAGAAGCCTCAAAGTATTACACATTCTCTTGCGACATTACTATCTTGATAGCTTTTTGCCTTGAGTGCTCTGGGCAACTTTTTTCAATAGTCGAATGATTTGTACAGCAGAAAAGACAGGTTGGGGAAACTGTGCGACAATTTTGTCCAGTATGCTCTTTGCTGCATTTAAAGCAATGTGGTTTAGATCGACATTGAGCTTTGACATGTCCGTAACGGCAGTATTTTAGACAGTTCTTTTTTTAAAAACGTTACCACCACACTAGGATTTTCTCCTGTATCGTGGAGGCAGTTTACAAACATAAATTGCACGAGGACAAACATCCAGACCCGAAACAATTATTTGTAGGCCATACATTTGTATTGTGCGAATCCCGCACCGAATTCCGTGCGGGATTTGAACCCGCCGCCCCCAGCGCAACAACTCATTGCTAAGCCACTGCGCCACGGAGCCGCCAATATTGGATAGTAGGGAGTAGGTAAGTTTCTACAGGTATTGAAGCATAAAAGCAGTATATGTGGGAGGGGATCACTTGTCCTGAGAAGGTGAGGACAACAGTTTGAGTAGGAACCCACTCTACTTCATCGCCCTTATCTCCATTCTATTAAGTCTTCTATTAAGAGCTCAGATTCGCAAACTAATTCCTCCATTGAGATATCAGTTGGGATACTCCTAATTACATCCATACGAGTAACATTAAAAGTTGGAACGACAGCAGAAAGTTTATATTACGAAAGAAAATGATAGTCAATAAAATTTAGCATCAGAAGCCGATTTTTATGCCCTGTTTTTCAATATTGACTACTTCATTTTGTGAAAGGATATGGGCCTATTTTCGCAAGTCTAATTGTATATCCTACTGATGGATCAGGTTCTGAGCAACTTAAATGAATAACAAAGGGGCGTTTATCGCTAACCACATACTTTTTTTTTCTTGAAAGTCAGGGTGAATGAATCTATTTAGATAGGAAGCCGAAGGGTGATCTTCGTGCCCTATTTTTTTCTTTGGGGAGCGGGGTAAAGGATCCTTAAATTTACGTTTGGCAGAACCAAAATCACCCCATAAATCCGTCTCCCCCGTTAACATCCATGGTCGTTACAAAGATCTACCAACACAGACAACACAAAGAAAATTCAGAAGGTTTTATTTAATTAAAAACTTATCAATACAAAAACACGTGTAATAACCAATCACTCTGACAGCAGCCCTGCGTCACTACTCTAGTTCATTTTACCTCTGACAGCAACAAGATGATGGAGTTCCGTTACCTATCTATCGGTAACAAACGGAGCTTTCTGGAAATTTCTATAATCGGCTCTTAGCGTCTTTGGGACAAAATGCGATGATGGATTTTCTTAGGCTGCAACCATACGGCATTACAACCCGTTTATTCACACATTCAATTATACATTTGTATTTTTGGTGGCAGGTCAGGAGTGATAGTATTGCCCTGCGGCGCAGGCAAGTCGCTGGTGGGCGTGACGGCCGTGTGCACCGTGCGCAAGCGCGCGCTCGTGCTGTGCAACTCGGGTGTGTCAGTGGAACAGTGGAAGCAGCAGTTCAAGTGCTGGTCCACCGCCGACGACAGCATGATATGCAGGTACGCGGCGAACGCGGGATCAGACTATTGCTAATGTGTCTCAGTTAAAAAAACCCCAATCGGAGACTATTTGTGCAGTCATTCCAAATGTTGGTTTTCAGGTCTGGTTGTGTTGTGAATGTCCATTCATCATTATCAACATATTACAGCACTCGCAAGTTCCTCGGCCCCATTCCTCAAAGAATGTAACAAAATACCTTTCCTGAGATACCTGCTTCCATTGACTTCTTGCATTTTTTTACCTAACGTCACTACATCTAGCAGGAGATCACTATGTTGGCTGGTGACAGTTGCAGAGCCATGCTGCAGCTATATTATGGTTGTAGCACGAATGGTTCGACTCGACCAGGGAAGGGCCTCACTCACAGAAAATCATCGTAAAATAGAAGCTTATCAGCGTAAAATAGAAGCTTAATACTGCTGTGTTTTGTTTACTAGAAAAGAGGTATTCCATCTTCATCCATCCTCTCAGGGGTGGCAACACATCTGCATTTTGATTCTTAATCGAGAATAGATGTAAATGTCTACGAGCCACAGCATCCACTTACTATCAGGTGGATTCTATGAATAGTTTGTCACCCTTTTATATATAAAAATAGGTTAAGTGCAGTCCCACTGCATTATAATACATTTAAAATACACATTGTATTTTGGTAGAAAAATAAAACGGCGTAATTAAACCCCACTTTCCATATACCCTCATAATTGAGAGGCGTCTGTGCCCAGCGGTGGAACATATATTCTGTAACTTTCTGGCCCAATAAAAACGCACAGGTTCACATCAGAGGCGAAGGACAAGCCAATGGGTGCGGGCATCCTGATCACGACGTACAACATGATCACGCACGGGCAGAGGCGCTCTTGGGAGGCGGAGCAAACCATGAAGTGGCTGCAGGCGCAGGAGTGGGGGCTGGTGGTGTTGGACGAAGTGCACACCATCCCCGCCAAGATGTTCCGCCGCGTGCTCACCATCGTGCACTCGCACGCCAAGCTCGGTGCGTAATAACCCAATCGTCTCCAACATAACACTTTAAAATTATTATATATTTTTTTTTCTTTTTTCTTTTTATAGGATATGGTGACAAACGAGCACACAGTCCACCTGATGGTAAGTGGTTACTGCGGCCCATAGACATCTACATCTATCCTCTATTACAAATCAAAATGTAGATGCGTTGTCACCCGTGAGGACTAAGATGGAATGCCTCATTTCCAGTAAAAAGGGCCTCCGGCCACCTGCACTCACCAAGTGAAACGCAGAGGTAAACCTCTACTTCACGCTGGTTTTCTGTGAGGTCGTGGTACCACCCCGGTTCGAGCTGGCCCATCAGTGCGACTGCAAAAGCTGCCGCCTGGCTCTACCACTGTTAAAACCTAACTCATATGCCAAAAGGGCCTATACCTAGGACCACAAAATCACGCATTCGCCTCTTTAATAGCGTGCATATTCTTTCTTTATCAACCCATTAATAGTCTACTACTGGGTATAAGCTTCTTTCTTACTTAAATTCCCTTTGTACTTCAGCCAACTGCAACTATGGTTCTATCACATCTAAAATAGTACACTTCCTCCTGGAATAGTATGTCTAAATATTATTGTAACGGTTTGTGTGTTTATGGCGATATAAGAATATCTACTACCCCACATCACCCCGGGTGTAAAAGACGATCAAGGGAAACTGAACCAGAAGATGGGCGGGATCCATCTTCCTGAAAACAGCTGAATAAAAAAATTGCGGTTACCAAGCCGCTTGCCAAGCGTAGCTACTATGGCAAATCTAAATATCCCCCCTATTAGCAAACTATTAGGTTCAGCAGTGGACTTTTGGTGGGCTGTAATTGCAATGGCAATTATTGTAAGTATAATGTAGACGTGTCACAGGGCTAACGGCGACGCTACTTCGAGAGGACGACAAGATAGCGGATTTGAACTTCCTGATTGGCCCGAAGCTGTACGAGGCAAATTGGCTGGAGCTGCAGGCGGCCGGCTACATCGCGCGCGTGCAGTGCGCCGAGGTCTGGTGTCCCATGACACCCGAGTTCTACCGCGAGTACCTCATACAAAAGTTAGTGCTCTCACATTTCTACTTCACCTCGCTGATGACGATGATCCTCTGACCGGTTTCAATCAAGTAGACAATTACCAAGCACTGGTGAAAATCAAATTACAGTGCTATAAATGCAGAGAAATTCCAGATGATTTTATAGTATATTGCTGGGCCTTAGTTCGTCTTATTTCTAAAAAGGTTATGATCTAACACGATGTGCAAAGTTATGTTGGAACATAGTGTCTCCCAGGACTTAATATTTACTATTATTGTTGGTTTACACAGGATTTTTTATTCACCTAAAAATTGCAATTAAAAGTTAATTTTAATACCATTTTAATCTTACAGACGAACTTTTATGACCGATTAATAACGAAAAAAAAAACAACTATTAAAATGATTCTTAGATGTTTCAGCATTCTCAAATTCTGGCTCGATTCTCTTTTCGCACAGACTAATGGTAATTCTTAAGCTGGCCGAACAGCTTTTGGTTTTGGTTTTTAATAGTTGTGTGCCTAAGCTTGCTACCCAATTTAATAAAAATATTTTTTTCCAAAAAAAGATAGAATGTGCTATATGTCTCTTCAACTGTCAGAAGCAGTCTGTGGTGCGTCAGTCACAAACTGCTTCAGTGCGCGTGGGTCACAAGTAGCAAAATAAGGTGTCGCGTCATCAAAAGTTGCGTTCTATATAGATTTAGAATCGCCACATTCTCTTCAAAATCTTACAGGATTTCATTTATACCCTATGTTAAATGTAAACTACTACGTGGCCAAAACAATTAGGAGCATGACGGACGGCTAACCCGTCAATAGAACTAGGGAGGTAACACCAGTACGGTAATTAGTCACAAGGGGAAACGCGGGGATAGAAGCGGGGTGCGGGCGCCGAAACCACATTCCTGTCATGCGCCCAATTATCTTGGGTAAGTTGTACTTAGGTCTACTTTTTATTATTCACAGAATAAACAAGAAAATGTTACTGTACGTCATGAACCCGTCAAAATTCCGAGCATGCCAGTTCTTAGTTCGCTATCACGAGAAGCGCGGGGACAAAACAATAGTGTTCTCGGACAATGTGTTCGCGTTACGCCACTACGCCGTGAAAATGAACAAGCCGTACATCTACGGCCCGACGTCACAGAGCGAGAGGATACAGATTCTGCAAAACTTCAAGTTCAATCCGAAAGTGAATACAATATTTGTGAGCAAAGTCGCTGATACAAGTTTCGATCTGCCAGAAGCCAACGTGTTGATACAGATTTCTTCTCACGGCGGTTCTCGAAGACAGGAAGCACAAAGATTAGGTAAATTTTGCTTCATCCTCATCATTATTACAGCCCTTCACAAGTCCACTGCTGAACATAGGCTTTCCCCAAGGAATGCCACAAAGCACGGTCCTGAAACACTGCATCCATCGACTTCAAAATTTGCATATAGTATGTGCCAAATCGATTGAGAAAAACGGACAATGACCTTTCGGTCGTTTAACCAGGGGTTACAAACCTTCAATATATAGGCACATTTTATATGTAGTACTTTCTTTATTTATAATGATTTTTTTATAATGATTGATATAATATATATTTATTAACTATTATTAAAAAGTTATGTGAAAGATCGCTGTAGAAGAAAAATCATCTATTGTTATAAAGTACTTTATTCATTTAACAACAAAAAACATTAATTTATAACACATATAAAGATTCGAGTGATAACGACACCGAATAAGTACGTACTTATGCAAAAGATAAAACTTTATTTTTAATATTATATAAGAACTTTATTTTTATTCGGTGCAATCATCACTCGTATCTTCACTTGATGAACTATCTGTAACATTAATTATAAAGCGATCTGCAGTTTGGTCAATTCTATCATCCATGCCACGCATTTTTTGTTCAACCTTAAGGACATGCTGAACACAGTTTTTCCATTTATCTGGCGTGATTTGAGTTAAACCATCTTTAAGTAAATTTTTAACATCTTTTAACTTGAAAGTTGTATTTTTTCGTGCAACGTACCCTTTCACATCTGCCCACACAAGTTCAATGGGGTTAAGCTCACAGTGATAAGGAGGTAACCTTACCACTGTGATGCTTTTTTCTTTTGCCATCTCGTCGGTGACGTAACTTCGATAGTTATCTTTAACTGCCTTTATTTTTTCCATTAAGTGGGTCTTTGTGTCCGAGGGCACGTATGCGATCTGTTTAGATTCTAGCCATTCCTGCATATTTTGTTTCCGCCAAGACATTGTTGGGGTTTTTTCTAAACGTCTGGAGTGGTAACTAGCGTTATCCATAACTATGACATCGCCGCTTTGCAGTTTTTCTATTACTTTTCTAAACCAGTCCTCGAAATGGAGAGCGTCCATACTCTCATGGTAGTCACCAGTAGATGATGATTCAAATACCCAATCACATCCCTCCAAAAAGCCATTTTCATTGCCAACGTGTACAACTATTAATCGCTTTCCTTTACCCGAAGGGGCTTTCGCGCCAGTAGAGTAGCCTTCTAACCGTGATTGACGAGAAGATTCAATTGTGGTGTCTTCCCATACCTTTCCCATAGTATGACCTGCGTTAATCCATGTTTCGTCAAGGTAAAAAATGTTACGTCCCTCGTTTCTTAATATTTGTATTTCTCTCAAATATCTGGTACGCCACAGAACTATCTCTGGGCGATCTATTAGACCACTTTTTCTGTTTCTCTTTATATATTTGAATTTTAAATGGCGCAACACACGTCGCAGGGAAGTTTTGCTCAAGTTTGGCAACTGGTCATCTTGATTTATACTGAGCAAAATTTTGTCTAAAGTCGGTAATTCTCCTGCAAGAAAGAACTGATGCACTTTCGCTCTTATAGCCGATTTATCAAAATCGTCCAACTTGTCAATTACAGACTTTTTTCTTTTATTAATTATTCCCTTTTCTGGTATTTTATGGGAATCTCTATACACGCTTAATACGCGATATATAGTGCTCTTGCTGACTCCTGAGATCTCCGAAACCTTTTCTACCATATTAACGTTTGAAGGATACACGTCTTCGGGCCAGGTGTTTTTGACATATTTGTATACATTAATGATAATCTCTTGTTCCCCGACCGACAAAGTGGTAGGTTTTCTCTTTTTTACTGGTGACGTTAAAGGTGCTCCAGAAGATGGGCCTGTAAATAAATGACAAAAATATACTACCATAGTACTACATCACATAAATACATATTGTTTTAGAAAATAAATACCACATGGTCACATAAAAAGAGCGCTTTAAGAAATAGAAAGGCTACGTCGTCGCATTTGTACCTATTTGTACGTACCTGCTACGTTTATTATGGGTCGGCGACGTCTCTTTCCACTTGATGTTGAAGGACCGGGTCCTTCACCAAATTCTCCTGAACTCATGTCGATTTAGTAACGACCGTCACAGTAAAACTAATATAACAGATTCAAAAAACAAAAACTTAACGATATAACAAATTTAACAGTAAAAACTCAACTAAAACAATGCAATGAATGCTATGAATTACCCGAGACGTACACACGCAAGCGCTATCCGAACACGAATGAAAACAAAATGGCGGACCGGCCCAAAAAAGGTGACGCATCTCTGGCTGCCATTGTCACGTTTCTTTTAGAACGAACTGACGTAACGCGCGTTTTGTTTATTTTAAAGGGATGAATTTGCAAAAGCTCAATATGGTGATTATATTGCTTCAAATATTTTTTTAATATGAAACTGTTATTAAATGAATTGCTGCGTTACTTACCATAAATTGAAATATAAAATATAACACATTTTTCGCGATGTACCGTAAGATTTTACTATGTTTATAGGAACCACAGACAATATTATTTAAGAAACAAAAAAACAAAACATATGTGCTGACCTAGAAGTGGGAATAATATCAATATTTAAATATTGTTATCACATCTAAATTGAGATTTTGTAAGTTACGCCTTTTGACACTCGGCTCATATCTGAGGTCATTGTCCGTTTTTCTCAATCGATATGGCACATACTATAACACCATTTACTTTCTTTTTTGCAAAAAAAAATCCCAGTAGGAATTTTACTAATATTGTAAAGGCACTTTATTTTTATTTATTTATTTAATATTTCATGCACAAAGCTGTACATATGGCGGACTTAATGCCATAGGGCATTCTCTCCCAGTCAACCATTAGGCTAAACAGAGATATACAAACAAGAGGCGGTGCAGCAGTAATCAAAATAGAAAACTTTAACTTTACATTATAAGTTACATACAAGTAAACAATCACTTATTAATTTATTAAATAGTGTTTTGTCGACTTCAGATAACCTTTTTACGTTATAGCACAAACAGATTGGCTTGATTGAGGAAGAACAATGCTCTCACATAAACCAGTGTAAAATAGCAGCTCAATTATGTTTTTTTTTGTTGAGTGTAAAGAACTTGAGGCCCTTTTTAGGGTTACCCAACGGGATCCTATTATTTAGCCTCCCCTGTCCGTCCGTATGTCTGTGAGTCGCCTGTATCTCATGATCATTTCATGATGTATTAGGTGGACAGTTGAAAATTAAAAGGGAGTCCCCTACTAGAAACATGTATTACAATGGTACGGAACCCTTCTATTATTGTTATTTACTGAAAATAAGGCATATTGATTAACCAAGGATAGATGTAAATATCTTTGGGCCACAGCGTTCACTTACTATTAGGTGGACTTGGTCTATAAATAAAAACCATTCATCAGCTTATCACGAAAATCTGACATCTGATAGAAGATTGTGATATATTCATATTGTAAATTATTCTAGCCCTATAATTTATAGATCAGTGACTGGGTGCAGGGTGTAAGATGCAAGGGATCAGTAACATTTTGATAATCCGTCTGCCACACATGGGAATTACAGCAAATTCTGCGACCTACTTCGTTCCAAAAGATATTTATATAAGATATCGCTTCCAGAATGACAAGACCACCTATTGTATCTTCTATATAATTTATTTCATTTTGTTTTCATTGTAATATGTATTTTTGTAAAATAAAATATATGTGTTAAACTGTTTAACTTAAGGCCATAAGGTACAAAAACAATTTCATTAAACCATCTACTTTCATGCTATACTCGCACGGACTGATATGCAGACAAAAATTCTGAAAACTTGAATGCATGCATGACATGCTGACATGCAGAAAAAAAGCATTTCCTTTCACTCCATCATGACAAAATATCGATATGTTTTTTCCAAAAACCAATGTTTAATCTCTTTTTAATATATAAATTACACATAGATTATTTACAGGTCGAATTCTAAGAGCTAAAAAAGGTGCACTGGCAGAGGAATATAATGCATTCTTCTACACACTTGTGTCTCAGGACACTTTAGAAATGGCGTATAGCCGGAAGAGACAACGGTTTCTCGTAAACCAAGGATATAGTTATAAAGTGAGTAGATAGAATACTTATGCATTTTTATTTACAAGCCTTGTTTTTATTAACATTAATTATTTCAATCTCAGGTCATAACGGAATTAAAGGGCATGGATCAAGAGCCTGAACTGTTCTATGGTACTCGGGAAGAACAGGGAATGCTGTTACAACAGGTAAGTAAATGGTTCATCTATTGTGTTGAAACAGCTCAAAACATTATATAATGCATAAAAAAAATTGTTACAAATGTGTATCAATTTATTTTTATAAAACTAAATTGACCTACTTACCTGATGGCTACAGCAGTCCATTGACACCTACAATTTACTTCGAACAAAGAAGGCTAAAGATGCGTTGTCACCTCTGACAACTAACATGTAATGTCTCAGAGCTACGAATCGTACTGACTCTGTACTCTCCCCCTTCGGTTCAGAACACAGCTGTGGTGGCAGAAATATGTATGCGAGTGGTACCTACACAAATGAACGGACGTTTGAATTAATTTTAACGTCTTTTTATTGGACAACATTTTTATTAATGATCGTTATTAAATGTATAGATATGACTCATAGGATGAATGGTTAGCTTTTAACTATAGAACTACATGGTGATTTTGATAATATTAGAGTGAACCAACAGTATTACTGTTCGTAATTACTAGATTACTACTTCGAACCAAGTACGTACATCTACACCCATCTTACCAAGAAGGTATTCATATCTAAATAATGGAACGCAAACAGTTGTTATTGATGGAAGTTGTTCTTCCGAATCAGTAGTATCTATGAGTGTTCCTCAGGGCTCAATTCTTGGCCCCTTTCTGTTTTTAGTTTATAATTAATGACTTACCTTACTTGCGGTAGCAAAGCTCCCATACAAACCGAGAAGTCCGGCTTGCCCTATTAATAATATCAACTAATGAAATAACTCGTAAACTGTTTCAAAGCGCTCTATTGTTCTACACAGGTCGTGACCTCGTAGCCTTATTATGTAACGTCAAAACTTGACAGATTGCTTTACTGCGCGATACTGCTGTCATAGAAAAGGAGTTGAGTTGAGCGATTAGTCGTCTCTCTCGCACGTGTGGGCTTTTTACCGGGCTTTCGAAAAGACGATCGCTCCCTTTCTAACCTGTGGCAAAATGTTTTATAATGAAATATAACTACGATTGTTTATATAGCAATAAGTATGGAAATCAGAAGCCAGGCTTTCAGTGTGAAGTTGTCGAGTGTGGGAGCGTGCTGGCGATACGTTCGCAAAGTTCACTTCACAACTTCACATTCCAATGTTTACTCTGTGTGTTTACTTGAGCGAATGAAATTCGCAATATTGAGTTGGAAATTTATACTTTTTTATAGATTTTTAGTGAAAATGGAGGATAATAGTGTTTCTTGTTGTGAATTGAAGTGTGTTAAAGTGCTAATCGGCGAGGAAAAGGTAAATTTTTATAAAACTACTAAAAACAACAAAAACATATCTTGCCCTAGTTTAGAGCCCTAGCTTCGCCACTGCTTACTTGGTAGGGAATAATCATGATATATTATGTAGTTTTATTTTCTGATGATACTTCATTGATTTTCCGAATTAAAAGGCAATCATTAAAATATGACGGAGTGATTAATGCTATATTAAAAGTTTACGGGTTTAATGTCAATAATTTTCTTTTAAATGGTAATCAAACGAAATTTATTAAATTTACAACACCAAATGTTAAACAGGTGAATACCAGTGTGCTTTTAAATTGGGAAGAGCTGAGTCTTGTTGAATCCACTGTTTATTTCGTAATTACAAATGACGCGAAGCTTTAATGGGGCCCTCATATATCTAAACTAGCTAGCAAACTTAGTTCTGCAGCATATGCTGTAAAAAAGATTAGATGCCTTACATGTGTTGGAATAGCTAGATTACTTTATTTTAGTTATTTCCATAGCATAATGTATAGAATCTTGCTATGGGGTAATGCGACTGACATTCAAACTATCTTTGTTTGACAGAAGATAACCATACGAGCAATTTATAACCTAGTTCCGAAAGAATCCCTTAGAGAAAAAGAGAGAATAAATATATTAACTTAATTCTCTCAATATATTTACGAAAATTTTATGTTTGTACACATAAAAAATATTTTTATTAAAAATAGTGTTGTACATTCTTTAATTACTAGGAACAAGCACTACAAAGTGTGAGTAATTCCTTCATGGGGCAATGTATACGCTTTTACAACAAAGTCCCAGAAAATATGCAGACCTTATCTATCAAAACGTTTAAAATATTTCATCATCATCATTCATCATTACAGCCCTTCAGAAGTCCACTGCTGAACATAGGCCTCCCCCAAAGAATGCCACAAAGCACGGTCCTGAGCCACCTGCATTCATCGACTTCCTGCATGTCTTACCAGGTCGTCACTCCATCTCGTGGGGGGACGCCCTACACTTCGCCTACCGGTACGAGGCTGCCACTCGAAAACCTTTCTTCCCCATCGGTTGTCGGTTCTTCGAGCTATATGGCCGGCCCACTGCCACTTCAGCTTACTAATCCGTTGGGCTACGTCGGTTACTCTGGTTCTACTGCGAATATCCTCATTCCTAAGTTTATCACGCAGAGAAATTCCGAGCATAGCCCTGCTGGCCGTATGAGGAAGCTCAAGGTCGCTCAGCGAGCTATGGAGAGGGCTATGCTCGGAGTTTCTCTGCGTGATAAACTTAAAATATTTACTAAGCAAAAATTGTTTGGTAAGGGTTATTATATTACTAAAGAGTACATGATTGATAATAAACCCTGGGAACGAGGTGATCGCGATGCTGTTTATAATAATTATTATTATTTATTTATTTCGGACAAAAAAATATCCATAGTTGTTAGTAAAAGTTTTCTTATATCTAGTGTTAGTGACATATTGGTTGACGATACAAGTATGAAACTGCACCGATGGTGGCAATAAGCCAGTCTACAAGGCAGCATGTAGCCGGATCCAGCGAGCCAACATCGGCGAGTCCCAGCGGTCAGCCAGCGTACGCAGGATGCTGTTGGGGCTGCCGCGCACGCGCCGAAGTAGCGATGCACAGCGCTTGCGCATGATTGCAGCGGATCCGTCCGTGTGAGCTTCCGCGAACATGGCGGAGGCGCTGCAGCAGCGCGGCAGACCCTTCAGCACCCTGAACGCGTTATTATATTGTATGCGCAGGTCGCTGTATGCCTTCTGCGTATTAACACTGTACGTGTAAAAAGACTGGCAATAAGCTTTAAAAAGCGTAACTTTAACTTTACTAGAACATCGTGCAAATCTGCGAGCCAACATGTTGCAGCGGACAGACAGCGCCCTTCTCTCTCTTACAATACCTAAGTTGTCTTTTTGATCCTCCGTGACCCAGTGGCCCAAATACTTAAAACACTCCACCTTCTTTAAAGGAGTACCACCTAACGTAATATTCGGTATATTAGTGTAACGCTTATTATCCGGTCTAAATATCTTAAATTCACTCTTTATAGCGTTGTATTTAAGCCCCTGGGCCGCTATATAGGATTCACATATATTGATCATTTTCTTTAGAGCGCCAATCGATGTGCTCAGCAACATCATATCATCTGCGTAGCTGATATTGTTGACACAGACTCCGTCTATATGGCAACCAATACCGGTGCTGCTGAGCTCATCAATCAACCCATGTACCAATGTAAAAGTTGCAAAGCGTTGAAGAGCTTAGTCCCCCCTGCCTGACACCGCAATCCAACCTATACTCCTCGGAAAGCGAGCCTGCCCATCTTACATTGTTTTTCTTTTTATTATTATACCAGTACTTGAAAACCGATACAATTTCTCGAGGCACGTCAGTCTCAAAATTCATTTTATTCCACAGGATCTCATAGGGTGCAAGGACAAAAGCCTTAGACAAATCTAAATAGCAAGCATACACTGGTGTCTTTCTTGCAATATAGTACTGCACAGTCTGCTTGAGGCACAAAATAGCACTCTCGGTAGAAAGACCAGGTCTGAAGCCGAACTGTGCGTCATTGAGCGAGACGTACTTATTTAGGCGCCGACTAAGCGAACTGTCCAGTACTTTCGCAATCACCGTAGCCAGGGATATTGGCCTATAATTAGACACATCTGATGAGTCAACAGTCTTGTTTTTTATAACAGGTACAACTATAGTACGTATTAGGCTTTCAGGTAGATAAGAATGTGCTACACAAAGATTAAAAAACAGAAATAGTACTCTTGTCAAGTGTACTCCTGCGTACTGTAGATGCTCGATGCTGAGGCTGTCATATCCAGGAGATTTGCCCCGCACCATGCCTTTAATTATTTCCTCTACTTCTTGCGCGCTAAATTTCACACTAAGATATGTACTGCACGCCTCAGCGTCAAGTCCCCGCCGCATCGGCTCCAGTGGAGAGTCTACCTTAGAGTGCTGCCGGAATATATTGGCGATATCACGTGGCTCCTGAACACTCGCCACGCTCACAGGAAGGCTCGGCTTATAGTTCAATTTGTTTGTATTTTTCCAAAATTAACCGAATTGATTATGTTTGTGATGCTCAGCAATCATATCCATTTTTATTTGTTGTTGATTGTTCTGACACCATTACAGTTTAAAATTAAAAATTCGCCTGGATTCACACATTTCATTATAAAATCGGCCAGACCTGGATCTGCCGTACAATGACCACATCTGAAAGCAAAATCGAGCTCTACCGTGAGCATGACGGACGTGTCTATTCCAACCTGGTAGGTATTCAGTATGTCGCTTTTTTCTAACATTATTGCAACAATTGCAAACAGCAGCTTCAGAAAGTATACACACGATATTTTTATACAAGTCATCCAACAATTTTCTGTGATTACTACTATTACACATACTGTCACGACAATCCATAAATTCCACAGGAAAGTCTAGGTTTCTTAGTCTAGAATGACATTCACTATAATATTTTAATATTTGATTAGTATCACGTTCACCCCATGTGATTTTATTTATACAATTATTATCTATTGTAGTTATCTTAGGTTTAAAAACATTAAAATTACAGTTTACTAAGACAGGATAGAGATCGGACCAATAAGTGTCATACAGCACAGATACAGAGAGTACCGAGTCCAGCGCGGCACTGGTCAACAGACAGTGATCGAGCCAGCGGCGGCAGCCATGAGCTTCACTGACAAACGTGTGACTATCCGATGCTGGAAGCGCCATGTCCACACACGACCATGACTGTTCAGAACAAAAATTCAATAGTTCAGTAGTAAAAGACTCATCAGGGTGCGCGTTGTAATCCCCTAACATAAACACTGACTCCACGTTATGGCTCTCAATAATGGTAGGCATCCCACTGAGACATTCCGTGATTTCCACAAAATTTTCACTACAGTCGGTAGGCATGTATACAGAGAAAATTATAACAGAACGATCGTTGAGCGTGACTTTTCTTGCCGCAAGCCGTACGCTACTGTACTTTACCACGGATACCGTGGAAAAAATAGCCTTTCTCCAAAATAAGGCAACTCCACCCTATGACCTCCCGCGTAGCACGCCGGCCGATGTATCGACAGCAGAAGTGCCCGCGAAGGCGAAGTCGTTGTCAATGCTTCCCAGGTACGCGAGGTCGTGCGGCAGCAGCCAGGTCTCCTGCAGCGCAACTACGTCAGCTGAACGACTATTCTCCGCATACATTCCAACGATGCAATTAAAACTTACTAGTTTAACGGTACCAACCATCATGGTTTTAATTCTTCCCGCCAGCCTTATGAGTGCTCCCTATATCACGTTGCTTAAAGTCAATAAACCGACGCAACGATAGGCAACCACTTCCAGCCAAAAAAGTCTTCGGACACAAAATATATTCAGTTTATGTTTAGGTACAGATATCTTATAGGATTCGTAGTCTTTTCTCATTTTCATATTCATTTTCTCTATGTTTACTTCTATATTACTCTTTTTCTTAATATAGCCAGTGATATCACACATGGATACTCCCTTTGCCACGTTATAAATATAGATAGGAACTTTGATTTCTGCTGCCCTAAAGTTATCACCGGGCTTTAAAATAGCTTTCCCTCTATTTCCCAAAAAGCGATTACGTAATCTTTTTCTTTGTACGTGAATCTATTTATGACTCCGCTTTTCCGGTTGCCATTGACCATCCCGGAGTATTTCTGCCATAGATTTAGTTTTAGCAATCGCAAGATCGACACTGCACGGGGCAGCCCTGAGTGTCACATTCATATTAAGCCGGTTAACAGTAGTAGGTATTGGCTGCGGCGGGTTGCTCAGCTTGGTTGGGTGAGTCATTGTGTCGTATTGCTTCGTCAAGTTTCGGAGAAGAGTGATTACCCTCCGTTAAATTAATTTTATCACCCATGTCTCGATATATCGGTTCTCGTAATGATGGATCAATTTGTTTATTAACTTGAATAATACCATCATTACGCATAGGTGGCAACCCCATAGGTCCACTGTGGCACTCAAAACTATCAATCAAATAGGCACCGCGTCTTTGATTTACGTTACGTCCGTAGCTATTTATTAGCGACGCAGTTTTCAGCATCTCGACTTCTCCCTTCAATATTTTTACGTTTTCCACAGTAGCATACTCCTCTTTAATCATGTCAATGTCTTGCTGCAGCTTAACTATATCTTTTAGAAGTCTCGTGATGTGGACATGATCAAACAACACGGGGGGTAATTTTGCTAGATCCCGCGCTACAAACACAGGAATATCATCAGAGTTCGCATCCCTTATAAAACAAATAATATTGTTACGAGCTTGGGGTCCGAGACAATTAAAAACTGCCAAATTAAATTACCAAAATTGACACTTTAATCACACTACACTAATTACAATCTAAAACCACACTAATAATAAAACACAATGACTAGTTCGCAGTTATTTCGCTTCGAGGTATTCTCTTGTATCGCCAATTCAATACTGACTCGGTCGTGGTCTATACCAGCCTTATATAGGGCCTCAGATAATTTCCAGAACATTCTACTGTAGCGACATCTAGAATGTTCGAGTACATATCGGTCCCGAAATTTCTGGAAGGATCTTGACTCTCCTAGTTCTGCTACTCGACACTAGAGGGCGCTAGTGTAACTAGTGTTGCCATGTACAAGACATTAATAGTGGCGCGCAACACTGCCCCCTCCTAAGACATGCTCGTCCCGAGCATTATTGGCCCCATAATAATGCGCCAGTCGATCCACATGGACGATCTTAGGAGTACCTCTGGCACCTTTCTGTATCCGGTAGGTTACGTCATTGATCCTTGTCACAATCCGGTACGGTCCGTTCCATTTAGCTTGAAGCTTAGGAGATTTCCCTTTGCTGCGAACTGGATTGTGTACTATTTATGTTACTGGATTGTGATACTAGTGAACCTTCGTCAAACCCCTTGTTCATTTTGCGGTCATACCATGTTTTCATCTTCTCAGACGTTTGCTGGCCCGTCTGTCTGACGTGCTCATAAATGTCATTCATTTTGTTCCGCAAGTCATTTGCATAATCGGTTATACTGCGTGGGGCATCAGGTGGTATTCCGGTGATCAAGTCTGCAGGCAGCCGTAATTCTCTCCCAAAGTTTGCGAAAGCTGGTGTCACTCATGTACTTTCGTGAACAGCGCTTCGATATGACAACAAAAACGGTTGTATGTGCCTGTCCCAGTCTCGTTGCCGTTTTTCCACAACTTTTGCTAGGTACCTCTCCAATGTCTGATTAAATCGTTCTACCATTCCATCAGATTGTGGGTGGTAAGAAGTTGTTCGTGTTTTATGAGTACCCATAACTCGGCAAGTTTCCTGAAATATTTGAGACTCAAAATTCCTTCCTTGATCGCTGTGAATCTCTAAAGGTACTCCAAAACGACAGAAGATTTCATTAACCAGTTTATCTGCAACTGTTGAAGCTTCAATGGCGAAGACTTCTTTCTGGCCATTTAGTGAAGTAATCCATAACAACCATAAAATACTTGTTACCACTTTCACTTTCCGGAAACGGCCCCGCAACGTCAATGGCTATCCTCTTCCATGGTGCACCAACATTGTACAATTTCAATGCGCCCCTACTACGAATTTGAGGTCCCTTTACAGCCGCACAACTTGTACATTTGCGGCACCAGTCCTCGACATCGTCACGGCAGTGGACCCAGTAAAACCGTTCTCGGATCTTCAGTAGAGTTCGTTTAACTCCCAGGTGACCTTCTGAACAACCACTATGGTACAGCTGTAGAACATCCGGTACTTTAGCCTTAGGGACAACCATTTGCAAATGACAACTGTCTCCCCGACCATTTTCCCATTTACGGCACAGGACTCCATCCTGAATCAGCAAGCTGTCCCATTGGGCCCAATAGCTTTTCGTGGTCGAACTCATCGCTGAGACGTCGCTCCACTTGGGCTTCGGAGCACTGGCTTTCATCCATTCCAGAATCGGCTTAATGTCCGAATCTTCCTGCTGTGCATGTTGTAGGCTGTCCTTCCACTCATTGCTGAGCTGGTCTGTCCTGAGCATCCTCACAGATACCACTTCCTTACCCTCTTGTCTAGTACAATGCTTGCAATCTTCAGGGCAAGGTCTTTTTGACAATGCATCTGCATTGCCATGAGATTTCCCGCTGCGATGTTCGATTACAAAGTCGTATTCCTGCAGTAGTTCAATCCATCTTGCAACTTTTCCTTCCGGGTTTTTGAACTGCAATAGCCATTTCAGTGTAGCATGGTCTGTTCGTAAGTGGAATTTCCGCCCCAGAAGATATTTGCTAAAATGCTGCAAGGACTTTACCACAGCAAGTAATTCCCATCTTGTGACACAATAGTTCCTTTCCGGCTTTGACAACGACTTGCTGAAGTACGCTATCACAATCTCTTGATCACCATTCCGTTGAGACAACACACCGCCAAGTCCTATATCACTTGCGTCTGTGTCAACTATGAATTCCTTGTCCGCATCAGGGTACCCCAAAATAGGTGTTTTGCATAGACGGTTCTTGAGCTCCTGGAATGCAATATCGCAACTTTCATCCCAGCAGAAATGTCGCTTCTCCTCGGTTAGCTTGTGCAGAGGTTTGGCTATATCTGCAAAGTTCTTCACAAATCGCCGATAATAAGAGCACAAACCCAAAAATGCTCTAACCTGTGTCTTGTCTTTTGGAACCGGCCACTCCTTGACAGCGGTAATTTTCTCTGGATCCGTGCGGATACCTTCTTCCGACACTACATACCCCAAAAAGCTAACTTGCCGTTTGAATAGTGAGCACTTCTTCGGACTCAACTTGAGGTTGGCACTCTGGATCTTCGCGTGAGCACGCGTTCCAGATTTTGAAGGTGTTCCTCAAACGTACGGCCTACGATGATGATGTCATCCAAGTAGACCAGACAGGCATCTCCAACTAGCCCGGTAAGTACAAGCTCCATCAACCTTGCAAACGTTGCTGGAGCATTGCACAATCCAAACGGCATGTCTTTAAATTGCCACAGACCCTTTCCTGTGGAGAATGCAGTTTTCTCCTTGTCCTTAGGGTCAATTTCAACCTGCCAGTAGCCACTTTTCAGGTCCAGCGTACTAAACCACTTTACGCCTGTGAGCATGTCCAGCGTGTCATCAAATTTAGGCAAGGGATAGCTGTCCTTCTTCGTAACGTCGTTCAGGCGGCGGTAGTCAACACAAAACCGCATGCTGCCGTCCTTCTTCTTTACCAGCACCACAGGTGAACACCATGGACTAGATGAAGGTTTAACAACACCATCCTTCACCATTCCCTCAATCATGGTTTTCACTTCCTTTTCACGTGCTACAGGCAATCTTCTTGGCCGCTGACAAATAGGAAATTCTTGTTCTGTGTTTATTTTGTGTTGAACTAAGCCAGTCTTTCCTATGTCAGCTTCGTTTGACGAGAAAACATTGGCCTACTTGAGTAACAACTTCTTCACCATGACCATTTCATTCGGGGAGAGAACGCTGCGACAGTCTTCTAAAAGTGTGGTCACTCTCGTTTGTCCGTCCTTGCTGAGGGTCCCAGTCGTTAGATATTGGCACCGACGCAACCAATCCACTTCCTCACTAGTACCAACCAATGTGCCTTTTTCTATAATCTGTTCCTGATCACAAAGGTTCAGCACACGTACTCCTGAGATGTCAGCGGTTCTGCCCAAGGTTCGAGCCACTATCCATGGAAGGTCATTGTCTACCCTTTCCACGAGTACACAACGAAGAGTTTGCCCAGGATTCCGAGGAAGTCTAACCGGTACGATCGTTTACAATCTCGGCGGAAGAACAATCTTCTTAAGGCTGTACACATTCCCTGGTAACGCCCCTTTCACGAAAAATTCCTCTTGTCCACATTTCAAAACACCTTGCTTAACGTCGATCTCACAACAATTCTTCCTCATAAAGTCTACGCCCAGGATGCAGTCTTCCATTATATCAGCCACGATGACATTATGCAGGTAGATCATGTTGCCTAGCTTCAACTCCATCTCCTCCTCTCCACGGACAGGTATGCGCTGACCGGTGGCTGTCACCAAATTAATGCGTTCTCGGTTGTTTGCGGAGTCCCCAAGGAACCGACTTATAAGTTGGGAACTGACAACCGTGCGAGAGGCTCCAGTGTCTATGGTCAGTTTACACGGCGTTCCGTTGACTTCGCCCTTGATGATTAGACTGTTCCCATCGTGGGTTTGTGAGATCGAAATCCTTGGGGTTCTTTTAACATCAGCCAGCACCCGTCCCGCAGTCCTGGCTTTTACTCGTTTCCCTGCTGCTGTTGGGCGGTGCTATTAGCCGCACTACCCTCTCGAGATCGATCACCTTCCCTTTCTACAGTTCGCTTAGGGCAGCTGGATCGAAGATGGCCCCTTTCCCCACAGCCGTAGCACCTAGGGCTGTAGCTTTTATTGCGGTTCTGAACTGTAGCTGCTGCAACCTCCCTGACGAGGTAGGAATGATGATCCTGCCGCACGGCTTCCACCTCCAGTGCATGGGTCAAGGCGTCCTTAAGCGTCTCGTGGTGCCCGAGCCTCACAGCAGCTCTGACTTCAAGGTCGCGGATGCTGTCGATGAATGTCTGCACCAGGTTCCCTACAATGAGCGCAGGTACAGACTGGTACGCTTTTCGAACCAGCTTCTCCACCTCAAGGGACCACTGCTGCAGGTTTTCGCTACTGCGTTGTACGCGATCTTTGAGCTGCGCACGAAAGACGTGTTCCAGGTGAGCGTTGCCATATCTCGCCTCCAATGCCTCAAGGAGCTGCTCGTAAGTCACTTCCTTACCGAGAGCTTCCAGAACAGTTAAGGCCTGGTCGCGTAGGCCTAGGGTGAGAGCAGTCATGACCTGACTTTTATTCCAGCCGTTTGCTTTCATGACAGCCTCGAAGTGGATTTTGTAGGCCGACCAAGAAGAAGTCCCGTCGAACGGTGGCACTTTGAATCCACGTAGCGAAGGTGTTGTAACTACCACGGGAGCTGTAACTCCATCCCCAATTTTGAGGCCGTTCAGCGTTTTCTTCACGTCAACCATCACGTTGTCAACCCGATTGTTCACTTGGTCAATTCGGGTTTCAGCTTCCGACAGGCGGTTGTCATGTTGAGCAACCCTATCCTTCACCTCCCTTATCTCTTTCCCGAAGGTAGCGTAAAGGTCCTTCATGAGAAGAAGCTGCTCTTCCAACCGATGGCGCTGTTCCTCCTGTTGGCGGGCCTGTTCCTCCTGTCCGCGCTGCAGCTGCTCTTCCAACCGACGGCTCTGTTCCTCCTGTCGGCGGACCTGTTCCTCGTGTCGGCGAGCCTGATCCTGCAACATCATCATCAGAGCACCTAAGTCAGGTGCTGCAGATGCAGGAGCTACTGACGGGCCAGCCTCTGTGGTCAGCATCTGGCCCTCCGACGTTTGCGGTGTTGCACCACCAAATCGTCTCTGGTCCGTCTCCAGCTGGCGTTGACTTCGGGTACGGGTACCCTCCATGTCGTCCTTTGGTAAAATCGGCATGATTTGATCCCACTTCTGACACTAATTGTTACGAGCTTGGGGTCCGAGACAGTTAAAAACTGCCGATTAAATTACCAAAATTGACACTTTAATCACACAACACTAATTACAATCTAAAACCACACTAATAATAAAACACAATGACTTTAGTTCGCAGTTATTTCGCTTCGAAGTATTCTCTTGTATCGCCAATTCAATACTGACTCGGTCGTGGTCTATACCAGCTTTATATAGGGCCTCAGATAGTTTCCAGAACATTCTACTGTAGCGACATCTAGAATGTTAGAGTACATATCGGTCCCGAAATTTCTGGAAGGATCTTGACTCTCCTAGTTCTGCTACTCGACACTAGAGGGCGCTAGTGTAACTAGTGTTGCCATGTACAAGACATTGATAGTGGCGCGTAACAATATCGTCTATGTCTCGCAATGTTTTACCGGCCTTTTTCCGAACTATCTTGCGCTTTGTTGTTGGCATGGAATTAAACAACAAATTCTTGGCCGTCACAATATCACTTTCTGAGAAAGCACTCATGCAGATTTTACTAATACTTTCATCGTCCATTACTGAGATTTTATTAAACACAAACGCCAGAAGCTCATTAATAACAACATTGCAATTAGCGCATTTTACCACGTTAGAGGTCATTGTTTATTTTCTTTACAACAGCACGCACGATACGACCTCACTTTAACGCGCGAGCGGTGAGATTATGATAATGGGTCACACCAGCATGTTATAATTTGACAATAAACCCTGTATAGCTTTAAAGCTATGTTTATGAAAATAACAATAGTTATTATTTCATCCAGATTAGTTCAGAAATACAAAAGTTGTAACGTTTTGAAGATACGCTAATTTTTAAAAAAATTACCCGCTTGTTCACTATGACGTGACGTCACAATTCGACAGAGCAAGCGCGCAGTAGGTAGATGCTTTTCAGTACTAACCGCGCGCTCGGAAGTATGTGGTCGTTTACCTAACAATTTTATAAACTAACGTATTGAACGTTTAGTTTTTATATGATTATACAAGTATTTGTATTGATATATGCCTAGTCAGGTCATAAATTCTGTCACATATTTAATATAAAATAATTGAAACAAGTTTATTCATTATGTAACCATTTATATACCAAAATGAACTTAACAAAACATAGATTCTTATGACACTAAAGTTTATTCATAATGACCTCCGTGATTTTCAATACAGGCCTTCACTCTGCGCGGCCAGTCGTCTATCGCAGCAGAAACGAGGTCCATGTCAATATCGGCGGCTGCCTTAATCAAGGATGTCATGAGTGACTCCAAATTGGGATAAGGCTTTGAGCACGCCTTTTCCTCCAAGTGTTGCCATATCTTGTAATCTAACGGATTCAAATCTGGACTGGAGGAGGGCCAGTCTTCGTGCCGAATGAAGTCGATTTCACGCGCCGCCAGCCAGTCTTGTGTGCTCTTCGCTCTATGAGCTGGCGCCGAATCTTGTTGGAATACCCAGTGCCTGTTATTAAACATGGTATGAGAAACAGGTTGCACAAGGTTCGTCAGGACTGTATTTTGATACACACCTGCATTCGTTTTTACACCTTTCTCACAAAAATGTACCTTTGTTAAGCCCCAATAAGAAACTCCCAACCATACCATGAGCGAGGATGGAAAATGATCTCATTGGACACGCGGAATACGGTTGCTTGCTTCTTCCCTACTGTTTGTGTACACCTTATCATTTTGTTTGTTGTAGCTCTCTTCTACGGTAAAAAAATTTTCATCCGAAAAAAGAATTTCCCGATATTTTTTTCCCGCGTACCGCTCCAACAAAGCGCGGCATCTCTTCAGTCTCAGGTCCATTAGACGAGCATTCAAACGATGCCCTGTTTTTCTTCGATATGCCCGAAGTCCTAAGTATTCTTTTAACACCCTTTTCACCGTGGTTCTGCTTAACCCCATCTGAAGGCCCAACAGTTTCTGCTTACGTTTGGGATTTCTTTGAATTCGCGCCTTCACAGCTTTTATCACTGCTGGAGTCCTAACAGACCGAAGGCGACCACTTCTTGACCTGTAATCTACACTAGAGTCTTTATTGTATCGTTTGATGGTACGATAAACGAATCTTATAGTTATATTCAAATTTTTCAGTATGTCAAAAATTTGAATTGGCGCGTAACCGCAACGATGCAACGCAATAACTGCAACACGGTCTTCTTTAAGCGTCTTTAAGCGTCGTCAGTTTTATTTTCATGAACAATTCGAAATTCGAATTCAATAAACTTTTTTGTGGCCAGCATTCTAAAAGAAATTTTTTTACTGTGTGACAATACTTATGACCTGACTGTGTATAGTCATGGTGTGTAGTGCTTTAAAAAAAATGGAATGGGCATTGTTGGAATGGGTCCCGACTTCAAGTGTGTTTTGTTAAAGCTTCTTCGAAGCGTTTGAATTTATTGTTTGTTAATATATATATATATATATATATATATATATATATATATATATATATATATATATATATATATATATATATATATATTGAAATAATCCACCATTTAATTTCAGTTTTTATATATTAACTGTGTAGTGGCGGTGAATGAATATTCCATTCGTCTTGTACTGTGTAGTGGCGGTGAATGAATATTCCATTCGTCTTGTTCTTATAAAAACTAAAATAAATTGCAGTTGCCAAGCGTAGTAACTATGTCAAATATCCCCTCTAGGAAGCAATCTATTTCATATAGATTCAGCTCAGCAATGAACTTTTGATAGGCTGTAAGAGTATTGATGATATCAAAGCAAATCATAACAGAAGCCTATTCAGTGTAAACCACTGTTAAAGAAAACGAAAAATAACCGCAGTTAGAAAGCAGGCAACAGTGCAGGAGCTGTAATCTGCATAATGGGTAAACCTTTTTTGGAATACACATTAATTTCTAATACTGACATTTAGTAACATTTATACCGTAATTTATACGGCAGACTTATATCTGGTGTTGCGGTTGTTCATGGGCGGCGGTAGTCACTTACCATCAGGTGAGCCGCGAGCTCGTTTGCCTTTCTCCTATAAAAAAATGTCAGCATGTCATGCATGATTTCTGGATGGGACTTTCTGGCCCGAGGCATTGCATGCGAACAATGCAGTTGTATTATCACGGACTGGTGAGCTAGTCGTTCTTGTGGCTTGAAAATCTTTGAGGTCAATTATTTTCCACTTTCCTGACTTGTCTTGACAGAAACCTGTTTCGTCAAGATTAAATTATTTGATCACATTTGAATTGTTGCATTTGTACGACTGTCTCAAGCACATCGTTGAACTCGTTGGGAAATACTAGTCGGCAGCTTTTCTTCTTGCGATTTGACAGCTTCACGTTTTTTTAATCGATAGTTTGTTCCTTGTTCCAAACCACTCGTCTCTTGGAATCCCATCTTTGAAGGGAGTATCGATTCCATTGCGACGAACATATTGGCCAACTAAAGCTTTGACTTCTCGCTGAGTTAAACCAAAGGCATACCCCATGATATTTTTCACCTCTGTTTGACATACCCCTCCATATCTCAAAAACCACTAATTTTCTATTTGTATTATATATGAACATTTTAAATTTAATTGAAATCAGATAAGTCTTTCAAAGGTATCACCGTACATACAAAATCATGCAGACATATGTACATACAAATACAAGTATCTACTAACATACAAACACTGATTCGTTTAACGTGACTCTGAGATCTTCGCTCGCTCTTTTATTAAGTATAATTATAAATTAAATAGTTAAATATAAATACATACAAACACACAGGTTAACAGCATTCTCCTTTGTTGAAAGTTAGTTAAGAACAATATGCTGTCCCATTACTACTTGCAATATTCTCATACAAGATGATTAGATATTAGGTGAAGTAGGTGTAACTGTATCCGTATTTCAAGGAATAGTGAATTTCAGTTCACATAAATATATTACACTATAAGTACCAATATTATTCTTTATCACTCACCTTGTATCTTGTTTAAAATAACTTAATGACGTATCGAAACACTTAAAAACTTCGCCTCTTACAATTGCGCGGGTTTTACCTAACCAAAAAAACATATTTATGCCGCATAATTTGCATTTGTCACACTTGCCTCGGGCTATCTATCTTACTCGTATTCGGATAATCATTTTTTTCGACAAAAAAATGAGGGAAACATAAACATGGTTGTCATTTATATTCAATTTTACTTAGTAACTCATATAATTATAACAGTAATTCACCATTCTAGATATTATATTTTTCGAGAATGGCACTAAACATTTATTAATTAAGTATTATAAAACACGCTCCAAACTATGTAAGGTGTTTCAAATGCGATATTGTAGGTATGTAAGGTGGTAATGTTGTTCGTTGTCCAGGTGCTGGCCGCGTCGGAGAGCGAGTGCGAGGAGGAGCGCGAGGCGGGCGGCGGCGCGGGCGGCGCGGGGGGCGCGCGGCGCGGCGCGCCCAGCCTGGCGTCGCTGGCCGGCGCCGACGACGCGCTCTACCTGGAGCACCGCCGCCAGCACAACAAGCACCCGCTCTTTAAGAAGTTCCGCTACTAGCGCGTACAAGTACATCGCCGCCGCCACGCCTCCTACGTAAGTCATTCTCCACCAAAATCTACGACTATTGTGTTTTAACCGACTTCAAAAAGTAGCTTGTCAACCATGTAGGTAGTACATTATTTCTGTGGTTACTTATTAACTTAAATGATTTAGCGGATGTTTATAACGAAAGAGTACACGTCTACTACAGTGGTACCATATATTAAACCTGATATAACGGATAACGAAAATAATTTTTACACAATAAATTCAATTATAATATATGGTGTATTTTAAAATACCTTTGCATGAATACAAGAATTTATTATGTAATATTATTATCTTTATTATATTTTGCAGAAAGAAATTTTCATTTACAATTAGATAACTTTTAACTTCAATAAAAATAATGAATTTGTTAATCATCTCATCAATTAAAAAGTAAAAATACTACAAGTTTAAGAAAACAACTAAAAGAGCGTCTGTTTACTAATTACAAACCTGCCTTTGTAATTGTAGTCATAATCTAAAACCTTATTGTCAAATTTGATATTCATTGGATATGTTGTTGGAAAAGTATAATTTAAACATTTATGAATCCTTCAGGTTCACCAATACTACATAATTAACATGTCTTATCTTGAAATTCTTTTTATTACCAATCTTCAACATTTATCAGATAATATCCATTACCAAACTTGAAAGATCTCACATAGCGATCATCATATTTGCAGCTTGTTTTTTCACATCCTAATTCAGAACACTTATATTGAATAGTAGAGAATAGGATGAGCACCATTTCCATACATGACAGAACTACACCACAGTATATAATGATAGCTACAGCTCAATGGGCCTGCTCTACCAGGGAAGAACGAAACTCGCACAGAATACCAACCAGCTTAAAATAACAGCACAATGCTGCTGTTTTTTATGGTAAGTGTACAGCCGAAGACCCTTTTCACTCGTACCGAGGCATTCAATCTTAATTCTCAACGATGACAACGTATCTACATTTAACACTTAGATAAGTATGAGCCGCAACATCCATTTATTATCAGTTATTAAAATTTTTAATTGTCACGGCATTAACACTGCGCGAAATTCTATTGGTTCCATTATTATTGCCTTAATGAAAGCTAATGAATTAAATAAAATACAACTGAAATATTGTAGACAAAAATATCCAAAATATTATTTAAAATATAGAGTAAACTACCCCAATATCAGTTCTAATTATAGAACATTAAAAACTTTTTGATTGCCCCTCGTATTTGTATTATTTTTATATAACAAAAAGCAAAAACTTATACAATCAAACTATAAGCTGCCCTAAAAGTGAACCTTCTGATTTTTTTAATTGTAGTCTTTGATGATCATTTTCTTTTATCTAAACAAACCACCCATTTAATTAATGAGAATACCTGCGATGTTTCTTTCGTTGTTTCTTCTCCGGGCAGAGGAACGTTATTTCGAAACGATAGTAAATTAAAAAATATATGTTGAATATTGCCAAACGAAATTTTAATCTCTTGTGTCGAAAAAAGTGTTTATTTTACATTATTAAAAATATCCTTACCCTTAATGTTAATTTAAGTTTAGTTTCATACATTTCATACTTATTTCTTGTTTCAGGTTTCAACAATACCATTTGTATCATATTTTCTCATAAAGTATATTTATGTGAAATAAAGTTATATTTTTTATTATTAACTTATTTTTATTTATCAACAAAACCTATTTCTTCCCTGTATTATATTTGTTAATTATGCTTATATCAACAATTCTATTTTTCTTTTAGCGATACAAAGAGTGAAAATAGTATTCCGGAGTGGGCGATTGTTGAACTGCAGGGTCTCATACAAATGAAAAAAGATTCTACATTTGGTCCCACTGTCATTGGAGACTTGCATTACTTTAACAGAAACAAACACCCAGTGCTTGTACTCGGTCATCATATATTGAATGGGAAGGAAGTTAAATTGGAACAACCTATGGCAGTCATCGAGAAAGTCAACATTGGAGGAAAGATGGAATATAAAGTGAAAGCTATTGTCAAAAAGAAATTGTTATTTAAGTCCAGACCAAAGCCAATAATATCTAACGTTTCTGAAAAAATCTGATTATTAAATAATATTCTAACTGGAACTTATTTTTCATTAAACCCTGGAACTGTAAAATAATTTTTATCCAATAATTTCGTTAAAAGACAGAGTTTGATTGTTTGTTTCTAGAAACAAACAACCAAACTCTGTCTTCCGTTCCCGATCCCGTTGGCAAATCAGAAATTCTAATGAAATAATGTTTGTAAGTAGTTAAAAAGTTAATACAATATAAATTCAGATATATTTATTTTACGTTATATATATAATGCTACAGACTAGATCTTACGGTCATATATGAAATTAAACACCGGATGAAACTTGAAAAAAAAATATTAAGTATCTTATTAAAAAATTATCATTTTAACTATTTGTTTTCAAAATTGTTTAATTCCATTTTTTATCACTACTGATTTTGAACATTATGTACAATATTTTTATGTTTTATATAAATTTTGTTGATAAGATCGACACTGCAAAATATTCTTATTAAATAATGTCAAAATACTTCTTCAAAGTAAAAAATATTCCGGTAATAAAGAAATACAATGCTTCACTAATCGTTTTGTTAAAATAATTGTTTATAATGCCTGATGAACCATTGTTGACAAAATATAGCTCTTACATTCAATACACATAAATTAAAAGTAAAAATATTTTCATCTTGGTCAACTAGATTAGATTGCACTGCATTGCAGTCGATATAAAATCGTGACCAAGACTCGTGAAAACAACTTTATATTGAAACAAATTATTATATTATATATATTTAATAGAGATAAATATAGATCAAAGACTTCTATGTACAAGTCGCGGCACGTATGTAAGTCTGGCGCTGAACGAAACCTGGAGAGGACGGTCACGAATTGAATTGCACGAATGCGACTGGAGAGCCAATCAGCGCGTGCGAACGATATGCACGAGCCAATCAGCGCGACTTATGCGCAATAACGGTTACCGCTAGACTTTCGTGCTACTTATATTTTTTTTTAATTTATTTATTTAATCTTTCATGCACAAAGTTGTACATATGGCGGACTTAATGCCATAGGGCATTCTCTCCCAGTCAACCATTATATACTACTAGCCAGGCAATTTAGAACAAAAACCGTGTCATAGCTGTGGATCGTACAGGCGCTCCGGCTGGGCGGGTAACACGGTAAATATACCACGCAGTTGTATCATCTACGAGTTAACTGATTTTAGGCAAATACGAAATAAAGTTACATACACTTATCTGAAACAAGATTCAAATCACTTTGACAAAGTACGCATATAAAAGTGATAGCGTTTTCTTAGCCACATTAAACAAAATCAGTGTAAGATTGTCGAAAACATCGTTCGCGGTTTACAAAATAAAGAACTAGTGTTTTCGGCCACTCGCAGTCGACTAAACATATGTAGTAATGACCGTAACTTAGAGTGCAATGTATTAGTACAGTAGAGCCCATCTAGTTGTATCAAAAATTGCCCGCAGATGGCCCGAGCAAAACTAGAGTTAAGAACCGCGCGGTTCGCCTTGTACTGTTCGTGTGTATTCCTTTCTATTTATTGTCAATGGAAAAATAGATAAATACGTTGTATGCCATTATAAATGATATGAGACTCTCGCTAAGAGGTGCATTTTATATATAATTCTAAAACTATTCTCTAAACATATTTAAACAACGTTTGATGAGTTACAGTTAGGATTCCTTTGAATCGATCGACCTTTTTTTATAGTAAAGGGTGACAAACGAACACACAGTTCACCTGATGGTAAGTGGTTGCTGCGGCCCATAGACATCTACATCCATCCTCTATTACAAATCAAAATGCAGATGCGTTGTCACCCGTGAGGACTAAGATAGAATGCCTCATTTCCAGTAAAAAGGGTCTCCGGTTCTCTACACTCGCCATACGAAACACAGCAGCGTCAAGCTGCTATTTCACGCTGGTATTCTGTGAGAGCGTGGTCCTACCCCGGTCGAGCCGACCCATTCGTGCTACAACTATACTACTAATATAGCTGCAGTATGGCTCTACCACGTTGAGAACCACCTTAAGGCGTACTCTTATAACACCAATAAGAAAATTGCGATTACGTTGGCAAGCGGCCGTCATTTACAGATAGCAGTTTAATTTTATTTAAAAACATACCACAAAATTGATAGTAACGGAAGTAAAAAATAATATTACCTTTGTTTTTAATATCTCTGTAACTGCCACCGAATAGATGACATATTTTTTTGTACAGTAAGTAATGTCACATTAATTTTTAGCGAACTAGTGGCGATCAGCATAACAACTGACAATGTGACAGTGACGTTATTTAGTAGGCATGACGAATCATCGGTGCGCGGTCGAAACGCGCGCGGTTTGCTCACAACGCTGCTCAGACGTTTTACAAGTGGTATAAATAAACATTTTGTACTTCAATATACCTAAATAAAATGAGAACGTCATCAATGTAGTCGAAGTCAATTAAATACGAATCATTAAGGATAACTCAAGAAACTACTGGTCAGCAGCTTTTATATATATCAATAAAGAATCATCAAATGAGTACCTCCTCCTTTTATGAAGTCGGTTGAAAACGAGACTTAACGCATTAGCGCCTGTGCCTCTTACTGCATACGCGGTTACAAGCGTGACTATAAAACCAGCTTTAGTATGGGGCATAAATTATTGCTAACCTGTCTCTTGAAAATGTACGTTTTGCGTATTTGTAGTAAAATCTAGAATCTAAACTGAATACCTTTTATATATATATATATATATATATATATATATATATATATATATATTCGTAATAAGTCTTCATAGAAGGTGAGGCAAAAAAATTGAAATGTAAATAATATTTTTGAAACATATCAATAATATGTATTATGTAATTTAGTCAATAATAATAATTATAATAATAAATGCTTTATTTCACCAATAACTTTTTACAAATAAATGTGAATCCCCTGGCTCCTAATGTAGGTGAACCCGTATCTCAGCAGCCAGTGTTTTGAATATTAAATATTTTAAATATATGGAACTTTAACATTCCTATTTTAATTACGACACCATACGTTTGTAAGGATGTATCCTTAGATCAACAAAGAAAAAAAGGCGGAGCGCTGTGTACAAAAAAGTGATTCAAATAAACCATGCTCAACTTATCGTAAGAACACGCACTCACGTGCATTATGCGTCTAAAATCATTTGCAACCAGCAACTCGAGTCTACGTGCACGTAAACTATTTTATGTTAAACTAGCGTATTAGTCCAGCAGTAAACAACTTTTACGGGCTTATAAAAAAAAAGGAGAAAGATGTATGCGTGAGTACATATCAAGATGTTGAACATGGTTTCCCCATCGATTGAAATTTACGCAGCGCTCCGTCTCTTTTTGTTAGCAGATCATGTGTCAGGTACCTTAAAACGCTAATAATTTTATAATAACAATATTCTACGTTGGTTCTTTTGTTTACAATCATCAAAATAAAAAATTGTTATTAGTTATTCGGAAATGAAAATAACTGAAATTATGTAATTATTACGAAAGGCACTTTATTTTTTAAGAAAAAGAAAAAATAAATTATTGCTATACTTATATGTATAATAACTAATTGCATAACTAAATAAAACGTTATCTGTTATAAAGAAAGTTCTTAATAATGTTAAATATAAAGACGGCGACAATTTTGTACACGAAGGGAATGAATTGCACCTACACGTCTACAATGATCATTGTGTCAACTAGAGCAACCATGCAACGTTCTTTAATCAGTGTCGTTAACTTTCAATGCAGAACTTTGGCAGAAAATATACACTAATTTCTCTAAATTATAATATAAACTCGTAAACAAACATTAAAACAAACACATAAAGAATTTCATCTACAACATAACATGATAATCTAAGCCTTAATTCTAACAAATCCCAGTTCCAACATTAAAACTGCTTCCAACATATTCATTAATATTACTTAGCTCTTGACTCTGTATTTTCAAGTATTATCTTGCAAAAAGAGCCGATCATTAGACAATTGACAGATGAACACTTTTGCATCCGAGCACATAATACGAACGTAGTTCAAATTAAATGCATAAATCAATCATAATAAATTTTAATACGAGAACTTGATCTTCTAAATTTAAAAATTACATTTGAAAACAATCAATAGGTTTATGATTAAAAAAGTGCATCTATTTTACTTTAAATACCCTCCAATTTTTTCAGTAACATTGTCAGATTAGTCTGTAATATATTATAAAGATTGACTCGTATACTATGTTCAAAGGATCACTTAGTGATCCTTTGAACATAGTATACGAGTCAATATCAGTGTGGAATTTGTCAAACACAATGCCACGTTAGCACATATTACAATCTAATTAAATTAAATTTGAGAAGACGAAATTAATATGATTATTTTTCGAAATTTATATTCATAATAACGTATTTGAATATATTTATCATAACGGTATAAAATATGGTCTCAATCCCACAACATATTTTATATATTTTCAAATAATTCTCCTAATGTTTGATTAAAACGAACACACCGTAATATTCAAAGGGAAAATCACAGTGTTGGTGTTGTCATTCGGGTAAGTCAAGCAGATTTACGAACATTGAAACAGATATATGAAAGATTTCGCAAAAATTATGCTTAGTCTTTATCAAGCAGGTATTCTTCATACATATAGAATTACTGCTAGATTATTAGCAAAGTAAATCAACTAATCAGTATGCAAAGTTAATAGAAATTAGGAAGTAGTTACATTAAAACACGCAAGGTGAAAGCAGCAAGAATCAAGAAACGTAAAAATGTTGATATAAAATAAAGTACATTTTATGCTCGCATATAAAACCTTCCCCTAGAATGTTATTCCTTCTTAAAACTATAAATTTATTTCCAATACAATAGTTAACCAATCGGTACATTATTAAAAGAAATAGTTTGCTTTATACATTACTGAACCAATCCATATTTAACACAGGACACACGTACATAACAACCACTTTAAGTTCTCTTTAAACTATTCTCTTAATTTTATCCTAATTAGCAGTTATTTAAAATATACGCAAATATTGGTTAGTGTATAATGTTGAAACTTGTAAAAACGTGAAATCATTGTGATATAAGTGATCACTCGGTTTATTACCCTTTTTAATGTAGCCACAAGTGATAAATAATAGAAGTATATTCTTTTAATAGAGGTTGGATAA
Organism: Parnassius glacialis; assembly: GCA_033319125.1. Taxonomy (NCBI): domain Eukaryota; kingdom Metazoa; phylum Arthropoda; class Insecta; order Lepidoptera; family Papilionidae; genus Parnassius; species Parnassius glacialis. The sequence goes on from JAVANC010000018.1 coordinate 27,090,428, forward strand.
ATAAAATAAAGATATGCAGTGTCATATTAAGCTTAAATGAAATTGCTTGAATGTAAATTAGTTTCTCTAAGGGCAATTGCTCCAAACACGGTTACACATATATAACGTTTGAAATTATAATGCTTAGTCAATATGAATAAATAATAAAGCGTGCAACGTGCAGAGGAAAGCTTTAACATACAGAAATAAAACAGTTGAGGAAATGTGTAAAACATTGTGTAATGTGGTTCACAATACAAACTATATCATCGACAGCGTATCTAACTTGTGACCAAGTTAAATACAGGTGGAGCAAATCTAAAAAATAGACACTTCACAAATTAAAATTAAGTAATCGAGAATATAGATTTCTACATAACTAGATTTGCTAAAACGTCCGCATTAGTAACATGGCCATGAATGGTGATTTATACGGGGTCTTGATCAGCTCGAAGCAACTCCTGGCCTTCTACAGAAGTCCAATAGTCGACTAACAAATCTCGCTCAGTCTCGAGACAGGACAGGAATGTCGCAAGGGATTCACCACTCTTTCTGATACCCAGCAGTTGCTTCTTCAACAGAACGTTCTGTAAATAATTTAAAAATAACTCACTATATATAAGAATTTTTAATGTAAGTAATATTGTTATTTGCCATGTTAACGAACGATTATTAAACAGATTTTGTTCCTGATAGTCATTTGCAAAAGTCCATGCAGAATAAGCAGAAAATATGTCTGTAACTGTATTGTAGTAATAGAAATGTTTTGAACCTAAAGCTGTTTGTGTTAAGGTTTATATTATTATTGATGATTATTTATCTATGAATGTGTAAGTGAATGATAGACAGACAAAAATTTTAAAAATTATTCACGTCTTAACGGCAATAACCGTCTCTTTATTAAAAATTAAAAAAATTAAATTAAGGCAGTTATTTCGATATTACAGATAGACACTTCAATTTTACTTATATGTATGGATGAAAGTAACATTTACTTGGTATTTAGATTATACTTGTTAATTTATTAAAAAGATAATTTGATAATTTGCTAAAAAGATAATAAAATAACCGTTACAAACATAATAAATAATAATTACAGGAATGTTTAAATAATATTTTTTTTCATTTTCAAGAATTAAAAATTGTTATGAAATTATCTAAGTTATGATAAAAATATAAATCAAATTCAGCAGAACTGCCAAACACTTTTTTTTATAGGATAAGGGTGACAAACGAGCACACAGTCCACCTGATGGTAAGTGGTTGCTGCGGCCCATAGACATCTACATCTATCCTCTATTACAAATCAAAATGTATCTACATTTTGCGTTGTCACCCGTGAGGACTAAGATGGAATGCCTCATTTCCAGAGTAAAAAGGGCCTCCGGCCACCTGCACTCACCAAGCGAAACGCAGAGGTAAACCTCTACTTCACGCTGGTTTTCTGTGAGGTGAGGTGGTACCACCCCGGTTCGAGCCGGCCCATCCGTGCGACAGCAAAAGCTGCCGCGTGGCTCTACCACTGTTGATTGTTTTTTTAAGGATTAGATTAAGGATAAGATTGTTACTTTTAAGGATTTCCACTAACTAAGTCCATTATATTATTAACTAATTTCTTTTTTGGGCATTGTATAAACCTAATCTATACAAATAAATAAAATTGAAATGTCTGTTTGTAATATCAAAATTAGAGCTTTTTACTAAATGCATAATATGAAAGTATCTACGGTACTAATAACAAAATACAATTTTTAAAGTTTTTGTCTGTCTGTCTATTTGTTCCGGCTAATCTCCGAAACGGTTGGACCGATTTTGACGGGATTTTCACTGGCAGATAGCTGATGTCACAAGGAGTAACTTAGGCTATACTTTTATTTTAGAAAAAGAATTAGGGTACGGCGCAAAAAAATTATAACCCCAAATAACACGCGGGCTAAGTCGCGGGGAACAGCTAGTAATATATAAAATTATAAATGGTACTATTCTAATTCTGTTACAGTATAGAAAATACATACAGCAAAATAAAACTAAGACACTGTGTTTTAGTAAGTATTATCTTATCGATTTAGGTCGCGCTCTTTTGAACTGCCATTTATAAGTATAGTTACCAGTACGCTCTGATTATTCATGTGGACTTTTCGCGTATTACTTGTTATAATTCTATATAATTTTATTGCTTGTGATGATAGCGACGAACCCGTATTATATTATTATGGCTTAGTAAGTTTTAAAATTTTAACGTTCTAGATACTCAATATATTTTATTTTAGATTTTTTTTATAGGATAGGGTGACAAACGAGCACACAGTCCACCTGATGGTAAGTGGTTGCTGTGGCCCATAGACATTTACATTTATCTTACATTACGAATCAAAATGCAGATGCGTGGTCACCCGTGAGGACTAAGATGGAATGCGTCGTTTCCAGTAAAAAGGGTCTCCGGTTCTCTACACTCACCATACGAAACACAGCGGCGTTAAGCTGCTATTTTACGCTGGTAAATGATTTCAGCATCAGTAGGGAGATAAATATTGTTTTTATTACAATAAATAAAGCGTCACGAATCCGGTTTAACCATGAGCATAAAGGTCCCATCAGTGAGTTCAGGAATATTGAGAGCATCATATAAATTTCCAATACTTGCTAAAACTTAATATTTGTGAAGAACATAAAATATTTTTGGTACTAGACTGTTATTGACACTGAATTGGGGTGATAGATGGAATACAGAACGATAAAATGAAGTAAGGACATCTGAATTAGGGCAGCATTAAAACTGCAATCACAATTTAAATTGTAGATCATTATGCTTTACAAATTAAATAATTATGTCTGAACGAATTGAAAAAGTGAGCTAATTTTTCACTCCTCTACAAATTTAACTTTTTATTAGGATAAATATATTATTTCGCTTTATTATTACATTGGCCAAAATTTGCAAGAAGGAATTTTGAATTGCAAGCTTAAGATTATCGACCAAATTAGCGATATAATATTGATGATAGGCCACATTAAGAATACCTCTAACAGATAAGCAGGTATGTGTAAACATACAGATATGAAGGTGGATAGAGAGGTGTGTCAGATCGGTGCCAAAGGGAAGTGCGTAATCTGCCTACCCTTCTGGGTGACAGGAGTGAGTTTATGTTTAAATCATTATTTAAATAATTTCGATCAGTGCAATACAATTATTTGGTCACATAAAGCGTTATCAATATTATCTGTAAGTGTGGCAACAGTAAGTTGCATCTCTATCATAAAATCAAAGTAAAAACTTTTAAATCAACTTCGCTATCGTCACTCAATACATTAAATCTATAAATGGGGAACATTTATTTTAATTTTAATGTATTTTCGAGGTGACAACTTCTGTCCATGTGGCTTATTTTTGACTCTTTTGGCGATAATTTCCGTTCAATAAACTTACTTACTATGCAGGAAATATTATAGTGTATGCTATGCACAGGGACGTATGCCTGCTACTTACTGTTTTGCATGTATCATAAGGGCTCTGGCTGAGAAGATTAATTTCTATGTTTAAAAAGTCAATGTCTAATGATATCAAAAGCAACAATACAAACAGTACACCCAAAGAGATTTCATTACAACTTCAAACGAACAAATTAGAAAAACTTTTCTAACATCATTCACCATTCGTGTCAAACATATCGTAAGTAAATAATAAAGCAAATGTTTGTGATGCTATGATAATGATGATTTCCGTGCCAATTTAGACTACTGTGAGAGCTTCCAACAAGTCGGTGGGTACTAACTTTGCAGAAAATTAAGTATAGGCGCAAACATAAACGTACTCACTCGTACCCTAACCACACGTACCCAATGTAAGCATTATGCGTTAAGATTAGAAGTAAGCTAGAGTGCAGTGCCAGAAACACGAAGATAATAGCGACACATATTGAAAACCAGCGTGAAATAGCAACTTAATACTGCTGTGTTTCGTATGGTGAGTGTAGAGAACCGGAATCCCTTTTTGCTGGAAACGAGGCATTCCATCTCAGGGGTGACAACGTATTGGCATTTTGATTCTTAATTGAGAATAAATGTAGATGTTTATGGGCAATAGCATCCACATACCATCAGGTGGACTGTGTGCTCCTTTGTCACCCTAATTCTATAAAAAAAGTCATCATTGGTGACATCGCATCCGTGGCCATTTGATATTGGTTGAGTATCACTTTAGCTACAGAAACCAATTATCATGAAGTGGAATGTTAGTTCGTTTTACACTCAAATACATTCACACAACATTATATGCCTCATTACATGTCCTCAGGTGTGACAATGCACCTACATTTTGATTATTAATGAAATATAAATGAAGGTGTTTATGAGCTTTTTCACACATTCGCTTACCAGGTGGACTATGTACTTATTTTGTCATACATACTTCTCTAAAAAATTTATTACAACTAATAATAGATAGCTTTAAAAATAAAAAGAATAAATACTAAATTAAACAATAATATAAGTTAAACAACAATATAAAACTGTAACATATTTAAATTAACAAAAGCCTTTAATATAACCAAAAGTCTTTTTGTATTGTAAGCTCTTAAAAAAGACGCATTTAAGTATTTTTTTAAGACAGGACGATAGTATCCCTTCCAAAGCCAATTATATAGTAGATTTAGTGGTTATCGATAAAGTCCTTTATCGATAAGCACGTGCAAATATAAAGTATGTTGTGCAGGAGGAAAGCGAGCGCAGCCTGTCGGCGTGCGGCGCGCGCGCGGCGTGCGCGGCGCTGCTGCTGCGGCCGTGGCGCGCGCCCGCGCTCGTGCGCCTGTGCCGCTGCGCGCGCCGCGCGGCCTGCGACACGCGCGCGCCGCCCGACCGAGTGCTGGAGCTCAACAACCGAGCTTATTTCCAGGTCAACTTTACATTCGTATTTACTTTTACACCTCCCACCTCTCTCTATCTTTCATGTTGTATGCTTCCTTAATGTTATGCCGAGCGGAAGGTAATGACAAACCCTCAGTACTTGGAGAAACCCACAACCGAAAATTAACAGCTTACAGTTTGCTCATGATGATGAGTTTTATATAAACTCACTAGTGTCGAGACAGCTAGATTAGCTTATTTCAATTATTTCCATAGCATAATGTCTTATGGGATTTTGATATGGGGAAATGCGGCTGACTTAGAAACTATTTTTGTTTCGCAGAAGAGAGCCATAAGAGCTATTTACAATCTAAAACCGAAAGTCTGTCAGAATAAAATTTTAAGAAATAAATAATATTAACTTTGTAAAGAAAGTCCCACTGGGTTTCTTGTTTGTTCTTCCCAGAACAGAGGTTTTTCCGAACCAATGATACATTTAAAAACATGACTTTCAGTAAGAATTACATGTAATCTAAATTGAATTAAAAAAATCAACAAAGCAAAATCATTAGCATAACATCTTTTAAAGGAAAAGTACTTGTTTATGTTATTGAAATAACATTAATTAACAAGATTGTCCTACAGTTTTGTTCATGTAATTTTCAAATTCTAGATTGATTATAAAATTCCTTAATATTTAACAAAAATAAATACTAAAAAGGCAGTATAGTATTTTGAGGAAAAAAAGCGCATACCTAATTAAATATTGTAATAAAAAATGGTAATTCAATAATTAAAAATAAAGTTCATTACACAGAATTTCTCAAACATTGAATTGATGATTTGTAATAAGGAACTAATAGTTTCTAACACTTTCAGTTTTGCACGCCTGTCACTAATTGGCCGGAATGCTCTTACACGGACACGCCACTCAGTGTGGAGACGCTTTACGAACGCATGAACCCCGACGACCTGGAGGAAGCGCATCACAAAAATGTTCAACTTACGCCACCGAAGATCGTCTTAAATTGCCGATGTCGGTACCCATACTACTGGCGTTTAAACTCTACAACCCAAACAGACACAACTTACACCTATCAGTGTGGATCTTTACCTCTTTGTAAAACAGGGGACTTTTGTGGCAACGTCAATTATGATTTGAACGCCTTATACCAGTCTTGCTTATGCCCAAGGAACCACATATGCGTTCACAATGGCGGCGTCACGCATTATTACATATCGGAGCTATTGTACCGCGGTAAAGGATGGAAAGCTTACTGTCAACCACTGAACGATGACTATAGCTACGATGACTATTAACAGTACCCTTGACTGGGAGCGAGTTTAAAAAAAATATATCCAAATAAAATTTCAAAACAAATCACATTGTTTTGTATTTCCACCTTTTTTGTTGTAAACTGAGATACAAACAACGAAGCTTACTGTCCATAATTTTTATTAATACATGATACAACAATATTGTTGTTTTATTTGTAGAACTATAGTATAAAAGTACGAATAAAGTAAGAATATCCACTAACTCATATCATCCCGTGCGTATCGTAAGTGGCTACACAGGGAAACGACCTGGTTCGTACGAAAATACATATAATAAGGTATAATAGCTACATACTTACTGGAAAGAAAAACTACTTATTACTTTATTTTTACTAATTGGATTTATTTGTTGATCGATTCGTATTTTATTTTCCTCATCTATGTCTATATTCTATGTATGTTTGTTTAAGTTAAATTTAAATTTTACTCGCAAGATTTTAAATAAACATAAACACTTATACTTATAAATGTGAAGTGAATAAAAAGCTTGTAAGATTGGATCAACTTCTTAAACTAAGGGCCTCATTCAGCTTTGCCGCCCCGGACCTCTAACGGGCTTAGTCCGCCACTGACTAAGTTTAGTTAGGTGGCTAATAAATATATAAATCCATTTCTACCCGTGGTGCCATAAGAGGCGACTATAAAAAAATGTATGGCTTCCGATGGGTGGTGGTATAACTCAGAGGTCCAATGTCTCGTTCATTGTGCGTCACGATACACGTAAAACGCCTAGACTGGCGCCAGGTAGCACCGTCGAATACCACCAGCTAAGCACCAGCTTAAGGCAAATCCTCCATCGGGAGCGGTAATTTAAGGGGGAGGCCTATGTCCAGCAGTAAACACTTTCAGGCTGATTAAGAATAGAATAGATAGAATAATTTTTAATCAATATAGATTATTACATAATACTTATTGAAAGTCATTTTTTTATTTACCACTAGTTCGGAAAATACCTCTGTCCTGGGAAGTGCCAGCAAGAAACCCAGCGGCACATTTATAAACACTACAATAATTTTGTTTGTAAATTTTTAAAATAAATTTTAATAGGACCAGTATGGTGGCGATCACCTCATTCCCAGAGGTTATTTTCATTCATTATGTATTTACCCTTGTACTATTTTTCTTTAATAAAACGTTTAAACTTTTTTTTATAGAATAAGGATGACAAATGACATACAGTCCACCTGATGGTAAGTGGTTGCTGCGGCCCATAGACATCTACATCTATCCTCAATAAAGAATCAAAATGCAGATGCGTTGTCACCCGCGAGGACTAAGATGGAATGCCTCTATTCCAGTAAAAAGTGTCTCCGGTTCTCTACACTCACCATACGAAACACAGCAGTATTAAGCTGCTACCTAACGTGGTAGAGCCGACCCATTCGTGCTACAACTCGTCGTTGACGCCGCAAAGGGGCCAACCTCAATTTTTCAAAAAATTACAGAATAGCAAGAAAACATTTATTATTCTCCCGATTACTAGCTTTTTCCATCAGAAAATTAAATATATTAGACTTAATCGAAAACTACAAATAAGATTAATATTCTGATGAAGAAAAACTAGTAATCGGGGAATAATAAATGTTTTCTTGCTCTCCTGTAACTTTTTGAAAAATTGAGGTTCGCCCCTTTGCAGCGTTAGCGACGAACTATACTATTAATATAGCAGTATGGCTTTACAATGTAAAAAAAACTTGTTTATTGATAAATTTCGTACATTTTCTGGGATTTCGTTTTTGTTGTAGAAGCGTATATTATATAGCGTACATTGGCCCACAAATGAATTACTAATTCTGTGGAGTCTAGTAACTGGTATCGAAAGAAGATCTGGCTTTTGTTACATATAGTTTTGTCTACGTCACGTTTATAAGTCCGTTACCGTCACCGTTACAACCTATCAAAGTTCACTGCTACACATAGACCACCCTCTTAGATTGCTTCATAGAGGGAATACTTGCCATAGTTGCCACGCTTGGTAGCCGTATTGGCAACCGCAGTTTTTTTAGTTGTCATTATAAAGACGCTGCTGGTTTTTTTTCCTCTGCCTCCTACAAGCACGGAAAAACATGATTATATGGATATTTAGGTGTTTTGGCTAAATTACAGTAATGTCGTGTATAGGAGGCAAAAAGGAAACCATCGCCCCTTGCATCCTGTGGGTATCGTTAAATGTAACTTACGTGAGGGCCAAAATATTGTGGCCACCAATTAATAGCGATATAAAACCAACTGGATATAAAATCCGTAGAGCGACGGGAAGCAACTTAGAAATCCAAGTACATTGATCTGAACAATGAAGGCGAATCTAACCTGTTTCCCTCTAGTACCTAGGCTTAGCACTGCCTACATTTTTATTCTTAAAAAGCACTGCATGCATTGTTAAGACTTCCTTTACCATTTGTTACGTATAAGTTTGAAAAGAGTATAGTTTTAATAATTACGAATATGAATTACCGGTTGCGGCTGTGCGGCGATGTCTTTGGCGATGGCGCGCAACTGTTCCGGGAAGCGGTCGGGCCACAAGCAGCGGCTCAGCAGGCCGCCTTGCTGAGCTTCTGAAGCGGTAATCCGCCGCCCGAACACAACCAGATCGTTTATCTAAAATGAAAAATATGCAAATAAATTGTTTGACATCAATATAAATCATTCTCATTTCAGAATTAACAGTTGCAATTAAATTCGATTGAATCAACTCCGTGAATAAAATAATATAATAGAAAATAATTGTTGAACCAACAGATTAAGCATTTATTTTTGAACAGAAACATTGAAGACGAAAATTATAAATTTAAATAATTTATATACTAATGTTATAGTGTCGTTTAAATCGCATATCGCAGTATCGTCGCACAAATAGGTACTCCTTGTTCATCAACATGTAAAAGTACGCGGCTGGACATGGGCCTCTTCTATGGTACTAAGGATTTGTCTCAATCATCACGGTTGGCAGGTGGATTGCAAATCACAGTACTAGACTTTGGAATTCGTCCGCAAACGAACTTTGTTCTTTTAATAAGGTTTTTTACATAATGGTTTGAAGAGGAATTTATATTCGTATTATTAATCCAGTAACTTTGTCGCCTGAAAGTATGGGGTAGTTTGCGTCAAATCCGGTAATTCTGATTTTTTGCAGACTTGTTTATGATGTTCGCCTAATGAATAATCCAAGTTTGTGACCTCGAGCGCCGAACGCAACTTTGTCAAAAATCGAAAAAACCGCGAAAAATACGTTTTTTTTTCAAATTTTGGCGATTATAACCCTAAAGGACTAGCTTTTGAAAAAACTTTCTTAGGATGTTTTTGAAGTAGACTAAATTTGAACTGTCTCTGTAGACCCAATAGTTTCCGAGATTAAGCCTATCAAAGGAGGCAGTCGTTTTTGGGCCCACTAGAAATTTTCGCGGACAGCAATGGTATTATATACAAAAAAAAAGATACCAATTTATTATTGTAAATAGCATAAAGATTTTATGAAAATCTCCACGGAGTCAAGAAATCTGAAAAAAAAGAGTTGTTTTGATATTTATGTTTATGTCATTGGTTCAGATAAAGTAATATTAAACACAATTGTAGTAGAGATGTGCCAACTCGGAAGAAATTCGACTCGAGTTAACTTGTGTTGAAATTCACGTAATCGAATACTACGGAACTCGATTTGGCGGAACGAAGCTGTGTCAGTTTGTTACAAATTATTTTTATATTTGTTTTTCCATCCAAGATAATTATTATTATTACTTAACTTAATAGGTAGTTATATATTATTGTTTTGCGTATAGACAATCTTCATAAAATAATATCACTTACTTTATGACGTAGCGTAAAGTTACTGTTATTAATAATTTAACTATCACGAATTATACTTAATCAGCTTATTGACATTACATGATATATCAATAAATTGCTCGAATTAGTAAGTCGAGTTCATTACTAAATTGTAGACAGACACTGCATTGACCGTAATATAAAAATGTGACTCGAGTAGAATTTTGTGACTCGAGTCACTCGGGTTTTATCATGTCACTCTAGTTGTAATCGAATTTTTGAGTTATTTGAATTAACTATTTACAGTCCCTGCATCCAGGGACGGATCTTGAATTTGTGGGGCCCAGGGCTAATAGCTTCTGAAAGCGGGTGGAAGACCAGTACTTGAAGTAGTTCAGAGGCTCTTTAATTCCGTCCTCCATGGTGGCATTACACCGGAGGCGTGGAGCAGAAGTGCGGTGGTCTTGTTCTTCAAGAAAGGTGACAACGCTCTCTTGAAGAACTACAGACCGATTTCCCTTCTGAGCCGCGTCTACGTGCTGTTTTCGAGAGTCATTACGAATCGTCTCGCGCGCAGACTCGACGACTTCCAGCCTCCCGAACAAGCCGGTTTCCGAAAGGGCTTTAGCACCATAGACCACATACATACCCTACGGCAAATTGTACAGAAGTCCGAAGAGTACAATTTGCCGCTATGTCTGGCGTATGTGGACTATGAGAAAGCCTTTGATTCCGTCGAAATTTGGGCGGTGCTGCAGTCCCTTCAGCGGTGCCAAGTTGACTGTCGGTATATCGAAGTGCTGAAGTGTTTGTACAGTAGAGCTACGATGGCTATCCGAGTACAGAACCAGAGTACGAAACCTATCCAATTGCAGAGAGGTGTAAGACAGGGTGACGTTATATCCCCGAAACTCTTCACCGCTGCATTGGAAGACGTTTTCAAGCTTCTGGACTGGAAAGGATACGGAATTAACATCAATGGCGAGTACATCACTCACCTTCGATTTGCCGACGATATAGTCCTCATGGGAGAATCGCTGGAGGAACTAAGCACTATGCTCAATGACCTCAATAGTGTCTCCCAACGGATAGGTCTTAAGATGAACATGGACAAAACAAAGATTATGTTTAATGTCCATGTCACACCTATGCCGGTAGTTGTTGGGAGCACTAAGCTCGAAGTTGTTGACGAGTATGTTTACCTGGGACAAATAGTCCGACTAGGTAAGTCCAACTTCGACCGAGAGGTCAATCGACGGATTCAACTCGGCTGGGCAGCGTTCGGGAAGCTACGACACATCTTCTCGTCAGAAATACCTCAAAACCTTAAAACAAAATTGTACAACCAGTGCGTGTTGCCAGTGATGACTTACGGAACTGAGACGTGGTCCTTCACTGCTGGCCGTATGAGGAAGCTCAAGGTCGCTCAGCGAGCTATGGAGAGGGCTATGCTCGGAGTTTCACTGCGTGATAAACTTAGGAATGAGGATATCCGCAGTAGAACCAGAGTAACCGACATAGCCCAACGGATTAGTAAGCTGAAGTGGCAGTGGGCCGGCCATATAGCTCGAAGAACCGACAACCGATGGGGAAGAAAGGTTCTCGAGTGGCAGCCTCGTACCGGTAGGCGAAGTGTAGGGCGTCCCCCCACAAGATGGAGTGACGACCTGGTAAGACATGCAGGAAGTCGATGGATGCAGGTGGCTCAGGACCGTGCTTTGTGGCATTCTTTGGGGGAGGCCTATGTTCAGCAGTGGACTTGTGAAGGGCTGTAATGATGATGATGATGATGAGGGCTAATACTGCTTAGGGGCCCTACCTAATTACTCAACTAATTGCCATTTTGACAAGAAACTGTTTTCTGTGGTGATGTAGGTATATGTAATGTAATATATGTTAAGTTCAGGAAGAAAATAGGAAAACAAAATATTTTATTTATTTATTAAAACATTATTTATTGCAAAATAAATTGACAGGTCATAGATGGTTATGAGCTCTGTGAACTTGGAACCCCAACTAAAAAAAAATAAAAAAAAATAATTGATACATATTCAACAAACAACGCAGATGATTGTAATAACCTTTATTCGTTTGTAGTCCTGGAAAATCTTCTGAAAATCACTAAAGGTTGTAAATTTTCATGAAATATGATAATTTTTGAAAAATCTTGATTACCAATGTAATAAATATATATGTATAAAATTGATGATGATGCCATAGTTGAAACTAGTCGAATAGGCTTCATTGATTGCAGCTCTAGTTGTTTAATGAACTAATTCCAAGTGAGAATGCTTCTTCACAATTTAAGACTTATGTTAGAATAATTGTGTTATTATAATCATCTACAAACGATGCTTAATGCAATCATATTTCATGAAAAATTACAACTTTTAGTAATTATCAGAATTTTTAGGACTACAAACGAATAAATGCTATTATAATCATCTGCGTCATTTGTAGCTTATTCGGGTGATAGATTTTTTAAATAATAATATATTTCAAGATTTAGGTCCGGTAATAAAAAAACATTAGTATTACAATCATCTACAAACGATTCTTAACGCATTGGTAATCAAGATTTTTCAAAAATTATCATATTTCATGAAAAATTACAACTTTTAGTAATTATCAGAAGATTTTTTAGGACTACAAACAAATAAACGGTATTACAATAATCTGTGTCGTTTGTAGTTCATTCGGGTGATAGATTTTTTAAATAATAATATCTTTCAAGATTCAGGTCCGGTAATAAATTTTTTTTAGTATTACAATCATCTACAAACGATTCTTAAACCCATTGGTAATCAATATTTTTCATAAATTATCATATTTCATGAAAATTTACAACCTTTAGTGATTTTTAGAAGATTTTTCAGGACTACAAACGAATGAAGGTTATTACAATCATCTGCGTTGTTTGTAGAATATGTATCAATTTTTATTTTTATTTTTTTTTAGTTCGGGTTCCAAGTTCACAGAGCTATGGTTATGTTATTTAAATTATAAAGCAACCTTTCTGCATTTTTGTGCTGCAAATACTTTATATTTGGTCATCGCACCATAGGTCCTTTGTTAAATCGCAATTCATCGAAAGAACTGATAAATGATTTAGTCGATAGTTCGACATTGTTGTCCTGTATTTGTTTTCTATATACGACATCCTGGAGAAAGAACGCTCCGCTTCACAGCTAGTGATCGGCATCGTTAAAAAAAGTATTTAAGATGGTATAGCAGTTTGGGAAAACATCAACAAGTTTCTTTTCATAAATTAGCCAAAAAAATTCACTGCAAGAGGTGTAAGACTCTGTCTTAGACTGTAGTAAGTAAGATTTTAACTGAATGCACTCATTCACTAAATGTTCGGCTACGTCATTTGGATAATAATCAATAATATTACGTACACTTTCCAGATCTATGTGTTCTTGATTTTTGTCTTGCAAATCCATTAAAAATTTAAATTTTTTGCTATAGGTCTCGTAGGCTTGGCTTCTATTATTTAAATCCATAATCATCTTATCAAATGCAACGTTAAGCGTGTCTCTTTAAACACACGCACTAAACACATTTCTAACAATAACAAAATTGCGTCGGGCGATAAGCGGAGGGAATACACCGACCGAAAACAAGCGACAGGGAATTTCCCGTTCCGTTTGATGCCGCCTCTACACGTTGGCCAACACGCTGGCGAATGTGTTGGCCAACAACGATGGCCATCGTGTGGAGCGGGTGTTTAAGCTACGTTGGTACGTATTGGGACGATGGCCCACAAGTTGGCGCGAGATCCGTCTGGTGTCGGTTTTTTACAAAAGATCAAAGGGTTGTGGCAGAGTATTGGCCGCCGCGTCCACACGTTGGGCGCACGTTTAGTTTGCTACGAGCTCTCAGAGTGATCGCACGCACGCACGCTTAAATTTTATATGCACGCATCGTAACTAGTGTCTACATAACGGCAGTAACAATGACCAATGAATAAACTTTTCGCTTTATAGAGCCCTACCAAGCTGAAAATTGTTTGTAAAACACAAGTCTTTTTAAAAAAAAATGTTATTATACACAGGATTTTCTCCTATATCGTGGAGGCAGTTTAGAAACATAAATTGCATAAGGACAAACATCCAGACCCGGAGAAATTATGTGCAGGCTATACAAATACTTGTTCCGTGCGGGATTTGAACCCGCGGCCCCCAGGGCAGCAACTCATTGCTAAGCCACTACGCCACGGAGCCGTCAAGAAATAAAATTTCTTTTTTCCATTTCTTTTTGATCACCCTTATCTTATACACATTCACGTTGTAGTGATTGATGTATTCATTTATTTATTGATGTATTAATGCTATATTATAGGTAGCATTTAGCGTGAAGTAGAGGTTTACCTCTGCGTTTCGCTTGGTCAGTGCAGGTGGCCGGAGGCCCTTTTTACTGGAAATGAGGCATTCCATCTTAGTCCTCACGGGTGACAACGCATCTGCATTTTGATTCGCAAACGAGGATAGATGTAGATGTCTATGGGCCGCAGCAACCACTTACCATCAGGTGGACTGTGTGCTCGTTTGTCACCCTTATCCTATAAAAAAAAAAGCATACTAAAATCAAATTAAAAAGTAGGATACTAAAATCATGTTTTTACTGTCTTTATTATTCCCTATTAGTTTCTTTATTTCGTTAATAATACTTTAATTTTTAGCTATCGAAGAGCGAAGCCACCTGTTACAGGCATTATTTTGCTTACTAGGTGACCTCGATCACTAATTGTATAATGTAACTTTAATGTTTGACAAAATAAATTATTTATTATTATTATTATTAAGTTTTATTCTATAATTATATAATAAGAATAATCATCTTTAAAAAGGTTTTGTTTAATAAAATTTTACAACAGTTTCATAGACAGGCTTCGAATATTTTCCAGGCCTTAGTTGTAAAAGTGTTAATTATACCTATGCCTAGGTGTGTTAATGTTTATATAGTTTACTTATCTGTATAACGTTAGTGTATAATAAAGAAATATTAAAAATTTATATTAAAAATATTAAATATTATAAATAGTGAAAATTAAATAAAAAATAGTGGTATGCTGTGAATAAATAAACCGCAGCAGCCGTTAGCGCTTCAATAATCATTTTAATAAATTCGTCCGCACATTGGCCTGAACCGAAGCAAACTGAACGACCTTCCAACGTGTGGACGCGATCACAATTTCTTGGCCAATATCTCTGCCAACACATTCGCCACTGTGTTGGCCAACGTGAAGAGCCGCCATGATAGATGCGCACACGGGTTGATTGATCGTAGTGTTGCCAACCTTATGATCGGATTTTTTTTAAATTCTAGATAATTTTTATTTGGTTTCAGTTTGATTGGGGGCCCTCTGTATTCGCGGGGCCCTGGGCTGCAGCCCAAAAAGCCTTTAAGTAGATCCGCCCCTGCCTGCATCGATTGAAGTTTATCACTCGAGTCGAGAATAGTGATTACCTTAGTTAAAGCATTTTTAAATTGGTACCTTTATTAAATAAGTAATATGTGGCAATATGAAATAAAATAAAAATATTTATTATTTATTTGTAGTATTTCCATGTTTTTTATTTACTACAGATACGTGGAGTATTTCAAAATCTATAAACTGCTTTTTGCATATCTTACAAATCGCTTCCATTTTTTAAAATAATGCCACACTGACGATTTTTATTTTGTTGTTTCATTGCTATCATCCATACTTAAACAAACAAGTAGGTACATTTAAATCACCTATTATGTTATGCACTACTTATACGAAGTAACAAAAAATAAACAACAATGATATCACAATCACGATATTATAAATCAAACTAAGTTCATATTTGACTACAACATGACAGATGCAAGTTTGAATTTGGATGTAACCAGTAACATCACTCGCGGCGCCTTATACTACAAGTGAATTAGTGAACTGACATCTATCTAGCGATCTCCGAATCTACACGGTGCGGTGCGCCGAGTTCAATCGGTAACTCGAAGTAAAATTTATTTTCACTTGAGTACCGAGTTACACAAATTCACTCGATTGAATCGATTGAAAACAGAGTACGAGTTGCATCACTAGTGTAAGAATAAATTCTGTGGTTACTGGTTAATTGTGGTTATATTCTTTTTTGGTAGCAAAAAGATAAAGTTTATAGTTAAGTATAAACATTTTTTACAGTTTGTTTACATTACAAGACAATAAAATATCGTCTCATCGATGCACAAGTGTATGGATACATGGATATACATTATATTCGTATCATAATATGGATAATATCATGCAATTTTTAACAGTGTTAGAGCGCGGCAGCTATTGCTGTCGCACGGATGGGCCGGCTCGAACCGGGGTGGTACCACGACCTCACAGAATACCAGCGTGAAGTAGAGGTTTACCTCTGCGTTTCGCTTGGTGAGTGCAGGTGGCCGGAGACCCTTTTTACTGGAAATGAGGCATTCCATCTTAGTCCTCACGGGTGACAACGCATCTGCATTTTGATTTGTGATGCAAGATAGATGTAGATGTCTATGGGCCGCAGCAACCACTTATCAGGTTGACTGTGTGCTCGTTTATCACCCTTATCCTATAAACAAAAGGTTATGTATTAATATTCCAAATTATGTATTTCTCTTCTACATATGTATGTAATATATGAGTTTAATTTTCCACCTAGAACTTTAGAAGATCTATAATTTGTGTTGAATAACCTAAAACAAGTTACAATGTATAAAAGTTTTATGTTATTAGTAATATCTAAATTAAATATTAGATAGTTTGCATAAGTATTGTGACATACTTAAGCCATTTTATTCGTGTAATGGGTGATATCCTTAAAATTGCTATTGAATTTACAAAGACACTTAGGACTGTAATAAAGCTGATAAACTTCAAACTGCCAGACAAATCACCTTCAGGAGCTATATTCTCTAAATCAAATGAGTTTTGTTAATACATTCACTGTTCCATAAGACTGATTATATATTATGTAAATTGAGAAATTACAATATTATAATATTATATAAAAATTCCATGTATTATATAACTTTGGACCATATCCTGCGACGGAATCAGATTCTTCTATTATGCTTAAACTGCTGTGTTGTTAACTCTGCAGAAAGGAATATTATTTTGTCATGAAAAAAACTATATATTTTTCTCCTACATGAAACCAGTGAATATAAAAAGTTAGACAACTTTTATATAGTCAAATATTGTAGACGTAAATCCGTAATTACTATTTTTGTATTTGATCAACTGGAGCTAATTAATCGTGTATATTTTATAATAATTTCCTATTTATTTAACATACAGGCATAGATAACAAAATTCTGAAAAAAATATGGAAATATAGTTTAATGATATTGAAGGATCTTTTTGTTGCTGACAGATACATACAGTACATTACTGCTCACTATGGCTCAAACGTGGCAGTAGTTTTCGATGGTTACCCCGTAGATGTTGTACAGAAAAACACAAAGAGCCCTGAGCGACGTCGAAGAGCCAAGTCACACTCATCGCGAGAGATAATCGTTGATGAGAAAACCATGCAACAGGTTCCTCAACAGAAATTCTTGTAAAATGACAAAAACAAGATTCGTTTCATAAAGCTGCTGACGACAAAAATGGGAAATCACAACATTCAAGTACTCCAAGCAGAGGAAGATGCTGATAGGCTCATCGTCACTACAGATGTAACTGCTGCCTCTACCTATGATATAGTGGTAGTCGATTGTGAGGACATTGACTTGCTAATCATCCTTACTGTGATCTCAAACCAACGTGATTTTTTTACGATAAATGTGGAAGAGGCAAAGCATCAGATGTCATGCATTCCAGCATCGCTTCTTCAAAATCCTCTTGAATCAGAGCGTTTCCTCTTGATACATGCCTTTAGTGGTTGTGACTCGACATCCTGCTTCTTTGGCTTAGGGAAGAAGCAAATGACGTCCATAGTCGAAAAAAATCTAGACGTTGGAAAGCAATCTGCGATTTTTCTCGACACCAACTCTACACCTGACGAGATAGCAGCAGTAGGAGAGCGAGTCATAATTGCTCTATACGGAGGCAACCCCAACACCCATAACCTTGACGAGCTGCGGTACCAACTATTCACCAGGGCTGCGACGAAAACCAGCTTCAATCTAGCCAGGTTACCTCCTACACGAGACTGCTGGATTTCACTCCTTGCGGACATACCATTAGGTAAAATTTGTCCTTGCATCAATAATACACATTACATATCATTCATCATTTTCTATTCTCATGTAGGTACAATCTTCTTACAGGTACAGGCGTGGTTGGGAGTCACACTGAACCCTCTCTCCTGGGGGTGGATATGCACGCTACAAGGCCTCAACCCCAAAATTATGACCAGAAATGCAGCTCAATAACATCTCTTGCGAATGATTTCTTGCAGCTGCACGAAGGGTTGTGGGAACGCGTGCAGCTGCGGGAAGGCAGGTGTTAAAATGCTCATCAGTCTGCAGGCACTGCAGCGGGGCCTCTTGTGACAATATACCTGATTTTGTAGTAGTAGATATCCCAGAAGGCGACGATCTGTTCGATGTCGAAATGGAGGATGACTTGTGGGCACAAGACATCGACAATTCATCACCATCCCCTGATGGGGATATGCCATCCCAGTACGTCGATCCAGATACGGACGAATCTCAACCGGGACCTTCCAAGAGGGCTGAATTAATTTAACTTATTGATTTTGAATATTACTCAATTTCCTAACAAATAAATTTATTAACTTTTGTTGTACTTATCTTTTTTACTTCATTATTCGTAGCTTAGCTTAATCATCGTTCACACTTCTCATTTTCTTTATTAACATCTCATCATAAAAGTACAGAGCTTCGATAGTATAATCAGAGTCAAAATTCAATCAGAACGACAGAATTGCAAAAAATTGCGAAATTCAAAAAAAAATTATAAAATTTGAAAGGCTAATCTCGGAAACTATTGGGTCTACAGAGACAGTAGTTCTAGTATCATATTGTAGCAAATGTAGTCTAAAAACGACCCAAGAAAGTTTTTTCAAAAACTAGTATAATCGCCAAAATTTGAAGAAACATAAAACTATTTTTTTCGCAGTTTTTTCAATTTTTCACGAAGTTGCGTTCGGCGCTTGAGGTCACAAACTTGGATTATTCATTAGGCTAATATCATAAACAAGTCTGCAAAAAATCAGAATTGTTTTGTAAGTAACAGTGGTAGAGCCACGCGGCAGCTTTTGCTGTCGCACGGATAGGCCGGCTCGAACCGGGGTGGTACCACGACCTCACAGAAAACCAGCGTGAAGTAGAGGTTTACCTCTGCGTTTCGCTTGGTGAGTGCAGGTGGCCGGCGGCCCTTTTTACTGGAAATGAGGCATTCCATCTTAGTCCTCACGGGTGATAACGCATCTACACTTTGATTAGTAATAGAGGATAGATGTAGATGTCTATGGGCCGCAGCAGCCACTTACCATCAGGTGGACTGTGTACTCGTTTGTCACCCTTATCCTATAAAAAAAATCAGAACTACCCGATTTGACGCATGCTATGATGTAGAAAGTTACTAGACTATATGGTGGAGTTCGTAAAATGGAGGAAAAACGTCAAGTAATTTACGTATATTTATACGAAAATTACTATTAACGTAATTTTAGTATAAATTCGTATAATTCGTATGGTGGTAGAAAAACCTCAAGTAATTTTGTTTGTTTTAACACTTTAAAATACTATTGTTATAAGCTGTCTCTGTTGGGTTAAGCTAAGTTAAGCGTCCCATCGGACTTTGATAGTGAGGAAGTAGAGAGTGCGCCTGTGCTTGTGCATAATTTCTGGGACTATTATCCCGTCCTGCGCAGATGGTTAATCGCCGTTGAGATTGGCCGCCGTGACCGAAATTCGGTCTGGAGGACATTAAGACTGACATCAAAATCTACCAAAAGTAAAATGACAAATTCGGATTCAAATTTTAGTATACATTTCTTTGGTATAGAACCCGTGTTGTTATAATAATACCTAATAATCAATATAATAGTTAAATGTGGAATAAAAACTTGTAAAAACTATAATATGATACGAGGGTGGATTGAAAAGTACTCGGCCTAACACAGATCCATTCAATTCTAAAAATCAAATCTACCCACATTATTTAGTTCAGTTCAGACTAGTTCATTGTGTGAAGTTCGAAACGTGTGCGATAATTAGTTGTGATTTTATAAATTTATTAACAATGTAATCGGACATAATTTCCGCGAATGGAGCAAATCGAGCAGCGTGCCGTCATTAAGTACCTCCATAAGAAGGGGCTATCATCAAAAGCCATCCATGATGACATGGTCAGTACATTAGGCGATTGTGCTCTGTCATATTCATCCGTCAAAAAATGGATAGCAGAATTTAAGCGTGGTAGAGAGAGTGTGAAAGATGAACCCCGCTCTGGAAGGCCTTCGACGTCAACTACTGACGAAAATATTAAAAAAGTACTTGATTTAATAATGGGAGACCGCAGATTAAAAATTAGAGAGATAGCCGAGATTATAGGCATCTCTTATGAACGAACTCAAAACATCATTGTCAACGAGTTGGGTTTCCACAAGGTGTCTGCGAGGTGGGTTCCGCGACTGCTTTCAGTTGAACAAAAAAGGACGCGATTGACTATTTCACGCGACTGTTTGGAGTTATTTGAAGCCGATGCAGATGATTTTTTGAATCGTTTTGTTACTATAGACGAAACATGGGTTCATTACTGTACACCGGAAACAAAACAACAATCAAAACAGTGGAGAAGACCTGGTTCACCACCCCCTAAAAAGGCTAAGTCGATTTTGTCGGCAAATAAGGTGATGGCTTCAGTATTCTGGGACTCGAAAGGTGTGATTATGATTGATTACCTTGAAAGGGGTCAGACTATAAACTCTGATTACTACTGCACCTTACTACGTCGTTTACGAGAAGAAATAAAAGAAAAACGTCGAGGAATGCTCAGAAGAAAAGTCCTGTTTCATCAAGATAACGCCCGTGTTCACACGTCAGTACAGTCAATAGCTGAAATTCACAACTGTGGCTTTGAACTGTTACCGCATCCGCCGTATTCACCTGATCTGGCACCATCAGACTTCTTTCTGTTCCCTAACCTAATAAAGCACTTGGGAGGTCAAAGATTTTCGACAAACGACGAGGTCAAAGCAGCTGTAGACGCATATTTTGACTCTAAGGAAGAATCTTTTTTTTTCAACGGTCTAAATGCTTGGAAGGGGAGGTGGCAAAAGTGTATTGAACTTGATGGTGATTATGTAGAAAAATAAAAATATAACTGATTTAGTATGTGTTTATTTTCTTGGTTAGGCCGAGTACTTTTCAATCCACCCTCGTACATACTAAACAGAAACCTTCCAAATACATTTCACTAAAAATAAATATGTCATCATCATTACAGCCCTTCACAAGTCTGCTGCTGAACATAGGCCTCCCCCAAGGAATGCCACAAAGCACGGTCCTGAGCCACCTGCATCCATCGACTTCCTGTATATCTTACCAGGTCGTCACTCCCATCTAGTGAGGGGACGCCCTACACTTCGTCCGCCGGTACGAGGCCGCCACTCGAGAACCTTTTTTCCCCATCGGTTGTCGGTTCTTCGGGCTATATGGCCGGCCCATTGCCACTTCAGCTTACTAATCCGTTGGTCCTCCAGCGATTCTGCCATAAGGACTATATCGTCGGCAAATCGAAGGTGAGTGATGTACTCGCCATTGATGTTAATACCGTATCCTTTCCAGTCCAGTAGCTTGAAAACGTTTTCCAATGCAGCGGTGAAGAGTTTCGGGGATATAACGTCACCCTGTCTTACACCTCTCTGCAATTGGATAGGTTTCGTACTCTGGTTCTGTACTCGGATAGCCATCGTAGCCCTACTGTACAAACACTTCAGCACTTCGATATACCGACAGTCAACTTGGCATCACTGAAGGGACTGCAGCACCGCTCAAATTTTGACGAAATCAAAGGCTTTCTCATAGTCCACATACGCCAGACATAGTGGCAAATTGTACTCCTCGGACTTCTGTACAATTTGCCGAAGGGTATGTATGTGGTCTATGGTGGTAAAGCCTTTTTGGAATCCGGCTTGTTCGGGAGGCTGGAAATCGTCAAGTCTGCGCGCGAGACGATTCGTAATGACTCCCGACATTAAGATAATTCCTAAATTTTTATTTCAACCAATGTGCCCATTTGTATATCCTATACATAATGACATAATAATGTCCTCCAGACCGAATTTCGGGGACGGCGGCGGTCTCAACGAAGACTAGCCATCGGCGCAGGACAGGATTATAGTGCCCAAGTGTATGCGCAATCACAGGTGCACTCTTTATTCCCTCACTCTCATAGCCCGATGGGACGGTAAACCGACACGACCGGAGAGAGATCAGACGCAGGACCAACGGCTTTACATGCTTTCCGAGGCACGGGGGTGAAACACCGCCAACTTCCCGACTCCGGGCAGCTACTGAGAATTTCTTGATGGAAAAACTCAATAACTGATTTTTGGCCCGACCCGGAATTCGAACCCTGGACCTCATGATCAGCAGTCGCACTACTACAACCACTAGACCAACGAGGCAGTCACATAATGACATACAACATATACATCAGATACAGTCATCCTGTAAAATAAATAAATTATGTCCACTTACAAAAACACACCCATAGGTATCATACATATACACAATCGTTTTCATGACATTCAACTGTATTGTTGTTGTTCAACTGAGTTGGACAATGTAGGTAGAGATTTTGTAAAACCTGATATGTTATACAAAAATTATTATTCCATTTAATTTTTTTATTATTATTCTTTTATATGTTTCAATTCATTAGGATTACAGTTACACCCCAAGATATAAAACTATCATGAAGAAATGTCGATAAATACTTTTATATCAATAGGCGTAGCTTTATTTATCACAGTGAATTAAAGGGGTAAAAAGGAAATGTAAGCATTATGTTTCTAGTTGAATATTTACTTTAATAGTCTTGGATGGGATACACAACAATTTCAAAATAATATGTTAATAAAATATTTCCCAAAAATTTAAAAGTATGAATTAAGGTGTAACACCACTGCCAGCCTTTAAAGGATATTGTTACTAAACAGATGACCTTAAATTAACATTAATGAGACTAAAATTAACACCATTGATAACGTAAATTACAGTTATTTAAGGGATCTGTTTCGTTTAAAAACTGAAGACAGGATATAACAACAAATAACAAGCAGAATAGACAAACTCTTGATATATAAAACTTTAAAAGCAATATGATCATCTTTATCTGTCACATGAAACAGCAAACATACAACTTGGCCAAAACAATTGGGCGCATGAGAGGTATATGCGGTTTCGGAGCCCGCACCCCGCCTCTATCCCTGCGCTTCCACTAGTGACCAATCACTGTTCTGTGTTCCCTCCCTAATTCTATGACGTCTTAGCTGTCTGTCATGCGCCTAATTATTTTGGTCACATTGTATGTTTTGTAGTGTGGGTGTCAATTCCTCTGAGAGGCATAGCAATTACTCGAAATTCTCCCATCAAACAAATTAAAAAGAGCCATGCCCATGTAAATAGTTTACAGGTGATAAGGATAATAGGAAAACTGTAACTCTCTTATAAAATCACTCAAATATGTTATGGTATTGTAACTCATATATTATGTAACATTTATAATGTTAAAAATTTTACTGATTTTATCTAGTTTCATTTCAACTTTTTACTTCCTGACGTTTCAGGTGCTTTATAGCACCCATGGAGACGGACGTGACTAAGGCATACTTTTCTCTGTAGTTTTAACAACAGCAATGAGGTTACAAATTCATGCTAGATGAAGGTACCACAAACTATATTTTTTTCAATTGTTCTAAATTATCCATTTTCATCTATGATTACTTTCCTTCTTATATCCTTCAAATCTCCAGATTTTAATTCTCTTTTAACATACAAAAATACTTGACTTTGAATATAAAACTTTAAATCCTTGACACTTAACATATTAATAAGGTTCTAAAACCTGTGTTTGTCGTATGTTCTAAGGTAAATAGATAGATTTTTGCCAAAATTTTAGGAGAAAAAGTAAACTATTTATATTATTATCATAGACTCATAAACTCGTTAGTTTTAATTTTTCATTCATTATGTTATTGGCAAATTTTACCAAACCGCCACAAAAAGAAGAACAAGTTGATGGGGTTACGGTATGCAACAGTGCTGCCAAGTATAGAGACTATGACAAATCCTTCCTGTTATCAAAGAGTGCCAAGCATGACTAGAGGCAATTAATGTGTTGGTGGGCGAACAAGTTACCAGTGAGTGCGGCAGCGTGGTGGAGGGCGGCGCGATGGCGGCGAGGCCGGGCAGCAGCGCGGCGCGGCGCGGGTGCGCGGCCAGCGCGAACGTGGCGCCGTCGGCCGCCAGCGCCACGTCGCTGCGCGCCACCAGCGCCAGCGCCACGCCCGAGCACGCGCCCCACACGCCCGCGCACACCAACTTGCTGTGTTGCTCCACAGTACCCAGCAGAGACCTGACATACAACAAATAATCCCTATAACGTTACTAGTTATATGGCACGTGTACAGTGTGCGAGTGTACACTTTAGTATAGCAAATAAGTCAATTCCTCCCTACTATTAGGAGCAGTTATATCATATGATAAAAATTACACATTTGTCCGAGCAACTTTTTATTTTTTTATTTAACATATTTTAAAATATAATATATTTAACATATCCTGCAAATTTAAGATAAATGTATATATAATAATAATTTGTACATAAAAATATTACAAGATAAATAGATAGTAAAAAAATTGACACCACATCTTAGTTTTTAGCCTAGAGCCAATTTTATCACATTGGGCAAAGGGTTGAGTTTGTGTTAGATTGAACAATTTTAGAACTATAATATACCTTTGTTCAGTTGAAAGCTTCTATCATGATTTGAAAATTAGAATAAATAAATTTGATCAGAAAAACAGCAGTGATTTGGGTTAAAATTGAGTATTTATATTATATTATTTGTACCGCATTTTCACTGAGCTACTTACTCATAGTTTCTTCTCTTGTTAAAAATTAAATCAAAATAAATGGTGCCAAGCCACATTTTGAACCAAGGGTACTAAGGCAACTGTACAACTTAACATAGTGAATACATGTATTTATTTAAAGAAAAACTATGACCTAGAGTGATTTTAAAAAACTGGATAAGTAGGCTAATTGATATACTTGCAATTGTGTGAATAATTTTATTATTAATTTATATTATAATTATAATTAAATGATTGCTAGTTAAAAAACATATTAACATTAATATATCCTATCATGTATAGAATATATTAATTTTAATATTTTTTTTATAAACTAACTAGGTAAATCTTGTAGGATCAATTTAGCAGATGGCAGACAGAGAGTTTACAATTTATGAAATATTCTGATAAGTATCTATGGAGCAAGACAGGTGGATCATCAATCTGCCAGCTTATTGTATAACAAATATTAGGTATAGCAAATATTTCTAAACCAAATTTTCTTATTGTCCAACATTAGGCTGTATCAGACTCATGATGACAACATGAAATACAAACTCTTTATTTTTCATTTGATAGGATGTTAACATGTTTTCCTATTTTCCAATATCCAATCAATCATCCAAAACGACTAAACATTTCGTTGTCATTTAAATATTATAACATAATGAAATAATTACAAAAACTGAAATGGAAAAACATACCTTACTGAATCAGCAATTTCAAATGCATTTGTGGCCCTCTTTTTCTCATCATCATCCAATAGTGGACTAAGGTCTAATAATGAACACAATGTGCCACATTGGGATGTAACCAATGTAACTGATATGTCTTTTCTTTCATCAACATATATCAAGGCTTGTTCAAGTTCCTTAAGAACCTACAAATATAATTATTCGTGACTATATAATATATATTACAAATTATTTAGAAAGGTATCTTTTACCAAGATTATTGAACTTATTAAATATTATAATGTGTGCTCATTACCAATTGTAATTACATCAGTTACCGTTTTAGGTCCTTTTTTATAGAACAATGGTGAAAACGAACAAGCAGTCCACCTGATGGTATATGGATACTATGGCTCATAGACATCTGAATCTATCCTCGGTTGAGTATTCAAAATGCAGATGAGTTGTTACCCCTGAGGACTAAAAAGGTATGCCTCATTTCCAGTAAAAAGGGTTTCCTGTTCTCTACACTCCCCATTTTGCTGCTATTTCACACTGATGTTCTGTGAGAGAATGGAGCAACGAACACATAGCTGTAGCATGGCTCTTCCATGTAAGTATCTAAATAAGTATTTAGAGTTATTATCAGAAAAGTGCCTCCTGTTTCATTTCCCTCTGTCGCCTCTTGAGATACCAATGGGACGAAATAGGGTGATGGACACCATTTCATCCTGTGAGACGTACACCAGAATAAAATATCCAGATCAATGACAAGCAGCACATCATGTCGGGTACTGCAATTGTCAATCCACCTAACAAGCATCACAATTGAGGCAAATCCTCTTTACAACAGTATACAATTGCCAACCTGCTTGCTAATAAGTAATAATAAAAGGTGAGCGGCAGAATCCTCCTGATAACAACTCCATGATAATAATATTAACACTTGCCAAATTCATCACCCTATTTTGTCCCATGGGTGTCTTCAGAGGTTACTTTGGAAAATAATAAATGGGCGCCCCCCAGAAGCAGTATCACAATATGAGACAACTAGTAATGCAACTGACAATCTGCCATTATTACACTGAGTGTGAGTTTATTATCAGAGCAAAACACTCAATTATCCATCACAATTAGTCAATTGCCAAGGAGGCACTAAATATCTGCACAAAAACAGGCATTTTTGAAGACTATCCCATATCTGATGTAGTTTTATTTTAATATTTGAGGAAAGCTTAGGGTGCAATGTTAAGAAACATGGGGTTATTAACAATAGAAGTTTAAAAATTGAACAATTTGTTCTTTTGAATAAATATTGTGTAAGATTTGAACTAGTCATGCTAGTTAAAACTTTAGAACCAATGATCCCAGATCATCTCTATTTTTCAGTACTAGATATAGTTCTTTCTGAAAGTGTCAATTGACACATTTATTGTAGGATTTGCTTCCATACTCGCAAAATGCTGTAGAGAAAGTATGCAGAAGAGAAATGTTAATTTAAAATATCCCTACACTTGTGAAACTTTTTCCACCATTAATTCGTTCCAATAGCCATGTTTATTAATAAGCAGATTGCCCTGTGTGTAGGTGAGGCTAATATTTGAAGGAAAAGTTGATATATTATCATCTCCCAGCACATGCATCCCACATCATACATTCCATATTTTTACAACATGCAGGAAGTCGATGGATTCAAGTGGCTCAGGACTGTGCTTTGTGGCATTCCTTAGAGGAGGCATGGGCCTTTGTTGAACTGAACATGGGTTCAGCAGTGGACTTGTGAAGGGCTCTAATGATGATATTTTATACATTATATATTATTAAGTTTCGGCTTGTTGGCAAGAGTATCCTTGCTATTCATAAGTATACTAAGAGACTTTCTAATATTATTTCACTAACCTCAACGTTATATCGGGGTCCTTTCTGAATAGTGATTTCAGCTAATCTTTGATCAATATTTATAGTTAAATACTTAAAATTATTATCAATATCTTTTTTTGATGTGAAAGATTCTTTGACTTTCTTTTGCTTTGGTGGCTTATCATTTTTGCTATTTTCTCGTTTTCGTTTATTCAAGGCAAGGGATAATTTTGAGTTGAGTTTTTCCTTAATAGATAAGCAATTTTCCCTGTTAATGATTTCACTGTTAGTTATATTTATAGGATCAGACATAAATGTATCTGATGTTTGTTTATTATTGTCATCTGAAGTTTTGTTTCCCTTCTCTACTATTAGTGAAGTCCTTGCAGTGTTGTGTGTGCCACCTGAATCTACATCACTAAGCCGCCTAGGACTCATACAAGTGCTGGAATAGGAACTAGATGAATGACGTCGATATATAATTGAATCATCTGCACTGTGAGTCTCAAAATCCTCACAAACAGATGGAGACTTCACAGAACTGCTTAAAGATATTCTATGCTTTCCACTTAAAATCTTTTTTGCTTCTCCTTCTTCATATTTAGATGATTCTTTCTTTCGTTCCCGGAACTTCATTTCTTTGCCATCAGGAGTAGAGCTTTGAATCTTTTTAATAAATTCTGCTTTGGTCTTTACATTTTTCTTACCCTTTGGTGCTTCAGGAGTTAACTGGTATATCATATTGACAGCACCTTCATCCATCAGAAGTCTATCAACCTCTGTTAATCTCTTATTTTGCTTTACATTTTTTAGTGATGGCTTCTTCCATTGCATTTTAGATATAGGAGACTTTGACTTAGATCTCACTATAGGTAAATCAGTCTTTCCTTTCTTATACGGTGGAGACTCTTTTTCAGTGTTTATTTCCTTATTCTTACTTACAGCTTTACTTTTTGTAAATGTGTCAGGATTATCAGGATCAAAAATTACTTTTTTCTTAATGATTCTCCCTAGTCTTCTTTGTGGCTGACCTTCATCTCCACTCTTATTAGATTTTTGGCTGTGATCTTCACTTGTTGCAGAATCAATGGAAGTCCTTATAAATTCTTCCTTAGCTGTTACTGCTATTTGGACTTCTTTAAGTTCATCAGAGGATTTCAAAAGGGAGTCTGCCTCTTTAAGCAATTTCACAGACTTATCTGTTTCTGAAGTTTCTTCATCATCCCAATCCTTTACTAATACATTAATAATGCTATCAGATTTAGTTTCTTCTTTCTTAATTTCTTCTTTTTTATTTTCTTCTTTCTTGCTTTCTTCCTTCTTTTCAATTTTTTTTGGTTTTGATATTTTTTCTGTGCTCTTTTTCTTTTTATTATTTTTCAGTCGTGTGAGTTGTTGTAAAGCTAACTCGGATTCTAAAGATTTAGAAATAATAGTATTAATTTCCGTATGTTCAACTGCTTCATTAGCAGAAGATTCAACATCTTTTCCTTGCAAAATATCTAGAAGTTCCTCTTTGTTAAAGACTTCTTGCCGCCCAGCACAATTGTTACTTTCCACATGATCAGTCACATCAGATGATCTTAAGGCTTCACTTAGTTCTATACTTTGCCCTAATTCACTCAAAATATTATTAGTAGCATGTTCATCAGAGTTTGTCTCATTTAAGTCATTTTCATTAATATCATGATCATTTTTTTCAATTAGTATTTCAGTCTTAAACCTGACTTTATCTTTATTGGATGAATCTGTATGATTAACTTGAACTGCTAATATTTTGTTACTTAATTGAATCGTAGATGTTTCTTCATTATTTACTTCAACTGATGATGATTCTGTAGAAACTTCGATGATAGATTCAGTTGCCTCAATTTCAATTTCATGATAGATTGTTTTATCCAAGTCTTTGACAATGATTTCCGTATCCGGTTCATTTGTTTGATCAGTCCCTTTTTCAGTATTGTGATCAGATTGGCTAGGACTATTTTCATTTAAAGCTACAGTGTCAGGACCTTGGACAGCCGCTATTTGCTGTGACGTTTCTACCTCATTTGTTTCAACAGTTACTTCGTTATTATCTTCAAGCAATTCGACACTTTCTTTTGTAATTACAATTTCTGTTATAACATTATCTTCTCCAGCCGGTTCAGCTTCACCAATATCGAAGACACCGTTCGATTTGTGACACACATCCGTTCCACACTCTACAGTTTCTTCGGGGACAACATTGTTTTTTACTTGATTAATAGATGCGTTTAATTCAAGAGTTTCTTCTATAACTTCCATTGTGCAACTTATTATTAATAAACACTAAGATTTATAGATAAACTTTAAACAGGTTAACCTAATATGTTGATAAATAAATCAAATGAACGCAATGTTAACTTTAAAGTTAAAAACATGTCGAGGATTACATTATTCCACCATTAAATACATTTATGTTCATAGTAAGCATAAGCAATTAATTGTAATGGAATTTCAACTAAATAAAACAAACGCTCCGCTTCGTTCACTTATGATTTTTTTCAGTGCGTCGTCGTCCATTAATATTTTTTTTAATTTATTGTGACATTAGCTACAAGGCCTTATGCCAATAAGAAATCATTAAATACTATTTGTTACTATTAAAACATTTTACAAAATATAAAGTTCATTTTGGGATAAAGATGATTTTGGGACATTTTTGACGATACCTTAAACTGCTAAAGCTCCTTAAACCATCACTAGAAAGTCGATGACAATGACAATAATAGTATCCCACCACGTGTATTGGCGGGAAATTCACCGCTTGCAGATTATTGCTTCAGTATTTATTTTAAAATATTTAAAAAAACTTTCCTTTATTATACATATATCTGTATATATGTATCTGAGTGGCATAGTGGTGGTTAATATAGTGCATCATCATCATCATCATTCATCATTACAGCCTTTCATAAATCCACTGCTGAACATAGGCCTCCCCCAAGGAATGCCTCAAAGCACGGTCCTAAACCACCTGCATCCATCGACTTCCTGCATGCCTTACCAGGTCGTCACTCCATCTAGTGGGGGGTCGCCCTACACTTCGCCTACCGGTACGAGGCTGCCACTCGAGAACCTTTCTTCCCCATCGGTTATCGGTTCTTCGAGCTATATGGCCGGCCCACTGCCACTTCAGCTTACTAATCCGTTGGGCTATGTCGGTTACTCTAGTTCTACTGCGGATATCCTCTATTCTAAGTTTATCACGCAGAGTAACTCCGAGCATAGCCCTCTCCATAGCTCGCTGAGCGACCTTGAGCTTCCTCATACGGCCAGCTGTGAAGGACCACGTCTCAGTTTCGTAAGTCATCACTGGCAATACGCACTGGTTGTACAATTTCGTTTTAAGGTTTTAAGGTATGTCTGACGAGAAGATGTGTCGTAGCTTCCCGAACGCTGCCCAGCCGAGTTGAATCCGTCGATTGACCTCTCGGTCGAAGTTGGACTTACCTAGTCGGACTATTTGTTCCAGGTAAACATACTCGTCAACAACTTCGAGCTTAGTGCTCCCAACAACTACCGGCATAGGTGTGACATGGACATTAAACATAATCTTTGTTTTGTCCATGTTCATCTTAAGACCTATCCGTTGGGAGACACTATTAAGGTCATTGAGCATAGTGCTTAGGTCCTCCAGCGATTCTGCCATAAGGACTATATCGTCGGCAAATCGAAGGTAAGTGATGTACTCGCCATTGATGTTTATTCCGTATCCTTTCCAGTCCAGAAGCTTGAAAACGTCTTCCAATGCAGCGGTGAAGAGTTTCGGGGATATGACGTCACCCTGTCTTACACCTCTCTGCAATTGGATAGGTTTCGTACTCTGATTCTGTACTCGGATAGCCATCGTAGCTCTACTGTACAAACACTTCAGCACTTCGATATACCGACAGTCAACTTGGCACCGCTGAAGGGACTGCAGCACCGCCCAAATTTTGACGGAATCAAAGGCTTTCTCATAATCCACATACGCCAGACATAGTGGCAAATTGTACTCTTCGGACTTCTGTACAATTTGCCGAAGGGTATGTATGTGGTCTATGGTGCTAAAGCCCTTTCGGAAACCAGCTTGTTCGGTAGGCTGGAAGTCGTCAAGTCTGCGCGCGAGACGATTCGTAATGACTCTCGGAAACAGCACGTAGACGCGGCTCAGAAGGGAAATCGGTCTGTAGTTTTTCAAGAGAGCGTTGTCACCTTTCTTGAAGAACAAGACCACCGCACTTCTGCTCCACGCCTCCGGTGTAATGCCACCATGGAGGACGGAATTAAAGAGCTTCTGAAGGACTTCAAGTACCGGTTTTCCACCCGCTTTCAGAAGCTCCGCTGTAATTCCATCCTCGCCTGGGGCCTTACCGTTTTTAAGGTGCTGGAGAGCCATTCTAATCTCGCTCAGACTGACGTCCGGGATATCTTCGGAATAGTGTCGGATGAGACTCGCTCTTGGATCGTTACTCACACTTGTGTGTGGCTCCAACGATGACGTGTACAGCTGCCCATAGAACCTCTCAATCTCACTCAAAATCTCAGGTGTCCCGGAAACGATGCTGCCACACTCTGTCTTCAGCTTTGACAGTTGGCTTTTTCTGGCAGACAGATCTCTGGCAAAGACTTTGGAGCCTTGGTTCCGCTCGATCACTTCTTCAATACGAGCTGTATTGACGAGACCTCTCCAACTTAACCTTTAGGTTCAGTGTGCCTCTAACCATTCGGTGATCGCTACCAGTTTTCACCCTCGCGATCACGGAGACATCACTGAACAGTTGTCGTCTGGTCGTCATAATGAAGTTAATCTCATTTTTTGTCGAACCGTTGGGACTCGACCAGGTCCACTTCCTGTGGGGCCGCTTTTGGAAGAAAGAGTTCATCATAAAGAGTCCCTCTTTCTCCATGAAGTCGGCCCAAATTTCCCTACTTTCAGCTCACCGTTCTCTCTTGTGCCTAGTTTTGGATTGAAGTCTCCCATTAACACCGTATATTAGGTTTTGGAGGAATTCATGGCTCTAGAGATATCCTCATACATTTCCTCTACCTCCTCATCGGGGTGTGCCGAGGTTGGTGCGTAAACCTGTATGACCTCCAGCGAATACCGTTTGGTGATTCTGAGTATAAGGTACGCAATCCTCGTCGACACACTCCCGATCTTTACAACGTTGTTAACGAGAGACTTGTGGACGATAAATCCGACACGACCTCCCGGTGATAGAGTAAGTTGCCGGATTCGAGGATTACCGTGTCTTCCCCCTCTCTTCGGACTTCGGATAATCCTATAATATGCCAGGGCAACTTTATCTCTTCTTCCAGCTCCACGATCTTCTCGTTAGTCCTCAGGGTGCGTGCGTTGTACGTTGCCAGGTCGAGTCGTCTAAGGTGGCAACCGAACCTCCACCGGACATTCTTAGCACCGCCTGCCCCGCCGTTACCATGGTTGCCACCGTAGCCAGGAATAGCGGGGCCGCCGGGGACTGGGGGCCGTCTGTTTGTTGCTTTAATCATTGGGGGGTATTTGCCATAGTTGCCACGCTTGGCGAGCGGGTTGGCAACCGCAGTTTTTTTATTTTAATTTTGGCTATTATCAGGAAGATGCTGCTGCCCATCTTCTGCCTGTTTCCCTTTGTCGCCTTTTACGACACCCACGGGAGGATATGGGGTAGTGGATATTCTTGACCGCCACTACACGGTTATATAGCGCATAGCGTCATATTATAGCGCGCTATCTTTCCATAGCGCACAGCGCGTGCTATGTAAGTAGGCGCTATGGCGCTCTTGTGTTATGAAATATGAATATCGCGCGACAGCGCTCGGCGTCGACCAGCGTGAAAACTATTTCTAGCGCGGCGCTAGCACCCGGCTGCCTGCTACCCTGTAACCCTGCTAGTCTCGCGTGCACGCTGTTGTGAACGGACGTGTTACGCAAATATCTCGCAGCACGCTATTCATCGCGCGTGCGACCTAGTTTAGTGTTAGACGTTGGTTATTTAGTGCATACTGTATATTAATAATAGATTAGAAGAGTGTTTGAAAACAAATTAAAAGACGCTATTGTGTATCTGTGATTCTGTGTGTGTAAATAAGTTAGTGTATAACATGTAAATATTAGAATAAAAGATGGTACTACTTTCCATTGACTCCCGTCGAGTTGGGGGTTGATACGTATTTTTACAGAAAAGTTACACTATTATAAGCACACACACAAAGTTACACCATGCGGAAGCGCGTAATTTTTGAGAAAAAAGTTATTGAAAATCAATTATTCTTGCATTGTTTATGTCTAATCCTACAGTAAAACTGACGCCATTTTTTATTGTTATTGTCAGTAGGGATGTCGATTCTTTCCGAAAAAGATCGATTTTTTAAATAGATTCGAATTGTAAGCTGATGTATCGATTCCCAAAAAATCGATTTCTAAAATATCTATATTTTTTTAATGTTTGCATTTATAATGTAATAAATCCATTTTATGAAAAAAAATCACCTTCATCATAAAATATAGGGGGACTGATTCAGAAGGATTTCTGTATCTATATTGAGACTGCTACATCTCCGGCGCTGCGGGAAGAGCAGCCTCTACGCCTTAGCGTAGCAAATCGCAGGCATCCCTCCTCGCCTCAGCCGCTCAGGCTCGTCCGATGCCTACGATTTGTTACAGCAGGCGGAGGCTGGCCCCCCTACGTGCCTCCGGCTCTTTAAAACTACTCTAGGGGTAGGACAAACTCGTACCAGGTGGAGTCGGGGTCAATCAATTCGGTTCTTTGACATAAGTTGAACCTAACCTATTTTATTTGTTATCTGCCCTAATTGGTACTGTTAAAATAACACAAATTTCAATAAGAGATCATTTATTATGGTATCTTTCTTGAATTTCATAAAATGGAATTATATTTACATTACAAATGCAAACAAAAAAAATATAGATATTTTAGATATCGATTTTTTAATAATCGATACATCAGCTTACGATTTGAATCGATTTAAAAATCGACCTTTTCGGAAAGAATCGACATCCCTACTGACGACAATGACATTACAAAATGGCGTCAGTTTTATGGTAGGATTAGATATAAACAATGCAAGAATAATTGATTTTCGATAACTTTTTTCTCAAAAATTACGCGTTTCCGCATGTTGTAACTTTGTGTGTGTGCTTATAATAGTGTAACTTTTCTGTAAAAATACGTATCAACACCCAACTCGACGGGAGTCAATGGAAAGCTAAGCCTAAAAGATTGTTTAAAAAAAAATGTATTTTGACACGATTACGTGACTGTAATTAAGAATTATGATTATATGTGTGCAAAGAATTGATTTTTGTATATAAAACCAATGAACTTTTAAATACGCCCATAAATGATTCATAGTTAACATTAATGTTAAAATAACGTTTACATCAATTATAGACAGTCATAAGCCTGAAAAGTATGAAGAAGAGTTCATTGTTTTTTTTTACTGCTTAAGGTATTAATAAATTATATTCTTATATAGCACGCGGTATGTTCAACGCACAAAATGTAATGTAACGTGCTACGAGATTTAGCGTGCTGCAAGACTTAACGCGCCTACCGGCCGCACATGCGCTTTCTTATAAATAGCGCGCTATTATATAGCGTATTTGATAGTGCGCTATAAATTTATAGTTTATAGTCTGTAGCGCGCTATTGATTTATAGTTGTTTTGAACAACTCTAGAGTGTGATGGTCACACGAATTCGGTATTTGTCACCATTCCAAAAGTGGCGAACGTAATAGAACCAACCAAAAATAGAATGAAGTGAATTTTGATATGTTTATAAATGATACGATTTTGTTGTTTTAAAGGTGTCTATGTATGTGAAATATTAATGTAAATGACGAAATAAGTGTAAGATTCAAGTAATTTCGCCTATTTAGGCACTTTGAGATACTATAGTCATTGATTGTCTGTCTATTCGATATTGTATACAAATATTTTGATATTGTATATGACGGCACCTGCACCGTTGCAGGTGCGGCGGCGTCGGTCTAGCTAGACAGAATTCTTGTAAAAAGACACGTGTACCGCACACCTGCGGCATTGCACCTGCGGTGCCGCCCGTTCTGCTTGTATAAAACGGAGCGGCCACCGTTAAGGCAGTCTCGGCTCTGACGTGGAACGGTACGCTTGTCGTATTCCGTTACTAGTTTATCCTCGACTCGTTGAATAATTAATTCGTGTAAACGAATTAATTATTATTCCTAAATACAAAATTAGTCTCTGTACTATACTCAATTACCCTTTCTACATCAGAAGTTGGATAAAGTCCCCATTTTTGCCCACATATAATCTTCGAATAGTATGAGGATTATTACATTTGTGGAAGACTATAATGCATTCCGCAATGATGAATCTGTTTTTATGTTAAATACCGTAATGAAATTTGCTATGCTAATTAAGATATTGTCGTATCATTAAAGTGTAGAGAAAAGATAAAGTGAAATTATTTAAGCCAATTTTTTTTAATTTGTTCGATTTGTATTCAAAGTACCCTGTAAGTATTTTCATTATTTCTTGACGTACCTAAATATCTTAAAAAATGTCGAAAGAAATGTTGAAAGCTTTCTAATTAAGTTGTTAAGTTTCGTTGTAATTTGATAGTTCACGCGAAACATGATTAACATTTGCTATATTTTGAAGTTCAAAACGTTTAGGGGATGTACCAAAATAAAGGATTAACTTTAACACGCTTTTTTTTTTTGCGGATGGAAAATCATCTAATGACGCCTTTCGCTGTGGGTACAGCGGAAGGGAGTGTCAGACTTTTACTGACTAAAAACCATCCGTGTTCCTTCAGTGCCCTTACGTTCCGGAGCCGTGGTATCTCTTTCGAACAGCCCGCAGCCCCGGCAGGCGTCGGCCCTTGCGGGCCCCTTCACGCTGCTGACAGCTCTTTGAGGCGCGCGTGGAACAAAACGCGCCGTCGACACGGCCTGTCGTCGTTAGACGGACGGACGGCGAGCTACCCATTGCGCGTCGTCCACAGGCCCGCGCCTACGGTGGCCGGGGGCCACGACGTAGCCCCCGACGCCCGGGGCGTCTCCCGCGGCGGCCGGGAAGGAAAGCTGCTGCTCTTTCCTTCTCCCGCTCCGCCACCTCCTTCGCTAGCATCACTGCTTCGCAGAAGGTGGTGGCGGCATCCCATTCCGTCTCGCTCCGGACCATGGCTTCGACCAGGGCCGGACGCGAGAGGTCGCCGCCGCCTACCGCCGCTACGAGGACACGGCGGTGCTCCGCCCAAGCAGGGCACACCTCCACGGTGTGCTCCACCGTGTCCTCCGGTCGATCCTCGCAGTGGGAGCACCCGGGCGTTTCCTCCCGCCCGATTCGGTGCAGGAACCTCCCGAACACACCGTGTCCGGTGAGGACCTGCGTCAGGCGGAAGGTGAGGACGCCGTGGCGTCTCTCAAGCCACTCCTCAAAGAGGGGTCTTATCGCCGCTATAGTGGCGTGCCCAGCACGGGATTGCGACAGTCACTCTCTCCATGTTGCCATGAGATCATGCCGGAAGTCTGTCCGCTGCGCGACAACTTGCCGCGGCAGCGGGGTTTCCCCCCGGCATAGTGCCTCCGCGCGCCATTCGTGCAGGCGCGCGAGGACTATCGCCTCCAGATCCCATGGCGGCAATCCGGCAAGGAAGCTCGCCGCCTCGCGGGAGATCGTGCGGTAGCCGCGAACCATTTTTACGGCAACCACCCTTTGGGGCGCGTTTAGGTGGTGGACGGCAAGCCGCGCCAAACCACGCGCCCACACCGGGGCCCCGTAAAGGGCCATGGACCTCACGATCCCCGCGTAGAGCCTCCGGCAGGAGGCGTTTGGCCCCCCAGGTTTGGCAGGAGCCGCCTGAAGGCAGCCCCGGTCCGTTCCAGTTTGGGAGCCAAACGTCGGAACTGTTCAACGAAGTTCCATCGGCCGTCGAGGACGAGTCCTAGGTACTTCAACGTCGACTCGACGCTGATGGATACCCCTCCTACCATCACTGAGGATCCCGGTGGTGGCCTGTTCCGAGGACCATGGAAGTGCATGGCCTCGGACTTGTAAGAGCCACCTCGAGACCCAGGTGCCGGATCCTCTCAACTTTAACACGCTATGAATTGAAAATAATAAGTGACATTTTTGTGTTCTAATGTGTTGATCAGTGTTGCAGTTTGCTCCGAATATTGTGTCGTCGACAAGATTGGGGTTTGATGTCGAGGGATTCGTAGAAGTCTCTACAACAATGATGAAGATGTTGTGACGGCTAATCGAACATGGTCAGGTAGGGCCGAGCGCTGGTAAGATTGAGCCTACACCGCTACAGTCGGTAACTTATCGGCTGATCTTACGGCAGGGCAATTCAAGCGGCCGCCGAACAAATGGTGCTTTGGCGCTGTAAATGGACGTCTGAGGTCGGCTTTCGTAGATTTTGCGCAGTTTTGCCTCCTTCCCTTTGAAATATGTTGTGGTATCTGTATCTACACGTAGTTTCCGTTTTTTGTAATGTTTTCATATGTCTTACAGTTGCCGTTTCATAAGAGAATATGTGATGAATTTTGGAAGCTCTGAATTCCATGGTTTGCAATACATTTATCTCGATTTCTTTTAATTTCGCAAAGCAGTACGACGATTCACTAGCGCTAGTACAGCGCGACGGCTCACTGGCGCGAATGTGGCACGGTACGCAGCAGAACTGAAAGCTGGAGTGCGTTTGCCTGGAGGTAGCCATATTGGCCGCGTCCATGACTTAAATGAAGGCTGGGATGTGTCGTGTTGCTGTTGGTTTACATACTTAGGTGTTATCATGTCACTACATCCCTCACGATACACTTTTGTGTGTTTGTGACAGGGATACGTTTGCGGTATGGTTGGTCTGTAACTGTTCTATACTGAATTAAAAAAAAAAAGAGAGTAAGAAAAAAAAGTGGTTCTTACTATCATTGCAGGGCGTTTGCCGGTCCAATGATATAGCTACAGGGAATAGTGATTCTGGACTAGCAAATAGTACTTGAAAAAAAAAGAGGAATATCATTGCAGGGCTTTCTGCCGGTCCAATGATATGGCTATAGGGAAAAGTGATTCCGAACTAGCAAAAACAGTACTTGAAAAAAAAAAAGAGAGAAGATAGAAAAAGCTACAGACTAATCATTCCGATCTAGCATAAAGATGATTAAAGCTTTGTTGGGCTTACTGCCGGAACAAAACTGATTGTCGCCCAAATCTGAAGGGTCAATATGGACCGGACCAGACACTGTTTTATCAGGATGATCGAACGATGTTTTCCTTTCTACAGATAAGTAAGATTGTGATGGAGCGCGTGCGAGGACGCACGCATGTCAGCATGGCCGTGACGGCACCTGCACCGTTGCAGGTGCGGCGGCGTCGGTCTAGCTAGACAGAATTCTTGTAAAAAGACACGTGTACCGCACACCTGCGGCATTGCACTTGCGGTGCCGCCCGTCCTGCTTGTATAAAACGGACGGAGCGGCCACCGTTAAGGCAGTCTTGGCTCTGACGTTCCTAAATACAAAATTAGTCTCTGTACTATACTCAATTACCCTTTCTACATATACAAGTTTTTAAACAAATTATTATTTACGATAACTCTTATTACTTGACACTGGCAAAAGCATAATCGTACTAGTCGACAATCAAAGAAAAAAATAGTATGCTAAGATCTAAGCAAGGAGGTTGTAAAATATAGGGATTGCGCACTTCATACTAGAGAAACGTTCCTAAATCAGTGACCTTGAAATGAATGAAAGGCACCAAGTTAAGCGTTCCATTTCTTTCTAATAGAGTGTTCATGATACAATATTTTGAAAATATTAATAGTGTATACAGCATTACGGAAAACGAAATGCGGATTTTTTTTTTCAATATGGAAAGTGTTGAATAATGTTATAATTAAACTCCGTTTAATATTTTTATTACAGGATTGCTTCGCTACAGAATCAAACCTTACTGTAACTAGTGGCGGCGTAGCGTCGGTTGGCACCCAGGGCGGTTTTCTATCAAGCACCCCCCTAAAATAAAACAAAAAATGCTATACATGCTAACAGGACTTAATTTTGCTAAGATATTCTAATATATAATCAAAATTTACTTTTTTGTCATTTTCGATAGATAAAATGGATTAGATTGGTTAGTCCCGCTTGGCTCATTGTGGACATTAAGTTAGATTTAATTAACTTGAGTTTTGAAAAGCTTCCTTCACATGAAACTTAATATTAAAAAAATCTTAGACACAGCGCTAGATTTGAAACAAATTCAGAATAGCCCAATTTTACGAGAGAAGCTCCAATTAATTACATCGAACCGCTTCTTGGGAAGAAATGCTGGCAGCTTTTCAAGTCGTAAAATCTCCATAATTATATATCCTGCAGAAAAAAATTTGAAATATCACACGAAGATCTTCATCCGGAAACGTTAGCAGAGTGTAAGGCTGAACAACACTAAATGTTACGAGAATATCATCCATTGCTCTGTAGCGATGGTCTAGTTCCTCGTAAAATCTGTCAAGACATTCTAAAATAGCTCTCTGCAGCTCCTCTGGCAATGTTAGTCCAGCATATCGGGTCATTTCTTCCTTCAATCGAAATGTCCACATTCTCACATTTTTGTTACGTAGGATATAGCTTTTTTCATTAGTTGAATACGTTGGCTTTGAAGAAAATTTTTTTGGCTTTAATTTTTATCACATACTTTTCCAGTGATAATCAAGATTATTATTATATTATTTAGTATTTACTTTTGTGTCTGACTAACTTCTTTTAGGATTTTACACCAAAAGGAAAGATAATATA
Organism: Parnassius glacialis; assembly: GCA_033319125.1. Classification (NCBI taxonomy): domain Eukaryota; kingdom Metazoa; phylum Arthropoda; class Insecta; order Lepidoptera; family Papilionidae; genus Parnassius; species Parnassius glacialis. Next base: position 27,130,761 of record JAVANC010000018.1, read on the forward strand.
AAAAACTGAAGTCACAAAAGGCTGGTAAGAATGTAGATGCTGCTTCTCTTGTATCGACGTTTTCTCTGTTGGTGCTGGGATAATATATATCTTCGAGTGTTTATACTAGTTTTTTAAATTATTCTGCAGTGGTTTAACAGCGTCATGATGAGCAATCCATCATGTCTCTGAGAGTCTTTTGACGGATACGCCTACACTTTTCATTAAAGTTTCCCATTGACGTGTGGATGATGAAAAGAACCTGTAAACTCTTTCTACTGTTCCAAAAAAAAGTTAAACTTAAATTAACGCTTCCTAAGTGAATGCACTCCACACAGATTTAGCGAATGATTAGCACAAGGCGTTTTCTACGTGCTAGAGCCATGCTGCAGCTATATTAGTAATATAGTTGTAGCACAAATGGGTCGACTCGACCGGGGAAGGACCACACACTCATAGAATACCAGCGTAAAATAGGAGCTCAACACTGATGTGTTTCGTATGGTGAGTGTAGAGAACGGAGACCCTTTTTCCTGGAAAAAAGGCATTTATCTTAGTCCTCACGGGTGACAACGCATCTGCATTTTAATTCGCAAACGAAGATAGATGTAGATATCTATGGGCCACAGCAACCACTTACCATCCGATGGACTGTAGGCTTGTTTGTCACCCCATCCGGTTGAAATTTAGAATCGTTTGGCAGGCGGAGGGGACAGGGGTTGAGAGGAGGGGAAGGGGGAGCGTCCCCTTACTCCCGACACCACTCCCATTAAAAGGTAATACACCGTTCTTGAGAAAAATTAAATAGAAAATCCCATAGACCTAACCTGAAAGTAACATTTACCGTCTCTGGCAGGAAGGGAGAAGAGGCTAGCAGGAGTGTGCCCTATCAGGGAACGCCCGGAACGAACGAAAAGTAATGTTTTTTTTTTTGTAAAATCATAACCTCACTTTTTTACATAGAAATATTGACCCAAAGTTACTACTACAACGGCTTCGGCGCTGCGTGAAGTGCAGCCCCCGCCCGCTGTAGCAAATCGCAGGCAACTGCGCGAGCTGTAGCGGCTGAGGCTGGTCGCCGAAGGCGACCAATAAGTCAAAGCTGCGGTGGTGAGCGCATACGGCTTTACAAAAACACTCTAGGAGTAGGGCAGACAAGACTACGTGGAGTCAGGGCGTGCTGGTTTAATTTTAGTACAGATTCGATCAGATCAGATATCTTATCTATAAAGTCAGGTTGCCTTTGCTCCCGCCACAACCTTCTAACCTATTACAACTGAAATTATTTCTGGGTGTTCAAGTATTTCTGGGCAGTTTTAAACAATTCGGAAATAAAACAGTTAATATACTGTTTCATATGTAATCAATTCGTTATTGTCTGTAAACATATTTTTTTTTATTAATTCCTCAAAAGGATCTCTTGTATTTCCTTATAATTTCTCTTCTCCATAAAAATTCATATAGCAAGTCGGTAAAATTTTCTCTATTATTATAGTTGTCTTTAGCGAAATATCTCTTGACAGAGAATATAGACAGTAGAATAATGACACACTAGTCTTACATCCTTAATCCTTATCATACTTACACAAAATTCTGTATGCTATCCAGCTTTCACAGTAATTTTTTCATGTTTTACGCATTTTAGGTTACAATAGTTTTTATTTACTTTTTCGATAACGGTGCATTACCTTTTAATGTGAGTGGTATTTTTATAATCGGGGACCAAATCTCTACCAAATAAAACACCTTACTCCGCCAAATTCGTGCCAAACGATTCTAAATCCAACCCCCCTATCCTATTAAAGAAAAACAATACATTCATTCATTTGACATTAACTCCTTCTAACATTTATCAATTTTAGAAGGAGATAAAGTAACAACCTCTCTTTCTAAGAAAAATGAGGAACGGTTACAATTTTCCAAGCGCTCACTCCCTATATTATAATTCAACCTCCTTGGTTCTAAGGCGCTTAAGAGCCCTCTTACATTTCGGCGTTTCGCAAATTTAGATATATTACACCGAGCGGGCGGCGAGTTACACGACCGTTACTTTCTTTCATATCTATTCACTCGCTCGCACTATAATACTGTGAATATGACGATTAAACGATCTTGATCTTCCATAATACAAGTTTTCTTAGGATGGAATTCAGTGGATGGAAAATTTTTTGGCGTGTCATTTTAATGTTATCTTATTAATTTATTAATGTATAATTTATTATTTATTATTATATACTGTTTTGATATATTTTTCATTATTTATGAAATTTTGTGTCAAAATAAGTACACATAAATATTTTAATTGTTACGCAATAATCGAATGTTAATAATCGATTATGTCTACTACCGGTAGAATAGTGGTATAAATAAATAAATAGTACGGTTGCAACCAGTTTTAATAAATAAAACGACCAAATGTAACTAATATTTTTAATCGCTACTTACAGTCAATTACCATATTTTTTATTAGAAAAATATTTGCTGCAACGGCATTGACCGAACTTTTCTCGAGTCGATAATTTCAGACAGTACACACTTTCCATAAAAAGCTTGTAACTTGAGTAACATATTAAAAATCTAAAATTGGCCGTCTTTGTAAATTTTTAGTACTTTTACTGCATAATCTGGGCCAGTACATATTATGGCAAGTATTCATACATATTTTGTTTGCTAAATGAAGCTGGCCTTGGATTTGGTAAAACAAGTCATGATTTTGATTTAATGTTACACTTGAATCACTGAATTTATAACTTTTAATTTTTTTTTAGGTCGTAAGGCCGTCTCAAAATCTATTCCGAAAGCTGAAATAGGACATTTAACTTCAATAAGACCGTCACTGTATAAACCATTAGGTGAAGCCCTCAAATAACAATGATCTAGGTCAATGAATAGACCACATTTTTCTATAATAATATTATCTTGTTTGCTCAATTGTGCCAATGCTACAGACTCATTGTCCCTACCATGTTTGATGGAAGAGACGTGATCTAAATTATAACTATATAAAATAGTTCTAAACCGATCGATCAAAAACTGCGGTCGTAGTTGACGATGCTCTAGCACGCAGGCAATTGACGCACACTACGATAGCAATTGACGCACACTGCGATAGTATCGAAACGACGCAGCGCGCGAAATTAACTGACGCAGGTCCAACCTCGACAAGCGCTCGAGCGATAGTGATCACAAATGGCCGGTGCAGTAAAATATATGGTAATTATATTTAATTTATTAAAATATAATAGTAACCATTTAAAAAGTAAAAATAATAGTATTGTTTTAGCAAATGTTGATGATTATTTTGGTATAAATTTTACGTCTAAATGATGTAGAACTTCGGAAATATTGAGGCTTGTATCGAAGCTTTTTCGGTTGTTTTTTTAATTATGTCGATTTTTTTTCCTAGCGTGAAGGGCATATAACGAAAATGTATTCGATAATTATTAAAGTGATTATTAAAGTAATTATACTTGGGAGATAAACATATTTTTTTGATGGTCGATATTCAATAGAATCTACAAATTAGAGCTCCCAAATCATGTCTTCGAGAGTTTTTGCTTGAACATGCATCGGGAGAATGATTATTACTGAATAAATAAATAAGTTATCTGAAATTCGCCTTGAGCTTATTTGAGAAGAGAAAACGAGCTATTTTTACAAAGTAATTGTTATTACAAGTAACGAACGATAAACATACAATTTCAACGAGGAAACCTTGTAATATCGCGTTTTTGTTGTAATACCTCTTAAATCAATCATTTAAACGTAGTAAAAATGATCATGCAACTTAGAACATTATATAAAGAACAAAATGATGTTTTTCTGTGTTTCTATTCAAAGAGATTTAAATACATATATAGGTTTACTATAGAGCGGACATAGGGAACGATTGCATACAAAAACTTTGAGCTCGAGCGTGTGTAACGCCCTCTAGCTAAACATAGCAAAACTACGCTGAATATTTATAAGGAAAACATTTCAGCTATTCCCCAGTAGGTGAAGCTAATAAATGTAAGGTAAAAAACCCGTTTTAGGAATGTTACCGTTTCGCAAAGATGTTTATATTGTGTTTTATAGGTCCAGATACCGTGTACGCGCGCCTAAAACGCTTCCATTTCAAAGGCGCCAATATTGGTGTATTCGTTCGATCGTTCCGCCATTACGCCAGCGACGTTCGCTGTGAACATATCTCACACACCGGTGTTTTTAATTTCGCAAAATGACTGTTTGTGCTGTGTCATCATTCATTCAATCATTTAAAAATTACTCTTGGAAAAAATATAAGGATAAAAACATCACTTTTCATAAGTAACTATACAATTTTAAGGTGTATTTCTTTGTAAAAGAATATGAAAGCTAAATGTCAATACATTTAATAATACTGCGTAATAATATTCGAGTGTTGACTAGTCTATGAAATGTTTTTATCATTTTTTAATGTCATCTTAACATTCTAATAACTCACGACCTTCTCCTCCCTTCATGAATAAATTCACTTCATCCTACAAATACCCTTCTAGACAAGTTAATAGTCTCTCTCAAACTAAAGCTCCTCAAGAAAGCTCTTTTTGTGTTCGCTGTCGTAAACAAGGTCATACTTTGAACAATTGTACTCAACCACGATTCGTGATTTGTTTCAAATGTGGTCTTAAAGGTTTTAAAACTGCAGATTGCCCTACTTGTTCTCCCAAACCACATACTAGTTCAAAAAACTAACTGCTGACTTGAAAAGAACAAGAAAAGAAAACTTAAACTTTGATAATGACGATTGGACTAGTTGGATTAAAACAATTCAAAACTTCTTTTCTTGTTACAAAATCTCTTCTACACTCTACTCCAAAGAACAAGATCTTAATCGTCCATTCGTTAATGTCAAAATTTATGACTTAACTTTATCTGGTTTACTAGATTATGGCAGCTCAGTAACTATTCTGGGTAATAATTCTCATTTGGAAATTCTTAAACTGGGCTGTAAACTTTTCAAGTCAGATCTTATTACTGTCTCTACTGCTAATAATCAAAAAGTTAATTCCTTGGGTTATTTTGACTTACCTGTTCATTTCAATAATCAAACTCATTTGATTAAAGCTTATGTTTTCCCTGAAATATTTCCTTCGCTAATACTAGGTATTGACTTTTGGAGAAAATTTAATCTTTTACCTAGTGTTTTATCTTCTCTTAACTTTACAGAATCTAAATACTCTGCTATCGTAACTAAAGATATTAAAGTTTTACCTTATGAGCATTTAACTCCTAACGAAAAGAACATCGCTAACGACATCATCCAACGCTTCAAGACAATTTCTTTTGAAGAAAAAGGTATCCTGGGAAGCACACACTTAATCACCCACAAGATTGATACTGGTGATTCTCTTCCAATCAAACAAAGATGTTACAGACTGTCTCCTTAAAAACAAAAGGCGTTAATTAATGAAGTTGACAAGATGCTGGGATGGAAGGTCATTAAACAATGCGAAAGTCCTTGGTTATCTCCAGTTCTCATCACTCCGAAGAAGAATGGTGAATGGCGTTTCTGCGTAGACAGCAGGAAGCTTTACTCAGTTACACGTCGTGATGCTTATAGTCTGCCACTAATAAGCGAAATTTTGGACAACCTGAAGAATGCCAAATACTTATCAAGCATCGACATTGCGAAAGCATTTTGGGAGATTCCCTTGAATCCTGCTGATAAAGATAAAACTGCATTTTATGTACCTGGAAGAGGTATGTTTAGATTCAAGGTAATGCCTTTTGGTCTCACTAACTCACCTGCAACTCTACAAAGATTAATGGATATGCTTTTTACTCCTGAATTTGAGAACAAGGTATTTTGCTATCTGGATGACATTGTTATTATTAGCGAGACTTTTGATGAACACATATCGCTTCTCATGAAAGTTCATGAAAAACTTTCATATGCTAATCTGACTATTAACTTTGAGAAGAGTCAATTCTTCAAGAAAGAACTGAAATACCTTGGTTTTCTAGTGGACGAGTATGGTCTACTTGCTGATCCAGATAAAATAAAAGCTATTTTAGAATATCCTGTACCTACTTGCAGAAAAGAAGTACGAAGATTCATAGGCAGCTGCAGCTGGTTCAGAAGATTCATTCCAAACTTTAGCACTATTGCCTCTCCACTCAACCAACTAACCTGTTCCGGGAAGAACACTCCTAAATTTTTATGGAATCCACAAGCTGCAGCTGCTTTCCAGAAACTTAAAGAAGCTTTGGTAACTGCTCCTGTCCTTGCTTGCCCTAACTTCGAACTACCCTTCTCTGTACATTGTGATGCATCAAATTATGGCATAGGAGCTATGCTTACTCAACATCAAGATGACAAAGAAGTCGTGATTGCTTACATGAGTAAAGCACTAAACAAAAATCAACAGAACTACTCAACTACTGAAAGAGAAACATTGGCTGTAATAACTGCGTTAGAACATTGGCGATGTTACCTAGACAATGATAAAGAATTTACAATATATACTGACCATGCTGCACTTAAATGGTTTCAGAACTTATGGAATCCATCAGGAAGACTTGCTCGCTGGACTTTACGCTTATCATGCTTTAACTTTGTCCTGAAACATAAAAAAGGAAAGGATAACGTTGTTCCAGATTTATTATCAAGACATAAGAATCAAGAACGTCCTGATACACGAGAAACTTCACCTCAAGGCGTACATCCTATTACGATTGAAGAACCACCTGATCGTAAACTTGAGTACTACAACAAGATTTTTCTCGGATGCTCCAACAACCCAGACGCATATCCCAACTACACTATCAGGGATAACAAACTTTACCGCTGCATCCATTCTTCCGATCATCTAAACGATGTCTTTATTTGGAAAGAAGTTCCACTACCTCAAGATAGACATGCGCTTATTGAAGTTAACCATGGTTCCCCTTCAGAACTCCATCTTGGTATCTTCAAGACATTCAAGAAAATATCTTTAAAATACTATTGGCCTGGTATGTTTAAGGACATTGCCAAATTAATCTCGACTTGTGAAACCTGCTTAACCTACAAACACCCTAATCATTCTCCCTATGGTCTTATGGGTAAACCCAAACTTTGCTCCAGACCTTTTCAAACTATATCCTTAGATCTTATGGGTCCATTGCCTATGACTCGAAGACGAAATCAGTATATTCTAGTAATTAACTGCAATTTTGCTAAATATACTATGATTTTTCCCCTTAAACGTGCTACTTCAGCTAATATTATTAATGTTTTGGAAAATTCAGTTTTTCTAGTTCATGGCATTCCCCAAACTATTATAATGGACAACGCTGTTCAATTTCAGTCGCGAGAATTTCAATCATTCTTAAATTCTTATAACGTTCCTTGTATTTTTCACACAGCTTTATATTGTCCTCAGGTTAATCCTACGGAGAAGTTTAACAGTACAATTATTACAGCTTTAGCATCTCTAGTAGGAGACGATCATAGATCCTGGAACAACCATCTTGCTAAGATTCAGTACGCAATTAACAGCGCTACAAATGTAGCTACTGGCTTTACTCCAAACTTTTTAGTCTTTGGTAGGGAAACAATACCTTGTGGTTCCTTCTATACTCCAACTCAGAACCTCGAGGAATTGATATTTATGCCTCGTAATATTTACGCGTCTAATGCTGGTCTCCTCTCATCTATCTTTCACAAAGTTCAAACTAAACTTCACATAGCTCACGCTAAAAATAGCGCTCGCTATGATCTTCGCCGGTCTTTTAAAGAATTTAATTTGGGAGACACTGTTTGGCGTAAAAACCATGTTTTAAGCAATGCCAGCGCATACTTTAATGCTAAACTTGCCCCTAAGTTCATCAAGTGCAAAGTGATAGCTAAACTGTCACCACTAGTCTATGTGCTTGAAGACCCTAATGGAGTTAGAGGCAAGTGTCACATCAAAGATGTAAAATCAAAAATTTTCTTAACTTTTATTCACTGTTAATTTGTATATATGTATAAATATCACCATCATTTTCACCTTATTATTTTTATTTCTTTTAATTTATTTGTTTGTTTGGTGATCCAGTGTTCTTCAACACATCTTGCTTTAGGACCTCGAATTTTGGTTGGATTAATCTTCACTTTTTATTTTTATTTCAGACACATCTCGTTAGTGATGTTGCATAAGTCATAGCGACTAAAGCTTGCTTAAGATTAAGTTCTTTATCTTTATCTTCACTTGGGAGCGGCTGACTACTCCCTTAATAAATTTTTTTTCCACGCAGGAGCGGATGACAACTCCTTAAATAAGCCTGAATGTCCTTTTGAAAACACACTTTTAGAGTGGTAGTCATTGAATGTGAACTCCACCCTTACCTGAATGCAGATGATGAATGTAAGAGATAGTATATCTGATTTTGCCTGTTGATGTCTGTTTCTGCAAAGCTGTGTTTTTATGGTTTATTTTAGAATGTACATGTCAAAATTTTTGCTGAATCAAAAATTTTCCAGGGTCGGGGGGAAAATGTAGTGTTATGCTACTTACATATCATTTTACACTACTTACAAATCATTTTCACTTCGTATTTTCACGCTTTTTAAATCGGTGTCAATGGAGTCTACCTTTTTCGATCTTTTATTTAGTTCTCCGTAACTCTGCAATTTCGGGTATCGTGCGCGCTGTTGCGCTACCTTTTTTTCTATATCAATAATATCTCATTTTTTACTTAAATCTTGCCGTTTCTCTATTACGAGCCTGAAACCAAAATTTGACATGTTTTGACATCGTTGTATATCTGGTTGTCATGGCAATTTTTATTCGAATTCGTTACCGGTCTGATGTTTTTACTTCAATACTTCCACAAAAATACTCTTTTCCTCTTGGCCATTTACAAAAAATTTGCTTTTAATTTAAATAATTTCCCGTTCTCTCTAAAAAGGTATAAAAGCCGAACAATCGGCCAATACCTGGAGTCTCGCTTCAGCTTTCAAACTGGAAGCATCTCCTAAAGGCCTTATCTCGGGGCCGCACTGCTCCGGGATCCTGCAAGCCTCTGCCTTCACCTGAAGTCGTCGCCTAGCCACGCCTACGCCTCCCGCTGTGCGTGCTTGCTCCAGGCGCTGTGAGCGTTTACTCCAGGCGCTGAGAACGCCTACTCAAGGCGCAGCGTGTGCCTACTCTGGGCGCTGCGTGTGCCTACTCTAAGCGCAGCGTGTGCCTACTCCAGGCGCTGCGTGTGCCTACTCCAGGCGCAGCGTGTGCCTACTCTGGATGCTGCGTGTGACTACTCCAAGCGCTGCGTGTGCCTACTCCAAGCGCAGCGTGTGCCTACTCCAAGCGCTGCGTGTGCCTACTCCAAGCGCTGCGTGTGCCTACTCCAGGCTCAGCGTGTGCCTACTCTGGACGCTGCGTGTGACTACTCCAAGCGCTGCGTGTGCCTACTCCAGGCGCTGCGTGTGCCTAGACCAGGCGCTGCGTGCCACCACCGCCAAGTGCGGTGTGCCACTTTGATTTTCAGGCTCCGCTTCAGTATTCATCTATCTTTATTTTTTTTTTTTTTAAATATAATTGTAATTCACGTCACCCATTACCATCATCATACTTCTTTTTTTATAAAATTGTAAATATCTTTTTAAAATTTTAAATAAATTATTTTTTTTGTTGTTGTTAGGTTAGGTTCTTTTGTTTTTTTTTTTTAATTGTCGCTTCACGACAAGGTTATCTGTATAGGGGTTTTATACAGTCTAATTTTACAGATTTTACCCAACCTATAGAGTTAAACCGTTTTAAGGGTTAGGGTTGAACTACATCCGGCAGCATGAAATTGCACTTTCCTGTGCTTCTATCCTTTTTGGTCATTCAGAACCGTTATTTACTAGAGCGAGAAAGAGAGCGCGAATGTATAGTTCCAACCTCAAAAAGCCGATTGTAAACCGGTTTTAAAAGTTTATCTATCATTCTTGACAATCCATACTAATATAATATTATAAATGTGAAAGTGTGATTTTTTGTTCATTTGTTTTTGTCCTTCCTTCACGCAGCAACGGAACGGAGTTATTTAAAAAATCAAACATTTTGCTATCTCTTGGCCGAAGTTTACGCTTAACCAAACTTACTTTTTTCGTCATTTTACTTAGGATATTTTAAGTTTTATAATTTTATGTTAATTATCTACAATACTAAAAACTATAATAATAATTAAAAAAAAACTAAAACTAGAAACTTAAATATCATATAGTCCTACTCCCCGCGGTATCGTGCCAAGAACGCTGGCGGCGTTTCCCCGCTGAATGGCTATACTTAGCCTTTGAGCGAGGAAAGAACCAGCCCTCTTATCACCAGCAGCAACGACCAGGCGCGGATGGAGTTCCTTTAGGAACTGCACCGCACGTGGACCCCACGGACCGATAGTCTCTACAGCAAATGGCACAAATATGTAGTCATCTCTCAGAGACTCATATTTGCGCCACTTACTCAGTTCAGCTGCCTCTGATGCCGCCCCGGCTCTAAACGAGGTACCCCTGAGATGAGAGACCGCCAGAGTGTCTACGCAAGAAGCATCCCACACTAGGGCTTTACCTCTCTCCCAAGGGACCAATGTCATACCGTCGGGTCTCCTGCCATCGTCTCTAAATATTCCACAAGGCTCTAAAACCGAGGGAACATTTATAGAGACAAGAGCCCTTCGGATGACACCGTCCAGAGAACTGTGTCGTGAAAATCTACCAGCGCTTTTCTTACATGAAAGTCCGTGGAGCCCAAACTTGTCGACGCTGCTACCACAGGGACACTGATGGGGTTGACAAATCGCCGCTCCTAGTCTGATTCCTACGGCAATACGTAAGCTTTCCGCATCATGTAATGTGCCGGATTGAAAAATAATTTAATGTCTTCGTAAAAAGCGGCAATATTTTGTGTTCTACAATACAAAAGTGTAGTATTCTGTATATATTTAGTAATAATAGATTATAAATATATGTTACAAACATACATAAATATCTACTGTGCTTATTTATTTATTTTAACTGTTACATTAATTATAGGTTTTATTACATATCTTCAATATCTTAGTGCGATGTTCGTACCTACATACCACACATAAGCAACCATATCCCCATACACACACGCACACAAATGCACACGCCACGCATACACATTTTATACTCTTAGAATCAATAGGTACGTCAATATGAATGAAATATAAAATCTCCCACATTTTTTGGGTAATCGATTCGAACTGTTATTACGTTATTACTGAAGTCACACACATTAATGCAGCCATGGTGCGTAAGATATGCGCGTCACGTGGTACTCACGCACACATGAATCAAATACTGTCTTCACTATGAACGTTGCGGTGTGTTAGCAACACGGTATCTGGACCTATAAAACATCTTTGCCGTTTCGATATCAAAGTGTCGATAATGTTGTTGAAGGTTACTAAGTTTGTAATGCTTTACGATATAATAATAGGGGATATGCATGCTTTTTTATTGTATAAATCTATTTATTATTACTCCCGTCACACTAAAAAAGTCATATAAACTTTTTAAGTCATGAATAACGAATGAAATTAAATCTCATGAAATAAAATATTTAACTTCTAATAGCTAAGAATCAATTCAAACAGCAGTCAGTTTGGTGGCATCTTGGATGACCTAACTAGGTCCATGAGACGCTATAATAATATGATTAAATGTACTAAAATATGTTAGATTTAAAGTGTATTTTTGTAAAAGAAACGAATTTGAAAACATGGGGGCTCTCGCTTATTAGATTTGATGTTTCGCGATGTGCCATCGACGCCGACCGACCTATCATATTTTTTTTATATTAAATATAAATATGACGGGACCAGCACCATTGCACGTGCGGCGCGGTAGCCGTCTGTGCAGTTAGACAGAATTCTTGCAAATAACACGTGTTCCGCACACCTGCACCATTGCACCTGCAGTGGCGCTCGTTTTGCTTGTATAAAACGGACGGCGCGGCCGCCGTTAGGGCAGTCTTGGCTCTGACGTGGAACGGTACGCTTGTCGTATTCCGTTACTAGTTTATCCTCGACTCGTTGGATAATTAATTCGTGTAAGAGAATTAATTATTATTCCTAACTACAAAATTAGTCTCTGTACTATACTCAATTACCCTTTATACATATATATAAATATATATATATACCTACCTATCATATTTTTCTTATATTAAATATATATATCGAATGCGTCTTGAGCTTTTGATGATGTCACTAAGACTAAATGACACAAATCCGAAATATATCGTATAGGACATTGGTAAGACGTGACCATTTTGTTGCTGATCTCCGGTCTATTACTACTACTTAAATGTCTTTGCTTCCATCCAAATAATCCAAAGTGTAATGCTATACTAATTTTAATCTCTACGCATTAATATCTACTTAAATGGATATAGTATTCGATAAACAATACCAAAAAAGGCGCAAAAAATACGTCCCAGTAAATAACAGCGCACTGGAGACATGAGCTCTTATTTTGTTAAGTTAACTTGAAAGATGTCTTTGACCAATGTAAACACGTTTCACAATGCTGCAATATGTATTTTAAAGTTGCAAAAATAATGCCCGAAGAAGGAATTTAACGGCCGGAGTGTCTTACTTTCGGTAAGTACATGTAGAATAAGTTATATTTTAAGCTCTAAACTAACAAATAATACCATATTTGAAACAAAATTACTGATTTTAAAGCACCCCTACAAATGTTTTACTAAGGTTGGCCAATACACGCGTAAACATTTGTGAAACAGAACAGTAGATGCATGGAGTAGATTTGTATTGTGAGCATTATTAGTAATTTGTTACCAGAACTTTAAATAATGGTAATTGCAACTATTGTCTCTGTTTGTGTAATTTCATTAGATACTTAGCTTTATTGTTTTTATTTTTGCCTTCCTAACAATCCATTTATGTGTGCAGAATCTCGATTGTTGCCAGAGAAAGAAGAGATGACTTTTATAAGTCAGCTAAGAATTCAGTTATATGTTCGGATCACTTTGATAAATCGGATATATCTGGAAATACTAATCGACGTCGATTGGATAAAACAGCAGTTCCTAAATTACAGGTACATTCATTAATAAAACACAAACGAAATGTATTTTTTTCTTGCTTTTGTTTTTTTGCTTAAATGTACCATTTATGACACGATAAAACATCGTGTTGTTGATATTAATGTTAATTTGTTATAAATTAACATTAATTCCAAATATATAAAAGTCTTTTCTCTTTAGTAAAAAGTTTGTCTTTGATAAAAAGGAATACACACACACATATATATATATATATCGCACCTTTATTCATAAACTGAATTAAAATTTACGTTTTTTGAGTTTTCAACATAAAACGAATTAACTTCGTCAGAAGAATAGGTACAGTCCAACAGCCGACTCGACACGCCGAAAATGACAGAGTGAGATGATCGTCGTTCTCTTTTTGATTAACCCTCGCGAACAAGTCGATACCAGTAAAGTGAGCGAGTTCAGGAATGCGCCTGCGTTGTTCCAGTTAAGACCTTAAAATAGTTTAAAGAAAGTTAAATAAACCAGAATAATTCGCTATTTTAGTATCAAGTTATTATTTTATATGCTATATTTTATTAAAAAACTGCATCTATTCAGACTTATTTCATTTTATTCGAAAAGTGAATGTAATTTTTATTGGCAACAATATGACTTAATTCAGTTTTGTATAAATTATATTGTATCAAATACGATATCATTTCGAATTAATGCAGTTTAATAATAAAATGTGGAAACAAAACTATAAATACTATAAAATGTGGAAGGTTGAATCTCATTACTTACGAGCTTATACAATGAAAGAACTTATAGAAGGTAACAACACTATTAAAATGTACAGATATAACTTACTATAAAATATTTAGAAATTAATTTAATCTGTCATTTGTTCAACCGAAAACGGATCAATGTGATCTATGTAATTCTTATTCCAATTTTAATGAAAAAAAAAAGATGGAAGAGAAATACTTAAAACATATAGAAGAAGGATTATAATAGGGTCGAGAAGGTTAATGATCGCAAAAAAGTAGATAAAAATATGAGAGTAGCGGTGTCTAATTTAGAGGCAGTGTTGCCCAAAAGGTAACAGTGCCTCCTTTTTTTTATTAGGAGAGGGGGCAAACGAGCATGCGGATCGCCTGATGGTAAGTGACTACTGCCGCCCATGAACAACCGCAACACCAGGGGATTTGCAGATGCGTTACCGGCCTTTTAAAAAGGAGTAGGCTCTTTTCTTGAAGGTCCCTAAGTCGTATCGGTCCGGAAAAATCGCAGGTGGTAAATTATTCCACAAGGAACTTGTGCGAGGAAGAAAACATCTTCTAAATCGCACAGTGGTGGACCGCCAATCATCCAGATGGTGTTGATGGTATCGGGAGTTCTGCCGCGATGTGCGTTCGTGAAATTTGGCGGCTAGGATTAATCCGAACAATTCTTCAGAGCACTCCCCGTGGTAAATGCGAAAGAAAATGCAAAGAGATGTATCATCTCTACGCAGAACCAAAGAGTCGAGCCGATCGGAAAGGATTCGGTCGCCGACGATTCGAGCCGCTCTGCGCTGGATGCGGTCAAGTGGAAGGAGCTGGCACTGGGGAACCCCAGCCCAGAGATGGGAACAGTATTCCATGTGAGGCCGAACCTGCGCCTTGTAAAGTTGCTCTGCTGAGCACGCCAAGCTTTTTAGAGGTCAATTTGGCCTTCTCTTCCAAGTGACCACGAAACTGCACGTCACTCGATATGTTGACGCCGAGGATTCCGATACTGGCTGGCTGAGGCAAAAAGGGGGGTGCCTTGAAACTGAGGAGATACGACAAAGGGGTTCTTTTTAGCGGGCTGATTTTAGATCGAGAGGCTGCAGAGCAGTGTTCAAGGTTTCGGCGTATTTAGCCCTCGTGTTAGTATCTTGAAGTCGTTCGAGATTCAGACGTATCTGTTTAGATCTTTCCGATCTACAAGGACGTGGAAGACGAAGATTTAATTTAATGATAACAAGCCGGCGATCGGTCCAACAATGGGCACCACGCATGACACGGGTGACTTGAACTTGAGAGATGTCTTTTTGACGCACGATGGCGTAATCAATAAGGTGCCAATGCTTCGATCTGGGGTGCATCCATGTTGCCTTGTACTTGGCAGGCAATCTGAACATAGTATTTGTAATCGCAAGATCTAATTGTGCACAAAGACTAAGCAACAGTTGGTCACTGCTGTTCATTTTACCAACACCATGTCTGCCAAGAACTTTAGGCCAGGCGTCATAGTCTCGTCCTATTCGGGCGTTAAAGTCGCCTATGAGAAGGATTTGCTCTCTTGAACGGATACGATCTACGCACCGCGTCAATTCTATGTAGAATTTATCCTTATATTTTTTATATAATTTCTTCAGACTTGTCTAGCGTAGGGGCATAGACGCTGATGATATTAAGATAGTTTTTACGTTCCATGTGAAGGCGCAATGTGGTAATGCGGTCCGATATGTGTACAGGGTACTCTTGTAGTTGAGCAGCAAGGTAGTTCTTGACAGCAAAGCCTCAACCAGACATTCGCGGCTCTGAGGAAGCGAGTCCTTTCCAAAAGAAAGTATACCCGCTGCCGTATTCTACCAGCTCTCCTTCATCGGGGAGGTGTGTTTCGCTGAGTGCAGCCACATCAATATTATAGCGACTTAGTTCCCGAGCTACAATGGCAGTTTTTCGCTCAGGGCAGGTATTTGCTTCGCGGTCAAGAAGTGTGCGCACATTCCCCGCGCCAATGTCATTCATCATCATCATTACAGCCCTTCACAAGTCCACTGCCGAACATAGGCCTCCCCCAAGGAATGCCACAAAGCACGGTCCCGAGCCACCTGCATCCATCGACTTCCTGCATGTCTTACCAGGTCGTCACTCCATCTTGTGGGGGGACGCCCTACACTTCGCCTACCGGTACGAGGCTGCCACTTGAGAACCTTTCTTCCCCATCGGTTGTCGGTTCTTCGAGCTATATGGCCGGCCCACTGCCACTTCAGCTTACTAATCCGTTGGGCTATGTCGGTTACTCTGGTTCTACTGCGGATATCCTCATTCCTAAGTTTATCACGCAGAGAAACTCCGAGCATAGCCCTCTCCATAGCTCGCTGAGCGACCTTGAGCTTCCTCATACGGCCAGCACTGAAGGACCACGTCTCAGTTCCGTAAGTCATCACTGGCAACACGCACTGGTTGTACAATTTTGTTTTAAGGTTTTGAGGTATTTCTGATGAGATGTGTCGTAGCTTCCCGAACGCTGCCCATCCGAGTTGAATCCGTCGATTGACCTCTCGGTCGAAGTTGGATTTACCTAGTCGGACTATTTGTCCCAGGTAAACATACTCGTCAACAACTTCGAGCTTAGTGCTCCCAACAACTACCGGCATAGGTGTGACATGGACATTAAACATAATCTTTGTTTTGTCCATGTTCATCTTAAGACCTATCCGTTGGGAGACACTATTGAGGTCATTGAGCATAGTGCTTAGTTCCTCCAGCGATTCTGCCATGAGGACTATATCGTCGGCAAATCGAAGGTGAGTGATGTACTCGCCATTGATGTTAATTCCGTATCCTTTCCAGTCCAGATGCTTGAAAACGTCTTCCAATGCAGCGGTGAAGAGTTTCGGGGACCCTGTCTTACACCTCTCTGCAATTGGATAGGTTTCGTACTCTGGTTCTGTACTCGGATAGCCATCGTAGCTATATTGTACAAACACTTCAGCACTTCGATATACCGACAGTCAACTTGGCACCGCTGAAGGGACTGCAGCACCACCCAAATTTCGACGGAATCAAAGGCTTTCTCATAGTCCACATACGCCAGACATAGTGGCAAATTGTACGCTTTGGACTTCTGTACAATTTGCCGTAGGGTATGTATGTGGTCTATGGTGCTAAAGCCCTTTCGGAAACCGGCTTGTTCGGGAGGCTGGAATTCGTCAAGTCTGCGCGCGAGACGATTCGTAATGACTCTCGAAAACAGCACGTAGACGCGGCTCAGAAGGGAAATCGGTCTGTAGTTCTTCAAGAGAGCGTTGTCACCTTTCTTGAAGAACAAGACCACCGCACTTCTGCTCCACGCCTCCGGTGTAATGCCACCATGGAGGACGGAATTATAGAGCTTCTGAAGGACTTCAAGTACCGGTCTTCCACCCGCTTTCAGAAGCTCCGCTGTGATTCCATCCTCGCCTGGGGCCTTTCCGTTTTTGAGGTGCTGGAGAGCCATTCTAATCTCGCTCAGACTGACGTCCGGGATATCTTCGGAATAGTGTCGAATAAGACTCGCTCTTGGATCGTTACTCACACTTGCGTGTGGCTCCAACGATGACGTGTACAGCTGCCCATAGAACCTCTCAATTTCACTCAAAATCTCAGGTGCCCCGGAAACGATGCTGCCACATTCGGTCTTCAGCTTTGACAGTTGGCTCTTTCTGGCAGACAGATCTCTGGCAAAGACTTTGGAGCCTTGGTTCCGCTCGATCGCTTCTTCAATACGAGCTGTATTGAAGTTGCGTAAGTCTCGCCGCATGCATTTGGAGATCTGTCTGTTCAGTTGCCTGTATGCTGTCAAATCTGTTGAAGAATGTAGCCTCATCTCCCGTCTAACAGCCATGAGATTAAGAGTGTGATCGGAGAGTTTTTATGTTCTTCTGCGGCGGGTCTTGCAGAACTTAGCTCCGACCGCATGGACAGTTTCCACGAGCTTGTCATTCATATCGTCCACTTCATTGCAGTCTTCTAGGCACTGAAAACGGTTTTGTAACTCGAGCTGAAAGGTTTCGGGACTTTGGATTAGAGCACAAGGGGGACGGAGCGTTGACTTCATCAGACGAGACCTCTCCAACTTAACATTTAGGTTCAGTGTGCCTCTAACCATTCGGTGATCGCTGCCGGTTTTCACCCTCGCGATCACTGAGACATCACTGAACAGTTATCGTCTGGTCGTCATAATGAAGTCAATCTCATTTTTTGTCGAACCGTCGGGGCTCGACCAGGTCCACTTCCTGTGGGGCCGCTTCTTGAAGAAAGAGTTCATCATAAAGAGTCCCTCTTTCTCCATGAAGTCGGCCAGCTGCTGGCCCCTTGGGTTCCGTTGCCCTATTCCAAATTTCCCTACTTTCAGCTCACCGTTCTCTCTTGTGCCTAGTTTTGCATTGAAGTCTCCCATTAACACCGTATATTGGGTTTTGGAGGAATGCATGGCTCTAGAGATATCCTCATACATTTCCTCCACCTCCTCATCGGGGTGTGCCGAAGTTGGTGCGTAAACCTGTATGACCTTCAGCGAATACCGTTTGGTGATTCTGAGTATAAGGTACGCAACCCTCGTCGACACACTCCCGATCTTTACAACGTTGTTAACGAGAGACTTGTGGACGATAAATCCGACACCTCCTTGGAACAGATGGTCGCCCTCCCGGTGATAGAGCAAGTTGCCGGATTCAAGGATTTCCGTGTCCTCCTCCTCTCTTCGGACTTCGGATAATCCTATAATATGCCAGCGCAACTTGTCTATCTCTTCTTCCAGCTCCACGATCTTCTCGTCATTCCTCAGGGTGCGTGCGTTGTACGTTGCCAGGTCGAGTCGTCGTAGGTGGCAACCGAACCTCCACCGGAGATTCTTAGCACCCCCAATGTCATTGATTTTGATAAATTAAATTTTCCATTATTTTAAAACTATATTGTCTACTTAAATATATAATCTAACTATCAAAAAGTTACGCACCCCTGCTATTCCTAATAACCTTGCATTGGTTTTGTTTACATTTGGTATCTCTTCTCGTTAGCCGTACTGTAGGTACCACCAGTTTTCGTAACCGGCACAACACAAACTTTTAAAAATTTAAAACCTACCGTAAATGTTTGGTAATTCCATAACTTAATCATCTATCTGATGCCCATGTATAGTAATTTCAACGTCTTAGTGATATCGTCAAAAAGTCAAGACGCAATCGTTTCATATATTTAAAAAATATTTTTAAAGAAAATATGCCCGCTTGTGCATTAAGATATTGTAAGTCACGATATGGAGCCAAAAATTAACGTGATTTCTGTTTATTATCGTAAATATAACATATATTTACCGAATAATCTTTTAATTTTATTATTTCTAGTAGATTGTTTTAGAACATTTATTTTTATTGTAATAAGCGTCTTCTGTTATCCAGTAAACGTCACTATTTAGTTACCAATTTTAAAGTTAGTGATTGACGACGTTTATCGATTGGGATTATCGATAAAAAATATACAGGATGCCGATTTAATCCTTTACAATATTTAAGGAGGTAAAACAGTCAATGATACTGTACCCATACCAACAAAAATGAGTCTCATATATCAACTATGCTAAATACCCTACTTTATGTGGAGCAAGTGTGGGAATTTTTTTTAGGCATGCTGATGAGATTTTCTGTGTTGCTTATGAGCATGCTGAGGATACTTGCTGTGTTGATGTTTAGCAATACAGCAAGTCTTCTCTTTTACATACCAGGCTTCATTGTCTGGTGGTTTTACACCGGGCTTCATTGTCTGGTGGCTTTCAAGGACAAAGCCATTATAGATCCTCGCTTACAGTGATAGGAGAGGGCAATAGATTTCTTACATTAAAACAATTTGTACTGTTGAAGATATTAGATACAAGAAGTTGTAGATTAAGCCTGAGTTAGAAAATAAGGTAAAAACTTAAAATAATAATTTTTATTGATGTGGGTAGTGTCTTTAAGTACTGCAACTGATGAAACGTGAAAAATCATGAAACGGCTTTTAATTTCAGACTTTTCCTAAAATATTTTAGATTTGAATTGTATTTTTGTAATAGAAACGAATTTAAAAACATAGAGGCGCTATCATATTGGATTTGGCGTTTCTCGATGTATCTTTAACGCCGACCGATCAATCATATGCTATTATTATAGCAGCTAATGGACCGAGTGACGTCATGCCAACAAGGTGGCAACCAAAGTGACTGCTGTTTGAATTGATTCTTAGTTATTGGAAATTAAATATTTTATTTCATGACACTAAAGGGACGTAAAAAGTTAATATGATTTTTTTCGTGTGATGGAAGTCACGATAAATAGATTTATACAATAAAACAATCATGTATATTACCTATTATTATATCGAAAAGCACTCCCACTAGATGGAGTGACGACCTGGTAAGACATGCGGGAAGTCGATGGATGCGAGTGGCTCAGGATCGTGCTTTGTGGCATTCCTTGGGGGAGGCCTATGTTCAGTAGTGGACTTGTGAAGGGCTGTAATGATGATAATGATGATGAAAAATCAATATTAAAGCATGTTGTTTGTTCCAAATATCCAAAATGGCATAACTTGATTCCATGATTTCTTAACGTCACCATCAGCTTGTAAACTCTTCATAGCTGAAAATGAGTCCTCCCATAGTATCTCACCAGGGGTCTTATCATCATCTTTGATACTGCTTTCTTCTATACTTCATAATCTCAAGTAGAGAATTTTTGAGTACCGATAATATTATCTTCTGTGCCAGTAGAGCCGAACTTTTCTTTATTAATATTTGTTATCGTTCGTTTGCTAACTCCAAGCGCCTGAGCGACGCGTTCTTGTACTTGTTCGACAGGTAGCGGGGGTCCGCCATTTTGCCGCTCCCGCTCAAAGTAATCTTGCAGCTTGATGATTAACTCACGGGCTCAACTTTGCAATGTTTGTCCACGTTTAGGCATTATTATGCACCAAAAGTAAAAAGAACGCCATACAAAACACAATCGAAGTCCGATTTAGCGCCGATGTCAGTTTGAAAAGCAGAAACAGTCCATTAAACGAAAGCCGGGTAATCAAATAAAAACAGATCGAAAACACTTGAAGAACGTAGTCTATGCGCACGAAACGACAACAGACGACTGTTTTAGCGTCACAAAATGGCAGCCCATAACACCATTTGGGGTTACCATTTTCAACCTAAATATAAAAATGCTACTTTCTTTCGCGCGTTCGGTTTGGTCGTAGTTTTATTTTTATATTTAATAAAAGTTATCTTATAGTCCATTATTTTCAAATTCTTAAAAAGAAAAACAAAACGTATTATTTTATAAAGCATAACTGTATAAGAACAGATTACGATACTGTTATTGTCTGTTATTGTTAGCACAGCACTACAAATATGACATAACCTTGTAATAGCGCAGTATAGATTTAGAAAAATATTGTTTACCAAGTTATTTGACACTCAGTTTGGCACAAAATTATAACATTCATTGATTATTTATATAATAATGTTGTTTTAATGCTCGTCAATTGTTAAAACGGTAAACAACCAGCAGAAATATTTTTATCGTAACTGCAACGCCATTACTAAGTTACGTCGTTCAATCGCGACGTGTCAGGAACGCATTCTCTGAACGGCCGAACTATATAGGATCATACTTCAGATGCACAACTGCCTACGATAAATAGCGTTTAAATTCTTCGTTTAAGCCCTGACTTTTCAGTGCAAGTGCATTATTGTACTGTTTTGTTTGTACGAAAATTTTTATGGAATAACTGACTTTGAGATTTTTTTATAGGATTAGGGTGACAAACGAGCACAAAGTCCTCCTGATGGTAAGTGGTTGCTGTGGCCCATAGACATCTACATCTATCCCTGATCAAGAACCAAAACGCAGATGCGTTTCAACCCCTGATGACTAAGATGGAATGCCTCGGTTCCAGTAAAAAGGATCTTCGGTTCTCCACACTCAACATAAGAAAAACAGCAGCGTTAAGCTGCTATTTTACACTGGTATTCTGTAAGAGCGTGGTCCTTCTCCGGTCGAGTTGACTCATTCGTGCTACAACTATACCAGTAACATAGCTGCAGTATGGGTCTATCACGTATAAATTATAAATCCTATAGTAAAAATTATTCATGTAGGCGGACAGAATCATTTCCTAAGTTATTGAGTACTATTTTGTTACACCTTTACTTATTATATAAGATCGGGGAAAAAGTTCTTTCGTATTTTGTATACAAATTCAAGACGTTTTTGTTTTAATGTTTTTTTACATTTAAATTTAATATATATGGATCCATTCTGTT
This sequence comes from Parnassius glacialis, assembly GCA_033319125.1. NCBI lineage: Eukaryota > Metazoa > Arthropoda > Insecta > Lepidoptera > Papilionidae > Parnassius > Parnassius glacialis. The sequence goes on from JAVANC010000018.1 coordinate 27,152,816, forward strand.
CGATAACTTGTTTCCATCTTGTAGGTAGTGACATAATCCCGTTGCTGTAAAAATCTTGGGTATTTGATAAAAAAAAATGCAACAAGTAGTTTTATTTGATATATTCAATACCAGAGATTTGAAGGAACATGGATTTAGTTATCCTATTTAAATCTAATGGCAAAAATTAATATTCTTAATTACTTAGAACATACAAAACAATATATTATAAACTTAAATGTTAAAACCTCCAGAGAGCTTTCTTTTAAAGAACACAAGCAACAAAAAAAAATAATGATTAAAAGTTTTAAACTAATTTTAAGTACTGAAGCAAATTTAGAAATCTTAGTGTGTATTGAAAGTCTCAAACAGATAACTAATCTTGTAATCTGGCGTTATCATGATGAAAGACCACTCCTTTTCTGATTATCAATGCCGGCCGTTTTTTTCTATTTCTTGCTTTTCTCATTATTTGTTGGTAGTAAAGACCTGAATCGATAGTTTTGCCCGGCGGTAGAAGCTCATGATAAATGATACCCTTTCAATCCCACCATACACACAGCATCATTTTATTGCGTGTAAATCCAGATTTCGCTTTAGTCTGTAAACAAAACACATATCAATACAGATAAAAATCACCTTTCTTGTATGGCCTTTATAGAAGAAACATGATTTTTAGGGTCTTTTAGTATTTTATTTTATGTTGTTATAGCAGCAATATAAATACACATTATATAAAAATTTCAAGTATCTAGATATTAAACATTAAAAATTGTTTATTTCTGTAGTATTGCTCAAATGACCTAATTTCCGTTTATTAGGGTTCCGTACCCAAAGAGTATCAACGGGGCCCAAGTCTCCACTATCGTTCTGTCTGTCTGTCATCAGGCTGTATCTTATGAACCGTAATATCTAGATACTTGAAATTTTTATATAATGTGTATTTATATTGCTGCTATAACAACATAAAATAAAATACTAAAAGACCCTAAAAATCATGTTTCTTCTATAAAGGCCATACAAGAAAGGTGATTTTTATCTGTATTGATATGTGTTTTGTTTACAGACTAAAGCGAAATCTGGATTTACACGCAATAAAATGATGCTGTGTGTATGGTGGGATTGAAAGGGTATCATTTATCATGAGCTTCTACCGCCGGGCAAAACTATCGATTCAGGTCTTTACTACCAACAAATAATGAGAAAAGCAAGAAATAGAAAAAAACGGCCGGCATTGATAATCAGAAAAGGAGTGGTCTTTCATCATGATAACGCCAGATTACAAGATTAGTTATCTGTTTGAGACTTTCAATACACACTAAGATTTCTAAATTTGCTTCAGTACTTAAAATTAGTTTAAAACTTTTAATCATTATTTTTTTTTGTTGCTTGTGTTCTTTAAAAGAAAGCTCTCTGGAGGTTTTAACATTTAAGTTTATAATATATTGTTTTGTATGTTCTAAGTAATTAAGAATATTAATTTTTGCCATTAGATTTAAATAGGATAACTAAATCCATGTTCCTTCAAATCTCTGGTATTGAATATATCAAATAAAACTACTTGTTGCATTTTTTTTTATCAAATACCCAAGATTTTTACAGCAACGGGATTATGTCACTACCTACAAGATGGAAACAAGTTATCGAACAGAATGGATCCATATATATTAAATTTAAATGTAAAAAAACATTAAAACAAAAACGTCTTGAATTTGTATACAAAATACGAAAGAACTTTTTCCCCGATCTTATATAATAAGTAAAGGTGTAACAAAATAGTACTCAATAACTTAGGAAATGATTCTGTCCGCCTACATGAATAATTTTTACTATAGGATTTATAATTTATACGTGATAGACCCATACTGCAGCTATGTTACTGGTATAGTTGTAGCACGAATGAGTCAACTCGACCGGAGAAGGACCACGCTCTTACAGAATACCAGTGTAAAATAGCAGCTTAACGCTGCTGTTTTTCTTATGTTGAGTGTGGAGAACCGAAGATCCTTTTTACTGGAACCGAGGCATTCCATCTTAGTCATCAGGGGTTGAAACGCATCTGCGTTTTGGTTCTTGATCAGGGATAGATGTAGATGTCTATGGGCCACAGCAACCACTTACCATCAGGAGGACTTTGTGCTCGTTTGTCACCCTAATCCTATAAAAAAATCTCAAAGTCAGTTATTCCATAAAAATTTTCGTACAAACAAAACAGTACAATAATGCACTTGCACTGAAAAGTCAGGGCTTAAACGAAGAATTTAAACGCTATTTATCGTAGGCAGTTGTGCATCTGAAGTATGATCCTATATAGTTCGACCGTTCAGAGAATGCGTTCCTGACACGTCGCGATTGAACGACGTAACTTAGTAATGGCGTTGCAGTTACGATAAAAATATTTCTGCTGGTTGTTTACCGTTTTAACAATTGACGAGCATTAAAACAACATTATTATATAAATAATCAATGAATGTTATAATTTTGTGCCAAACTGAGTGTCAAATAACTTGGTAAACAATATTTTTCTAAATCTATACTGCGCTATTACAAGGTTATGTCATATTTGTAGTGCTGTGCTAACAATAACAGACAATAACAGTATCGTAATCTGTTCTTATACAGTTATGCTTTATAAAATAATACGTTTTGTTTTTCTTTTTAAGAATTTGAAAATAATGGACTATAAGATAACTTTTATTAAATATAAAAATAAAACTACGACCAAACCGAACGCGCGAAAGAAAGTAGCATTTTTATATTTAGGTTGAAAATGGTAACCCCAAATGGTGTTATGGGCTGCCATTTTGTGACGCTAAAACAGTCGTCTGTTGTCGTTTCGTGCGCATAGACTACGTTCTTCAAGTGTTTTCGATCTGTTTTTATTTGATTACCCGGCTTTCGTTTAATGGACTGTTTCTGCTTTTCAAACTGACATCGGCGCTAAATCGGACTTCGATTGTGTTTTGTATGGCGTTCTTTTTACTTTTGGTGCATAATAATGCCTAAACGTGGACAAACATTGCAAAGTTGAGCCCGTGAGTTAATCATCAAGCTGCAAGATTACTTTGAGCGGGAGCGGCAAAATGGCGGACCCCCGCTACCTGTCGAACAAGTACAAGAACGCGTCGCTCAGGCGCTTGGAGTTAGCAAACGAACGATAACAAATATTAATAAAGAAAAGTTCGGCTCTACTGGCACAGAAGATAATATTATCGGTACTCAAAAATTCTCTACTTGAGATTATGAAGTATAGAAGAAAGCAGTATCAAAGATGATGATAAGACCCCTGGTGAGATACTATGGGAGGACTCATTTTCAGCTATGAAGAGTTTACAAGCTGATGGTGACGTTAAGAAATCATGGAATCAAGTTATGCCATTTTGGATATTTGGAACAAACAACATGCTTTAATATTGATTTTTCATCATCATTATCATCATTACAGCCCTTCACAAGTCCACTACTGAACATAGGCCTCCCCCAAGGAATGCCACAAAGCACGATCCTGAGCCACTCGCATCCATCGACTTCCCGCATGTCTTACCAGGTCGTCACTCCATCTAGTGGGAGTGCTTTTCGATATAATAATAGGTAATATACATGATTGTTTTATTGTATAAATCTATTTATCGTGACTTCCATCACACGAAAAAAATCATATTAACTTTTTACGTCCCTTTAGTGTCATGAAATAAAATATTTAATTTCCAATAACTAAGAATCAATTCAAACAGCAGTCACTTTGGTTGCCACCTTGTTGGCATGACGTCACTCGGTCCATTAGCTGCTATAATAATAGCATATGATTGATCGGTCGGCGTTAAAGATACATCGAGAAACGCCAAATCCAATATGATAGCGCCTCTATGTTTTTAAATTCGTTTCTATTACAAAAATACAATTCAAATCTAAAATATTTTAGGAAAAGTCTGAAATTAAAAGCCGTTTCATGATTTTTCACATTTCATCAGTTGCAGTACTTAAAGACACTACCCACATCAATAAAAATTATTATTTTAAGTTTTTACCTTATTTTCTAACTCAGGCTTAATCTACAACTTCTTGTATCTAATATCTTCAACAGTACAAATTGTTTTAATGTAAGAAATCTATTGCCCTCTCCTATCACTGTAAGCGAGGATCTATAATGGCTTTGTCCTTGAAAGCCACCAGACAATGAAGCCCGTGTAAGGTCTATAATTTCCTATATCATCTTTTGGACCCTTTTTGTGTAGGAGTATTATATGTGATTCTGCCCATTGGTTCGGAATGCTGCCGGTATTTAGACTCTAAGAATAGAAATTAGAATAGAACAGTGGTAGAGCCAGGCGGCAGCTTTTGCTGTCGCATGGATGGGCCGTCTCGAACCGGGGTGGTACCACGACCTCACCACAGAATACCAGCGTGAAGTAGAGGTTTACCTCTGCGTTTCGCTTGGTGAGTGCAGGTGGCCGGTGGCCCTTTTTACTGGAAATGAGGCATTCCATCCTAGTCCTCACGGGTGAAAACGCAAAAAGGCCCTTACTTGTTTTTTGGCAGCTCTGACATTGAGGCAGATCTTTCGCGTGGTACATATGAAAGGATGGATGGTTTAATTACTTCCTTTGTTGAACTTAAAGATGTCTTTACTTTCTCGGTATTTATCTTGTTTAACTTTTTCTGGGATGGAGTGGTTGGCGATCCTGAAATCTCTCTCTTCCTTTTTTCACGGTTAGTGGTCCCTGGTTTTTTTACAATTAGCTTATCGTATTTTATAAATGCTATGTTTCCATTTTCTCTTTCTGCTTCCACTTTTGGTTGTAACTGTTTGCGTATTTCAAGGACTTCCTTGGGGTAGTCTTCTTTGACATATATATTTGTGGGAAGGTTACGCTTGTTTTTCAAAATAAGATGTTTCTTCCAAGTTAATGTTAGAGATATTATCACCGGACGATTTTTATCAGATTGTGCTCCAATTCTTCTGATATCACTTATTTCTCGGCTATCTAAGTGTGTCCCTGATTCTGCTATAATATCCTTTACATAATCGACTAATTCCAATTCTGTTTTTCCCTTTTCTTCAAAGCCGAAAAATACCAAATTATTCCTGCGTTTTTCCTTTTCTAAAAATGTTATTTTTTGTTCCAAATTTGTGACTTTAGTTTTAAGGTTATTATTTCCTTCTCTCAGCATTTTCATTTTTTCGTCGAAGACTTCCATGACATATTTCGTTATTTCTGTTGTTAATGTTACTGTTTGTTCATTAAACTTTTCATTTATTCTACAGAGAAAGATTTCCATTTGTTTATCCATTTTGATGTAGGGTAATTTAATGTTATATAGTGGTAACACTTTAGTATAATGGTAAGATGATTCTTTCTTTCTTTTTTGCCACACTATCGACAGTTGTCTATGTCTATCAATGTCAAATGTCACTGTCAGTTTGATTTGTTTGGTTGGTATCACTTAAAGTCTTGGTGTGTATCAGGACTTCCTGTATAGGACAGTTACTATACTTTTTGGTGTGTATTCAATTTTAAGGTTATACTAATCGCTAGACCGCTTTGAAAAATCACACTTTAATATAGTTGTTCCACTTTAAATTATTACGCTGGGTAATAATTCTATGGGCTCGTGTTATTTTATGTTGAAATTTCGAAATTGTATGATACTTACTGATAGTATGTGATCCCAGTGTCTTTCTTATTTCTTGTAGTATTATTTTTACACAGTTTCACAACGTAAACTGGTATTTTACTTCGGATTATGATCAAAATTTAATAAAACATTCGGGTACGTCCACCTCACACCTTGCCTGCAACTTTATAAAATGTACTCTGTGCCTGCAACGCGACTGGCTCGGGTACGCCGACTTCGGCGTAGTATTTGTTGCCGCATTTTAACCCTTTCGCTGTCCCGTGCACTACATATAGGGCACTGCTATTGTCTTACTATTGTGTCTGGAAACCGGACAGTGAAAGTGTTAAGGTAGCAGTACACGTTGGCTGAACGCGCTCACCGAGTGCGTTCGGCCAACGTGTACTGAGCCGTTTTGTGTGTATTTGGCATTTATGACCAACATTCGCCCACAAGCCGTATAGTGTCGGTTTTCCGTGCACAAATCAAAGAAATTTGGCGCAAGCCGCAAACAGCGATCACACGTTGGTCGAGTGTTCAGTTCATAGTTACGCGTCGAAGTAGACTGTAGTGTCGGCTTAATAAAATTGTTTCAACATGGCGACATGGACTAATGAAGAAATATTTATTTATTTATTTATTTAACAGTTTATTTACATGTAGAAAGGGTAATTGAGTATAGTACAGAGACTAATTTTGTAGTTAGGAATAATAATTAATTCGTTTACACGAATTAATTATCCAACGAGTCGAGGATAAACTAGTAACGGAATACGACAAGGGTACCGTTCCACGTCAGAGCCAAGACTGTCCTAACGGCGGCCGCGCCGGCCGTTTTATACAAGCAAAACGAGCGCCACTGCAGGTGCAATTGTGCAGGTGTGCGGAACACGTTTTATTTACAAGAATTCTGTCTAAATGCACCGACGGCTACCGCGCCGCACGTGCAATGGTGCTGATCCCGTCATACACACATAATTCGATAGGAAAATGGTAAAAACATAATTATGTACAAAGGCACTGCCTATTCCATGATGAAATTTCTTCCAGCAGGCCTATTGAAGGATAGTTGAAGGAAATAGAGGTAGTCAAAGTGTGCACTTACATAAATAATAATAAATATACATATACAATACAAATATACACACACACACACACACACACACACACACACACACACACACACACACACACACACACACACATATATATATATATATATATATATATATATATATATATATATATATATATAATATATATATATAAATATTATATATTATGAAAAAATATATATTTCAGTATAATATATTTTTAATGTTACTTATGCATACAACACATTACGATTTAATAATTATGGACTGAAATATTTAGGTTCATTGATTGATTGTCACATGAATCAGTTATATGGAACATAAGCAACATAAAAATAAAACCAGAGTAAGTAACTTGCCTAACTGCTTAAATAATACATGTTTAGTTGCGATTTCAGAGTACCTACCTAATGATAAATATTATTATAAATTATCTCTGCGTTTATGTTGCTCAGGGATAATGTAGCTTAGGAGCTTCTTTTGGGCTATCTTTTATTTTGAAAAAACGCCCAGCGAAGCGGGCACGAGTCAGCTAGTAGATCCTATAAGGGTTTCTTTTTTCCTTTTGAGGTCGGAAGCCTAAAAAGGACAAACTGGGATTATTGTTATATGTGTAGTTCTTTTTCGTTCACTCTGAGAAGAGTGAATCGCTGTATAAGTATATGACAGCGGCCGCGATTGCCCTAACGTCCATCATCATATAGCTACCAACGCAGAATGAAACACGCCAACGTGTGAACGGCACCACGAAAATCTGCCGAGCGCGCTCGCCAAGCGCGCTCGGCCAACGTGTACTGGAGCCATTAGGTTTTTATTATCCTAGAATTAAATTACATCATAACTGTAAGTAAACTGTACTTCACATTATTTTGAAAAATAACAAGTCAATTTTTTGTAAAAATTAGACTGTATTTGTTATATATAACCAAAGAGATTTAAAATAACTTAAATGTCTTTGTATATAACCGCTATAATAAATTGAAACTTAAAATTTATTTTTAACACTAGTGATGTGGGTTTAAGGCATATCATCAAAGTCGATAACCCTACATCGACATTCTTCTTTATGTTTTCGTTGTTTTAGTATGCCTGAAAATGATAAAAAATAGCACTAAACAATATAATTTAATATAATATGTATTACTTGTGAGATACATTGTGCTTTCCTGCGATGGCCAACTCTATTTATGTAAAACTTAAAAGATTTTTATTATTGATTTGGTCACTATAAGATGTTGTTAGGTTAGCAAATTACGTAATAACTTAAAACAGAAGGACCCTTAAGTATGGACTGAATAAATTAACCGACTTGGTATTACATGGATCTCACAACTTTTTACGGTAGAACTGAGTTGCATGCGAGTCTTGGTTTTTTTTTACAAGTTATGTTAGGTTAGATAATTACGTAATAGCTTAAAACAGAACGACCCCTAAGGATGGACTGAATAAATTAACCGACTTGGTATTACATGGATCACACAACTTTTTACGGTAGAACTGAGTTGCGAGTCTTGGTTTTTTTACAAGTTATGTTTTAGATAGCATTACTTTATACATCGTAAGCTTTACATGTCGTTCTTTATTTCTTGTACAGCTATTATGTTTAAATTATTTTAAATTACGTATTATTTAAGTCAAACCAGCAAACAGACAATGGGATACCGACATGCGAATAGCATTATTAATAATAATATCATTCCATCCGTTTTGAAACTCACAAATATGTTTTGATATTTTAGGAACCAGAGGAAATTATGGATACTTCGTAGGAAGTGAAAAATTGATTGCATATGAGAATAGTGTAAGCACTTTTAAAAATAACTGGCTGTTTCGTTTTATATAAAACGAAAAAATTAGTTTGCAATCATTACTTCACAGATATTTTCTAAACTCCATACCGATATTAACAATCTAGAACCAGAACCAATGAGCATTAGTGAAAATTTAGCTGCATCCACAAGTTCAAATTGCGCTTTAGATAATTTACGTCAACATAAGTTGGAACAAAAATTAGCTAAGGCTCAGAAGCTTTCGAGAAAACGTCTACTGAAAATCAAATTTCTCAAGCAAAGAACATGGAGGCTTAAAAAGAAAAATATTAGTTTAAATGATAGATTGTAAGAGATAACAACGAAAATTTAGGAAATGAGAAAATACTTATGTTGGATGCAGTAAAAAATTATAAAATTATACATATATAACAGTGGTAGAGCCAGGCGTCAGGTTTTGCTGTCGCACGGATGGGCCGGCTCGAACCGGGGTGGTACCACGACCTCATAGAAAACCAGCGTGAAGTAGAGGTTCACCTCTGCGTTTCGCTTGGTGAGTGCAGGTGGCCGGAGGCCCTTTCTACTGGAAATGAGGCATTCCATCTTAGTCCTCACGGGTGACAACGCATCTACATTTTGAATTGTAATAGAGGATAGATGTAGATGTCTATGGGCCGCAGCAACCACTTACCATCAGGTGGACTGTGTGCTCGTTTGTCACCCTTATCCTATAAAAAAAAAAATATTTATTTAAACAACAGGGAAACACGGTGCGGTCATATAGTTTTTTTTATAGAATAGGGTGACAAACGAGCACTCAGTCCACTTGATGGTAAGTGGTTGCTGTGACCCATATACATCCACATCTATCCTCAATAAAGAATCAAAATGCAGATGCGTTGTCACCCGTGAGGACTAAGATGGAATGCCTCTTTTCCAGTAAAACGGGTCTCCGGGACTCTACACTCACCATACGAAATACAGCAGTATTAAGCTGCTATTTTACGTTGGTATTCTGTGAGAGCGTGGTCCTTCCCCGGTCGAGCAGACCCATTCATGGTACAACTATATTACTAATATAGCTGCAGCATGGTCTACCACGTAAAAAGTTACGAAATTAAGACATTTTATGTTACTTTACATTTTTTATTGCCACGCGTGTATAATTTTATACGAGAAGAATTAGGAAATATGGTTCCTCATTCTAAATCTATAAGGAATTGACTGCCAGCCAGGATTTACCACTGAGGGATTAAATGCAATAAAATTATCGGCAAATACCATAGATTTAGTATATACTTGCGTTAGATTTACAATGTAAAAGAGAAAGGGCATAGCATATGCTTACGTTAGAACGAGATAGAATGTCTGGACCATACACGTACACGCTATCAGCCTGTATCAGGCTGACGTCAATCGTTAACGAAACCTTTTTTTTTAAATATCTTTGATTTTGTAGTATGAATGAGTATTTAAAAGGTCTGATTAAATATGGTGACGTGTGCCGTAGCTCAATGCAGATCATCGAGAAAAGAAAATCCACAATTTTATACATTTCACATGTAGGTAAGTACAATTAAAATTTTTAGCACTTTAAATTCAATATAGTTCTGAACTAGTACAAATGCGATATTTTTCCCTGTCTATTTGTATATAACAAATAGACAGGGAAAGATATCGCATTTTATTACGAAAAAATCTCTCGAAACTCTAAATGCGTGAGAATTAATTTACAAATAATAACAAATACGTGAATTCCCGCTATTTCTGTATGGAGTGTAGAGTACAAGGAGGACCATCTTATAAGGGGCAAAAGTTAAAAAAGTGTCCTACTATTTACTGAAAATAGAGGTTCCAAAACCTACCACAATAGCGCTGGCGTCTGAAAAACTACGATATGAAGACAGCTGTTGTGAACGGAGTGAAGTCAGCTGAATTCAAATATTTAAAAAAATCATGATTAGAGTAGTTGGTAAAATGCCAGTATACAAAATCTCAACTATTTACGTATTACAAAACCAAGCCGATTCGTCGGTCTTTGTTTATTTTTCCATCTTATTCAAATTACTTTTGGCGCTTTTTTTAAATTTATCCTATGCTACTGCAGCGCCACCCTTATTGGCCACGTTTTTAGGGACACTTTTCATATATAGAGATGGTCCTCCTTCTCTCTACACCATATATTTCTGATCAAATTTTTGTAGGGATTAACGGATTGACACTATCATTATCATGTTATCGATAATATGTTTATAACAGGTAAAGGCATATACTTGGATGCAGCCTCTTGTGACTTCGTATGTTTTTTAAATTTTCTATTTTTAACAGGTTCACTGTTCAGGTTATAGAGTGAAAATTGCTCAGAAGTCAAGTTATGTAAGGAAGTAATAAATAAATAATGTTGTGAAATATATAATATATATATATATATATACATATATATATATATATATATATATATATATATATATATATATATATATATTGTCTCATGAGTCCACGTGACATATTTGTGACCTGTGCGTATTTTTGTCGTTATATTATTTTTTATCTGTATCTAATAAGAAATTACCATAGACAAATTATAAATTGCGACGACATAAGACAAGTGAAATATCTGAGAAGTGAGAACAATAAGGCTGGCTTTTCACTATGGGATATAATATATATTATATCCCGAAATATAAATTATATCCCACGATTGACGTTTACACTGTGAGATATATCTTTTAACTAGTGTGCGTTCGTCATTGGTCATTGGATTACCCCCTTCTACACCGCACACCGTTTTGCGGGGGCGCGGTACGATGTGCGGTGTACAGGGGGCGAAATATAATATGAAAATATCGCTCGGTCGATCGAAAAAGTATTTATAGCTTGAGATGTAATATATATTATAGCTCAGTGTAAACGGTTCCATATGAAATGTATGGTGAGGGATATTAATTTATATCTCGAGATGTAATATATATTATATTATATCCCATAGTGAAAAGGGGGCTTAACTAAAGCATAGAAAGAGCCTGTATAACAGCTATATATACATCTCTTTATTTTTTCAAAGTATGTCAGAAAGTGATAAATAAAAGTTTGTCAATAGGTACCAATGTACATTCGGCAAAAGTCAGTTTGGATATCTTGGTTACCTTTGTAAGAGTCAAGTGACTTTTCACTCAGAGGAGCACATTTAAGATGTTGTTAGCCGGAATCCGAATCTAGGTACACGAAGTATCGCTAAATCGTTAAGGCGTCGGGATGGAACAAGTGTGTCATACTGTACAGTTCACAAAGTGTTAAAGCGTAACCGAATGCACCCATACAAAGTGTACAAAGCGAAAGCTTTAGTTACAGGCGATTTCGACCGTCAGCGAGTTTTCTGCCGTTGGTTATTAGACCAGCAACAACGTGTGCCTGGTTTCAGTAAGCACGTCATCTGGACGGACGAGTCGACATTTACCACAAACGGCCTGTGGAACCGAAGAAATACACACGTGTATTCCGAAGTTAACCCGCACGCTGTTTGACAAACCGGGCACCAAACCCGATGGTCGGTTAACGTATGGGCAGGTTTATTTAAGGATCGTATACTAGGACCAATGTTTCTGCCACAGCGACTTAACGGACAGCGATACCTGAACTTCATAAATGAACAGTTGATTGACATTTTAAACGATATATCGTTGGCTGAATATCGCCGCACATGGTTCCAGCATGATGGTTTTTTTTTATATAGAATAGGGGGCAAACGAGCATGCGGCTCACCTGATGGTAAGTGACTACCGCCACCCATGAAAAACCGCAACACCAGGGGAATTGCAGATGCGTTGCCAGCCTTTTAGAAAGGTGTAAGCTCTTTTCTTGAAGGTTCCTAAGTCGTATCGGTCCGGAAAATTCGCTGGTTGCAATTGATTCCACAAGGAAGTTATGCGAGGGAGAAAACTTCTTCTAAATCACACAGTGGTGGACCGCCAATCATCCAGATGGTATGGATGGTAACGCGAGTTTTGTCGCGATGTGCGATGGTGAAATTGAGCGGCTGGAATTAGTCCGAACAATTCCTCAGAGCACTCCCCGTGATAGATGCGATAAAATACGCAAAGAGATGCAACATCTCTACGCAGTGCCAGTGTATCGAACCGATCAGAAAGAACTCGGTCGTCGACGATTTGAACCGCTCTGCGCTGGATGCGGTAAAGTGGAAGGAGCTGGCACTGGTGTGCCCCGGCCCAGAGATGAGAACAGTATTCCATTTGGGGCCAAACTTGCGCTTTGTAAAGTTGCAAGCGATGTGCCGGCATGAAATACTGTCTCGCTATGCTGAGCACGCCAAGCTTTTTAGAGACCAATTTGGCCTTCCCTTCCAAGTGACCACGAAACTGCACACTATTCGATATGTCGACGCCAAGGATTTCAATACTGGCTGAGGCAGCAAGGGGAGTGCCTTGAAACTGAGGAGATACGACAAAGGGGTTCTTTTAAGCGGTAAACGCGCAAACTTGTGTCTTCTGGGGATTGAACTGGACTAGATTTAGTCGGCCCCAATCCGAGACTTTGTTCAGCGAAGACTCGACTTCAGACACAAGTTTGTCCCGGTAATCGGCGACGTTTTCCCGAGAAATATTGGCACGACCGGTATATAAGGCATCACCAGTGCTGTCGTCTGCATAGCAATGAATGCTACCAGTTAGCAACATATCATTGATATGCAGGAGAAACAGCGCTGGTGATAGCACGCAGCCTTGTGGAACACCAGCGTTGATAGGCTTGAAATCAGAGCATGCACCGTCTACTACGACCTTGATGCTCCGATCAGCAAGGAAACTGGTGAGCCATTTGCACAATTTCTCGCGAAGCCCATAGGAAGGAAGCTTCGAAAGAAGCGCTTTGTGCCAGACCCGATCGAAGGCCTTCGCTATGTCCAAACTAACGGCCAATGCCTCCCCCTTGGACTCTACTGCCTCCGCCCATCTATGAGTTAAGTAGACTAGAAGATCACCAGCTGATCGACTCCGACGAAAACCGTACTGGCGGTCACTAATCAGCTGGTGATCCTCAAGGTACCTCATGAGCTGGCAGTTTACAATGGCTTCCATTATTTTGGAGAACAAGGAGGTGATGGCGATAGGCCTGTAGTTGGACGGTTCTGAGCGGTTGCCTTTTTTAGGGATCGGGTGGACCAAAGCTGTCTTCTATGAATTCGGGACTACGCCTTGGGAGTAGGAGTACCGGAAAAGACGCGTGATAACCGGTGCCAACTCCGGAGCACACGTCTTCAGTACAATGGGAAGGACTCCATCGGGCCCACTCGACTTGCTGACGTCCAGGGAGAAGAGTGCTTTGCGAACCGAGCGCTGTGTAAATCGCACATCCGGCATGGACCACTCACATCGCGGGACGGTCGGCGGTGTGTTCCCCCCGTCATCTAGAGTCGAGTTGGACGCAAAAAGAGAGCTCAACAGATCGGCTTTCTCCTTTGCGGCATGGGCCAGAGAGTCGTCCCCTCTGTGCAGAGATGGAAGAGATGGCTGACAGAAGTTCCCTTGGACAGCCGAAGGAAGGCGAACTAGCTTCTCGCCAATTCTGCCGATGTGCTCAGACCTTGCCTTGGCAATGACTCTTTTGAAGGACCTGGAGGCGGAATTATACTTCTTTTTAAGTGCGCTGGTGTTTACATCCCAAGACGTTGATGCGTCAGCCCTGGCCCGGTAGCACTCCTGCTTATAGCGTGATGCTATTTTACAGGAGCGACCAAACCATGGTTGGGATCTGCCTCCGATGGGCACCACAGAGGATGGAATAAAAAGTTCCATACCCTTAAGTACCACATCAGCAACAGAATCGGCAACAACGCTGGGATCTTCCGGCGAGAAGCAAACCCGCCCCCAAGGGTATGAAAAAAAGACCGCATCCCGTCCCAATCAGCTGACCTATAGTGCCAAACACGGCGGCAAGCTGCAGATCGCAACTGCGATTGGAGCGTGAGTGGCACCGTACTCCGGATCAGACAATGGTCCGAAGAGCCCAGAGGGGCATCGACGGAGACCTGATATTCGTCCGGATGAGAGGTCAGCAGAAGGTCCAACAGGGAAGGTACATGGTCTTCCACATCTGGATTCCGCGTAGGCGAAGTAACCAGTTGTGTTAGACCATATGCCAAAGCAAAGTCATAGACAGATCTACCCGCATGATCGGTTAAACGAGAACCAAGCCATTCAGCGTGGTGGGCGTTGAAATCACCGAGTATCACGATCTCTGCGGATGGGACCAGTTGAAACACGGAGTCTGCAGCCATTTGGACGTGGTCGATGAGTCCGTCTGTGTCGGCATTACCGCTATGGGACCTATGGAGGCACCCGTAGACGCGGGGATGGTCGTCGCTGTCTACGCGCAGCCATAGGATGGACAGGTCCGTACCTTCAAGACTGCCGAGGCGTCGAAAACAGATGTCCTCTTTGACGTATACACAAACTCCAGCCCGGGGCACAAAGGAGTGTTCCAATTTGTACCCCGGGTAGGAGAGATATGAAGTATCAGCCGGAGAGGAGACCTGAGTCTCGGTTATAAAGAGCAAGTCCGGCTTCGCCGTCTCTAGATGGTAATGGACAGCGTTAAGGTTGGAGTGAAGTGCAAAAATTCACGGATAGCGTGACAGGGGTCGCCTTGGTTGTACTGCTCCGCTTGCCCCGAGCAGCATTAGTCGCGAGCGGAATTTTGCCTCCCCCCCCCCCCAGAATACGCGGGGCAGCCTGAGCACCCACGCTCAGGAGTGAAGCAGTATGGTCGTGGATGCTGAGCGAGGGATTCTCCAGGGGTGCTGGTACCCTCCTGGGGTAGTCTTTTATTTAATTCCACTACCATGTTGATGGGGGGGGGGGGGGGGAATTGGGCCTCCGGCCACCTGCACTCACCAAGCGCAACGCAGAGGTAAACCTCTACTTCACGCTGGTATTCTGTGAGGTTATGGTACCACCCCAGTTTGAGCTGGCCCATCCGTGCGACAACAAAAGCTAGCTAACCGCTAAAAGCTACCGCTTAGCTCTACCACTGTTAAATGTAATGTGCCCCTCCATATGTCGTGAGTTTCGCCCCTGAGCGCCTCAACGAGCTATTTGATGATTGCTGACTCGGCAGACTAGGACCACACACTTGGCCACCTCACTCACCACATCTGACCCTGTTGAGGACACCCGAGACACCAGAGACCCGCCGCCCCGTCGCCCCTTCGTACCCCGCTACGCCCCGCGCACCCCGCACACCGGCGCTGATCCAGTGATGTCGGCGACCAATCAGCGCGCGTGCGGCTTCATTATCGTCGCACGGCACTACTCACAGACTGAGACACCTTCTTGCGAGATATAAGAAGGGCGTCTCGGTCTGTGAGCTGTTCATTTCACTTCGGAAGCGGCACTCGAGAAGACTCCAAAGAAGACTCAAGACAACAGATGTAGTGTTATGCTACTTACTTATCATTTTACATTAATTTAAATCCATTTTTCCATTCTGTTTCGATTTTCTGCATTCACTGCAAAACTGGATATTTTACATCACCTTTATTTCCATAGGATCCTGTAACGATTTTAAACCATAAGAACACAATCACAAATCATTTCTACTTCGTATTTTCACATTATCAGCACTTTTAAATTGGTGTCAATGAAGTCTACCTTTTTTCGATCTTTTAGTTAGTTTTCCTTAACTCTACAATTTCGGGCTTTGTGTGGGTAGTTGCGCTACCTTTTT
Source organism: Parnassius glacialis (assembly GCA_033319125.1). NCBI lineage: Eukaryota > Metazoa > Arthropoda > Insecta > Lepidoptera > Papilionidae > Parnassius > Parnassius glacialis. The sequence goes on from JAVANC010000018.1 coordinate 27,169,014, forward strand.
TCCTATTTCAATAATATCTCCTTTTCCACTTAAATCTGGCCTTTTTGTTATTACAAGCCTAAAACTAAAATTTGACATGTTTTGTTATTGTTGTTTATTTGGTCTCCATGGAAATTATATTCAAATTTGCTACCGGTCTGTTGTTTCTATTTCGATAATTCCACATAAATACTCTTTCCTCTTGACCATTTACAAAAAATTTGCGTTTAATTTAAATAATTTTTCCGTTCTCTCTAGAAAGATATAAAAGCCGAACAATCGGTGAAGAAAGGCAGTCTTGCTTCAGTTCTCGAATTGGAAGCATCTTCTAAAGGCCTTATCCCGGGGCCGCTCTGCCCCGGGATCCTGCAAGCCTCTGTCCTACCTGAAGCCACTGGACTCTACGAACCTCTGCTCTATCTGAAGTCGCTGGACTCTACAAACCGTTGCTCTGCCTGAAGTCGCCGGGTTCCTACAAGTCTCTGTTCTACCTGGAGTCGCCGGAACCTGCAAACCTCGGTTCCGCCTGAAGTCACCGGAACCTGCAAACCTCTGTCCCGCCTGCAGTCACCGGATCCTGCAGGCTTCTGTGATGTCTGAAGCCGCCGAGGATCCTGCAAGCCCCTGTCTGGCCTGAAATCGCCGGATCTCGCAATTACCACATTCACTGGAGGTCGCCGCCTAGAGACGCCCACGCCTTCTCACCTACGCCGTGCGTGCTCGTTCCAGGCGCTGAGAGCACACCTTGGATCTTCCGACTCAGCTTCGGCACTAATCTCTTTTTTTTATTACTTTTTTAAAATAATCTGTAAATCGCATCATCCATCCTCATATTCATACTCCATTTTTGTTATATAAAATTGTAAATATTTTTGAATCTTAAATATATTATTTGTTTTGTTGTATTTTTGTTGTTTTGTTGCTCTTAGGTTAGATTCTTTTTGTCCTTAATTGTCTCTACACGACACAGATCAAGACTCCACAACTGAAGACCTCTCTCTGTACATATTAGATAGTTTATTTTAATAGTGCCGAATATTGTAAATAGTGTAATACAGTATAGTAAAAAGTACCATCTTTTTTTCGAGCAGTCCCCTAGTATAGCTAACCTCAGATCAGTCAGTCATTAATCAATCAATAGCATAAATAAATATACAGTCCACTTTCATCCATTATATTCTTGGTCCATCGCCGCCGGATTCAAGCCAGAAGAAAGAAGCAAGAAGTAAGAAGAAACAAGAAAGAAGCCAATTATAGAAGAAAGAACATAATTATAGAAGAAAGAACATAATTATAGAAGAGAGAAGATCATTATAAAAGATCTTCAAGGAAGAAAGAAGTTCGTCGACGAAGAGAGAAGATCGTCGGTACTAATTTCTTCCCTGTTTCTTGTTACGACTACGTCATATACGTCTATTGTCTGTTTCCAGACAATTTCTTGTTTCTTTAACCGCGTTTACGCGGCCAGGTGGTTGCTCCCTAACGGTGTCAAACTGTGACCATCTGGTAACGCCCTTGTGCCGGGAACGACATCCAATACGTGCGTCTTTTGAAGACGATACGTACGTCTTTTTGAAGACGACCGGAGGTCGCAACGTGGGACCATGAGGAAGACACGAAGCCAGAAGACACGGAACGAGGACGACACGCCGGTAGGAATGCGTATATTCGAAGAAGCACCCGCGTCCCCGTCCGATTATCTCGCGATGGCACAAGCGCCCTCCGCCGCGCCCCAGGCCCCGCTCGCGCCCGCATCTACGCCCGCGCCCACGCCCCCGCCGCCGCGCTTCGCTATGTCCGTGTCTACGACCGATCGCTTGGGAGAGGTTAGCACATCCGCGCCGCGCACAGAGACACTCGCCGCGATTATTGAAGATCTTCCGTCTACAGAAACTAGTTCGATAGTACGTACCGTCGCGCCTGTAACAGACGTCGTACATAGGCCCGCACCTCGCGCTCCGTCGGTCCGCTCCGTTCGTTCAGCCCGGTCGACAGCTAGCGCGATAGCTAGGTTAAAACAAATTGAATATAACGCCGCGGAGGAACTAGCTGCAATTAGGAGGAAGCAATTGCAAGTCGAAGAAGATTTTATTAAGAAGAAGTAGGCTAGGGACGTCGCGCAACTGCAAGAAGAAACAGATAGGGAAAGTATTAACGAAGACGAGTTAGTTGAAAATAGAGTACGCGTTGATAGGTGGTTAGAGAACGTAGAGACTGTGCGGGGGGAGTCGCCTTACCGCCCGTCTCAGCCCGCGCCCCGCATCGAGACAGAGCAAGCCCTACCGAATAGGGAAACCGGTTACGACCACGCTGAAGATGCCCAGGGGAGGACGGTAGCGAATGAGGTTCAACCACGTCGCGTAGAAACGATACAGAGGGATAGTGGAGTCGCCGTAGAAATGAACCAGGTGGATCGTCGTGTACGGGTTACGTCGCCGTCGCGCGTCCAACGCCGCACTCTATCGCCTACACATAGATCGCCACATCGCCACGCGGATCGTAGATCACCGTCGCCGTATAGGGATGTAGGTGTACATAGATCGCCATCGCCAAATCGCCACGCGAATCGTAGATTATCGTCGCCGTGTCATAGGGATGTAGGTGTACATAGGACGCCAGCGCCACAGCGTAGGCTAGAGGGAAATAGGGATAGAGATAGGTCGCTTACTCCGCGAGGGAAAGAGAGGGGTATAGAGCGACTAGCGGAAGCTCTAGAGAATATGATTAGAGTCAGGCCCGCTGCCGCGAAGCAGACGCAGGACTTGCCTATTTTTAACGGTTCGGCCGCGGAATGGTTAGCCTTCAAAGCCGCGATGAAAGAATCCACGCGTTTATATGGATTCACAAATACGGAAAATATGGCAAGGTTAAGAAACTGTCTACGCGGTGAAGCTAGGGAGGTAGTATCGGCACTGCTGTTTACCGCGAAGGATCCAGCAGATATTATGCGAACATTAGAGCAGTGTTTCGGCCGCCCGGAAGTAATTATCGATCGAGCGTTAGAGGAACTGAAACGCCTTCCGCGCCCGGGTCAAACCGCTCAGGAATTGAATTCGTTCGCGATCAAGTTACAAAATATAGTATGTATTTTGCAGAACGTCGACGGCAAAGGGTATTTACAAAATCCAATGCTGACTAGGGAAGTAACCTCACGACGACGACGACGCAAAACCGAGATTATTATTAGGCGCCGACAATTGGCATTTAATAATCACCCGTAATTTAAGGATAGGACGTCGAAGGCAGCCCGTAGCTGCACGAACGTTGCTAGGGTGGGCTATTCAGGGAACCGTGCCGCGATCAACGTGTAGGGAAGACGGCGAGACCGTGTTACACGTCGGACGGTTAGATGAGGACGTCCAGGCGCTCGTCAGTCCGGATAGGAACGTTTTACGACTGCCGAGACGCTACGCTCCCACGGGGGGAGTAATAGGGAACCCACCGCGCGACGATAAGACGTACACACATCGCGACGGTAGGGACAGGCCTACGATCGAAACGGCCAAGGCGAAAGTTGCCCCTATAAAGGCACAAAGCATACCGCGTTTAGAGTTGCAGGCGAACTTGATAGGCGCGCGACTCGCGGAATTCGTGCAAGGCGAGCACAGAGTGGTAGCCGATAGGGTAGTGTATTGGACAGACTCCACTACGGCGCTCCACTGGATACAGAACGATACGGCGCGTTACACTCCATACGTGGCTCATAGGTTAGGGGAGATAGCAGAGAAGACATCACCCGAGCAATGGAGGTGGATACCGACCGCAGACAACATCGCGGATCAAGCGACGCGTGTGAATTATATGAATAAAGAAGAGAACGACAGATGGTTCACGGGACCGGCATTCCTGTACGAGGACGAAGACAGATGGCCTCGTCGTAAGGAAGAGAGGGCAGGCGATGATGATGAGGAGCTGGAGGAAGTCGTGGCGTACCAGAGCGACACCAAGGACGCTCCACGCCTGCCGGACATAGAGAGATTCTCTTCCTACGAGAGATTAATAAGGGCCACTGCACGGATATTACAGTTCGTCGATGCCATAAGAGGAAGGGCGCACGGACTGACGTTGCAGCACATCCAGAGAGCAGAGCGGATGTGGATAGAACGCAGTCAGCAAGAAATCTTCACTGAAGACATCAGTCGACTGCAGCGAGGAAAGAACCTGGCAACCGGCAGCGCGTTGAGAAAGCTCGACCCCATATTGGAAGATGGCATATTACGAGCTAGAGGACGAATCGACGCAGCCGATGTGGACAGCCAAATGAAGAGGCCCATCATACTGAACGGACGCCACCAATTTGTAAAGCTGCTTGTGGAAAAGGCGCATCAGGAAGCAAGCCACGCCAACAGGGAGCGGGTAGTAAACGACCTACGCACGAGATATCATATCCTTCGATTACGACCAACCGTAAGAGAAGCGGAGCGGAGATGTCTGCGGTGCAGGGTACGCAAGGCGACACCACAGCCAGCGGTTATCGGAGATCTACCACCTGAACGGTTAGGGGCATTCGCGCGACCATTCACCTACACCGGAATCGACTATTTCGGGCCTATAACGGTTACGATAGGACATAGGCATGAAAAACGGTGGGTGGCGTTATTCACCTGTTTAACGACGCGCGCGGTGCATTTAGAAATAGTTTATTCCCTAACGACGGATTCGGCGATATCGGCATTGCGGCGCATGGCGGCTAGGCGTGGGTGGCCACGGGTCATCTACTCTGACAACGGAACAAATTTCCATGGGGCGGACACCGAACTACGACGGGCAATGGAGGAGTGGGCACCCCTGCTGAAGGACTACGCGTTGACTCGGCGGACAGACTGGAAGTTCATCGCGCTGGGCGCGCCGAACCAGGGAGGCGCATGGGAGCGTCTCGTGCGCTCAGTGAAGATCGCGCTCGAAGCCACTCTACACCAGAAGAGCCCGCGGGAGGAGACGTTGGTGACGCTCCTCACAGAAGCCGAGAACACGGTGAACTCTCGACCGTTGACACACGTACCGGTCGACATCGACGAGGAAGAGGCGCTGACACCCAACCACTTCCTGCTGCTGGGACCATCGAACCTTCCAGTAACCGCGCCGTGCACGCCTAGTGATCGTCGGGCGTGGAGAGCGGCGCAAGGACTTGCCGACGAGTACTGGAAGCGCTGGATGAAGGAGTACCTGCCGACGCTGGTTGCGCGCGGGGACTCGCGGGATGTGCAGCAGCGACAGCTACAAGAAGGGGACCTCGTCGTGGTGGCAGACGGTAGCCTGCCAAGGAACGTGTGGCCGCGTGGAATTGTAACACGGACCTTTCCCGGGCCAGACGGCGTGGTGCGCAACGTGGAGGTGCGGACCAGGGGCGGATTGCTGCGGCGGCCGGTCAGGAAGATCGCCGTCCTCCCGAAAGAAGATGGGGCTCGCGAGCTACGCCGGGGGGAGGATTTTGAGGACAGCTAGAGACCCGCCGCCCCGTCGCCCCTTCGTACCCCGCTACGCCCCGCGCACCCCGCACACCGGCGCTGATTCAGTGATGTCGGCGACCAATCAGCGCGCGTGCGGCTTCATTATCGTCGCACGGCACTACTCACAGACTGAGACACCTTCTTGCGAGATATAAGAAGGGCGTCTCGGTCTGTGAGCTGTTCATTTCACTTCGGAAGCGGCACTCGAGAAGACTCCAAAGAAGACTCAAGACAACAGATCAAGACTCCACAACTGAAGACCTCTCTCTGTACATATTAGATAGTTTATTTTAATAGTGCCGAATATTGTAAATAGTGTAATACAGTATAGTAAAAAGTACCATCTTTTCTTCGAGCAGTCCCCTAGTATAGCTAACCTCAGATCAGTCAGTCATTAATCAATCAATAGTATAAATAAATATACAGTCCACTTTCATCCATTATAGACCCCGTTAGACTTCTTTATATAGTTAGCTATATAGTTGGTATACCCTGTATAATTATTTTTACTGAATAAGTTATTCCGAACCTACTTACTACTCAATAGGTATATTAACAAGAGGAATGCGGGAAGTAAAGACTGTAAGAACCTCCGAAGGAGGCGGAGTTATAGCCGAAATAACAATTTTTAATTTTTTGGTTATTGGCCATTTTGACACCCTAGGAGTGTAATGAGAACTTTTTGCCCGTATTCAGCCATGATCCGCATGACATTTTCTACATGATAGGCTATTCAAACTGACTAGGCCTAAAGTTCGAGTCACCTCCCAACTCATTACTAAAGGCTTTACTTCCAATTATTTGCAAATCAGAAATAGGCAGCTTTTATTAATAGTTACTTACATCAAAATGATCTTCACACACATATTTAGTGCTTTTAGGTTCAATTAAATTGCGGTTCATTAGTTTACACCACTTTATCCTTGTTGTTATATTATTTGGTATACGAAAAAAAAAAATTGGGATTTTTAACTGTTGCGCTTTGATACATAGGAACAATAAAATATTTTTAGACATTTTTTTTAACTTCTGCCATAGGGTAATGAACAAAACAATAAATTTGTACGTACTCGGCGAATACGTGCTGCGTTGTCTAAGTCAAATGACGTCACACGACGGAGCGCTGCATATAACAAAATTATTCTTGTAAGCGCAACGTCGGTAGGGAGGGTGGCACTGTGTGTAGTAACCTTTAGGTATATTTATATCTCTATGGCTTGCATTGGAGCTTAGATGGGATGTCGAGAGGCGAGGTGGGATGTTAGTTGTCATGTATCATTTTGCTATGACGGTTCCTATGTCCAATATTTTCTCTATCAGGATTACTTCCTGTGATAATAAACCCCTCCTAACCCAGCCTATGAATTTAGAGTATATATATAAAAACAATACTGACAGACGTATTTCAAATAGCAGATCTCAAAATATTAATTATTTAACCTGCACCAATGTGACTTATAAATAAAAAGTAGTTAAATATCGATCACCTTTTAACGTCGATATTACTTCAAATAATTAGGATTGGGTACGTTTTGCAATATAAAAAAACTGCACCTTGCTTGATTATAATTGCTCCATCGTTAAAATGTATGAAATGCTCTGATAAGCACAAAAAGTTAATAAAACCAAATTTGTTAAGTGTCGAATGGACCCGCCCTACCGTATTTCAAATTACGTATTTCAAATAGCACATCTCAAAAATATTAATTGTTTAAACTGAACCCATGTAGTTTAGAAATAAAAAAATAGTTAAAAATCGCTCACATTATAACGTCGATATTACTTCAAATAATTAGAATTGGGTACTTTATTTAAATACAACATGAAAAAACTGCACACTGTTTGAATATAATTGCACCATCGTTAAGATTGCATAAAATGCAATATTAAGTGCAAAACGAAAATAAAACCAAATTTTTGATAATTGTCGACAAAGAGTAAATAATCACTGTTAAAAAAATATATCATATATATTTCTTAAGAGTGATTATACACTCAATATATCACATATTTTTCATAACATCCGCCTTCCTTTTAGAACCTCATGCATATTTTTATAGTTAAGTCGTGGTTTGTATAAAGGTTTTGTTAATATGCCACCAAGCTGGTTTTGGCAATGTATCAGCACCTCTAAATTTCGTTGCTGTACACATTCTCATAAAAAGAAATATCATATACGCATATGTTTCTTTCGATGGTGCATTTCAAATGGAGGATTATGGGCTAGCTTTAAAGCCGACTCATTGTCAAGATGTAGTCTGGGAATGCTTTAACAACTATCAACTAAAAATATTATTATTTCATCCATCCAAATGATTTCACTTGCTGCTTCAATAGCGGCAACTAGTTCAGCTTTTGTAGATGTTATAGTTTCTATGACATCAGTTAGAACAGTGATTCCCAACCAGTGTTCCGCAAGAGATTAAATATGGTCCGCGAAAGATTTAAATATTTTACCTACCTATTCGTTTTAAATAACATATTTATTATTTTCTCGTCACGCGGCAGTACAACCCCACGCGCTTCGTCATTAAGTACCTAATAGCTTTTACAATAAATACACAAATAATACTGTTAATGAATGCTTCTTTTCTGTTTATTATGTAATTAATACTGTCTGGGACAGCTTTCATCTGCTGTGCGATTTGTGCTGGCGGACGGGGGATGTCCCGGATGATTGGCGATCCGCAGTCATTGTGCCTTTATATAAAGGTAAAGGTTCACATTTTGACTGCGGGTGCTATCGGGCGATCACCTTGACCAGTTTAGCAAGTAAAATTTACTCGAAGGTTTTGACACGTAGGATGCAAGAGAAATCGGAAAGATTTCTATGGGAGGCACAATGCGGATTTAGACCTGAAAGAGGATGCACGGATCAAATGTTTTCTCTCCGCATGATCACGGAAAAGCTTCTGGCTGCTAACCAGAGGATTTTCTGTGCTTTTGTGGATCTTGAGAAAGCATTTGATAAGGTTGTAAGGAAGAAAATGTGGGAACTGTTGCCGGGGTATGGTGTGGATGGTCGATTGCTAAGGGCTGTGCAGTCACTTTACTGTGACTGTAAAGCCTGTGTGCGGGTAGGGCATGACCTGTCACCCATGTTTAGCGTCCAAACGGGCGTAAAACAGGGTTGTGTCATGTCTTCCTGGCTGTTTATACTGTATCTCGACAGCTGTTTACAGAAGTTGAAAGATAGCTGTTTGGGTGTGAAATTGGGTGACATTAAAGTAAATTGTCTGCTGTATGCTGATGATGCAGTGCTTATTGCACCATCAGAGGCAGAACTGCAGGCATTAGTCACGTGTATGAAAGAGGAATGTGAAATTAAAGATCTCCGCTTGAATGCTAATAAAACTAAGGTTCTGGTATTTGAAAGGGACGAAGAGAGAACGAAGTGTGAAATATGGGTAAATCAGGAATGTCTAGAACAGGTAAATGAAATTGTATACTTGGGGAGTGCTTTTAGCCGGGATGGAAGATGTGATTTAGATGTGGACAGGCGTGTCGCTGCCGGGAACAAAGTCAATGGTGCCCTGACTGCGTTAGTCAAAAGGCAAGGCGTAGTGAAGAGTGCACGCCTTGCAATACATAACGCAGTGTTGGTACCGACTTTGTTATATGGCAGCGAAACCTGGGTATGCCAGAAGAAGCATAAAAGCAAGTTGAATGCAGTGGAGATGCGATCTCTTCGTAAAATGTGCGGCGTTACCATGGCCGACCGGAAGAGAAACGAAGAGATTCGCAATATGGCAGGTTTGAAAGATGACCTTATCACAAAAATTGATAAGGGCGTGCTTCGATGGTTTGGGCACGTTGAGAGAATGAGTGAAGACCGAATGGTGAAGAAAACATATAGCGCGAAAGTTAATATTAAAAGGTGTCGAGGTAGACCGAGACTAACTTTCGAAGACCATGTGAGCAAACTGCTCGAAGAGGGTAGGGTCAAGAGTACTCGGATACCTAGACGTGCATGTATGAAGAAGATAATGAATCTGAAAGAAGCGAAAGAGGTATGTAAGGATCGTGACACTTGGCGATCTGTTCTCTCTGACTACCCCGTCAGGGATTGTGCGTGACGTAAGTAAGTAAGTAAGTATGTAATTAATTATGTTAAATGTTGTGATTATAATTTGTTAAATTAACACAGTTTTTTCTTTCACCTTGTGGTCCCTGCTAACTTCAAAAAAATCAAACTAGTCCCTGGTCAAAAAAGGTTGGGAAACCCTGAGTTAAAAGGTTATGTGACTTATCTATCAAAGGAACTTTTTGGAAAGTTGAAAAGGACGTTTCCTAGAGCGAATACGTTTATGATCTATTTTATTGCAAATTCGATAACCATTGTGTCCTTCATAACCTAACAGGATTCCTTTTTGAACTTTTCAACAGGTTTCATTCTATTTTGTTTAGAAATATGCACTGAATATAGCACTGACAACCTATAATTCTCAGATGTTTAATAGATGGTTTTTTGCCATGCCACAATTCATAAGAAGACTTTCCTGTAATCTTCGTTGGCCCTGTCCAATTTAAAATGTAAATAGTGGTATTTATGATTTCAGCCGTTAGTCCTTTTGGTATTTCTTCAAGAGCATACATCGCCGAATGTGCAGCCTCTACAACTGTCCTATTATCCCTTTCGCACACCCCATTTTGTTCAGGAGTATATGGGATAGTCAATCTTTGAATATTGCCATTAATGCGGAAAATGTCATGGACCTTCTGGTTATCAAATTCCCCCTATTATCAGAAATAATTTCTCTTATTTTGTGCCCAGGTTTATATCTATGTGCCCAGATTTGCATCTATTTGCACGGGCAGTACCGATTCCAATAGCCTCGATACTTTGTCCATTAGCCCCTGTGAGTACTATTTAAATATTCAAATTGTTCAAAAAATCCCCTCTATTGGTAATGTAACTGGTAACACTATTATGCGCATACCAAATATAGTGCGTGCAAGATAACTCTGCGCGCGGCCAAAATTGGAACTAATCGTGTGCCATCATCTTACTGTTTATAGCAGGTGTCAAAACAGATTGTTAGGTGTCGTGTTTTTATTCGTTTTTGCAGTGAATAATCGTCATCATTATGCCGAGTGATTAAAATTGCTGGCGGGGATATTAACTTGGAGGTCAAACGTGCTTGTGAAGAATAACGAGACAATAACGGGCCTATAGTTCCGTTTTCCAAAGTTAGAGCCCACGTTTCATATTTCACAGGTAACTTTTAGGGCTGCCATAATTAATAATTTTAATATTTTGATTACATGATTGCTTCGCTACAGTATCAAACCTTACGGTAATTAGTGGCGGCATAGCTTGGGTTGGCACCCAAGGCGGTTTTCTATCAAGCACCCTCCAAAATAAAACAAAATATGCTATTACTTTATTCTGCTAAAATATTCTAATATATATTTTATTATATTTTAAAATAGATTTTATTAACTTGAGTTTTGAAAGTTTCCTTCACATGAAACTTAATAGTAAAAAAAATCTTAGACGCAGCGCTAGATTCGGAACAGATTCAGAATAACCCAATTTTACGAGAAAAGCTCCAATGAATTACATTGAACCCCTTCTTGGGAAGAAATGCTGGCAGCTTTCAAGTCGTAAAATCTACAAAATTATATATCCTGCAGAAAAAATCGTCGTAAATTTTTGTTAGATTTTGAACTATTACACGAAGATTTTCATCTGGTGACGTTAGCAGAATGTAAGGCTGAACAACACTAAATGTTACGAGAATATTATCCATTGCTCTGTAGCGATGGTCTAGTTCCTCGTAAAATCTGTCAAGCCATTCTAAAATAGCTCTCTGCAGCTCCTCCGGCAATATCATTCCAGCATATCGGGTCATTTCTTCCGGTAAACGTTTTCGAAATCTCCTCATTCTTCTTCTTCTTTCGATTGAAATGTCCACATTCTCACATTTTTGTTACGTAGGATATAACTTTTTCCATTAGTTGAATACGTTGGCTTTGAAGAAAAGTTTCCCATTGACGTGTGGATGATGAAAAGAACCAGTAAACTCTTTCTACTGTTCGGAAAAAAGTTAAACTTGAATAAACGCTTCCTAAGTGAGTGCACTCCACATAGATTTAGCGAATGATTAGCACAAGGCGTTTTCTACGTGCTAGAGCCATGCTGCAGCTATATTAGTAGTATAGTTGTAGCACAAATGGGTCGATTCAACCGGGGAAGGACCACGCACTCACAGAATACCAGCTAAAATAGCAGCTCAACACTGATGTGTTTCGTATGGTGAGTGTAGAGAACCGGAGACCCTTTTTACTGTAAAAGAGTCATTCCATCTTAGTCCTCATGGGTGACAACGCATCTGCATTTTGATTCGCAAACTAGGATAGATGTAGATGTCTATGGGCCATAGCAACCACTTACCATCCGGTGGACTGTGTACTCGTTTGTCACCCTATTCTATATTAAAAAAAAAACAATATATTCATTCATTTGACAACGTCAAATTTTAAAATAGTTTTGTCATATACAGGGTATTTTTGAAACGCTCCCGAAAACAAAGACAGATGATAGAAGATACTACACCTTGGCACATGGGTCACAAATAAATTTGATTCCGACGAAAAAAAAATCATCTTTTCACAACGTTTTATTAACTTTATTCACGCTCCATCATGTTAGTACATCTAAATGAAACGATAATTTCATAAAAAAATCTTGAAAATACTTAAACAGAAAACCAGCAGTGAAACTTAAAAATTACATCAGCTGATAATAGGGTCAATATACTCGCGGACGTCGAACGCTTATAGATCCCGTCACGTAAAAACGCTGGCCTTGAACTTGGGCACTGAGCGATTTTTCGAAGTTTCATTTTTATTTTAATTTTTCATTTCTTATACAAAATCAAAGATAACGATGAGATAGTGTTTATAATTGTGTGAGTACTGAGTACCCAATTAGGTACGTTTATTAATTTCAATAATTTTTTGTAGTAAAGATAATGTAATAAAATGTACAACATCAGGAAGGAGAGTAAAATTCCCTGAGTATTATCGCCCGTATCACGGTCTCTAGAGGGGGGTGATGTGGAGGCATATCGAACCTGGAACTTCAAAGCGCGGCAGCGAGTGAGCGTACAGCTGTCTTTATACTATGGTACAGCTACTCACGACTGTATCTAGGTCAAACGGCCACGCCTCAATCGACTTGCGCGTGAGCGGGTTCCCCCCGCCAGTCCGCATCTGCTAGCGACGTAGAATGCATGTCAATCGTGCGCTTGTCCGGGCTATCGTATTCATTAATATAATTATTGTAGTCGCGAGGTACATATCGAGTTGTGTATAAGTTCTATTGTTTGTGTTAAATTGTCTTTCCTTTGTTTTCACTGTGTACATTATCCGCCGCATTAAATGTTCTGTGTATTTGTAGACAATAAACGTTTTGTGCGTTATATGTGGTGACTTTTAATGACACTCTAAACACCCATACAACCATAACTTTTAAATTCCATATGAAAATTAGTCGTAGGGATAAAACTTATAAATAATAAACGATGACGATGTCTTAACATACATAACGCTTTAACGGTGTGTGGAAGGTTCTCCAGTGCGTTAAGGACTTTACATTGTGCGCATTTGTTTTAGCGTATTTGATTAATAATTTTAGTTTTTAAATCAGTTCCGTGTTGACTATCTAAAGAAACAGTTTAATTGTGTTGTTTATTAAATAATTGTTGTTATTACTTGCTATTTATTACTTAATGATATTATCCTTGTTGTAACGTTTTAAGTTTCTTGTTTTGTTTTTATAATGCCTAACGCGTACGTTTATAGAAGCTCGCAGGAATGCTTCGCATGCATTGCGAATTTACCGAGAGAAATTCCCGACCGCTCGACTTCCAGCTGACTGATAACAGCAGCATTTCAGCGAGTGTTGGAAAATCGGCCCATTGCTCTGGTAGCGGCAGGAGGTGGAAGTCAAGTGGCTGTTCACTCGGAGGAGCGCATTTTAAATGTCGTTCGCCGGAATCCGAACCTAGGTACACGAAGTATCGCTAAATTGTTAAGGCGTCGGGATGGAACAAGTGTGTCATACTGTACAGTTCACAAAGTGTTAAATTGTAACCGAATGCGCCCCAAACAAAGTGTACAAAGTGCAAGCTTTAGTTCCCGGCGATCACGACCGCCGGCGAGTTTTCTGCCGTTGGTTATTAGACCAGCAACAACGTGTGCCTGGTTTCATTGAGCACGTCACCACGGAGGATTTAGAGCGGTAAGCTGTTTCATACCTAATTTTTTTAAGTAACTTAGTACTGAACTGATTTGAATAGGTACATAACTGAATACATCGAATAATAAACATACCTACACGATGAATAAAACACATGGTGCACCTTGGTTACATATAATTTAAGTATTTTTTTCATTAGCGGGGAATCGAACCAGTTATTTGGGTTATTTTACCTGTGAATTCGAATTAAAGTGGCTACGTGGAGACAAGCACAGTGGCAAAATAGTAGGTTAAGTAGATAAGATAGGTATTTAGACAAGTGTTGTAAATTATTAGGTATTGTGATATGGTATGGCACATTAGGCTAGCGGGCGCGCGGCCTCTGCGAATTCTGCGTTCTCACGTACATTGACCCTTAATCAGCTGATTGTAATTCAGTAATTCCATTGATGGTTTTATGTTTAAGTATTTTCATGATTTTATTTATGATATTATCATTTCATTTAGATGTACTAACATGATGGAGCGTGAATAAAGTTAATAAAACGTTGTGAAAAGATGATTTTTTTTTCTAAGGTGTAGTATCTTCTATCATCTGTCTTTGTTTTCGGGAGCGTTTCAAAAATACCCTGTATACAACACGTAACATAATTAACGCACTTTGTGAAAGTAGTTTGTTCAGAATCGTTTTCTGAATCGATTTCAATCATTTTTAATATAGGTAATTTTTTTATCCAAGAATAATTGAAACTACGTAATTTACAGTCACACTAAACCTGTATAGTCAATACAAACTGAAATGGACCGTAACTCAAGGCAACAAGACTTTTAAAAGTGCAGTTTTATTTGTATTAATACAAATTCCGTCATTTAATACAAAATAAAGAATATTGAACCTTATTTCAAGTATGTTAAAGTCTTTACAAATACAGAGTTTGAAGTACCTTATAAAGGTCGCGGCGGCCGGGCCATTGACCTCCCAGATCACCTGATTACGTACGTACTAAATATTAATTCGTATTAAATCATTAGTTTATTTTAGTGTGACAACAAGTGCCGAGGACCTAAAAATAGTAAAGTGACCGAAAAATGACACTGAATTGCCTTCTAAATTATTTTCTTTCTTTTTCTGTTTTTAAAACGTAACCTACACACTAGGATTTTCTCTTGTATTGTGGGGGTAGTGTACAAACATAAATTTCACAAGGACAAACATCCAGACCCGGAACAATTATTTGTAGGCCATATAAATATTGTTCCGTGCGGGATTCGAACCCGCGGTCCTTAGCGCTGCAACTCAATTGCTAAGCCACTGCGCCACGGAGCCGTGGTGGACATTTTGAAAATGTATTAAAATACAACGTTGCATGAGAGTTTAGGCTATCAGTAAGTTAAATATATTGGTAAATCCAATTGAGCATGCCCTCGCATTAAAAATAACGTATATCATGATTATACGGAATTTTTTTAAAGTAGTTTAAATACATTTCGATAGCACTATCGGCTTCAACACCCTCGAAAACCATGAAAATGACACCTATGATGAAAAAATTGGTACCTACTTCAGCCGCCATCTTGGATTTACATTTCGACAGCACTATCGGCTTCAACACCCTCGAAACCCATGAAAATGACACCCATGATGAAAAAATTTATACCTATTGCAGCCGCCACCTTGGATTTACATTTCGACAGCACTATCGGCTTCAGCACCCTCGAAAACCATGAAAATAACACCCATGATGAAAAAATTTATATCTATTGCAGCCGCCATGTTGGATTTACATTTCAACAGCACTATCGGCTTCAACACCCTTGAAAACCATGAAAATGACACCCATGATGAAAAAATTGGTACCTACTTCAGCCGCCATCTTGGATTTATATTTCGACAGCACTATCCGCTTCAACACCCTCGAAACCCATGAAAATGACACCCATGATGAAAAAATTTATACCTATTGCAGCCGCCACCTTGGATTTACATTTCGACAACCCTATCGGTTTCAACACCCTCGAAAACCATGAAAATTTCACCCATGACAAAAAAATTGATACTACTTACTTTTAGTACGTACTACTATTATTTATTCTGTGCTTTTAAAATATTGTAATAAAAAAATCTCTTATTATTATTATAATCAAATATTTAAGAAATTTGGTTATTCGAATATTGTGTATTTGTACAGCGATCTTTTTGAACCGCTTCAAACAACCGAAATAATGTCCACTCACGACGGCGACTGACGGCGATCAGTGTTTCTATATAGTTTGTGCGGCGAACTCATAGATAAGCTAATATAATCGGGCGGACTGATATATACAGTAATCTATGGCGATGGCGAACTGAGTTAGTGAGTAAACTACTCTGTGGCTGTAGCTCCTCATTTACAGAAATAATTTTATACAAGGCTACCAAATCAACCATAATTTTGCCATTTTCGAGCCGAAAAAAATTAATTATAGCTAAACAAAACAAAATTACACTGCCATTTACATTCAGTGGCTTCCCACATGATAGATGAAGAGATTAAAAAATAAACTGAGTTAAACAATTGATATTTTCAAAAGTTATAATGTTTACAAGCCTTGAGAACATGATAAATCCACACCATAAGCCACTAAAACCCCTTTTTTATTTAAAAATAGCAATTAATCGATTTAAAAAATATATTAATAAGTTCAACAATCATTTATCTTTCTAACAATGTGCTTTTTATATAATTTATATGAATAATAATATGATTGCTGACAAAACGTTGGAATTTTGATTTTTAGGCGTTAGTAGAACATACCCACGCGCTTTGCGCTCGGCATGCAATATTTGATTCTTAAAATTATTATAATCTTGATTCACATCTTTTAAACACGCCATCTTTGAATTATGGTTTCGTATTGCCTCTTAGTTTTAGCAGTTTATTATTATTTACAATTACAATTCAAATGTTATGCAAATTCATAACATTTTGTAAAGAATATTGCCTATTGATATTGTATCATAATCAATAAACAAAATTGTTCAGAGTCGAAAGTCCAATGGTTGAAAAGTGTGATTGAAAGATGCGATCAAATGTTTACTAGACTTAAATAAACAACTCGATGGTCGGAGTACGAACATCAGTTAGTGTTCATAGGTAGGTATTTTTTTTAACATAAACAAATGTGTATTGTCGGCTTTTTTCGGCACTAATACCAACAGTTGTGTCAAGCGGCGGCGGCGTTAACTCGTCTCGAACGCGAGCGAATAGGTACCTACTGTGATAGAAAGACCCTCAAAACCTATACCTACGTGAGCGACTGCGTGCGTTCGTGGATTTTTTACTGTGACCACAACATTGTTCCGAAATTAGTATAACTAATTTAATAAATAATCAATGCATAAACATGTTTAATTAAAAAGTCAGTATATGTATAATGATTATAACATAATATACTAATTGGGGTGTCTGAGTGTGTGCGTTAATTACGTTATATATGTTTATATTTATACAAGCAGAGCAAAATACAAGTCAGATCCGAGTGATGCAAATAAATAGTAATATAGATTGATACGGAATCGTTGCAACAACGTGTGTAGATATGCACAACGAATTGCAACCCTGCTAGGGTCTGGAAATTCCTTAAGTCTTTAGGAGTTGGGAAGAGGAGTAAAATTCTAACACACCATAATATTGACCATAATCAGCTTAATCAGCACTTCTCCTCTACGTCTCGCATTGATTACCAAGCAAAGCAAAATACTTTGAATGAATGATCATTCTTCTCCTGGATCTTCTTATCCCTGTAATTACTTCCATCGAAAACAATTCAGTGAATACTGCTTCTTTTCTCTCTGCTTGAAAAGAAGCCAACGATATTACTCTTATTAAAAAAGACCAATCTGAATTGTTTTTCTGATTACCGGCCAATTTTTTTACTTCCTTTCTTATCTAAAGTGTTAGAACGTCTGGTGTCCAAACAACTAAGCTCTTATCTACGAGAACATAACCTCCATAATCCCTTGCAATCCGGTTTCAACCGTGGTCATAGTACAGCTACAGCACTTTTACAAATTACTGATGACATTCTTTATGCTATGGAAAATCAAAAATTGATAATACTAACTTTTTTTTTATGGAATAGTGGGCAAACGAGCATACGGCTCACCTGATGGTAAGTGACTACCGCCGCCCATGAACAACCGCAACACCAGGGGAATTGCAGATGCGTTGCCGACCTTTTAGAAAGGTGTAAGCTCTTTTCTTGAAGGTTCCTAAGTCGTATCGGTCCGGAAAATGCGCTGGTGGTAATTGATACCACAACGAAGTCGTGCGAGGGAGAAAACTTCTTCTAAATCGCACAGTGGTGGACCGCCAATCATCCAGATGGTATGGATGGTAACGCGAGTTTTTTCGCGATAAGCGATGGTGAAATTGAGCGGCTGGAATTAGTCCGAACAATTCCTCAGAGCACTCCCCGTGATAGATGCGATAAAATACGCAAAGAGATGCAACATCTCTACGCAGTGCCAGTGTATCGAGCCGATCAGAAAGAACTCGGTCGTCGACGATTCGAACCGCTCTGCGCTGGATGCGGTCAAGTGGAAGGAGCTGGCACTGGGGTGCCCCGGCCCAGAGATGAGAACAGTATTCCATGTGGGGCCGAACTTGCGCTTTGTAAAGTTGCAAGCGATGTGCCGGCATGAAATACTGTCTCGCTCTGCTGAGCACGCCAAACTTTTTAGAGGCCAATTTGGCCTTCCCTTCCAAGTGACCACGAAACTGCACACTATTCGATATGTCGACGCCAAGGATTCCGATACTGGCTGAGGCAGCAAGGGGAGTGCCTTGAAACTGAGGAGATACGACAAAGGGGTTCTTTTTAGCGGTAAACGCGCAAGCATGTGTCTTCTGGGGATTGAACTGGACTAGATTTAGTTGGCCCCAACCCGAGACTTTGTTAAGCAAAGACTCGACTTCAGACACAAGTTTGTCCTGGTACTCGGCGACGTTTTCCCGAGAAATTTCCCGTTTTCGGAGAAATATTGGCACGGCCGGTATATAAGGCATCACCAGTGCTGTCGTCTGCATAGCAATGAATGCTACCAGTTAGCAACATATAATTGATATGCAGGAGAAACAGCGTTGGTGATAGCACGCAGCCTTGTGGCACACCAGCGTTGATAGGCTTGAGATCAGAGCATGCACCGTCTACTACGACCTTAATGCTCCGATCAGCAAGGAAACTGGTGATCCATTTGCACAATTTCTCGGGAAGCCCATAGGCAGGAAGCTTCGAAAGAAGCGCTTTGTGCCAGACCCGATCAAAGGCCTTCGCTACGTCCAAACTAACGGCTAATGCCTCCCCCTTGGACTCTACTGCCTCCGCCCATCTATGAGTTAAGTAGACTAGAAGATCACCAGCTGATCGACCCCGACGAAAACCGTACTGGCGGTCACTAATCAGCTGGTGATACTCAAGGTACCTCATGAGCTGGCAGTTTATAACGGCTTCCATTACTTTGGAGAACAAGGAGGTGATGGCGATAGGCCTGTAGTTGGACGGGTCTGAGCGGTCGCCTTTTTTAGGGATCGGGTGCACCAAAGCTGTCTTCCATGAGTTCGGGACTACGCCTTGGGAGTAGGAGTACTGGAAAAGACGCGTTAAAACCGGTGCCAACTCCGGAGCACATGTCTTCAGCACAATGGGAGGGACTCCATCGGGCCCACTCGACTTGCTGACGTCCAGGGAGAAGAGTGCTTTGCGGACCGAGCGCTGTGTAAATCGCACATCCAGCATGGAGCACTCACATCGCGGGATGGTCGGCAGTGTGTTCCCCCTGTCATCTAGAGTCGAGTTGGACGCAAAAAGAGAGCTCAACAGATCGGCTTTCTCCTTTGCGGCATGGGCCAGTGAGTCGTCCTCTCTGTGCAGAGATGGAAGGGATGGCTGACAGAAGTTCCCTTCGACAGCCTTGGCGAGAGACCAGAATGCACGGGTTCCCGAAGGAAGGCGAACTAGCTTCTCGCCAATTCTGCCGATGTGCTCAGACCTTGCCTTGGCAATGACGCTTTTGAAGTACCTGGAGGCGGAATTATACTTCTTTTTAAGTGCGCTGGTGTTTACATCCCGAGACGTTGATGCGTTAGCCCAGGTCCGGTAGCACTCCTGCTTATAGCGTGATGCTATTTTACAGGAGCGACCAAACCATACAGAAATGTCGTCCCATCCCGAAGCACAATTGGATTTAAGGCTACTAATTATGAATCTAACTTCTTCCGGATCTGTTAAAAAAAAGTGATATTGATTGAGCTGGACCAATTTGATTAGCTTCCCTGGCAAGTTGAAGGTCAGTTTTATTTAACTTTTTTAGGATAGTATTGGCCAGATGACTTCCAATTGATATAAAGAAATTATTGACTATGTTGAGAGATACTTTTGGTGTTTCAGCAATTTTACTCAATTCAATGGATGTATTTCTAGAGTGTATTAAAAAACATACGTCTTTTATTAACTTCCAAGTATTTTTTGGATTCCCCAAGTTTCTTTGTAGTTCATTTTGATAATACTTCCTTTTTAACGATTTGATAATGTTTGTACATATATTCCTATATTTTTTATATACTTCTTTTATTTCATCATTCATCATTCATTTTCGGGTAATTTTTTAAGTCGTTTATGAAGCCTATCTCTCTTTCTAATTGATCTTATTACTCCTGGAGTAATCCATGGTTTTAGTGGCTTGTTTCTTTTTGAAATATTGACAACTTTACTGTTAGTATTGATAACTTTCCGGAGAGTATTACTTAAAATATTTGTCGCTAAATTCACGTTAAACTGCGTTAAATCTTTGTTTATGTTATCAAAATATAATAATACTTTTTTGTTATTTAAGCTTCGCTTTTCGAACTTCGCTTGTTCAATGTATTATTTGTTGTTAATTCATCAAAAACAATCGTTTTAATTGCCTTCATGCTTTTTACCACAAAATGATCTAAGCACGCATTTTTCTTCGTGGGTAAATTAACATATTGCAATAGACCATGAGATAAGAGCATACTTATGTATTCAGATGAGTAACGAGATAGGTTGTCAGGTAAAATATCCAAATTAATATCGCCTGTGAGAATAATATTTGTACAATCAATCTTACATAATATAGCATTTAGAACATCCAAACAGTTTGTGGGATTATTGAAACAGAGAGGTCTATACGAACAAGCTATAGTGTATTCCGTACCGAGGCTTAAGATCAAAAAATTTCCATCACTTGGGGTAGGTTCGTAGGCATTTACAATAATCTGCTGTTTGACATAAGCAATTACACCATCATTTTGGTTTATCGATTTATTAGTACGGAATGTCTTATAGTTTGAAATTGAGGGTACTTCTCTGTCCTCATCTGTCCAGCACTCAGTAAGCACAATAACATCAAGTCTTACCTGTAATTTCGTAATGAAAATAAGCAGGTTGTCAATATTCCGATTAACACTTCGGATATTTACTGTTAGTATACTTAAGGGATCTTTACTATTTAAATTTAGAATGGTGCAACACTTAGCAGGGTCTTCCATCTTAAAACATGAAGGTTTTAACAGGCTTTCTAGTTCATCGTTAATAAACATATTATTTATTTCTGTCGTTTTTACTTAAAGGAAAAAATATATATATATATATATTTGACCAGTGTTGGGGGTACGATGAAAACAACTTACATATTTTGTTGCAATTAGTAAGACAGTATAGATACTCATACGTTATAAATTTTTAGTCTATACTGAATTTTAGATGATAATGCAATGCAATTGTAGAAATACTTGAACAATTTTTTTGAACATTTGATGTTGAGTACTGAATTAGTTGGTAATAGTATGTTTGTAGTTTGTACTGATTGTGTTTGTATGTAGTGTGTTACAGGCATATTTTTTGTGTTTTGATTAAAATTATATAAAATAAAAGAGACATAACAGTAAAAATTACAAAGAAAAGACATATTATAGAATATATGCTTAAAGAAAAATACTAAAATAATAATAATTTTTAACCAAACAGATAGTCATTTTTTAATTTTAAGTTTGTTTATATCTTTTTCACTATTAATTCTTGTTAGCGTGGAACCATCTTCTTCACGCAATAATATTTTACCGTATGAAGTCCAACAGTATTTATAACCGTATGTCGAAGCAAATTCTCTTGCCAGGAAGAATAAACGCTTAGTCTTGGATGTGAGACTTTCCGATATGTAGACAGGAGTTTTTGGACCGTTTAGATTTAAATGACGGGTACTAGCTTATCATCTTTGTTATTCTTGTTGAAAGTTTTTATTGATTTTTGGAATTTATCTTTTATTATGGCATTTGTAAACTCCGCAATTATTGGTTTATTGGTTGTCTTGGAATTGACTCGAAATACATCCTTGATTTCTGATGGCTGAAATTGGACATTAATGGCTTTACCTAAATTAATAATAATACCATTATGATTTCTTATATTTACGCGAACACTACACATTTAAATAAAACTAATTTTACGGACTTCATCGCGTATATTAACTTATTTTACATTCCCGACGTTTCAAGCACTGTACGTTAACCACGGCTACCTCCAGGTTAAAAATTATTAATTTTTGTTCCGATCTACGCAGTATGAACTTACAGTATCATGAAGTCTTGCAGTTGTATGCTTGGGTTGGGATTTAATTTTATTAATTATGGGATCCCAAGCAGATGGTAGCACCCAGCCATCTTCTCTATTGAAATTAGGATGTTTCTTGATTTCAACAAAAATGAAATCCGAGCGTGCGGTTAGTACTGAACTTAGCAAGTACGTACTGCGCGTTCGCTCTATCGGATTGTGACGTCACGTCACAGAGAACGAGCGGGTAAAATTAAAAAAAAATCGAAACTTCAAAACGTTATAACTTTCGTATTTCTGCACCGATTTGGATGAAACAAAAACGATTGTCATTTCCATAAACATAGCTTTAAAGCTACATAGGTTTTATTGTCAAATTAGAACATGTTGGTGTGACCCATTCTCCTTCATAGTACACTGCTTCACAATATGTTGATGCGTCACATTATGCAGCCCTTGGGAGATTTTAACGGCAACTTAAGCCAGCAGACAGCTGACAGTTGGCCATGGTATCTCAAGGCGCCTAAGCAAACAGACACCTTGAGAACTACATCACCATCAGAATACTTGTTTCACTATTTCCACTAATAGTTCACATGCGCAGACACTTAATACACAAAATCGCACCACTTTTACATATAAAAATCCACCTCAAACCATTATTTAACAATGATACAGGAGCAGCAAGCCGCCGCCGGTCAAATTGCCGCCAAAACTCCAACAAATAAAAATATTATCCTTGGTTCTCAGAGTAATTACTAGCGTAGAGAGTCTTAAAAACAGAATAAAACGTCATTTAACCGAACTCTTTATGCATATGACCACAGACTACAACGCCCAAACAAGTAACTACGAAACCAGTCAACTACAGCCGGAGATATGTTGAAAGAGCGCAATGTATTTAACAAGATATCAATACATATCGACTGTATTAAACGCATTGCTGAAATCTAACAAAGTTAACAGTGGTAGAGCCAAGCGGTAGCTTTTGCTGTCGCACGGATGGGCCAGATCGAATCGGGGTGGTACCTCGACCTCACAGAATACCAGCGTGAAGTAGAGGTTTACCTCTGCGTTGCGCTTGGTGAGTGCAGGTGACCGGAGGCCCAATTCCCCCCCCATCAACATGGTAGTGGAATTAAATAAAAGACTACCCCAGGAGGGTACCAGCACCCCTGGAGAATCCCTCGCTGAGCATCCACGACCAAACTACTCCACTCCTGGGCGTGGGTGCTCAGACTTCCCCGCGTATTCTGGGGGGGGGGGGCGAAATTCCGCTCAAGACGAAACCTGCTCGGGGCAAGCGGAGCAAGAAGACAAAGGCTACCCCTGCCACGCTTACCGTGGATTTCTGCAATATCAGGGGACTTCATTCAAACCTTAACGCCGTCCACTACCATCTGGAGATAGCGAAACCGGCCTTGCTCTTTCTAACCGAGACACAGGTGTCCTCTCCGGCTGATACTTCGTATCTCTCCTACCCGGGGTACAAATTAGAACACTCATTTGTGCCCCGGGCTGGAGTTTGAGTGTATGTCAGAGAGGACATCTGTTTTCGCCGCCTCGGCAGTCTTGAAGGTACGGACCTGTCCATCCTATGGCTGCGCGTAGACAGCGACGACCATCCCCGCGTCTACGGGTGCCTCTATAGGTTCGATAGCGGTAATGCCGACACAGACCGACTCATCGACGATTCTGTTGCTGATGTGGTACTTCAGGGTATGGAAATTTTTATTTCATCCTCTGTGGTGCCCATCGGAAGCAGATCCCAGCCATGGTTTGGTCGCTCCTGTAAAATAGCATCACGCTATAAGCAGGAGTGCTACCGGGCCTGGGCTAACGCATCAACGTCTCGGGATGTAAACACCAGCGCACTTAAAAAGAAGTATAATTCCGCCTCCAGGTACTTCAAAAGCGTCATTGCCAAGGCAAGGTCTGAGCACATCGGCAGAATTGGCGAGAAGCTAGTTCGCCTTCCTTCGGGAACCCGTGCATTCTGGTCTCTCGCCAAGGCTGTCGAAGGGAACTTCTGTCAGCCATCCCTTCCATCTCTGCACAGAGAGGACGACTCACTGGCCCATGCCGCAAAGGAGAAAGCCGATCTGTTGAGCTCTCTTTTTGCGTCCAACTCGACTCTAGATGACAGGGGGAACACACTGCCGACCATCCCGCGATGTGAGTGCTCCATGCCGGATGTGCGATTTACACAGCGCTCGGTCCGCAAAGCACTCTTCTCCCTGGACATACGGTTATAAATACTGTTGGACTTCATACGGTAAAATATTATTGCGTGAAGAAGATGGTTCCACGCTAACAAGAATTAATAGTTAAAAAGATATAAACAAACTTAAAATTAAAAAATGACTATCTGTTTGGTTAAAAATTATTATTTTTTTAGTATTTTTCTTTAAGCATATATTCTATAATATGTCTTTTCTTTGTAATTTTTACTGTTATGTCTCTTTTATTTTATATAATTTTAATCAAAACACAAAAAAATATGCCTGTAACACACTACATACAAACACAATCAGTACAAATTACAAACATACTATTACCAACTAATTCAGTACTCAACATCAAATGTTCAAAAAAATTGTTCAAGTATTTCTACAATTGCATTGCATTATCATCTAAAATTGAGTATAGACTAAAAATTTATAACGTATGAGTATCTATACTGTCTTACTAATTGCAACAAAATATGTAAGTTGTTTTCATCGTACCCCCAACACTGGTCAAATATATATATATTTTTTTTCCTTTAAGTAAAAACGACAGAAATAAATAATATGTTTATTAACGATGAACTAGAAAGCCTGTTAAAACCTTCATGTTTTAAGATGGAAGACCCTGCTAAGTGTTGCACCATTCTAAATTTAAATAGTAAAGATCCCTTAAGGGTGGATTCGACCAAATACCGTGTTACTCCAGAGTAACTAACCCTCGAATAATTTTACTCTTTGCTCTTACTCTCCGATAACTTCGTTTGCGTTTTTCCAACACAAACGTAGAGTAGCTAATACTGGGTATTGTTACTCTAGAGTTAGTGAATGAAAATGAATGAACATGTAAGCCAACTAAAATCGAAATACAATGGTTTATATAGCGCAATGCAAGATGTTCTATCCACTTAGTTTTGCCGGATTATAATAGTGTCAACTGTCACTGAATACTATATTATATTCAGAAACTATATAGAAACACATCACAAATCGAGTTGTCAGTTGTTTTCTTAAGTTCTTATTCTTATCTTTTGAAATAGAATGTCTGCAGAAAAAAGAAAACGTAGCCCAAATTGGTTATCGTCAGAAAAAAATTTATTGTTAGAATTAGTAGAAAAACATTTTCGTGTCATTGAAAACAAGAAAACAGATGGGGTTACGATGAAACAAAAATTGTCCGAATGGCAAATTATATCCCACGAATATAACAGTCAAACGACACACTGCTCGCGTACAGCAGAAAATTTAAAAAATGAGTGGGAATATATGAAAAAAAAGGCCAAAAAGGAAGAGTCATACAAGAGGATGCATAGAATCCAAACAGGTTAGTTTTTATCCTACCTTACGTTATCATTATTCGTGTTGATCCAGTTATTTATATAACTAGGCAAAAACCTATAATTTCTAAAGAAATTCGGTATACATTAGAAAGATGATCTTGTAACTGGTGGAGCAACAGACTGAGACATGCCTACATACATTTATATATTGTTAGTCACTAATGGAAACATGCTTATCCCAAAGATCTTTAGGTCATGTACCATTATTATTAAGTATTTGGCAGTGAAATGCTGTGTCCTGATCAAGTCTTGGTCTCCTCTATTTTGGGATTATTTTAGTTGAAATATTTTTAGAATCAACACTACAGAGATGACATACTTTTACTTTAATCATTTTGTACTATTTTTAGGTGGAGGACCAGCAAATCCTAAAAAAGAAGATCCTCTGGATTCAAAAATAATATCTTTGATAAAAACAAGTGCTGTTGGGCTTTTTAACCGTTTTGACAGTGATAGCGTTGCCCCAGAAAACTTAGAAAGCCATAACTTGGCTGAGGTTCAAGTTATTTTATCTGAGGAGCCAGAATTATGTAGTAAAGGTTAGTATCTTGCAGTTTAGTTAAGCATTCTAGAGAAACCAAACAAAATTATTATGACTTTAATATTTCGAGTTTAGTTAAGCATTCTAGAAAAACCAAACAAAATTGTTATGACTTTAATATTTCGTTACAGATCTTGAAACTGACATTGATGAGATTCAAAAGACCGGGATTGACTTGAATGAAGTAGAAATGCAGGTAAAATCATAACACATTAATAATATCTGTAGCCTTATATACCTTTACCTGAAGCAAATTATAGTATATAGTAAATATAAACAAATTTCATAACTCTACTACTATGTGTATGTGGTAGAGCCATGCTGCAAGTATATTAATAGTATAGTTGTAGCAATGGGTCGGCTTGACTGGGGAAGGACCACGCTCTCACAATACCAGCATAAAATTGCAGCTAATGCTGCTGTGTTTCATATAGTGAGTGTAGAGAACCGGAGCCCTTTTTTACTGGAAAAGAGGCATTCTATCTTAGTCCTCACGGCTGACAATGCATCTCCATTTTAATTTGCAAACAAAGATAGATGTAGATGTCTATGGGCCACAGCAACCACTTACCATCAGGTGGACTGTGCTCTTTTGTCACCCTTATTCTATAAAAAAATATATAGTGCTGAGTATAGCAAACTCTGTCATTCTTTGCTATGCTGCAACATGCCCTGTCAAATAAAGAAAGCCAGATTTGCCTTTAATTTGTGTTCAGCATGGTAGTAGAATATTTATATTTGTTTTTAATTTTATCATTAAAATGTTTTTAGTGAGAATTTTTTTTTATTTAATAGGGGACATATAAGCATGTCACTCACCTGATGGTAAGTATTGCCCATGAACAACTGCAACACCAGGCGAATTGCAGATGCATAGTGGGCCTTTTAAAAGTGATTGGGCCTCCGGTCACCTACACTAACCAAGCTCTACGCAGAAGTCATAGTAGTTATATGTTTCAAGTCGGCCCATCCATGCAACAGCATAAGCGGCAGTTTAGCTCTACTACTGTTTGATAAAATATAATATGGGCATTATATTGTTTACATTTTTATTCTTTATTTTAGGATTGGAGTGATTATACTCCTAAAATGTTAAGAACTCCTGTTGCTACACCACTTCAATACGATACTAATGAGCAAGAAGGAAAATTAAAAAAGTCTTGGACTTCAAGAAGGCGACCGACATATGTAGCTTCAACATCATCACTACAAAAGTTGCATGAGAAGAAAATTGAAGCAATTGATCTCCAGAAGAGTGTTGCTGAGAAGGAATCTCTACATTTGAACACAGTTAACGATCTGGACTTACAAATAAAAAGGGAGCAATTGAAACAAGAAAAATTAAAGACTCGTATTTTATTATTAGATTTAAGATTAAAGAAAAACCAATTGCGAAAAGACCAATAAAATATTAAATTTATTTATTTAAACTTTTATTTTATACTACTTCTTTACTTTTTTTAAATTTGTATAATATAAAATTAGTTTTGGAATCACAGCGATCAACTGGCTAGATTCCATAGCTACAATAAACTATAAAAATAATTACTTATTAATGAATTGCGTGCTAACTGGCCAGTAGAATGCTGTGCTGATCCCAAGCTCTGCATTTGGCCAAGTTGTAACAGTTCATCCCATGGAGCTGGCAATAGCACTTCTGGGTCATCAGGTGGAAGTTGTTCTCCTTGCCTGCGCAACATATTGTGAAGCACAGCTGTGGCTATGATAATAGTTAGTGCTTTTTCTAATTTCACTCGCATGCCAAGTGCCAACACTGGGAATCGTCTTTTCCATACACCGTAAGTTCGTTCTATAGCATTCCTGGTACGAATTTGTGATTCATTGTATAGTTGCTCAGCTGGTGTCCTTGGATTTTCTAATGGAGTCATGGTATAATTCTTTGCAGCATATCCTCCGTCTACCAATAATAGAGCATTGCCATAGCGACCAGTCTCAAAATGCGCTTTCCGCACGCTATTATTAAATATAGTGCTGTCATGAGTGGAACCTGGCCATCTTGCGACTATGTCGGTTATTTCTAAATTGGCATTGCAAATAGTTTGCACATTAATAGAGTAGTATCCTTTTCGGTTCCTAAATGTCTCTGCTTGTTCTCCACCTACTTCGAGTCTTAAGGGTACGAATGTGAGGCGAATGTGCGTACAGTCCATTGCTCCAACTACTCTTGGAAAACGAGCTATTTGGTAAAATTTATCTTGTTCATGTCTTATTTCCTGAGTCGATTCAGGAAATTTTATGTACTCTGTATGCAATGCAGCTATTGCAGCACTAACTCTGTGTACAATTTTGTTTGCTGTCGGCGTACTTAGACCACAGTAATCTCCAATGCTTGTTTGTGTCCAGTTTGTTGCATAATATCTCAAAGTGGCCAACAACTGATTTACTGGAGATATTGAGAAATTTCTGAAAGAAAAAGGAACTTTATGTAACATAGGTACAACTACTACTAAAGAATATATTTTAGTTTTTAATCTTTGAGCATAGTTTTTCGAAAAAATATATCTAGGTTTAGGTGTGTACATACCGGTTTGATGTATATTCCAGGTGATGCTCGATTTTGGATAAAAGACTCAAAGTAGCTTCTTTGGACAATCGAAACCTTATTGCAAAGTCACGGTCATCATAGTTATCGAAGTAATTGTTCCTTTCTCTAATCCATCGTGGACGCCTTGGAATGTATTCTTCATCACTGTCTGAATCTTCGATCATATTTCGTAAACGTTGCATTATTAAAAAAAAAAATATCCCTACAATTATCACAAAAATACAAGAAATTATAAATGCGCAACGATAAAATATCCTACTTTTTCAACAGAGCACACAAAAACAGCTGTTAAAATGTAGCGGCCGCCATTAAAATACTCTGGGATAAATTGTTTACTCGATAAATTTTGGCGGTATAGCTATTTACTCTCGGATAACCAGTTATACCTGGGTTAAGATTTGGTAAAACGAAAGTTCTCTAACTCGAGAGTAATTAGCGATTTTATTCTCAGGATAAGACTTATACTAAGTTTGGTCGAATCCGCCCTAAGTATATTAACAGTAAATATCCGAAGTGTTAATCGGAATATTGACAACCTGCTTATTTTCATTACGAAATTACAGGTAAGACTTGATGTTATTGTGCTTACTGAGTGCTGGACAGATGAGGACAGAGAAGTACCCTCAATTTCAAACTATAAGACATTCCGTACTAATAAATCGATAAACCAAAATGATGGTGTAATTGCTTATGTCAAACAGCAGATTATTGTAAATGCCTACGAACCTACCCCAAGTGATGGAAATTTTTTGATCTTAAGCCTCGGTACGGAATACACTATAGCTTGTTCGTATAGACCTCTCTGTTTCAATAATCCCACAAACTGTTTGGATGTTCTAAATGCTATATTATGTAAGATTGATTGTACAAATATTATTCTCACAGGCGATATTAATTTGGATATTTTACCTGACAACCTATCTCGTTACTCATCTGAATACATAAGTATGCTCTTATCTCATGGTCTATTGCAATATGTTAATTTACCCACGAAGAAAAATGCGTGCTTAGATCATTTTGTGGTAAAAAGCATGAAGGCAATTAAAACGATTGTTTTTGATGAATTAACAACAAATAATACATTGAACAAGCGAAGTTCGAAAAGCGAAGCTTAAATAACAAAAAAGTATTATTATATTTTGATAACATAAACAAAGATTTAACGCAGTTTAACGTGAATTTAGCGACAAATATTTTAAGTAATACTCTCCGGAAAGTTATCAATACTAACAGTAAAGTTGTCAATATTTCAAAAAGAAACAAGCCACTAAAACCATGGATTACTCCAGGAGTAATAAGATCAATTAGAAAGAGAGATAGGCTTCATAAACGACTTAAAAAATTACCCGAAAATGAATGATGAATGATGAAATAAGAGAAGTATATAAAAAATATAGGAATATATGTACAAACATTATCAAATCGTTAAAAAGGAAGTATTATCAAAATGAACTACAAAGAAACTTGGGGAATCCAAAAAATACTTGGAAGTTAATAAAAGACGTATGTTTTTAATACACTCTAGAAATACATCCATTGAATTGAGTAAAATTGCTGAAACACCAAAAGTATCTCTCAACATAGTCAATAATTTCTTTATATCAATTGGAAGTCATCTGGCCAATACTATCCTAAAAAAGTTAAATAAAACTGACCTTCAACTTGCCAGGGAAGCTAATCAAATTGGTCCAGCTCAATCAATATCACTTTTTTTTAACAGATCCGGAAGAAGTTAGATTCATAATTAGTAGCCTTAAATCCAATTGTGCTTCGGGATGGGACGACATTTCTGTATATTTAAAAAAAAAATTAACTCCTTGTTAGCGCCTCACATAGCCCATATATGTAACTTAAGTTTTCTATCTGGTGTTTTTCCGGATCAATTTAAACAAGCAATAATTTGTCCAATATACAAATCAGGAGACAAGTCATTAGCATCAAATTATAGGCCAATAGCGCTATTATCATAACTTTCTAAGATACTAGAGAAGCTTGTAAATAGACGACTAACTAAGTACCTAGAAAATAACAAATTTCTTGCTGATAATCAATATGGCTTTAGAGCAAATCGTTCAACCGAAGGGGCTGTTTTTAATTTGACCACTAAAATATCACAATATTTAGATGAAGGTAAGAAGTGTTTAGGAGTTTTCCTAGATTTGCAAAAAGCATTTGACACAGTATCTATTCCTGTCCTTACAACCCGTCTTCAGAATTTTGGCATTCGAGGAATAACATTGGACTGGTTTAAAGATTATCTTTCCAACGGAAACCAAAAAGTATGTATTGATGACGGCCTCAGTGACACTGCTATCTGCTCATATGGAATTCACTGGCACCAACCCTCTTTTTGGCTTATATTAACAACTTGTGTCACTTAAATATTCGTGCCGCAGACCTTTTCATGTTTGCAGACGATACAGTCATACTCTTTCATGGTCCGAGTTGGGAATCTGTTAAAAAATCCACTGAGGAAGGACTTTGTAAGGTTACTAGTTGGTTGGAAGATAACCTACTTACATTAAACACCACTAAAACAAAATTTCTATGTTTTTCAAAAACCGCTGCTTGCAATCCACGAAACGAATTAAAAATAATAATTCACACGCATCCTTGTAACAGAAACTATAACAACCATACAACATGTGAGTGCTCTAAGTAAAGCTGACAAAATTAGATATCTCGGTATAATAGTTAATGATAAGCTTAATTGGGCTCCACATATTTCTTTTATTTCTAATAAAATCAGAAAGTTTATTAATGTTTTTAAGAATTTGAAAACAGTTGCATACAGGAAACTATTAATACAAACGTACAAAGCGCTATGCCAGAGCGTTATCAGCTATTGCATATGTTCCTGGGGATGTGCTGCTAAAACACATCTTATAGAATTAGAGCGAGCCCAAAGAGCTGTACTAAAAGTAATACTTTCCCTTCCTTACAGATATTCGACAGAAATGATATATAAGTTAACTGAAGTACTAAGTGTTCGAAAATTATTCATATATCAATGTCTTAGACGTTTTCATAGATGTAGTGTTCCGCAATTACAAAATTTACTGTTCGTATAAGTATCCCCAAGGTAAAATCCATATTCGGCAAAAGGAATTATAGTTACCTAGCTCCCAGGTTATATAATATATTATATAAAACAGTGTGTACAAGAAAGGCTTCAAATCATTCATTCAAAAGTATGTTGTATAATCACACACACACACACACACACACACACACACACACACACACACACACACACACACGCACGCACACGCACAAACAAACAAACAAACAAACACACACACACACACACACACACACACACACACACACACACACACACACACACACACACACACACGCACACGCACACACACACACACGCGCGCGCGCGCGCGCGTGTGTGTGTGTGTGTAAAGGTAAAATCCATATTCGGCAAAAGGAATTATAGTTACCTAGCTCCCAGGTTATATAATATATTATATAAAACAGTGTGTACAAGAAAGGCTTCAAATCATTCATTCAAAAGTATGTTGTATAATCACACACACACACACACACACACACACACACACACACACACACACACGCACACGCACAAACAAACAAACAAACAAACAAACAAACAAACAAACACACACACACACACACACGCACACGCACACGCACACACACACACACGCGCGCGCGCGCGTAGTGTTAAACTGAGTATTAAGTAATAGGTATATCAACATTTCCTAATGTATTGTCGACACAAAGTGTTACTGAATAGGAAGGAACTGACTCCTGAAATACAGGGTATCCTAGTTTAGGAGTCTGATGTTGTATGAAATAGAAGTGTATATATAAATAAAGATATTTATTATTATTAATGAACTATTAATAATGTTTGACATTTGTATGCCCATGAGGCTGATCACCGACTGAACTTTATTTATGTTTAAATAAGCCCTTTTTGTAAACTGTGAATCACAAATGAACTATTTGATTTGATTTATAAACTAAAGTATTGAACATTTAGCTTTCATATGATTATATTTATATGTATAGTCACGGTGTGTAGTGCTGTATAAAAAAGAAAATAGTAGCGGGCTTTGAAAAAAGAGAGTCAGCTAATCTGCCAAAAGTGGATATTTTTATGGTTGCGCATTATTTTTCAGAAAATTATGATTTTTATAATCAGAAATGCATGGAATAAAGCTCTAAAGGTAAGTTACTAATAATAGATTACGAAAAGTATACAGCTTTACCATTGATTAGTAACTAGGCAGTAATACATAGGTAGGTATTAACTGACCGAACCACGAAGTTGCACATGATTTACAACGACATAAAATGAAAAAACTCACAACTTACTAATGCATTGAGTATTAATCAACTCGTACTGTTATTTAGTACCCAGTGACACGTGAAGAAATTTTGTTGGTTACGTAGTTCGTCAGTGGTTGCAAACATATGGTTGTAGTTTTACTTTGACTTACTTTTGAATAAACTGATTGCGGTATTACGTTGGTAGTTGGTATCTATTCTGTTTTTAAAATGCAATGGTCGCAAACATTTAATGCGTGAAATACTAAACTGATTTTGATGAAATTTTGCATTAAGGTATAACTTGATCTACAGGATTTTATCTTCTCATATCGTTCTTTTATTCCCAAGGATCGTGATATAACAGAAATTAAAAAAAAAGGTTACTGATAAATAAATAACATGACAAGAAAAATATGCAGTAATAAATATGGAAAGAATAAGAAAAGTATAACAATAAAGACTACAGGTGGCTTCGACGTGTCGGTTTGTGACGTCAAATCGCGATGCGGAGCATAGCGGTCGCCCTTACCGTAAAACACCACTTTATACATCAATATTTCAGTCATTTATAAAGGTAGAAAAAAAATAAGAATAGCGTTGAATTTTTAATTTTTTATACAATTTTTTAATACCCTTAACAAAATGAGGGCATCCACGACTTTTTCTGCCACCAGGGCGGCGCCACTTTTGAGTGAGGTAAAATATTTGACAGATTTCATAGCGGGAACGATAATTTCTTAGGAAAATTTAATCTTTAAGGTTTCTTTCTGTATTATTAGTTATATTTTATATTAATTACATTAGAAATGAATAAACCAAACTATAAATATAACTAAAAGCCGACTTTAAAAAAAAGATTTATAATGTGCAAAAAATTAAAAATCAAAACACTGACGCATTGTGTTGTGTATTAATATAATACTCTAGATAATGATAAACTATTATTTAAAACTAATTTCTCAATTAACTGACACTGTGTAACAAAAACTTTACCTCAGTCATAACTAGCGACATCTGGTGAGTGGAAGATTATTAGCCCTCATTGAGTGGCCAGACTCATTATACATTGTAACTACAGGCGCAGAAATGCTAGAACCCAGAACTGTAAAGTCAGTTATAAAAGAATATGTTTATATTTTGTGAATTTGTGATATTTTGGCATCAGTGTTTTTATATAGTTTGTAGCATAGATAAGAGTGTAAATACGGAAAGTTTGTAGCATCATTTTAGTCTGCGATTTTGGATTTAAAGTTTATTTGCGAAAATGAATATTCTTCCAAAGAAAAGGTATTTGTTGTATTTGTTTAATCATAGTATTCCGACCACAATTTAAACTTCGTTTATTGGTAAATATTTTATTTACATTATTTTATATTTCCAGATGGCACGTAAGAACGAAAGATAATATTGCAAGGGTCAGGAAAGATGAGGCTGAAGCAGCCGAAAAAGAAAGGCAGGAAAAATTGAGGATCGAAGTAGCTGATAGGGAAGCACGACTCAAACTATTGAAACAAAAGTCCAAAGAGAGGTTGCAAGAACTTGATACCATAGTTTTTCAGGAAACGTTAAGCACTGTCAAACCTGAGCATATTAACTTGTTTGCAGACCTAGAACATGCTGTAACTACCACAAACAAAGATCATGACTTAGAAGAAAAAAGGAAGAAAGAAGAATATGAAAAGAAGATTGGATATTTAACTTATCTAGGACAAGATACGAATGAAACACTAAAAAAGAAAAATTGGTATGAAGTACCACCAGAAGCATCAAGATTCTCACGATGTAGTGACATAAAAGACACATATGACAAACTTGTTCTAAAGGATCAGGATGGTAAACCAAAAAATCGAGAATTAGATATAAAAAATGGTGAGGTATGTTGGGAAGCTAAAAAGAAATTAGATCCCATAAATTCCTTCAAAAAATTTTGTTCACAAAAGTGTAAGACAGAAAATGAGAAAAATTTAAATGATTTGTCTGAGGTTAGTGACAACAAACTGTTCAAAGAACACAAGAAAATAAAAAAAAGCAAAAGGGAACTTGATCATGAAAATAAAATGCAAAAGCTAAGAGAGGCACGTCTTAAGAGGGAACAACAAGAAAGATACAGAACAGAAATGTATTTAAAGAAACTAAGTGGGTCAGAGACACCAATTGAAGAGCAACTAAAACAAACTAAAATAAAACCTAAATATAACTCACAATTTAATCCAGAACTTGCTCGGCAGAATTATTTCTAAAGTGGAATTTATTATTAATAATGAAACAGTAAACAGTAAAGGTGATTAATTAGTATATAGTCCACCTAATGATAATTAAGTGATGTTGTGGCTCATAGACACATCATATTATATCTATTCTCAAATAAGATTTAAATTGAAATGTATGTCACCCTTGCGGAGACATTACAAGGTTCACATTCGTCATGTCACTCGCCATTTGTTTCATGGCATGATGCAGTAATAATAGATTAAAGG
The DNA here is from genome assembly GCA_033319125.1 of Parnassius glacialis. Lineage (NCBI taxonomy): Eukaryota > Metazoa > Arthropoda > Insecta > Lepidoptera > Papilionidae > Parnassius > Parnassius glacialis. The sequence goes on from JAVANC010000018.1 coordinate 27,204,719, forward strand.
ATTGGAATTACATCCGTTCATTTAGGAAGCCCTTTTTTCAAGCCTAGCACGGCTAGCATGGGCTGGAAACAAAAAAATTATCCCCCGATTATATCTACTAACAAAGAGATAAAATTATCTTGTCCTTTTATGAGAGCATGGCAATGGGGAGAAGTATATCCCCGTTTGACATAACGAGTAGACATATATCCCCATCTATAGCATTGAACCAAATGAAAGATAGAAAATTATGCTTTTTTAACATTTGAAAGGGACTATTTGGACGTAGTTATGCAAAAAGGATCCAACCCGCGATAAGTTAATAATTAATAATTTGAGTTTATGATATTTGAAGTATGGATACTTCAAATATCATAAACGCAAATTATCAGTATTGTTTCTGTCTGTTTGTAATTTTTCTTCTTATTTGTGTTACATTTGCTAAAATTGTTACATCACATAATAGTATCGACCACAAACATTATTCTTCAAGTCAACATTTTTGACACAAACTCTGGTTGGATCCTTTTTGCATAACCACATCCATTTTATCCTAGTTCACTGGATGTGGGATTAAGTTTATACTCATACAAAAAATCTATCTAAGTCTAATTCCCATTTATCTACTGTGGATATTATATTCACCGGTGTGCCCGTGCTCAAAGGGTGGATAAAACTAAGCGAGAGGATAAACATTTTCTCCAATCCCCGGGGATAAAATTGTCTCCTGCCCATGCTAGCCCTGCTGGTAGACATTCAAGTACTAGTACCCATTAACCGGTTCAGTGCGGGTGACACGCCAGGCGTGCCATGTAATAATTTTATGTGGCGTATAACACGCGAGGCGTGTCTTTTTTAAAAATTGACTTTTTTTTACTTGTACATAGTACCGTTTTTACTTTATAGGTTTTAAAACATGTGGAAAAATACTCTAATAAGAAACAAATAATAGCACTCATTGCGATCGCTCACAAACTCAAGTTGTAAACAAGTTTCTAGAAAAGAACTCTCCTGTTAAAAAAAAAAACAATGCCTTTATCTCTTTTGCTTAAAATGGTTGAAGTGCCGACTTATTACTATAATTTGGCCGAATGGACCTACGAAGTACCATGTGCTCTTGTGATATGGTATAAGGTTTATTTTTGCTTGAAACAGTTCGAAACCGTTCATGCATAAAAAAAAATCGCTAATAAATAGTCTTTTATCAATCTGCCGCCGTATAGCGCCGGCGTTTTTTTCATTTTGAAAACACTTGTTTTGCTATTCTTACTAATTATTAGACGTTTTCAGATCGACTTTACTTTTACATTTGTATAACATTAAATAATATTTATCATTTGTAAATATCAATGAATGATATAAGTACCTTATTTTTTTTTCAAATTAAGCTTCTTCATTGTTTGATATTTACAAATGTTATTATTAGGTGAAAATTTAATTTAATAAAAACCAAGGTTTCCAGGGTGATTTAGCTTAATGTTTATATAAATGATTTTTTTTCTAACAACAAAAAATAGTACAAAAGGTTTGTAACTTCTTCTAAAAACAAGTATCCTTCCATTTGTAACTTATGTTTGATGTCAAATAAACTTAATTAGGTCTAAACAAGTAAAAAAAAGCATAAAAAATGACATTACTTTTACACATGGCGCTTAACCCATTCGTTGCGGTGCACGCACAACGGCGTAATTAAAATTGTCTTTCTTAGGCGGATGACACCGATCGGCGTAAATTATATTTAGCCATAACTTGGCCAATTTCTATTCTAAAGGGATATACTTTTTATATGTGCATATTTTACATACATACAACATCATTATAGTTTCCGTTTCTGTAAATAATGATTTTATAAAAATAACAAAACTATCCTCAGGCGCGGATAACGCCGAACAGCGTCTTCCAGAGGTTATCAACATTGAAAACATTTGTATTAAATATTTATATATTATTTATTTTAGCTAGGTATTTTATTTTATTGAATTAGAGAACAGTAATAGGTTCATACTACGAGCAATCTTCATTTCATAGTCGATAGTTAAACATTTTGCTGCGTTGATATGATACGCTAGTTTTTTTTATATATTCTTCATCATCTCTAGTGTAAAAAGGAAAAAAAGAGCAACCAGAAAATTAAAACGAAAACGACTTATTAATAAAATCCAACATCTTGGATTGGTAAAACCGTTCATATTGGTAATCATTGTTTCGCATACTTGTGAGAGTAGGTACTTAAACAAAACTACAACTACGAAAGTGTTCATAATACTTATTTAATAATATCAACAATCATCAAATAACATGTAGGCTCACAGCGTACCTATGCCACAAACATTATTCCGAGTCTTCTTAGTTGGGTAAACTTATGTCGTCCACATCCTATTGGTGACGCAATTTCCTCACAAGATTTATAATATTAACATATGTTACAGATCTTTTTTTCATTGAAACAAGATCTAATTTGCAAGCGATCCGTTGAGCAAACGCTTTGTTTCGGTGGTCAGTTGGTTCCCCGTTTCCAAAATTCAAAATCGGGTAATTGTGATACGTCACATTTACACTCATTAGAATCTAAAATGTTGCGTTTATATAAATTTGCATCCTGAATGTCCTGTGACGATACCTGTGTCTCTTTATTTTGTCTAGATGTGACTTTTTTCGCATCAACATTATCAAGATGATAATGTTTATCATCACATGGCTTTCTTTTTAGCGAACCAAATTGTCTCACACCGTCACTTAATAAACTCGGTGACGATGGTCGAGCCTCACTTTCCAAGACCACCAAGAGAAAGTCATTATTAACTATTAAGCGAAACAAATTGCGCTGCAATAGAAATAAGTATGTAACTTAAAACCCCTCTCTTCCTCAACTACTAATTAAAAACACTACTTATTATACTTAATACATTTCAAATAGTAGACTAAATACTATAAAAGTATTTTTAACTTTAAAAAAATCAGAAAAAAGGTTTGCAATCCCTGGTCATATTTAAAATTCTGTCTAAACAAGCAAGAATCATTTTCATGTGCGGGAAACGCCGATCGGTGTCAAAGTGTTTAAATATGAGATGCGTCCGACGCCTATCGGAGTTAGCTCTTTGAACCGCCCGCTCCTGCGTAGTAAAGGCGATTTTTCGAGCCGCATTGAATGGGTTAACACGCCCGGCGTGTCATGAAATATTAGTTCGCCGCTACAGCTAAAAGTTGTCGAAAATTGGTGCCGCAACGAATCGGTTAATCTATCCTCGATTACGAATCAAAATGCAAATGTGTTGTCACCCATGAGGACTAAGATGAAATGCCTAGTTTCCAGTAAAAAGGGTCTTCGGTTCTCTTAGTCTCGCCATACGAAACACAGCAGCATTAAGCTGCTATTTTACGTGGATATTCTGTGAGAGCGTGGTCCTTCCCTGGTTGAGCCAACCCATTTGTGTTACAACTATACTACTAATATAGCTGCAGCATGGTTTCTACATAGGCTGCACTAAAAGTATCGGGAATGGAATATTTCCACTGTTCCTGTCATATTAAAATCTTTTTAATCTAAAACTCCTTGGTTTTAAAAATCGAATACCATTTATTTATTTAAAAAAAGATTCTCGGTCTTGTCACAAGGTTTTGTCAAACTTGTTTAGTCGTTGAGAAAATGGAATTGACTCGAGAAAATTCAAGAGCGATGATTTATTATCACTTTCGAAGTGGTTTAACACAAAAACAGTGTGTTGACCGGATGATTTCTCCATTTGGTGATGAAGCCCCATCCAAAACCAAAATTTATCGCTGGTTTGCTGAATTTTAACGTGGACGTGTCAAGCTCAGTGATGATTCCCGTCAAGGTCGTCCAAAAACTGCAGTCACCCAAGAAAACGTTGATGCTGTGCGTAAGCTAATTGAGGAAGATCGACATGTGACATACCGCGAAATTCAGGCAACTTTAAACATTGGCATGAGTCAAATACAAATAATCTTGCATGAACAATTAGGTGTAAAAAAGTTGTTTTCCCGATGGATACCGCATTCGCTCATAACTCTCGAAAAATTCCACGCAGGATCATCAAATGCTGTATACAACATCGTATCAGGTGACGAATCCTGGATATACGCGTACGAACCCGAAACAAAAAACCAGTCACGAGTTTGGGTGTTCGAAAATGAGTTAAAGCCAGCAAAAATTGTTCGTTCACGGAGTGTTGCAAAAAAAATGGTGGCCACGTTTGTCTCCAAAACCGGCCATGTTACGACTATTCCTCTTGAGGGACAAAGAACGGTTAATGCAGAATGATATGCTAGCATTTGTTTGCCACAGGTCGTTTCTGAACTCCGTAAAGAGAACTGCAACCGCCGCATCATCCTCCATCACGACAATGCGAGTTCTCACACCGCACACAAAACAAAAGAGTTTTTAGAGCAAGAAAACATAGAATTATTAGACCATCCGCCGTACAGCCCCGACCTAAGCCCTAATGATTTCTATACTTTCCCTAAAATAAAGAATAAATTGCGTGGACAGAGATTTTCATCACCTGAAGAAGCTGTGGGCGCCTACAAATTGGCCATTTTGGAGACCCCAACTTCGAATGGAATGGTTGCTTCAATGATTGGTTCCATCGTATGGAAAAATGTGTCAAATTTCGCGGAGAATACTTCGAAAAGCAATAAATACATTTTTAAATAGTAATGTTGTGTCACTTCCTTGATTCCCGAAATTTTCAGTGCCGCCCCCATTGAAGTATAATGTACTTACGTACTAGAACAGCTATTTCAAACAAAACATGTGCGCTACTCTATGTCGTTGCGCATCAGTCTTACCGCGCATGCGCGGTTTTTTATTATAATAGATTAAGCGTAGGTATAATGATAAGTAGGTATTTAATTATTGTTTATTTAGAACAGTTTGTTTGAACAGTGGTAGAGCCAGGCGGCAGCTTTTGCTGTCGCACGGATGGGCCGTCTCGAACCGGGGTGGTACCACGACCTCACAGAAAACCAGCGTGAAGTAGAGGTTTACCTCTGCGTTTCGCTTGGTGTGTGCAGGTGGCCGGAGGCCCTTTTTACTGGAAATGAGTCATTCCATCTTAGTCCTCACGGGTGACAACGCATCTTCATTTTGATTTGTAATAGAGGATAGATGTAGATGTCTATGGGCCGCAGTAACCACTTACCATCAGGTGGACTGTGTGCTCGTTTGTCACCCGATCCTATAAAAAAAAATGCTATGAAGTAAATTAATATGATAATATATAATATTATCACTGTTGAGGACAGCTAGAGACCCGCCGCCCCGTCGCCCCTTCGTACCCCGCTACCCCCCCCCCCCCCGCACCCCGCACACCGGCGCCGATCCAGTGATGTCGGCGACCAATCAGCGCGCGTGTGGCTTCATTTGTCGTCGCACGGCACTACTCACAGACTGAGACACCTTCTTGCGAGATATAAGAAGGGCGTCTCGGTCTGTGAGCTGTTCATTTCACTTCGGAAGCGGCACTCGAGAAGACTCCAAAGAAGACCCAAGACAACAGATCAAGACTCCACAACTGAAGACCTCTCTCTGTACATATTAGATAGTTTATAGTGCCCAATATTGTAAATAGTGTAATACAGTATAGTAAAAAGTACCATCTTTTCTTCAAGCAGTCCCCTAGTATAGCTAACCTCAGATCAGTCGTTAAGTAATCAGTCAGAAATAAATATACAGTCCATTCAACCATTATATTCTTGGTCCATCGCCGCCGGATTCAAGCCAGAAGAAAGAAGTAAGAAGAAACAAGAAAGAAGCCAATTACAGAAGAAAGAACATAATTATAGAAGAAAGAACATAATTATAGAAGAGAGAAGATCATTATAGAAGATCTTCAAGGAAGAAAGAAGTTCGTCGACGAAGAGAGAAGATCGTCGGTACTAATTTCTTCCCCGTTTCTTGTTACGACTACGTCACATACGTCTATTGTCTGTTTCCAGACAATTTCTTGTTTCTTTAACCGCGTTTACGCGGCCAGGTGGTTGCTCCCTAACGGTGTCAAACTGTGACCATCTGGTAACGCCCTTGTGGCGGGAACGACATCCAATACGTGCGTCTTTTTGAAGACGACCGGAGGTCGCAACGTGGGACAATGAGGAAGACACGTAGCCAGAAGGCACGGAACGAGGACGACACGCCGGTAGGAATGCGTATATTCGAAGAAGCACCCGCGTCCCCGTCCGATTATTTCGCGATGGCACAAGCGCCGTCCGCCGCGCCCGCGCCCCAGGCCCCGCTCGCGCCCGCATCTACGCCCGCGCCCGCGCCCCCGCCGCCGCGCCCCGCTATGTCCGTGTCTACGACCGATCGCTTGGGAGAGGTTAGCACATCCGCGCCGCGCACAGAGACACTCGCCGCGATTATTGAAGATCTTCGGTATACAGAAACTAGTTCGATAGTACGTACCGTCGCGCCTATAACAGAAGTCGTACATAGGCCCGCACCTCGAGCTCCGTCGGTCCGCTCCGTTCGTTCAGCCCGGTCGACAGCTAGCGCGATAGCTAGGTTAAAACAAATTGAATATAACGCCGCGGAGGAACTAGCTGCAATTAGGAGGAAGCAATTGCAACTTGAAGAAGATCTTATTAAGAAGAAGTACGCTAGGGACGTCGCGCAACTGCAAGAAGAAACAGATAGGGAAAGTATTAACGAAGACGAGTTAGTTGAAAATAGGGTACGCGTTGATAGGTGGTTAGAGAACGTAGAGACTGTACGGGGGGAGTCGCCTTGCCGCCCGTTTCAGCCCGCGCCCCGCATCGAGTTAGAGCAGACCCTACCGAACAGGGTAACCGGTTACGACCACAGTGAAGATGCCCAGGGGAGGACGGTAGCGAATGAGGTTCAACCACGTCGCGTAGAAACGATACAGAGGGATAGTGGAGTCGCCGTAGAAATGAACCAGGTGGATCGTCGTGTACGGGTTACGTCGCCGTCGCGCGTCCAACGCCGCACTCTATCGCCTACACATAGATCGCCACATCGCCACGCGGATCGTAGATCACCGTCGCCGTATAGGGATGTAGGTGTACATAGATCGCCATCGCCACATCGCCACGCGGATCGTAGATTATCGTCGCCGTGTCATAGGGATGTAGGTGTACATAGGACGCCAGCGCCACAGCGTAGGCTAGAGGGAGATAGGGATAGAGATAGGTCGCTTACTCCGCGAGGGAAAGAGAGGGGTATAGAGCGTCTAGCGGAAGCTCTAGAGAATATGATTAGAGTCAGGCCCGCTGCCCCGAAGCAGACGCAGGACTTGCCTATTTTTAACGGTTCGGCCGCGGAATGGTTAGCCTTCAAAGCCGCGATGAAAGAATCCACGCGTTTATATGGATTCACAAATACGGAAAATATGGCAAGGTTAAGAAACTGTCTACGCGGTGAAGCTAGGGAGGTAGTATCGGCACTGCTGTTTACCGCGAAGGATCCAGCAGATATTATGCGAACATTAGAGCAGTGTTTCGGCCGCCCGGAAGTAATTATCGATCGAGCGTTAGAAGAACTGAAACGCCTTCCGCGCCCGAGTCAAACCGCTCAGGAATTGAATTCGTTCGCGATTAAGTTACAAAATATAGTATGTATTTTACAGAACGTCGACGGCAAAGGGTATTTACAAAATCCAATGCTGACTAGGGAAGTAACTAGTAAACTAAGCCCTCACTTACGGTCGCGTTGGTGCGATTATGCGGAGCACTACGGAAGTGCAGACGAACCGGACATCGTTACACTGTCTAGGTTCATGATGAGAGAGGCTGACCGTGCGTTGAGTCATGCCTATACGTCCGTAGCGCCGGCTAAGGAATCGCCCGTAGGACGAGAGGCGCCGCCGTCGAAGCGAGTAGTATTAACACGCCGCGTAGAGAATAGGGCCCGCGACGTAAAAACGTTCACCGCCCAGGAGGACACCGGTAGTGCCTCTTGTATGTGTTGCGGGGGTGAACACGTGATCGCTAAGTGTAGAAAAATAGCGCAAATGGGTGTGGACGACCGGTGGAATTGGGTAAAGGAAGAGGGGGTGTGTTTTCTCTGTTTGAATAGTAAACACCGACGGTTTAAATGTAAAGCGAAGAAATGTGGCGTCGACGGCTGCAACGCCCCCCACCATGCCCTCCTTCACACCCGCAAGACCCGCGCACCTGAGACATCGGCAAAACCGGATGAGACCGTGCTCGTCGCGTCTAACGTTGGTAGTAATGCGTCCGTATTATTAAAAGTGTGTCCCATTACGTTACGTGGACCACGCGGTAGGGAAATAGATACGTATGCGTTGCTTGACGAAGGCTCGACCATTTCGTTGATCGACGACGACTTAGCGCGCGAGTTAGGAGCGGAAGGACCGGTAAAGCCGCTGAATATTAGAGGAGTAAACAATAGTCAGCGCGAGGCCGATAGCAGGCTAGTTAACATAGGCATACGTGGCAAGACGCGCAGCGAAATGTATAGAATAAATGCGCGTACAGTAACAAATTTACAGATAGGTTCGTAGTCGGTAAATAAAGAGTGTTTACGGTTGAAACACTTACGCGACCTACCGAGCTCGGTTTGCTACGAGGACGCCAAACCGAGATTATTATTAGGCGCCGACAACTGGCATTTAATAATCACCCGTAATTTAAGGATAGGACGTCGAAGGCAGCCCGTAGCTGCACGTACGTTGCTAGGGTGGGCCATCAAGGGAACCGTACCGCGATCAACGTGTAGGGAAGACGGCGAGACCGTACTACACGTCGTAAGCGATAGCGGACGGTCAGATGAGGACGTCCAGGCGCTCGCCAGTCCGGGTAGGAAGATGTTACGACTGCCGAGACGCTACGCTCCCACGGGGGGAGTAATAGGGAACCCACCGCGCGACGATAAGGCATACACGCATCGCGACGGTAGGGACAGGCCTACGATCGAAACGGCCGAGGCGAAAGTCGCCCCGATAAAGGCGCAAAGCATACCGCGGTTAGAGTTGCAGGCGAATCTGATAGGCGCGCGACTCGCGGAATTCGTGCAAGGCGAGCACAGAGTGGTAGCCGATAGGGTAGTGTATTGGACAGACTCCACTACGGCGCTCCACTGGATACAGAACGATACGGCGCGCTACACCCCATACGTGGCTCATAGATTAGGGGAGATATCGGAGAAGACGTCACCCGAGCAATGGAGGTGGATACCGACCGCAGACAACATCGCGGATCAGGCAACGCGCATAAATTATACGTACAAGGAAGAGAGCGACAAATGGTTTACGGGACCGCCATTCCTGTACGAAGATGAAGATCGATGGCCTCGACGTCGGGAAGAGAAGGCAGGGGATGAAGATGACGAGTTGGAGGAAGTCGTGGCGCACCAGAGCGATACCAGGGACGCTCCACACCTGCCAGACATCGAGAGGTTCTCTTCTTACGAGAGATTGGTCAGGGCCACCGCTCGGATATTACAGTTCGTCGATGCCATGAGAGGAAAGGCGCACGGACTAACATTGGACCACATCCAGAGAGCAGAGCGGATGTGGATAGAGCGCAGTCAACAAGAGAGCTTTGCTGAAGACATCAGTCGACTGCAGCGAGGAAAGAACTTGGCAACCGGCAGCGCGTTAAGGAAGCTCGACCCCATATTCGAAGATGGCATACTGCGAGCTAGAGGACGGATCGACGCAGCCGATGTGGACAGCCAAATGAAGAGGCCCATCCTACTGAACGGACGCCACCAATTTGTAAAGCTGCTTGTGGAGAAGGCGCATAAGGAAGCAAGCCACGCCAACAGGGAACGGGTAGTGAACGACCTACGCATGAGATATCACATACTTCGACTACGACCGACCGTAAGAGAAGTGGAACGGAAATGTCTGCGGTGCATGGTACGCAAGGCGACACCACGGCCAGCGGTTATCGGAGATCTACCACCTGAACGGTTAGGGGCATTCGCGCGACCATTCACCTACACCGGAATCGACTATTTCGGGCCTATAACGGTAACAATAGGACGTAGGCATGAAAAGCGGTGGATAGCGTTATTCACTTGTTTGACGACGCGCGCGGTACATCTAGAGATAGTTTATTCCCTAACGACGGACTCGGCGATATCGGCATTGCGGCGCATGGCGGCTAGGCGTGGGTGGCCACGGGTCATCTACTCTGACAACGGAACGAATTTCCATGGGGCGGACACCGAACTACGACGGGCAATGGAGGAGTGGGCACCCCTGCTGAAGGACTACGCGTTGACTCGGCGGACAGACTGGAAGTTCATCGCGCCGGGCGCGCCGAACCAGGGAGGCGCATGGGAGCGTCTCGTGCGCTCAGTGAAGACCGCGCTCGAAGCCACTCTACACCAGAAGAGCCCGCGGGAGGAGACGTTGGTGACGCTCCTCACAGAAGCAGAGAACACGGTGAACTCTCGACCGTTGACACACGTACCGGTCGACATCGACGAGGAAGAGGCGCTGACATCCAACCACTTCCTGCTGCTGGGACCATCGAGCCTTCCAGTAACCGCGCCGTGCACGCCTAGTGATCGTCGGGCGTGGAGAGCGGCGCAAGGACTTGCCGACGAGTACTGGAAGCGCTGGATGAAGGAGTACCTGCCGACGCTGGTTGCGCGCGGGGACTCACGGGATGTGCAGCAGCGACAGCTACAAGAGGGGGACCTCGTCGTAGTGGCAGACGGTAGCCTGCCAAGGAACGTGTGGCCGCGTGGAATTGTAACGCGGACCTTTCCCGGACCAGACGGCGTGGTGCGCAACGTGGAGGTGCGGACCAGGGGCGGATTGCTGCGGCGGCCGGTCAGGAAGATCGCCGTCCTCCCGAAAGAAGATGAGGCTCGCGAGCTACGCCGGGGGGAGGATGTTGAGGACAGCTAGAGACCCGCCGCCCCGTCGCCCCTTCGTACCCAGCTACCCCCCGCGCACCCCGCACACCGGCGCCGATCCAGTGATGTCGGCGACCAATCAGCGCGCGTGTGGCTTCATTTGTCGTCGCACGGCACTACTCACAGACTGAGACACCTTCTTGCGAGATATAAGAAGGGCGTCTCGGTCTGTGAGCTGTTCATTTCACTTCGGAAGCGGCACTCGAGAAGACTCCAAAGAAGACTCAAGACAACAGATCAAGACTCCACAACTGAAGACCTCTCTCTGTACATATTAGATAGTTTATAGTGCCCAATATTGTAAATAGTGTAATACAGTATAGTAAAAAGTACCATCTTTTCTTCAAGCAGTCCCCTAGTATAGCTAACCTCAGATCAGTCGTTAAGTAATCAGTCAGAAATAAATATACAGTCCATTCAACCATTATAATCACAATAGCATTTTAATTACAACTTTATATAAATATTTTATAAGGTAACTATATAAATTGGAAGGAATCGAATCTAATGAAATATATTTATTTAAATCTAGAACTGGGTCCCCAAAAGCCCTAACCTAAGTTTGCGTGAGGCATGGACACAGAGCTGATACTATTTATATTATTCCTTATGAATTACTGTGAGAAAACATAGTAAAACTTTAAAAACTTCTACCATTTCTGTTTACACATGAATTATATGTTTTTTTATAGGATAAGGGTGACAAACGAGCACACAGACCACCTGATGGTAAGTGGTTGCTGCGGCCCATAGACATCTACATCTATCTTCTATTACAATTCAGAATGTAGATGCGTTGTCACCCGTGAGGACTAAGATGGAATGCCTCATTTCCAGTAAAAAGGGCCTCCGGCCACCTGCACTCACCAAGCGAAATGCAGAAGTAAACCTCTACTTCACGCTGGTATTCTGTGAGGTCGTGGTACCACCCCGGTTCGAGCCGGCCCATCCGTGCGACAGCAAAAGCTGCCGCGTGGCTCTACCACTGTTTATATGTATATACACTTATTTGTTGTTTTTTGCTGAAAACTAATTTCAATTAATAAGATGTATAAATGTTATTGTAAAAATATATATTAGGTATTTAATTAAGTGCCTTTAAAAAATACAAGTTTTGTTAATTTTTGAATTGTTCGTTCGTATATTTATCCTCTTCTTTAAAATGCAAGGAACAAATGTATGTATGATTTGTTGGTAACCACATCTCTACGATTATTTTGGACGAATTTAATCCACTTTTCTCGGTTTTCGTGGCTTGGACGTGGAAACCTAAAAATAAAATAAAAGAATAATCAGCAAATATAAACGTAAGAAATTTAGCCTAATTATACTTAGGTATATTTATTTCTACAAAAAAAATTGTACATAATATGATCGTCCTACACTTGCTCACAGAAATGTCGTATCTGAACAAATTAATTTCATAATCTATATTCCATGACACAAGTTGGCGCCAAGGAAATAACTTTTTAATTATTAATCTATACTGTTTTTTTATTATTTAAGTATCTTACTTACCCATGAAAAGTGATTCCTTGGTTTTTACTAACATTTCGTGAATTTTTTATGCAATATCTAAGAACACACCGTGGCATATTTTATCAAGAGATTTTTTTTTAAAATCAACACAACACGTGACAACTCTACAAGTGCCTAGCGAGCGACTGATTAAAGTGCGGTGACATTGCCGCAGTTGAATGGAACAGCGTAACATAGTGCAGTGTCGCCTCTAGTACGTAGTACAATATATCTCAATGGCCGCCCCTCGTATCATATACAAAACTTTTAAGCAAAATAGAAATCATACTTTGCACAGTAGAGTTGTCAGGCGTCATGTACCGCCTGCACGGCAATGCAAATCAACTTTAATTGATGAGTTGGACGACAAAAGAGTTTGGTGTTGGAGGTATTGCAATTTAAAGTAAAAATAAAATTAAATGTCTGAATAATGTAAGTAAAAAATAAATATCTATGTACATAAAGATAATAAATATAAAGTATTTCAACTATTTTTTTATACATCATTTATACTTTAAAATATATAAATAATGTTGACTTACAAGAAACACACCCACTCTTACATAATGAAAGGTATGTGCTCCTAAGCTTTGCTATTTCTCAAATATCTATCAATACAACAAACTATAGTTTACTTGCGTTATGAATATGCCTATACCTAAGGAGTATATACTTTGAGGCAGAATGGCTCTATCATGTTTAAAAAGTCATAAAATGTTGTATGCAAATCATCATCATCGTCGTCATCTTTACATTGAGTCCATTGCTGAACAGAAAATAAACTATAGTATAAGTAGCAGCACGAAAATCTAGCGGTGACCGTTATTGCGCATAAGTCGCGCTAATTACCTTATTGAGCATAAATCGCGCTGAATGGCACGTGCGTATCGTTTGCACGCGCTGATCTCCAGTCGCATTCGTGCAATTCAATTCATGCACATCTACTCAGTTTCGTTCAGCGCTAGACTTACGTGCCGCAACTTGTGTAGTCATTACTCCATAAATCAGTCGAGATCTTTTTTGTACATCAATACACTACACTGTTACCGTTACTGTTACAGCCTATCAAAGTCCACAGCCTAACATACATAGGCCTGCCCCTTAGATTGCCTCATAGGGGAGAATTTTACCATAGTTGCCACGCTAGGCAACCGCAGTTTTAAATTTTTAGTCGTTACTAGGAAAACGCTGTTGCCCATCTCCTGATTTGTTTCCCTCTGTCGCCTCTTACGACACCCACATTATATGGGGTACGCAATATTCTTACATCGGCATTAAACGGTACATCAATACACTACATATTAAAACAAAAATATAATGAAATATATACCTGTGGTGACCATGGTACGAGGGTGGATTGAAAAGTACTCGGCCTAACCAAGAAAATAAACACATACTAAATCAGTTATATTTTTATTTTTCTACATAATCACCATCAAGTTCAATACACTTTTGCCACCTCCCCTTCCAAGCATTTAGACCGTTGAAAAAAAAAGATTCTTCCTTAGAGTCAAAATAAGCGTCTACAGCTGCTTTGACCTCGTCGTTTGTCGAAAATCTTTGACCTCCCAAGTGCTTTTTTAGGTTAGGGAACAGAAAGAAGTCTGATGGTGCCAGATCAGGTGAATACGGCGGATGCGGTAACAGTTCAAAGCCACAGTTGTGAATTTCAGCCATTGACTGTACTGACGTGTGAACACGGGCGTTATCTTGATGAAACAGGACTTTTCTTCTGAGCATTCCTCGACGTTTTTCTTTTATTTCCTCTCGTAAACGACGTAGTAAGATGCAGTAGTAATCAGAGTTTATAGTCTGACCCCTTTCAAGATAATCAATCATAATCACACCTTTCGAGTCCCAGAATACTGAAGCCATCACCTTATTTGCCGACAAAATCGACTTAGCCTTTTTAGGGGGTGGTGAACCAGGTCTTCTCCACTGTTTTGATTGTTGTTTTGTTTCCGGTGTACAGTAATGAACCCATGTTTCGTCTATAGTAACAAAACGATTCAAAAAATCATCTGCATCGGCTTCAAATAACTCCAAACAGTCGCGTGAAATAGTCAATCGCGTCCTTTTTTGTTAAACTGAAAGCAGTCGCGGAACCCACCTCGCAGACACCTTGTGGAAACCCAACTCGTTGACAATGATGTTTTGAGTTCGTTCATAAGAGATGCCTATAATCTCGGCTATCTCTCTAATTTTTAATCTGCGGTCTCCCATTATTAAATCAAGTACTTTTTTAATATTTTCGTCAGTAGTTGACGTCGAAGGCCTTCCAGAGCGGGGTTCATCTTTCACACTCTCTCTACCACGCTTAAATTCTGCTATCCATTTTTTGACGGATGAATATGACAGAGCACAATCGCCTAATGTACTGACCATGTCATCATGGATGGCTTTTGATGATAGCCCCTTCTTATGGAGATACTTAATGACGGCACGTTGCTCGATTTGCTCCATTCGCGGAAATTATGTCCGATTACTTTGTTAATAAATTTATAAAATCACAACTAATTATCGCACACGTTTCGAACTTCACACAATGAACTAGTCTGAACTGAACTAAATAATGTGGGTAGATTTGATTTTTAGAATTGAATGGATCTGTGTTAGGCCGAGTACTTTTCAATCCACCCTCGTAGTTAGGAGTCAATTTATATTCTTAAATTTTTAACCGAGGAGATAATACCTACGTCACCTTGTGGGACGCCGGTAACACTGTCAATCCAAATAGAAGAGACACCTGTATCTGAATACACTGTCGGCGCCCCAAAATATAACTACGAAACCAGGAAAATCTGAGAATATTCAACGCGCTTTTGAAATCCAACAAAGTACTATAGGTAGTAGTTTAGTACTAATTTGTAATAGTGCTGTAGTTATTATAAATTATCGTACATAGTAGCTTGGACGGCAGATGTAGAACATCTGCCGTCCAAGCTACTATACACTATGTGAAAGGGAGTAAAGAAATTTATCGATAATCGGAATACATTTAAGGTTTGTCTTTTTGGGAAGGAGAAGAATGTAAGCAGTTTTCCGAACAGACAGCATTACTGGTCAGTAAAGAAAGTATTTCAAAATAATTATGTTCATAATAAAATAACATATTTTTTAATAAGTTAAACACCATGTACACAGTGGACAAGTAAATGACAAGTGACAATATCGCGGGTATATATCCACTTTTTTTTGCATTTTTTACATAGTGATAAATTACATAGAAAGGATCCGGTATTAATATCAAGGTGAGTACCTACATCACTCAAATTCGATTTGCCGAGGATATAGTCCTAAGGCAGGACCTAAGCACTATGCTCAATTACCTCAATAGTGTCTCAACGAATAGGTCTTAAGATGAACATGGACAAAACAATGGTAATGAGTAACGTCCATGTCACACGGTAGTTGTTGGGCGCACTACGCTCGGAGTTGTTGAGGAGTATGTTTACCTAGGACAAATAGTCAGACTAGTTGTGTCCAACTTCGATGAGAGGTCAATCGACGGATTCAACTCGGCTGGGCAGTGTTCGGGAGGTTACGACACATCTCTTTTTTTTTTTATAGGATAAGGGTGATAAACGAGCACACAGTCCACCTGATGGTAAGTGGTTGCTGCGGCCCATAGACATCTACATCTATCCTCTATTACAAATCAAAATGCAGATACGTTGTCACCCGTGAGGACTAAGATGGAATGCCTCATTTCCAGTAAAAAGGGCCTCCGGCCACCTGCACTCACCAAGCGAAACGCAGAGGTAAACCTCTACTTCACGCTGGTTTTCTGTGAGGTCGTGGTACCACCCCGGTTCGAGCCGGCCCATCCGTGCGACAGCAAAAGCTGCCGCGTGGCTCTACCACTGTTAAATCTCGTCAGACATACATACCTCAAGACTTCAAAACAAGATTGTACAACCAGTGCGTGTTGCCAGTGATAATCTATGAATCTGAGACGTGGTGCTTCACTGCTAGCCGTATGAGAAAGCTCAAGGTCGCTCAGCGAGCTATGGAGAGGGCTATACTCGGTTTTTTTATTTTTTGTCGTAGAGAAGCCAGTGTTTCAGCTAGTACCTTCTGGAAATGTGGTGTCGTTTACAAGCAGATCAACAATAATGTTTTATTTGTTTATTGGCGCCCTTGTAAAATATATTTACTTATAACCTCAGCAGTATCCACCAATGCTCTCAAAATATTTCTTTGGTTTGGTTCTCAAAGCAATTCAATTTCAAATGTTGGCTTTAGGCACTAGATGGGCTGGACATTTAAGATGGACAACAAATATTTATTGATCACGTAAATAATAAAATCAACATCTTTTTTCAAGCTTAAAACGCTTTACAAAATTAGGTCTTATAACTATTTAAAGTAAACTAAATAATTTAAAGGTGCGAAACCACTACTTCATTATCAGGTCCTTATTCTCCACTGACAGGATGTGTAACGCAGCAGAAAATATTTAATCATACTTCCTAATAATATTATAAATGTGAAAGTTGTTTCGTTTTCACGTAAAAACTATAGGTAGGCAATATAACAGTGATAGAGCCACGCAGCAGCTTTTGCCGTTGCCGGCTCGAACCGGGGAGATACGTCGACCACACAGATATACCAGCGTGAAGTAGAAGTTTACTTCGCCTAAGTGCAGGTGGCCGGAGGCTTAAACCAACAAGACGAATTTCTGAATTCAATTTCAAGAATTTCTGCAACATCAGGAGACTTCATCGGAACCTTAACGTCATCCACTACCATGTGAAGACGGCCAATACGGCCTTGCTCTTTCTAACCGAGACGCGGGTGTCCTCTGCGGCTGATACATAGTATCTCTTCTACTCGGCTTACAAATTGGAACGCCACTTTGTGCCTTGGGCTGGAGTCAGACAAGACACGGGACTACGGGTGCTTCTATAGCACCCATAGCGGTAATGCCGACACAGACAGACTCATCGACCACGTCCAAACGGCTGCTGACTCAAGTGCTACAACAGGTCCTATCCGCAAAGATCGTGATCCTCGGTGATTTTAACACCCACCACGCTGAATCGCTTGGTTTTCGTTTAACCGATCATGCGGCATGATCTGTTTATGATTTTGTCTTGGCCTATGGTGATGATGTAGGAGATCATGCACCTTCCCTGTTGGATCTACTGCTGACCTCTCATCTAGACGGATATTATAAGGTCTCTAGGACCATTGTCTGATCCGGAATATAGTGCCACTCCCGATCCCATCGCAGGTGGATTCTGCAGGTTTCCACCGTATTTGGCACTATATGTCGGCCGATTGGAACAGGATGCGGTATTTTTTGTATCCTACCCTTGGGGACGGCTTTGCTTCTCGCAGGATGATCTCCACATCGTTGCTGATTCTGTCGCTGATGTGGTACTTCAGGGAATGGAACTTTTTATTCCATCATCTTGGTATCCATCAGACGCATATCCCAGTCATGGTTTGGTCGTTTCTGTAAAATTGCATCGTGCTATAAGTATGAGTTGTACCGCGCCTGGGTTGACGCACCGATATCCCGGGATGTAAACATCAGCACACATAATTCCGCCTCCAGGTCCTTCAAAAGAGTCATTGTCATTGCGAAGGAAAATCAGAGCACATCGCCAGAATGGGCAAGAAACTACATAGTTCGCCTTCCTTCGGGTACTCGTGCATTCGGTTCTCTAGCCAAGGCTATTCAAGGGAACTTCTGACAGCCATCTCTTCCATCTGTACAAAGGACGACACACTGGCCCATTGCGCAAAGAGAAAGCCGATCTTTTAGGCTCATTTTTTTGCGTCCAACTCCACTCTCGACGACAGGGATACACCGCCGACTATCCCGCGGTGTGAGTGCTCCATGCCGGATGTAACTACGGTTTACACAGTGTCATCTCAGTGCGCAAATCACTCCTCTTCCTGAACTTTACAAGTCGATTGGGCTTGATCTCTCCCATTGTGCTGAAGAAGTGTGCTCGCAGAACGAGACAGTATTTCCAACCGACACACCGTTTAAAACTTTACAAGACGCAGGTTCGGCCTTACATGGAATAGTATTCTCATCTCTGGGCCGGGGCTCCCCAGTGCCAGCTCCTTCCGTTTGACCACATCCGGCGCAGAGCGGCTTGAATCACTGACGACCGAGTTCTTTCTGATCAGCACGAATGCTCAATTCACTGGCGTTGTGAAGACATGTTGCATCTCTTTGAATTTTCTATCGCATTTACTACGGGAAGTGCTCTGAGAAATTGTTTGGATTAATTCCAGCCGCCAAATTTTACCAACAATTTTATTTTAACAATGTTATGTTCATAAACATTTATGGTCTGGAGGTGGGACAAATTTATATGTTTTCATTTCGAGTCATACAACTAGGATACTATATAACTTTTATGAACTTCGTTTATGGAGACCGCTATGGACGGTAGCTACACCTCTGGTTCTACAACGTTATTGTACATTAAAAAGCCTGAGTACCTCTTTGGAAAACTGCTATTGGTCAAAGATATTTCACACCAAAGCCTTCGTGCTAACTCAATAAACCTGTTGAAGATGCCAAAACATAAAACAAAGCGGTCACCGGTTTTAAATTTACTGCAGCGAAAATATAGAACGATTTGCCCCCTCCTCAGGCCTCTGACTTGAATCTTGCGGGCAGCGGGGTTGCGGCCGCGCGGGAGCGGCAGGATCTTATGCGTAAAATCAAATAGACCGACCCTCGAAAACAGCGGCGCGGCGGCGGGCAACGAGCGGTGCACTCCAGTCAAGCGGTGATCGCCCGCGCGTCTGCATTGCAGTGTTGTGCAATGTATTTTTGTGACGTGTCGAAATGTCCTTGGACGTGTAAGAGCAAATTTATTTTAGAGTAATACTTTTTAATTAGTTTGCTTCCATAAATGGAAAAATTCACGCCAATACAAAAGTTTAGAGTGAGATAAAAAATTAATCAAGCTCTTCTAGTCGACTTAAGTGTAAATGAAGGTATGTTCTAATGAATCAAATATGTATGGATATAATACTCAACACTAGGTATATCAACTTTATAATAAAAAATATTGTCAAATAATAACAAATCTGTGATTGTTGAAATAACTAATCATCGTACTTCGATATCGTAATTACGATAAAACTCGCCTTTTTTCCTTGCCCTATAGTAGGGATTTACTTCTCCTTTTGCCCACAATAAATCGAACGTTAGGAATAAATTTAAATCAAAAAGATGTTACCGCAGTTGTTCAGACATTTAGTTCGCGAATAAAAACAAATATCTCGACAACACCACCATGAACACATCACTACGCCGCTATAGTGTCGCGCGATCTGCCCGTTGTTTTCGAGAACGGGTCTGGGTTGCCCGCTCTGCTCCCGCGTCGCCGCCGCCGCCGCCGCCCCGCTGCCCGCAAATTCGAGGCAGAGGCCTTAGAAATAAAATGAGCACGGGAAGCTTCAAAGCCAAATATACTTGCTGCAGAAAATTTGAAATATGCCTAGAAATACTTAAACTTAAAAGATTTTTTAACTTTTAGTATAATGTAACCCTTTAAAAAGATCATATACACGTATGCACACGCAGGAACGCACGTAAGCAAGGCAGAACTTTTATGGAAGAACGTTAACAAACGAGCACACAGTAATGGTAAGTGGGTGGTGTCGCCCATAGACAGCTACCTCGTGCCTACCACTGCTGCTCTACGTAATGCCTCGTTACTATTAAAAAAGGGTCCCCGCTTATCGACACTAACTATACGAAACAGCAGTATATTTTAAGCTGGTACTTTGCGAGAGCGTGGTTCTTCCGTAGAATCGACTTACTCGTGCTGCAGCCAAAATATAGCTGCTGCGTTAAAACTTGTACGCAACTTTACACAATTACACGCAATTATTTTACTAAATTGAATCCACAACACTAGTCGTAAGGCTAGGGGCGTAGCTACCGCCGTATCAATGATACGGGGCCCCCGGACTATAGAGGCCCCGAACGTGTGTAAGCAAAAATTCTAAGGACTTCTATGGGACAGGATGTTGGTTTGAATTGTGTGGCTTCCTTAGTTCCTAGGAGTATTCATTGTAAGTAATAACTTATAATCAATATATAATTATTTTAATTCAATGCAAGCGTTTTTGTTCATTTTGTGAAAAATCTTTACCCTTCATTTGGGCCTCCCAACAAATTTTGATACAGGGCTCCTCTAAGGCACGCTACTCCACTGTAAGGCAGAAGTATGAAGGAAATGCATGTTACGTTCACTCAACCTCTCAAATACCCACGTATGTAATTGGTTGTTCGGAAACGACTGTAACCATTTGAAATTTTGTAATTATATAATGTTTTACTTTTCAAATTTATCTAGACAGGTTTGATCCCTTATAAAGTTATATTGCATACCTCGAACACGAAGCGAGAGACAGAGGTTGGGCTCTACTGTAGACTTGACAAGGTCACACTACCTGCTTTAATTTTAATTTTTTAACGCCGAACAAAGCTCGGTCGCACATCAGCTTATTTTATTACGAGGTTGCACTCCTTTGTTCGTTCTCTCAGTAGTTACTTACCACGTACTTTCATTTGGCACGATCCTGGCACATCTTTCTCGCTTCTTTCATATCCATATATCACGTATTCATGTTCGTCGGCCCATCTTTAATATTCAATGTATCGGTTTTTCTATCAAGTAAATATTTTAAGTATGCTAGAGTCCGTACGGATAATGGGAATGGGATTAGAAATGGCGGCTCATCAAGCCCGTACTGTCAACATGCACAGTACCAATGGCGAAAATTCGCTAATAACAGTATATCGTTATAACGTCATATTATTCGATCGAATTGTAAATTTTCTATTAATGGGAAAATATTAGAAAATTATTATATAGGTACTTACATTAAAATAACCTTTATAATTGGCGACCCGCTTTGGCTTCGCCTGGGTGGGATCTATAAATGTGGCGTTATTTAGACTTGCGTTATTAATCTTAAGTATCATTTTATCTTATCAATATTTCTATTTTAATAAAGTCTTAAATGTTTCGGATAAAATTTAGTCTAGGTCATACCTGGTATTAGTGTATATTTGTTCGTGTTTTAGTTAAGTTAGGTTATATTACTATCGGTTCAACAATTCCGACGATTAATTCGGACAGACAGACAAATGAAAATTTTGGGGAAAAAATGGTTACTCGTGTCTCAACAGCATGTAAATATTTTATACAAAAATATTAACAAATAAAATCAACAATAATTATGAAGAAAACTCCCAGAACGCGTCGTAGCTCACAAATTAGCAAAACCGGAGTGATTTTTTTTTTGTAGTTTATAGTATTTTTTGTTATCATTGATTGCAATGACGAAATGGACTGAAGTTAAAGTACGTACAAAAAACGCATATCGCTACGTATTTTTTGCAGTCTTTGTCGGCGGGTGTGAGTATATAGATGGCGACAGCGAGAGGTGAATAGAGGCGACGTCATTTTCAATATTAATTTCATGTAAATGTTACATATTCAATTAGGTACATTATTTTTAATTTTTTTACACAATTAGCTGATAATTTATTCTTATATTGCTGTGTATCAATAATTGTTTAGCTAAGTTTGTTTTTTATGTATAATATGGTGTTTTTATGTATAATATGGTGTACCCAACAGAAGCCCAGCGGACGTTTACGGGCTGATGAAGAAGAACCGTGTATGGTCAAGAGAGAAAAAGGTAAGTTTAAATTTAATATCGAAAGCGTGACGTCCGATTACACAGCTGTGCACTCAAGGTGACTGCTAGATCTGGTATTTCTTATGCGACCAGCAAACTTGATCCGCCGTACCAAATACCTTGTCCGGCCCAGACTAAATTCGCACTGTTATGGGAACTCGCAATTCGAAATCCGTTAAGGCGTTATACGTGGTAGAGCCATGCTGCAGCTATATTATTAGTAGATTTGTAGCAGGAATGGGTCAGCTAGACCGGCTATCCTATAAAAAAAAAACATTATATCATACATCATACATGTGTATATATTTTCCATACATATAAACATAGATATTTGTCGAAAAGCATTATTACACTTCTCAGTCGTACAAAAATAGTGTTGAACTCTGAGTAAAACAATACGTTTTAATTTTATTTTTATTTGGTATACTTAGTGTAAAGAAGCTTATTCAAATGCAATTTTTGAAATGGCAATTAAACGATTCTTTATTTATGTGGAATGCTGGTAAGTAAAGATAGCGGTAATTTATCTTCTATTTTTTGAAATTGGTAATTGAATGTTTCACAGAACGTTTGTAATATTCTCAAAGTAAATACACTTTCATTCGATGATTCCGATGCCTTTAATCTGAAATAGTAATTACGATTATTATAATTGGTAATATGAAATAAATAATATGAATTCATTTTCAATGTATATCAATATGTTACACATTCAAAATATTCGTCTATATAATAAAAATCTAAGTCTTCGTGATAAAAATCTTAAGTTGTCTAGAAAACATATTTATCAAAACAAAATCCGTACAAATCCACATTTGCATAGAACTCCTCAATCATGGTGGCAATTCTTTTTTAATACCTACTTACTTAAAAATATTCTGTACAAAAACTTTTCCTAAAACATTGCAGAAATATTGAGCGTCTAATACAACCATTTTTATCCATTTAATACATCATATTTAGTATGTTGAGAGTACTCACGCTGCATAAAAAGCAGCACACGTATTGTGTTGTCGCGAGTTATTGGACGATTTACTGGAGACGAACCCTACATAGGATATTATAGAATATTATGAGCCTGAGTCTAAGTAAGACTCTACAGTGACACAAAAAAGGCGGCACATCCAAGAAGTTGAGGTGTTCCAGTCAGCCGTGAAATCTCATGGTCACAGTTTTTTGGAATCCAGAAGGAAATTTTTTGATTGATTACATAGACAAATGTGATACCATAACCGGAGAGTACTAAGTTGGAATAACTGAAATGTTAAAAGACGCTATAAAGGAAAAAAAAACCATGAGTAATTGAGATAAGGCGTATGCACAACAACGCGCCTCTATGCAAAAGCCGTATGTTATGTTTTAAAAGATAATTTGAAACGCTGATGAAGGGATAATACTGTGGGCAATTACTCACAAAATTATGCCATAACGTTACAGCCTATTAAAGTCCACTGCTGAACATAGGCTTCCCCCATAGATTGCCTCATAGGATACATGCCATAGTTGCCACGATTGACAAACGGGTTGACAACCGCATTTTTTTATATTTAGTCGTTATTATGACGACGCTGCTGCCCATCTCCTGATTTGTTTCCCTCTGTCGCCTCTTACGACACCCACTGGATTATATGAGGTAGTGGATATTTTTGACCGCCACTACACAGTCCCATTATCCCTTAGCGATTAGTATTCATAGAGCTTCGGGAGACAAAATTTACAATGAATGACGCGATTTGAAAATTATAC
This sequence comes from Parnassius glacialis, assembly GCA_033319125.1. NCBI lineage: Eukaryota > Metazoa > Arthropoda > Insecta > Lepidoptera > Papilionidae > Parnassius > Parnassius glacialis. Next base: position 27,228,528 of record JAVANC010000018.1, read on the forward strand.
AATAGAAATATCTTAATTTTAAGCTTCTTTGAGACATTGGACACTGTGTTGCAATTCTCTAGACATCAAAACGGTTTTACAGTTTGAACTAAAAGTGTAAGAGACTTTAAGCGAAGGGGATGGAGATTTGACTTCATTATATGTGACCTCTCCAATAACATTAAGGTTCAGTGTGCATCTCACCATTGGGGGACCGCTGTAAATTTTCACCCACGCCATCACTGATCATCTGGTCTGGTCATCATAATGTCAATCTCGATTTTCATCGAACAGGGGGTCCACTCAAGTCATAAAAAGTTCCTCCTTTTCAATGAATCAGGTGATAGAATTTATTTACCGATTACTGTATCCTTCTCATTCTTCGGATTTTAGGTAATACTATAATATTCTAATACAACTTATCTCTATTTCTAGCTCCAGGGTGTTTGCGTCAGTTCTCAGGATCCGTGAGTTAAAGGTTGCCAGATCGAGTCGTCGAAGGTGGGAAAACCTCCGTCGGAGATTCTTAGCTCCTCCTGCCCACCGTTTCCATGGTCGCCATGGTAGCCAGGAATAGCGGGGCCGCCAGAGACAAGAGAACGTTTCTTTACGTCAATGCTCATGTTTACCATAATTACCAAGCTTGACATTCGAGTTGATAACTGTCCATGCGATCGGAGCTAAGTTCTGTAAGACCCAGCTCTGACGGACCCAACTTCTCTCCAATGACACTCCTAATCTAATGGCTGTTAGACAGGAAATGAAGCTGCAGTCATTAATAGATGTGACAGCGTACAGACAATTGAACACAGGCAATTGAGGAAAGATTACCAAATGCATACGGCGAGATTTATGCAAAATAAATACAGTTCCTATTGTCCAAAGGATTGATTAAGCGGAACCAAGACTCTTAAAGTCTTTGCCTGAAATCTGTCTGCAGGAAGGATCTGTTGAGATTGTGTGTTGTGATTCAACTGACGAAGTTGAAGACCAACTGTGCCAGTGTCGTGTCGTGTGTATCGAGATACCTGAGATTTGGTGTGAGAATGAGAGGTTCTACGGACAACTGTACACATCATCGTTCACTATTCCGATGATGATAACCGGTAGGCGTATTACGTACCTTGCAGAAGGCTAGCGATATTGAAATTAGAACAATAATTGCTGATAAATCGCAGATTCGTATTTTTTTTTCTATTTTTAATTTTGCCGTGTAGTGGCGGTCAAGAATATCCACTACCCCATATCCTCCCGTGGGTGTCGTAAAAGGCGACAAAGGGAAACAGGCGGGAGATGGGCAGCAGCATCTTCCTGATAATAGCCAAAACTACAATAAAAAAACTGCGGTTGCCAACCCGCTCGCCAAGCGTGGCTACTATGGCAAATACCCCCCAATGACGAGAGTAACAAAGAGACGGCCCCCAGTCCCCAGCGGCCCCGCTATTCCTGGCTACGGTGGCGACAATGGTAACAGCGGGGCAGGGGGTGCTAAGAATCTCCGGTGGAGGTTCGGTTGCCACCTTCGACGACTCGACCTGGCAACGTACAACGCACGCACCCTGAGGACTGACGAGAAGATCGTAGAGCTGGAAGAAGAGATAGACAAGTTGCGCTGGCATATTATAGGATTATCCGAAGTCCGAAGAGAGGGGGGGGGACACGGTAATCCTCGAATCCGGCAACTTGCTCTATCACCGGGAGGGCGACCATCTGTCCCAAGGAGGTGTCGGATTTATCGTCCACAAGTCTCTCGTTAACAACGTTGTAAAGATCGGGAGTGTGTCGACGAGGGTTGCGTACCTTATACTCAGAATCACCAAACGGTATTCGCTGAAGGTCATACAGGTTTACGCACCAACCTCGGCACACCCCGATGAGGAGGTGGAGGAAATGTATGAGGAAATCTCTAGAGCCATGCATTCCTCCAAAACCCAATATACGGTGTTAATGGGAGACTTTAATGCAAAACTAGGCACAAGAGAGAACGGTGAGCTGAAAGTAGGGAAATTTGGAATAGGGCAACGGAACCCAAGGGGCCAGCAGCTGGCCGACTTCATGGAGAAAGAGGGACTCTTTATGATGAACTCTTTCTTCAAGAAGCGGCCCCACAGGAAGTGGACCTGGTCGAGCCCCGACGGTTCGACAAAAAATGAGATTGACTTCATTATGACGACCAGACGACAACTGTTCAGTGATGTCTCAGTGATCGCGAGGGTGAAAACCGGCAGCTATCACCGAATGGTTAGAGGCACACTGAACCTAAATGTTAAGTTGGAGAGGTCTCGTCTGATGAAGTCAACGCTCCGTCCCCCTCGTGCTCTAATCCAAAGTCCCGAAACCTTTCAGCTCGAGTTACAAAACCGTTTTCAGTACCTAGAAGACTGCAATGAAGTGGACGATATGAATGACAAGCTCGTGGAAACTGTCCATGCGGTCGGAGCTAAGTTCTGCAAGACCCGCCGCAGAAGAACACAAAAACTCTCCGATCACACTCTTAATCTCATGGCTGTTAGACGGGAGATGAGGCTATATTTTTCAACAGATTTGACAGCATACAGGCAACTGAACAGACAGATCTCCAAATGCATGCGGCGAGACTTACGCAACTTCAATACAGCTCGTATTGAAGAAGCGATCGAGCGGAACCAAGGCTCTAAAGTCTTTGTCAGAGATCTGTCTGCCAGAAAGAGCCAACTGTCAAAGCTGAAGACCGAATGTGGCAGCATCGTTTCCGGGGCACCTGAGATTTTGAGTGAGATTGAGAGGTTCTATGGGCAGCTGTACACGTCATCGTTGGAGCCACACGCAAGTGTGAGTAACGATCCAAGAGCGAGTCTTATTCGACACTATTCCGAAGATATCCCGGACGTCAGTCTGAGCGAGATTAGAATGGCTCTCCAGCACCTTAAAAACGGCAAGGCCCCAGGCGAGGATGGAATTACAGCGGAGCTTCTGAAAACGGGTGGAAGACCGGTACTTGAAGTCCTTCAGAAGCTCTTTAATTCCGTCCTCCATGGTGGCATTACACCGGAGGCGTGGAGCAGAAGTGCGGTGGTCTTGTTCTTCAAGAAAGGTGACAACGCTCTCTTGAAGAACTACAGACCGATTTCCCTTCTGAGCCGCGTCTACGTGCTGTTTTCGAGAGTCATTACGAATCGTCTCGCGCGCAGACTTGACGACTTCCAGCCTCCCGAACAAGCCGGTTTCCGAAAGGCCTTTAGCACCATAGACCACATACATACCCTACGACAAATTGTACAGAAGTCCGAAGAGTACAATTTGCCACTATGTCTGGCGTATGTGGACTATGAGAAAGCCTTTGATTCCGTCGAAATTTGGGTGGTGCTGCAGTCCCTTCAGCGGTGCCAAGTTGACTGTCGGTATATAGAGGTGCTGAAGTGTTTGTACAGTAGAGCTACGATGGCTATCCGAGTACAGAACCAGAGTACGAAACCTATCCAATTGCAGAGAGGAGAGGACAGGGTGACGTTATATCCCCGAAACTCTTCACCGCTGCATTGGAAGATGTTTTCAAGCTTCTGGACTGGAAAGGATACGGAATAAACATCAATGGCGAGTACATCACTCACCTTCGATTTGCCGACGATATAGTCCTCATGGCAGAATCGCTGGAGGAACTAAGCACTATGCTCAATGACCTCAATAGTGTCTCCCAACGGATAGGTCTTAAGATGAACATGGACAAAACAAAGATTATGTTTAATGTCCATGTCACACCTATGCCGGTAGTTGTTGGGAGCACTAAGCTCGAAGTTGTTGACGAGTATGTTTACCTGGGACAAATAGTCCGACTAGGTAAGTCCAACTTCGACCGAGAGGTCAATCGACGGATTCAACTCGGCTGGGCAGCATTCGGGAAGCTACGACACATCTTCTCGTCAGAAATACCTCAAAACCTTAAAACAAAATTGTACAACCAGTGCGTGTTGCCAGTGATGACTTACGGAACTGAGACGTGGTCCTTCAGTGCTGGCCGTATGAGGAAGCTCAAGGTCGCTCAGCGAGCTATGGAGAGGGCTATGCTCGGAGTTTCTCTGCGTGATAAACTTAGGAATGAGGATATCCGCAGTAGAACCAGAGTAACCGACATAGCCCAACGGATTAGTAAGCTGAAGTGGCAGTGGGCCGGCCATATAGCTCGAAGAACCGACAACCGATGGGGAAGAAAGGTTCTCGAGTGGCAGCCTCGTACCGGTAGGCGAAGTGTAGGGCGTCCCCCCACAAGATGGAGTGACGACCTGGTAAGACATGCAGGAAGTCGATGGATGCAGGTGGCTCAGGACCGTGCTTTGTGGCATTCTTTGTAGGAGGCCTATGTTCAGCAGTGGACTTGTGAAGGGCTGTAATGATGATGATGATGATTTTTAAAAACGTATTATATACCAGCGATAATCAAGCCCTAGCTAACTAGCAACCAAAAGGCAGCGCTGTCGCTAGTTAGCTTGGTTATCGCTGATACATAATGTCTGCGATTTATCAGCAATTATTGTTCTAATTTCAATATCGCTAGCCTTCTGCAAGATACGTAATACGCCTACCGGACGTCAGTCTGAGCGAGATGAGAATGACTTTTCCAATGCCTTAACACATTCACTGTCTGATTCTCAGACACAATAGTAAAACAATAGCAAAGAACTATATGTAGTGCACGTTACAGCGAAAGGGTTCAAATGGGCAACGCCCGGGGCGAAGATGGAAATACAGCGGAGCTTCAGAAAGCGGATGAAAAATCGGAATTTAAACTCGTTCAGAAGCTCTTTCATTCCGTTCTCCATGGTGGCGCACCTCCAGAGATGTGGAGAAGAAGTGTGGTTTAGCTCGGTAGTTCGGTGCGGGGTTTTTCTTCAAGAAGGGCGACAACGCTCTATTAAAGAGCTATAGACTATAAGAAAGCCTTTGACTCCATCAAAATTTGGGCGGTACTTTGTGTGTAACGTCCATGTCACACCCATGCCCCTAAATGTTAGAAGCACTATGTTCAAAGTTGTTGAAGCGTATGTTTACCTAGGACCAATTGTCCGACTAGGTAAGTCCAAATTCGAACGTGAGGTCAATCTACGGATCCAAATCGACTGGGCAGCACATTCAGTAAATTACGACATATCTTCTCGTCACGTATATCTCAAAACTTGACAAAAGAGTCGCTTAGTACGTGATGCCAGTAGTGACATATATCCCAGAGGTCCTTTATCATCGCTGGTCTATGAGGAAGCTTAAGGTCACTCAGAGACCTATGTTGCTAGGCAGTTTCTCTATGCTCGGAGTTTCTCTGCGTGACAGGCTGCGTTCGTAATGAGGATATCCGCAGTAAAATCAGAGTAACTGACATAGCGCAAAGGATCAGTAAGCTGATAATGCAATAGTTAGCTTTATGGCTTGTGATGAGCTGTAATGATGATAATGATGACGGTGATTGAGACATCATACGTGGTAGAGCCATGCTGCAGTTATACTATGGTTGTAGCACGAATGGGTCGGCTCAACCGGGGAAGAACCACGCTCTCACAGAATACCAGTGTAAAATAGCAGCTTAACCACGCTGTTTCGTATGGTGAGTGTAGAGAACCGGAGACCCTTTTTACTGGAAACGAGGCATTCTATCTTAGTCCTCACGGGTGACAACGCATCTGCATTTTGATTCGTAATACAAGATAGATGTAGATGTCTATGGGCCACAGCAACCACTTACCATCAGGTGGACTGTGTGCTCGTTTGTCACCCTTATCCTATAAAAAAAGACAATCACTCTACAGTTACAAGCAATTTACAAGATTGTACTTACTTTATGAGAGTGGTGACTTTCGCGTACTTGCATAGGGTATCAACGAATTCTTCTATACTCTCTATTTTGCCTTGTCGTAACAATGTATAAATGCCCACCAAAAGAGGAAAACCATCAATATTATCGCCTGCTTTTTTACTAATTAAATCGCCTAAAAAATTTTATTGATTTGTGAAATTAGAAGACGGAGTGCACTATTAAAAATATATTGTAAGAAATAAAAGTTATTTGAATACCTGTAGAGTAGCATAAATGAAGTTTAGATAACTGTGAAATAAGAACAATTGCCAAAATGCGGCCCAGATCTGCGTTCCAAAATTCTTGCGCATGTTTTACATAAACCTTCTCAAACGGTTCATTAATTCCACATCGCACTAAGTATTCGTCTAAATCATGAATTAGCGTTAATGGTATCGATGTCACGTCCGATTTTCTCGTTTTTAATTCGTTGATCAATGCCCTTAAATAAGATGCTTACGTTAAAATGTGTATTAAACTGTTTATAAAAGCCTAGAATCCCCAGAGTTACGATTAGCGAGCAAAGATACTTATTTACCGTTACCGTTACAGCCCATTAAAATCCACTGTTGAACATAGGTATCCCCCATAGATTGCCTAATAAGGGGATAATTGCCACGCTTCGTCGTTATTAGGAAGACGCTGCTGCCCATCTCCTAATTGTCGCGTCTTACGACACACATAGGAGTACAACATCCTATGTGTGTCGTAAGACGCGACAATTAGGTAGTAGATATTCTTACACCGTCACTATTCGAAAGACTCATTTAAATAATAATAACTAGCGTTGCAATCACTTTTGCTACTATCATAAAATAGATAATATTATCATGTCAGTAGTTAATATTTACAATAACTTATAGCTAGGAATATACTTCAAAATATATTTGTTTTAAAGCGAGACGTAAAGTATTCCTTGTTAGCTACGTTTTACAAGTATGTATCAGTCAAATAGAAACTTACAAGGAACACGTAATTACTTACTCGTTCATCGTCCTCAAAGAGGCCTCCAAATGTGCTGAATCGAATTTACAACTGGTGTTCAATTGGTAAGAAATATGTTTCCTTAAAAGCTGCAAATTTCCAACAAGAAGTAGCACTTCGGTTAACTGTTGTATTGTTTTCGTACATTTTACAATAACTTGTTCCAATTCTTTTGTATCCATGTTAACGTTTGAAATAGTGAACTTTTCTTGACAGTTCCTGAGTACTGTTTGAATATTCTGCAGTTGATTTTTTATCATGAAAGCATAAAGAGTGTCCAATCCATGGAGACCTACCACACCTATCGCATCGTTTAATTTAGCAAAAGTTTTTGTGTTAACAATTTCTTTTTGTGTTTTGATATCGAACCACGCAGTGCATATGTTTATATAGACCGACACCCTGTAAGAATATGTACAAGTTATTGAAATGTTTTCTGATTTATGAATATAGTTCGCAAAAAAGTTAATGACCGTTTTACGGTGAGACCGAAATTCGTTGACTATATTACTACCACTCCACTGAATCGAAATTCAACAATAGAAAATATTATAATACAAAAATCATTATCGCATGATAATTAAATGATAGAAAATTTTATTTTTGCCGATTTTTTTTCGAATAACACATTTATTTTTTCCGCTTGTGTGATGTGTGAATGAATGAAATACCTCGCATCAATCAATTGAGTAATTTGTCGAGCTAGGCATCCCATGAATCCAGCCGATGGTCCGTACAATGATACACCTTTACGCACACTTATTTCTTTATTCACATTCTCGTTAATGATAGCAGACACCTAAAAATAATCAAACTATATGAAATAAATCATTGTGATTAATTTTTATTACTGAGAAATTCTCATTTAAAACAATAGAAATCAAGCAATTTCCTGTAGCTGTCTTAATTAAATAAGTGTATAAATAATAAAAACCTGTTTTTGCCATATTCGTAAACCGTGAATGTTTATGTAGTCTTGTATATATTCTAATGACCTCTTGTAGCCGTCCATACTCTCAGACAGTTTTTGGAGACGAGAAATTAAATTACCGGGTCTTTTCGCCTGCGGTTCTAAAAGTTCATTGAACTTTTTGCTAATGTGAGTGTCCAATTCCTTCATGAGTCCCTCCTCGAGTAACTCCGCTGGATCTACTCGAATAACACCAACTAATGTTGATCTCATATCTAAAATGCCTTAAATTAAAATAAATTAACATATAATAGCCATGACACGTGAATACTTGATGGAGGACAAAAATCCGCCCTAGCATTACGAGTACATACTAAGAGTACACATAAGCACAGTTTGCTTACGCATAGCTCTAAGAGTACATAAAAACATTATAATGATTTAAAACTTAAATTAACAGTTGGTACTGGCCGCGAAATCAATACAATAATTTTACAATTGAAATGTTTATAAATGTATGACTTACGGGAAAGTGAAATTTTTCAAATTAATGTCAGTAAAAAAAACATTCAATTACTATTGAACTTTCCAGAAAATCGATGTAAAGACAGTATTTATAACATTGTATTAAAAATTCTCTTATCTTATCCTACATCTAGAAGTTAACACCCAGAATATTCGTAATATTCTGGGTGTCTCTCATTAAAAAAAATGTTGGTATGAAGGCAAAGCGAATAAAAGCGACAGTATCATTGGAGTAAATTCAGTTAGTCGTAGGTTCGAATCCGCCATTCGATTACTGTGGTGAACCACTCCTCATCCCAGCATTTAAACTTACTTGGAGCGATTATGGAAGTATTAGTATTCAATAAAATAAATAATTTGTACACGGTAATTATATACACGTGGTAAAATTAAAAATTTTGTACAACCGACTTCAATATAAATTATTAAATCTCAAAAACTCAAAAACTACAGGTCAGACCTTGATCAAATTTATATGGGACCACATGAGATGCGCCAGCTTTCAAATAAAAAAAAGAATCATCAAAATTGGCTCACCTACAAAAAAATTGTGAGATAACACAAAAAAATACCGTCGAATTGAGTACCTCCTTCTTTTTGAAGTCTGTTAAAAAGATCACACAATGAAATCGTCTGAAAATGTTCTACTCTTCTCCAAAGAGTTTGCCGCATCGTTAACTGTACTACCCATAACCAATCAGTAAAAGTTGAGCTCAGCGTTCTTGGATGGATTTTCCTTCATCTGTCATCAGGGCGCACGGCATGAAGATGCGGTTGGTTTTTGGATAAAATGGTGACCTAACACTTATTTAATAAAAATATAATCTTATAATTAAAAGAATCGAAGACAACTTCGCGGAAATACAGGCCTCTTTTTATTGCTGAGAAGATTGCGGTCTTATACTATATCTCGTATATTGTGTACGGCGCTGCTCAATTGTGTATTGGAAACTTGACATATCTTGGAAACATTTTATTTCTCGAACAAACAAGTTTTTATTCGTTTTCGATTATCACAAAGTTTTTCGGCGCCGAGCAGTCGAACAAATATGTGAATTCCGATTATCCATTATCCATTAACAGTGGTGTAGAGCCACGCGGCAGCTTTTGCTGTCGCATGGATGGGCCGGCTCAAACCGGGGTGGTACCACTACCTCACAGAAAACCAGCGTGAAGTAGAGGTTTACCTCTGCGTTTCGCTTGGTGAGTGCAGGTGGTCGGAGGCCCTTTTTACTGGAAATGAGGCATTCCATCTTAGTCCTCACGGGTGACAACGCATCTACATTTTGATTTGTAATAGAGGATAGATGTAGATGTCTATGGGCCGCAGCAACCACTTACCATCAGGTGGTCTGTGTCCTCGTTTGTCACCCTTATCCTATAAAAAAAATCCACCCCGTCCGGGGTGGATAGATGAACACGCGGTGCCGAGTATCCACCCGAGGGTGGATTAAACGGAATAACCCATTGAAAGTTGAGATAACATTTGAATTTTGTTTACCTATACGGAAAGACTCTGCATAAATATATATATTTGTAATTTTGCAATAGGTATAGCAAATAGAAGAAACCATAAATCTAGTTTTATATCTAATTCATTTCAAAACTCTAGATGAAAGTGTTCTGTATTAGGGCACAGGAACAGATTGAATAGTATAATAAGTTGTAAATAATGAAATTACTTAGAAAAATCGATGGTAAAGGTTACTTCGTCCATATGCGAGTATCAAATTTCTCCGTAGAGAAATATCAATGTGACTGGCGTATTTGAAATACTTGTCAAATATAATAATAATTGTAAAATAAATTGGTAAAAACAGATTTTTGAATAATTAAGTTTAAAGATTTTAACATTCATTATTATCACCACAGCCCATCACAAGTACACTTCTGAGTATAAATAATATTAGGCCTTACTACATTGCATTTCGGAAAAATATAGAAACAAAAGTAATATCTATAAAGAGCAAGTACAAAAACATACGTCATATGTGTACCCTAATGTATTACCTGTAGTAAATGTAGATGCAGAGTGTGTAAGCTTTGCAACTTCCATTCGGTGTTCCAACTGTGCATACTCCCTCAGTTTCTCTTTGTCAATTCTAGTAGGCACTTCCTTAATTGTCCAAGTCTGTAGATCAATAATCTTCTCAACAATATTAAAAACCATTTCTGGAATAATCTGTAGTACTTTTTGAATATATCTAATCAATTCATTACTGTAGTACTGTGAAACCGAAACCAAATCGTCACTTTGCGCTTGATTTATTCGGAGTAATGGAATTTCCATTGCACTAGCAATTTTGAGAAAAAGTGCTCTTAATCTACTTGTAATAGCTGGATTCTCTTTAATGCTATTCTGCATATATTTCGTGTATAAGTCTATTGTACACCATGCATAACTAAAATCTGCTACGGTCTCTAAAGTGACAAGTGAATCTTCTTTTAAAGACGCAATGCGTAATAGATTTCTTAGTGCTTCTTTTCCCTCGGAAAGAAATTGCAAGATCGTGGAAGTACTCTTAATTCCATGAAACTCCTCCACTTCATCTAAAGCTTGTATAAGTTGAGTAACTTTTTTTATAGATTTGCTCGTAATGGGCTCACTCAATGAAGATACTTGTTTGGCAATATTGTCAAACCAAAGCTTTAATTGTTCGTTTTCCGTTATTTTAGCAAACGGTTTCGATCCTGAGAATAATTCAGATAGACTGTTTACAGCTTCTAAAGCGAGATTTTTGTTAGATTCCCAACTAGAATTTTTATTTTCAAGTAATTTTTGTAAAAATTCTCTTATTTTTAGTTCTAATTCAGCAGTACATATTAACAACTCTAGAACATTTATCGGGTCATAATTAGATTCCTTCAATACCAATTCTCTTAGCTGTTTACTTTTTTTGTTATTATCGAAAAATATTACATCACTGTTATGTAATAATAGCCATCGCAACACATGATTAGAATTTATTATTATATTTAAAATTTTACTTATATTATCAAGTACAAAGTCATCTGTCAATGTCCCTTCCTTTAACAACTGTCGAGTCTTATTAATAAGAACTGCTACTGAATCTCCTCTTTTTCCAAAGATCTCTTTTACCATTTTAGTATTACATGTGTTATGTAATGAGTTTTTAGCTGCTTTAAAGTTTTCCCAAAAATCAACAAGATTCAATGTAACACCCATATATATAGGAACAATCCAATTACATGGGAAAAATTTGTCTACAATTTCTCGCATTTTAGATGTATCATTATGTAAAAAATGTGGTGTGAAAAATAAGCAGACGACAAGCATGCTTGCTTGGGTGGCAAGTGCTGAAGCTTGATGTTCAGGTATTGTGTACACAGCCAGTTGGTTATAAATGTCTTCAGATCTAAGTTTACCCACCACTTTATCCACAAAATCTGGGTGAATAGGCACACGGCTGAAAGAGCAACTTATTTCATTTCAGAAAACACATTTAAAAAAAAACTATGAATTAAAATTCTCTCACAGTAATGGAGCTTAGTCGAGGTGATTTTCGCATAATGATTTATTATGGCTATAAAAAGTTTTAAAGTCGCAAGAATGTTAACATCTGTTTATTGTGACGAGTATGGGCAAATCCTAAAAGGTGTAAAAAAAATATTTGGAGCATTCTTTTTAAACACCTATATCCAGTGGAGTAACTAATTATTTTTCTTTCCTTCATCTTTACTACTATAATTATATATTATAGTACATGTATATATGTATAGTATGACAATAGATACAATATTGTGCAATAAGTATCATCAATTAAAGAATATATTATAAAATACCTGAAAAATTCAACAGGGTAGTCTACAGGCTTCCTGGCATGTTGTTGATCATAGCCAGTGTCTCGTAACAATTTACAAACGTCATCTACATTCGATTGTGATTGACTTGTGCTATACCGATAAAAAGCAACTAATAATCTTTCTCTTACTGGTCCCGGAATGTATAAATCACATAGTAATAGCATAGATCCATACAAGTATAAAGATTCACACTAAAATTAAAAGCTCTGTTTAATAAATATCACTAAAACTAAACCATAAAATATAAGCATAACGTAAAAATATATTACATTGAAAGGGCATATTAATGCATTCATGCAGTTTACGTTTTATGCATTCCTGTTTATCACATTTGGGTAATGAGTAAGAAATGAAAATATAGTAAGAAAATATGGGTGTATATGGGCTAGTTCTGCAACCACTTGCAATGAACAGGGCTCACCACGTCCGTCAGGTGGGGTTGGCACATGTAGAAAAAGACATTAATATTTTCTACAATTCCCCCATACAAAATTTACAAGTTTATAATGTTTTTTCTCGCATGATGATTGGGGATGAATTTTTTTTTATAGGAGAGGGGGCAAACGACCATGCGGCTCACCTGATGGTAAGTGACTACCGCCGCCCATGAACAGCTGCAACACCAGGGAGAGAATCGCAGATGCGTTGCCGGCCTTTTAAAAATGCGTACGCTCTTTTCTTGAAGGTCCCTAAGTCGTATCGGTTCGGAAAAATCGCTGATGGTAATCGATTCCACAAGGAAGTCGTGCGAGGAAGAAAACATCTTCTAAATCACACAGTGGTGGACCGCCAATCATCCAGATGGTGTGGATGGTAACGGGAGTTCTGCCGCGATGTGCATTCGTGAAATTTGGCAGCTGGCATTAATCCGAACAATTCCTCAGAGCACTCCCCGTGGTAGATGCGAAAGAAAATGCAAAGGGATGCAACATCTCTTCGCAGTGCCAATGAATCGAGCCGATCGGAAAGGACTCGGTCGTCGACGATACGAGCCGCTCTGCGCTGGATGCGGTCAAGTGGATGGAGCTGGCACTGGGGAGCCCCTGCCCAGAGAGGGGAACAGTATTCCATGTGAGGCCGAACCTGCGCCTTGTAAAGTTGCAGGCGGTGTGCCGGCATGAAATACTGTCCCGCTCTGCTGAGCACGCCAAGCTTTTTAGAGGCCAATTTGGCCTTCTCTTCCAAGTGACCACGAATCTGCACGTCACTCGATATGTCGACTCCGAGGATTCCGATACTGGCTGAGGCATGAAGGGGAGTGCCTTGAAACTGAGGAGATACGACAAAGGGGTTCTTTTTAGCGGTAAACGCACAAACTTGTGTCTTCTGAGGATTAAACTGGACTAGATTTAGTCGCCCCCAATCCGAGACTTTGTTCAGCAAAGACTCGACTTCAGACACAAGTTTGTTCCGATACTTGGCGACGTTTTCCCGAGAAATCTTGGCACGGCCGGTGTATAGAGCATCACCAGTGCTATCATCCGCATAGCAATTAGCAACATATCATTGATATGCAGAAGAAACAGCGTTGGTGATAGCACACAGCCTTGTGGAACACCAGCGTTAATAGACTTGTAGTCGGAGCATGCACCGTCTACAACGACCTTGATGCTCCGATCTGCAAGGAAGCTGGTGATCCAATCGCACAATTTCTCGGGAAGCCCATACGAAGGGAGCTTCGAAAGAAGCGCTTTGTGCCAAACCCGATCGAAGGCCTTTGCAATGTCCAAACTAACGGCCAACGCCTCCCCCTTGGACTCTACTGCCTCTGCCCATCTATGGGTCAGGTAGACCAGAAGATCACCAGCTGATCGACCCCGACGAAAACCGTATTCGCAGTCACTAATCAGCTGGTGATCCTGGTACTGAGGCTGGTACCGCATGAGCTGGCAGTTAATAATTGATTCCATTATTTTGGAGAACAAGGAGGTGATCGCGATAGGCCTATAGTTGGACGGGTCTGAGCGGTCACCTTTTTTAGGGATCGGGTGGACAAAAGCTGTCTTCCATGGATTCGGGACTACGCCTTGGGAGTAGGAGTACCGGAAAAGACGCGTTAGGACCGGTGCCAACTCCGGATCACACGTCCTCAGCACAATTGGGGGGATTCCGTCAGGCCCACTCGACTTCTGGATGTCCAGGGAGAGGAGTGCTTTGCGAACCGAACGCTGTGAGAACAGCACATCCGGCATGGAGCACTCACACCGCGGGATGGTCGGCGGTGTTTTCCCCCCGTCATCAAGAGTCGAGTTGAACGCAAAAAGGGAGCCTAAAAGGTCGGCTTTTTCTTTTGCGTTTTGGGCCAGTGAGTCGTCCTCCCTGTGCAGAGATGGTAGTGATGGCTTACAGAAATTCCCTTCGACATCTTTGGCGAGAGACCAGAATGCACAGGTTCCCGAAGGAAGGCGAACTAGTTTCTCGCCAATTCTGCCCATGTGCTCTGACTTTGCCTTGGCAATAACTCTTTTGAAAGACCTGGAGGCGAAGTTATACTTCTTTTTAAGTGTGCTGGTGTTTACATCCCGAGTCGCCGAAACCGCAGCCCAGGCTTGATAACACTCCTGCTTACAGTGTAATGCAGTCTTACAGGAGCGACCAAACCAAGGCTGAGATCTGCATCCGATGGGTACCACAGATGATGGAATAAATAGTTCCATTCCCTGTAGCACCACATCAGTGACAGAGTCAGCAACAGCGCTGGGATAATCCGGCGAGAAGTAAACCCGCCCCCATGGGTAGGATGCAAAGAAAGACCGCATTCCGTCCCAATCCGCCGACCTGTAATGCCAAACACGGCGGCAACCTGCAGAACGCAACCGCGAGGGGAGCGTGAGTGGCACCACACTCCGGATCAGACAATGGTCCGAAGAGCCGCGAGGGGCATCGACGGAAACCTGATATCCGTCCGGATGAGAGGTCAGCAGAAGGTCCAACAGGGAAGGTGTATGATCCTCCACATCTGGACTCCGCGTAGGCGAAGTAACCAGTTGTGTCAGACCATATGCCAAAGCATAATCAGAAGCATAAAGCATAATTGAAGAAGAATAATCTTATAATGTTGTTTTCTACACTTCATTTGTTAGTAGATTCGGGTGGCCCTTTTCTATTTCTTTGTCGGTAAGTGGTGGTAGTGTTACATGCGTTCTCAAAAAATACCTATTAATATTCTCTGTCAATAAGTTACTTAAGTATTCGTCAATACTGTATTAAATATTGAATTAAATTTAATTAAGTAAACAATTATATGTATTAACAAAAACACTTTTGTTAAATATTGAATATCGATAGATTCTTGGGTGACCATGGATAGATCATTGGGTACATGGTCATCAACTGTTCACAAAAGTTATGATTTTTAATTTATTTTCTATTAAGAAATCAATTTTCATACTGTTTTCACCCTTAGTCTTTCTCAAATATTGTACTAACTCTAGACTTATTTAAAAATTTAATGATAAACTACATAATGACTTAATTAATTTTGTATGCTATGTTACGTATTTACGCTACGTACTAATTAAAATTGTTAAAGATTGGGCACTACCTACATACATTTTTCAAATTTCTACGATAAAACAAATTAACATCATTAGGAAAAATTGAATTAATTTCTTTATTATTAAATCAATATAAAAAAAAATGGGGAACTGATGGGGAAAACCGGTTCTCGAGTGGCGGCCTCGTACCGGCGCACGAAGTGTAGGGGGTCCCCCCACTAGATGGAGTGACGACCTGGTAAGACATGCAGGAAGTCGATGGATGCAGTTGGCTCAGAACCGTGATTGTGGCATTCCTTGGGGGAGGCCTATGTTCAGTAGTGGACTTGTGAAGGGCTGTAATGATGATGAAAAATCAATATTAAAGCATGTTCTGTTCCAAATATCCAAAATGGCATAACTTGATTCCATGATTTCTTAACCTCACCATCAGCTTGTAAACTCTTCATAGCTGAAAATTAGCCCTCCCATAGTACCTCACCAGGGGTCTTATCATCATCTTTGATACTGCTTCCTTCTATACTTCAGAATCTCAAGTAGAGAATTTTTGAGTGCCGATAATCAATAATTATAGCAATAATCAGTCTCACTAAGAATATTGTTCACTAAGAATACCCTACATATTATAACTGTAAACCTACTGAATGGGAAAATAATTAAAATAATTTAAACATACTAGGAGTTGTTTTCCTTCAACATCTTTCATAACAGAGTCAATTGTTTGTTGAATGAAAGATCCATCATGTAACTGCTCTACAAAAGTGTTTAAGTCAACTATATACTGATAAATGTTTTCAAACAATAAATAGAATCTGGTTATCAATTCCAAATATTTTTCTTTCAAATCATCATCCAAATCTTGAAGTTTCTGAAAAACAATTCGAAATGTTATTTTATACATAAAATATGTTGATGAGGGTATGCATGATTTTTTCTGCCACCAGGGCGGCGCCACTTAAAAATGAGGTCTAATATTTGACAGATATCATAGCAGAGAGGTTACTATATTCAAAAAATTTAAAGATTAATGTTTCTTTCTGTACTAGTTCTTATATTTTATATTAATCAGATTAAAAATAAATAAACCAAACCACAGATATTCATAAAAATAGAAAAAAAAAGTTAAAAATGTGCAAAAAGTTGAGCGTTTCGCTGGGGCATTGTTTTGTATATTAATACTAGCTGACCAGGCAGATGTCGTTCTGCACTTTCCTGAGATGACCCGTTCTCCAATAAAAAAATCCTTGAATTCGCAATAAAAAAATTTGAGGGTCATTTATCGGGATAAAAACTATGCTATCTCTCAAGTTGGACCAAAATGCACACAATGTGCAATATTTCATTGAAATCAGTCCAGTAGTTTAGGAGTCCATCGCGGACAAACAACGTGACACGTAATTTTTATATATAAAGATAATACTATAGTAACTGAGAAACTTTTATTTAAAACTTACTTCTCAATCAAATAGCATTGTGTAACATAAAACTTTACCTCAGAGTCAATCAGTCAACTAGTGACATCTGGTGAGTGGAAAATTATTAGCCATCATTAAATAAAGGTTAACTTATGTTAAAAAGCAGCCTGTATACATCCCACTGCTGGGCAGAGGCCTACCCTCATTTCTGAGAGGGTTTTAGGGCAAGGAAGTGTCCGCCGCGTTGCCCCAATGCGTGGTGGGCGAACTTTAGTCGTCTTTGAAATATTTTTATTGTAATTTCTCAGTCATGCAGATTTCCTCACAATCTTTTCCTTCACCGCTTAGTATGTGGTAAATCAGCACTTAAAATTGCAATTAACAATTTCATTGATGCCGGCGTGCATGGGACCGTGGTTGCTCGCGTACTGTGAAATTTACAGTGAGTGCTAACCATCTGAGCTACCATGGCTTCAACTTTTGTTAAGTTATCTTAATTTATATGGCTTATAAAGACTGATAATTATTAAAGAAGAAAGATTCTCAAGTGTCAGCCTCATAAAAGCCACCAAGTTTAATGAAACTCCTGATTATATGGAGCAAAGACCTAATGAGACTATTACAAAGACATAGCTCTTTAGCAATGTATACCAAATGCTTTTGTTCATCAGTGGTGTAGGGGACTGTAGTCGACTGTGATTTTAACTAACTGATTGACTAACTAACTGTGTGACGACTGATGTTATGTAGGGTAAACTATACTAGGGACGGGTGAAGAAAAGATGGTACTGTAGACGATTATATATTCAAACTATTTACAAGCGGCTTTTCACTAAACTATATATACAGAGGGGAATCTTCAATGGAGTATTCTTTCTTGATGTTTTTTCTCTTGAGGTTTTCTCTCTTGAGGTCTTCTTTCTTGATCTTGTATGTCGTAGTGCCGCTGCCGAAATGAACAGCTCACAGACCAAAACGCCCTTCTTATATTTCCAAAGAGAGTGTCTCGGCATGTGAGTAGCGTCGTGAGGTGTGCCGCGCGCTGATTCGTCGACGGCATCACGTGATATTCGGGCGGTGTGCGGGGTGCGCGCAACCAACATTGCAGCACGTCCAGAGGGCAGAGCGGATGTGGATAGAACGCAGTCAACTCGATAGCTTCGCTGAAGACATCAGCCGCCTTCAGCGGGGGAAGAACCTGGCCACCAGCAGCGCACTTAGGAAGCTCAACCCCATACTCGAAGATGGAATACTACGAGCCAGGGGAAGAATCGACGCAGCCGACGTGGACGGCTAGATGAAGCGACCCGTCGTACTGAATGGACGCCACCGATTTGTGAAGCTACCTATAAAGAAGGCGCATCAGGAAGCAAGCCACGCCAACAGAGAGAGGGTACCGACCGTACGAGAAGTGGAGCGGAGATGTCTGCGATGCAGGGTACGCAAGGCGACACCATGGCCAGCGGTTACGGGAGACCTACCACCCGAAAGGTTAGGGGCGTTTGCGCGACCGTTTACCTACACCAGAGTCGACTATTTCGGGCATTTGATAGTTACGATAGGACGACGGGACGAAAAGCGGTGGGTAGCACTTTTCACGTGTTTACAGACGCGCGCGGTTTATTAAGAGCTAGTTTACTCCCTAACGACAGACTCGGCGATATCGGCATTGCGGCGCATGGCGGCTAGGCGCGGGTTGCCGCGGGTCATATACTCCGATAACGGCACAAATTTTCATGGAGCAGACGCAGAGTTACGACGGGCGATGGAAGAATGGGCACCGCAGTTAAAGGACTACACGCTGACTCGACGCACGGAGTGGAAGTTCATCGCATCGGGCGCACCTAACTAGGGAGGCGCATGGGAGCGTCTCGTGCGTTCGGTGAAGACAGCGCTGGAAGCCAATCTACATCAGAAGAGCCCACGGGAGGAGACTCTAGCGACGCTCTTGACTGAAGCAGAAAACACCGTCAACTGTCGACTGTTGACTCATGTACCGGTCGACATCAATGACGAAGAGGCATTAACACCCAACCACTTCATGCTGTTGGGACTGTCGGGCCTGCCAATCACCGCGCCGTGCACACCCATCGATCGTCGGGCGTGGAGAGCGGCGCAGGGGCTCGCCGACGAGTACTGGAGGCGCTGGGTGAGAGAGTACCTGCCGACGCTGGTCGCGCGCGGGGCTTCCCGGGACGCCCAGCAGCGACAAATACAAGAAGAGGACCTCGTCGTGGTTGCGGACGGCAACCTACCGCGGAACGTGTGGCCAAGGGGGGTCATCACGAAGACGTTTCCCGGACCGGACGGCGTGGTGGGCAACATTGAGATCAGGACCAGGGGCGGAGTGCTGCGACGGCCAGTAAGGAAGATCGCCGTCCTCCCGAGAGAAGATAAGGCTCGCATGCTACGCCCGGGGGAGGATGTTACGGACGGCGAGGGGAGCCGCCGCCCCTTCATACCCGGTTGCGCCCCGCGCACCCCGCACAGCGCCCGAATATCACGTGATGCCGCCGATGAATCAGCGCGTGGCGCCCCTCACAATACCACTCACATGCCGAGACACTCTCTTTGGAAATATAAGAAGGGCGTTTTGGTCTGCGAGCTGTTCATTTCGGCAGCGGCACTACGACATACAAGATCAAGAGAGAAAACCTTAAGAGAGAAAACCTCAAGAGAGAAAACATCAAGAAAGAATACTCCATTGAAGATTCCCCTCTGTATATATAGTTTAGTGAAAAGCCGCTTGTAAATAGTTTGAATATATAATCGTCTACAGTACCATCTTTTCTTCACCCGTCCCTAGTATAGTTTACCCTACATAACATCAGTCGTCACACAGTTAGTTAGTCAATCAGTTAGTTAAAATCACAGTCGACTACAGTCCCCTACACTACTGATGAACAAAAGCATTTCGTATAGATTGCTAAAGAGCTACGTCTTTGTAATAGTCTCATTAGGTCTTTGCTCCATATAATCAGGAGTTTCATTAAACTTGGTGGCATTTATGAGGCTGAGACTTAAGAACCTTTCGTCTTTAATAATTATCAGTCTTTATAAACCATATAAATTAAGCTAACTTAACAAAAGTTGGAGCCATGGTAGCTCAGATGGTTAGCACTCACTGTAAATTTGACAGTACGCGAGCAACCAGGGTCCCATGCACACCGGCATCAATGAAATTGTTAATTGCAATTTTAAGTGCTGATTTACCACATGCAAAGCGGTGAAGGAAAAGATTGTGAGGAAATCTGCATGTCTGAGAAATTACAATAAAAATATTTCAAAGACAAGTAAAGTTCGCCACCACACATTGGGGAAACGCGGCGGACACTTCCTTGCCCTAAAACCTTCTCAAAAATGAGGGTATGCCTCTCCCCAGCAGTGGGATTTATCATCATCGTCATCATTACAGCCTTTCATAAGTCCACTGCTGAAAATAGGCCTCCCCCAGGGAATGCCACAAAATACGGTTCTGAACTGAGTCACCTGCATCCATCGACTTCCTGCATGTCTTACCAGGTCGTCACTCCATCTAGTAGGGGTCGCCCTACACTTCGCCTACCGGTACGGGGCTGTCGAATCTTTCATCCCCATCGGTTGTCGGTTCTTCGAGCTATATGGCCGGCCCACTGCCACTTCAGCTTACTAATCCGTTGGGCTATGTCGGTTACTCTGGTTCTACTGCGGATATCATTTCTAAGTTTATCACGCAGAGAAACCCCGAACATAGCACTCTCCATAGCTCGCTGAGCGACCTTGAGCTTCCTCATACGGCCAGCAGTGAAGGACCATGTCTCAGATCCGTAAGTCATCACTTGCAACACACACTGGTTGTATAATTTCATTTTAAGGTTTTGAGGTATGTCTAACGAGAAGATATAGTTTCCCGAACGCTGCCCAGCCGAGTTGAATCCGTCGATTGACCTCTCAGTCGAAGTTGGACTTACCTAGTCGGGACTATTTGTCCCAGGTAAACATACTCGTCAACAACTTCGAGCTTATTGCTCTCAACAACTACCGGCATAAGTGTGTCATAAATGTTAAACATGATTTTTGTTTTGTCCATATTCATCTTGTGACCTATCATTTGGGACACACTATTGAGGTCATTGAGCATAGTGCTTAGGTCCTCCAGCGATTCTGCCATAAGGACTATATCGTCGGCAAATCGAAGGTGAGTGATGTACTCGCCATTGATGTTAATACCGCATTCTTTCCAGTCCAGTAGCTTGAAAACGTCTTCCAACGCAGCGGTGAAGAGTTTCGGGGATATAACACCAGATTATACTCCTCTATCTTCTGTGCAATTTGCCGAAGGGTGTGTATGTGGTCTATGGTACTAAAGTCTTTTCGGAAACCTGCTTGTTTGGGAGGCTGGAAGTCGTCAAGTCTGCATGCGAGACGATTCGTAATGACTCTCGAAAACAGCACGTAGACGCGGCTCAGAAGGGAAATCGGTCTGTAGTTCTTCAAGAGAGCGTTGTCGCCTTTCTTAAAGAACAAGACCACCGCATTTCTGCTCCACGCCTCCGGAGTAGTGCCACCATGGAGGATGGAATTAAAGAGCTTCTGAAGGACTTTAAGTACCGGTTTTCCACCCGCTTTCAAAAGCTCCGCTGTAATTCCATCTTCGCCCGTGTCATATGCCATTGCCATTCTAATTGTCAGTGCCATTCTAATCTCGCTCAGACTGACGTCCGGGATATCTTCAAAATAGTGTCGGATAAGACTCGCTCTTGGATCGTTACTCACACTTGCGTGTGGCTCCAACGATGACGTGTACAGCTGCCCATAGAACCTCCCAATCTCACTCAAAATCTCAGGTGTCCCGGAAACGATGCTGCCACACTCGGTCTTCAGCTTTGACAGTTGGCTCTTTTTGGCAGACAGATCTCTGGCAAAGACTTTGGAGCCTTGGTTCTGTTCGATCACTTCTTCACATGTATTTGGAGATCTGTCTGTTCAGTTGCCTGTATGCTGTCAAATCTGTTGCAGAATGTAACTTCATCTCCCGTCTAACAGACATGAGATTAAGAGTGTGATCGGAGAATTTTTGTGTTTTTCTGCAGCGGGTCTTGCAAAACTTAGCTCCGAGCACTGAAAACGGTTTTGTAACTCGAGCTGAAAGGTTTCGGGACTTTGGAACAGACCATGAGGGGGACGGAGCGTCGATTTCATTAGACGAGACCTCTCCAACTTAACGTTTAGGTTCAGTGTACCTCTAACCATTCGGTGATCGCTACCAATTTTCACCCTCGCGATCACGGTGACATCACTGAACAGTTGTCGTCTGGTAGTCATAATGAAGTCAATCTCATTTTTTGTTGAACCGTCGGGGGTCGACCAGGTCCACTTCCTGTGGGGCCGCTTCTGGAAGAAAGAGTTCATCATAAAAAGTCCCTCTTTCTCCATGAAGTCGGGCAGCTGCTGGTCTATACACTAATTTGTGAATTAAATTAAGGACATGTAAAGTGTTTTCAATGATAGAGATCACTCTTGTCTTATAAACTATTAAAATATAATTGATGATATCGATGATACATACTACCGTGGGCAAAAAATAGTAAGACTTTTTAATTTAAATTTCGCGCGGAAATCCATTCGTCGAAATTTTTTTTCTATGACCTCTGTGCCAAATATCACATCAAAGTAATAATTAGTGTTTAGTATACGCTTGTCTGTCTGAAGTACAAAAAGTGCATTCGGCGATTTTTATGAGTGAAATTATTTAACATAGAAGTTCTAATAAATTTTGTGTGCGGATTCAAATTTCTGGTGCCAGAACGTTCAGAACGTTGCAAAAGGCCTACGGTGATAATTGTATGTCGCGAGTAAGTGTTTTTGATTGGTACAAATTATTCAAAGAGGGTCGAGAACGCGTTGACGACGAACCATGTCCAGGACGGCCATCAACATCAACTGATGTTGCGACGAGCGACGAGTCCTGGATCTACGCTTACGACCCGGAAACAGACGATCAATCGGTCGAATATCGTGCCAAAGGTGAGCCAAAGCCGAAAAAATCACGTCAAAGCAAGTCAAAAATCAGGATCATATTGACAGTTTTGTTCGATCATCAAGGTGTGGTGCTTCCGACTGGCCAAACTGTCAACAAGGAATACTATTTGAGTGTTATGCGTCGTTTGCGCGAAGCTATTCGTAAAAAGAAGCCGGAATTATGCGCCGACAACTCTTGGTTTTTGCACCACGATAATGCATACTGCATTGATTCTTCGTGAGTTTTGCGCCTAAAATTCAACTAATATCGTTCCTCAACCACCGTATTCGCCTGATTTAGCTCCTTGCGACTTCTAGCTGTTCAGCAAACTCAAGCGACCGCTCCGAGGAAACCGTTTTGAGTCAATTGAAGACAATAAACGTGAATCGCTACGCGCATTGAAGGCAATTCCGGAAATTGACTTTTACAACTGTTACGAAGATTGGAAAAAACGTTGGCATAAGTGTATTGCGGCCGGGGGGATCACTTTGAGGGGGACGAAATAGATTTGGCAAAATAAATAAAGAATTATGAACAAAGTCTTACTATTTTTTGCCCACAGTATTATTTTTACTCTATTTACTATAGTTATAATAGTACCTATCATTAGTCTGAAAGCTCTTTTTGACTTAACACCCGACGAGAGTACAACAAGCAACTGTTTAAAAACATCACACAAAGTTCTTTACACTCTGCTTCTGATCTTAAGTTTAATTAAATATATAGGATATCCTTTAATTTGCAAAAATCTGAATTGTACTCTATAATTGTTAAGAAAAAATGATTTCTTTACCGATGATCATTTTGATATACAGTGGTCTTCCACATTATGATACCAAATATTATCTTTATGTACAAAATTTACGTGTCACATTGTCTACGATGAACTCCTAAAGTACTGAACTGATTTCAATGAAATTTGCACACTCTGTGCAGTTAGCTCCAACTTGAGAGATAGGACAGTTTTTATCCTGATAAGTGACACTCAATATTTTTTAATACGAATTTAAGGATTTTTTTATTTGAAGGGTCATCGAAAAGGGCAGTATAACATCTGCCTGGTCAGCTAGTATAATATATACTGTAATAATATTCATAACAAAAATTTTACAGGATCAAACAAATTATGATAAAAATAAACTTCAATAAAAATTGTATATAATGAAATGCAAATATATCAATATTTTTTAACACTGGTCACCCATAAAAAAGTTAATTATACAGACTCAGACAATCCATTTGTGGCTGAAGATGGGACTAATACACAACAAATTGAGTTGCAGAGGAAAGAAGGGTACGACTTTCCATTAACTCCCATCGAGTTGGGGGTTGATACGTATTTTTACAGAAAAGTTACACTATTATAAGCACACACACAAAGTTACAACATGCGGAAACGCGTAATTTTAGAAAAGAAAGTTATTGAAAATCAATTATTCTTGCATTGTTTATATCTAATCCTACCATAAAACTGGAGTCAATGGAAAGCTAAGCCGATTATAGTTTAGGGCAACCTGACTTTACAGATATGATAGGTTGAATGTGTACTAAAACCAAATCAGCACACTCCGAAACCACATAGTCTTGTCTGCCCTACTTTCATACTTTTTGTAAACACTAGGGGTAGGGCAAACAAGACAAGCTTTGCAAAAAGCTGTAGGCACAGGAGAGCAGCCACCGCCCGCCGTAGCAAATCACAGACACCTGTGCCAGCCGTACCGGCTAAGGCTAGTTGCCGAAGGCGACCAATAAGCAAAAGTTGCAGAGGTGAGCATGAGTGCCTGCAACTTTCCGCGTCAGGGGTGTACTCAGTTAAAATTTCCAATATGGACCATCGATTTAAATGCCCATATTTTTTTTGTAGATAGTACTCACTAAAAGAAAGTGTTTTGCAAAGTTTCAATATGCGGAAACGCATACTTTTTGAGAAAAAAATTATTGAAAATCAGTTATTTTTGCAAATTTATGTCAATTCCTATCGTAAAACTGACACTATTTTGCATTGTCATTGTCATCGTCAGTAGGGATGTCGATTCTTTCCGAAAAAGATCGATTTTATAAATCGATTCGAATTGTAAGTCGATGTATTGATTCACAAAAAAATCGATTTCTAAAATTTCGATATTTTTTCATGTTTGCATTTATAATGGAAATATAAATTCATTTTATGAGAACAAAATCCCCTTCATCAGACATAAAATAGGGGGACTGATTAAAAGGGGTTTCTGTATCTATTTTGAGACTGCAACGTCTCCGGCGCTGCAGTCTCAAAATAGATACAGCAAGCAAATAGACGCAGGAAGAGCAGCCTCTACGCCTTTGCATAACAAATCGCAGGTATCCCTCCTCGCCTCAGCAGCTTCTTTTTCAGAAAGAATCGACATCCCTACCGACGATGACAATGACAAAAATACAAAATAGTGTCAGTTTTACCGTAGGAATTGACATAAATATTGCAAAAATAATTGATTTTCAATAATTTTTTTCTCAAAAAGTACATGTTTCTGCATATTGAAACTGCAAAACGCTTTCTTTTAGTGAGTACTCTACAAATAAAATATGGGCATTTAAATCGATGGTCCATATTGGAAATTTTCTCCAATTATTGTGATGAAACTTACCACGTTAGCATTGATTTTACGTTCTTGATTATCTGACACTTTGAAGAAACTAAAATCCATTATAACATCTTGATATTTTTGTTGCAACTCTTTACTATCTAATCTGTACATGTCAATATGAAATATTAATAAATATAAATAAGAACATTCAAATTAAAAATAAAAATAAGCTAAGAAATACTAACAAATAAGTTGTAGGTACATGATCTTTTAATCTTAGTATTTCTGCCAAAATGGCATTTCCGTGCGACACTAGTTTTAATAAATTTTGTGCACAAAGGTTATCTTCTGCTAGAAACACTCTCATTGTAAAATTAATGTTTATAATGTTAAACGTTGATATTTTTTACAGGCATACCTATTACATGTTTATACTCAAATAAAATGTCAAGATGTCAAGTGTCAACAATGATTGTTGTTGTTGTTTTTATTATTCGCTCGAGAGAGCAGGCAAAGGAACAAAGCCATATAGCCTTGTCTTTTTTATTTTGAATATATAGAATTTATACTCTGTTTTAAGAGGCCAAAATGCTAATCAAACTTTATTTATATGTAGTATAGTATGAGATTAGAAAGATGTAATATTATCCACCTATGACTGTAATCATATCACCGGATTGAATTGCAACATAATATATATTTTTGTCGTTAAATTTAACTTGATTGTATGTAGTTGTATTACTGTCGATATTATTGTGTCTTCATTCGTTAATTTCCTGTTATTATTTGTGTATACTTTACGGGGGTGACATAGTCACTGTGTGACAAAACCCCTTTTTTGAAATTAAAGATAAAAAAAAATTGGATTGACAAATCGACATGGATTGAAATTTACAAAGATTATAATATAAAAAAGACTTAGAGTATTCACCTAACAGGAGACGCCATGCGCATAAAGTTCCAAACAAAAAAGTCTGTCACTTCTAGCGGGAGGCGAGGTAACGCACACTAAGCAAATCGTAAACATTGGGCCACGTCGTTACGCACGCACACAGCATAATATGAGCACTAGATTAAGCAAAACGCACACAACCTTGAAAATCTCTTATAAATGTCTCATCGTTACAGTGCATAAGCTATAAACAACTAGTGCGAGGGCCTTGTCGATATGGATATGTCGATGAAATTTTATGCAAGTTACATTAGCAAATTAAATAAAATAAAAATGAAAAAATGTTTAATGAGTAATATTACATTCAAAGTAAATAAAAAAAATACATAAGGTACAATAATAGTACAATAATAATAAATAATACAAAATTACCAAAATTAAAACAAATTGAAAAAGTATTATATTATATTTTAACTGGTTTTTAAAGTGAATAAGTTTGGTATATGTGACGAATACACTTTTTGAGATCACTCTTTTTTTGGAAGGTAGCTAATTCTGGTGCTTGCATATTTTTCCATCACCAAGTTTGCCAGTTCAATGTAATGTGGAACGTAATCATTATCGAAATAAACCTAGCAAGCAAAGTGGCGAAGCAATCAGCTTTTTTTTTGCCGTTGAGCAATCAGTTTCAAAATAGGAGGTTCAGATGTCTGGGTGATCAGTAATCGATTGCTGAAAACAGAATTAGAAAATTCGAAACCATTTTCGAGATAATCGTGGGACAGACGGACAGACATCGTGAAATCAATAAGTGTCTTCGCAAGCTTCGCCGCTTAATAATCTTCCTGTATGCTTAAAAATATATAATATACCTAGTCTATGAAATGTTTTTACCATTTTTAATGTCATGACCAACCGGAAAGGTTATCTGTATAGGGGTTTTAAACGGTCTAATTTTACAGATTTTACCCAACCTATAGAGTTAAACCGTTTTAAGGGTTGAACTACACCTGGCAGCACGGAATCGAACTTTCCTGTGTTTCTATCCTTTTTGTTCACTCAGAAACGTTATTTACTAGAGAGAGAAAGAGAGCGGGAGTGTATAGTTCTACCCTCAAAAAGCCGATTGTAAACCGGTTTCAAAAGTTTATATATCATTCTTGACAATCCATACTAATATAATATTATAAATGTGAAAGTGTGATTTTTTGTTTATTTGTTTTTGTTCTTCCTTTATGCAGCAACGGAATGGAGCAATTAAAAAAAAATAAACATTTGCTATCTCTTGGTCGAAGTTTACGCTTAACCAAAACCTTTTTTTGTCATTTTACTTAGGATTGAAAAATAATTAATGTCTTCGTAAAAAGCTGTAATATTTTGTGTTCTACAGTACAAAAGTGTAGTACTCTGTATATATTTAATAATAATAGATTGTAAATATGACACTGAAATTATTTGTTTGTCCTTATTTATTTATTTAAGCGCTAATAATTCGTGTCTCATCTGAAAACAACAATTTGGTTGACACCATCTAAGACGATAAACTTGTAAATAACATTTTAAAATGAATAAATATCGTTGACTAAACCTTCCATTTCGATTTGTTACATGTTTTAAATTTTATCCTTCATAATGTAAAATAAGCCTGCAGCAAAATAATAATCTTACTTCCAATAATTTCAAAATCGGTACAGCAGTTTCATTTAGTTTCCTTTTATTATTTGATTGGATTACGAAAACCGATTGGTCAAAATGCTCGGAACAAATAGTGCTTGTTCGTTTAGGTACCCAGGTTATATGATTGCCACATGCTTTTATCCAAACTTGGCGCCTGTAAGGATCTTTTGGAAAACTGTAAAACCAAAGATCTTTTTTAAACATTGTACAAAAAAGAATTTTAAATAACACCTTGGTATTATATAACAAAGTATTACTTATAGTAATGCCGTGTAGTGGCGGTCAAGAATATCCACTACCACATATCCTCCCGTGGGTGTCGTAAAAGGCGACAAAGGGAAACAGGCGGGAGATGGGCAGCAGCATCTTCCTGATAATAGGCGAAAGTACAATAAAAAAACTGCGGTTGCCAACCCGCTGGCCAAGCGTGGCAACTATGGCAAATACCCCCCCCCCCAATGATGAAAACAACAAACAGACGGCCCCTAGTCCCCGGCGGCCCCGCTATTCCTGGCTACGGTGGCGACCATGGTAACGGCGGGGCAGGGGGTGCTAAGAATCTCCGGTGGAGGTTCGGTTGCCACCTACGACGACTCGACCTGGCAACGTACAACGCACGCACCCTGAGGACTGACGAGAAGATCGTGGAGCTGGAAAAAGAGATAGACAAGTTGCGCTGGCATATTATAGGATTATCCGAAGTTCGAAGAGAGGGGGAGGACACGGTAATCCTCGAATCCGGCAACTTGCTCTATCACCGGGAGGGCGACCATCTGTCCCAAGGAGGTGTCGGATTTATCGTCCACAAGTCTCTCGTTAACAACGTTGTAAAGATCGGGAGTGTGTCGACGAGGGTTGCGTACCTTATACTCAGAATCACCAAACGGTATTCGCTGAAGGTCATACAGGTTTACGCACCAACCTCGGCACACCCCGATGAGGAGGTGGAGGAAATGTATGAGGATATCTCTAGAGCCATGCATTCCTCCAAAACCCAATATACGGTGTTAATGGGAGACTTCAATGCAAAACTAGGCACAAGAGAAAACGGTGAGCTGAAAGTAGGGAAATTTGGAATAGGGCAACGGAACCCAAGGGGCCAGCAGCTGGCCGACTTCATGGAGAAAGAGGGACTCTTTATGATGAACTCTTTCTTCAAGAAGCGGCCCCACAGGAAGTGGACCTGGTCGAGCCCCGACGGTTCGACAAAAAATGAGATTGACTTCATTATGACGACCAGACGACAACTGTTCAGTGATGTCTCAGTGATCGCGAGGGTGAAAACCGGCAGCGATCACCGAATGGTTAGAGGCACACTGAACCTAAATGTTAAGTTGGAGAGGTCTCGTCTGATGAAGTCAACGCTCCGTCCCCCTCGTGCTCTAATCCAAAGTCCCGAAACCTTTCAGCTCGAGTTACAAAACCGTTTTCAGTGCCTAGTAGACTGCAATGAAGTGGACGATATGAATGACAAGCTCGTGGAAACTGTCCATGCGGTCGGAGCTAAGTTCTGCAAGACCCGCCGCAGAAGAACACAAAAACTCTCCGATCACACTCTTAATCTCATGGCTGTTAGACGGGAGATGAGGCTACATTCTTCAACAGATTTGACAGCATACAGGCAACTGAACAGATAGATCTCTAAATGCATGCGGCGAGACTTACGCAACTTCAATACAGCTCGTATTGAAGAAGCGATCGAGCGGAACCAAGGCTCCAAAGTCTTTGCCAGAGATCTGTCTGCCAGAAAGAGCCAACTGTCAAAGCTGAAGACCGAATGTGGCAGCATCGTTTCCGGGGCACCTGAGATTTTGAGTGAGATTGAGAGGTTCTATGGGCAGCTGTACACGTCATCGTTGGAGCCACACGCAAGTGTGAGTAACGATCCAAGAGCGAGACTTATTCGACACTATTCCGAAGATATCCCGGACGTCAGTCTGAGCGAGATTAGAATGGCTCTCCAGGACCTTAAAAACGGCAAGGCCCCAGGCGAGGATGGAATTACAGCGGAGCTTCTGAAAGCGGGTGGAAGACCGGTACTTGAAGTCCTTCAGAGGCTCTTTAATTCCGTCCTCCATGGCGGCATTACACCGGAGGCGTGGAGCAGAAGTGCGGTGGTCTTGTTCTTCAAGAAAGGTGACAACGCTCTCTTGGAGAACTACAGACCGATTTCCCTTCTGAGCCGCGTCTACGTGCTGTTTTCGAGAGTCATTACGAATCGTCTCGCGCGCAGACTTGACGACTTCCAGCCTCCCGAACAAGCCGGTTTCCGAAAGGGCTTTAGCACCATAGACCACATACATACCCTACGGCAAATTGTACAGAAGTCCGAAGAGTACAATTTGCCACTATGTCTGGCGTATGTGGACTATGAGAAAGCCTTTGATTCCGTCGAAATTTGGGCGGTGCTGCAGTCCCTTCAGCGGTGCCAAGTTGACTGTCGGTATATCGAAGTGCTGAAGTGTTTGTACAGTAGAGCTACGATGGCTATCCAAGTACAGAACCAGAGTACGAAACCTATCCAATTGCAGAGAGGTGTAAGACAGGGTGACGTTATATCCCCGAAACTCTTCACCGCTGCATTGGAAGACGTTTTCAAGCTTCTGGACTGGAAAGGATACGGAATTAACATCAATGGCGAGTACATCACTCACCTTCGATTTGCCGACGATATAGTCCTCATGGCCGAATCGCTGGAGGAACTAAGCACTATGCTCAATGACCTCAATAGTGTCTCCCAACGGATAGGTCTTAAGATGAACATGGACAAAACAAAGATTATGTTTAATGTCCATGTCACACCTATGCCGGTAGTTGTTGGGAGCACTAAGCTCGAAGTTGTTGACGAGTATGTTTACCTGGGACAAATAGTCCGACTAGGTAAGTCCAACTTCGACCGAGAGGTCAATCGACGGATTCAACTCGGCTGGGCAGCGTTCGGGAAGCTACGACACATCTTCTCGTCAGACATACCTCAAAACCTTAAAACGAAATTGTACAACCAGTGCGTGTTGCCAGTGATGACTTACGGAACTGAGACGTGGTCCTTCACTGCTGGCCGTATGAGGATGCTCAAAGTCGCTCAGCGAGCTATGGAGAGGGCTATGCTCGGAGTTTCTCTGCGTGATAAACTTAGGAATGAGGATATCCACAGTAGAACCAGAGTAACCGACATAGCCCAACGGATTAGTAAGCTGAAGTGGCAGTGGGCCGGCCATATAGCTCGAAGAACCGACAACCGATGGGGAAGAAAGGTTCTCGAGTGGCAGCCTCGTACCGGTAGGCGAAGTGTAGGGCGTCCCCCCACAAGATGGAGTGACGACCTGGTAAGACATTCAGGAAGTCGATGGATGCAGGTGGCTCAGGACCGTGCTTTGTGGCATTCTTTGGGGGAGGCCTATGTTCAACAGTGGACTTGTGAAGGGCTGTAATGATGAATGATGATGACTTATAGTCAAATAAAAACATCGACACTAAATATTACAGTGAACATCACTATTATAGTCTTGATGATACCATTTTATATACTCGAAATTCCCCTTCTTTTCGTTTCATAACGTAACATAATGAAATGAAAATATCTATTTAAAATGTTTTAAATGTATAATGTATGCAATAAAACAATTTAAATTGACGTTTTCATTTCGTTAAAAACAATTAAAGATTATTAATGTTGTTTGAAATAATATAGTTTTGCAAATAGATCACAATAATATTGATGAATTTAAGACTATTCCATAACACGATTTTGTATTGTGTAATTAGAACAAAGAGAAACGATATTTGTCTACAATTAAGCAAAATTTAATTATGTCCTAGTAGTGCAAAAGTCCTTACTATAGTATTAATACTTTAAGTTGGCAACACTACCTGCTCAGCTATATTAATCAGAATTTTCGTGATTTAATGCTTATATTAATTATTGAAATCAAAATAAATACTTTAAGATGAAAGGTAACGCCGTCTTTTTGTAAATTTTAGGTCTGTGATCTTTTATTTTACAAGAAAACACACTGCAACTCGGCATTTTTCTGGAGGTCAACTCACGCTTACGACTACTTGGTAAGTGACGCCGTACGCGGCGCAACTAGTTTTATATAACGGGAATGATCCGCGCTCTCGTACTTTTGACAGCGGGGAACGCTCTCCAATGTCGTCTCCTGTTAGTTTAATACTCTAAGGTATAAAGTCGTATTTTTAATTAAACGAAGCTGCCTGACGTTTACTGGGTTGTCAGGTTTTGATGAATCAAAAATAGTGTTGTGACTAATTGACTGAACGGAAAACAAAATGACTAATTGATAAAGAAAACGACTGAATGGTAAAAAAAAAAATTTAACTGAAGGATTAGAATAGAATGGAATAATTTTTTAATCAATATAGATCACATGTGTAATTCTTATTGAAAGTCATTTATAACTTTACCACTGGTTCGAAAAAAACCTCTGCCCTGGGAAGAACCAGCAAGAAACCCAGCGGGATTTTTTTTAAAAGCATATTTTACATTAATGGTATGTAGATACAATATTTATTTAAGAAACAACTTGGAAGCGACTACCTCATTCCCAGGGGTTCTCAATCAACCATGTATTCATTTATACTATAATAACCCTTTTTATACAGTTTCAACTTAACAAAACATTTGAACTTGGTAATAGAGAGAGCCTGTACACTTTCCGAGACCTTGTTGTAATAGCGTATACATTGCCACAAGAATGAATTACTGACTCTGTAGAGTCGAGAAACTGGTATCACTAGCCTGTACTTGTTCCTAGTGTTTACAGAATGCACATCACTTTTTTTACTAAAACTACCTTTGTTTTTGTGAACATACATTAAATTTTCGTAAATATACTGAGAGGCCAAAGTTAATATATTTATTTCTTTAAATTTATCTCTAAGAGACTCTCTCAGTTTTAGGTTGTAAATAGCTCTATTGGCCCTCTTCTGTAAAACAAAAATAGTTTCTGAATCAGCTATCTCTATAGTATATCTAGATAGTCTTTTATTTTTTGAAGGTATCACTGGCGCCACAAAGCAATATCGCGTCTATCTATTACCACGCTTTTTCTTGATTTTGTAGCGTATTTGAAATTTAAGTGTTTTACAAATTATCCTCAAGGTACTCCGAGAGAAGTTCGGTAAGTCTGGATCATCATTAAAAACCTTAAGAATCTGTAATTTAAACAGATTATGGGTAAGGAAGTCTACGCAATAGAAAAAAAGTCACATAGAACCTTAAAACAACGCATAGCGTGTTTTAGAGGTTCTATTTCTCTTAAAATTTTCCTCAAGGTACTCCAAGAGAAGTTCAGTAAATCTGGGTCATCATTAACAACCTTAAGAATCTGTAATTTAAACAGATTATGGGTAAGAAAGTCTACGCAATAGAAAAAAGTCAAATAGAACCTCAAAAAAACGCTATGGGTGCAGCTTTGATTTATGTGATAGTGACGCGACAGTTGTCGTCACGCACACTGTATCTATAACAAGCTTTACGCACACATAGCGCCACGCGCAAAGATTTTAAAAAATAACACTGAAGTTACCTTTGCAATTGTGGGTACCTTATTTCCATTAAAATAAAAATTGGTGTACTTTTCGCCTTATAGCCGCTAAGGTGAAATCGTTTAATTTATTCGTGAAATTATGTTTTGGTCCAAGTTTTTCAGGAGACTTAAATTGCTCGTTTTGTTTGTATTCTATTAATACACTAAACACTGTAGTCATACCGATTCCCAAAAATTTTTTCAATATTTTTTCTGTTTATTTTAATGATATATATTCGTCAACAAGATTCACAATGTCAATCAAGATAGGTTAATGTAATTTTAGTCATAATCATCAAGTCATCGTATTCTAACTGACTGACTGAACGAATCACTAATACAATGAACATGGCAACATTATTTCACAAAGTGACATTAGCATCTGTCAGGCAGCTTCGTTTAATTAAAAATACGATATTAGAGATCTAACTTTTATTATATAAAAATACCGATAAACATTTTTGCAGGTGGCCGGAGGCCCTTTCTACTGGAAATGAGGCATTCCATCTTAGTCCTCACGGGTGACAACGCATCTACATTTTGAATTGTAATAGAGGATAGATGTAGATGTCTATGGGCCGCAGCAACCACTTACCATCAGGTGGACTGTGTGCTCGTTTGTCACCCTTATCCTATAAAAAAAAATATCGATAGACATTATATCGATAAAATTGTTCGAGCATAGGCATTTACAGCACTATTATGATTTGCCTATGTTGGCAGCACTGTACGTCTAAAATTAAATGTCATGTCTTGATGTTGGTAAAGTAGCTTGGCGCTCTTTCATACCACAGACTACTAAGAGGATACTACGCATTTTCATACATTTAGTTTTGCTAAGGAAAACCCGCCTCTTAAACGTAATTATCATATACTCTTTGGTACAGCCATTGCAATTTATGACGTGGGGTTTTGCCGGGAACTTGACCGGAGTAGATATGAGCGCCGAAGGCCAATTCCACGGCGGCGGCGTGGCCTGAAAATTTTCTCGGTGGCGGCGGCGTCGCGGTGGCGCTGCGTGGCTGGCCATAGGCTTTAGATATTGTTTTATCAGGAAGAGATTTCTTAAAGAAAACCATATTGTTGGTACCAAAAACAGCTTTATATTTTTTAATAAAGTCTTGGGGAGCCCAGCACAGTGATGGGAACAATACTCCATGTGAGGCCGAACCTGCGCCTTGTAAAGTTGCAGGCGGTGTGCCGGCATGAAATACTGTCTCGCTCTGCTGAGCATGCAAAGCGTTTTAGAGGCCAATTCGATCTTCTTTTCCCAGTGATCACGAAACTTGCACGTCACTCGAATTGTCGACGCAGAGGATTCCAATACTGGCTCAGGCAACCAGGGGAGTGGCTTGAAACTGAGGAGATGCTCCGATCTGCAAGAAAGCAGGTAATTCAATTGCACAATTTCTCAAGAAGCCCATAGAAAGGGAGCTTCGAAAGAAGCGCTTTGTGCCAAACCCGATCGAAGACCTTCGCAAAGTCCAAACTAACGGCAAATGCCTCCCCTTGGACTCATATGCCTCCGCCCATCTATAAGTCGGGTAGACCAGAAGAATACCAGCTGACCGACCCTGACATAAAACGGTATTGGCGGTCCCTAATTAGCTGGTGGTCCTCAAGATACGGCATGAGCTAACAGTTTATAATGGATTCCTTTATTTTGGAGAACAAGGTGATAGGGATAAGAATAGCTAATAGACGGGTCTGAGCGGTCACCTTTTTTATCCAGCCTGCAGAATGCAATCGCAATGTTAGTGTGAGTGGAACCACACTCTTGACTAGACAATGATCTGAGGAGCCAAGTGGGGAGTGGACGGAGACCTGATATCTATCTGTATGAGTGGTCAGCAGAAGGTCCAACAGGGAAGGTGCATGATCGTCCACATCTGCAAGTCGCGTAGGTGAAGTTAGCAGTTGTGTCAGACCATATGCCTAAGCAAAATCATTAACAGATCTCCCCGCATGATTGGTTAAACATGAACCGAGCCATTCGGTGTGGTGGGCGTTACAGTCGCCGAGGATCACAAACTCTACGGATGGAATCTGCTGTAGCAAGGAATCTGAAACCATTTGGACGTGGTCGATGAATCGATCTGTTTCGGCATTACCGCTATGGGACCTATAGAGGCACCCGTAAACATGTGGATGGTCGTCGCTGTCTACGCGTAGCAAAAGGATGGACAGGTCCTTCAAGACTGCCAAGGCGTCGAGAACAGATGTCCTTTCTGATGTATACGCAAACTCGCCCAAAACTAGCCCAAGAAACAAGGAGTGTTCCAATTTGTACCCCGGGTAGGAGAGATACGAATTATCAGCCGGAGAGGACACCTGCGTCTCGATCAGAAAGAGCAAGGCCAGCTTCGCCGTCTCAAAATGGTAATGGACGGCGTTTACGTTCGAGTGAAGTCCCCTGATATTACAGAAAGTCACGTAGCATGGGTTGCCTTGGCCTTGTTGCTCAGCTTGACCCGAGCAGCTGTTGTCTTGAACGGAATTCATTCCCCCCCCCCCCCCGCCCCGGAATATTTGTGGCAGCCTGAGCACCCAGGAGTGGTAATTCCCTCCTCAGGAGTGGAGTAGCTTGGTCGTGGATGCTCGGTAAGGGATTCTCCAATACCAAGGGTGCTAGTATTCTCCTGGGATAGTATTACATTTATGTCCGTTACCACCCCAGCTTGAGCCGGCCCATACGTGCAACAGTCGAAGTTGCTGCCATTGTTAACACCACACAACAATAGACGTTCACTCGGTGAAATATTCGACTCGACTGAGTGAGCGACGATTGTGGCGAGGCGACAAGGCAAACTAATACGGTCGGCCGCGCGTGTAAGTGGGAAAGGAAGTTGCGACTCGTGCTTCACGCGGCGGCGACGGGTCGACTGGAACACACTGCGAAAGCGGCGCGCCGGCGCGCCGCTCATATCTAGACCTGAGTTGGATTGCTGCTCCTGTATTAATGTTTACATAATGGTTTGAAGTGGATTTTGATATGTAAAAGTGGTGTGAATTTATGTATTAAATGTCTGCGCATGTAGGCTTGCTGCTCCTGTATTATTGTTTAAATAATGGTTTGAAGTGGACTTTGATATGCAAAAGTGGTGCGATTTTGTGTATTAAGTGTCTGCGCATGTGAACTATTAGTGGAAACTGTGAAACAAGTGCTCTAATGGTGATGGATTCTCAAGATAAGCTGTTTGTTTGCATAGGCGCCTCTAGATACCATCGCCAACTCTCAACTGCCTGCTGGCTCAAGTTGCCGTCAAAATCTCCCAAGGGCTGCACAAATGTGACGCATAAACATATTGTGAAGCAGTGAATTATGAAGGATAATTATACATAAAGACAAGGCTGTATGGCATAGCTCCTTTGCCTGCTTTTTCGAGCAAATAATAAAAACAACAACAATGATATCTGAGTTTCAAAGTTCACTTTTGTTCTATGGCATAGATAAATATATATGTAGCAAGCTCAGCGTGACCACTTTTAGTAGATTTCTACTTTTTTAGTAGATTTGAAGCAAATAAGACGATAAGCTAGTAGGATAAAATGTCTTAGTAGAATTTAGTAGAAATGAGAAACACGTCGGTATGTTTTGGTATTAATTCACTATCAAAGAATAATAGGCTTAAAACCAAGCATCCATGACCAAAAAGTTTTAATTTTACAGTTGACAACACACGAAAGTGATTAGGGGATTCCCTTATTATTGAATGAACTTTACAGTGGGCATAGTAAATTGAATTTAATTTTCTAATAGATAAAGACTGTTTTTGTAAAATAGGTCTTTCAACTTAAATCATTTTTAAGTTGCTCCTATAATGTCAGACAACACAGTTTTATTAGCCGTTTTCGTTCATTTGTATTGTTTGCTTTCACGGAATCATACATTTATGTAATTTAAAATGAAAAGAAGATACGATCAAACTTATCGTGCGGAATGGGAGGAAAACCCATTATTTTCAAAGTGGCTTAAAAAATGTGATGAAAATAATGCTTATTGTAAAGCTTGCAATTCTAAAATTTTAGCAAGAATTGCGTCTATCAAAGAGCATAGTGCTTCAGCAAAACATTTAAAAAATATGATTGGTTTTTCTGGATCGTCTCAGGTACATGTTTGCATTAGTCTATGCGTTTAATTTTTCATGTAGTCAGTCACATTTATGCGCAGCAACGCAGTGTTTTGTATTTCTCAGTGTACTTAGTTGATTAAATAAGTAAAAAAATTGTTTTATATGACGGGTGGATCATACATTATTTTACAGATTGATAAATACTTCAAGAAGACATCACTTGACAGTGATGTAAAGAAGGCAGAAATGTGTATCGTTGCTTGTCTTGTAGAGCACAATGTACCTTTCCGGATAATGGACCACCTGAGTGAGATCATTAATCGAGTCTTTCACGATTCTGATGTGGCTAAAAAATTTTCTTGTAAAAGAACCAAGTCTGCTGCTATCGCTTACAATGTATTAGGAGAGCAATTTGAAACAAGAATGTACGAAGATTTAAAGTCCGGATCGTCCAAATTTTCAATTATAGTTGACGAAAGCACCGATGTCAGCACTACAAAGGTTTTAGCAATCGCCACAAAGTATTATTCCGAAAATGATTTACGCGTGAAAACTAGATTGTTAAGTATAATAGATATAGACGGTGAAACAGCACAAGACTTGTTAAAGGCACTCAAAACTGTATTTCAAGAACGTGGTCTTAAATGGGAAGATATGATTGGCTTCGCAGCTGACACGACAAATGTTATGTTTGGCGAACATTCTGGAATTGTGACTAAAATGAAAGAACTAAATCCACACTGTGTATATGTTAAATGCGTGTGTCATTCCGTTGCGTTAGCTGTGAGCCATTCGTGTAAACTACTGCCACGAAAATTAGAGCAATTGGTCAAAGAAGTTTATAATTATTTTTCTCAAAGTAGTAAACGTCAGCGCGAGTTCACAGAATTCCAAGAGTTTACCGATACAGAACATTATAAGCTACTCAGACATTATGATATACGCTGGCTTTCCCTTCACGGTTGTATTAATCGAATATTACAACAATGGTCAGCATTGAAATTATATTTTCAGGGACAGTATTTGGGAGATAGAAACTCTAATGCATCTGCGGAATTTCTTTATAATGCCTTAAATGACGAAACTATAAAACTATATTTCTATTTCCTTGATTATATATTACCGTTCACAAACAAATTCAACACGATTTTCCAAGGAGATTACCCTGTCGTGCATCGCTTGTACAATGACATGCGAGCCATGTTTGTCTCCATCTTGAGCTGTTATATGAAGAGCCAATATGTAAAAGCTACATCAGTGAAGAATATTGACCCCAATTCTTCCGTTAATTATTTACCCTTAAACAATTTGTATTTGGGTGTTAATTTTGCCAAACATTTAGAATCACATCGCAATCAAATACCCCCGCAACAGCTTCAAGATATTTTTAAAAGGTGCCAAGAATTCTTAAAATCTTTGTGTGTGCAGTTAAAAACAAGACTACCATTTGATGATGATATTTTTGAAATGATGTGCTTTTTAGATCCCCAAACTGCTGTACATGCTGAATTTACAAGTTTGTTTAATGTTACCTCAAAATTTCCAAACATTGTTTCCGAAAGTGACATTCAACTAATCGACAATGAATTCAGGGAACTTAAACTTAATATGGAAGTCGCAAACTTATTATGCAGTACTAGCAGCAGAGAGGCTGTTACTAATGTTGAAGAGTTTTGGGCGTCAGTAAGTAAATTACGTCATGCCGACAATAAAGCTCAATTTGGAAATATCAGTAAATTCGCAAAGCAAATGCTTTGTTTACCAGTATCGAACGCCAAATGTGAACGCATTTTCTCTGCTATAAATAGAATAAAAACAGAAGATCGTAACAGATTTAGTAATCTAAACGTTCGTGCAATTTTACACGCTAAGGACGGGTTAAAGGAATCGGGAAATTGTACAAAATTTGAACCTGGTACTTCGATGTTGGAAACAATGAAAAATGAAAAACAATTATATAAAAATGTTAAAAAATTCGATGACATTGACAATTAATACAAAAATGTTAATCATAAATGATTGATTACATGTAAGGTTCATTAACAAATGTGTTTTATTTCGAATCAAAACATTACTCTAAAAATTAGTAGATTTTACAATGCGACCTAGTAGATTTCAGTAGATTTTAGCAGTGTCTTTGGTAGATTCCCTCATTTAAAAGTGGTCACGCTGAGCAAGCTATTCTATGGGAGTCCTCCATTGATATAAGAAGAGTAGAGGATAAGCTGTAAATTGCATATATATTTTTTGGTTATACAAATATCATGCAAACATGAACCTTGCCAACAAAAATATATCTGTCTCATTCTCACACGTTATGATTTTCAAATGTAAAAAGAGATAAGTACATATCTTAGACTTCAATTTTCTGTTGCCAGTTTTCATAAATGTCACCAAGCTCCACCTTGAAGCATGACGCGCCATTTTAGGATGACGTTCATTTGTGGTAGTTCGTCTGTCATCTAAGCCTTGTTCGGAGTTATTTCGCAGTGTTACAGTGAATTTTGACCATTTTGACTATTTTGGAGCTTTTTTTGTTCATTAGTAAAGGGTAATTGAGCAAAAACAACATGACAAAGTGTTGCATCAATGGATGTAATTCAAATTCTCGTAAAAATTAAAAAGGATTGTCATTTTTCAGGTTAGTTGTAACTTTTTTCCTTAATTGTATATTTTTCGTGTGAATTGCGTTTCGTGTTCATGTTATGGGTTCTAAATCGTGTTTCCCGATATTATCTAGAATTTCCAATGACTATTATCATGTAAATTTAAACAAGTAAACATTTTGATTGTTTACATTTTTACATAGTGTTGTCCTTACGTGTTGTCATGTTTTGAAATTATCGATATAAATTTTAACAATATTTTTTTATTAAACTGGCTTTACGGCTCTGGGTTCTAGCCCTTCTGAGCCTGTTTAACAATAATATTAATGTAGTCATGATCAAATAACGTTTTAGATACGTAAACTGTATATTTAATCAAACGATCGATTGGGAGCCTTTCGTATAAGAAAATAACTTGCAAATAGTGTAAATCGTAAATTTTCTATGATAGTTTTTTTCATCAAATATTTGATGATGTTAAGATTATTTTTGACTGGTACTTAACGATGCATAATATTTATTTTAGGTTGCCAAAAAATGAAGGCCTTCAAAAATTGTGGATTGAAAATATAGGCCAAGAAAACATAAAACCTGCAGTAGTAAGAAGAATATGCTCCTTGCATTTTGAAAAAGAATGTATAAATAGAACGCTGGATGTAGTTCGGCTTGAGGGTGATTTGGTTCATGTCTAAAATAAATTTTCTGACTAAATAATATTATTTCGTCACGAATAAATGATTTTAATCAGTATACATTATTGTTATTTTATTTATTTTTAATCCTTACTCTCTCGTTTACCTCCAGTATCCTTAGTGGTGGATTACGCTACTGGTGGAAGTCATTACAACTTGCAGGTTGTAAACACTATAAAATTGATATTTGGGATATAATGTAAATGGGATTAATATAAATGGGATATAATGAGAAATGAGTATGGAAGTGGAAGTCTGAAGTGGCGCAGCCGCCCCTATTGATCGAAATGTTGCATGGAAATTGGTTGTCGTATGGTATGAACATGGGATGCTGAAGATTGAGGAATACGTTACGATATTTAAATGATTAATGGATTGTGTGAACGGTGGTATGGTTAGAAAGGGGCTGCTCAACTCGATTAGATTACTGAGATAAATAAATAAATAATCTTTATTATCAAAAAAAGAGAGATGATGGCTAGTAACTATGTATGAAAGAACACATGCTCCACAAACTTTAAATAAATCAAGATAAAAGTCAGTCCACTGCACGTTCATGGTGACTTGAACTGGTAACCGACCATTACCACGAAAGAAAGGTGTTGTTGAAACTTTATGGCGGCTTGGAAGTTAAGAGCGAGCGCTAGTCCGTGCAGATATAGTTGAAAGAAAACTTGATGGTGTCTCAGATCACAGTACGTAAAGCGAAGCGTGAAGGTACTGTGATCTGAGACACCATCAAGTTTTACAGTGGTAGAGCCACGCGGCAGCGTTTGCTGTCGCACGGATGGGCCGGCTCGAACCGGGGTGGTACCACGACCTCACAGAAAACCAGCGTGAAGTAGAGGTTTACCTCTGCGTTTCGCTTGGTGAGTGCAGGTGGCCGGAGGCCCATTTTACTGGAAATGAGGCATTCCATCTTAGTCCTCACGGGTGACAACGCATCTACATTTTGAATTGTAATAGAGGATAGATGTAGATGTCTATGGGCCGCAGCAACCACTTACCATCAGGTGGACTGTGTGCTCGTTTGTCACCCTTATCCTATAAAAAAAAAAAGGTACAGGACTTGCGCTCGCAACTAACTTCCCAGCCGCTATAAAGTCTATATATATGATATAATTCACGCACCCTGGACGCATACCGTTGGGGCTGGTTCGATATGGTGCACGACAAAACTACTGGAAAAAACTTAGGGGAGACTTCTGCCTAGTAGTGGGACAGCATGGGCTGGACAAAAAAATCATACGAAGCCTAATACATTGCCTATAGTGGTGGTTTCGTTAATCTCTGCAGAGGAGAAAAAAAATGCATGCGTCGACCCAGGGACGCACGGATGGAGTGCTTATGTGCAGATTGCCGTCGTTACGAAAAAACGTTAGCTCGTTGCACGAACTCAGTATTATATTCTGGTGCACGTCGTATACGTCTTCTGAAAAGAAAGGAGTTAAAGCTCCAATCAAGTGTTTTTTACTTGGTCTCTTCGCTCACTTTTGACTGTTGCTTCACCATATCTTAAAGCAATTACAGTTTCAAAACTTTCCTATTCTGAGTTGAACGTAAGATTTATTTATTTATCATCTCAATACAACTATTATTACAGGATTAACCCAATTCAATAGTGTAGTGATCTAATATCTGTTTATTTAATATATACCTATGAGATGGATGGTACGTCATAATTTATATAGCATCGATACTGAAAATATCGACAAAAACAACGCTATTTCTTGTGGGTGGAGCATGGGGTGGAGTCGTCGCCATATTTGAGAAACACTTGACTTCAGGTCACGTGACCACATGCCATATCCCCTATTTTTCTTATATCTATGGAGTCCTCTGTCTGATACGTACGTAGTATCATATTAGTCTGTGATGCTATACTCTTTGGTGATTGTGTTCGCCTTAGGTGCGCTAGCCAAAGAGTATAGTAACTGTCCTATACAGGAGCGCTAGCACTTCTTATAGTGCCACCAACTTATCTGTTCAGTTGACAGCGTCGCTAGTGGAGTGCTTACTATTGCCATTTAAGAAATTCACCGAGGAAATAGGTAACTACATATGCATTACACATAATATAAAATAAAACAAATTTCGTGTTAATATATTAAAATTAGTGAGAATTAATGTTATAATATATTTTATTTATATTTTATAAAAATAATTGTGGTCGTGATCTCGGAGTTCAAGCGGCCGAATTCCGAGAATTTCTGTTTTAAAAAATGTACCCGCGTTAGCTACTGGTTCCAATAATTCACCTTCTAAGTTACTGGAATCACTTTCACTATCGCTCTGACACTATAATAAAGCGTTCATTTAAATACGCGTTTTAGTCTGTATTCATTTTCAAGTTTTTTACATGATTACAAATATTTTTCCACGGCACCGGTGTAATTTTATGGAATAAATCTTCAATTAATTGGGGCATTAGCACATTAGCAACACAAACTACAAAGCTAGGTACTTTAGATGAATTGCAGTAAATTAAAATATTTTTTTTACTATGTTTCACAAGTACATTATTTGGTGATTTTAATTTTCCACATCTGGCAATACTAACCTGTCGCGGCAGCAACGCGTTTATACAGCTTTTCAAATGGTATAGTTGGGACTTGTACACGTTTCTCTTCTTTCATAAAAGATAAAACTTTTAGAATAATCAATCGCGCATCACTTTTAAGACTTTTAGGCATTATATTTACACTTTTTAAAAACACTCAACTGATAGCTCAGAATAAATAATTGTTGACAGCGAAATGTCATTTACAAAATGGCGGCTTTAGTTCCAATTTTGTCCACCTGAACAGATAAGTTGGTGGCACTATACTAGTTTGTGGCCTTAAGCGCGGTGCCCACCTACGTAACGTAACACGTGATCTGACGCGTGATTTGACGCGTAACTTGTCACACGCCTCAACATTGAAAGGGATTGTATGCAGTAGCGCCCATTCGCGTGGCGTGACGCCGCATAACCTGACGTGCCATTCAGCTTGCTACTAGTGACGCATTGAAGTGGCGCGTAACACGAAACTTGTAGTGACTTTATATGCAAAATGAAAGGCGACCTAGCCTTTAATATTAAATTCATTGAGTTAGTTCATGAAAGACCATGTTTATATGATTATACTAGACCCGATTACAGTAACAGGAACTCGCAAGATGCTTCTTGCAACTTGTAGTGCAAATCTATGCGAAATGTAATTCTAATTCCTTCATAAAATTTAAAGTACCACCATTTTTCAAATTTTTTCCCTTAGGGATGTACTCAAAACCTTCTGCTGGCACTTTGAATGTTTAAAATCTGTAGCAAAGCAAGGGCATGTTTATCCTCTACAGGCGACATTTTGGCTCAAACTAAATTCTGTGACATGCTATTATTCCACAGGTTGGTGCAAGCAGTGTCACTCGTGGTCACGTCAGAGCATCGTCAGAATCATGCTACAAGCCACGTCGAAATCATGTAGCTTAGGTGGGCGCCGCGGCTTAGGGTATTAGATATTACCAGTATTACCCGCCTTAGGGTATTAGTGTCACAGAGTACATTGTATATACATAATATAATTTTTATATATTAATAATAATAATATAAAAATTGAACACATAGTATATTAACGGATTACCAAAGACATTTAAGTAGTAGTAGTAATAGACCGGACATCAGCAGCAAAATCGTCGTCTGTAACTTATGTCCTATAGGATATATCTCCGTTAGTCTTAGTGACATCGTCATAAAGTCAAGACTCATTCTTTTCATATCT
Source organism: Parnassius glacialis (assembly GCA_033319125.1). Classification (NCBI taxonomy): domain Eukaryota; kingdom Metazoa; phylum Arthropoda; class Insecta; order Lepidoptera; family Papilionidae; genus Parnassius; species Parnassius glacialis. Next base: position 27,273,293 of record JAVANC010000018.1, read on the forward strand.
TTAAAAAATATTTTTATAGAAAATATGCCCGGTTGTGCATTAAGATATTGTAAATTACGATATGGTGCAAAAAATGAACGTGATTTTGGTTTGTTATCGTAAGTATAACGTATATTTACCGAATAATCTTTAAATTTTATTATTTCTAGTAGATTGTTCTAGAGAATTTATTTTTATTGTACTAAGCGCCCTTTGTTATCCTGTAGCGTCACTATTTATTTAAAGTTGTGATGGACGTTTATCGATTGGGGTTATCGATAAGAATTATATACAGGATGCCGATTTAATCATTTACAATATTTAAGGAGGTAAAACAGTCAAAGATACAGTACCCATACTTACAAAAATGAGTAGCATATACCAACTATGCTAAGTAGCCTACTTTATGTGGAAGGGTGGGAATTTTTTTTAGGCATGATGATGAGATTTTCTGTGTTGCTTATGAACATGCTGAGGATACTTGCTGTGTTGATGTTCAGCAATACAGCAAGTCTTCTCTTTTACATACCGGGCTTCATTGTCTGGTGGTATTCAAGGACAAAACCATTATAGATCCTGGCTTACAGTGATAGGAGAGTGCTATAGGCTTGTGACATTAAAAAAATTGTACGGTTAAAGATATTAGATTCAAGAATTTGTAGGTTAAGTCTGAGTTAGGAAATAAGGTAAAAACTTAAAATAACAATTTTTATTGATGTGGGTAGTGTCTTTTAAGTAGTACAGCTGATGAAATTGACAAAATAATATAAAAGGAGAAGAAAACGTCTCCATACATTCTTGGGCCCAAGTGTTAACAAGATGAAAGTACCATTTGAAAGCGTATATATAAACAATTAATAGCTGAAAAGATTTGGCAATCTAGAAGCTGAGTTATTGTAGAATAAGTAAAATAGAGATTATCTATTACCTACACTGTAACAGGTGATTTTTCACTGTTATTACATTGTAAGAGGTTTTTTTTTATTCTACTAAGCCAGCGCTTATCTACGAACTCACCTGATGATAAGTGGTGATGTAGCCTAAGATGGTGAAGCGCACTGACTTAACAAAAGCCTATTCACTATAATTATTTAAAGATATAAAAGCAGGATCAATATAAAATAGAGGCATAAAAAGTTAAAGTGATTTTTTTCGTGTGATGGAAGTCATGATAAATAGATTTATACAATGAAACAATCATTTTACTCCCTATTATTATATTTTAAAGCATTTCAAGCTTAGTAACCTTCAACAACATTATCGATACTTTGGTATCGAAAGGGTAACATTCCTAAAACGATCTTATATTTTAAACGTCACCTACTGGGGAAAAGTTAAAATGTTGTCTTAATAAATGATAGCGTAGTTTTGCTATTTTTAGCTAGAGGGCGTCGCACAAGCACGAGCTTAAAGTTTTTGTATATAAATTATTCCAATGCCCGCTCTATAGTATATATATATATTAAATTGCATATATATATATATATATATATATATATATATATATATATATATATATATATATATATATATATATATATATATATTTTAAATCTCTTTGCGGATTACTAAGTACCTACCTTGACTTTCCTTACACCCAGGAACACAACAATGTTTATCTGATGACATTATTACACCAAAATTTACAACTACTATACACTTATAACTATTATAGAAAGAGTCCTGTCTCGGATTGTCCAAAAATACAATAGAAATACGTCCAAACTAACAAGTCCTATCTTAAAAACAATATATACACAGTAAACACGAGTCCTATCTCAGTTGCACAAATATCACTGTTATGTTATTAACTCAACCGGAGGAACAAAAGCTCTACTTAACGACAAATTCACATAATATGAAATTCTTAGATTCTTTAAATAATCAAAAAATATTCATACAAAACAAGCACGAGAATAACAGTAACAGACATTTTTAAAAATTTTGATTTTGAAAATATGACAAATAAATTTCAGTGCTGCCAGTGTAATTTTGGAATAAAAGTACTAATAAATAATTATATTCAGAATAAAGAATTATTTAAATTCAAAATAAAATATTGCATGCCGAGCGCAAAGCGCGTGGGTATGTTCTACTAATTTTTTAATCTTATCAATCCTTTTAAATTTATCTCTGATAAAAACCAATTCAAATATATCTAATATTCCCCGCTTTCACTATAAATTATTATACTACTTTATACAAAACGGTACCAATTTAGTAGTTTTTTTATAAGCTTTGTACGAGCTAAAAATTATACAGCGCCATCTAGCGAGGACTTAAAATATTTGCAGCACTACTATTGCCCTCTGAACATGAGAGTTTGAATTACAGGATTATAATACTATTAAATTCAAAATACATACTTTATTATTAACTAAAAGCATTTTTGCGTACTATGTTATTTTGCAGTATAGTATGCTCTTCATTTCTCTATTTTTTGTATTAACGTATTAAGATTACGCACCCTGATTAGTGTTCTGTGAGTATTACCACAGAGTACATTATATATAGGGAAAGTATTACTGTCCTGTGATTGTGTAGAGCCACAGAGTACCTTTATATATACTGAAAGCATGTTTCTATAATTATATATTATATATATATATATTATAATATAGTTTGTGACCATTTGTGCACAGAGTACATTTTACATTTGTGACTGAAAGTTAGAGCGACGCGGAATGTATTCATACATGTAAATAACAAATTAATTCTCGCTAATTTAATGATTTTAAGGAATATAATTTTATCTTACGAATAATGACTCGTTCTATTCTAAGCTATGAAACCCTTGTTCATGCTATGGCTGGAGCTACGGTTTGTTTTTATGATTAACATGATTTGAATTTGTAACTTAAATTATTAAATTTAATTTACAAAATATTCCATATTTTAGGGAAGTGTAGTAGGAATGGCAGTATTCTATCCATTGGATATACTACGATCAAGACTTCAAGGTAATAATATATTTTTTATTTATAATATTTTTATCTTTAATACTGCAGTGGGCATTACATATATGTCGTCAGAGAATTATTTTTTTTTCATAAATAATTTATGTAGTGTTTTTATGTAGTTTAATACAATTAAAAAAGTAAATGAACGTTTTTACTTTCAGTTGATGAAGCTGATAAATTAAAAGGATCGTCATTGGAGTTATTAGTGCAACTAGCAAATGATGAAGGAATTATGTCATTGTACCGCGGTTTGGCACCTGTTCTGCAATCCCTTTCAGTATCAAATTTTGTTTATTTTTATTCTTTTCATACATTACGTAGGTTTACACCAAAAGGTTACTCCGCAATACAAGACTTAATGTTTGGTATATTAGCTGGAAGTATTAATGTTCTTATGACATCTCCTCTTTGGGTTGTTAACACAAGAATGAAGTTAGAAAAAAATAATTACACCAGTCTTGTTGAAGGTCTAGGTGATGTTTATAAAAAAGAAGGTGTGCATGGGCTTTGGTCTGGTACAGTACCATCGCTGCTTTTAGTTTCTAATCCAGCCATTCAGTTCATGGTTTATGAAGCATTGAAAAGAAAATTAATGTCTGCTGGTTATTTTGACAACTATGCAGCATTTTTGGTTGGTGCTATAGCAAAGGCTATTGCAACAACCTTAACTTATCCCCTGCAGTTGATTCAATCTAGACTCCGTGCTGGCACTAGTTTAAAACCTTTGTTTAGAGATATGAAATCTAAACCAACCACTATTTTTCGTGGTTTAGAAGCAAAATTGTTACAGACTGTGATGACAGCAGCATTAATGTTTGTTATTTATGAAAAACTTGTACGTTTAGTATTGACTATAATGAGAGTTAAAATGTCAAAAACACATTGAACAATTAAAAATTCTGTGCAGTCATTTAATATTTAGTTTTTACCATATTGCCATTGCAACAGCCAATCTAGCGTGATATATTTTGGAGTTGGTGTTTATATAATGTATTTAGTAGCCAGTTTTTCAATCCTCAGAGAAAATGTGTATTCAAAAGTCTGCTGAACATAGGCCTCCCTAAAATGAGGCTTAAAAGCACAGTTGTGGGCTACTCGTCCAAAAAAAAATTTGTTCCCGCCATATGAGGTAATCTAGGAAGCCTATATTCAGTATTACAATTTTGATGGCAGTAAAATTGTTGTAGAATTTTTATGTCTATAGTTCTAATATAGATGCAATATATTGTAATATCCTTCAGATGAATTTCGGTCACGGCGGCCAGTGTCCACAAATATTAGCCATTTGCGTAGAACAGAGTTATAGTGCATGAGTGTGTACACAAACACACATGCACTTTCTATTCCCTCACTCTTCTACAATAGTACAATGGGACGGAAAACTGACACAACCAATGAGAGAGATCAGGCTCAGGGCAAACATACGTACTTTCCGAGGTACGGGGATGAAATATTGCTGCAAACTCTCCAGACTGCTACCGAGAATTCGTTGACAGAAAAAGCCAATAACTGAATTTTGTCCAATTCGGGATTGAAACCTGGGATCTCATGCTCAGCAGTCACGCATTCAACCTCTAGAACGAGGCAGTGAATAATTTAATAAAAGATTATTGTTGGGGAAAAAACAGTAATTTATTAACAAAGCAGTCAATGAATCAATAAAATATACAAGTGTGGTCTACTCGGCAAGATGGAACCTCTATTAGAGGTCACATTTGTGTGCAAGGAAAGAGCGATTTTAGTGAGGTGATGTTTAATGGATATTTTTCTTTAGTCTTCTTCAGAATATTTGAATTGGACTCCAGATACTATGACAATCATTATTTTTATTCCATATTATATTAAAACATGCAACTTATTGTCGTTATCATTTTTTTTTTGAGAGGTAAAATATTGTAATTTTATTCTCACAGTCTTATATTTATCATTGTGTTATATTTAATTTTTAACAGTGGTAGAGCCACGCGGCAGCTTTTGCTGTCGCACGGATGGGCCGGCTCGAACCGGGGTGGTACTCTACGACCTCACAGAAAACCAGCGTGAAGTGGAGGTTTACCTCTGCGTTTCTCTTGGTGAGTGCAGGTGGCCGGAGACCCTTTCTACTGGAAATGAGGCATTCCATCTATGTCCTCACGGGTGACAACGCATCTACATTTTGATTTGGAATAGATGTAGATGTCTATGGGCCGCAGCAACCACTTACCATCAGGTGGACTGTGTGCTCGTTTGTGACCCTTATCCTATAAAAAAAAAAACAAAGACATCTTGTTTGTTGTTATCTAAATCTAATTTGAAGCCGGACAAGTTCTGTGTTGTAAAAGAAAAAGATTATTTATATCTTACAGGAGATTTACTAAATTGTTATTATTTATTATTTTATATAAAATTTTATCTATCTAAAAGTCAAAGACAGCCTATGTGCTACAGAAAATGTAGCAGTTAAAGTTGTTAAAAATTAAATTGATACTTACTTTCGAGGTTTGCATTGGGCATTATGTTTTTACACTATTGTTGTAAGTATATTTGTTATGTTTTGAAATCCTTTTTATACTGTTATCTCTAAAGGTATGTCGTTGGCTAATGACTTGATCACAGACCCGTACAAAGAAGCAATCAATGCTTTTGCCATATGGTTAATTCAATAAATTTAATAAAAGGACTGCAATCCAACTAAAAGATTGCATTTAGTGAATCATTTAACAGACGGGCACTTGCCACTAACTAACTGATTAACTAACTAACCAACTGATTAAGTCATTATACTGCGACATCTACGAAATGCAATATTAAGGTGTGGTATAGATGTTATTATAAAATATTTAAAAATTTGGGAAATAAGTAAACATTATTATAAACTGAAACCAACTGTTTTTATTCTCCCACCAATAAATAAAACTATTACTAGTTACTTTTAGATAAAAGAGAATGAATCAACTTTCAGATCAGTATCAAAATAGAATACATGTGAATAGTGTAGGTACTTTAATTTTATTTATTTATGCTTTATTTGCACACCAAGTACAAAAAGGCGGATTTAATGCAACAGGGTATTCTCTACCAGTCTACCTCCAGATTAAGCAGAGAAAATATTGTGTGTGCAAAGTGCAAACAGCCAAGTAAATAATATTAATGAATTCGGTTACCAATGTAGGTAACCGAATTCATTATCTAAATTTTATATTAAAGTGTGAACACGATAATTTTTAAACAAATATGTGTTATTTCAATGACAATAAACAATTGCTAAATTATTGTTTTTTATTATTCTCCTTGTTTCCATTTCAAAAATGATAATTTAGCTTATCTATACATATAATAAATCTGTAGAAAAGTCGTGTCTGTAATTCTAATATATTCTAGAAAAAACAAGTCCAGTTGACTAAATAAAAGGTTCTGAAGCCAAATTAGTGGTTTTTAGAATTTTTGTCTGTCTGTCTGTCTGTGTATTCCGGATTCACGCAAAAACTACTGAACCGATTTACATGAAATTTTGTATATAGGTAGTGAGTAACCCGGGGCAACTTATAGGCTACTTTTTATCCAATTACGGAACTTCAAAAAGGAAGGTTAAGTTTTTTTATTTCCTTTAGATGTTAATTTTCTATTAAATCTTGGTTATAGGCGGGATGACTGTTGCTTTTCAAATAAAAACCATGTTTGTAAATTAATTTTTAAATATAGTTGTAATCTTGGTAAAATAATTTGAAACTACACCGATTTGGTATTTAAAACAGCGCCATCTATCATCAAATGGAAAAAGTAGTATATTTTGCATTCAGTTACTAATAAATGAAATAATATAAATAACTTGCATGTATATGATTAAATGATTAGATTTTTAAAATTATTAAAAAACTCTAACGTTTAGTTTTTTTAGTATTTTGTTATTTTATTTTAAAAGTGTAATAATTTCAATAGATAATAGTGACATCTATCAAAAATATGAAAATTGATAAGGTATTTATTGTAATTACTAATATATAACTAAAGTGAATAAAACTGGTCTGTCTACAATTGTTGCAAAATTTTCGTTATCATGATAGTTTTATTCAAGAGATTTTTATATATGTCGTGGCCAGATCGTAGAATTGATCATATATGATAAAGTAGTCTATCATTTCGTGAAATGGTGTCGTAATTTCATAATATTTAACACTATTTGTCTATTTGATGATATAGCATGACCAAATCAATGAATAGAAATCGTTTGAAGATATTAATAACTAAACACAACGTTGCTATTTCATAATATGGTCATATTATGACGATATCATTAAATCGTTTTTCACCGCTAGCGGCGCTGATAGCATATTTTTTAACAGAAACAGAACTTTTAAGAGAACATTGACATCACTTTATTCCTTGATATAATAAATAAATGTTCGCTTCAATTGCTGATATTACTAGATGGTATGGTTTTGGTTTTCATTATTTCATCTAATATTAGCGCCATCTACTTACTTCTAAATAAACTAAAATGGCAAGTCATTGATAAAATGAAATAATACATATATACGAATATACGATGTAAATAATTGAATCATTAACATTACATTCATCCCGCGTTGGAATCAGCGCAGCGAACACTTTTTTGGCCAAAAATTCTGCGGCCTGTGCCGATTAGTAACATGTATGTAAGCTGCTATTTTTGTAGTTTTCATAGGGCAATATATGCAGTTTTTATTTCATTCATGTTTTCGGGTATGTTACTTTTTGTTTTCACTCTACCGTAAATATTATGGCTTACAAAGATGAGTAGAACTTATTATCGTTAGCCTATTAAAAGTCCACTGAAATGAACATAGGCCTCCCCCATAAATTGTCAGGTAGCTGGATATTTGCTATAGTTGCCACGCTTGATAGGTGGGTTGGCAACCTCAGCTATTATTACTTTGATCTGTTGTCAAGAAGATGATGCAGCCCATTCCATCTCCAGTTTGTTTTCCTATGTCACCTCTTACGACGGGACGATATGAGTTGTTGAATTTTATTTCACCGCCACAACAGGGCGAACATTTTTCTACTCCCGTTCATGAGTGTAGTGATCCTCACGTTCACTGTGAATAATATTTATAAGGAATAAAACTAATTTGAAGGATTCTATCGCCTTTAATTTTATCTTCTTAAATTCCCGATGTTTTGGGCACTTTACAGCATCCGTGGTCACGGATGGAGCGAGAGAACTGAGGTGTTGGCGACCTGATGTCGTAGTTAAAATAGAATAGAATAAATGCAGTAGTAGTTTGAATTTAATTTTATTAATTATGGGGTTCTTAGCAGATGGTAGCACTCAGCCATCTTCCCTATTAAAATTAGGATATTTTTAATTTCAATAGCCTCGCGAAACATCATTGGTAGGATTCGGTGTTCTATTGCAAGGATTTATTGTCTATCAGACTCAATTTAATGGTTGGGACGATACTAAACATGTTGACATACTTGACTTCCCGGAGCTTCGGTGTTTCACATCAACTATATGTTCTTTTACTCGGAACTTTCATCCAAGATGCGTAAAAAACCCGTAACATTAGTTTTAATCCATCTGTAGCATTCATTATTATAGAACTGTATTTATGAAATTTTCAAGTCTACTCGAAGTAAAAAAAAAAATCTACATCTATTTTATGGTGCCAATCAATATTAAATAGGACCAATGATACGAATAAAATGTCTCAAATAAACATTATATTACTTTGTTAAAACTAAATTAACTTTAACTATGAATAAATGTAAATAATAATAACACATTTTGATTTCAAGACTATTTGCCTCTCTTTCTGTGGAAAGAATGAATGAGGAAAGAGTGACAAAGCAAATTTATGTTGCAGAGGTGAACGGCAGAGTCGGAAAGGGTCGCCATAGGCGAAAGTTTATCGACCAATTGGCGATATGTTGAAAATGGGCCAAATCAAGTGTACCTTTAACCGACGAGCGTGTATGCGTAGGTATATGGATGTGGAGGAAGCGAGAGAGGTCTGTCAGGATCGTGCCAAATGGAAGTCCATAGTCTCTGCCTACCCCTCTGGGTGACAGGCGTGAGTGTTTATAGATATAGATATAGATTGCCTTTCTTATGGATACATCGGAATCGGAAGACACGCCCGATATAAAAAATAATCTAAGAAAAAATAGTGGGTGTTATTAGACATATATATTCACGTGTTTCTGTAGCATGTTAGCAATCATCTAGGTCTAATAGCATTTTAGAATGAAAAAAATGTTTGACAGACATAGAGACACGACACCGAGGTGACTCTAAAAGTGATCGAATTTTTCTAAATTTGGCACGGAACAGCTTTTTAATGATGTTCTTAAATTAAAGCGCACGCGAGCGAAGCCGCGGGTAAAAAGCTAGTTGTAAATAAATTTCCATTAAATACAATTAATTATATGCCGGCTATATGAATTACAGGGATATACGTGGTACATTATGGCAATTTCCATTAAATTTTGCTATTTTACTCATTTTATCATATATTGTTGTTTTCTTTTTAATTTCGTTTCTTCAGTCAATTCATATACATGATAATAATCATATACTGAATGTCGATATAAGCCAGATCATGTTCAGGCAGACATCACTAACATTATTCACGTGGCAGGTTAGTTAGGGCATGGGTAGGGCAATGTCAACGTTATATCTATTGTCATTATGTCTCTAATAGCGTGAATTTATTATTGCGATATCTAACGTTAAGAAGCTAAGTTTGCTCATTAATTATAGAAACTTCGTTGATGAAAAGGAATATAATCTCTATTCTTAAGGACTTATTGTTCATACTCAAATTAATGGTGAGTAACATAATGCCTTTCTCTTTTATTTTTAAATACCCAATCACGCGAAAATTATTGAATTGAAAAGGTACACAATAACTGACGCATTGGGTGCAACAAGGGCGTTCGGTACCCAAAGCCCGTTTTGATGTTATTGCATTAAAATATGTAATGCGTCATCTAGTATTTGGTGACAAAAACTCATTTCGATCTATCGCTTCTAGGCGGTGTGGGAATCATTTATTTTGAAGGAGGCGCTCCGCCCTTGTTGCATAGATTACAAACATGTGCTTAAATTTCAAACACTACGACCCGCAGTTTTTAAAAACTTATTTAAAGTTAAAAAAATGTCTGAAATTAGTGATTTTAGTGAGTATGATGCAAATTATGACCAGAGTGAATATGTTCCCCCGAAAAAGAAAGGAAAAAAGAAGTTAAAGAATGAATATTTGGAAAAAAATGTGCGAAAGGTGAAGAGAAATTTGGGTGAAGAGTACACATCGGCTCGGGGTAAAAAGGTACCTAAAAAGGTTTTTAAAGATATCACCAAGTGTTGTTTCAAAAAGCTTTGTGATATCGTCGATTATCGATAATAAGCTAAGCTTAGCGGTCAGCCATCGCAGTGTCTACGTCACCTAAAGATGCCTCGTATAGAGGCGAAACACTTGTCGTTTTGTCGGAAGTGGTGTGTCTTTCCTAGTTTTTTTTTTATAGGATAGGGTGACAAACGAGCACACAGTCCACCTGATGGTAAGTGGTTGCTGTGGCCCATAGACATCTACATGTATCCTAGTTTGCGAATCAAAATGCAGATGCGTTGTCACCCGTGAGGACTAAGATGGAATGCCTCTATTCCAGTAAATAGGGTCTCCGGTTTTCTACACCCACCATACAAAATACAGCAGTGTTAAGGTGCTATTTTACGCTGGTATTCTGTGAGAGCGTGGTCCTACCCCGGTCGAGCCAACCCATTCGTGCTACAACTATACTACTAATATAGCTGCAGGATAGCTCTACAACGTTATAAAGTGTGCGGTGGTAGTGTAGTGGTGTTGGGAGTGGTGGTGCTGGCATTAGTGGTGACGGGGATAGTGCACGCAATTGAGGGAGGGCGGGAGGTGCTCTTCAAACTAGGTAAGACACATCATTTTATTTTATCGAGCGGTTGTACGCCAAGTAATTTTTACCAACTTTAATATAATAGATTGCCGCAAAGTAACACCTGATTTTATTAACTATATTATTGTTATTTACTTTCTCAAAAATAGTTGTTATTTATAGTCTTAAAAACAAGTAATAAACTAAACGCCCCATTATTTACGGGTTGGGTGCAACAAGGGCGGATAACACATGTAAAAAAGAATGTTTTTTCAATAGCTTCTAAGTATTTTAAAATGATAATAATATCTGAATCATTAAATTAAATCACAGCACAAATGAATAATCAAGTATATAGGAGTCATACTATAAACATTAAAAAGTTTTAAGACATTAAAACCTTTATTTACAATTTTCTCGAAATTTATTTTTACGAGATACGCCCTTTTTGCACCCAATGCTTCAATTGTTGATACACATTTCTTTCTTGTGCATGTGTGAGTTTGGCGACAGTGGTTTCGCTACAAATTATGCGTTTTGCTACTTCCTCTTGGAGGTTAGATTTTTCCGAAGAACGGAGACAACGATTATGGGTATCACCTTGATACTGAAATTTGCTTTTCAGATATTCGGGGACAAACGGATCGTGTAAAACTGAAAATAACGTGCACAGTATTCTGAAATATCTGCGATAGCGGAGAGGTAGCCATTTTACTATCAATTGTAGTAAGTCTAATAAGGGATGAGTCAAAGATGTTTTATAGGTACACCGCATTCATAATGAAGACAGTCTTTGATTCATGTTTGCGTGAGTACCACGTGACGCGCATATCTTACGCACCATGGCTGCATTAATGTGCGTGACTTAGGTAATAACAGTGCGAATCGATTATCCAAAAAATGTGGGAGATTTTATATTTCATTCATATTGACGTACCTATTGATTCTAAGAGTATAAAATGTGTGTGCGTGGCGTGTGCATTTGTGTGCGTGTGTATGGGGATATGGTTGCTTATGTGTGTTTTATGTAGGTACGGACATCGCACTAAAATATTGAAGATACATATTATGTAATAAAACCTTTAATTAATGTAACAGGTAAAATAAATAAAAAAGCACAGTAGATATTTATGTATGTAACATATATTTATAATCTATTATTACTAAATATATACAGAGTACTACACTTTTGTACTGTAGAACACAAAATATTGTCGCTTTTACGAAGACAATAAATTAATTATTTTTCAATCCTAAGTAAAATGACGAAAAAAAGTAAGTTTGGTTAAGCGTAAACTTCGGTCAAGAGATAGCAAAATGTTTATTTTTTTTTAACACGTTAACTGCCACGTCAGGCACCAGTTCTTGACAGATATGGTATCTGTTAGGGCCATGTCAGTCACAAGTGCCTGACGCAAACGCATGTAATTCAAATGAACCCAGGGAGCTGTCAAGCACATTTCGGGGCTTTTTCTCTATTGAAATTGACTGACAAGGCCCCCAACAAACTATGTTCATCTTGGCCTAACATTTTTACATGCAGAAGTGGTTTTTATGTACATAAACTTTTTAAGGAAAATAAAATACAACACAATGAATATCTAAATATTTTAATTGTTTTTAATGATAGAATTTTAGGCGTACAGCTTAGACAATTATAAAAATAATAATTTTAGAATAAAGAAAAAAATACAAAGCAAAAACAAAACATGTTACAACTTTTTATGTTCCTCATTGAAACAATTTAGACAAAAATGTAGCTCATTCGGGCATTGAGGGCAATATGTATTCACTTGCTTAGTCTTCTTTCTAGCATAATTTCTACCTAGTGTTTTAACATTGACTTTATAACACCTTGAACAGTACTTTCTCGTTTTTTTGACTGGACCTTCCTTCTTTTTCAATTCATGCTTTTGTCTTTTATTTCTAGCTAGCGATGTTTCGGGGTTGTAGTTTTCTTTGCCGGAGTCTGTTAGATATTTACACAACTTTTTCCTATAATCTACAATACCTATCTTAGATTTCGTAGTTTCTTTATAAATTATGTAAGAATTGAGTAAAGCAGTGTTCAACAATAATTCAACAGCAAGTTTTCTGTACCATTTCACAGTTTTTCGTAATGGTGTTGAGTACGCTATCATTTGATCAGACAGGTCTACAGCTGATTTCGCGCTATTGTAATCCTTTACAATTTTTGGTTTTATTATTTCTTTGTCTCTTTTGTAAGTCCTAGTAAATCCAATAGAATGTTTCGTAGATAGTAAATAAACATCCCTCTTATCCTTCCACTTCATGCATGTAATACCATCTTCATTTTCTTTAGCTCTAAACTCTCCTTTTCTTATCTTTCCGTTTATAACGTCTTTTGGTAAGTATTTTCTATTTTTACGCAATGTGCCCACAAGATGAGTTTCATTCTCTAACAGTTTGCGTCCTAAATTAACGCTAGTATACCAATTATCGGTATATAACGTATGGCCTTTTTGGAGATATCCTTCCATAAGTGACATTACAACATTAGTTGGGGTTGTATTTTCGGTTTCGCATCTCTTGCCCGCGTATATTTGAATTTTGTTTGTATAGGCCGAGTTAGTACACAATTTAAAAACTTTAATTCCATATTTGTGCTTGTGCCTCTTCAATTTGATATATTGACGGAACATAATGCGTCCTCGAAATGGTACCAGAGACTCATCAATACAGAGATTTTCTTGGGGATAATAGTGCGCTTTAAAGTTGAGATTCAAAGTATCAATCAAGTCTCGTATTTTGAACAGACGATCACCACATCTTTGGTTATTGTTGTTACAAAAATGCACCATTCGTAACAAAATTTCAAACCTGTTCCGTGGCATAATTTTTCGCGGGAAAGTTTGGCAAATCATTTGATCTGTTGACCAATAATCAGCTAGCTTTGGCAATCTGACAATACCCATGAATAAAATTAAACCAAAAAATCTCTTCATCTCGTCTTGGTTTGTGTCGGTCCAACTAAGCAATCGCGATCCTGGTTTTATTTGTTTTTTTGAATTAAGGTTAGTAATTGTCTGAGCGGCATAGCGGTTAGTCTCTATAGCAATATTATGAAACATGCTGTCCGGTACTAGTAAAGCATAGAAATCCTCTGGCTTGGAATGTACCATTAAACTCCTCAAGCTATAAGGTTTCAAACCAGGGCACTCTGTAAAAGGAATAACTTTTCTTTGCTTACCCGTTGGTTCACGCCAAAAATCTTTATCAATACTTGTGTTAACACTGCTAACCTGCTGTCCAGTATACTCATCTTCATCATCACTGTCAATTACATAACACCTCTTCCTGTTTCTATTCCTAGGCAAAATATCTTCCGTGTCGTCACATAATTCACTAGAATATGGAATATCTAACAGCGGGGAATCTCTTTGAGTAAATCGTTTTTCTAGTTCGTCAATTGCTTGGATATCAGTCAACGATAATTCAAAATCACACGTATTATCAAAAATAGACATTATTTATAATAATTATCGACAAAAACAAAAACTTAATTTTAAAGCGACGGATTCATGCAGTTCCTTCCGCAACAAATTTAAAGCGACTAAATAAATGCCGTACCTACGCATTTGAGAGGCCCCGGACAGGTAGCAACTTGCAAGGAATGACCTATGACACGCGTAGGTACTTTGGTTCGAATAGCCCAGCAACGCAGCGAAATTTTTTCCCGCGAAAATATAGTGGCGGCAGGCGGCAGGCGAAGGGCGGTTGCGTAGATTATTATACGATGCCTGACAAAATGCCTGACATGGCGCAATTGCTATATTTTCTCCCGATTGGGCTTCGTCAGTCACATGTAGCTGACAATATTTATTATAATTCTATTTTACGTTATAATTATCGAAAATAAATAAAAAACAGTCATTTAATATAATTGATGTCAATATAACACCAAAAACAAAAAAAAAGAAAATGCCGTCATCAAAATTATGCTACGGCAGTTAACGTGTTAATTGCTCCGTTCCGTTGAAGGAAGGACAAAAACAAATAAACAAAAAATCACACTTTCACATTTATAATATTATTACGTTATTATAGATTGTCAAGAATGATAGATAAACTTTTAAAACCGGTTTACAATCGGCTTTTTGAGGGTGGAACTATACACTCGCGCTCTTTCTCGCTCTAGTAAATAACGGTTCTGAGTGACCAAAAAGGATAGAAGCACAGGAAAGTGCGATTCCGTGCTGCCAGATGTAGTTCAACACTAAGCCTTAAAACGGTTTAACTCTGTAGGTTGGGTAAAATCTGTAAAATTAGACCGATTAAAACCCCTATACAGATAACCTTTCCGATTGATCATGACATTAAAAAATGGTAAAAACATTTCATAGACTAGGCAACACTCGAATATTATTGCACAGTATTATTACTTGTATTGACATTTAGCTTTCGTATTCTTTTACAAAGAAATACACCATCAAATTGTATAGTTACTCATGAAAAGTGATGTTCTTATCATTATCTTTTTTACAAGAGTATTTTTACACGATTTCACAGCACAAACAGTCATTTTGCGAAATTAAAAACACCGGTGCGTGACGTATGTTCGCAGTGAACGTCGCTGGTGTAATGGCGGAACGATCGAACGAATACACCAGTATTGGTGCCTTTGAAATGGAAGCGTTTTAGGCGCGCGTACACGGTATCTGGACCTAAAAACATCTTTGAGATGAGTATTGAAAGGGATTCTATGGGAGAGAAATGTTAAATTACAGTATTCAAAGGTCATTTATTAAAATTAAAAAAAAACATACATTTACCATTATTTAACTGTTTCATATTGGTGCGAAAGTTTCATGTCTTCAGATGTTCTCATAGCTACTTGTGTATATTCTTTCACATTTAATTGCAGTTCCTCGTACAACTGAAACAACCAAGTTTCATATTATTATATTTGATTAAAAAGTTAAAAAGACTATAGGTAACTAAATTTTTTAAAAAGACATGTATCCGTTATTTGATCACAATATATTTTCGTAGTATAAGTAATGGTAGGGACCTTCGATCAACAATACCAACTAGATGTTGGATCGGTGCAAAAAATACTTCCCAGTAAACAAGAGCACACTAGACGTGAGCTCTCATTTCATTTAGTATTTAGTTGACTTGAAACACAGCCAATGTAAACACGTTTCACAATGGCGCAATGTGTATTTAAAAGTTGCAAGAATAATGACCGAAAAAGCAATTTAACTGCCGTAGTGTCTTACTTTCCGTAAGTACATGTACAATAAGTTATATTTTAAGGTCTAAACTAACAAATAATATAATATTTGAAACAAAATTACCGATTTTAAAGCACCCTTATAAATGTTTTGCTAACTTTGGCCAATACACGCGTAAACATTTGTCAAACAGAACAGTAGTATGCATGGAGTAGATTTGTATTATAATCATTTTTAGGGTTCCGTACCTCAAAAGGAAAAAACGGAACCCTTATAGGATCACTTTGTTGTCCGTCCGTCCGCCTGTCTGTCTGTCTGTCTGTCAAGACTCTTTTTCTCAGGAACGCGTGGAGGTATTAAGCTGAAATTCATATCGAATACTCAAGTCTACTGTCCCTTGGAGCTGTGAAAAAATCAAACTTCTAAGCTAACACAATCAAAAGATACAGCAGTTTATGCCGCAAATTTTCGACATTCGCTAGGGAATCAAAACCTACAGGGTACTTCCCGTGAACTCAGAATCTCAAAATTTGGTACGAAGTAACGCATTATTGCACAGATAAAGGAATTTTTGGTTACATCATATAATAAAAATATTTTTAATAATTTTAAACTTATATGCCTACGAATTTGTTCGGAACCCTCGGTGCGCGAGTCCGACTCGCACTTTGCCGGTTTTTAGTAATTTGTTACCAGAACTTTAAATAATGGTAATTGCTACTTTTGTCTCAGTACATGTATAAGCAGAAACGAAAAATCATTAATATTGAATCGTAGTAAATATTTTGATTTATTGATTGCTATACTATATATATATATATACAGGGTATTTTTGGAACGCTACCGAAAACTAAGACAGGCTACAGCACCAAGTATACCTTTGATCATGGGTCACAAATAAATTCAATCCTGATGAAAAAAAAATCATCTTTTTACAACGTTTTATTAGCTTTATTCACGCGCCATCATGTTAGTACAGCTAAATGAAACGATAATTTCATAAAAAAATCATGAAAATACTGAAACATAAAACCAGCAGTGGAATAACTGAATTCATATCAGCTGATTAAAGGTCAATGTATGCACGAACGCAAATTCGCGCGGTCCGCAACTTGCGGGCCATATTACAATACCTAATAACTTACAAAACTTGTCTAAATACCTAACTTATCTACTTAACCTACTATTTTTCCACTGTACTTGTCTCCACGTAGCCATTTTAATCCGAATTTACAGGTTAAATAACCCAAATAACTGGTTCGATTTCCCGCTAATGAAAAAATACTTAAATGAAATGTAACGAAGGTTAGAGTCATGCGTTTTTATTCATCGTGTAGGTATGTTTATTATTCTCATGTATTCAGTTATGTATGTATTCAGATTAGTTCAGTACTAAGTTATTTAAAAAAATTAGTTATGAAACAGCGTACCGCTCTAAATCCTGAAAAAATTAAATTATGAAATTAAAAATAGCAATCTTTGTTTATAGCATCTATTTATTCATTATAGGTTATAATGAATAAAATATATATTCTGTATGAAATTATATAATAATATATTCTATATATTCTATGTATATATATATATATATATATATATATATATGTGTGTGTGTGTATGTATATGTATATACGCGTGTGTATGCGTATGTATATTTATTGCAAATTGCAAACTAATTTTAATATACCTACGATTATATAAAATATAATAACGACTAAAGAGTCGCATTAAGTTAAAGTATATGTTTCGTTGTAAATAAATACATTCAATTAACTAAACAATTACTTAAAAATGTAAAGCTTAGTCACTTAATTAATTGTAAAGACTAAAATACTGTTGTCACAACACTGGGAGAGGCCACTGATCCCTAAGATACAGACTTGTCTAGTTTGGGGATCAGAGTCTTCACTCTATTATTGTACTTTTATTTGAATAAATGATTATTATTATTATTTTTATTATTATATATGAGATCTCATATGAGATGCGGCTCAAATTGTGCTCCATTCATTTCAAGGTAGATTTGGGCTCGGTGTTGCGTCTCTTCATGGAGGCGGGGCATCATCGTGTGGTCTTCGACACAGTCCGTACGTAGTTTGTCGAAAACATCCACGATCCTTTGGCGCATTTCGTCAGCACTATCACACTCACGATTAGAAACCCTTTCTTTCACATACCCCACAGAAAGAAGTCTAACGGGGTCAGATCTGGTGAGCGAGGTGGCCAAGCGTGTGGTCCTAGTCCGCCAAATCCAGCGATCATCAAATAGCTCATTGAGGCGCTCACGGACGAACCTCACATGTGGAGGGGCACCATCATGCTGGAACCATGTGCGGCGATATTCAGCCAACGATAGGTCGTCTAATATGTCTGTCAACTGTTCATTTATAAAGTTGAGGTATCGCTGTCCGTTCAGTCGCTGTGGCAGAAACACTGGTCCCAGTATGCGATCCTTAAATAAACCTGCCCATACGTTAACCGACCATCGGGTTTGGTGCCCGGTTTGTCGAACAGCGTGCGGGTTAACCTCTGAATACACGTGTGTATTTCTTCGGTTCCACAGGCCGTTTCTGGTAAATGTCGACTCATCCGTCCAGATAATGTGCTCAATGGAACCAGGCACACGTTGTTGCTGGTATAATAACCAACGGCAGAAAACTCGTCGGCGGTCGTGATCGCCGGGAACTAAAGCTTGCACTTTGTGCAATTTGTGTGGGCGCAATCGGTTACGCTTTAACACTTTGTGCACTGCACAGTATGACACACTTGTTCCATCCCGACGTCTTAACAATTTATTTAGCGATACTTCGTGTACCTAGGTTCGGATACCTAACATGTTGTCGTATTCACAATCACTATAAACGTACGCGTTAAGCATTATTAAAACAAAAAACGTAACAACAAGAATAATACCAACACGTAATAACAATTTAATAAACAAAACGATTGAGCTATCGCTCGCGCACGCGTGTACAAAATCAACACGGAACTGTTTCAAAAACTACAATTAATAACGAACCACGACAAAACTGAAACCTACTGCGTCACAGCGTGAAGCGACACGAGCCGGCCGGGTTACATTCTGCCGTCATAATAAAGAAGGACGCAACTAACAAAAACGTAAAATGGAAATAAAAAATAAATTTATGAATTTTTCTTTCAGACCCTGTGTCTATAGTATATTAAAAGGTATCTATATGAAAATTGAAATATATACGTAGAGACATGAAGATTTTAAGGACAAACTTATTTTTTTGATAATTTGTTTATTTATTTAAATAAAACGAATTTTCCTTTTCATCTTAGCTTAAAAAATACATCTGGCAACACAAAAACATCGAACGAAAGACGCATATAACTATTTGCGTCTTTCTAACCTAATAAATAAAAAAAAACTGCCATTCATTTAACATTTTTACATATTTTGGAAAGGTCATTTGAATTTGAAAGGACGCTAATAGTAATTTATTACTTTTTTCTTAGTAAATATTAGAGAAGCATTGGTAGTGAGACACAAAAAATAACAACCCGCAACTCTTGAGCAATGGTTTTAAAGGGGATATCATACAAGACTTACTACGATAATAATTAAAAATTAAAAATTTTGTACAACCGACTTTAATATAAATAATTAAGGATAACTCAAAAACTATTGGTCTGACCTCGATCAAATTTATATGGGACCACATGTGAAACACCAGCTCTTAATAATAAGATATAAGCTCTTAACAATAAGATATAGAATAATAAGACAAGAATAATTGAAATTTAAGTAATCGATGCAAATATTGTTAAAGATGACGTAGCAACTGGTTAAATAAGTCTTTTCTTTTATGTTGAATTTGTATAAGTCTTTTCTTCTAAAAAAATGTCATCTGTGATCAATAGTTACGTCTAAAACTCTTACAATAATTTCTAAAATATTGATATTTGTGAATATTACAAAAATTTAGTAGATGCGCCTTCTTATCATGAGTCGAATTGTATATTTAACTCATTTATTCAAAAATTGTTAGATGCGCCCTTTTTCTTACGACAGCAGCATTGTTTCGTACCGAGCTAGATACAGGTCGACAGCGGAGGGAGTGTGGGTACAGTCGCGTTCTAAAGTACTACATGGTATTGGGCTATTGGTTTATAATATTATAGTAATTAATTGTTTTATTGTAGAATCATAATAGGTGTTTTACTAGCTACTTAGAACTTTGGAGGAGGTGGGAATTAAAAATGGATAATGTTTACTTGAGCATTATTTGTTATTTCTATCGTAAAATATAAAGTAGTTTGTAACAAGAAAACTTAAGCTAAGGGTGACACGCCGTCCATTATGACGTCTTGGGTCACATGGAAGCCAGATGTTGATGGTGTGTTGGTGTTACTGGATGCTACTTCATCATCACTTTCATCTTCGCTTGAGCTTCCGTCATCAGGTCGATCACATGGTAATTTTTTCGGTATTCGTCCTCAACACATTTAACTTTACTACACAATTTTCCCCATTCATCTTCTATCATATTTACCTTTTCGTTCACTAGTTCAGTCATAAAACAATAGATATAAATAATTTTTCTTTCCTTCCTTTTTAAAACATCGTCGCGAGTCGCAAAGTTAGCTATGTATGCGACTGTATTTTAGGAGCGAACAAAGCGCGGGAACCAATAGCATGCAGGCACAGTAATACTGGCGGATTGTTCCCCCGTCGCGCCCCCTTTGTACCAATAATTATAAGTTGGTGAATCGATCTGGCTTACTATAGGACGTAGTGGAGCGTTTGGTTTGTGTATTTTCGGTAACCGATACAATCTCGGTGGTTTGGCACATGATGTTATTTTCGAATTCACGTCGAGATCTAATTTTTCGGAGTATTTCTTTATTAAATCAGAGTTGTTTTAAGTGTATTAGTTGTAGGGTCTATTTTGACCTTTTTGTATGTACTTACGTCCGATAAAAGTTGTTGTATTTTGAAATTATACTCTGACGTGTCCATTATTACCGTAGCATTTCCTTTATCCTTTATAGTAAGCCAGATCGATTCACCAACTTATAATTATTGGTACAAAGGGGGCGCGACGGGGGAACAATCCGCCAGTATTACTGTGCCTGCATGCTATTGGTTCCCGCGCTTTGTTCGCTCCTAAAATACAGTCGCATACATAGCTAACTTTGCGACTCGCGACGATGTTTTAAAAAGGAAGGAAAGAAAAATTATTTATATCTATTGTTTTATGACTGAACTAGTGAACGAAAAGGTAAATATGATAGAAGATGAATGGGGAAAATTGTGTAGTAAAGTTAAAAGTGTTGAGGACGAATACCGAAAAAATTACCATGTGATCAACCTGATGACGGAAGCTCAAGCGAAGATGAAAGTGATGACGAAGTAGCATCCAGTAACACCAACACACCATCAACATCTGGCTTCCATGTGACCCAAGACGTCATAATGGACGGCGTGTCACCCTTAGCTTAAGTTTTCTTGTTACAAACTACTTTATATTTTACGATAGAAATAACAAATAATGCTCAAGTAAACATTATCCATTTTTAATTCCCACCTCCTCCAAAGTTCTAAGTAGCTAGTAAAACACCTATTATGATTCTACAATAAAACAATTAATTACTATAATATTATAAACCAATAGCCCAATACCATGTAGTACTTTAGAACGCGACTGTACCCACACTCCCTCCGCTGTCGACCTGTATCTAGCTCGGTACGAAACAATGCTGCTGTCATAAGAAAAAGGGCGCATCTAACAATTTTTGAATAAATGAGTTAAATATACAATTCGACTCATGATAAGAAGGCGCATCTACTAAATTTTTGTAATATTCACAAATATCAATATTTTAGAAATTATTGTAAGAGTTTTAGACGTAACTGTTGATCACAGATGACATTTTTTTAGAAGAAAAGACTTACACAAATTCAACATAAAAGAAAAGACTTATTTAACCAGTTGCTACGTCATCTTAAACAATATTTGCATCGATTACTTAAATTTCAATTATTCTTGTCTTATTATTCTATATCTTATTGTTAAGAGCTTATATCTTATTATTAAGAGCTGGTGTTTCACATGTGGTCCCATATAAATTTGATCGAGGTCAGACCAATAGTTTTTGAGTTATCCTTAATTATTTATATTAAAGTCGGTTGTACAAAATTTTTAATTTTGAATTATTATCGTAGTAAGTCTTGTATGATATCCCCTTTAAAACCATTGCTCAAGAGTTGCGGGTTGTTATTTTTTGTGTCTCACTACCAATGCTTCTCTAATATTTACTAAGAAAAAAGTAATAAATTACTATTAGCGTCCTTTCAAATTCAAATGACCTTTCCAAAATATGTAAAAATGTTAAATGAATGGCAGTTTTTTTTTATTTATTAGGTTGGAAAGACGCAAATAGTTATATGCGTCTTTCGTTCGATGTTTTTGTGTTGCCAGATGTATTTTTTAAGCTAAGATGAAAAGGAAAATTCGTATTATTTAAATAAATAAACAAATTATCAAAAAAATAAGTTCGTCCTTAAAATCTTCATGTCTCTACGTATATATTTCAATTTTCATATAGATACCTTTTAATATACTATAGACACAGGGTCTGAAAGAAAAATTCATAAATTTATTTTTTATTTCCATTTTACGTTTTTGTTAGTTGCGTCCTTCTTTATTATGACGGCAGAATGTAACCCGGCCGGCTCGTGTCGCTTCACGCTGTGACGCAGTAGGTTTCAGTTTTGTCGTGGTTCGTTATTAATTGTAGTTTTTGAAACAGTTCCGTGTTGATTTTGTACACGGGTGCGCGAGCGATAGCTCAATCGTTTTGTTTATTAAATTGTTATTACGTGTTGGTATTATTCTTGTTGTTACGTTTTTTGTTTTAATACTAATTTATTTTGTTAATTTAATGAGCACAATTTGAGCCGCATCTCATAAGACCACGGAGGATTTAGAGCGGTACGCTGTTTCATAACTATTTTTTTTAAATAACTTAGTACTGAACTAATCTGAATACATACATAACTGAATACATGAGAATAATAAACATACCTACACGATGAATAAAAACGCATGACTCTAACCTTCGTTACATTTCATTTAAGTATTTTTTCATTAGCGGGAAATCGAACCAGTTATTTGGGTTATTTAACCTGTAAATTCGGATTAAAATGGCTACGTGGAGACAAGTACAGTGGAAAAATAGTAGGTTAAGTAGATAAGTTAGGTATTTAGACAAGTGTTGTAAGTTATTAGGTATTGTAATATGGCCCGCAAGTTGCGGACCGCGCGATTTTGCGTTCGTGCATACATTGACCTTTAATCAGCTGATATGAATTCAGTTATTCCACTGCTGGTTTTATGTTTCAGTATTTTCATGATTTTTTTATGAAATTATCGTTTCATTTAGCTGTACTAACATGATGAGATCTAATTTTTCGGAGTATTTCTTTATTAAATCAGAGTTGTTTTAAGTGTATTACTTGTAGGGTCTATTTTGACCTTTTTGTATGTACTTACGTCCGATAAAAGTTGTTGTATTTTGAAATTATACTCTGACGTGTCCATTATTACCGTAGCATTTCCTTTATCCTTTATAGTAAGCCAGATCGATTCACCAACTTATAAGTTGGCTCAACACTTGACAAAAATACTGTCACCACTAAGAGGACATACCAGAGCACACACAAAAGATTCATACCATTTTGTTAGTGAGATAAAAGACCTACATCTCACTGACAATGAAACTATGGTCAGTTTTGATGTTCAGTCACTATTCACATGCCTACCTATTGAAGACTGCATCTCAACTGTTACTAGAAAGCTAGAAGATAACAACATGCCCACAGAATATGCAGTATTACTCAAACACTGCCTTACATCTGGCTATTTATTGTGGAAAGAAGAGTTCTACATGCAAGTAGACGGAGTAGCAATGGGCTCACCTATATCTCCCGTAGTCGCCGACATATTCATGGAGGACTTTGAGGAGAAAGCCCTTCTTACTGTTCCTGTAAATCCAAGATTCTACAAGCGGTACGTAGACGATACTTTCACAATTTTACCATCTGACAAAGTAACTGCATTTTTAAACCACCTTAATTCCATAAACCCTAAAATACAATTCACAATGGTGTTAGAGGCAAACAATACTTTAGCTTTCCTAGATGTTTTAGTCATCCGAAATCCTGATAACACTATTGGTCATACTGTGTACAGAAAAAATACCCATACCAACCGATATTTAAATGGTGATTCGCACCATCATCCTTCACAGTTAGCTACCGTGGGAAAATCTTTGTTTCAGAGAGCACGAGGGATCTGTGACAGAAAACATCTGGCCGCCGAGCTTCAGCACGTCGAGCAAGTACTGCAAGACAACAAGCTTCGGGTCCCGCGCCTACGTCACAGTGACCGAGTGAAGCCAGCCACAGTCGAGCGTGTGCCTGCTGTACTACCCTATGTCAGAGGAGTCACAGACAAGGTTGGCTACATCTTGAAGCGAGCTTCCATTAAAACATACTTCAAGCCGCTGAAGAATATTGGTCAATTTTTACCATCCGTCAAGTGTCATATCCCTCTACAAGATGCAGGAGTGTACAAGCTGGATTGTGAATGTGGTCTCTCGTACATAGGACAAATAAAAAGATCTATAAAAACCCGCGTTAAAGAACATATAGCTGACGTGAAGCACCGACATATCGGGAAGTCTGCAGTTTGTGAACATGTTCAAAATCGTCCCCGCCATTACATTAGATTTGATAGACCACAAATCCTCGCAAAAGAACACCGATTCCTCCCAAGGATGATTCGCGAGGCTATTGAAATTAAAAAACATCCTAATTTCAATAGAGAAGATGGATGGGTGCTGCCATCTGCTTGGGATCCTATATTTAATAAAATCAAATCCAAACCCAAGTATACTACTGCTAGACCTCAAGATACTGTAAGCTGCGTAAATCGAACCAAAAATTAATATTAAAAAACTGAAGTTAGCCGGGCTAACTATGACAGCAGGACGTCAAACACCTCAGTCCCCCGTGACCACGGGTGCTGGAAAGCACCCGAAACGTCGGGAAGATAAAAATAAGTTAATACACGCGATAAAATCCCTAAAATTAGTTTTATTTAAATGTGTAGTGTTCGCGTAAATATAAGAAATCATTATGGGGATATGTGATCAAATGTCATTGCTTGAATATTTGTGTTGCTGTTTGTCAGTTCTGTTTGTATCGTAGATTGAGGATGTCTATGGTTTGTATCCACTCTACTAACTAAAAACTAAAAAACCCGCTAAACTAAAAAGTACGCTGTCAAGACCTCGGACTTGAGATGACAACGAAATGGCTGGTGACAAGTTATTCATATTTCCCCGGTCGAGCGACCCATTCGTGCTACAATTATACTATTTATAGCTGCAGCATGGCTCTACCACGTCAAAATGTTATCTTTCCCTCTCCACTGCTTACAGAAACTCCAACTGCTTGATTAAAAATAATGTTAGAATATAAGTATTATGAAAGACTTGAATATTAATAAAAAAAAATATTTGTGATGTTACTGTACAATTAAGAGTCCTAAAATGTTATTAGACGATGAATTAAACATGTTCATTAATTATATTTTGTATTATTTGTATTTTTCAATTGACCCCAGGCACTGTTTCAACCGACCCTGGCAGGGGGGCGGTTAAAACAAATTAATTTTCTTTTTAAATTTGATTTTACACACAAAATACAATACAGTGATCTCAAATAACATTAGCCATTAGAAGACAGATATATGGTCTTTTAAATAATATATTTCAGTCATCGCTCGCTTAACTAATTTAGATGCGATGGACGATAAACACTAAAATGTTTCAACCGTACCCAGTCTACCCTATATATTTATATGGCCCCAACCATATGAGAAAACTTCGTAGTTACCCCACAATAATAATAATAATTTATTTTTTCACCGCATTAAATTAACAATATCGATTTTTTAC
Organism: Parnassius glacialis; assembly: GCA_033319125.1. Classification (NCBI taxonomy): domain Eukaryota; kingdom Metazoa; phylum Arthropoda; class Insecta; order Lepidoptera; family Papilionidae; genus Parnassius; species Parnassius glacialis. Next base: position 27,299,295 of record JAVANC010000018.1, read on the forward strand.
AAAAAAGAAGGTACAAATTAATGTGTGAGACTGATGCCTAAACTAGGCGACGAACCTATATTTCAGGTCATCAGGTCTCCTTCCTAGTTAACAAATACAAAAGTATGTTATCTTGGAATACATATTTTAATAACAATGATACGTTATAATCCATTTACTTGTGGTGAGTATTATTATAAGTAAATATTTAATAAATTTATACCTATTGATGGAACTTGTGAACGCGCGCTTATGTTGTTAAAGATTGTGTTCGCGACGGCCAAATAGTGTTTGAAAACGAAGTGATTAAAGACAATATTAAAAGAGAAATTACCGACAAAACTGAGTGAATAGTGTATTAATATAGTTTTACAGCATATTTATAACCCTAATAAATATGCTGTAAAACTATATTATAGTATAGGATGTCATTTTGGTAATAGTTAAGATAAATAACTTTTATTGTATAAAGAAAAGTCGACCAATCAGAGCGCGTCGTATTGTAGAACTTTATAGAAGTTTTTTAATTAACTGCGTAATAGTTGATACCGAAAATGATGGGAATAATTTTTATGTTCTGAAAGGGTTATAAATATGACATTAAATTAGAATAAGGTCTATAGATTGAGGAAATTAAAGAATAATAAAATTAAAGAATTAATGTACCCAAATATTATGAAAATTTGGGATATTTTGTTTAATAACTTTTTATAATGTCAATATATTGAGTAACCTTTATGATATACTAATAAAGGACTAAATTGCCTATTTAATAATGTATTGCATGTTAGTGTAGAAATTGATGTTGTATAGAAAAGATTGTAATTTATGCCAATTGTATAGTGAAAACGTTATGCAATAAATAGGTAAAACGGACAATGGCAAACGGCTCACTATAAAGTATAGCTCAAGTCTATCTTAGGGCCTCGGGACCCAGTAACGTTATAGTGTGAAGAACTACCAGTAAGAAGCGGTAGTAACCAGTAGCAGCTAGTAACTGAAGTGACTAAGTATTAGCAGAATATAGTGAATAGTGAATAGCAGCTAGCAACAGTGGTAACTGATATTTGCAGTTACAAGTGAAAGTGATAGCTAACCGAAAAAAGTCGTAACTGATATTTGCAGTTGCAATTGAAAGTGATAGCTAGTTGAAAAAAGTGGTAACTGACATTCGCAGTTACATATTTGAAAGTGTTAGCTAGTCGCAGAAAGTGGTAACTGATATCCGCAGTTACACAAGTGATAAAATTAACTAGTTTAGTTGATAATAGCTGCTAGTCAGACAGTGTTAATAGAACTGATGTGAACAAACGTAGTTGAACAACCGTATTCAACACCCGTGGTCAATAAACAATAGTTAAAAGGTTTCCGCGTATAATTGATCAGTTGAACCGCAGGCCACTGCCTTGCCATTTGTATTTTATAGATCGTGCATTTTAATTTTGAACCTCAGTCCACAGTAGCCCAGCTGCACCCACAGAGACGACAGTAGAAGTATCCTCCGGAACCTATAGGTGTAGGACATGAGCGACTGGCGGAGTATCTCTGTCGACATTTACTCCGGAGAGTTTCGCCCGTCCGGTACATTCGATGGTTCTTCGAGCCGGATACATCCGTGGTACTTCGGAACCGGATACATAGTCGCTGCCGTATTAAAGCCGCTGAATTTACAGAGTCAAGATGCCGATCACTCCTTCGCAAGGAAGGGGAGCCAAGACGTGGACCGTCGGTCTGGAAGAAGGTTCGTCGGACAATGCCGCCGTCATTCACCACCATTTTGCCCTCCCGAGGGGGAGGGGGTACCTCTGCCCGCGCCGGTCATTACTACCCGGCCAATGAAGCAGAGGGAACATATATAAGGCAACGACGATATTCGCTGTGCATCGTCGCCAACCGCCCAGGAAGACACCTGCACCGAAGAGCCACCGAAGGGCCACACCGATTGCAGTTCTAAGTCAAATAAGACTATTCGGCCCAATAGAAAAATTTTGAAGGCTCGTGAAGAAGTATTGAAGATCAAACTGGAACTCGCACGGATCTCCTTACAGATGGCTGAAGAAAAAGAAGAAACGGCCGACTACGATGAAGATGGTCACTGCAAAACTGAATACGTCCGATCCTGGCTGGAAAATTCCGTAGCTAAACAGAAACCAACTCAAGACGCAACCGCCGGAGGGGAGGCCCCACTGAAATGATATTGAAAACACTGCGAAACTAAGAAGAAGTCTACAAGGAAGAGCCTTGGAAACAGTCAGCTAAGAACTCATCGAGCATACTAGCCTGAAGAGATTATGCGAGAGCTAGAGCTGCAATTTGGACGTCCAGATTCAATCGCGCAAGCAGAAACCGAGAAGTTACGAGGATTAGCACGCTGTACAGAACCTGCATATTCGCGCGCAAAGTCAGGGGAAGCGTTGTCACTCTTCGAGCACTGAAGAGAGATCATTACCTTGTCAACGCAGAGCTGCTATGACACCTCTGCGACAAGCTGCCAAATTCTATACGTGCTCAGTGGAATAGAATCTACACCGAAAAATACAACTCTAGACCAGACCTCGGCTGCTTCAGTGATTTTATCACCGAACAAGCTCGCTTCTGCAGTGCATTTGCGCTTCCAGAAATTATCAACGGAGCGCAAAGCAACCGCGGTCCAGTACATAGAACACACGCAGCTACTACCAACCTGTCTCTGAAATGCAGTGTGTGCGAAAAGGAAGGTCACTGCGGATCCGACTGTAATAAATTTAAAAGAGCGGATGTCGACAAAAGATGGGAACTCGAATAATTTATGTTTCAACTGTCTACACTACAAAAATCAGACACACAGATGCAAAGCCATCAAGTGCGGAATAAAAGGATGCACCGCAAGACACAATCGACTTCTCCACTATAATAAATAGGAGAAGACAGAGGTCATACAAAAAAAAGCTCAAGAAACCGTAGCTGATTCATACGCTGTCTCAAAGCATCAAGCCTACCTAAAAATCATTCCAGTTCGAGTAATTGGACCGGCGGGGGCTGTAAACACACACGCCCTGCTGGATGATGGGTCAACAGTCTCATTAAAGGATGAAGAGATCGCCAAACAAATTGGAGCTACAGGGCGGTTGGACCCATTTAAGATCACCACTATCGGTAACACTACCCTCGATTCACTGGGGTCCCGAAGAGTCAGTTTCGCTGAAGAGTCTCCAAAGCAGAAAGGTGTCATTCAGACCACGCACGGTCGCAAGCCTAAACTTGGGGCCACAGACTTTGTGTGCAGCAGACATAGCAAAGTGCAACCACTTGAAAGACCTAAAGGAGCAGCTAATATATGACTCCGGCAACCCAAGGATCCTAATAGGACAGGACAATTGGAGACTTCTGTTAGTCACACAAGTCCGCAGAGGTCTGCCGCATCAGCCAATCGCCTCGCTCACAGAACTAGGCATTAACACGGGGCACACACTAAAGCCCTGTATCAGCACGTCCACGCGACCAATGAGCTGCACACGACCGAGGAGACCATAGATGATCAACTCCGCGAATATTTCGCGCTAGAATCTCTCATCATCAACCCGAGAAGACACTGAAATGATCGGGAATAAGAAAATCCACGTACACGGTATAGCTAAATTGTATTTTATTGTTTTTCGAAGTATTCTTCGTTCAACTTAATGCACTTTTCCATTCGTGCAAACCAATCATTAAAACAGTAATTCCAGTCTGAAGTTGATGTTCCGAGCCTATGGGAGCTCGCATTATCGTGAGGTAAGATTATGCGACGTTTCGAGTTATTTTTTCGGAGTTCGGCTATCATTTCTGGCAAACAAACTGTGACTCAGCGGTAACCGTTATGCGTTCCTGTAAACAAATTGTAGCAACATGCCCCCTTTTTGAGACAAACGTAGCGACCATTTTCTTTGACACACTGCGAGAGCGAACCACTTCCGTTGGTTTGACCTCGTCTTCGAAGACCCAAACTGCTGACTGATGTTTTCTTTCAGGTTCGTATGAATAAATCCATGATTCATCACCTGAGACGATATTATAAACGGTATTTGACTTCCCTCCGTTGAAGCGTTGCAGAGTATTCCGGCACCAATCTACACGAGCCGCCTTTTGCCCTTCGGACAAATTGTGGGGAACCCAGCGGGAAACTACCTTTCTTACACACAGCTCATTGTGTAATATCGACTGAATTGCAATCATTCCGACACTGATAACAGCCCGAATCTGCTCGTATGTCACATGACGGTCATCTAATATAATAGTTCGCACAGCTGCGATGTTTTCAGGCGTGACCGCTATTCTTGGTCGACCTGCAGAAGAAACAGTGCTGAGCGACACACGACCGCGTCGGAACTCGGCATACCAGCGGTATATTGTCGTTTGACTCGGTGCTTCAACATCATAAATCGAAACAAGTTCGCTGAGACATTTATCTTGAGATAAGCCGCGACGAAAATTGTGATAAATTATGGCACGGAAATGTTCACGCGTGACCTCCATTTCTGTTAATGACGTGTCAACTATAAACCAACATAGTTTTACATTTTAAACATTTTTTTTAATTGTTTGAATGTCATTAAAATTCTAAGAGGCCAGTATTCAAATTCTAAAAAAGGTTTTATTGTAACTCAATCCGAAATATTCTATTCCCGATTATTTCATTGTGCCCCTCGTAGATTTAATAGTGTTAGAATCTGCGTTTGAGATTTTTAAATATATAATATGTTAATTTCCGTACCCCATTTGAAAGTGTACGTATATGCGCATGAAAAGTTAGCTTATCATCCAACAAAATACCAAGGTATTTAAGTGAAGTAACTTTTTGCAGAGGAGTGCAGGCGTTAGGCGATAAGGAAAATTGCAAGAATGAACAGTAATAAGTAATAACATGGTCTGTGCAGGTTATATATTTATTATTATGCTTAGAGAAGGACAAGCACTTTGTTTTTTGCACGTTGAGGGTTAACACATTATAGAAAAGCCATTTGGACACTATTTAAGTCAATCTGAGCGAATTTAAACACATCTGGCCATGAATCATCAGTAAATAGTAGTGATGTGTCATCTGTAAACGTTACTATTTTTCCGTTCACTAGTTTGAGTTTGCAGAGGTGTAAAGAAGAAACAGAGAGGGCCAAGAATACTTCCTTGGAGAACACCATAGCAGATAGGGAGCTCATCACTAACGTGTTTATCAATTTTTACGGACTGTGTTCTATCTGTAAGGTATACCTGAAAAGCTGCAACGGTACACCCCTTATACCAGGTTTCTCCAGTTATGCAACAATATGGGAACAGAGATCGTGTCAAAAGCTTTGGCTAAATCTGAAAAAAATCCTATTGCTTTTTTTTCTCAAGGTTTAGTACAATAAATTCAATGAGATCAAGAACCGCATCAGCTGTTGATTTACCAGAACGAAAACCAAATGGATTTGGGGAAAGTAAGGAATTCTTTTCAAGAAAAATTTTCAACCTATTATTCATCACGCGTTCTAGTAGTTTAGATAATGACGGTAATATAGATATTGGTCTATAGTGTCTTACACAGTCTCTATAATTTTGATATTTTCTGAATCGAGGAAATTTGTTGTGATTTTTTATGTAATTTTTTAATAATAGTTATTATTTATTTATTTACTTCAGGCAGAGCTCGTAAGTGTTATTAACAAATGAAATTATAGCTAGGATTAGTAAAAATACATTAAAACACTACAATAACAAGAAAAATTTAAAAAATTGTGGGATAAATCCACACAATAACATATACTTAAACTGTTACATATGCAGCTGTATTTTTCAAAATCTAAGAATTAGCATTTTCCTATCGACCGTCTACACACAGGATTCAACTCGGTTGGGCAGCGTTTGGAAAAGTACGGCACATCTTCTTGTCAGGTATACCTCAAAACTTGAAAACGAAACTTTACAACCAGTGCGTGTTGCGAGTGATGGCCTATGGAAGTCTCAATGTGGTCCTTCACTGCTGGCCGGATGAGGAAGCTCAAGGTCGCTCAGCGAGCTATGGAGAGGGCTATACTCGGAGTTTCTCTGCGTGATAAACTTAGAAATGAAGATATCCGCAATAGAACCAGAGTGACCGACATTGCCCAACGGATTAGTAAGCTGAAGTGGCAATGGGCCGTCCATATAGCTCGAAGAACCAACAACCGATGGGGAAAAAAGGTTCTCGAGTGGCGGCATCGTACCGGCGGACGAAGTCTAGGGCGTCCCCCCACGAGATGGAGTGACGACCTGATAAGATATGCAGGATGTCGATGGATGCATGTGGCTCAGGACCGTGCTTTATGGCATTCTTTGGGGGAGGCCTATGTTCAGCAGTGGACTTGTGAAGGGCTGTAATGATGATGAATGATGATGATACTAGGTAGATCAATAACTAACGGTTTTGAGTTTGAAGAGCGCGTGAAACGCCGCGTATTTTATAGTAATTTTGTTGTGTTTATTACATTCCTGCAATAAACAATAATATGAATTTATTTAAAAAATTATTCCTGTTATATATTCTTCATCGAATAAAATGTCATATGAAAATACATACCAAATTTCTTCTACCAATAGCCAATTTGGAATTAATCACGATATTTTATGCTTGAAATAACCTTTTTTTTAATATTTTTCCCCAGATCTGTTTAGTAATAAAGAGGAAATTTATAAATGTGTATTGGGATTGAAAGAATCTTCTCAAAATCTTCTTAACAACAACTAGATTCAAAGTAAAGAAACTGCGGTTGCCAACCCGCCCGCCAAAAGAGATTATGAGATTATGTGTGGGGAAGCCAGTATGTTCAGTGAGGTTTAGAGTAGCTCACTTTGATAGATTGTAATGAACGTAATTTCAGAAACTGTTAGATCTCGTGAAAACGTTGTCATCTACTTAGCGGGTCTAAGAATCGTTCTCGTCAAGTGACTTCGTAAAATGATATTTGTAAGATATTATAAAATATAAAATAAATATAAGCATATTAAATATTATTAGCTATTCAAGAAGGGAAATGGAATATTCATAAACAGCCAGCACATTATTAAAAACATAAATTTCATTATAATTTCTATTATTTTAAATTTAAATTTTCAGATAATAACTGTGTCTAGGTAAGTATAACGAATTACACAAAAACCTTGGGGAAGCTCGCGCTATACAGTGGCTTGATTTGTGGCGAGTGACTTCACAGTGGCCGTAGGTAATATGTCGGCACGTGTCGGTAAGTTCAGAAGCAAATAACATTTTTACAAATATTAACCCTTAACACCACAGGTGGGGAACCTAGCTCCCCCACCGCACATATTTTCGAAAATATTTTAAGTGTTTTAAACGTAACGCGGTCGAGCGTCCAAGTATTCCCAGTTCCTCTCAAGGTCTCACGGGGATGGAACGTGCACCAGGCTAGCATGCTTAGTTCAACAGGTACGAATCGATACGGGCTAAGGTCCCCCACAAGTGTAAGTACGTAAGTATTTTTTTTTTTATATTTCCTTGTTTATTGGTTTTTTGTAGGTTTATAGCGTACTATGGATAAAAATTTGAATCCTCAGTAGAGATAAAATCTGTTAAATGACTTCGAGTGAGAAGAAAATGAAATTGAGGATATTTTTCCTAAAGCATATCGAATTTGAGTGACGCGAAGTAGGAAGTCAGTGATCACGACACTGAAAGTGAAGAAGAAACGAAGATTGACTCAGAAAATGAAGAAATAGAAAACAATGAACACGAAGACTGCAAAAGTAATGCATTTTATTGAAGAAATAGATATAAATAGTCAAAAATACCACCTTCGCGATCACGCGTTCAGCACATAACATCATTTATATTTATTTGTCTGGACTAAGGGGTCCTGTTGAAGCCAAAAACGAAATGTCTCCATTTAATGCATGTTCTTTTCTATTTTCTGAAGATATGATTGACTTGATTTTAGAACATTTCAATGAAGAGATAACAAATTACTCAGAAAATCATATATCTGACTCAGCCTATACTTAACAAACGTGTGTCGTATTCATTCTATAGACGTAAAAATATGTACAAAATATCAGGAAAACTGATAACTAGGTTTTAGGTATCATTTTGATAGTAAAGATCGAGATTGAAATTAGGTTCCTACATTTGACTGAAATTTCGATATTCGCGAAGTGTTATGTGCATTCCACTTCAGATTTTACATGTTTTAGTATTTTCATACATCTTTATGCCGCTTTTGTAGTTTATAAGATAAGAATAATTAGAAAAACAATTTGATTTATTTTTTGATTCAAAATTTTATTACATATTGGATATTAACTCTAATAATAAAACGTGATTTTGTATCCTTTGTTGTTTAATGCTAGAAGTGGCAATTTTTAAGTTTAAAATTATAAATAAATATTTTTATTATATTCATAAAATGCCTTTAATTTATTTCGTAAAAAAATCCTGACTTATGATAAAAATAGTACTGATATGCGGTTTATCTTTAAGGGGGACATGGTCCCCCACGTGTATAGATGTGTGGCTAGAAGTAGCGTGTGGTGCTAAGGGTTAAATTTAGTAAGTTATCTGATAAGAAACTCTAAAACCCCATTTAAAGCAACCAAAAAAATTCATTATCATAATTGCCATGCCTATGTGTACACCTTAGGTTTTTTCTTTACATACTGTCGATATTTACATAAATATCGACAGTATGTATGTATGTATGTATGTATGTATGTAGTGTATGTAAATATCGAAAAATCGATATTTCGATATTTCTTGCTCAAGCCTATCTCAGAGATAAAAACAGGCTTTAATAGTAGGGATGGGCAAGGGAAAAATATCGATATATTGTCATCATCTGCATGATGTAAGGATAAGGCCCAAAATTTAATATTATTGACGATTGGAAGAAAAAAAAACGACAACCACACAAATGCATGCTTGTGTAGCTCCTTTTGTTGGTTCGTATTTTGTACAACAATTTAAAATAGTATATGGGAATTGATACGAATTCGATACTCTAAAATAAATATCGATATTTTTTGCACAAGCCTATTTAGTAGTATATACTATATAGCCTAGATTATTCTAAATTCTAATTAGATAGTTACTCATTAATTATCATATGTTCTGTGTTATTTGTGTTAGAGCGACGCGGAATGTACACATGTAAATAACAAATTGACAGTCGCTAATTTAATTAATGATTTTAAAGAATATAATTTTATTTTAAGAATAATGACTCATTCTATTCTAAGCTATGAAACCCTTGTTCATGCTATGGCTGGAGCTACGGTTTGTTTTTATGATTAACATGATATGAATTTGTAATTTAAATTATTAAATTTATAGAATTATTACTATAATTTAATTCTATGATTAAATTTAAATTACACAATGTACCATTTTAGGGAAGTATAGTAGGAATGGCAGTGTTTTATCCATTGGATATACTACGATCAAGACTTCAAGGTAATAATATATTTTTTATTTATAAGATTTATCTTTAACACTGCAGTGGGCATTACATATTCGTCAGAAAATTTCATATTTTTTTTCATAAAATTTTTATGTACTTAGTGTTTTTAGGTACTTTACAATTAAAAAATAAATGAAAGTTTTTACTTTCAGTTGATGAAGCTGATAAATTAAGGGGATCATCATTGGATTTATTAGTGCAACTAGCAAATGATGAAGGAATTATGTCATTGTACCGCGGTTTGGCACCTGTTCTGCAAACCCTTTCAGTATCTAATTTTGTTTATTTTTATTCTTTTCATACATTACGTAGCTTTACACTAAAAGGTAACTCTGCCATGCAAGACTTAATGTTTGGTATGTTAGCTGGAAGTATTAATGTTCTTGTGACATCTCCTCTTTGGGTTGTTAACACAAGAATGAAGTTAGAAAAAAATAATTACACCAGTCTTGTTGAAGGTTTGGGTGATGTTTTTAAAAAAGAAGGTGTGTATGGGCTTTGGTCTGGTACAGTACCATCGTTGCTTTTAGTTTCTAATCCAGCCATTCAATTCATGGTTTATGAAGCATTGAAAAGAAAATTAATGTCTGCTGGTTATTTTGACAACTATGCAGCATTTTTGGTTGGTGCTATAGCAAAAGCTATTGCAACAATCTTAACTTATCCACTACAGTTGATTCAATCTAGACTCCATGCTGGCACTAGTTTAAAACCTTTGTTTAGAGATATGAAATCTAAACCAACCACTATTTTTCGTGGTTTAGAAGCAAAATTGTTACAGACTGTGATGACAGCAGCATTGATGTTTGTTATTTATGAAAAACTTGTACGATTAGTATAGACTATAATGAGAGTTAAAATGCCATAAAGACGTTGAACAATTTAAAATTCTGTGCAGCCATTAAATATTAAGCTTTTACCATAATGCCATTGCAACAACCAATCTAATGTGATGTATTTTGGAGTCCGTGTTTATATAATGTATTTAGTAGCCAGTTTTTCAATCCTTAGACAAAATGTGTATTATCATCAACAACATTACAGCTCTTCAAGTCTCTGCTGAACATAGGCTTCCCTAAAATGAGGCTAAATAGTACAGTCCTGGACTACTGGTATTCATCAACTTTCAGCATCTCTTATCAGGTGAAATAAAAAATGTGTAATAACTTTTTAACTCTTAGATGCACAGGTGCAACTTTTTTAAATAATGAATATTAATCATTAGAAAAATAAAATAAAAAATTTAGCTACAAAGGGTTTTGAGGAAAACTGTGGTCGCTGAGCTAACCACTGTGCAAGTTATTCGATTATTAAAAAAAAAATCAATTTGTTATTAAGACGCCAATTTTATTTAATCTATTATTAGAAACTATTCCACTTCTGACGTAACACAGGGCAGCCTCTCAGCAACACAATCTTCCTTGCTTACACTAGAAGAACTACTACATGAATAGAACCACATCACTTGTCTTATTTGGGCAGAATCTCAGCGTAGAAGTAATGTTTTAGCCCAACAGGCATAATAACGATATGAGACTCGTAGAATTACAGACTGACTGATCCCTCTTAGTCGACTGCGCCATACTTTATACTGCTAAAACAAGTGGGGATTATAGTTCTACTTGCAATATTTCTTATTTTATTTTATTATTTTACCTTCATTCCTAACACTATCTATTTATTCTTATGAAAATCAGCAAAACAATTTTTGGTTGATTTTATGCATAAAGGAACCATACAAGTGTCAGATACCCAAGCTGTTTTTACAGGTTTTGATTTTGTGTTGCACAAATTGCATCGGTGAGAAGTAGTGAACTTTGCTTGGTGTTTTTTACCTTCTAGGCGAACCAGGGGTAGCACATAAGGTTTGTGATGTATATTGTAATAGGTAGACGGTCTTCTAATATTCGTTTTCTGGTTTCAGGGTCTTTCATAAGTTCCAGATATATTTCTCTCCTAAAATCTTTGTGGGACATAATTTTTGATGTTGTATTTTCTGTTAAATTTTTTATATTCAACCAGATCTTTATGCACAATGTAAGTATTGACGACGCAATAGTCCATAAATGAAAAGAAAATTCTGTGCCACCATTTAGTAGACCTATCTAAACCATAATTTCCTTTCAGTTTGTCGAACTTGTCCACGAAATTCATATTGGCATTGTAGTCTTTCAGCAGTTTAGGACAAGGTATGTGTATGAAATAGCCATCCTTTTCTTTTCTTTTGGCTGTATCAACATCATTTAGATCATGCATATTTGATAAAATATACTGTCCTATTATCCTTTCATTTCAAATATAATATATTCTCATTACTTATGCGCCAATCAAAGTCATCTCTTTTCATTGTGTTATCTTCTTTCAATTCCGGTAAAAACTTTCTAGTATTATTAACTGTGCCACAGGCCAATATTTTTCTTAAGTTCATGTTGTAACACATAACTATTAAAATAGTTGTCAAAGTAAAACTTGTAGATTTACTGTATAAACGTAACGTGTTTATTGTATAAACGTAAAATGTTAGACAATATCCTGAACTTGCACACAACATCCACAACGCTTGAGGTAACTTCTGTCTTTAAATTTTATCATGCTTTCATCTATAACCATTTTTTCGATAGGACGATAATTTTTTTCAAATATGTTTTTATGGTATCTAGCAAAGGCCGAACTCTATATATTTTGTCATAGCTTGGGCTATTTCTTGCTGGAATAAACTGATTGTCATTTACGTGCAAATTTGAGAGTAAACATCCGAGTCGGCTTACAGACATAAACTTTAGAATAAATGAATCATGTAGATCTGGACATGGGACCAGTCGTCTCTATAGACGGACAGTTTTTTTATACCCATGTGTAGGTTTATACCCAAAATAATACTAATTTCTTCTTTAGTTACTGGTATAAATGTCTTTCCCTCCTGTTGGGCATACAGATTTGTTTGATAAACTAAATGTTCTAATAAACTGTCAGGCCAAAACAATTTATATGTAGCAGGTGTTGGATATTGCAGTTGAGTTATGTGAGTAGGTAAGCTTGTATCTATATTAAATTGTTCTGTAGGAGATGCAGCGCACAACCTATGTCTCCACTTTGGCTCAGCTATGTTATCGAAATTTCGAATAGATGAAGTATCAGCAGGCTCAGCTACTAAATCCCTCGTCCTTCTAGCGGATGAAATCCTAGCAAGAATACTGTTTCTCGTCAATAGAGACTGGACTCCACTAGACGCTGATGGGTTTGCTGTCCTCTGGATATCTGACAGAGGCATGCCAAATTGAGGATCGTCGTCACCGTCAATCTCTGCAGCGTCTACTATGGGAATCTGAATCAAAGGCTCCTCATCTTCATCTTCAGAGATATCGGAACCTGCAGAAAGTATATCGAAATTGACATGATCAGATTCGCATCGCGTTCTAAGTTTTGTAACGAACATAAAATATTATGTTAGTTTATTAAATTATGTTACAATCCAATAGAAACAAAAAAGAAAATTAATGAACTTATTGAAGTTTATTTAAGACTACTTGCACGGTGGTAAATACCCGAGTAATTGCTTCCGAAAGTGCGGGAAAATAATATTGCTTACAATAAAAACTATTGTCACAGTAAAAACACAGTAATCTAATAGAAAATAGTAAAATACAATCAAACTTACCATGATTTCCAAAAATAATCGAAACTATTAAATACACAGCAAAACAGAAAACATTGTCGCACTCATTTTGACTCACGAATACTGCTAGATAGCAGATGCTAGCGTAGGCTACTTAGAGCACATAACTATGAATAAAAACAAAGGATAACACCTATAAGTCAAGTTGCGGGAGCTGCCGAGAGCTTTTTTTAAACTAAATACAAACTACGTGTTCACAGAGAGAGATGTGAATTTATTCTGTCCATTGTCTTTTACAATTCTTAATCCTATGCTTAGAGTCTACTTAACACTTTCACTTTCCAGACACAATAGTAAGACAATAGCAGTGCCCTATATATAGTGCACGGGACAGCGAAAGGGTTAAATTACTACCTACTCAGCGTTTATGTATTTATGCTGATGGACGCTTTATCTGTATTATGGGTGGTGTTGGTGTAACCATAACTCCTCCCTCCGCAACTGCAAAGTTATCGGCAAGATTTGGATTCCGATGATTTTGCATATAATGTAGGAGCTTAGACTTATTTTTCCAAATTACAACAATAAGACTAATTAAAACTAACTAACACTTTTCTTATTCACTAAGCTTTCACTTTCACTTTCCACTATTTCACTTTTCAGTTTGTACGAGAGATATTTTAGTTCATCCAAATTAACGCGATTTAAATTCACTGTTTTCTCCGCATTTGTAGGCTGCTCTATCAATTTGGGTAGAGTTAAAATAGGTGTCACCTTTGCAGTTTTCCTGAATAGTATCGTTTCTGGTGTAATTTAATATTGCCTAATTTTATCTCACAGTTTTCATCGATTTCCAAGAGGTGAGTGCCCTTTACAGCATTTCTTTAAGTGTCATCGCCACACGTTTTTGTAAGCACTATTTCATTTTGTGTAAATAGGATCCAGTTAATAGGACCAATAGACTGTATCTTAACATTTTCCAGCTCTACTATTGATAATTTACAAAGGCTTAAATTTGATGCGAAGTTCATAAGTTGTTCTATGCATGTGTTTTTAGGACTCTGCACGATATCAATTTCCTCACACAGGAACTGGTTTGCTGCTATCTCCGATATCAACTTCCTCACACAGGAACTGGTTTGCTGCATCTCCTGACATGGGCCATTTAAGGGTAAGTATGTATGATCTTTCACCATGAGGTAAGGATATTTGGGAAAAATAACAGTTGTTCTATTATAGGTGGGATCAAACATAGATAGAGCATACATTTTAAAATAAGTGTATGTAATATTATCAGTCAGAGGGACTTCCATAATGAACGTTATTTGGTTTTCTTTTACATAGGCCTTAACAGACATAGATCTTTCTAAATTAACTAAATTGCTTTCAGTAATAGGATACAATAAACTATTTGTTTGAGATATAGATTCTAATATTACTAATAATTCTGTAGAATTAACAATGACTTGATGTAGAACGTGAAGTTTAGTAAATGCTAATGCCGTTTCTATTTCGCTTCAAATTAAGTATATAGTTCTAAAATTATTGACAAACATGTTAAACATACTTAAACATATGTGGAGTATATGCTGTTATCGTCTTTAGTAATTATATAAATATATATTTTTATAGGATAAGGGTGAAAGACGAGCACACAGTCCACCTGATGGTAAGTGGTTGCTGCGGCCCATAGACATCTACATCTATCCTCTGTTACAGATCAAAATGCAGATGCGTTTTCACCCGTGAGGACTAGGATGGAATGCCTCATTTCCAGTAAAAAGGGCCTCCGGCCATCTGCACTCACCAAGCGAAACGCAGAGGTACACCTCTACTTCACGCTGGTATTCTGTGAGGTCGTGGTACCACCCCGGTTCGAGCCGGCCCATCCATGCGACAGCAAAAGCTGCTGCCTGGCTCTACCACTGTTTAAAATATATTTTACAATTTCACAAATTATATACGTTTCATTCGTTCATTTACAATTTTCGTATTTTCCTGTAGAGATCCAGTACTATTTATAAGAGAGTCAAGCATCTCCGAGATTATTGTTACTTTCTTATTAGTGTGCGTTTGCTGGGTCTTTAATTGAGATATAAGATTGTCGTATTTTACTGCATCATTGTGGTCTAAGTTTCCGGTAAGCGCTTTGATAACAGAACCTAATGGATTAATAAGACCGCGCTTGAAACGTATCGAAGGTATGAGTTGTTTAAACTTTTCTACAGCTAAGTTACTTAAATAATTTACTTGTGTGTTCATATTTTGAAATTCATTTACGTATTTTGTATAATTGTAGAGGCATAGCCATTCTCACATTTTACCAATGCAGAAGGCATGCGCACTCCATCACAGAATCGGGTATAATTTAATATTCTAATTAACTTCAGAACGAGGTGGAAGTATTACAGTATATTCTAAGCTATTGTATAAGTATTATAGGTATTCTAGAAGAATTTATGGTAAGTACTTGTTTCTTTAAATCTATTACAGCTTCCAACTGCTTTAATAAATCATTCCCAATTAACCCATCATAACGTGAATCGACATTATAAAGATAAAATTTATGTTTGTCATTACTTTGAAATATAGAAAATAGTGGAATTTTAATTACCTGATTGTGTTTGCTAGATGTATGAGTGCTTATAAATTTAAAGGGTTCATCTATACTTATCTATACTTATTATAATAAAGCGGAAGAATTTGTTTGTTTTTTGTTTGTTTAAACGCGCTAATCTCTGGAACTACCAGTCCGATTTGAAAAATTCTTTTTGTATATTATAGCCAGATTCACGTGGAATAGTATAAGCTATCTAGCATTAAGCTATATCACTCAGCCTTAAATATGGATATTTGTTAAGCAACTCAGAAGAAAAAGTACTCCCGAAATGATTTATTCGCGTACGCTGGTGTTATCGTTAGGGATACGTAAATACAATGTTCTAGAAAAATATAGACCTTTACGCCGTCTAAAAAAAGTCCGCGATACCATATATCTATTTCTTATAAATAAGCCATAATTAAGTATTTTGTGACAAAAAAATATTGAAAATTAAAAAGTGATTTATGAGCGTTATTATTAGGCATGGCCTATTTATCCTTACGAACGAAAGTTACTTCATCATCAAGACAATTTTATGAAGATAAACTTTGTTCTTTATACCATGTTATTTGGACGCATAGTTTAAGAAATAATGTAAAATTAAAATAATTCAATACCTGACTGGGCGCGCGAACGACACATAAACCCTAGCCGTCTGGTGAGAAGCGTCTGCGAGAAGCCAGTATTGAAAGCTTCTATGAGCGAGGTTAGTTTAACCATTATAGCTAAAATAAATTAAAAATTAATTGAGTGCTTTTATGACAATGATTAGTTACATTTTTATTTCTGAACTCTTTCATTTCACGTTGCTATGGTATTTGGAAAATTTTATTGATTAATAAGTATAAGAGTTTGATAGCTCAGGAATCATTTCATGCCTACACACTTTTCATGTATCGTGTACGGATTTCTTTAAAACTGCAAAAAACCGCGCTTCGGGACACTTTTTGTGACCTGAAGGGGGGCGGGGGGGGGGGGGGGCTAAACCGGGAGGGGGAGGGAAAATGGATAAAACTTAACTTCGCTCTACATCGTACATAATATGCCGACAGATAAAAGTACTCCATTAATTATGCCAATTTTTCCATACATTGCTATCAAATAAAATATTTAATTGCAGTTATAAAATGCTTGAACTAAGTCATGTCGCGCATCTTTGACACGTGATGACGCGGGTGAAACCGCGGGGCACAGCTAGTTTGTTATATAATTACGGTAGTATTATGGTGCTTTATCGGGGCTTATAAAAGAACGGGTACTTCCTGTGTTTATCATAAAATTAGCATCTATTTCCTGTATATATACGTATGGTAGTTTTAGATTTATGTTGCAATTCAATTCTATTATTTGAGGTGGTTTTCGGAGGCCTTTACTTGAAAATTTTCAGTCTGTGCAGACATGTCATTATTCTCTGAGTCATTGTTTTTGTCGGCCTCTATTATAGAATTTTCTTGTATGGATTCATCTTCATAATAATATTCGTATGTTTCCTCATACATGTAATTTTGAGGCAATTCGTAAGGATAGTATGATGGACAGATTTCTAATTCGTTTAGGCGGAAACCTGGTTGAAAAGGTTTTGGAGGTGCAGTTCTCATAGAAACATCCGTAACAGAAACAGAAACAGAAACAGAAACTTTTTTATTCAATATAGATTATAAATAATGCTTATTGAAAGTCACTCCTTTGTATAATTACCACTGGTTCGAAAAAAAAACCTCTGTCCTGGGAAGAACCAGCAAGAAACCCAGCGGGACTTTTTTTTAAAAATAACAGCTTACAATCATGTATGTTACACAAATTAACAACACAACAAATTAGAAATAGCTTGGTAGCGATCACCTCATTTCCAGGGGTTATTATCATCTATAAATTCTTTAATACTATAATAACCCTTTTTATACAAACTTAGTTTAATAAAGTTTTTGAACTTTGAGCAGGTCAAATTTTGTATACTACGTCATTAGAAACCGGCTTATTATGCACATTATTATTATTAAGATAATTAAAACGTTGAGAATTACCAAACTGTTGTGGTAATATTGGTTGCATGGGGCTATAGTCGGGGGGTCTAAATCCAAAGTTTGGTCGGTATCCTAAATTAGGTGGGTGATATTGCTTAGGGAAACTCATTTGCTGTTGAGGCTTATTTTGTGGTAACAGAATTCTCATTTGTCTACTATTGGGAATGCCAAACTTAAATTGAGGTGGTGTTCCGAAATTCTGCCTAGGGGGTTGGTTTGGTGCTAACCATGAAGCAAATACAAAGAGGAGACGATGTAATTCAATTTCACTATGTAACAACGCGTGACAATTTGCGGGGTGAGGGGATGCAAAGCCCCGCCCACTTTACCACATCTACATCTACCGATAAATAGTGAAACTACTCGAATCTTTCCATATCGATGTTGCAATGTAGCTTAGCTACCTCGACGGTAGATGGCGGCATGTCCACAAAATGTTATAAAGTATAAAAATAATATTTTGGCGATTAAAATTTCTTTATGTTTGAATGCATAACAAATTTCAGCACCTTCGTATGATTATTTTATCATTACTGAGCTCTACGTACCTTTATATTTTTAGTTCACAGGACACAAAGTGTCGCCATCTAGTGTGGAATATATTTAATTATATTTGAAAGCCGACGCAAAGAGATTTTTGTAGAACTATTTTAATAAATTAGGTGTAAAATTATTTACAAATCAAATGTGATGTCATCCATAGCATCGGAGCGTCTATCTCATGAAGCAAATACATTCAGACAAAGAAATTTTAATCGCTAAAGTAATATTTTTATAGTTTTCATAATAATTTTGGGAACAAGCCGCCATTTATCGTCAAGTAAACCTCATAAAAAAATAACAACAAGACAGGGCCGCAATTAGAATTCAATTATTTTACCCAGTGACCCAACATTCAATATTAAAATGAAGGAAATTGTACTTGGCTGATTTTTACGAAATGTTTAAGTTATATTTAAGTGACATTCTATATGCAAAGAATCACTTAAATATAATTTAAATATGTTTATCTTTTCGTGAAAGTCAACCTTCAAGAAATATTTATTTTATCCATAAAATAAAGTCTCTTTGAAACTAAATATTCTATGTTCAATATTAAGTAGGATATTTAATTTGGAACTAAATATCCTACTTATGTCACTAATATTATAAAGGCGACATTTTGTGTGTTCTTTCTGTCTCCTTGAGCTTATTCCACACTAAGTATGTACTGTGTATGTGTAATTTTTTCACGCAGTAACGGCTGGACTATTTTTTATGTGTGGGCTCTGAGGGAGAACAAATAATAGACAAATTATTATAATTAATATAATTTTATTTACAAATCAATTAAAATATAAATATTTTATTCCAAATTAGGCATCCGAATGCACTTTTTGAATGCCAATCTAAGAACATTAAATTGTATTTAAGTGATTCTTTGTATATAGATTGTCACTTAAACATAACTTAACATTTTGTAAAAATCAGCCTAAGTTCCTGCATTTTAATATTAAAAGTTGTGGATTACTGGGAAAAATAATTGAATTCTAATTAGGGCCCTGTCTTTTTGTTATTTTTATGAGGTTTACTTGACGAGAATACGGCCTGTTCTCAAAATGATTATAAACTATAAAAACAATATTTTACGATTAAAATTTATTTATGTCTGAATGCAAAACAAATTTCAGCACCTTCGTATGATTATTTTATCATTACTGAGCTCTACGAACCTTTATATTTTTAGTTCACATGACACAAGGTGTCGCCATCTAGTGTCGAATATATTTAATTATATTTGAAAGCCGACGCAAAGAGATTTTTCTAAAACTATTTTAATAAATTAGGTGTAAAATTATTTACAAATGAAATGTGATGCCATCCATAACATCAGAGCGTCTATCTGAGTAGTTTTTACACAATAAAATACAACACTTCATCCTTTTCTTCTTAATACTACGAAAATACACCGATTTGCGATTTTTTCAACACATAAGCGCACAGGACGAATGCTGACAGTATACTAACTAAAGCCACGCCCACTATGATGACGTCAGGACCTACTTAGAATCACAGTGCACAGTTGATTATGCCGTCTCCCCTTTGTATTAGCTTCATGGTGCTAACATTGGTCTAGGACCTGTAGGCTGTGTTGGCATTGCAAACTTAAACGATGGTTGTTGCACTAGTGTACTACTAGACTGTGGCTTAGACATATGGCTAGACTGTAACATTTTACTACGCATCTGATATTGGTCATCGAAGTTCCATTTAGTAATAATTTTTCATACAAGGCTGCTGAATACACCGAAAATTTCGCCATTTCGCAGCCGAAAAAAATTATTATAACTAAACTAAACAAAATTAAACTGCCATTTACATTCAATGGCTTGCCATATGATAGATGAAGAGTTTTAAAAATATATTGAGCTGAACAATTGATATTTTCAAAAGTTATTTACAAGCCTTACGGACTTGATAAATCCACACCATAAGTCACTAAAACCCCTTTGTTACTTAAAAATAGCAATTAATCGATAAAAAAAAATATATTAATAAGTTTAACAATCATTTATCTTTCTGACAATGTGCTTTTTATATCACTTATATGTACAATATGATTGCTAGATACGATTTCATGCGACAAAACGATGGAATCTTAATTTTTAGGCGATAGTAGAACATACCTTGCGCTTTCCCTTAAGGCATGCAAAATGCATTTGTCAGAACTGCACCTTGTGGTTTAAATTTAAACAATTTCTTTACAACTTTGTCGACTTCTGACAGTATTTACGCCCTAGACTTCTGACAATAATTTTCCTAATTTCCTACATTTAAACTATAACTCTACCAAATTTCAGAACTGCACCTAATCATTTTTTTCTTATTGAAAATTTACGACTTTGACCCACGCCTTCCGCCCCGGGAGAGAGTTCTGACGGGCCTCGCTCTGTACTTATAAGCTATCAAGGAGAGGTTATATATATATACAACGTGTCCCAAAATTCAACGATAAGCCAACACCATAGGATAGACCTGCCCCGGACTAATCGGGGAAAAAAAGAAAAAAATATACAACGTGTCCCAAAATTCAACGATAAGCCAACACCGGAGGATAGACCTACCCCGGACTAATCGGGGAAAAAAAGAAAAAAAAATATATCCCAATTATATTTTAAGTTATATAAAAAAAAATGAAATTCTTCAGAAATTGAGACCGTTTATGACATTTTTCACTACCATGACCACAATTTTTTTTAATATTTTTATCTTTTTTTTTATAGATAACCTGAATAGTACTGCTATCTACCACAATTCTTAAAAACTCCAGAATAACTCTTGTTTTATCACGAAAATTAATGAAACTTATTTTATTCCCTAAATTTTTTGAAGACTTTTACGTTTAACCAAATTTAACTTATCGTGGTGTAAAAAAAAAGTATGAACACTAGTATGGCAAGTTTTTTTAAAAGTTGACGCAACTAACCAACATTCCAAAATGGTATAATACTCTAGGAAAACAAGTTTAAAAAAATATGGGCCTATTATTTCTAAACAGGGGCCAAATTCCTAAAATTGTAATTGTCAGTAATCACTATTACTACATGCCCAAAATGGGTTCCTGTTACAATTTCTAGGAACTCGAATGGGGCATTAATACCTTAGATGTTAGAGAGAGAGAGATAGATAGAGATATTTACGTTAAAAAGAGACAACAACAGGGCAGGTAGAGAAGCTGTTATTATTCTCAGCAAGTCGGTTCAGTACGCTCTGCTCCTTTGTTTACTGCGCACCGTTCCCAATTCAACTTACGTGGCCCTCGTACATACTATCGACTTTTGGCTTGGCTTTTTGGACTGGAATCGACCTGCAAACTTAACTGACCTGGCATTATTTGGACTGGAAGTGATCTGCAAACTGAACTGACCTGGCATTATCTTGGACTACGATTGTGTGTTTTGTGATTTAGAGTTCTGTCGCATTTTGGACTGTTTGGCGTTTAACATGCCGCAACCGTACACACCACAGGAATACGCTAATATGCAATTAATCTATGGAGAATGCCAATGTAATGCTAACGCTGCTAGCAGACTGTATCGAGAAAGATACCCAAATGCTCAAAAATATCCTGATTATCGAGTGTTTATTAATGTGCATCAAGCGTTTTCGGAGGGTCGTATGCCAACCAATAGCAGAAGCGCTGGAAGACCTAGATTGGATCGTGATGAAGAAGTTCTCTATGAGATAGAAAATGACTCGACTACTTATCTTTGCCATAGAAGAAGCTAGAGGAATCCCGAAAAGTTCTGCACATCGAATATTAAAACGTCACAAGCTTCCCCCATATCACTACAGGCGTGTGCAGACGTTACTACCGCGGGACTATCCGCTACGGGTCACATTTTGCCGTGTAATGCTGCAAAGGCACAATGAAGATCCCCACTTCCTAGACAAAATTCTATGGTCAGATGAAACAACGTGCAAGAAAGATGGGTATTTAAATCTTCACAACCTACATAGTTTAAGTAATGAAAATCCACACTTGATGAGACAAGACAAATCCCAATATCAATTCAAGGTTAACCTATGGACCGGCATATTAAATGGAAAAGTAATTGGGCCCTTTGAGTTACAAGGAAACTTAGATGGCAATAATTATTTAAACTTTTTACAAAATGACTTGCAAGAATTGTTAAACGACGTGCCCTTAAGTGATCTTCAAAACATGTGGTTCCAAAATGATGGCTGCCCAGCACATTATGCCCGTCCTGTGCGAGAATATTTAAATCAAGAGTATCCAGGGCGTTGGATCGGGCGACTTGGTCCTATCTTATGGCCACCCCGTTCACCCGATTTGAACCCCTTGAACTTCTTCTATTGGGGTTGTCTTAAAATCAGGGTCTACTCAAACCCCATTGTGACATTGGACGAGCTTCGTCGAAATATCACTCAGGGTGCTGATTACATTAATAGCAGAAGATATGCAAGACAAATAAAACGATCATTTTTAAGGCGATGTCGTCCATGTATTAATGCTGGTGGCAAACAGTTCGAACATTTGCTATAATGTTAATAACTTAATAAATTACACGTGAAACTGTTTGTACCATTTGTTTTGAAATATTAAACATTTTTCAAGAACTAATACTTTTATTACACCCGACCGTCATTTGGCCCCTGTTAAGAAATAATAGGCCCATATTTTTTTATAACTTGTTTTCCTAGAGTATTATACCATTTTGTAATGTTGGTTAGTTGCGTCAATTTTTAAAAAAACTTGCCATACTAGTGTTCATACTTTTTTTTTACACCACGATAAGTTAAATTTGGTTAAAAGTAAAAGTCTTCAAAAAATTTAGGGAATAAAATAAGTTTCATTAATTTTCGTGATAAAACAAGAGTTATTCTGGAGTTTTTAAGAATTGTGGTAGATAGCAGTACTATTCAGGTTGCCTATAAAAAAAAAAGAAAAAATATTTAAAAAATTGTGGTCATGGTAGTGAAAAATATCATAAACGGTCTCAATTTCTGAAGAATTTAATTTTTTTTATATAACTTAAAATATAATTGGGATATATATTTTTTTCTTTTTTTCTCCGATTAGTCCGGGGCAGGTCTATCCTCCGCTGTTGGCTTATCGTTGAATTTTGGGACACGTTGTATATCCCAATTATATTTTAAGTTATATAAAAAAAATGTAATTCTTCAGAAATTGAGACCGTTTATGATATTTTTCACTACCATGACCACAATTTTTTAAATATTTTATTCTTTTTTTTTATAGGCAACCGGAATAGTACTGCTATCTACCACAATTCTTAAAAACTCCAGAATAACTCTTGTTTTATCACGAAAATTAATGAAACTTATTTTATTCCCTAAATTTTTTGAAGACATTTACTTTTAACCAAATTTAACTTATCGTGGTGTAAAAAAAAAGTATGAACACTAGTATGGCAAGTTTTTTTAAAAATTGACGCAACTAACCAACATTTTAAAATGCTATAATACTCTAGGAAAAGAAGTTATAAAAAAATATTAGGCCCATATTATTTCTAAATTCCTTAAATTGTAATTGTCAGTAATCACTTTTACTACATGCCCAAAATGGGTTCCTGTTACAATTTCTAGGAATTCGAATGAGGCATTAATACCTTAGATGTTAGAGAGAGAGAGATAGATAGAGATATTTACGTTAAAAAGAGACAACAACAGGGTAGGTAGAGAAGCTGTTATTATTCTCAGCAAGTCGGTTCAGTACGCTCTGCTCCTTTGTTTACTGCGCACCGTTCCCAATTCAACTTACGTGGCCCTCGTACATACTATCGACTTTTGGCTTGGCTTTTTGGACTGGAATACTGGCTACGGGTCACATTTTGCCGTGTAATGCTGCAAAGGCACAGTGAAGATCCCCACTTCCTAGACAAAATTCTATGGTCGGATGAAACAACGTGCAAGAAAGATGGGTATTTAAATCTTCACAACCTACATAGTTGGAGTAATGAAAATCCACACTTGATGAGACAAGACAAATCCCAATATCAATTCAAGGTTAACCTATGGATATTAGATGGAAAAGTAATTGGGCCCTTTGATTAGATTAGATTAGATGGCAATAGTTATTTAAATTTTTTACAAAATGACTTGTAAGAATTGTTAAACGATGAGCTCTTAAGTGATCTTCAAAACATGTGGTTCCAAAATGATGGCTGCCCAGCACATTATGCCCGTCCTGTGCGAGAATATTTAAATCAAAAGTATCCAGAGCGTTGGATCGGGCGACTTGGTCCTATCTTATGGCCACCCCGTTCACCCGATTTGAACCCCTGGACTTCTTCTATTGGGGTTGTCTTAAAAACAGGGTCTACTCAAAACCCATTGTGACATTGGACGAGCTTCGTCGAAATATCACTCAGGCTGCTGATTACATTAATAGCAGAAGATATGCAAGACAAATAAAACGATCATTTTTAAGGCGATGTCGTGCATGTATTAATGCTGGTGGCAAACAGTTCGAACATTTGCTATAATGTTAATAACTTAATAAATTACACGTGAAACTGTTTGTACCATTTGTTTTGAAATATTAAACATTTTTAAGAACTAATACTTTTATTACACCCGACCGTCATTTGGCCCCTGTTAAGAAATAATAGGCCCATATTTTTTTATAACTTGTTTTCCTAGAGTATTATAGCATTTTGAAATGTTGGTTAGTTGCGTCAATTTTTAAAAAGCTTGCCATACTAGTGTTCATACTTTTTTTTACACCACGATAAGTTAAATTTGGTTAAAAGTAAGTCTTCCAAAATTTAGGGAATAAAATAAGTTTCATTAATTTTCGTGATAAAACAAGAGTTATTCTGGAGTTTTTAAGAATCGTGGTAGATATCAGTACTATTCAGGTTGCCTATAAAAAAAAAGAAAAAAATATTTAAAAAATTGTGGTCATGGTAGTGAAAAATATCATAAACGGTCTCCATTTCTGAAGAATTTAATTTTTTTTATATAACTTAAAATATAATTGGGATATATTTTTTTTCTTTTTTTCCCCGATTAGTCCGGGGCAGGTCTATCCTTCGGTGTTGGCTTATCGTTGAATTTTGGGACACGTTGTATATATAATTTGTTACTACACCTTATCAGTTCATGTTTTCGTAGCCAGCTCTTAGACTAATAGCACTGATTTAACGGATTGTATACGACCACAAAAATCTGTATAATTTTCATTTTGGTGTTTCTTTAAGGTTTCTAATTCTATGGCTTGTTGAAGTGAGTTAAAAACAATTCCTTGAATTCGGCCCACGTCTCTATATCTTCCCGTTCACTGATAAGCGACGAAGCCTCGCCCGTAAGACGACTAGTAATGATTTGCATTATACATTCATTTTGCACATCGGATGATTTAAAGTTATTTATTATATATTCACATTTACGCAAAAATAAATTTAAATGGCGCTTATCGCCGCTAAATGTTGGTATTATTTTAGTTAATTCATTAGGGATAAGTTTAATTTCCGACATTTTTAATAATTTATTCACTGGTTCTACACAAAAAAATAAAAAAAAAATAAAATATTTATTATAACTCTACCAGTTCCACAAATGTTGTAAGAAAAATTCGAGTATAAGTACTAATCTATTATGTATTAACGTGTCGAGTAATCTTTAAATTAACAAACACATGTAGATACAATAAGAACTTAATATATTGTATAATACTTAATATAATATACTCTATAACTTTATTGAGTAATATGGGACTTAATTTTATTTTTATTTAAGTAGTAGTTATTTGTTGCATTTAATACTTTATAAAATTTACGTAAGATTAGTATTTGAAACTCAAATAATAGTCAAAATGGAAAATGTCTATTTCCAAGTTTACTAAGGGATATAAAGTTGCGTGCGAGCCACAGGTGCGAGCAGCGAGGCGAACGCAGGACTGACATACGCTAAGCTAAGCGGTAAATGTCCCTAAATTATTGTGGAACAAAAAAAGGGGTATGAAAGAGGTGAAGAGTCGTACTCACCAGCCCGCAGTGCCCATCATCAGCTTTACGGCTCCTTATTCTCTACGCCAGTCAAGTTGCGGGAGCTGTCGAGAGCTTTTTTAAAACTAAATACAAACTACGTGTTCACACAGAGATGTGAATTTATTCTGTCCATTGTCTTTTACAATTCTTAATCCTATGCTTACAGTCTACTTAAATTACTACCTACTCAGCGTTTATGTATTTATGCTGATGGACGCTTTATCTGTATTATGGGTGGTGCTGGTGTAACCATAACTACCTTCTCTTGTGCTTCTGAAGCTAGTTCTGCTACTTGACAGTAGATGACGACAAAATGCGGTCTAAAAAAATCGACCACCATGCCCCAAAGAGTTAATGAATAAAAGTTGTGTAGTGTACATATTATTTTGATTGTATTTCAACATATAATTCCAATAGAATCACGGAAAATAAGTGTTTATGTTGATGAGATCCAATTCACCTACCCATAAAACTAATATTTGTTGTATCTATAAAACAATTGTAAACTTACTTTTATGATTTGTACTCAAATTTATCTCTTATCATTGAAATCAAATATTGCACTGACTCTTTGAAGGAGGAGTAAATAGTCAGGAATACAAGGCTCACTTTCCTAGACAGCCTTTGGTTCAGCCCAAATAACAAAACTCCCTTGTGTGCGTATCAAGAGTGTGACGAACCTTACTTTTAAGTGTGGGGAAAATTCTCCACTTCCACTGCGAGGGCAACGGAAACGTTATGTTGGACTTTATTATATATCGTATATATGCTTATGTAGGAAACTATGAATCTACTATAATTAAACCAGTCTGATATTGACAGTGGTATTCGCTGTGTATTAGCGGGTTAAGAAAAACATTACTCCATATGGGGAATGAAGCAGAAGATTAGCAGCTGCATCTTTCTGTTAACAACTTTAAAATAATAATTAAAAAAAATACAAACCCGCCCATCAAGTGGGGCAAGTGGGATATAAGACAGATATTAGGTAAATTTCCCCCCACATGAGGTAATCTAGGAACCTAAATTCAGTATTACAATTTTGATGGAAGTAAAATTGGTAGTAGAATTTTTATATCTATAGTTCTAACATAGATGCAATATATTGTAATATCCTTCAGATAGAATTTCGGTCTTAGCGGCCAGTGTTCACAAAGATTAGCCATTTGCGTAGGACAGAGTTACACTCATGTACTGTAACTCACACATGCACTTTCTATTCCCTCACTCTTCTACAATAGTCCAAAGGGACGGAAATCTGTCACGACCAATGAGAGAGATCAGGCTCAGGGCCAATGTACGTACTTTCCGAAGTACGTGGGTGAAACATTGCTGCAATCGCTCTAGACTGTTACTGAGAATTCATTGACGGAAAAACCCAAAAACGATTGGTAAATCAATTGTGCATGACATATAACATGATTATACTTAATTTTTTTAAGTAGTTTAAATACACACAAGTTTTCACTAATAACCTTATAACTATACTTTTAATTTTCTGATATCTTTATGTCAAACTTCAGTTAAAAAAAGTTTGGAAAATCCAAAAGTGCACGACTCACAATGCCCAATGATTGTGAAAAATTAAAAAAATTGTAAATTGTAGTTTTATTCGTCAATGAGTTCCAGTAGCAGTCTTCAAAGTACACTTTCAAGTAACTCTATCAAGTCCGGAGGTAAGGTCTCATCATAACTAACAAAACGAGCCCAAACTCGGCACATCTAGTTCTCCTTGTCAAGGAGTTCCAGTAGCAGTCTTCAAAGTACACTTTCAAGTCACTCTATCAAGTCCGGAGGTAAGGTCTCATCATAACTAACAAAAGAAGCCAAATGTGGCACATCTAGTTCTCCTCGTCGAGGAGTTCCAGTAGCAGTCATCAAAGTACACTTTCAAGTCACTCTAACAAGTCCGGAGGTAAGGTCTCATCATAACTAACAAAACGAAGTCAAACTCGGCACATCTAGTTCTCCTCGTCGAGGAGTTCCAGTAGCAATCATCAAAGTACACTTTCAAGTCACTCTAACAAGTCCGGAGGTAAGGTCTCATCATAACTAACAAACGAAGCCAAACTCGGCATATCTAGTTCTCCTCGTCGAGGAGTTCCAGTAGTAGATACCGACATACCTTCAGGTCCATAAAGTCCAAGTATATTTATATATAAATCCTGCGTGCTTTTAGCGAAACAAAATATTGTAATAAAAATCTGTGATTATAAAAATAGTAATAATATCTTACCTTGGTCAAGTATGTATCAAATTTGGTTTTTGGAATATTTTGTATTTCTACGGCGATCGATATTTTTCTGCACGAGCTGCTATAAAAAACGACCACTCACGACGGCATTTGAGCCCGGAGTAAATAAAGTACTCTGTGGTTGTGGCTCGGAATGCGGCTGCGGCCTATTTAATAAAATAAATTAATACAAGACTCAAACCAACGAAAATTTCGCCATTTCTTAGCCGAAAAAAAAAAAAATTATAACTAAACAAAACAAAATTAAACATTCCATGGCTTCCCAGATGATAGATGAAGAGTTTTAAAAATAGATTAAGTTGAACAATTGATATTTTTAAAAGTTATCGTGTTTACGCCGCAATGCGGACTTGATAAATCCACACCATAAGCCACAAAAATCTCTTTTTTTTATGTAAAAACAAGTAAAAGGCCAGTTACGTGGGCTAAGCCCACTCAGGACATGTTATCTTTAAAATCACTGGTCAAAGACCTTTAGATTGATATAAAATTATAAGCAAAAAGTCCAAAGTCCAAAAGTCGCATCTCAGCTACTCAGCTGTCAATGTTATTTATGTTTTGACAAGTAAAAGGCCAGTTACGTGGGCTAAGCCCACTCGGGACATTTAGTAAGCTATTTACTACTGCAATAAGTAAAAAGTCCAAAAGTCGCATCTCAGCTACTCAGCTGTCAATCTCTGTTATGGTTAGATAGTAATTAATTTATAAAAAAAAAAATAATAAGTTCAACAATCATTTATCTTTCTGACAATGTGCTTTTTATATAATTTATATGTATAATATGATATAGTTAGCTGTAGACGATTTCATGGGACAAAACGTTGGAATTTTTAGGCCCTAGCAAAACAAACCTGCACGCTTCGCGCTTAGGCATGCAACAACTGAATTTTGTCCGGTTCGAGATTGAAAGCTGGGATCTCATGCTCGGCAGTCGCGCATTCAACCTCTAGAACGAGGCAGTGAATAATTTAATAAAAGATTATTGATGGGGAAAAAAGAAATAAATGCAGTCAATGGAACCTCTATGAGAGGCCACATTTGTTTGCAAGGAAAGAGCGATTTTAGTGAGGTGACGTTTAATGGATATTTTTCTTTAGTCTTCTTCAGAATATTTGAATTGGACTCCAGATACTACGCCAACCATTATTTTTGTTTCATATTATATTAAAACATACTATAATAATATTTTTTTATTCAGGATTTTTTTTCTAAAACACATTTGCATCTGCGTCTGAACTAAGCATTGAGCTTGTTCTCAGGCAACAGTGCTAAACTAAATTAAACCTAAATATTTGTTAGTTTTTTAAGTGTGGAGTGTGTGTGCGTGCGTGCGTGCGTGCGTGCGTGCGTGCGTGCGTGCGTGCGTGCGTGCGTGCGTGCGTGCGTGCGTGCGTGCGTGCGTGCGTGCGTGCGTGCGTGCGTGCGTGCGTGCGTGCGTGCGTGCGTGCGTGCGTGCGTGCGTGCGTGCGTGCGTGCTTGCTTGCTTGCGTGCGTGCGTGCGTGCGTGCGTGCGTGCGTGCGTGCGTGCGTGCGTGCGTGCGTGCGTGCGTGCGTGCGAGGGAGATGTAGATGTAGTAATAATTATAATAAGAAGACATCAATTGATGGTGGGTGTATAAACACATTATAAAAAGTAATTGAATTATTTAGAGATTTTAATAAGTCTTCGGTTTCATCATAATTTAGTTTTTGAAGCCATTTCAATAGTTTTTTTTACATTGATTTTTATTCAAAGTGTATAAGTTTAGTTGCTTATTTATTTTATTGTACATGAATGGACCAAGAAAACAAAAATATTTATGTGCATAGGAATGTAGTAAGAAATGTAGTAGAAAATAGGTAACAGTATGGCACACTTTTTCCGATCTTCTCTTTGTTAATTGAGATGAGGTAAAATTTACTAGCATGTGTTGTTTTAAAATTGTGAGATAAATGAATAATTGTCGGACTGTTAAGACTTCACAGTGTTCATAAGTCGGATAAAGAATGGATCGAAAAGTACAAACCTTTAGAACAGCTCTCTGAGCTCTTTCTAGGGGAATTAATGTAGTTTTTGAAGTTCCGCCCCATATTGTTATACCGTAAGTTATAATGGATTGACACAAAACAGTGTATATATGTTTCACTAGTTCAGATTTAGCTACATGTCTTAGATTTTTAAAGACGTTTATTAGTTTTCGAACTCGGGACGTTAATACATCTAAATGTTCTTTAAAGCTCAATTGGTAATCAATAAGAATAACCAAATACTTGACACAGTGAGTTCTAGATAAAGGTAGTTATTACGCAACCAAACTGAGACAGTGTCAATCCCAGTTCGAGCATTATCAAAGGCTTCCTTCCATGTACTTGCTACAAATAGGAGTGCTGTATCATCAGCATATGATATGACTTTGCCATGGAAGGATTTGAGTTTCAGGAGGTCATTTATGTAGACGAGGAATAGAATCGGGCCTAGGATACTCCCCTGAGGTACTCCATAACTGACAGGCACATCAGAACTAGATTGGTTATTTATTGTAACACATTGAAGTCTTCCAGTTAGATAGCTTTCAAATATTTTAGTTGTGTGCCCCGTACACCAATTTTTTCAAGTTTTATTAGCAGTATGGGGATAGAGACCGAGTCAAATGCTTTCGCAAGATCTAGAAAAACTCCCAACACTTTTATTGCCTTTGTCTAGATTTTTGATAATATAATCGGTTAATTCATGTACTGTATCATTGGTAGACTTTCCGGATCTAAAGCCAAATTGACAG
The DNA here is from genome assembly GCA_033319125.1 of Parnassius glacialis. NCBI lineage: Eukaryota > Metazoa > Arthropoda > Insecta > Lepidoptera > Papilionidae > Parnassius > Parnassius glacialis. The sequence continues at coordinate 27,330,488 of JAVANC010000018.1, forward strand.
TTTAATAGAATATTAAAATGCTCTAGGTATTTTACAAGTCTGATATTAATTAAGCTTTCTAATATTTTTGAGTTAGACGGAAGTATAGAAATAGGCATATAATTATTCACACGGTCTCTATCTCCAGATTTATATATGGGGTGAATTATAGATTTTTTTAAATAGCTAGGAAAAATTCCGTTCGTCATACATAGATTAAAGATATAAGTCAATGGTGGGATTAGGACATGCCGAAATTTTTTAAGAAAGTTATTAGAGATTTTATCCCAACCAACCGTACATTTTGTTTTTAAATTTATTATAATACGTTCGTTCTACTTTTTCAACATCAGTAGATAATAATACAAACGAGTATCTTCTTGTGTCAAGGTTAATTTGTAATAATTCTTGTTTTTATATAATGCAATTGCTGATATCAATTTTTTCTGAGATTTTTTCCCCTACATTTGTAAATAAATTATTAACACTATTTAAAGAGTCTTTAATACACCCAGTTCCCAATAATTATTGAGACGACGATTTCTGTTTAGATGTGTGTGTTATACTTTTAATGACTTGCCATATTTTTTTTATTGTTTTTACCTGCTAATTCTAATTGTGTTTTCTCATACTCTCTTTTAAGTTTTTTTTAGTAAATTATTACAATGATTTCTGTATCGTGTATATGTGAGTTTAAGTATTATATTTTCTGGTGAGCGTTTTAGTTTCATATGCATTCGGTCCCTATTACGCATGCATCGTATTAGGCTAGGGGTAATCCATGGTTTAATGTTTTTTTATCGCCTAGATGTTTGAATTATTACTGTATTTTGTTCTATCACAGTTTTTAAAGTTGTAACTAAAAATTCTATGCAAAGTTAGCATCATATGATCTATAAATTGGTTCAATATCTATATTAACTATATCCGTAAGTAATGCTTCATTATTTAATTTGGTTGTATGTTTTAAAGCAGTGTATGTTTTAATTTAATTTTAATTTAAGCACAGGAGTACTGTTTGTTGGTCAGTTAATGTAGAAGTAATCACCAATGTAAGTGCTGCTTTTTTGTTTTGAGCAAAACATGGTCAAGACATGTTTTATTTTGTCTTGTTGGGGAAGAGTGGGCAGGTAATAATCCATAGCTAGCACAATCTATATTTAGGTCACCTATAATAGATACTATGTACTTATTAATTGCCGTAATCGTTTTTTTTTTGGAGAGGTAAAATATTGCAATGTTATTCTCACAGTCTGATATTTATCATTGTGTTATATTTAATAAAAAACAAAGACATCTTGTTTGTTGTTATCTAAATCTAATTTGAAGCCGGACAAGTTCTGTGTTGTAAAAGAAAAATCTCCTGTAAGATTGTTTATATCTTACAGGAGATTTACGAAATTGTTATTAATTATTTATCATCTACAGACTCGGACAAAGAAGCAATCAATGCTTTTGCCATATGGTTAATTCAATAAATTTAATAAAAGGACTGCAATCCGACTAAAAGATTGCATTTAGTTAATCATTTAACAGACGGGCACTTGCCACTAACCAACTGATTAAGTCATTATACTACACAACATGTACCATGTGTGATATATAGATTTTATTACAAAATATTTAAAATTTTGGGAAATAAGTAAACATTATTATAAACTGAAACCTATTTTTTATTCTCCCACTAATAAATAAAACTACTACTAGTTACAGATAAAGGAGAATGAATCAACTTTGAGATCAGTATCAAAATAGAATACATGTGAATAGTGTAGGTACTTTAATTTTACTATCAATTGTAGTAAGTCTAATAAGGGATGAGTATTGATAGGGATTCTATGGAAAAGAAACGTTATATTACAGTATTCAAAGTTCATTTATTAAAATAAAAAAAAATACATTTACCATTACTTAACTGTTTCATATTGGTGCGAAAGTTTCATGTCTTCAGATGTTCTCATAGCTACTTGTGTATACTCTTTCACATTTAATTGCAATTCCTCGTACAACTGAAACAACCAAGTTTCATATTATTATATTTAATTAAAAAGTTAAAAGGATTATAGGTAACTAAAATTTTTAAAGACATTAATTTATCCGTTATTTGATCACAATATATTTTCGTCGTTTAAGTAATGGTAGGGACAGACAGACTAGTCCCACGTATGCAACGCATTATGACATCTGAACGGTTGATTTTGTATGAATAGAATAGAATAGAATAGAATAATTTTTATTCAATATAGATCACATGTGTAATTCTTATTGAAAGTCATTTTTTATAATGATTTCTTATATTTACGCGAACACTACACATTTAAATAAAACTAATTTTACGGATTTTATCGCGTATATTAACTTTTTTACATTCCCGACGTTTCAAGCACTTTACAGCACTCATGGTCACGGGGGGGACTGAGGTGTATGACGTCCCAATGTCATAGTTAACCACGGCTACCTCCAGATTAAAAAATTATTAATTTTTGATCCGATCTACGCAGTATGAACTTACAGTATCATGAAGTCTTGCAGTTGTATGCTTGGGTTGACATTTAATTTTATTAATTATGGGATCCCAAGCAGATGGTAGCACCCAGCCATCTTCTCTATTGAAATTAGGATGTTTCTTGATTTCAATAGCCTCGCGAATCATCCTTGGAAGAAATCGGTGTTCTTTAGCGAGGATTTGTGGTCTATCAAATCTAATGTAGTGACGGGGGCGATCCTGTACGTGTTCACAAAGACAGAGAGAAAAGACGCTCCGGGAAGTCTGCAGTCTGTGAACACGTACAGGATCGCCCCCGTCACTACATTAGATTTGATAGACCACAAATCCTCGCTAAAGAACACCGATTTCTTCCAAGGATGATTCGCGAGGCTATTGAAATCAAGAAACATCCTAATTTCAATAGAGAAGATGGCTGGGTGCTACCATCTGCTTGGGATCCCATAATTAATAAAATTAAATCTCAACCCAAGCATACAACTGCAAGACTTCATGATACTGTAAGTTCATACTGCGTAGATCGGATCAAAAATTAATAATTTTTTAATCTGGAGGTAGCCGTGGTTAACTATGACATTGGGACGTCATACACCTCAGTCCCCCCCGTGACCATGAGTGCTGTAAAGTGCTTGAAACGTCGGGAATGTAAAAAAGTCATTTTTTACTTTACCACTGGTTCGAAAAAAAAACCTCCGTCCTGGGAAGAACCAGCAAGAAACCCAGCTGGACTTTTTTTTTAAAGCAAATTTTACAATAATGGTTATACAACTATATAAGTACAAAATTTATTTTAGAAACAGCTTGGAAGCGATCACCTCATTCCCAGGGGTTATTATCAACCATGTATTCATTTATACTATAATAACCCTTTTTATACAGTTTCAACTTAACAAAACATTTAAACTTGCTAATAGAGAGAGCCTGTACACTTTCCGGGACCTTGTAATAGCGTATACATTGCCCCAAGAATGAATTACTGACTCTGTGGAGTCGAGAAACTGGTATCACTAGCTTGTGTTTGTTCCTAGTGTTTACAGAATGCACATCACTTTTTTTACTAAAACTACCTTTGTTTTTGTGAACATACATTAAATTTTCGTAAATATACTGAGAGGCCAAAGTTAATATATTTATTTCTTTAAATTTATCTCTAAGAGACTCTCTCAGTTTTAGGTTGTAAATAGCTCTATTGGCCCTCTTCTGTAAAACAAAAATAGTTTCTGAATCAGCCGCATTTCCCCATAGCAAAATCCCATAAGACATTATGCTATGGAAATAACTGAAATAAACTAATCTAGCTGTCTCGACACTAGTGAGACCTCTAATCTTTTTTACAGCATAGGCTGCAGAACTTAGTCTGCTTGCTAGTTTGGATATATGGGGGCCCCACTGAAGCTTTGCGTCGAGAGTTATGCCAAGAAAAACAGTGGATTCAATAGGGCTCAGTTCTTCCCCATTTAAAAACACATTGGTTCTCAGATTTTTAACATTCGTTGTTGTAAATTTAATACATTTAGTTTTATTTCCGTTTAAATGTAAATTATTAACGTTAAACCAATGCACTAATTTTGATATAGCATTATTCACTTCGTCACATTTAAATGATTGACGTTTAAGTTTAAAAATCAAAGAAGTATCATCAGCAAATAATACTATATCATGATTATCCTCTACAATAGAAGGTAAGTCATTAATATACACTAGAAATAGGAATGGGCCGAGAATTGAGCCCTGAGGGACACCCATTAGTACAGGTGAGCCGGAAGAACTTTTACCATTGATAATAACTTTCTGCATTATATTACTTAAATATGAAATTATAAGTTTAAGCGCTGTGTTCTTGACACCATAGTACTGTAGCTTCCTGATTAATGTCTCATGGTGAACGCAGTCGAAGGCCTTGGAAAGGTCACAAAATAGAAATAGAATATGAAAAACTATACACTAGAAACACACTTATCGTATGCAACGCAATCACACGCGTTCGACGCAACGTTGATCTGTGATGTCTAGATCGGCGTGGGAAGGTGGAGGGGATATTCGTACGCAATCCCACTAGTGTTGCCAACTTAGTGGATTTTCCACTAAAACTGGTGGTTTTAACCCTATTACAAAAAATACTTAGTAAAAAATTTAGGGGTTACGAGTGTAGAGTTGATTTTTGTTAGTGGTTTTCTGGTGGTTTAAGAAGTTGAATCTGGTGGAGAGCTAATTTACTTTTTGGAAATACTGCGTACGTTGCATACGTAGGTCAAGTGTGTTCACTCTAACGTAGGAGCGTTTCATCGCATACGTTGCGTACGTGAGACTGACCCTACCTTAAGTGTTACATGTCAATGTGACATATTAAAAGCAGGTCAAGTGTAAGATTGGAATATTACAAAAACGGGGCGTTTATTTTCGCAAGACACCTAGAAATTCATCAAGACATGCAAACAATCGGGTACCTCTAAGACGCCCATTACACGGTAGGTTTTGCTGTCAGTTTTACAACAATCACGGTTGTGATTGACGAATAACCTACCGTGTAATGCGGTGATTGACGGTTGCATAAAATTGATTGACAAATATCTGGATATTTTGATTTTTACGTCAATCAACTATCAGTCACGAATTTTGATTGAACGTGTAAGACGCCCATTACACGGTAGGTTTTGGTGTCAGTTTTACAACAATCACGGTTGTGATTGACGAATAACCTATCGTGTAATGCGGTGATTGACGGTTGCATGAAATTGATTGACAAATATCTGGATATTTTGATTTTTACGTCAATCAACTATCAGTCACGAATTTTGATTGAACGTGTAATGGGCATTTCGTCAATCACGCGTCAGTCAACGCTCAGACAGCAATGGAGGCGGACGCAGAATATATTGAAGAGGCGGTTTCCAGGTGCTCCCGCAGCTCGTTGCCACTCCCGCCAAACGTGCTTCAGCCAGAAAAAGATTTTATTTTAAATTTTGAGGCTCTCCCCGAGTTGTGGGACACGAAAAACCCCGGGTAGGGTGGATGCCCCTAATACCAGCCACGCTCCTAATTCCACCATTTCCGCCTTTTTACTTCGTAAATAAGATTTCTAGTAGTCTTAAATACAAATATTGTCGGCTAAAAAATTCTTCGTAACTAGAGGAAAGTATGTTTCAAATATTACCTCACAGTTTTAAACCTAACAGTGTTAAATTAAAAATCAAAACACTTACACAACGAAATACGTTCATTTTCCTATTTTTTTGACAAGTTATGGTCCCGATACAATTAAGCATATTTTACATTAGCTCATCTTTAGGCTTTTTGATTTGTATGAATGTGACTATAGACACAGTAATGCAGCTATTTTTGTTTAAATCTAAGTTTTTTATTTTATTTTAGTGGAAATTAATGGGGCTGTAATTAGATATACGAAATGTATGGAGTGCATAATGTCAGGCGCCCGGCTGTTATTTGGTTTGACGTACATAATAAGAAGTACCTAATTTCAGCCACATAATATAAATCAGGGCTGTCATAAACTGGAATAAATACCATTAATTAGACCATAACTTATTTTATAGTTAAGGAATTTATGATCACTTTGTGTGTATTTTAAAATTGGGTTTTGATTTAAAAGTTTAGCAAATGATACGTACTTGCTTTTCAGACATTGGGTATATGTTAAGAACACCATACAATATTTAATTATTTTTTGAGAAAGACAAACAATAAATGTAATTAACTACAACTTAGTAATACTAATTTTACTATAACTTAAGAACATAAATGAAAAAGTCAAAACGAGGAAAGTGGTTCAGGACCATGCTTTGCGGCAGTCTATGGAGGGTGATGTTCTGTAGTGGACTTGTGAAGGGCTGAAATGATGACGAAGATTCAAAAACTGGATGATTAAATTATAAGAAATCGATGTACTATAATACATAATTTTTATTATAATTTTGTTTTACTTAATTGTTTAGTGCTAAAAGAAAAATGGAACTGCTTAATTTTAATGTTTTACTTCTTACATTACTGTGTTTTAGCTTTAAAACACAGTAATGTAAGAAGTAAAACATTAAAATAACATAATTGTTGTCGTCTATCTTGTGATATGCATGATTTAAAATTATAAGTTGTTATGAATTTATTTCAGTGCCCCTAAAACTTACCTACAATAGGTACCAACCAAAAACTCAAAAGGCATAGCCCTATGTTATGCTGGCATTAGGTACACAAAAAGAAATTGAAATTGGCACTAATAGGCTAAGATGTTTCTAAAAAAAAGGCTGGTAATAAGGGCATCCACCCTACACGAATAAATATAAAAGGTAAGCTTATTTTTCGTCAATAAATGCGTTTCAAATAAAGCTGCGTATCGATTATGCGCTCCAAGAGGTCGAACATTGGTGTGCGTTAAATTAAAATAGGTAAAATGATATTAAATACCCACTTTGTGCTATTTGTTTTTTTTTTCTTTTTCTTTTCAAGATATTAAATTACAGTTAAATAGTGAATCGAAAATGAACTTAGTTTATAGGTAGGTCCTTTCCCTCCGAAAATTTGGGTTTGACTGACATCAGTCAGCATGAGCGTGTAATATCGAAATTATTCTATCATTCAAACGTCAATCATGATTGATCTAACTGATTGACGCTTGCCTAGGCGTGTAATGGGCGTCTAAAAGTTTAAGAGGGCGTACAAAGAAAAATTGCCAATCTTAGATCCGATTTTCACATAGCTAAATCAAGTTCAATGTAACAAAATATTATTAATATCGATATTGCATTGTAGTTGCAAGGGATGCCATTGATTAAAACATAATAGAATAAAATTTTCCCGATTGAAAAAAATAACAAAGTTACCTCTTACTTTCATCGAGAACCAATTTGTTCAGGTCATGGTGCACATTATTAAGCAAAAAATGTAGTAAATGACATCACTTATATATTATCTATCGCTGTCGTCTCTCGTCGTCGAGGATTTTTTAAATTTAATTTTTTTTGAGTTATTGAATAAAATTTAGACGCTTTACTTAAATTCTCGTCCGTCTATCCATAGGAATATGGCGAACAACAAAGCGCAATAACGAAATTTTCGTATCTACATATGTACTTTTCTTAGTGTAGACTCGAATGGAAATATCGATCCTCACTACTTAGAGATTAGTAGGTATATTCCTTGATTACCACTATACTCGAGCGCTACGCGTAGCAATGCAAAACTGCAGTTGGTCGCTAAATTACTATTATTATTCGCAATTATTTATATTTCGGAAGGAGATAAGCAAGGACGAACAATAAACTTAATTTGAAATTGGAAAAACTATCCACAAGCAATGATTTTATAGTAAACGAACTGACAAATAAACGAAGGAAAAATAAATTAATAATAATAATGTCAAAATATAATTTAAAAAAAAAACACTAAATGATTTGTGACCGACCAAGTATTCGAACCTGGGACCTCGTGATTAGCAATTGTGTTTAGGGGCATATATTTATTAGGAAATAAATTTACATTAAGCAAACTGACAAGTAAACGAATAATATATATATATATATACCGTGTAGTGGCGGTTAAGAATATCCACTACCCCATATCTTCCCGTGGGTGTCGTAAAAGCCGACAAAGGGACACAGGCAGGAGATGGGCAGCAGCATCTTCCTGGTAACGGCAAAATACAATAAAAAACTGCGGTTGCCAACCCGCTCGCCAAGCGTGGCAACTATGGCAATATACCCCCCATAATGAAAGTTACGAAGAGACGGCCCCCAGTCCCCGGCGGCCCCGCTATTCCTGGCTACGGTGGCGACCATGGTAACGGCGGGGCAGGGGGTGCTAAGAATCTCCGGTGGAGGTTCGGTTGCCACCTACAACGACTCGACCTGGCAACATACAACGCACGGACCCTGAGGACTAACGAGAAGATTGTGGAGCTGGAAGAAGAGATAGACAAGTTACGCTGGCATATTATAGGATTATCCGAAGTCCGAAGAGAGGGGGAGGACACGGTAATCCTCGAATCCGGCAACTTGTTCTATCACCGGGAGGGCGACCATCTGTCCCAAGGAGGTGTCGGATTTATCGTCCACAAGTCTCTCGTTAACAACGTTGTAAAGATTGAGAGTGTGTCGAGGAGGGTTGCGTACCTTATACTCAGAATCACCAAACGGTATTCGCTGAAGGTCATACAGGTTTACGCACCAACCTCGGCACACCCCGATGAGGAGGTGGAGGAAATGTATGAGGATATCTCTAGAGCCATGCATTCCTCCAAAACCCAATATACGGCGTTAATGGGAGACTTCAATGCAAAACTAGGCACAAGAGAGAACGGTGAGCTGAAAGTGGGGAAATTTGGAATAGGGCAACGGAACCGAAGGGGCCAGCAGCTGGCCGACTTCATGGAGAAAGAGGGACTCTTTATGATGAACTCTTTCTTCCAGAAGCGGCCCCACAGGAAGTGGACCTGGTCGAGCCCCGACGGTTCGACAAAAAATGAGATTGACTTCATTATGACGACCAAACGACAACTGTTCAGTGATGTCTCAGTGATCGCGAGGGTGAAAACCGGCAGCGATCACCGAATGGTTAGAGGCCCACTGAACCTAAACGTTAAGTTGGAGAGGTCTCGTCTAATGAAGTCAACGCTCCGTCCCCCTCGTGCTCTAATCCAAAGTCCCGAAACCTTTCAGCTCGAGTTACAAAACCGTTTTCAGTGCCTAGAAGACTGCAATGAAGTGGACGATTTGAATGACAAGCTCGTGGAAACTGTCCATGCGGTCGGAGCTAAGTTCTGCAAGACCCGCCGCAGAAGAATACAAAAACTCTCCGATCACACTCTTAATCTCATGGCTGTTAGACGGGAGATGAAGCTACATTCTTCAACAGATTTGACAGCATACAGGCAACTGAACAGACAGATCTCCAAATGCATGCGGCGGGACTTACGCAACTTCAATACAGCTGGTATTGAAGAAGCGATCGAGCGGAACCAAGGCTCCAAAGTCTTTGCCAGAGATCTGTCTGCCAGAAAGAGCCAACTGTCAAAGCTGAAGACCGAATGTGGCAGCATCGTTTCCGGGGCACCTGAGATTTTGAGTGAGATTGAGAGGTTCTATGGGCAGCTGTACACGTCATCGTTGGAGCCACACGCAAGTGTGAGTAACGATCGAAGAGCGAGTCTTATCCGACATTATTCCGATGATATCCCGGACGTCAGTCTGAGCGAGATTAGAATGGCTCTCCAGCACCTTAAAAACGGCAAGGCCCCAGGCGAGGATGGAATTACAGCGGAGCTTCTGAAAGCGGGTGGAAAACCGGTACTTGAAGTCCTTCAGAAGCTCTTTAATTCCGTCCTCCATGGTGGCATTACACCGGAGGCGTGGAGCAGAAGTGCGGTGGTCTTGTTCTTCAAGAAAGGCGACAACGCTCTCTTGAAGAACTACAGACCGATTTCCCTTCTGAGCCGCGTCTACGTGCTGTTTTCGAGAGTCATTACGAATCGTCTCGCGCGCAGACTTGACGACTTCCAGCCTCCCGAACAAGCCGGTTTCCGAAAGGGCTTTAGCACCATAGACCACATACATACCCTACGGCAAATTGTACAGAAGTCCGAGGAGTACAATTTGCCACTATGTCTGGCGTATGTGGACTATGAGAAAGCCTTTGATTCCGTCGAAATTTGGGCGGTGCTGCAGTCCCTTCAGCGGTGCTAAGTTGACTGTCGGTATATCGAAGTGTTGAAGTGCTTGTACAGTAGGGCTACGATGGCTATCCGAGTACAGAACCAGAGTACGAAACCTATCCAATTGCAGAGAGGTGTAAGACAGGGTGACGTCATATCCCCGAAACTCTTCACCGCTGCATTGGAAGACGTTTTCAAGCTTCTGGACTGGAAAGGATACGGTATCAACATCAATGGCGAGTACATCACTCACCTTCGATTTGCCGACGATATAGTCCTTATGGCAGAATCGCTGGAGGACCTAAGCACTATGCTCAATGACCTCAATAGTGTTTCCCAACGGATAGGTCTTAAGATGAACATGGACAAAACAAAGATCATGTTTAATGTCCATGTCACACCTATGCCGGTAGTTGTTGGGAACACTAAGCTCGAAGTTGTTGACGAGTATGTTTACCTGGGACAAATAGTCCGACTAGGTAAGTCCAACTTCGACCAAGAGGTCAATCGACGGATTCAACTCGGCTGGGCAGCGTTCGGGAAGCTACGACACATCTTCTCGTCAGACATACCTCAAAACCTTAAAACGAAATTGTACAACCAGTGCGTGTTGCCAGTGATGACTTACGGAACTGAGACGTGGTCCTTCACTGCTGGCCGTATGAGGATGCTCAAGGTCGCTCAGCGAGCTATGGAGAGGGCTATGCTCGGAGTTTCTCTGCGTGATAAACTCAGAAATGAGGATATCCGCAGTAGAACCAGTGTGACCGACATAGCCCAACGGATTAGTAAGCTGAAGTGGCAATGGGCCGGCCATATAGCTCGAAGAACCGACAACCGATGGGGAAGAAAGGTTCTCGAGTGGCAGCCTCGTACCGGCAAGCGAAGTGTAGGGCGTCCCCCCACTAGATGGAGAGACGACCTGGTAAGATATGCAGGAAGTCGATGGATGCAGGTGGCTCAGGACCGTGCTTTGTGGCATTCTTTGGGGGAGGCCTATGTTCACCAGTGGACTTGTGAAGGGCTGTAATGATGATATATATATATATATATATATATATATATATATATATATATATATATATATATATATATATATATATATATATACCTAGTCAGGTCATGAGTATTTTCACACAGTAAAAATTTTTCTTTTAGAATGCTGGCCACAAAAAAGTTTATTGAATTCGAATTTCGAATTGTTTGTGAAAATAAAACTGTATACTTTTTAGAATTTTACTCGTTTTTAAATATGGAGTGGACGCTTATAGAAGACCGTGTTGCAGTTATTGCGTTGCATCGCTGCGGTTACCCGCCAATTCAAATTTTTGACATACTGAAAAATTTGAATATAACCAAAAGATCAAACGATACAATGAAGACTCTAGTGTAGATGACAGGTCAAGAAGTGGTCGCCCTCGGTCTGTTAGGACTCCAGCAGTGATATAAGCTGTGAAGGTGCGAATTCAAAGAAATCCCAAACGTAAGCAGAAACTGTTAGCCCTTCAGATGGGGTTAAGCAGAACCACGGTGACAAGGGTGTTAAATGAAGACTTAGGGCTTCGGGCATATCGAAAAAAAACAGGACATCGTTTGAATGCCCATCTAATGGACCTGAGACTGAAGAGATGCCGCGCTTTGTTGAAGCGGTACGCGGGAAAAAAATATCGGGAAATTCTTTTTTCAGATGAAAAATTTTTTACCGTAGAAGAGAGCTACAACAAACAAAATGATAAGGTGTACGCACACAGTAGTGAAGAAGCGAGCAACCGTATTCCGCGTGTCCAACGAGGTCATTTTCCATCCTTGCTCATGGTATGGTTGGGAGTTTCTTATTGGGGCTTAACAGAGGTACATTTTTGTGAGAAAGGTGTAAAAACGAATGCAGTTGTGTATCAAAATACAGCCCTGACGAACCTTCTGGAACCTGTTTCTCATACCATATTCAATAACAGGCACTGGGTATTCCAACAAGATTCGGCGCCAGCTCATAGAGCGAAGAGCACACAAGACTGGCTGGCAGCGCGTGAAATCGACTTCATCCGGCACGAAGACTGGCCCTCCTCCAGTCCAGATTTGAATCCGTTAGATTACAAGATATGGCAACACTTGGAGGAAAAGGCGTGCTCAAAGCCTCATCCCAATTTGGAGTCACTCAAGACATCCTTGATTAAGGCAGCCCCCGATATTGACATGGACCTCGTTCGTGCTGCGATAGACGACTGGCCGCGCAGACTGAAGGCCTGTATTCAAAATCACGGAGGTCATTTTGAATAAACTTTAGTGTCATAAGAATCTAAGTTTTGTTAAGTTCATTTTGGTATATAAATAGTTACATAATGAATAAACTTGTTTCAATTATTTTATATTAAACATGTGATAGAATTTATGACTGACTGTGTATATACAGTGGATTTCATTTATTACGACCTTGGTAGTAGCGACCATTTGCCTATACCCTATAGCGACGTTAAATCTAAGTCCCTTGAATTGAATTTAAAGCATATTTTAGTACAAAATTCATGTGGCTATAGCGACTTTGGATGTAACGCCGAGTTCTGGTGTAGAGACTGTTTTTAATGAATCATTTGTAACAAATTCCTAGAAATCCGATGCAGATATTGTGACCGGAGTCTGCCGCCAAAGACCCACAGATTTCTTTTTTCACATCACAATATCACATCATAATCATATATATATATATATATGTATATATATATATATATATATATATATATATATAAGTTCTGTCAAAGTGGATTGCTGGTATAATGACGAAGAAGGGACCACTCTATTTTCGTCATTATATCCGGAAGTCGTTACAGGCAAAAGTAACAAATTTAATACATAACAGTTGCTACTCAGAATATAACTTTATAACTGAACCATAAATTTAACCCCGAAATTTACACGCTTCCCTACCTACTTAGCTGATATCTATAAACAAAAGGTCTCCTCACTTGCTGACCATATGTATGGATGTAAACAAAAGAAAAGAAATGTTTGTGAAAAAAATAAATCTTATATTCTATATATATATATATATACATATATACACACATATAATTTCTGACAAAAACATTTTATAAAATTAATGATACACTCTTTGATGGTTATATAGAAATTATACATGAAACTAGCTGTTCCCCGCGACTTCGCTCGCGTGTTAGGGTTTTTGTTTTTGCGCGGAACCCTAATTATTTTTGTAAAATAAAAGTAGCCTAAGTTACTCCTTATGAAATCCTTATGATTCACTTTACGCCTGTAAGCATGTCCAGCATGTCATCAATTCTCGGCAAGGGATAGCTGTTCTTCGTAATGTCGTCCAGACGGCGGTATTCAACACAAAACCGCATACTGCCGTCTTTCTTCTTTACCAGCACCACAGGTGAACACCATGGACTAAAGTAGATAAAATCCTTATTCTGCCAGTGAAAGTACCGTCAAAATCGGTCCAGCCGTTTCGGATATTAGCCGGAACAAACAGACAGACAAAAATTTTAAAAATTGTATTTTACGAGGGCGGCACTGAAAATTTCGGGAATCAAGGAAGTGACACAACATTACTATTTAAAAATGTATTTATTGCTTTTCGAAGTATTCTCCGCGAAATTTGACACATTTTTCCATCGATGGAACCAATAATTGAAGCAACCATTCCATTCCGAAGTTGGGGTCTCAAAAATGGCCGTTTTGTAGGCGTCCACAGCATCTCGTGATGAAAATCTCTGTCGACGCAATTTATTCTTTATTTTAGGGAAAGTATAGAAATCATTAGGGCTTAGCTCGGGGCCGTACGGCGGATGGTCTAATAATTCTATGTTTTCTTGCTCTAAAAACTCTTTTGTTCTGTGTGCGGTGTGAGAACTCGCATTGTCGTGATGGAGGATGATGCGGCGGTTGCAGTTCTCTTTACGGAGTTCAGAAACGACCTGTGGCAAACAAATGCTAGCATACCATTCTGCATTAACCGTTCTTTGTCCCTCAAGAGGACTAGTCGTAACATGGCCGGTTTTGGAGACAAACGTGGCCACCATATTTTTTGCAACACTCCGTGAACGAACAATTTTTGTTGGCTTTAACTCATTTTCGAACACCCAAACTCGTGACTGGTTTTTTGTTTCGGGTTCGTACGCGTATATCCAGGATTCGTCACCTGATACGATGTTGTATACAGCATTTGAGGATCCTGCGTGGAATCTTTAGAGAGTTCTGACGCACCAAGTAACGCGAGTCGCTTTTTGCTCTTCACAGAGCGAATGCGGTATCCATCGGGAAAACAACTTTTTTACACCTTTTTTTTATAGGAGAGGGGACAAACGAGCATGCGGCTCACCTGATGGTAAGTGACTACCGCCGCCCATGAACAACTGCAACACCAGGGAGGGAATTGCAGATGCGTTGCCGGCCTTTTAAAAAGGAGCACGCTCTTTTCTTGCAGGTCCCTAAGTTGTATCGGTCCGGAAAAATCGCTGATGGTAATCGATTCCACAAGGAAGTCGTGCGAGGAAGAAAACATCTTATAAATCGCACAGTGGTGGACCGCCAATCATCTAGATGGTGTGGATGGTATCGGGAGTTCTGGCGCGATGTGCGTTTATGAAATTCGGCGATTGGGATTAATCCGAACAATTCCTCAGAGCACTCCCCATGGTAGATGCAAAAGAAAATGAAAAGGGATGCAACATGCCTTCGCAGTGCCAATGAATCGAGCCGACCGGAAAGGGCTCGGTCGTCAACGATTCGAGCCGCTCTGCGCTGGATGCGGTCAAGTGAAAGGAGTTGGCACTGGGGAGCCCCTTCCCAGAGATGGGAACAGTATTCCATGTGAGGCCGAACCTGCGCTTTGTAAAGTTGCAGGCGGTGTGCCGGCATGACATACTGTCCCGCTCTGCTCAGCACGCCAAGCTTTTTAGAGGCCAATCTGGCCTTCTCTTCCAAGTGACCACGAAACTGCACGTCACTCGATATGTCGACGCCGAGGATTCCGATACTGGCTGAGGCAACTAGGGGAGTGCTTTGAAACTGAGGAGATACGACAAAGGGGTTCTTTTTAGCGGTAAACGTGCAAACTTGTGTCTTCTGAGGATTAAACTGGACTAGATTTAGTCACCCCCAGTCCGAGACTTTGTCCAGCAAAGACTCGACTTCAGACACAAGTTTGATCCGGTACTCGGAGACGTTTTCCCGAGAAATATTAGCACGGCCGGTGTATAGAGCATCACCAGTGCTGTCATCCGCATAGCAATGAATGTTACCAGTTAGCAACATATCATTGATATGCAGAAGAAACAGCGTTGGTGATAGCATACAGCCTTGTGGAACACCAGCGTTAATAGGCTTGTAGTCAGAACATGCACCGTCTACAACGACCTTGATGCTCCGATCTGCAAGGAAGCTGGTGATCCAATTGCACAATTTCTCGGGAAGCCCATAGGAAGGGAGCTTCGAAAGAAGCGTTTTGTGCCAAACCCGATGGAAGGCCTTCGCAATGTCCAGACTAACGACCAACGCCTCCCTCTTGGACTCTACTGCCTCCGCCCATCTATGGGTCAGGTAGACCAGAAGATCATCAGCTGGTGATCCTCAAGGTACCGGATTAGCTGGCAGTTAATAATGGATTCCATTATTTTGGAGAACAAGGAGGTGATTGCGATAGGCCTATAGTTGGACGGGTCTGAGCGGTCACCTTTTTTAGGGATCGGGTGGACAAAAGCTGTCTTCCATGAATTCGGGTCTACGCCTTGGGAGTAGGAGTACCGGAAAAGACGCGTTAGGACCGGTGCCAACTCCGGAGCACATGTCCTCAGCACAATTGGGGGGATTCCGTCAGGCCCACTCGACTTCTGGATGTCCAGGGAGAGAAGTGCTTTGCGAACCGAGCGCTCTGAGAACAGCACATCCGACATGGAGCACTCACACCGCGGGATGGTCGGCGGTGTTTTCCCCCCGTCATCAAGAGTCGAGTTGGATGCAAAAAGGGAGCCTAAAAGGTCGGCTTTGTCTTTTGCGTCTTGGGCCAGTGAGTCGTCCTCCCTGTGCAGAGATGGTAGTGATGGCTTAGAGAAATTCTCTTGGACAGCCTTAGCGAGAGACCAGAATGCACGGGTTCCCTAAGGAAGGCGAACTAGTTTCTCGCCAATTCTGCCTATGTGCTCTGACTTTGCCTTGGCAATGTCACATGTCGATCTTCCTCAATTAGCTTACGCACAGCATCAACGTTTTCTTGGGTGACTGCAGTTTTTGGACGACCTTGACGGGGATCATCACTGAGCTTGACACGTCCACGTTGAAATTCTACAAACCAGCGATAAATTGTGGGTTTGGATGGGGCTTCATCACCAAATGCAGAAATCATCCGGTCAACACACTGTTTTTGTGTTAAACCACTTCGAAAGTCATAATAAATCATCGCTCTTGAATTTTCTCGAGTCAATTCCATTTTCTCAACGACTAAACAAGTTTGACAAATCCTTGTGACAAGACCGAGAATCTTTTTTTAAATAAATAAATGGTATCCGATTTTTAAAACCAAGGAGTTTTCAATTAAAAAGATTTTAATATGACAGGAACAGTGGAAATATTAAATTCCCGATACTTTTAGTGCAGCCTATGTAGTTATAAGTACCGTATTTACTTTCATATGCATTTAGTAATAAACTGTAATTTTGACATTAAAACAGACACTTCAATTTTATTTATGTGTATAGATTTTTGATAATTATATAGAAATTATATATGAAATGAAAAGTAATTTAATTTAGAATACAATTTTATTTACATTATTCAAAATGCCCTCCCCTATTTTGAATACCTGCCCTTAATCGACGCGGGCAATCATCAATCGCAGCACGCACAGCACTCATATATATTTCTGCCGCTGCTTTAGCCTAAGATGCTCGGAGAGATTCCAAATTCAAATGACATTTAGCGCAGACTTTCTCCAAATGTTGCCATATCTTGTAATCGAGTGGGTTTAAATCTGGGCTAGAAGAGGGCCAGTCTTCATGTTCGATAAAGTCAATTCCACGGGCGGTGAACCAGTTTTGCGTGCTTTGTGCCCTATGAGCTGGTGCAGTGTCCTGTTGGAATATCCAATGTCTGTTTTTGAACATTGTTTGAGAAAGAGGTTCCACTATGTTTGTTAGGACAGTATTTTGATACACCTCGGCACTGGTTTTTACACCTTTTTCACAGAAAAACACCTCAGTTAAGCCTGAATATGAGACTTCAAGCCAAACCATGAGTGACGAAGGATAATGTCCTCATTGAAGCCTGGGAATACGCGTGCTGGCTTTGTCACTACTGTGGGCATACACCTTATCATTTTGTTTATTATAATAACTTTTTCGATGTTAATTTTTTTTTCATCCGAAAGCAAAATTTCGCGGCTTTTTTACCCGCGTACCGCCGTAACAAAGCGCGGGTTCTATTAAGCTTATTTTTTTTTTCAAACGCTCGTTCAAAAACTGTCCGGTCTTCTTACGATAAGCTCGTAGGTCTTCATTGATCACTCTTTTGACCGTGGTTCTGCTTAGGCCCATCTGAAGAGCTAAGATTTTTTTTACGAACAGGATTTCGTTGGTTTCGCGCCTTCACTGCTTTGATGATCGCGGGTGTCCTAACTGTACGAGGTCGGCCTGTCCTCTTACGATCTTCGAAGCTTGAATATACAGTAAATCGTTTGATAGTGCGATAAAAACAAATCGTAGGGTTATTTTCAAGTTTTGTAGAATATTGAAAATCTCTTTTGGCGCGTAACCACAGCGGTGCAACGCGATAACCGCTACTCTATCTTCTTCAACCACTCCATATTTGAAAATTAATGTCTTTTTTATTTTCGGCAAGCGCAAACGTTATATTTTTAAAATTGGTGAAGTTTATCTAGCCAGTATTCAAAAATTTTAAATAATAAGGTTTTGACAGAACTTATGACCCGATTAAGTATATTATTCTTTTGGAATCAAGCGATGGAAAAAGCTATGCTCGGAGTTTCTCTGGTAGATAAAATTCGAAATAAAGAAATCCGCCGAAGAACCAAGATAATAAGGTTTTGACAGAACTTATGACCCGATTAAGTATATTATTCTTTTGGAATCAAGCGATGGAAAAAGCTATGCTCGGAGTTTCTCTGGTAGATAAAATTCGAAATAAAGAAATCCGCCGAAGAACCAAGATTACTGACATAGCCTTCCGTTTTGTAAACTGAAGTGGCAATGGGCTGGCCACGTCTGTCGCAGAGGTGACAACCGGTGGAGTAGACGTGTTATGGAGTGGAGACCACGTCTAGGCAAACGTAATATGGGACGCCCCCTGACCAGATGGAGCGACGATCTGTGCAAGGTGGCTGGTAGCAACTGGATGCGTGTAGCCAAAGATCGGGCTAAGTGGTGCGCCTTGGGAGAGGCCTATGTCCAGCACTGGACTGCCGCACGCTAATGATGTATATATATATATATATATATATATATATATATATATATATATATATATATATATATAATATGTAACAAAAACCCTGTGGTTTCCGTCAAGTATGTTATCAGAATCAGTGTTCAATCCTATAGAAATAACTTTTTTAAAAAACTACCATATTTTTTATTTTATTTGAAAAAATGTAATTTTATGTGGTTTTATTACCTCTTACTGACACTAGCCGATGCTAAAGCTAAGTAAAGCGGGGTCTTTAACAATCCTCTTACTTCCCAGACAATGCAGAGGTTATAAAATAACATACAATTTGCATAAACTTTTTTTTAAATAAAATAAACAAATTATTATTCGAGTTTAAAAAAAAAAGTTATTTCTACACGTTTGAATAATGTACTTAACGGGAACCACAGGGTTTTTGTTACATATTGTATATATATATACATATCATTAGCTTGCGGCATTTAGATCTAAACTGGGACAAGTCAAAAATCGCTTATTTTGACATATCCTTATATCCGAATTCTTGGTGATCATACGCTACCCTCCAATACTATTCTCCACCAAAACAGGTTCAAGAAAAGCTTAACCCTTTCGCTGTCCCGTGCACTACATATAGGCCGCTGCTATTGTTTTACTATTGTGTCTGGAAACCGGACAGTGAAAGTGTTAAATCTGTCGTCGATAGACGGCGTTAGCTTTGTTCTGTTGAACCAACGCATGTCAGACTCCTCCCACCTAAACAAGAATGTTGTCAGTTGGCCTTCGCTAGTTCTACAGAGTGCACGCATTTACATAAACGGAAACGAAGTTATCTTGAGTTATTACGATTTTGATGAAATATACCCATGTGCAAGTTAATTTGAATTGTTACAGTATTGGTGAATTGTTCTGCCATATTTATTCAGAATATTTTGACTTGTTCCAGTTTTGCTTCATAAGGTACCTACATAATTTTGTTTTTTTTTTACTTGATCTGGTATTGATGGGTCAACATGTAAATTTCTAGTTAACCTGCTTTTATTGAAATAATTTTTTTTAATGTCTTTCTGTACAAAATGTGATATTATAGTCTCGGAAAAATCATTGTTTACAGTGTTATGGTACCCGGTTCAAAAATATATTATTTTTCATCAAATTATCTACCGCACTGTTTTTTGAAAGAGTTTTTGAGTTAACTCAATATTGTTTGATTTTTAAAACTTACAATAGCCACTTTACTTATTTTCAGAGAAAAATGAGTCGGGGCCGTTTTCTTGTTAATATTATTAAAGAACAGTGTAAAGAAAACCTTTTAACAGATAATGAACAAAAGTTAGCAATGCCTATTAGCGTAGAAGCACAAAATAATAAAGAAAATAGTCCTTCAAATACTGCCGTATTAGCCAAACCATACCAGCAAATTAAAAATGATCTTTTTGTTTCGCCAAGTGAAGAAAGTTTAATATAGATGACTCTGATACTGATCCAAGCTATGTCCGGCAAAAAAAGAAGAAACTGCCGCCTAAAGTCATTCCTAACTTATCTTCGTCTTCTTCAAGTATGTCATCTATAAATTTTAGCAGTATTTCTGATTCTGAAACTGCAACCAGGGCTATTCTTGATACTGACACACTAACTCTAAGTCAAGGCGTTGTCAATGAAGATCGAAATTACCAGCATGCTGAAGAAGTAAAGAGATTAAAGAAGAGGCTAAGAAGAGAATCGTCATGGAAAGCTAATCCTTACCTCAGTCCTTACCAACTTGAAGAGTTTTATGATTTGAAAAGTTTTATGACACTAAAATTTTGCAAGAAGAATGGGGAAATAATTTCAATGTAGATGAAGATCGTAAGCAAGTAAAATGGCATGATATTAAGGTTTTAATAGTGGAAAAGGAGAACCCTGGTGTATTCTTTTATAAAACATCATTTTCAGATGAAAATTATAAAAAGGTGTTTCTGCAGAAACGCCGAACCAAACATGATCAGGTAGCTTTTACGGGCCTTACACAAAGCCTATACACAAAAAATACTGACAAAAATATTGACTGGTAGAGAATACCTCAAGGCATTAAGTTAGCCCTTTGTATTCTGTTGTTTTAAGGAATTCAATGAAGAATAAATAAATAAATAAAAATAAAAAATACCACTATCTGAGGCAGAGATAAAAGACCTTAAGGATCTAATAACAAAACATGTTATCCCACAGGTTTATGTAGATTCATATTTTAAAAATGTACTTGAAAATAATATCTGATTCCTTATCTATCTGATAGATTGATACTGTTGTAATTAATTTAAAAAAAAACGATATTCCTTTTTCGTGTCTTAATATTCTTATTATTTTAAACTTATTTAGTTTAATAATAAGACATTGGTATTTTTTTATGGGTAAGTGTAACTGACTTTCCCTTAATTTCAATTGTTGATCTCAAACACAAAATAACTAATACAGGTACTTACTGCTTAGCAATTTATAAGTTTTTTCTTTTATTTTAAATCTTTATTTTGAATAAATTTTAAATATTTATTTTGATTATAAATCTTTAAATTTGCTTTATAACTTTTGTTTAACTTTAATATTTTGAGACTGATATTAGTGATTTATCATAGGCGTACACAACCTATTTAGGATTTAAAATAACGCTGAGTTTCATAGCTTCCCTAAAGAAAATAGCAGAAATAAATTTTTTCAGCTCCTGAAAAATGTTTTTTTTGAATTGTCTCACTTTAGATCTACGTGTGCGATATATAAATAATTAAATATAGCAATTTCTGATTCCAACATCTATAAAATATGTAAAATAAAAACAGGAAAAGGGATAATGATTCCAGAGCAAGCGTTAACTTGTTCCATAGTCTTACCGCATGGGGAGTAAAACATTTATTAAAAAAGCTATTGTGAAAGAGGTGAACATGGAAGTCAGATTTTTCACAGAACGGAGACAACGATTATGGGAATCACTCTTATACTGAAAAGTGCATTTCAGATATTCAGGGACAAACAGATCATGTAAAACTGAAAATAATATGCACAGTATTCTTAAATATCTGCGATAGCGGAGAGTTAGCCATTTAAGCTGAGAACAATAAAAGGAAATGTGATCGTATTTACGTAAACCGACAATGAAGCGTATACAATTATTGAGAATTCGATTCAGTTTGTTAAGTTCTTGCGAGGCATCAGCATACTAGTATCTGTATTAGCATTGCCTTAGTCCCTAGCGGCAAAAATTCTTGAGACGATAAGGATAATGCAGTGTTAGTGACCTTTTTGCTCACTTCATATATATACGGTCGCCAACTGATAGTGTTGCCTATAATTAAGCCAAGATCTTTAACAGTTGTTGAGTAAGGAACAATAACATTATTAAAGATAATGGGAGGTAGCACCTTTATATCAAATTTACTTATCTATTAATAATGTTCTAATGGCAATATAATACAACCAAGTAACCACTTTATAACCATTGACCGTCATAATAATCACTTTATTATTTTTTTAATTATAAAGTTTTACATACTTACATAATTTACATTAATAATCACCCTTACTGTAGATTAGAAAAATAACTGTTTACTAATGATGTTCTAACAGTAAAATTTTGTGCTTTTTAGACTTATGGCAAGGATCTAACACCACTAATTTCTTCTAGAAGTTCATCATCAGCTACTATGTAATCATCAAACACAAGAACCATATTATGCAACACAGCACCTGCAACAATCAAAAACTTTATGTTGCATTCCTAAGTGTAGGCATGGATATCTTCTGTTAAGAACTCCAAAACACCTTTCTACTTTATTTAGTGTTGCTAAGTGGGCTTTGTTTTAATTTTCTTGTGCTGGGGTAGTACGCTTTACAAAAGGTTTAATAAGATATTTGAGACATGCGTATCCACATATCTCCTAAAATGATGTATAACCCAAATCTCCCATCTTCAAATTGATCAACTAGTGGAATAATTCCAAGTTGTTGAATCATGGGCTGAACATAGCCAATGAGCAATATAATAATACTCATTTTACTTAAATTTGCATCACATAGTATTTCAGCATTAACAGAATAAAAGCCTTATTTATTTCTATATCGTTCAGCTTTTTTAACCCCTGGTGAATTTATTTTAATGTGCGTGCAGTCTACAGCTCCTATGACTCTTAGGAATCCAGCGATGTCAAAAAATGCTGCTTCTATTGAAGTTCTTGTGCATGGGGTATTTAGACATAGTGTCGTCTCATCTCTCCTCTCATCTGATCTATAGCACGCGAAACTCGTTCAGTCACCCGTCACACTGTAGCTTTGCTGACATAAGCAGTGTCTCCTACAACCGCTTGGAAACTACCTGTTATTAAAAGACTACTATTAGACTATTTATTAAAAGTTGCAACATGGGTGCAATGCACATGCAGTCTCATCTTTGGATTTTCGATGACAATTTGGTCTTTACTTTCGCAAAAATTTATTTAACGGAGTCCTTTGTAAATCGAAACCAATGACGAAACGAAGGACTTTTATATAAGGGATGTAAATTTATTTTATTTTTATTTATTTATTTAACAAAATAAGTATAAAAACACAGGTAACTGCGGGTCCTAAACTAAGCGCAGCTTGTATCTCAGGACCCTGGCATGCGATATTACAAAATGGTTTGTCACTGGACAACATTTACTTAAACATATACTATACGGTAGTTTTAACATAACATGATTGATATCGGTGGTTAAAAGTAATGTTTTTAATACAAATAATATGGTGGTATTATTTCACTACTCAATTAAAATAAAAAAAAAATATTATAGCGCTTGTAGATGACTCTGTAATAGTTGAAATTAGAATGAGTACGATCGAGTCCAGTTTGTGTGTGTGTGTGTGTGTGTGTGTGTGTGTGTGTGTGTGTGTGTGTGTGTGTGTGTGTGTGTGTGTGAGTGTGTGTGTGTGTGTGTGTGTGTGTGTGTGTGTGCATGCGCGTGCATGCCTGTGTGTGTGCGTGTGTGTGTCATATGTGCTATTTAATTAGCTCTTCAGTGTCATTATATGTTAGAGTATAGAGCATGTTCTTTAGTAAGGTTTTACATGAGGAAAGGGAGCGGTCTCTAAGGTCAATTATTTTTAATATTCTATTGTAAATGAAGGGATGAGTGAAAGTGGGACAACGTTTAGCTAGATCTGACTTTACGATTGGAACAGGGATTCTAAAGGTTCGTTTGCTTCTTAAATCATTGTAATCCGGGCGAGATCTTACACTTTTGTGCACTTTGAGTGTGGCATTGTAAATAAACAGCTGTCGTACCCGTAGTACTTTAAATTCTTTATACAGGGAGTTGGTAGGGTATGTGAATGGTTTATTCAATATTACTTTAATTAGTGCACGTTGTGCCCTTTCCAATGTCATAAATGCAGTCCTCCCAGCGCGGCCCCAAACACAAATGCAATACTGCAGTATAGATTGGCATAGTGCAAAGTACACCTGACGTATTATATCCACAGGAGTACAAACTCGCAGTTTTTTCATAATGAAAATGAACTTTCGCACACGGGAAGACAGATTTGAAATATGGGCATCAAACATTAGGTTTTCATCTATGATAACTCCAAGATATTTAGTCATTTTAGAGCGCGCAATCGGTTCACAGTTACAGCCATGCAGATAGGTACGAGTATAATCATTCCTGCAGTAATGAATTGTTAAAGGAATAGCAATCGGAGGACTCGTTCGTCTAGATTTAGAAAAGCAAATGTATGTAGTCTTTTTCTGATTCAGTGTAAGTAGATTTACATTTAAGGACATGGCAATCCGAGATAGGCCTTGTTCCGCGGTACTGTATACTCGACTCCATGTCGTATCGTGAAACAATATGGTTGTATCATCTGCGTAAGCGATTACATTTGAATTAGGCAATTTTTGTTCGAGGATATCGTTCAAGTACAAAGTGAAAAGAGTAGGTCCAAGGGTACTGCCCTGGGGAACACCAAAATTAACATGCAGTTGCCTACTAGTGTGTTTTCCTACTTTTACGCACTGTTTTCGCATTTTAAGGTAAGTTTCAAACCATTGAAGTGTATTTCCTCTTACTCCAGCGGCTTCTAGCTTTTTCAAGAGGAGGCCAACAGAGACAGTGTCAAAAGCTCGCGACAGGTCGAGAAAAACACCTATGCAACATTTCCCACTCTCCACGTGTTGTGATATCTGGTCAGCTAGTGCTGCTACAGCGTCGTCGGTCGATTTTCCCTGTCGAAAACCATATTGCTTATCCGAGATAATCCGATTTTTATGTAGAAAACGGACAAGTTGCCTATTCACTATCTTCTCTAGAATTTTCGATATGATGCTAAGTAAAGAGATTGGTCTGTAGTTTTCCGGCAAGGTTGGAGTGCCATTTTTGAAAATAGGTGACACTGCTGCAGTTTTCCAGGATTCTGGAAAAACTCCCTTTTCTAGGCTTAAATTAAATATGTGAACGAGAGGAATAATAATATTACTGCAGGACTTTTTAAGCAGCGTAACAGTGACATGGTCTAATCCTGGGGAACTGTTGGTTTTTAGGTTGTGAATGATTCGGCTCACTTCTTGTTCGTCAGTAGGATGCAGATAGAAAGAATTTGGGTTAGATTTTGAACATCTGTGATTCTTGATAAGTTGGTCTTGAGATGTGCCTAAGTTACTTAAAATTTTTTCTGCGTAGACCTCCCCTACTGTTGCGAAATGGTGATTACATTGGTCTAAAGATGAAGTTGGGTTGTTCAGGTCCTTGATAAGTTTTATGGGGTGGGACTCTGACGTAGAATTATAGCATAGGCTTTTAATTTTATTCCAAAGACTACGTGCATTGTCTTTGTTTTCAGTAATTTCCTTTCTGTTATGTTCAGCTTTAATATTCCGTAGTAGAGTATGAAAAAAGTTTCGATACCGCGTGTAGACCAATAATTTACGTTGGTTATTCGGATCAGCTCTATACTCAAGGTGCAATTTGTCCCGGTGTTTCATGCATCTTATTAATCCAGGGGTGATCCAGCATTTTAAGTTGCTCTTTCTGCGACCTACTTTAACTTCCTGCGTGTACTTATTGATTGCGAATGTAATAGCATCATTAAATTTGTTTGAGGCGGTGTTAACATTATTTTCGCTTGTTATTTCATTCCAGTGCAAACTGTTGATATATGAGGAAACCGACTCCCAGTCTGTTTTTCGTATCATACGTACTTTACTTGTATGTCGGTGGATTTGCAAAAGAATTTCAGCCAGAGCAAAATCATGATCCGTAATAGAAGATTTGCAGACGAGGCCTGAGGACTTTGTCTCAGATTTTATGAAGATGTGGTCAAGGCATGAGGCTCCTCTAGTTGCCTTTGATATCGCTGGATATAGACCATGAGATGCCATTAAGCATAAATAGTTGGCTGCTTGTGCACTCATTGGATCATTTATATTAATATTAATGTCACCTGCAATTACTAGGGTTCGTTTGTGTTGGATGTCAGAGAGTACAGAGTCTAAAGAGGAAATAAATCGATCGGTATTTGAGAAGGAAGGAGAGCGGTAAATTCCTAGGACTGTAAGGTCGTTATTTATATTTATGAGGAGACTATCAGCGTCATCCAATTTATGTACCTGAGGTGCAATTTCACTATTCCATGAGTTTTTTACGTAAGCGACGATTCCACCGCATTTGTTTACTTGTGATAAGGATTGATAGATTTTGTAACCCTCCAATGGTTCAAAAATGATACCATCACACAGCCAACATATATTAATATTAATGTCACCTGCAATTACTAGGGTTCGTTTGTGTTGGATGTCAGAGAGTACAGAGTCTAAAGAGGAAATAAATCGATCGGTATTTGAGAAGGAAGGAGAGCGGTAAATTCCTAGGACTGTAAGGTCGTTATTTATATTTATGAGGAGACTATCAGCGTCATCCAATTTATGTACCTGAGGTGCAATTTCACTATTCCATGAGTTTTTTACGTAAGCGACGATTCCACCGCATTTGTTTACTTGTGATAAGGATTGATAGATTTTGTAACCCTCCAATGGTTCAAAAATGATACCATCACACAGCCAACATTCCGTCAATACAATGACATCAAAATCCAGGTCCAAACGTTTGAGAGCTATTTTAAAATCGTCAAAATTACGTTGATAACTTCGTATATTGAATGTCAAAACTTTTAAACTATGCTCATCATTAGTAAGAACACTCTTGCATTTTTCCAGAGAGTCTATACTACGACAGTCTATGGCCAGTGATTCATCTATATCATTAGGAATGCTAAGTAAATCCATGTTTAATTAATATAAATATTAAGACAAAAAATAATATTGTTCTGTTACTGAAGTTGCTTACAGCTGCAAGAGTGGGAATGTTGTTATTAATTCGTGAAAACAACTTTAAATCTTTGTTGGTGTGTATTTCATTGCGACTGCTTGTGTATAGTGTAGTGAATTGTGTGTGTTTTATTTTGTGTGTGTATAAAATTGACCTATACCTATTTTTGCGTAAATCAATTGGCAAGAATTGGTAAAATATAAGAATGAATTGGTAACTTAAAACTAAATTTAATATAAAATATAAAATATGCGCAAAAGCCTGTGTAGCAATAATAAAGTAAACAACGTCTTGTGAATTGCTAAACGTCTGCTTGAGGTTGTGCAACAGGCGGGCAGTGACGTAATAAGTCGGAGGAGTTCCGGATCGTAATTGGAGGGCTTCCCTCCTGTTTACGAATATTGACAGCGCCATTTTTGATCCAGCAGAATTTGAAGCCACATTCCTTGGCTCTCTGTCTTGAAATGCGAAATAACTGCCGATTTTCTTTAGTCAGCCGCTCATTGAAGTAAATGTTTCTTACACTGCTAGGTAAATCTATATCCTTACTATTGAGGTTGCGTCTAGATTTTCCTGCGAGTAGGAACTCATCCCGCTTATTCCGTCGTAGAAATCTCGCAACTAGTGGACGAGGTTGCCAGTCCGTCGGTGAATTACTGCCATCGTTTGTATCGCTGACTTTTTGACGGGAACCCACTCGCGTTACGTAGTCTAAGTCGTTGGCGTCGAGGTTGATTCCAATTTTTGCGGCCGTTGTTAAAATAATGTGCACCGGATTTTCGTTGGTGGTTTCTGTTATGCCAGTGATTTCAACTTCGTTCTTTAGGTGAATTTGTGCTTGAGTATTAATTTCCTGGTTAAGCTGTTCAATAGTAGAATTCAACCTGAGGACCTCCGATTCATTTTTTTCAAGCGCGCGGATTTTATCCTCTGCTCGCGATAACTTGATTTCATAGTCATCTAGTCGTATGTTGCACTGCATCAAGTGGTCAGTTAGTGACTTGAGGTGGGCTTTTAATTCTCCTACGTCTTCGCGAAGTAATTTTATTTCCGAAGCCAGCAGAGATAACTGACATGAGTTTGCTGCCAAAGAGGGTGACTCAACCACCACAGGACTACAGCTGTCTATATCTTCGTTGCAGACGGGTGAGCGTATGGGTTTGTTCGTGTTATCGGTTTTTGGCGTCACACAGCGGCACTGTGGGTATATCCATGTTGATCTTGTTATCTCTGTAATCTTACGATACTCGGATAAATTAACACACAAGGGGTGGTATTGGTAATCGCACTTTGTGCATTTCATTAGTTGGTTTCCCCTTATAGTTTTATTACAAGCCGCGCAGTTTACCATATTGACAAATATTGTGATATTCTACTTTGTGAGTCAGTTGTAAAAATATAAAATCTATTCGGATGCAAAGTTACAATAATTACTCACGCGTGAATTCTCGACCCACCCGCCGTCGCTTAAAACCGACTTGTCGAAAAAGGATGAATTATTTTATGTGCGTAGCCCCGAGGTGAAATGGGGCGTTTCTCAGCTCACGTAGACGTCGAAATTGCACTTTTACTTTAATTGCACACCAAACTAGCGGTAGTTACTGTTAATTTATGGATTATTTTGTTATGCATAAAACCTGCATTTCAAAACGCACAGCGACACGTTCGCACTGTTGACTGTCTGGATTCGCACTCCTCAACTCCCCAACTCAAATATATGTATATTTGAGTTGGGGAGAGGGGATGGGGGAGGAAATGCTTTATAACATTTCCCATGCGGTATAATTACGAGGGGTGATCCAAAAGTAATGATAATTGGTTACTTCAGGTCCGCATAAAAATCCAAATAAAATATTTTTTACTTGCTTATATACTCACTACGTCAGCCTAAAAAAAAACATATAAATAGATCATGATTTCCGGGTGATACATTCATTTGAATACGAACTGTCAAAGAGATAACATCAACATGGAGAAAAACGAAATTAGAGCTGTCATCAAGTACCTCTGTTTGAAAAAAATGTCTTCAAAAGACATACACAGTGACTTAGTGGAAACATTGGGGGACTCTGCTCCTCCATATTCTACAGTTGCACGCTGGGCCAAGGAGTTTAAACTGGGCAGAACATCCACTGAAGATGAATATCGCGAGGGACGCCCATCCACGTCCCTCACTGAAGACAACATGAAAAAAGTCGAAGATGTTGTGTTGGCAGATCGAAGAGTGACCATCAGGCATGTAGCTGAGGTCACAGGGATCTCATATGGCAGCGTTCAAAGAATGCTTGCGAATGAGTTGCATATGAAAAAGGTCTCTGCGCGTTGGGTACCCAGAATGTTAACCGACGAGCAAAAGAAAAATCGAGTTGACATTTCAAGGTCAATCTCGAAAAGTTCTAAGCAGATCAAGAAAATTTTTGTTCCGTTTTGTGACTATGGACGAGACCTGGATCCACCATTTTGATCCTGAAACGAAACAACAATCGATGACTTGGAAGCGAGCCTCCTCACCGACGCCAAAGAAATTCAAAGTTTCAAGTTCGGCGGGAAAGGTTACGGCATCTGTTTTTTGGGACGCTCAAGGCATAATTATGGTGGAATATTTGGAAACGGGAGCCACTATTACGGGCTCTTACTATGCAGACCAAATAAGAAGATTACGGGAGGCCATTAAGGAAAAAAGACGCGGCAAACTGCGAGCTGGAGTGCTGTTTCACCAAGACAACGCACCGGCTCACAAAGCCGCAGTTGCGATGGCTGCCATTCAAGAAACGGGGTTCGAACTGCTCGAACACCCTCCCTATTCGCCAGATCTAGCTCCTAGTGATTTCTACCTCTTTCCTCGGCTCAAGGAACGCCTCCGAGGCAAGAAATTCGAAGACGATAGCGAAGTAATGGCCGCTGTTGAAGCGTTTTGGGAGGGTCAAGACAAATAATTTTTTTCAAAGGGAATCCTGGGTTTAGAGAAAAGATGGACTAAATGTATTGATTTGTTAGGAGACTATGTAGAAAAATAAATTATTATTTTAACTTAATTACCGTGTTTTATTTTCATTATCATTACTTTTGGATCACCCCTCGTAAGTAGCATTTAAGAAGCTCTCAGTTTTAAATTTTCAATTCAGAACACCCGGTTTCCTTGTCCTTTGCGTGTTACCTATATTAAATTTTAAAAATGAATACCTCACCTATACGTAACTATAAAAGTGGATCGATAATTCATAGCGGAGAACGACAAATAACTTACAATGGTACAATAACAGCAAGTGCATTCTTTTATAATAAATACGAACGAAGATTCTAGCGTAGTGTAAGTGTGTACAATATACTCGTAATATATAAAAATCTCAGTCGATGGTGTCAAGTAAAAGTGACATGATAGATGAAGAGCCGAATAGTAAGCCACATGCAACAAGTGGACCTACTGTTAATAATATGTTCGACGATTAACGATTAGACCTCTGGCTGATCAATTTTCTCATGTTAATTACACCAATGACAAACAAGGATTTGATAGACAGCGTATAGATTTGAAAACAACGAGGCCCTAAAGACAGAAAACCTTCTATACCCTCTGCATCTGCATAACAGTAATTTTACCAAAAAAATTTTACGTGAAAAGTTATATCTATCCATTCTTTAGTATAAAAATAAGTCTAGCGAGCGTCTGTCCTTCTGTACTATTGTGTGAATTTTTATCCGGTTCTCAACACTAGACAGAATTATGTTTTGATGATATATGTCGAATATGTCGGAAAAAATCCTGCCTGCTATGAGTTTTTAAAACGGACGTTGCGTAAATTAATAAATTTATATGAAAATAATGGAATTGAAAATGAAATTTTAATAGTTATTCTCAAAGAATCCTAAAAAAAAGTCAGTAATATAATGTCTTATACATAGATTAACTTTTGTTTGTGACTAAAATCCAAATTCTTCTCAAAATTAACTGTAGTATGCATGATATAAATTAAGTATTTATCCCAAACCTTGTTATTATGCCAGTTATTAAATTTAATAGTGTTTTACGTGCGCATAAATGATTAACTAAGATCTACTCAGAACTTGATGTGCATAGCTGGTGATAATAGTGTTCAAAATGTTAATATCCGCGGGAAAGCGACCTACATGCGTACATAATATTATATTTTACTATCTATGGGTTAGACACACGCGAGGGCACATGTCGTAGGATTAAAGATATTATCCAAAACTTGTTTTAAGAAAAGTACTGGTAACACTAGTCGACATTTTTTCTATAGAAATTTCGGGAGGGCAAAGTTAAACATGATATCATTTTGTCTAATTATTAATTTTGTCTGTGCGGACAGAACAACAGAATAGTAAAATAAAAAGCCATCAAAAAATTACGAGCTACCAAAGATTCGTTTTTATTGCCAATTTTAACACAAATTTGGGGGTAAATTAATAATAAAAGAAGTGTAAAATTTCCAAAACAAAGTCGGTACCGACAAAGCTCAATTATCGAAGAATTCAATAAATTTTATTTCTAATTGATTTATGCAGTGGTTTTTTCATAAAACTCGATTTTCCAAAGGCCTTTTCGTATTTTCACGTGCGCGTTTTACTATGAATTATCGTGAATGTCACTGAATAATTTTTCCCCCGGTGCGATGCGGGAGGACGACGCTCACGCACACATGCTTATTCAAGTTTTATTCGACTCGTCTGGTGCGGCCTATGTCGTTCGTTCAAGGCTCAAGACCAACTAATGATAACAAAACGAAAGTTTGCTATTTTGTTATTTCGACATCAAATTCGAATCGAATTAATATAATTGAAAGAGATAATGCGTTTTAGACAACAGACTAAATTTTAAAATTAGATACCTTTTATCGGAAATGTGTTTTGCCGGAGCTGATAGATCCCCGTTACCCTTGCAAACTACAATTTAGAGATCGAATATAAATCAAATTGACATAAGCACAGACAATATTAGTGGAATATAAATAAAATTTAGAAAAAAAAACGATCTCTAACGTAAAATGGCAGCTTGACACTGCTGTGTTTCGTATGGTGAGTGTAGAGAACCGGAGACCCATTTTACTCGAAAAGAGGCATTCCATCTTAGTCCTCACGGATGACGCGACGCATCTGTCATTTGATTCTTTATTGAGGATAAAATGTAGATGTCTATGGGTCACAGCAACCACTTACCATCAGGTGGACTTAGTGCTCGTTTGTCACCCTATCCTATAAAAAAATCTAAAAACAAGGAGTTGTTTCATTACCTATAGTACCTAGGTATTGTTTTCTCGCAAATGTGTTTAAAAACTTTGTATGACACACGTGCGTAAATTGGGTTTACATTCGTCTACTCGTTTGTAAAAACCAACTTTCCACATAGTATCATTTCATAAACACCAAACTAGTTTTATGTGCATTAGCAATAATTAAATTTGAGCTATAGTGGCGGTAATTATAAACCGCACATGTAAAAAGAAACAATATCAGTAATTGTGTTATTAATTCACTAAAAATAATTTAATTACAAAAAATATATTTTTTTTACGTTTTTATAAAAATAATTAAAAATATTAGTATGAAAATGTTCTTAAAGTTAAAGTTACAGCCTATGTAAATCCCACTGCTGGGCACAAATCTCATCTCATTTCTGAAAGGGTTTTAGGGCAAGGAAATGTCCGCCACGCTGCCCCAAAGCGTTGGCGAACTTCAAGTCTTCAAAATATTTTTTTCTTATTTCTCAGACACGCAAGTTTCCTCACGATGTTTTCCTTCACCGCCAAGCACATGGTAATTAACTATTTCACTGGTGACGGCGGGGATCGAACCCGTTGCTCGCGTACTCTGATACTTACAGCGAGCGCTAATCATCTGAGCTACCACGGCTCTCACATACCAACACACACAAACACTCACGCCTGTCACCCAGAGGGGTAAGCAGAGACTACGGACTTCCATTTGGCATGATTCTGACACACCTCTCTCGCCTCCTTTACATCCATATATCTACGCATACACGCTCGTCGGTTAAGGGTGCTCTTAATCTGGCCCATTTTTTAATGTATCCCCGATTTGGTCGATAAACCTTCGTCTAGGGCGTCCCTTACCGACCCTGCCGTTCACTTCTGCAACATAAATTTGCTTTGTCACTCTTTCCTTGTTCATTCTTTCTACATGACCAAACCACCGAAGCATTCCTTTCTTAATCCTTGTCACAACGTTATCTTGCAAACCACACTTTTCCTTTATCACACTATTTCTCACCCTGTCATTCAGATTCAACCCTAGCATACTCCTTAAGGACCGCATTTCTACAGCATTTATTCTACTCTCATGCTTCTTCTGCCAGACCCAACTTTTACTACCATAAATTAAAGTAGGGACTAACACAGCAATGTGAATTGCCATACGTGCCTTATTTGACACATTCTGACTCCTCATAATCGCGTGTAGAGCCCCATTCACTCTATTTTCTGCGTTCACTCGTCGTTCTATATCCTTATCATATCTACCATCCCTGCTAAATAAACATCCCAAATATACAAACTCATCCACTTGCTCAATCAACTCCCCTTCTATTCTTATTTCACATAAGGTTTTACTTTCTTCTCTTTCAAAAACCATCACTTTCGTCTTACTTGCGCTCACTTTCATACCCCTTTCTTTCAATACCAGTTCATTAAAGTAACCATCATTTGCAACTCGGCCGCCGACGATGCAAATATGACTTGATCATCGGCGTACAAAAGGCATTTGACGGTTAACTCACCCATTCTCAACCCACATTCTTCAACTTCCAAAGTTTGCAAACAACTATCCATAAATAGGTTAAACAGCCACGGGGAAGCCACACATCCCTATCTGACACCTTTATGAATGCCAAACCAGTTCGAGTAGACCCCGTTGATCCTGACACAAGCACTAGTCCCTATAAAGAGACCCTAGTGCCTGTATCAATGAAAATGTTATAAAGGAAATAAATGCCTAATCAATCAATAAAGATTTACAAAACAGTTTAATTTTATTTATTGACGATTTTAGCGTCGGACAAAGTAGGTATATGTGGGATTATCATAGGTACGTACTCTTCTATTACCTAGGTACCTACAATACAACAAAAATGTCACAAGCCGTCGCCGCGTCGTGGTCACAAAAATGTAAACTTTAAGTAGGTACCTACATCGGTGGTCGGTACTAAGAAAACAGTCTTGATGGGTCACTTGTCTTGATAAAAACATGTATTTACATTTAGTGATATTGAATATATATAAAAAAAGTAAGAAGATAGGTAAGTAAGTCATTTTGAAAACAATTTGTAGGTAGGTAGAACTAATTACAATTATTATCTAAATATTATAAATGCGAAAGTTTGGATGGATGGACGGATGTATGTTACTCTAATCACGCCAGAACGACTGACTGGACCTTGATGATATTTAGCTTAGAGATAGGTGAGGTAGATATGTAGATGGAATAGCACATATGATACCGTTTATCCAGGTATTAGGTTCGTGTGAGATAATTTTAATTACACGCGAGCGAAGCCGCTGGCAACAGCTAGTACGGACATAAACTGCGATGACTGTTCAAGTAAGCATGCGTCGACGTCGTGTACTCTTGAGCAATCGCTGCATGACCACATGGGAAAAACTAAACATAATAAAATAAGCAATCTATATTAGGCATCTATAGAGCCATACAGGTAAAATATGAAGCGATAACGCAGCGCCTAATAATTTAGTACGACTGATATCTCAGCAAGCGTCGAGCGGCACACACAGCGTAGGGCAGTATGTATGTGTGCACGTGTGACTTCGTTTTTGTTCGGAACGCCGTACGAAGTACGAACAAGACGTGCGTGAAGACCAGCGTCAAACTGCTCGTTACTGATACCTCTCTCTGTCGGGCACGATGCCAGGTGAGACAGCGTGCTTTTTGGCCACGCCCACCAGCGAGTTCGAGCCCAGTAATTTGTGTAACCTTAAGTTTACTCATTCGGAAGGTTAACGTAAGAATTACTTTATTATAAGGTAGTAACACACTACTACGGTGACCATTTCCTAACAATTTATTATATTATAAAATTAATTAATAATAATAATATAATAAAATTATTATATTATTATTTATAATGGACAATACTTTGAAAAGTAGTAGTAAATATAATATGTACTTAAATTTGTTGTATTTATAAGTAACGCAAAACTTTCGATTCACCAGGCGCGGAGGGTCCCCCTGTGACCCTCCGCGCCCAAAATATATATAATACATAACCCCCAAAATTGTACATGTCAAATTGAAAAATCTTCTAAAAATTACTGACAGACTCTTCGTAATATACATCAATGAAATGACGAGTAATATTTTCGAAGGACTGTTTATATTCCACAGATAAATAGTATAATGACTAACCCACAGGACCGACTTATATTATATTTTTTATTCTTTGGAGTGGACAGGCGCGGTCCGAAGGGGAGGGTCACAGAGGACATGACCCCCCCCCCCAAACCGTTCACGTCAAATTGCAGTCTTCTAAAAATTACCGACAGACTCTTCGCGATAATTATCAAGGAAATTACGAGGAACATTTTCGGAGGACTGTCTATATTCCACTGATAGATAGTATAATGACTAACCTACAGTACCGATTTTATGCGGATACGATGAACCTGTTCCGATTAGGCATGTTACGGCCTACAGCTGCCCCTGCATAGGTAGAATATCCCGGGGCCCATGAGCGGAAGATTCAACAGGCAGCCGCAGGTCGGGCCCAAATGGCCACATGGAAAAATGTCCTATCATACTAAACTATACGGGAGAATGCTAGGAAAATATAGTACGTACCTGTTTCCGAATCTAAGACCGCCCCAAGGCTCGGTCTGGCCGTAGGTGAGTGTAAGGTGCATGGAAAGTAATGTTTAGTGATGTGTGTGTGTGTGTGTGTGTGACCTGGACCAGCTGAGGTGACCGGCAGCGGCCGAGTTCCATGCTGCATCACTCCAGCAGGCTTCACCGCTGGACCATTTCTTTCTTTATTGTCACTATTGCAGTCTATTAACTTTATTGTACCTTTAACTAACTTAAACTCGCCTAATTCCACATTCATCGTAGAATCGAACACGTGATACCCGACACAGTAACGGACAGTAGTTCAAAGTTCAACATTCAATGTCCCGGATTCATTTATCACCAAATGACAAATAGGGAACAAACGCGATCTCTTCATGAGTCACACGGTTCAGCGTTAAACACAACTAAGTTCCTTCGTTCGATACCAAATACTACGCCGCGATAAGAATTCTAAATACGCCTCGTTGACACGTAAAACTAACAAACCAGTCAACACACAAAAAAGGGCACTTAACGCGACGGCACAATTACAATGATTTCCAAAATCATCCCTCTCGATAAAGGACCGCGCTGTCCAAATTCTAAACCGTATCTCTAATCGGCGCGCGCAAAATTCCACGTCACCCGAACAAGTTAAATATTACAAAATGCACTTCAACACGCATTCACTATTTAAATTGCACGATTACTTTCAAAGAAGTTACTTTAATCAGCCAAACACATCTATAGCAGCTTAACGCTGCTGTGTTTCGTATGGTGAGTGCAGAAAACCGGAGACCCTTTTTACTGGCAAAGAGGCATTCCATCTTAGTCCTCACGGGTGACAACGCATCTGCATCTTGAGTCTTTTTTGAAGATAGATGTAGATGTCTATGTGTCACAGTAACCACTTACCATCAGGTGGACTGTGTACTCGTTTGTCACCAGATCCTATAAAAAAAAAACACAATACAAGCCTCTTGTCAAGAACTTAAACCCTAGACAACCTAAAACGAGGCGGTTTTGACGAAACACAATTACGTAGCGAAGTCACGCGCACAAATCCTAAAATTCTAGACCGTAACCCCAAAATCGGTCGCGCGAAACCTCGGCAGCGGCAACCGAGATACGCGGATTAACCGCATCGCTGCCAGCGAGCTACTACTAACTACTTCAGCCAGCGCGAAACGCCTGCAAGCTGCATACCGGTGCTCCCTCCCCGCGACACGCGTGACACCTGGTACCATCGGGCGATTCACGAGGTCGAACGTGATTGGATGACGTCTCAAATTACCTTTTTTGGGCCTAAACAAAGTATTTTATGCCAAAATCTGAATATACACAAGAAGATCTTTTTAATGTGAAGAAAATATCAGAATGTTATTTATTTATTTAATTAATTACATCGGTTTTACTCCAATTACAGTAATTAATAATTTTGAAACGTACATGAGAATAAACTATGCTATACTAAGAAAAATATAAATTATATATGATTGCTTTCGCAAAATCGTTATTCCCGTTTCTTGAGTATTCCTGCTGCCACTCTCGTTACAGAGCATCAGCGTTTCATAGTGGAAACTAGAGCTCAAAGAAAATAGTGATACAAATTTCCTCTATGTGTGGTTTCTACAATCGAAGTTTGCGCCGATGATCTCGAGCCAAATATAAAGACTTTGCTGAAAATTATGGCAAATCCTCCTATAAGCGATGCGACATCAGAGACAGCATTTTCTACGCTAAGGCGTGTAAAAACTTGGTTGAGAGCAAACATGTTAGAAGAGAGGCTGACAGGTTTAGCTCTTCTAAATATTCATCCAGAGATAGCCCCAGACGTCTCAAATATTATCACCCGATTTGCCAGTAAAAATAGAAGACTTCCATTTGTTTTATGTGTGCAATAAAATTGTGTATTGTGCAAGTCTAATTTACTCGAAATATTTTATTATTAGTGACCCTCTCAAAAAATTCAGGCTGCGACCGAGAAATGCGAAATATTCCTATTGACAAAAGAAATTGACTTTCTACTTAATCTAACTTTCATTAAATCGACAATTAATAATAATAAAAAACACTATGTATACAAATAACTTCACGTGGTAGTCACAAATTAACAAGGCATAAACTTACTTTTAATTTTATAATATTAGTAATAAGCCTGTACCTATCACAATTTTAAACGAATAATTACTTATGCAAATCTAAAAATAGCGATGACTACAAACATTACATCATGTTTTACGTAAAACAACGAACCAACACAAGGTAATTTTGACGGTATACATAAGACAGGGAAACAAAGCAAGCTCATATTTATTCAATGACGGTTGTGAGTTTGTGAGTCATTTTTTATATAATGAATTGTTTGATAAAATTTTAGCAAATTAATCTTAAAAGCGATAATTTTACAACTCGTTAAGCGTCGTCATTTCAAAAAGCAACGCACGTAAAGAAAACAATCAAAATAAAAAGTAGGTATAGGTCGGCCAATAGGTCGGGGAAAAAGTTTCTTTATATTTTGTTTGTATAAAATTGAAGAGAAATGTCTTGGGTTGCATTGTTTGTATCTGGCTGGTTTTAATATCAATACGTTACGATCAACAGAAAAGGAGTGGTTTATCATCATGATAACGACAGACCAGAAATATTTTTAGCCACTCACACTCTATTTTTAGCAAATTGAGGGCTTGGTTGGGAAGTGTTAATGCATCTACCATATAGTCCTGACCTTGCACCCTCACATTTTCACCTGTTTCGGTCTCTTCAGAATGATTTAGGTAGTGTTAGGTTAACATCAAGAGAGGACTGTCAAAACTACTTGTCGCATTTTTTTTGATCAAAAATCCCAAGATTTCTACAGCAACCGGATTATGCCACTACCTACAAAATGGCAACAAGTTATCAAGGAAAATGGCACATACATATTA
The DNA here is from genome assembly GCA_033319125.1 of Parnassius glacialis. Taxonomy (NCBI): domain Eukaryota; kingdom Metazoa; phylum Arthropoda; class Insecta; order Lepidoptera; family Papilionidae; genus Parnassius; species Parnassius glacialis. The sequence continues at coordinate 27,369,113 of JAVANC010000018.1, forward strand.
TAATTAACTGTAATCAAACTTTGAAAAAAAAATGTCTTGAGTTTGTACATAAAATACGAAGAAACTTTTTCCTCGATCTTGTACGTCCTAATGTCAAAGCTAACCACAAATCCTCACTAAAGAACACCGATTCCTTCCAAAAATGATTCGCGAGGCTATTGAAATCAAAAACATCCTAATTTCAATAGAGAAGATGGCTGTGTGCTACCATCTGCTTGGGATCCTTTAATTAATAACACAAATCCTCGCTAAAGAACACCCGATCCCTTCCAAGGATGATTCGCGAGGTTACTGGAATCAAAAAATATCCTATTTTCAATAGAGAAGATGGCAGGGTGCTACCATCTGCTTGGAATCCTATAATTAATAAAATTAAATCCCAACCCAAGCAACTGCAACACTTCAAGTTAATTGAAGTTCATACTGCGTAGATCGGAACAAATATTAATAATTTTAATCTGGGGGTAGCCGTGGTTAACTATGACATTGGGACATTAAACACCTTAGTCCGCCCTTCCCGCCCGTCTTGGGGGGGGGGGGCATGACCACGGGTGCTGTAAAGTACTCGAAACGTCGGGAATATAAAATAGGTTAATATACGCAATGAAATCCGTAAAACTAGTTTTATTTAAATGTGTAGTGTTCGCGTAAATATCATCATCATCATCATTACAGCCCTTCACATGTCCACTGCTGAACATAGGCCTCCCCCAACGAATGCCACAAAGCACGGTCCTGAGCCACCTGCATCCATCGACTTCCTGCATATCTTACTAGGTCTTCACTCCGGTACGAGGCTGCCACTTGAGAACCTTTTTTCCCCATCGGTTGTCGGTTCTTCGAGCTATATGGCCGGCCCATTGCCACTTCAGCCAACTAATCCGTTGGGCTATGTCGGTCACTCTAGTCCTACTGCGGATAACCTCATTTCTAAGTTTATCACGCAGAGAAACTCCGAACATAGCCCTCTCCATAGCTCGCTGAGCGACCTTGAGCTTCCTCATACGGCCAGCAGTGAAGGACCACGTCTCAGTTCCATAGGTCATCACTGGCAAAACGTACTGGTTGTACAGTCTCGTTTTTAAGTTTTGAGGTATACCTGATGAGAAGATGTGCCGCAATTTCTCGAACGCTGCCCAACCGAGTTGAATCCGTCAATTGACCTCTCGGTCGAAGTTGGACTTACCTAGTCGGACTATTAGTCCCAGCTAAACATACTCGTCAACAACTTCGAGCTTAGTGCTCTCAACAACTACCAGCATAGGTGTGACATTGACATTAAACACGATCTTTGTTTTGTCCATGTTCATCTTAAGACCTATCCGTTGGGAAACACAATTGAGGTCATTGAGCATAGTGCTGAGGTCCTCCAGCGATTCTGCCATAAGATGTTGATACCGTATCCTTTCCAGTCCAGAAGCTTGAAAACGTCTTCCAATGCAGCGGTGAGGTTTCGAGGATATAACGTCGCCCTGTCTTACACCTCTCTGCAGTTGGATAGGTTTCGTACTCTGGTTCTGTACTCGGACAGCCATCGTAGCCCTACTGTACAAGCACTTCAACACTTCGATATACCGACAGTCAACTTGGCACCGCTGAAGGGACTGCAGCACCGCCCAAATTTCGACGGAATCAAAGGCTTTCTTGTAGTCCACATACGCCAGACATAGTGGCAAATTGTACTCCTTGGACTTCTGTACAATTTGCCGAAGGGCATGTATGTGGTCTATGGTGCTAAAGCCTTTTCGGAATCCGGCTTGTTCGGGAGGCTGGAAGTCGTCAAGTCTGCGCGCGAGACGATTCGTAATGACTCTCGAAAACAGCACGTAGACGCGGCTCAGAAGGGAAATCGGCCTGTAGTTCTTCAAGAGAGCGTTGTCGCCTTTCTTGAAGAACAAGACTACCGCACTTCTGCTCCACGCCTCCGGTGTAATGCCACCATGGAGGACGGAATTAAAGAGCTTCTGAAGGAATTCAAGTACCGGTTTTCCACCCACTTTCAGAAGCTCCGCTGTAATTCCATCCTCGCCTGTTTTAAGTCGCCGTTTTTAAGGTGCTGGAGAGCCATTCTAATCTCGCTCAGACTGACGTCCGGGATATCATCGGAATAATGTCGGATAGTTACTCACACTTGCGTGTGGCTCCAACGATGATGTGTACAGCTGCCCATAGAACCTCTCAATATCACTCAAAATCTCAGGTGTCCCGGAAATGACGCTGCCACACTCGGTCTTCAGCTTCGACAGTTGGCTCTTTCTGGCAGACAGATCTCTAGCAAAGACTTTGTAGCCCTGGTTCTGCTCAATCGCTTCTTCAATACGAGCAGTATTAAAGCTCCGTAAGTCCTGCCGCATGCATTTGGATATCTGTCTGTTCAGTAGCCTGTATGCTGTCAAATCTACTGAAGGCTGCAGCTTCATATCCCGTCTAACAGCCATGAGCTAAAGAAGTGTGATCGGAGAGTTTTTGTGTTCTTCTGCGGCAGGTCTTACAAAACTTAGCTCCGACCGCATGGACAGTTTCCACGAGCTTGTCATTAATATCGTCCACTGCATTGCAATCTTCTAGGCACTGAAAACGGTTTCGTGGCTCGAGCTGAAAGGTTTGGGACTTTGGAGCACGAGGGGGACGGAGCGTTGACTTCATTAGACGAGACCTTTCCAACTTACCGTTTCGGTTCAGTGTGCCTCTCACCATTCGGTGATCGCTGCCGGTTTTCACCCTCGCGATCACTGAGACATCACTGAACAGTTGACGTCTGGTCGTCATAATGAAGGCAATCTCATTTTTGTCGAACCGTCGGGGCTCGGCCAGGTCCACTTCCTGTGGGGCCGCTTCTGGAAGAAAGAGTTCATCATAAAGAGTCCTTCTTTCTCCATGAAGTCGGCCAGCTGCTGGCCCCTTGGGTTCCGTTGCCCTATTCCGAATTTCCCTACTTTCAGCTCACCGTTCTCTCTTGTGCCTAGTTTTGCATTGAAGTCTCCCATTAACACCGTATAGTGGGTTTTGGAGGAATGCATGGATCCAGAGATATCCTCATACATTTCCTCCACCTCCTCATCGGGGTGTGCCGAGGTTGGTGCGTTAACCTGTATGACCTTTAGCAAATACTGTTTGGTGATTCTGAGTATAAGATACGCAACCCTCGTCGACACACTCCCAATCTTTACAACGTTGTTAACGAGAGACTTGTGGACGATAAATCCGACACCTCCTTGGGAAAGATGGTCGCCCTCCCGGTGATAGAACAAGTTGCCGGATTCGAGGATTACCGTGTCCTCCCCCTCTCTTCGGACCTCGGATAATCTCATGATATTCCAGCACAACTTGTCTATCTCTTCTTCCAGCTCCACGATCTTCTCGTCAGTCCTCAGGGTGCGTGCGTTGTACGTTGCCAGGTCGAGTCCTCTAAGGTGGCAACCGAACCTCCATCGGAGATTCTTAGCACCCACTGCCCCGCCGTTACCATGGTCGCCATCGTAGCCAGGAATAGCGGGGCCGCCGGGGACTGGGGGCTATCTCTTCGTTACTCACATGGGGGGTATATTGCCATAGTTACCACGCTTGGCGAGCGGGTTGGCAACCGCAGTTTTTTTTTATTGCTGTTTTGCTATTATCAGAATGATGCTGCTGGGCATTCTCTGCCTCAGTTTCCCTCTGTCGCCTCTTACGACATCCGCGGGAAGACATGGTGTAGTGAGTATTCTTTCCCGCCACTACACGGGCAGATATAAGGAATCAATCGCGTAAATATAAGGAATCATTATCCCAATCTCCCAATCCTGCTCAAATTCTGCTATAGTTACCACGCTTGGGTGGCGAGTTTGCAAGCGCATTTTTTTAACATTTTTAATTGTTATCAGAATGCTGTAATAAAATCAAAAAACAACAGATGTGGGAAAGTTAATACTATGCCACTACACAGTATGATCTGGGAACGTATTGCCGGAATCCATACTGTCTATGAATTTTTTAAATTTAATTTTCATAGCAGATTTTCCTAGCAATGTTGCCCTTCCGCTGAGTACGTAGCAAATCAGCATCTCGGCTTGCATGTATATACTCAACCAATGTAAGAAATACTTTTGACGTTTCACATTAGTCATAACGTAATAACTACAAGAGTGCTCACATGATTTAAAATAAACTTTTACGTAAATACAAAGAATTATAATGTTATCTATATTTAATTATAGCAAGTACACTACAATGCAAAATGTAAAAAAATAACTAGAATAAATTTTTATACTTGACGGTAATTCACTAATGGATGCCATACACGACCCAGCTTACCGTCAAGTTTGCAGCGCGCTTGAAGCGGCGTCAAGTTTGCAGTGCATCTATATAGACCACTCACGTTCAAATTCGCTGTCAAGTTTGCATGATGCCGCATCATTTGAAACTATGGCGTCACTGGCTTATTTGCTCCGACTACCGTCATGCATACTTGACCGCTTATAAACACGTTTAGTTTGCATGACGCTGCAAGCTTGATCAAGTCGGCAGAATCGAAATTAAATTTTTGCTTCAAGTAGACTTGTCATACACACTGATAGCCATACACCGTCAAGTTTACCGGACGCCGCTTCAGGCGGCGTTGCAAACTTGACGGTAAACTGGATCGTGTATGGCATCCTTTATACACCTGTTATGCACCTGTTTGGATGATTCATGCTAATGCGAATAACCAATATAAATATTCATGTAATCGAACCTTTACATTCTTTCATTCATTATTTGTTTATTTAACTTTTTAATTTTACACTTACAGTTATATCAATCATGAAATAAAGAAGTAATTTTGTTTAATAATTTTTGAGAATCTCTCTCCAGCGAAGTTGCGAGTCTTAATGAAAAAAATCTTGTAGCAAACATTAAAAACTAAAAGTTAGTGAGGCATGAATTTTTTTATAAGACAAAGAGTGACCAAAGAGCACACAGTCTATGGGCCACAACAACCATTTACCATCATGTGGACCTGACGGTAAATGGTTGTTGTGGCCCATAGACATCTACATCTATCCTCGATTACGAATCAAAATGTAGATGAGCCATCAACCGTGAGGACTAAGATGGAATGATTAGGTTCCAGAAAAAAGGGTCTCCGGTTGTCTACACTCACCGTACGAAACACAGCAGCGTTACGCTGCTATTTTATTCTGTGGGAGCGTGATTCTTCCCCGGTCTAGCCGACCCATTCGTGCTACGACTAATACAGCTGCAGCATGGCTCTACCACGTAAAAACAGATACAAAACAAATACAGTCACATGGTACATAAGAGTTGATTACATTTATAACCCCAATTCTATATGCTGATTGACCACTTGACCAACAGAAAATAAAAATATCGAGAAAGCTATATCAGCTTGGATGAAAATATTTCGAAATCATGAAGTGAAAGCATTAGCTTGATGATGCCGTGTATGGACATGTCTTATGAAGTTGTACCAAAGTCCCGCAAAGTATTAAGTAGACTAAATTGCCCGAAAATCCGTAGTTGGTATTCAAGAAGTAGATGGTACCGGAACGGAAAAAAAGTAGTACTATCTACAAATCGATATGAGATGCCATCAAAAACATAACTTGTAAAAAAAAGTTGTAAATCCAAGTCAAAAATATTTATTTAAAACCTAAAAGATTTTTAATATTGTTATGGTCACTATATAAGATGTTGTTAGGTTAGCTAATTACGTAATAACATGAGACTTAAGGTGGAAGCGCCAGGGAGGCCCGCGAAATATAAATTTTCTTACGTTTTTTTGCAATTTGCAGGTCAGTGTGTCAGGTTGTATGTTTAACAAAATATGATTCGCGACCGTGGCGAGTATGTATTTACAGAGTTATAATCATTATAATCATGAATACAACCTTCTAAGATCGTATAATTACATTGTATGGCTATTTATAGAACAACTCATTCCAAGGGATTATATGACCTTAGAGGGCTGTATTGTTGATTTTAAGGATAATAATTCTGTAAACACATACTCGTTACGGTCGCGAATCATATTTTGTTAAATATTGAACCTGACCCTGATCTGCAAATTCCAAAAAACGTAAGAAAATTTGAATTTCGCAGGCCACCCTTGTACTTTCACCTTAAGTAGGGACTGAATAAGTTAACCGACTTGGTATTACATGGATGTCATAACTTTTTACAGTAGAACTGAGTTGCGAGACTTGTTTTTTTTTTTACAAGTTATGTTTTTGATGGCATGGATAATATCTTAGGTAAACTAGTAATACGTTCGTAATCGATTTATTGGTAGTTTACGACATAGGGGTGAACAGAGAAAAAATGCCAGGGTTGTCAAATTTACTTTTGTTGTAGTATGTAGGTAAGCTTGTGAGTGAAATGAAAGAAAACATAACTACATTCAAAATTGTCATTATAAAAAATAATTAGTTAATAAATCTGATATTAATACAATTCCTTATTATATAAATTAAAAATACCAGAGTAATGTAATTTAACTGATTTGCAGCGTAAGCATTGCCGACATAAAGCTATTAGATAAATAAATTAAAAAATAATTTTGAACATATTTTTTATGTAATGAAAATAAAAATAAAAAAAAATGTTTCAAAGTTTGTTAAACTATAAAACACTAATTATAATACTACGTGTTTTGATTAATAACCTTTGGTTATTTTAAGTTATAGGTAACAAGAGAAATTTACATAATATGGGGGCTTGAAGCTGATAACTCGCGTCACACCTATTCCGCACCGTTTAGATAATTTTTTTAATTCTTATACCGAGCGTCTCTGTTAAACAATAAAATACAGATATAATGAATGATATATTTACCTACTAGATAGAACTAAATAATATGAGCACACTAAATATATTTACTGCAGGAACTTCTATCTGGTGTAATGGTAAAACCTCAAGTATTTGGAATTTTAATGTATAACAAATATCAAAATTATTATTTATAATAGAAGACTTTTAAAAACCTTTAATATGGTTTAAACGTTTCTTTTTTAATTTTAGTTTCAATTAGCTACTTAAATTAATTAATGTAGTAAATAAATGGTGCAAATAGTTTTTGACAACCCTAAAAATCATGTTTCTATTAACCCCTTTCACGTTTCTAATAACCCCTCATTCGTATCTATGCACCCCTTTCTTCGTTTCTATTAACCCCAAAGGCGTTTTTATTCACCCCTCAGTCGTATCTATTCACCACGAATCCGAGAAAAAATACCAGTATCCTGATTTTACTATTTAAAATAATATAATCGTTCAATATCGATATTCATATTTGTATTAATAATAGATGATAATAATAGAAACTCACTTCCATAAAAAAAAAAATTTGCAACATGGAAACACTGAAGAACTTGATGTTTAACTAAAAGTTTTACACAGCATAAAACCCCTTGTACTCCACACGTTTATAATGACCGCCCTTTTCTTTACTGTCATCAAAATTGACACAATTTAAAAGTTACCAAAATAAAGGGAAAATGTTAGCAAATAATAAACAGTAGTAATAAACAGACGTTCCCGAGCTGTAGACAGACCTAGAGACAACTTTATCAAATAACCAGACTTGTGTCTATTCACCCCACGATTTCTATTCACCCCATTTTACATACCTTTAACCGACGAGCGTGTATGCGTAGGTATATGGATGTGGAGGAAGCGAGAGAGGTCTGTCAGGATCGTGCCAAATGGAAGTCCATAGTCTCTGCCAACCCCTCTGGGTGACAGGCGTGAGTGTTTATGTATGTTTACGGTAATATCGTAGCAGTGTCATTCTGTTTATGTTCTGTGAAGCAAACCCGGTGTCGAAAAGACAAACAAAAAAAATAAAAATATTTCAAAAGAGTACTTGGTAACATTTTTACTTTTATGTTTGTCTGTAAAACCCATAATATCGATCTAGTGATAATTTGGCAGAAATATACCGCTGAATTTAAGTATTTTTTTTAGTGACCTTTTCATGATATATTTTAAACTTTTTTTTTATAGGATAAGGGTGACAAACGAGCACACAGTCCACCTGATGGTAAGTGGCTGCTGCGGCCCATAGACATCTACATCTATCCTCTATTACAAATCAAAATGTAGATGCGTTGTCACCCGTGAGGACTAAGATGGAATGCCTCATTTCCAGTAAAAAGGGCCTCCGGCCACCTGCATTCACCAAGCGAAACGCAGAGGTAAACCTCTGCTTCACGCTGGTTTTCTGTGAGGTTGTGGTACCACCCCGGTTCGAGCCGGCCCATCCGTGCGACAGCAAAAGCTGCCGCGTGGCTCTACCGCTGTTAAAACTAGCTGTTACCCGCGACTTCGCCCGCGTGTTATTTGGGGTTTTAATTTTCTTGCGCGGAACCCTAATTCTTTTTCTAAAATAAAAGTAGCCTAAGTTACTCCTTGTGAAATCAGCTATTTGCCAGTGAAAATCCAGTCAAAGTCGGTCCAACCGTTTCGGAGATTAGCCGGAACAAACAGACAGACAGACAGACAGACAGGCAGACAGACATACGGACGGACGAACGGACGGACGGACGGACGGACGGACAGACGGACAGACGGACAGACGGACAGACGGACAGACGAACGGCCAAACGGACCGACGTATATAATAATAATAATAATTTTTTTTCAGATAACCAAGTGATCCATAAAATTTGTTAGTAGATATGGAACTGATAACACATGAGTAAAGAAACCGACCAGAGGGGAAGCTACATACAAACGTCTGGCTACGGGTACACCCACACATAGCGCAGCGAAGTGTGCGTGAACTCTCACCGACAGGTTCACCGACGCTCCGTCGGGGTACAAACCGGTTTGCGCCGGCTCAGTCAGAGTGTGAATGAAAGGGCTGTTGGTCACGCGCATTGAAATAAATAGACGAATAATGTTTCGTGATTTTATAGATCAATAAATCTATTAATTTTTTTTACAATTAGAGTTAAGTTTAGATGTTGTGTACTATAAAATAAGACATTATAGATTTATAAGTATATATTTATATTAGATAATTAGTGTTTGTATAAGCTAAATACCTAAGTTGTACAGTATGTATGAAAAATTCGAAAGAAAATAATATAATAGCCAGACAGTGGTGCAGTTAGTGTTAGTGGTATTAGTGCTGGTGATGGTAATGGTGGACGGTGGTGCTGATTGTGCGATGTTGGTAGCGGTGGAAGGTGGTGCTGTACGTGTTGGTAATGGTGTTAGTGATTGTAGTGGTGCTGGTAGTATCATTGGTGGTGGTGGTGGGTAGTGGACCATCACTGGCACTACCACCACGACCAGCATCACCACCACATCCCTTACTACCGCCACCATCATCCTGGTAGTAACATTGGTGGTGGTGGTGTATCAACACCGCCACTGCCCACTACCATCATCACAGTCATTACTAATACCATCTGATTTTTTGTACTCATGAATACGTTGTCTTACGAAAATGATATTGATAGAAATATAGATATTTTTTCCTTAAAATTTCCACATGCATCAGGTGATAACTCTATCAGAATAGGTATACATTTTCGACGTTGTTAGAAAGCTTCCCCTCTGGTCTTCTTTACTCTGTGCTGATAACCTATGTTAGTACCTAAATCAAATTCTTAAATACTTATTAACTAAACATAGGCGGTAATATTGATTAAGGAGGAATGAGTCGTATCTTTCAGCAATTATTTTCATGATGGAGTTGGAGCTAGCCCGCACCCTGCCAAGCAACGAGGCTGTTTTCTTTTTTATAAAGGCGTAATAGTCATCTGTAGGCGCCTTTGCAAACATGCCTGATGCACTGCAAAATCGGGGTAGCCCCAACAAGATCCTGAAGCCATTATTATACTGGACACGTAAGGTGTCGACAGTCCGCTGTGAATAATTCGACCACAGGCTGCACGTATAGAAAACTTGACAGTACGCTTTAAATAGTTGTTCACTACACCGCGCAAACCTACGTGCCAAAATATTACATCGGACTGCCAGCGCCCTACGTTCCCTTTCAATGTTAACATTGTCGCTTAGGTCATCGGTAACATAATACCCTAGGTACTTAAATTTATCAACGCGTTTTAATTCAATGTCATTCAATTTAATTGCAGGCACATTTTCTGGGCTTTTACAGCCAACGGCCCCAAACACCATGAATTCGCTTCTATTACCATTGTATCGCAAGCCATGGTTTAACGACTTCTCACATATCTTAAGGAGTTCTCTGGTGGCCTTAACCGTGGGACTCAGCAACACCATATCATCTGCGTAACTTATGTTGTTAAAACTTACATTGTCGGTACGACATCCGACTTTTTTTGCTGCTGAGTTTAACGATTAGTTCATTTACGTACAGGTTGAAAAGCTTTGGTGACGTAATTCCTCCGTAATAATATACGTTCATATATTATTCATTTACGTGGTAGAGCCATGCTTAAGCTATATTAGTAGTATAGTTGTAGCACGAATGGGTCGGCTCGACCGGGGAAGGACCACGCTCTCACAGAATTCCAACGTGAAATAGCAGCTTAACACTGCTGTGTTTCGTATGGTGAGTGTAGAGAACCGGAGACCTTTTTTACTGGAAAACAGGCATTCCACCTTAGTCATCATGGGTGACAAAGCATCTGCATTTTGACTCGCAAACGAAGATAGATGTAGATGTCTATGGGCCACAGCAACCACTTACCATCAGGTGAACTGTGTGTGCTCGTTTGTCACCCTATCCTATAAAATTTTTTTAGTAAAAAACTATAATTTTGATATTACAAACAGACACTTCACTTTTATTTATTTGTATAGATTAGCAAGACAGTGCAGAATTCATAATAAATTATTCGGCTAAATAGTCGTTGTAAGATGTCAGATAAAGCCTCAACAGAGATGTGTCTATTGAATGGAAAAACGACAACAAATTTATAAAAGAAAAAGGTGAGAATAATACAGCTGCTATCTATCTTTTTGTACCACGTAAAACGTCATGTGTATAAAGAGTTTAACTAAAAGAATTTTCTTTTCTTATGATTCCCTCTATGCCAGTCATTATTTATTTATTAATTTAAGGGGACTACAGGAGCTAAACTCAAGTTTCATATTGTCTTAATGTATATCATCCAATGCAGTAAACTAAACCAGAAAAATATATGATATTTTTTAGTATATATGCTAGTTAGATAGTGTGATGAAAGCATGATACTACTAATTTAACAGTGGTAGAGCCACGCGGCAGCTTTTGCAGTCGCACGGATGGGCCGGCTCGAACCGGGGTGGTACCACGACCTCACAGAATACCAGCGTGAAGTAGAGGTTTACCTCTGCGTTTCGCTTGGTGAGTGCAGGTGGCCGGAGGCCCTTTTTACTGGAAATGAGGCATTCCATCTTAGTCCTCACGGGTGACAACGCATCTGCATTTTGATTTGCAAACGAGGATAAATGTAGATGTCTATGGGCCGCAGCAACCACTTTCCATCAGGTGGACTGTGTGCTCATTTGTCACCCTTATCCTATAAAAAAAAAAATTGATACGATAGAAAAAAATCACAAAGATACCTCTAAAAATTTTTTTTAACGAGACAAAACCATACTAATATACATGCAATCTTTTTAATTTTTTGTCATATTATTCTACAAGCAACATATTAACGTAATAGTGTTTTAATTTTTTAATAAAATTGCGGTATTAACATCAATGGCGAGTACATCACTCACCTTCGATTTGCCGACGATATAGTCCTTATGGCAGAATCGGTGGAGGACCTAAGCACTATGCTCAATGACCTCAATAGTGTCTCCCAACGGATAGGTCTTAAGATGAACATGGACAAAACTCCATGTCACACCTATGCCGGTAGTTGTTGGGAGCACTAAGCTCGAAGTTGTTGACGAGTATGTATACCTGGGACAAATAGTCCGACTAGGTAAGTCCAACTTCGACCGAGAGGTCAATCGACGGATTCAACTCGGCTGGGCAGCGTTCGGGAAGCTACGACACATTTTCTCGTCAGACATACCTCAAAACCTTAAAACGAAATTGTACAACCAGTGCGTGTTGCCAGTGATGACTTACGGAACTGAGGCGTGGTCCTTCACTGCTGGCCGTATGAGGAAGCTCAAGGTCGCTCAGCGAGCTATGGAGAGGGCTATGCTCGGAGTTTCTCTGCGTGATAAACTTAGGAATAAGGATATCCGCAGTAGAACCAGAGTAACCGACATAGCCCAACGGATTAGTAAGCTGAAGTGGCAGTGGGCCGGCCATATAGCTCGAAGAACCGACAACCGATGGGGAAGAAAGGTTCTCGAGTGGCAGCCTCGTACCGGTAGGCGAAGTGTAGGGCGTCCCCCCACGAGATGGAGTGACGACCTGGTAAGACATGCAGGAAGTCGATGGATGCAGGTGGCTCAGGACCGTGCTTTGTGGCATTCTTTGGGGGAGGCCTATGTTCAGCAGTGGACTTGTGAAGGGCTGTAATGATGATGATGATATTTAGACAAATTTATTAAATACTTTTATAAATTATAACTAAAAAAAAAAACCATTTATTTTTATAACAATAAACCTATATTAGCAGTTTGCACTCGAGAGTGGCCGGGTTCGATTCCAGGAATATGAAGTCAAATTTAATTTTTTATTTAAATATTATGCATTTAGGTAAATTTATTAAATATTTTTATAAATAATAACTAAAAAAATATATTTATTTTCATAACAATAAACCTTTGAATTTAGGAAACGTAGTGTATTACAGTAGTGCATTTTGTAGAATTATGGATTTGCAGTTTACACTCGAGAGTACCTGGGTTCAATTCCAGCAAAATGAAGTTAAATTTTCTTTTTTCTTTTTTATTTAAAGTATTACATATTTAGACAAATTTATTAAATACTTTTATGAATAATAACTAAAAAAACCTATTTATTTTTATAACAATAAACCTATATTTGCAGTTTGCACTCGAGAGTGCCCGGGTTCGATTCCAGGAATATATAGTCAAATTTTCTTTTTATTTTTATTTTAAGTATTACATGTGTAGATAAATTTATTAATTACTTTTATAAATAATAACCAAAAAAGCTTTTGAAATGTAATTATTTTTTACAGGAGAAAGAAAGTTGAAAATATTAACACGAAAGTTAGTATTTCCAATGTGTAAGTAGGTACCTTAAACTATCCTAAGCTATAATAACAATAAAAAAAAAACTAACATACCTAATGTTTTTGTTAAAATACCGCGGCTTATTGATAAATTAACACCATAGAACCATAATATTTAGAATTGACATATCTACATAATTTAAAATATTAAATTTTTTGCATAGATTGGAAACAGTACCACAGGAAAATCATCATTGTGAAGGTATTCACTACAGCCCTTCACAAGTCCACTGCTGAACATAGGCCTCCCCCAAAGAATGCCACAAAGCACGGTCCTGAGCCACCTGCATCCATCGACTTCCTGCATGTCTTACCAGGTCGTCACTCCATCTCGTGGGGGGACGCCCTACACTTCGCCTACCGGTACGAGGCTGCCACTCGAGAGCCTTTCTTCCCCATCGGTTGTCGGTTCTTCGAGCTATATGGCCGGCCCACTGCCATTTCAGCTTACTAATCCGTTGGGCTATGTCGGTTACTCTGGTTCTACTGCGGATATCCTTATTCCTAAGTTTATCACGCAGAGAAACTCCGAGCATAGCCCTCTCCATAGCTCGCTGAGCGACCTTGAGCTTCCTCATACGGCCAGCAGTGAAGGACCACGTCTCAGTTCCGTAAGTCATCACTGGCAACACGCACTGGTTGTACAATTTCGTTTTAAGGTTTTGAGGTATGTCTGACGAGAAGATGTGTCGTAGCTTCCCGAACGCTGCCCAGCCGAGTTGAATCCGTCGATTGACCTCTCGGTCGAAGTTGGACTTACCTAGTCGGACTATTTGTCCCAGGTATACATACTCGTCAACAACTTCGAGCTTAGTGCTCCCAACAACTACCGGCATAGGTGTGACATGGAGTTTTGTCCATGGTCATCTTAAGACCTATCCGTTGGGAGACACTATTGAGGTCATTGAGCATAGTGCTTAGGTCCTCCAGCGATTCTGCCATAAGGACTATATCGTCGGCAAATCGAAGGTGAGTGATATACTCGCCATTAATGTTAATACCGCATCCTTTCCAGTCCAGAAGCTTGAAAACGTTTTCCAATGCAGCGGTGAAGAGTTTCGGGGATATAACATCACCCTGACTTACACCTCTCTGCAATTGGATGGGTTTCGTACTCTGGTTCTGTACTCGGATAGCCATCGTAGCCCTACTGTACAAACACTTCAGCACTTCGATATACCGACAGTCAACTTGGCACCGCTGAAGGGACTGCAGCACCGCCCAAATTTCGACGGAACCAAAGGCTTTCTCATAGTTCACATACGCCAGACATAGTGGCAAATTGTACTCTTCGGACTTCCGTACAATTTGCCGTAGGGTATGTATGTGGTCTATGGTGCTAAAGCCCTTTCGGAAACCGGCTTGTTCGGGAGGCTGGAAGTCGTCAAGTCTGCGCGCAAGACGATTCGTAATGACTCTCGAAAACAGCATGTAGACGCGGCTCAGAAGGGAAATCGGTCTGTAGTTCTTCAAGAGAGCGTTGTCACCTTTCTTGAAGAACAAGACCACCGCACTTCCGCTCCACGCCTCCGGTGTAATGCCACCATGGAGGACGGAATTAAAGAGCTTCTGAAGGACTTCAAGTACCGGTCTTCCACCCGCTTTCAGAAGCTCCGCTGTAATTCCATCCTCGCCTGGGGCCTTGCCGTTTTTAAGGTGCTGGAGAGCCATTCTAATCTCGCTCAGACTGACGTCCGGGATATCTTCGGAATAGTGTCGGATAAGACTCGCTCTTGGATCGTTACTCACACTTGCTTGTGGCTCCAACGATGACGTGTACAGCTGCCCATAGAACTTCTCAATCTCACTCAAAATCTCAGGTGCCCCGGAAACGATGCTGCCACATTCGGTCTTCAGCTTTGACAGTTGGCTCTTTCTGGCAGACAGGTCTCTGGCAAAGACTTTGGAGCCTTGGTTCCGCTCGATCGCTTCTTCAATACGAGCTGTATTGAAGTTGCGTAAGTCCCGCCGCATGCATTTGGAGGCCTGTCTGTTCAGTTGCCTGTATGCTGTCAAATCTGTTGAAGAATGTAGCCTCATCTCCCGTCTAACAGCCATGAGATTAAGAGTGTGATCGGAGAGTTTTTGTGTTCTTCTGCGGCGGGTCTTGCAGAACTTAGCTCCGACCGCATGGACAGTTTCCACGAGCTTGTCATTCATACCGTCCACTTCATTGCAGTCTTCTAGGCACTGAAAACGGTTTCGTAACTCGAGCTGAAATGTTTCGGGACTTTGAATTAGAGCACGAGGGGGACGGAGCGTTGACTTCATCAGACGAGACCTCTCCAACTTAACATTTAGGTTCAGTGTGCCTCTAACCATTCGGTGATCGCTGCCGGTTTTCACCCTCGCGATCACTGAGACATCACTGAACAGTTGTCGTCTGGTCGTCATAATGAAGTCAATCTCATTTTTTGTCGAACCGTCGGGGCTCGACCAGGTCCACTTCCTGTGGGGCCGCTTCTTGAAGAAAGAGTTCATCATAAAGATTCCCTCTTTCTCCATGAAGTCGGCCAGCTGCTGGCCCCTTGGGTTCCGTTGCCCTATTCCAAATTTCCCTACTTTCAGCTCACCGTTCTCTCTTGTGCCTAGTTTTGCATTGAAGTCTCCCATTAACACCGTATATTGGGTTTTGGAGGAATGCATGGCTCTAGAGATATCCTCATACATTTCCTCCACCTCCTCATCGGGGTGTGCCGAGGTTGGTGCGTAAACCTGTATGACCTTTAGCAAATACTGTTTGGTGATTCTGAGTATAAGATACGCAACCCTCGTCGACACACTCCCAATCTTTACAACGTTGTTAACGAGAGACTTGTGGACGATAAATCCGACACCTCCTTGGGACAGATATTCGCCCTCCCGGTGATAGAGCAAGTTGCCGGATTCGATTCCCCCTCTCTTCGGACTTCGGATAATCCTATAATATGCCAGCGCAACTTGTCTATCTCTTCTTCCAGCTCCACTATCTTCTCGTCAGTCCTCAGGGTGCGTGCGTTGTATGTTGCCAGGTCGAGTCGTCGTAGGTGGCAACCGAACCTCCACCGGAGATTCTTAGCACCCCCTGCCCCGCCGTTACCATGGTCGCCACCGTAGCCAGGAATAGCGGGGCCGCCGGGGACTGGGGGCCGTATCTTTGTTACTCTCGTCATTGGGGGGTATTTGCCATAGTTGCCACGCTTGGCGAGCGGGTTGGTAACCGCAGTTTTTTTTATTATAATATTGGCTATTATCAGGAAGATGCTGCTGCCCATCTCCCACCTGTTTCCCTTTGTCGTCTTTTACGACACCCACGGGAGGATATGGGGTAGTGGATATTCTTGACCGCCACTACACGGCAAGGTGAAGGTATTGATATAAGTAAATATTATCCATCGAAGCGTGTACTGGAAAACGCCTATAGTACACAGGTAATATTCATAACATCAGCCGCACGTTGTAATGTAACATGCCTAGCCACAAACGCACACACATGCACACACGCTCACACACAGACACACATACATGTGCATATATTTTTCAATTTTATATTTAATAATTTGAGAACTAGATTTTATTATCATTGTAGCACTTACAACTGTAAGTATGTACTTATTATATACCTACTATTACGAGGATTGAGACTGTTACTCCTTAACACAGGTTATTCCGTAACCTAACTTTGAATATAATATTTTATAGTTAGTACAAACGATGTAATGTCCTACCCATGTACTACAATCACTTTTATATAAAGTTTATTAATATTATTATATAAATAAAAATAATTTAAGTTTCATCGAATCAGTTTTATTTCAAAATCACCCACATCCGTAAAATTTTCAAGTAAAATTAAATTAAAATTAAAAATAATTTCGTTGTTCCATCTATTTCTTTGTTCGATCTTTATCTGACCTGCGTTTCGTCTATTATAACCATGACGCAAATACAAAGACTTTGTATTTGCTTCATGATTATAACACTCCGGCTATGGAGTGTTACTCTACACTCCATAACTCCGGCGTAACTTCGCTAATTCGTTATTGTTAAACCTCACTGTCGCTACAGAAACAGAAACAGAAACTTTTTTATTCAATATAGATTATAAATAATGCTTATTGAAAGTCACTCTTTTGTATAATTACCACTGGTTCGAAAAAAAAACCTCTGTCCTGGGAAGAACCAGCAAGAAACCCAGCGGGACTTTTTTTTAAAATAACAGTTACAATCATGTATGTTACACAAATTAACAACACAACAAATTAGAAATAGCTTGGTAGCGATCACCTCATTTCCAGGGGTTATTATCATCTATAAATTCTTTAATACTATAATAACCCTTTTTATACAAACTTAGTTTAATAAAGTTTTTGAACTTTGAGCAGGTCAAATTTTGTATATTTTCTGGAATTTTGTTGTAAAAGCGTATACATCGCCCCAAGAATGAATTACTGACTCGATGGAGTCGAGTAACCGGTACTACTAGCTTGTGTCTGTTCCTAGTATTTACAGAATGAATATCACTTATTTTTGTAGAACTACTTTTATTTTTGTGTACGTACATTACATTTTCATAAATGTAAGATGCTAGATGGCGCTCACATGGATTGTGTAAATGTGTGCGTGCATCATTCAAGGTCACTTGGCTCTTGTAGTCCTCTTAATTACATTTCATACAATATTATGTGTAGGCGGACTTATTGTTTGAGACATTCTCTACCAGTCAAACTTTGGGTAATGCAGAGATAAAAATATGTGTGTGAAATGTGAAAAGACAGAAATGTAAATTAAAGTATATAAATATAAAACAAAATAATACCACACGTAAGTATCTTACATAAACTTACACATCAAAAATTAAGGAATACATGTATAATACTATATATATAAATAATATGGTTTAAGTAAATAATATAAGAATAAAAACTAGTAATGAGATTATTTTGCCAGTTGAATGTATAACGATTGTAAGCCTGAGTTATACTATATAAACTCAGATTAATGAGTTTGTTTTTTATAGAAGGGGCAAACGAGCACGCGGCTCACCTGATGGTAAGTGAATACCCCCGCCCATGAACAACTGCAACACCAGGGGAATTGCAGATGCATTGGCGGCCTTTTAAAAAAGAGTAGGCTCTTCTCTTGAAGGCCCCTAAGTCGTATCGGTCCGGAAAAATCGCTGGTGGCAATCGATTCCACAAAGACGTTGTGCGATGAAGAAACCTTCTTCTAAATCGCACAGTGGTGGACCGCCAATCATCCAGATGGAATGGATGGCATCGCGAGTTTTGTCGCGATGTGCGATGGTGAAATTGAGCGGCTGGAATTAGTCCGAACAATTCCTCAGAGCACTCCCCATGATAGATGCGATAAAATACGCAAAGAGATGCAACATCTCTACGCAGTGCCAGTGAGTCAAGCCGATCGGAAAGAAGTCGGTTGTCGACGATTCGAACCGCTCTGCGCTGGATGCGATCAAGTGGAAGGAGCTGGCACTGGGGAGCCCCTGCCCAGAGATGGGAATATTCCATGAGAGGCCGAACCTGCGCCTTGTAAAGTTGCAAGCGGTGTGCCGGCATGAAATACCGTCCCGCTATGCCGAGCACGCCAAGCTTTTTAGAAGCCAATTTGGCCTTCTCTTCCAAGAGACCACGAAACTGCACTTCACTCGATATGTCGACACCGAGGATTACGATACTGGCTGAGGCAACAAGGGGAGTGCCTTGAAACTGAGGAGATACGATAAAGGGGTTCTTTTTAGCGGTAAACGCGCAAACTTGTGTCTTGTGGGGATTGAACTGGACTAGATTTAGTCACCCCCAGTCTGAGACTTTGTTCAACAAAATCTCGACTTTAGACACAAGTTTATTCCGGTACTCGGCGACGTTTTCCCGAGAAATATTGGCACGGCCGATGTATAAAGCATTACCACTGCTGTCGTCTGCATATGAATGAATGTTACTGGTTTGCAACATATCATTGATATACAGAAGAAACAGCATTGGTGATTGCACGCCGCCTTGTGGAACACCAGCGTTAATGGGCTTGTAATCGGAGCATGCACCATCTACTACGACCTTGATGCTCCGATCTGCAAGAAAACTGGTGATCCAATAGCACAATTTCTTGGGAAGCTCACAGGAAGGCAGCTTCGAAAGAAGCTCTTTGTGCCAAATCCGATCGTAGGCTTTCGCTATGTCCAAACTCACGGCCAACGTCTCCCCCTTTGGACTCTACTACCTCCGCTCATCTATGAGTTAGGAAACCTAGAAGATCACCAGCTGAGCAACCTGGACGGAAACCGTACTGGCGGTCATTAATCAGCTGGTAATCCTCAAGGTACCGCATGAGCTGGAAGTTAATAATGGTTTCCATTACTTTGTAAAACAAGGAGGTGATAGCGATAGGCCTGTAGTTGGACGGATCTGAGCGGTCGCCTTTTTTAGGAATCGGGTGCACCAAAGCTGTCCTTCCATGAGTTCGGGACTACGCTTAGGGAGTAGGAGTACTGGTTAAGACCGGTGCTAACTCCGGAGCACACGTCTTCAGCACGATAGGTGGGACTCCATCAGGCCCACTCGACTTGGTGACGACCAGGGAGAGGAGTGCTTTGCGCACCGAGCGTGAATTACCACATCAGCGACAGAATCAGCAACAACGTAGGAATCATCCGGCGAGAAGCAAACCGGCCCCCAAAGGTAGGATGCAAAAAAAGATCGCATTCCGTCCCAATCGGCCGACCTATAGTGCCAAACACGGCGACAAGCTGCAGATAGCAAATGCGATGAGAACGTGAGTGGTACTGTAATCCGGACCAGACAATGGTCCGAAGAGCCAAGAGGGGTATCGACGGAGACCTGATATCCGTCCGGATGAGAAGTCAACAGAAGGTCCAATAGGGAAGGTACATGATCCTCCACATCTGGGATCCACGTAGTAGGCGAAGTAACCAGTCGTGTCAGACCATATGCCAAGGTAAAGTCATAAACAGATCTACCCGCATGATCGGTTAAACGGGAACCAAGCCATTCAGCGTGGTGGGCGTTTTGGCAGGAACTTGACCGGCGGCGGATTGCTGTTCTTGTATTATTGTTTAAATAATAGTTTAAAGTGGAGTTTCATATGTATATGCAATTTTGTGTATTAAATGTCTGCGCATGTGAAATATTAGTAGAAACGGTGAAACAAGTGCTCTGATGGTGGAATCTCAAAATAAGGTGTCCGTGTGCTTAAGCGCCTTGAGATTCTATCGCCAACTGTCTGCCGGTCCAATTTGCGGTCAAAATTTCCCAAAAACTACGTAATGTGACGCATCAACATATTGTGAAGCAGTATAATATAAAGGATTATTATCAATTCATACTGAGATAAATGAAGACATGCCTTAAAAGACAAGCTCATCCAAGCCAAAAACGACTAGTGACGGAAAATTGAGCGTAAATTAGTGCGCGATACATTACGTCCGCAGAGGCAGTGCAGTAGTATAGCGAGTAGGACACTTACCTGTGCACAGGGCGCGAGGTGGCGGTGCGCGCGCAGCTCGGCCAGCAGCAGGTCGGCGGGCGCGAGCGGCGCGGCGGCGGGCGCGCGCCCACACGGCGGCAGCGCGGCGCGCGCCGCTCGCAGCGCCTCGCAGCACGCCGCGCCCGCCTCAAGCGCGCGCCCGCCCGCCAGCAGCGCGCGGATGCACGTCGCCGCCTCCACCTCCTAGTTCATACAACACACACATTCGCACACTTACGCCTACACAACTCACACATTGCAAATAAAAATAAAAGAACAGAACAACAAATGTACACATAGACGCTGCATACGCATCTATGTGTACATTTCACATATACCATTACAGTCTATTAAAAGTCGACTACTGAACATAATAGGCCTTCCCATAGATTGCGTCATACGAGAAAATTTCAGATTTATATAATGAGATTATTTATTATTAATTTATTTAAATTTGCAAATTTGTTTCCATCTCTCGCCGCTTACGATACATTTTTACATTACCACTACACAGTCACACATCATCATCATCATCAATACAGCCTTTCATAAGTCCACTGCTGAACATAGGCCTCCCCCATGGAATGCCACAAAACACAGTCCTGAGCCACCTGCATCCATCGACTTCCTGCATGTCTTACCAGGTCGTCACTCCATCTTGTGGGGGGACGCCCTACACTTCGCCTACCGGTACGAGGCTGCCACTCAAGAACCTTTCTTCCCCATCGGTTGTCGGTTCTTCGAGCTATATGGCCGGCCCACTGCCACTTCAGCTTACTAATCCGTTGGGCTATGTCGGTTACTCTGGTTCTACTGTGGATATCCTCATTCCTAAGTTTATCACGCAGAGAAACTCCGAGCATAGCCCTCTCCATAGCTCGCTGAGCGACTTTGAGCATCCTCATACGGCCAGCAGTGAAGGACCAAGTCTCAGTTCCGTAAGTCATCACTGGCAACACGCACTGGTTGTACAATTTCGTTTTAAGCTTTTGAGGTATATCTTACTAGAAGATGTGTCGTAGCTTCCCGAACGCTGCCCAGCCGAGTTGAATCCGTCGATTGACCTCTCGGTAGAAGTTGGACTTACCTAGTCGGACTATTTGTCCCAGGTAAACATCCTCGTCAACAACTTCGAGCTTAGTGCTCCCAACAACTACCCAGTCACACACGCACATACATATTAATATAATATAAAAACGAAAACAAAATTCACGAGATCGTCTCAGCATAAGCTGTGGAATCGCAACACTGATTTTCAATCAACCTCAAACAAATTTGAACAAGCAATAGTACATGTGCGAGCGAGCAATTGTTTATCCATTCTCTATGTGAGACCTGCTATAAACTACTAAATAAATGATATGTTTTTTTTTATAATAAACAACAAGTATATAAAGAGTAACATCTATTTATTTATTAAAAATGGCATTAAATTCCCTAATGTACTTAAATTATGCAGTGGTAAAGGTAGATTATTTCAACAGTAGGTGACTAAATATTTGAAATACATTTGAAAGTCGAGAAACTAAGCCGAGAAACGCTAAGTATGCGAGGAGAAGAACGGGAGATACTTAACTTATGCTCCTGACAACAGTCTACTTACAATACATATACGAAAATAAAAAGGGATGAACCAATCATTGGTTGGAAAAAAATATATTAGAAAAAAATATTTAAAACATTTTTCCGAACTAATACTAAAACCACAAATAACTTTCGATTAATGTTGCTTGTAATCTATATTGAATAACAGTATTTTAAAACATCAGAAGCGTAAACAATTTTACATATTAAAAAAATTATACCCTAATTAACTCAAACAATAAGATAAATCTCAATCAAACACACCCCATTGGTTTAAATCCATCAAGCCGTTTAATTTATAGGAAGTGTCAATAAAATAAACACACATATATACGCTAGAAAAAAATTAACCTCCTTCCAGCGGTAACAAGTAAAAAATTATTCTATTCTTTGCTCATGATAGGGAGGATTTTCCGAAATCACAATGCCTAACAAGCGAATTGGCGATCGCCGTCAAACCTATTATCCTATAACTTTTATAACTCTTGTTAATGTTTCCAAAAACCATTGCTTAAACTTCTTTTAGAAAAATAATACGCGCACCATATTTATCAAAATTAAATTAAATTCGATGTTAAAATATATATAGGTTTAGGTTTAAAGAAACTTTATTCTTAATTAAGACATAATATGTCACTCAGTTGAGAACAATATTAACACATTCATAAATTACACAAACTTCGTCGTCATCAGTTACAAACTAGATATACCCATTCAATGCCTTCAGTTCTCCAGAAGTCATCGATCCGTCATTATATACTAATTAAGTTGAGTTTTGAATGCATTGAAAGAGTGTAAAATTTTTATACTAGAGGGTATTCTATTATAAAGCTGTTTGTTATCTTACCATAAATCGAAGAAGGAACCATCTCGGCAAAAATTGTTCAGTGCTGATTGCCCTTTTTGTGACTGCCAGCAGTGTCTCCCCATCGGCCTCTTTTAGATGCGGGTACAAATAGTCGAAATCTATACTTTCATGTCCTACGTGACAAAATAAAATTGGATCATTTTCATTTCATATTTTAAAGTTCTCCAGCAGCAAAAACGTTAAATATTATTAAAACTGATTATATAGTTATAAGAATGTTCATTATTTATTAAATTGATAATTTTGTTCATACATAAACAGTTAGAGCATAATGTTGGGCGCCACTATTAATGTCTTTACATGGCAACACTAATTACCACTAGCCCCCTCTAGTGTCGAGTAGCAGAACTAGGAGAGTCAAGATCCTTCTAGAAATTTCGGGGCCGATATGTACTCGAACATTCTAGATGTCGCTACAGTAGAAGGTTCTGGAAACTATCTGAGGCCCTATATAAGGCCGGTATAGACCACGACCAAGTCAGTATTGAATTGGCGATATAAGCGAATACTTCGAAGTGATATAACTGCGAACTTCAGTGATCAGTAGAACAATTGTGTTTTATTGTTAGTGTGGTTTTAAATTGTAATTTGTGTTTTATAATTAAAGTGTCAATTTTGGTAATTCAATCGGCAGTTTTTAATTGTCTCGAATCCCAAGCTCGTAACGATTGGTGTCAGAAGTGGGATCACATCATGCCGATTTTACCAAAGGACGACATGGAGGGTATCCGTACCCGAAGTCAACGCCAGCTGGAAACGGACCAGAGACGATTTGGTATTGCAACGCCGCAAACGTTGGAGGGCCAGCTGCTGACCACGGAGGCCGGCCCGTCAGCAGCTCCTACACTTAGGTGAGATTAGGACTTAGGTACTCTGATGATGATGCTGCAGTATCAGACACGCCGACAGGAGGAACAGGCCCGCCGACAGGAGGATTAGGCTCGCCAACAGGAGGAACAGGCCCGCCGACAGGAAGAACAGGCCCACCGACGGGAGGAAGAGACCCATCGGTTGGAAGAGCAGCTGCAGCGCGGTATGGAAGAGCAGATGCTCCTTCGGAAGGACCTTCACGCTACCTTCGAGAAAGAGATAAAGGAGGTGAAGGAGAGGGTGTCTCAACATGACAACCGCCTGTCGGAAGCTTAAACCCGAATCGACCAAGTGAACAATCGGATTGACAACGTGATGGTTAACGTGAAGAAAACGCTGGAAGCCCTCAAAATTGGGGATGGAGTTACAGCTCCCGTGGTAGCTACAACACCTTCGCTACGTGAATTCAAAGTGCCGCCGTTGGACGGGACTTCTTCCTGGTTGGCCTACAAAATCCAATTCGAGGCTGTCATGAAGGCGAACGGCTGGAATAAAAGAACCCCAAGGATTTCGATCTCACAAACCCATGATGGGAACAGCCTAATCATCAAGGGCGAGCTCAACGGAACGCCGTGTAAACTGACCATAGACACTGGAGCCTCTCGCACGGTTGTCAGTTCTCAACTTATAAGTCAGTTCCTTGGGGACTCCACATACAACCGAGAACGCATTAATTTGGTGACAGCCACCGGTCAACGCATACCCGTCCATGGAGAGAATGAGATGGAGTTGAAGCTAGGCAACATGATTTACCTGCATAATGTCATCGTGGCTGATATAATGGACGACTGCATCCTGGGCCTAGACTTTATGAGTAAGAATTGTTGTGAGGTCGACGTTAAGCAAGGTGTTTTGAAATGTGGAGGAACTTTTCGTGAAAGGGGCGCTACCAGGGAATGTGTACAGCCTTAAGAAGATTGTTCTTCCGCCGAGAGCGGAAACGATTGTGCCGGTTAGACTCCTCGGAATCCTGGGCAAACTTTTCGTTGTGTACTCGTGGAAAAGGTAGACAATGACCTTCCTTGGAAAGTGGCTCGAACCTTCGTCAGAACCGCCGACATCTCAGGAGTACGTCTGCTGAACCTTTGTGAACAGGAACAGATTATAGAAAAAGGCACATTGGTTGGTACTAGTGAGGAAGTGGATTGGTTGCGTTGGTGCCAATATCTATCGACTGGGACCCCCAGCAAGGATGGACAAACGAAAGTGACCACACTTTTAGAAGACTGTCGCAGCGTTCTCTCCCCGAATGAAATGGTCAAGGCGAAGAAGTTGTTACTCAAGTACGCCGATGTTTTCTCGTCAAACGAAGCATACATAGAAAGACTGGCTTAGTTCAACACAAAATAAACACAGGACAAGAACTGCCTATTCGTCAGCGGCCAAGAAGATTGCCTGTAGCACGTGAAAAGGAAGTGGAATCCATGATTGAGGGAATGGTGAAGGATGGTGTTATTGAACCTTCATCTAGTCCATGGTGTTCACCTGTGGTGCTGGTAAAGAAGAAGGACGGTAGCATGCGGTTTTGTGTTGACTACCGCCGCCTGAACGACGATACGAAGAAGGACAGCTATCCCTTGCCAAGAAATTATGACACGCTGGACATTCTTACAGGCGTAAAGTGGTTAATAGTACGCTGGACCTGAAAAGTGGCTACTGGCAGGTTGAAATTGACCCTAAGGACGAGGAGAAAACTGCATTCTCCACAGGAAATGGTGTGTGGCAATTTAAAGTCATGCCGTTAGGATTGTGCAATGCTCCAGCAACGTTTGAAAGGTTGATGGAGCTTGTATTTACCGGGCTAATTGGAGATGCCTGTCTGGTCTACTTAGATGACAGCATCATCGTAGGCCGTACATTTGAGGAACACATTCAAAACCTGGAACGCGTGCTCATGAAACAACCTCAAGTTGAGTCCGAAGATGTGCTCACTATTCAATTCGGTATCCGCACGGATCCAGAGAAAATTGCCGCTGTCAAGGAGTGGCCGGTTCCAAAAGTAAAGACACAGGTTAGAGCATTTTTGGGTTTATGCTCTCATTATCGGCGATTTGTGAAGAACTTTGCAGATATAGCCAAACCTCTGCACAAGGTAACCGAGGAGAAGCGACATTTCTGCTGGGATGAAAGTTGCGATATTGCACTCCAGGAGCTCAAGTACCGTCTGTGCAAAACACCTATTTTGGGGTACCCTGATGCGGGCAAGGAATTTATAGTTGACACAGAAGCAAGTGATATAGGACTTGGCGGTGTGTTGTCTCAACGGCATGGTGATCAAGAGATTGTGATAGCGTACTTCAACAAGTCGTTGTCAAAGCCGCAAAGGAACTATTGTGTCACAAGACGGGAATTGCTTGCTGTGGTAAAGTCCTTGCAGCATTTTAGCAAATATCTTGTGGGGCGGAAATTCCACTTACGAACTGACCATGCTGCACTGAAATGGCTATTGCAGTTCAAAACTCCGGAAGGACAAGTTGCGAGATGGATTGAACTACTGCAGGAATACGACTTTGTGATCGAACATCGCAACGGGAAATCTCATGGTAATGCAGACAGATGCATTGTCAAGAAGACCTTGCCCTGAAGATTGCAAAACTCTACTGAAGATCCGAAAACGGTTTTAGTGGGTCCACTGTCGTGACGATGTCGAGGACTGGTGTCGCAAATGTACAAGTTGTGCGGCTGTAAAGGGACCTCCAAGTCGTAGTAAAGGCGCATTGAAATTGTACAATGTTGGTGCACCATGGGAGAGGATAGCCATTGATGTTGCGGGTCCGTTTCCGGGAAGTGAAAGTGGTAACAAGTATTTCATGGTTGTGATGGATTACTTCACTAAGTGGCCAGAAGTCCTCGCAATTCCAAATCAAGAAGCTTCAACAGTTGCAGATAAACTAGTTCATGAAGTCTTCTGTCATTTTGAAGTACCTTTAGAGATTCACAGCGATCAAGGAAAGAATTTTGAGTCTCAAATATTCCAGGAAACTTGCCGAGCTATGGGTACTCATAAAACACGAACAACTTCTTACCACCCACAATCTGATGGAATGGTAGAACAATTTTATCACACATTGGAGAGGTACCTAGCAAAAGTTGTGGAAAAAGGGCAACGAGACTGGGACAGCCACATACAACCGTTTTTGTTGTCATATCGAAGCGCTGTTCACGAAAGTACATCAGTGACACCAGCTTTCGCAAACTTTGAGAGAGAATTACGGTTGCTTGCAGACTTGATCACCGGAATACCACCTGATGCCCCACGCAGTATAACCGATTAAGCAAATGACTTGTGGAACAAAATGAATGACATTTATTAGCACGTCAGACAGACGGGCCAGCAAACGTCTGAGAAGATGAAAACACGGTATTACCGCAAAATGAACAACAAAGGGTTTGACGAAAGTTCACTAGTGTGGTTACACAATCCAGTTCGCAGCAAAGTTCAAGCTAAATGGGCGGACCCTACCGGATTGTGACAAGGATCAATGACGTAACCTACCGGATACAGAAAGGTGTCAGAGGTACTCCTAAGATCGTCCATGTAGATCGACTGGCGCGTTATTATGGGGCCAATAATGCTCGGGACGAGCATGTCTTAGGAGGGGACAGTGTTGCGCGCCACTATTAATGTCTTGTAGATGGCAACACTAGTAACCACTAGCGCCCTCTAGTGTTGAGTAGCAGAACTAGGAGAGTCAAGATCCTTCTAGAAATTTCGGGACCGATGTGTACTCGAACATTCTAGATGTCGCTACAAGGTTCTGGAAACTATCTGAGGCCCTATATAAGGCCGGTATAGACCACGACCAAGTCAGTATTGAATTGGCGATATAAGCGAATACTTCTGCTGGGTTTCTTGCTGGTTGCTGGGTTTCTTGCTGGTTCTTCCCAGGACAGAGGTTTTTTTTTTGAACCAGTGGTAAAGTAAAAAATGACTTTCAATAAGAATTACACATGTGATCTATATTGAATAAAAAATTATTCTATTCTATTCTATTCTTCGAAGTGATATAACTGCGAACTTCAGTGATCAGTAGAACAATTGTGTTTTATTGTTAGTGTGGTTTTAAATTGTAATTAGCGTTTTATAATTAAAGTATTGTTACGAGCTTGGGGTTCGAGACAATTAAAAACTGCCGATTAAATTACCAAAATTGACACTTTAATCACACAACACTAATTACAATCTAAAACCACACTAATAATAAAACACAATCACTTTAGTTCGCAGTTATTTCGCTTCGAAGTATTCTCTTGTATCGCCAATTCAATACTGCCTTCGTCGTGGTCTATACCGACCTTATATAGGGCCTCAGATAGTTTCCAGAACCTTCTACTGTAGCGACATCTAGAATGTTCGAGTACATATCAGTCCCGAAATTTCTGGAAGGATCTTGACTCTCCTAGTTCTGCTACTCGACACTAGAGGGCGCTAGTGTAACTAGTGTTGCCATGTACAAGACATTAATAGTGGCGCATAACAGTATCAATTTTGGTAATTCAATCGGCAATTTTTAATTGTCTCGATCCCCAAGCTCGTAATAATAATAATTGACAGAGTAAAAGACACCACACCACAAAACACAAACTATTTTACTAATTTAATTGATTTAATTGTAATCTTTTCTATTCTTTTTTTTTAAAACGTTAGCTACTACTATATCTACTGCGCCACGGAGCAGTCATTCTTTACTTTTAAATATAGTTACGAGCTTGGGTTTCGTGACAATTAAAAACTGCCGAGTGAATTACCAAAATTGACACTTTAATTACGGAGCACTAATTACAACCTATAAACACACTAATAATAAAACACAATTGTACTACTGATCACTTTAGTTCGTAACTGTATCGCTTCGAAGTATTCGCTTATATCGCCAATTCAATACTGCCTAGGTCGCGGTCTAATACCGGCCTTATATAGGGCGTCAGATAGTTTTCACAACCTTCTACTGTAGAAACATTTAGAATATACGAGTACATATCGGTCCCGATTGACTAGGTGTCGATAATTCAAGTTCTGCAATGGACATTTCTAGAAGGTTCCTGACTCTACTAGTTCTGTTACTCGATACTAGAGGGCGCTAGTGGTATTAATTGTGGCGCACAACAATATAGACAACCTATCATAATGTCATCTCAAAATTCACCATTACTCACTTCGTAGAGTATAACGAGTAATTTAGTTATTTATGGTGATAATATGTTGATGATTGTATGAGTTGATAATATAAAGAATACGTACGTTGTAAAGCCAATTGAACTGGATCCATGGATTCTGGATCTTCTGCCCGTAGTTCGGCAGCCAATTCTTCTGGTCCAATAATCTAAAGATAAAAGATGTAGGAGTGAGAAACCGCCAACTTCCTGACTACTACCTAAGAATTTCTTGATGGAAAAAGTCAAAAACTGATTTTTTTTGGCCCGACCTGGGATTCGAACTCGGGACTACAACAACCGCTAGACCAATTAGGCAGTCATAATTTAACATACAAATTTATTGTCACCTTTAAGCATTAAAATATGCAGTAAATACGGTCTCTGGTTCTTTACACTCAACATATGAAACATAGCATTATTGAGGTGCTCTTTTACACTGATATTCTGAGAGCGTGGTCCTCCCCTGTCGAACTGACCCATTTGTGCTACAACCATAATATAGCTGAAGCATGGCTTTACCACGTAAAAAATATTATCAGTAATATAAAATAAAAATATCTACAACATCTATTATACCGATACAAAATATCGATAGTATTAGGACACAGTATCAAAAAGTTTAATTATATATGTGTAAGCACAGAATAAATAATAGTACTACGTACAGAAGTTGCACTCCTTTAATGTTGACTGCTTGCCGACGTTTTAATAGCCTACATAATTATTATTAATTAGGTAAATCGCGCACGCAATGTTGCACAAAATCATCGTTGCCCGGGAATGTCTATATATTACTTTGCATCTTTTCCCCTTCCTACGTCACGGCGAACTTTCCGCGGTTACTAACGGCTGTCAATAGTGCAAAAACATACATTGCAAAATGGTAAGTAAGTTACTTAGGTAAAGTACCTATTCAGACTATGATAGACTGACCATATTTCTGCTACTATTTGAGTTCTGTGATGTCTAACGCATGCAACTTGCAACAAAAAGGCCAAACGTCGGGAAATCGCGATTTCGAATTCTTTTATCGCTATAAGTACCTATCTAACAAAAAAATGAAATAAATTCACCTAACATTATCCTTCGTTAACTTGAAAAATATATATCTGAATCCTTGTTTGTTCATTAAGCATCCATCCACGCAACGATTATAATAGGAACGATGATTTTCCATTATAATTAATGAAATAGATTAACATGGAACAACAGTCACGTATTTGTAATGTAGAAGTTAACAATTTACCGGAAAAAAGAAATGAAAATTTGATCACCATTATTGAAAGTATTGCAACCGCAGTCAAACATACCACTCTGTCTAATGACATTGTTGCCATTCACCGAGTGCCTCACGCAAACACTGGCAATCCACATCCCAAAAATATTATAGTTAAATTCAGTACGCGTATCGTTCGTGACAGTTTTCTAACAGCATATCGCAAAAACAAAGGTCTGACAACTGATCAAATTGGCATTGCTAGGTCTCCTCGTAAAATATACGTTAATGAGCACCTCACATTACAAAAGAAAAAGTTATTTCAAGAGACACGAGAAGTGGCAAAAAAGAATAACTTTCGCTTCGTATGGATTAAGCACGGTAATATACTTGTCCGAGAAAAGGACACATCTCCAGTGTTTTCCATCCGTTATAGAAACGACTTGTCGAAAATACATATTAAAAACTCCGCATGATTCAAATTCTTATAATATTTGTATTATTATTTTTTTCTATATTAAGATTATCTGTTTTTATTTTTTTATAACTAAAGATGTTTTGTATTTTCTCCCATTTAGACACATGTTAAAATACAGCATCTTATTGCTTAGATGTTGCCTCTATTGTATGCATTGCACTATGCGTTGTTTACTACATTCCGAGTATTGCTTACTATCAACAAATTGCAACCTTTTATATTTTACCCACTTTTTATATTATAGATGCTCTTTGCTTTTACATTACTTTTCAAATTACCTATACCTTGTTGTACATTATAATTATATGTTATGTTATCTACATGAGATATTTAAAAATAAGTCTAATATTTTTAATAATATAATTGTACTAAGTCTTACTGGAGGAAAGAAAAGCTACTTATGTCCTTTAAAATTAACTAACTATAAGCCCACTAGAAAAGTTTTTAAAATAGAAGTAACTGCATATATTAGAGAAAAGATTTATATCGTACCTGATGAGTGTCATTATTTACTAAATTTAACTTATTGCTACTCGCGTCTTATAACCCGTGCCTTATTTGTATCCCATTACAATGACTTCACATAATACTGATAAACTCTTATTATATTATCAGAACTGTAGGGGACTCCGGACTAAGTTGAACACTATTTATATGAATATATTATCGGAGTCTTACGATTTGATAGTCTTAACAGAAACTTGGTTAACTCCTTCAATTGCTAATAATGAATTTATAGATTCCCGATACAGTGTGTTTCGTTGTGATCGAGACCGAATTGCCTGTGGGAAACGTGACGGTGGCGGGGTACTTATAGCCGTAAGAAAAGATTTGTGTGCAAATCGTCTTCTTTTAAATACAGCATACTCACGGAACTTAACTAATTCAACTTGCGTTGATTACATTTTGCTGGAAATTGCAGCCAAAAATAACATGAAACATATTGTAGCCGCCTTTTATATTCCTCCGCAACGGCCATTTGAAGTTTATAAGTCAAACTTGGATGCATTGCAAAACATCCTGTTATCGGGAAATATTGACAAATTCTATATATTAGGCGACTTTAATATTTCTTCTATTAATTGGGCATTGCCTAATGAATGCGAATCAACTTTGATTGGGAAATACATGCTTAATTTTATTAATATAATTGGCGGCTTCCAAAATAATTATTTAAGAAATCACCAAGGAAACATACTTGATTTATTTATTAGTAACAATAATAATAATAATTTATGTCTAGTACCCTCAATGGAATTAGTCCCCTTAGATCCTTTTCATCCGCCTTTTTACACTTTTATTTATCTATCTTCCTTGTCTCGGGCTATGCCGCGCGGACCTGTTTTGAAATACGCTTTTTTTGAAGCCAAATATGATGAAATTAATAACAGTATTAAGAGAATTGACTGGGTTTCCTTATTTTCTAATAAAACATCTGAATTATCTGTAAACACATTTTATGAACAGATTTATTTAGTTATTAAAAACCATGTTCCACTTCGACCATTTAAACCCTCAGGCTTTCCCATCTGGTTTTCAAGACCACTAATACATATATACAAAAACAAAAATAGAGCTTGGATAAAATGGAAAAAGTATAAGTCGTCTTCCGACTACGAATCTTTTTCCATTTATCGTTCCAGATTCAAAGCTGAATGTGTCCTTTGTTTTCGCAAGTACATAAACACCATAGAAGATGGCCTACGAAAAGATGTTAAGAAATTTTGGCAATACATTCATAATCGTAAAGATAGCAATAGTATTCCAGATAATATCAAATACAAACAGGAAGCAACTAACTTACCAGACGAAGCATGTAATCTGTTTTCAAGCTTCTTTAAATCCGTATTTGAACCATCTAACTTAGATTCAGAGAAGTTTACACCTGATAGTAATTTTTTAACAGAACCAAACAATTCTAGTCATCCATTTATTTCTACTATAAATTTCACTGTTGATATGGTAAAAAAAGAACTTGAAAATTTAGATGTTTGCAAGGGATCTGGACCGGATGGTATTCCTTCTTTCTTCCTTAAATATACAGCGGAAGCAATCTGTGTTCCTCTGACGATTCTTTACAATAAATGCATTCAAGATGGTGTCTTTCCTGCTATTTGGAAAACAGCTAATATCACGCCTATTCATAAAGAGGGATCCAAGAACGACGTAGAGAATTATCGGCCAATCTCATTACTATCCGTATTGTCAAAGGTGTTTGAAAGATTAGTACATAATGTTATTTATCCTGTCCTTCACAATATAATCATACCCGAACAACACGGATTTGTTAAAAAGCGATCCACAATAAGTAATCTCCTCGTTTATACTACATACTTATTTGAACATATGGATAAGGGAATACAGGTCGATTCTGTGTATACTGACTTCCGTAAGGCCTTCGATAAAGTAGATCACTATATATTACTCAAGAAAATCGCTTTTAATGGGATTCGTGGTGATTTGCTCAGATGGTTTCATTCTTACATTACAAAAAGGACTCAGAGAGTTGTCGTTAACGGCCATTCATCTAACTTAGTTACTGTCACATCAGGTGTACCACAAGGCTCTATTCTCGGTCCCTTGCTGTTTATCTTATTTATCAATGACATCAACAATTGCTTTCATCACAGCCATTTCCTACTTTACGCTGACGACCTAAAGGTATACCTGCCAATCTTAAGCGCTGATGACAACTTTAAGTTACAAAGTGATCTTTATCGCTTATCTCTGTACTGTACTAAAAATAAACTACAGCTTAATGTTGATAAATGTAAATCAATAACATTTACAAAGAAGCGTAATCTTATAAATAATACATATACTATTAATAATACAGAGTTATGTAAGGTGGATCTAATTAAAGATCTAGGAGTTATACTAGACGCAAAACTTGATTTTAACAATCACATTAACTATATTACCAACAAAGCATTTTGTATATTTGGTTTTATTATTCGCTCTTGTAGTGAATTCGTTCGACCCATTTCATATATCTACTTGTTTAATTCTCTGATCAGACCGATATTGGAGTACGCGTCTATCATTTGGAACCCATTCTATGAGAAATACAATCTTCAGTTAGAGCGTATCCAACGTAAATTCTTAAAAACCGTTAACTATAGATGCTATCACAGTTCGTATTCAAGTTATATTAATTTATTAGATAAATTTTCGCTCCTACCTCTTTACAAAAGAAGGATACTTATAAATAATTTATATTTGTATAAACTTTGTCACAATGATATCGATTGTATTCAACTCACTAATCAAATATTCTATCGCGTTCCAAGTGGTTCACAACGTATTCGTGAGAAATACTCACATAAACTATTTATGACAAAAATCTGTCGTACTAACGCTGGTCTTCGTTCCCCATTAAGACGCATAGTGCAATCATATAATGATTACTTTAGCGATATTGATATTTTTACTGCCTCAAATATGTGCTTTAAAAAATATATTAAGAATAAACTACAGGTATTACAAATTTAAAATTTTATTTGTGCAAGAGTCTTTTATACTGTTTAATACTTATATTTTTTTTTTTGTGACTGTAATTTTTTCTCTTCAACTCGTTACTTATTACTTATTGTTTATACTAATATGTGGTATATGGTGTTGAATGTACATATATTATACTCTTTTTTGATAATACTTTTATAAATACCTTTGTACATTTGTTTGTATATCTTAATAAATAAAATAAAAATAAAAATAAAAAAAATAAAAAAATAAATAGATAGGTAATATACATATATATTATTTTAAAATTTCATTAAAGCTTTTCCAATTATATAATATACTAAACACTTAACAAATAAACAAATGTAAACAACTATAAACTAACAACAAATATAATTAAACTATAACTAAACAAATATAATTAAATATACTAAACACTAAAAAAAACTATTTCAACAAGTATTTACAAAATCTGGGGGCACGGAAGTGCCCCCGCCAAGTCGAGTAAAAAAGCGGCACGGCCGTACCGTCCTTTCCTCGAAGCAGTTCAGGCCATTTCCGAAACGCTATACCTTCGTTATGGATAAAACTAGAAGCCTGAATTTTTACTAACCAAGTAGGCATTGTATGAACTCGGTATATTTCAAATTTCATTAAATTAGAACCAGTAGTTTAAGAATTATAACTAGTCAAAGTTTCTTAATTTTGTCACTCACTGACTGACCGATCATCAAAATTCTGAGGCACTTCTAGCAGACATAGAAACTTCAAATTTGGAATACAATTATTGTTTAATATATAAATTGAGGAAAAATTAAAATATTTTACAATTTCAGTCCAGTTTTCGAGATACACCAACTGCATAAATAACTTTGTAATCCCATATAATTATATAGTATTACAAAGTTACATTTGCAGTGAATCGTAAAAAGTTGTGAGATCCATGTAATACCAAGTCGGTTAATTTATTCAGTCCATAGATTGATACATAGATTGACTTGGCAATCGCACTAAACAATCTAATTTAATATAATATGTATTACTTGTGAGATATATTGTGTTTTCATTCGATTGCCAAGTCAATCTATGTATCAATCTATGGACTGAATAAATTAACCGACTTGGTATTACATGGATCTCACAACTTTTTACGATAGAAGAACTGAGTTGCGAGACTTGGCTTTTTTTACAAGTTATGTTTTGGATGGCATACTATTTACTTGAACAGCGTTAAAAAACTTTACTAACCTTCAATCGCCTAGAACGTGCTAGCTCCGACTGCGTATGTAGCCCGGGGCGCCTCGCGATGGTTGGTAATTATTTCACGCAGGTAGCAAGAGTGACAGAGGCCTGGTGTAGTAAGCAACACGACATAATGCTAGGGATGTTTTTGTAAGGTGTACCTGCAGCGGGAGGTGCGGTGCGGCGCAGTCTGCGGGCGCGGCGGCGGGCGCGGGCGCAGGCTTGGGGCGCGCGAGGAAGGCGTGGTGCGGGCGCGCGAGGCGCAGGCAGGCGAGCGCGGCCGCCAGCCACTTGCGGCGCGCGCCCGCCCCGCCCTGCTCCGCCGCGCACCGCGTCGCGCGCTCGTACATCACCGCCGCCGCTGCGCGCCACAACCACAACCAACAATACACAATCCAACACACTCACTCATTTTATAAAATGTTCATCAAAGTAACACATGAAAATTCACAGCCAATATAATATACAAAGTGACGATGAAGTTATCACGTTAAATGAAAAGACGTATTCTATACAAAGTTCTTTAAACATACACAACTAAAAAAATATATAACAATTAACATTCTAGGCGCGGTAGCCTTTTTTTGTTTTAATATTAAACAACATCATGTAAATGCATCAGATATCACCTGATAAATACTAGAAGTTCAAAGACCCATGGCCCGTGAAGGCCAAGAGACCTAGTTCAACTTGCCAATTTTAAATAATTAAATAAAATAATAAATTAAGCAAAAAATGTATTTATGTCTAACAAAATAAGGCATAATTCTTATGCGCAATGTGAGAAGAATTGGGACGGGGTGTAGGGAGGGTGGATGCGGTCGACTGGCGCGTGCGACAATAAAGTAAGACAGTAAACTTAGTCCGACGCCGGCGTCCTTGGGGACGGTTCATTAGTCGCTTGACCTAATTTTAGTTTTTCGCGTATACGTCATTTTAATTTAAAGTTTTTTTTGTGAATATTTTCATAAGTTTCTTGATTTGTTTGTGATAGGACACGTTAATACTATAATAATAATTGTGTTGAGGAGGTGGTGTGACTATTTGTACGAAATTTGACGTTTTTTTTTACTGTATTGTATTTTTTATTTGTGATAGGACACGCTAATAATAGATAGTCATATTTAATAACTTAGTGGTGTGACAGCCCGTGCGCAACGCTTTTATCACCGATATGGTTTTGATTTATGGAGAATGCCACCAAAACGCGTACCTGGCATTACGAACATACCGAGAGAGGTATAATACCACACGTGTATGTGATTACGTGACTTGATCCCGCGTCAGGTTGAACAGGTAAGGTTGGTTGTGTTGTTGTAGCCAATGGTGACCTACTTCGAAAAGTCCGAAATAATATCATGCGACGATGTCAATTATGCATTCGGGTACACGGCGGACATTTTGAAAATTTTAAAAATTTGATTTGTTTAATAAACTTGAGTGATTTCAAGATTAAAGTGATTATTTGGATAAAAAAAAATACCATGAAATTTGTGATTTGTTGATAACATCGGATTAGCATCGCCCTACGCGTGCCTAATTACCTATGTATGGGCAAGTCCTAGGTATTATAATATAATTACCTATGTCGATGTCGCATGAGCAATGAACCGCTGGCCGCGACGTTGCCGCTTCTACAAGTCACTTTAGGTCAGTTAACTAATGTTATCAAGGATGATTTATTTCATGTAATTTTTAACGCTATTTATTTTGTTTGAAAGATGCATTTTTATTAGTTTTTATTATTGTTTATTTTATTATTTTAACAGACATATATCAACTTTTATTAACTGCTGTGCTATTTAACGTGATAACCTGGGCGCCACCCAGTATACGTAACTCTCCGTCTGTGCCGCTACCGTTACAGCCTATTAAAATCCACTGCTAAACAGGCCTCCCCCATAGATTGCCTCATAGGGGGATGACATTTGCCATAGTTGCCAGTTTTATTATTTTTAGTCGTTATTAAGAAGGTGTTTTGCCTCTGTTACTTATGGGATGATATGGGGAAGTGAATATTCTTACGCCGTCACTACACGGTGGGCACCTCTATAAGAAAAACATCTTTTTTAAAATTTCATGTTACATCGCCGTCGAAGAGTCGAATATTTTTTTTATTTTAGGAACCCATTCTTCTCTATTTATTATTTTCAACCTTTATTATCGAACATCATTTTGTGAAGATATGCCACAGCATCCACTTACCATCAGGTGGACTTAAATATTTTTTTTCATACGATTAGAAGAATATTAAGCTACGGAACCTTAAATTTCAAAAAAATTATTACTAAGTTGGATAAGGCTAAAACGCATAGCGTAACTTTGCATGTTAAGGACATTTAAATAAGATATTAACGATATTGTCAATCTCTAGAAAAGTGAGGTTAAAATTTGCAGAATTTCACGTATTTATAATTAATTTTGTACGAGCAAGTACATGGTATTACTACAGTTTAGGAAATATGCTGATATTGCACCTGCGCGCGTGACACGTTCAGTGCAATTACATTCGTAAGTATTTATATATATGTATTACATTTTATTCATAAGTATAGTTAGTGCAATAAACGCTCTCTACGGAATCGGACACAGTTGTAATTACCACATCCCGTAACGTAGATACAACCTACATCGACATCCTACACATCAATTATATGTAGAGGGTTACATATAGTAGGTCAGGCCACGGACAATAGTTTTTTAAATGAAGGTAAATATAATGCAGTCATTATGCTAATTAATTTTACTATATTCATATCCAAAAATAAAAAAGTATCATATAATATTCCAGCGTAAAATAGCTGCTTAATGCCGCTGTTTCGTATGGTGAGTGTAGAGACCCTTTTTACTGGAAACCACGCATTCCATCTTAGTCCTAAGGGTTGTAACGTATCTGCGTTTTGATACTTAATCGAGGATAAATGTAGATCTCTATGGGCCAAAGCATTCACTTATCATCAGGTGGACTGTGTGCTCCCTAATTCTATAAATAAAAAAAAGATTTAGTATTAGGTTTTATTTCAGTAGTTGATTTTTCATTATCTTCATTTCCATTCAAAGATGGGCAGTAGCATCTTTCTAATAACAACTAGAAATAAAAATCTGCAGTTTCTAACCTGCTTGCTATGACAAATATACCCCCCCCCCCCCCCCATGAGGCAATATTTGAGGGAGCCCTATGTTCAGCAGTAGACTTTAATGGGCTGTAACGGTGTTTGTTGTAATAATAATAAGCCCTTTTATTCTGAACTTCTCGGTTAAATATGAATATTATATATATATATATACATGTTCTTGTTTGTTATAATATGTCCCGAAGCTCAGTTTGCCTGTTGGCATAGGCCTCCTCTAACATTTTCCACTGGGACCTGTCCCGCGTTACCCTTCTCCAATGATGTCCAGCCGTGAGTTTTAAGTCGTCTTCCCATCTTGTTTGCTGGCGTCCTCTACTTCTCTTGCCATCTCTGGGACACCAGTCAGTAACAGTTTTGCACCACTTCTCTTGTGGATCACGCATCATGTGACCTGTCCATCTCCACTTTTGTTGGTCTGTTCGGGTTATTATATCGACAACTTTGGTTTTGTCCCTTATTGTGCTACATCTTACTCTGTCCTGTTTCCTTATACCTGTCAAACTTCTCTCCATGGCTCTCAGACAGCGTTCCAACTTTTCTCTGTGGTGTTTGGTGAGTGCCCAGGTTTCGCATCCGTAAGTAATGACTGGAAGTATACACTTGTTGAAAACTTTCCTTTTTATTTGCATACTTAGCTCCTTATA
The DNA here is from genome assembly GCA_033319125.1 of Parnassius glacialis. Taxonomy (NCBI): domain Eukaryota; kingdom Metazoa; phylum Arthropoda; class Insecta; order Lepidoptera; family Papilionidae; genus Parnassius; species Parnassius glacialis. The sequence goes on from JAVANC010000018.1 coordinate 27,408,374, forward strand.
TTTTAAAACTTCTTTCAAAAATCGGTATTTCTTCCATCCATTTCCTATTCTTCACACAATTTCCTTAGTGGTTTGATCTTTGTGAAATATTATCTGTCCTAAGTAGATATACTCTCACACATATTCGAGTGGTTGGTTGTCAATTTTTATAATTACTGGTTTAGAGTTTGTAAACAGTTTTGTTTTGTCTTTGTTCACGCTTAGGCCCACTTTCAGGCTTTCTTCATTTAGTGATTCTATCATTTTAACAAGATGCGTCCGGTTTTCCTCAAATAAGACTATATTATCTGCAAATCTTAGGTGGTTCAGTTTTACATCCTGCACATTGAGACCGTATTCTTCCCAATGTAGTTTGCGGAAGATACTTTCAAGAGCAGCCGAGAACAGTTTCGGCGAAAGAGGATATCCCTGTCTTACTCCCCTCTCGATCTTGCACTTTTGTCCCAAGGTTTCTAGTTGGATCCTCGCTTCGCCGTTCAAGTATATGTTCTTTATAATATTGATATAATTGAAAGGTATCCCCTGCTGTTCTAGGCTTTCCCATATGGCTGTGTGCCTTATGCTCTCAAAAGCTTTAGATTAATCAATGAATGCCATATAGAGTTTTTTATTAAACTCATTAAATTTTTCTACAATTCGTTTCACTGTGTGTATGTGGTTCAGAGTAGAGTAATTGTCTAAAGCCAGCTTGCTCCCGTGGTTGGTTTTCGTCTAACTTTTTGCTTATTCTTTCCAGGATAACTTTAGAAAATACCTTGTAGATATTTGACATCAGACTTATGGGTATGTAGTTTCCTATATTCTCATTTTGTCCTCTCTTGAATATAAGGATAATGTTTGATGTTTTCCATTTAGTATGGATTAAACCCGTTGTTAGTATTTCATTGAATAATGAAGTGAGTATTGGTAGTAGTAGTTCTTCAAGGGTGCTTTTAATAAGTTCATTTCTTACTTTGTCTGGACCTGGAGCTTTTTCTATCTTCTGACTATAAATAGCCTTTTCTACTTTTCTGGGAAGTATTTTTGGTTCAGTTATCACTTTTTTCTGGTTATTACTGACGTCTGTCCTCGAATCGTGTTTCTGTTTATTGTCTGGATTTGAGTAAAGGTCCTGGTAAAATTTTGTAGCTATTCCGTTTGGTATTTTTTCTACTGGATGAGGTATTCTCCTTTTTGTTTAGTTTTGGTATCCATTCTTTATTTGATTCTCTAAGTGCTTTAAGCGCTTTTTTTACCCCTCCTATTTTCTCTATATGCTTTTCTAAAGTTTACAGCCTCTTGGTCTTCCTGTCTTTTCTTATGTTTTTTTATTTATTTATTTATTATTTATTGCATTCCTTAATCTAAAAGAATACAAAGGGCGGACTTAATGCCTTGTGGCATTCTCTACCAGTCAACCCATGGAGTGGTGAGAACTTGAAGTAGGTGTAGCAATATAGAATAAAAACAAAATAGAAATGATAATTAATTACGTTATATATACATTTCACTAATATTTACTAATATATACAACCCTTTTATTATACCTTATATACCTTATTATACCTTTAAATATATAATACTACTCATATTTATACATGTAAAAAATATATACGTACATACGTAAACATACATATACAAATAGTACATATAAATAACTATAAATATATACGTCTAAAATATAAATGACATATGATATGATTCATGTAAGAAGCGTTGTCTTTAACAGATTAACAGACAAGACAGACAGAATTAACAGACAGAACAGACTTATTGGGAGCTTTTCTGATGTCGTCAGGCAAGGAGATGTTTTCTCTGATCTCTTTACTTAATTTCGTTGTTTTTATGTTTTACCTTTTTAAGGTGTTTTGAAAGTAGATTTTTTTGTTTTTTCTATAAGTTGTAGCGTTAAATAACTAAGTTTGTACTTGTTTCCCCTCCTAGTATCATGTTTTACTTGAGATAATAGATTTTCCAGTTTTTCATATTTCGTGTGGGCATCAATGTTACTCATAGTCAATTCTTCTGCTGCTTCAACTAAAGATTGTTTTATTTTCTTTAAGGTTTTATCACAATGGTATCTTATAGAGTGTGAGGCAAAATATTTTCTAGATCTCTTTGATGTTTATATTCTTATGTTGCTTCTTACCATACGATGGTTTGTATTGAAGTTGAATTCAGTTAAGACCGACGTATGTGTAAAAGCCTTTGGATAGTTTGTTGTTATGTAGTCAATTTCGTTTCCGGTGCTGCCATCGGAGGATATCCATGTACACTTGTTCTTTTTTTTATAAAACTGTTCAATAGCGTCAGGTTGTGTTACAGCAAGAACTCGACTAGCAATTCACGATGGGGACTTCTTCTTCCTTGGCCAAAGTTCCCCAGGACGTATTCCTCCTTGCATTGCTTCGCTCAGACTTTTGCACTGAAGTCGCCCATTATAATAAGATGGTTATTTGAATATCTTGTTAGCGTTTGTGATAATTATTTGTAGAAAAGCTTAATTTCTGCTTTTGTTGCTTACTCTGTTGAAGCATAAATTTGTATGATTGATGGTCAATCATACAAATTTATGCTTTATATTTTTTTATAACCTGGTATACCGATGTTAAAAATGGCTATTCGATCAGAGATTCCGATTAGCTCTTGTGTGTGTTGTTTCATTGACTGTTTGATTAAGAATCCTACTCCTCTATGACGAGCTACTTCACCTTTATGGAATAGTATGTAGTCAGTGCGTTCCTCAATCTTTTCTCCTATTCTTCGCATCTCGCTAACTCCCAGGATATCCCATTTTATGTCTTCAAGGGATTTTTCTAGTTCATTTAGACTTTCTTCAGTTCTAAGGGTTCTGGTATTTAAGGTTGCAATGTTGAGTATTTTGTTTCTTCTTTTTGTTAGAGGGTGGTGGTCTATAACTCCCGCGGGGACAAGCCGTTGTGGGAGATTTCTTTTTGGACTCATCATCATCATCATCATCATTACAGCCCTTCATAAGTCCACAGCTGAACATAGGCCTCCCCTCTCCCAAGGAAACCCACAAAACACGGTCCTGAGCCACATGCATACATCGACTTCCTGCATTTCTTACCAGGTCGTCACTCCATCTAGTGGGGGACACCCTACACTTCGTCCGCTGGTACGAGGCCGCCACTCGAGAACCTTTTTTCCCCATCGGTTGTCGGTTCTTCGAGCTATATAGCCGGCCCATTGCCACTTCAGCTTACTAATCCATTAGGCTATGTTGGTCACTCTGGTTCTACTGCGGATATCCTCATTTCTAAGTTTATCATGCAGAGAAACTCCGAGCATAGACCTCTCCATAGCTTGCTGAGTGACCTTGAGCTTCCTCATCTGGCTAGCAGTGAAGAACCACGTCTCAGTTCCATAAGTCATCACTGGCAACACGCACTAGTTGTACAGTCTTGTTTTCAAGTTTTGAGGTATACCTGACGAGAAGATGTGCCGTAATTTCCCGAACGCTGCCCAACCGAGTTGAATCCATCGATTGACCTCTCGGTCGAAGTTGGACTTACCTAGTCGGACTATTTGACCCAGGTAAACATACTTGTCAACAACTTCGAGCTTAGTGGTCCCAACAACTACCGGCATTTTTTTTTATAGGATAAGGGTGACAAACGAGCACACAGTCCATCTGATGGTAAGTGGTTGCTGCGGCCCATAGACATCTACATCTATCCTCTATTACAAATCAAAATGTAGATGCGTTGTCACCCGTGAGGACTAAGATGGAATGCCTCATTTCCAGTAAAAAGGGCCTCCGGCCACCTGCACTCACCAAGCGAAAGGCAGAGGTAAACCTCTATTTCACGCTGGTATTCTGTGAGGTCGTGGTACCACCCCGGTTCGAGCCGGCCCATCCGTGCGACAGCAAAAGCTGCCGCGTGGCTCTACCACTGTTAAAATATAGGCATAGGTGTGACATGGACATTAAACATGATCTTTGTTTTGTCCCTGTTCATCTTAAGACCTATCCGTTGGAAGACACTATTGAGGTCATTGAGCATAGTGCTTAGGTCCTCCAGCAATTCTGCCATAAGGACTATATCGTCGGCAAATCGAAGGTGAGTGATGTACTCGCCATTGATGTTGATACCGTATCCTTTCCAGTCCAGAAGCTTGAAAACGTCTTCCAATGCAGCGGTGAAGTTTCGGGGATATAACGTCGCCCTGTCTTACACCTCTCTGCAGTTGGATAGGTTTCGTACTCTGGTTCTGTACTCGGATAGCCATCGTAGCCCTACTGTACAAGCACTTCGATGTACCGACAGTCAACTTGGCACCGCTGAAAGGACTGTAGCACCGCCCAAATTTCGACGGAATCAAAGGCTTTTTCATAGTCCACATACGCAAGGCAAAGTGGCAGATTGTACTCTTCTGTCTTCTGTACAATTTGCCGAAGGGTGTGTATGTGGTCTATGGTATTAAAGCCTTTTCGGAAACCGGCTTGTTCGGGAGACTGGAAGTCGTCGAGTTTGCATGCGAGACGATTCGTAATGACTCTCGAACACAGCACGTAGACGCGGCTCAGAAGGGAAATCGGTCTGTAGTTCTTCAAGAGAGCGTTATCGCCTTTCTTGAAGAACAAGACCACCGCACTTCTGCTGCAGGCCTGCTAGAGGACGGAATTAAAGAGTTTCTGAAGGACCTCGAGTACCGGTTTTCCACCCGCTTTCAGAAGCTCCGCTGTAATTCCACCCTAGCCCGGGGACTTGCCGTTTTTAAGTTGCTGGAGAGTCATACTAATCTCGCTCAGACTGACGTCCTGAATATCTTCATAATAGTGTCGAATAAGACTCGCTCTTGGATCGTTACTCACACTTGCGTGTGGCTCTAACGATGACGTGTACAGATGCCCAAAGAACCTCTCAACCTCACTCAAAATCTCATGTGTCCCGGAAACGATGCTGCCACACTCGGTCTTCAGCTTTGACAGTTGGCTCTTACTGGCAGACAGAGCTCTGGCAAAGACTTTGGAGCCTTGGTTCCGCTCGATCGCTTCTTCAATACAAGCTGTATTAAAGTTGTTCAGTTGCCTGTATGCTACATATAAATGAAGCAGCAGTCTTCAACAGATTTGAGTGTTGAAGATGATATTAAGAGTCTCATCGGATAATTTTTGTGTTCTTCTGCGGCGGGTCTTGCAGAACTTAGCTCCGACCGCATGGAGTTTCCACGAGCTTATCATTGATATCGTCCACTTCATTGCAGTCTTCCAGGCACTAAAAACGGTTTTGTAACTCGAGCTGAAAGGTTTCGGGACTTTGGATTAGAGTACGAGGGTGACGGAGCGTTGACCTCATTAGACGAGACCTCTCCAACTTAACGTTTAGGTTCAGTGTGCCTCTAACCATTCGGTGATCGCTACCAGTTTTCACCCTCGCGATCACTGAGACATCACTAAATAGTTGTGGTCTGGTCGTCATAATGAAGTCAGTCTCATTTTTTGTCGAACCATCGGGGCTCGACCAGGTCTACTTTCTGAGAGGCCGCTTCTGGGAGAAAGAGTTCATCATAAAGAGTCCCTCTTTCTCCATGAAGTCGGCCAGCTGCTGGCCCCTTGGGTTCCGTTGCCCTATTCCGAATTTCCCTACTTTTAGCTCACCGTTCTCTCTTGCGTGTTGCATTGAAGTCTCCCATTAACACCGTATAGTGGGTTTTGGAGGAATGCATGGCTCTAGAGATATCCTCATACATTTCCTCCACCTCCTCATCGGGGTGTGCCGAGGTTGGTGCGTAAACCTGTATGACCTTCAGCGAATACCGTTTGGTGATTCTGAGTGTAGGGTGCGCTCTCAACACGAAACACTCTCAATCTTTACAACATTGTTAACGAGAGACTTGTGAACGATAAACCCGACACCTCCTTGGATTCTAGGACTACCGTGTCCTCCCCCTCTCTTCGGACCTCGAATAATCCTATAATATTGCAGTGCAACTTGTCAATCTCTTCTTCCAGCTCCAGGATCTTCTCGTCTGTCCTCAGGGTGCGTGCGTTATAAGTTGCCAGGTCGAGTAGTTGTAGGTGGCAACCGAACCTCCACTGAAGATTCTTAATCATAGATAATACACTATATACCAGAGATAGATGCGCCACTCACATTTCAGTTTTCGAATGAGTGTACCGTGTACGCTAGATGCCGCTGTATTCTTTAGTACAACGCGGCTTGCGGTAGTTACCACATGGTTACCACTAGATGGCTTATTTTGTCAATGACTATATTGGTAATTATGAACTATGCAGTTTTATTAATAATGTTTCTGTTTATGCATTCTACCAGATCATTATTGGATATCTCCAATGATTATCTTAAATCTCCAAATGGTAATTTTGCAGATAACATTAACACTAATAAAACTTAACCTATTTCACATACGATTTTATTTTAATATTAATATCAAACACTGAATAGAATTTTAATTATGTATTTATTTTCTTTTATGAATGTTATAATATTTAGTAGCTTGAGTGTTGACATTATCATTTTCAAAATCACAAATCAGTAGTTAATGATTTTCCGTTTAACAGCCTGTTAACATTGGTGCACAAACTGTGAACAACCACATTTATTGTTAAATTTAGTAAATAATCATAAAGCCTTAATTATGATTTTCATAGGAGAGGAACGAAAAGATGCAAAATATTTTCGTTTTCTGAATTATCGTATCAATAATATTCGTATTTATTAGAAAGAACTGTCAACCGAGTGTGTCAACCATAACCATAGACCAAAACTGCCATAGATTTAGGTTTTTTTGGCTTTGGATTCTGGGGTTTTGGCCAAATTAATGCATCTATACAACGCTGAACAAAACTAGCCTACAATTTTATGTACCTAGTTCACTAGAGGGCAGGACTATCAATGCATTTTTTATTCTTGTAAATTTGTATGGCATTTTCATCCCCCTGTTCTTAACACTCCCTGCCCCGCCGTTACCATGGTCGCCACCGTAGCCAGGAACAGCGGGGCCGCTGGGGACTTTCGTAACTTTTTAATTAATTGGGGGGGGGGGGGGGTATATTGCCATAGTTGCCACGCTTGGGGAGCGGGTTGGCTTTCCTGCCTGTTTCCCACTGTCGCCTTTTACGACACCCATGGGAAGATATGGTGTAGTGGATATTCTTAACCACCACACTACACGGCCAAGATTTTTAGATTGATTTGTTGTAATAGTGATAAGAAAAAAATGTGAGAGGAAGAAAAAGATGATTTTTTTTTACTTCATGTCGGTGGAACGCGGATGCTCCGTGCAATTGTAGGGCAACGTTGCCAAGGTGAGCGATATTTTAATCATTGAACTTGTTTATAAAATTTAATAAACAAAAGTTGCGTAAACAAGTTAAATTATTATAATATGTCACTTCTATAACTAAGGCAAATCTAACTACACTCCAAATTAACTCCAATACCTATTATGTAAAACTGCTAAATAAAACTAATTAAAATCAAATAACTATTAAAAACAAAAGATTAAACGTAGTGATATATGAGTAATATTTAGAAGGGACCCCTCAGAACCAAAGTGTATATAACACTTTGGTTCGGAGGGGTCCCTTCTAAATATTACTATATACGTTTTGGCGGGGTCTAAAATTTTGGCAAGTTGAAATCCGATCGGTTTCGCTGCCGCACACGGCATTTAGACAGCTGAACTTTTCGTACCTACGCGTTATATGTATAATAATGTGGGATTTCATGCGCGTATACTATGCTCTTTCTCTTTTGCATTGCCAATCTATGCCAATGTCAGTTTATACAAAATGTATGTTGACAAGAGTAGTGTAAGGTTGTGTTGCGTTGGGGCTGACCTTTCCGGTAGTGATGGCGCGCGACGTGCAGCGCGTACAGAAAGTCGTAGTAGGGGTTGTGCGCGGCCGCGTCGTGCAGCTTGGCGCGCGTCGCCGCCGCGCGCTCCGCCTCGGCCGCCAGCGCGCCGCACCGCACCAGCGCGCCCAGCTGCCGCCGCCCCGCTGCGCAACAACACACCACAACACTGGACAATAACCCAACGTGCCAGGATTTTGGAGCCGACAAATCCTCTACTCTATAATATCATCCAGTGGGTATCGTCAAATGCGACACAGAGAAACCAAAACTCTAAATTAATTTTTAAGACATTATTAAAAGTAAGAAATTTATTAATAATGATGGCGATTATCAAATTATACAAAGTTAGTGAGTGTGTTCGCGTATGTGTGCAGTGCGTACCGAGCGTGGTGAGCAAGTGCGTAGCGGCGGCGGCGCGCGCGTGCGGCGCGGGGTTGGCCGCGGCCGCACTGAGCGCGCGCTCCACGCGTCCGCCCGCCAGGTGCCACTTGAATACCACCCACTGGAACATCGGCTGCAAAAAATTAAAAAGAGATTAATTTAACCTTAAAAATATTATTAACAAAAGCAAATATTTGTCAATAACATTTGAAACAAAAAGAAACACAACATAACTCTCTCCCTCTCACACACAGAATACCAGCGTAAAATAGCAGCTTAACACTGCTGTGTTTCGTATGGTGTGTGTAGAGAACCGGAGACCCTTTTTACTGGAAAAGAGGCATTCCATCTTAGTCCTCACGGGTGACAACGCATCTGCGTTTTGATTCGCAAATGAGGATAAATGTAGATGTCTATGGGCCACAGCAACCACTTACCATCAGGTGGACTGTGTGCTCGTTTGTCACCCTATCCTATAAACGAATGCATTTTTTTTCATATTACATTAAGCAGAACACAAATATCAAAATAACGCTTTTTTTCAGATTTCATAATTTCGGATAGATTATTTTTTTCTTTAGGCCGTTTGCTAAAATAAATTAGTATCTTGTTTTATGTGTAATAAAATTAAGTTACGTTAAAATTTCTAGCGGGCTCAAAAACGATTGTCTGCTTTGTTTAATTAATTATAAATAATTAAAAGATGAACAAAGAATTTTTATGTTCGGACAATAACGAACAAACGACGAACAATTAATTAAAAATAAAAAACCCAAAAATCAAAAATATAAAATCCAATTGGGGTACCCCGAAATTTCTAATTCTAACAAAAAAAGAATATGTAGCAAGCACAGACCATATACTTAGAATATACTGACGTAGTATCATAGAATTATTACGCATAGAAACGCAGTCCAGTACAAAACACGAGCGTTAAAATGATGCAAAGTCATTATGTTAGTGGGCGCGAGTCGAATGTGCCTACGCTCGTCACACGCAAACATACACGCCATTCAATGATACCAGTTTCTGGCGATTGCAATCAAATTGTACAAATCACTATTTTTTGATTAATTTTAAAAAATCGATATAATAAAGATTACGTATTTTACGTACGAAGATTATTTAGTAGAAGTATTTTATGAGAATATAAAATTTTGTGACCCTTTTTACTGGAACCTTTTACCGTGAAGACAAAGAGGCATTCCATCTTAGTCTCACGGGTTACAACGCATCTGTATTTGATTGATTGAGGACAGATGCAGATGTCTTTGGGCCACAGCAACCGCTTACCATCAGGTGGACTGTGTGCTCGTTTGTCACCCAATCCTATAAAAAAAATACTGCAGTGCCTTTTTATACACACACTCACAATTTCCATTTAAACAATACCGTACTTTTGCATCGCAATATATTTATGAGAATGTAATGTATGTGCATAAAAACATAAATAGCTTTAATAAGAATAAGGATGTGCATACTTTAAATACTAGGAATAAACATAAGCTTGTAATGCCAGTTACTAGACTCCACAGAATCAGTAATTCATTTATGGGGCAATGTATACGCTTTTACAACAAAATCCCAGAACATATTCAAAGTTTGTCAATAAACAAGTTTAAAAGTTTTATTAAAGAAAAACTGTACAAGAAGGGTTATTATAATATCAAGGAATACATGAATGAAAATAACCCCTGGGAATAGGGTGATCGCCACCATGCTGGTTCTATGAAAATATAATTTAAAAATTGTATAAAAAAAATTATTGTTAAGTGAAATTATGTTTAAAAAAAAAGTTCCGCTGGGTTTCTTGCTGGTTCTTCCCAGGACTGAGGTATTTTCCGAACCAGTGGTAAATAAAAAATGACTTTCAATAAGTATTATGTAATAATCAATATTGAATAAAAAATTATTCTATTCTATTCTATTCTATTCCGTGATGATTTAGTTATACGCATTAATACAGTACAAGCTTTCAAAAGATACTGCGTCCGTACCGTAATCGTAATCAAGCCGCCCAATGAATAAACTTGTCCTAAAAGGGACAAATGTATAGTTAGTTGTTTCCTTACCAAATTGGGATCATCTTTATCGGCAATGCTAATTGCAGTCTCGGCGAGTCGCACTACACAAGCGCCAGCGTCGTGGATTTCGAAGAGCTTTATAACCTACAACAAAATAAAAAAATGACAATTGAGATCATTCATCTGCCCTTATGTTTATTTATTTATTTACTACATCAAATTATAACAGTTTTAAGCCAATGCGATTCTATAACCTCATGAGAAGCAATACCTCATACAACCGCGCTTTGAAAGGTACATTACTGCTATAAGCATAAGGCGCGTGCGTGAGCACTAGCGGCTCTTTACGTATAGCGACTAGCGAGAAACCGCTTTCAACCAGCTCGGCCAGTGCTCAAATTCAGGGTGTACACATCGTGGTATCGTGCTTGTTTTCATTTAACGTTTGATTTAAAAATAACAAATGAGTAAAGAATAAGTGTGTGTATCAATTTACTATATGCATGAACAATAATAGAACATACTAGCGATCCGCCCCGGCTTCCCATGGGTGATTTCTGGATCTCGACAACACCTACCGGATCCAAATGTGAATCTAAACCATATAACCGTTCGACCGAGCCGTTTTTCAACTAACACTGGCGCAGAGACGAAGCGACGCGACGCGTCATATTTTTCCGCCTACAGCATATTCATCTCTATTGTTCTATTATTTAAGTACGAATTTCTGCTATGTAAATATCGCTAGCGCTTCAACGCCATGCGGGAGTAGAGTGGATTCGCGAGTCGCCGCGCGTACTCGGGCGCAGTGACGCGTCAGACGCCGACCATAACCGGCGGACGACAGTGCTGACAATGTACGAAGATGAAAAATTAATTTATTTAATTCAGATATATGAATGTCTGTTTAATGTCAAGGCCTAACACCTACAGTGATAATTAAAAATTTTGTACAGCCGACTTCAATATAAGTTATTTAAGAATAACTCAATAACCATTGGTCTGACCTTGATCAAATTCATATGGGACCACACGAGAACTATCAGCTTTCATATAAAAAAAGAATCATCGAGATCGGTTCACCCAGTACAAAGTTATGAGGTAACACACAAAAAAAACATACACTCGAATTGAGTACCGTCTCCTGTTTGGAAGTCGGCAGATAAAAATTGTAGGAAAAATGCCTGGCAAAATGTGAGCGGCTTACGAGCATCGTCGCACAGCGACGCGCGTCACCGTGCAAAACTTGATGCGTCGGGTCGCTTCGACTCTGTGCCAGTGTGAGCTAAGCCTAGCAGGTAGCAATTGATATAGAGAGAAGATAGTATATTAAATAATATGTAACTTATTCAAAGCAAATAATAAAAGTATATCAAGTTTGAATTATCTGATGGGATACTAGGTTCCACATCGCATTTGTTGAATTGCTTGAGTAAAAATTTCACTCCAATTTTGATTTCGAAATAATCACTGTTAATATTGACAGTGATAGTGATATATTAAAACGTGTGCTAAGTTATATATTATGTAAGTGCTTTTTATTAGATTATTTAAGAAAGAAATGCATTTAAATTTTAACATCCAAAAAGCACATCTAAAAGGCACAATAAATTATTCAAAAACAAAATTATAAAATAGTTAAGAGATAGTATTATATAAAAAAAATTTTTTATGATAGGTACATAATGAAAAGCTGATAAACGTTTTGTTGATTTAATATTTACCTCTTTAAGTCAACCCTACCAAAATAGGTAAACATTTTGAACGCTCCTTAGAAGCTTTAGTTCTAGTCGGTTTATTTACTCATCATGTGCTATAACTTACGCAGGTAAGAAAACTATAGTACATAATTTTTTACGCATAGAGAAACTGACTGCAAGTAAATATATCAATATTTGAGAGATGTATTTTATTAATAATTGCTACATAATCAAAAAAATTGTACAGTTTAGTGTTAAACTAACAGGAAAAAAAAATTCGTCTAATTGCGCAAGCAAGGCGTAAAATAAAATGGCTATATTTAAATTGTGTTTTTCCCCTTTTTAAGGGGTTACAGGCTAGCCTTTCATTTTTGTAAGGGTTATGAAACAGAAAAAGGTCCACACCGCTGCTGCAGTGCAGTAATAGTTGTCTTTTTTTTTGTTCAATAAATATTTTTTCAGACATGCAGTTTGAAAGTGATGGAGCAGGTAAGGGTACCTTGTCTTCGTGCGTGTTGGTAGACTTCACTACTCTTGCTCTTGAAATATTTTTATTATTTAAATAGGAGTTCTCCTGTTTTTGTTCACCATCGAACCAGTGCAAAATAAGCAATTTGAAGAGTAAGTAGGAATGTTAGTGGTGACGGCGGGTATCTGCCGCGTACCTTCATGTAGTAGAGCACGAGCGCCTGGTGCTGCGTGAGGTGTTCGTCGGCAGCGGCCACCAGGTGCCGCAGGAAGGGCTCGGTGCTGACGCCCTTTGCTGCCTTGCAGAACGCCGTGTACGCGCCCTCTGCTTCCTCCGTGTCCAGCAGTGACAGCCCCAGTATGAACTGACCTGCAACGGTTATGTTCCCATCTTAGCAAGTAATGAAGACATCATTTGTTGATTAGTCATAAACGCGTGTTATTCTTTCAATATGCAATGATTACAACCTATCGAATTTCACTCCAGAACATAGGCCTCCCAATAGAGTGCCTGATAAGAGGATTTCGCTGTCGCTGATAAGCGAGTTTTTTTTTCCTAGTTTTTATTAGGAAGACGCTGCTGTCCACTACCTGATAAGTTACGACACCTACGTAACAATATGTAATAGTGGATATTCTTACACCACTAATACTAATATTGTCATTAATCATGATTAGTTTCAATACACATGCGTAATTTATTAAAGTGTTTTGATTCTATTTATAAATTGTCTCTATTTATAAATTGATTAGAGTTTTTACACAGCGATTTTTAATCCTACAAAAATCACACTAATACAATTTAAAAATTTTAGCCATAGGAATTTTATTTCGATTTAGTTATTTTTACATACAATGAAGATAAAAAATTGTTTACTAATTATTATTTTAAAAACTAGAAACCTAAAATTACTAAAAGTGTCCAATTATACGGCCGTTATAAGACATCCAGCAAACATATTTAAAGAACCACCCTTACTTATTTCTGCCGGCAAGCAGCAGTGCGTTCGCACCACGAAGCAAATACAAAGAGGAGATGGCATAAGCAACTGTGCACTGTGATTTTAACTAGGTTCTGACGTCATCACAGTGGGCGTGGCTTTACTTAGTATACTGTCAGCGTTCGTCCTGTGCGCTTTTGTGTTGAAAATTGCAAATCGGTGTATTTTCGCGGTATTAAGAAGAAAAGGATGAAGTGTTGTGTAGCATCGTGTAAAAACTACTCAAATAGACGCTCTGATGCTATGGACGGCATCACATTTCATTTCTAAGTAATTTTATACCTAATTTATTAATAAGGTTCTAGAAAAATCTCTGCGTCGGCTTTCAAATGTAATTAAATATATTCGACACTAGATGGTGACACTTTGTATCATGGGAACTAAAATTATAAAGTTACGTGGAGCTCAGTATTGATAAAATAATCACACGAATGTGTTGAAATTTCTTTTGCATACGGTCCTAAAGAATTTTAATCGCCAAAATATTATTTTTATAGTTTTTATAATCATTTTGTGAACAGGCTGCCATCTATCGTCAAGGTAGCTAAACTAAATTGCAACATTGATATGGAACGATTCGAGTAGTTTTACTATTTATCGGTAGATGTAAATAGTAAAGTGGGCGGGGCTTAACATCCTCACCCCGCAAATTGTCACGCGTTGTTACATAGTGAAATGTAATTACAACACCTCTTTGTATTTGCTCTGTGGTACGCACGGTGTTTCGGTGTGAAGGGTATGGAGAGCAGTATAATTACAAGCCATGAGGTATTCCATTCCTCTGAATTTTTCGCATACGTAGCATTCTTTGTCTGACGTTGGTTGCAGGAGTCCATGGGCCTCCATAGTCACTTACCATCAAGTAGACTGTAAGTTAGTTTGCCATTTCAATTTCATTAATAAAAAACCGGCCAACTGCGAGTTGGACTCGCGCACCGAGGGTTTCGAACAAATCCGTAGGTATATAAGTTTAAAATTATTAAAAATATTTTTATTATAATATGATCTAATTAAAGATTTATGCTTTTCGCAATTTTTCCTTTATCTGTGCTATAAAACGTTGCTTCGTACCAAATTTCAAGATTCTGAGTTCACAGGAAGTACCCTGTAGGTTTTGATTCCCTTGCGAATGTCGGAAATTTGTAGCATAAACGGCTGTATCTTTTAATTGCGTTGGCTCAGAAGTTTGATTTTTTCACAGCTCCAAGGCACAGTAGACTTGAGTATTTGATATGAATTTCAGCTTAATACCTCCACGCGTTCCTGAGAAAAAGGGACTTGACAGACAGACCGACAGAAGGACAACAAAGTGATCCTATAAGGGTTCCGTTTTTTCCTTTTAAGGTACGGAACCCTAAAAACCTGTTAAAATTTTACTACCAAGTACAAAATTCAACCAATTTAATCAATCTTCAATTTTATAGGCCACTCCTATAATAGACACTTTTTTAATGTTTAAGGCCAAGGACAATAGATAAATTTTAAAGTAACCGACAAACGAATAGGGAATAAATATGATTATTATATATAAGTATTACGTTTATCTATGCCGCTTCAAAAATAATTGAAAATCATTGCGCTACTTACGTGAGCAAGCGTTCCATTCACACCAAGGTTCCAACATGGCCACATAGTTCTGAACAAGTCGCGGCTGATTTATTGCAGCCAACCACCAACCAAATTCGAAACCACCGCTAACGGCCCATCTATTACTTTGGTTTAGGAAATTATTAACCTTCTGAGTAACAGCCGTATAATTTATATATTCTTTATTGCATGCTGTTTAATTCCTCATAACTCTCGTATCTTAAAGAAAATTTTGTTTTCCTTCATGATTCACACCTAAGGTGCTTTGAAATCAGCAGATTTAAATTTGGAAATGCCTGCACATAAAAGTAATTTTCTGGACAAGGAATTTTAGTGATAAGGCTGTCTATTGTTATCCTACTTTTTTTAGATAATACAGTGTAATCTTGATATAACGAGTCTCAATATAACGAATTTTTCTAAATCATTTAGAATTGCCCGTAAGAGCTAATGCAAAACATACATCTACATTACGAATACATTTATCAAAAACCTCTTTATAACGAATTTTTAGTCATTGCATAATACCGGTTGTTTGTGAAACGCACGATACCAAGGATACCTTTGACGATGAGTCACAAAGAAATTCGATCCCGAGGAAAAAAAATCATCTTTTCACGTTTTATTAACTTTATTCACGATCCATCATGTTAGTACAGCTAAATGAAACGATAATTTCATAAAAAAAAATCATGAAAATACTTATACATAAAACCAGCAGTGGAATTATAATCAGCTAACTAGGGGTTAATGTACGCGTAGATGACGAATTCGCGAGGCCCGCAGCTAGCGATGGTACCACCATACCTAATAATTTACAACACTTGTCTAAATACCTAACTTATCTACTGAATGATTTTTTTTAACTTAGAACCTTAACATATGATATAGATAGATCTTAATAGAAGTCAACGGTGTCGGTTGCATTATTATAGTGTATTTTTTTATAGTAGAAAATTTAATTTAGTTTGGAATAAGAAACATTGTTGATGTAAATAAAAAGCAAAACAGGTGAGTGCAAAGGATACAGCTGGTGCGCGAGATGGTATGCCATGAGCGGCAGCGCGTGGTGCGCGTGCGTGTGCGCGTGCGCGGCCGCCAGGCGCCGGCGCGCGCGCCGCCCGCCCGCGCCCGCCGCGTACGCCGCCACCGCGCCCGCCCCCGCCCCCGCACCCGCCCCCGCCGTGCGCGCCTCCGCACTCGCACCCAGCGCGCTCAGCTTGAGCCGGAACGCTTCCGTTGATTTCGCAGACCTTTTTAATAATACATGGGTCAATAAAACAATTGCTCAATCTTACTGATTATTAGTGTATTGTAAACGCCAATTTGTTCAAGTAATGAATCGTGTTGACGATCGTTGGCAGGCGGTACTCACGGCGGGTGCAGCGCGGCGGAGTGCAGCCACAGCAGCGCGCGGTAGGCCTGCCAGTGCACGGCGCAGTGGCCGGCGCCCGGCACGCCGCCCGCGCCGCGCGCCACGCCCAGCGCCGCCAGCGCGCCGCGCACCACGCGCGCTCTGCAATACGCAGCAGTACATCGTTATTGTCAATGTTCGTTCAAATTAACACACCAATTATTTTTATATTATAATGAAGTGACAAACGAACTAACACTTTATTTAATTATAGGTCTGAGGCGGCGCAGTCATCACGCCCCAAATCGGTAATGCGAAAAGAAAGAAAAAGGTGCACCTGGAAGCATCAGCCTCCCTGGCCCAAGCGGAGTAATCTAGTCTGTGCACTCGCTACCAACCACATTTTATACTCAGTAAAGGTGTACCATCAATTCACTTGTTTGCTTAATTAAACGAATACGAATTCTAGAAAAATCTCTAAGAAACTTTTTCAAAATCTAAGTTAGCCAGATACAAACAGTACAACCAAAAAGATTTTTCTTCAATTTTATACAAACAAAATACGAAGAAAGTTTTCCCCAGACCTATTATATCGCTTTAGTTAACGCGAATGTTCGCGCCAATTTAAACGTATTCGTAGAAAATCACTCCGCATCCACAGGGTTTTAGTTACATGTTGTATACACAGTCATTTAGTAACTTAATAATAAGACGCATGATAATAAAATCATCTTTACCTCATCTCCGCCATTTGTCGTATCGCTTCGGTAACTATAGCTACTCCTAAATCACTAGCGAATAAATTATCATACTCGCTAGTGTCCTCATCTTCACCTAAAAACGAAAAAAAAATCGTATATAAATAATGAAATAGATATTAAAATCATTATTATGAATCTGTTAATTGATCTAAACCAACTTTTAGGTGTGTCTATATCAGGCACGTCCAAACGAAGCGCATCATTCAATTCAAGAACTGCATTTTGTAAGTCTTTAATCGGCTCCAAAATTGAAGTCAATTCATCAATCTGCTGCGGCGTCAACGTCTGCAAAAGATACCCACATTTTAGCCACTATTTTATTAACAATTTAAAAATAGAAGTTATCACTTCAAATATAATTTTATATACGTATTTAATATACTATTGAAGTTATCACTTTTGTTGATTGGTTTTTACTGAAAGAGTAGAATTTTTGTGGTCTTGTAAATTTTATCGAGATCAAGTAATATAATGAGGACACCCACGACTTTTTCTGCCACCAGGGCGGCGCCACTTTACAGTGAGGTAAAATATTTGACAGATTTCATAGTGGGGATGATAATTTCTTAGGAAAATATAATCTTCAAGGTTTCTTTCTGTATTATTAGTTATATTTTATATTAGTTACATTAGAAATGAATAAACCAAACTATAAAATATAACTAAACGCCGATTTTTTAAAAAAAAAGAGTTATAAAGTGCAAAAAATTAAAAATGAAACCACTGACGCATTTTTTTTTATAGGAGAGGGGTCAAACGAGCATGCGGTTCACCTGATGGTAAGTGACTACCGCCGCCCATGAACAACGGCAACACTAGGGAGGGGATTGCAGATGCGTTGCCGGCCTTTTAAAAAGGAGTACGCTGGTCCCTAAATCGTATCGGTCCGGAAAAATCGCTGGTGGCAATCGATTCCACAAGGACGTTGTGCGATGAAGAAAACTTCTTCTAAATCGCACAGTGGTGGACCGCCAATCATCCAGATGGTGTGGATGGTATCGGGAGTTCTGCCGCGATGTGCGTTCGTGAAATTTGGCGGCTGGCATTAATCCGAACAATTCCTCAGAGCACTCCCCGTGGTAGATGCGAAAGAAAATGCAAAGGGACGCAACATCTCTTCGCAGTGCCAATGAATCGAGCCGATCGGAAAGGGCTCGGTCGTCGACGATTCGAGCCGCTCTGCGCTGGATGCGGTCAAGTGGAAGGAGCTGGCACTGGGGAGCCCCTGCCGTGAGATGGGAACAGTATTCCATGTGAGGCCGAACCTGCGCCTTGTAAAGTTGCAGGCGGTGTGCCGGCATGAAATACTGTCCCGCTCTGCTGAGCACGCCAAGCTTTTTAGAGGCCAATTTGGCCTTCTCTTCCAAGTGACCACGAAACTGCACGTCACTCGATATGTCGACTCCGAGGATACCGATACTGGCTGCGGCAATAAGGGGAGTGCCTTGAAACTGAGGAGATACGACAAAGGGGTTCTTTTTAGCGGTAAACGCGCAAACTTGTGTCTTCTGAGGATTAAACTGGACTAGATTTAGTCGCCCCCAATCTGAGACTTTGTCCAGCAAAGACTCGACTTCAGACACAAGTTTGTTCCGGTACTCGGCGATGTTTTCCCGAGAAATATTGGCACGGCCGGTGTATAGAGCATCACCAGTGCTGTCATCCGCATAGCAATGAATGCCACCAGTTAGCAACATATCATTTATATGCAGAAGAAACAGCGTTGATGATAGCACACAGCCTTGTGGAACACCAGCGTTAATAGGTTTGTAGTCAAAACATGCACCGTCTACAACGACCTTGATGCTCCGATCTGCAAGGAAGCTGGTGATCCAATAGCACAATTTCTCGGGAAGCCCATAGGAAGGGAGCTTCGAAAGAAGTGCTTTATGCTAAACCCGATCGAAGGCCTTCGCAATGTCCAGACTAACGGCCAACGCCTCCCCCTTGGACTCTACTGCCTCCGCCCATCTATGGGTCAGGTAGACCAGAAGATCACCAGCTCATCGACCCCGACGAAAACCGTATTGGCGGTCACTAATCAGCTAGTGATCCTCAAGGTACCGGATGAGCTGGCAGTTAATAATGGATTCCATTATTTTGGAGAACAAGGAGGTGATCGCGATAGGCCTATAGTTGGACGGGTTTGTGCGGTCGCCTTTTTTAGGAATCGGGTGGACAAAAGCTGTCTTCCATGAATTCGGGACTACGCCTTGGGAGTAGGAGTACCGGAAAAGACGCGTTAGGACCGGTGCCAACTCCGGAGCACACGTCCTCAGCACAATTGGGGGGATTTCGTCAGGCCCACTCGACTTCTGGATGTCTAGGGAGAGAAGTGCTTTGCGAACCGAGGGGTGTAAGAACAGCACATCCGGCATGTAGCACTCACACCGCGGGATGGTCGGCGGTGTTTTCCCCCCGTCATCAAGAGTCGAGTTGGACGCAAAAAGGGAGCCTACAAGGTTGGCTTTGTCTTTTACGTCTTGGGCCAGTGAGTCGTCCTCCCTGTGCAGAGATGGTAGTGATGGCTTACAGAAATTCCCTTGGACAGCCTTGGCGAGAGACCAGAATGCACGGGTTCCCAAAGGAAGGCGAACTAGTTTCTCGCCAATTCTGCCTATGTGCTCTGACTTTGCCTTGGCAATAACTCTTTTGAAGAACCTGGAGGCGAAGTTATACTTCTTTTTAAGTATGCTGGTATTTACATCCCGAGTCGCCGAAGCCGCAGCCCATGCTTGATAACACTCCTGCTTACTGCGTAATGCAGTCTTACAGGTCGCTGTGAAACCAAGGCTGAAATCAGCCTCCGATGGGTACCACAGATGATGGAATAAATAGTTCCATTCCCTGTAGCACCACATCAGTGACAGAGTCAGCAACAGCGCTGGGATCATCCGGCGAGAAGCAAACCCGCCCCCTTGGATAGGATGCAAAGAAAGGCCGCATTCCGTCCCAATCCACCGACCTGTAATGCCAAACACGGCGGCAACCTGCGGAACGCAACCGCGAAGGGAGCGTGGGTGGCACCATACTCCGGATCAGACAATGGTCCGAAGAGCCGAGAGGGGCATCGATGGAAACCTGATATCCACCCGGATGAGAGGTCAGCAGAAGGTCCAACAGGGAAGGTGTATGATCCTCAACATCTGGAATCCGCGTAGGCGAAGTAACCAGTTGTGTCAAACCATATGCCAAGGCAAAGTCATAAACAGATCTCCCCGCATGATCGGTTAAACGTGAACCGAGCCATTCGGCATGGTGGGCGTTAAAATCACCAAGGATCACGATCTCTGCGGATGGGACCTGTTGCAGCAAGGAGTCTGTAGCCATTTGGACGTGGTCGATGAGTCGGTCTGTTTCGGCATTACCGCTATGGGACCTATAGAAGCACGCGTAGACGCGCGGATGGTCGTCGCTGTCTACGCGTAGCCAAAGGATGGACAGGTCCGAACCTTCAAGACTGCCGAGGCGTCGAGAACAGATGTCCTCTCTGACAAACACGCAAACTCAAGTCCGAGGCACAAAGGAGTGCTCCAAATTGTACCCCGGGCAGGAGGGATACGAAGTATCAGCCGGAGAGGACACCTGCGTCTCGGTCAGAAAGAGCAAGGCCGGCTTCGCCGTCTCGAGATGGTAGTGGACGGCGTTTAGGTTAGAGTGAAGTCCCCTGATGTTGCAGAAATTCACGGATAGCGTGGCAGGGGTCGCCTTGGTATTGTTGCTCAGTTTGCCCCGAGCAGTTATGTTTTTGAGCGGAATTTTATCCTACAAATGATTTTTATTTGATGATTAAAGAAATAACTCACTGTAAACTGCAGTCTTATTTCCGAGACTGATTTCAAATTTGATTTAGTTTTCAATTATAACTGACATCGTTTCGATAACAAAATCTTCTCCCGAACCATTTCGAATCGAGAAATTCGATCACACGATCAAGAGTTATCAGCGCTATTTAGGCATATTTTGACACATTTTTAATAATTCAAAAATCCACTTCTAGATACTTTATTATTTGAGTAGCTGATAACTTCCGTTCTGATGATTTCAATTTGAACCACCACTCTATTATAGGCTGGCTACGGTTTTAGTACGAAATTACTAGTTCGAATAACAATCTGATTGATTCAGAACTCAATTGTAGCAGATGTGGGCCGGCTGGTTCTGACCACAACGCACGCAACTGAGCGGTTAGACCGGTTAGACGTGTTATGAATGAAGTGGAGATCGCTTAAAGGCAAACGTAATGTAGAACGCCCCGTAATTAGATGAAACTACGATCTGCACAAGGTGGCTAGTAAAAATTTGATGCGATTAGCCGAAGAGCGGGTTAAGCGCCGATGTCCAGCAGTGGAGTGGCGCAGGCTGATGACTCACTGACCGGGTGGTGTTCGGGTGCGGGCGCGGGCGCCAGCAGCAGGTGCAGCAGGCGCGGCAGCAGGCGGTGCTGCGGCGCGGCGCACGCGAACAGGCGCCGCTCCAGCTCGGCCGCGCCGCCCGCGCTAAGTGGCGCGCCGATGTCCAGCAGTGGAGTGGCGCAGGCTGATGACTCACTGACCGGGTGGTGTTCGGGTGCGGGCGCGGGCGCCAGCAGCAGGTGCAGCAGGCGCGGCAGCAGGCGGTGCTGCGGCGCGGCGCACGCGAACAGGCGCCGCTCCAGCTCGGCCGCGCCGCCCGCGCTAAGTGGCGCGCCGATGTCCAGCAGTGGAGTGGCGCAGGCTGATGACTCACTGACCGGGTGGTGTTCGGGTGCGGGCGCGGGCGCCAGCAGCAGGTGCAGCAGGCGCGGCAGCAGGCGCGGCAGCAGGCGGTGCTGCGGCGCGGCGCACGCGAACAGGCGCCGCTCCAGCTCGGCCGCGCCGCCCGCGCTAAGTGGCGCGCCGATGTCCAGCAGTGGAGTGGCGCAGGCTGATGACTCACTGACCGGGTGGTGTTCGGGTGCGGGCGCGGGCGCCAGCAGCAGGTGCAGCAGGCGCGGCAGCAGGCGGTGCTGCGGCGCGGCGCACGCGAACAGGCGCCGCTCCAGCTCGGCCGCGCCGCCCGCGCTAAGTGGCGCGCCGATGTCCAGCAGTGGAGTGGCGCAGGCTGATGACTCACTGACCGGGTGGTGTTCGGGTGCGGGCGCGGGCGCCAGCAGCAGGTGCAGCAGGCGCGGCAGCAGGCGGTGCTGCGGCGCGGCGCACGCGAACAGGCGCCGCTCCAGCTCGGCCGCGCCGCCCGCGCTAAGTGGCGCGCCGATGTCCAGCAGTGGAGTGGCGCAGGCTGATGACTCACTGACCGGGTGGTGTTCGGGTGCGGGCGCGGGCGCCAGCAGCAGGTGCAGCAGGCGCGGCAGCAGGCGGTGCTGCGGCGCGGCGCACGCGAACAGGCGCCGCTCCAGCTCGGCCGCGCCGCCCGCGCTAAGTGGCGCGCCGATGTCCAGCAGTGGAGTGGCGCAGGCTGATGACTCACTGACCGGGTGGTGTTCCGGTGGGGGCGCGGGCGCCAGCAGCAGGTGCAGCAGGCGCGGCAGCAGGCGGTGCTGCGGCGCGGCGCACGCGAACAGGCGCCGCTCCAGCTCGGCCGCGCCGCCCGCGCTAAGTGGCGCGCCGATGTCCAGCAGTGGAGTGGCGCAGGCTGATGACTCACTGACCGGGTGGTGTTCGGGTGCGGGCGCGGGCGCCAGCAGGAGGTGCAGCAGGCGCGGCAGCAGGCGGTGCTGCGGCGCGGCGCACGCGAACAGGCGCCGCTCCAGCTCGGCCGCGCCGCCCGCGCTAAGTGGCGCGCCGATGTCCAGCAGTGGAGTGGCGCAGGCTGATGACTCACTGACCGGGTGGTGTTCGGGTGCGGGCGCGGGCGCCAGCAGCAGGTGCAGCAGGCGCGGCAGCAGGCGGTGCTGCGGCGCGGCGCACGCGAACAGGCGCCGCTCCAGCTCGGCCGCGCCGCCCGCGCTAAGTGGCGCGCCGATGTCCAGCAGTGGAGTGGCGCAGGCTGATGACTCACTGACCGGGTGGTGTTCGGGTGCGGGCGCGGGCGCCAGCAGCAGGTGCAGCAGGCGCGGCAGCAGGCGGTGCTGCGGCGCAGCGCACGCGAACAGGCGTCGCTCCAGCTCGGCCGCGCCGCCCGCGCTAAGTGGCGCGCCGATGTCCAGCAGTGGAGTGGCGCAGGCTGATGACTCACTGACCGGGTGGTGTTCGGGTGCGGGCGCGGGCGCCAGCAGCAGGTGCAGCAGGCGCGGCAGCAGGCGGTGCTGCGGCGCGGCGCACGCGAACAGGCGCCGCTCCAGCTCGGCCGCGCCGCCCGCGCTAAGTGGCGCGCCGATGTCCAGCAGTGGAGTGGCGCAGGCTGATGACTCACTGACCGGGTGGTGTTCGGGTGCGGGCGCGGGCGCCAGCAGCAGGTGCAGCAGGCGCGGCAGCAGGCGGTGCTGCGGCGCGGCGCACGCGAACAGGCGCCGCTCCAGCTCGGCCGCGCCGCCCGCGCTAAGTGGCGCGCCGATGTCCAGCAGTGGAGTGGCGCAGGCTGATGACTCACTGACCAGGTGGTGTTCGGGTGCGGGCGCGGGCGCCAGCAGCAGGTGCAGCAGGCGCGGCAGCAGGCGGTGCTGCGGCGCGGCGCACGCGAACAGGCGCCGCTCCAGCTCGGCCGCGCCGCCCGCGCTAAGTGGCGCGCCGATGTCCAGCAGTGGAGTGGCGCAGGCTGATGACTCACTGACCGGGTGGTGTTCGGGTGCGGGCGCGGGCGCCAGCAGCAGGTGCAGCAGGCGCGGCAGCAGGCGGTGCTGCGGCGCGGCGCACGCGAACAGGCGCCGCTCCAGCTCGGCCGCGCCGCCCGCGCTAAGTGGCGCGCCGATGTCCAGCAGTGGAGTGGCGCAGGCTGATGACTCACTGACCGGGTGGTGTTCGGGTGCGGGCGCGGGCGCCAGCAGCAGGTGCAGCAGGCGCGGCAGCAGGCGCGGCAGCAGGCGGTGCTGCGGCGCGGCGCACGCGAACAGGCGCCGCTCCAGCTCGGCCGCACCGCCCGCGCTAAGTGGCGCGCCGATGTCCAGCAGTGGAGTGGCGCAGGCTGATGACTCACTGACCGGGTGGTGTTCGGGTGCGGGCGCGGGCGCCAGCAGCAGGTGCAGCAGGCGCGGCAGCAGGCGGTGCTGCGGCGCGGCGCACGCGAACAGGCGCCGCTCCAGCTCGGCCGCGCCGCCCGCGCTAAGTGGCGCGCCGATGTCCAGCAGTGGAGTGGCGCAGGCTGATGACTCACTGACCGGGTGGTGTTCGGGTGCGGGCGCGGGCGCCAGCAGCAGGTGCAGCAGGCGCGGCAGCAGGCGGTGCTGCGGCGCGGCGCACGCGAACAGGCGCCGCTCCAGCTCGGCCGCGCCGCCCGCGCTAAGTGGCGCGCCGATGTCCAGCAGTGGAGTGGCGCAGGCTGATGACTCACTGACCGGGTGGTGTTCGGGTGCGGGCGCGGGCGCCAGCAGCAGGTGCAGCAGGCGCGGCAGCAGGCGGTGCTGCGGCGCGGCGCACGCGAACAGGCGCCGCTCCAGCTCGGCCGCGCCGCCCGCTTTAAGTGGCGCGCCGATGTCCAGCAGTGGAGTGGCGCAGGCTGATGACTCACTGACCGGGTGGTGTTCGGGTGCGGGCGCGGGCGCCAGCAGCAGGTGCAGCAGGCGCGGCAGCAGGCGGTGCTGCGGCGCGGCGCACGCGAACAGGCGCCGCTCCAGCTCGGCCGCGCCGCCCGCGCTAAGTGGCGCGCCGATGTCCAGCAGTGGAGTGGCGCAGGCTGATGACTCACTGACCGGGTGGTGTTCGGGTGCGGGCGCGGGCGCCAGCAGCAGGTGCAGCAGGCGCGGCAGCAGGCGGTGCTGCGGCGCGGCGCACGCGAACAGGCGTCGCTCCAGCTCGGCCGCGCCGCCCGCGCTAAGTGGCGCGCCGATGTCCAGCAGTGGAGTGGCGCAGGCTGATGACTCACTGACCGGGTGGTGTTCGGGTGCGGGCGCGGGCGCCAGCAGCAGGTGCAGCAGGCGCGGCAGCAGGCGGTGCTGCGGCGCGGCGCACGCGAACAGGCGCCGCTCCAGCTCGGCCGCGCCGCCCGCGCTAAGTGGCGCGCCGATGTCCAGCAGTGGAGTGGCGCAGGCTGATGACTCACTGACCGGGTGGTGTTCGGGTGCGGGCGCGGGCGCCAGCAGCAGGTGCAGCAGGCGCGGCAGCAGGCGCGGCAGCAGGCGGTGCTGCGGCGCGGCGCACGCGAACAGGCGCCGCTCCAGCTCGGCCGCGCCGCCCGCGCTAAGTGGCGCGCCGATGTCCAGCAGTGGAGTGGCGCAGGCTGATGACTCACTGACCGGGTGGTGTTCGGGTGCGGGCGCGGGCGCCAGCAGCAGGTGCAGCAGGCGCGGCAGCAGGCGGTGCTGCGGCGCGGCGCACGCGAACAGGCGCCGCTCCAGCTCGGCCGCGCCGCCCGCGCTAAGTGGCGCGCCGATGTCCAGCAGTGGAGTGGCGCAGGCTGATGACTCACTGACCGGGTGGTGTTCGGGTGCGGGCGCGGGCGCCAGCAGCAGGTGCAGCAGGCGCGGCAGCAGGCGGTGCTGCGGCGCGGCGCACGCGAACAGGCGCCGCTCCAGCTCGGCCGCGCCGCCCGCGCTAAGTGGCGCGCCGATGTCCAGCAGTGGAGTGGCGCAGGCTGATGACTCACTGACCGGGTGGTGTTCGGGTGCGGGCGCGGGCGCCAGCAGCAGGTGCAGCAGGCGCGGCAGCAGGCGGTGCTGCGGCGCGGCGCACGCGAACAGGCGCCGCTCCAGCTCGGCCGCGCCGCCCGCGCTAAGTGGCGCGCCGATGTCCAGCAGTGGAGTGGCGCAGGCTGATGACTCACTGACCGGGTGGTGTTCGGGTGCGGGCGCGGGCGCCAGCAGCAGGTGCAGCAGGCGCGGCAGCAGGCGGTGCTGCGGCGCGGCGCACGCGAACAGGCGCCGCTCCAGCTCGGCCGCGCCGCCCGCGCTAAGTGGCGCGCCGATGTCCAGCAGTGGAGTGGCGCAGGCTGATGACTCACTGACCGGGTGGTGTTCGGGTGCGGGCGCGGGCGCCAGCAGCAGGTGCAGCAGGCGCGGCAGCAGGCGGTGCTGCGGCGCGGCGCACGCGAACAGGCGCCGCTCCAGCTCGGCCGCGCCGCCCGCGCTAAGTGGCGCGCCGATGTCCAGCAGTGGAGTGGCGCAGGCTGATGACTCACTGACCGGGTGGTGTTCGGGTGCGGGCGCGGGCGCCAGCAGCAGGTGCAGCAGGCGCGGCAGCAGGCGCGGCAGCAGGCGGTGCTGCGGCGCGGCGCACGCGAACAGGCGCCGCTCCAGCTCGGCCGCGCCGCCCGCGCTAAGTGGCGCGCCGATGTCCAGCAGTGGAGTGGCGCAGGCTGATGACTCACTGACCGGGTGGTGTTCGGGTGCGGGCGCGGGCGCCAGCAGCAGGTGCAGCAGGCGCGGCAGCAGGCGGTGCTGCGGCGCGGCGCACGCGAACAGGCGCCGCTCCAGCTCGGCCGCGCCGCCCGCGCTAAGTGGCGCGCCGATGTCCAGCAGTGGAGTGGCGCAGGCTGATGACTCACTGACCGGGTGGTGTTCGGGTGCGGGCGCGGGCGCCAGCAGCAGGTGCAGCAGGCGCGGCAGCAGGCGGTGCTGCGGCGCGGCGCACGCGAACAGGCGCCGCTCCAGCTCGGCCGCGCCGCCCGCGCTAAGTGGCGCGCCGATGTCCAGCAGTGGAGTGGCGCAGGCTGATGACTCACTGACCGGGTGGTGTTCGGGTGCGGGCGCGGGCGCCAGCAGCAGGTGCAGCAGGCGCGGCAGCAGGCGGTGCTGCGGCGCGGCGCACGCGAACAGGCGCCGCTCCAGCTCGGCCGCGCCGCCCGCGCTA
This sequence comes from Parnassius glacialis, assembly GCA_033319125.1. Classification (NCBI taxonomy): domain Eukaryota; kingdom Metazoa; phylum Arthropoda; class Insecta; order Lepidoptera; family Papilionidae; genus Parnassius; species Parnassius glacialis. Next base: position 27,435,339 of record JAVANC010000018.1, read on the forward strand.
AGTGGCGCGCCGATGTCCAGCAGTGGAGTGGCGCAGGCTGATGACTCACTGACCGGGTGGTGTTCGGGTGCGGGCGCGGGCGCCAGCAGCAGGTGCAGCAGGCGCGGCAGCAGGCGGTGCTGCGGCGCGGCGCACGCGAACAGGCGCCGCTCCAGCTCGGCCGCGCCGCCCGCGCTAAGTGGCGCGCCGATGTCCAGCAGTGGAGTGGCGCAGGCTGATGACTCACTGACCGGGTGGTGTTCGGGTGCGGGCGCGGGCGCCAGCAGCAGGTGCAGCAGGCGCGGCAGCAGGCGGTGCTGCGGCGCGGCGCACGCGAACAGGCGCCGCTCCAGCTCGGCCGCGCCGCCCGCGCTAAGTGGCGCGCCGATGTCCAGCAGTGGAGTGGCGCAGGCTGATGACTCACTGACCGGGTGGTGTTCGGGTGCGGGCGCGGGCGCCAGCAGCAGGTGCAGCAGGCGCGGCAGCAGGCGGTGCTGCGGCGCGGCGCACGCGAACAGGCGCCGCTCCAGCTCGGCCGCGCCGCCCGCTTTAAGTGGCGCGCCGATGTCCAGCAGTGGAGTGGCGCAGGCTGATGACTCACTGACCGGGTGGTGTTCGGGTGCGGGCGCGGGCGCCAGCAGCAGGTGCAGCAGGCGCGGCAGCAGGCGGTGCTGCGGCGCGGCGCACGCGAACAGGCGCCGCTCCAGCTCGGCCGCGCCGCCCGCGCTAAGTGGCGCGCCGATGTCCAGCAGTGGAGTGGCGCAGGCTGATGACTCACTGACCGGGTGGTGTTCGGGTGCGGGCGCGGGCGCCAGCAGCAGGTGCAGCAGGCGCGGCAGCAGGCGGTGCTGCGGCGCGGCGCACGCGAACAGGCGCCGCTCCAGCTCGGCCGCGCCGCCCGCGCTAAGTGGCGCGCCGATGTCCAGCAGTGGAGTGGCGCAGGCTGATGACTCACTGACCGGGTGGTGTTCGGGTGCGGGCGCGGGCGCCAGCAGCAGGTGCAGCAGGCGCGGCAGCAGGCGGTGCTGCGGCGCGGCGCACGCGAACAGGCGCCGCTCCAGCTCGGCCGCGCCGCCCGCGCTAAGTGGCGCGCCGATGTCCAGCAGTGGAGTGGCGCAGGCTGATGACTCACTGACCGGGTGGTGTTCGGGTGCGGGCGCGGGCGCCAGCAGCAGGTGCAGCAGGCGCGGCAGCAGGCGCGGCAGCAGGCGGTGCTGCGGCGCGGCGCACGCGAACAGGCGCCGCTCCAGCTCGGCCGCGCCGCCCGCGCTAAGTGGCGCGCCGATGTCCAGCAGTGGAGTGGCGCAGGCTGATGACTCACTGACCGGGTGGTGTTCGGGTGCGGGCGCGGGCGCCAGCAGCAGGTGCAGCAGGCGCGGCAGCAGGCGCGGCAGCAGGCGGTGCTGCGGCGCGACGCACGCGAACAGGCGCCGCTCCAGCTCGGCCGCGCCGCCCGCGCTAAGTGGCGCGCCGATGTCCAGCAGTGGAGTGGCGCAGGCTGATGACTCACTGACCGGGTGGTGTTCGGGTGCGGGCGCGGGCGCCAGCAGCAGGTGCAGCAGGCGCGGCAGCAGGCGGTGCTGCGGCGCGGCGCACGCGAACAGGCGCCGCTCCAGCTCGGCCGCGCCGCCCGCGCTAAGTGGCGCGCCGATGTCCAGCAGTGGAGTGGCGCAGGCTGATGACTCACTGACCGGGTGGTGTTCGGGTGCGGGCGCGGGCGCCAGCAGCAGGTGCAGCAGGCGCGGCAGCAGGCGCGGCAGCAGGCGGTGCTGCGGCGCGGCGCACGCGAACAGGCGCCGCTCCAGCTCGGCCGCGCCGCCCGCGCTAAGTGGCGCGCCGATGTCCAGCAGTGGAGTGGCGCAGGCTGATGACTCACTGACCGGGTGGTGTTCGGGTGCGGGCGCGGGCGCCAGCAGCAGGTGCAGCAGGCGCGGCAGCAGGCGGTGCTGCGGCGCGGCGCACGCGAACAGGCGCCGCTCCAGCTCGGCCGCGCCGCCCGCGCTAAGTGGCGCGCCGATGTCCAGCAGTGGAGTGGCGCAGGCTGATGACTCACTGACCGGGTGGTGTTCGGGTGCGGGCGCGGGCGCCAGCAGCAGGTGCAGCAGGCGCGGCAGCAGGCGGTGCTGCGGCGCGGCGCACGCGAACAGGCGCCGCTCCAGCTCGGCCGCGCCGCCCGCGCTAAGTGGCGCGCCGATGTCCAGCAGTGGAGTGGCGCAGGCTGATGACTCACTGACCGGGTGGTGTTCGGGTGCGGGCGCGGGCGCCAGCAGCAGGTGCAGCAGGCGCGGCAGCAGGCGGTGCTGCGGCGCGGCGCACGCGAACAGGCGCCGCTCCAGCTCGGCCGCGCCGCCCGCGCTCGCCGCGCGCTCCCACCGCGCGCCCGCCGCCACCACGCGCACCGCCTCCGCCGACAGCGACCCCGAGTCGCCGCCTGAACAATCATATCTCACACAATGCCACTTTCAAATATCACCTACAGGCTGCTGTGTTTCCTATCGTGAGTTTTCAGAAAAGAAACATGGTAATCGGATCTAAAAATATTTTTATTAACTTTATACATAGGCATCAGGCACGTACAAAAAAGTAAAAGAGGCAGTCCACAAAAGAGATAGTAACGGATAGGCAGGATCATAGATTATATAAAAATTATATATTATGTCAATGAGGGCTAATAATCTTCCACTCACCAGATGTCGCTACTAGCGACTGAGGTAAAGTTTTTTGTTACACAGTGTCATTTAATTGAGAAATTAGTTTTAAATAATAGTTTATCATTGTCTAGAGTATTATATTAATATATAACACAATGCGTCAGTGGTTTGATTTTTAATTTTGTGCACATTATAACTTTTTTTTTTTTAAAAGTCGTCTTTTAGTTATATTTATAGTTTGGTTTATTCATTTCTAATGTAATTAATATAAAATATAAGTAATCATACAGAAAGAAACCTTATAGATTACATTTTCCTAAGAAATTATCGTCCCCGCTAGTAGTTTAGTTTATACTTCCAACACTGGAAAAAAGACATTCCATCTTAGACCTCAAGGGTGACAACAAATTTTGTTTCTTCATTGAGGATAGATGTAAGATGTCTATGAACCACAGCAACTAGTTACCATCAGGTGGACTGTTTGCTTGTGTGTAACCCTGAATCTATAGAAAAAAATATTTCTTACTTAAATTTTGAAATATTCACATTTGAAAATTATTGTAATGAATCCGATACTAGTCTTTGCGTTATAGCATGGTGTGGGTGACAGCTCACGCCTATGAGGTTTCGTATTTTTTAGATAAACTGTCATACAGATATTGTTGTACTTTATGGATGGGTACCGCCCATTTACGACTGTGATGTGCCACGCTAAATTATGCCATGCCAAAACGAACAACCACAGACTATCAAAAATCGGTTTTGAAATAAATCGAATATATAAAAATTAACGTAAATATTTATTGGAATTAGAACTGATCGTTCAACAAATTGTGATTTACGAAAACACAATTCACATAGAGGAATATGCGGTATTTCCGATGCATGGACGATAAATTATTCGTTGGTCAGCTCAGTCAAAAAAAAATTAAAAAGCTAATTACGCATTGTGTCAAAAAGACTATCATAACTCATGGCGGCCAAAATGGCTACAAAAAAACCTATTTTTTATTTTTATTTCATTAGATTTATAAACAAAATTCTCGATTATTTTTATCTTTCGGCCCGATATTTGGCCCATTGGACCTGGCAACACTAACACATATAGCGAAAGGCGCTAGGCTCGACTTTTGTAAGTAATGCTATTGTTGCATTATGCGTCATATAACCCGATCGCGTACTGTGGCATTACACATAACTCGATCAAATCAAACATGGCACATGACACTTAAACATGAAGCACAGAGCTTTGTTCGGTGTCCGTATTATCTCGTTAATTTTCGCTGTGTCTGTAAGTGAGAAGGAGCATGCGCTGGTCAGCTGGCTAAGAAATGTGAACTATTATTTAGAATTAGAACCGTATCATTCATGTAATAAGGCTATCGTTTTACTGACACCGCGGACCGCCTAGTGATGTTAAATCATGACTCTCGCACTTTATGACTCTATTGCCCAAATATTCAAACGCTGGTCTCCTGGTCTGATTGAATGGGTAAAGGACTTTCTGAGTGAACGGTCTCTCCGGGTCGTCGTCGATGGCTGCTCATCCGATCCTATGGCGACTAACGCCGGTGTTCCTCAGGGGTCCGTTCTCTCCGCAACTCTCTTCCTGCTGCATATAAATGATCTGCTTATGCCCGGTATCTATGGGTATGCAGACGATAGCACAGTGGTTGAGAGATACCAACCAAGTCCTCGGGCCAGTCGGGATCAAATCCAGTCCGAAAGAGAAGCTATGGTAGGGCGTGTGAATCTCACATTACAGGCAGTCTTCGATTGGGGCGATGCCAATCTTGTGAAGTTCAACGCCTCCAAAACACAAGCGTGTCTCTTCACTGCAAAAAGGAGCCAGCTCACCTTGGCTCCTTCTTTCCGAAATGTATCACTGAGGTATACCGACCGCCTTCAGTTGTTAGGGTTTGAAATATCCTCAAATTTGAACTTCGGGCGGTTCATTGAGTCCAAGGCCAAAGCAGCTGCAAGGAAGCTGGGAGTCATTGCAAAGGTGCGGCGATACTTCACGCCGGGACAGCTGCTTACTTTATATAAAGCGCAAGTTCGGTCGTGCATGGAGTATTGCTGCCATATATGGGCTGGTGCTGCAAAATGCCACCTAGGAGCTTTGGACTCAATGGAAAGGCGTGCTATGAGGCTTATTGGTGACCCGAATTTGGTTAAAACCAATCTTACTAGCCTCGAACACAGACGTAAAGTAGCCAGCCTTTCGGTTTTCTACAGGATGCATTTCGGAGAGTGTGCGCAGGAATTACATAACTTAATTCCACCCTCTCCCTTCCACCATCGGACAACCAGACGTTCGGCCAGTCTCCACCCTTTCGTTGTTGACTTACCACGCATTCGAACCAAACGGTTAGCCACGTCGTTCATCATGCGTACAGCAAAGGAGTGGAATATGTTGCCAGCATCTGTCTTTCCATCCGATTACAGTGTGGGTGTCTTCAAGGCAAGAGTGAATAGGCTTTTGTTAAGTCAGTGCGCTTCACCATCTTAGGCTACATCACCACTTACCATCAGGTGGGATCGTAGATAAACGCTGGCTTAGTAGAATAAAAAAAAAAATAAAAAAAATAAAAAACGCTACTCAATTTTATGCTTTTACGATGCCGTTACGTCTTGTGCTGTCTCTATCAATTTCTTGAATGTCTGAAGACAAAAATTACTATTTATTAGTTGTAATTACAAATGTAAATACAATGTAAATAAAAACAATACCATTAGATATTAATAAAAAACATAATGTAGAACAAATAAAAAAAGATCACTGTAAATAAAATCAATTTTTAAATACGCCAATATTCATAGTATTGGTGAATAATCAATATTGCAATCTATGTTTAATGCCAGTCATAAGCCCGGAATGCCATTATGATTGAATAGTTCAGTAGATTAGGATAAAGTGTGAGGAAAAATCGACTTTATGGATATGATAACAAAATCATGTGTACATTCCGGCGCAGCGAGTAGCGAGGGCATTGCATTTGGTGATTGTCACATCACAATGCAAGCAAATCTTCTACAACGCGAGCATTTCATTACAATAGCCATCCTGTGGCGCGTCATTTCGCGTCATGTTTGGAGTCATGGTATAATGTAACATTCCTCGGTACGAAATGTAATGTGATATTACATCACTTTAAAACGCACTGTCTTGCGCATTTCTAGCGCTAGTACTCGTACCTTGAAAAGATGCAGTCAACGCCGTACTGAAAACTACAGATGCTGGCATCCATTTTATTTATTGAAAGGTCAACATAAATGTTGCAATAAGCATGAAATAGAAGATGATTTTTATTTTCAAATGAATACATAGTATAATCTATACATTGCAGTGTCTGTTTGTACGAGGGTGGATTGAAAAGTACTCGGCCTAACCAAGAAAATAAACACATACTAAATCAGTTATATTTTTATTTTTCTACATAATCACCATCAAGTTCAATACACTTTTGCCACCTCCCCTTCCAAGCATTTATACCGTTGAAAAAAAATGATTCTTCCTTAGAGTCAAAATATGCGTCTACAGCTGCTTTGACCTCGTCGTTTGTCGAAAATCTTTGAATTCCCAAGTGCTTTTTTAGGTTAGGGAACAGAAAGAAGTCTGATGGTGCCAGATCAGGTGAATACGGCGGATGCGGTAACAGTTCAAAGCCACAGTTGTGAATTTCAGCCATTGACTGTACTGACGTGTGAACACGGGCGTTATCTTGATGAAACAGGACTTTTCTTCTGAGCATTCCTCGACGTTTTTCTTTTATTTCCTCTCGTAAACGACGTAGTAAGGTGCAGTAGTAATCAGAGTTTATAGTCTGACCCCTTTCAAGATAATCAATCATAATCACACCTTTCGAGTCCCAGAATACTGAAGCCATCACCTTATTTGCCGACAAAATCGACTTAGCCTTTTTAGGAGGTGGTGAACCAGGTCTTCTCCACTGTTTTGATTGTTGTTTTGTTTCCGGTGTACAGTAATGAACCCATGTTTCGTCTATAGTAACAAAACGATTCAAAAAATCATCTGCATCGGCTTCAAATAACTCCAAACAGTCGCGTGAAATAGTCAATCGCGTCCTTTTTTGTTCAACTGAAAGCAGTCGCGGAACCCACCTCGCAGACACCTTGTGGAAACCCAACTCGTTGACAATGATGTTTTGAGTTCGTTCATAAGAGATGCCTATAATCTCGGCTATCTCTCTAATTTTTAATCTGCGGTCTCCCATTATTAAATCAAGTACTTTTTTAATATTTTCGTCAGTAGTTGACGTCGAAGGCCTTCCAGAGCGGGGTTCATCTTTCACACTCTCTCTACCACGCTTAAATTCTGCTATCCATTTTTTGACGGATGAATATGACAGAGCACAATCGCCTAATGTACTGACCATGTCATCATGGATGGCTTTTGATGATAGCCCCTTCTTATGGAGGTACTTAATAACGGCACGCTGCTCGATTTGCTCCATTCGCGGAAATTATGTCCGATTACTTTGTTAATAAATTTATAAAATCACAACTAATTATCGCACACGTTTCGAACTTCACACAATGAACTAGTCTGAACTGAACTAAATAATGTGGGTAGATTTGATTTTTAGAATTGAATGGATCTGTGTTAGGCCGAGTACTTTTCAATCCACCCTCGTAATATCAAAATAACGGCCTTTTACTTAAATACATATGAAATTATATACGGTATTTATAACAAAGTTAAAAACAATTCCGTTTGTTCCGGTTTATAGCTGGCATTGACAGATAACTGATTTTATATGGAGTAACACACTTTATTTCATTTTAGAAAAAAATTAGGTATCCGCGCAAAAAAATTTAAACCCATGAAATCCAATTGTAATAAATAATAAGGGGGCGAGGTCAGCTAATATGCCATAGTTTGTATTAAAATTTTACTTAATTTTACATGCATTGTAGTTTGTAAAGAAATATATGTTTCGATTTTAATTTTTATATCGATAGTTCATCGATAATTTTTGCTTTGCTTTGTGTAATCGCCTTTTTTAAATCGATTTAACAATGTTCCATCTCTAGACACGCCAAAAGTATAAGCTGTCACCCGCACCATGCTATAACACAAAGACTATAATAATAACGAATTCTTCAAAGCTGTGATGCTTTAAACGGTAAGCTAAAATTTCACACTCTAATAAAAAAACGACACTGAAAATTTTTAGAACTGGCCACTTTATAAACGATATAATAAAAAAAATGAGTTCAAATTTGGAAAATGGAACTCTTTGCCGATATTATTGGTATTTTATTAATTTGTCATTTGTTTACGATTTGGCGGCAAATTGAAAATTGTCTGTACCACGTCAACATGAATTTAACGCGAGAAAAATTTCGCACTAATCTCACCGATGATCTGCGTGAGGGACGGCCTTCTACGGCGACGACTGAAGATAACATCAGTGTTGTGCGGCGTATGATAGAGACTGACAAAAGAGTGACTTATAAGCATTGAGATATTATGTACTACGTACTAGAGGCGACACTGCACTATGTTACGCTGTTCCATTCAACTGCGGCAATGTCACCGCACTTTAATCAGTCGCTCGCTAGGCGCTTGTAGAGATGTCACGTGTTGTGTTGATTTAAAAAAAAATCTCTTGATAAAATATGCCGCGGTGTGTTCTTAGATATTGCACAAAAAATTCACGAAATGTTAGTAAAAACCAAGGAATCACTTTTCATCGGTAAGTAAGATACTTAAATAATAAAAAAACATTATAGATTAATAATTAAAAAGTTATTTCTTTGGCGCCAACTTGTGTCATGGAATATAGATTATGAAATTAATTTGTTCAGATACGACATTTCTGTGAGCAAGTGTAGCACGATCATATTATGCACAATTTTTTTTTTGTAGAAATAAATATACCTAAGTATTTATAATTAGGTTAAATTTCTTACGTTTATATTTGCTGATTATTCTTTTATTTTATTTTTAGGTTTCCACGCCCAAGCCACGAAAACCGAGAAAAGTGGATTAAATTCGTCCAAAATAATCGTAGAGATGTGGTTACCAACAAATCATACACACATTTGTTCCTTGCATTTTAAGGAGGAGGATAAATATAGTACGAAGAATTCAAAAATTAACAAAACTTGTATTGTTTAAAGGCACTTAATTAAATACCTAATATATATTTTTACAATAACATTTATACATCTTATTAATTGAAATTAGTTTTCAGCAAAAAACAACATATAAGTGTATATACATATAATTCATGTGTAAACAGAAATGGTAGAAGTTTTTAAAGTTTTACTATGTTTTCTCACAGAAATTCATAAGGCATAATATAAATAGTATCAGCTCTGTGTCCATGCCTCACGCAAACTTAGGTTAGGGCTTTTGGGGACCCAGTTCGAGATTTAAATAAATATATTTCATTAGCTTCAATTCCTTCCAATTTATATAGTTACCTTATAAAATATTTATATAAAATTGTAATTAAAATGCTATTGTGATAATAATATATATTATCATATTAATTTACTTCATATCATGCAAAATAATTGACAAATTATTAAAAAATGAACTCGTTTTAATAAATTAATTAACAATATATGTACTCTAAATAAACAATAATTAAATACCTACTTATCATTCTACCTACGCATAATCTATTATGATAAAAAACCGCGCATGCGCGGTAAGACTGATGCGCAACGACATAGAGTAGCGCACATGTTTTGTTTGAAATAGCTGTTCTAGTACGTAAGTACATATTACTTCAATGCTTATAAGCAGATTCGGACAAGCTTAGGCATTAGTATGAGTCAAGTGCACAAAATCCTCCATAAACATTTAGCGGTCAGGAAGCTTTGTGCCCGGTGGATACCTCATAATTTGACAGAGGTCCAAAAACTCCGTCGTGTTGAGTGGTGTCGTCAAATGGTTCAAAGATTTAACGGAGGTGACTCAAATGCTGTGTTCGACATACTTACGGGTGACAAAAGCTGGATTTATTGTTATGATCCTGAAATTAAAAGATAGTCTGCTGTCTGGGTGTTTCCTTCCGAGAAGTTGCCAACTAAAGTGAAGAAAGGTAGAAGCGTGGGAAAAAAGATGGTAGCCTCGTTCTTCGGAAGAACAGGTCATTCCGCAACAATTGTTTTAGTGGATCAAAAAACAGTTACTGCAGAGTGGTACCTAACAATTGTTTGCCACTTGTCTTGGAAAAAATTCGGGAGAAACGACCTCGCAGTAGGATCCTCCTTCACCACGACAACGCCTCGTCGCACACCGCCAAGAAAACAATCGACTACATGGCGACGTCAGACGAGGAAATACTGGGTCACCCGCCCTATAGCCATGACCTCGCATCTTGCGGTTTTTATTTATGTCCGAAAATAAAAGAAAAACTTCGAGGAAAACATTTTATGGACGCCGAGGAAGCAGTGGCTGCGTTTCAAAATGCCGTCGAAGAGACCCCTAAGGACGAGTGGGCAAAGTGCTTTTCTCAGTGGTTCCATCGGATGCAGCGATGTATTGATGTGTCCATTTACATTATTTTGAAAATATATAATAAAACAAATAACTTGCTAGTTTGTTCAGTTTTTGATTTCCTAAGAACTTTCAGTGTCACCCTCGTACATTAATAAAACATCACTTACCAGGTTCAGGCAACGAAGCATCAGGAGATAACATCATACGTTCCAACGGTTCCAGCTCGCGCACTAACGATATACCAGCACGTCGTACCACAGCACACCACCATCCGTTTTCAGCGTCGCTTTTCTAAAGGTAAACAATATCCTATGCTTTATTATACGAGCAATGTTTATTTATTTTTATATATGTACTTATTTGTAATTGTGTTCAAAGCAAATTCAATGATTCCGAGGGGTTAACATAAACACATTAACAGAAACTAGGGATATTTTGCATTTAATATCTAAATAGAATTTAATATCTAAAAATCTATGAAGAAGTTTCTGATACAGTAAATGGAATTTTTGTGACTACTTTGGCGGCTTATCGATTTATAATTTTATTTATTGTTGACCAAAAAAATATTCAAACAAATTAAATTACGAAACACTGACTTTGTAGTTTTGTACTCAACACCACGACACATATGACGTAGGTAATTAGTATTGAGACGAGATTTGAAATCAAAGGCCAACTTACTGTTTTTAATAGAAACGAAAATAAAATTGCGTATTTTGAATAATTAATTACTATACCTACAATAAATTACAATATATTATATTACTAGCTGACAAGGCAGACGTTGTTCTGCCCTTTCCGAACGACCATTTGCTTTCCCAAAAAAAACTCCTGAAAGTAGCAATAAAAAATTGAGGGTCAATTATCGGGATAAAAACTATCCTATCTCTCAAGTTGGACCAAACTGCACACAGTCTACAAAATTTCATTGAAATCGGTTTCATATGTTGAATACTTACAGCAACACGTGGTGGTTATACTACTAAATTATAGCTTATATTAAACGTTTGTATTTTTAACATTGGTCCTTCACTGCTGGCCGTATGAGGAAGCTCAAGGTCGCTCAGCGAGCTATGGAGAGGGCTATGCTCGGAGTTTCTCTGCGTGATAAACTTAGGAATAAGGATATCCGCAGTAGAACCAGAGTAACCGACATAGCCCAACGGATTAGTAAGCTGAAGTGGCAGTGGGCCGGCCATATAGCTCGAAGATCCGACAACCGATGGGGAAGAAAGGTTCTCGAGTGGCAGCCTCGTACCGGTAGGCGAAGTGTAGGGCGTCCCCCCACGAGATGGAGTGACGACCTGGTAAGACATGCAGGAAGTCGATGGATGCAGGTGGCTCAGGACCGTGCTTTGTGGCATTCTTTGGGGGAGGCCTATGTTCAGCAGTGGACTTGTGAAAGGCTGTAATGATGATGATGATGATTTTTAACATAGCGCCATCTATTGAATATTCACTCAATCCAGTCAACAGATATTGTCATCTGACAGAATCGTTTGGAGCTAACAGATAATTCTGACTGTCAAATAAGAGACAAATAATTTGCAATAAAATAATATTATATTGCGACTATAAATTGAGATTTAAGCTATTCTATCTTTTAAGTTGGACTAAACTGCACATTGACCAAAAATTTCATTGAAATCAGTTCTGTAGTTTAGGAGTCCATCGCGGACAAACAACGTGACACGTAATTTTTATATATAAAGAAGATATTGGAATCAAATACGTAATAGAAATAATGCAAAGTGAAACAAAAATATATAACACGCAAGAAATTCCGCGCGCCAATCCTATCGCGTGACAATCGAGAATTACTTGAAAATGTATTTTATTGCAGTTTTGCACGTGATAGAGCCATGGTGCAGTTATATTAGTAGTATAGTTGTAGCACGAATGGGTCGGCTCGACCGGGTAAGTACCACGTTCTTACAGAATACCATCGTCAAATAGCAGCTTATTGCTGCTGTGTTTCGTATGGTGAGTGTAGAGAACCGGAGACCCTTTTTACTGGAAAAGAGGCATTCCATCTTAGTCCTCACGGGTGACAACGCATCTGCATTTTGATTCGCAAGCGAAGATAGATGTAGATGTCTATGGGCCCCAGCAACCACTTACCATTACCATTACCACTTACCAGGTGGACTATGTACGGCTTAGCTTTCCATTGACGTCAGTGGAGTTTGGTGTTGATACGTATTTTTACAGAAAGATTACACTATTATAAGCACACACACAATGTCTCAATATACGGAAACGCGTAATTTTTGAGAAAAGAATAATTGAAAATCAATTATTCTTGCAATGTTTACGTCTAATTTGCTAATAAACTGGCGCCATTTTGTAATGTCATTGTCGACGTCAATAGGGATGTCGATTCTTTCCGAAAAAGGTCGATTTTTAAATCGATTCAAATCGTAAGCTGATGTATCGGTTCACAAAAAATCGATTTCTAAAATGTCTATATTTTTTTAATGTTTCTATTTATAATGTAAATATAAACCCATTTTATGAAAAACAAGAAAGATACCATGATAAATGATCTCTTATTGAAATTTGTTTTATTTAACAGTACCTATTAGGGCAGATAAATAAAATAGGTTAGGTTCAACTTATGTCAAAGAACCGAATTGATTGACCCCGACTCCACCTGGTACGAGTCTGTCCTACCCCTAGAGTGGTTTTATAGAGCCGGAGGCGCGTAGGGGGAGCAGCCTCCGCCTGCCGTAACAAATCGTAGGCATCGGACGAGCCGGAGCGGCTGAGGCTGGTCGCCGAAGGCGACCAACAAGCCGAAGCTGCGGAGGCGAGGAGGGATGCCTGCGATTTGTTACGCTAAGGCGTAGAGGCTGCTCTTCCCGCAGCGCCGGAGAGGTAGCAGTCTCAAAATAGATACAGAAATCCTTCTGAATCAGTCCCCCTATATTTTATGATGAAGTGGATTTTTTTCTCATAAAATGGATATATATTTACATTATAAATGCAAACATGAAAAAAATATAGATATTTTAGAAATCGATTTTTTAGGAATCGATACATCAGCTTACGATTTGAATCGATTTAAAAAACGACCTTTTTCGGAAAGAATCGACATCCCTATTGACGTCGACAATGACATTACAAAATGGCGCCAGTTTATTAGCTTTTCTCAAAAATTACGCGTTTCCGTATATTGAGACTTTGTGTGTGTGCTTATAATAGTGTAATCTTTCTGTAAAAATACGTATCAACACCAAACTCCACTGACGTCAATGGAAAGTCGTACCCTATGTACTCGTTTGTCATCCTATTCTATAAAAAAAATACAAAATTGATTTATTTCCTTTCCTACCGTTCATTAAAAAAAAACAATAAAATAACATAAAACTGACGAACATTGACGGCAATTTATACAATTTAATTTTTTATCAATTTTATTTTATTTTCGTGAATCCGGATGAAACCCAAACCGGGACTCATCGGTGAACAGCATCAAACACCATTGTTCTACGCTCCATTCTTAGTCTCTAGTCTTCTAACATAAAGACCAACTTCATGCAAGCTCCTTCTTACGGTTTGGTCGCTTACCATCAGCTGCTGATCCTCCTGGAGCCTTTGTATAATAGTTACATCGCTGTGATATTGGGTTGTCTTCTGGCGGTCATTTGGAGAAATCGATCCTGTCTCTGCGTAGTAAGACGATATCTACCCGTGTGCCGTATAGCCACATCCCCAGTACAGCTTTAACGTGACCACAACATTGATATCACGTTTTGGCTGGTGCGTCGGACCGCAGCAACGACGTGTTGAATATCACCACTTTCTAACATGGCCACGGCTCGTAACTTTTCATCTCGACTCAAATGACGATGTGACATGATTCTTAAAGCTCACACGGCACGTTAAATTAAAAAAGAAAAACAATCTAATCACTTTTCATTAATTAATATCAGTAGAACAATTTAAATTTTTCTTGACGTAATGAATTACTAACAATTTTGCCGCCGTATTTTGTTTTAATTTTTGTTTTTTTTTATTCACATTTTAAAATTCTGAAAATAGAATAAAAGAGGTTTCAATCTGTATATAAACTTTTTATGGAAACAATAAAGATTGTAAACTATAAAGTCGTAAATAATTTAGTATTAAGGTATCCGTAGATTCGGTTGTGTGTATATAGGGGTTAGCTCAACCACGCCGGAAAGCTCAAGTTAGAATCCTGCCATGTCTGCAAAATTATTTTAAGTTTTTTTAGTTTTGTATCCGGTGTTTTGAATATTTTTAGACCACTAAGCGTACTTTTTAACCGTGATATCAAAGCTTCATTCGAAAAATGTTGGCAGTATTTTTGCTCTAACGATTTTGATTAAATTTTCTATTAAGATAGGTAGTTTTACTTTCAAAGTTTATGTAGTTAAATGTCATCGCAGCGACTATTTTTAATTTTGTAATTTTGTAAATTTAAATACAATACAATACAATAAAGAATGACTTCTATTAACTATTCTTTACTTCAAACAAACTTAAAGTCCACCAGATTATATGCGGTTACTGCAGCACATGGACAGTTGCAACCAACTTCAAATAAGGAAAGCAACAGGAAGGTGCGTTATCACTTCTGAGAACTAAGATGGAACGACTGACTTTCAGATTAGAACACGCCGGTGCACGCACTGTTGCTTTGGGGCGCTAGGCACTTAGCGGTAAAAAGTGGTAACTATCTAGACAGGATGGGACTCCCAGGCCGAAAAAAAGTCTTACCACCAAGTAAATTCTTCACTTCTCCACATAAAACTTACATGATTAGCAACCATTAGTCCAAGTGGTTTTTGAAGTCCCTCCATATACTGCAAACACCAACTGTACAAGTCTGACCAGCATCTGGAATGATGAAATTAATGTTAAAATTATAGTATTACTAGCTGACCAGGCAGACGTTGCTCTGCCCTTTTCGAACGACCATTTGCTTTCCCAAAAAAGCTCCTGAAATTAGCAATAAAAAAATTGAGGGTCACTCATCGAGATAAAAACTATCCTATCTCTCAAGTTGGACTAAACTGCACACAGTCTGCAAATTTTTTTTGAAATCGGTTCTATCTGTTGAATACTTACAGCAACACGTGGTGGTTATACTACTAAATTGTAGCTTATATTAAACGTTTGTATTTTTAACATAGCGCCATCTATTAAATATTTACTCAAGCCAGTCAACAGATATCGTCATCTGACAGAATCGTTTGGAGCTAACAGATAATTGTGACTGCCAAATAATAGACAAATAATTTTCAATAAAATAATATTGTATTGCGACTATAAATTGAGACGTAAGCTATCCTATCTTTTAAGTTGGACCAAAATGCACATTGACCAAAAATTTAATTGAAATCAGTTCAGTAGTTTAGGAGTCCATCGCGGACAAACAACGTGACACGTACTTTTTATATATAAAGATAATCATAAAGTAACACAGGCCATCGGCGGACCAAAAGCAGAGTAGCCATACACAGGCGTTCTCCTGTGTCAAAGTACAAGTTTACGCGGTCTTATGCCTACAATATAAATTAGTTGCGCGGCTGAATCGACATCCTACAAAAATGCCCAATCGTTCAGTTTTTTGCTGCAAAATGAGATCTGCCGCATCAAATTTACGAAAAGATGGCGTTACGGTTACCTTTCATATATAAGTAATTTTTAATCACACATTCATAATCACTTCTTCTTAAACTTAAAAAGTACAATAGTAACGCTCGTGTTGTTTCGAATTTGTTTACTAACACAGGCCGCTCGCCCGATATGCAGATTGGTCGAGCGACTTATCAAAGTCTATATCAGACTGACAGACGATTGTTTTTGTGTGCGCAGTTTCCCCCCGCATGAAATGACAGACAATGTTGTATGGGGAGAAAATGGTATGACTACTACTCCCCACTCTGGTCCTCCGGTGGCCTGTGCTTCTCTATGATTATATAAATTTGATTTACTGTTGTTATATTTACTGTAATAGTTATTTAGATTGTCTCTTTAGACTGGTGGTCGTAAACGCGACTGCTGATCATGAGGTCCCGGGTTCGAAACTCAAGTCGGGTTCAAAAAATATCAGTTATTGAGTTTTTCTGTCACAAAATTCTCAATAGCTGTCCGGAGTCAGGAAGTTGGTGGTGTCTCATCCCCGTGCCACCTCCCACGTAAAGGCGTTGGTCCTGCGCCTGATCTCACTCCGGTCGTGTCGATTTACCATCTCATCGGACTATGAAAGTGGGAGAATAGAGTGAACTTGTGCTTGCGTTTACACTTGGGCATTATAATTCAGCAGCTAGTCTCTGTTGAAGTTAAAGTTAAAGTTTTACAAAACATTTTACTTCAAAATATTATATCATGCGATTATGCCTATTACGACACCCATGCCATGAAGTTTTTATGATCTCCGATGGATGACTAAATATCTTTTATATTACACTTTATGTAAAATAATTCCGACAAGATCGAACAGCTTCAAATGAGACTTTTGAGACTACGAAAACCATGTCATCTACATTGCAAATCTAACTATGGTAGAATGTCTAATGGTGGACTTTTACTGTTTGATAGAGGGAAGATTTCCAAATAAGATTAATAAAATATTATTTAGATTTGCAGAGGTAAATATATTGCAACAGAACAGATTAAGCTGTCGGTCACAGAGTGAATGTAAATAGACATATAGTACCGAGTGTTAAGTAGCGAGTGGTGAGTAGTGAGTGTTGAGTAGTGAGTGGTGAGTAGCGAATGGTGAGTAGCGAGTGGTGGGTAGTGAGTAGCAAGGTGGTACTGACTTGTGCATGAGCTGCGAGTGGTCGTGGGCGGCGGTGCGCGCGGCGAGCGTGCGCAGGCGCGCCTGCACCGCGGCGGCCGCCGCCTCGCCCAGCTCGCCCTCCCCCGCGCCCGCACCCGCGCCCGCCTCGCCGCCACACCACGTGCGCCGGTATATCTGCAACCGATCACGTTACAAAAGTGCCCGTTATTGACTTCCGTAACGCTGCATTTTCGGTGGACAGCGGGGTGGCAGCGGAATCGCGGAACGATACCCACTTTCAATATATTTTGTATGAACTGTTTTGCGGAAAACGCCTCAGGTAACATGAGCGGATCGCGAAAACTCAAACTTGTTTACGTTTATCGCTCGGAACGAGCGAATGTTTTATATATTTTCGTTTTGTACTTCACGAGGATATGTCCTTTTTTACCGAATATTTAATTTCCGCAGTTTTAGAAAGGCCTGCATTATGGAAAGCGAACGAGCCTGGCCATAGTAATAAAGATGTGACCAACAGACTTTGGGACAAAATAAAACAATTGAATGAAGTAGATAATGGTAAGTAATTATTTATGTTCTACCCTCCATAATATTACTACAAAAATACGTCTTAAATTTGTGTCAAAAACTTTCTGGCTGCTTGTGAAGAACTGTTTTGTCGTTGTTGAAGAAGGGAATTTGGATTTGATTATGGATCGAAATGATTCTGATTCGTGTGTATTGCTAACTAGCTGTGCTCTGCAGTTTCACCCGCGTATATCACGCGTCTGAGCCGCATGTCGTCATGACACGTCGCTTAAAGTTAGAGTTAAAGTTACTTAGTTAGTTTGATAACATTTATGTTTGCTTGTCGACATTTTAAAAGCTGATAACAAATTTACCCTCAGCAACCTGCAAACAATTATGTATATAAGAAATTTTTTACACGCTTACCACAAGAGCCTTCTTTATAACCGCCGGCGGGAAGAGTCCGGGTGCGAGGAGTCGGTTGCGGTACTGCTGGTGCGAGGACAGCTGCGGCAGCGGCGGCGGAGGCTCCCGCCCTGCCACGCATCGCCATGACACCTCCGCGCCCAAACTGCTACCTGCAATATTAAATGTATTTACATATTAGAATCGCCATATTAAACAAAAAATATGCACTACTACTTGTCGTACATGTGCGGTTAATTTTTGTCATTATAGATTAACCTCAGCACACAGCAGACGGAGCATACAGATTATTCTGCCTACAATTATTTTTTTATTTAGAATGTATTGTTAACACGAATTCTATTTGCAAAAATGTGAATTTGACATTTATTTATGCATATGTGGTTAATTAATTTGATATTACATAATATGATGTCACAATTGCATTTTAATTATAGTTTTTGAATATTTTAAAAGGTAAAAAACTATGTAAAATAGAAAAAAATGCATGTATAAGTAGTAGTAATTGCTGTGTAGTGCAGAGTTCGCCGTATAGCAGCGACATATGATAATAATCTATTACCTTATTACATCCCGTGCGTGTCGTAAGAGGCGACAGATGGAAACGAAACAGGAGATGGGCAGAACCATCTACCTAATAACAACTCAAAATAATATACAATCCACAAACTGCAAATTATGGAGATAATTGCGATTGGCCGCTAATTGGCAGCATTTGGGCATGGGCTGCACATTGGTAAGCTTCCAGGATTCGAGAACTATTCCAGTCCTAAATAAACCTAGCAAGCTAACAGCATAGCAAAGTGACGAAGCAATCAGCTTTGTAGCGGTTTCTAACGGTTGCCGTTGAGCAATCAGTTTCAAAATAGGAGGTTCAGATGCCTGGGTTATCAGTAATCGATTGCTGAAAACAGAATTCGAAAATTCGAAACCGTTCTCGAGATAATCGTGGGACAGACGGACGGACAGACGGACAGACGGACAGACATTGTGAAATCAATAAGTGACTTCGCAAGCTTCGCCACTTAATAAAAGGAGGAACAAACAGGAGACAACTCAGAAGCACAAGTCTGTAGAACTATGGCTGGTATATGACTTGGCCCACTAACTGTAAATGCGTAGGTGTAATAGCTTTCGAGTTATAGGGAGAGGGGGTCGCAAGAAGATCGAATTGGTTCATGTAAATACACACACTGCTATAGTATGTGCCAAATCGATTGAGAAAAACGGACAATGACCTTTCGGTCGTTTAACCAGGGGTTACAAACCTTCAATATATAGGCACATTTTATATGTAGTACTTTCTTTATTTATAATGATTTTTTTTATAATGATTGATATAATATATATTTATTAACTATTATTAAAAAGTTATGTGAAAGATCGCTGTAGAAGAAAAATCATCTATTGTTATAAAGTACTTTATTCATTTAACAACAAAAAACATTAATTTATAACACATATAAAGATTCGAGTGATAACGACACCGAATAAGTACGTACTTATGCAAAAGATAAAACTTTATTTTTAATATTATATAAGAACTTTATTTTTATTCGGTGCAATCATCACTCGTATCTTCACTTGATGAACTATCTGTAACATTAATTATAAAGCGATCTGCAGTTTGGTCAATTCTATCATCCATGCCACGCATTTTTTGTTCAACCTTAAGGACATGCTGAACACAGTTTTTCCATTTATCTGGCGTGATTTGAGTTAAACCATCTTTAAGTAAATTTTTAACATCTTTTAACTTGAAAGTTGTATTTTTTCGTGCAACGTACCCTTTCACATCTGCCCACACAAGTTCAATGGGGTTAAGCTCACAGTGATAAGGAGGTAACCTTACCACTGTGATGCTTTTTTCTTTTGCCATCTCGTCGGTGACGTAACTTCGATAGTTATCTTTAACTGCCTTTATTTTTTCCATTAAGTGGGTCTTTGTGTCCGAGGGCACGTATGCGATCTGTTTAGATTCTAGCCATTCCTGCATATTTTGTTTCCGCCAAGACATTGTTGGGGTTTTTTCTAAACGTCTGGAGTGGTAACTAGCGTTATCCATAACTATGACATCGCCGCTTTGCAGTTTTTCTATTACTTTTCTAAACCAGTCCTCGAAATGGAGAGCGTCCATACTCTCATGGTAGTCACCAGTAGATGATGATTCAAATACCCAATCACATCCCTCCAAAAAGCCATTTTAATTGCCAACGTGTACAACTATTAATCGCTTTCCTTTACCCGAAGGGGCTTTCGCGCCAGTAGAGTAGCCTTCTAACCGTGATTGACGAGAAGATTCAATTGTGGTGTCTTCCCATACCTTTCCCATAGTATGACCTGCGTTAATCCATGTTTCGTCAAGGTAAAAAATGTTACGTCCCTCGTTTCTTAATATTTGTATTTCTCTCAAATATCTGGTACGCCACAGAACTATCTCTGGGCGATCTATTAGACCACTTTTTCTGTTTCTCTTTATATATTTGAATTTTAAATGGCGCAACACACGTCGCAGGGAAGTTTTGCTCAAGTTTGGCAACTGGTCATCTTGATTTATACTGAGCAAAATTTTGTCTAAAGTCGGTAATTCTCCTGCAAGAAAGAACTGATGCACTTTCGCTCTTATAGCCGATTTATCAAAATCGTCCAACTTGTCAATTACAGACTTTTTTCTTTTATTAATTATTCCCTTTTCTGGTATTTTATGGGAATCTCTATACACGCTTAATACGCGATATATAGTGCTCTTGCTGACTCCTGAGATCTCCGAAACCTTTTCTACCATATTAACGTTTGAAGGATACACGTCTTCGGGCCAGGTGTTTTTGACATATTTGTATACATTAATGATAATCTCTTGTTCCCCGACCGACAAAGTGGTAGGTTTTCTCTTTTTTACTGGTGACGTTAAAGGTGCTCCAGAAGATGGGCCTGTAAATAAATGACAAAAATATACTACCATAGTACTACATCACATAAATACATATTGTTTTAGAAAATAAATACCACATGGTCACATAAAAAGAGCGCTTTAAGAAATAGAAAGGCTACGTCGTCGCATTTGTACCTATTTGTACGTACCTGCTACGTTTATTATGGGTCGGCGACGTCTCTTTCCACTTGATGTTGAAGGACCGGGTCCTTCACCAAATTCTCCTGAACTCATGTCGATTTAGTAACGACCGTCACAGTAAAACTAATATACATACATACATATAATCACGCCTCTTTCCCGTAGGGGTAGGCAGAGACCACTTCTTTCCACTTGCTACGATCCTTACATACTTGTTTCGCTTCGTCCACTTTCATTATTCCCTTCATACATGCTCTACGGTTTAGGGTACTCTTAACCTGGCCTTTTTTCAAGACGTCCCCAATTTGGTCTAGAAATGTCCGCCTAGGTCTACCCCTTCCAACACTTTCATTCACACTCGCCTTAACAGATTCAAAAAACAAAAACTTAACGATATAACAAATTTAACAGTAAAAACTCAACTAAAACAATGCAATGAATGCTATGAATTACCCGAGACGTACACACGCAAGCGCTATCCGAACACGAATGAAAACAAAATGGCGGACCGGCCCAAAAAAGGTGACGCATCTCTGGCTGCCATTGTCACGTTTCTTTTAGAACGAACTGACGTAACGCGCGTTTTGTTTATTTTAAAGGGATGAATTTGCAAAAGCTCAATATGGTGATTATATTGCTTCAAATATTTTTTTAATATGAAACTGTTATTAAATGAATTGCTGCGTTACTTACCATAAATTGAAATATAAAATATAACACATTTTTCGCGATGTACCGTAAGATTTTACTATGTTTATAGGAACCACAGACAATATTATTTAAGAAACAAAAAAACAAAACATATGTGCTGACCTAGAAGTGGGAATAATATCAATATTTAAATATTGTTATCACATCTAAATTGAGATTTTGTAAGTTACGCCTTTTGACACTCGGCTCATATCTGAGGTCATTGTCCGTTTTTCTCAATCGATATGGCACATACTATAGTGCGTCATCCTTTTCTTTTTCTAAGTATTATTATTAAAAATGTTCGTGTAAGTTTATAAAAGCTTGTTAAAAGACATGTTAATGATACACCATTCTGATAATACAGGAACTCTAATACATCAAATTAACAAATCAACATTGCCTCATTAAAATTACAAAAAAAATATTCAAAATAAATGTTTTTTATTCTAGTCCTTACTTGTTATGACAGCTTCACCATCAGGCTGATTCCATAATGCCCAAATAACATGATTACCATCTCCATAACCAATAGTGTAATCTAGCAGATCCAGCTGAAATGTTTAATATATTTGAACATGCTCATAAACACACTCATAAAAATTATAACTTATATAATAAATACACCACTCGTACTATATATTAAGATGCCTAAAGTTAAATGAAAAAATGGAAAATGAAGAATAGAAATTACATATTCTTAAATGAAAGAATACAATTTGTACATAAAATTAAAGATCTTAAAATTAATAATCTAAAGGCGCGTCTCCACCAAAAATATTGACAACATTTATGTTTCCGACATGTTGACAAATCAACAAAATTTGACGACATTTGTTTCAAAATGTTGCAAGAAGCGTCTCCACTGAGGGAACAAATGTCGGCAACAAGCGTATTCCTTTGATTTGCAACATTTTGAAACAAATGTCGTCAACTTTTGTTGATTTGTCAACATGTCGGAAACATAAATGTTGTCAACGTTTTTGGTGGAGACGCGACATTTGTCGGCAACACGTGTTGACAAATGTTGAAAACTTTGGTGGAGACGCGCCATATGATACGCGTAGAAAAAATAAAAATGATGTGTATTATCTATTTTGAAGAACACCTCTTTTTGTTGTGTGCTCTATTACAGTCACCACCAATTCAGCGTGCGATTGATAGCGCAGTTAAAGGGTTGATTTGCATTTCGCAGCAGTTTGTTATTAATTTTACAGAAAACAACTGCATATGTCAGGTGAGCCGTAACATAACACAGTAATTTGTTACTTAAGTGAGGAGCGGTTGCATCAACAAGTAGTAGTAATGGGCAACAGGCGACCTTTAGCAGTTAGTCATTGCAAAGTCTATTTCTCCCAATGACATCTTTTAACAGTGGTAGAGCCACGCGGCGGCTTTTGCTGTCTCACGAATGGGCCGGCTCGAACCGGGGTGGTACCACGACCTCACAGAATACCAGCGTGAAGTACAGGTTTACCTCTGCGTTTCGCTTGGTGAGTGCAGGTGGCCGGAGGCCCTTTTTACTGGAAATGAGGCATTCCATCTTAGTCCTCACGGGTGACAACGCTTCTGCATTTTGATTCGCAAACGAGGATAGATGTACTCGTAGATGTTTATGGGCCGCAGCAACCACTTACCATCAGGTGGACCGTGTGCTCGTTTGAAACCCTTATCCTATAAAAAAAAAAAGAGTAGCGGCGAAACACTTGTCATATTATCGACGGTGATATATCTTTCCTAGTCTTGTGGTGTTGGCATTAGTAGTGATGGTGACAATGACAAAGACACAATTTTTTTTTTCCACACAGATCTTTACTTATAAACACATTACTATACATCTTTAATTTCTTTTATGTGTGTTACCTCATAGCTTCTTTCTAGGTGAACCGATTTTGTTCATTGTTTTTTTTTTATTTGAAAGCCAGTGCTTCTCGTGTGGTACCATGAGAAGCACCAGCTTTCAAAAACAACAAGAACAAGGTCTGACCAGTAGTTTTTGAGTTATCCTTAATAATTTATATTGAAGTCGGTTATACAAAATTTTTCATTTTACCACTTATCTACATAAGTCTTTTCCACAAAAAATACTTTTACCTGAGGACCAAAAATTTGACACACGTGAGAAAACTTAATTGCACCGCCGCCTCCATCATGAATTCGCATGACCACAAATTCACAGTCGTTAGGAAATGAAAGATAGGCTACTAGTATTACACTTCTATCAGCATTATCAATGCTTTTTAGCATATGACCTTGAGCTGAAAAAATAAAAAAATACAATTCACTAATTATACATTAAAACATATGCTTAAATCACTTACACCTCAATAGTATCAACTAAAGTCTAAATAATAGACGGCTCCGTAGCACAGTGGCTTAGCAATGAGTTGCATCGCTAAGAGACGCGGGTTCGAATTCCGTACGGAACAAGTATTTGTATGGCTTACGAATAATTGTTCTGAGTCTAGGTGTTTGCCCTTGTGAAATATGTGTAGAGGTAACGTTTTTTTATTAAAAAAAATAACTATTAAACTCTCCGGTCGTGTCGGTTTGCCGTCGGATCGAGCTATGAGAGTAAGGGGATAGAGAGTACACCTGTGCTTGCGCATACACTTGGACACTATAATCCTGTCCTGCGCCGATGGCTTTGATGCTGGTCGCCATGACCGAAATTCGGTCTTACGAAAGTCTGTCGTAATTTTATGAATGTAACTACTCTATGAATGCCATAATTCGATAAATTTAGTTTAGTATAAATATCTCAAATTTAATATATCTATACAAATAAATAAAATTGAAGTGTCTGTTTGTAATGTCTAAATAACAGCTTTTTACTAATTACATGTGAAAGTATATACGGTACTTATAACATTAACACAAGTTTTAACATTTTTGTCTGTCTGTTTGTTCTGGCTAATCTCCAAAACGGCTGGACCGATTTCGACTGGACTTTCACTGGTAGATAGCTCGTTATAAGGAGTAACTTAGCCTACTTAAATTTTAGAAAAATTATTAGGGTTCCGCGCAACAAAATTAAAACGCAATTAAAATTAAATTAAATGCTAAACCACTTGGACAGTGATAAAATACCAAGTATCAAATATTTTTAAAAAATGACAATGTTGTTCCACTAAAAATTATTATTATGATAATACCAAATCTAATTGACATAGCTCTACCACCTTTGATAATTATTTTATTGCTACAACGAAATATTATACAACATGGATCACCAGCGGATCGGACGAGAGCCATACGCAGGCGTTGCCCTCTGTCAAAGTACAAGTCCACGCGGTCCTACGCGTACGATAAAACTAGTTGCAACCGCACTGCTGACTATACTAAATCTAGTTGTGCGGTTGAATTGATGTCCTACAAAAATGCCAAATTGTTCAGATTTTTGCTGCAGAAAGAGCTCTGTCACATCAAATTTACAAAAAGATGGCCTCTCCTTCCATATCTTTCATATATAAGTAATTTTAAAAACATTAGTGCTATTTTTTTTACTTATAATTTACAATAATAATTAATAACGGTCTTGTTGTTTCAGATTTGTTTACCAACACAAGCCACTCGCCCTCACACAATATGCAGATTGGGTGCTGAATCCGTATCCGAGTTATTGCTGTCACCGAGAGATACTGTTATAATGTACCTATGTTTGTAAGAAATTGTTTACTTTATAGTTTTAATTGTTGTGAGAGTTTCGTAGTGACAGACGATTGGTTTTTGGATGCGCAGATTTCCCCCCCACAATAAATGACAGACAGTTCTGTATCGGGGAAAACGCTATAACTACTACCCTCCAGTCCGCCGGTGGTCCGTGCTACTCTATGATTCAATACAATCAATTCATCTAAATATGACTTTAAAATAATGATGACTACAAATTCTATATTCCTTAGACCAATGACAGACGAAGAAGTGAAAATAGAAATTATTACCCTGAACAATACAAAATCTGAAGATTATGAAAGTATCAACACTAAGATATAAAAGGTGTGTTTCCAAAATTGTTTGCATCCTATCATACCTTATTAATTTATGATTTTCTGCAGGAACATTTCAATGTAAATTAAAAATATCAGTAGTGGATTTACGCGTAAATTAAGAATAAGTAAAACATATACCATAAATACTTACGTGGTGGCTTTGGTCTCACCAAAGTTTGTGACAGGGGTGATGACACTGCAACTGGGGCCCCACCTTCATCTAATGTCCAAGCTCTAAGACATGTGTCACCACATATTGCTACCACCAATCCACCCGTAAGCACGACGCCATAAGTTTCTACACCATCTATATTACTTTTCCCCCTGAAATAATAAAAATATTTTTAATTTAACTAATTTCGAAGTTAATACGTTATTAATTAATACCGACGTCTAGTGGCTAGGAGCAAATCATATCAAGCAATATCAAACCTCCGGTTTCAGTCAACTCCAACAACCCAAACATTGCACTCCCACCACATACATGTACACACACACACGTTCACGCTCACGCTAACGCTCACACGCACACGCACACGCACACGCACACGCACACTCACACGCACACGCATACGCACACGCACACACACACACACACAGTGTTACAAGTATTATACTTATTCGTATGTATGAACACCGTACTGGAGACATGTTTGGTAATGAATGAGTCATCATCATTAATATAATCACTACCATCATCAGTATCGTCGTCATCATCATCATCATCATTGCTATCAGTCCGCTTTAAGATAGGTTGCCAATTGTCATATCAATTTACGGGCGTACACACTAATTATTTTCTATAATACAGGGTCTGAGGACCATATTTTACATAAAAGTCCTTTAACATCCGTGACATCAATAGTGCAGTACATACAACATACAGGAACATATACATATATCCTGGTGAGTATTTCTACAAGCTATATTGCCATTTTAGCTTATTGGGCCATTAGATCCATAAGACTATTATAATCAAAATGCTAATACTGAATGTGTGTTTAGCCAAGTAAACTTAGTTAAAACCAAAGTTGGTAGATAAAAACCCAAGTAAACTTTTAATGTTAAATCTACCCTAACGCATTTTTTTAATATTTTGGGTTGAAAAGGATGTCGCTTGTTGCCACTTTACATAATATTGTGGTTTTAATGAAATAATTATACTATGAGTTGTATCATTAAATACATGAAATGATTTTTTTTATTCAGGTTTAAAATTCAATTTAACTGTTTTATTTATGTTCTGTGTACTTATTGGCATAACTTAATAACATACATGCACAATAGTTCAACTAAAAATGTAATAGAAACATGTCTTAAGCAGTCATTTAGAATTATTTTTACAAAAATAATAATTTATATAATCTCTTTATTTATTTATGTAGTACATAAATTCGTGAGTAGACAGGCAGTTTAAAAGCAACCATCATCTTAAGGCTTCAATGGTGAGCGTGCGAAGGACTGTGAGGCGTAACAAAGCTTTTCAGCTGACTTAAAAAATTGGAGGTTCTCAATTTATCTGTATTTTTTTAATGTGTACTTTTTAAGTTGTGATTTTGATGGTTCTTTTTTTATTTGAAAATTGGTGCTTCTTATGTAGTCTCATAGAAATTTTATCAAAATCTGACCAGTAATTTTTGAGTTATCCTTAATAATGTGCATTTAATTGACTTCTGTCTGTTCTCATTTTATTTATATTGAAGTATATTGTACAAAATTTGTAATTAAAATATTTTGAATTGTTGCTGCTTAGGACAATGAAATGAATAGTGTGTTTATCATGCAAGCCAAACAAACCCCCTGAACAAAACCCCACTGAACACTCTCCACAAAAACATTACCCTATCTCATCCTATGGATGATGTAAAAGGTGACTTAGTGTAACCACAAAAATATCTTGTGCCCTTCAATAAATAGCAGTGGTACCACCAGTAGAATTGTGAGACAAGATTTTTTGATTCACAAGCTTTCCCTATTTGTTTGAAAAGGTTATGGAGTGTAGTAAATTTACCATTATTCAAAAATATCCATATACATAAAACTCAATTGCTGTCCGTTAGTCTCACTAAAACTCAAAAATAGCTTGACTGATTTTGATGAAATTTTTTTTGTGTGTTTGAGTGGGACCCTGGATGTTTTAGATTCACAATTGGACCCCGAGGGTGGTGCTGTTATCGGGATCTAGAAATCACCCATGCGAAGCTAGATCTGATAGCTAGTTAACAAATAGAAATGTAAAAAAAACATTTATATATAAGACATTTATATATTATGTACAATGTACTTTACCTCAGTGCCCCAGTAATGCCAGACAAAAATCTTGGAACTGTTGATTCTCTTTTTAAAATTGTAGTGACAGCAGAACCTGTCACAGGTAATTTAACAAGCAACAAGCCTCCATCAACACCATGGCCAAATGCAAGAGCAAAAACAGCTTCTCCACTGTCACGGAGCAATGAAGCACATGTATGTGCAACACCTGTAGCTAAAATAAAAAAGTTACTCATTTTTACAGTAAAATATAAATAAGGCCACGTTTTCCACCTGCAAGAACACTCTCGGAAATTTTGGTTTCGTTTGGCGGAAAGTTTCTTGCAATACTGTTTACATATTGCAAAAATTCTTGCAATTTTTTTTCTGCAATAAATATCTTGCGAGAAGTTTGCGAATCATACTACCGCAACTTATCGCAGAGGTATTTACACGCGAGAGCTATAGATGTCGCGAATTTATATAGAGAATTTATATTTGAACAGATGATCTTGGCCACGGCCACTCTTCTTGATCTTTAATTTTTTGAATTCATTCTGCAATTGACTTCTTTAATTATGCAGTTTTCGGGACACTTCATTCTCAGTTGTAGAAAACTCTTGATCAATGTTATATAGATATAAGTATAGAGTTTTTTTAATTCTAATTTTATAATCAACATGCCGGTAATCGCATAAACAAGGGTCGCATAAAAATGTTTGACAAACCATTGCGAGTGCGCTTGCTACATAGTTTACATCTGCAAGCTACTGTCTGACAGACTGTCGGACACAAAGAAATGAGGCATTCCATCTTAGTTCTCAGGGGTGATAAAGCATCAGCATTCTGATTCTTAATCAAAGATAAATGTAAATGTCTACGGACCACATCATCAACTTACTATCAGGTGTGTGCTCGTTTGTCACCCAAATTATAAAAAACCACATTGCATAATTATGTTTTTTATCCCCAAGACTAAAATGATATTACATGCAATATTACTTTTTTTAATATCTATATTCAGTACTCAAAATTTGTCAATAAAACAAAATAATTTTTTTTAAGTAAGTTTGCATGTGGTAGAGCCATGCTGCAGCTATATTAGTAGTATAGTTGTAGCACAAATGGGTCAGCTCGACCAGGGAAGGACCACACTTTCACAGAATACCAGTGTAAAATAGCAACTTAACGCTGCTATGTTTCGTAAGGTGAGTGTAGAGAACCAGAGACTTTTTACTGGAAAAGAGGCATTCCATCTTAGTCCTCACGGGTGAAAACGCATCTGTATTTTGATTCTTTATTGAGTATAAATGTAGATGTCTATGGGTCACAGCAACCACTTACCATCAGGTGGGCTGTGTGCTCGTTTGTCACCTAAATCTATAAAAGAAAAGGGGTTTGAAAAAAAAAATCTATCATGAGTACTTATTGTTAAATATGGATAAACATTTTGTTTATTTCATATTATCCTACTGTGCCGAACATACCAAAATAGGTAAAAATGTACATACATAGCAATGTGTGTTTTTGAACAAATTTAGATACCTGCTGGTATTGGTATCCAGGATCTTCAGGGTGCAGGGTAGCCAGGAATTGTACTAACATAATATCAGTCATAGCAAAGAAAATAAATAGAAAGGGTAAGAAAATAATACCTTTCTCCTTTGTGCTATATATATATATATATATATATATATATATATATATATATATATATATATATATATATATATATATAAAGGAGAAATGGTAACTTGTGACACAGTATAAACAATGTTATTTAAACAATTACTTACTTGTATTTGAATACTGATTTAAAATGGAATAGTTATTATGATTATTTACTGCACTGGTGTCATGAAATATTGAAGTAGAAGTACCATTCACTGATCCAAATGTAGACTGCAAAAAATTTATATAATGAAAGCAAAAAATTTATATCTATATAAATAAAATGATAAAAGGTTTGCAGTTGTGCACACATCACGGAGAAACTACTGGATAGATGTTAATTAGATTTACATTTCTTATACACGTACCCTTATTTAAAAAAAAATTAAAGTGATATCTTCATTTAATATAAAGTTTTTAAATTTAAATAAAACTAATTTTACAGATTTTATCGCGTATATTAACTTGTTTTATTTTCCTGACGTTTTGGGTGCTTTCTAGCACCCGTGGTCACAGGGGGACTGAGGTGTTTGACGTTCTGATGTCATAGTTAGCCCGGCTACCTTCAGTTTTTTAATATTAATTTTTGGTTTGATTCACGCGGAATGAACTTACAGTATCTTAAAGTCTAGCAGTGGTATACCTTTTTTTTTTTTTTTTGCGGATGGAAAATCATCAAATGACGCCTTTCGCTCTGGGTGGAGCGGAAGGGAGTGTCAGACTTTTACTGACTAAAAACCATCCGTGTTCCTTCAGTGCCCTTACGTTCCGGAGCCACGGTATCTCTTTCGAACAGCCCGCAGCCCCGGCAGGCGTCGGCCCTTGCGGGCCCCTTCACGATGCTGACAGCTCTTTGAGGCGCGCGTGGAACAAAACGCGCCGTCGACACGGCCTGTCGTCGTTAGACGGACGGACGGCGAGCTACCCATTGCTCGCCATCCACAGGCCCGCGCCTACGGTGGCTGGGGGCCACGACGTAGCCCCCGACGCCCGGGGCGTCTCCCGCGGCGGCCGGGAAGGAAAGCTGCTGCTCTCTCCTTCTCCCGCTCCGCCACCTCCTTCGCTAGCATCACTGCTTCGCAGAAGGTGGTGACGGCATCCCATTCCGTCTCGCTCCGGACCATGGCTTCGACCAGGGCCGGACGCGAGAGGTCGCCGCCGCCTATCGCCGCTACGAGGACACGGCGGTGCTCCGCCCAAGCAGGGCACACCTCCACGGTGTGCTCCACCGTGTCCTCCGGTCGATCCTCGCAGTGGGAGCACCCGGGCGTTTCCTCCCGCCTGATTCGGTGCAGGAACCTCCCGAACACACCGTGTCCGGTGAGGACCTGCGTCAGGCGGAAGGTGAGGACGCCGTGGCGTCTCTCAAGCCACTCCTCAAAGAGGGGTCTTATCGCCGCTATAGTGGCGTGCCCAGCACGGGGTTGCGACAGTCGCTCTCTCCATGTCGACATGAGATCACGCCGGAAGTCTGTCCGCTGCACGACAACTTGCCGCGGCAGCGGGGTTTCCCCCCGGCATAGTGCCTCCGTGCGCCATTCGTGCAGGCGCGCGAGGACTATCGCCTCCAGATCCCATGGCGGCAATCCGGCAAGGAGGCACGCCGCCTCGCGGGAGATCGTGCGGTAGCCGCGAACCATTCTCACGGCGACCACCCTTTGGGGCGCGTTCAGGTGGTGGACGGCAAGCCGCGCCAAACCACGCGCCCACACCGGGGCCCCGTAAAGGGCCATGGACCGCACAATCCCCGCGTAGAGCCTCCGGCAGGAGGCGTTTGGCCCCCCCAAGTTCGGCAGGAGCCGCCTGAAGGCAGCCCCGGTTCGTTCCAGTTTGGGAGCCAAACGTCGGAAGTGCTCAACGAAGTTCCATCGGCCGTCGAGGACGAGTCCTAGGTACTTCAGCGTCAACTCGACGCCGACGGATACCCCTCCTATCATCACTGAGGATCCCGGTGGTGGCCTGTTCCGAGAACCATGGAAGTGCATGGCCTCGGACTTGTGCAGAGCCACCTCAAGACCCAGCTGCCGGATCCTCTCAACGACTATCGCAACCCCGCGTGTCATATTTTCCGCCGCCGCCTCGTACGACCCCCCCTGTGCCAGTACCAGCGTGTCGTCAGCGTAGCAAACTACGCTGACGCCGGTAGGGAGGTCGGCGCGCAGCACCCAGTCGTAACCGATGTTCCACAGGGGCGGCCCCAGAACCGAACCCTGTGGGACACCGCACGACATCTCTCGCCGGTTCCACTCACCGTTGCGACCGGGGTAGATGACGGCCCTGTCCGTCAGATAGTCCCCGACTATACGACGGAGATAGGTCGGCACCCGGTGATATCGGAGTGCCTCCCTAATGCAGCTCCAGGGCATGGAGTTGAAGGCGTTGGCGATGTCGAGAGACACCGCCAAAACAACCCCCCCCCCCCTGGCCACTGCATCCCCCGTCGTGAGGGCTCTCACGCGCATGATAGCGTCCACCGTAGAGCGCCTCTTGCGGAAACCAAACTGATGTTCCGCAAGATCCGGCCCCGTCCCCGCAAGGTGCTCGGCGAGGCGGTTTGCAATGACTCTTTCAAAGAGCTTGCCCACCTCGTCGAGCAGCACCACGGGCCGGTATGCGGACGGAGAGTCCGCAGGGCGCCCCGGCTTCCAAATGAGGACCAGCTTCCCCGTCTTCCAACGAAGCGGGAATTGGCCTCTCTCCAAGCATGCGCTTAGGAGCCCCTCCAGTCGGGGCCCGAGAGCCTCCGAGGCCAGGACCCAGGCTTTGCCAGGCAAGGCATCGGGTCCGGGGGCGGTATTCCTGGCCTTGAGCCTACGTACCGCCACTCTCAGGTCTACCCCGGTCCCTTCCGGGATGTCGTCGTCGTTGTACTGGTGGTCCGCTTCCGGCACCGCAGGTGGCGGAGCCATAGGCGGGGGGCGGATGTTCCCCTCGCGCAGGGAACAGAGCGCTCACCACGTCCTCCACGAGCTGAGGCCGGAGACTCTGCGTCAGCGGGGGGGCCCAGGTGCGGAGTTTATCCCGCACCATCTTGTAAGGGCGCCCCCACGGATCTCTGTCGAGTCTCCAGCATCTCCTCACGGGCCCGATCCCGGCCCCGCATGACAGCCTCCCGGAGGGCGGTCTTCGCCGCTCTGTATCCCTCGTACAGCTCCGCCTCAATGGCTGCCGCATTCGGTGGACGAATGCGGAGCCTGCGATGCCTGGCGTACAGGTGCCGCGCGGCGACACAAGCCTCGCGCAGACATGTCAGCTCACGCGACCACCAATACACCTGACGCCGGGTGTTTCCTGGCCGGACGCGGGGCATTGCCACGTCACATATCTCGGACATGGCCTCCTGGAACCACCCTGCCTCATCATTGACATCGGCATGCCTATCCGGTGATGACACCCAGGCCTGCACGATCGAGGCTTCCAGGAGGAGCTCCCGGTCCAGCTGCTTCAGCGCCCAACGCGGACCACTCGGGGCCTGTTGGACTGGCGCGCTCGAGGGCTGGGTGGAGACGTCAAACCGGATGTACCGGTGGTCGGAGTAGGTCTCCACCCCCTCCATGACTCGCCAGTCAATGGCACGCGGCGACAGAGCGGGGCTAGCGAATGAAATGTCCACCACCGACTCGCCCCGCATCCGCACACACGTGGGGACAGAACCCCGATTTAGGACGACCAGGCCTGTCTCCAGAGCCCAGTCTTCCACCATCCTACCCCGCACATCTGTACGACGAGAACCCCAAGCCAAGTTCTTGGCATTGAAGTCCCCGAGGACAAGTACGGGGAGGGGATAGCTTCCGACGACGACTGCTCTCAGCTCTGCAAGAGAGTTATGGAGCTCGGCGAGAGATCGGTTCGGGGAGAAGTACACCCCCACAACGACGAACTCCCCGAACCGTGCTGCTACGCACCCCTGACCCCTCCTGACACCTTCAAGGGTCGGGGTACCGGCGGCGGCCGAAGAAATGATGGTCACTGAGCCGTTAAGGTCCGCCACCCAGTCATCCCTAGGCCAGACAAAATACGGCTCAGCGACCACAGCGATGTTAATCGACCACTGCGCCATGCTCTGGAGCAACAGATCCTGAGCGCAGGCGCAGTGGTTGATATTCGCCTGGAGGAAGCTTAATGGGGCCGTTATAGGCATTCCATTTCAGCTTCCTCCACGGGGCGCCCCTCTGCTCCAGACCCATGATGCGCAGGTCTGCGCATCTGACGGGCCTGGACACTCGGGCCTCGTCCGCGTTCAGGGACGCTCTGAGCTTCGCAGCCAGAGCGTCCGCGGTCGCGCCACTGGATTCCCCGGGAATCTCCAGCATACGGGCCCCCGTCTGGGTGACTTTGAGCCGGAGGCCCCCGGTGATCCCGAGCTCCCCGAGATCCACCGCCTCTTTCGCCTTCGCGAGCAGATCGCGGTAGGTAACGCCCTTCTTTTCCGCGTCCGGCTGTAGTGTAATCACTACAGCTGCGGTCTTCGGGGTGCGGAGCCTAGCCGCGATCTTGCGCGCCCTGAACTGGCGCTGCCGCTCCTACTCCTTGCCCTTTTTGGCTGCCTTCTTCCCCTTTTTTTTTGTCCCCGACAACCTGCCAACCGGCTTCAGCCGCGGGAGGTGTAGGGAGCTGGGGGGGCGGTGGCGGCGGCGGCAGCTGGCCCATTCGCCGTAGGCACTGGGGCTGGCGCAGCCACCACCTGTGCTGCCGCCTTGCCCTTTTTCGCCTTCGCCTTGCCTCTCTTTCCCGTCGCCGGCTTAGCCGGAGCCGGTTCAGCCGGTATCGGTTTTGCCGGAACCGGCTTTTCAGGAGGGGGAGGGGCAACTGCAGCCCCGTCCGAGGGCTGGCTGGACGGCCCCGGCCTGGATGCTGCAGCCGTGGCCGCCGCATACGAGACCGTTGCCGGCCTCGCCGCCGTCTTGTTTGCCCCTAGGGGAGGGCGCAGGACGATGCCCTCCAGCACGGAGAACCGGTGCTGGAAGGCAGCCAGCTCCTGCCGGACCAGGTTCAGAACCTGGTTCTCCACCGGCACGGGCTGGCTTGGGCAGTGCGTCTGGAGCGCCGCGCGAGAGGCAGGCTCATGTAGACTGGCCAGGTCTGCGCGGAGCTTCTCATTCTCCTTCTGGAGAATCTCCATGGCGGATGTCAGGCGGGCCACGTCCGCCCGCAGCTTCGCCACCTCGTCCGCATTAAGCCCGGACCCAACAAAGTTGGCCTCCGCAGCCGCGATGATGGAGGCGGAGGCCGCGGGAATGGCCTTTAACTTCGAAGAGGCCTTTTGCTTGTGGGCCACGACCTTGATCGCGGCCTCCACCTCCTTTACAAATCTGGCCTTACGCTCCACCTCGGAGCCGCCAGTTGCATCCGTCTCTTCGCCTGAGACCCGAGCCGTATCGTCCGGGTGGCGCCCCTCCTCGGCAAGCTTTGCCGCTCGTTCGGCCCTCGGATTGGCAGAGAGCTCCCTCCCCTTGCCTCTCAGCCCGCCCCGCCTGTTGGTGGGGATTTTCCGGGCCGAAACCTCCTCTTCACCGGATGCCGACCCCTGGTCGCCATCCCGCCTGGACCGCTTGCGGAAGAACTTGCTGGTCTCCGCGGTCCCAGGTCCCACGTGTCGGGAGCTCTCTGAGCCTCCCACGCTGCTCGATGCGGCGTCGGACTCTGTCTCCGCATCGTTCCTCCTCTCCTCTACGTTGCCGTTGCCGGCGGTTTTGTTTTTTTGTTTTTGTTTTTGTTCCATTTTTTGTACCCACGAGTATGGGAGTAATTAAAGGTCCACTTTGGCAGTGACCCCTTACCAAGGTAAGCAGATTTAGAGGATTTATTACTCGCCAGGGGGTCTGCAGGTACCCTGGCGAGGTGCGCACTAGCGACTGATTTGTTCATAGAACCCCGTCAGCCATCCATCCCCTCGCGGTGCGTCGCCGCTTGAGATTCGGGGTAACTTTCTATAGAGGTTTTCTCCCTCGCGGTCCGGGCGGTTAAGCCAAGACCCTCGGTCCCAATCAAAGCCGCGAGACATGATCCACGACACTTCGATACTGGGATTACGAGACCGGCGGTGACAGCAAAGGATGAATCCTTCACTGTCTGCCCGGAGGCAGGGTGAGTGCACACCGAGCCCGCCCTCACTCCTCTGCTATGCCCTCTGCTGATCAGAGGGTCACGCAGTGGAACGCACCGTTGGTCCGGGACGGACTCCACCCATGTCAGAATAATTAGCCGCGGCAGTAACCTTCCCCAAGGAGTAAGAATTTCTTCTCATTTCTCGAGGAAGATCACTGCCGCGCCCAGGGTGCACCGGCCCAGTAGCTGCTCTTCCCTCCAGACGTATCGAGAGGGACCCGCAACTACCAGGCACACGTGGAGGACTTTACCTGGTACCTGGGTTTGGATTTCTGCGTGAATCGAACCAAAAATTAATATTAAAAAACTGAAGGTAGCCAGACTAACTATGACATCAGGACATCAAACACTTCAGTCCCCCATGACCACAGGTGCTGGAAAGCACCCGAAACGTCGGGAGTATAAAACAAGTTAATATACGCAATAAAATCTGTAAAATTGGTTTTATTTAAATTTAAAAACTTTATATTAAATGAAGATATCACTTTAATGTGTGCATTTATTTTTTTATTTCTTCATTAATATATCAAGCAACACGGATGAAGTCGCAGGTATTAGCTAGTAATAAATAAAAATTAATGTTTCTTTATTTGTTACATATTTTTATATCATTAAAATATAATTATGATGAAACTTAGGTGAGTTGTGCATGCACCTATGAATATTTCTCAAAGATGAAACATTCTAATATGTGTTGGGTACAGTGTGTACCTAATTAAAACTAAAAAAATCATATATAACAAACCTTTCTGTCTAAGGATTCTGGATGTGGGAATATAAGTCTATGTACAGATGACACAGTAGCGGCCAAAATAACAACTTCTTGTGTAGCTAATCTTTCATAAAATGTTAAGCTGTTTAAGGGTGGTGTTCCAGGTGCTACTTTACATCGTAAATTTGAAGCCGACAAATTAACATCTAAAGAAGCCTCTGATAATTCTATGGCATCTGAAGTTGTTTGCCTATAAATTAATTTAATTTATAAATAAAACAAGTATAATTTATAAAACTTATAAAGATTCTAATTCATTTACCAATATATAAAACGATTTCTTGTATTTGCTTTTTTCGAATCTTTATACCAATAACCACCAGCTTTCTGCGGTAACTTTATGTCCTGTAAAGTACTGTGAGTACCACCTGCAAGTAAACAAATAAATATAATATTTAAATATTTAAAAAGTAATCTGCTAATTCTTATTGAACCTGTTAAAGAGGAACAAACCTGTATTTAACATAATTTCCTTCCATTTTTCAGGAATGTTGTGGTTGGGTGCAATTTCTTTAAATGCTACCGGCATAGATTCCATAATCTCCATCGCTTAAAATTGGAAATAACCTGTAAACTATGACACAAAAACACAATCCACACAATTTTCTAAAACTTAGTCAAAAAATACATTTCCGCTTTTTGAACTAAGTTGTAAAAATAAGAAATTGAAGGAAACTTTTGAATCGTTTTTGACTTCTTGAACTGTTGATCACAGAACACATGTACCCTGACGGGCTCATAGATAAATATATATGTAGCAAGCCTGTTGACATAGATAAGCTAATATAATCGGGAGACTTGAATCGTAATCGTAAATTTCACAGGTAGGTACCTACTCTTGTACTCACAGACTCACAGAACCACAAACTAACAAAC
Source organism: Parnassius glacialis (assembly GCA_033319125.1). Classification (NCBI taxonomy): domain Eukaryota; kingdom Metazoa; phylum Arthropoda; class Insecta; order Lepidoptera; family Papilionidae; genus Parnassius; species Parnassius glacialis. The sequence goes on from JAVANC010000018.1 coordinate 27,472,595, forward strand.
TATATAGAAACACTACGCGTTCAGACGGACGTCTCTGGTACATTTAATAGTGTTCCTTAAACATCGATAGACTATCGATTAATCGATAGTGTTTGCACTATCGATTCTATCGATAGTCTGGTTAAACTATCGATTGACATCCTTATCGTTATTTTTGTCTATAGTAGATGTCTCCCTATAGTCTAAAGCCAGAGAAATACCTATAAATAAATTGTGTGTGAATAGCTAATTAATATGTGTAATGCTGACGTAAGTCACTATTTGTGCGAATGCTAGAACGGGCGGTTGATCTTGCGTTTTATAGTTTACTCATTTGATTTGTATTTCACATCATAATGAATGGAAATTTATCCTAAAAATCAATCATTAATGTGGATTTATTTCTAGATAGTGGACAATAATAGTCCGTTTGTAAAGTGTAACTTTTATAATCAAGAATATAAGAGTTTAGGAAATACGACCAATCTAAGAGATCACTTGAAAAGAAAACATGCCAATAAAACAGATAGGTTAGAATCGGAAGAGGGATCATCGTCTGAACATCAAGTTCAAAATGAAGTGCAACCAAAAATATCTAAAAGTTCTTTTAAAATTTTTTTTAATAGAAATCAGTTGGTGAAGACAAAGCCTATTGTGACTTTCCTTCACAATTCTACACTAGCCAGTGACAAATTCTTTTTGTTTCGTATTCGTATTTCTCAAAGACGAGCAAACGAAAAAGTGCAATAATTACTTATTGTTATTATTATTTGTGATACCTGCTCAAAAACAATCGATAGTCAATCGATATATCGATTGTCTTATAAGAAACTATTGATTACTATCGAATACTTCAACAATCGATGTTTAATGAACACTAACATTTAATTTGGACCGTATAACCGTACAGCAAATCAGAACATGACATTTCGTTTTTTTTTTAATATGAATTGGATATAGGCAAAGGAATAATTTTATTTCAGCCTAGTATATATATATATATATATATATATATATATATATATATATATATATATATATATCTATATAATGTTTTTATATATATAATTTTAATTACTATTTTTATTGTTATTTTATTATGAAGGAGGATTTGTAGAAATAAAATGCATTGTATATATTATTTATTATATGATTTATTTTTTTAACCTTTTTTATACTAGTTTAAGGCTTTTTTTGCATTGGTGGCAATGTACGCTTTTCGATTCTAATGATGTCCGTGCCTTTCAGAATCCCATCTGTGGTATGTGCTATAGACTAAACATTAAATTGCTCTCTTGCTGCTTGCACTTGAATATTTTCAGTGGAAAGTTTCTCTTCAATACATTCGATATCCAGTGTATTGAGCTGGAAAAAGGAATATTTAAATATATAAATTACAAGTTTGAATGTGTGCGCTAATTGTAATTGTTGTTGTTTATGAATGTTTGCATAGAAAATGTCAAGACAAGGACTTGATAAATCCACACCATAAGCCACTAAAACCCCTTTTTTATTTAAAAATAGCAATTAATCGATTTAAAAAAATATTAATAAGTTCAACAATCATTTATCTTTCTAACAATGTGCTTTTTATATCATTTATATGTATAATATGATTGCTAGATACGATTTCATTAAATCAAACGTTGGAATCTTAATATTTAGGCAATAGTAGTACATACCTTGCGCTTTCGCTTAAGGCATGCAATTAGCACTTAAAATTGGAATTAACATTAATTCATTTATTTCAGTGGTGTAGACAGAGATCAGATTTGCTCAAAAATATAAACATATTACTAATCCTCATAAAAATATTATCTGAACTAAAGTTTTAGAATGGCAATTATTTTGCAATTTAAATTTTACATGATTATTACCTTATTTTTATTTTTACTTCATTGGGCATCACATGTTTATCATTTACTTTATGTAACAAGCGCAATTGAGTATGCTTGCAGTCTGTTTAGTACACGTCATCTTGCCATTTTGATATGTTTCCATCAGTAATTATGTGTTTTGACAGCAAAATTATTCCTCATACCTTTTTTATAATGGCTGATCAAATATCACACTAAGTTTATTTGAACTGTATCATCTGAAATAAAACCATAAAATATTGTTTGTCATTGTCATTCAGACAACCTTGATTTTGTAATTAATAAGACAATTATTAAGAGATAGAGGTGTGCTATTGTGCTTAAAATAATGTTGACAATTAATTATTTAAAATTATAGAATCCCATAAAAATACTTCAGCCATTAACTTAAAATTTTAATAAATTATTATAAAAAGAATTTATTATTATGTTTCATTCATCATTCATTCATTGCAGACTATCATAAAGCTACTGGTAAACATAGGCCTTTATAGGTTATCGTATAAAGTGTACATTTTCCATAGTTGTAACACTTGGCAGACAAGTTGGCAACCAGTTTATTATTATTACTAAGTTGTTATTAAAGAGATCACTTGAAATGCCAGGAATTAAGTAGTTTTATTCAATGTACAATACTCCCGTACATCTTTATTACAATTTTTTAAATTTATATGAATACTGAATATACTGAGCAGTTATATTTATTAACGAATAATTAAATGTACATACCTTTGTCATCTTTGATGATAAACTTAACTCAATTTACTCCAAAGAATAGGGTTGAATTTATCCTACCTTTTTTAGTCTTATTATTGTCAGATTAAGGGCCTATACTACCTCAAATGGCTTAGGATGATCGTCCGTTATGCCGAAAATACTGCAGCATTGATTTTGAAATAAACATATGGTGAAGTTGAGGATTAATGCTAAGTACTATATTAGACGAAAACACGATTCCATAAAATTTTCTCGATAGAAAAAAAATCCAAAGTTACCTCCAAACTGAAAAATAAACGGCTGGTATTCAAAAAATACTTCAAATTAGATTATAAAACTTTGCATACTAACTGAAATAACTATAAAGCAGTGATTATATTTATTACTTTTTTTTAATTATCATTATTTTCACCGTAAAAAGAAATTACCTAAACTATCGCCGTTTTAAAGCTTGTTCCCTGCCACCCGACACCGCCGCTCATTCCCGCTTCGGCTTTCGAACGGGAGAGCTGTGTCGCTTGCGCTCAGAACACACATTATGTAACAGGACGAGGTAAAATTAAAATATTGAAATAGATAGTTAGGTTTATAGTGTTGGCGCAATGGGAAATAAGCGGAATAAAAATAAGAAGCGACTGGGTAGGCGTAAAGAAACGGTCAAACATATGATAAATTTAATGAAGTATCTACCAACCTATCTACTTACAGTATAAGTGATTACGAATATGTAGAAATTTACGTATAAGTAAAATATAGGTATCTATGTAGTAATTGTTTTTTTTATAACGTTGCCCCACTCAAGCATTTCTCCTGACTCGGAGGCGGTGCGATTACAAACACAAATTTTCACAACTATCTGTAGGTCATAAAAATATTTGTTCCGTATGGGGATCGAACCCGCGACCCGAAGTTCAGAAACCAAGCACTTAGTTAGTAATAAAAAATATAAGTGTGTTCGGTAAGTACCTACCTATCTAACTATAAAGAAATAAAACTGTAACTTGCTTATCCGTCCTTACGTTATCGTTACTCCGTGCCGCACAGGCTTAGCAATGAGTTGCTGCGCTGGAGTCCGTGGGTTCGAATCCCGCACGTAACAAGTATTTGTATGGCCTACAAATAATTGTTCCGGATCTGGATGTTTGTAAACAAGTTTAAATGTTTTATTAAAGAAAAATTGTACAAAAAGGTTGATTATAATATAAATGAATATATAAATTAAAATAACCCCAGGGAATGAGGTGATAGCCACAATGCTGATTCTATAAAAATTCATTCAAAAATTGTAACATAATAAATTTATTGTAAATTTAAATATGTTTAAAAAAAGTCCCGCTGGGATTCTTGCTGGTTCTTCCCAGGACAGAGGTTTTTTTATGCGAACCAGTGGTAAATTAAAAAACGACTTTCAATAAGTATTATACAATAATCTATACTGAATAAAAAATGATTCGTTTCATTTATATATATATATATATATATATATATATATATATATATATATATACTAGCTGTTCCCCGCGACTTCGCCCGCGTGTTATTTGGGGTTTTAATATTTTGTACAGAACCCTAATACTGTTTCTAAAATAAAAGTAGCCTAAATTACATCAGCTATCTGCCAGTGAAAATCCCGTCAAAATCGGTCCAGCCGTTTCGGAGATTAGCCGGAACAAACAGACAGACAGACGGACAGACAGACAAACAGACCAAAACCTTAAAAAAATATTTTTGTTATAAGTACCGTATTATACTTTCATATGCGTTTAGTAAAAAGCTGTAATTTTGGAATTACATACAGACACTTCAATTTTATTTATTTGTATAGACTAGCAGTTCCTTGCGACTTCGCCCGCGCGTAATTTATTACGATTGGATTTCATGGGTTTTAATTTTTTTGCGCGGAATTCTTTTTCCAAAATAAAACTAACCTATGTCTTATAACATCAGCGATCTGCCAGTGAAAGTCCGGTCAATATTGGTCCAGCCGTTTCAGAGATTAGCTGGAACAAACAGACAAACAGACAAAAATTTCAAAATCGTGTTTTTGTTAAAAGTACCGTATATACTTTCATATACATATATTAAAAATCTGTTATTTCGACATTACAAACAGACACTTCAATTTTATTTATTTGTTTAGATATAAATGACTTAGGGTTTCTCTGCGTGATAGACTTAGGAATGAGGATTTACGTGGTAGAGCCATGCTGCAGCTATATTAGTAGTATAGTTGTATCACGAATGGGTCGGCTCGACCGGGGAAGGACCACACTCTCACAGAATACCAGCGTAAAATAGCAGCTTGACACTGCTGTGTTTCGTATGGTGAGTGTAGAAAACCGGAGACCCATTTTACTGGAAAAGAGTATGTAATACAAGGCGAAAACTATATTGTTATAAGTTTATAAGATTGTAAAATGCAAAGCGTAAACTTACTACCAAGCCAATGTACCTACAGAACTTTCAGTGCAATGGTGATTCGCGCTTAGGGTTACCAGATGAAAAAATTAAAAGTCCGGAGAAGAGGCCTGATTTTCATTTAAAAATCCTGAGATTTTTTTACAGTTCGGAAAGTAAACCTTACTTAAAAAGGTATCTTTACATATTAAGTATGATAAAACTGTTTAAGTACCTACTTGGATAAATAAGTTTTGATTTTAATTGTGTGTGTAATTGTGGTAATAATACCATAGGAAAATTATTTTTAGTTTGTTTAACTTTTTATTAAAGAGATCTTTAAAATGTAAGCTGTATTATATTGAAAGTTCTAAAAAATCCTGAGATTTATTGAGATTTGCAAAATCCAGCCACAATCCTGAGAAGAGTCTAAAATCCTAAAATCTCAGGACAAATCCTGAGATATGGTAACCCTATTCGCGCTTGACTAGTTTTTGTAGCAGTAGAATTTATACATTGGTTTAGAATCGGTTTGCAAAATTTCTTATAGTATAATATGTACATACTTGCATAGACCTACTACAAATATAATTAAATACGTAAATGGCTGTCACATTACAAACATACAAAAACTATAATACTATAAAACTCAAGCTTACTAGTAAACCAACAATGGGCGGATCCTTTCACTATAAGAGCAAATTTACAGTATAAGCTGATCTCGTATTGTATGGTCTTGCCGTACAATGAAGGGTCAACTTATACGAGATTAAGTTTTATGTACAATGAAATTAAATTTGCGACATATAATTTTATGTTAATTTAATGACAAGTTAATATTAAATTATGACTGAAAATTTTATTGCTTAATTCTCGTCCTATAATAGTTTGTTTTACTCTAACAGTCGCTTTGACCTCGTGTCGGGAACACGAGGTCCGTGACCGCGAGCCGTAGTGTGCGAAAGAATGGCGCGGGGAAGTGGGGGCGAAATTAGAATTTGAGCTGAGGTAATATAGGCCCTTAAGCAGTATGAAACCCTTTATCTGTGCCCTTTATTCAAAAATTTTGTGACCAAGCAGGTTTCTTGAAAAGGTTACTAGAATGCAGCATACTTTTAAGTTTGTCAGTTTATTAAGTCCAACCACTTGTTTCTTTGGCCTTCGTCAGACTCTTCTCTGTTACTTGCACAATTGGGAATGAAACACTTAAAAATAGATTTTAAAACTAAAAATTATATACAAAATACACTAAAGCTATAAAGAAAACGTCCCGTCGAAATATATAACCTATTAAACAATAAACACCCTTTCGTAAAATAGCAGTAAAATGCCAATAAAACTTTATTTATAATTTATAGTTAGTTCATACTTCATAGAAAAACAAAATAAAAATTTCCAAGAAAACTTCTAACTTGACAGCTACGTGACAATAAGTATATTATAATATCTTTGCAATTTCAGACGGTCAAAGATTTTTGCTCAAAGATTACCAGCCGTGCACAGAACACATATAACCTAAAAGGGTTGTACCACAAATTATAAATTTGGGTTGTACTCTTGGTAGTTTGGTACTTGCCACAGACTAACAACTATTTAGTCTGTGACTATAACTAGTAGATTCTAACCGAATGGAGTTTTGGCGGGAACTTGATCAGCGGTGGTTTGCTGCTCCTGTATTATAGTTTAAATAATAGTTTGAAGTGGATTTTGATATGTAAAAGTGGTGCGATTTTATGTATTAACTGGCTACGCATGTGAACTATTAGTGGAAACGGTGAAACAAGAGATCTGATGGTGATGGATTCTCAAGATAAGCTATTTGCATAGGCGCCTTTAGATACCATCGCCAACTGTCAGCTGCCTGCTGGCTCAAGTTGCCGTCAAAATCTCCCAAGGGCTGCACAATGTGACGCATCAACATATTGTGAAGCAGTGAACTATGAAGGATAATAATACATAAAGACAAGGCTTGAGGAAATTATAATAAACCGAATAATAATACTCAAGACTTGTCCTAAAGGTCTAGATACCAGGCCATAAACTCCAAAAAAAAAGGTTCTAACCGAATCAGACGGACATCTCACGAACTAAACTTACTCGACTCAGCTTCTGCATCCTGATTGGTTGTAGCAAAATGATATTTGACATTTCTTTTTTTTTTAATTTGAAGCAACTATACCAGGCAAAGGACGTCCTAAATAAGTTCATGTATTAATTACTTGCAAATTTTATTTTAAAATATTGAAAATAAAAAGAGGGAAATGCAAATGAAATAATGTTGAAATTTATTTATTCACTTTATTTTTCAGATTTTTCTTTTATTTTAACAGAATTTTACCTTTCAATTCTGGTAGCTAAGTGAACAATATCTACACCTTTTAAATTTTTATTGATAATAGTGCACCAGTTATAAAGACAGATATTTATTTTGCAAAACATAAGTAGAAAAATAATCATTTGTTCCTAGTTTTATTATTATTGATATACGTCTATTACTTCAGTCTTATGCTTTCGGCATGTAATATGCTCAAAGCGATATTTATTTAATATTGCGTTCTTTATTTTACGGCCAATATTTTAAAATGGGGGTGTTTTTCTAGATAATTATTAGTTTTTAAAGAAAAAAACATTACTAAAATATTGAACAATGGCAAATAAAGAAAAAGTTGATGCTGCTGAATATGTCAACCTTTTTCTTACTATATATTTATACTCTCTATGTTATCAACTTATGAACCTAGGTTCATAAATTAATAACATACTACGTATTTTCTATTGTGGTGAGGTCCTTTCTGCATGTGGCACTTGATTTTTGAAACAAGTTTTCTTATGACCCACTCTGCAGTGTAAGCACAGGACTGTAATATTAGACGACAGCAGCTTGCTTCTAGAATTAATGGATAAGTATCAATATAAGATTCACCAATTTCACCACTTTCGTTACTCACTTCCTTTTCATGTCCTTTAAACGAGCTCTTTATTTTTAATAATTGTGCACTAACATAATTTTCACAATTAAAAGATGAGCGGTAAATCTTTATGAATCCTGCAATTAATACAGATTTAAAACCGTTATTATGAAATTGTGGCAAGTCAGGGTAAGGTCCCTAAAATTGTATGAGTTTTCGAGTCTCATAATTTTTATGTTTTTCTTGGAAAAAGACTGCCACAATTTCTTAAATTTTTTAATGGTACTTATTCAGCCTTTATACTGGGCAATGTACATTCATGACCATTTTCATTTATAAATTTTATATTTTGTTGAAACAACAAAGCTTGCTACCAGAATGCCAAAATTCTTAAATCTTTCCCTCTTCTTTTTTTATTTATCACCGCACTTCCATTCACACTGTCAAATAAGTCCTCTATAAAAGATTCTATTTCAGATATATTTTTCTGTGTTCTGCTCACTGGCCACACATCCGAATAATGAGCTGTAATAAATATTTGAAATATTATTAAATTAATATCATTACATATTATGTACAGTAATTTTAAGTTACTGCTCTGCTGTGCTGTGTCCCACAGACACCTACATTAATCCCCAGTTGTAAAAGTATCAAAATGCAAATGCATTGTCACCCTTGAAGACAAAATGTTACCAGTAAAAAGGGTCTCTTGTGCTCACCACTAGCCATGTAAAACACTTCAGTTTTATGGCGCTATGTATAATGTTATACACAACACAATGTGTCAGTGATTGTATCTTTAATTTTTTGTACTTTATACCACTTTTTTTTATATCTTTTAATACAGCAAGAAATATTAACCATCACATTTTTTTAAGATATTATCTTCCCCACTATCAAATCTGTCAAATTATTTAGCTCATAAATAAATAAATATGTAGCTAACTAGCCTTATTGAAAAGTGGCGCCGTCCTAGTGGCAGAAAAGTCTTGGATGCCTTCATTTAGGCAGACCTACTTAAGAGTTTTTCAGCGTAATTTGATGCACAGATAAATGTATAATAGTCAGAGAGTTTGATGTGCCTATTGGCCACTTTTTGATGACCGATGAAGGATCTGAGTGATTCGTGAGAGTGAAGTATAATATTCTTTGCTTACACAATCGTCATCATTTGTCTGCTAGATTATTATTATGTCCTCAAAATCTTATAAACCTGTCGCAATGTGATGCATCAGTCTATCAGCATAATATGGAGAATTTTGTGAACAAAATATGTCAGATAAAGCTATATGGACATTGATCCCTTTGTCTTTAAATAAAAAAAAACAACAAATATAAAAATATATAAAAGCGTAGATAGAGGATTGATTAAGATACTAATCCTATATGGAGTGTGGAGTACACAGAGAACCATCTTATAAGGGGCGAAAGTTGAAAAAAGTGTCCTACTATTTACTGAAAATAAAGGTTCCAAAACCTATCACAATAGCGCTGGCGTCTAAAAACTACGATTCATATCGTAGTTTTTCAGACGCCATATCTTTCTGTTTTGTTTTTTTTTAAATGTCGCGAAAGCAATGTGTTTTTAAATGTGATCAATTTGGTAAGAATTTTTGTATACAGGGGGTTTTGGGGGCGATAAATCGATTTAGATAGGATTTATTTTTAGAAAATGCCGTCTTATCTGCGTTTTCGGGCAATGAAAAACTGCTAAAATATCATTATAGTCGTATTTTTAATTAGACGAAGGCAACTGACGTTCACTGTGTTGTCAGTTTTTGATGAAATAAAAATAGTGTTGTGACAAAGTGAATGATTGAAAAAATTCCTGAATGAATGAAATTGCCTCGATTGTCTAGTGAATAGTTAGTGTGCCGAACTGCAGATATCGAGTACAGAGTACGGGTTTGAATTTTAGTCGTGTTTTGTACATACCAACGAGTTTTCGACGACTATGTTCCTATAGTATCTACCTATACTGAATATCGACTGTTTTAAATATTAAGGAAAACATAGCGAGGAAACTTGTAAGACTGCCCTATTTTCAATACATCATGTAGTTGAAACTATAGATGTATAAAATATAACAATTATAGGTAGGTAATGAAAATAAAAAACATCGCTTATTACATAATTTGTTTTTATTCATCATCAGATAAAAAATCATCACTATCGCTTTCGGTGACATTAATTATAAATCTGTCTGAAACATTGTCGATCATGTGGTCGAGATCATACATTTTGTCTTCTTCTTTAATTATATGAGACACGCAGCTACTCCAATTTTCAGGTGTGATTTGTTAAAGTCCTTCTCCAAAAAGTTTTTTTTTACTTCTGTCATTTTGAAGGCTTTGTTATTTCTTGCAACATATCCATTAGCCCGCGCCCATATCAACTCAATGGGATTGAGCTCACAGTGGTATGTGGGCAGACGTAAAACAATTATCCCATGCTGCGCTGCCATTTCGTCCACAACATACTTATCGCAATGTTCTTGTTTGTGCTGCCGTACAATGTCAATAAGAGTAGCTTTAACCATTGTTGCTTCGAATGAAATATTTTTGCTCGTTAGCCACTCTTGTATTTTAGGTTTAGTCCAAGACATTTTAGGCAGTGATTCTAGTTTCTTGGAGTGGTAGGGGGCATTATCCATCACTACTTCGGAGTTTGGTTTTAGTTTTGGCAAGACCACCCTAAACCACTTCTCAAAGGAATTCATTCGTCTCTTGATGATAATCTTCTTTATTTTTTGGTTTCAAATATTAATAAGTTGTCTTCTACGAATCCTTATTCCCCGTCTATATGGCCGATAATTAATCGTTTGCCCTTTCCTGCAGGCTGTTTTAAACCAGTGGTGAAGCCTCTAGGAAGGCCTAGCGCGACGATTACACTATCTGGTCAATCCATGTCTTCTTCGGTGCATGACCTTCAAGATAGTGAAAAATATCAATTAATTATTGAAAGTACAATTTAATGTAAAGAAAACAGAAAATTGTAATTACCTTCGTTGATCCAGGTTTCATCTTGGTAATAAATTTTCCTTCCTTTAGATACTCTTTAAGTTTTCAAAGGTATTGCTGGCGCCATAACATAATGTTCTGTCTGTCAATTAAAATGCTTTATCTTGATTTTGTGACATATTTGAAATTTAAATGTTTCATAACATTTCTTAATGTACTCCAAGAAAAATTGGGTAAGTCTGAGTCTTCATTGACAATGACAAACTTAGGAATCTGTAAAGTAATAAAAAAAAGTTTTTGAGTTAGGAAGTCTACGCAATCTAATACTTTGGTTTTACAAAGAACATTATGATGGACACAGAATATAATGCAGTAGAAGGAATAAAGTTTAAGTTACCTTTATAATAGTGAGCGACTCATTTGCATAAAAAAATGATGTTCTTTCCGCCTTATAGCAGCAAAAGTAAAATCATTTAATTTATCTTTGAAACTGTGTTTTGGTCCATGTTTCTCGGGACACTTAAATTGTTCATTTTCTTTGCATTCTTTTAACACACTGTAAACTGAGGTCACACCAATTCCCAAAATGTCAGCTGTTTTCGAAACACATTATTTTTTTTGGGGAGTCTCAATTGGTAATAGTGAAGCAGCTTTCTTCTCAAATACGTGTTTGTAGACGTTTTTTATCATAAGTTTTTCGGTAACGCTTAAAGAAATCCGTGGTCTCTTCTTTCTTGGAGATAAGCTATGGCTTGAATTGCTTGGTTGAGGATCCATATCGTTTGTACGAAACAATATAGCAACAAATAAACACAACAATTACCACAAACACAACGTAACGAAAAACTTAACAAAAACAATAAGTGAGCAACGTGAGCGCACAAAAAACACCAGACCAGAGGTTAGAAGCCGAATTACAAACAACATGGCGACCGACGAGCTCGGCGTTGTGTTTGTGGTATAATAATATTCTTTTATAGTTAATAGTAATATATATATATATATATATATAATATATATATATATATATATATATGTAGAAAGGTATAATTGAGTATAGTACAGAGACTAATTTTGTAGTTAGGAATAATAATTAATTCGTTTACACGAATTAATTATTCAACGATTCAAGGATAAACTAGTAACGGAATACGACAAGCGTACCGTTCCACGTCAGAGCCAAGACTGCCTTAACGGCGGCCGCTCCGTCCATTTTATACAAGCAGGACGGGCGCCACCGCAGGTGCATGGCGCAGGTGTGCGGAACACGTGTTATTTACAAGAATTCTGTCTAACTGCACCGACGGCTACCGCAACGCACGTGCAATGTTGCTGGTCCCGTCACGGCCATACTGACATGCGTGCGTCCTCGCACGCGCTCCATCACAATTTTAGTTATCTGTAGACAAAAAAAAACTCGACTATTCTGACATAACAGCGTCTGGTACGGTCTATATTGACCCTTCAGACTTGGGTGACAATCAGTTTTGATCCGGCAGTAAGCCATACAAAACTTTAATCAACTTTATGCGAGATCGGAATGATTAGTCTGTAGCTTTTCTATTTTCTCTTTTTTTTTCAAGTACTGTTTTCGCTAGTCCGGAATCACTATTCCCTATAGCCATGTCATTGGACCAGCACAAAGCCCTGCAATGATAGTAAGAACTATTTTTTTTCTTACTCTCTATTTTTTTTTCAAGTACTATTTGCTAGTCCGGAATCACTATTCCCTGTAGCTATATCATTGGACCGGCAAACGCCCTGCAATGATAGTAAGAACCACTTTTTTTTCTTACTCTCTTTTTTTTTCAATTCAATATAGAACAGGTACAGACCAACCATACCGCAAACATGTACCTGTCACAATCACACAAAAGTGTATCGTGAGGGACGTAGTGACATGATAACACCTAAGTATGTAAACCAACAGCAACACGACACATCCCAGTGCAGCACAGACCAGCCTTCCTGCAACTCCATGTTCCTTTCCTGCACAAGAAAAATTACTACGCTAGAGTGTTGCAACGTCTCTAGTATTTTCTAGATGCACAGACACGGCTACCTCTGACTGTCGCACGTCCTCGTGCGGTTGACAGTGAACAGCATACGGTCTATCAGTTATCACCACCTGCTAACAGATATTAAGGCTTCATTTAAGTCATGAACGCGCCGATATGGCTACCTTCAGGCAAACGCACTCCAGCTTTTCGTTCTGCAGAGTTCGTGCCACAATCGCGCCAGCGAACCGTCGCGCCGTAGCCGTACTAGCTCTAGCGAATCGTTACACTGCTTTGTAAAATTAAAAGAAATCGAGATAAACGTATTGTGAACCATGGAATTCCGGGCTTCCAAAATTCATCACATATTCTCTTAAGAAACGGCAACTGTATGACATTTGAAAATATTGCAAAAAACAGAAACTATGTGTAGAGGCAAATACCACAACATATTTGGTACAACATTTTGGTGGTCAAAGGGAAGGAGGCAACTGCGCAAAATCTACGAAAGCCGACCTCAGACGTCCATTTACAGCGCCAAAGCACCATTTGTTCGGCGGCTGCTTGAATTGCCCTGCCGTAAGATCAGCCGATAAGTTACTGACTGTAGCGGTGAAGGCTCAATCTTACCAGCGCTCGGCCGTACCTGACCCATGTTCGATTAGCCGTCACTACATCTTCCTCATAGATCATTGTTGTAGAGACTTCTACGAATCCCTTGACATCAAACCCCAATCTTGTCGACGACATAATATTCGGAGCAAACTGCAACACTGATCAACACATTAGAACACAAAAATGTCACTTATTATTTTCAATTCATAGCGTGTTAAAGTTAATCCTTATTTTGGTACATCCCTTAAACGTTTTGAACTTTAAAATATAGCAAACGATTATCATGTTTCGCGTGAACTATCAAATTGCAACATAACTTGAATAAGTAAATTAGAAAGCCTCCAACTTCTTTCGACATTTGTTAACATATTTAGGTACATCAAGAAATAATGAAAATATTTGCGGGGTACTTTTAATACAAATCGAACAAATTAAAAAAAAATGGCATAAATAATTTCACTTTATCTTTTCTCTACACTTTAATGATACAAAAATATCGTAAGTAGCATAGCAAATTTCATTACGGTATTTAACATAAAAACAGATTCATCAATGCGGAATGCATTATAGTCTTCCACAAATGTAATAATTCTCATAGTATTCGAAGATTATATGTGGGTAAAAATGGGGACTTTATCCCACTTCTGATGTAGAAAAGTTAATTGAGTATAGTACAGAGACTAATTTTGTAGTTAGGAATAATAATTAATTCATTTACACGAATTAATTATTCAACGAGTCAAGGATAAACTAGTAACGGAATACGACAAGCGTACCGTTCCACGTCAGAGCCAAGACTGCCTTAACGGCGGCCGCTCCGTCCATTTTATACAAGCAGGACGGGCGCCACCGCAGGTGCATGGCGCAGGTGTGCGGAACACGTGTTATTTACAAGAATTCTGTCTAACTGCACCGACGGCTACCGCAACGCACGTGCAATGGTGCTGGTCCCGTCATATATATAGTATATATATATATATAAATATATAAGTAAATATTATAATATATAAGTAAAATAGAAATAATATTCTTTTATAGTTTGAAATGATTGATTATTTACACTCATTGCTCATTCATCTGATTGAACGAGAAATGAAAGCATCACTATTACTTTAAATATGGCAACATTATTTTACAAAGTGACATTAGCTACTGGCAGTTGGCTTCGTCTAATTAAAAATACGACTATAGAATACGAAGGTAAATTTCGCCACTATCTACAAGGTTATAATAGCTCAGGTGGGAAATCGGGCGATCTTGAAATCAAAAGACCCCTGTTCGAGTCCAGATGTGTTTATTTTTTCCCTTTTTCTTTTCAAGTTCCTTCTTCACAACTATTATTGTGCACAAGTGCTGCAATGTAATTAATGGTTGTATATAATAAAAATTGTAAAGTGCAAATGAAGGGCGAGCTTAATGCATTTTTAATTAATCGCCATCTGTTAGGCAAGACACGACGCAATAACGAAAATTAAATTTGAGTCGCGCATCTATCTCTAGTATATATACAGTAATCTATGATAAACACTATACAGTAATCTATGGTGGAGTTTTGGCGGGGACTTGACCGGCGGTGGTTTGTTGCTCCTGTATTATTCTTTAAATAATGGATTGAAGTGGATTTTGATATGTAAAAGTGGTGCGATTTTGTGTATTAAGTGTCTGCGCATGTGAACTATTAGTGGAAACTGTGAAACAAGTGCTCTGATGGTGATATGATTCACAAAATAAGGTGTATGTCTGCTTAGGCGCCTTGAGATACCATCACCAACCGTCAGCTGTCTGCTGGCTCAAGTTGCCGTCATAATCTCCCAAGGGCTACACAATGTGACGCATCAACCTATTGTGAAGCAGTATACTATGAAGGATAATTATAATATACTGTAACTTCAGGCTCAGAACGGCTAGATCCCAGAGCCGTAAAGCAAGTTATTAAAAAAATCTATGGTCTGTGGTTATTGTTTCTATATAGTTTGTGGTGGTTATGAATTTTTAAAACCGTGTCGGTGTTTTTAAAGTCAAAATATATAATTTTTTCATTGTAATAATGGTTTTGGCCCATAATATTAACGAAGGGCAACGTACATTAGACATTCATATAAGTCAAGATGTTTCTTTTGAGACTATGCTACTTTCTTGTGATACTATTAAAGGGTTGAAGGATTCAGGATTTTATAAGCCTTCACCGATTCAGTTACATGGTATTCCTCTAGGAAAATGTGGATTTGGTAATGCCAAAAGCTAATTTCATTACAATCATCTTTTTAATATCACACATAAAGCTTATAATTGCATTGCTTTGCTTACATTCAGAAATTAGTGTGGCAGATATAACTTGATTAGTCGTATTATGTTTTTGTAACATGTGTGTTCGTGTTATTTTCATTGAAAAAATTTTCTTTTTTTTTATATATATAGTAATAAGTTTTCCGCAATTTCAATCTTTGAATTTATTTTGTAGATTTATTGTTAGAAGCCAAATCTGGAACTGGAAAGACAGCTGTTTTTTCTGTAATAGCTTTGGAAAAATTAGATCTTGGTAAAGGATTGCAAGTCGTAATACTTGCACCAACTCGAGAAATAGCTATGCAAATATACGATGTAATAAAACAAATTGGTGCAAGTTATAAAGGTAAATACTAAACAAAGAAATTAATTTATTACATTATATTACAGCAAACATTTTATTGAAGTAAATATATATTTCAGGTCTTTGTGTTGAAGTAGTAATGGGAGGGCTTTCTATCAAAGATGATATTGAAAAATTCACAAAGAATGTCCATATAGTTGTTGGTAGCCCAGGACGCTTGAAACATTTGATACAAGATAAATACATTAATACATCTGCAGTTAGATTATTAATTCTTGATGAAGCAGATAAATTAATGGAAAAAAGTTTTCAAACAGATATAAATTATATACATTTAGCATTACCTAAACAGAAACAGGTTATAATGAGCAGTGCAACTTATCCTGAAATGTATAAGACATTTTTAAATAAATTTGTGCAGAATGCTCAACATGTTTGTCCTAATAGCAATAGTATACTGTTGGGAATTGAACAGAAAATAACTTTAGTCAAATATAACAGTAACATAGTTAGACAAACACAACATAAATTTATAGAACTATTAAAAATTTTATCAAATAGACATTTTAAACAGTGTCTTATATTTTGTAACTATCAAGCAAGAGTTGTTGAGATACATAAAATGCTGAAAAGAGAAAAGTGGCCTGCTGAACAATTATTTGGGCAGCAAGATCAAACAGACAGATTAGATGCTTTAAAAACTTTGCAAGAATATAAATGTAGGTTATTAATTTCAACTGATTTAGCTGCTCGTGGAATAGATGCTTCAAATGTTGATTTAGTTATAAATTTTGAACCTCCATTTGAGTGGCAAACTTATTTACATAGGATAGGTAGGGCTGGAAGATATGGATCCTATGGCACAGCTGTTACAATATTAAGTGAAGGGATTGAACAAAATAAATTTATAAAATCGTTGCAATCTGCAAAACTTCCTTTCAATTTAACTGATTATTGGACCAATGTCAAATTCTGCTTGAATGATGATACCTCACAAAACTCCATATCTGCTGATAAAAATCTGTGTTCGGTAGAGAAAAATGTTACAAACCAAAATGTAAAAGAAAATTGTAAAGAACTATGGAACACCTTGACAGGGGATAATCAAAGAACAAATGATTTTGAAAGTTTTGAGAATATTTGTAAATCATTTAATGAAATAGTAACAGATAAAAATATTGAACCATTTAGTGATTTATTACAATCATTTGAAACAAATCAGCTTAATACTATCGGTGAAGATTATAAATTTAATCAGTTAAATCTTTTACAACCCCCACATAATCATGATGTTAAACTTATGGATGCATATAATATTAAGGGAAAGTATTACAATCACAAAACGGAATACTCCAAAAATGAAAATAACAACTCAAACACAAACACTATAGGAAGCAAAAAAGAAAAAATTATATACAAAGATATAAATTATACCTATTCTGATAAAAACCCACATATAGACAAAACTCTCAATGAGATGTACACTAAACATGATGGTAATTTAAAAAGAGTTGAAAATAATTCAACAGTAACCTTGACAAGTGATAATAAATATGTAAATAACAAAAGAACTGTAGTGCCTAAGACTATTTATTTAGATGGCTGTGAAAATATGTGTAACTCATTAGCTAGTTTTGGTCTTCCAACTTCTTTTTCCAGTTCAAAAAATCGAAAAAAGCCCATTAATGAAAATGTTATAGATTTAAAGAATGCTCAAAAAGTTCATCATCAAAGTGATAAATATTATAACAATAGAAAAGCTTCAGTAGAAGAGTTTACTATTAAAGGGATTGATCACCCTAAACAACTTTCAAAAGATGTGAAATACAAAACAGAATTATCTAAAAACAAAAAGGAGTTGCAAGAATACAGCAATCACTTGAATAAACCACAGTCTCAATTTACATGTCACATGAACAAGGAGAAAAGGGGGAAAAAATACTGTAATAATTCCAGCCTAGATTCTTCTGAATGTTATTACATTCAAAAATATAATGATTGGCATTATAAATTAAAATTAAGAACAAAGCAAGTTGAAATTATGTTATACTTAGAAGAAATTAGTAAATTATAAGGAACAAGAATATTATTTATTAATTAATAACTTAAGTAAAAGTGAATAATAGCTGTTTATCTATCAAAATAAACTAAAACTGTTATTTGGGGTTGTATAAACTCACTATAACCCACAGATTAAAATTAACTTAAAACTTAGTTTTTTATTTATTTTAATATTAAAGGATTTTCTTTTGATAAATATCTGTAACCAAAAAAAATATTTATAGGCTATATAAACATTTGTTCTGTGTGGAGTTTGAACTCGCAGTTAGTAGCTAGACAACTAATCTGATCTACTGAATTTTTGCTTTTAATGGAGATGAGCCTTGGAGGGCAAAGTACAATGGCAGACTTTCATACATAACATTAGTTGAGAAGAAATGGTAGTGTCTATACATCAAAAATATCTTAAAATAATGTTGAGCGTCAGTCCCTGAGTACAGTGGACGTAGCTATGTAACCAAGGGCTCCAGGGCAAAAATAAAATTGGGGACTTATTTAAACTAAACTAAATACTTTAAAGGTGCAAAACTACTTCATCATCAGCTCCTTGTCGCCCACTGCAGGGCATAATAAAGCAAAGCTACTTACTACTAAGTAGCATAATATGTAACGCATAAACAATGAATTAGATTACAGTTAATAATATAGGCAGACAAAATAATAATGGAAGCTTTTGCTGTCACATGGATGAGCCAGACTAGATGGAGTGGCGACCTGTTAACCAATTCGTTGCGGCATCGATTTTCGACAAGTTTTAGCTGTGGCGGCGAACAAATATTTGGCCACAGAAGTTGATGACACGCCTATTGTGCCATCAGTCATGTGTAAAAGTAATTTTCCTTTTTATGCTTTTTTCACTTAGACCAAAGATGTTTTATAGGTGCAGATACCGTGTTGCTAACACACCGCAACATTCATATTTCATAGTGAAGACAGTCTTTGATTCATGTTTGCGTGAGTACCACGTGACGCGCATATCTAAGCCGCGGCGCCCACCTAAGCTACATGATTTCGACATGGCTTGTAGCATGATTCTGACGATGCTCTGACGTGACCACGAGTGACACTGCTTGCACCAACCTATGCAACAATAGCATGTCACAGAATTTAGTTTGAGCCAAAATGTCGCCTGTAGAGTATAAACATGCCCTTGTTTTGCTATAGATTTCAAACATTCAAATTGTCAGCAGAAGATTTTGAGTACATTCCTAAGGGAAAAAATTTGAAAAGTGGTGGTACCTTCAATTTTACTAAGCAGTTAGAATTACATTTCGCATAAATTTGCACTACAAGTTGCAAGAAGCATCTGGCGAGGTCCTCTTACTGTATTTCGGGTCTAGTATAATCATATAAACATGGTCTTTCATGAACTAACTCAATGAATTTAATATTGAAAGCTAGGTCGCCTTTCATTTTGCATATAAAGTCACTACATGTTACGTGTTACGTGCCACTTCAATGCGTCACTAGTAGCAAGCTAAATGGCACGTCAGGTCATGCGGTGTCACGCCACGCGAATGGGCGCTACTGCATACAATCCCTTTGAATGTTGAGGCGAGTGACAAGTTACGCGTCAAATCACGCGTCAGATCACGTGTTACGTTACGTAGGTGGGCGCCGCGCTTTACGCACCATGGCTGCATTAATGTGCGTGACTTCGGTAATAACAGTGCGAATCGATTACCCAAAAAATGTGGGAGATTTTATATTTCATTCATATTGACGTACCTATATAAAATGTGTGTGCGTGGCGTGCGCATTTGTGTGCATGTGTGTATGGGGATATGGTTGCTTATGTGTGTTTTATGTAGGTACGAACATCGCACTAAAATATTGAAGATATGTAATAAAACCAATAATTAATGTAACAGTTAAAATAAATAAAAAAGCACAGTAGATATTTATGTATGTAACATATATTTATAATCTATTATTACTAAATATATAAAAAGTACTACACTTTTGTACTGTAGAACACAAAATATTGCCGCTTTTTACGAAGACATTAAATTATTTTTCAATCCTAAGTAAATGACGAAAAAAAGCAAGTTTGGCTAAGGCGCGGGTTGAGCAAAATGTCGTGCTAGTCGTTATTTGTGCGGTTTTTAGGAGCTATCTACTTTTTATTTAAAAGATATATCAACAAATAAAAAACACATTATATTTCTACATAATCTTGATTTCATAAGAGCTGTATCCAATTTTTTTTAAAGGAATAAATATTAATATAATCTCCTTACAACGAAACCACATAAATGTGAAATTATTATTGATGACATGCATCTCCTCGTAAAGTAAGTATTATTTTATTTTGCGATTTACACCAATGGATAGGCAATTTATTAATGAACATTTCTATTGTAATTTTTTTTTGAAAAGACCAAAATTTGATTTTATTAAGAAATTATTTTAAAATCTGGGCGTATTCACTGCGCACGGGCTTGCTGGATCATTGAGCGTTGAGCTCTCGAACGTGGAGCCTGTGTCGTTTGTCAGAGCATCGGCCTGCGCACACGCTCACGTCTTATATTATATATAATATTATTACTTATTAGGTTATTTTATAGGTAGTATTATTTGTTTGTTTTGGGTATAATTTTTCGTATTAGTTATACATATATTTGTTGTGTTTTTACTGCGCGATGAAGCTTTTTGCGTGTATTTTCTTTGAAGTAAATGCAAATAAAAAAAATGAAGCACCATTAGCATGTAAGGTTCGAATCCATAATTAACATTTCGACAAATATTATAATTTACACTATAAAAGGCTAATTCATTATTATCAGTATAATATACAGTTAAAAATAATCGTAATAACCAACTACAATATCTTATCAGGTATAGTACTGCCTTGTTGGTCTAGTGGTTCCAAATCCTGGGTCGGGCCAAAAAGTCAGTTATGAGTTTTTCATTTATGTTCTAAGTTATAATTAGTATTACTAAGTTATAGTTTTTTTCCTAAAATATAGTATATTATTTATTGCTTGTTTTTTCTTCTTTTTCAAAAAATAATTGAGTACATAAGGTGTTCTATACTTATAATTCGGTAAAAAGTATCTAAGTAGGTACTAATATACCTACTTTTTACTATAAACTAAAAAATTTTAAAACTAAATTTAACTAAAAAGACTAAGTTCACCATTTATTTTTTAACTCAAAACAGGACATGGGTTTATTTATACTCTAAAAACTATAACTTTATACAATAAATTAAAAAATAATGTTGCTTTTAAAAATAGGTAATTATTAAATGCAACATTTTCTTTTTAATTATGAATTACATTTGTCAGTGGATTAAATTTGCTTTAATAAAGTTGGTGATGATTTTAAATAAGAATAAAATTCTGCTCAATTTTTTTTTATTGTTATCTTTCAACATCGCCTTTAGAACTAGAACCGTAAGTGTTTCTTTCAGATGTCCACAATTTATTCAAAATAAAAAAATACTCTTTCTATCGGAGCATTTGTACCAGGTACACATAAAATATATTCGATTAAAAAAATTATGTTGAAGATTGTTGGCTTTAAATACTTCCATCCAACGAGTTACGGGACAATTTTGTGTTCCGGAGCTTTATTTGGGGACAATGGGACAGGTGACCGAGAAAAGGGACAGTCCCGTTCAAAACGTGACGTATGGTCACTTTACCTATAACCCGGCGACGGCTCCGTGGCGCAGTGGCTTAGCAATCAGTTGTTGCGTGATGTTCTTATCCTTATCTTTTTTCCAAGAGTAAGTTTTAAATGATTTCACAGCACAAACAGTCATTTTGCGAAATTAAAAACACCGGTGCGTGACGTATGTTCACAGCGAACGTCGCTGGCGTATTGGCGGAACGATCGAACGAATACGCCAATATTGGCGCCTTTGAAATGGAAGCGTTTTAGGCGCGCGTACACGGTATCTGGACCTATAAAACATCTTTGACTTAGACCTAATTAAGTTAAGTTGACATCAAACATCAGTTACAAACGGAAGAATACTTGTTTTTAGTGGGTAGCTACGTGTTTTCTTTGAAATTGAGAGTAAGTGACTTTTTTATGCAGAAATTACAAACCTTTTGTACTATTTTTTGTTTTATAAGAAATCATTTATATAAATAGATATACAGCTAAATCACCCTGAAAATCTTGGTTTTTATTGAATTAAATTTTCATCTAATAATAACATTTGTAAATATCAAACAATCAAGAACCTTATTTTGGAAAAAAGAAAGGTTTATGATTCATTGATGTTTACAAATGTTAAATATTTTTTAATGTTATACAAATGTAAAAGTAAAGTCGATCTGAAACGGTCTAATTAGTAAAAATAGCAAAACAAGTGTTTTCAAAATGAAAAAAACGCCGGCGCTGTACGGCGACCTTAGAGTATTTTAATACTCTAAGACGGCGACGGATTGATAAAAGACTATTTATCAGCGAACTTTTTTATGCATGAACGGTTTCGAAGTGTTTCAATCAAAAATAAACCTTATACCATATCACAAGAGCACATGGTACTTCGTAGGTCTATTCGGCCATATGATAGTAATAAGACGGCAGTTCAACCATTTTAAGCAAAATTAAACAATAAGACACGCATTGTTTTTTTTTTAACAGGAGACTTGTTTTCCAGAAATTTATTTACAACATGAGTTTGTGAGCGATCGCAATGAGTGCTATTATTTGTTACTTATTAGATTATTTTTCTACAACATGATTGAAAACCCACAAAGTAAAAAGAGTACCATGTACAAGTTAAAAAAAGGTTGTCAACCCCTAAAAATTTCAAATTTTCAAAATATCCAGAAACGAAGCCGCAGGCATGAACTTGCAAAATAATGAATATTTTGTTCTGATAAATTTTCCAAAAACACAATTTGAACGAGTTATAACAATTTTTAAAAAGACACGACTCGTGTGTCATACGCCACACACAAAAGTAATCGATGGCACGCCAGGCGTGCAATCCGCACTGAACCGGTTAAGACATGAAATGAAGTTGTATTTGTAAGAGCTGTAAATGAATGGGTGGACCGGCTTGAACCGAGGAGACCCACGATCCCGATCACGATAACCGGTTTGAAATAGAAGTTTACTTCGCCTGGTAAGTGGAGATGGTCGGTGGCCTAACCCCTCTCCCTCTTAACATAGTAGTGTAAATAAATAAGAAACCATCCCATGACGGTACCAGCACCCCTGGTATTGGAAAATCCCTGGATGAGCAATCCATTCCGCTCAAGACTAATACTGCTTGTGGCAAGTAGAGCAATAAGACAAGGGTGACCCCTGCCACGCTATCAGTGAATTTCTGCAACATCAGGGGATTTCATTCGAACGTTAACGAAGTCCACTAGGTACTACCTGAAACCAGCGAAGCCAACCTTGCTCTTTCTAACCGAGACGCAGGAGTCCTCTCCTGTCGATACTTCTCTCCTATCCGAGGTACAAATTATAATACCTTTGTACCTCGGACTGGAGTTTGCATATACGTCAGAGAGAACATCTGTTCTCGACGATTCAGTAGTCTTGAAGGTCAGTGACGACCATCCTCGTGTCTACGGATGCCTCTATATGTAATGCCGACATAGACCAACTCATCGACCACGTCCAAATCGCTGCAGACTAAGTGCTACAACAGGTCCCATCTGCAAAGTTCGTGATATTAACGGCCATCAAATATGACTTAATCTCGTTTAACCGATCATGCGGGAAGATCTGTTTATGACTGCCTTGGAATATGGTCCGACAGAAATGGTTACTTCACCTACGCGGATTCTGATGATGTGGAGGGTCATGCACCTTCCCTGTAGGACCTTCTGCTGACCTCTCATCCGGGCGGATATCAGGTCTCCGTCGACGCCCTTCTTGGCTCATTGGACCATTGTCTGAACCGGACTAAGTGCCACTCACACTCCCACCGCGGTAGCGTTCTGCAGATCGCCGCCGTGTTTGGCACTATAGGTTGGCCGATTGGGACAGGATGCGGTCTTTTTTTTTTGCATCCTTCCCTTGAGAATAGGGGCGGGTATGCTTCTCGCCGGATGATCCCAACGTGATTCTGTCGCTGATGTGGTACTTCAAGGAATGGAACTATCATCTGAGGTGCCTGGTTTGGTCGCTCCCGTAAAATTGCATCGTGCTATAATATATATAAAGCGCAAGTTCGGCCCCACATGGAATACTGTTCTCATCTCTGGGCCGGGGCACCCCAGTGCCAGCTCCTTCCACTTGACCGCATCCAGCGCAGAGCGGTTCGAATCGTCGACGACCGAGTTCTTTCTGATCGGCTCGATACACTGGCACTGCGTAGAGATGTTGCATCTCTTTGCGTATTTTATCGCATCTATCACGGGGTGTGCTCTGAGGAATTGTTCGGACTAATTCCAGCCGCTCAATTTCACCATCGTACATCGCGACAAAACTCGCGTTACCATCCATACCATCTGGATGATTGGCGGTCCACCACTGTGCGATTTAGAAGAAGTTTTCTCCCTCGCACGACTTCCTTGTGGAATCAATTACCACCAGCGAATTTTCCCGACCGATACAACTTAGGAACCTTCAAGAAAAGAGCTTACACCTTTCTAAAAGGTCGGCAACGCATCTGCAATTCCCCTGGTGTTGCGGTTGTTCATGGGCGGCGGTAGTCACTTACCAGCAGGTGAGCCGCATGCTCGTTTGCCCCCTATTCTATAAAAAAAATGCTCTACACAAAGTTCCATTCGCCTAAACCAACTCTGAAAACACTTTTGCGAGTCTTGGTCTTGTCTTGTCGCTTCTTCATAGGCTTCTTCGGCGCTTGAAAAAAACTTGCCATTTATTTGTTCTTTGACTCTTGGGAACAAATAGAAATCAAGGAGCTAAGTCAGGGCTGTAGGATGGGTGATTTAGAGTTTCAACACCAGATTCCTCAATAAATGCTTTTGTTCTAAGGATGGTATGTGAAGAGACGTTATCGTGATGCAGCATGATTCCCCGAAGCCCGGTCCTTGGTCTTCTCTCCCACACAGCTTGAAAAGCTTTGTGTAATGCAACTGTAGTATACCATTCAGGGTTGCCTGACCTACAATTTTCCAGTATTGACGTTTACAAATATCCGCTCCGCGAAAAAAACTAGCCACCATTTTTTTGCCGACATTGCGAGATCTTTGCAGTTTTATCGGTAACTGTCCTTCTGAGTAGACTCATACCGATGATTGCCTTTTATTTTCCGGATCATATTGATAGAACCATGTCTCGTCACCAGTAACACCTTACCTCATTCATTCGGTCTTTCCATTTCCCAGAGGGGATAATACGCGTTGGAGTCCGATCAGAACCTCTAGTCCGGTTCTCTCGCAGAAGTTCACCAGGCTGACGAGGTCATGAGGGGGAGGAGTGTCTTCCTCCGGCATGTAGACCGGCGACGACTAATCTTCTCTCCTGTGTATATTGTATTGCCACGGCATACATGTCTCTAGAACAGGAATCTGTTAATGGTAGTGCACAGATATCTTTAGTAGTGTAAATACACGTTCTAGGCTTGTCGTGTTCAGAGCTGTAGAATAGTTTACCTTTTAGGTTTTTTTTATAGGATAAGGGTGACAAACGAGCACACAGTCCACCTGATGGTAAGTGGTTGCTGCGGCCCATAGACATCTACATCTATCCTCAATTACAAGTCAAAATGTAGATGCGTTGTCACCCGTGAGGACTAAGATGGAATGCCTCATTTCCAGTAAAAAGGGCCTCCGGCCACCTGCACTCACCAAGCGAAACGCAGAGGTAAACCTCTACTTCACGCTGGTTTTCTGTGAGGTCGTGGTACCACCCCGGTTCGAGCCGGCCCATCCGTGTGACAGCAAGAGCTGCCGCGTGGCTCTACCACTGTTATAAAGGTTGTTTAGGCCTTTGATTTTACCAGCCCCGCTCTTGGATTAAGGCTGTGGCCGTCCTTTGAGCCTCCAACCACTTGCGTACTTACCTGTTATGCGAAGAGAGTTCGATACGCTGGAAATAGTTATAAGATCGAGCACAAGACAAAAAATACAATTCCAGTTTGGAACCGTGTGTATTAAACTACATTTCCATAAATTATAATAATGAATTCTCTTCGTGATCATCATAAACGTCCATATGAAAATTATTATACACATCAAGCTGAGTCAGGAGTTGGAGTAATTTATAAGGGTTCACCATACCAACGCGGTTATGGTATTGGGAGCTTCTTAGGGGGGGGGTTATTTAGATCAGTTTTACCTTTAAAGTGATGCTCGAGTGATTGGCAAGGAGGCATTAAGCGTTTCTAAAGGAGAGATTCTGCCATAAGCACTATATCGTCGGCAAATCGAAGAACTCGCCATTGATGTTAATACCGTAGCCATTCCAGTCCAGTAGCTTGAAAACGTCTTCCAATGCAGCGGTTAAGAGTTTCGGGGATATAACGTCACCTTATCTTCCACCTCTCTGCAGTTGGATAGGTTTCGTACTCTGGTTCTGTACTCGGATAGCCATCGTAGCCCTACTGTACAAACACTTCAGCATTTCGATATACCGATAGTCAACTTGGCACCGCTGAAGGGACTGTAGCACCGCCCAAATTTCGACGGAATCAAAGGCTTTCTCATAGTCCACATACGCAAGGCAAAGTGGCAGATTGTACTCTTCTGTCTTCTGTACAATTTGCCGAAGGGTGTGTATATGGTCCATGGTACTAAAGCCTTTTCGGAAACCGGGTTGTTCGGGAGGCTTGAAGTCGTCGAGTCTGCGTGCAAGACGATTCGTAATGACTCTCAAAAACAGCACGTAGACGCGGCTCAGAAGGGAAATCGGTCTGTAATTCTTTAAGAGAGCGTTATCGCCTTTCTTGAAGAACAAGACCACCGCACTTCTGCTCCACGCCTCCGCAGTAGTGCCACCATGGAGGACGAAATTGAAGAGCTTCTAAAGGACTTCAAGTACCGGTTTTCCACCCGCTTTCAGAAGCTCCGCTGTGATTCCATCCTCGCCCCGGGGACTTGCCGTTTTAAGGTGCTGGAGAACTATTCTAATCTCGCTCAGACTGACGTCCGGGATATCTTCGGAATAGTGTCGGATAAGACTCGCTCTTGGATCGTTACACTTGCGTGTGGCTTCAAGGATGACGTATACAGCTGCCCATAGAACCTTTAAATCTCACTCAAAATCTCCGGTGTCCCGGAAACGATGCTGCCACACTCGGTCTTCAGCTTTGACAGTTGGCCCCTTCTGACAGACAGATTTCTGGCAAAGACTTTGGAGCCTTGGTTCTGCTCGATCGCTTCTTCAATACAAGCTGTATTGAAGTTACGTAAGTCCCGCCGCATGCATTTGGAGATCTGTCTGTTCAGTTGCCTGTATGCTGTCAAATTTGTTGAAGACTGCAGCTTCATTTCCCGTCTAACAGCCATGATATTAAGAGTGTGATCGGAGAGCTTTTGTGTTCTTCTGCTGCAGGTCTTGCAGAACTTAGCTCCGACCGCATGGACAGTTTCCACGAGCTTATCATTTATATCTTCCACTTCATTGCAGTCTTCCAGGCACTGAAAACGGTTTTGTAACTCGAGCTGAAAGGTTTCGGGACTTGGTACTATAGCACGATGGGGACGGAGCGTTGACTTCATTAGACGAGACCTCTCCAACTTAACGTTTATGTTCAGTGTGCCTCTAACCATTCGGTGATCGCTACCAGTTTTCATCCTCGCGATCACTGAGACATCACTAAATAGTTGTGGTCTGGTCGTTATAATGAAGTCAATCTCATATTTTGTCGAACCGTCGGGGCTCGACCAGGTCCACTTCCTGTGGGGCCGCTTCTAGAAGAAATAGTTCATCATAAAGAGTCCCTCTTGCTCCATGAAGTCGGCCAGCTGCTGGCCCCTTGGATTCCGTTGCCCTATTCCGAATTTCCCTAATTTCAGTTCACCGTTCTCTCTTGTGCCTAGTTTTGCATTGAAGTCTCCCATTATCACCGTATAGTGGGTTTTGGAGGAATGCGTGGCTCTAGAGATATCCTCATACATTTCCTCCACCTTCTCATAGGGGTGTGCCGAGGTTGGTGTGTAAACCTGTATGACCTTCAGCGAATACTGTTTGGTGATTCTGAATATAAGGTACACAACCCTCGTCGACACACTTCCAATCTTTACAACTCTGTTAACGAGAGACTTGTGGACGATAAATCCGACACCTGCTTGGGACAGATGGTCGCCCTCCCGGTGATAGAACAAGTTGCCGGATTCGAGGATTACCGTGTCCTCCCCCTCTCTTCGGACCTCGGATAATCCTATAATATTCCAGCGCAACTTGTCTATCTTTTCTTCCAGCTCCAGGATCTTCTCGTCAGTCCTCAGGGTGCGTGCGTTATAAGTTGCCAGGTCGAATCGTCGTAGGTGGCAACCGAACCTCCACCGGAGATTCTTAGCACCTCCTGCCCCGCCGTTGCCATGGTCACCCCGTAGCCAGGAATAGCGAGGCCACCGGGGACTGGGGGCCGTCCTCTCGTAACTTTTTTCATTGGGAGGTATATTGCCATAGTTGCCACGTTTGGCGAGCGGGTTGGCAACCGCAGTTTTATTTTATTGGGATATTGCTGTTATCAGGAAGATGCTGCTGCCCATCTCCTGCCTGTTTCCCACTGTCGCCTTTTATGACACCAACGGAAATATATGGGGTAGTAGATATTCTCAACCGCCACTACACGGCAACGCTTTCATGCGTTTATCTAAAGCAAATAGTAACTTATAATGACAACAAACACCTTAATATCAAACTGTTTACCTGGTGTCTCTTTTTAACTAATTCGTCAAGTGTACTAATATCTAGAATATAACCACTAAAACCTAAAATAGTCGTACTTTTTTTTAAACTTAAATGTAACACCTTAAAGTAAAGGGTACATAGGGCGGACTTAATGCCATGTGGCATTCTCTGCCAGTCAACCCTGGGTGCCAAAGACAATTGTTGGCAGGTGCGAAACATAATACCTACTACATAAATAAAGTGTACATATTATGCCATGAAAAACATAACTTGTAAAAAAAACCAAGTCTCGCAACTCAGTTCTTCTACCGTAAAAAGTTGTGAGATCCCTGTAATACTAAGTCGGTTAATTTATTCAGTCCCTACTTAAGGGTCCTTCTGTCTCAAGTTATTACGTAATTAGCTAACCTAACAACATCTTATAGTGACCATATCAATATTAAAATTCTTTTATGTTTTAAATACATAGATTGATTTGGCAATCGCACTAAACAATCTAATTTAATAATATAATATATATTACTTGAGAGATACATTGTTTTCATGTAACTTTGTAATCCTATATATTTATATAGGATTACAAAGTTATTTATGCAGTTGGTGTATCTAGAAAACTGGATCGAAATTACCAAATATTGTAATTTTCCCTTAATTTATACACTAAACACTAATTGTATTCTAAATTTCAAGCCTCTACGTTTGCTAAAAGTGCCTTAGAGTTTTGATGATCGGTCAGTCAGTGAGTGACAAAATTAAGAAACTTTGAGTAGTTATAATTCTTAAACTACTGGCTCAAATTAAAAGGAATTTGAAATATACCATGTTTATACAATGCATGCTTGGTTAACGAAAACTTCAGGCTTCTAGTTTTATCCACAACGAAGTTATAGGGGGTCGAAAATGGCCTGAACTGCTTCGAGAAAAAGATGGTATGGCCGTGCCGCTTTTTTGCTCGACTTGGCGGGGGTACTGCCGTGCCCCCGCCAAGTCTAAATTATAAGTATAAATTATATATATATATATATATATATATATATATATATATATATATATATATATACTAGCTTTTTACCCGTGGCTTCGCTCGCGTGCGCTTGAATTTAGGATCATCAATAAATGCTATTCCGTGACAAATTAAGAAAACTTCGATCATTTTTAAAGTCACCTCGACGTCTAAGTCTCTATGTCTGTCAGAGATTTTTTTTCATTCTAAAATACTATTAGACGTAGATGATTGGTAAAGTGCTACAGAAACACGTGAATATATATGTCTAGAAACAGCTACTAAGTATTTTTTATACCGGACGTGTCTTCCGATTCCGATGTATATACATAAGAAAGGTAAATAGTCTTGAAATCAAAACGTATTGTTATTATTTACATTGTACTCTTTACATTTATTCATAGCTAAAGTTAATTTAATTTTAACAAAGTAATAAAAAGTTTATTTGAGACATTTTATTCATATCATTGGTCCTATTTAATATCGATTGGCACCATAAAATAGATGTAGATATTTTTTTTACTTCGAGTAGACTTGAAAATTTCATAAATACAGTTCTTTAATAATGAATGCTACACATGGATTAAAATTAATGTTACGGGTTTTTTACGCATCTTGGATGAAAGTTCCGGCTAAAAGAACATATCGTTGATGTGAAGCACCGAAACTCCGGGAAGTCTAATGTATGTCAACATGTTTAGTATCGTCCCAACCATTATATCGGATCTGATAGACAACAAATCCTTGCAATAGAACACCGAATCCTACCAATGATGATTCGCGAGGCTATTGAAATTAAAAATATACTAATTTTAATAGGGAAGATGGCTGAGTGCTGCCATCTGCTAAGGACCCCATAATTAATAAAATTAAATTCAAACTACTACTGCATTTATTCTATTCTATTTTAACTATGACGTTCGTCAAACACCTCAGTTCTCCTGCCCCTCCCGTGACCATGGGTGCTGTAAAGTGCCCAAAACATCGGGAATTTAAAAAGTTAAAATTAAACGCGATAAAATCCTTAAAATTCGTTTTTTTCCTTATAAATATTATTCACAGTGTATTGAATGTGAGGATCATTACACTTATGAACGGGAATAGAAAAATGTTCGCCCTGTAGTGGCCGTGAAAGAAAATCCACCACCTCATATCGTCCCGTCGTAAGAGGCGACATAGGAAAACAAATTGGAGATGGGCAGCATCATCTTCCTGACAACAAATCGAAATAAAAATAGCTGCGGTTGCCAACCCGCCTACCAAGCATGGCAACTATAGCAAACATCCAGCTACTTGACAATTTATGGGGGAGGCCTATGTTCAATTCAGTAGACTTTTGATAGGCTGACGATGATGAGTTCTTCTCATCTTTGCTACCCTTAATATTTACGGTAGAGTGAAAACAAAAAGTAACATACCCGAAAATACGAATGGAATAAAAACTGCATATTATATTGCCCCATGAAAAGTAAAAAGTAGCATCTTACATAAATGTTACTAATGGGCACAGGCCGCAGAGTTTTTAGCCAAAAAAGTGTTCGCTGCGCTGATTCCAACGCGGGATGAATGTAATGTTAATGATTCAATTTTTTACATCGTATATTCAGCATTGTATTATTTCGTTTTATCAATGACTTGCCATTTTAGTTTATTTAGAAGTAAGTAGGTGGCGCTAATATTAGATGAAATAAAGAAAGCCAAAACCATACCATCTAGTTATCAGCAATAGAAGCGAACATTTATTTATTATATCAATAAGGGATAAAGTGATGTCAATTCTCTTTAAAGTTCTGTTTCTGTTAAAAATACGCTAACAGCGCGCCGCTAGCGGTGAAAAACGATTTAATGATATCGTCTTATGACTATATTACGAAATAGCAACGTTGTGTTTAGTTATTAATATTGTTACGAGCTTGGGGTTCGAGACAATTAAAAACTGCCGATTAAATTACCAAAATTGACACTTTAATCAAACAACACTAATTACAATCTAAAACCAAACTAATAATAAAACACAATCACTTTAGTTCGCAGTTATTTCGCTTCGAAGTATTCTCTTGTATCGCCAATTCAATCTGACTCGGTCGTGGTCTATACCAGCCTTATATAGGGCCTCAGATAGTTTCCAGAACATTCTACTGTAGCGACATCTAGAATGTTCGAGTACATATCGGTCACGAAATTTCTGGAAGGATCTTGACTCTCCTAGTTCTGCTACTCGACACTAGAGGGCGCTAGTGTAACTAGTGTTGCCATGTACAAGACATTAATAGTGGCGCGCAACAATATCTCCAAACGATTTCTATTCATTGATTTGGTCAAGCTATATCATGACATGGTCAACAAATAGTGTTAAATATCACGAAATGACCACACCATTTCACGAAATGATAGACTACTTTATGATATATTATGATCAATTCTACGATCTGGCCACGACATACATAAAAATCTCTTGAATAAAACTATAATGATAATGAAAATTTTGCAACAATTGCAGACAGACCAGTTTTAATCACTTTACATATATATTAGTAATTGAAATAAATAAACTATCAATTTTCATATTTTTGATAGACGTCACTATTATCTATTGAAATTATTACACTTTTAAAATAAAATAACAAAAATACTACAAAAATTAAACGTTAGAGATTTTTAATAACTTTAAAAATCTAAATATTTTTAACCTTCCAGCGGTCGCACCCTTGCGCCGAACTTAAGCAGTCGCGTGCGGTCTGTGATTCCGCAATTTTAATTGTCTTGTTTGGGAAAACAAATGAATATTTCGACTTATTGTATAAGAGATGATTAAAAAGAGGTCTTATACATGTAAAATAAAATAAAAAACATATTATTTATTCGTTATTTTTTAATTTGTACTTAATGAAAAAGGTCTATAAAAACTCAGAATTATTGTCTCTGGTTGAAAATCAACGTTATAAATCAACAAAAACAAAACAAAATGAAATTATCTTTTTTACTACTTACAACTTATAAAACTGACTATAATTATTTTGGAAATAAATCACATTCATTGTCAATGGCAATGTGTAATAGGAACTCTAAAATTACATTTACTTTTAGATCATTCTATGTATAATTCTAGTTATGATCTAAATTATAATAACATAAAATAAAGGAAACATACCTAAAAGCGAATAATTATTCTTTTAGCAAAAAGCTATAATAAACTATTGGTCATTATTATTCATAATATCTACATGAGATGAACATTCTCGGCATATAACAATCACATGTTCTAGACACATGTGTTTTCCACGTTTGAACCAACTATACTTTGTTCTGCGTTTCTTTTTCCTATCGCAATAGTAACAATGACGTAACGTTATCGTCATCTCTGTCACTAAGCTCAGCATCCGATTGAACATACTCATCCTGTGTTGGCAAAATTTCTACTGGGTTGTCTTCTTGGTCCGAAACGTCATCAAAGATCTCATCTTCTGATTCCACTGTTGAGGACAGCTAGAGACCCGCCGCCCCTTCATACCCCGCTACGCCCCGCGCACCCCGCACACCGGCGCTGATCCAGTGATGTCGGCGACCAATCAGCGCGCGTGCGGCTTCATTATCGTCGCACGGCACTACTCACAGACTGAGACACCTTCTTGCGAGATATAAGAAGGGCGTCTCGGTCTGTGAGCTGTTCATTTCACTTCGGAAGCGGCACTCGAGAAGACTCCAAAGAAGACTCAAGACAACAGATCAAGACTCCACAACTGAAGACCTCTCTCTGTACATATTAGATAGTTTATTTTAATAGTGCCGAATATTGTAAATAGTGTAATACAGTATAGTAAAAAGTACCATCTTTTCTTCGAGCAGTCCCCTAGTATAGCTAACCTCAGATCAGTCAGTCATTAATCAATCAATAACATAAATAAATATACAGTCCACTTTCATCCATTATATTCTTGGTCCATCGCCGCCGGATTCAAGCCAGAAGAAAGAAGCAAGAAGTAAGAAGAAACAAGAAAGAAGGCAATTATAGAAGAAAGAACATAATTATAAGATATATATAATATTTTACATAATTTAACCCTAGAAGCCCAATCTACGTAAATTAGACGTATATGGCGGCGAAATATCTCTGTCTCTTTCACGTTTACCGTCGGATCGCCACTAAATTCTGAACCAACTCAGTAACCATTGAGACCTCGCAGGACACAGTTGCGTCATATCGGTAAGTGCCGCCATTTTGTTGTAATAGAGAGGTTGCACGTCATTTTGACGTATAATTGGGCTTTGTGTAACTTTTGAAATTGTTTCTAATTTTTTATTTTTGTGATTTATTTGATTTAATCGTATTGTTTCGTTACATTTTTCATATAATATTAATATTTTCAGGTTGAATACAAAATGGAGTCCCGTCAACGGCTAAACCAGGACGAAATAGCTACAATTTTAGAAAATGATGACGATTATTCTCCGCTGGATTCGGACTCCGAGGAAGAAGATCGTGTAGTTGAAGACGATGTCTGGAGTGATAACGAGGATGCGATGGTCGACTTCGTTGAAGATACAAGCAGGCAAGAGGACCCCGATACTAATGTTGCTTCTCGGGAATCGCCTAATCTTGAGGTAACTTCATTGAATTCACACAGAATAATTAGTTTGCCTCAGCGGTCAATACGTGGAAAAAACAACCATGTATGGTCAACTACAAAGGGACGTACGACGGGAAGGACTTCTGCTATCAATATTATACGCACAAATAGGGGACCAACGCGAATGTGTCGCAATATTGTTGACCCTTTGTACTGTTTTCAACTTTTTATAACAGACGAGATAATTCATGAAATAGTCAAGTGGACAAACGTCGAGATGATAATAAAACGACAAAATTTGAAAAACATTTCAGCAAGCTACAGGGATACAAATACAATGGAGATCTGGGCGTTAGTCGGAATTCTCACTCTGACGGCTGTTATGAAGGATAACCACCTCTCAACTGATGAGTTGTTTGACGCTACATTCTCTGGCACCAGATATGTATCAGTAATGAGCCGAGAGAGATTTGAATTCCTAATAAGATGTTTGAGAATGGACGATAAAACACTGCGACCAACTCTTCGTAGCGATGATGCTTTTTTACCGGTAAGAAAAATATGGGAGATTTTTATCAATCAATGCAGACAAAACTACGTTCCTGGCAGTAACTTGACTGTAGATGAGCAATTGTTAGGTTTTCGCGGCCGTTGTCCATTCCGGATGTATATTCCTAATAAACCTGATAAATATGGCATAAAATTCCCCATGATGTGTGACGCTACCACAAAGTACATGATAGATGCCATACCTTATCTTGGTAAAAGTACGAAAACAAATGGTTTACCACTGGGCGAGTTTTATGTAAAAGAGCTGACTAAAACAGTACACGGCACAAATAGAAATGTTACCTGCGACAACTGGTTCACGTCTATCCCATTAGCCAAGAACATGCTCCAGGCTCCGTACAACCTAACAATAGTAGGAACCATTAGGTCTAACAAAAGAGAAATACCTGAAGAGATCAAGAATTCTCGCTCACGGCCGGTAGGATCTTCAATGTTTTGCTTTGATGGCCCTTTGACCTTGGTTTCCTATAAACCAAAGCCGTCGAAAATGGTATTTTTATTGTCTTCCTGTGATGAAAATGCCGTTATCAATGAAAGTAACGGAAAACCGGACATGATATTGTTCTATAATCAAACAAAAGGCGGCGTTGATACCTTTGATCAGATGTGTAAGTCTATGTCTGCTAACAGGAAGACTAATAGGTGGCCGATGGCGGTCTTTTACGGGATGTTGAATATGGCGTTTGTGAACTCCTATATAATATACTGTCACAATAAGATAAACAAACAAGAAAAACCAATGAGCCGCAAAGAATTTATGAAAAAATTGAGCACAGATATGACGACACCTTGGATGCAAGAGCGACTACAAGCACCTACTTTGAAAAGGACTCTACGCGACAATATAACAAATGTCTTAAAAAATGTGGTACCACCATCTCCGGAAAATATTAGTAATGAGCCAGAACCAAAGAAACGACGCTATTGTGGATTTTGTTCATATAAAAAAAGGCGGATGACCAAAGCGCAATGTTGCAAATGCAAAAAGGCTATATGTGGAGAACACAATATTGATGTTTGTCAAGACTGTATATAAAGACTGTTTTTTTCTAAGAGACTTATAAAGTATTATTACAAGTTGCTTTAATTTTATGAAAACATTTAAAACTAGTTGATTTTTTTTATAATTACCTAATTTTAAGAAAAAGTGTTAGAGGCTTGATTTTTTTGTTGATTTTTTTCTAAGATTTGATTAAAGTGTCATAATTGTATTAATAAAGAGTATTTTTAACTTAAAATCTATTTTATTTATTAAATAAAACTTCAATTATACTAAATCATGCAAAAATATAGTTCATTAACAGAAAAAAATAGGAAAACTCGGAAGTTTTATTTTTACACGTCATTTTTACGTATGATTGGGCTTTATAGCTAGTTAAATATGATTGGGCTTCTAGGGTTAAGAGAGAAGATCATTATAGAAGATCTTCAAGGAAGAAAGAAGTTCGTCGACGAAGAGAGAAGATCGTCGGTACTAATTTCTTCCCTGTTTCTTGTTACGACTACGTCATATACGTCTATTGTCTGTTTCCAGACAATTTCTTGTTTCTTTAACCGCGTTTACGCGGCCAGGTGGTTGCTCCCTAACGGTGTCAAACTGTGACCATCTGGTAACGCCCTTGTGGCGGGAACGACATCCAATACGTGCGTCTTTTTTTGAAGACGATACGTACGTCTTTTTGAAGACGACCGGAGGTCGCAACGTGGGACCATGAGGAAGACACGAAGCCAGAAGACACGGAACGAGGACGACACGCCGGTAGGAATGCGTATATTCGAAGAAGCACCCGCGTCCCCGTCCGATTATCTCGCGATGGCACAAGCGCCCTCCGCCGCGCCCCAGGCCCCGCTCGCGCCCGCATCTACGCCCGCGCCCGCGCCCCCGCCGCCGCGCCCCGCTATGTCCGTGTCTACGACCGATCGCTTGGGAGAGGTTAGCACATCCGCGCCGCGCACAGAGACACTCGCCGCGATTATTGAAGATCTTCCGTATACAGAAACTAGTTCGATAGTACGTACCATCGCGCCTGTAACAGACGTCGTACATAGGCCCGCACCTCGCGCTCCGTCGGTCCGTAGATCGCCACATCGCCACGCGGATCGTAGATCACCGTCACCGTATAGGAATGTAGGTGTACATAGATCGCCATCGCCACATCGCCACGCGGATCGTAGATTATCGTCGCCGTGTCATAGGGATGTAGGTGTACATAGGACGCCAGCGCCACAGCGTAGGCTAGAGGGAGATAGGGATAGAGATAGGTCGCTTACTCCGCGAGGGAAAGAGAGGGGTATAGAGCGACTAGCGGAAGCTCTAGAGAATATGATTAGAGTCAGGCCCGCTGCCGCGAAGCAGACGCAGGACTTGCCTATTTTTAACGGTTCGGCCGCGGAATGGTTAGCCTTCAAAGCCGCGATGAAAGAATCCACGCGTTTATATGGATTCACAAATACGGAAAATATGGCAAGGTTAAGAAACTGTCTACGCGGTGAAACTAGGGAGGTAGTATCGGCACTGCTGTTTACCGCGAAGGATCCAGCAGATATTATGCGAACATTAGAGCAGTGTTTCGGCCGCCCGGAAGTAATTATCGATCGAGCGTTAGAGGAACTGAAACGCCTTCCGCGCCCGGGTCAAACCGCTCAGGAATTGAATTCGTTCGCGATCAAGTTACAAAATATAGTATGTATTTTGCAGCACGTCGACGGCAAAGGGTATTTACAAAATCCAATGCTAACTAGGGAAGTAACTAGTGGCTCATTCCGCCGTTTCGTGCAAATTTGAACGTTCCGTGGATGAAAAAAAAAGTCGTATTTTCACGTTTTATTTGTATATTAACAAGTTAGGTTGGTCACTAGATTCATAAAAAGTGTGAGGCACTTTTTTATGTCATTTAATTACTGAGAGAATAATCCGTGAAATTTAACGAATGGATGGTAATGAAAGGGAGAAGGATTGTAATGAAATCAGGGGGGATGGTAAGTAAAAAGGCTGGAATGGTAGAGAAATACGTAAATTTAGTAGAAAAAAATTCATGACTAAATATTAGTGATTTATTTATATTTAGGTAGGTAAACAATAATTTTAATGAGGGCTAATAATCTTCCACTCACCAGATGTCGCTACTAGCGACTGAGGTAAAGTTTTTTGTTACACAGTGTTATTTAATTGAGAAATTAGTTTTAAATAATAGTTTATCATTGTCTAAAGTATTATATTAATATATAACACAATGCGTCAGTGGTTTGATTTTTAATTTTTTGCACATTATAACTCTTTTTTTTTTATAAGTCGTCTTTTAGTTATATTTATAGTTTGGTTTATTCATTTCTAATGTAATTAATATAAAATATAACTAATAACACAGAAAGAAACCTTAAAGATTACATTTTCCTAAGAAATTATCGTCCCCGCTATGAAATCTGTCAAATATTTTACCTCACTCGAAAGTGGCGCCGCCCTGGCGGCAGAAAAAGTCGTGGATGCCATTAGATGCGTATTCAAATGAAGTAATTTGTTCTATTTTTGAGAATAAAATCAGTTATAATCAGTCATACTCATATGCAAAATAAAAAATAAAACTATTAAGATTATAACATCACAAGTCTCATTAATCTTTGGAAGTAAAATCACAATATGTAAAAGAAATCAACATACATACATAATACAACTCAAAAAATATTAAATTCGTCACTGTCATCTGAATCAAAAAAATTATTGGCATTGTTTTCTTTTTCTGATTTATTTGACTGAATAAATGCTTCGAATTGAAGCTGGTGCTCATTATTATTTAAATAGAGTTTTTTTGGAATTAAATTTTTCTTTGGCGTCCTTTAAAATTTACGATTTTCCCAACTCAAACGGATATCGGATAAAATCTTGACTTTTGGAGATCTTGTCTTTGTTGTAGTAGCATTCGTTATGGGTGAGAGCTGTAAGTCGATTGGGCCTGAGAGAGGTTCCAAGTCATCAAAAGTAACAGATTCGTGTATATTATTTAAAATTATGGAAGTATCTATGCTTAATGACTGATCGTTATGGGCTTCAAAGGTTTCATTTGAATCTGAAAGTGCTACCCCGTAATGTTTAAAATAAAGGAAGCCTAAATGTTTGTTATGTACACAAGGAATGCTACAATCTTGACAGCCAAAGCAGCTAAGGCGGCGTAAAGCGATGCTCTTACTATGATCAGTAGTCCAAACGACTTGATTAACTTGCATCGTACCTTTAAATCCTGGAACATTGGGTGAGAATTCTTTTTCTACGATGTCACTCTCTGTAACTATCGCAAAATGTACATTTTTTATATTTTTAATTATCAAAGTCGCAAAATCTTCGAACGAACCAACATCTCCACCATATTTCACGAAATTATCAGCAGTCCGTTTAACAACAGCGCCAATGCCATCCGGGGCACCTTTGCCATGGCCAGATTCTTGGAAATTCCATGTCACTAGTGTCTTTCATTTTTTTTATAGTGTCTTTTTTTTATAGTGTCTTTTTATTTTCTATAGTGTCTTTCAATTTTGTAATCATATAAAAAATATTCTTATTCCTGTATTGGCTAGACGGCGAATCAGATAAAAAATGTACGGTATTAAACGAAACTAGCTCATAAGCCATTTTTAAAATAGGGCATAAGTGAGCCCATATAGCTCCAGCGTCATGTTTTAGGCAATCACTTATTGTACAAAACGATTTTGTTTTAAAGGTACCCTGTATGTTTTTATAGTAAATAACTCCTGTATGTACCTATAGTATGATACCTGTTGACGACTTCCTCCGAAGTGGTAGGATTGTATCTCCTGATTGTATTTTAAGCAGTAATTCTCACTAAAATCTATGTGTACAAGTATCTCATCATCTTTCAAATTTTATTTTAATTGTTTGATAACCTCGTACTGTACTGTAATGTTTAGGTTGTGCTTAAGGAATGGAATTAACATTGACTCTAACTTGTAAATAACATCGCGCGGATAATCTTCAAGTTTTTTTTTTATGGTCACAATTTTAATCTTTTGTATCCCATTCTTCACTGTATATGATTTTTTCTCTGCAATCCATTGATAAAACTTAATTTTTTTGTCATTTTTGAATTCACGATAACTTAAAACTTTACTTACGCATGCTGTGCATGTACGTTCAAGACAGTTTTGCTTTATATCACAACAGAGAGTTTTAATAACGTCTGTACCAGTAGTTTCGGTGATGATTTCTGCAGTTTTTAAAGCCTTAATTAAAAGATTCACGTTGGAATGTAGTTTGCACTGACAAGTCTCTCGATCTTTATTAGGAAAAACCACCCAGTAGGGTCTATATTTACAAAATGTTGAATAGCTTATGCTACTTTGCTCCTTCAAGAACTTTTCATGCAAATTTTTTAAATTATCAGTCAGGTACCGCTTCTGTTTTTTCAGGCCTCTGTTTTTTATAAATTCTTTCTTCCCCGCAGCAACTCTACTATTTGTGTCTTCTTCGAAAAAGGAATGAATGTCATTTATCAATGACTGTTTTTTTTCTTTTGTAATTTTTTTCTTTCTTCTAACAAATGGCAACTTATGAAGTAGCTTATATTTCCTCAATCTCTCTTCATTATGAATTATCTGTCCTGCAAAATGTCTATTTTCCTTTTCAGTCATTGTTTTATAGACGTCTTGTACGTTCTGTGATATACTTTCACTAAAAAGCAGTTGTTTTTTAACTTCTTCTTTTTTTTCGGGTCGTTTTACCGTTAAAACTTCTTCAATTCTCTTTTCGACACAATCATGTTCTGGTTGACCTATATTAATTTGTTTACGAAAAGCATCTTTTTCCCTCTTTAGTTTATTAAATTTTATCTTTTAATTTCTTCGCCGTCTTTGAATGAGTATACCGCAAACGACTTATTGCGCTGTTGAACTTAAGTAATCTTACATTTTTAATACTCGGAGTTGAAGACGGTCCCGGTTCAGCAAGCATCAAGGGATCTGAACTAGGAGGGTCTGGGTTAACATTAGTCTTCAATTCACTCTCTGGAGGTAAATTTTCTATTAATATTTTATGTATTTCGTTTTTCTCTTCCTTCCTTTTTAAATACTTTCGAGAATTTTTTCTCCAACGTCTTCTTTGTTCTCGTTGTGCTCTAGAGGTCATTTCTTTGATACTACAAACTTTTTTCTTTTCTTTCCTTGCTAAATATCTTGTTCTCTTGTTTTCTTTATGTATAGAATACAGCTCTGGGTCGTTTTTTATTTTTTTATATCTTTCTCTTTTACGTAGTCTGTCTTTTGCTAATTTTTCTTCTCTAGTTAATTTTTTACTCGTTTTGGCCATTTTCGCACTAAAAAAAGATAAAATAATAATATCGTATAAGGTATAGTCATATAGGCCATAATTATAATAAATGTATGCTTAGAAACTGAAAAGTAACTCATAGTTAAAATTAAATGAATATTTTTCATTTCCTTCTAAAGGACTTCATTACCTTCCAACAATAAAATGGACGGTACGGATAGGAATGAAATGGAGATGAATGAAAATTTTCAACTATTTGCTGTGTAATCTTCATAAAAGTTTACAGTAATAGACAATGGATTGTAATATAGATCAAAACTAATTAAAAAACGTATTTTTTGAAAAATTAATAATTTATATTTTACATTACCTTGTGGAATCGAAGGAATGTGATGAAATGATTTATGGACGAAACACTTAAAACAATGTAAAGATCGTCAATAATTTTGACAGCAATAGACATACGTCCACCTTGCTCAGTGGCCTCGGCCGACTGATCGCTCTAAATATACTTTGTGTTTGGTGCCCTCTCAGTAAACGCCTTGATCACGTACCTGGAGTTAAGTTTTAAGGTATGGATGGTAATGAAATTTTAATTGTGACAGTTTTACATATGTTAATATTTTTAATTGTATTAAGTTAATTATTTATTTAAAATATTTTATCGATAAGTAATGATTTCAGTTTTGCCAGTCAGGACGAGGAGCTAACGGAACTCCTCAAACGGCAGTACGAGATCGATTCCATAGGTATCTCGCTAAAGAGTAGGCCGCGACGAGAAGAGGAACGCGCTGTCGAGATATTCCAGCGTACCGTCAAGAAGGTCGGCGAGCAATACCAAGTTGGACTGCCATGGAAGGACGACAACGTGTGGATGCCACCCAGCTACGAGATGGCCGCTCGAAGACTGCGGACGATCGAGAGAAAAATGGACAAGTCGCCGGAGTTTCGAGACGCCTACACAGCCCAGATACACAACCTCCTGGCAAAAGGATACGCAAGGGAAGCCGAGGGGACAGAGAGAGAGGACCCCAAGAGCTGGTACCTGCCTCACTTCGCCGTACAGAATCCGAACAAGCCGGGGAAGACAAGAGTGGTTTTCGACGCGGCAGCGCGTGCGTCCGGTAGATGTCTTAACGATTATTTACTCGACGGCCCCGACTTGTTACGAAACCTACCGGGCATACTGTTTAGATTTAGGGAGAACGAAATAGCCGTGTCCGCGGATATTAGGGAGATATTTTTACGTGTGAAGATCGACCGTCGCGACCAACCCGCGCGATTGTTTCTGTGGCGAGGTAACGAGCGATCCAGCCCACCGCGGGAGTACGTTATGACATCGATGATTTTCGGTGCGAGGAGCTCGCCGTTTCTCGCACATAGTGTTAGGGATAATAACGCGCGCGCACACGCAGAAACACATCCGTTGGCGCTTAACGCTATCGTACGTAGTCACTATATGGACGACTACTTAGACAGTTATGCTACGGTAGAGGAGGCGGTAAATACGGCAAGGCAGGTGATGGAAGTACACCAGAAGGCCGGTTTCACCTTGGCAGGCTGGAATTCGAACCACACAGCCCTATTGGAAGACAAGCCGGAGGAACTACTAGCGAGCAAGTCTAAAGAAGTAAGCTTAAGGCAAGACAGCCCAGGCAGGACACTAGGGTTGTTATGGATGGCCGACGAAGACGCCCTGACGTTCAACACCTCTATGAATAGGGTGCCACAGGAAGTAAAGGCGCTACAGCGACCACCGACTAAGAGGGAAGCATTGAGCGCAGTCATGTCGGTGTTTGACCCGCTCGGACTGCTTAGCTACCTCACCATCACCGCCAAGATCCTGCTGCAAGATCTATGGCGAATGAAGAAGGTCGGATGGGACGACGAACTACCCGAGGAGGCAGCTGATGAATTTCAGAGGTGGCTGCGAGTCGTCGAGGAAGTGTCACGACTGCGACTGCCTAGGTGCTATGCTCCTACGGGGGGAGTGGTAGAGCGTCAGCTTCACGTATTCAACGACGCAAGCGAACGTGCGTACGCATCCGCGGCGTATTGGCGTATACGATACCGCGACGGAACAATTAGGGTACGGTTAGTGGCGGCCAAGGCGAAAGTTGCCCCTATAAAGGCACAAAGTATACCGCGTTTAGAGTTGCAGGCGAACTTGATAGGCGCGCGACTCGCGGAATTCGTGCAAGGCGAGCACAGAGTGGTAGCCGATAGGGTGGTGTATTGGACAGACTCCACTACGGCGCTCCACTGGATACAGAACGATACGGCGCGTTACACTCCATACGTGGCTCATAGGTTAGGGGAGATAGCAGAGAAGACATCACCCGAGCAATGGAGGTGGATACCGACCGCAGACAACATCGCGGATCAAGCGACGCGTGTGAATTATATGAATAAAGAAGAGAACGACAGATGGTTCACGGGACCGGCATTCCTGTACGAGGACGAAGACAGATGGCCTCGTCGTCAGGAAGAGAGGGCAGGCGATGATGATGAGGAGCTGGAGGAAGTCGTGGCGTACCAGAGCGACACCAAGGACGCTCCACACCTGCCGGACATAGAGAGATTCTCTTCCTACGAGAGATTAATAAGGGCCACTGCACGGATACTACAGTTCGTCGATGCCATAAGAGGAAGGGCGCACGGACTGACGTTGCAGCACATCCAGAGAGCAGAGCGAATGTGGATAGAACGCAGTCAGCAAGAAAGCTTCACTGAAGACATCAGTCGACTGCAGCGAGGAAAGAACCTGGCAACCGGCAGCGCGTTAAGGAAGCTCGACCCCATATTGGAAGATGGCATATTACGAGCTAGAGGACGAATCGACGCAGCCGATGTGGACAGCCAAATGAAGAGGCCCATCATACTGAACGGACGCCACCAATTTGTAAAGCTGCTTGTGGAAAAGGCGCATCAGGAAGCAAGCCACGCCAACAGGGAGCGGGTAGTAAACGACCTACGCACGAGATATCATATCCTTCGATTACGACCAACCGTAAGAGAAGCGGAGCGGAGATGTCTGCGGTGCAGGGTACGCAAGGCGACACCACGGCCAGCGGTTATCGGAGATCTACCACCGGTTAGGGGCATTCACCTACACCGGAATCGACTATTTCGGGCCTATAACGGTTACGATAGGACGTAGGCATGAAAAACGGTGGGTGGCGTTATTCACCTGTTTAACGACGCGCGCGGTGCATTTAGAAATAGTTTATTCCCTAACGACGGATTCGGCGATATCGGCATTGCGGCGCATGGCGGCTAGGCGTGGGTGGCCACGGGCCATCTACTCTGACAACGGAACAAATTTCCATGGGGCGGACACCGAACTACGACGGGCAATGGAGGAGTGGGCACCCCTTTTTTTTTTTTTTTTTTTTTTTATGGTAGAGGGGGCAAACGAGCATGCGGCTCACCTGATGGTAAGTGACTACCGCCGCCCATGAACAACTGCAACACCAGGGAGGGAATTGCAGATGCGTTGCCGGCCTTTTAAAAAGGAGTACGCTCTTTTCTTGAAGGTCCCTAAGTCGTATCGGTCCGGAAAAATCGCTGATGGTAATCGATTCCACAAGGAAGTCGTGCGAGGAAGAA
This sequence comes from Parnassius glacialis, assembly GCA_033319125.1. Taxonomy (NCBI): domain Eukaryota; kingdom Metazoa; phylum Arthropoda; class Insecta; order Lepidoptera; family Papilionidae; genus Parnassius; species Parnassius glacialis. The sequence goes on from JAVANC010000018.1 coordinate 27,517,464, forward strand.
AACATCTTCTAAATCGCACAGTGGTGGACCGCCAATCATCCAGATGGTGTGGATGGTATCGGGAGTTCTGCCGCGATGTGCGTTCGTGAAATTTGGCGGCTGGGATTAATCCGAACAATTCCTCAGAGCACTCCCCATGGTAGATGCGAAAGAAAATGCAAAGAGATGCAACATCTCTTCGCAGCGCCAATGAGTCGAGCCGATCGGAAAGAACTCGGTCGTCGACGATTCGAGCCGCTCTGCGCTGGATGCGGTCAAGTGGAAGGAGCTGGCACTGGGGAGCCCCTGCCCAGAGATGGGAACAGTATTCCATGTGAGGCCGAACCTGCGCCTTGTAAAGTTGCAGGCGGTGTGCCGGCATGAAATACTGTCCCGCTCTGCTGAGCACGCCAAGCTTTTTAGAGGCCAATTTGGCCTTCTCTTCCAAATGACCACGAAACTGCACGTCACTCGATATGTCGACGCCGAGGATTCCGATACTGGCTGAGGCAACCAGGGGAGTGCCTTGAAACTGAGGAGACACGACAAAGGGGCTCTTTTTAGCGGTAAACGCGCAAACTTGTGTCTTCTGAGGATTAAACTGGACTAGATTTAGTCGCCCCCAGTTCGAGACTTTGTCCAGCAAAGACTCGACTTCAGACACAAGTTTGTTCCGGTACTCGGAGACGTTTTCCCGAGAAATATTAGCACGGCCGGTGTATAGAGCATCACCAGTGCTGTCATCCGCATAGCAATGAATGTTACCAGTTAGCAACATATCATTGATATGCAGAAGAAACAGCGTTGGTGATAGCACACAGCCTTGTGGAACACCAGCGTTAAAAGGCTTGTAGTCAGAACATGCACCGTCTACAACAACCTTGATGCTCCGATCTGCAAGGAAGCTGGTGATCCAACCGCACAATTTCTCGGGAAGCCCATAGGAAGGGAGCTTCGAGAGAAGCGCTTTGTGCCAAACCCGATCGAAGGCCTTCGCAATGTCCAGACTAACGGCCAACGCCTCCCCCTTGGACTCTACTGCCTCCGCCCATCTATGGGTCAGGTAGACCAGAAGATCACCAGCTGATCGACCCCCACGAAAACCGTATTGGCGGTCACTAATCAGCTGGTGATCCTCAAGGTACCGGATGAGCTGGCAGTTGATAATGGATTCCATTATTTTGGAGAACAAGGAGGTGATCGCGATAGGCCTATAGTTGGACGGGTCTGAGCGGTCGCCTTTTTTAGGGATCGGGTGGACAAAAGCTGTCTTCCATGAATTTGGGACTACGCCTTGGGAGTAGGAGTACCGAAAAAGACGCGTTAGGACCGGTGCCAACTCCGGAGCACACGTCCTCAGCACAATTGGGGGGATTCCGTCAGGCCCACTCGACTTCTGGATGTCCAGGGAGAGAAGTGCTTTGCGAACCGAGCGCTGTGAGAACAGCACATCCGGCATAGAGCACTCACACCGCGGGATGGTCGGCGGTGTTTTCCCCCCGTCATCAAGAGTCGAGTTGGACGCAAAAAGGGAGCCTAAAAGGTCGGCTTTGTCTTTTGCGTCATGGGCCAGTGAGTCGTCCTCCCTGTGCAGAGATGGTAGTGATGGCTTACAGAAATTCCCTTGGACAGCCTTGGCGAGAGACCAGAATGCACGGGTTCCCGAAGGAAGGCGAACTAGTTTCTCGCCAATTCTGCCTATGTGCTCTGACTTTGCCTTGGCAATAACTCTTTTGAAGGACCTGGAGGCGAAGTTATACTTCTTTTTAAGTGTGCTGGTGTTTACATCCCGAGTCGCCGAAGCCGCAGCCCAGGCTTGATAACACTCCTGCTTACTGCGTAATGCAGTTTTACAGGAGCGACCAAACCAAGGTTGAGATCTGCCTCCGATGGGTACCACAGATGATGGAATAAATAGTTCCATTCCCTGTAGCACCACATCAGTGACAGAGTCAGCAACAGCGCTGGGATCATCCGGCGAGAAGAAAACCCGCCCCCATGGGTAGGATGCAAAGAAAGACCGCATTCCGTCCCAATCCGCCGACCTGTAATGCCAAACACGGCGGCAACCTGCAGAACGCAACCGCGAAGGGAGCGTGAGTGGCACCATACTCCGGATCAAACAGTGGTCCGAAGAGCCGAGAGGGGCATCGACGGAAACCTGATATCCGTCCGGATGAGAGGTCAGCAGAAGGTCCAACAGGGAAGGTGTATGATCCTCCACATCTGGAATCCGCGTAGGCGAAGTAACCAGTTGTGTCAGACCATATGCCAAGGCAAAGTCATAAACAGATCTCCCCGCATGATCGGTTAAACGTGAACCGAGCCATTCGGCATGGTGGGCGTTAAAATCGCCAAGGATCACGATCTCTGCGGATGGGACCTGTTGTAGCAAGGAATCTGTAGCCATTTGGACGTGGTCGATGAGTCGGTCTGTTTCGGCATTACCGCTATGGGACCTATAGAGGCACCCGTAGACGCGCGGATGGTCGTTGCTGTCTACGCGTAGCCAAAGGATGGACAGGTCCGAACCTTCAAGACTGCCGAGGCGTCGAGAACAGATGTCCTCTCTGACATACACGCAAACTCCATCCCGAGGCACAAAGGAGTGCTCCAATTTGTACCCAGGGTAGGAGAGATACGAAATATCAGCCGGAGAGGAAACCTGCGTCTCGGTCAGGAAGAGCAAGGCCGGCTTCGCCGTCTCGAGATGGTAGTGGACGGCGTTTAGGTTAGAGTTAAGTCCCCTGATGTTGCAGAAATTCACGGATAGCGTGGCAGGGGTCGCCTTGGTATTGTTGCTCTGTTTACCCCGAGCAGTTATGTTTTTGAGCGGAATTTTGCCCCCCCCCCAGAATACGCGGGGCAGCCTGAGCACCCACGCTCAGGATTGGAATAACATGGTCGTGGATGCTCAGCGAGGGATTCTCCAGGGGTACTGGTACCCTCCTGGGGTAGTCTATTGTGTAATTCCGCTACCATGTTGATGGGGGGGGGGGGGGATTGGGCCTCCGGCCACCTGCACTCACCAGACGAAACGCAGAAGTAGAGCTTCTACTTCACGCCGGTATTCTGTGAGGTCGTGGTACTAACCCGGCTCGAGCCGGCCCATACGTGCAACAGCAAAAACTGCTGCATGGCTCTACCACCGTTAAAGTTACCCCTGCTGAAGGACTACGCGTTGACTCGGCGGACAGACTGGAAGTTCATCGCGCCGGGCGCACCGAACCAGGGAGGCGCATGGGAGCGTCTCGTGCGCTCAGTGAAGACCGCGCTCGAAGCCGCTCTACACCAGAAGAGCCCGCGGGAGGAGACGTTGGTGACGCTGCTCACAGAAGCCGAGAACACGGTGAACTCTCGACCGTTGACGCACGTACCGGTCGACATCGACGAGGAAGAGGCGCTGACACCCAACCACTTCCTGCTGCTGGGACCATCGAGCCTTCCAGTAACCGCGCCGTGCACGCCTAGTGATCGTCGGGCGTGGAGAGCGGCGCAAGGACTTGCCGACGAGTACTGGAAGCGCTGGATGAAGGAGTACCTGCCGACGCTGGTTGCGCGCGGGGACTCGCGGGATGTGCAGCAGCGACAGCTACAAGAAGGGGACCTCGTCGTGGTGGCAGACGGTAACCTGCCAAGGAACGTGTGGCCGCGGGGAATTGTAACACAGACCTTTCCCGGACCAGACGGCGTGGTGCGCAACGTGGAGGTACGGACCAGGGGCGGATTGCTGCGGCGGCCGGTCAGGAAGATCGCCGTCCTCCCGAAAGAAGATGGGGCTCGCGAGCTACGCCGGGGGGAGGATGTTGAGGACAGCTAGAGACCCGCCGCCCCGTCGCCCCTTCGTACCCCGCTACGCCCCGCGCACCCCGCACACCGGCGCTGATCCAGTGATGTCGGCGACCAATCAGCGTGCGTGCGGCTTCATTATCGTCGCACGGCACTACTCACAGACTGAGACACCTTCTTGCGAGATATAAGAAGGGCGTCTCGGTCTGTGAGCTGTTCATTTCACTTCGGAAGCGGCACTCGAGAAGACTCCAAAGAAGACTCAAGACAACAGATCAAGACTCCACAACTGAAGACCTCTCTCTGTACATATTAGATAGTTTATTTTAATAGTGCCGAATATTGTAAATAGTGTAATACAGTATAGTAAAAAGTACCATCTTTTCTTCGAGCAGTCCCCTAGTATAGCTAACCTCAGATCAGTCAGTCATTAATCAATCAATAACATAAATAAATATACAGTCCACTTTCATCCATTATATCCACCTTCTCTAGCATGCGAGGTATTCGACGTTCTAAGTCTTCGTAATTCATTGTCTACAACAAAAGTACATTTTTTTAAACTATACTTTTATAATATTATAATATAAAACATAAAAAGTAATAATAAGATATAAAAAAACATGAAATATTTACCCCGGTTTCACTTTAATTGCACTGGATTTTTCTGGAACACAATCGGTCGCGCGCGGAATCTGAGACCGCAAACACAAATAAGAAAGCACGTGTGCATGCGACGAATGTCACAGTGCTACCTAAGGATGCTACCTCACCTTCCCGAGGATATCACGGAAGCGCAAGCGTCTATTGTTTATAGTTTTAGTAAATTAACTAAAATAAATTCGTTGCGGACTCAGAGACCGCGCGCGACCGTTGGAAGGTTAATCATATAAAATGTTAGTTATTTATATTATTTCATTTATTAGTAACTGAAGGCAAAATATACATCTTTTCCCATTTGATGATAGATGGCGCTGTTTTGAATACCAAATTGGTGTAGTTTCAAATTATTTTACCAAAATTATAACTATATTTAAACTTTATTTACAAATATGGTATATATTTGAAAAACACCCGTCATCCCGCCTATAACTAAGATATAATAGAAAATTAACATCTAAAGGAAATAAAATACTTAACCTTCCTTTTTCGAAGTTCCGTAATCGGATAAAAAGTAGCCTATAAGTTGCCTCGGGCTACTCACCACCTACATTCAAAATTTCATGTAAATTGGTTCAGTAGTTTTTGCGTGAATCCGGAATACACAGACAGACAGACAAAAAAACTAAAAACCACTAATTTGGCTTCAGAACCCTTTATTTGGTCCTCTGGACTTGTTTTTCAAGAATATATTAGAATTACAGACACGACATTTCTACAGATTTATTATATATAAGGTATCTGAGGGTATTAAGGCCTAGCTAAGGGAAATTTGTAATAAAATGAAAAATATCCAACATAATCAACAAGTTTTATTATTAATCAGTCATGTACTTAAATTACTACAGAGTTTAAACAAAAAATAGTTTCTCTAGCTCAAAACCAAAACAATATATAACTTTTTTAAAAACACAGTCTGTAGGCCTTAATATACTTGGGTAGGGTAAAAAGGCCTATACTTTAAACTATCCAAAAGTCAACTTATACTACGTAAATTGGTATTCTTGAGATCAATAATCATTAACATAAAGCAATAGGAAGCATAGTGGTCTTAGAAAATTAAATAAATTGCCCTTATTTGCATCCATCAGGACATTGAAAGTCATCAGTATCTTCTGCAGTCAAACCTACACACTCTTCGTGGTACCACTTGGAGCATCGCGAGCATTGCCTCATTGCATCGTCCATTCGATCTTCTTTGCAGGCATGACAGTACCAACTCAATTGTTATTGTGATTTACCTTTGACGGTAGTAGACTTTTTTGCAGATACGATTTTAGCTTTCTTAGTATTTAAAGTCTTTTTAAACTTCGTTTTTTCTTTTCTACATGTTTTAACATCAGTAAAATTGTCGTCTTGTTTATTTTTCTTTCTTTTGTTACCTTTTACTTCTTTACTATTTATTTTCTCTTGATTATATTAATTTATCAAATAAATCTTTTGTAACAGGAGTACCTCTATAATTAATGGCTTGTCGTCTAACAGTCGGTGTGCATGTTTGAACTTTAACAGGCGTAGGCAGAAGATCATAAAAATAATTTCTTTTCAACCGACTGAGTGGTAAATCATCAGATTCATCTGAACCAGAGCTTGTTTCATAAACTGTGCGATAATTTGATGCTATAGCTGGTGATTGCTTAGTTTGTTCTGGGGCCGCTGGTCGAAGACAATCAACAGGTGAAATATTTCCAAGCAAGACATCGGGTATTGGAATCGGTGTCAAAATTGATGGTGAACTAGTAGCAGATTTTGAACTCTTCTGTTGATCACTATTAATAGGTGTTATATTTTCTTGATCACGATCAGGCGTTGAAGCTTCCGATAAAATAGACGGTGTTGTATCTCCGGATTCTGAAGCTTGTGCATGAGGATGTTTGAGTGCTGGTGCGTTTTCTTGTCCACCATCTGGTGCAAGAGCTTCCGTTAAAATGGAAGGGGCAAAAGCTGTTTCTGGTATGGCCTGTGGGTTGAAGGGATACAAGCCAGTCACTTTAAAGCCACTCGTGATATTGCTGTGTGTCATACATTTAGACCAAACGCTTGAAAGAATGATATTAAAGCGTGCTTTAGTGAGTTTTTTGTCTCTGTTTTGGTCCAAAAATGATAACAATTCAGCATCCCAATGGTACTCGAATGATCGATATACGGCTTTGTCGAGAGGCTGTAATTCGTGGGTTGTGTTTGAAGGTAGGCAGTACAAATTAATGCCAAGTGAATCGGATATATCGACTATGGAAAGATCTAAATGACAAACTGCTCCGTCAAATATCAAAAGGCATGGTCCCTGGCTTTTGTATCTAGACAAGTGTTTTAAAAATATTTTGAAAAGTTCATTGGTCATATACCCCTTTGCTGATTTTCGTACTAAAGATCCTTGAGGCAAATTATCGTACAATTCTGGTTTTAAACGTTTTCCCTTAAATATGACCATAGATGGTATGGCTGTGCCAAGAGCATTAACACATCCTGCGATAGTAATGCTTTCAGCATGTTCAGAAGACTGCAAATGAACCCTTTTAGCCCCTTTTTTGGCCAAAACACTTTTCTGGTGGTGGATAGTGAGACGGCATCCTTTCTCATCCATATTATAAATTTTCTCGGGATGATCATATAAGTCAAATTTATCGTAGATATCTCTCAGTTTTTTAAAATGGTCATCAACAATAAATTTATTTAGCTTTTGGGCTCTAGCTGGGTTCATGAATTGCGCTTTTCTTATGGATATTTCATGGTGTCTTTTCATGAACGCTTTGAACCAGTCTTTGCCTGCGCGTTTGCCCGCATCATTAAAATTGTGTTTTATAATATTTTGCTCACAATATTTATACACCAATCGACGCAATATTCTTGGTGTCACAGGCAAGCCCATTTCAGAATACCGGATTATCCTTTGCACAAGTTGAGCTTCCTCTTCATCATTTAATATAGGTTTACGTCCCAAACTTTTCTTTAAACTGCCAGACTGCAGATGATTTCTGATTGTTCTTCTAGGAACCTTATAGATCTCTGCAGCCTTATACGTACTCAAAGTTCCTCTTTGTACTGCTCTAATAGCTGCGATCAGATCGTCTTCTGACCACAATGCCCGTTTGGGAGGCATCGTGAGCGTAAGCACTGAAAACAATGATAAATAAATTGAAAATGTATAACTACGTAAATACTACCCACCAACAAACATTTTAAAAACATGCTCCTACTTATATAGCAGTTTAAAAAAATAGAAGTATAATAACGCCTATAGTAAAATTTTATAGGCCTTAATATCCGCCAACCACGTGGTTACAAAAATAATAATAATAAAATTTTTACAACTACAAGTCCTTTAATACTGTAACCCTAGGTACAAGCATATATTAATTAATAAACGGACAGTCAATACAGGTTTGTAAATATGATATTTTCAAAATAACTTACGTTTTACTGGAGCCAATTTTTATAATTCGTGCCGCGTGACCGCACCGCTGAATGATTTCGACGACACTAGCGGGGGCAGAAGTGCAAGCGTTCGTCCGCTACTTCGCAGCGACTTGTATACGCTCTGAGCTTGTGTGAGTGTAACCTTGATCGTCAATTACTGTATTTCATACGTTTTTTGTCACTTAGGCCTTATTGCCCGACAGGCCTTAATACCCGCGGGTACCTTATATATATATATATATATATATATATATATATATATATATATATATATATATATATATATATATATACATATATATATATATATATATATATATATATATATTTATAAATATATCTTTATATATAATAATTACGTGTCACATTGTTTGTCCGCGATTAACTCCTTCAATAGTTTGAACTGATTTCAATTAAATTTTGTAAACTGTGTGCAGTTTGGTCCAACTTGAGAGATAGGATACTGTTTATCCCGATAAGTCAGCTTCAATATTTTTTTTTATTCCCAATTTAAAGATTTTTTCATAGAAAGGGTCGTCGGAAAGAGCAGAACAACGTCTGCTTGGCCAGCTAGTATATATATATATATATATATGTATATATATATATGTATGTATTTTTTTTTAAAAAAAAAAAAAAAAAAAAAAAAAAAAAAAAAAAAATATATGTATGTATGCTAGTATATATATATATATATATGTTGTTCTGCTCTTTCCGACGACCCTTCTTATAAAAATCCTTAAATTTGCAATAAAAAATTTTGAGGGTCATTTATCGGGATAAAAACTATCCTATCTCTCAAGTTGGACCAATATGCACACAGTGTGCAAAATTTCATTAAAATCTGTTCAGTAGGAGTTTTGTTTTTCAGTTTTTAGGAGTCCATCGCGGACAAAGAACGTGACACGTAATTTTTATATATAAAGATATTATATATATATATATATATATATATATATATATATATATATATATATATATATATATAACATGGTTATTTTTCAATAACCTGAAATTCCGCGTAAATCGCACAGAAGTGGTACGCCGGCCATCGAGATGATGAGGATGGAATTTCGAGTTCTGTCGCAGGTGGAATTCAGCTGCTAGAATTAATCCTATCAATTCCTCTGCGCGCTCCCGGTGGTATATGCGGTAGAAGATGCATAGAGATGCAACTGCTCTCTTCGCAAGGCCAGTGGATCAAGCCGATCGGAAAGAACTTGATCGTCAACAATTCGGGCCGCTCGTCGTTGAATACAGGCAAGTGGAAGGAGCTGATACTAGGGTGCCCCGGCCCAGAGATGAGAACAGTATTCCATATAAGGCCGAGCGTTCGCTTGGTAAAGCTGTAAGTGGTGATCCGGCATGGAATACCGTCTCGATTTACTGAGCACAACAAGCTTTTTGGTGCCAGTTTAGCCTTCCATTCCATCCCAAGTGACTGCAGAACAGTACGTCTCTCGAAATATCGAAACGAGGGGAATGCCCTGATATTGAGGTGATACGACAAAAGGGTTCTTTTTTGCGGTAAATGCGCAAATCTGTGTCATTTGCGAATTGAGATGCCCCCAATCCGAGACTTTATTCAACAAAGACTCTACTTCAGACACAAGTTTGTTCCGGCACTCGACGACGTGTTCACGTTCCGTGAGAAATATTAGCACGGCCGGTGTACAAAGCACAGCCAGTGCTATCGTCTTCATAACAATGAATGTTACTAGTATGCAACATATCATTGATATGCAGAAGGAACAGGGAAGGCGATAGCACGCAGCCTTGTAGAACACCACCATTCACAGGCTTGAAGTCGGAGCATGCACCGTCGACCTTAATACTCTAATCTGTAAGAAAACTGGTGACCCAATTGAATAATTTCTCGGGAAGCCCATAAGAGGGAAGCTTCAAAAGAAGCGCTTTGTGCCATACCCGATCGATGGCCTTCGCTATGTCCAAACTAACCGCCAGAGCCTCCCCCTTGGTCTCGACTGCCGCCGTCGAAAACGTATTGACGGTCACTAATCAGCTGATGCTATTCAAGGTACCACACGAACTGGCAGTTAAGAAGGATTCCATTCTTTTGGAGAACAAAGAAATGATTGTCTTGTAGTTGGACGGGTTCGAACGGTCACCTTTTTTAGGGATCGGATGCACTAAGGCTGTCGTCCATGAGCCTGGAATGACTCGTAGAAGAGAACCGTAAAAGATGCGTAAGAACCGGTGCCAACTCTGGTCAGCAGAAGGTCCAACAGCGAAAGTGTATGATCCTCCACATCTGGAATCCGCGTGGTCAAAGTGACCAGTTGTGTCAGACCATATGCCAAGGCAATGTCGTAAATAGATCTTCCACATTATGTAGTAGTAGTGTGAGCTGAGCCATTCGGCATGGTGTTGTTTTGTTTTCGCCAACTAAATAATCAGTTACTTTAGTTAAGACAATTCGCGTCAGATAATCTGACGCGAATTGTCTTATTCGAAAACGAGTTAACGTTTCACGTTTTCGTGACATCCATTTAATTCAATATTACGTCTATAAGTAAGTATATAAGTTTCATTCAAAAGTTTACGCTCAGGCGGTAATGGGGGGGCTTGGACACGCGGGGCCCGTAGCAATTGCTACTCTTGCTACGTGGTTAATCTGGCACTATAATTAAGAGTTGTGTATCGCCATCAATGCAAAATCATGAATTTGCATTTAGAAAAACCCAAAATTAGGGGCTTTTTAGGTGCTAATTAGGTGCCCAGTTTAAAAATTAGGTGCTCTAAAACTTACTTGTACTTACGTACTTGCCGAACTGTTAAAATTTGCTTTGCTAGCAAAATGTATAATAACAATAACGAGGCCCCCATAACAAAAATAAAGTCGTTATTCAGAATATAGAAGATGCAAAATACAGGTTTTCTGAATATCAAAAAAGAATTAAAATTGCTGTTAGAAAAATTAGGGGCTTTTAGGTGCTAATTAGGTACCAAGTTTATTCACCGCAACGAACTGTTGAAATTTGCGTTGCAGGAATATTGACATAGTTATTTCTGCAACGGCTTCGGCGCTGCGGATAGTGCAGCCCCTTCGCCCTTGCGTACCAAATCACAAGCACCCATGCACCAATTATTATGGCCTGACACTTCGAATGATTGACCACTAGGCCAAACCTGTCAGACCAGTTCTTAATGTACTCAAGGTCCCTGTTAATTATGTCCACCGTTGTAGAAATATCGTTAATACTCGCTTGTGTGTACAGTTGCAAGTCATCGGCATACAGATGATACGCAAACTGAAGGTTTTGGGTTATGAGATTAATAAATATAGAAAACAACAAAGGAGATAACATGCCGTCTTGAGGGACACCAGCATGTATGTCAAGCCAGCTAGATGATAGCTCATCGATACGAACCGGCTGCTGGCGCCCTTGAAGATATGATGAAAACCAATCCAGTGCTTCGGGTGAGACCATAGAAAGAGAAAGGATGGAAATTAGAATATTATAACTGATGGTATTATAAAAGGCGTTCGAGATGTCAACTAAAACCAACACAGTGACTTTAGTGTCCTCTAATTTACATTTTTACTTAAACTACTTTTTATTAACGACCCTAACGTCTCAACGAACATTGTAGCACGCCAGCTCGGTATGTCCCAGTGGGAGGTATGGTCGGTGGTCCACCTGTGTGCACCATTACCAACCGGTACAAACGCTGTACGAGGGTGATCCAGCTAGTAGACTCCAGTATTGTCGTTTCATGCTGAACGCCGACACAGACGAAGACGAAGAAAATTTTTTAAGAAATATTCTGTGAACGGATGAGTCCAAATTGGGAAAAGTAAAGCAAAGTTTTAAGATGGTATTACAAACTTACCATAATGTTTATTACTAGGCACTGAAAGTGGACAAAAATCGAAAAAAAAAAACTTAAAGGTACAGCGTCACAGTGCAGATTTTCTTTGAATGTGTGGATGGGTATTGTAAATGACAAACGTATGATAACGGGAATGGATGAGAACAATGCAAAATCAGAAAAAAAAGATTTCAATAAATTCGTAATAAGATTGAAATTACTTTAACAGAAAATGGATTAATGCTATTTAAAACTAGAAGACGGCCTAAAACTATTTATTTATTTTTATAAATAATTAGAGTAACATAAAAACAACAATTTAACGACTCATTTGGGTTGAGCGCTGGCTTGATACAGGCATTGAAGTCTCTATATAGGGACTCTAGTGCTTGTGTCAGGATCAACGGGGCCTACTCGGACTGGTTTGGCATCCATAAAGGTGTCAGACAGGGCTGTGTGGCTTCCCCGTGGCTGTTCAACCTATTTATGGACAGTTGTTTGGAAAATTTGAAAGCAGAAGAATGCGGGTTAAGAATGGGTGAGTTAACCGTCAAATGCCTTTTGTACGCCGATGATCAAGTCATACTTGCGTCGTCGGCAGCCGAGTTGCAAATGATGGTTACATTAATGAACAGGACATTAAAAGAAAAGGGAATGAAAGTGAACGCAAGTAAGACGAAAGTTATGGTTTTTGAAAGAGAAGAAAGTAAAACGATATGTGAAATAAGAATAGAAGGGGAGTTGGTAGAGCAAGTAGATGAGTTTGTGTATTTGGGATGTGTGTTTAGCAGGGATGGTAGATATGATCAGGATATAGAACGACGAGTGAATGCAGGAAATAGATTGAATGGGGCTCTACACTCTATTGTGAAAAGTCAGAATGTGTCCAAAAAGGCACGTTTGGCAATTCACAATGCTGTGTTAGTGCCTACTTTAATGTATGGTAGTGAAAGTTGGGTATGGCAGAAGAAGCACGAGAGTAGAATAAATGCTGTAGAAATGCGGTCATTACGTAGTATGCTAGGGCTGAATCTGAATGACAGGGTGAGAAATAGTGTGATAAGAGAAATGTGTGGTTTGCAAGATGATGTTGTGACTAGGATTAAGAAAGGAATGCTTCGGTGGTTTGGTCATGTAGAAAGAATGAATGAGGAAAGAGTGACAAAGCAAATTTATGTTGCAGAGGTGAATGGCAGAGTCGGGAAGGGTCGCCCTAGTCGAAAGTTTATCGACCAAATAGGCGATATATTGAAAATGGGCCAAATTAAGAGTACCTTTAACCGACGAGCGTGTATGCGTAGGTATATGGATGTGGAGGAAGCGAGAGAGGTGTCAGGATCGTGCCAAATGGAATTCCATAGTCTCTGCCTACCCCTCTGGGTGACAGGCGTGAGTGTTTATGTATTATGTAAAAACAACAATTTAAAATTAATATGGTGGTTTTGGATAATAGACTGAGTTTTTAGCAAATTGTCGATTTCGTTGACTTAGGCTTTGCTAAGCGCGCACTCAGCACGACTTCGAAGTTAGCTCTATAAATACTGACATTTTCTTAGCTCGAAAGTAAAGTCTGAGCAAAGTCAAAGTACTGTCTATAGATCTCAGCCTCAGACCTAGGCATCAATTGACACTTACATTTATTTATTGTATGGAATTATATAAATATGATATATAAATTGAATGGACTTACGGGTAGTCTTGGTTATAGAATTTTTATCGATATATTTTGTCAAACTGTCTTATCTCTATTATTAGTGCTGTGGACACTCATTTCTGCTATCAGCGCCAAAATGGCTAAAATGAAATCGCCTCATTATATATCCAGTGTATATCCGGTGTATATCCAGTGATCCAGTCCATCTAATACAGAGGCCGGTGTGTAGCTTACTACGTGCGTAAGCATCATATTAGTGTGTGCAATAGACTTAGAATATACTACGTCAGTATATTCTAAGTATATGGTCTGTGCTTGCTACATATTCTTTTTTGTTAGAATTAGAAATTTCGGGGTACCCCAATTGGATTTTATATTTTTGATTTTTGGGTTTTTTATTTTTAATTAATTGTTCGTCGTCTGTTCGTTATTGTCCGAACATAAAAAAATTGTTTGTTCATCTTTTAATTATTTATAATTAATTAAACAAAGCAGACAATCGTTTTTGAGCCCGTTAGAAATTTTAACGTAACTTAATTTTATTACACATAAAACAAGATACTAATTTATTTTAGCAAACGGCCTAAAGAAAAAAATAATCTATCCGAAATTATGAAATCTGAAAAAAAGAGTTATTTTGATATTCGGGTTCTGCTTAATGTAATATGAAAAGAAAAATGCATTTTTTTATAGGATAGGGTGACAAACGAGCACACAGTCCACCTGATGGTAAGTGGTTGCTGTGGCCCATAGATATCTACATTTATCCTCATTTGCGAATCAAAACGCAGATGCGTTGTCACCCGTAAGGACTAAGATGGAATGTCTATTTTTCAAGAAAAAGGGTCTCCGGTTCTCTACACTCACCATACGAAACACAACAGTGTTAAGCTGCTATTTTACGCTGGTATTCTGTGAGAGCGTGGTCCTTCCCCGGTCGAGCCGATCCATTCGTGCTACAACTATACTACTAATATAGCTGCAGCATAACTCTACCACGTATAAAATGCATGTAACGAAGAACTAACTACTATGGGCCATTCTCATTTTTGCAAATTTTTTTTGTGCAATTGTATTAAAAAATTAAATACTTGTATTATTTCTAGAATACTTATCCACAATTAATTGAAGTAGGTTATATTAACAGGATTTTTTATTGAAACTTAAATAACATAAATATGTTTTTAATCATCATTAAGAAAGTGACGAAAATGTCACCTCCATGTCGTGTGCAAAATCAGTTTATGATAGTTTATGCTAATATAAAATATATATATATCAATAATAAATTAATTATTTCATATTTTTTTACAATAAAACATGGAAAAATCTTTCTAAAACACACAAAATAATTAAGACACAAATGAAATAAATGATTCCAAATATTTCATAACTTTTGTGCATAGAAAAATTATCACCTCCATGGATAAACATACTGAACGCAGCCACAATTCAATAAATCGGTAAATACAGTTCCTGAACGAATACAGACAACAAATACAATGCCATCTTGAAAATTTTTGACAGTTTGTCTGTGCTGGGATAATAATTTTGGAGTAAAGACCTATAAAGTAAGATTTTTTTAAAATTAGCATGCTATTTCAGTCACTTTTGTAGATTACTTATCACAAAGTATTAATTTAATTAAGGTCTATCGAATATTGTAAAATGATGAGCTACTGTAGACGTTATCTTGGTATTTCGTCATTTTTAGTAATCAGCATTTGAGATTACGAAAAAACGGTATTTAAGTTTAAAATCTTACTTCCATGGATGTCACCTACGTGGATTACGATTATCCACGGAGGTGACTTAACGTCCATGGATGTGACAGTACTGTGATCGCTCTTTGGTAATTTAAAATTTATCAATGTGATTAATTATAATATGTAAATATTTCTTGATCCAGGGTAATTATAGCACTAAAAATCAGGAACAGATCAATCACAAGACAAAAGAATGCAAGAGGCGACGTCGGAAAAAACAAAGTTCAATCCACAGTTGTACTGGCAAAAAACAGGCTAAAGCTACAGAAAGAGAACGTTACACAAATCTAAAATAAAATTATATCTATTCATCAAATGTCAGAAAGAAAACAAAAAAAAACGGAAACAAGAATGGCGTAAGAGGCAAAAAAATTGTGGAATAAATGGAAAATGCAGGGAAAAATTTAGTAATAATTCCTAAAATAGGGAAACATTAGGAAAAGATTTTTATCGAGTTTGCGTGATGATCGCCTTAAAGTGACATTGAAAATGATCCAGTTTTAGTTAGACATTTAAACATCCGGTCTTAAGTAGATGATCTCGTTCTGTCTGAAGCCGTATTTCGTCATCTTACAGAGACATATATCCATCAGTGTTAGAAAATTGAGTGCCAGAAAATACTGTAATAATAACTGAAGAATCTCTTCCTAGCCCCAGTCACGATATCCCACATGAACTGCCAGAAAATACTATGATAGTAACTGAAGAATCCAACATATTTGACAGAACTCAAATAACAGCTGTAACTTCTTTTCGGGAATTGATCGAAGACAACTGATTAAATTGGTCTGCAAAAACTCAAACATATTACACTGGTTAAATTGTCACTGTACTGGATTACAATTCTCTAATCTTTTACGTGGTAGAGCCACGCTGAAGCTATGTTTTGGTTGTAGCATGAATGGATCAGCTCGACTGGGGCGTACTGGGAGAATGTAAAATAGCAACTTAATGCTGATGTGTTTCGTGTGGTGAGTGTATAAAACCGGAGACCCTTTTTGCTTTAAAAGAGGCATTCCATCTTAGTCCTCAGGGGTGACGACGCATCTCTATTTTGATTCGTAATCGAGGATGTAGATGTCTATGGGCCAATACAACCACTTACCATCAGGTGAATTGGGTGCTCTTTTGTCACCTTACTTCTATAAACAAAAGTTTTAGTATTATATCAAGTTTGATTCCAGTTGACACGTGTGATGAAGAATACACGGAGTTCGTTTGGCCACAGTGTAAAGATGTTTCTGATTGTAGTTATTACTATTACTTTATCACAATCACATTGCGGTCGAAGAAATGTTAAAAAAATATTATTACGTTCATTCCCTCATCTGCGCCAAGATTATTCTAATGAATCAGATTCATTGCTTGGTTTTATTTTTTTCTAAAAATGATTAAGTTGTTACTACTTTTTATTATGGTTTCACATTTATAATAATATAAATAGTCTCGGTTACTTTATTTCGTAAGAGTTTTGCAAGTTATATGCTAACTAAATAATGTGGATTAATAATAATTTAATTACTATTAAAATGTTGCTTATGTGACCAGAGAGAACAGAATAAAAGTTTTGTTAACCAACATGTGTTCCTATAAAACTTATTAGTAATAGATATAATTAACATAATATTAATTAAGCGTAAATACGTACTTAATTAATACTTAAAATTAATAAATACCAAACTGATAGTTATATACATATAATAATTAAAAAAAAATATCGTTTTATTCATCCATAAATCATTAATAATTTATTAAAATTATACAAATATGTCACTACCGTGGAGTTGTGTCACTTCCGTGGAGAGGTGTTTTCATTTTTCATGTTTTTTGTGAAAACTACAGTGAAAATAGCTAGGCTTTTATGTTGCTCCATAGCAAGATAAGATACCGTTCATTTGAGACTACTTTGAATCATATCAAAATAAAAAAAAAAATTTGAATTTTAAGTCCGTTTTTAAGAATGGCCCATAAAAGGATTTTTCATCAATCTTAAAATACCCATAAATGCTGAATGTACCTACAACTTTGTTTTATGCTATTAATTATTAATAATTTACTAGTGCACTATTTTAACTTATAATACCGGTGAAAGCTGCTAGACAATCGCTTTTAGTTTGTTTTTAGTTTATTGTGATATTCATACTTTAATTGTTAATTTCTCAGATTCCCGTTAGATACGTTGAAATTAATATTACTATTGTAATATATAGATTATAAGGAATAAATTGGTATGTTTCATTAAGTTACGCCACAATTTGTGGTGGATCCATTCTCCATACAAAAAGAAATTGTCTCCTTTCATCCTTAACTTAAGGGGCCCCCTTATTGTAAATTTTAACTTTTATCCCTTAAATTAATTAATTTTTATTTAATATCGTTTGTTGGATCGCAATTGATGATTGTTCGATCATAAATACAACTTAATTGTTAATTATTCAATATTTTTAATTAAAAAAACTGTCATCACCTTATGGCTGCTTATGGCGCTAGTGGTATTAATTGTGGCGCTCAACACAACTTAAACTTATTATTTCGTAATATTAAGATAAGCGCGGTTTAATTTAATCAAATTATATTAAATGATATTGACAATTAGCAGACAACTGATAATAAAAAAAAATACGTTTCGTTACTAATGACCAGTGACCACAGACTAATATGATGAATGCAATACAGTGGGAGATAAAAATAAGTCGGAGCTAAATTTTGCGAGACATGTCGCAGAAGAACCCAAAGATTCCGATCACACTTTTAGTCTCACGGCTAATCAAACTTTAGTCTTTAACAGATACAGCAGTGTACAGACAAATCTCTAAATGCATATATCTAACCTTACGTTACTTCAATGCAGCTTGCAGAAGCAATTGAGCAAAACCGAGGCTTCGGTCTTTGCGAGAGCTATGTCTGCTAGAATGAAGAGAACGTTCCAAGAGCAAGACTCATCAGACACTATTCCGATGATATATTCTAGATTGCAGAACTCCTTTCTGTCTAGGATCCTTAGGTCTTACGGCTCTCGTCTGGGTGTTTATTAGATGGTATCTATTTCTTCCGCCGAACAGCAGTACACCCACTGCTGTGTTCCGACATGTAGGGTGTTGAGAGCTAATATAATAATTAAGGGTCGTGAGGCATTTTGTTTAATCCTTAGAAGTGGACTATACACCTGTAACATTATTTTCTTGTTTGCAGGTTTTCATGGGCAACTTACCATCAGGTGGACTTAAAAAAATATATCAGACGTAAGTCGGAAACGAGATTAGAATTCCTCGCCAGCAACTCAAAAAGGCAAGGCCTTTTTAACCGCGGTGCTTCTGAAAGCATGTGGAAAGCAGATACTTAAACCCTTCACAAGTTGTTTGTTTCTGGCCTCTACGGTGGCGTAACTCCAGAGACATGGAGAAGTGGAAGCGGTAAAATGGCGACAACGCTCTTTATGCACCCCCCCCCCCCCCCCCCGCGCGCAAATAATCGTTTCGTTCTGCAATCCTAACATTCTAGTGATATTACAAGTGCCTATTAGAACTGCTAATTAAATGATAATTTTTCGCCTTACATTGTTAGGTTATTTACCGTGTTGTGTTGTTAAATACCGTGGATTTGTACGCATAATTGAATAAAAAGTGACTTATCGGACTTACGCGTTTAGGGCATCAACTTTAAAGACATTGTGGTAGCCGCGTTGATGAGTCTGACCTCTAAAAAAGGGAAAGTGCCGTTCTAAAAGAGGTTGTCCCGTGACGGACCTGAAAGGCTCTTGTATATATTACATATGTTTTACAACCATACAATTTTTTTTTAGTTGGAGAATAGGAGAAGAATAGAAAAGGTGGCAAAAGGATGTGCCGTTACATAGGATGCACTAAAAATATCGGGAATGGAATATTTCTACTGTTCCTGTCATATTAAAATCTTTTTAATTGAAAACTCCTTGGTTTTAAAAATCAAATACCATTTATTTATTAAAAAAAAGATTCTCGGTCTTGTCACAAGGTTTTGTCAAACTTGTTTAGTCGTTGAGAAAATGGAATTGACTCGAGAAAATTCAAGAGCGATGATTTATTATGACTTTCGAAGTAGTTTAACACAAAAACAGTGTGTTGACCGGATGATTTCTGCATTTGATGATGAAGCCCCATCCAAAACCACAATTTATCGCTGGTTTGCTGAATTTCAACGTGGACGTGTCAAGCTCAGTGATGATCCCCGTCAAGGTCATCCAAAAACTGCAGTCACCCAAGAAAACGTTGATGCTGTGCGTAAGCTGATTGAGGAAGATACACATGTGACACATGTGACATGTGACATACCGCGAAATTCAGGCAACTTTAGACATTGGCATGAGTCAAATACATCGTATCGGGTGACGAATCCTGGATATACACGTACGAACCCGAAACAAAAAACCAGTCACGAGTTTGGGTGTTCGAAAATGAGTTAAAGCCAACAAAAATTGTTCGTTTACGGAGTGTTGCAAAAAAAATGGTGACCGCGTTTGTCTCCAAAACCGGCCATGTTACGACTATTCCTCCTGAGGGACAAAGAACGGTTAATGCAGAATGGTATGCTAGCATTTGTTTGCCACAGGTCGTTTCTAAACTGCGTAAAGAGAATTGCAACCGCCGCATCATCCTCCATCACGACAATGCGAGTTCTCACACCGCACACAGAACAAAAGAGTTTTTAGAGCAAGAAAACAGAATTATTAGACCATCCGCCGTACAGCGCCGACCTAAGCCCTAATGATTTCTATATTTTCCCTAAAATAAAGAATAAATTGCGTGGACAGAGATTTTCATCACCTGAAGCTGTGGGCGCCTACAAAACGGCCATTTTGGAGACCCCAACTTCCGAATAGAATGGTTGCTTCAATGATTGGTTCCATCGTATGGAAAAATGTGTCAAATTTCGCGGCGAATACTTCGAAAAGCAATAAATACATTTTTAAATAGTAATGTTGTCACTTCCTTGATTCCCGAAATTTTCAGTGCCGCCCTCGTATCTTCCGAACGCTACCCAACAGAGTTGAATCCGTTGATTGACCCCTTGTGAATAGAATAGGGCAAATTGTCCCATAAACAAACTCGTGAACAACTTCAAGTGTAGGTCGCTCAGAGAGCTATGCTCGGGGTTTCTCTGCGTGATAGACTTAGAAATAAGGATTAGCAAGCTGAACCGATAACCGATGAGGAAAAAAGGTTCTCGGGTGGTAACGGCATACCGGTAAGCGAAGTGTAGCGCGAATTCCCACTAGATGAAGTGACGAATTGGTAAGATAACCAGGAAATCAATGCATACAGGTGGCTCATGGTCGTGTTTTCTGGTATTCCTTCAGATAGGCCTATGATCAGCAGTGGACTTGTGAAGGCCTGTAATGATTATGATGATTTATGCTAAATGTAAAATATCTAGCTAGATCAGTAACGGAAAAGATAAAAAATTGAGGTTGCCCTATGTCAAAATCCTGAGCACACCACTGCTATAATGGCATGTCATATATGTAGCCCGGAGGCTATCCTGTATTGGAAAACCCCAGTCACACACTGAATATTATATATTTTTATAAAAATACTTCTATTTTTTTATTTGACTGCCTCGTTGGTCTAGTAGTCGCAAATGCGACTGCTGATCATGAGGTGCCGGGTTCCAATCCCGGGTCAGGCCAAAAATCAGTTATTTGGGTTTTTTATCAAGAATTTCCCGCCGTGACCACCATTCGGTTTAGACGACATTATTATTATTATTATAAATATTACTTTATTTGAATTCTTTTTAGTGTAACATTTTTTTTATAAGAAACGGGGGCGCACGAGCATGCGGCTCACTTGATGGTAAGTGACTACCGCCGCCCATGAACAACTGCAACACCAGAGGAACCAGGGGAATCGCAGATGCGTTGCCGGCCTTTTAAAAAGGGGTAGGCTCTTTTCTTGAAGGTCCCTATGTCGTATCAGTCCGGAAAAATCGCTGGTGGTAATCCATTCCACAAGGAAGTTGTGCGAGGAGGAGTTGTGGTGGACCGCCAATCATCCAGATGGTGTGGATGGTATCGGGAGTTCTGTCGCGATGTACGTTCGTGAAATTTGGCGGCTGGCATTAATCCGAACAATTCCTCAGAGCACTCCCCGTGGTAAATGCGAAAGAAAATGCAAAGGGATGCGCCAATGAATCGACCTGATCGGAAAGGACTCGGTCGTCGACGATTCGAGCCGCTCAGCACTGGATGCGATCAAGTGGGAGGAGTTGGTACTGGGGAGCCCCAGCCCAGAGATGGTAACAGTATTCCATGTGAGGCCGAACCTGAGCCTTGTAAAGTTGCAGGCGTTGTGCCGGCATGAAATACTGCCCCGCTCTGCTGAGCACGCCAAGCTTTTTAGAGGACAATTTGGCCTTCTCTTCGAAGTGACCACGAAACTGCCCGTCACTCGATATGTCGACGTCAAGGATTCCGATACTGGCTGAGGCAACAAGGGGAGTGCCTTGAAACTGAGGAGATACGACAAAGGGGTTCTTTTTAGCGGTAAACGCGCAAACTTGTGTCTTGATAATGATAATTTGCTCATGATTTAATCTGATATTGCACTGAGCTATCACTTCTTACAAATTTCCTTGTGGTCTGTGGTACATATTTATACTTTGATGGTAAGGGTAAGGTCAATTAATAGCAATTGTCCATTTACGGACTTGGGACTAAAACAATATTCTAGCATATCAAAGCTACATTTAGCAACGATTAAAATTTTACTATATTATTTTAAATTCCTACAGATTTCGTCACATTGTAGCCGGGAACACAACATAGGACAAGGCATTGTTTTAGAACAAGTCGAAAATATTATATTGATTGAATAATAAATAAAAAAGGTTAAAATGAAACCACTAATAAAACAGTACATCTATTGCATTATAACATCTCAATTGTACAATATAGGTCTGTCATTATGAAACAATTCTATAAATTAATAACACAAATTAAATAAAAAGTACATAAGTGCATGATTTATATTTTATATATACATTGGACTCTACCTAATATAAAAATTATGCAAATAAGTACAATAAAATACCATATGTACCAACATCGTTAACTTTCAAAATAATTGCATTGAAGTAGAAGATTTACTAAATAATTAATAAAAGAAATGGACTTATATAGTATAATAAACATATTTTATTTTAAATATATTGTCAAAGCTTAACACAAGAATTGTGCCGCATCTATACTGGAAGTGCGTTGAGAGAAAGTGGGAGCAGTTGATGTGTTTATATATTTTTTAAGCTATTAAAAGCCGGTGCGTGACAAAAATATAGCTACAACATAGCTCTACCACGTTAAAAGATATTTACTTAATATTTTTTCAAGTTGCAAGTTTTTGAAATTTCACGTTCGCCATATTTATTTTACACTAATGTCATCTAGTCTATATTAACCACGCATTTTTAACAAAAATATGTAGATATAATTTACTCGTATATTATGCTGAAGATTAGTTTAAATATTACAGGCGGACACCAGATACATACGCAATTTAATATAAGTACATAATAACAAAATACAACCTGGTTACAACATTGTTAAAGTTGGATAAATTTAGCGATTTTACCCCCCCCCCCCCCCCACCCCCCCACCCAACGCATCTTGCAGCACAGTAACACAGTCCTTGTGGTCAAACTAAATAAAAAGCAAATTATACGCATATATTTAAGTTTCTCTTTACTTTCATTTGTGATCTTTTTTAACATTTTTTCTTTTCTGAAATTTGGTATATACAAAATGCATGCTATAACCATGTTTAACTATTAAGACCAGACCATTTCTCAGTTAAAATAGTAAAATAATATACACTACTTTCATTTTTTAACTAAAATTAAATAAGAACATGATATTTTAAAGTTAAATTGCTTGTTTTTATTATTTTTACTACAACCACTTCAAGTCAGGGTAAGTCACATTTTTTTCAACAATTATTATCTATTACGTTTATGTTATTTACTTTCTCTTTAGGTATGTACATAATAGTTTATAAGAATTAATTAATTACATCGAACGATTAATTTTACGTAAAACACTAGTAGGCTACAAAATGTATTTAAGGAAATTTATGTAGACATTATTCAATTTATATTTTAATAGGTACAACACGAAACTTCAAGTTGTGAGAAACTTTTAATGAAGCATCTAAAAACTAAAACCGTTGTTTGAGTTTCTGAACAAGACCATTGAAGATTAATCAGAAATATACAAATGGCCTATAAGATTTGTCTCTTCAAGATATTAAGTAATATACAAAAAAAAATCTATACACAAATCGAATATTTTAATATTGCGCGTACGTATATGACGCAACAGGCCTATGACAACTAAAAAAGAAATAAATAAAAACAAAGATCTTCCTGTATAAAGATCTAACAACTTACATATAGATTTTATTTGATTTGATTAGATAGCGGTGCGAGTCGACTATAATTCATGCATATTATGTAAATTAGGCTTGGGCAAAAGAAATGGATATATCGAAATATCAATATTTTCTCATAAATATGGATATATATCATCGATATTTATGATCGCGATATATCGATTATTATTTTAGAGTATCGAATGCGTATCAATTTCGATATATTTTAAAAAGTTGATTAGTGCACAAAACATGAAACAACATAATTTAAAATTAAAAGTTTTGTACAGCCGACTTCAATATAGGTTATTTAAGAATAACTCAATAACCATTGGTCTGACCTTGATCAAATTCCTATGGGACCACACGAGAACTATCAGCTTTCATATAAAAAAAGAATCATCGAAATCGGTTCGCCCAGTACAAAGTTATGAAGTAACACACATAATAAAAAAAAGACACACTCGAATTGAGTACCGTCTCCTTTTTGGAAGTCGGCAGAAAAGGAGCTACAAAAACATTCGTGTGATTGTCTTTTTTTTCTTCGTCGACCAACCGTCAATAATATTAAATTATTAAATTATTAAATTATGGGCCTTATCCTTACATCATGCAAATGATGAAGATGAAGTATATATCGATATATTCTTTCCTTTGTCCATCCCTGATGTAAATTACTGTGAGAGCGGGAACAAGTTTGACAATGACACGTTAATATCCTAATACACGTTGACGGTCGACGCACCAATCGCGTAAAGGAATGTTAAAGTTTTCACCCCGTCCGCTTTAACTTCAACAAAGAAGCTTACAACTACTGCACAGTTTAAGATTGTACTTATAACTTAAACAGTGGTAGAGCCACGCGGCAGCTTTTGCTGTCGCACGAATGGGCCGGCTCGAACCGGGATGGTACCACGACCTCACAGAATACCAGCGTGAAGTAGAGGTTTACCTGTGCGTTTCGTTTGGTGAGTGCAGGTGGCCCTTTTTACTGGAAATGAGGCATTCCATCCTAGTCCTCACGGGTGAAAACGCATCTGCATTTTGAATTGTAATAGAGGATAGATGTAGATGTCTATGGGCCGCAGCAACCACTTACCATCAGGTGGACTTTGTGCTCGTTTGTCACCCATATCCTATAAAAAAAAAACTCAATCCGCTATCTATATGTATATGTGCATGTACAAATAAAATTTACGGATTATTTGACATTTTTAGCTTTAACAAGGCATATCTTAAATACTAATACTCTCCCATATATTATATTGCTGTTAGAGACCAAATTATACTACCTAATACTATGGCTTTGCTTTTTAAGTCAGTATTTGACTAGATTAAGTTGAATTGCAGTTCTTATCTTAAGACTAAGTTTGAAGCATAACAATATCATCACTGGTTCACAAGGTTGGTCAACACGTTCATTCAAAATAAGACATTTTTTAATTTTCTTACTCAATCTAGGAAAAACTAATTAATACACATCTTTAGACATTTTAAATGATAATACCATCAAAAATTACTCAAAAAACTTAATTCCACATTTAATTCAACCCAATATCCCAATATTTTATTCTGTAATATATTGTTTGTTCTGATGAGTAAAGTATGTTGATTGTTGATTCCTGCTATGTACAAATTAGAATTATATTTGTGTGATGAAATCAAAATAAAACAATTATTATTTATCAAAAATAGTTACGTAAATATTTTTTATATTCTTAGTAACAATTACTGTAAGTAAAAAGCCGAAATAATGTATTAAACTTGTGAAATTATGTTAAGTGCACGAAGGTACGTTAAATAGATGTGATAAAGATATTCGTTTGGTATGTAATACAGTTAGATAAAAATAAATATGACTGAGAGCATACTTATTATAAATTTTAAAATTAACAATGCAAAACCCTTGCATACGTACTTTATTTGAATATTTTGATTTCGAAAATTGTTACAGATTATGTTTTATGGCATATTTTGTATAGCTTAATACAAATTAAAGCTTTACTAGGATGTCTAAAGACGTTATTTCTACTTCACATTGAATACTCGTATATAGATGAAATAATAATAATGTTCAGAGTTATAAATTGTCATTACATATTCACTCACACGAATCATTCACACAATAAGCATACAACTGTCGGACGGTATAGCATTAAAATATAGATAGATATATAATGCAAACACAGCCAGTACAAATTAAACACAATATCAAAGTGTATACGTCAATTTGTATATTATATCAATCTTGAGTATGTTATATAATTATAATTGCAATTGACTGTATTTAGATTCTAAATTGTTAACTGAAATTATAGATAAATAAATAAAAATTAATTGTAAACTCTTTAAACCAAAGAGGTTTTTATTTTTATTTTATATGAACTAATTCAATAATAAAAAATTAAGGAAATCAGATTTGTTAAGTTACATTGATGTTATGTTCACCATTAATAAAATGCAATAATGCAAAAAAAATGACTAGATAAGAATTCAGCATCATAAAATGTTTGTGTTAAATTTTTGTTTGCGGTTGATAATACTTTAATTGTTACATTA
Organism: Parnassius glacialis; assembly: GCA_033319125.1. NCBI lineage: Eukaryota > Metazoa > Arthropoda > Insecta > Lepidoptera > Papilionidae > Parnassius > Parnassius glacialis. Next base: position 27,543,521 of record JAVANC010000018.1, read on the forward strand.
TTATTACTATTATTAACAGGACACTAAACTCGCTTAAGATCATACTCGTAAAGGTAATGAACATTTAAGGTAATAAATTTTAACGCAAATTCGGAATGAACACAACACACTGGAGACTACTTATTCCCTAATTCTAAAACAGAAAAGTGTATAAAGTATAGTTATTTTAAGTGTACATTGCATTTTTTAAGTTTTGTGCTGTATAATTGTTGACATTTTATTAAATTTTACTAAAGGGTTTTTAAAATTACTTCTTCATATTTAACTTAAAGTACAATAATAATGTAATATTAACATCAAAGAGAAATATTATACAATTATTTAATAATCCTATAAGGTCATGTGGTTTATCATTTTTAATGCTAACATTTTTAATAAACAAGGCGAAAATATATGTGGTTAAAATCATAACAGAATGAAAAAATACGTGAAATAGAAATTTCTGAATACGTGAAATGAACTGAGGGAGATTATTTATGAGGACGATAATATTTTCAAAAAGATACTCATTCCTATTTTTAATTCTTATAACAATTTGTACATATTATTGCTACATTTGAAAGAGTCGATAACAAATAATGTTTTAAAAAAAATATATATTATATCGAAATATTGCACATAAAAATATGCTCCCATAGTACAATAATAATCAAAAATTAAATTATATAATGTTGAAATCAGTTATAATGACACTAAAGGGTCCATCCAAACTAAGGACATACAAGGAAACAATATTTTTATGTAATTTATATCGGTATCTGTTTAAATTGACTAATTTGCAAATATAATAATATGTGATTGTGTATATATCTAAACTATATCCGGTTTCGACTGATTATATAATATAATAATGTTACCCTCCTACATTTCCTGCTACGTAAAAAAATAAAAACTTATATATTAGATTCCTTAGGTACAGATTGCGTGTTGCCCAGTGAAAAAAGTTTGTACGGGTACTTCGCATCGTTCCGTTTACGTTTCTGTAGTAGTCCTACGAATGCTAGCGGTATGAGTGCCCGTTGCGAGTTTTTGGTGGATATTTCATTAATAAACTTTACAAAATGGTTAAATGTGCAATAAACATTTTTAAAACCGATACTCGTAAACACACTTTAAAAGTCTAGCGTCACATTTTACCGGTAAGCCAATATTATCTCTCTTACAAAGCAATAAGGACCGTGGCCGAGCTCACTTGACTACTCTAGCGCCATCTATTATCTATCTACGGAAGCGGTTGCGATGTATATCGATATGAAAATTTGACGCGCTAAATGCATCGTTCTTTATTTAATACATTTCCATAGATGTCGCTACATGGTACCGCTAAGTAAGATTGACGAAGTCATTGGGCTCTAGTATACTTTTAAAGTAAAGTAGAAATAACGCTTCACGTGGTTGATGGTGACGTGTGACGCGAGGTTACACGTACAGCTCGCACGGCCCTGCAACCCAGCTTTTTCCCTTCACTCTCGAATAGAGATACAATATGTAGTGATGCATTAAACGGCGGAAGCGATATAATAATTTATTATTGGTAGGTACGGCGAGCAATTTATCCACCTGCGTTATCACTGCGGTCATGACTTAAAGTCTCGGTAAAAATAAATAGTATAAAATGACTATATGAACGACTTAGATTTGATTATTTGTACGTATAATCACACAGATTATAGAATTTCATGGGAATGTACGAGGATCACGTTTATCTCTTCATAATTTCAAAATTGTAATTTATGTCCATAGGTAAGAAATTTAATTCAAAATATATAAATTCCTGAATTTTATTTCAACTAACGTTCCTATTCGTGTACCCAATACAATGTATATTTTGGTATTTGTTTATGTATAGTATACATAAATAAATGCCACACATACACTCATACAGTCATAATTTAAAATAAATAAATAATCTTCACTTACAAATGACACAGTTTGCGGCATACGATTGTCCATCCTTTACCGTCCATCATCAATCGATGTCGATTGATAAATGTGGTAGCTTTAGCTGATCGACAATTAATCGACGTGGTTGTGGGCTCATCATCAGTATCTTTCAAAATATATTCAGAAAGTACAATAGGGACTGGATTTCGAGTAAACCAGCAACTTGATCGACGTCGACTAATCCATTGTACCGTTGGTCGATGCCATCGAACGATCGCTGTGGGAGAAACTATCGATCGACTTTTTCACTATCGATCGATCGATTGGTTACAACACTAATTGTCACACATCTATTTAACTTCTCATACCACAGTGCACTTGCTTACGATGCGTACTGAGCGGCCGGTGCGACGTGTGCGCTCTGTACCTAAAGAATGCATACTCTAAGATGTAAGAATTAAAAAAAAAATTGCGTTACAAGGTAGGACTTGCTTTCAATTGTGAAAATAGCATAAAACGGAAAAGAACTGAGTTAATTATTTAATTAGAAGTAAATCTCAGATTTCAATAATTTTAAGTAATTTTATTAGTATCAGTTAATAAACTTAAACAAAATGTCATATTATACTTAGCAGCTATATTTAATGTACACATGAGAAAATATTAAATGCAAAGTAAACTGTGTGTGAAGTGAATAAATTGTCTATTTTTTGCAAAAAATTATGCCTAAAAAGTATATCTTAATTTTAAAAAATAAAACTAAATAATTGAGCTGAGCATTTAAGAGTTCCTTATACATTGTAAGAAACATAGCAATTAATAAAATCGGCTTATCCATAAAAATGAATATAATATTAACACTGAAACTTGGATATTTAAAAACACTCACTTACATCTAATTTAATACTAAAGTCTGTATCTGTATCAAGAATTAATATAAGGCATGTGGTTATGGTTGTTGGTAATTTATGTTTCCCTTTCAAATTGACACAAATGAAATAGACATATATACATTTTATACACTTGACTGCATTGCATATTATATAAGTTTACATATCATATTGAATATTGTACCTTATTCTATAATGAGGCATCTCGGTAGGTGTTCATGAAGGTAGTCAAAGAGTTCCGGCGAAGCGCCAGGGCAATTAGTGAGTTCCAATTCTCGTAACTGTCGTAGCTGGATAAGACTTGATAGACCTCCTGACGTTAACAGCGGGCAACCTGTGGGTATTACAATGTAAGGATAAATTTAACAATATTGAATAGATTAAATAGCCACCAACAAGTAACTCCAAAGTCCAACTTCCCAAATTCCTTAAGAAGTTTTATATAATTTTTCATCATGACAAGACATTAAGAGGTTATTATTAAAAATAGTAATAATGTGAGAGCGCATGTTGAAGTTGCTCTCACAATTAATCCTAATCAGCAAAAAAACAGAGTAACAAATCAACCCATACTGTAATATGTGCCGGTCATAATCACACATTAATGTAACAAGATATACGTAATTACATGGTAAAGGCTCGTCTAAATCATATTTTCAGACAATGTGTGTTTACCAGTCATAATATTATACAATATTTAAAGAATCGCCCGCAATTATAACCACATATTCTTTGTATATCAAAACATCTTCATCTGTAGCCGGCGTGTGGGCGAACGATCGCCTCGAAATCGAAAATACTGCAATGTTGCTGGGCCATTTATATTGTTGTTTCGTTTTACTGTATATGCGCATCCCTTTTTCTCTTTCAATGTGACGTGAAGTACGCTGCACATCACTTTCTGCGCGACGTGAAGTGTTCTTCGAAATCATCGCGTCGCGATAGTATTGAGTTATGTGATAAACTTGGGGAAAAGTGTTATTTTTAAATAACCGTTACTATCGTTCCAGTTCCATAAAGACAGTGAAAACCCACTTTGACGTTATCACTTCGATTACTGATTAGACAGGCACAAAAACTTTGTTTTGCTAACACCGACACCGTGACGGTCGTTTCGGTTACAAATAAGTTCTACGGAATCCAAAGTGTCACGCCTACTAAATAGGGTCGAATCCGCATTTGCGTACTATTTTTTTTTATTTCTACCAAAACAATGTAAGCGGATGCGATGAGCGTCACTTCGTCGGCCATTGTTGCCCAATTGTAAGGCCCATTTAGGTGTCAAAATCATGGGCAAACTATTGCAGCCATATTGCAACATGTAGCCATAAAATGCAACAAAATGATTTTGTGGTGGCCTGGCAATGTCTGCCAATAATTGTAGCTACCTTTTACCGGAAAATATGGCCTGTTTAGACGAGCCTAAACTCTAATGTAGATTGAACATGCAGACCAAATGCAACACGCATTATATTCTTTGCTTCTTTTAGCATAATAACAACAATTAGACAGAATGCCCATAACAATTTTTCATTTCTAAAAATTACTTTAACCGAAATTTCCATTTGTCATAATTTTTTCCATCAAATATTTAAAAAATAAATTCGTCTTTTTTCGCCATTTTCCTTAACGCTGATTTCAAACCAATCTTGGACCGCGGACAGCTGCTACTATGTTAAAATATTGGTGCAAATTTGAATAAGACATGTTTTCTTATTTAACTTGTTTTATCATATAATATAACTGAACTTATTTCATAATACTGATCTTTAGAAAACAAGAAAACGCCTATAAAGTATATTTATGCATAGATCAAAAGAACAATGTTATCATCCTAGGAACTTCCCTAATACTTACCTGAGGTACAAAATCATGTTGTTAACATAAAGTGTAAAATTAGAATATCAAATGAGCTGACTGTCCACCTAATATGGTATAGTAAGTGCTATAGATATGCTGATTTCAGGTTGTTGGAACGATTGTCTGGGTTTTGATGTTAGTTGAAACAATAACATCAAAGCCCAGACAATTGTTCCGACAAAAATATTATCGACAGTTAATTATTACGTTCTTAACTTTTAAATTGTGTCTTAAATAGGCAAAAATCAAACATATTTTTTTAAATATAAATTGTAAGTTTTTTTTATATTACACGCGATGCAATACAAACGAGCATGCGGCGCACCTGATGGTAAGTGACTACCGCCGCCCATGAGCAACTGCAACACCAGGAGAATTGCAGATGCGTTGCCGGCCTTTTTCCTGAAGGTCCATAAGTCTTATCGGGCCGGAAAAATCGCTGGTGATAGTCGGTTTCGCGAGCAAGTTGTGCGAGGAAGAAAACCACTTGTAAATCGCACAGTGGTAAAGTATATTTTTAACAATTTAATGGGTTAGAAGGTCATTGTACTTTCTCCTATAAAATTCTTGGACTGTATAAGGACTGACGATGATGAATTCTTATTAATATAAATATGAAAAGATATTGAAAATAAAGTGTATAGTACCTGCTAATGACAGGAGTTGCAGAGAACGCATTCCACACAAGTGTTGTACACCGAAATCACGCAACTGTGAACACCAACGTAGGAACAGCGCCACAAGTGACTGCATCGTACTAATGTATCCAACTCCTATATCCGTTATATGCACACATCTAAAAAATAATAAGCACTATTAAATATAGTCCGTTCGCGTTAAGAAAATAGTGAGTCATCGTTGTCCGCCGGCCTGGCCACGCCCCGCAGCCAATTGAAATGCAAGAAATTAGAAAGTCGAGTTCACAGTGACCAGTTGAAAAGCAAAGGCAAATCCATGGACATGACTTATTTAAAAAAAGAATTATTAATGGAAGTTGCCGAAATTGCCCCACAATATAATAAATATTTAATAGATGAGACTGCCAAAAGTAATGGCATTACAATTTTTCGCCTACCGCCTTACCATTGCAAACTTAATCCAATTGAATTGGTTTGGGCCCAAATAAAAAATTATGTTGGTGCCAATAACTCCACGTTCAAGATGAGTAACATAAAACAATTATTAGATGACGCAATAGCATTAATAGACGCTAATCGTTGGAAGAAGTGCTGCGACCACGTGATACGCGAAGAAAATACCATGTGGAATTTGGATGACATCATGGAACTTGCAGAACAAAATTCTTTCATAATTAATGTACTGGAGAATCTAGCGATACTGATTAGTGATTTAAGTAATTTTAAGAAAATTTGTTTCCATTAAACTTAATTAAATGTTGGAAAAAAAAAAAGAATTTTTACTCCACTGTGAATACACCTTTACCCTGTAGTTGCACTGATGACTCACTATTTTCTTAACGCGAACGGACTATAGTCTAGATACACTGATAAACCACATTGTTTTATAAAACGCAAAATAGCAGCTTAATTGCCGTGTTTCGTATGGTGAGTGTGCCGTCACAGATTAAATAATGTTAATTTGTAACAGGTACATCTCTCCCATACAAAAGCGAAAATACCTACGCTATAATAGCCTACAAAATTTTAATAATAATTCCAGACATTAGCTGCAAGCAGAAATATACCTTCTGCACGCGTACCGGGAGTTGAGGACACATTGCCCACTGCGCGACCTTCGTGTGGTTGTGTCATCGAGCGAACAAATATCCTAATACATAACGAAATATGATAGTTTTATAAAATAATAAATAGCTTTAATTCCTTCTCAGAATTCTCTGTTATTAAACTTAACCCCATTGATACTTGTACTATCCGGAGTGATTCAAGGTCGCGCGTGGTTAATTGCTTAAAACTATTAAGCATTTTATTCACAAAGTGATCAAAGTTAGTTTGCGGTTGTTTCAGTCCGATTTTTGGTAAGTATGTATTGTTTCAAGTTACATAACACATATTCACCATATGGAGTTTAGCTTTGGGGGAGAAAATATAAGAAAAATAAAGAAACTTAAATTTTAATTTTTAGTTTAAAAGTGTCATAAATTAAATTGGCGAAGTTCAAAATAGCATTTTCTATCTGTTAAAAAAAATAATACGAACACTTCTTTAAATTTATTAAATGTGTAATTTATTTTTAACTGTTTACAATGGTTTAAAATACGTAAAAATCGTGCGACACCCCACTGATACTTGTACTCCCGGGATTACGCTAGCCAGTAGGTATATAACGCGAGACCTTAAGCTAGTGACGGAGCCCTGGTGCCGTGAGACAACCGGAGACCATTTTTACTGGGTACGAGGCATTTCAGCCTAGTAGTTAAGGATAGATGTAGATGTCTATGGGCCACAGCATCCACTTACTACCAGGTGGACTGTGTGCTCGTTTTTCAACTTTATTCTATAAAAAATAGGAAAAGGTCACTTCCTTTTGGTGCCTTGAAAGCTGTAAAACAAATGTTGATTACGCCTATATGGCATTATTTAAAACATCTGCTGAAATTCATCATACATCGCCGGCGGGTAGGATAACGCAACCCCCCCCCCCCCCCCCCCGGCTGATCAAGGGGCACGCTAGAAGTAGTTCGTTTGCAAATTCCGCTTTCTTTTTCAATGTATATGCAATGGCCAATGGTGTGGCCAATGGCCGTGGTGTCCATGCCAGTGTGCGCTTGCCCACCGGTATGGACGCCTTGTTTTTTTTTTACATGTTGCAAAAAACTGAAGATGAGCCATCTTTTCACAACCTGTTTCAGTTACCAATGCGTCGGAAATTTAAATTTACACACGAGGGCCGTGGCCCCGTGCTGAAAGGTAAAATGCTGTCACCAGTTGAGTCAAAATTACTATTTAAAATAGAATAGAATAGAACAATTTTTTATTCAATATACATTACATGTGTAATTCTTATTGAAAGTCATTTTTTACTTTACTACTGGTTCGAAAAAGCCCTCTGTCTTGGGAAGAACCAGCAAGAAACCCAGCAGGACTTTTTTAAATAAATTTTACAATATAAATGATTACGAACTATTTACAAAATTTATTTTAGAAACTGCTTGGATGCTACCACCTCATCCCCAGGGGTTATTATCAACCATGTATTCATTTATACTATAATAACCCTTTTTATACAGTTTCAGCATAATAAAACATTTAAACTTGGTAATAGAGAGAACCTGTACACTTTCCGGGACCTTGTTGTAATAGTGTATACATTGCCCCAAGAATGAATTACTGACTCTGTGGAGTCGAGAAACTGGCATCACTAGCTTGTGTTTGTTCCTAATGTTTACAGAATGTGTATCACTTTTTTTACTAAAACTACCTTTAGACATTAGACCTTTAGACATTGTACCTATCGAGAGTCAATTCCTCCAGGTGGTTTAGATCGCAGGCGATGTACTCCAGAGCGTTATCAGTGACCCTCGGACACCAGCTGAGGTCGAGGCTGCGTAGCCGCGGCAAATTCTCGGCTAGCAGCTCCACACCTTCGTCTGTCACTTTACTGCAGCCGCTCAATGACAGCACCGTTAGATTTGGCAGCGAGTGAACTAGTAAAAGTAAAATATAAGCTATTAGTTTAAATTACAAATCCACATCAAAACCACTAGGTTTACTATTGCAAAATGCTTTTGATGTAAATTGATAAAATCAATTGCATAATTTAGTATTTACTGTGTTTTTGTACAATTATTTTTTTTATATCACGTAAATGATTTTATCATGGACATGAAATAGCGCTAAAAATAAAACACCTAACTTAGAGGAATTCACTCATCCCAATCTACCTGTAGTATGAGGCTCATGCAATAGGGTCGGTGGTAGACTAGGAAAGAACTGCAGCATTCTGAATATTGTATACAACTATTTCATATATAAATTATACAATATGTAAAGTTGGAATGTACTCATAAATCGCTTCTATGATACCATACAAGATACATTTAAGTATTTATTTTTTTTGTCTGAGATTTTGAGAGTTCATGTCTGCCATTTTTTATTTTATTATGACGTAAGTTATGTACTCGCGCAAATAATATGATAAATTTATTTGTCGAAATCCGACGACTACATATTTTACGAGTTATGGACAGAGTTAAAAACGAACAGACATGAATATACATACTGGTATACTACCCAAAAATAATGTTGTGGGCTCCCACGCACTGTGGTTAAAAATAAAACAAGTAAAATATTAGTTACCAATATTAACGATGCCGTGATTTGTAAGCTCCCAACAGCTATGAAGCCTTAGCACGCTTAGCGAGGCGCTTTGCTTTGGGGAGAAGTAGCCCAGTGCTGCGTCTGTCACATGGTATGCTTGCAACGAGAATTCATAAAGCGATGGCAACAATTGCGCTACTGCACCTACCTGGAAACGTTTAATTTCAAATATAGTATACAAAACAAAAAATGGCAAAAAATTTAGTTACTAGGTAGCATTGATATATAAAACTATTCTATGAATTCCTAGGGTAGGAGTAAACTACTTCTGTTTTTGTACATAACGTTTTCGTAATTATACTGAGGCAAAAATTTATGTTATAAATATTTTTTGTTAATTTAACGTTTGAAACAAAAACTTGGCCCTCTTCTACAAAACCAATAGTTTGTGTTTCAGTTGCATTTACACATATGAAAATAACATTATGCTATAAAAATAGCTTAAAAAAAACTAATCTACATATCATGGTAACTTTAGCATGAGTTTTATGTAAGCGTAAAAAATAAATTTCTTAAACATTTTCGAAATGTCTGTGATATTATATAAGTTTTAATTTATATTGTAACACTACTAGAGGCTTTCATTTGAGAGAGAATGAATATGTCAAAGGTAATTTTTATTAAATATTATTTTACTTTTCGACATAGTCATTTTTTCCTACACTGCAGCAACTACTGCTGCATCATCTTCAAATCTCTCTCCTCTCAGATACTCAGGTGCAAGGTATGGTGATAAGGGAATTCTCAAGTATTTCAACGGCAGCATCTCGAATTGCAGCCATCGCAACGGCGGACTTGTTAGCCGGGGCGTTACATAGGTAAAATAAAACAATCTTTGCGAGTTTTTGTTTTTTGATTTTGTACCGAATTTTTTTTATTTGTTCTGCCTACAAAAGAGAGCTCATGGTAAGATTACGGGCGGAAACGCCGTTATTTTCTTAGGAGTAGGATGATGGACTCTTTTCAAGTCATAGACTGTTGAATCGTGGATAGTTGGTGCGTCTGTCAATAATCGTTTAACTAATGAACGACTTGAACGCATTTTATCGAGACAATGGATTATAGCTATGCTATGATTCGACAGATGGTGCTGTAGTGAAGCTATTAATAAATTATAGATTAAAAGACCAAAATGCCAAAAGCTTCACAAATTTGCCGTTAAACAAAACAGTGGTAATATTTAATTTCTGAATGTATGAAATTCTATACTTCTTGAAATTACTGTCCAGTTTTACAGTGGACCATCTGGCAGTTTAAATCACATTTAAAGGAATTAGCACAATTCTGTTTGTTATCTATATATTTTTCAAAAATTTGGTTTTATAATATTATATGGAAATAATAGTATATCTATGTCTTGTAATACATTTTCTTGCAGTGTACTGGTGGTTAGTATGTGATTCTCCAAACCGATTTATCGCTGAACATTATATTATGTAAAGTTAATATAAAATAATACTATATATTTATGTGGTAAGTCAAAAACATTAAAAAAAGTAAAATAAAAAAATATACAATTGTTTAGTGATGAATCTTGTCTGTCTTTTAAAGAAATCTATACTTACAGCTTCATCAGCAATGTTAATGCAATCAGTAAGCGTGAGTGAAACTATTCGCGGAGTTAGACATGCCCACAAACCAGCTTCTGTTATTTCATTGCAGCCTGTTAATTCTAATTCAAACAGAACCTAAAAATAAACATTTTATTGATTATATATATTAATTGAATAATTTAGATTGAATTTTCAATGTTATTGTCGTGTGAAACCAACCTGCAGATGATCTAATATAGCTTCCAAGCCCCGATCGGTTATGGTGCATCCTTTCAAAGCGATAGCATGTATGTGATGAGCAGAAAGAGGAAACTGTCTTATGAATTCGTTAATGTCGTCATCGGTGGCGGAAACAAGCACAACTCCCCGTATACTTCTTCTCACTATAGAATTGTAGAACCTCTGCATGCAGCAACCGGAGGCGGAACGTAGTTCACGGCAATCCAACACGGCGATCAGTCCATTCCACCAGCGCGGCGAGGAGTAGAGCAGGTCGCGCCACTTGGTGCAGACCTGCGCCAGCGTTCGCCGTTCGCTCGCGTTGAAGTATAGGAAGAAGTTTTGGAGGAAGCTGTCGTCGAGAACGAACTGTGGCCAGTGCAGCGGGCGCGGCCCGGGGCGGCGGCGGCGCGGCACGCGCGGCGGGGGCGGGGAGGGCGCGGCGGGGGCGGGCGCGGTGGCGGGCGCGGGCGCGGCGTGCGGCTGGCCGCACAGCGCGTTGGCCACGCGCTCCACCACGCCGGGCGAGCGCTTGCGGCCGCGCAGCCCCAGCCCGGTGATGCGCCGCGACAGCTCGGCGGACGCTCGCTCCACCACGCCCTGCGCCGACACCGACGACATCTTCACCCGCACGCGCCGGATGGTGTCCGCCGGTCGCCCGCCCGACGCTGCGCCGCCCGCACCGCCCGCGCCCTGCTCACAGCCCGCCACCGCGCTAAACATACGACGTACACCCCATCTCAATAATACTCTTTTTCGATTTATTAAACTCGTAAATAGTACACTGAATATATTAATAGTTCAAGACCGACGCCGTTCTGGATGTTTTACATGAGGCATAGTATATAAAAAGGTATTGTAAGTACTATTTAAGACCTCGAAATAAAATTGGCTGTCCCGTGCACTACATATAGTTAATAGTTAAGCACATGAGACAGTTCCTTAGCAAACAGCATACTATTGGCAATCAGCAACTTGGTATTTGTCCTCATAGATCAACCAACTTGTTGTCTTGCTTTTATCATCCTGGGTCACCAGTCAAAATGAGCGTGAACCAATAATAATAATAATGAGAACCAATAGATGTTATATATCTGAATTATGAAAAAACTTTTGATGAAGTACCAATAGGCAGGCTTTTACATAAATTGAAATTTCTTGATGTTCAAAGAAAACTGTTAGCTTCGATTGAAGGTTTTCTACAACAAAGAACCTTCAGAGTAAGGATTGGCGACACATTCTCAGATGAAAAAGAAATACAAAGCGGTGTGCCACAAAAGGTTCTGTACTGGGACCAGTGTTGTTTATAGTGTTTACCTTTGATTTACCTAAAACTGTGAGTTGTAGTGTAAGAATGTTCGCTAATAACATGAAGATATTTGCAAACCCACTAGTGGACTTTGATCGCCTTCTAGCAGATCTAATTAAAATATCAGATTGGTCAAAAAAGTGGCTATATAGGAAACCGAAACCCTCGTTTCATATACAAAATCGATGATATACCTCTGGAAGAAGTTAAGGTACAAAAAGATTTAGGTGTGCATATAAATAATGATCTAAAATGTGAACATCACATTACAGTGATAACTAAAATAGCAAATAGTTTTATTTACCTTATTAGAAAAGCCTTTGGGTATCTAACACCAGAAATGATGCTAAAAATTCATAAAACATACATTCGATCTATTTTGGAATATGCATTCCAAATCTGAAGCTCCTATTTAAAAAAGGATATTGAGTTACTGAAGTAGGTTCAATGCAGATTTTCAAGTTCCTAAAGCATTGAAAAACATACCATATGAGGAAAGGCTGAATAAACTTAAACTAACTCTGATATCACAGAGAATGAGTAGACTTAATCAAAACATATAAAATTATACATGAACACTACGATCTACAAAATTTTGACAAAGAATTTTCCAGTACTCAAAAAACAGATATTAGGAGATATCACTTCAAATTAACTAAAGCCTTGTCACATAATAACCCACACAAGCACTTTTTTAGCCAAGGAGTAGTTGAAGCATGGAACAAGCTGTCATCAGAAGTGATATCTGCCCAAACTATAAACAAATTCAAGAACAGATTAGATAAACAACTAAAATAGAATAATTACACATTTGAAATTAGGATACTGGCTTATATCAGTTGTTTCAACTGCTGATCTGGTAAATAGTAATAATAATACACCAGGAGCTCGCTCTGAAATATAGTCTCGTGCATTAGAAAATGCCTTATTATAAGTACTTGCCAAAAGCCATGCTCGAAAATGACAGCACCAGGCTCTACTGGGACCAGGCCATCGTCACAGACAGGACTATTCTTGCGAATAAGCATGATTTTGTGCTGATGGACCAAGCACAGTCAAGGATATTTTTTGTCAACATTACGATTCCTTATGACTAGAACTTCGTGAAAGCTGAAGCAGATAAGCAGAGAAAATATCTGGACCTGGTTCATGAGGTGACCAACATGTGGGGTGGTCTGCCGGCCGAAGTTATTCCTATGGTCATTTCTGCGAACGGGCTAATCCCGGTCAGCCACTCAGGTCATCTGAGTCGACTGGGACTCTGTGACGAACCCCTCCAGACTCAGATGCAGAAGGCTGTGCTCCTAGATACCCCTCACATTGTCTGCCAGTTTCCTTCCCTTTCTTCCTAACCCTCAACCGTTTAACTATATTGATACCCCACAGTAATAATAATGTTGCAAGTGTATGCAATATCCAAAATCTATATCTTATAATATGATGTGCCCATTATATTTATGTAATAGTTAGAAGGGAGTTTTAATACATTATATAAGAAACTCAAAGACAATTAAAATTCATTTTAATCTTAAAACGAATAAATTGTGATTTTACACAAGTAAAGCACCTGGTTAGCATTCCAATCCAAAGCATGTGAAACAGATTGATGATTAAAATACCAGATGTCTAATGTAAGAATTTAATCACATAGTAAAGCCAGGCTGCTATGGGTTATGGTTGCAGCATTAGTAGGTCAGCCCAACTTATCAAGGACCAAAATACAAGAAAAAAACAAAAAAGAAGAACAAAAAAAACCAAATCCCTGAAAACTGTTTATAAATATATAGAAAAAAAAATTGAGGAACACAAATGACAGCATGATTATATAATAAGTGATGTTTATAATAACTTTCACTGTCATAGGAATTATGTGCAAGTAATTAAAAGAATATTTTGAGTATTATTATGGTTATCCCAAAAAATACATATTTAAGTTAAAAATAACATGGCAATTATGAAAAAAAAAATTATGGATAACTTTAAAACCTAAAGATATTTATTTGATATATTTAAGATAATGCATATAAATACATTTATTATCTGTAAAGTCCTAAAGCCCAGGATGAGTCTGGATTAGCTAAATTATGCTAAAATAAGATGATTTTTGTTAAATACAAACCAGTAAAAGACTTTGTGCACACAAGTTAGTAATAAAATGTATAGTTACAATCACTTACCTTAATATATTAAAATAATTAAAATAAGTTTCATTTAAAAACGTACAAATAATCTAAAAAAAATCGATGCTAATTTGTACAAACCTATAAATATGACACTAAGAGTACAACAGATTTCATAGCTTTGATATCAAAACATTTCACAATTCTCAAGTTTTTAGCCTGCACCAAAAGAAGTAGCAAAATGTATTAAGTTACGCAAAATCACAGAACATTACCCTAGGCAAAATAAAAGACTCCAAAACGACGACGAACATCGACATCGAACAATCAAAATGACGCTGTCACAATCACAAAAACACAATAAATGTACTTTTTTTAATTTATTATAGAAGAATATGGACACAGAGTCATTCAGTCAATGTATTGAAGCTTAGTCTTTTTTTTTAAACCCTATGTGGTCACCATTAGCGTAATCGAAGAGTCCTGGGATCTCCGTTTGATATGATCGGAGATCGTCTATCGCTATGTAATGCTAGAAGAACGTCACGGGCACCCTCAGAACCTTCTGTGCTATTACAATGTCCCAAGACCACCTTCAAAATATCGTCCTTCTCATGAGTTATATTACTAGGCATTCGGGGCCCCCACCCCAAGCACCATAGGCTCGTTTCTACTCCACTCTAGTGGCGCTATCTTAACTTAATTGAAGACCAACATGATCACGTTTCCGAATATCGAAATATCTATCAAGTGGTAATCTATTAACCATTGCCAGAACGCATGAATATTATAAAATATCATATATACACAACTGTCAGTCATTTTTTGCGGGGGAAATCTAAATCTGCATACATAAAAATAACCGTCTGTCAATACGAACTCATACATCAAAATTAAAACAATTTCACACCTAGATAGATACATTATAACAGTATCGCTCAGTGACAATGGTAATTCGGATACAGACTCTGATCAGTCGCTCGACCGACCTACATAGGTATTGTATGAGGGCAAGCAGCCTGTGTTGGTAAACAAATCTGAAGTATCACGACCGTTATTATGGCAATTTTTGTTTAAAAAAAGTAGGTGTGGCGGAATGCCACGTATCCACGGCTGGTAATATTTGCGTAAAAATCTTTGACTATATGATGAAATTATGGAGTGTAGAGAAGAAGGAGGACCATCTCTGTATATGAAAAGTGTCCCTAAAAACGCGTCCAATAAGGGTGGCGCTGCAGTAGCATAGGATAAATTTAAAAAAATCGCCAAAATTAATTAGAATAAGATGGAGAAATAAACAAGGATCGACCAATCCGCTTGGTTTTGTACTACGTAAATAGTTGAGGTTTTGTATACTGGCATTTTACTAACTACTCTAGTCATGATTTTTTTTTAAATATTTGAATTCAGCTGACTTCACTCCGTCTACAACAGCTATCTTCATATCGTAGTTTTTCAGACGCCAGCGCTATTGTGGTAGGTTTTGGAACCACTATTTTCAGTATATAGTGGGACACTTTTTCAACTTTCGCACCTTATAAGATGGTTCTCCTTCTACTCTACACTCCATAGATGAAATGCAATGTGAGTGAGCAATGAGGGCATAGGGAGTGAGCGCTTAGAACACTGTAACCGTTCCTCATTTTTCTTAGAAAGAGAGGCACCGAGTTTGGTATTTTATCCCCTTCTAACAATGATAAGTGTTTACACAAGATAAAAACATTACCAACGTTTAGACAGTTATTGACTTAAAGTAATATATTAGACGTATGCTAGAACGATAATCTTATATTTTTTATCGCTAATCATAGTTGCTATTTATTATTATTTTAATATTGCATATTGTATTTTAATTAAGCTAATTATTAAGAAACATGAAAAAAAAAAACACTAAAACACTTTATATATGAAATTTATAACTCCAAATGTCAAACAATTAAATTCTAATGTAATATTAAATGGAGAGAAACTGAGTCTTGTAGATACCACCATTTTTCTTGAAATCACATTAGATGCCAATCTTCAATGGAGGCCCCATATATCAAAATTAGCAAGCAGACTTATTTTTTTCATAAGCAGAATTGCAGACTTAGCATATGATGTGAAAAAGTTTAGAAGTCTTACCAGTGTTGAAAAAGCTAGACTAGTTTACTTTAGCTATTTTCATAGCATATAATATCGTATGATATTTTGCTATTGGGACACGCAGCTGACACTGAAATTATATTTGTTTTACAAAAAAGAGCCATAAGAGCAATTTATGATTTAAAGCCTAAAGAGTCGCTGCGACAAAAATTTAAGCAAAATAATATATTAACTTTGGCCTCTCAATACATTTATGAAAATGTAATGTATGTACACAAAAATAAAAGTAGTTTTACAAAAATAAGTGATATTCATTCTGTAAATACTAGGAACAAACACAAGCAAATAGTACCAGTTACTCGGCTCCATCGAGTCAGTAATTCATTCTTGAGGCGATGTATATGCTTTTACAACAAAATTCCAGAAAATATACAAAATTTGACCTGCTCAAAGTTCAAAACTTTAATAAACTAAGTTTGTATAAAAAGGGTTTTTATAATATTAAAGAATTAAATATTAATTAATATATTGAATACAAAGGTTTCTGTTTCTGTTACACGAATGTTCTTTCCCTAAAAGCTATGAAGTGCATTTTACGCTATAGATGACAACACTATTTTAAAATTTGACGTTGTCAAATGAATGAATATATTGTTTTTTTTTTTATATAGAATAAGGTGACAAACGACCACACAGTCCACCGGATGGTAAGTGGTTGCTGTGGCCCATAGACATCTACATCTTTCCTAGTTTGCGAATGAAAATGCAGATGCGTTTTCACCCGTGAGAACTAAGATGGAATGCCTCTTTTCCAATAAAAAGGGTGTCCGGTTCTCTACACTCACCATACATCAGTTTTGAGCTGCTATTTTACGCTGGTATTCTGTGAGAGCGTGGTCCTTCCTCGGTCGAGCCGACCCATTCGTGTTACAACTATACTATTAGTATAGCTGCAGCATGGTTCTACCACGTACAAAAATCAATATACAAATTTGTATATACATTTCTATGTTAAAATTAAATAATACCAGTTCAGAGCATTTCGAAATTAAAATGTGTCCTTAACTGGTTTGGGACTGGTACACCTACCCTATTATTTTATTTTGAATGACGCTTCATTTTAATAGACGCTAGTAATTCATTTATTTGTATTTGTTAATCAATAATATAATACGTTTATCAATAATAATATACTACGAAAGGAACTTCCTTCCAACCGAGTGTTCCAATACACTCCCGCATGTTTTTTGTTCGTGTTTTTACGGTATATGGCTTTTATAAACAGCCCTCTTGACTCCCAACTTAAATTTACGTACTGAACGTGGATACCTGTTCAAACGTTTTTTTCTACGTTCATCACATTGTGGTTTTGATGCTAATTTTGCATTAGCCCTTTTTTCTTCTGTTTGGTACATTCTCGTGTTTGGTAAGTTCTTTAACGCTATCGTCGGAGCGCTCAAACATGTTAACTTTACTCTTGTCACAATCATGATTTGATTGTCATGGAAGGATTAATGAAGGAAGGAGTAACAGGCTGTCCTCTCTGTTGAGTTTTAGAAACAAGAATATTAAGATCAATATTAAAATAACCAGATTACAACGATTTTAATCTCGTTTTAAAATCGTTGTAATCTGGAGGACGCGATCAGAATTGATTTAAATCTACAGAAATTGATTCTTTTTGAATAGCAGGCAACGTCACTAAATCAGCGTCAGAATCTTGAATTGAGATTGAAGATTTAACTGGTGATGAATGAAATGCGATCGTTCGATATCGCTCGCTTAGTACACCGCGACGAACCTCTGACGTGTGAAGCAATATCACTTCTCAAGGTCTCACCCCTCGCGCTCTTTACTACTCATAACCGCAATAACTCGAAGACAAATTGCCATTTAGTACGTATGGCCATTCAAATCTTGTCTGTTTTTCCTTCAAATAATTGCACTAACTTTACTTGTTATTATTAGATTTTGTAAGTTTAAAATTTTAAATAATAAGATTCCTTAACATATCTGCAATAACCGTTATTTGTTACGCTAATGATTAGTAAATGAAAAAAAATGCGTTAATAATAAGTGCATTAACTGGACTTATTGCCGTAATCTAAAGTAATATCACAAAATATACAAAAAAGACGTCTAAAGAGAAAATGTAGAGCTCATTTTTCTGATTACGGATATGTACTTAAGTCAGTAAGCCCAAAAACCCGACTTATTGCACTTATCGTAAGGACGGCAGAGCTGTTCCCCGCGTGTTATTTGGAGTTTTAATTTTTTTGCGCGGAACCCTAATTCCTTTTATAAATAAAAGTAGCCTAAGTTACACCTTGTGACATCAGCTATCTGCCAGTGAAGATCCCATCAAAATCGGCCCAGCCGTTTCGGAGATTAGCCGGAACAAACAGACAGACGGACAGACAGACAAAAACTTTAAAAATTGGATTTTTGTTATAAGTACCGTATATACTTTATACAAAATATACGGAAACATATTTTGTTCGATTCTTGATAAAAATTCCCATGCCCTTTTTCTTTTTTCCTATTATTTTTATAGTCTTCGTGGCTGAGTTCGTATAGAATCTTGTTTTCTTTTACTTTTTGTAAAAATAATTCAAGGTTCAACCGCATTTCAAAAAATCAGGCACTATCCCGCGTATATTTCGCTGCAGAACGTGCGACTATACAGTAATCTATGGTGCCACTATTCGCGCCAATGTAAACTGATGTGAATATCTCAATCAAACTATAGTGCGTTCACCGTAAGATGTCCCCTGCCTTGGGAAATGGCAGCATTGTCTACGGTGCTGCCAACAATATATAGAGCATTTACCCCACTTGGTGGTTGCTGGCAAAATTATCTAAACTTGAAAACCCCTGATTAATATGTTTTACTTGCTTATTTAAATAATATACAGTTAGTTATAAGACTAGTAATGTTGTGAATGATAACACAATTTAATTTTTAAATTATTTATTGAACTATTTTTTCCGACAATAATTATGGTCGAAAGGAACAATTCCAGACATACTCGTATCACTGTCACTTTCATAAACGTCGTTATCATCATCTGTCGTATCCGAATCTGTGCTGCTGTCATTTCCTAATTCAATTATGAATTTATCAGTAATATCATCCAAACAGCCATCAAGTACATAAAACTTGTCTTCTAAATTTTTTACGTGTTCACACTGCTTTTGCCAATCCTGAGGGGTTATAGATGAAAAAGCTTCTTCAGTTAACTTCACGATATTCCCAGCTTCTTGGCCGACATTATTGCTGGCTACTCGTCTCTTTAAAAGACTCCACATAAACTCAATCGCATTTAAATCGCAGTGGTAAGGGGGCAACCTAACCACTTTATGGCCATGAGAAAGCAATAATTGGTCAGCCTCATAAATCGGCGCTTCTTTGTGCTCTTTTATAATTTCATAAAGTTCTGCTTTCATCATTGTTGGTATATAAGACAATCCCTTATTTGTTATCCA
Organism: Parnassius glacialis; assembly: GCA_033319125.1. Lineage (NCBI taxonomy): Eukaryota > Metazoa > Arthropoda > Insecta > Lepidoptera > Papilionidae > Parnassius > Parnassius glacialis. The sequence continues at coordinate 27,563,225 of JAVANC010000018.1, forward strand.
ATTTTGCATTTGAAGTTTTGAGGAACTCATAGTAGGTGCTTTATTTACTTGTACGGTATGATAGGGAGCGTTATCCATCACGACTAAGGAGTTCGGAGGCAAATTGGGTATAAGTTTCTCTGAAAGCCATTTTATAAAATTGGTTCTGTTCATGTCGTCATGGTAGTCCCCTGATTTACTCTGTGATTTAAAAATCAATTGAGCATTAGGAATAAACCCTGTTTCTCCACCTGCATTAATAATTATCCACAGCGTTCCAACAGAATCACTTATTATTACTCCGTCCTCGTCATCTTTTTGCCAACATTTTTTCACTGCATACGATGCGTGAATGTATGTTTCATCTAAGAAAACTATTGGCCGACCATCTGCTCGATTTTGCCTCATAGTAACGATATACTTGCGTCTCCATGCAACTATGTCGTGCCTTTCCATTAAAATTTTCCGTTTCGAACCACACTTTTTATACTGAAATCCAATTTGTTTTAAAATTTTCCACAAAGTCGTTCGACCTCCACCAAAGTTTATGTCATTCTTTAATTCTACAAGTAATTTATTTAAACTAGGAACAACTTTTCTTACAGTATACATTTCATGGATTTTGTTTCTTATTGCGCATAAATCGAAATCATCAAGATCCACCGTTTTACGTCTTTGACGGTGTTTTCCAGGAGACTTGAGTTTTTGAGATGTAGAGGCAGCAGCTTCACCTTCTTTAGATATTCTACTCACGGTTTTCTCTGACATGCCTGAAATAGACACCAAAGTACCATTTTATAAAATTACATATTTATAAAATACAAATACAGACATTATGATAAAAAAGTAAATTAAATTAACTGAGATACGTACTTTTTTATTTTAATTCGTAATGTTAGTAATTTCTTATTATTACCCATACTAAAGGCATTTTGCATGAAGCTGGCATCCCTATTTTACTAACCTGTCATGGCGGCGACGCGAGTTCGCACTTGATTGAGTGGAATTAACAGGGCTTGATTTGCCTTTTCTCTCTCACAAAAGGCACGCACCTTCAACACAACCTCTCTTGCACTGCTTCTAAATGGTTTCGGCATAATTAATTCGGAATATTTTAAATAATAACACAAAAACGAGCGCAGCTAATCACAAACTGACAACAGATTGACAAGCAATAGTGCCAACATCACAGCAGGGGACATCTTACGGTGAACGCACAGTATATAGAAACACTAACCTCAATAGAAGTTAGCTGACGCAATCGGCACGAGCGAATCGCGTCCCGCGTCCCGCGCGGTATTTGCCTCAGTTTGGCCCACAGAAATATAAAAAAGAGGAGAAGTGGCAAGGGGGCGTGTCTGCGTCCGCACGATATGATCAAAATGCTCAGGTTCTATCCAAATGGCCGTCTTTGCGTATTAGTATACTTTCAACCGTAATCGTGAAACAATATCAGAATGCCGTGTTATTCAGTGGTTTCTTGTAAAAACCGAAGCCAAAACAAAATCTTTGTAGATCATGGAATCACTTACCATATGTAAGAACAAGTATTTTACTATCTTTATCTTTAAAATCATGAAAAACAACAAATCGTAAAATATTTTTTGCTCTTAATGCGTTATTTTTGTTTTCAAATATCACTGCAATGGTACTATTTTGTAGTAAATACATTGCTCCTTAACCACTACTTATGTATATCGCTAAGCGACTGAACAAGCAATGTAAATATGACAAAACGATACTTTATTTATGGGGATGCATACCAGATGGAAGTTAGCGTAGAACATTATTTTTTTTAACTAAACTGTATGCAAATTAGTTGCTCCATAAATGCTCCAGCAGAATCCGAAATTGCTCCAGCTCTATTGTTATTAGTTAATTTATAATTAATTTAAAAAAAAATTAAGTATCAAAAATTTAATTTTGCAATAAAGTATAAAATATCTACTTTTTTAAATTAAACTGTATGCCAATTAGTTGCTCCATAAATGCTCCAGCAGAATCCGAAATTGCTCCAGCTCTATTGTTATTAGTTAATTTATAATTAATTTAAAAAAAATTTAAGTATCGGCAATTCAATGTTTTTAAAAAACATAAAATATCTGCGTTTTAAAATTAAACTGTATGCCAGTTATTTGCTCCTTAAATTCTCCAGCAGAATCCGAATTTGCTCCACCTCTATTGCTATTAGTTAATTTATAAATATTTTTTAAAAAATGTAAGTATTGAAAATTTAATTTTGCTATAAAACAGAAAATATATAGTTTTTAAAATTAAACTGTATGCCAATTATTTGCTCATTAAATGCTCCAGCTGAATCAGAAATTACTATACCTCTATTGCTTTTAGTTAATTTATAATTAATTTTAAAAAAATTAACCAGAAGGAAGTTAGCGTAGAACATAATTTTTTTAAATTAAATTGTATGCCAATTAATTGCTCCTTAAATGCTCCAGCAGAATCCGAAATTGCTCCAGCTCTATTGTTATTAGTTGATTTATAATTAATTTTTAAGAAAAAATAAGTATCGAAAATTTAATTTTGCTATAAAACAAAAAATATCTACTTATTAAAATTAAACTGTACGCCAATTATTTGCCCCTTAAATGCTCCAGCTGAATCCGAAATTGCTATATCTCTATTGCTATTAGTTAATTTATAATTAATTTAAAAAAAAGTTAAGTATCGAAAATTTAATTTTGCACTAAAGTATAAAATATCTACTTTTTTTAATTAACCTGTATGCCAATTAATTACTCCTTAAATGCTCCAGCAGAATCCGGAATTGCTATACCTCTATTGCTATTAGTTGATTTATAATTAATTAAAAAAAAAATAAGTATCGAAAATTTAATTTTGCTATAAAACATAAAATATCTCCTTTTTAAAATTAATCTAAATGGCAATTAATTGCTCCTTAAATGCTCCAGCTGAATCCGAAATTGCTCCACCTCTATTGTTATTAGTTGATTTATAATTAATTTTTAAGAAAAAATAAGTATCGAAAATTTAATTTTGCTATAAAACAAAAAATATCTACTTATTAAAATTAAACTGTACGCCAATTATTTGCCCCTTAAATGCTCCAGCTGAATCCGAAATTGCTATATCTCTATTGCTATTAGTTAATTTATAATTAATTTAAAAAAAAGTTAAGTATCGAAAATTTAATTTTGCACTAAAGTATAAAATATCTACTTTTTTTAATTAACCTGTATGCCAATTAATTACTCCTTAAATGCTCCAGCAGAATCCGGAATTGCTATACCTCTATTGCTATTAGTTGATTTATAATTAATTAAAAAAAAAATAAGTATCGAAAATTTAATTTTGCTATAAAACATAAAATATCTCCTTTTTAAAATTAATCTAAATGGCAATTAATTGCTCCTTAAATGCTCCAGCTGAATCCGAAATTGCTATATCTCTATTGCTATTAGTTAATTTATAATTAATTTAAAAAAAAGTTAAGTATCGAAAATTTAATTTTGCACTAAAGTATAAAATATCTACTTTTTTTAATTAACCTGTATGCCAATTAATTACTCCTTAAATGCTCCAGCAGAATCCGGAATTGCTATACCTCTATTGCTATTAGTTGATTTATAATTAATTAAAAAAAAAATAAGTATCGAAAATTTAATTTTGCTATAAAACATAAAATATCTCCTTTTTAAAATTAATCTAAATGGCAATTAATTGCTCCTTAAATGCTCCAGCTGAATCCGAAATTGCTCCACCTCTATTGTTATTAGTTAATTTATAATTAATTTTTTTTTAAAAAAGTATCGATAACTTAATTTTGCTGTAAAACAGAAAATATCTACTTTTCAAAATTAAACTGTATGCCAATTAATTGCTCCTTAAATGCTCCAGCAGAATATAAAATTGCTCCACCTCTATTGCTATTAGTTAATTTATAATTAATTTTGAGATAGTGATCCCATTAGAGTAATAGCGCCATCATCAATAGAATGTAGTAACATTCTATAGTAAAAGTCATTTCATCGATTAAAAATTGATTGACTCTCAAAAGTGGTGCGTATAATAGATGCTAAATGGTATAAAGCCAAAAAAATAATATTGATGGGTGAGTTTTGAAATTATGGATTCTTATGAATGGGTTAGACAACCATCTTAATATTTTTTTTGTGTTTGTGCCATCTAACGTCTTTTTTACGTACCACCATGAGAGTTAATCAATTTTGATTTGATAAAATGACTACTTATAGAAAGAAAGAAATAGATGGTGCTATCAAATAAAATTACGTATATAATAGATAGTAATTACCTAATTAACAAACAAAACAGATATGTCTCTTCTTAAGATCGAAGAAGATGATGCACTGTGACACATATGTATATAATTTTATGTAAATAAATGAATGATACACACCATCCATGTTATTCAAAAATCATTGATGAATAATTGAAATGTTTCCCTGTAATACAAAAGTTTCACTTCTGTCGTGTGTCTTCACGACACACACTGTTTTTTGCAACACTTTTGTAATATATTTATATAAGTTATACAAATAAATAACTTACATAATAAATATAAGTATTAATATAATTTATACTTTTTTTAAATTTAACACTGAGAAAATTAATAAAAATATATAAATATAAAGCTAAGATGGAAATTCAAATAAACGAATAGGCAACATGACAGCTAAGTAAGTGTACAAGACTATTTCTTAACACTGTAGTTGTCGCGCCTTATAAAAACAAGAAGTGGTCACATGGATTTCATATGTAGTCCAATCTAAAATAAGAAGAAAGCCGTAAAATATCAATTTTACCTAATACATACTCTGTTTTAAATAAAACAAGGTAACATTTAGTCAACGGTTAATTATATTAAATAAACAAAAACATTTATACCTCCTTTTTATTCAAATAATAATAATGAAAGAACTTTTACATATTAATATATGAAAATGACACATTAATTTCAAAGTGAGATCACAAATTATTATTTGCTGTGTATAATAATGTGACCGCTAGTGTTTCCTCTATTCGTTGATATACTCTTCGACCAGCAAGTTATTATTTAAAAATAAATCATAAATAAATGCACATGCACGTGCTGCACTGAGCACGTCCTCCTACTTTTCAACTTTTAATACTTGAAATGTCAAAAGATTCATTTTTAAGTGACTTTTCTGAAAATTTAAATATTATAATCCACCCGACCACTGTAGCTTTTAGGTGTAACTTTTAGGTTTTTCCAAAATTGATTTGTAATGTGATTGCGGATCGATATTGATATTTTTTTTATTACTCATTGAAAAAGCATCAAAATTTAAGCACTCAACTAAAGAAGAACATTATTGAGTAGATTATGTTACCTAGTCTAAACATAATTGACAATGACAGCTGAGTAGCTGAGATGCGGCTTTTGGACTTTGGACTTTTTGCTTATTATTTTATATCAATCTAAAGGTCTTTGACCAGTGATTTTAAAGATAACATGTCCTGAGTGGGCTAAGCCCACGTAACTGGCCTTTTACTTGTATTAAAATAAAAATGTACATAAACAATTTCTATCCTTAGATAAAATAAATTCATAAAATATTTTATCTCTTAACTAAATGATGCCCGCGACTTCGTCCACGTGGACTAAGGTTTTTTAATTCCCGCGGGATTTATTTAATTTTCTGGGATAAAATGTAGGTTATGTGTTAATTCAGAGTACCCAAATATATATACAAGAATTGCTCGTTTAAAGGTAGTAATAAAAAAAGTAGTAGAGCAATTCTTTAAACAAAAAATAACAATTATAAATTAATAAATTAATAGCGAGCAATTATATAAGGTGGTACGCAAAAAAGACGCTAGATGGCTAAAACACAAAAAAACTATTAACATGTTTGTCCAATTCATTCATAAGAATCCATAATTTCAAAACACACCGGTTAATATTATTTTTTTGGGTTTATGCCATTTAGTATCTATTCTACGTACCACCTTGAGAGTCAATCAATTTTTGTTCGATAAAATGACTTTAACCATAGAATGTTACTACATTCTATTTATGATGGCGCTATTACTCAAATGGGATCACTATCTCAAAATTAATTATAAATTAACTAATAGCAATAGAGGTGGAGCAATTTTGGATTCTGCTGGAACATTTAAGGAGCAATTAATTGGCATACAGTTTAATTTTGAAAAGTAGATATTTTCTGTTTTACAGCAAAATTAAGTTTTCGATACTTTTTTTAAAAAAAAAATTATAAATTAACTAATAACAATAGAGGTGGAGCAATTTCAAATTCTGCTGGAGCATTTAAGGAGCAATTAATTAGCATACAATTTAATTAAAAAAAATAATGTTCTACGCTAACTTCCTTCTGGTTAATTTTTAAAAAAATAATTATGAATTAACTAATAACAATACAGGTGGAGCAATTTTGGATTCTGCTGGAGCATTTAAGGAGCAACTAATTGGCATACAATTTAATTTAAAAAAATAATGTTCTACGCTAACTTCCTTCTGGTTATTTTTTTTTAAATTAATTATAAATTAACTAATAGTCATAGAGGTATAGCAATTTTGGATTCAGCTGGAGCATTTAATGAGCAAATAATTGGCATACAGTTTAATTTTAAAAACTATATATTTTCTGTTTTATAGCAAAATTAAATTTTCGATACTTACATTTTTTAAAAATTATTTATAAATTAACTAATAGCAATAGAGGTGGAGCAAATTCGGATTCTGCTGGAGCATTTATGAAGCAAATAATTGGCATACAGTTTAATTTTAAAACGTAGATATTTTATGTTTTTAAAAAAAATTGAATTGCCGATACTTAAATTTTTTCAAAATTAATTTCAAATTAACTAATAACAATAGAGCTGGAGCAATTTCGGATCCTGCTGGAGCATTTAAGGAGCAATTAATTGGCATACAGTTTAATTTAAAAAAGTAGATATTTTATACTTTATTGCAAAATTAAATTTTTGATACTTAATTTTTTTTTAATTAATTATAAATTAACTAATAACAATAGAGCTGGAGCAATTTCGGATTCTTCTGGAGCATTTATGGAGCAATTAATTGGCATACAGTTTAGTTAAAAAAAAGAATGTTCTACGCTAACTTCCATCTGGTGGGATGCATCGTGTAGTACGGCCACTGTATCTTGCGATAAGTTAGTGTTGTGCTTGCGCAGATCCACTAACGTATGCTATCGACAACAATGTCGATTGGCGAATTGCTATTATAGTTTATTCTTTCAATTTGTCAACCGTTTCAGCCCGGTGGGAAGACTGATGTGATATAATGGTATTTAATTATTTTGAGTATTTTCACCGTTTAGTACACTGAATTCGTAACTAGCGATCATAAAGTAAGTTGCTTAAATAATTAGGTTAATCATCGGTGAAGTGTTTTGGGTTGAATTATAGTATATTATGCCTTATCTTTGTGTTAATTCCATACTTTTATGTTTTCAAAAGCTTCGAATGCGGTATTATACCTATTTGACATGGTTCAGAATTCAGATTTTTTTTTTATAAGATAAGGGTGACAAACGAGCACACAGTCCACCTGATGGTAAGTGGTTGCTGCGGCCCATAGACATCTACATCTATCTTCTATTACAAATCAAAATGTAGATGCGTTGTCACCCGTGAGGACTAAGATGGAATGCCTCATTTCCAGTAAAAAGGGCCTCCGGCCACCTGCACTCACCAAGCGAAACGCAGAGGTAAACCTCTACTTCACGCTGGTTTTCTGTGAGGTCGTGGTACCACCCCGGATGATTCTCCTGGCTATTTATTTGTTATGCATGAGGGTGTGTTTGTTTTCATATATTTAACAATATCTTAACCAACCAGGGGTTTTTAACAAAGGCTTGCCAGGTACATGGTGAGGTTAAGAAATTGCGTAGGATATATGTAAATTATAAATAAATTATTATCGTACATTTTCAGCTTCCCAACAGATGCTAATTTAAAAAAGAAATGAATTGATGCCACAGGAAGACCACCAAACTGGTTCCCTACAAAAACTAGTACCAAAATACCTACTTTTTCAATACGCTATAACAATCTAAACCAACATAACCGGATTTTTATTGTATTTGTTAGGTAGGTTAGGTACTTAATAAACCTAGCAAGCTAACAGCATAGCAAAGTGGCGAAGCAATCAGCTTTGTAGCGGTTTCTAACGGAAAAAAAATTCAAAATAGGAGGTTCAGATGCCTGGGTGATCAGTAATCGATTGCTGAAAACAGAATTTGAAAATTCGAAACCGTTCTCGAGATAATCGTGGGACAGACGGACAGACGGACGGACAGACATCGTGAAATCAATAAGTGACTTCGCAAGCTTCGCCACTTAATAATTTACGTTTAGCTACATATTGTTTATTTTTATTATATAATTTCCTCTGCATATCGTTTTTTATTTATTTTATTTTCAATTTTAGTGCAATTTTAGTATAAATGGAAGAGAATCGATAACTTTCCAATTTAGTCAATCACTAATGTATATGTAAAATAAATGGCTTTTGTCTTTAAAATGCACAGCACAACGAAAGTGACTGATATTTTTGTGTGAGTAAGTAGTACGGTGCATGATAAATACACGCTGTTTCTGTAGGGATACGGTTTATAATTGATTGTGTAGTACGTTCTGATTTATAAAATGCGGGTGTGTGCGCGACTGCATATCTATTGCTTTTATTGATCTGCAAGTGTAGTAGTAGGCGGGTGGTAGGGGCCAACTGGAGACACCGGGTTGCGATACATTTTCAACTACCGGGCATATCTCCTTCTATTATTATATCTATGGAATCTCCAGTTCTCTCAACTCCCTAATATAGAAATATCTTATGCTTTATAAATAAAACAATCGTTTACAGGTACTTTTGTACACTTTAATGCAATAACAGAGTCTTAAAAACAAAATCAATTATACAATGAATAAAATGATGGTAACTTCAAATGTTATATTCATAAATCACATTACTTTATTGACTTAAACTCGTCAACAAAACATATTTTAAAACGTAAGTAGTCAATTACACTAAATTGAAAAACGAAAAATTACCTATTGCACAATGGTTAAAATTACCTTCCAGAAAACTAAATTTCAACACTAGTCAACACTAGTTTTAAATAATACCCAAATCAAAATGCAGTTATAAAAATGAAACAAAAACCGTACTTAGCACCACCAATATTAGTTTGTAACATAAATCTAAGATAAATTAATATTTATACAAATTTACACAACATGCCACATGCATGAATGTAGGTAGGTAACCTGCAATAATTTTAGATAGGATCATTAAAAAAATAACTTTAATTATAATTGAATCTGATTCAGTTTTATATGGGGGGCTACTGTAAAAATAGTTTTAATTAAAAAAACATGTGTGCAGTTCACACGCGGTAAAAGTGAAACTCAGAAAAGGAGACAGATAATATGAACCCCTGTATACTGTATTCTATCTCATTCTCTCACAGGTTGAACTCTATAGATGTATGTTTGTCTCCTACTTATGTCGCTTTTTCGTTTCATCGAGTTTCAAATCACAACGATTCTAAAGAAGTTTTCACTTCAAAAATATCGGCAAAGTCGGTTGTACCTTAGAGGAATTATGCCTGATTATGAAAATTCTCGTCCTTCTTTCAGATTGTTAAAAATAAGCTACCAGGTGTTTCTTTAAAGTTTGTATGAAAATAGATAAGACTTGTAAGCCTTCATGAAGTAACGATAAATGAGAATGATATACAGCAGCAACCCAGTTTTGTTTGCTGGCTTGAAAATATTATGAAATTAGCCTTCAGCAGTGTTAATTTTCTAATTTTGTACTATCGAACACTGCTTAAAGCAACTTGATTCAGGAACAATTAAGTTAACATAGGTAGCTACAAAGTAACCAGTCAATTTCTTGTGTTTAAAAACGGAATAATATGTATATTGTTTTTTTGGTTATAGCAGTCGTATTAGATATATACATGCTTTAATTAAATTTTGCGCATAAATAAAAGGTAGATACTATATAAATCAGCTATGGCCTTTCCTACAATTTTGAGATTATTATGATTATAACAAAAAATAAGATACATATTTATTAAATTGCATTTTATATAGTTAAGAGAGTTTAACACTAAACATAAAGCTTGGTTTAAAATAGTTACATAATATTGAATTGAAACATCGTTACAGATTTCGTTGTTGTTTCAGTCTTGCTATTTGTTCCTGTAAAAGAAATAAAAAACTATTTCAATAATATTATATACTGTTACTACCATAGTACTACTTTTATCTGAAATATTTGTTTTTAACAAAGTTTTTTTTATTATTTCATTTTATATTAACATTAATATAGTGTAAAGGGGAATATGCCAATTGTTTTCTTTTAAAATATTTATTTAAATAATAATATGTCGAACTTAAAACACACTGCATATATAAGAGAAGTAACATCAGTGTGCAAGGATAGGCTCTGCACCACTAACCTGCCAATTAGGTGACATATGTGTGATAAAAATATTTTGAAAGCATTATGCAACTAACGTCTACTACGTACTAACTTCGTAACCGTTCATTGACGTGTGCATCTCTCACTCTACGACAAATAATAATTTAGTTATTTATTAAGCCTTTGTAAATATTAAAAAATATTATTATTACATGATACATATTATTTATTTTCATATGGTCCCAAAAGCGTGGATTGAACATTTATACTTTATAAATTGAAGATTGATTACAGGATTACACTCAGCCACTACACATTTAGACATCCTCATGTCAGTGTTAAAGTGAATATTACACTTTTCTTTATGTATGCATTCATAGGAGTTTAAGTACACCAACTTGCACTGGAGTACGCGGCGGACTGATCTCTTCAAAAGGCTCACAAAAATGAGAGTGGGGAAAGTGAACTAACGTGCATGTGAGGTTCAGTGGTAGGGCTGCAGGTAGGCGTCGGTGGAGGCGAGGTCGCGGCGCAGCCAGGCGGCGTTGAGGCGCACCGTCTCCAGCGCCTGCTGCACGGAGCGCTCGGTGCCCGGCGACCGGTGCGCCGCGAAGAACTCCTCGATCTCCTGCGCGCTCGCCTCCGACGCGAAGTTCTCCGTCGTCGATTTCACCAGACGCGCCAGCAAGAACCCGCCCTGTTCAAGTTTACACATACACATAGTCCGTACGTATAAATAATGGGATTCGAAATGGCGGCACATGACGACATGACATGACGGAGAGCCCGTACCGTCAACATACACAGTATTAATAGCGAAAATCCGCTATTAACGTTATATCGTTATAACGTTACATTATTCGGTTAATTGGAAATTTTCTATTAATAAGAAAATATTTGAAAATAATTGTAAACGCAAATAGGTACATTAATTTTAAAATAACATTTATTTCTAGCCACCCACTCTAGTTTCGCCTGGGTGGGAACTATTAATCTGTCGTTATTTAGACTTAAGTTTGTACATGAAGTTTTTCTGAAGATTAGCTCAGACAGACAGACAAACGAAAATTTTGGAAATACTCATGTCTCAATAGCGTGTAAATATTTTATACAAAAATATTCACAAACAAAATCAACAATAATTATGAAAACTTTCTTTGCGTCGTAGTTCACAAATTAGCAAAACCGAACCGAATTTCTTTTGAAGATTATGGCATCGATTCCAATGATAAATGGAACTTAAGTTATAGAACGTACGAAAGAACGCATATCGCAACGTATTTTCTTTGCAGTCTTTACCGGCAGGTGTGAGTATAGATAGCGACAGTGTGCGAGCGAGAAGTGAATTAAGACGACGCCATTTTCAATCGCATTTTTTAACCACATGGGTAGTACATACATATATTATAACAATGATGATGATGTTGATTATGTATTATTGTGATCTTAATTAGTTTACGTCATGAAATCGGAATATTTTGTTACAATCGAGTTAGCAAAAAATGAGACCATTAGCTGCGTTATTGGAGTGTGCTGACCAAATAGATTAAAATAATAGTTGTTTAATATATAATTCTAGTGTTGTTAACTCTTTACGTTTGTAATATTTAAAAAAAATATTAGTATAATCGGGCAGTACAGACAGCTATTATTTAATAATTATGATTACCTGGTAGCGATCCATTAATTCTTGCCAATGATCTTTGAAGAACTGCCATGCAAGGTCACGTCCATTTTTACTTACTGCCACCGATACTATTACAAATACAGTATCTTGAGAGCGGACTTCATCCTATTGAAATTGATATATTTTAATAAATTTATAAAATAAATACAATTAAAATATTACTAAAAGACAATTTTGATCATTATACAAAATAACAAGAAAATATCATTATATTTATACATGCAATAATAAATATGTATTTATTCCTTGATAAATAACTAATCTACACTGACCGATATAGCAAAATCAAGGACACGTTTAAGGAGAGCAGGATCTTTGACGGCTCCAAGCGCCCGGCTAATACGGTCTTTCTCTTCGTGCAGGTCAGCTGCACGGTACAATTCCAAAAACCGCTGGAATGTAGCCTCATCCGCTTCGGCCAGCACCGCTCGGTAACATGCTGACCGTAAATCAGCCGGGAGTGCACAAACACCCGATATGTGCTTCTCGAATCTGCAGGATTGTTTTGAGAATGAGAGAACTAGTAATATGGATAATACTAGGTGTTTTACCAATGAAATTGCCATTTTGTTGAATTGAGCACTTTTAACTGTAATAGCTGTGTTTGGACTGTTATGATTATTGACTAAGAGGCTGTGATCGCCAGACCTTCTTTATTTTATAAATGCTGAAAATTTCTCAACGCATGCTCCCAACATAGGTAGGATTCCTACAGTAGGAACCATGGCCTACTATGAACTTTGGGTCAGCTGTTATACTCAATGCAAGTACAATTTATTAAAGTTTAACCACCCAGAATTGAAAATAATGGTGGATAAGCTGGCACTCAAACTTCAATAACCCTTTCGCTGTCCCGTGCACTACATATAGGTCATTGCTATTGTCTTACTATTGTGTCTGAAAACCGGACAGTGAAAGTGTTAAAAGACATCTTGCAAGCAATAAGTTATTTCTACACTTCATAGTCCTCATAGATTTATTATAAACACTTGAATATAATCAATCAATCTTTATCTCAATCTATTGATCTATTTTATAGTAGGCTCCTTTTTAACAAAATTTATCTATATTTTCTTATTTTGTAACCCATCATTGCATTTAATTTAAGTTATTTTGTTACTTTTTTGGATTCATTAATAAAAGACTTTCTAGTTCTAGCTAATCTAAGTTTAGGAACCTTTAGTGTATCAACGCGACCTGTTTTGCAGAAAACAGTCTGTTTTTTTTTTTTGGTTATTTTTCAATACATGGATGATGTTCTTAATAACAAACAAAGACAGTAGATAGTAGCGTAGCGATTATCGAGGCCTCAAGATATTGATTGCCTGTATCACTTGCTTTTGGTGAATATTGTTTCCAATACAGCTACAGATCCCCACAGTAATACATCGCTTTTGCTTCATCAGTCACAGTAAGTAATGTATGTTTATTATTAGCAGTAAAATTTAAATATCGGGATTTACTACAACTGTACTCCTTTATATATAACTAGCCGATACCCGCGACTTGGTCCGCGTTGCAGTTTGTATGTGCGAAGGAAAAAAACATCAAAAAGATCACAAGTAAAAATATACTTTGCTTACAAAATTTCTTCGTAAACAATGTTATTCGTTACTGCGTTTTTTTTTTTATAGGATCGGGTGACAAACGAGCACACAGTCCACCTGATAATAAGTGGTTGCTGTGGCCCACAGACATCTACATTTATCCTCGTTTGCGAATCAAAATGCAGATGCGTTGTCACCCGTGAGGACTAAGATGGAATGCCTCTTTTCCAGTAAAAAGGGTCTTCGGTTCTCTACACTCACCATACGAAACACAGCAGTGGCTGCTATTTTACGCTGGTATTCTGTGAGAGCGTGGTCCTTCCCCGGTCGAGCCGACCCATTCGTGCTGCAACTATACTACATAATATAGCTGCAGCATGGCTCTACCACGTAAAATAGTTTGTAGCTAAAATATATGAATTATCTGCGTTAGTAACACGAGAGCAAGCGACGTACAGTTAACCGTGTGAAAAAACCTTTACAAAATTCGTTGTTTCTTAAAACTTTAATAACTTTATATTAAAGGAAGATATCGCAATAATTTATAAATAAGGGCCAAGTGCCTAAGAAATAAAACTTAGAAAACCTAATTGAAATCTTTCCAGTAGTTTTTCTGTGATGCGACTACAACTTCATTTTATTTATATAAAAGAATTACAGTTAAAGAGTTTAAAATAGTGTTTACATACCGGCTTTTTGCTTCTTTTATAGTGTCCGGGTCTTCAAAGCTGATCATTTTATTTAGCACTAAGCTCCTGAGAAGTGTGTCAAGATGACTTTCCTTTTCTTCTGCATCCCACCCCAACCTTTTGGTGACATTTGAGAAAAGTTTACGGCCATAATTCTTTAGAGGCTTGTCCAAAGCTGTGTATGAAAAAAGTGCATTCAGCTTATATAGACAATTTGATATTGAAGACCAAACTGTAAAGTTGGTTTCATTGCTAAATGCCTCCATGAGTTTTAGTGACTGTAACAAGAAAAGCAAAAATATTTAATATGCAAATATTCAACATTCTGTTTAGTTTATTTAAAACTAAAACTTAAGATATTTTTTAAAGTTTTACATATATTTGCTCATGGATGAACACCCATAGGTCTGGTCTAGCTTTTTTTATTTCAATTTGAATAGATAGCAGAGTCGGGAAGGGACGCCATAGGCGACGGTTTATCAACCAAATTGGCGATATATTGAAAATGGGCCAGATTAGGGAGTACCCTTAACCGACGAGCGTGTATAGTGATGTGGATGTGGAGGAAGCGAGAAAGGTGTGTCAGGATCGTGCCAAATGGAAGTCTGTAGTCTCTGCATACCACTCTGGGTGACAGGCGTGAGTGTTTGTGTGTATTGAATAGATAGTATTTTTGTAATTCGGCTTCTATTAATAACGGCAATATTACAACTATTAATTATTATAGCCTTAATAATTCTCTTCTCTTAATAATTAGGATCTCTTCTGCACCGGTTCACAAATTATATTGAAAACAAGGGCAAAATTATATTTAATAAAAATCAAGCAAAATCTCCAAAGCAAATATAGAAAATACATGACATGTTTAAAATTTCAGTTAGTTTTAGTTTTTTTAAGTTTTAAAAGCACAATACATACCTCCGAAGTTTGTGTGTGGCCAGCTTGGACAAGGGCAAAACAATCATCTAACAGGCCGAGTCTGTCTAGAGGGGGCAATGAGCCATCTCGGATAGCAGTCACTAGCTGTTCCAACATTACAGCTGAATAGCGGGTGCGGTAATATCCCACCTAAATAAAAGTACCCTTTAATTTATTTCTGACATATTTAAACTGATTAGTGTGTTTTTATATGTGTCATCAAAGTGGCCAGAATCATTTATTTCGTGGACATTATATAATAAAGTTTAACTATGTCCTTCTTTGTGGGCACAATATATACAATATTTTTTTTTCAAGTCCTTTCAAGTTCCTAAAAATAACTATCCAATGTGAATGCAAAGTACACAAAATATTAGTGTAAATATTAGATACAAAGTTTGAGAAAGTCACTATAAAAAGTCATAAATGTTTCTTACATTAGGAACATAGGATAAATAGTAACTATATAGGTTAACTTTTAAGGCAAATGAATTTGGAATTTAGGTTTTTATTACATAATTTACTAAGGTCCCTCCAACTACGACATTCCATACCATAATTGTAACATATGCAAAAAATATTATTATTGTTCAGTCATCAACGAACACCTTAGCTGCAACACAAATATTACTTATAAATAACAGCTGGAATGTGTGTGTGTGTGTGTGTGTGTATGTGTTACATACTAATTGTTGTTATTTTTAAAATAAATACCATTGTTGTGTAAAAATAAAGCAGTAATTGATTTCTTAGAGATAAATTTTAATAGCCACCTTATAGCCATAATTAATAGTTACTCATAATATTTTTTTTATATATAATAGGATTACAAACGATCACACAGTCCACCTGATGGTAAGTGGTTGCTGTGGCCCATAGACATCGACATCTATCCTCGTTTGCGAATCAAAATGCAGATGTGTTGTCACCCGTGAGGACTAAGATGGAATGCCTCTCTTCCAGTAAAAGGGTCTACGGTTCTCTACACTCACCCTACGAAACACAGCAGTGTTAAGTTGCTATTTTACACTGGTATTGTGAGAGTGTGGTTCTTCCCTGGTCGAGCCAACCCATTCATGCTACTACTATACTACTAATATAGCTGCAGCTTGGCCCAACCCGGGTAATAAATAGGTATATAAATATGAATAAATTTCATAACACCACTCTTAGAGTGGTGCTTAGGCTTCTTCTAACGTGCCCGTTCTAAAAGAAAATGCAGATAGAAAAAGTTAAGGCCAATAGAATAGGCATTGTAGTAATATTAAATGGGGATGATAGTCACTGAACTAATTGCATACATTGAGCTATTATGCACTACGTACTAGAGGCGACACTGCATTAATTTACACTGTTCCATTTAATTGCGCCTATGTCGCTGCAATTTACTCAGTCACTCGCTAGGCGCTAGTGAGTTGATACATGCTGTGTTCATTGTATAAAAAATAATCTCTTGATAAAATATGCAATGGTGTGTTTTAGATGTTGCACAAATAATTCAAGCAATGTTAGCAAATAACAAGGAATAAATTTTCATCAGTGAGTAAGATACATAATTAATTAAAGTATTAAAGATTAATAATCAAACAAATTATTCTTAAGACACCATCTTGTGTCATGGAATATAGATTATGAATTTAATTTGTTCAGATGCGACGTTTCTGTGGGTAAGTTTAGGACGATTATATTATGCACACTTCTTTTAGAAACAAATAGAAGTAGAAATAGAAGCCTAATTATGAATAGCCGTGTAGTGGCGGTCAAGAATATCCACTACCCCATATCCTCCCGTGGGTGTCGTAAAAGGCGACAAAGGGAAACGAGCAGGAGATGGGCAGCAGCATCTTCCTGGTAACGGCATAAATACAATAAAAAAACTGCGGTTGCCAACCCGCTCGCCAAGCGTGGCAACTATGGCAATATACCCCCCATGAGCAATGACAATAATAAACAGCCCCCAGTCCCCGGCGGCCCGGCTATTCCTGGCTACGGTGGCGACCATGGTAACGGCGGGGCAGGGGGTGCTAAGAATCTCCGGTGGAGGTTCGGTTGCCACCTTAGACGACTCGACCTGGCAACGTACAACGCACGCACCCTGAGGACTGACGAGAAGATCGTGGAGCTGGAAGAAGAGATAGACAAGTTGCGCTGGCATATTATAGGATTATCCGAAGTCCGAAGAGAGGGGGAGGACACGGTAATCCTCGAATCCGGCAACTTGTTCCATCACCGGGAGGGCGACCATCTGTCCCAAGGAGGTGTCGGATTTATCGTCCACAAGTCTCTCGTTAACAACGTTGTAAAGATCGGGAGTGTGTCGACGAGGGTTGCGTACCTTATACTCAGAATCACCAAACGGTATTCGCTGAAGGTCATACAGGTTTACGCACCAACCTCGGCACACCCCGATGAGGAGGTGGAGGAAATGTATGAGGATATCTCTAGAGCCATGCATTCCTCCAAAACCCAATATACGGTGTTAATGGGAGACTTCAATGCAAAACTAGGCACAAGAGAGAACGGTGAGCTGAAAGTAGGGAAATTTGGAATAGGGCAACAGAACCCAAGGGGCCAGCAGCTGGCCGACTTCATGGAGAAAGAGGGACTCTTTATGATGAACTCTTTCTTCAAGAAGCGGCCCCACAGGAAGTGGACCTGGTCAAGCCCCGACGGTTCGACAAAAAATGAGATTGACTTCATTATGACGACCAGACGACAACTGTTCAGTGATGTCTCAGTGATCGCGAGGGTGAAAACCGGCAGCGATCACCGAATGGTTAGAGGCACACTGAACCTAAATGTTAAGTTGGAGAGGTCTCGTCTGATGAAGTCAACGCTCCGTCTCCCACGTGCTCTAATCCAAAGTCCCGAAACCTTTCAGCTCGAGTTACAAAACCGTTTTCAGTGCCTAGAAGACTGCAATGAAGTGGACGATATGAATGACAAGCTCGTGGAAACTGTCCATGCGGTCGGAGCTAAGTTCTGCAAGACCCACCGCAGAAGAACACAAAAACTCTCCGATCACACTCTTAATCTCATGGCTGTTAGACGGGAGATGAGGCTACATTCTTCAACAGATTTGACAGCATATAGGCAACTGAACAGACAGATCTCCAAATTCATGCGGCGAGACTTACGCAACTTCAATACAGCTCGTATTGAAGAAGCGATCGAGCGGAACCAAGGCTCCAAAGTCTTTGCCAGAGATCTGTCTGCCAGAAAGAGCCAACTGTCAAAGCTGAAGACCGAATGTGGCAGCATCGTTTCCGGGGCACCTGAGATTTTGAGTGAGATTGAGAGGTTCTATGGGCAGCTGTACACGTCATCGTTGGACCCACACGCAAGTGTGAGTAACGATCCAAGAGCGAGTCTTATTCGACACTATTCCGAAGATATCCCGGACGTCAGTCTGAGCGAGATTAGAATGGCTCTCCAGCACCTTAAAAACGGCAAGGCCCCAGGCGAGGATGGAATTACAGCGGAGCTTCTGAAAGCGGGGGAAGCTCTTTAATTCCGTCCTCCATGGTGGCATTACACCGGAGGCGTGGAGCAGAAGTGCGGTGGTCTTGTTCTTCAAGAAAGGTGACAACGCTCTCTTGAAGAACTACAGACCGATTTCCCTTCTGAGCCGCGTCTACGTGCTGTTTTCGAGAGTCATTACGAATCGTCTCGCGCGCAGACTTGACGACTTCCAGCCTCCCGAACAAGCCGGTTTCCGAAAGGGCTTTAGCACCATAGACCACATACATACCCTTCGGCAAATTGTACAGAAGTCCGAAGAGTACAATTTGCCACTATGTCTGGCGTATGTGGACTATGAGAAAGCCTTTGATTCCGTCGAAATTTGGGCGGTGCTGCAGTCCCTTCAGCGGTGCCAAGTTGACTGTCGGTATATCGAAGTGCTGAAGTGTTTGTACAGTAGAGCTACGATGGCTATCCGAGTACAGAACCAGAGTACGAAACCTATGCAATTGCAGAGAGGTGTAAGACAGGGTGACGTTATATCCCCGAAACTCTTCACCGCTGCATTGGAAGACGTTTTCAAGCTTCTGGACTGGAAAGGATACGGAATTAACATCAATGGCGAGTACATCACTCACCTTCGATTTGCCGACGATATAGTCCTCATGGCAGAATCGCTGGAGGAGCTAAGCACTATGCTCAATGACCTCAATAGTGTCTCCCAACGGATAGGTCTTAAGATGAACATGGACAAAACAAAGATTATGTTTAATGTCCATGTCACACCTATGCCGGTAGTTGTTGGGAGCACTAAGCTCGAAGTTGTTGACGAGTATGTTTACCTGGGACAAATAGTCCGACTAGGTAAGTCCAACTTCGACCGAGAGGTCAACCGACGGATTCAATTCGGCTGGGCAGCGTTCGGGAAGCTACGACACATCTTCTCGTCAGAAATACCTCAAAACCTTAAAACAAAATTGTACTACCAGTGCGTGTTGCCAGTGATGACTTACGGAACTGAGACGTGGTCCTTCACTGCTGGCCGTATGAGGAAGCTCAAGGTCGCTCAGCGAGCTATGGAGAGGGCTATGCTCGGAGTTTCTCTGCGTGATAAACTTAGGAATAAGGATATCCGCAGTAGAACCAGAGTAACCGACATAGCCCAACGGATTAGTAAGCTGAAGTGGCAGTGGGCCGGCCATATAGCTCGAAGAACCGACAACCGATGGGGAAGAAAGGTTCTCGAGTGGCAGCCTCGTACCGGTAGGCGAAGTGTAGGGCGTCCCCCCACAAGATGGAGTGACGACCTGGTAAGACATGCAGGAAGTCGATGGATGCAGGTGGCTCAGGACCGTGCTTTGTGGCATTCCTTGGGGGAGGCCTATGTTCAGCAGTGGACTTGTGAAGGGCTGTAATGATGATGATGATTCATAATTAGGCTAAATTTCTGATGTTTAAATTTGCTGACTATTCTTTTATTTTATTTTTAGGTTTCCACGTCCAAGCCATGAAAATAAGGAAAAAGTGGAATAAATTCGTACACTTTCACTCTCGCGTGCCAAGCATTTATGAACGACTCTTATTCTAATATAAATAAATATATTTCTAAATTAAATATTATAATAACAAGTTTTGTTAATCATACATTTAACATATGTTTATATTCAAATAAAAATATAATTAAATTGTACTTGTGATATAATATTATGTAATATTATATAAATTATAATTACAAATTTTAAAAATTGTACTAGATATATTTTACATAATTAACAATACAATTTATTTATTTTTTATAGGAGAGGGGGCAAACGAGCATGCGGCTCGCCTGATGGTAAGTGACTACCGCCGCCCATGAACAACCGCATACACCAGGGGAATCGCAGATGCGTTGCCGACTTTTAAAAAGGAGTAGGCTCTTTTCTTGAAGGTCCCTAAGTCGTATCGGTCCGGAAAAATCGCTGGTGGTAATCGATTCCATAAGGAAGTTGTGCGAGGGAGAAAACTTCTTCTGAATCGCACGGTGGTGGACCGCCAATCATCCAGATGATATGGATGGTATCGCGAGTTTTGTTTGATGTGCGATGGTGAAATTGAGCGGTTGGAATTAGTCCGAACAATTCCTCAGAGCACTCCCCGTGGATGCGATAAAATACGCAAAGAGATGCAACCTCTCTATGCAGTGCCAGTGAGTCAAGCCGATCGGAAAGAACTCGATCGTCGACGATTCAAACCGCTCTGCACTGGATGCGGTCAAGTGGAAAGAGCTGGCACTGGGGAGCCCCTACCCAGAGATGGGTACAGTATTCCATGTGAGGCCGAACCTGCGCCTTGTAAAGTTGCAAGCGGTGTGTCCGAATAAAATACTGTCCCGCTCTGCTGAGCACGCCAAACTTTTTAGAGGCTAATTGGGCCTTCTCTTCCAAGTGACTACGAAACTGCACGTCACTCGATATGTCGACACCGAGGATACCGATACTGGCTGAGGCAACAAGGGGAGTGCCTTGAAACTGAGGAGATACGATAAAGGGAATCTTTTTAGCGGTAAACGCGCAAACTTGTGTCTTCTGGGGATTGAACTGGACTAGATTTAGTCGCCCCCAGTCTGAGACTTTGTTCAACAAAGTCTCGACTTCAGACACAAGTTTGTTCCGGTACTCGGCGACGTTTTCCCGAGAAATATTGGCACGGCCGGTGTATAAAGCATCACCAGCGCTGTCGTCTGCATAGCAATGAATGTTACTGGTTTGCAACATATCATTGATATGCAGAAGAAACAGCGTTGGTGATAGCACGGAGCCTTGTGGAACACCAGCGTTAATGGGCTTGTAATCGGAGCATGCACCGTCTACTACAACCTTGATGCTCCGATCTGCAAGTAAACTGGTGATCCAATTGCACAATTTCTCGGGAAGCCCATAGGAAGGCAGCTTCGAAAGAAGCGCTTTGTGCCAAACCCGATCGAAAGCCGTCGCTATGTCCAAACTAACGGCCAACGCCTCCCCCTTGGACTCCACTGCCTCCGCCCATCTATGGGTCAGGTAGACCAGAAGATCACCAGCTGAGCGACCCCGACGGAAACCGTACTGGCGGTCACTAATCAGCTGGTGATCCTCAAGGTACCGCATGAGCTGGCTGTTAATAATCGTTTCCATTACTTTGGAGAACAAGGAGGTGATAGCGATAGGCCTGTAGTTGGACGGATCTGAGCGGTCGCCTTTTTTAAGGATCGGGTGCACCTAACTAGTTTCTCGCCAATTCTGCCGATGTGCTCTGACTTTGCCTTGGCAATGACAGTTTTGAAAGACCTGGAGTCGGAATTATACATCTTTTTAAGAGCGCTGGTGTTTACATCCCGGGACGTTGATGCGTCAGCCCAGGCCTTGTAGCACTCCTGCTTATAGCGTGATGCTAGTTTACAGGAGCGACCAAACCATGGCTGGGATCTGCCTCCGATGTGCACCACAGAGGATGGAATAAAAAGTTCCATACCCTGAAGTACCACATCAGCAACAGAATCGGCAACAACGCTGGGATCTTCCGGCGAGAAGCAAACCCGCCCAAGGGTAGGATGCAAAAAGCGACCGCATCCCGTTTTAATCGGTCGACCTATAGTGCCAAACACGACGGCAAGCTGCAGATCGCAACTGCGATGGGAGCGTGAGTGGCACCGTACTCCGGATCAGACAATGGTCCGATGAGCCCAGAGGGGCATCGACGGAGACCTGATATCCGTCCGGATGATAGGTCAGCAGAAGGTCCAACAGGGAAGGTACATGATCCTCCACATCTGGGATCCGCGTAGGCGAAGTAACCATTTGTGTTAGACCATATGCCAAGGCAAAGTCATAGACAGATCTACCCGCATAATCGGTTAAACGAGAACCAAGCCATTCAGCGTGGTGGGCGTTAAAATCACCGAGTATCACGATCTGTGTGGATGGGACCTGTTGTAGCACAGAGTCTGCAGCCATTTGGACGTGGTAGATGAGTCGGTCTGTGTCGACATTACCGCTTTGGGACTTAAAGAGGCACCCGTAGACGCGGGGATGGTCGTCGCTGTTTACGCGCAGCCATAGGATGGACAGGTCCGTACCTTCAAGACTGCCGAGGCGTCGAAAACAGACGTCCTCCCTGACGTATACGCAAACTCCAGCCCGGGGCACAAAGGAGTGTTCAAATTTGTACCCTGGGTAAGAGAGATATGAAGTATCAGCCGGAGAGGACACCTGAGTCTCGGTTAAAAAGAGCAAGGCCGGCTTCGCCGTCTCTAGATGGTAATGGACAGCGGTAAGGTTGGAATGAAGTCCCCTGATATTGCAAAAATTCACGGATAGCGTGAAAGGGGTCGCCTTGGTCTTATTGCTTAGCTTGCCCCGAGCAGTATTAGTCGCGAGCGAAATTTTGCTCCCCCCAGAATACGCAGGACAGCCTGAGCACCCACGCCCAGGAGTGGAGTGGTTTGGTCATGGCTGCTCAGCGAGGGATTCTCCAAGGGTGCTGGTACCCACCTGGAGTAGTCTTCTGTTCAATTCCACTACCATGTTGATGGGGGGGGGGGGAATTGGGCCTCCGGCCACCTGCAGTCACCAAGCGGAACGCAGAGGTAAACCTCTACTTCACGCTGGTATTCTGTGAGGTCGTGATACCACCCCGGTTCGAGCCGGCCCATCCGTGCGACAGCAAAAGCTGCCGCGTGGCTCTACCACTGTTAAATATTACATACTGATCATTCTACCTACGTATAATCTATGATAAAAACTAACCGCCCATGCGCCACACTACTCTCCCCTGCGCATGCGCGAAAACATGCGTAGCGCATATTTTTTGTTTGAAATTGCTGTTCTAGTACGTAAGTACATATTACTTCAATGGTTGCATATTGGTGTGATACATTTTTGATATGTTTTAGTAGGCGTAATAGTGTAATTATAAATACTTACAGTTCCTGGATTAAGTTTGACCCATGAGCTCTCGGAAATATTCTCCAATACCACTTCTTGAGACCTCTTGTCTAATACAGTAGACAGAGCGACCTGAAAAAAATACCATACCTGAATATACCAAACACTATATGTGGCTCTCAATCGTTAATGGTACTATTTTCATCTGTTTTGTTTATAATTTGCACATGAATATTAAGTGTTACAGCACAACATGACCTGTAACACTTTTTTGTCAATTCCATATGCAACAGCACATAAATTTGGAGAAAGATTTTACCTCAAAGGATGGCTAAAATAGGGGATGAAGTTTTAATGTAACCATTTAGACAAAGTTGAGGTTGTGATATACCTTAGTCAACAACCTTATTTTTTTCAATATTACCCCCACTCTCGGATTTTCTCCTGTATCGTGGAGGCAGTTTACAAACATAAATTGCACAAGGACAAACATCCAGACCCGGAACAATTATTTGTAGGCCGTACAAATACTTGTTACATACGGGATTCAAGCCTGCGCCCCCCAACGCAGCAACTCATTGCTAAGCCACCGCGCCACAGAGCCGTCTAACAACTAGAATAAATAAATTCTGAAGTCAAAGTTTAATTCTTCTATACATTTTGTCACCACTTTTTTCTAAACATGTAACCTTTTTTAAGATTACTAACCAGACTTAACTTCCCCATTCAAATAAATTTAAAAAGTTTGTATATACCATAAATATATTAGTTTGAAAGTTTTATCGTATTGTAATGCAGTTTGAATTAGTCAATAGTATTTTTTTGCATTTGTGGAATGTACTTATGATCACAAAAGTTAGTTGCTAATAAATTAAATAATAATTTACTTATTGCATTTATCTTTCTTATCATTTAAGGAAATTAAAAGTAGGTCAATGCTAATACATTCCAATGTTATTAGATAAAATAATAGATAAAATAAATTTTATTGACAACATTGTTACCTCAAGGATATTGAAGGGAATTATTGTAATAGGTTTAGGAATAGATATCTGATACCTTTGAAGGTTGCTCCTGTGTTGATATAGTTATTGGAATCATCCACAGTGTGTCATCACCTTGGCTACCATCAGCACAAAACTTTTGCTGAGTCATCTTCAGAACACGGTTTTGTCCCCTTTGCTCTGAGCTAACCTAAAATTGCATAGTTAACACAGTTAAATTATATTAGTTAATTGAAGAAATCACAATGATAAGTGCATATGGTATCTTCATCATCATTACAGGACTCACTGCTGAACATAGACCTGCCCAAGTAATGCTATTTACAGTATAGTGATGTTTAATAGCCACCATTATCTTTATTATGAGCCTTTTTTAGTGCAATATTAAACATAGACCTAAGTTAAGAATGTAACTTCAGGCATGCATAGCTTTGCTCATTCTCAATCATAATGATCAGGTAGAATTGGTGAGCACAGAACTGATACTCTAGAACTTGTTATGCTGTCTGCTTCCTGCTCAATCCCGTCGATTGATTCCAATGTCGCCAGCCCAAACACTGATACTACACACACATTTCATACGGAATCACTAATAGTGGATGGGAAACGAAGCGCCGCGACGGCAAACCAGAGTGACATGCACCACTCCACAGCCCGTATTTACCATACACTATTACAGACAAAAGTTGTCCCCATGAAGCCATAAGGCTCTTGTCTAACAGCACAAACATCACTGAGAAATAAGGGGAGATCATGATTCTGTGGAATGTACATTTGTCATTTTTTTATATATGTATAACCATTCTCGAATCAACTTGATCACACAAAAAATTTCATCAAGATCAGTCCAGCCATTTAGGTAAAACTCAGTGACATACACACGGACAGAAAATTTATATACATATATGACTAAGTTTCGAGCCTCATTTGTTACTTAGCAGATTAAATTGGGATTTGTTGCCACGCTGTTACATTGGCTTACACATACATCTAAATATACAAATTATTATTAAAGCTTCACCTGCACCATGGGGAAACCCATCTGCTTAGTCCAGGTTGACATAACAGCTCCTACAGGTTTATTTGAAGCTTCTTCTAACGCTGCCCATAAATCTTCTGTAAAAGTATTTTTATACTGGAAAATAAAAATGATTAAATTTTTTATAATATTCCTGTAATTCAGTTTCATTTGTTAAGTATTATGAAAACAATAATGACTATTTTGGACTAGGAAAGAACATTAATTGTTTCCAACATGAGACTGTCGCCAAAATCTAGAATATTGTCAATTTAATTAATGAATATGATCACTTTATTTTTAAAACTGGGTAAATATAAATAATTGTATTTAAAAATATAACTTTGCTTAACAGAATGCAGTATTAAATATCTTATTATTGAAAGTACCTGTAATTATTTACATTCCTAAGCAAAGAGTATAATATAATCTAATAAAAAGAACTCTGTGATAAAATCACCTATACTTTTTTAAAGTAGTAACTAGACAATGGCAACCATATAAACTTATGTTAATTATTGAACTAAGAAAAATCTTTCTTTTTAAAATTCAACAGATTAATAATATACCACATAACTTCAAGAAACATATTGCATAATTACTAGATTTAAACAACAAATGTTTCATCAAGTTACATAAAAAATAAAAAAAAGTTATAAGGTACACACATAAAAAAAATAAAAAACATTCAGTTGAATTGAGTACTGTCTCTTTTTTGAAATCGGTAGAAAAACATCATTGCTAAAAATTACCTGGTGTCTTGTTAAATAAATATTCATGCCTTTTCGAAAGTCATCATCACCAATGTATTTATGTAACATGCGTATAACAGAAGCGCCTTTGTTGTATGATATATCATCAAATATCTCATCTATTTCTGAAGGATGGCCCACAGGTACTTCTATAGGGTGTGAATTCTTCAAACAATCCAATTCTAGTGCTCTATAAAAACATTTAAATATAAACAATGATTAATAAGATAATTTATACCATAGAGTATTAATATATCCCCTCAACAGTAAACGCCATTGCGTTTTACTTGTTTTACTTTGTGTGCCATTTACTTAATATGTGTTTTCTTGTATTATATTAGAATAATGATGTGGTTTATACAAAAAAACTATAATATAAAGGTTTTTCTCACCTAGGTTTATATAATAACTAGCTCGCCAGGTAGACGGTGTTCTGCCCTTCCCATAAAAATCCTTAAATTTCGGAATAAAAAAATTTAAGGCTCATTTATGGGGAAAAGACTATCCTATCTCTCAAGTTGGACCAAAATGCACACAGTGTGCAAAATTTCATTGAAATCAGGTCAGTAGTTTAAGAGTTCATCGTGGACAAACAATGTGACACATAATTTTTATATATAAAGATATAACAATAGTGCTAAAAGCGAAGTAATAAGCTTGTTTAAATATAAGGGTACCCAATTATCTTAAAAAAAAGTATATTTAAAAGGAAAAGTGCAAATATTAAGGATAACTTATATTTCTCGATACTCTGATATGAATGAAGATGTTTTCAACCACTACAACACTAAATATAGGTTAAAATGACCAAGTGCTGAATTGGGGTGATTTAATTGATGATTTTCAACTGGCAATATCTTCAAATTCATTAACAAATTACATATAAAATTAAAATTACATATTAAATTAAATTTTATATGTGGTAGAGCCATGCTGCAGCTATATTAGTAGTATAGTTGTAGCATGAATGGGTCGGCTCGACGGGGGTAGGACCATGCCCGCACAGAATACCATCATAAAATAGCAGCTTAACACTGCTGTGTTGCGTATGGTGAGTGTAGAGAACCGGAGACCCTTTTTAGTGGAAAAGAGGCATTCCATCTTAGTCCTCATGGGTGACAACACATCTGCATTTTGATTCACAAACGAGGATAGATGTATAGATGTGTATGGGCCACAGCAACTACTTACCATCAGGTGGACTGTGTACTCGCTTGTCACCCTATCCTATAAAAAATTTATTTGTTATCTATTTTTGTGTAACAAGCCTTTCCATAAATATAAACAGGTAATGAAACCAGCAATGTAGTGAATTAATCGAAATCTGAGGTGGCTGTATGGACAGTCCGGCATTGAGCCATTATGGCTGTTTTTACGGTTCAACAGACATTTTAACCATATATGGTAAGTAATGACCAAGAATTTTTATCTTTTTCTTAACATGTGTGTATTGTAGAAATCCATCTATATTTTATTAAAGTTGACTACTATGATAAAACACAGACAACCAAATAATAATCAAGTAAATAGTTATAAACACCAAGCAGCATTGATAATAGTAAGTTAGTGTTGAGTAGGACATACAAGTGGCAATAGATTTGTCCCACACATTAAGACATGTGTGACTCAAAATTTTATCATGTTTTTTTAAAATTTTATGTTGTATTTCTCTTTAAAACAAATATTATTTTTAGATCATAACCTATGTTTTTTATATAATATACCTTATATCTTAATTGTTTTATTTTGTAAATACAAATAAGTTGCCTACTTTGCAGTAAGTATTTTGTCAGTCACACTTTTGCAAGGTAGGACAATACAAGCACTACAACACTAGATGCCACGTCAAGTTTCAAGACACCTTGCTTCAATAAAGTGGGACATTTTATTGGCCCAATACACAAAAGAACCACTCTTACAAACTCATTTCTACTCAATAGTTATGTGATGGCGTGAATTATTCAATAAATTTTGGTGCTCTATATGGAAAAAGATGTTAAATATACAGAATTTAAAACATCATTGTATTCAAAGAATGATTTATAGGACATTCAATTATTTCAGGGTCAGCCAAACAATATGTAAGGTGAATGATCCCTTGCTGGCATTATAAAATGTCTATAGTTGTATTTTGTAAACAAGTAAGGGGTCATTCTCCTATAAGTATCTGGCAATATTCCAGTTTTTGTTTTGATGTGCACTTAGTAAACATAAATGACTGAAAATATTTAATAAAGAGAGCTATTTGCAGACATTAACAAAAAATATTTAAGTATATAATGAACATAAAAATAATTACTCCATAACACCCATCCAATATTCCATAAAGGCAAAACTATGACTACCAATAATGACTCACCTGATATAAGTTTCAGTTACAAATTGTGTCCAAATATCATATTCTGGAAAAAGATGATTTACACATAGAAATTCAACAAATGAAGCATATCCTTCATTAAGCCAAAGATGTGTCCACCACTCCATGGTGACAAGGTTACCAAACCACTGATGCGCCAGCTCATGGCCTACAACTAAAGCTATCCACTGTCTACGCACAGCTGAAGTATGTTCTTCATCAACCAAAAGGCAAGTCTCTCTGTATGTTACCAGACCCCAGTTTTCCATAGCACCAGCAGAGAAATCTGCAATTGCTATTAAATCAATCTTTGGTAGTGGATAAGCTATATCAAAATACTCTTTATAATAAGGTAAGACTCGTGCTGCAACTTCTAATGCAAATAGGCCTTGTTTACTCTTGCCTACGGGTGTGTAAACTCTAACTAAGACACCATCCCGAGATTTCTTTTCAACATAATCATACTCTCCCACCACAACTGCCACAAGATAAGTAGACATAATAGGGGTTGTATCAAAATGTATTATTTTTTTTTCCCCAATTGCCTTTTCCTCCTTCACAGGCATGTTTGAAAGAGCAACTCGATCAGCTGGCACTTCCAATGATATATCAAAAGTTGCTTTAATGGCAGGTTCATCCCAGCACGGAAAACATCGGCGTGCATCTGTAGCCTCAAACTGAGTAACGGCAGCATAGCGTTCTTCGCCACCTGGGGTTAAGTATTTGCTTCGGTACAGACCCTTCATTTTATCGTTAATCTCACCAGTAAATTCACAATAAAGCGTTGCATCGCCCTCGCGTAGAGGTTTTTCGAAGAGTATAATTGCTGTCTCATCCGGTGCAGATAACCGCACTTCCAAAGGACTGAGCGCCGAATTAGATCCTGAATCGTCATATTGTAACTTCACGCTGGTTAAATCCAAATCTAAAGAATTGAGTACTATTTCTTTGGTAGAATTTACAATCTGAAAGTGAAAACGTCGACTAGGATAGGAACGTCACATGGAAACAAGATATTTGCAACATTTACATTATGATGAAATTCCGTCTTACCGATACTTTCACCTCTGTTTTCCCGTTAAAAGTAAATTTCTCAAGATTTGGAACCAATTGTAATTTGTAATGTTTAGGTACGACATTTTTTGGAAGTCGTTGGAACTGTTTATTTTCGGGCATTGTCACTTTTTCTTTCAAGATCGTTAATGTGGGACGCGCAACAGAAAAATACCGTAATGACCGAGTAACAGAGTGAACTCGCGCTGCAACCGCACCCGCACCGTTCACGCCGTAACGTAAGCGTAATCCCCTCCCTCGCCCCAACACCGGTGACTCCTGCCTTGGATAACGGTGTTCTCTACGTAACAAAATATAATCAGTATATTGGCGAAAATTGACGTTTTGAGAATAGAACTGTCGTGGATTACGTAAAAGACGTAGCAATTGTAGCGTCATGGAAAACAATTAACCTGACGTTAGATATAAATTTTTTGTTGGATAAATTATATTCCTAAAACCAGGACTGCCCAGGACTTTCCTAATTCCTATATACAAAAGTACCAAAGATATAGTAACTGTCCTATAAAAAGTACTCTGTGCCCAGGATCCAGGAGCACAGAACACAATTACTCCGGTAATATTAAATGTATTGCTTCTGTTCTGTCAAAGAGTATAGCTGAGTATAGCAAAGAGTAGTGATGGGTCAACTAGAGTTACTAACTCGAGTTGCGGCTAACTCGAGTTGAATCTCCCTAACTCGAGTTTGGACTGCTGTACCTGAACGGATTAAGTGAGCCAGCAAAAAAGTAAGCGCGCGATTTGTTCGGTGTGTACGTGCTTTGTGTATCAAAGATTATTTAGCTTCAACCAAAACAATTTGTTATTTAGAATTGTATAATAGCTAAGTTATGTGATTTACTTTCTTTTATAATTTTGATTAATTATGATCATGAATAAGTCACAGACCTATTATTGTAATACCCCAAACATTGATTAAGTTGTAAGATACATAATATTTTAAATTAACGCTAAATGTAACACTTAACTTACAATAAATATGAATTACGTGGTAAAACCATGCTGCAACTATATTGTGATAGTAGCACGAATGAGTCGGCTCGACCGGAGTAGAACCACGCTCTCACAGAATACCAACGTAAAATAGCAGCTGTGTTTTCTATGGTGAGTGTGGGAAACCGAGACCCTTTTATTGGAAAAGAGACATTCCATTTCAGTACTCAGGTGTGACAACGCATCTGTATTTGATTCTTAATTGAGGAAAAATGTAGATATCTATGGGCTACAACATCCACTTACCATCAGGTGGACTGTATGCTCGTTTGTCAACCTTATTCTATATAATAAAAATAAAAGAATTTGAAAACAAATTATTTAAGAACATTTTGACTGTGATAATGAAACTATTAATAGCTTATGTACCCTTATATCTTAAAGCTAGGCTAATATTGTTTCATGAAGACTGCTATACAGCTAGTTTTGTTGTTAAATGAAGGTACTTACTATAACTAAGATTAAAACCAAAAATATATAAGTATGTGATACTAAATATACCTTTCTATGTCAATCAAACATTATAAGTTTGGTAATTGTAGTTTTCCCAATCTACCAGAGCTAGATAGAAAAACAAATTTATAAAATAGTAATTTGTAGCAAATTATTTACCCTGTTTCGCACTGCTAACTCGAGTTGCGTAACTCGAGTTTAAACTCGAGTTGCGTAACTCGAGTTTAAACTCGAGTTACGTGAATTTCAACTCGAGTTAACTCGAGTCGTAATTTTTCAGAGTTGGCACATCTATAGCAAAGATTATATAGTACCTAAGTAATATATATTAGGCAAGAATATAGTGTTCTATGATTGTAATTTACAACTTACAACTCCTGTATATACAACTCATGAATTTAAACTTCATGCTACAACTATCAAATACAACCTTTGATAATTTGTGTGCTTATACCACAGCACAGACCAAAGATAATAATATAATCACGTTTAAGTTTAAGAAGCGGGACTTTCTTGGTAAAATAAATGTATAAAAAGGGCGCCAAGCTACCTCACCAGCATCAAGACATGACATTTAATTTTTGACCATAGATTAATAGATATGTAGCAAGTGTAGAGAAAGAATAAACTACATACTCCTGTACTAACTACCTACCTGTAGAGATGGGTAATTCAGGAGAGATCATTGATATAAGAAAAGTAGGGGATATGGCATGTGGTCACGTGACCTGAAGTCAAGTGTTTCTCAAATATGGCGACGACTCCACCCACAAGAAATAGCGTTATTTTTGTCGATATTTTCAGTATCGATGCTATATAAATTATGACGTACCATCCATCTCATAGGTATATATTAAATAAACAAATATTAGATCACTACACTATTGAATTGGGTTAATCCTGTAATAATAGTTGTATTGAGATGATAAATAAATAAATCGTACTTTCAACTCAGAATAGGAAAGTTTTGAAACTGTAATTGTTTTAAGATATGGTGAAGCAACAGTCAAAAGTGAGCGAAGAGACCAAGGAAAGAGCACTTGATTGGAGCTTTAACTCCTTTCTTTTCAGAAGATGTATACGACGTGCACCAGAATATTATACTGAGTTCGTGCAACGAGCTAACGTTTTTTCGTAACGACGGCAATCTGCACTTAAGCATTCCATCCGTGCGTCCCTGGGTCGACGCATGCATTTTTTTTCTCCTCTGCAGAGATTAACGAAACCACCACTATAGGCAATGTATTAGGCTTCGTAAGATTTTTTTGTCCAGCCCATGCTGTCCCACTACTAAGCAGAAGTCTCCCCTAAGTTTTTTCCAGTGGTTTAGTCGTGCACCATATCGAACCAGCCCCAACGGTATGCGTCCAGGTTGCGTGAATCATATCATATATATAGACTTTATAGCGGCTGGGAAGTTAGTTGCGAGCGCAAGCCCTGTACCTTCACGCTTCGCTTTACGTACTGTGATCTGAGACACCATCAAGTTTTCTTTCAACTATATCTGCACGGACTAGCGCTCGCTCTTAACTTCCAAGCCGCCATAAAGATTCGACAACACCTTTCTTTCGTAGTAATGGTCGGTTACCAGTTCAAGTCACCATGAACGTGCAGTGGACTGACCTTTATCTTGATTTATTTAAAGTTTGTGGAGCATGTGTTCTTTCATACATAGTTACTAACCGTCATCTCTTTTTTTTGATAATAAAGATTATTTATTTATTTATCTCAATAATCTAATCGAGTTGAGCAGCTCCTTTCTAACCATACCACCGTTCACACAATCCATTAATCATTTAACTATCCTAACGTATTCCTCAATCTTCAGCATCCCATGTTCATACCATACGACAACCAATTTCCATGCAACATTTCGATCAATAGGGGTGGCTGCACCACTTCAGACTTCCACTTCCATACTCATTTCTCATTATATCCCATTTGTGTAACACCACAAAATATCAATTTTATAGTGTTTACAACCTGCAAGTTGTAATGACTTCCACCAGTAGCGTAATTAGTGGTGGATACTGGAGGTAAACGAGAGAGTAAGGATTAAAAATAAATAAAATAACAATAATGTATACTGATTAAAATCATTTATTCGTGACGAAATAATATTATTTAGTCAAAAAATTTATTTTAGACATGAACCAAATCACCCTTAAGCCGAACTAGATATGAGCGCCGCGCCGGCGCGCCGCCGTCGCTGTGAGTTCATGTCGGCGCGTCGCCGCCGCGTGAAGCACGCGGCGCGCCGTTGCGACGAGTCGCAACTTCTTTTCCCGCTCACACACGCAGCCCGGCCGCATTAGTTTGCCTTGTCGCCTCGCCACGCTTGTCGCTCATTCAGTCGAGTCGAATATTTCACCGAGTGAATGTGTATTGTTGTATGGTGTTAACAATGGACCTCACAGAATACCGGCGTGAAGTGGAAGTTCTGCTTCTGCATTTCATCTGGCAAAATTCCGCTCAAGACAATAACTGCTCGGGGCTAGCTGAGCAACAAGGCCAAGGCGACCCCAGCCACGCTATTCGTGAATTTCTGCAACATCAGGGGACTTCCCTCGAACCTAAATGCTGTCCACTACCAGCTCGAGATGGCGAAGCCGGCCTTGCTCTTACTGACCGAAACACAGGCATCCTCTCCAGCTGATACTTCGTATCTCTCCTATCCGGAGTTCAAATTGGCACACCCCTTTGTGCCTCGGGCTGGAGTTTGGGTATACATCAGAGAGGACATCTGTTCTCAACGCCTCGGCAGTCTTGAAGGTTTGGACCTGTCCAGCCTTTGGCTACAAATAGAGAGCGACGACCAGCACGCGTCTACGGTTGCCTCTATAGGTCCCATAGTGGTAATGCCAAAACAGACCGACTCATCGACCACGTCCAAATGGCTATGATTCCTTGCTACGACAGACCCCATCCGTAGAGATCGTGATCCTTGGTGATTGTAACGCCCACCACGCAAAAAGGCTCGGTTAACGTTTAACCGATCATGCGGGAAGATCTGGTCATGTTTTTGCCATGGCATATGGTCTGACACAACTGGTTACTTCGCTTACGCGAATTCAAATGTGGATGATCATGCGCCTTCCCTGTTGGTCCTTCTGCTCAGCTCTCATCCGGATAGATATTAGGTCTCCGCCGACGCCCCTCTTGGCTCCTTGTACCATTTTCTAGTCTGGAGTGTGGTGCCATTCACACTAACATTGCGGTTGCGTTCTGCAGACTGTCGCCGTGTTTGGCACTATAGGTCGCCGATTGGTGTAGGATGCGGTCCTTCCTTGCATCTTACCCTTGTAGGCGGGTTTTCTTCTTGCCGGAAGATCCCAACGTTGTTGCTAATTTTGTCGCTGATGTGGTACTTCAATCTATGGAACTTTTTATTCCTTCATCTGTGGTGCCCATCGGAGGCAGATCTCAACCATGATTTGGTCGCTCCAGTAAAATAGGATCACGTTATAAGCAGTAAGAGTGCTACCGGGCCTGTGCTGACGATTCAACGTCCCGGGATGTAACCACTAGCGCCCTTAAAAAGAAATATAATTCCGCCTCCAGGTCCTTCAAAAGAGTCATTGCCAAGCCAAAGTCAGAGCACACAACAGAATTGTCGAGAAACTAGTTCGCTTTCCTTCGAGAACCCGTGTATTTCAAGGCTGTCCAAGGAAACTTCTGTCAGCCATCTTTTCCATCTCTGCACAGGGAGGACGACTCACTAGGCCATGCGATCTGCTAGGCTCTTTCTTTGCGTCCAACTATACTCACGATGACGGGGGGAGCACACCGCCGACCATCCCGTGGTGTGATTGCTCCATACCGGATGTGCGGTTCACACAGCCCTCGGTTCAAAAAGCACTCCTCTCTCGGGGAATTCACAAGTCGAGTAGGCCTGAAAATCCCGCCAATGGAGGTAATGACGTGTGATCCAGAGTTGGCACCGGTTCTAACGCGTCCTTTCCTGTACTCCTACTCCATAGGCGTAATCTCGAATTCACGGAAGACGGCTTTCGTCCACCTGATCCCTAAAAAAGGCGACCGCTCGGACCCGTCTAAGTACAAGCCTATCGCCATTACCTCCTTGTTCTCCAAAATAATGGAATCCATTATAAACTGCCAGCTCATGCGGTACCTTGAGGACCACCAGCTGATTAGTGACCGCCAATACGGTTTTCGTTGGGATCGATCAATTGGTGATCTTGTGGTTTACTTGACTTATAGATGGGCGGAGGTAGTAAAAGTCCAAGGGAGAGAGGCATTGGCCGTTAGTTTGGATATTGCTAAGGCCTTCGATCGGGTTTGGCACAAAGCGCTTCTTTCGAAGCTTCCTTCCTTAAAATGGAATTTAACAGTGGTAGAGCCACGCGGCAGCTTTTGCTGTCGCACGGATGGGCTCGGCTCGAACCGGGGTGGTACCACGAACTCACAGAAAACCAGCGTGAAGTAGAGGTTTACCTCTGCGTTTCGCTTGGTGAGTGCAGGTGGCCGGAGGCCCTTTTTACTGGAAATGAGGCATTCCATCTTAGTCCTCACGGGTGACAACGCATCTACATTTTGATTTGGAATAGAGGATAGATGTAGATGTCTATGGGCCGCAGCAACCACTTACCATCAGGTGGACTGTGTGCTCGTTTGTCACCCTTATCATATAAAAAAAAAGAAGAGAAGGCCAAATTGGAATCTAAAAAGCTTGGCGCGTTCAGCAGAGCGGGACAGTATTTCATGCCGGCACTCCGCCTGCCACTTTACAAAGCGCAGGTTCGGCCTCACATTGTATACTGTTCCCGTCTATGGGCTGGGGCTCCCTAGAGCTTTATTAAAAAATATAAAGCTGTGTTTGGTAACAACAAAATGGTTTCCTTCAAGTTTTTTTAAGAAATTTTTTCCTTTTAAAAAAATATCTAAGGACCACGCCGCGCCGCCGCGACGCCGCCGCCGCCGAGGAAATTTTGAGGCCACGCCGCCGCCGTGGAATTGGCCTTCGGCGCTCATATCTAAGCCGAACTACATCCAGCGTTATATTTATACATTATTTTTCAAAATGCAAGGAGCATATTCTTCTTACTACTGCAGGTTTTATGTTTTCCTGGACTATATTTTCAATCCACAATTTTTGAAAGCCTTCATTTTTTGGCAACCTAAAATAAATATTATGCATCCTTAAGTACCAATCAAAAATAATCTTAACATTATCAAATCTTTTGATGAAAAAAACTATTATAGAAAATTTACGATTTACACTAGTTTCAAGTTCTTTTCTTAAACGAAAGGCTCCCAATCGATCGTTTGATTAAATATACAGGTTACGTATCTAAAACGTTATTTGACCATGACTACATTAATATTATTGTTATACAGGCTCAGAAGGGCTAGAACC
The DNA here is from genome assembly GCA_033319125.1 of Parnassius glacialis. NCBI lineage: Eukaryota > Metazoa > Arthropoda > Insecta > Lepidoptera > Papilionidae > Parnassius > Parnassius glacialis. The sequence continues at coordinate 27,599,882 of JAVANC010000018.1, forward strand.
CAGAGCCGTGAAGCCAGTTTAATAAAAAAAAAATTGTTAAAATTTATATCGATAATTTCAAAACATGACAACACGTAAGGACAACACTATGTAAAAATGTAAACAATCAAAATGTTTACTTGTTTAAATTTACATGATAATTGGAAATTCTAGATAATAGCGGGAAACACGATTTAGAACCCATAACATGAACACGAAACGCAATTCACACGAAAAAATATACAATTAAGGAAAAAAGTTACAACCAGGGCCAGTCAACTTCCTAATAGCAATTTGGTACCTGAAGATGACCTTGGGGGGCTTTAAGGAAACGAGATGGATTAATATCTATCTCCCTCGCACTTTATGTTATCTTGCCATGAAAGAAATATTATTTTAAATGACACATCATTTTAATCATTTTTTTTATTTAATAATTATAATACTTTAATATATAATATATTTCGTTTAACATATATTTATTACGACTTTATTGAAGTAACAAAATGTATGAATATGAAACTGCATACTATAACAAAAGACAAGTTATGGCAACAGTAAATAAACAAAATAACAAAATAGAAATACAAATCAAAATGGCAGATCCCATGCGCTTGCGGTTGTGTTGTTGTTTATTTGTGTTGCAAATTAAGTTTATATTTTGATATAAACTTATTTCTTACATTACTAACGTTGAGTTGAATATCCCGTTCCTCCGTTTTAGTGTTTACAGTGAGAAAGAGACTCAAAAACAAGTGCTGTGCATTGTGCTAAAGAGACAGAGACTCAATTTTATCTTTCATCATGAAAGAAAACGAAAGGAAATGTTACAAGTGTGGATGTTCTCGTGCTCATGATCGTAACCTCACCATGCGTCGTTTTCCTAAGCCTGGGAGAACAAATAGCTTACGGTACGTATGCTAAATAGCTTTTTGATTACTGATTAAAACAGTTTTAAAATGTTTAAATTTGAACCACTGAAGTAATAAAGTAACAGAAATAAAAATTATTATGGGCCGCATCGGCTAATAAAACATAAGATACATTAAGCGTTTTAAAAACGTGTGCAAATAAATCTGAAAATTAAAGAGAAATTATGCAGAACAGCATGAGGTGTATCACATAGAAATCATAACATAATAAAGTAGTTATAGATGTATTGGTACACATAGAAATAACTTGTAGAATAATATTTATGTATGTATACAATACAATCACATTGTTTGAAAGGAACAATCTCTTGTATTGCACTCTTCTACCAAGCATGTTTTTAGCACCTCAGTAGTATATTATTATCTAATTGTATTTTTTCAGATGTGAATTATGGGCGAAATACTGTTTTCCTCATGACTTGGTGGTCACCAGAATTTCAAAACAAGCTTTATTCTAGGCATTTAATGTTGTGCACTAAACATTTTAAGAAATCATCATTCATTGATAATTTTGGAAAGAGGCTAGTCAAATCTGCAGTACATGATGAGGAATGTGATAAGGTTAGTTAATTTTTCTTTTGTTACTATCTACATTTTTTCTTTTGTGTGGCTTTTCTCATACTACAGTGAAAAGATTATCTCGTTAAAAAACGGTGGTAACAGATTGAGTGGTGATTTATAAGGGTATACGACGTAGCCATAAAACAACAAAAGATATAAACTTAAAAAAAATATATTATCTTTTATTTAAAAAAAAAACCTTATCCATACTAGGATTTTCTCCTGTATTGTGGAGGCAGTTTACAAACATAAATTGGATAAGGACAAACATCCCCCGGCACAATTATTTATAGGCCAAACAAATACTTGTTCTATGCAGCATTCGAACCTGTGACCTTTAGTGCCGCAACTCAATGCTAAGCCACTGCACCGCGAGCTGTCAATGTTGTTTAAATGACATGATTATAATTTAGTTACTTACAGAATATATTTACAAATAAAAGAAATTGTTAATATAGTGTCTTAAAAATAGGATGGTGGTGGTAATGGGTTAAAGCAACATTCATTAATAAAAACAAGTTGTATTTAATGTTTATAAATTTATAAGGCTGTTTGAAATTTAGAGATTGGTTGACCAATGCTGGGATACATGATATAAATAATGATTTGATAATCTCTAATTTTCAGATCACATTAGCTGACCTTCATTTGGAACAAATGGATGTGATTCAGCATATTGCAGGTCCATCAACTACTAAACAACCACTGTCTGAAAATATTCAGAACACTATAACTGTTCCAAATGTATTTGAGCCTGTTGCGGGTCCGTCAAAATTTATACAACCCTTGTCTGAGAATGTGCATTATAAGACCATTCCTGACAAAACTAGTGCTATTTCTCAAGTAACTGAGAATATCAACCATGTTGCTGCTGCAAATCCATCCACAAAAAACAAAAAGGATAAAGATAAAATTAAATATCATCTGAGAAAAATTAACAGGTTTTAAAAAAACTAAAGCATCTGAAGAATGAAGCATTTCTCAAAGTATTGAGCAAAAATGATTCAGTAAATGAAATATTAAAATGTAAAATATCCCCCTCTTTTGCATTATTTTTGCTAGGAGAATTGCAAAACTATAAAAAAAAAACCAAAAGTTGAAGATGGGACATGGACTCCAAAATAATAGTACTAAGACTGTATAAAAGGTCACCTAGGTGTTACAAATTATTAAGAAGGATGATTTGCCTGCCAACACCTAGTTCATTAAAAGCGTTATTAAGCAACTTTCAAATGAAAGTTGGTATTAATCACCAAATTTTTAATGTTTTGAAAAAAAAAACAATAAAGCAACAAACTCCCTCAGACAATGAGTATATCCTTATGTTTGATGAGATGTCAATAAAAAAGAATTTGTTTTACAACAAAAAGGAGGACATAATTGGGGGTTATCAAGACCATGTATTGCAGGGCAGGTCACCACAAATGGCAACACATGCCCTTGTGTTCATGATTGGCGGAATCCGTAAAAAGCTGAAACAACCAATTGCTTATTATTTTTCTAGCGGATCTGTGACTGCAGATAGGCTGTCAGTTCTTATAAAGGAGGTGAGTATTATGGTCTTTTATTTGTTATTATGTCAATATATGTAGTAGTACTTTTTTACTATATTAATTTACCCTTTTATCATTCTAGGTCCTGCAACATTGTTTTGATGCTGGAATTAATATTTCAGCTACAGTGTGTGATATGGATGGTGTGAATAAGAGAGCTTTAAGTATCTTGGGAGCATCTGTAGAACAGCCATATATTCTGCTAAGTAATCGAGAAGTGGTTACCTTTTTTGATACTCCGCATTTGCTCAAATACTTTAGAAATATGTTTTTAAAATATGACATTAAATGTCCAACAAATATAACATCAAATGATCAAATTGGATTTGGTAAGATATTTTGTTTTATTACAATCATAATATTATACATATTTCCAATTTACAGGATATTTACACAAATGTTTTTTACAGGTGTTGCTAAATGGAGCTATATAAAGGAGTTTTATGAAACAGATAACACCAATCCCAATTTTGTGTGTGCACCTTGCTTAAAAAACAAGAGCATTTAAATCCAAATACGAAGCAGAAGATGAAGGTGAAGCTAGCTGCACAAGTGTTAAGCCACTCAGTTGCTGCAGGTATGTATGCTAAAATTTCACAAGGTAAATTAAATTTATAATTTAAAGTATAATATTTAAACATATGTCCACCCATTAAAATAATTATTAACTTAACCGGTTCAGTGCGGATGGTACGCCAGGCGTGTCATCGATTACTTTTGCGTGTGGCGTATGACACGCGAGTCGTGTCTTTTTAAAAATCGTTATAACTCGCTCAAATTGCGTTTTTGGAAAATTTATCCAGAACAAAATATTCATTATTTTGCAAGTACTTCATGCATGCGGCTTCGTTTCTGGATATTTTGAAAATTTGAAATTTTTAGGGGTTGACAACCTTTTTTATCTTGTACATGGTACTCTTTTTACTTTGAAGGTTTTCAATCATGTTGTGGAAAAATAGTCTAATAAGTAACAAATAATAGCACTCATTGCGATCGCTCACAAACCCTAGTCGTAAATAAATTTCTGGAAAACACGTGTCCTGTTAAAAAAAAAAACAATGCGTTTGTCTGATTGTTTAATTTTGCTTAAAATGGTTGAACTGCCATCTATTACTATCATATGGCCGAATAGACCTACGAAGTACCATGTGCTCTTGTGATATGGTATAAGGTTTATTTTTGCTTGAAACAGTTTGAAACCGTTCATGCATAAAAAAAAATTCGCTAATAAATAGTCTTTTGTCAATCTGCCGCCGTATAGCGCCGGCGTTTGTTTCCTTTTGAAAACACTTTTTTATAGGAGAGGGGGCAAACGAGCATGCGGCTCACCTGATGGTAAGTGACTACCGCCGCCCATGAACAACTGCAACACCAGGGAGGGAATGGCAGATGCGTTGCCGGCCTTTTAAAAAGGAGTACGCTCTTTTCTTGTAGGTCCCTAAGTCGTATCGGTCCGGAAAAATCGCTGATAGTAATCGATTCCACAAGGAAGTCGTGCGAGGAAGAAAACATCTTCTAAATCGCACAGTGATGGACCGCCAATCATCCAGATGGTGTGGATGGTATCGGGAGTTCTGCCGCGATGTGCGTTCGTGAAATTTGGCGGCTGGGATTAATACGAACAATTCCTCCGAGCACTCCCCGTGGTAGATGCCAAAGAAAATGCACACTTGTCTTGCTATTCCTACTAATTAGACGTTTTCGAATCGACTTTACTTTTACATTTGTATAACATTAAATAATATTTAACATTTGTAAATATTAATGAATTATAAACCTTATTTTTTTCCAAATTAAGGTTCTTGATTGTTTGATATTTACAAATATTATTATTAGGTGAAAATTTAATTTAATAAAAACCAAGGTTTTTCAAGGTGATTTAGCTGTACCTACTTATATAAATATTTTTTTTATAAAACAATAAATAGTACAAAAGGTTTGTAATCTCTTCATAAAAAAAGTCACTTACTCTCAATTTCAAAGAAAACACGTAAAAAAACACGTAGTTACCCACTAAAAACAAGTATCCTTCCATTTGTAACTTATGTTTGATGTCAAATAAACTTAATTAGGTCTGAAGAAGTAATAAAAGCATAAAAAAGAACATTACTTTTACACATGGCTGATGGCACAACAGGCGTGTCATCAATGTCTGTGGCGCGTCAATGAAATATCTGTTTGCCACCACAGCTAAAAGTTGTCGAAAATCGGTGCCGCAACGAATCGGTTAAAAAGGAACTAGGCTCTCCCAAGTACAAATTATTGTTTATTTATTTATTTAACAATTTATGTACACACAAAATAATGTGACAATGAAGAAAAAAAAAAGATATTTTGTACAAAGGCACTGCTTATTTCATATTGAAATTTCTTCCAGCAGGCCTGATACTGAACAAATTAAAAGAGAAGCTGATCTAGTGTGCACTCTCATAATAAAATTTTATATTAAAATATGTATGTTTAAATATAACATTTTATATTTTATATTTGAACATACATATAACTAAATACCACTATAAATACATATACACACATACACACACACACGCACACACACACACACACACATATATATATATATATATATATATATATATATATACATATAAATATAATAATATATTATATATATAATCATTGGGACGACAAAGAAAGATAGTGCTCTTTGACTCGCCTTTTGAACACGGACACTGTTTAAGTCTCTCGAATTGCAGCAGGAAGAGAATTCCATAACCTAACTGCATGTACTGTGAAAGAGTGAGAATAGGACTTAGTTCTAGAGGAAGGGAAATTTAGGAGGGTTTTTATTGTGTGATATGTGATATTTTTTTTGAGTTGTCTTGTAACATACTTTAAATCATATTTCTTTAACAGGGGAACTCTTCAGAGGCGGTCACTACAGCTAATGTTATTGCAAATATGGACAAGCTGTTTGATTGTGCCAACGCATGCACACCAGACCTAAGAAGGGGGAAACCATTTTCGACAAACATGACAAATAATACACCACATCTCACACATTTCATTTTAATGAAGAAATTTTTTACCCGTTAGAAAATCTTTTTGGATGCATTCGGGCCAATTGCGGCTGCAATTCAAATCCCACTGCTGGGCAGTTTGTTGCGGGTCTTAAAACGACTGTCCATAGCAACTTATCTTTTATTGGGACAGGAAATTGTGAAGAAGACCAAAATCAAGTTATATTGACAAATTTTAAAACTTTATTGTCTCCACCTACAGACACACACACTGCTTATGCCACAATTTCAACCGATGAGTTAGAAGAAAGTGTAAATTCTACATTTGAATGTAGCTTGGAAGAAAGCAGTGGCGAAATACAAGCATGTGCGTATGTCTGTGGGTTTATAGTAAAAAATAATCTCAACAAATGTGAAATTTGTAAAAAAAATGTTGTATCTTAGACACAAGACAGATCACATACTTTTATTGACTAAAGAATATAGTGATCTAAAAAAATTCCCTGAAATACGCCTCTACAAACCTCATTAACTGTATTGAAAGTAGTGCTACGATTATTTATGATTTTTTAGAGGCAGAAGCATATAAAAAAAAATTAAAAGGGACAATTAAAGTTTTGTTAAAAAACTCAATAAATTTGGAGTTTCTCGATACATGTCCAGAACATAAAGATATGAATATAGATTACTTATTTAATAGCGTATTTCACATTTGTATGAAGAGATTTTGTATTTTGAAAAATTGGCAATTTCCAGAAGAGTACTCTGCATCTGCTCAAGAAAAATTGATATCTTGCAGAATAAATAGGATATTACATGAAACTACTTTTTCTGTATGTACAGTCATAATCACTTCGGTGGTGACATTTTAAAGTTAGGTTGATTGTACCAGTTAATGCAGACTACTTTGTCCTGGGTAGTAATTACCACATGTAACATAATAAACATACACTGAATTTTTAATGTGGACAATTTTTCAGTTATTCGGCTATGTCAAATGCAGTTAATATGTTAAAGATAACACTATCTTCATAAAATGAAAGTAGTTAACTTTAATACAATACATTTTTGGTTACTGTATTGTGCTTTTAACTCAATATTCTAAATAGGGTGTCTTAGGATGTGTTTAACATGTTAAATTTTGCATAGCTTAAAATTAAATAATTTTTCTGGAGACCGACGCAATAATTTCCTTATCTTTCATTTGTGATTTAGTATCATTTTGTTGTGTAAGATATATTTATTTGCATTTGGTCAGTCTCAGGTAAAACCGATTTTAATTTTAGGACCATATTTACACTGCAGCAGGGCTAAAGAAATTACACTTGTAGGTAGTGCTAATTAATGACATGAAAATGTTGACTTATTATTTTTTAATGCAGTCAATAACAATAATATAACGAAAATAATTTCTACAAATGTAATATTATTGGGGGCATCTATAATATAATCAGGTTATTGGAGTTTAGACATAATATTGCAAAGCTATTGCCTTGTTTGTAGAAAGTGAAGGGAAATAATGTTTTCTTGTTAGAAAGAAGTGTTTATATTAGATTGTCTAATCTTTTTTTATATAAAACCAATGTACCTTTACTTTCCATTTTGCTTAAATGTCATGTTACATATGCCGTTTACTTAATAGGTGAAGTGATGAACTAAGTAGCTATAAAGTAATAATCGTTGACACGTGTTTTATATTGCCTTGTTTGTAGAATGTGAAGGTAAATAATGTTTTCTTGTTAGAAAGAAGTGTTTATATTAGATTGTCTAATCTTTTTTTATATAAAACCAATGTACCTTTACTTTCCATTTTGCTTAAATGTCATGTTACATATGCCGTTTACTTAATAGGTGAAGTGATGAACTAAGTAGCTATAAAGTAATAATCGTTGACACGTGTTTTATATTGCCTTGTTTGTAGAATGTGAAGGTAAATAATGTTTTCTTGTTAGAAAGAAGTGTTTATATTAGATTGTCTAATCTTTTTTTATATAAAACCAATGTACCTTTACTTTCCATTTTGCTTAAATGTCATGTTACATATGCCGTTTACTTAATAGGTGAAGTGATGAACTAAGTAGCTATAAAGTAATAATCGTTGACACGTGTTTTAGCGAAGTTACGAGAATGCTTATTTCCTATACTTCGGTAAAACACGCCTACCTCTTAAAAATAGACTATTCTGCTTTACATAACTACTTAACTATTAAATCGATATTTAGTTAAGAGCTGTTGAGAACTCATACATGCATAAAGTTAAAAATTTGTTAATTACTCCGTCACTTACGTCCATCAATGTACCAACGGTTGTTCTATGTACCAATGTGGACAAGTATGTAATGTAAATAAAAATTATGTATTTCAAAAACCACTTTTACTTGAAAAATAGTTCCTTTTTTATATTAAAATGATTGCTAGTCGTTTCAAAAGTGGTTTATGAATGTAAAGTACCATAATTTACAAATAACTTTGTGCTTTTGTTTTCGTTTTAATTTAGCAATATATATCATTGAAACGAAAAACTACAAGCTATATCTATCTATATGGTATTTTACATTCTTAAGCCATTTTTGAAACGAAACAACCAAGATGCCAAATAAAAAAAAATCACATCAAAATTCCCGCGCAAAAAAGTTTTAGGGGGCACCACAGAGATGGCGTGCATTATGGGTGCCATTTTCTTTGTTTGGAGTTGACATTCTTCCCGCCTAAGGGTACTAGTGTTCTGTGGTTACAACTAACCTGAAAAATGACAATCCTTCTACATTTTTACGAGAATTTGAATTACATCCATTGATGCAACACTTTGTCATGTTGTTTTTGCTAAACTACCCTTTACTAATGAACAAAAAAGCTCCAAAATAGTCAAAACTCCACTGTAACACTGCAAAATAACTCCGAACAAGGCTTAGATGACAGACGAACTACCACAAATGAACGTGATCCTAAAATGGCGTCATGCTTCAAGGTGGAGCTTTTGGCTGACGCACAAACCGTGCAGGCCAAGAAAGGGGAAAAAAAAAAAAAAAAAAAGGTGGAGCTTGGTGACATTTATGAAAACTGGCAACAGAAAATTGAAGTCTAAGATATGTACTTATCTCTTTTTACATTTGAAAATCATAACGTGTGAGAATGAGACAGATATATTTTTGTTGGCAAGGTTCATGTTTGCATGATATTTGTATAACCAATAAATATATATGCAATTTACAGCTTATCCTCTACTCTTCTTATATCAATGGGAGAGATAGATACAAAAGGTATGAATCAATCCGTTTCCATCAATCACTCTTTATATCCATCCGCATCCGAATGTATCACTGTATCAGTGTATCTTTACAACTTATTCACTCAAGGCAACTTTTAACGTTTTCTAACATCTGTGTCGCACATTGCGCACACTGCTTTGGGCCGACACGGCCGGTCGTTCCAGGAAGATTTCGGACAGTCCATTAATAGAACAGACGTTTCTTTCGCAGGTCACTATTTAGAATGTTCTGTCGCGCTTTGGCAAGACGGAGAGAGTGAGTTGTTAGACCATTGAATAAAGTTCGCGTAAATATAAGAAATCATTATTGTTAGACCATTATAAACTGTAATACGTTGGCACAAAAAGGTAAATTGATATCTCTATGACTGGTGCATAGGGCTTAAAGTCATTAAGCGGTACGTTAACATTTAAGTATTATACTGGTTTGAACTGTACCTGTGTACTTTGCCTATAATTTTTTTAGTAAACAATGCAAACTAATTTCAGTTATAAAACCATCGTTTTTAAAAAAGTTTTATAACCGAAATTAGTAGTCGTTTATATCCATAATAAAAGTAGAAAAAAGATTTGTGATTTACAAAATTAAACAAAGATATCAGTTTACTTCATTGGTTCAACCTTAACCTCGGTTTGGGAACGAGAGTAATATTGTTTGCGTGAATTGCATCGAATAGAAAAATATTTGAAGTAGTTTTGTACACTTAATGACTGTTTAATTTAAATGTAGGTAAATAAGACATTCAGTGTAAATAGTTTAAAGTGTTTTTTGTTCTGTACGTACAGTTAGTGACTTTTTCATTTACTTTAAGTGTAAATAAACCTAGCAAGCTAACAGCATAGCAAAGTGGCGAAGCAATCAGTTTTGTAGCGGTTTCTAACGGAAAAAAAAATTCAAAATAGGAGGTTCAGATGCCTGGGTGATCAGTAATCGATTGCTGAAAACAGAATTTGAAAATTCGAAACCGTTCTCGAGATAATCGTGGGACAGACGGACAGACGGACAGACGGACAGACATCGTGAAATCAATAAGTGTCTTCGCAAGCTTCGCCACTTAATAAGTGTCTTCGCAAGCTTCGCCATTTAATAATTTTGCGCAGTTAGTGTTTTATTAATAAAAAAATGGTTTTACGAAAACGAAGCGCAGTGTGTAATCATTTTGAGGAAGTAGAACCAAAAAAAGCAAAATGCCTTTATTGTGCAAACATGCTAAATGTAGCGGCTGGAAATACATTTAAAAATTAAACACCCCACAGTACCCCTCGTAGCTAAAAGACAGCCAACGCAGCAGGCATGTTTCCAAGAAGCCGAAACTATATAGTATATATTTTCTACAAATTAATACAAACAATACATACCCAACCTACGTTATTTACGTTAATCATTAATTTAATTATTATTTTAAACTAAAAATTTTAGTTAATTTCTCGAATAAGTCGAGGACCAACATCATTTATAGATTTGAGAAAAGTAGACGAAGTTGTTTATCCAACTTATCATACAGCTTGCCAAGCGCGTCGTTTGCTTGAAAATGATCAGCATTGGGATGACGTTTTAGCAGAATCCTGTGTTAGTGATAATCCACGACGGTTACGTCATTTATTTGTAACATTCCTCACATTTTGTAATTTGTCAGATGCTGTACAATTATGGGAAAAATATAAAGAAAAATTTGCAGAAGACTTTCTTCGGAATATATCTCACAATGATGAAGGCGCAACTAATGATATTTTCCGTGATCTTGCCATAAATCTGTGCTTATTAGCTCTTCAAGAAGACTTAACAGCAGTAAATGACTCTGTGAATATGGTTTGCCAATACCAACCTCAGTCGGAGAGGTTACCAATAGGGAATATTTTGCAGAGATTGGTTACAACTCAATGGAACTGCTGGCAACATAGAAAACGGTGTCCCAATGATGACTGCAGAACAACGTTCAGTCTATGATCGCGTGTGTGAGAGTGTTCAGAATAATTTGGGAACAATATGGTTTTTAGATGCACCTGGAGGAACTGGGAAAACCTTTTTGACTAAATTAATATTAGCTTATGTTCGAAATCAGCGTAAAATTGCTCTTGCCGTGGCTTCATCAGGTATAGCTGCAACATTGCTACCAGGAAGTAAAACTGCTCGCACTATGTTTAAAATACCAATTGATTTAGATCGCACGGAAAGTCCAACCTGTAGTATTTCAAGAAATAGCGACAAAGCTAAGGTATTACGTGAGTGTAATTTAATCATATGGGATGAATGTACGATGGCCCACCGAAAAGGAGTAGAAGCGGTAGACAGAACTTTAAGGGATATAAGACAAAATGATCAACCAATGGGCGGTATCACGGTTTTATTTTGTGGTGATTTCCGACAAACCTTACCGGTAATACCACGGGGAATCCTTATATCCTTATTCTGACGCCTGAGTTATGTTGTATAGTGCAATCCCAACCACATCTTATATCGTCGGTTTACGGTGACGTAACAATTATATTAAATAGGGACAATTTTTGGCTATGCGAAATATCCATTTTAACTCCTCGCAATGACCAGGCATCTGAGATTAATAACAAAATACTGTCCAATATACAGCGGGAAAGCAAAGTTTATAGTTCAATAAATAGAATAGTCGATGAATTTTAGAATTTTTAAATTCTTTAAATATGCCCGGACTTCCTTCTCATGAAATTTGTTTAAAAATTGGCATTCCGACTATTCTGCTCCGAAATTTAAGACCACCACAACTTTGCAATGGAATTCGGCTAAAAGTAACCCAGTTGCAACAAAATATAATCGAGGCTCAAATTTTAACAAGTTGCGGTGCAGGAGAAACCGTCTTTATTCCCAGAATTCCCATAATAACAAATAATTTTCCATTCCAATTTAAAAGAACGCAATTCCCAGTATCATTGTGTTATGCAATGACAATTAATAAGGCTCAAGGGCAGACTTTTCGTGTTGTTGGAGTAGATCTCGGTGTCAGTTGTTTCTCGCATGGTCAGTTGTACGTCGCTCTTCCCCGGGTTAGCAGTTCTAGAAATCTTTATGTTAACGTGCCGGACGGGTCAACTTTCAACATAGTTTACCCGGAAGCTTTGCGCTGAAGTATTTTTGTTCTATAAGTACTTAAGCCTCATGTGAACGTGATCTAAACAATATTAACAATATATTAACTTAATAACACACAAGGAGTTACACTCCATCCAAAGCCCAGTGACACTATAAAATATACAGGAATGACGTCTTAGCAAAAGTTGTTTACTCTGAGGGGCATTTCCTGTTGACATACAAAAATGAAAGATCTAGAACGTCTCGAATCGTCTCGCGAATCACGTTGTTTTCCCGTCCCCGGGCTCTTAGAGTTCAATCAGACGTTTCAGATCTTCGATTTTGACGACCCCGTTGTCGCTGGCATAAGGAACAGGATCCGCGTACGAAATCGCGAGCAGAAGCTAGTACATTATAATAAGCTGCTCCTCGGCAATGTCAAGATAGCAAATGTCAGCATAGTCAAGGATAGGCAGAAGTAGAGACTGGGCGAGCGTAACTTTAGTTACTCTGGGAAGAAAATTACGTAATCTACGTAAAGAGCTTAAAGCAGCAAACATTTTTCTACTAACCTCATTAACCTGTGAGATCCAAGACATACAAGAGTCGAGATACAACCACAGGTTTTTAACCTTGTTACTGTAAGGGATTTGAGTGCAGTCTAGTAAAATAGGAGGTAGGGAAGACCAGTCAATTTTTCCAATGAATCTAGAACTACCGATTATAATGGCCTAAGTTTTCTTAGGATTAATCGTTAAACCATAACGTTTACTCCAATCCGAAATACAAGTCAGATCAGCGTTAATAGTGTCAACTGCTTTAAAAAACTTCTTCTTGTTCAAATCTTCAAGAGATGATTGAGTATAGATTTGGAGATCATCAGCATACAAATGGTAGGAGGAGGACAAATTATGACTTATAGATTTAATGAAAATTGCAAACATGAGAGGAGACAACACACCACCTTGTGGTACGCCAGCCGCTGTAGTAGTCCAGGTGGAAAAAACATTTTGCACCTGAATGCGCTGTCGGCGACCAAGCAAGTAACTTCGAAACCAGTCAACTACAGTTGGAGAAATTATTTGAAAAAGCGCAGGATGCCCAACAAGATATCAAAATCTACTGTATTAAATGCATTACTAAAATCAAGTAACGTAAGAATGGTAAGCTTTTGTTTCTTCATACCATACCGAATATCATCAGTGATTTGTAGTAGTAGTAGTCGTACTATGGCCAGGACGGAAACCGGATTGCAAAGGATTTAAAAGATGTTTTAAAAGATAGGTGCTTAATTGATTGTGCACAAGACGTTCAAGAACTTTGGAAAGGAAAGGCAAGATAGAGATAAGTCTATAATCAGAAAAACTAGACGGATTCGAGTTTTTCGGAAGAAGAACTATAAATGCATCTTTCCAAGCTGAAGGGAAAATAGAAGAATTCAGTGAATTATTCAGGATGGATGATTACAGGTGAAAGGAGATCAATGAGAGGGATGACCATTTTCCGACTAATGCAGTCACTACCAATTGAATTTGAATGGATGGTTCTCTCTCGTGCCGTTCACTACAGCTTTTTAAAATCTGGCCAAACGATTACGGCAGATATTTATTGTCAGCAACTGCAAACCATGAAGGAAGAACTAGCTGCTAAACAACGAGATTGGTCAATCGCTCTAGGCCACTACTGCTTCACGACAACGCAAGACCACACACTGCACAACAAACAACCACTAAGTTAGATGAGCTACAATTGGAATGTCTGCGACATCCACCGTACTGCTTGGACCTTGCTCCAACAGATTACCATGTTTTCCGGAATTTGGACAACTTCTTACAAGGAAAAAATTCAACTCCGATGCGGCATTCCAAACCGCCTTCAAAGAGTGTATTGATTCTCGCTCCCCTGGTTTTTTTAGTTAAGGGATCAATGAAGTACCTATGAGATGGCATAAGTGCATAGATAACAACGGTGCATACTTTGATTAATTAAATATATTTTACAAAAAAATGACTTTATATTCCTCCCGTACAAAACGCCAATTTCATATGTAAGGACCTAATATTTTAGTTTGATATCCGTATTGTGTAGTCGTTACCAAAGCATTCACGATCCCGATTTTCAGGATTTTTTTCTCACGTAAACGTGATTCTACACTTTATTCTAACCGTAACTAATTGAAAGTATAAAATATTTATTTATCCATATCCTGTTGTTTTGCTTTTTTCAAATAATCTGCTAAGTTTTCTTCAGATATCGCCAAGGATATATTATAATTTCTAGATTTAGAGGAAGATCACTTTTCTTTTTGAGTAAGTGGACCTACATTTGTAGGACCCTGATCGCAAACTGGTGTGAGATACTTGATATCCAAGTGAATTGATGGCGTTGATATTGGTATTTATTATGTTAGCCAAATTTTCAGATATGATTGTTCCTTTAGTAAAATAATAAGAAATAGGCTGCTTATTTTTTTTTTTTATAAATGCCTTGTAACAAAAACAATAGTGTGGTCAGCAATACGCTCAGAACGGCCTTTACTGTTACCTAAATCTTCGTAACTATCAATTTGATATTAAGTAGGATTGTAAATAGTTTTTTTAAAGCAATTTTGTCGTATAAGATGGCGCAATATTTTTCTTTTTTTCACAATTGTTCAGCTGTTTTTTTAAATTGTCTAAAATATTTTGATGGATGCCTGACTCTATTTTCATATTTTCTAATACAGTTTGTAAAGTGCGAATGCTTTGCATTGGCAATAGCTTGCCTAAATATTTATATGATTTTGGTGACTTTTAATAAATCAATAAAGCTACACTTTTATTTAAATTTTACAGTTGATTGAATAAGGCTCTTTAATAATTCAATTTTTTCTACCTCCTTCACTGTTTTCCTTAGATGTTTATTTATTATTTTATAATTCTCTAATTTCCTTAAAAGCTTTTTTTTCTGAGGAGAGACAGATATAGCTGCAAAAATAAATTATATAATTAAAGTCTAATACAACAAAGTGTAATAGCAATATGTCAAAATTATAGGAACTTACATTTTTATAAGTAATTGAATTTGCTGACGCGGGTTCTGGCATCTGCTCATTTTTATTATTAACTAGCCCCCCGCGACTTCGCTTGCGTGTAATTTAGAATTTTTTGCTCAGAAGGCTATTTATTATTCTAAAATTAAAGTACCTAAGGTACCTACTTCTTATAACATCAGCAATCTGCCAGTGAAAGTCACATCAAAATCAATTCAGTTTTCGGAGATTCGCCGGAACAAACAGACAGACAAATATATTAAAAATTGTGTTTTTGTTATATGTACCGCATATAAGTTCTTATGCATTTAGTAAAAAGCTGTTGTTTTCATATTAGAAATAGACACTTCAATTTTATTTATACAAATAAATAAAATTGAAGTGTCTGATTGAAGATGTATTGATTTGGTTCTAAACCTGCTGCAATAAAACAACAAATACTTAATCGTTAAAACATATTGGCATTAATACAAAGGTAATATAAATTATTATTATTATATAGAGTTATACGTGGTAGAGTTATACCAGGTAGATTCATGCTACAGCTATCTTATGTTTGTAGCACAAATGGGTCGGCTCGAACGGGGAAGGACTACGCTCTTACAGAATACCAGCGTAAAATAGCAACCCAAAGCTGCTGTGTTTCGTATGGCAAGTGTAGAGAACCGGAGACCCTTTTTACTGGAAACGAGGTATTCCATCTTAGTCCTCAGGGGTAAAAACGCATCTACATTTTGATTTCTAATTAATAGTATATGTACATGGCTATGGGCCACAGCATCTACTTACCATCAGGTAAGATGTGTGATCGCTTGTCACCCTAATTCTATAAAAGAAAAACAATTGTAAAATTAACTACATATTGTATAATATGAAATCTTCATTAGTTCGTAAATTTCGACTGTTAGACATGAGCTCTTCCTTTGCTAAGACAATTTGCCTTAATTGGCACGCTTGGCAGGCAGATTGAGGATTGCATCACCAGGCATCTCGCATCTTTGTCTGGGTATTTTGTGCCTGCCGTTGTAGTCGGGATTATTATAACGCCATGTATCGGATGTCAAGTGACTCTTCGTGCATGTCCCATAGTGAACTCTCACAAACCTAAAGATGAAATGAGGTAATATATTTTCTTACGTCACCACTACTCGGTGATAATAGCAATAGTAATAAATGATTAATTAATAATTACTTACATTCATTATCACATAATACCCTTTGCTTTTTGTTTAATGATGTTTCCTTACTTTGAGATTTTGAAGTAGAAGATGGTTACAAATATATGATATGATTATTTAGCGATTCTAGGAATCCATAATTAATTTTTACTAATGCGAACACTAAATTTCGAGATTGAAAACTTTCATCCAAAAAAATTATAAGTACGAAACACGTTATAAATCACCACTTAAAGTTGCATTTAACAACTTCATTGGGTGCCAGTAGACATCAAACCCGGGTTATCCGCGTACTGTAAAATTTAAGGGTTTAAGGCGAGTGTTTACAAGTTAAGAATTTTTTTGGCGCCTAATGCAAGGCTACCCTCCGGAAGCGGGGGAGGGAGGTGGTGTATGCTCATAGCACAGGTGGTTACTGGGACTGGCTCTGGCCTCTTCGCCGCATCAGAAGCGACCCCCTTAGAGAAGGGGAGCGCGGGTCACAACCGTACGGGGATGGGAGCGCGGGTCAACTAACGCAGCCGCACGGGGGCAGCGGTGACAGAGGAGTGAAGATGTGAGAGTATATGTTCTGTGTGTGGGAGTCGCATGAGCGAGAATGCACTCACGGTACGGGAAGGGTGAGCACGGTCTGCTAACGCAACCGCACGGGGGTGGCGGCGCTAGCGGGGGAGGGAAGGCACACACCGTACGGGGACAGTACAAACAAATAATAATATAAACAGGTGGGTAGGTAGACGTTTTAAAGATCCTAATTTTATTAGTTAAAAGATGTTTAATTGCTACAAAAACTCGCTTAAGACTAACTTAATATTCTATGCTTAAAAACTAATGCATGAGAGCCCACATAGGAGCTCGGCAGTTTCCGTTTGTCCACTCAGCACATGCCTGTGATTTTGATTTTGATCATCAGAATATTCTGCTGATGTGGACATCTTGGTGGGTCTCGCCACCCGTAACAAGGTGTAATAAAAGTAGTACACAGTTTTGCTCTTGTAATTTAAATTAATTTAAAGTGTTTATTGTACAATTAAATGCCTTATATTTACATGTAAGCCGTTGCCATCGCCTCGGACGGTCTTCTGATAAATCACCTAGGCCGGAGGTCGGCAGCCTGCAGCTTGCGTGCCACATGCGGCTCTTTGGATGTGACGCTGTGGCTCTTTAGTTTCATACGCAAATATTATTTATTTTATAAAAAAAATAACATTTAAAAATCGATCCACAGCGAGCCATTTGGAGTTGATACTGGATCTCTTAAAATGCAATTAATCGATTTAAAAAGTAAAGTTTTGTGGAGTTGAAAAGCAAGTTGAGTTCAAAAGGAGTTGGAGGTCCAGAAATGTATGTACGTAATGCAATAAAAATGGACAGCTTTAAAATAAATGCCGTGAGTTGAAGTACTTATACTAGATGCATGAAATCGATGGCAGAAAAGTAGAAACGGACATCTACATTTTTTTTGAAAATGATTTTTTTGCAATAATGAGCTTATATCAACCCTATCTACAAGTCTTTATTAAAATTATTTCAAATTTCAAAATAATGAAGAAAATCTGGCACGTAAATGAAGACATCTACACTCGATTTAAAGAAAACATCGCAGTAGAAACGGACATTTGAATTTGTCCGCCTTTACTTCGGAGCATAGATAAATATATATGTAGCAAGCTACTTCGGAGCTTTGACAGATGAATATAAACGTCAACAAAGACATCAGTCACTTGCATAGATATAAGAAAAATAGGGGATATGCGTAGAGAGAGCATGAACATGAGCTTGTCTTGGAGCTTGTACATACTCCCTCTACGACCCACCCTACCCCAGCCTACAAAAATGGGGTAAATAAAATAAAAAAAATACCAACAGACGTATTTTAAATAGCACTTTCCAAAATTGTTTATTATTGTAATAACACCCCCGTAGATTGTGAATAAAAAATAGGTAAAGATCGCGCATCTTATAACGTCGATACTACTTGAAATAACTAAAATTTTGTAGGTTTTGCAACTTAAAAAAACTTCACCCTTCGTGAATTAAACTTCACCACCATCGAAAATCCATAAAATGCAATATTAAGTGCAATTATTTAATAAAACCTATTTTGTCAATTGCCGAATGCACATGGAGTGTTGGCGCATGCGCGGCGCATATAATCTAGGGTTTTTCTTCGGAGGAACTTTCGCGGCAAGTTCACGCCTATCTCTATTTTCTCTATTTGAATAGTAAATTGCGTGTAAGAGGTTAACTCATACGTTTCTATTTTAATCTTAATAAGTAAATTAAGCTGAAGAAGAAAATTACAAATTTAGATTGAGCGCATTTCAAGATGACTTAAAACACTAGCTTAAAGATGGTATTTCATTTACTACACTTATTAATAATGTTAAGAGCGTTTTCGAAAAGATGACTTTATTTTTGTTTTGTATCCATATAGAAAAAGTCGTTCAACCTTCGACTTTTCATAAAATTTTATCACAGTGGCTCGAAGAAGGATCATGGATGGCAGATTTAAGTATTTCCAGACCAGCAAATAGATCTCCTTAGGGTATACCTACACCATGTGATCCAAATCAAACGATATAATATGTATGACTTGATGCTTTAGTAAATTATTTAAGAGCCTTAGGCTATCCCGATGAGAAATTCACAGAGTTTTGGCCACCAACGTACAGCACAAGTATGTTTTTCTTTATTAAGGCGTATGAAATAAGCACGCCTTATGTGCAATTTTTTAAAAGCAGCTGTAAACCCATGGTGTTTTATGCACTTGGCATGTATATTTATGAATCAACATCAGGTTTTCTTAATTTAATTTCTAAAGTTCATTATCATCCCATTATTTTTCATGACAATCAATGTTAATTATATGAAAAAACGTATTAACCATCTGCACTAGAATTTACATAATTTTGCTTAATAGAACATTTTTACTTTTAATTTCGCACAGTTCACTCAACAAGAAAAAAAATCATATCTATGGGCAAATTTTGAATGACAGTAATAAACCATCTCTCTTCGAAAGTCTATGTTCGAGAAATGGTTATTAGAGAGTTAGAGGTTACGAGAGATTTATAATTATTTGTTAATTTTTGTTTAATAAAAATACAAAAAGTTAAACAATATATAATAACAATTTTTAAAACAAAGTTGCAGAAGTATACGTTTGAAGTTATACACATGGTTAATTTACACCTTACGCCTTCAATTAAATTTTAGGAAACACTATTTTATTATTATGTTCAAATGGTTCAGGGGCGTATTACAAAAAAACGCGAAATTACAAGGTTTCCTCGTTGAAATTTTATATTTATCGTTCATTGCTTGAAATAACAATTACTTGGTAAAAATAGTTCGTTTTCTCTCCTTAAATAAGCTCGGAATGGATTTTAGAGAACTTATTTATTTAATCAGTAATAATCATTCTCCTAATGCATGTTTAGGCAAAAACTCTCGAAGACATGATTTGGGAGCTCTAGTTTGTAGATTCTATTGAATATCGACCATCAAAAAAAATATTTTTATCTCCCAAATATCCTACACTTTAATAATAATGGAATACATTTTCGTTATATGCTTTTCACGCTAGGAAAAAAAAATCGACATAATTCAAAAAACAACCAAAATAGCTTCGATGCAAGCCCCTATATTTCCGAAGTTCTACATCATTTAGAAGTAAAATTTATACCAAAATAATCATCAACATTTGCTTACACTATGCTATTATTTTTACTTTTTAAATCGTTACTATTATATTTTAATTAATTAAATAAAAGTACTATATATTTCACTGTGCCGGCCATCTGCAATCATTAACGCGCGAGCGCTTGCCGAAGGTGGACCTGCGTCAGTTTATTTCGGGCGCTGTATCGTTTCGATACTACCGTAGTGTGCTTCGATTGCTATCGTAGTGTGCGTCGATTACCTGCATACTAGAAAATCGTCAACTACGACCGCAATTTTTGACCGGTCGGTTTAAAACTATTTTATATAGTTATAATTTAGATTACGTCTCTTCAAAAATGTGGTCTATTCATTGACTTAGATCATTGTTATTTGAGGGCTTCACCTAATGGTTTATACAGCAACGGTCTTAT
This sequence comes from Parnassius glacialis, assembly GCA_033319125.1. NCBI lineage: Eukaryota > Metazoa > Arthropoda > Insecta > Lepidoptera > Papilionidae > Parnassius > Parnassius glacialis. The sequence continues at coordinate 27,620,502 of JAVANC010000018.1, forward strand.
TGAAGTTAAATGTCCTATTTCAGCTTTCGGAATAGATTTCGATACGGCCTTTCGACAAAGTTAAAGGTTATAAATTCAGTGATTCAATTATAACATTAAATCAAAATAATGACTGGTTTTACCAAATCGAAGTCCAGCTTCATTTAGCAAATAAAAATGTCTGAATACTTGCCATAATATGTATTGGCCCAGATTAATGCATTAAAACTACTAAAAATTTACAAATACGACCAATTTTAGATTTTCAATATGTTACCCAAGTTACAAGCTTTTTATGAAAAGTGTGTACTGGCTGAAATTATCGAATCGAGAAAAGTTCGGTCAATGCCGTCGCAGCAAATATTTTTCTTATAAAAATACAGTAGTTGACTGTAAGTACCGATTAAAAAATATTAGTTACATTTGGTTGTTATATTTATTAAAACAGGTTGCAACCGTTTATTCATTTATACCACTATTCTACCGGTAGTAGACATAATCGGTTATTAACATTCGATTACAGCGTAACAATTAAAATATTTATGTGTACTTATTTTGACACTAAATTTCATAAATAATGAATAATATATCAAAATGGTATATAATAATAAATAATAAATTATATAATTATATAATAATAAATTAATAAGATAACATTAAAATGACACACCAAAAAATATTCCATCCACTGAAGTCCATCCTAAGAAAACTTTGTATTATGGAAGATCAAGATCGTTTAGTCGCCATACTCACAGTATTATAGTGCGAGCGAGTGAATAGATATGAAAGAAAGTATCGGTCGCGTAACTTGCCGCCCGCTCGGTGCGTAAAATACCTAAATTTGCGAAACGCCGAAATGTAAGAGGGCTCTTCAAATTCCACCGGCGTCGAAGATTCCAAATACTTTGGTTTTGTGTCTTTCCAGAGCCTTGCATTAATCGGTACGTTTAAAAAGTCAATTGTGATTCAACTTCGGAACTACTGGGTACAGAGCTATGGCACTAATTCTTGCAGCTACCATTGCTAAGGCAATGTCATTGTCGGGTTCTTCTTTAATAGCCCAAGGCTTATGACGTTACACCACAACATTAGCGCTTCTCAGAGTGGCCATTACCGCGTCTATTGCGTGATGGATGTAGAAGGATTCGTAGTGTTGTTTAGTAGTTTCTCCGAGAGATTCTATATTCTTTCGCGGTATTTCGGCTTGCTCAGATTTTAGCGCTTTAGCATAGATCGCTGCACTTGGTATTTCACCTTTGGGATTGACAACTTTGCCTGTACATCTGCTGACTAAGTTTCCTAAGGTATCAGCTAGCTCGTTATTCAAGATATTCAAAACCCTCTCCGTACTATAATCGATAAAAAAATTTGATTGCAAACAGTTATTCAAATGATATTTATATTAGTTAAATCTTTAAATGTTGTAACAAATTATTCTTACTCGCATCGCTATGAGTTGCCGTATCTCTGAGAAGAAAGTACCGCAGGCCTTCCGTCGTAAATTGTTAGGCCGCATCGAAGGGTGATACAACATTACCCTTCGATTTAGACATTTTCTCACCATCAACGGTCCATGCGAATGACAAAACAAAGTTTTTGGAGGTTCTAACCCAGCTGCTATTAAAAATGCAGGTGAATATATGCCATGGAACTTTAAAATGTCTTTTAACTTTGCCAATCACCTGGGCTCTTTTCTTTTTTTTTCTTTTATTCATATTCACACATATCCAATGCAATCACACAGCTCTCACGGACTACACGTTTTTCGTCGTCCAAATACTTCTTTAGAATGTCTAAGCAGTAAGGAGTAGCGATTGCACCAAGGGCTCCGGCACATTCATATCTAACCATTTCATTTTGATTTGCATCTTCGAGAGACTCTTTCAAGTGAGGGATACTCACTTCTTCTTGCAACTGACCAAGTACAAATGCAACCTCATGCCGAAACAGTGCACTGCCTGCTTTCAAACCTAAAAATTAAAATTCATTGATTCTTATAAATTGAAACTTAAAAAAAAATGTATGGTATCATCTATGTTGTCATTTATAATAACCTTTTGCAAAAAGGTAAAGAACACTTTCCTCTGTTCTCAAATTTCTCAATGAGAACATTGTTAGGTATCTCTCGAAGAGAGATGGTTTATTACTGTCATTCAAAATTTGCCCACAGATATGATTTCATTTTCTTGAATGGATTTGTAATTTTCTTCTTCAGCTTAATTTACTTATTAAGATTAAAATAGAAACGTATGAGTTAACCTCTTACACGCAATTTACTATTCAAATAGAGAAAATAGAGATAGGCGTGAACTTGCCGCGAAAGTTCCTCCGAAGAAAAACCCTAGATTATATGTGCCGCGCATGCGCCAACACTCCATGTGCATTCGGCAATTGACAAAATAGGTTTTATTAAATAATTGCACTTAATATTGCATTTTATGGATTTTCGATGGTGGTGAAGTTTAATTCACGACGGGTGAAGTTTTTTAAGTTGCAAAACCTACAAAATTTTAATTATTTCAAGTGGTATCGACGTTATAAGATGCGCGATCTTTACCTATTTTTTATTCACAATCTACGGGGGTGCTATTACAATAATAAACAATTTTGATAAGTGCTATTTAAAATACGTCTGTTGTTATTTTTTTTAATTTTATTTAACCCATTTTTGTAGGCTGGGGTAGGGTGGGTCCCTCTACGGGATATGGCATGTGGTCACGTGATCTGAAGTCAAGTGTTTCTCAAAGATGGCGACGACTCCACCCACAAGAAATAGCGTTGTTTTTATCGATATTTTCAGTATCGATGCTATATAAATTATGACGTATTGTCCATCTCATAGGTATATATTAAATAAACAAATATTAGATCACTACACTATTGCATTGGGTTATTCCTGTAATAATAGTTGTATTGAGATGATAAATAAATAAATCTTACGTTCAACTCAGAATAGGAAAGTTTTGAAACTGTAATTGCTTTAAGATTTGGTGAAACAACAGTCAAAAGTGAGCGAAGAGACCAAGGAAAGAGCACTTGATTGGAGCTTTAACTCCTTTCTTTTCAGAACACGTATACGACGTGCACCAGAATATTATACTGAGTTCGTGCAACGAGCTAACGTTTTTTCGTAACGACGGCAATCTGCACATAAGCACTCCATCCATGCGTCCCTGGGTCAACGCATGCATTTTTTTTCTCCTCTGTAGAGATTAACGAAACCACCACTATAGGCAATGTGTTAGGCTTCGTATGATTTTTTTGTCCAGCTCATGCTGTCCCACTACTAGGCAGAAGTCTCCCCTAAGTTTTTCCCAGTGGTTTTGTCCTGCACCACATCGAACCAGCCCCATCGGTATGCGTCCAGGTTGCGTGAATTATATCATATATATAGACTTTATAGCGGCTGGGAAGTTAGTTGCGAACGCAAGTCTGTACCTTCACGCTTCGCTTTACGTACTGTGATCTGAGACACCATCAAGTTTTATTTCAACTATATCTGCACGGACTAGCGCTCGCTCTTAACTTCCAATCCGCCATAAAGATTCGACAACACCTTTCTTTCGTGGTAATGGTCGGTTACCAGTTCAAGTTACCATGAACGTGCAGTAGACTGAGCTTTATCTTGATTTATTTAAAGTTTGTGGAGCATGTGTTCTTTCATACATGGTTACTAGCCGTCATCTCTCTTTTTTTGATCATAAAGATTATTTATTTATTTATCTCAGTAATCTAATCGAGTTGAGCAGCCCCTTTCTAACCATACCACCGTTCACACAATCCATTAATCATTTGACTATCCTAACGTATTCCTCAATCTTCAGCATCCTATGTTCATACCATATGACAACCAATTTCCATGCAACATTTCGATCAATAGGGGTGGCTGCACCACTTCAGACTTCCACTTCCATACTCGTTTCTCATTATATCCTATTTGTGTAACACCACAAAATATCAATTTTATAGAGTTTACAACCTGCAAGTTGTAATGACTTCCACCAGTAGCGTAATTAGTGATGGACACTGGAGGTAAACGAGAGAGTAAGGATTAAAAATAAATAAAATAACAATAACGTATACTGATTAAAATCATTTATTCGTGACGAAATAATATTATTTAATCAGAAAATTCATTTTAGACACCTGAACCAAATCACCCTTAAGCCGAACTACATCCAGCGTTCATTTATACATTCTTTTTCAAAATGCAAGGAGCATATTGTTCTTACTACTGCAGGTTTTATGTTTGTTCATTTATACATTCTTTTTCAAAATGCAAGGAGCATATTGTTCTTACTACTGCAGGTTTTATGTTTTGCGTTCTATTTATACATTCTTTTTCAAAATGCAAGGAGCATATTGTTCTTACTACTGCAGGTTTTATGTTTTATTTATTTATTTTATTTATTTAAACTTCATACAACATGATGTATAGGCGGACTTAATGCCTAAGGCATTCTCTACCAGTCAACCTTTAGGTGATGCAGAGTTCATTTATACATTCTTTTTCAAAATGCAAGGAGCATATTGTTCTTACTACTGCAGGTTTTATGTTTTGCGTTCTATTTATACATTCTTTTTCAAAATGCAAGGAGCATATTGTTCTTACTACTGCAGGTTTTATGTTTTATTTATTTATTTTATTTATTTAAACTTCATACAACATGATGTATAGGCGGACTTAATGCCTAAGGCATTCTCTACCAGTCAACCTTTAGGTGATGCAGAGATAAAAATATGAAGTAGGTGTGTGAAACGCTAAAAGACAAGAATATAAATTAAAGTATACATACATCGATCACTAATAAAAATATTAGTGATCGATGTATACATATAAATATAAAACAAATATAATACATATACCTTTACATAAACTTACAAATCAAAAATTATTTAATATACCTATGCATAGTATTATATATAAATTATGTACATAAAATAATGAATTACATACAATATATAATTACATATTTATATGAATACATAAATAAATACTACAAATGTGATGATTCTGCCAGTTTATTAAAGTAATGTTCACGAATTTTCTTCTTGAATGCATAACGATTATTAGCCGTTCTAATTTCAAGAGGGAGTGCGTTCCAGAGGAGAACAGACTGTACAGTGAAGGAAGAATGTAGGAAGCCAGATTTATGAGAGGGACACTTTAGTAAAAGGTTGTTCGAAGAACGCAGGTTTCTGTCATGGCTAGAGCAAAGGTACTGGAAATGAGAAGTTAAGTAAGAGGGGGGAGTAGGAGACATCAGAATGGAGTATAGGGTTGTGAGTGCGCGCACACTTCGTCGCTGACGAATGGGAAGCCACTTAAGTTGGGAACGATAAGTAGACACATGGTCATACTTACGAAGATTAAAAATGAATCGAATGCAGTTATTAAGAAGACGATCATATTTGTCAAGAAGATCTGCATTCAGGTCAAAATAACACACATCACAGTAATCAATCAGGGGAAGAATTAAGGACTGCACAAGTAATGTTTTGGTTCCGGATGGAAGGAAATTTTTCAGACGGTAAAGAGCCCGTAAGGTACCGGTGACTTTCTGGCTAACATTTGTCACTTGGGCATACCAGCTCAAAGTGGAGTCAATGTTTAAGCCAAGATCCTTAACCGAAGAACATAATCCCAAAACAGAACCGTTGAAAATGATCTCGGGAAGAGCTGTAGTGTCTACTTTTTTAATTGTGCGATGGCTACCTAGTATTATTGCTTGACACTTGGATGGATTAACACTTAATCCGAACCTGTCAGACCAGCTCTTAATATGCTCTAGGTCCTTGTTGACCATATCCACTGCGACGGACACACAATCAACATTCACCTGTGCGTACAACTGTAGGTCATCGGCATATAGATGATACGCACACTGAAGGTTATGGGTGATAAGATTAATATATACTGAAAATAGTAATGGAGACAGAATACCGCCTTGAGGGACACCAGCATTTATGTTACACCAGCTTGATGCAGACTCACCAATGCGGACTGACTGCTGACGTCCCTGAAGATAAGTTGAAAATCAATCCAGTGCTTCGGAAGAAATCATGGAATGGGAAAGGATAGAAAGTAGGATGTCATGACTGATGGTATTGAAGGCGTTCGAAAAGTCAACCAAAGTCAGTACAGCGACTTTAGTGTCCTCCATGCCCGCCCTAATGTCACCAGTGACCTTAAGAAGAGCGGAAACAGTGCTGTGACCGGGCCTGAAGCCAGACTGAAAAGGGCTTAATAAATTGTTCTTATAAACAAATAGAGATAGTTGCCTATGTACACAGGCTGTTTTCCTGGCCTATATTATCAATCCACAATTTTGAAGACCTTCATTTTTTGGCAACCTAAAATAAATATTATGCATCCTTAAGTACCAATCAAAAATAATCTTAACATCATCAAATCTTTTGATGAAAAAAACTATTATAGAACGATTTACACTATTTTCAAGTTTTTTTCTTAAATGAAAGGCTCTCAATCGATCGTTTGATTAAATATACAGTTTACGTATCTAAAACGTTATTTGATCATGGGACTACATTAATATTATTGTTAAAAGGAGACGGTCCAAAATTGTATGAAGCGTAGGCCTAGTTTATGTACTAGTATGGAAATAAATTAAAATAAAATATTAAACCACTTTTGATCATTCAAATCCACGAATTTGCCTTAATTTCAGTGGTATTAATATTTTATTCTCACCAAAAACTGCAACACTAATGGTGGATTGAAGTAGTTTTGATTTGACGTTAGCTGTCGTCTGTGATATCACCTATGGCCTATCAGGTTGATTTATTATGTAGAATAGCTAAAATGTCTCGACACTAGTAGGAAAGTAAGGCAAAAAATGTATTTTTTGATCAAAACACAAATAACGTGTAATAAAGATTGTGTATGTGCTCTTTTGATCTTAAAACAACTAACGTTCTTGTTGGTATTTGTAAAACAATGTAAAAAGTACTACCTAATTCCAGACAAGAAGATTGTTGAGATAAATCAACGGTGTCTAAACACAAAATTATTTCATTGCATTCATTAGTGTGTACTAATGCATACTTCAGTGCCAGTGCATCCAGGACTTTTTTTGTTTTACATGGGGAAATGGAGCCTAAGTGTTTTGTTAGCTTTTACAAAAATTTTGTGCCAGATAGCTCAAAACCGAGATTATATGTGAATAGCGGGTAACTCCGTTTCTCTACCCTAAAAATTCACCCTGAGATACTACTTTATTGCACTAATAATAAAGAATATATTTAACTTATTTTACTTTAGAGTGGCTGTTTTAAGGTGGATAAACAGAATAATCCTGAATACTAATTTCTGTTCAGGTATATGTGTCTATCTGGGCTGCTGAAGTGCTAGAGTACAATTATAGATAATATAATTTATTTGTTATAATATGGTACATTACAGTAGTTACAAAAGAATTCGCATCCTAAATACGTTTCCGGCGTACAAATATTTTCATATAACAGGTCCTCAGCGTGTCAGAGTATGCTTTGAGCCTTGACAGACATTTAAAGCGTGGATAATGTCATAACAAAGATTAACAGTCCTATGAATTATAGAAAGTGAAACATTAGGTCAATCATGTTTTGGATACTTTTAAGGTAATATAAATAAAACAGCTTAATTTTTTAAATTTTTATTTATTTATCCTACTTCAAAATCCTCTCTTACTAAAATGCCATCCAGAATTGAGGCCGGTGCGGTTATGGAATTTTGATACCGAGCCCAACACAAGTACCAGACAACGGTCATTATGGTGTCATATGTGGGTACAGCAACCCACTGTCTGTTGTCCAGAAGTGCAACTGCAATAATAATCTGCAATCACCTCATCCCAACTTGTCCCTTATTTCGCCAACAGTATATATGTATCTCTGTCCGAATGATGGCGAGATTTTATATGGCCGCTTACAGTCTTGTTGGGGTGATATTAATTGGGTCACAACTTATCTGCTACCCAGTCTTCGTTGACACCAAACATACAATATCCTGATAATATTAGCATTAGGGCGCTGGAGCTCATTTTCATGATTTGTGCCGACAGGTAATTCTTGTAATACGTTTGCAAAACATTGTGAACATATTGGTGCATTTTCATCCATCTAGAACAAAACAATATTACTTTAATAAACTATCTATATTGCAGAAGCGCATTTTAAACAGTGCAATATGATTTAACATCATATTAAGATTTTGCATCCATTATGAACTTATGTAGAAATTAATAATTATTAACAGACTACAGATAGAAGCATGTCATTCAAATGCGTTTAATAGCTTAAGGAAACATCTTTCTTTAGTACATACCTGCTTACTGATTCAAAATGTGATTCTACAGAATACAGATGTCCGATATCAACGAAATCGAAATCTCACGTAAATCATTAAGTCCATAAAACAAAAGCAGAGTCAAAAAGTAGTAATCCAAAGTCCAAACAAAAAACCAAATCACCAAAGAAATCCACAATTAAACACATTCACGAGTTCAGAACAAGTTCGGAATAAATAAAAATATCATTTGACAGAAATGACATTTGACAAATAACCGTGTCGTTTTTACTTTTTTATGACTGTATCTTGTAAAACTATCAAAAACTTGGGATTGCATTTTTATTTTTTGCAAGTTATTTAGTTTGATTTATTCTCTCATTTTATTTTTAACAATATCCCTGAATTTTTCTCTTTTTTTACGGTATACTGTACATAGACTGGGCCAGAAATGGACCGTCTCCTTTCTATAGATAATTTCAAAACATGACAGCACGTAAGGGCTAAGGGCAACACTGTGTAAAAATGTAAACATCAAACAATCAAAATGTTTACTTGTTTAAATTTACATGATAATAGTCATTGGAAATTCTAGATTATAGCGGGAAACACGATTTAAAACCCATAACATGAATACGAAACGCAATTCACACGAAAAAATCAAATAATTTATAAGAAAAATCTAGGTAAAGCAAAATATAAGTGAGATCCTAATAATGCAAATAAAGAGAAATATAGATTGATACGGAACCGTTGCAACAACGTGTATAGAAATGTACAACGACACCGTATTCATGAATCGGTTCGTGACCCTGACCCTGCTAGGTTCTGGAAATTCCTTAAGTCCTTAGGAGTTGGGAATGAAATCCTAACACACCATAATATTGACCTCAATCAGCTTAATCAGCACTTCTTCTCTACGTCTCACACAGGGGCGGATTTGAACTTTATGGGGCCCGGGGCTAAAATTGAGAAGGGGCCCACTTAAGGACAGCGAAAAAGGCTATTTATCAAATATAAAAAATCATTTATTAATTTATTATAAATTATTTATTATAAACTATTATTTATAGATACAATGAAGTACAAACAATTCTTTTAAAATTCGATTAAAAATTTTTTTTCTTGATTTTGCTCTAGCAAAATCATGAATTAAGTCATCGAATTCAGTTGATCTCAATAAGTCGACATCGATGCTTAATCTTGTTAAAGATGATAGTCTGTCGTCTGACATTGTTGATCGATACATGTTTTTTATTTTTTTCAAAACTGAAAATGATCTTTCTGATTCGCAATTTGCGATTGGAAGTGTAAGTAGTATCCTGTAAGCAATATAGGTTTACGGAAAAACTTGTATCATGTCAAAATCTACAAGCCAATTTAAAACTTTTAAGGGACACAAGATTTCATCATTTGCACTTGTGTTTTTTCCTGTACGATTGGAAAAAAAGCCCTTAGGCTGCTGTTTTAAACATGGTATAAATTGTTTCAATTTAACTGATAAATTTTTTTCTAAATCGTCAGAGTAAACCTTTACGAGATTTGCTACTTTTTTATTCTAATACATCTGTCTCTATAAATAATAATTGTGTGAGAAAGCCAAATAGTTGAATGATGCGATCATATGCTTCACTCCGTTTCTGCAACTCGGCAACTAATTTGTCTATAATCACATAAAATGTGTTTACTCGGAATTTATAAGCCAAGGCTTAAGCTACTGGTTTGTGATTCTTTGTCGGTTAGCATTCTTGTGTCCTTTCGTTTGTTTGCATCAGAATATTCTTGATCCACAAAATTACTTAGTTGTTTGGCTTGATTTTCAATGTCAGAAAATGTATCTCGCAAATCTGCCACAAAATCCACTAATGAAAGAAGCGTGTTATTTGCAGAAATTAAATCTGTATCAACTTTTTGAAGGTATTGACTAGTCGCGTCAAAGCGGCTTAAAACATTATTCCCTAGAATCGCCATAAAACTTCAGCTTCTTTCCGAGTTTCGCGTTTTTGTTCTTCGTCATTCGCTAAAATTACTAGAGCCCTACAAATACCTCCATGACTCTTTACTACAACTTTTGTGGCGTCTCCGCGACATGACCATCTCGTTTTTGATAAGCTCGTTATTTTAGAATTCTCAGTGATTAAAATGTCCCACCGATGTGTTGATGCACTAAAAAATGCATATAGCTGCTGTAAAATTCCGAAGAAATTTGTAGCATGTCGACACTACATTCTCCCACTAAGTTTCACCTAGTAAGCTCTCACCCTAGGCCTGCGCGACCAGGCCTTAACTGTACTGGAAGCTCTCAGTAAGGAAGTGACTTACGAGCAGCTCCTTGAGGCATTGGAGGCGAGATATGGCAACGCTAACCTGGAACACGTCTTTCGTGTGCAGCTCAAAGATCGCGTCCAACGCAGTAACGAAAACCTTCAGCAGTGGGCCCTTGAGGTGGAGAAGCTGGTTCGAAAAGCATACCAGTCTCTACCTACGTTCATTGTAGGGAACCTGGTGCAGACATTCATCGACGGCATCCGCGACCTTGAAGTCAGAGCTGCTGAGAGGCTCGGGCACCACGAGACGCTTAAGGACGCCTTGACCCATGCACTGGAGGCGGAAGCCGTGCGGCAGGATCATCGTTCCCATCGCGTCAGTGAGGTTGCAGCAGCTACAGTTCGGGACCGCAATAATGGCTACCGCCCTAGGTGCTACGGCTGTGGGGAAAGGGACCATCTTCGATCCAGCTGCCCTAAGCGAACTGTAGAAAGGGACGGTGATCAATCTCGAGAGGGTAGTGCGGCTAATAGTACCGCCCAGCAGCAGCAGGGAAACGAGTAAAAGCCAGGACTGCGGGGCGGCTGCTGGCTGATGTTAAAAGAGCCCCAAGGATTTCAATCTCACAAACCCATGATGGAAACAGCCTAATTATTAAGGGCGAGGTCAACGGTACGCCGTGTAAACTGACCATAGACACTGAAGCCTCTCGCACGGTTGTCAGTTCCCAACTTATAAGTCAGTTCCTTGGGGACTCTGCATACAACCGAGAACGCATTAATTTGGTGACAGCCACTGGCCAGCGCATACCCGTCCGTGGAGAGAAGGAGATGGAGATGAAGCTAGGCAACATGATCTACCTGCATAATGTCATCGTGGCTGACATAATGGAGGACTGCATCCTGGGCCTAGACTATATTATTTTAAGAATTGTTGTGAGATCGACGTTAAGCAAGGTGTTTTAGAATGTGGACAAGAGGAACTTTTCGTGGAAGGGGCGTTACCAGGGCATGTGTACAACCTTAAGAAGATTGTTCTTCCGCCGAGATCGGAAACGATTGTGCCGGTTAAACTTCCTCGGAATCCTGGGCAAACTCTTCGTTGTGTACTCGTGGAAAGGGTAGTCAATGACCTTCCATGGAAAGTGGCTCGAAACTTGGTCAGAACTGCCGACATCTCAGGAGTACGTGTGCTGAACCTTTGTGATCAGGAACAGATTATAGAAAAAGGCACATTGGTTGGTACTAGTAATATACGTTGGTAGTTATATACGTGGTAGAGCCAAGCTGCAGCTATATTAGTAGTATAGTTGTAGCATGAATGGGTAGGCTCGACCGGGGAATGACCACGCTCTCACAGAATACCAGCGTCAAATAGCCGCTTAACACTGCTGTGTTTCGTATGGTGAGTGTAGAGAACCGGAGACCCTTTTTTACTGGAAAAGAGGATAGATGTAGATGTCGGCCGCAGCAACCACTTACCATCAGGTGGACTGTGTGCTCGTTTGTCATCCTTATCCTTAAAAAAAAACCTAGCAAAAGTTGTGGAAAAACGGCAACGAGACTGGGACAGGCACATACAACCGTTTTTGTTGTCATATCGAAGCGCTGTTCACGAAAGTACATCAGTGACACCAGCTTTCGCAAACTTTGGGAGAGAATTACGCCTGCCCCACGCAGTATAACCGATTATGCAAATGACTTGCGGAACAAAATGAATGATATTTATGAGCACGTCAGACAAACGGGCCAGCAAACGTCTGAGAAGATGAAAATACGGTATGCTTCGAGAAAAGGATGGTACGGCCGTGCCGCTTTTTTGCTCGACCTTCAATGCCACCAAATGCATTAGTGATGCTAAAAACCCTTTGTCGAGATTTTTCTACAGTTGATCATGAGTTCCTATAACGATATGTCAAAAAGACGGCGCAGTAATTGTGTGTGTTATAATGATCATAAACAAGATGGAAACTATGGACGACGATACAGATTCTGATTATGTACCAGACAGTGGAGAGGAAACTGATGTTTCGCATTCATCTATAAAGCAAAATAAACGAAAGAGCTTTCAAGTTCTCGAGAGCGACAGTTTGGACGATGAAACCATACAGACGGGTTTGATTTTATCTCATATTGCTATGGCGCACGATAATCAATAGAACTGACAGAACCACACAAATGCGACACAATGAAAGCCCGCTCATTGTTTCAAATGACATGATTATTAATAGAATCAGGCGTTACTTTGCGGAAATCCATTATATAAAAGCTTTTAGAAAAATTTACTTTGCAAATATCCGCGTTATAAAATAAAATGATGTGTCTTACCAATCACGTAAGTGCGTAAGTTCGGCGGTGATTGGTTGCATGTTTTATCGCATGACGCAGTCGCTAGCTTCTTAAGTAGATAGCGGCTGCGTCATCGGTCCGTATAAAAGGCACTTGTTTTTGACTCGCCGCTCACTTAGCGGTTAGTCGCCGTAGAGTCCATATCACCTGAGGATGCCTCGTGTAGAGGCGAAACACGTGTCGTATTATCGTCAGTGGTGTGTCTTGCCTAGTGTAGTGGTGTTGGGAGTAGCGGTGTTGGGATTAGTGGTGACGGAGATAGTGCACGCAATTGAGGGAGGGCGGGAGGTGCTCTTCAAACTAGGTAAGACACATCATTTTATTTTATAACGCGGATATTTGCAAAGTAAATTTTTCTAAAAGCTTTTATCAAATGACATTAGCAACGACACAACGGTAGTTGAACTAATTTCAATGTATCAAGACTCAGACACTGAAGTAGTTCATCCTGAAGCCAAAACTGTTCGTCCCGTTACTGAAAATAATGACGCATTGCAAACTTTGGGCCGCCCCAAATGTGGGCGCAAAAGAAGACACCAAGAATATTGTCTCTTTGAGAAGAAGAATAGGAAATATATGATAAACTAGTAAGACCGAAAGTATTCCATGATTATTCGTGCACCTGCAATGAACGCTGTTTCTTACTTGTTTCAAAAGAAACACGAAAACATGAGTTTATAAATATGTAATATTGGGGTCGTACGAAGCTTAGCTGTTATATACATTTTAAATAATGTTAAAGAATCTAAAAAAGCTCGATTATATACTTTAACCAAAACCAAAACTTAAAGATAAGATCCACAATTTTATTTACTGACGGTTGGCAGACGAAAACAAAATTAAAATTACAATTTTTAAAATATGTCGAAATTGATACGTATTCAATACTCCAAAATAAATATCGATATAGCGCGTTTTACAATATCGCCAATATACTATCGATATTTTTATTAATAAATATCGATATTTCGATATATCGATATTTTTTGCCCAAGCCTACTTAAGTTTAATTGTAAAGACTCAACCCACATTTCACTTAATATTTCTAAATCTATTGCAAAATATCTCATTATTTTGATTGACAGATAAAAATATTGACTTACAACTGAAACTTCAAACGCTTTTAACTCAAAAGTGACTTTGTGTGGATTGAGTTTGAGGCCTTACTAACTACGTCCATATATTAGTCGGGAGTTTTGGCGGGAATTAGACCGGCGGCGGTTTGCTGCTCCTGTATTATAGTTTAAATAATAGTTTGAAGTGGATTTTGATATGTAAAAATGGTGCGATTTTATGTATTAACTGTCTACGCATGTGAATTATTAGTGGAAACGGTGAAACAAGTGCTCTGATGGTGATGGATTCTCAAGATAAGCTTTTTGTTTGCATAGGCGCCTTTAGATACCATAGCCAACTGTCAGCTGCCTGCTGGCTCAAGTTGCCGTCAAAATCTCCCAAGGCCTGCACATTGTGACGCGCCAACATATTGTGAAGCAGTGAACTATGAAGGATAATTATACATAAAGACAAGGCTGTATGGGCATAGTTCCTTTGCCTGCTCTCTCGAGCGAATAATAAAAACAACAACAACCATATATTAGTTAGGGATGTTCGATGTTGTAGAAACATCGATGATGGCATCGATGTTGACATCGATAGCTCAACATCCATGTTTGATGTCTATCCTACTCAAAACATCGATGTTGGCCATCATTGATGTTTTTTGCACATGTATTTGATAGGTTAGAATAGGATGAATAAAAAGAAAAAAAATCGAGTCTTGACTGGATATCAGTTCATCGTCATAGCTTCCTTCTACATCCCTAGTGGAACCCTCCCCTTCAAAAAAGATTTTGAGGCAATCCTTCATTAGGCGATTCAGTCATTATGGTGGAGATTTTAAGCATACTGAATGGACCTGTCTTACTACTTCTCATAGAGGCAAAAAACTGCTTGATATCACCCAGTCTCTTGACCTTACCGTCCACAGGCCCCTCGGTGTCACCCACTACTCTGACAACACCGACCACGCTTCTGACGTACTAGACTTGGCGCTAGTTATTTTTTTTATAGAATTAGGGTGACAAACGAGCACACAGTCCACCTGATGGTAAGTGGTTGCTGTGGCCCATAGACATCTACATCTAGCCTCGATTACTAATCAAAATGCAGATGCGTTGTCACCCGTGGGGACTAAGATGGAATGCCTCGTTTCCAGTAAAAAAGGGTCTCCGGTTCTTTACACTCATCATACGAAACACAGCAGAGTTATGCTGCTATTTTACGCTGGTATTCTGTGAGGGCGTGGTCCTTCCCCGGTCGAGCCGCCCCATTCGTGCTTCAACTATACCTGTAATATAGCTGCAACATGGCTCTACCACGTAAAATTAAAGGACTTTCCCTCAATCACCGGGGCAATCAGGACTCTTGATGATCTAGGATCTGACCACCGCCAGGTCTCCCTCATTCTTGGCCATCAGCCACCTCCCTCAACCTCCTCCACCAAAACCTTCACCAACTGGAAGGGATTCAAGGAGTCCTTAGCCACAGCTATGAACTCACAGGAATCCCCCATCTCCCTCTCGTCGGACTTCGATAGTAGCGAAAAAATCGACACCGCATTCGATTATCTCTCCACCCTTATAAAATCCTCCCTTAAGAAGAATGAAAGGGTCATCCCGGTTGCTAATAATAATAGCCTTCCCATACATATTAGCAACCTAATGAAAGCCAAGAGAGCTGCTTTTCGGAGAGCAGCACCAGCACTCTATCCCACCCCTTAATATAGGCGTACGGCCAACTGCTTTGCAGACAGCATCGCCGCTCACTGCTCTACTAGCTCACAACCCACTGACCCTTCTCACATCCAGACAGTGGAGGATGAGGTCCGCCGCCGGAACTCACCCTCCACAGCCTCTGACCCTATCACTGCGTCCAATGATGAGATCTCATCCATCATCAAAGGACTGAAGCCGAATGCCTCATTTTCAGTAAAAAGGGCCTCCGGCCACCTGCACTCACCAAGCGAAACGCAGAGGTAAACCTCTACTTCATGCTGGTTTTTTGTAAGGTCGTGGTAAACCACCCCGTTTCAAGCCGGCCTATCCGTGCGACAGTAAAAGCTGCCGCGTGGCTCTACCACTGTTAGAACCACCTCCCTTCCAGTCACCGTCCCATCAGCTTCCTCAAGGCTATGGGCAAACTCGCATGAGGCTTCATCTGTTTCCCCCAGACGGCGACCCTCTTGTCATCCCCCACCAAATTGGTTTCCGAGTGAAACACTCTTGTTCCCAACAAGCTTATCGTATTGTGGAATATATCCTCAGCAGCTTTTATCCTCCCCGTCATAAGACCATCGCGGTCTTTTTCGACATAGAAAAGGCATTCGATAGAGTCTGGCACGAAGACCTTATATATAAACTCTATAAAATAGGCCTCCCTTATCGACTTTTTCGTCTCGTGGCCTCCTACCTTAAGGATCGTACCTTTTGTTTCAAACACGAAGGCACGCGAAAAAGTAATTTTGACAAAGAAGTACCTTTCTATCTATTTCTCTGTTGATAAAGAGTTGAGCAAGCTATTGAAAATAATTTAAAAATTAAAATGTTGTACAACTGACGGCAATATAAATTATTAAGGATAACTCAAAAACTATTGGTCAGACTTATACGGGTCAAATTTATATGCGACTATATGAAAAAGCACCAGCTTTGAAATAAAAAAAGAGTCATCGAAATCGGTTCACCCAGAAAAATGTTATGAGGCAGTCGAATTGAGTACCTCCTCCTTTTTGGAGTCGGTAGATAACCGTTCAGATGGCGTTGATGTAGCGATTGTGATCAAATATCTCACTGCAAGTTTTTTCTTTTATTTTAGTTCAAGCATTCTGAATTATGCAAAATTTTAGATATTTTAGATGAGATGCAAGATTAAGTTGATATTGATTTCGCGTGTTCGCAGTGTTCGCAAGTACCTAATAATCAATTATGGGTTTATTGACATCGATGTTTCGATGTTTGACATGTGGCAACATCGATGTTAAAACATCGATGTGTTCATTTTTGGCATCGATGATCATCGACCATCCCTAATATTAGTCCACGGCTGGTAATCTTTGAACAAAAATCTTTGACCGTATGAAAAGCAGTGAGTATGGAGTGTAGAGTAGAAGGAGGACCATCTCTGTATATGAAAAGTGTCCCTAAAAACGCGTCAAATAAGGGTGGCGCTGCAGTAGCATAGGATAAATTTAAAAAAACCGCCAAAATTAATTAAAATAAGATGGAGAAATAAACAAAGACCGAACAATCCGCCTGGTTTTGTACTACGTAAATAGTTGAGGTTTTGTATACTGGCATTTTACTAACTACTCTAGTCATGAAATTTTTTAAATATTTGAATTCAGCTGACTTCACTCCGTCTACAACAGCTATATTCATATCGTAGTTTTTCAGACGCCAGCGCTATTGTGGTAGGTTTTGGAACCTTTATTTTCAGTATATAGTGGGACACTTTTTCAACTTACGCACCTTATAAGATGATTCTCCTTCTACTCTACACTCCATAGCAGTGAGAAATCCAGAACATGACGTTTCCCTCGTCCCTCCCACCTCTTGCCCCTTCCCGCTGCCGCCATTTTGACATGTCATGTTATTGTCGTGTAGCTGTCAAGTTAGAAGTTTTCTTGGAAATTTTTATTTTGTTTTTCTATGAAGTATGAACTAAATTATAAATAAAGTTTTATTGGCATTTTACTGCTATTTTACGAAAGGGTATTTATTGTTTAATAGGTTATATATTTCGACGGGACGTTTTCTTTATAGCTTTAGTGTATTTTGTATATAATTTTTAGTTTTAAAATGTATTTTTAAGTGTTTCATTCCCAATTGTGCAAGTAACAGAAAAGAGTCTGACGAAGGCCAAAGAAACAAGTGTTTGGACTTAATAAACTGTGACAAACTTAAAAGTATGCTGCATTCTAGTAACCTTTTCAAGAAACTTGCTTAGTAACAAAATTTTTAAATAAACGGTTTCATACTGCTAAATCTGACATTAATAAGGCTAAAAAAGTTTGGATAAACTCAACACTATTCGTTGGAGTAAGTTGAGTTAGGTTTATCATCAAAGATGACAAAGGTATGTACATTTAACTGCAGGTCCCCTTAAAACTGGGCAGGACACATCATTTTCTTTCTTTACGCGGAATTAAGCAAATTAGTTTATAAAAACCCCATCTTCCTACATTGTCAACAATAGAATTTGTATTAACTAAACTAAAAAAATTGTTATCATTTTTGCCAATAGTTTAAACCTTAGACAAGAAAGTAAAAGAAGTAGTTGAAAAGACAAAGCAAGAAAGAATGGATAAAAAGGATATTTTCGAATCTCATTAGAACTGCCTAGTGTGAATGCTTCAAGTTTAAAGAGATGGAAGGAGCCAGAAACTCTGAAAGTGAAGGAAAATGACAGTTCACAAGGTGGTTAACTTTTTCTGCCACTAAATAGTAGTGCTTTCTCTGCAGTGTTCTGGTATGAAGAGTATACAGAAAGCCAGTGTAATAACAGCAGATGTGAGGCATTTCATCCAAGTCCTCAGAGGTTTGGTGCACATATGTAACCTCTTTGTTTAAAGTTGGCTGTAGATGTCCATGGTCTGTCGTAACCACTTATACATCAGGTGAACTAAGTTTGTTTATAGTTAAAGCAATTAAAGGCATTAAATCAAATTAGGAAGATGGTACGATAAAGTATCATTAAAAATGTTGAGGGAACTTAAGCAAGTACTGTGAGACTGCTGTTCAATGGACAGTTGTTTAAAAACTTTGAAAGATTAAAGTTGGTAAAAAATTACTTAGTATTACGAAGTATGTATGCGATGTACGCAAAGATGAACTTTAATATAATTGACTTCTGCAAAGTAACGCCTGATTCTATTAATAAACTTTGAAAGTTGAAGAATGTAGGTAAGAGTGGATAAATTAACTATCAAATACTTTTTGTCAACACAAAAACATGACAATCAAGTCATATAATCTAAGTTTTTGTAGGACAAGTTGTAAATGTTGGTTACATTAACAAACAGTTCATAAAAAAAAAGTGGAAAGAAAGTAAATGTAAGTAAGTATAAAACGCTGGGTTTTAAAAGAAAAAAAAATTAATGACATATGAAATAAGGATAGAAGGGGAATTGGTTCGGGATGTGTTTGGAATGGTGGACATGACAAGGATATACAATAAAAAGTGAATGTAGGACAAAGAGCACATGGGGCTCTTCACTCTATTCTAAATCAGAATGTGTCAAAATAGGCACACATGACAATTCACAATGTTTTGTTAGTCCCTATCTTACTGTATGGTAGTGAAAGTTAGCTGTAACAAATGCATAAGATAATATAATTATATAATTAATGCTGAAGAATAGCAGTCATTAGGAGTATGTTAGTGATGACTCTAAATGACGGGGTGAGAAATCTACACAAATAAATAAAATTGAAGTGTCTGTTTCTAATGTCAAAATAACAGCTTTTTACTAAATGCGTATGAAGGTATATACAGTTCTTATAACAAAAACACAATTTATAAAATTTTTGTGAGTCTGTCTGTTAGTTCTGGCAAAAATCTCCGAAATGGAGGACCGATTTCGACAGGACTGTCACTTGCAAGGAGTAACTTAAGCTACTTACATTTTAGGAAAAGAATTTAGGTTCCGCGCAACATAATCAAAACACTAAATTACACTATACATGTGATAAAAGAAAAATAAGGTTTGCAATAAGATGTGACCAGGATTAAGAAAGGAATGTCTGTCTAGTTTGGTCATGTAGATAGAATAAATGAGAAGATAAACATTTATGTCACAAAAGTGAGTAACAGAGTTGTGGAGGAACACCCTATATTTTTTTTATAGGATAAGTGTAACAAACGAGCACAGTCCACCTGATGGTAAGTGGTTGCTGTGGCCCATAGACATCTACATCTATCCTTTATTACAAATCAAAATGCAGATGTGTTGTCACCCATGAGGACTAAGATGGAATACCTCATTTCCAGTAAAAAGGGCCTCCGGCCACCTGCACTCACCAAGCGAAACGCAGAGGTAAACCTCTACTTCACGCTGGTATTCTGTGAGGTTGTGGTACCACCCCGGTTCGAGCCGGCCCATCCGTGCGACAGCAAAAGCTGCCGCGTGGCTCTACCACTGTTAAATGATATGAAAGTTTATCAATAAAATTGGCAATATACTGAAAATAGGCCAAATGAAAAGTACCCTTTATTGACAAGCATTAATATGCATAGGTCGAAGGACATGAAGGAGGCAAGAGAGGTGTCACGATCATGCCAAATATAAGTCTGTAGACTCTGCCTATCCTTCTGGGTGACAGGAGTGAGTGCTTACATTTACGTTTCAAACTTAGTTACTAATTGTTTAGTGGTACACAAACATAAAAAATTATATTAATAAGGCATGTACTTACAACATAATTGTAGGGTAAGCTCTTACTTTAAAGTGAGTAGCCATTGAAGTAAAACGGGTACAATCCACTTTAGCCACTTTGATAGGGGTGTTGTAAAGGGATTGTGCTACATGTGCCCACACTGGCTCCAAGCGCCGGCAGTGAGCACACCATGGTGCGTAGAACTTTACAAACCACATTCCATCATTACTGATGTCAATAAATTTGTCACTCAACTCTAACACCCTCGACGAAGATACATATGCTGCAAATGAGAAAACTTACCATTACCACTTATTTATATTATACCTAATCCGGTTTATTTTTCTGTAATTTATACTAAAATTATAGCAAAATATATCATACCAATAATTAATAAAAAATAAGGTCCAATTAACAAATTCATTATAATATACTAGGCAATAAAGGTCTTCCGTGTTCCAATCTTTCTCTATATTTAATTAGAATGTAAAAGTAAGTCAATGTAAAAGTAAAACAATCAATATTCATGTATTAATAGAAAACCAGATCCATTTAAACCTGCGTAGGTATGCTATTTTAATCGGGAGACCAGAACAGTATTAACACAGAACATAACCACACAGATCGTTTTTCATATTGGACAAGAACAATAATATTATTAAATTTATATTATATTCCTTAAATATATATATTAGAGATTTATATTATGTACATATATTATTCTCCCTTCCCTTTTCCCTTCCTTCCTACAATCATAGACTAATACACAAACTATATAGAAACGCTACGCGTTCAGACGGACGTCTCTGGTCATTGATATAAGAAGAGTAGAGGATAAGCTGTAAATTGCATATTATATATTTTTTGGTTATACAAATATCATGCAAACATGAACCTTGCCAACAAAAATATATCTGTCTCATTCTCACACGTTATGATTTTCAAATGTAAAAGGAGATAAGTACATATCTTAGACTTCAATTTTCTGTTGCCAGTTTTCATAAATGTCACCAAGCTCCACCTTGAAGCATGACGCCATTTTAGGATGACGTTCATTTGTGGTAGTTCGTCTGTCATCTAAGCCTTGTTCGGAGTTATTTCGCAGTGTTACAGTGAATTTTGACTATTTTGGAGCTTTTTTGTTCATTAGTAAAGGGTAGTTGAGCAAAAACAACATGACAAAGTGTTGCATCAATGGATGTAATTCGAATTCTCGTAAAAATTAAGGATTGTCATTTTTCAGGTTAGTTGTAACTTTTTTCCTTAATTGTATATTTTTTCATGTGAATTGCGTTTCGTGTTCATGTTATGGGTTCTAAATCGTGTTTCCCGCTATTATCTAGAATTTCCAATGACTATTATCATGTAAATTTAAACAAGTAAACATTTTGATTGTTTACATTTTTACATAGTGTTGTCCTTACGTGTTGTCATGTTTTGAAATTATCGATATAAATTTTAACAATATTTTTTTTATTAAACTGGCTTTACGGCTCTGGGTTCTAGCCCTTCTGAGCCTGTTTAACAATAATATTAATGTAGTCATGATCAAATAACGTTTTAGATACGTAAACTGTATATTTAATCAAACGATCGATTGGGAGCCTTTCGTATAAGAAAATAACTTGAAAATAGTGTAAATCGTAAATTTTCTATGATAGTTTTTTTCATCAAATATTTGATGATTTTAAGATTATTTTTGACTGGTACTTAACGATGCATAATATTTATTTTAGGTTACCACAAAATGAAGGCCTTCAAAAATTGTGGATTGAAAATATAGGCCAAGAAAACATAAAACCTGCAGTAGTAAGAAGAATATGCTCCTTGAATTTTGAAAAAGAATGTATAAATAGAACGCTGGATGTAGTTCGGCTTGAGGGTGATTTGGTTCATGTCTAATATAAATTTTCTGACTAAATAATATTATTTCGTCACGAATAAATGATTTTAATCAGTATACATTATTGTTATTTTATTTATTTTTAATCCTTACTCTCTCGTTTACCTCCAGTATCCTTAGTGGTGGATTACGCTACTGGTGGAAGTCATTACAACTTGCAGGTTGTAAACACTATAAAATTGATATTTTGCGGTGTTACACAAATGGGATATAATGAGAAATGAGTATGGAAGTGGAAGTCTGAAGTGGCGCAGCCGCCCCTATTGATCGAAATGTTACATGGAAATTGGTTGTCGTATGGTATGAACATGGGATGCTGAAGATTGAGGAATACGTTAGGATAGTTAAATGATTAATGGATTGTGTGAACGGTGGTATGGTTAGAAAGGGGCTGCTCAACTCGATTAGATTACTGAGATAAATAAATAAATAATCTTTATTATCAAAAAAAGAGAGATGACGGCTAGTAACTATGTATGAAAGAACACATGCTCCACAAACTTTAAATAAATCAAGATAAAAGTCAGTCCACTGCACGTTCATGGTGACTTGAACTGGTAACCGACCATTACCACGAAAGAAAGGTGTTGTCGAATCTTTATGGCGGCTTGGAAGTTAAGAGCGAGCGCTAGTCCGTGCAGATATAGTTGAAAGAAAACTTGATGGTGTCTCAGATCACAGTACGTAAAGCGAAGCGTGAAGGTACAGGACTTGCGCTCGCAACTAACTTCCCAGCCGCTATAAAGTCTATATATATGATATAATTCACGCAACCTGGACGCATACCGTTGGGGCTGGTTCGATATGGTGCACGACAAAACTACTGGAAAAAACTTAGGGGAGACTTCTGCCTAGTAGTGGGACAGCATGGGCTGGAAAAAACCCTAACGAAGCCTAATACATTGCCTATAGTGGTGGTTTCGTTAATCTCTGCAGAGGAGAAAAAAATGCATGCATCGACCCAGGGACGCACGGATGGAGTGCTTATGTGCAGATTGCCGTCGTTACGAAAAAACGTTAGGTCGTTGCACGAACTCAGTATAATATTCTGGTGCACGTCGTATACGTCTTCTGAAAAGAAAAGAGTTAAAGCTCCAATCAAGTGCTCTTTACTTGGTCTCTTCGCTCACTTTTGACTGTTGCTTCACCATATCTTAAAGTAATTACAGTTTCAAAACTTTCCTATTCTGAGTTGAACGTAAGATTTATTTATTTATCATCTCAATACAACTATTATTACAGGATTAACCCAATTCAATAGTGTAGTGATCTAATATTTGTTTATTTAATATATACCTAGAGATGGATGGTACGTCATAATTTAATATAGCATCGATACTGAAAATTTCGACAAAAACAACGCTATTTCTTGTGGGTGGAGCATAGGGTGGAGTCGTCGCCATATTTGAGAAACACTTGACTTCAGGTCACGTGACCACATGCCATATCCCCTATTTTTCTTATATCTATGTCTCTGGTACATTTAATTTGGACCGTAGAGCAAATCAGAACATGACATTTCGTTTTTTTTTAATATGAATTGGATATAGGCAAAGGAATAATTTTATTTCAGCCTAGTATATATATATAGCTATATATTTTTATATATATAATTTTAATTACTATTTTTATTATTATTTTATTATGAAGAAGGAGGATTCGTAGAAATAAAATGCATTGTATATATTATTTATTATATGATTTATTTCTTTAACCTTTTTTATAATAGTTTAAGGCTTTTTTTGCATTGGTGGGAATGTACGCTTTTCGATTCTAGTGATGTCCGTGCCTTTCAGAATCCCATCTGTAATATGTGCTATAGTGCTGTCGAAATGTAAATTCAAGATGGCGGCTGCAATAGGTATCAATTTTTTCATCATGGGTGTCATTTTCATGGGTTTCAAGGGTGTTGAAGCCGATAGTGCTGTCGAAATGTATTTAAACTACTTTAAAAAAATCCGTATAATCATGTTATACGTAATTTTTTTATGGCGCTTAAGGCATGCCGAATTGGATTTACCAATTTTTTTATCGTGTTCAAGGAATAAAAATATTTTAAAGATGTAGTCTACCAATAAGCACCTTGCCCAACTCATTATTTCATACCCTTCTGAGAAATGAGACAGAGTCTGTGCCCAGCAGTAGAACATGAATGTAGATTCGAATAGATAATTGGCTACTTTACAAATACTTTTATCCTCCCAACCTTCTATCAAAAATTGCTACAGTATACTTAATTATCTTAGGTATGAATGATAATTATGTTCAAAAATTATTGGAAATTTGTGTATAATTGTGAAAGCTTCTTAGATTTATGTGAAAGTAATTTTGTCTGATTACAATGGCCTCTTCTTGTCTTGACATTTTCTATGCAAACATTTATAAACGACAACAATTACAATTTGCGCACATATTCAAACTTGTAATTTATATATTTAAATATTCCTTTTTCCAGCTCAATACACTGGATATCGAATGTATTGAAGAGAACCTTTCCACTGAAAATATTCAAGTGCAAGCAGCAAGAGAGCAATTAAATGTTTACTCTATAGCACATACCACAGATGGGATTCTGAAAGGCACGGACATCACTAGAATCGAAAAGCGTACATTCCCACCAATGCAAAAAAAGCCTTAAACTATTATAAAAAAGGTTAAAGAAATAAATCATATAATAAATAATATATACAATGCATTTTATTTCTACGAATCCTCCTTCTTCATAATAAAATAATAATAAAAATAGTAATTAAAATTATATATATAAAAATATATAGCTATATATATATACTAGGCTGAAATAAAATTATTCCTTTGCCTATATCCAATTCATATTAAAAAAAAACGAAATGTCATGTTCTGATTTGCTCTACGGTCCAAATTAAATGTACCAGAGACATAGATATAAGAAAAATAGGGGATATGGCATGTGGTCACGTGACCTGAAGTCAAGTGTTTCTCAAATATGGCGACGACTCCACCCTATGCTCCACCCACAAGAAATAGCGTTGTTTTTGTCGAAATTTTCAGTATCGATGCTATATTAAATTATGACGTACCATCCATCTCTAGGTATATATTAAATAAACAAATATTAGATCACTACACTATTGAATTGGGTTAATCCTGTAATAATAGTTGTATTGAGATGATAAATAAATAAATCTTACGTTCAACTCAGAATAGGAAAGTTTTGAAACTGTAATTACTTTAAGATATGGTGAAGCAACAGTCAAAAGTGAGCGAAGAGACCAAGTAAAGAGCACTTGATTGGAGCTTTAACTCTTTTCTTTTCAGAAGACGTATACGACGTGCACCAGAATATTATACTGAGTTCGTGCAACGACCTAACGTTTTTTCGTAACGACGGCAATCTGCACATAAGCACTCCATCCGTGCGTCCCTGGGTCGATGCATGCATTTTTTTTCTCCTCTGCAGAGATTAACGAAACCACCACTATAGGCAATGTATTAGGCTTCGTTAGGGTTTTTTCCAGCCCATGCTGTCCCACTACTAGGCAGAAGTCTCCCCTAAGTTTTTTCCAGTAGTTTTGTCGTGCACCATATCGAACCAGCCCCAACGGTATGCGTCCAGGTTGCGTGAATTATATCATATATATAGACTTTATAGCGGCTGGGAAGTTAGTTGCGAGCGCAAGTCCTGTACCTTCACGCTTCGCTTTACGTACTGTGATCTGAGACACCATCAAGTTTTCTTTCAACTATATCTGCACGGACTAGCGCTCGCTCTTAACTTCCAAGCCGCCATAAAGATTCGACAACACCTTTCTTTCGTGGTAATGGTCGGTTACCAGTTCAAGTCACCATGAACGTGCAGTGGACTGACTTTTATCTTGATTTATTTAAAGTTTGTGGAGCATGTGTTCTTTCATACATAGTTACTAGCCGTCATCTCTCTTTTTTTGATAATAAAGATTATTTATTTATTTATCTCAGTAATCTAATCGAGTTGAGCAGCCCCTTTCTAACCATACCACCGTTCACACAATCCATTAATCATTTAACTATCCTAACGTATTCCTCAATCTTCAGCATCCCATGTTCATACCATACGACAACCAATTTCCATGTAACATTTCGATCAATAGGGGCGGCTGCGCCACTTCAGACTTCCACTTCCATACTCATTTCTCATTATATCCCATTTGTGTAACACCACAAAATATCAATTTTATAGTGTTTACAACCTGCAAGTTGTAATGACTTCCACCAGTAGCGTAATCCACCACTAAGGATACTGGAGGTAAACGAGAGAGTAAGGATTAAAAATAAATAAAATAACAATAATGTATACTGATTAAAATCATTTATTCGTGACGAAATAATATTATTTAGTCAGAAAATTTATATTAGACATGAACCAAATCACCCTCAAGCCGAACTACATCCAGCGTTCTATTTATACATTCTTTTTCAAAATTCAAGGAGCATATTCTTCTTACTACTGCAGGTTTTATGTTTTCTTGGCCTATATTTTCAATCCACAATTTTTGAAGGCCTTCATTTTGTGGTAACCTAAAATAAATATTATGCATCGTTAAGTACCAGTCAAAAATAATCTTAAAATCATCAAATATTTGATGAAAAAAACTATCATAGAAAATTTACGATTTACACTATTTTCAAGTTATTTTCTTATACGAAAGGCTCCCAATCGATCGTTTGATTAAATATACAGTTTACGTATCTAAAACGTTATTTGATCATGACTACATTAATATTATTGTTAAACAGGCTCAGAAGGGCTAGAACCCAGAGCCGTAAAGCCAGTTTAATAAAAAAATATTGTTAAAATTTATATCGATAATTTCAAAACATGACAACACGTAAGGACAACACTATGTAAAAATGTAAACAATCAAAATGTTTACTTGTTTAAATTTACATGATAATAGTCATTGGAAATTCTAGATAATAGCGGGAAACACGATTTAGAACCCATAACATGAACACGAAACGCAATTCACATGAAAAAATATACAATTAAGGAAAAAAGTTACAACTAACCTGAAAAATGACAATCCTTAATTTTTACGAGAATTCGAATTACATCCATTGATGCAACACTTTGTCATGTTGTTTTTGCTCAACTACCCTTTACTAATGAACAAAAAAGCTCCAAAATAGTCAAAATTCACTGTAACACTGCGAAATAACTCCGAACAAGGCTTAGATGACAGACGAACTACCACAAATGAACGTCATCCTAAAATGGCGTCATGCTTCAAGGTGGAGCTTGGTGACATTTATGAAAACTGGCAACAGAAAATTGAAGTCTAAGATATGTACTTATCTCCTTTTACATTTGAAAATCATAACGTGTGAGAATGAGACAGATATATTTTTGTTGGCAAGGTTCATGTTTGCATGATATTTGTATAACCAAAAAATATATAATATGCAATTTACAGCTTATCCTCTACTCTTCTTATATCAATGACCAGAGACGTCCGTCTGAACGCGTAGCGTTTCTATATAGTTTGTGTATTAGTCTATGATTGTAGGAAGGAAGGGAAAAGGGAAGGGAGAATAATATATGTACATAATATAAATCTCTAATATATATATTTAAGGAATATAATATAAATTTAATAATATTATTGTTCTTGTCCAATATGAAAAACGATCTGTGTGGTTATGTTCTGTGTTAATACTGTTCTGGTCTCCCGATTAAAATAGCATACCTACGCAGGTTTAAATGGATCTGGTTTTCTATTAATACATGAATATTGATTGTTTTACTTTTACATTGACTTACTTTTACATTCTAATTAAATATAGAGAAAGATTGGAACACGGAAGACCTTTATTGCCTAGTATATTATAATGAATTTGTTAATTGGACCTTATTTTTTATTAATTATTGGTATGATATATTTTGCTATAATTTTAGTATAAATTACAGAAAAATAAACCGGATTAGGTATAATATAAATAAGTGGTAATGGTAAGTTTTCTCATTTGCAGCATATGTATCTTCGTCGAGGGTGTTAGAGTTGAGTGACAAATTTATTGACATCAGTAATGATGGAATGTGGTTTGTAAAGTTCTACGCACCATGGTGTGCTCACTGCCGGCGCTTGGAGCCAGTGTGGGCACATGTAGCACAATCCCTTTACAACACCCCTATCAAAGTGGCTAAAGTGGATTGTACCCGTTTTACTTCAATGGCTACTCACTTTAAAGTAAGAGCTTACCCTACAATTATGTTGTAAGTACATGCCTTATTAATATAATTTTTTATGTTTGTGTACCACTAAACAATTAGTAACTAAGTTTGAAACGTAAATGTAAGCACTCACTCCTGTCACCCAGAAGGATAGGCAGAGTCTACAGACTTATATTTGGCATGATCGTGACACCTCTCTTGCCTCCTTCATGTCCTTCGACCTATGCATATTAATGCTTGTCAATAAAGGGTACTTTTCATTTGGCCTATTTTCAGTATATTGCCAATTTTATTGATAAACTTTCATATCATTTAACAGTGGTAGAGCCACGCGGCAGCTTTTGCTGTCGCACGGATGGGCCGGCTCGAACCGGGGTGGTACCACAACCTCACAGAATACCAGCGTGAAGTAGAGGTTTACCTCTGCGTTTCGCTTGGTGAGTGCAGGTGGCCGGAGGCCCTTTTTACTGGAAATGAGGTATTCCATCTTAGTCCTCATGGGTGACAACACATCTGCATTTTGATTTGTAATAAAGGATAGATGTAGATGTCTATGGGCCACAGCAACCACTTACCATCAGGTGGACTGTGTGCTCGTTTGTTACACTTATCCTATAAAAAAATATAGGGTGTTCCTCCACAACTCTGTTACTCACTTTTGTGACATAAATGTTTATCTTCTCATTTATTCTATCTACATGACCAAACTAGACAGACATTCCTTTCTTAATCCTGGTCACATCTTATTGCAAACCTTATTTTTCTTTTATCACATGTATAGTGTAATTTAGTGTTTTGATTATGTTGCGCGGAACCTAAATTCTTTTCCTAAAATGTAAGTAGCTTAAGTTACTCCTTGCAAGTGACAGTCCTGTCGAAATCGGTCCTCCATTTCGGAGATTTTTGCCAGAACTAACAGACAGACTCACAAAAATTTTATAAATTGTGTTTTTGTTATAAGAACTGTATATACCTTCATACGCATTTAGTAAAAAGCTGTTATTTTGACATTAGAAACAGACACTTCAATTTTATTTATTTGTGTAGATTTCTCACCCCGTCATTTAGAGTCATCACTAACATACTCCTAATGACTGCTATTCTTCAGCATTAATTATATAATTATATTATCTTATGCATTTGTTACAGCTAACTTTCACTACCATACAGTAAGATAGGGACTAACAAAACATTGTGAATTGTCATGTGTGCCTATTTTGACACATTCTGATTTAGAATAGAGTGAAGAGCCCCATGTGCTCTTTGTCCTACATTCACTTTTTATTGTATATCCTTGTCATGTCCACCATTCCAAACACATCCCGAACCAATTCCCCTTCTATCCTTATTTCATATGTCATTAATTTTTTTTTCTTTTAAAACCCAGCGTTTTATACTTACTTACATTTACTTTCTTTCCACTTTTTTTTTTATGAACTGTTTGTTAATGTAACCAACATTTACAACTTGTCCTACAAAAACTTAGATTATATGACTTGATTGTCATGTTTTTGTGTTGACAAAAAGTATTTGATAGTTAATTTATCCACTCTTACCTACATTCTTCAACTTTCAAAGTTTATTAATAGAATCAGGCGTTACTTTGCAGAAGTCAATTATATTAAAGTTCATCTTTGCGTACATCGCATACATACTTCGTAATACTAAGTAATTTTTTACCAACTTTAATCTTTCAAAGTTTTTAAACAACTGTCCATTGAACAGCAGTCTCACAGTACTTGCTTAAGTTCCCTCAACATTTTTAATGATACTTTATCGTACCATCTTCCTAATTTGATTTAATGCCTTTAATTGCTTTAACTATAAACAAACTTAGTTCACCTGATGTATAAGTGGTTACGACAGACCATGGACATCTACAGCCAACTTTAAACAAAGAGGTTACATATGTGCACCAAACCTCTGAGGACTTGGATGAAATGCCTCACATCTGCTGTTATTACACTGGCTTTCTGTATACTCTTCATACCAGAACACTGCAGAGAAAGCACTACTATTTAGTGGCAGAAAAAGTTAACCACCTTGTGAACTGTCATTTTCCTTCACTTTCAGAGTTTCTGGCTCCTTCCATCTCTTTAAACTTGAAGCATTCACACTAGGCAGTTCTAATGAGATTCGAAAATATCCTTTTTATCCATTCTTTCTTGCTTTGTCTTTTCAACTACTTCTTTTACTTTCTTGTCTAAGGTTTAAACTATTGGCAAAAATGATAACAATTTTTTTAGTTTAGTTAATACAAATTCTATTGTTGACAATGTAGGAAGATGGGGTTTTTATAAACTAATTTGCTTAATTCCGCGTAAAGAAAGAAAATGATGTGTCCTGCCCAGTTTTAAGGGGACCTCCCACACTCCTTCAATCGCGCGCACTATAACCGTCGCCGTCAATCCCAGAACTACCAACCCCAGCACCAACACACTAGGCACGGCACACCACTCTCGGTGAGGCGAAACACGTGTCGTATTTTCGAGAGTGGTGTGTCGTGCCTAGTGTGGTGGTGCTGAGGGTGGTAGTGCTGGGATTGACGGCGACGTTTATAGTGCGCGCGATTGAGGGAGGGTGGGAGGTTAATTCTGTCAGAATTGAACGGAATATGGCAGGTGTGGGTTATGTGGGATTCACACCGACTAAACTCCTGTGGTCTAGCTCCTTTACTGCGTAATAGAAGAGCCACGGTAACACTTTAGCACAAATCCGCGGCCCCGCCAGCGCCGGACACAATTTCTTGACAGAGGCCAAATCATTGTCTGGTAAAGCGCAACAGAACACAAGGTGCATCTTCCTCCGCAGGCTCCATCACAACCTGCGCAACAAATCCTGTCTCTCCTCGAGTGCGATACAAGGAGGCCATGGGCCAAGGATAAACGAGCTCTCGGAAGCACCAGCCTTATTTACCCCAGCGGTGGAACTATTGTCTATGGCTCCACCGATTACAAGTTTCCGCCACAGATGGTAGGGAGAGCGGCGCTTTGCAATAACGTCACTCTTATTCCCCAGCGGGACCATCACCACCGCATCAATGAGGCGGACCCGTAAGAGTCGCAGAGGATAGGGCGAATGCCACTTCGCCGTACCGACACTTCTCTTTACTTCCCTGCCCCTGCGACTCTTCTTCGGCTGCGGCGTATCGTTCAGTTCACCGTATTGCCATCAGGAGACGGCTCGTCAATCCCACTCAGACTGCCCATGAAGCGACTGCAAGCCCAAGTTTGAAATAATATGCATTTTTCGATGTTGACCAGGGTTTGTTTACACACCCGGGTATTTTGAAGTCTGTGGTATTTAAACCTATATCGGGCAAAAATACAAGATAATGATAATAGTAATACCACCATTTATAGGAACCCATAAGTACTAACTAGAATTTCCTATTTTCGTTTCCTATTCCTGCTGATGTGTTATACACAAGTTACTTAGTTATCAGATTATGAAACAAGGCATTCCCTAAGAGGTACTCGGGGTAACAACTCATTTGCATTTTGATTCTTAATTGAGGATAGATGTTTATGGGCCACAGCTTCCACTTACCATCAGGTTGACTATGTGCTTGTTTCTCACCCTTTTTCTATATATAAAAAAATGTTTACTCATAGGACGACTGTTGTGTAACCACATTATATTGATGCCTTCACAACTAAACCGTCACAGTATATTTTATAAAAGATATTGTTTACATAAAGACATACATGGGGCATATAAAACCTTGTAGCAGAATTATAATATTTCATGTCACCACTTTCGACCGGGTCGAGGTTGGGTTTATTATCAATTACTGTTATAACCATTGGGCTTTTTAATTTGAATCCTAATTACTTTCCTATATCCTCCTGGTACCATAAATAGAAATAAGAATTACCAAAAAAATACGCTATGTCATCTGATTTCAACTGTATTGGTTTTCAAAGATTAGCAATTTTTGATAATGTGTACGATTTGGCGCAAAACGAATTTAGCTTTAAATGTATCAATCTACATCAGAGGCAGTGATAGTACGATCGATTTTTGTATCTTATGAATTCTAAATAGCAGTAATCTAAACATGATTCCTAGAAAAAATCTTTTCGCTACATATTGCTGAGATTCATGATGTAACACAAAAAATGCAGCATTTGATTATTTTTTTTTTCTTAAAGTATGCCAAACCGTCTCACAATACATTATGCTAAATCTTGAATATTAACAGTATTTGTTATTGCTCAAAGCTGCTTTAAAAATCCTTTTTTTGAGAATAACAATTATACAGGGTTATTTTGCGATTTCCGCCCAAATTTGTAAAAAGAAGGTCAAAATATTGCATATTATATGCATATAGGCGAATGGCAAAGAAAAATTAATTAAAAAAATCTAAAACATCCTGTCCTTTTTATTTTTTAAATTCAGAATGCGTGGTAATGATTATTTTAACTGATTGTCATTCATAAATATCTCACGCTTACTATTTTAATACGCACCCACACATTCGTAATGGTCGCTCGATCAGCAAAAATGTTGTGAATTGAATCCCACACAAAGGAGCGCGCGCACGCGTAGTTGTTGCCCATAAATCACATTCAATTTGGGATAATTTCAAATAAAAGTAGAAGCTTTATTTACTCGTATTTTCAAAAACTGTATTAATGGTATATCATCTATCTCTGTCTCGTTCATCAGATTTCGGTAAAACCTTTTCAACATACTGCTTGCACTTCCGCGAAGGTTATAGGCATAGTACAATTAACTTACAGTAGGTGGCGCGAGTATCGTAACGACAAATTTATTTGAGTCCTTCATCATCATCATCATTACAGCCCTTCACAAGTCCACTGCTGAATATAGGCCTCCCCCAAGGAGTGCCACAAAGCACGGTCCTGAGCCACCTGCATCCATCGACTCCCTGTATGTCTTACCAGGTCGTCACTCCATCTAGTGGGGGGACGCCCTACACTTAGTGCGCTGGTACGAGGCCGCCACTCGAGAACCTTTTTTCCCCGTCGGTTATCGGTTCTTCGAGCTATATGGCCGCCCATTGCCACTTCAGCAACATGCTAATCCGTTGGGCTTTGTCGGTCACTTTGATTCTGCTGCGGATATCCTCATTTCCAAGTTTATCACGCAGAGAAACTCCGAGCATAGCCCTCTCCATAGCACGCTGAGCGACTTTGAGCTTCCTCATTCGGCCAACAGTGAAGGACCACGTCTCAGTTCCATAGGTCATCCATCACTGGCAACACGCACTGGTTGTACAGTCTCTTTTTCAAGTTTTGAGGTATACCTGACGAGAAGAGGTGCCGTAATTTCCCGAACGCTGCCCAGCCGAGTTGAATCCGTCGATTGACCTCCCGGTCGAATTTGGACTTACCTAGTCTGACTATTTGTCCCAGGTAAACATACTCGTCAACAACTTCGAGATTAGTGCTCCCAAAAACTACCGGCATAGGTGTGACATGGACGTTATACATGATCTTTGTTTTGTCCATGTTCATCTTAAGACCTATCCGTTGGGAGACACTATTGAGGTCATTGATCATAGTGCTTAGGTCCTCCAGCGATTCTGCCATAAGGAATATATCGTTGGCAAATCGAAGGTGAGTGATGTACTCGCCGTTGATGTTAATACCGTATCCTTTCCAGTCCAGAAGCTTAAAAACGTCTTCCAATGCACTGGTGAAGAGTTTCGAGGATATAACGTCACCCTGTCTTACACCTCTCTGCAGTTGGATAGGTTTCGTACTTTGGTTCTGTACCCGGATAGCCATCGTAGCCCTACTGTACAAGCACTTCAGCACTTCGATATACCGACAGTCAACTTGGCACCGCTGAAAGGACTGTAGCACCGCCCAAATTTCGACGGAATCAAAGGCTTTCTCATAGTCCACATACGCCAGACATAGTGGCAAATTGTACTCCTCGGACTTCTGTACAATTTGCCGAAGGGTTTATGTGGTCTATGGTGCTAAAGCCTTTTCGGAAATCGGCTTGTTCAGGAGGCTGGAAGTCTCTCGAAGAGAGACTCTCGAAAACAGTACGTAGACACGGCTCAGAAGGGAAATCGGTCTGTAGTTCTTCAAAAGAGCGTTGTCGCCTTTCTTGAAGAACAAGACTACTGCACTTCTGCTCCACGCCTCCGGTGTAGTGCCAACAAGGAGGACGGAATTAAAGAGGTTCTGAAGGACTTCAAGTACCGGTTTTCCACCCGCTTTCAGAAGCTCCGCTGTAATTTCATCCTCGCCTGGGACCTTGCCGTTTTTAAGGTGCTGGAGGGCCGTTCTAATCTCGCTCAGACTGACGTCTGGAATATCATCGGAATAGTGTCGGATAAGACTTGCTTTTGGATCTTTACACACATTTGCGTGTGGCTCCAACGATGATGTGTACAGCTGCCCATAGAACCTCTCAATCTCATTCAAAATCTCAGGTGTCCCGGAAATGACGCTGCCACACTCGGTCTTCAGCTTCAACAGTTGGCTCTTTCTGGCAGACAGATCTCTAGCAAAGACTGGAGCCCTGGTTCTGCTCGATCGCTTCTTCAATACGAGCAATATTAAAGTTGCGTAAGTCCCGCCGCATGCATTTAGAGATCTGTCTGTTCAGTTGCATGTATGCTGTCAAATCTACTGAAGACTGCAGCTTCATTTCCCGTCTAATAGCCATGAGATTAAGAGTGTGATCGTAGAGTTTTTGTGTTCTTCTGTGGCGGGTCTTGCAAAACTTAGCTCAGACCGCATGGACAGTTTCCACGAGTTTGTCATTCATATCGTCCACTGCATTGCTATATCTTCTAGACACTGAAAACTGTTTTGTAGCTTGAGTTGAAAGGGTTTGGGACATTGCATTAGAGCACGAGCGGGACGGAGCGTTGACTTGATTAGACGTGACCTCTTCAACTTAACGTTTAGGTTCAATGTGCCTCTCACCATTCGGTGATCGCTGCCGGTTTTCACCCTCGCGATCACTGAGACATCACCGAACAGTTGTCGTCTGGTCGCCATAATGTAGTCAATCTCATTTTTTGTCGAACCGTCGGGGCTCGACCAGGTCCACTTCCTGTGGGGCCACTTGTGGAAGAAAGAGTTCATCATAAAAAGTCCTTCTTTTTCCATGAAGTCGCCCAACTGCTGGCGCCTTACGTTCCGTTGCCCTATTCCAAATTTCTCTACCTGCAGCTCACCTTTCTCTCTTGTGCCTAGTTTTGCGTTGAAGTCTCCCATTAACACCGTGTAGTGGGTTTTGGAGGAATGCATGGCTCTAGATATATCTTCATACATTTTATTACGGGGTGTGTTGAGGTTGGTGCGTAAACCTATATGACCTTCAGCGAATACCGTTTCGTGATTCTGAGTATAAGGTACGCAACCCTCCTCGACACACTCAATCGTTACAACGTTGTTAACGAGAGACTTGTGGACGATAAATCCGACACCTCCTTGAGAAAGATGGTTGCCCTCCCGGTGATAGAACAAGTTGCCGGATTTGAGGATTACCATGATCTCTCATCGATCATGATCTCTTCGGACTTCACATAATTCTATAATATTCCAGCGAAACTTAAAGCGAGCGAAACGAAAATCTCTTCTTCCAGATCCAGGATCTTCTCCTCAGTCCTCATGGAGCGTGCGTTATATGTTGCCAGGTCGAGTCGTCTTAGGTGGCCACCGAACCTCCACCGGAGATTCTTAACACCCCCTGCCCCGCCGTTACACCATGGTCGCTACCGTAGCCAGGAATAGCGGGGCCGCCGGGGACTGGGCGCCGTCCTTTCGTAACTATTCATTGGGGGGTATATTGTCATAGTTGCCACGCTTGGCGAGCGGGTTGGCAACCGCAGTTTTTTATTGTTGTTTTGCTGTTATCAGAAAGATGCTGCTGCCCGTCTTCTGCCTCAGTTTCCCTCTGTTGCCTCTTACGACACCCACGGGACGATATGGGCATATGGGGTAGTAGGTATTCTTTCTCGCCACTACACGGAGATAAAATATTAAATGTTAAATAAAAAATGTTTCTTTCCTGTAAAATTTTTCTTTTTTTTCTTAATTTGATTAATTTTTGTCTATTGATCGTCTGTTTTATGGACCTTGCAGTTTTAAATTAACGAATAATAAGCAAAATCCAAATTATTTGCTTGTCACAAGTACCTGTGATAGTTTTTGCGTACACACTTTTTTACGTTCCTCTGTCCATGAGTATATTGTTTTATTTTATTATAATAACTCAGAGTCTTGTTAGTATAGCGTGTTTTGACCTTGTTGGGCTAGATGAAAATATATTATTGAATATCCGAGTTTTATCAGCAATTATCCACTTACTTTGATGAAGATACAGGCATTACAAGTGAATATGCAAGCACTATACTTATGTTATATAAAGGTGTAATTAAATAAAGCATTAGGGAGACTCATCAATTAATTGTCGTTTGTGTTTATCAAATAAACTATATGAATTAGTTTCCAAATATATTTGTCTAATAAAGTAAGTTACTGTCTTTATACGTTCCACTGCTGAGGACATATTATCTCTTTATTTCTATTTCTTCATTTTTTAAGTTAGTAGCCAACGCACGGCTTTAAAGTGTGTTCATATGTCTTCAAAGTATATATATTTATTTCTCAGACGTGGCGGTTTCTTCACGACCTTTCCGTGCACCGAGCACGTTGTAAATCAGCACTTTAATATTAATTAACAATTTAATTATTGTAAAAATGTGAGTCGCTCATGTACTCTGAAATTTCCAGCTATCATGGCTCTACGGTTTTGTTTAATTTCTTTTTAACACCTGGTGAAGGCCTTTAGAATAACAATAAAGATTTTAGAATAAATAAAAATATTTTTCTATACAGATAACACAAAAAAGTGTATTTATTTCCTGTTACAATAATATACATACTTTTTTACAACAGCATCAAAGGATCATTTCAACATGTGTACTACGGTGAAAGAGAGAAAGATGAAATGATTAACTATGCTATGCGTATGGCCCAACCTGCGATTCAGAGAGTTACCCATGCGGATAGCATTGGATATTTAAAAGAAACTCACAATATATTTTTTGGATATGTGGGAAAGCAGCAAGGACCATTATGGGTAACAAAATATGACCTTTATATATTTTTTAAATGTTATAAAAAGAAAACTTATGAATGACTGCTTACCGACAGTATATCGACGAATCAAAGCTTTGACTTGTGAAGCTATTAAATTAAGTGGAAATCATTTTACTCTTTTTAGGTTTTGAAGTCTGTTTATACTTTCCATTTTTGTTCCTTGTCCTTGTGAAGTCTTGTTGAATCCACTGTTATTTTTTGATTTACAGTTGACGCGAAGCCCCAGTGAGCCACCCATATAATATCTTAATTAGTTTAAACTTAGTTTCTCGGCATATGCTGTAAAAATGTTAGGAGTCTAACATGTGTTGAAGCAGCTAGATTAGTTTATTTTAGTTATTTCCATAGCATTATGTCTTATACATTCATACTATGAGGTAATGCGATTGACATTGCAAATATCGTTGTTTTGCATAAGAGAGTCATAAGAGCAATTTATAATCTAGGTCCGAATAAATCTCCTAGAGAAGAATTTAAATAAATATATATATTAACTTTGACTCTCAATATATTTAACCAACCTACGTTCGACTGAATCTCTTAGAGATATCTCAATTTATAAAGTATTAAATAAATTTGACTTTTTGGTATATTTACGAAAATATTAATGTAAAGATAGGTAATGATGAACTTTCTGTAAATTTAATTCAATTCAACTTACTGGTTAGTTTACAGTATCAATGTAGTAAGGACCAGACCTAATTCTTTTTATAGGATAGGGTGACAAGCGAGCACATAGTCCACCTGATGGTAAGTGGTTGCTGTGGCCCATAGACATCTACATCTATCCTCGTTTGCGAATCAAAATGCAGATGCATTGTCACCCGTGAGGACTAAAATGGAATGTCTCTTTTCCAGTAAAAAGGGTCTCCGGTTCTCTACACTCACCATACGAAACACAGCAGTTTTAATCTGCTATTTTACGCAGGTGTTCTGTGAGAGCGTGGTCCTTCCCCGGTCGAGCCGACCCTTTCGTGCTACAACTATACTACTAATATAGCTGCAGCATGGCCCTACCACGTATAAAATACTAGGAACAAGCACAAGCTCGATTCCAGAGTCAGTAATTCCTTAATGGACACTGAAGAGTACATGATTGATAATAAATCCTGGCAATGAATGAGGAGATCGCCACCATGCTGTTTTTAAATGTTTTCATATTTAATTATACAACATATTATATTGTACATTAATGTTTTTAAAAAATATTCCTAAAAAAACTGCGGTAGCCAACACGCTTGCCTGGCGAGGCAACTACGGCAAACATGAGGCAATCTATGCAGGAGGCCTACGCTGTTATAAATAGATGGATGGTATATCCGTAAAACAATTACTTTCTGTAAGAATACTGTAATCAAATATTTTCGAGCAAAGCTGGTACACACATAACGCTATAAAAATGTACGACAACTCTGCAAAAGATTTTTTTTAGTCTATAATAATTTATTGTTGCCTAGAATAAAGAATAAACCCATGGGCTTGAATAAAGAACCTAATATAGAAAATACCTGATAACATTGCGGGATTCGAACTCGCGCATTTCGCAGTGGTTGCCCGTTGGTCTTGCTATTAGGCTGTTGAGAATGTTCGAGCTTGTTGCTTTGTGCGGGAAAACATTAAGGAAACGAATTTTCGTAGAAATGAGACCTAGCTCGTAAACCTTTGTAAATTTCATCGAAATCGTTAGTAGCGTTTTCAAGAATGCGATTACAAATAAATATAATACTGTATATTTATTGCTGGAGTTTTCGACTCATTTCTTAATAAGTTGTAAAAATAACAGAAATTTGAGAAATAATGATAAGTAATTAAAAAATGGACATCCAGCAGAGTAAGATATCATTGCGTAAAACAAATATTATATTATTTTCTAAACATACGAAACGGAAATCAAATAGATGAATAAGGGTTGTGTAAAAAATTGGAATGCGCAAGCTTTTATTTGTTAAACATTTTGTCAATTTTGATTAGAAATTGTTTTTCTAAAACACCTTACTGTAAAATGACTTCAGGAGATGTTTGAATTTCATGCTGAAAGATATCAGCCTCATACGTGGTTCTACCTAATGTCACATGATGTAATAAAAAATGAGATGCACCCACCCAATGACTCAGCAGTATTTGTTTATAAAGAAGATGGTATTTATTTTTTTGAAGGTATATTTTTTAAATTATTTTAACTATCGTGAGTTCATATCATCATAATACTACAGACTTAATATCGATTTGATTTTGTAACAGCCAATCCGGCCATAATAGAAGACAAAGAAACTTTGAATACTACTCTGGACAGATGGATCAACTCTGAAAGGTTTGGATTTTTCCCAAAAATCACACCAGCCAACATAAATGATATTATGGACATACAAAAATATATTGTTATAGCAATTGTATCCGAAAACAAGCTGGGTGAAATAACACAAACCGAAAAAGATTTTAAAGAGATGGTTGAAGGTATCATTAGGTATGTTATTTTTTTATGATTGACATTCATATCATATTCAATATTTAATAACGGTCGCTATTACAGAAAAAAGAAATACGAACTTCATAATCATTTCCAATTTGGTTGGATGGGAACTACGGAATTAGCGAACTCTATAGCTATGTCTGAACTGACTGTCCCACATTTGTTGGTGTTAAATTCCACCACGAGACATCATCACATACCTGACGATGATCCTGTACTTATGACAGAAGAGGCGGTTACGTTGTTCCTTGATCAAATTTATAAGCAACAAGCACCTGTAAGTACTTTTTTAATAAAAAAATGCCAGAAAAACGATTACAGCTTTTACTGGCATGTGGTGTGTTATTTTATTAGCAAATAATATTCTTCCTTAACAATTGTCATCTTGTTTGTCAATTGTAATGATGATGTTACCCATGACAACTTTTTATTATGGTAAGCTAGGTCGCGCGACTATGTAAATGTCTAAAAACAACATGACAAATCATTGTGCGTGCGTTGATGCCCAACATGTAGCTCGCACGCGCAGGATATGGTGCCGTAAGTGCATACGAGTAAACCCATGTTTGACGGAAGCTTGACCACAAGTAGGTTTGCTCTTTATGATAATGGTTTGCTTGGTTTGTTTGCGGCTGGTGACGCAACAATAATATTATGAAGAATTTTTCGAACACACATATATGGACAACAATACTAAGTGGTAGGACCCTTTTCAGCCTAGTTCGTCGGGCAGGTTTATTTTTTTTATTCTTAAAATAACTTTATCTTTCACATTATGGTTCCTGAATGGTGAGGGCAGTTTACATACATAAATTTCACTAGGACAAACATCTAGACACGGAACAATTATTTGTAGGCCATAGAAATACTTGTTCCGTGCGGGATTTGAACCCGCGGCCCATAGCATCGCAACTCATTCCTAAGCCACTGCGCCACGGAGCCGTCAAAGGTACCACCTTCTTACCTACTTCTGCCGCCAAATAGCGGTGCTTGAGCTGCTGTTTTCCACTCTGAACGGTAGGGAGAGGCAGTATATTATCCATCGCAGGTGACAATACATCTTTAGCCCACTTTGTTTGAAGTTGGTTGTAGGTATCCGTGGGATGCAGTAGCTACTTTGCTGTAAGGTAGACTGTTAGTTCGTTTGACACTCGTTTTATAAAAAAATTGTTATACAGCATGATCTTAAAGTAAATTACCTACCAAAATTATACTTTCATGTAATAAAAACTATTCCAGCAAAAATTGCATTTGATAAAAATCAAAATTATAAACAAATTACAAATAAATGAATAAAACGTCAGTTCTGGCTATAACTCGAACTGTCGCCACCGCATATTCCGGTTTTCTGATATTATTGAAAAAAAGCGTATTCCTTTTTAAAATATAACATCAACTTCATCGACATCATCATTACAACTTGACAAAGGTCTTCCAATGCAGCGGTGAAGATTTTTAGGGGTATAACGTCACCCTGTCTTATACTCTCTGCATTTGGATCGGTTTTGTACTCCGAGTTTCTACTGTTCAAACACTTCAGCACTTCGATATATCGATAGTCAACTTGATACCGCTGAAGGGATTGATTCGTTCGAAATTAGGGCGGTGCTACAGGCTTTCTTACAGTCAACGCACGTAAGACAAAGTGCAGATTGTACTCTTCTGTATTATTTGCCGAAGGGTATATGTATATGTAGTTTTTTGTATTCAAGCCCTTTCGGAAATCGGTTTCTTCAGAAGGCTGGAAGTCGTCAAGTTTGCATGCGAGATTTGTAATGACATTTGAAAAGAGCACGTAGGCGCGACTCAGAAAGTTAATCGGTCTGTAGTTCTTCGATAGAGAGTTGTATAGCCTTTCTTGAAGAACAAGAGTAAAAGA
This sequence comes from Parnassius glacialis, assembly GCA_033319125.1. Classification (NCBI taxonomy): domain Eukaryota; kingdom Metazoa; phylum Arthropoda; class Insecta; order Lepidoptera; family Papilionidae; genus Parnassius; species Parnassius glacialis. Next base: position 27,662,360 of record JAVANC010000018.1, read on the forward strand.
GCTTTTGAAGTACCGGTGTGCCTCCTGCTCGGCTGTAATTTTGTCCACGCCTGGGGGCTTTTCGTTTTTGAGGCGCTGAAGAGCCTCGCGGCCCCACAGTAAGTGGATCTGGACTAGCCCCGAAGGCTTAACAAATAATGAGATTGTTTTTATTTTCTGTATAACAACCAGACGGCAACTTCTGTGATGTCTTAGTGATAGGCCCCATGAACGTTAACGTTAAGTTGGAGAGGTCTCCTTTGTCCCCCCATGCCCTTACCTCTTACCTAAAGCCAAATATTTAGCTTGATTTACAAAATCACAATCAGTGTCTAGAAGATTGCAATACAGTAGACGCTATAAATGACAAGCTCGTAGACAGTTCTCCATGCGCTTGGAGCTAAGTTCTGTAGACCCGCCGTAGAAGAACCCAAAAACTCCGATCATAATCTTAAGATCATGGCCGTTAGACGGGATATTAAGCTGCAACCTTCAGCAGATATGACAGCGTACAGACAACTGAACAGACAGATCTCCATATGCATGCGGTGAGACATCCAGACTTCAATAGAGCTCGTATTGAACAAGCGATTAAGCAGAACCATGGTTCCAAAGTTATTGCTAGAGATCTGTCTGCCGGAAACTGCCAAATATCAAAGTTGAAAACCGACTGTGGCAGCGTCATTTGCAGAACACCTCAGATTGTAGGTGAGATTGAGGTTTTTACGGTCAGCTGTACACGTCATCGTTGGAGACACACGCAAGCGTGAGTAACGATCCAAGAACAAATCTAAAAGACAGAAAAGAAAGAAGAGATGCGTATCCTCGTTTCCCTTTATTGTATTTTTCCCTTTTTATATCTTTAAATTTAAAAGCTGTTAGTATCGTGGACAAAAATGTGACTGAAAGCCAGCTTCAACGGTGTTAAAATTTTAATGACATTTTCAAATGAGATGAAGTAACGAATCCATTTGCGTCGCCAGCCAAACTTCTTTTTGGTAAACTTCTCTGTGTATATTAGTGCTCAGTTACCACATTAAGAACCACATGAGGAATCGTAATAGACGTGGTTACCACATCCATGACGATTCTTACGAACGAAATTAGGCCTTTCGAGAGGCTATTTATAGAATATTAAGATCTGATGGAGTTTCCATTACCTACGATGTAATTAGGTCGGTACTAAAGTTATTAAAATCAAAACAAAACATTGTTATTATAAATAAATTACTTTTCAGGCGTACGGAGGTAATAATTGGCCGGTCCGTTTATACAGAGGATTTTTCGAAGCAAGAACGACACTGAGCAATATGTGGAGGGGGAATCCTGTTTTAACCGCGCTTGTGTTTGGTCTACCTCTTGGTTTCCTCTCTTTGATATGTTATGCTATTTGTTGCGCTGACATACTTGATGCGGAAGAAGAAGAGCCAGGTAAATTACTTTAACTAAGTAATGTAAAAAAAAGTCAAAGTCAAATTAAAAATCGGTACCATCAACATATGATAATTTTAGCGTTTATAGAAATTTCGCATTGGGTAGAAACCTGTAATGTTAGATATAAGTTGGATGTAAATAAATAAATAAATATAATGAATCGACGAAAGTAATCTTGTCGAAATATTTTATTCCTCAGATATGCAGGTTTCCTCACGATGTTTTCCTTCACCGCCGAGCATGTGGTAAATCAGCACTTAAAATTGCAATTAAGAATTTCATTGGTGCCGGTGAGCGCTTGTTACCACACCGCCTTTCGTCTATTATAATTTTATTTTTATTTTCATTGAACAAATGTTTATATAATCTACTTAGGCACGGAATACGAAGATGGACAAACGTAGTTTGAAATTATTCGTATGGAAAACAGGTGGCTTATGACCGTGCTCTGTATGGGGGGTATCAATGTTCAACAGCGGACTGATGGTCTGGTAATGATGATGATGGTGATGATTTTTATTAAATAAAATGTAAAATATGCTCGTAGTTAGTAGCAATTATTTCCATATTACATTCCCTAAATTAATTAACTTTGAAATTAGTAAAACATACTTTGATTTTTTTTAATATGTATATGGAATTATTTTCCCTATTTATAAAGAGGGCATTACTTGTTTCAGAATCACACGAAAAGAAGGATTAAGTAAACTATATAGTTAACCAATATTTGAAGCAACGTATTATATTACTTTATGACAACTTGTTTTCCATTATAAAATTATAAATGAGCAGTATTTGAATTTCATAAGTTAACGTTATTGCTTAATAATCAAAAAAGTCGCTTACATTTAAGTACACTCCAGGCCCGAAACCTTTAAATAAGATCAGCAAAGAAATATTTTTATGGTATATTATAATATGTCAATTTAAATATTATGAATATTTGTTCTCAAGCCTAATCGGGATTATGCGACAATAAAACCATGCCGGACAAGCATTTGCTGTACTGGGCTCCGTGTTCCTTTACGCTCCTGCTTGTTACTGATGCGGACATTGATAGGCCTTTCTTATACGAGGATATAAACAAGTAGACTAAGGACCGTATTAATAAACGTTACACAGCTCAAGTACACGCACTTGAGTACAATATTGAGGTTATAATCTTATTGATAAACATATCTCAAGGTGCGGTTTAGGTTTACGATATCAGCTGAGTGCCACACTGATTAATAAATGAAACTCGACTCTCAAGTGTGTGTACTTGAGTGCAAGTCACAGAACAGTATTCCTTAGTACAGTGTTTTGAGATACTGTTTTTATGTGTTTATTAATAGCAACGATCTTGAGATGCTGATATCGTAATGAATGATTATGCACTTGAGTTTGTCGTTGAGTAACGTTTATTAATACGGGACTAAGACTCAAGAATCGCAACCATACATTTAATTGGTTGTAATTCTTTTCATTGCATACTTTCACAAGCTGCTGAATTTAGCCAGTACGCTACGTGAGTCGACGTCGTGTCTTATATTTTACTTGACAAAACTATATAAAGCAATATTCGTAAATATCCGTATATGAGAAAGGTCTAAGATTTGATCTAAAAAATAAGACCGACAAAGAAGGAACACTTACACTAAAGTAACGAAAACTTGTACACTTTATAGGTTTGTAAATTCTTTAATGTACTTAATTTGGTAAGTCGTTATAGTGCTGTGTATACGAAAACACAGAGATAAGAATTCTTCCTAACTTATACATGTCTAATGTAAGGAATATGCAATAAGCTTTTATTTGAAGTTGTTTTAAACACAGTATGGAAACGCTATAACTCCAATCGCTAAAAAGATTCCGTTACATTTAGCAATCTTAAAATTATATAAAAATAATTTAAATTTTTTATACTATCCATACAATCTTTTAATTTTTATTCAAATGTACGAATGTGAACAGCAGGATAATGCTATCGTATGGTGATCAACGAAAACCTTGTAAAACCTTTTCTTAATGGTAACTGAGTCATTACGTATTGTAATAAAATGTTATTCAGTAGTACTTGGATAACATGTATTTCTATGAACAAAATCTCAATAAATAGTTTTTAAAGCAGGAAAATAAGAAATAATACTAATACATAATACATTAGTTCTATGGCGTAGAAAAAATGTATGTCCCCATTTTAGAATTTTAAGTATAAATATTTCGATAAATTATTTAATGTTCGTTTAAGTAAATAAATTATTTCACTAACTGTTCCCAAGTTTATTAAGTTCCATAAGTTCCGTAAGTTCCATTTGTTACAAAGGTATAACTTATTTCATTTCATGATTACCAATATTCCGACTGCCAATAAAGTTTGATTTAAAATATGTATTGTATTGCACGACTAATCCAATGTTAAACAATACTTCTTGTAATGTTATATTATCTAGTCTACAATATTTGGATAAATTTTCCTTTAAATGTTGTTTGATTGCATAATATAAGTAAATAAATGTTTGTAAATGAATTAGTTTCTGTTCTTCAAATCGATGCATAGTTAAGGTTGTAAATAACATAATACCTATATGTATTATAAGTCCATAAATATTGAATGAGGGCTAATAATGTCGTTAGTTGGGACTGAGGTGAACTTATTTGTCAGACTGCTGGTCACATAGTGTCAATAATCAATATCTTGTGAACTCTTTTAATCTAATCTTTTACTAAAATCTATTAATATCTGTGTAGTTTAGTTTATATAGTTGTTATCTAATTAATACACAATTGATCTAATATTTCATTAACATTTTAAGTTACCCCGCCGTGAGATCTGACAAATATTTCACCTCATTCCAGGGCGGCCATTTTTAGGCAAAGGTACATTATATGATTACTAGTTAAAAGCATTGCTTTGTGGGAATTCTCAGAGCTGGTAATACAAATTCACGATATAAAAATACATCAAGAGCCGCGCTAGCTCAGGGGCTTAGCGCTCGTCATAAATATCATAGTGCGCGAACAACCCGGGTTCGATCTTCGCTGTCACCAACGAAATTGTTAATAGCCGTTTTAACTACTGGTTTACCACAGCGTGCTCGACAACGAAAAAAGACTTCGTAAGTAAAAATGCATGTTTGAAAAATTAAAAGGTATTTCTGAGAAATGTGGCATTTTATACGTGGTAGAGCCATGCCGCAGCTGTATTAGTAGTATAGTTGTAACACGAATGGGTCGGCTCGCCCGGGGAAGGACCACGCTCTCGTAGAATACCAACATAAAATGGCAGCTTGACATTGTTGTGTTTCGTATGGTGAGTGTAGAGAACCGGAGACCCATTTTACTGGAAAAGAGGCATCCCATCTTAGTACTCACCGGTGACGACGCATTTGTATTTTGATTCTTTGTTGAGGATAGATGTAGATGTCTATGGGTCACAGTAGCCACTTACCATCAGGTGGACTGTGTGCTCGTTTGTTATTCTATCCTATAAAAAAAATCCCCAAACTATGATTGAGGCAGCGCAGTGGCCACTTCCTTGACCTAAAAGATAACAGGAGTCCTGTGCCTAGTAACTTATTTTTGATATTTGATTTTTGTTTTACGTACTCTAAAGGACGATATTTTCATTCTGTGTTCTCGTTTCTGATATTCTAGCATGTGAATTTTTTATTACTTTAAAATCTTTCCCAAGGATATTTATTATAGAGTGATAATACTTGGCTATGGATTAACGAACGCAGTGCCAAACGTGGCGCATCTTTGCTGCTTCTGCCCGTCGCCGGTCTGTGAATTTAAAGCCGATGTGAACGAGATGATCATCTGTTGGAAAATATAAGATTTTTCTTGCATTTCCCATAAATCCACGACTTTTCTGCCATCAGGGCTGCGCCACTTAAAAGTGAGGTATATATAATATTTGACATATTTCATAGCAGGGGAGGAAGTTGCATATATAATACGTGGTTTGCTCATATAATAGTGGTAGAGCCACGCGGCAGCTTTTGCTGTCGCACGGATGGGCCGGCTCGAACCGGGGTGGTACCACGACCTCACAGAATACCAGCGTGAAGTAGAGGTTTACCTCTGCGTTTCGCTTGGTGAGTACAGGTGGCCGGAGGCCCTTTTTACTGGAAATGAGGCATTCCATCTTAGTCCTCACGGGTAACAACGCATCTACATTTTGATTTGTAATAGAGGATAGATGTAGATGTCTATGGGCCGCAGCAACCACTTACCATCAGGTGGACTGTGTGCTCGTTTGTCACCCTTATCCTATAAAAAAAAATGTAGAAAGAATGAATGAGGAAAGACTGACGAAGCAGATTTATGTTGTAGAGGTGAACGGCAGAGTCAGGAACAGGATACTCTAAGCGAAAGTTTATCGACCAAATTGGCGATATATTGAAAGTGGGCCAAATTAAGAGTACCCTTAACCGATTCAGTGCGGGTGACACACCAGGCGTGGCATCGAATACTTTTGTGTGTGGCATATGACACGCGAGGCGTGTCTTTTTTTAAAAACTAACAACTAACTCGCTCAAATTGCTTTTTTGGAAAATTTATCCAGAACAAAATATTCATTATTTTGCAAGTAGTTCAAGCCTGCGGCTTCGTTTCTGAATATTTTGAAAAATTGAAATTTTTAGGAGTTGACAACCTTTTCTAACTTGTACATGGTACCGTTTTTACTTTATAGGTTTTTAAAACTTGTTGTTGAAAAATACTCTAATAAGAAACAAATGAACAAATAATAGCACTCATTGCGATCGCTCACAAACTCAAGTTGTAAACAAGTTTCTAGAAAACAACTCTCCTGTTTAAAAAAAAAACAATGCCTTTATCTCTTTTGCTTAAAATGGTTGAAGTGCCGACTTATTACTATAATTTGGCCGGATGGACCTACGAAGTACCATGTGCTCTTGTAATATGGTATAAGGTTTATTTTTGCTTGAAACAGTTCGAAACCGTTCATGGATAAAAAAAGTTCGCTAATTAGTAAGAGTAAGAGAGTAAGTCTTTTGTCAATCCGCCGCCGTATAGCGCCGTCGTTTTTTTCCTTTTGAAAACACTTGTTTTGCTATTCTTACTAATTAGACGTTTTCAGATCGACTTTTTATTTTATAGAATAGGGGCAAACGAGCATGCGGCTCACCTGATGGTAAGTGACTACCGCCGCCCATGAACAACCGCAAAACCAGGGGAATTGCAGATGCGTTGCCGACCTTTTAGAAAGGAGTAAGCTCTTTTCTTGAAGGTTCCTAAGTCGTATCGGTCCGGAAAATTCGCTGGTGGTAATTGATTCCACAAGGAAGTCGTGCGAGGGAGAAAACTAAACTTTACTTTTACATTTGTATAACATTAAATAATATTTAACATTAGTAAATATCAATGAATGATATACCTTATTTTTTTTCAAATTAAGGTTCTTCATTGTTTGATATTTAGAAATGTTATTATTAGGTGAAAATTTAATTTAATAAAAACAAAGGTTTCCAGGGTGATTTAGCTGTACCTACTTATATAAATGATTTTTTTATAACAACAAAAAATAGTACAAAAGATTTGTAATCTCTTCATAAAAAAAGTCACTTTCTCTCAATTTCAAAGAAAACGCGTAAAAAAACACGTAGTTACCCACTAAAAACAAGTATCCTTCCATTTGTAACTTATGTTTGATGTCAAATAAACTTAATTAGGTCTAAACAATTAAAAAAAGCATAAAAAAGAACATTACTTTTACACATGGCGGATGGCACAATAGGCGTGTTGTCTGTGGAACTTGACACGCCCAGCGTCTCATGAAATATTTGTTCGCCGCCACAGCTAAGTTGTCGAAAATTGGTGCCGCAACGAATCGGTTAACCGACGAGCGTGTATGCGTAGGTATATGGATGTAGAGGAAGCGAGAGAGGTGTCAGGATCGTGCCAAATGGAAGTCCGTAGTCTCTGCCAACCCCTCTGGGTGACAGGCGTGAGTGTTTATGTTATGTGTTTAATTATATTTTGTTATTATTTTAAGTACCTACTAATTTTATAACTTCGGGAGCACGAATGTGCAGAAGAATCTAAGCCAAAAGACAGGAGAACGGTTAATTAAAATTTTGTACATTGCAAAATGTGTGGTGAGATGATTCAGTTCGAAACAGTGTTCAAAGGTGATAGTAAAATGGGCATAAACAGGAAGTTATAGCAGGGATTATATACTCTGGTGTTAGATATATTCAGCTTAAAAAAGTTCTTCCCTATTCTCCATAGGCAAGAACCTCCCGCCATATCTCTGCGCTTGTATAAAATAGTTAACCAATTCGTTGCGGCACCAATTTTCGACAACTTTTCGCTGTGGCGGCGAACAAATATTTCATGACATGCCGGGCGCGTCAAGCGCCACAGACAAAAATGACACACCTATTGTGCCATCCGCCATGTGTAAAAGTAATGTTCTTTTTTATGCTTTGTTTAGACCTAATTAAGTTTATTTAAAATCAAACATAAGTTACAAATTGAAGGATACTTGTTTTTAGTGGGTAACTACATGTTTTTTTACGCGTTTTCTTTGAAATTGAGAGAAAGTGACCTTTTTTTATGAAAAGATTACAAACCTTTTGTACTATTTTTTGTTGTTATAAAAAAATCATTTATATAAAAGTAGGTACAGCTAAATCACCCTGTAAACCTTGGTTTTTATTAAATTAAATTTTCACATAATAATATCATTTGTAAATATCAAACAATGAAGAACTTTAATTTGAAAAAAAAAAAGGTATACCATTCATTGATATTTACAAATGTTAAATATTATTTAATGTTATACAAATGTAAAAGTAAAGTCGATCTGAAAACGTCTAATTAGTAAGAATAGCAAAACAAGTGTTTTCAAAAGGAAAAAAACGCCGGCGCTATACGGCGGCGGATTGACAAAACACTATTTATTAGCGAACTTTTTTTATGCATGAACGGTTTCGAACTGTTTCAAGCAAAAATAAACCTTATACCATATCACAAGAGCACATGGTACTTCGTAGGTCCATTCGGCCAAATTATAGTAATAAGTCGGCACTTCAACCATTTTAAGCAAAAGAGATAAAGGCATTGTTTTTTTTTTAACAGGAGAGTTGTTATCTGGAAACTTGTTTACAACTTGAGTTTGTGAGCGATTTCAATGAGTGCTATATTTGTTCATTTGTTTCTTATTAGAGTATTTTTCCACAACATGTTTTAAAAACCTATAAAGTAAAAACGGTACCATGTACAAGTTAGAAAAGGTTGTCAACTCCTAAAAATTTAAATTTTTCAAAATATCCAGAAACGAAGCCGCAGGCATGAACTACTTGCAAAATAATGAATATTTTGTTCTGGATAAATTTTCCAAAAAAGCAATTTGAGCGAGTTATAACGATTTTTATAAAAGACACGCCTGGCGTGTCACCCGCACTGAACCGGTTAATAATCAAGTTTGCCAATGGCGGAAACATACGCCGAAGCATTGTTTGGTTGAGGCTGGGAAAGAAGAGGTCGAGCAAGCAAAATTTATTCGATCAAAGGCTTTCTTATTATAGTCCATATACGCAAGGCAAAGTGGTAGATTGTTCTCTTCGGTCTTATGTACAATGTGGTCCAGTATATCGCCGTTGGTCAGCGGCGTCATACTCATAGGTTCGGGCGCGTCGTCGACTATGTCCATTGCCATTTGCGGCTTCTCGTCGCACTCGCCCGAAAGCAGCCTCCCGAAGAAGTCGTCGTTGTTATCGGAGGTTTGATCCGTCGTGAAGCTTGAGTGGAAATCGTTGTTCGCTAGCAGTTCGACGCTCAAATCGGGGTCGATATCGGCCGCGGTCGGGTCGATGTCACACTGGCTCGGTTTGCTCACCGCATGCATGTCGGCATGATTCATGATTTCATTTTGTATATCATTCAGCTCGCGTTGCAACTCGTCGGCGGCGAGTGAATCGCGTACGTGTGTATCACCCAGAACGCCGTCGTTCAAAACGTCGGCAGGCGAGAAATCGTTCGATCCGGTCGTTAAATAACCAGAATCGATTGGCTGATCGACTGCTACGTCTTCGACCGCTGACGGGGGCAACTCTCCGTTTTCCACGAGAATCTCCAACACATCATCCATGATTCGGCTGTCCTCGCTGTCGTGTAATAAGGGTGTCTGCGGCATGGGTGGCGGAGGAGGGGGAGGGGGAGGGGCCGTGTGCTCCGGTTCATAGTGCGTGGGTAGGATAGCTATCGGAACGACTTTAACGCCATTGAGTATGTAAGCAGGGTTGGTTTTGGTTTGAGTGTCGGTTGTTTCAGGTGTTGCAGCAGGAGGGGTTACAGTGAAGAGGCGGACGAGGCGGTCGGGGGGTGCGTCGGCGAGGAGATACCGCGGGGATGCCTTTAAAGCATCAAGTTGTGCGCGAAGTTGCGACACACAGAGATGCGCTTGCACCAGCCGCCGGCTTTGGTCACTAGCAGCCGCTTCCCGCCGCACCGCCTCCAACTGCTGCCGGGACGCTTCCAGTTTCCGTTCCAACTCCTCGATTTGTCGCCGTTGCGACTGGACTATATCCTCTGGCGGCTCCAAGTCCCTCGTTTCAGGGGACGCAACTGATGCTGGCGATTTCGGCGCCTCCTCTAGCATCTCCGTCAGATAGGGTCGCAGACGGTCGATCAGCTGCGGCTTCGGGCCGGACACTCTTAAGTTACGACGCTTGCACTCGGCCCGAAGGTCGGACACCTTCATGTCTTCGAAGCGGCCGGAGGGGAGGGTCGCGGGTAGGGGTGGGGGCGGCGGGGGAGCGGGGAACGCGTCCAACGAGTCCGACGCGACGGACGAGGGCGCGGGCGAAGCCGGCAGCAGTAGCGGACAACTGAGACCTAATTAAGTTTATTTAAAATCAAACATAAGTTACAAATTGAAGGATACTTGTTTTTAGTGGGTAACTACATGTTTTTTTACGCGTTTTCTTTGAAATTGAGAGAAAGTGACCTTTTTTTATGAAGAGATTACAAACCTTTTGTACTATTTTTTGTTGTTATAAAAAAATCATTTATATAAAAGTAGGTACAGCTAAATCACCCTGTAAACCTTGGTTTTTATTAAATTAAATTTTCACATAATAATAACATTTGTAAATATCAAACAATGAAGAACTTTAATTTGAAAAAAAAAGGTATACCATTCATTGATATTTACAAATGTTAAATATTATTTAATGTTATACAAATGTAAAAGTAAAGTCGATCTGAAAACGTCTAATTAGTAAGAATAGCAAAACAAGTGTTTTCAAAAGGAAAAAAACGCCGGCGCTATACGGCGGCGGATTGACAAAAGACTATTTATTAGCGAACTTTTTTTATGCATGAACGGTTTCGAACTGTTTCAAGCAAAAATAAACCTTATACCATATCACAAGAGCACATGGTACTTCGTAGGTCCATTCGGCCAAATTATAGTAATAAGTCGGCACTTCAACCATTTTAAGCAAAAGAGATAAAGGCATTGTTTTTTTTTTAACAGGAGAGTTGTTATCTGGAAACATGTTTACAACTTGAGTTTGTGAGCGATCGCAATGAGTGCTATATTTGTTCATTTGTTTCTTATTAGAGTATTTTTCCACAACATGACTTTTAAAAACCTATAAAGTAAAAACGGTACCATATACAAGTTAGAAAAGGTTGTCAACTCCTAAAAATTTAAATTTTTCTAAATATCCAGAAACGAAGCCGCAGGCATGAACTACTTGCAAAATAATGAATATTTTGTTCTGGATAAATTTTCCAAAAAAGCAATTTGAGCGAGTTAGTTGTTAGTTTTTAAAAAAAGACACGCCTCGCGTGTCATATGCCACACACAAAAGTATTCGATGGCACGCCTGGTGTGTCGCCCGCACTGAACCGGTTAAGGGTACTCTTAATTTGGCCCACTTTCAATATATCGCCAATTTGGTCGATAAACTTTCGCTTAGAGTATCCTGTTCCTGACTCTGCCGTTCACCTCTACAACATAAATCTGCTTCGTCAGTCTTTCCTCATTCATTCTTTCTACATTTTTTTTTATAGGATAAGGGTGACAAACGAGCACACAGTCCACCTGATGGTAAGTGGTTGCTGCGGCCCATAGACATCTACATCTATCCTCTATTACAAATCAAAATGTAGATGCGTTGTTACCCGTGAGGACTAAGATGGAATGCCTCATTTCCAGTAAAAAGGGCCTCCGGCCACCTGTACTCACCAAGCGAAACGCAGAGGTAAACCTCTACTTCACGCTGGTATTCTGTGAGGTCGTGGTACCACCCCGGTTCGAGCCGGCCCATCCGTGCGACAGCAAAAGCTGCCGCGTGGCTCTACCACTATTATATGAGCAAACCACGTATTATATATGCAACTTCCTCCCCTGCTATGAAATATGTCAAATATTATATATACCTCACTTTTAAGTGGCGCAGCCCTGATGGCAGAAAAGTCGTGGATTTATGGGAAATGCAAGAAAAATCTTATATTTTCCAACAGATTATCATCTCGTTCACATCGGCTTTAAATTCACAGACCGGCGACGGGCAGAAGCAGCAAAGATGCGCCACGTTTGGCACTGCGTTCGTTAATCCATAGCCAAGTATTTTTAAAATTTTTCAAAATATCCAGAAACGAAGCCGCAGGCATGAACTACTTGCAAAATAATGAATATTTTGTTCTGGATAAATTTTCCAAAAAAGCAATTTGAGCGAGTTATAACGATTTTTATAAAAGACACGCCTGGCGTGTCATCCGCACTGAACCGGTTAATAATCAAGTTTGCCAATGGCGGAAACATACGCCGAAGCACTGTTTGGTTGAGGCTGGGAAAGAAGAGGTCGAGCAAGCAACATTTATTCGATCAAAGGCTTTGTTATTATAGTCCATATACGCAAGGCAAAGTGGTAGATTGTTCTCTTCGGTCTTATGTACAATTTGCCGAAGGGTATGTACGGTCTACTTTATGGTATGGAAGGCTAGAAAGTCGTAGTCTGCGTGCGAGATGATTCGTAATGACACAAAAGCAGCACGACGACGCGGCTCAGAAGGGACATCGGTCTGATGTTCTTCAATAGAGCGTTGTCGCCTTTATTGAAGAACAAGACCACTGCACTTTTGCTCCACGCCTCCGAAATAGTGCCATGGAGGACGGAATGGAAGAATTCACCGTTATGGATGTGACCAGTGTGGATGTGAAATCTACAATTCGTAAGAATAAAAACGCGGACGCAGATTGTTCCAAATAAAACAATATTTATATATATATTTTTTATTCAACAATCTTTTCTTAAGCTAATAAAGGCTTGGTAAATATTTACAAGGCTTCATTATACGGCAAGGTAAAAAAAAAACTATCCATACACACTAAAGATCCAACTCTTGCGATATCACATATTATTCACGAGTACTTGGCTCACGCTCAGGGTATATAAACATTTTGCTTATTTTTAATAAATAATAAATAAATATTATAACATTTAAGTGTATGTATTTATGACTAATGCAAGCAATATAACGAAGCCAGTTATTGATAAACTAATATAAATATAGTATCAAGCTAAACTGATTAAATTCCGCACAATTTATCACTTGGGAAAAAATCTATGTAAAAAAACAAATATTAAAACTCTCCTATTACGATTACAACAATAACAAATACGCAGATAGTTTGCTTTTATCAAAATATTAATCTCACTTACATTTTTTTTTAAATATTTAAACTAAAAAACCCCCCGTAGAAGGGCATACGAAGCTATAAACACTCACTAGGCCCGATTTTGGGAGTAGTCACAAGACGTAACCCACATGAAAGATCTTGCTATTCCCTAGCAGTTGTTAAATATTTTGCTAAAATGGATAGGTACAAATTGGATGAGCAAATAAAACTTTTATATTTATACTAGACATCGTTAAAATTTTACTTAGATAATGGAATACGACTTAAGTTTAGTAAGCAAAAAATCAATAACAAAATGTTTAGTGTATTAGTTATTTTTCCATATTTCAGGCTGTTAGATTTATTACATATAACAAGACACATATATATAAAAAATGTTTGACGGTAATTTCTACCACAATTTATAACTTAAAGAACGATGTAAAAATAATACAAAAGGAAATTATTAAAGTTACATTATTTATGAAATAACAATCTTTAGGCATTTTTATGAATACACTCATTTAGTACACAGTATTTACAAACAAAACTGTAGTTGGAATTCAACCTATTTATACATGTTAAATATTGTCATGCAAGTGTTTCTATATAATTTAATATAGTCCCCCACATTTATCATAGCACCATTCCATAATATGTGAGTGTACTTTAAAACTACATTGCAAAGTAATCTATTTTTGAAGTACAATCACAGGTCATCCTTAAGAGCATCATAATTCATAACACTATGCACACCAACTGTACGAAACTGAATCCTTAAGCAAAATATATAATAAGTTATTATAATTACTTATGGAGAATTCAATAATCTAAAGACATAATGACAGTGACTGAGTGCAAATATTAAATGGTTGGCACGTTAAGAGGCTTTAAAGCCGTATTTCGTTGTAATGATAAACTTTTAACTAAACAATTAATTATGTAAATTAATTAATTAAATGCAAATAATGGCAATATTTTATGATTCACGAATTTTGCTGTTTCGTAATCATTCACTGTAAGATACGCGCAAGATGACACGTGACGCTACAGGGATACTCGCTAAAGGTCTCAAAACTAAACAATTTAATTGGAAAAATTTACTAAGGTACATACATAAAGTGGTAGATAATATATATAAATTATAAATAAGGTGTTCAAACAATTATGCAAGCACCCATTATTAGGTGTGATATTGACATGGTGCACCTATCCTAAACTTTAGACAATAAACTGGAATGATACTTTTTCAAGAATGTTATGTTCATACAATATAATCTTTTAGATAATATAAACAATCAACAAATTAATAAGTGTTCCTTGGAGAAGCATATTTATACTACACCACGTTAACACCGTGCTCTAGAAAGGAATCAAGGCTTAAATTAAATGGAAAAGAACATTGGTGTAAGAACGAAAGCGAAAGCAGAAGAATGGTTGCATAATTGTTTGCGCGCGCGGAGTTGGCTTCTTACTTTAACTAAATGAGTTCATATCTAACATTGTTCCCGAGCTGGTCCCACCCATGACGATGGCTTGTATATTCAACTTACTTTCTCTCTGTATATGAAAAAGGCAGTGTTTTACTTTTAAACACTGATTCTACAGGTAAATAAAAATCAAAATATTTCTAATCCATTGATTTTTTTTATTAATTAATTTAAAGAGAGATACAAGCGTGTTTCCGTGCTTTATTTTGCACGTCAAAAACATTGGAATGTCACTTATTGATTTGGGAAATAGTTATTGTGAATTCGAAACGAAACTAAGAGGATTTCAGCAAGCAACACTTAAAAATTTTACCTCATATTGGTTATCATTGTAGGTCGTAGTAAATTTCACTCACTATGCAGAATGTGCACGATCAGGTGTTTCAAGCATTTGATTTTGTTGACAAACAACACATTTTCCTTATAATTTTCCCTTAAAAATTTAGTCATCGGGCGGAATGCAGAAATCCACAACTATGTTGAGTTTTATAATATTATTATGATTTGTTCCTTATATACATATGTATTATGAATAAGTAAGATATGCCACAGTAATACAAAATGAATTAATTATTAATATGAGTTTAGTATGCCACTGCGCACGCGGTGATAAACGAACGCTCAACACAATAAAGTTAACACAAATCGGTAATCTAACGAAACAACTAGCGATACAAACATTTCGTATCAATTATTAAGTACTAGTTACTAATATAATTTATAAAAAGTCACACGGTCTTCACAAACATCAACACTATGTGTTTCACAACATTATCAATGAATACATCTAGTCTCTACTAAGTAAGTCACCATCGTGGAAGATAAAGTCATTGAATCGACTAGCTTACGTTACCCCACATGCTACTCAGTAGCACTTTACATTTTAAATCTCGGTACTTAAGTATTGCACCTTTTGAACATTCAAATGACGCTGTAATAGATCAAGTTAGTGTTACGTTTCGGTCGCAACAGCGGCGTTTGGAGATCACAGGGTAGGGTTAGAGAGCGTGCGGCGTGCGTGTGCGTGTGCGTGTGCGTGTGCGTGTCAGGTGGCGTCGAACTCGATGCGGTCCCACGAGTAGTGCTTGGTGGCGGGGCGCGGCGGCGGGCGCGCCAGCACGCCGCCCAGCAGCGGGTCGCACTGCGGCACGTGCCCGCGCCCGAACAAGTTCGGGATCAGCTCCGTATCCATGTCGTAGCCGTCGCTGTCCACGTTCATACTGGCGCCGAGGCTCTCGAAGTCTTTCAGGTCGAACTCGCAGGGCCGATCGTCGTAGGCGCCGTGCCTCGACTCCTCGTTCTGGAAGGACGGCAGCGACAGCTCGTCCATATCCTCGAAGCCGGTGCGGTTGTGGTCCAGTATATCGCCGTTGGTCAGCGGCGTCATACTCATACGTTCGGGCGCGTCGTCGACTATGTCCATTGCCATTTGCGGCTTCTCGTCGCACTCGCCCGAAAGCAGCCTCCCGAAGAAGTCGTCGTTGTTATCGGAGGTTTGATCCGTCGTGAAGCTTGAGTGGAAATCGTTGTTCGCTAGCAGTTCGACGCTCAAATCGGGGTCGATATCGGCCGCGGTCGGATCGATGTCACACTGGCTCGGTTTGCTCACCGCATGCATGTCGGCATGATTCATAATTTCATTTTGTATATCATTCAGCTCCCGTTGCAACTCGTCAGCGGCGAGTGAATCACGTACGTGTGTATCACCCAGAACGCCGTCGTTCAAAACGTCGGCAGGCGAGAAATCGTTCGATCCGGTCGTTAAATAACCAGAATCGATTGGCTGATCGACTGCTACGTCTTCGACCGCTGACGGGGGCAACTCTCCGTTTTCCACGAGAATCTCCAACACATCGTCCATGATTCGGCTGTCCTCGCTGTCGTGTAATAAAGGTGCCTGTGGCATAGGTGGCGGAGGAGGGGGAGGGGGAGGGGCCGCGCGCTCGGGTTCATAGTGCGTGGGTAGGATAGCTATCGGAACGACTTTAACGCCGTTGAGTATGTAAGCGGGGTTGGTTTTGGTTTGAGTGTCGGTTGTTTCAGGTGTTGCAGCGGGAGGGGTAACAGTGAAGAGGCGGACAAGGCGGTCGGGGGGTGCGTCGGCGAGGAGATACCGCGGGGGTGGCTTTAAAGCATCAAGTTGTGCGCGAAGTTGCGACACGCAGAGATGCGCTTGCAACAGCCGCCGGCTTTGGTCACTAGCAGCCGCTCCCGCCGCTTCCCGCCTCACCGCCTCCAACTGCTGTCGGGACGCTTCCAGTTTCCGTTCCAACTCCTCGATTTGTCGCCGTTGCGACTGGACTATATCCTCTGGCGGCTCCAAGTCTCTTGTTTCAGGGGACGCAACTGATGCTGGCGATTTCGGCGCCTCCTCTAGCATCTCCGTCAGATAGGGTCGCAGACGATCGATCAGCTGCGGCTTCGGGCCAGACACTCTTAAGTTGCGACGCTTGCACTCGGCCCGAAGGTCGGACACCTTCATGTCTTCGAAGCGGCCGGAGGGGAGGGTCGCGGGTAGGGGTGGGGGCGGCGGGGGAGCGGGGAACGCGTCCAACGAGTCCGACGCGACGGACGAGGGCGCGGGCGAAGCCGGCAGCAGTAGCGGACAACTGAGTTGCAACAGTAGCTGCTGTTGCTGCAGGAGCAACTCATACGGCGTCTCCACAGAGCCAGGCGGCGACGAGGCCTTTTGCGCATTCGGCGGTCCCTTGTACTCGTGAAATTTCAATCTTGACTTCTGCTGCTGTTTCTGTTTACTCTTTTTACGATTTTTGTCCTTTCCCGGTGCGGGGTGCTGTGGTGGGGATGCAACGCTCGCGGGCGATAGTGTTGATGGTGGCGACGGAGAAGGTGAAACCTCGTCGGGAGGCCCGCAATATGATGAAGGGTGCTGAGGCCGCCCCGAGGCACCTTCACTTGTTGCTTTAAACGCTAATGTCCCACTCTTAACAGCTGTTTCTATGTTCTCTTCGGTATGTAAAATATTCTTCTTTATGAGCTCGAGAGGTCCGGGCCTATGAGATAATTGGTCATTTAGCTGGTCGGCCAATCGAGCTTTCTTTAACATTCGCTGCTTCTCCGCCAAGCTTGGATCAACATGACTTTCCTAAAAGAAGAGAAGTAATTTAGTTTTGTATACATATAAATGTGCAGTGACGGATCAGTAAGTGACAGTCAGTAAGTAAATGGCAATGGCTCGACCATGTAGCTCCAAGAACCGACAACTGGTTGAGAATAAATGGTTCTCGATTGGCAGCTTTGTATCGGTAAGCGACGTGCATGGCGGCCCCCACTAGATGGAGTGACGAGCTGGTAAGAAATGCAGGAAGTCGATGTATTCTGGTGACTTAGGACCGAGTTTTGTAGCATTTCTTGGAGGATGCCTGTGTTCAGCAGTGGACTTGTGATGGTTTGTAATGATAATGAAGATGATTATGATAAAAACAGTATACAAAATAAACAGTAAAACGTACTTGTTCCAAAATATGCCTTCGTTCTAATTCTTGACGATCTGGTCGTCGTTGTATTTTTGCTTTTAGTAAATCCCCGGTTTTTGCTCTTTCTAACTGCTTGCATTGTTCAAAATACGCAGCCGGTGTATTGAGAGCTGAAAAGAGTTGTATTTAGCATGTTAATTAAAAATAATACATTTAAATATATACAAGAGATAGTTAGGCGAAATCTTTACTGTTCGATTAGAGCAAAGAGTATGATGAGAGTATAATATGGAGCGAAAAAATTCCATTAGTTCATAGAGTTGAGATCGTAAAATTCCTTCACCCACGCGCACGCGTTCCGTCGCGCTGTTGCCGGCGGGCGTCTCCCAAAATTCGTCACACAAACAATTACTAATTGTTCTGCTTATAGAAATGCTTTTATAAATATATAACAATGACTATGATTTGAAATTGTTTATTGCATGTCACATTCCAAATTTAAGATGATACATTATTGATGAAGTACATTATAGATATTGATAGGATATATAACGCAAGGGCATAGATAAGAGGGCTGACGACTTTTAAATTAATATTATAACACTTACGGGGCATTATTCCTTGAGCTACCAGTTGGTTGAGCGGACGCCTCATCGTCAGCTTTACTTTTAATGCTGCAAAGCGAGGAATAAACAGTTTTATTAACTCGACAACAATCCTCTAACATATATACAATATCTTAATAACTAATTTAACAATTTTTCCTCAAGGGATTGGAGCTGGCGCCGTGTTTACGATCATAACAAAACAAAATAATAAAACTGGCTGTCCACAGAGTGTGTCCAGTGACGTCAATCATTTTGAAATAACATATTGTCAACGTTTCCTTTTTCATACAACAATAAAGCTTAATTGAATAGGCCAGGCGTTTGTGCAGAGGTCTACGCTGTGACGCCAGGTGACGAATTTCTACGTAACATATGGAGTAATGCAGACGACGCGATCGATACGTCGATACGATCGAAGTTTATGATTATTTCGATAGAGTTGGTCGATGAGCGTAGGCGAATCCATGCTCTTGTTTGCTCGTAGACAGGCGCGAGCAGCGAGCGATGGGCGGACAACGCTGGCGCGAAGCCAATATAAATAAACACTGCACAGGGAAACTAGTGTTATGCCGCGACCGTATTACAGACGAAACATTCACTACCACTGGGCCGAATATTGTGGGTTACTGGGCGTCTTATTTACGCTTCGATCCTGTCTTCGCACATGATTTTGTAGCAGTGAGCACACATTTAACCAACTTTATAACTTTTAACAAAAAGTAAAAACCGACTTCAATTTGCTAAAAAAGAACTTATTTATTTGCTACCCTTCGGGGTGGAATGTTTTCTTCAAATTCATATGGGACCACCGTTGAAGTATAACATAGGTATTTAATAAAAAAGGAATACATTAAAATCGGTTCACAATCTGCGAAGATATAATACGAAATTCCTTAAACAATAGTCTAATATGAAACTTTTGCCCTTATCTTCTACCCATAGGGCGGCATTTTTTCTTCAAAATTTAATGGGTGGGTAAACCACGCTTGAGGTAAAGCCTATTAAAAAAAAAAGAATCATTAAAATCGGTTCACAATCTGCGAAGATATCGCATAACAAACAAACAAAATACCTACATATATATATATATATATATATATATATATATATATATATATATATATATATATATATATATATATACACTAGAATTAAGAACCTCCTCCATTTTGAAGTCGGTTAAAAAAGGACGATGATTAGGGATTAAAGACCGAAATACATACGAGTAGGATGGTCGATATGGACCTACTAATTGACGCAAGAATATCAACTCAACTGTGGTCTACAAGTAACTTAACGTACCGTACGTATTAATTTTTAAAACCACTTATTAAAGCTACTTACTAGGTAACCACGTATATACACCGAGAATAGCTGCAAATGGTGCACATGGACCACATATTTCGTACATAATTAGCCTGAGCTGTCCTGTTAAATGCCGGATTTTTAAATACAAATAAAGGTGGCGAACAAGTACACAGTACACCTATATCTTATTTTATACTAGTATTCTGTGAGAGCATGGTCTTCACCCGGTCGAATCGAGCCATTCGTGCTGCAACCACTTATAACACACACTTATATAGGTATCATAAAACTATCTCTCTCCCCTTGCCACAAGATATTCGGTTTTTTGCTGGATAAAAAAAAGAATGGAAATAATAAATAATAAACTACGGATAAAAATTTATGACCTGCGACGATAAAAAGGACAAACTTTTATTATGGATTTAAAAAAATTCTCGACAACAGTATAAGGAGATTATCTATACATATGAATAACATAGAAATGTCTTTCTGTAATATCGAAATAACTGCCAGATATTGAGATGAGGGGGTTATTTAGATGCCATTGAGACATGTAAAGTATTGAAAAAAAAAAGCCTGTATGTCTGTTTTTACAGGCTTATGTTTGAAATGGCTGAACTGATCGTAGTAAAACTTCAGATAAAGAGCCATCAACGCCTGGAGTGATTTAGTCTATATTTTAATCGAAAATCTTGGTTATTTAAAAAAAAAACGAAGAATTGATAAAGTAATAAAATGAATTATTTTTGACTATCTTAAATCTAAATAATGTCACATAAACATATCCTAATCCAGGCGGAGCCTGGGCGGGTGGCTAGTTAGGAATATTATTAAAAATACATGCATTTTGCCACGAGTTGAAGACTAGTTTTGTTTCTACTACGGTTCGCTTCTGATTAGTAGTAAAGAAAAAAAAATATGAACATTTATATTTTATATAACTACTTTCTGCGTCATGTATAACACGTGAGATACAACGAAAATATTGCGACATAACATGGCGCAATTTTTTAGAATTTGTTGCGGTTGTTTAATAACCTCCCTTTGGATCAAAGTCTCAAGAAATAGTAATTAGTAATTTTATAAATTCAAAATTTGCTTTATACAACATTTTAATTTAATATAAAGAAAATTATACTTGCTTCTTGTAACTTAACTAACGAAACGCTTTGCTCTGTTGTGTAGCATGTAAGTGCTTTAGGAATCGCTTGTATACTTGACCGATTATAGAACCCGCATATTGCACAACATCGTAGAATATAAGAATTATTTGTTGCCACTGTAGTCCACATTGACGCCCGTATATCATGGACGGATTGTGCGGAGAATTTTAGTGTTCACCTTAAAACCTCACAATTGTTGGGATTCCGATTAACCGTCAGCGTTTTGCATGTAAACATGCGTTTAACCATTCTCCGTTAGAATTCTGTAAGAGCATGGTCCTTCCTCGGTCGAGGCGAATGTTCGTAATTCGTCATTTCCTTATCATAGCCTAATTTTTTATCTTGCGAATTATCGATTGTAATAATGTTTGTGATCAGTGGCGTGAAAGGGGCTAGGCGGGGCAGTGTCCCGGGGCCCCCAAGCTAAAAGGGCTCCGCGGCCTCCAAGAACGACGTTCGAAAAATTATGTACTATCCTAGTATAAAGAATTTTAGAGTTTTAACTTTTTGGACCCTGACCACGAACGGCTCGAAATGAAACCACAAATATTACTCCCACTTCCAGAACATAAATATAACATTGTTAAAGATAATTGTCTACTTCGTTTTATTCTTTTTTATATAGATGAGGCGTATACAAAAATAATTTGCTTGTTTGGCAAATACAAAACCAAGGGAATCGCAGGAGCGTTGCCGGCTTTTTAAAAAGGAGTAAGCTCGTTTCTTGAAAGTCTAAGTCGTATCGGTCCGACAGTAGTGGACCGCCAAACATCCCGATGATGTGGATTTGTGAAATGCGTTGATGAAATCTTGTGCCTGGAATTAATCCCAGCAATTCCTCTGAACACTCCCCGTAGTAAATTCGATAGAAAATGCAAAGGTATGCAACATCTTTTCGTCTCGTTTTTCGTCTTCGTCGGTCGTCGACGATTCGAGACACATGTGGTCAAGTGGAAAGAGCTGGTACTAAGGAGCCCCGGCTCAGGGATGAAAACAGTATTCCATGTTAGGCCGAACCTGCCCCTTGTGAAGTTGCAAGTAGAGTGCCGGCATAAAATGGGACAGTATTTTATGCCGGCACTCTACTTGCAACTTCACAAGGGACAGGTTCGGCCTAACATGGAATACTGTTTTCATCCCTGGGCCGGGGCCCTGCTGAGTATGCCAAGCTTTTTAGAGGCCAATTCAGCCTTCCCTTTTAAGTGACCACGAAACAGCACGTTATTGGATATGTCAACGCCAAAGATTTCGATACTGACTGAGGTAACAAGGGGAGTGCCCTGAAATTGAGGAGATACGACAAAGGGGTTCTTTTTAGTGGCAAACGTACAAACTTGTGTCTTCTCGGTATTGAAATTAATTATATTTAGTCGCCCCAATCCGAGACCTTATCCGGCGAAAACTCGACTTCAGACACAAGTTTGTTCCGGTGACGTTTTCCCGAGAAATATAGGTACAGCCGGTGTATAAAGCATCACCAGTGCACGTTACTAGTTTGTAACATATTATTGATAAGCAGAAGAAACAGCGTAGGTGATAGCTCGTAGCCTTGTAGAACACCAGCATAAATAGGCTTGTAAATGGAGCATACACCTACTACGACTTTGTTGCTCCAATCTACAAGAAAACTGCTGATCCAGTAGCACAAATTCTCGTGAAACCCATAGAAAGGGAGCTTCCAAAGAAGCGCTTTGTGCCAAACCCGATTGAAGGCCTTAGCTATGTCCAAACTAATGGCCAGGGTCTCCCCTTTTGCTTCCGCCGATTTATGAGACAGGTAAGGCTCAAGATCACCAGCTTAGCAATCCCGATGGAAATCGTACTGGCGGTCACATTTCAATTGGTGTTCCTCAACCTCATGAGCTGGTAGTATACAACGATTTTCATTATTTTGGAGAATAAGTTGGATAGGTATGAGCGGTCGAATTTCGGTTATGTTTTAGAGATCTGGTGCACTAAAGCTGTCTTATTTGAGTTCGGGACTACGCCTAGGGAGAAAGAGCTTTAGAAAATACACGTTACGACCGGTGCCAACTAGGGAGCACACGTCTTCAGCATAATGGGAGGAACTCTATCAGGTCCGCTCGCCTTGACGTCTAGGGAAAGTAGTGCTATGCGCACCGAACGCTGTGTAAATCGTATCGTACCGATCTGAAGGCGAAATTATACTTATTTTTAACAGCGAACAAACCAGGCATCACAAATGATAGAATAAAGAGTTCCATTCCCTGAACTACCACATCAGCAACAATCACGTTGGGATCATCCGGCGAGAAGCATACCCCCCACCCCCCTGTCCTCAAGGGAAGGATGCAAAAAAAATGTATTTTGTCCCAATCGGTTGACCTATAGTGCCAACATGGCGGCGATCTGCAGAACGCACCCGCGTTGGGAGTGTGAGTGGCACCGTAGTATGGATCAGACAATGGTCCAGTGAGCCAAGAGGGGCGTCGAAGGAGACGTGATATCCTACCGGATGAGAGGTCAGCAGAAGGTCCAACAGGGAAGGTGCAAGATCGCCAGCATAGTGCACGTAGGCGGAGTAATCATTTGTGTCGGACCATATGCCAAGGCAAAGTCATAATCAGATCTACCCGCATGATCGGTTATACGAGAACCAAAAGCCATTTAGCGTGGTGGTCGTTAAAATCACCAAGGATCATGATCTTCGCAGATGGGATCTGTTGTAGCACGGAGTCTGCAGCGATTTGGACGTAGTCCATGAGTTGGTCTGTGTCGGCATTACCTATAGAGGCACCCGTAGACGCGGGGATGGTCGTCGCTGACTTTAAAGACTGCCGAGGCGTCGAGAACAGATGTCCTCTCTGTCGTATACGCAAACTCCAGCCCGATACACAAAGGTGTTCTAATTTGTACCCCGGATAGGAGAGAAGTATCGACCGTAGAGGACTCCTGCGTCTCGGTTAGAAAGAGCAAGGTCGGCTTCGCCGTCTTCAGATGGTACCTAGTGGACTTTGTTCACGTTCGAATGAAATCCCCTGATGGTGCAGAAATTCCCGGATAGCGAGGCAGGGGTCACCTTTATGTTATTGCTCCACTTGCCACGAGCAGTATTAGTCTTGTGCGGAATTCCCCACCCACTCCCTAGGATACGCGAGGCAGCCTGAGTACCTGCGCTAAGGAAGAGTAGGGTAGTTTGGGCGTGGATGCTAAGCCAGGGATACTCCACCACTAGGGGTGCTGGTACCGTTGCGGCACTGCTGCGATGGTTTCTTATTTAATTACACTATCATCTTAAGGAGGAAAGGGGTTAGGCCTCCGAACACCTGCACTTACCAAGCGAAGTAAACTTCTACTTCACGCTGGTTGTCTATAAGGTCGTGTTACCTCGTTGGTTCGAGCCGGTCCACCCATTCATTACAGCTCTTCATTTTATAACTTTCCAGGTCGTCACTGCATTTAGTCTAATCCACTTCTGCGACAGCAAAAGCTGCCGTGTGGCTCTTCTATTGTTATGTTGTCTGCCTATATACTAACTGTAATCTATGTACTTCGTCATAGTTTATGCGTTACACATAACTTAGCAGTAAGTAGCTTTGCTTTATTATGCCCTGCAGTGGGCAACAATGAGCTGATGATGAAGTAGTTTTGCACCTTAAAAGTATTTAGTTTAGTTTAAATAGGGCCCCAATTTCATTTTTGCCTCGGGGCCCTTTGTTACATAGCTACGCCACTGTTTGTGATGTAAATTACTCATTACTTATTTTTATTGTGTTGTTTTGTTTATCGAGAGTAGTAAGCCATCATTAGTCCTAGAGCGCGGCGTAGGCGAGGTCACTCGTTCTTTCTATGCCGTCCACGTCATACGCATGTTGTTTCATCTAACGTAATAATAACAGGCTGATAAAGTTGAAACTCGTTCCAGTCACGTTCGGAATACGATGAATTTTCTTACAAGATTATTTTAACAATAGTAATTAGATTTTTTTTTTATTAGTACTTTATGGGAATTACATGTTGATATTAAGACAGTTATGCTTGAAGATTATGGCAGCGAATTACCAGAACTGAGCATCTTAAAATTTTGTTTTGATTGATAACGGAGTGAGCTTATGCTGCTTACAAAAGCAACAATATCCTCAAAACCCTTAAATGAATGTTACTACGAAATATATTTTGTAGATAACTATATATTTGCGTGTATGTTTATAATATTTAAATGAATATTTCTTTATCATTTCAGTGGTAGAGCCAGGCAGCAGCTTTTGCTGTCGCACGGATGGGCCGGCTCGAACCGGGGTGGTACCACGATCTCACAGAAAACCAGCGTGAAGTAGAGGTTTACCTCTGCGTTTCGCTTGGTGAGTGCAGGTGGCCGGAGGCCCTTTTTACTGGAAATGAGGCATTCCATCTTAGTCCTCACGGGTGACAACGCATCTACATTTTGATTTCTAATAGAGGATAGATGTAGATGTCTATGGGCCGCAGCAAGCACTTACCATCAGGTGGACTGTGTGCTCGTTTGTCACCCTTATCCTATAAAAAAAGAAAAATCATTCCGTTGGTATATTATATTTAATTCATTTTCAGTGCAAGTCCACTGGACACATAATATGCAAAAAGGCCATTTTCTTCAAATAGTTGTCCAACCATTGTAGGCAGATGCTATGATGCTACAAACAACAACAAAGACAAGTGTTAGCGCCGACACATACATGCGCTAAGATATGCGGTACTGTAGTGGGTGAAGGCCAAGCTAGCAAAGAATACCAGCGTAAAATAACAGCTGGTGCTGTGTTTTGTATCGTGAGTGAAGTGAATCGGAGACACTTTTTACTGGTAATGAGGCATTCTATCTTAGTCCTCAGAGGTGACAACCCATCTATATTTATATATTCTTAATCGAGGATAGATGAATGTGTCTATGGGCCACAGCATCCACTAACCATCAGGTTTTTTATATATAGGACGGGACAAACGAGCATGCGCCTCAACTGATGGTAAGTGACTATCACCACCTATGAACAACTGCAACTCCAGGTGAATTGCAGATGCGTTGCCCGCCTTTTAATAAAGAATAGGCTTTTTTCTTGAAAGTTTCTAAGTCGTATCGGCCCGGCATAATCGTTGGTGGTAGTCGATTCCACAAGGAAGTTGTATGAGGAAGAAAATTTCTAGTAAATCTCACAGTGGTGAACCGCCAATCATCCAGATGGTATGGATGGTATCGCAAGTTTATTACGTACGTACTTATATGAGGCAGACTGTGTGCTTGTTTGTCACACTTATTATATAAAAAGACTGAACCAAATATAGTGATGGTTCCCTTTCTCCATCACTACATCAGTTCCACAGTTACATCAGTTAAGATATTATCTTTTTTTGAACAAAATTAAGTACAAAATTGCAAGTAACATTTACACTAGGTACGATTCGGTAGCGCAGTGGCTACGCACTTGTCTTGCGGGCCAGAGATTCGTATTTCACACGAAACATACATTTGTATGACCTATGAATAATTGTTCCAGTTCCAGATTTTGTCCGTGTGCAATCTATGTAAGTAAAATTTTTTCACAATACAGTGGAAATTATTAGTGTTTATCAGAGCGCAGATCTATTTTTGTGGTCTATCTCTGACGTAAATGAAAATTTAAATACAACTATAATACGAATATTTTAAAACCTATTTACTAGTTCCTTAATAATTTGTAATTTATTTTGAGACAAGGAAGGTTGGCAAAGATCTGCCTAGATTTATTAAGTGGATTAGCTGCTAGTAAATGTGCTATTAATATTATGAGATTAGGGGGAAGGTTAATGGTTTTTTGAAGCACACTTCAACTTGTATAAGAAAAAAAGTGATTGTTTTTAACTAATTAGATAAAAATTACACTCATGGGACATAACCGGAGACCCTTTTGACTGGTAACCAGGCATTCCATTTCAGTCCTCAGCATGGACAACGCACCCGCAATTTGTTTCTTAACCAAGAAGCAACAGAAAAGATAGATGTACTTAGGTGTTTATGGTGTGTATTTCAACTACTTAGGTTAGTTACCATTACTTCTATACTAAACATACAAAGAGATCCTTCCGCTTACAAAAACTGAATGTTAGACCTAGGTGGACCTACTAGCGATTTCGTTTGTGTCCTAAATTCGTTTATATGAACTTAAGGATAATACGATATACTATTAAAAACAAACTTTAAGAACCACCAAATAGATTAATAGTCTGCTGAGTGCTGTCCGTCTGCCTTGCTGCACAACAGCTCGTTTCAATTTTCATTTTCATAATAGTTATAATATATATAATAAAAGTTATAATATAGATAATAATAACAAATTTAAGGACAAAATTGATAGATATATACGAGTACATATGTTTGTTGTATACAAGTATATGAATTATTCATTCTGTTTGAAATTACTTACTTATTTTATGAAAACCACAGCAATTATTATAGCAATTACACGAATATTAACGGGGAGGGAGAACTTACATTCCTTGTGTTTGCCCATGGCCGGTTGCAGGGGGCTGTCGTCGACGACCACTTTAGGGGGCGAGTGGCGCGGCGGCGAGCTCGCTGGCTCGCTAGCGCCACTGCTGCTCGCCTGCCGCCCGGCCATCTCCTCCGCGCCAGAACAACTGCACAAACATATTATTTGTGTAGTAGTCTACTGCTGGCAGGTTATAATGCAGTCCTTGGACATCTGCAACCAACTTTAAACAAAACACTGATGATTCGTCATCTCTGAGAACTAAGATGGAATACCTCACAGTTGGTGGGAAATGCCAGTATAGCATTTCATTCCCTGCAAAAGAAGAGAACAATGGATATACAGCTGCTACCAGCTATATATACCCAGGCGGACTCTAAGTAAATAAGAAGCGTTACCACCTTGTAGATTCATCATCCACCTAGTAACAAAATAATGTTTAATTTATGTCATTACCAATTTGTTAGAATTTGCCGTAATTCAATAAGGGTGTCCACTTTGAAAATACATCGATGTTTATTCAAAATCTAGTACTTTTTCTGACTTTACATTACAAATATGTAGTCAATCTTATGACACCCCATTCAAACAAACGAATGATCTACTACTCATACATCAGCATCGTCTTTGTCCGCACGCCTTTTGTGAGTGTATGTGTGTTCAAAGATGTTAGAGAGATATATTCTTTATTGCACAGTGGTCGGGTGGATTATAATATTAATCTACTTTTAAAAAATATCAAATTTCAGAAAAGTCACTTAAATGGATTTTTTGACACGTCAAGTATTAAAAGTTGAAAAGTAAGAGAGGTGCTCAGTGCAGCACGTGCACGTGCATTTATTTATGATTTATTTTTTAAATGGTAACTTGCTGGTCGAAGAGTGTACCAACGAATAGACGAAATACTAACGATCATATAATATACACAGCAAACAAAAAAAAATTTAAAGATAATTCGCCGCGACTTTCTTTATTTCCCTCTCCTTGCCATGAATGAAACCTACAGCACACAAAAGATTAAAACAAAAGTCATTATCACGAAGTCTGACATTTAAATTTAAAGATTTTTAGATATTCCGAAAGCTGATATTGAGCCTCACCATCATCGCAAACTAATAGAAGTAGCTCATTGCTACGACTGTGGAAGATCGCACAATAAAAGTGCGTGCCGATCGTGCACTGTTTATCGCAAATTCGTTTGACCGAATCAACAAGTGCATTTGGTTCCTCTTGTTTAGAAACAAATCGATAGATCTAAACAAATAAATAAAAATGAAGTGTGTATTTGTAATGTCAAAATAACAGATTTTTACATGTATTAGAAATTATATACGGTACTTATCTATACAAATGAACAATTTTTAAAATTTTGCCTGTCTGTCTATTTGTTCCGACTAATCTCCGAAACGGCAGGACCGATGTTGACGCGATTTTCACTGACAGATAGCTGATGTTATATGAAGTAACATAGGCTACTTTTATTTTAGGAAAAGAATTAGGGCTCCACGCAAAAAAATAAAACCCTTAATTACACGCGGGCCAAGTCGCGGGAAATATGTAAACTGATTTGTGATCTCACTTTGAAATTATTAATGTGCCATTTTCATATATTAATATGTAATTTTTTTCATTATTATTATTATTTGAATTAAAAAAGGAGGTATTAATGTTTCTGTTTATTTAATATGGTTAACCGTTGACTAAATGTTACCTTATTTTATTTAAAATAGAGTATTTATTAGTTAAAGTTGATATTTTACGGCGTTCTTCTTATTTTAGATTGAACTACATAATATGAAATCCACGTGACCACTTACTTGTTTTTATACTTAACTTCAAAACCTACATATGCGATGCTTTTAACAACCGTGGTCAGGTAGATGCTAATATACCGACTTTAAAAAAGCGTTCGATAAAGTGGATCACGCAATTATATGTAAGAAACTCGACTCATATGATATACACGGCAGTCTGTTGCGTTGGCTCGAGTCCTACTTGAAAAACAGGAGTCAGCTCGTGACCGTCAAGGGGTACACATCAGAAGAAATCGTCATTAAGTCTGGTGTTCCTCAAGGATCCCATTTGGGCCCGTTACTTTTTGTGACTTTCATTAGTGACCTCATTGATAAAATTCAGTCCCCTTGCCTGTTATATGCTGACGACCTAAAAATATTCAATAGAATTGGTGAAGCTGACGACACTCGCATCATACAGGAAGACTTAAACAGCCTGTCTAATTGGTGCAAAGAAAATAATATGTTCCTTAATGTCAAAAGCTGCTTTGTCATCACCTACACACTTAAAAAAAGAAGGTATCAAACAATTATATCTTAGAACAACAAACTCTGTCTCTTGTGTCGTCTATCAGGGATCTCGGGGTCTTGTTTGACGAACAGCTTAGTTTCCGCCAACATTACGATCTCATAGCCATAAAAATCTAACCAGGTACTAGGTTTCGTTACTATACAGAGTAGGCACTTCAGGAAACCTCAAAGTTTAATTTTGTTATATAACAGTCTGGTTCGAAGTAATTTAGAATATTGTTCAATAATATGGAACCCATACTAAGCAGTGCACTCTGAGCTCATTGAATCGATCCAATCCAAGTTTTTGCGTTTATTGAGCTTACGTACCGCCAACAATAGAAGACTCCGGTCATATGCTGAGAGG
Source organism: Parnassius glacialis (assembly GCA_033319125.1). Taxonomy (NCBI): domain Eukaryota; kingdom Metazoa; phylum Arthropoda; class Insecta; order Lepidoptera; family Papilionidae; genus Parnassius; species Parnassius glacialis. The sequence continues at coordinate 27,692,554 of JAVANC010000018.1, forward strand.
CTTAAAGAGTTTGACATGACACCACTTCACCTCAGTCGCGACGAATTGGACCTTGTTAACCTACACAAAATAATACACTCGGAACTAGACAGTCCCGAGATTTTGGAACTGTTAAAATTTAACATAAAACACAACCCACGTAGACCTATGAAAAAAATATTTGACATCCCCTATCGCGGAATAATATCTCCCGGAATCAACCCCTATCAAGGTTATGTCGACTTTATGAGAATTATAGCCTTCGCTTTATCAACTTTGACATCTTCAACTCTAGTCTGGTTCACTTTAGAAATGTTTTGAAAGGCATTCTCAAGGACATCCCCTTTGATTGATATTCACTAAAATTATACTTAGTTCTTAATTTGTTGGATTTATGAGCTTGTTAGTTTGAGCAATTTTATTTAAAATGTTTGTTTCTCAATCTTGGCATGCCGTGATAACACGTATAAGGATTATGTCTTGTATTACACTATTATTATTGTAAGTTATAGCTATAAGTCATGATGTAATCTGTTGTTGTCCAATAAATAAATAAATAAATAAATAACGCGCGACAACTGCAGGGTTAAGAAATCACTTATTTATCTGTCATGTTATTCGTTTATTTGAATTTTGACCTTAGCTTTATACATTGTTGGTTAAAATTGCTATACAAAAATGAAATAATATCGTAAGGAGTGTGTTTGTACTTGCGTGTTCAAACTTAAACCTAATTTGTAGCGAACAAAGGTTGAAATTATTAAAAAAAACATACGATCTCGTGGCGAGTACGGTTGTCCCATTGCGGTTATCACTACAAACTTAATGAAATATTACGTACTGGATTACCTAATGAAAAAGCATATATCACGATAAAAATACTTACATGTGGAATATAACTCCATATTTTTGTAGATTTTAAGTATTTGACTGCTTTATGCACACATGCACACGTTAACCGCACCGATCGGCATTCTTCAAAGAGCACCTACTTCAGCGGAAACGATTCTTGTAATAATAAAATCGATTCCGTAAACAGTTTTTGTAAACGCACAAGATTTTTAAATACAATACCTTGGCAGAAGGGAATAATAATGCGAGGCGAGTGCACTGGGTGTTTTACGTGGTAGAGCCATGCTGCAACTATATTAGTAGTAGTTGTAGCACGAATGGGTCGGCTCGACCGGGGAAGGACCACGCTCTCACAGAATACCAGCGTAAAATAGCAGCTTAATGCTGCTGTGTTTCGTATGGTGGATGTAGAGAACCGGATACCCTTTTTACTGAAAAAGGGGCATTCTATCTTAGTCCTCACGGCTGACAACGCATGTGAATTTTAATTCGTAAACGAAGATAGATGGAGATTTATATAGGCCACAGCAACCACTTACCATCAGGTGGACTGTGTGCTCGTTTGTCACCCTAATTCTATAAAAAAAACTGGGTTAAATGGTCTAAGACCGAGACAGGCCACAGACTTTTTGTTAATTCTCTTTAGGACAGTGTTGCCAACCAGCCAATCTCAATTTATTGATTCCGCTTAAGGGACGGACGGTTGCCAACTAGTGCTACCAACAGGTTTAACATTATAACTTCTAAATCAGAGCATGTTTTAGTTTTTCAGATTTAAAAATTATAACGATGTTTTACGAAAATACGTCGATACATCGAGTATATCAATAACTTTGCAAAACATCGGATCGATTCGGTATGCATCGTATTGTAAACATCGAGTGAATTCGATGCATCGATGTATATCGAATATCCCAAATTTACGCTATCACCATTGCTCTTCTTACCAGTGTAAATATTTTGGAGTCTGATAATTCTGATAACCGATGCGTTACTAATTTAGTCACTTTATCTCGTAGAAAAAGCCCAACTTTGCGTTTGCCGGTGAAAATACGAGAGCTCACTAAAAAGTTACTAAGGCGCAGAGCGTCTCACTGGTCATACTTTCTTTCCCAACAGTAATTGCCGACTCTACGATATGGTTACCTGTCACTTCAGGTCAATGACTAGAGGTATATTAAGGTTTTGTGTATACTTTACAGATTTATATAGAGTACGTGAGGGTAATATGGTCATCCGGTTAATATGGTCACTTTTTTATAACTCAAAAACTACAGCCTAATTTGCATAGATGGCTTTGTGATACGATAGCTCTTCATCAGTCATTCAAATAATAAAGGGTCAAAAGGCCGCCGCTTTATCGACGCCATTTTGACAGTTGATATTATAGTAAGTACGTGAGGGTAATATGATCACCTTAAGCTTTATCGCCCTATAAAACCAAAATTAGGAGGAGAACAGAGACAAAAACACAAAGTCATATACTATAACTAATATATTAAAAAAAAATAGCAAACAAGCTTTGGAAATAATTAGGAACACTTCGAAAAATCTACTTAAAAAAAACTAACTACACTACACAATACAAAAATCGATTAAAATATTTACAATAATATCAACTGTCAAAATGGCGTCGATAAAGGAGCGCCTTTTTGACCCTTTATTATTTGATAGACTGATCAAGAGCTATCGTATCACAGAGAGTTCTATGCAAACGACGCTGTAGTTTTTGAGTTATAAGAAAGTGACCAGTAACCGGATGACCGTATTATCCTCACGTACTATAGTTAGTTTTTTTTAAGTTGTATTTTCGAAGTGTTGCTAATTATTGCCAAGGCTTGTTTGTTGTTTCTTTCTCTATTAGTTATAGTATAATATGACATTGTGTATTTGTCTCTATAGTCTGTACTCCTCCTAGTTTTGGTTTTATAAGGCGGCAAAGCTTAAGGTGACCATATTACCCTCACGTACCTTACTTGTTAAATTATAGGAAACTAGCTGGCAAGGCAGACGTTCTGCCCTCTCCGACGACCCTTTGTCGTATAAAAAAATCCTTGAATTCCTAATAAAAAAATATTGACGGCACTTATCGCGCTAAAAACTATCCTATCTTTCAAGTTGGAATAAACTGCACACAGTGTGCAAAATTTCATTGAAATCAGTTCAGTAGTTTTGGAGGTCATCGCGGATAAACTATGTGACACGTAATTTTTGTATATACCTAAAGACATGACAATCACTTGACTTTTAAATTAACCTCTCTCAACATTTTTATTGACTGTGCGCTTAATCATCAGATATTATCTATAATGAATAGATAGAACTTGCCTAAAGATGTCGGGGGAGCGTGGCGGGGAGGCTGACGAGGCCGGCGAGGCAAGCGAGAGCGGCGAGGCAGCGCGACTGCGCTCGCGGCGGTGCTGCGGCTTGAACCACTCGGGGTAGATCGCGCTCAGCGTCTCCACCAGGTCGTGGTCGAGGGTCACGCGCCACGACGCGCGCCCCTCCGAGCCCTCCGAGCCGCTGCTTCCACCGCACGACGATCGGCTCTCTGTATAACAATATATTCTATTTTTTTAATTTATTCATTCATAACAGCTTATCAAAAGTACACTGCTGAATAAAGGCTTCCTAATATACATGGCATACTGGCATGGATATTAGTGACACGGCTTTAGAAAAAGATCCCACAATTTATTGTCTCTTTTTCTCTCAATAGGTGTAGATTAGGTCCATAAGTGCTTTAGACAACTCTAAATTTTACCCTTTTCTAGACAATTTTTACTGAAAACGAGGCATTCAATCTTAGTCACCAGGAATGACAACGCATCTGCATTTTGATTCTTAGTCGAGGATAAATGGAGATCTTTATGGGCTGGATGCTGTACATCCACTTTCCATCAGGTGGACTGTGTGCTCGTTTGTCACTCTTATTCTATAAAAAAAAAATTAAGTTTTGAATTCGACTTCGATCGAATAAACAGAAAATAGAGTTAATCCTAAAAACTTCTGTTTTAGCATTATAATGGTTTTTATTAGAAAGGTTAAAGCGCAAAAAATAATTGTCTATTTAAGAAGAGTTAAATTTGAATATTGTATACGCAACTGAAAATACTTAGAAGATTGAGGAGAGCTGTTATTAACATTCACAGAATTTAAGTTCACTAATGGATATAGCCCTCTGCAAGAATACGCCCCAGCTTGGCATTTATAACTAGGAATGTGGGTTAAATTTTTCAAATACATATAAATTTTTAAAATTAATTAATAACCTAAAACTTAACTAATAACATATATGGGAAGTTTAATTTTAAACAGATCGATAGAGACTGACAATACAAACAGCTTGTATAATGTATATTCCATGAAATCATAGTTCAAAGTTTAATATAAAACCATTTGATGCATCTTTTTCATCATGGCATCTCTTATGTAAAACTAAAAAACATATTTGTAACGAATTTATAGATTAAAAATTACCAAAAATAGAAGTATTGTGCTTTGAAGTTTATTTTTAAATAAATAAATTTATAGTTCTTAAAATTTATCTTGGTTTGTATGCGATCATAGGGGTCGGAGAAACCAGTCTTAAAAGTTAGAATAAAAATAGAATTTAACGTGTTTAGATGTGGTTTTACAAAAATGAAATGTTGTGTTTCGGATATGGATGTGATAACACTTAGAAGACGGTGACTCGCAATTGCAATAAAAAAAGGGTTCCGCTTTCTTACAAAACACACAGGTACTGGAGCAAAATGCTACATAACCTTAACCCTCTCGGAAATGAGAGATTTTTTATTAGGTTATATAGGCTCTAACTTTTTTTTATAGATAAGAGGCTTGTCTTTTCAGCCTTAATCTTTCTTTCACAGTATTCAAGGTTACTTTGATATTACAGAAAATAATAATGTAAACAAATGGGCGCACGTGCGTACGGCTGACTTGTGAGTCATGACGTCCGAAATGTGATGTATGTGCCATGCCAATCACAAACGAGAATATTCCCTATTGTTTAAAGGCGTGCAAAATGAAAAACACAAGGAAAAATCTATAATAGTTTTTGTTTAGTGAAATATATTTTTTAACATATGTCTTTTATTTTTACATTCAATACGCACGAGGACATTACCCACGAGGGCAAAACCACGCACGTAATAACTGCATTGGTAAGTGGCTTTCAGATTATCAGAAGAGAATATTTAATTATACATCACGACCTCTATGTATCTGTTCACTAAAAAAAATACAGTCGAATTGTTAAAAATCATTATTAATATCAAATTTTATTTAATTAATAAAAAAATGGTTTTATTAATCGATTAGACTTAAATAAATATGCTAAAAGCCCAAGTGCGAACACATGTATATCGAAATCTAATACAGTTTAACTAAACGCAATCGGCTGCAACTTGCCGTGACATAAACATACAATACAGTCAAGTCTGGAAACTACCAATGGAAGGTAACTTTGCCATCAGTGGTGTACTGGAACAAAATTACGATTTACACGGATAACGTAACATTTTTCGAAATATGCCATTTTTTAGATGAAAAGGAATTTTATTTTAACGCGGAATTGTGCTGGCGAAATAACCTTTTTGTTTAGTGCTCTAGAACTTTTGTTGATTTTGTTTGAAATACTGAATTTAGATATCTATAACCTTGTAGTAACGTAATATTAATGGTTATCAAATGTAAAATATCGTTTTTTACATGTTCGTCTTAATATTTATCTATAAAACTAACTTGGCAAAGTTACCATACTAGTGATACCACGATGTGACGGTTACTTTGCCATGTTTTCCTACAACCAAGGGTTGTCACTTTCAACCTATATTTTTAACCGATTACAAATATTTAAACAAAGTGTTCTGTACTTGACATTCTATGTCTGTATGTTTGTATCGATATTTCACCGTAGCAGCCCATTAGACCGATTTTACCAAATGAATCTTCAATCTATTCACCTTTATCAAAAGTGAAGGAAAAGAAAAGAGAAATCTATGTTATTTTTACTGGGTTCTCGGGCATTAATAATATTATTTCTACTAAGTATTTTTCATAATTTAAACTTTATATTAAGTTTAAATTATGAAATGATATTAACTTGCACGCAATAGAAAATAAACAATATAGCAATAGAAAAAAAAACAGGAATTAAGTAAAACACTGCACTGCACTTGCAAGGGCTATTAAAATGGCCCACAAAGGGCGGGACAGACGAGCGATGAACCTAATTTATTACAAAATTTGACTTGTAATAGGTACCTATCATGTCATGATGTTTTGTTTTGTTTAATCGATAGTTAAATATAAGTCATATTTACATCAGAGTGATCTTCACAGAAGTATAGTTTAAATTTTGTAGACAATGCCTTCAGGTCTCTTCTTGCCAGTTTTAACCAAGTATTTCTCATATTTAAATCAGTTGGCACTTTAATCCATAACTTCCCCGGCGTTTTTATGCTCGTCTTTTTGCAATCAGGTACAACACAACAATGATGTAGATGATAACTCATTATTAAACATTCAAAAGTATCTTATTCCTTTGCAAAATTGTCAAAATTCTAGGACAGTGACGTCACGACTTGAACAGTATGGCGGCTAGCGTTTTCACGTTAAAATTTAAAACGATAGATTAAAAGTAATTTTTATGTCACTATTCGGTTTTAAAAAATATATATAAAAATTATAGTGGTTCATTATCACTCTGGGATTCATTTAAAACACTTTTTGAAAATGAGTGTAATACCCTATTTTTAATGATTATCAATGTTTTGCTATTGTGAAAAAACAATATTTAACTTTATTACAATAATTATGACCAGACATAATTTTATTAAGACCCGTAATAAATTGATGATGATCACTAATAAAAAACCGATTACTTGTTCAAAATGATTGTGACAAGCTTTTTTTATCTATACTATAATTGATTTAAGATAAATAAGATTAATTCACTAATTTCGTTTTATATTTTAGATTTTTGCTCAAGAAATTATTGTGATAAGATTTAAATAAAAAAATTAAGTTGAGTTCGTAATCAAGGATTCACATATTTTCAAGTTTGTATGAAATATTGAAAAATGGCAGAGTAAACTGCTATTTACAACACAATTAAAGGAGCAAATCATAACTCTAGGTGTTGTGTATTATATTATGAGGTAAACTTACCTTCAGCCTTGAAGTCAAATCCTATTATTTTTATTATAAACCCCGATGGCAAAGTTGCCACAAAGTCAGGTTAACATTGCCATTTTCTTTTTTTGAGTATTTTGTCTATTTAATGTTAGTATTTGTTTAAATCACGAATAAATAACAAATCTATGAAGAATATAATGTCAAATTTAACATTGACGCCCACTCTGACAGTACATTTTTTGTTGGAAAATTTGTCCAAACTTTTAAGTCCATCCAAAAATGGCAAAGTTGCCAGGTTTCACGAAAAGTTATATTATTATTACATTGTTTCCTTAAAAGATATGTATTTTAATGTATAATAGAAATATACTACGAATGTATATATACAAGATGTATTATACTGAGACGTACATAAATATTTTTTCAAGTTCTAATAGGGTTCTACTTCCCAGAGAAAGTTCTTTTTATTTTTCTAACGCCGAGTAAAGTTCGGTCTCCCAGGTATACTAGGTAACTATACGTGTATTAATATTTTATATATGTATATTAATATCGAATGTCCTCTACTGCAGTATTCCTCAGTTTATTTTTTATAGAAATAGGGTGACAAACGAGCACAGACTCCACCTGATGGTAAGTGGATGCCGTGGCCCATAGACATCTACATTTATTCTCGATTATGAATCAAAATGCAGATGTGTTGTCACCCCTGAGGACTAAGATGGAATGCCTCGTTTCCAGTAAAAAGGGTCTCCGGTTCTCTACACTCACCATACGAAACACATAGCATTAAGCTGCTATTTTATGAGAGCGAGGTCCTACCCCGGTCTAGCCGACCCATTCGTGCTACAACCATAATATAGCTGCAGCGTGTTTCCACCACGTAGGAAAATATGACTTTTAGTAAATTTATTGAAGATGTTATGTTATATGTGTTGGCAACACCGCGATAACTATTAATTTCGAAGATTTGTCACTTGTCGTTGCCCACGCTTTTTGTGATATGATACAACATCGGATGCACTTAGACGATCTTTAATTTAGTACAGTCATCTCTGCTTCTAGAATAAACACCATTGCATCAAACATTTCACGAGTATACGATGTTCTTGAAATATCTTTACATATAAGTATATACTGAGAAATCGATGCCAAGTCTATTTTTTCTTGCACATATCAGTCTGTTTCGAAGTGGCCGCATTGCACTCGTCAGATTTTTAGATGATATTGTTTATGCTTGGCTTGAAGAAAATAACTTAGCCTTCAAATACAATCCAGACGCTTTCAGTCGGAAAAAATATGTAAATGCACGCTCACATTGAACAATGCAATACTTTTTACAAACGATAACATTTCGAACGTTTGAAGACATTTATTGATATACTAGCTTATACCGCGACTTTGTCCGTGTAGAACTTAAACAAAAAAGGTTTGCAGATCTATAATAATTCTTTGGTTTGATGGGACAATGTCTGGTCAAAGACTGATTCAGTAAGTGCAAATTGAATTTGTTATAAACAATTAAAAATCGTTGTCATCCATTAAATGCGAGCCGTTAGAATGACGTCTGTTTATATTTTGTAACTGTCCCGTTGGTCTAGTAATCGTAAGGTTTTTTTTTTCTGTCAATAAATTCTCAGTAGTAGCCCGAAACCAGGCATTTAGCGGTGTTTCAGCGGATGAGGAAGATTTAAAACAACTATTAACTATTAACAAAAATAAAAGGTCCTAGTATTGATCCTTGCTGCATGGATGAGGTAAACTTTGTGCGATATGCTTGAAATGTTTAAAATATTTCAAGCATAGCGCTTGAAATATTTTAAACATTAATATTAATAGATTTTTTTTAATTTAATAGAAAATGTTATATTAAAAGGTTACTTCATCCAAAAAGTCACTTTATCTTTAAGCACTCATAGTTCTTGTAAATTATAGAAGATAAAGTACTTATATAAACCTTTTTTAGTAAAATTGCAAGCCAAAAATAGTTTTGTTCTAAACTTTTTTTATTCTCTTAAGTTTTACGAGAAAATCGCCCGTTTAGTTTTTGGTTTTAAAAAAAAATGCCTCAATGTATTTCGGATAAAATATAGCCTCGATCATTACTAGTATTGCTCTCTATCTGTTTGTGAAGTTTCAATACAATCGGTTAAGCTATTCCGAAGATTAGCCTGGATAAGCAGACAAAATTTTTAAAAATTGTTATTTATTTCATAATAGCATACAAAATAACCCCGAGCTCTCGAGCTCAACAGAACGTAGACATTTTATATTACAGACAGACACTTAAATTTTATTTACATGTAAGTAGGTATAGATGTAAGTAATGTATGAGAAACGGGAGCGTTGGTTATAAAAAGCAAAAACCTAATAATGATTAAAAACGTTGAGCATAATTTGAATTTCAATTTTTGTTGAGAACATTATGATGTAATCCTGGCCGATTTCGAGAGTAGTCTTAGATGCGAAATTTCGGAAGCAGGAAACACTAAACTTTTAGACAAAAAAAACACCAATGTTTTTACACAAATGCTTGTTACGGTGTGGCATTTGAACCTATGACCTGCCTGATGAGCGAAAATTAGTAGGTATCTATGATATACGAGTACAGGTTATACGACACGTGACAATTTATATAATATCATATTCTTCATATTATGTAAACTCCGAATAGGCTTTAAGGGAAAAACCGAGATATGTACACATTAGCATAATAGAAGTTGTTACCCTGTCCTGTAAATACAGGTGATAACAGAACATGTAATAACAGCAAAATATAAGTTATTTCATTCCTAGATGCATTGAAGTGCTTGGCCTACTATTTTTGTTTTTACAATTCGGTCAAGGATTTTTTCAGCCGAAGCACATTTCGCGAAATCTCTACAAATTACGATAAAATAGAGTAGGTAAACACAAGCCGGTCGCATGCGAGCAATTGTGGGACGTCAATCAAGATGTCAGCATTGATGTACGAGCATGATTTGACTGGCGTCAACACTATTAATTTGATGTAAACAATGGATAAAACAATGGGAGAAAAACATTCGCTTATGAAATGAATAATTTTATTCGCTTATGAAATGAATAATTTTAATTAAAATTAAGTGTCAGATGTCAGACACTCGGGTCAGCCTCCTACGACAATATTCTAAAGAAATTAATTACACACTCTTGTTACAAATGAGTAGTTACAAAATAACCGCGCTGTGATACTAATAGCGCACGCGGGACAAAAAGAGCTTTGTGAAATTCCTTAGGGCAGGCTTATGTTCAGCAGTGGTACATGCAAGCAGTGGCTCAGTGTGGCTTGTGATGGGCTTTAATGATGATGATGATGATGATGATTAATTTAAACTATAACCAAACAACCCCGGTTAACGTATCTCGTAATATTTTTTTAAGAATTTCGTTCGTTTCGTAAATTTCGAAATGTTTTCGTTTACTGAATAATTTTATTAACCACAAGTTAATAAAATTATCAAACTTTTTGCATTTCATTTTTTAAACCAGTGGCAGCGTGGAGCGGTCCGTATACGTACACGATGTAAACTTGCGATAGGGTGTTGTAATCGTGGTCTAGTTATGGTATAAGTTAAAAGTTAAAGTTACATATACGTCAAACACCTAGGAATAGATCTCCGTTCATTTCAAAGGTTGTTGGTGCAATCAGTCCGTCACGCTGCTCCAGTTTCCTCACAATGTTTACTTCAGCACCAAGCACGTAAGTCAGCACTTAAAATTAAAGAGTTAAAAGAACAATTATATGGCTCTACTTAAGTATTACGCTTGGTAATAACATTTTGACTTGTTGTTGAACTGTTTTCAATATTATTATGAATTGCATTTAATTGACGACTATACCAAATACCATAACTATGACCCTCTTTTGTTTTTGTGTACGAGTATATGTAGAATGTTAATGCTGACACATTGTAGAATTCATTTGAATCTCAGAAAAGCTCAAAATAAGACTCGGTTTTCTAAAACAATTAAATATAATATGTAAAGCTATTTTCTGTAATTTTTTTGTGGATTTAATCTTATATAGAATTAACGCAGACATTATCGATGAAAGGACACCTGTACCTTCCGTTAGAACGCTCAAAGTATGAGTCAATAAACTATTTTAGTATTAGTGACACGAATTAATTGAACAAGTTCCGTGAATGAAGCTCTACGTCAGGAGGCTGCGGCGCTCCGGTGCACGCGGCACTACGTAGCGTGCCTACGCGCCGCCTACGGAATTGTTAAGAGTTGATTGTCTACTTTTATATCATGGAAAACAACAACTTAATAAGTGTGATCACCGTTATCGCAACTAATTTTATGAAGTGAATGATATAAAGCGCAAAAAAAATATATTTATGCTTCTTCGTTCTTCAATCAAACTACTAAAACATGTTATCAATCATGTTTTAAATTCTGGCTGTGAGTTTCCCGACCTACGTTAACACTGCTCGCTTCCTAGATGTGCGTGGATTCCTCAGTATTAAATAGCAAAGATGCTCCAGTAAAAGTTTAATAAACAAATACGTACCCGACTTTAAAAGAATAAGAACGTCAAAATGAATTTATAAAAATATGATTACGGAAATGTCGACAACAGAAATTATGAAAAAAAATCCCGCTATAAAACATCTTCTGTGATTTCAAAATCGTTTTTGCATTTGAAGTACCTACACTAAATCTGGGATCGCCAAAATTGTTTGGGTTATGCATACATACCTGATGACTATTAGATGTAAGCAAATATTTGGCATGTGATTTCTTACGAGTATGTCATAAACGCCTGTTTATGCGAACCTTTTTAGGACAGTTATTAAAAAGTAGCAAATCGAAATTTAAGTTATGTTTTTCTTCAAGTGCTTATAGAGGAAATAAATTATGTCAAATATACTTCTGATTTTGGTATTTGGTGTTGACATTAGATTTGGCAATTGATCATACTTTATAATATATAGAAGTACGAAAGGCGTATTCCCTCCCAAATGAATTACTGAATGACCAAATTAGCCTAAATGTTATGCCAAACAAGTTCTACGAACAGAACTTCTTTTGAAGCTTGACACACGAAATAGTCGTCTTAATTACTATATCTACATCCAAGAAAAACAACAACAAGCTCATTAATGTACAGTGCTAAGCTAAATATGATTTGTGGGGCAAATGTTAAGAACCGGCGGCGCCTGACCCCGTTCAGCGGCGACACGCACACTACACTCGTTTCTTGGCTGCAAAAATTCATATCCTTACCGTGAGAGAAAACTGACTAGTGTACTGCGTCAGCGTATTATATTTGGAGTGTTACAGTTCTCTGCAATAAACAGAAAAATCTTGAAGTTAAAATAAAATAAATAGCCATGATTGTTATTTCCCCACCACACGTTATAAATAAAATGCAATGCACATACGTAATGCTACTCGAACGTGATCTATTACAAACATTATTTCTACATACTAATTTCTTGAGATATAGGTACGTCTAACGTTCCTGGTCAATATTGGAGGTACAGGTTTGTATGCACATGTGTGAAATTTTGGCTGACCGCGCTAGGCTAAATTCGGAATTCAATTGACTTTGTAAGTCGATGAATGAATCGCCGTTGACGGTAATCGTCTACCGACGCGGATTTCTTCGGTTTACTTATTACTTTTGCTTTATTTTTCTTATTTAGTTTTTGATTGTAAAAGAAATAGTTTGCGATATAACCAGCCTCTCGCTTCTATTCCATCCTGTGTATAGTAGATTTAGAGCAAATTATGGTCACATATAGAATAGGTACTAGCTTTTTATTACATATTTAAATATTTTTTACAAACGGTAAACACTACTAAAACACTAGGATTTTTCATGAATCGTAAAGGCAGTTTACATACGTAAATTGCACAGGCAGTCGCGCATCAGAGCTGCACATTGTATAAGTTAGTGTCTCCGAAACGGTCAATTGCAAATTTTAATGTTTTGGTGATTGAAGATTTCAAGTGATGGTATATGATGGAAATTCTTCAATCTCACAAAACCATAGGTCTCCCCAATAAATGTTATTTCCTTGTTTTTTTTTTAATGTTATCTCCATACTAGGATTTTCTGCTGTATCTTGGGGGCAGTTTACATACATACATTTTAAAAGGACTAGAAACAGTTATTTGTAGGCTAAACAAATACTTGTCCACTGCGGGATTTGAACCCGTGACCTTTGGCGTCCCTTCTCTCATTAAGCTTGGCAGGCGGATAAATGGGATGGTATACCGCCATCAATCGGAAGCCAAAGACGAGATCTTTCTGACATTTCCAGTAGCCGTCTATTACAATGTTACGGGATGAATTGAGGTGATGGATTTTGTCTCATACAAATGCATATTTGATAAGGGGATAAGCTCTCGCTGTAAACAGTACGCGAGTGACCCGGGTTCGATTCCCCTCAGCATCAATTATTGTGTTAATTGCAATTTTAAGTGCTGATTTACTACGTGCTCAGCAGTGAAGTAAAACTTATTGAATAAACCTGCATGTCTGTTGCATAAAACCTTTAGGAGGTGATATAAAATCCGCCAACATGACACGTATTCAAATGACAAATTGACATTTAAATTGACTTATTAAAATTACTTTCAATAAGTATTACGTACATGTGATCCAAATTGAATAAAAAATATTCTATTCTATTCTATTGGACTCGTGCTCATGCGTGTCATTAATTTCCTTGTGTACTATCTAATAGTGTAATATTTTTTTTTTACTTTTCTCACATTACCCTCAACAGTAGTCTATATGCAACCACAAAATGTTACGTATAATGTCTTATGACGTAATTATTGGTAAATGCAGTCTGATAAGAGGTATACTAAAGCGCAACAAGTCCTCACGATATCGAAACATAAATGAAAGGTAAAACTCACTGGTTGAGTATATTTTTGTGTAACATAAATACTGCGCTCTCAATCAATTATTGTCTATAGTTAATCGCTCCAGTACAATCCGAGGCAGAACCCATAACGGGTTGATGACGTAAAAGGATGTTTTCAGCGAGTCGGCAACAGCGGCCGTCTGTTTATCGTCGGGGCACAGTTAGAGCTACATCCAGACTGGCCTATACCAAAATGCAGCTGTAAAAACACACAGAATTACTCCACTTCTAGCATTCGCAATAAATGTATGTACGTACAATGTGATAGCTCAACCCGTTACGCAACCAGCGACGGCACGCGGCGCCCACGTAATTGGTAACATAACGACACGGTATAAACAAAGAACATACTTGATCTCAAGTTAGTTTTCTTTAGGACAAAAAATAAATCACAGTTTACGTTCATAATCCATAATTATTTACTTGCATAGAATGAAGATATTACAAAATTATTATATAAATCATTTATAAGTTCCATTATATTCTGCCTCATGATGTGCAAATTATAAATAAATATTTATAACAATTTTTTTTGCAATTATCGGCATATGTTAGTTTATTAATATAATATAAAATAAATAAAATAATTTTTAGCGTAGTCAAAATATAAATTTTCATATGTAAATACAGTAAAAATCACCAATTATTCCATAAGTATCAGTCTTATTTTATGTACCTACTTACAGCAAAAGTATCAAGCAATTTGGATACAGATATAATTTAACTATGTAATTTAGTTTGATTTTTATGATCAAGATACTCATTTACGTTGAAATCACTTTTCCAGCAATTCTTACAAAGTATTTAAAAAAACCTAACATTTGTTTTTGTTGACTTACATTACATGAATATTACAACATCTTCCTTAATCTCATTTAAAACTCATTCCTAGTAATGACAACAGGTTGAAGAACTGCCGGTTATTTTAAAAATGGTAGCAATAGATCAATATCCATCGATATTTCCTCATTCCAATTAATTAAAGGAATACTGTAAGTAAACGTAGTATTTGTATTCTTTTGTAAGTCAATAACCACAAAAAATTGTCCAGATTAAAAACAAAAAGCATTTTTCTGAGATTTTTTCCTAACCTGAATAAATTATATAAGATCTAAAAGCGTAAATCAAAATAAAACCATGATCGAAGAGAATTATAAACACATCTCTCTGAAAAACCTTGTAATTGTAATGATGAATGTCAACAATGCTAAAGTTATTGTCATTCTCATATATCATATCGACTTTAATTTTGATATTACGACAAGAAAAAAGTCTTACGAAATCAAAGAATAGCTTTCTTTTCACGAATAAAATAATTTTTTAGCGTGCATCAAATAAATATCTAGACTCTAGATCTAGATAATCGCGCGATTCACGGGTGTTGAAATTGGCTATATCAATTTAAAAAAAAATAAGCGCCGTCGTGTCGTCCGAGCTAGAACTACCAAGTGCCAAGTAGAAATTACTAATCTAACTAGTTAAAAATATTTTTATTGGATGTGTTACATAATATAGCTGTCGGTACAAAATATACTCATGGACTTTAGATGAACGCAAAAAAGTGTGTATAAAACAAAATATCATGTATATTTGTGACAATTAAGTTTATTTCCGTTTCCATCCCTGTCCTGCGAGTCTCGTATACTGTCCGGTCTGCCAATACCTCCTGACTCGGTGCAACACAAATTATGATACGTAATGTTTGGGCAACATATTTGTAGGTGTGCCCAGTTCAAATTAAAGTAACTGCCCTAGCATCTTGAGTGGCGTTTAGATCTGGCATTCTCAGTTTATTTGCACTAACAATTTACACTTAACACAATAAACAAGACAGTCACGGTAAAATATTAAACAAAACCTTAATTTAAACTCAAATCCAAAAGTTGGCAAATTTTGCGTAGTATGAACAGACGCAATAGTTACATAAAAACAGGAAATTCAAAAAAAATATGCCAATTTCTTTTTTAATTGCATTTACTAATGTTTACGCACGATTTATAACAGGAGAAATTAAAGCCTTTTAATGCGTTCCTCTAAATTTGTTAACGAGTGTATTATCCTTACTTCAACACCCTCTACTCTCATTCCTTTCTCTCTCTCCTTATCTCTTAGTTAGGAAAATATTTTGAATTTTAGAATTGGTTAGTAAAGCTCAAATCACAAAAATACCGAAAAAAATTCAGACTCCCGAAACAAGAAGAGATAAATATGTGATAATATTTATGATATTTTGTGTTTCTTTTTTCTATAATCCTAAAGATTTTTTGTGGGATAAATAAATATGTAGTTGCAAAACGTATGTTAAGTCGCAAAGTTGATGGTGACGCTTTTATGTTGTTGTTTACCTCAAAATAATATACATTTTACATACACGTTGGGTAGCACAGCTTGTGAGCGTAGCCCTGCTCCTCAAACTACAGTTCAGACTTTGGTAAGCCCGACATGTTTGAATGGACGAACCACCTTTTTTGAACGCTGGAGCCTCGTTTATACGTATTTACCAGAGTGCACCGAGTTCAGGTAAGGTAAAATTTTAAAATGGGGGACTAATAGATACTTTAATTTAATTATCGTGTACCAAAACAGCAGCTAATAGGAGAACAAGTTTAAATAACAGGTAGTAAAATACATAGTCAAACATACCCACTTCCCGGTATTGTGGAGCGCGTTAGTGCAAAAAGCAATAAAATGTGATATATAGTCGTCTTGTTACAACAAAATTGTAGAAAAGCTTTTTAGTTTAGCAAAAATGTTTAGTTTTTGCCAAGAATTTTTTTCAAAACTTTCGTTTGCAAGGACATCTATCTAGAATAGTCCACGCAGTGCAATCAAAGTGATTTTATTTATTCATTGTTTTTACTTAGACTGTGCTCTAAATGGTATGTAGGTATGTAAAAGAAAAAAGAAAAATGGAAACATTCGTTTCAACGCTCTTTGTTGAAAACAGTTAATAAACACGACTCATAGAGTAAATGCTTTCATGAGTCGCATGCTAATTCATTCATTCATTACAGACCTTCAAAAGTCCACTGCTGAACGTAGGCCTCCCCCAAGGAATGACACAAAGCACGATCCTGCGTCACCTGCATCCATCGACTTCCTATCATGTAGTTATTCCATCCAATGGGGGGACGCCCTACACTTAGTCTACCGGTACGAGACTGCCACTCGAGAACCTTTCTTCTCCATCGGTTGTCAGTTCTTCGAGCTATACGGCAGGCCCATTGCCAGTTCCGTTTACTAATCTGTTGGGCTATGTCGATTACTCTGGTCCTACTGTGGATATTCTCATTTGTAAGTCTATCACACAGAGAAATCCCGAGCATAGCTCACTCCATAACTCACTGAGCAACCTTGCAAACTTTCTCAGACGGCCAGCAGTGGAGAACCACGTATCATATTCATAAGTCATCAATCTTGTTTTCAGGTTTTGAAGTATTTTTTTATAGGATAAGGTGACAAACGATCACACAGTCTACCTAATGGTAAGTGTTTGCTGTGACCCATAGACATCTACATCCATCCTAAGTATACCTGACGAGGTGTCGTAATCTCCCGAACACTGCTCAGTCGAGTTGATTTCGTCGATTTTGGTAGCGTCAAAGGTCGCGGTCGAAGTTGGACTTACGTAGTCGAACTATTTGTCTCAGATAAACATACTCGTTGACTACTTTGAGCGTAATGCTCCCAATAACTACCGGCATAGATATGACATAGACGTTAAACATGCTCTTTATTTTGTCCATGTTCAGTTTAAAACCTATCCCCATTGGGAGGCACTATTTCATTTATTTTTGATATATATATATATATATATATATATATATATATATATATATTATAAAAATTACGTGTCACGATGTTTGTCCGCGATGAACTCCTAAACTACTGAAATGATTTCAATGAAAATTTCACAATGTGTGTAGTTTGGTCCAACTTGAGAGATACGATAGTTTTTATCCTGATAAGTGACCCTCAATTTTTTTATTGTGAATTTAATGATTTTTTTAGGCCACATGGTCATCGGAAAGGGCAGAACATCGTCTGTGTGGTCATCTAGTATATATATATATAAAAGATAGGGTGACAAACGAGCACACAGTCGACCTGATGATAAGTGGTTGCTGTGACCCATAGATATCTACATTTATCCTGAATAAAGAATCAAAATGCAGATGCGTCGTCACCCGTGAGGACTAAGATGGAATGCCTCTTTTCCAGTAAAATGGGTCTCCGGTTCTCTACACTCACCATACGAATCACAGCAGTGTCAAGCTGCCATTTTACGCTGGTATTCTGTGAGAGCGTGGTCCTTCCCCGGTCGAGCCGACCCATTCGTGCTACAACTATACTACCAATATAGCTGCAGCATGGCTCTACCACGTATAAAATTATCTGATTCTGCCATAAGGACAATATAGTCGGCAAATTGAAGGTGAGTGATGTACTCGCCATTGATCCGTATCCTTTCTAATCCAATAGCTTGAAAAAGTCTTTGAGTGCAGTGGTGAAGTTTCGGGGATATAACGTCACCCTGTCTTACCTTCTGTGTACTAAATATCGGGAATTTGTCAATAAAACAAAAAATACAAATTATTCTTCTAAATTTATTTTATCGCCTTCAAAGTAGGCCCCATCGCTTGCAATACAACATCTCCAACGCTTCACCCAGTCTTCCATACATTTTTCATAGGCTATTTGCGGTATGGCCTTTAGCTCATTCAGCGAATTTTTTGTTATGGCTTCTATCGACTCAAAACGTTTTCCTCGAAGTGGTAAATTTAACTTGGGAAATAAAAAAAAGTCAGACGGAGCCATATCAGGTGAATACGGTGCTTGGTCGAGAACTTTTGTTGAATTTTTCGCTAAAAACTCTTTCACTATAATGGCTGTGTGTGATGGTGCATTATCATGGTGCAGCATCCATGAGTTGTGTTGCCACAAATCTGGACGTTTTCGGCGGATACTCTCACGCAAACGCTTCATGACGCCTAAATAATATTCTTTATTCACTGTTTCTCCCTTTGGAAGGAATTCGGAGTGAACCACACCACGGTAGTCAAAAAAAACTGTCAGCATCACCTTGATTTTGGAGCGACTTTGCCGCGGTTTTTTGGGTTTCGGCTCGTTTTCGAGACGCCATTTTGAAGACTGTTGGCTTGTTTGCATGTCGTACTCATAAACCCATGTCTCGTCGTCAGTTATTATACGTTTCATAAAGGTCGGATCCGTAGAAGTTCAGGAAACCATGTCTTCAGCGACATGCTTTCGCTGCGCTCTTTGAACAAAATTGAGCTCTTTTGGAACTAGTCGAGCGGCGACGCGTTTCATGCCTAAAATGTCAATGAGAATGTTGTGGACGGACTTAAAAGATATGTTCACCTCACTAGCCAACTCTCTCAGACTCATACGTCGATTTTCGAGCACTATCTTCTTGATTTTGTCGATGTTTTCTTTGGTCGTAGCGGTTGAAGGTCTACCAGAACGAGGCAAGTCTACTACTACTTCTCGGCCTTCTTTAAAAGCCTTATACCATTCATAAGCCCTTGTTTTCGATATACACGATTCGCCGTAGGTATTTCGCAACATTTTTAGTGATTCACCACATGAAATATCATTCGAAACACAAAATTTAAGGCACACTCTTTGTTCAACAATATTTTCCATTGTAAAAATCGCCGAGAACTCAAAACTATGACCAACAAAAAGTGTAGTTTAAAACAAATTAAATGACAGATCCCGCTCAAACTTTGCGCGCTAAATCAGTACAGTGCTACCAACATGCAGTAAAAAAATTAGAACGACCTCTTTTACGCGGGTCTTTTTATTGACATATTCCCGATACTTTTTACACAGAGTAGTATATACACCTCTCTGCAGTTGGATAAGATGTCACTATTGTTTTTTTTAATCTGTTTTCTTATCGTGAGTATAATAAAACTGAACGCTGCATTGATTAGAGTTAGTTTAAATCTGAACGAATAAGTAAAAGTTAGCAGGTTTAACTCAATTAAGCACCTTTTCTAAACTTTTATATAGGTATGTACTATTAAACAAATGCAAAGGGGTTATGGGTATTTGAAGGGAAGTGATTATTAAAAATTTAAGTCATGCTTAAGCTCACAAGTTAATTAGCTTAAGCGAAATGACTTATTACTTATCCGAGAAAATCAAAAGGATTTTTTATTAACAGAACAGCTGGATCAAATTTGTCAATGCCAATTACAATGCACAATATCAAGTGATCTATTATATTTTTTGTCTAGCGACAGAACGAAATATCTTTTCTATATATATCACAAGATAAATATAATTTGGCTGGCAACTCGCACCTTTATTCGCGCGAGGGAAAGAGCCAAATTTATAATTGTAAAAAATAAGAGTAAACATTGTAAAAAAATAAAAACCACGTAAGTCAGCATTTACAGATAGATTTTACCATAGCACAAGTATACTATTGCATATTGCCTGATAAAAATAATACGTATTTTTTTAAAAGCAACGTTAGTGCTACTTGTATGTTAGAATAGAATATAATGGAATAATTTTTATTCAATATAGTTTACAATACTATTTGAACGTCATTTATGCTTTTACCACTGGTTTAGAAAAAAAAACCTCTTTTCTGGGAAGGAACAACAAGAAACATAGCTGGACTCTTTTTTTATATACATTTACAATTTATTATGTTGTAATCATTAAATATGAAAACATCATGGTAGCGATCACCATTCTCATTCTCAGGGTTTATTATCTATCATGTACTCTTTAGTAGTATAATATCCCTTATTTAACAATTATTTGGTTAATTAAAATGTTAAACTTTTTCATAGATTAGTCCTGCATATTTTCTGGAACTGTGTCGTAAAAGCGAAAGAATTACTGACTCTTTGGAGTCAAGTAATTGGTATAAACAGTTTGTGCTAGTTCCTAGTATTTACAGAATGTACATCACTCTTTTTAATAAAACTATTTTTGTTTTTGTGTACATACATAAAATTTTCGTAAATATACTGAGAGGCAAAATTTAATACATTTATTTCTTTAAAATTTTCTCTAAGAGACTCCATCAACAAGTGCACATCTAACGTTTCGATTTGGAACTATTGTATTGTATATAATATTATTATTTGGTTATTTTGAGGTTGGAAGGTTCGAAGACATTTCCGATATGACAGAAAGTTAGTTTTATGTTTGACATTTATGAAATGGATCCGTTTTCGCTTGAACAAAGTTGCGAAAAATTAACAATTATTTTCAAAGTGGTGAGTCTTCTACTGAAACTGTAAGAATATTTACGAAAAAAAATTGAGAAAAGGAAAAGGATGTGCCAAAAAAACAGTTTGTGGATCAATTTGTGAAGCGAGTTCGTGAAACTCGTACAGTACACTTAGGGGCGACACACTTTAGTAAACTATTTAGTAATCTGTGGCGACACCGCGAGAAAATGCACCTCCTTTCATCGAATAGTATAGGATTATGGCATGACTAACGAAACTTGAATTTTGATATAGGTAAATTCATGTCTTTATCCTTGAATTTGCTTGTTACAAAATTTATAATTTTATATAATTTTGAATCGATCATAATTATTTGCGAAAACACCTCTATAAATCACTATAGTTGAAATTACAACGAAATTACTTAATCAATATGCTTGGAAATCACTCAAATACTTTCATAACATCAATATTCATATTTTTCTTGCTCATTATTTTGATTACTTCAATCAATATTTTTTTTAAATATTTTAAGATTCTAAGGGATTTCTAAGCGGTCTTAATCGTCACGGGTGCTACGCAATTTTAGACCTTATGACGGCGTTTTTTCAGATTTTATAGAAATTATGTACAAACTCGGATCAGTCCGGTGATAGCCCGTTTAAACGGTTTTCGATGAAAACATCGCTGCTGTTGCTCAGTGTGCGTGAACAACCATCAACACCAACATGTCACCGTTCTCAAGAATTGAACATTTCACGCACTTTTTGAGAAGAATTTTGTATAAAAATCTCGGTATGAATGCCCACAAAGTTCAATTAGTGCAAGAGCTGAAGAAGCCGCACCACACGATGTGTTTTCGGTTTGTTCAAAGGGCCGAAGACCGCTTGATCGAAGATGAGCATTTTTACCGAAAAATCATTTTTTTTATTACTTTTTCGTCCACCAACCTGTGCAACACCCACGGGATGTGATGGGGTGAGAGCTGCTTATATGCTTCCCCCATTACAACTGTTTAAATAAACTAAAATGTTTGATAAAATAAGTAAAAACTAAAATAACAATATGAAATAATGAGTGAAGTGGGTTTAAAAATGTGATGTCGTGTTTCTCATTCATCCGTCATGTTTTACGTGCGAAACAGATTCGCACGCCTGGCATTGTGCCCTGTTACGAGATCACGCTGGAAGTCTTTTACTCCTTTACAAGCACGTGCTTTCGTTGGTAAATCGATCAATCGACTGTAGTGAAGTATAAAAGTTATATCAAAGTTTCAAATTCGATGAAAACAAATAAGGCGTATGTAAAACTATTAAAACGGTAAATATCTCGTACAACCGACAGGTTAGTACACCACACGGACCACGCGAATAACAAACGAGCAAAGCGAGTGCTGTTTTAGGTCAACGTTGAATAAATACCAAACGGGTCGCTGGGACGCTTCCGGGGGTTATTTATGAACTTCTTCTATGTGGTGCAGACTCTCGTAACTATTGAGCTTTTGCAGTCATTTTGCCTGTTATAGTTGCAAGTACTGTACTTTTAATACTATATGACTTTCTGATAACATAATTAAACCGTGTGATCATGGAATTATACAAAATAATATACATTCATGCAATCATACAATTAAATACAATATCATTTGTCAAGCCGTTATTTATAGTCCAAAATAAGGTATATTATTACAGTTCAGGAAAGTAAAAAGTTATTAAAATACACTCCTAATTTCCGTAATTCCATATTTAGTATATGAGCAATTACTTACTGCAAAACATCATACAAATTCTAAGAACTTTTGTTCTTCCAAATAAATTAGTTTGATTGTATTATGATTTAGGAGTAAGATTCCGAAAATTTTATTAAATGGAAAAAATCGTTTAGGGTGTAATAAATCTAATCAGGATTAAGAAAGGGATGCTTAGGTGGTTTGGTCATGTAGAAAGAATGAACGAAGCAAGAGTGACAAAGCAATCTTATGTTGCAAAAGTGAACGACAGAGTCGGGAAGGGACGCCCTAGACGAAGGTTTATCGACGAAATTGGCGGTATATTGAAGATGGGCTAGATTAAGAGTACGTATTTATAGGTGGTAGAGCGCTGCTGCAGCTATATTAGTAGTATAGTTGTAGCACGAATTGGTCAGCTCGACCGAGGAAGGACCACGCTCTCACAAGATACCAGCGTAAACTAGCAGCTTAACACTGGTATTTCGTATGGTGAGTGTAGAGAACCGGAGACCCGTTTTACTGGAAAAGAGGCATTCTATCTTAGTCCTTATCCTTACGGGTGACAATGCATCTGCATTTTAATTCTTTATTTTGGGATAGATATAGACGTCTATGGGTCACAGCAACCACTTTCGACTCGACTGTCGACTGTGTACTCGTTTGTCACACTATCCTATAAAAAAACCCCTTAACCGACGAGCATGTATGTGTAGGTGATGTAAAGGAGAAGAGAGAGGTGTATCAGGATCTTTCCATATGGAAGTCCGTAGTCTTTGTCTATCCCTCTGGGTGACAGGCGTGAGTGTTTATGTTATGTTAAATCCAAACTTGAAAATTTTGGATTTAAGGTTGGTAGGTTCCTTTAAAACTTTAACTAGAATATGTCAGAGATAGCAAGAATAATACATTTACGTGAAGTAAGAAAACAATCAACCGAATTGAGTTTTTATTGTGTTATACCAGTGTTGTGTATATTCACTCTGGTGGACTATAATTTTAAATTAACGGCAGACAAAACGATAATCGTAAAAGGTTTGATATGTCAAAATTCATCCTATTTTATGAGGTTATTAAAAATTGTTTCGTTTAAACATCCCAAAGCTTTGCCAATAGGTGGAACCAAAGTTATATCATTTAAGTAGTCGCAATGTAAATGAGAATAAACTAGGTACTCAGAATTTCAGTAATTTAGACGTTAATAAGAACGATTCCGATGCGATAAATAAATGGACAAATGCCAAACAAAACAGAAAAAGTCTGAAACTAATAAGATTTAGTTGAAAGATCGTGTAAACATAATTTTTTATGAGAGTGAAGTGGTTGGTACGGCCAGGGTGGGTAAGATGAAGGATAGATTCGGCACAGATTGCGGAAGCGATCGTCTGTATTTCGCAGAGCGAGCACGGTCCGATTCCGTCGGTCGTCGTCTCCACTTCTATAATCTAAATAAGGAGCAAAAGTTCAACGGCCGCATTCGCCGACTAGGAAGAAAACGCTGCGTGACAACTACTTTTATCAATTCCATTGCCCACCTTTTCAGGCAGACCTAAATAAAATATAAGAGAAAACAACCAGACAAATGACATAAGATATGATTAAATCAATAGGATTACATTGTTATTAAAACGTGCCACAGAAGGAGTAACGTGATACGTGATACATGTAGGTGCGAATGAACTAAATATTTACCCTACATATTTATTATCAATTAAATTTTTATATTAAATAATAAAACTATTGTAAATTAAATGTCATTAAAACAACGCTTATATTAATCTCTATCTCTCGCTATATTAATCTATTCGGTTATTACCAATATGGTACTAATATTTTGCAGAATACATTCTCCTCTGAAGTCAGAATGGCGTCGCAAATGACGTCGCATCTTGGCAAGCGCTGGGGCGTGAGACAGAAATTGCGTAAAGGTGTCGTGAACACTTCATCGGAGCTGCCTTAGTATCTTCGAGACACCGAAAACATAGAAATACCGATAGTCTTTTAACAACGTCAGAAATAGACCAATGCGTTTAAAATACTACTGCCAAATCCTATTTTAAATATTTTTGCATAGATTAAGTTCTGTTGTAAAATGTTTAGTAAGTTATTTTTAGTACAAAATTTTGCAATGTATAAATATTTTTTCAACAGTATGTGCGAATCACAGATTGATACTATAGTGTCACTCTAAGAGCACTACTTCTATACATTAAATGTGTAATTTTGATTGGAGTTTACTATACTATAAATACACATGCTGAAACAACAACTTTTGGATACGTTGTCTTTTTTTTTATAGGATAGGGTGACAAACGAGCACACATTTATATCTATCCTCGTTTGCGAATCAAAATGCAGATGAGTTGCTACCAGTGAGGACTAAGATGGAATACCTCTTTTCCAGTAAAAACGGTCTCCGGTTCTCTACAGTCTACACTCACCATACGAAACACAATAGTGTTAAGCTGCTATTTTACGCTGGTATTCTGTGAGAGCGTGGTCCTACCTCGGTCGAGCCGACCCATTCGTGCTACAACTATACTACTAATACAGCTGCAGCATGGCTCCACCACGTAAAAAAGTCTGTCTGTCTGGGGCACAACACATTGGTATAAAAACCTGTAAACATATTTGAATGAGAATCTCACAATGGTGTTACACTAAGGTCGAATAGTTAGAATATTTATTTTATATACATATTATAGATCATCACGCTATTTATTATAGGAGCTGGATGGGTGGGCCTGAATGTTATTATAATGTAAAGAAATTTTAGATGAAGCTTTCTATAAAATATTATTTAGTAATTCAGTCGAATTCATCCCTTACCTATATCCGATTACGGCGATGTAAAAGGCGGGTTGTTTTTCTTTTCTTTAGATGTATCTTCATAACTACTTCTGATATTTTTATCACTCATAGGCGGAAATAACCCACGTACCATTGTAAACTTCAATATGAATTTCTTAAAATATATATTCTTAATATTAAGTAAAAAACACATGTTCAAAGCGCAAAAAGTGAAAAATGTTCTGTTTCAAATAAAAAGTAAACTAACAGCCTATATAATAATATGTCGTACTGTTGGGCCCAGAGTTTTTGCGGCACGGAAGAGTCCAACGCGCTACCTTACTGCGTGTTAACGGAAGCATTTAGTTTTATTTACCTACTTAGATTTTTAAATTTAAATTTTGTGGATGGATTTAACCATGTACTTTTTTCATTCATCCATTACAGCATGTAAAAGTCCGCTGCGGACATAGGTCTCTCCCATAGATTGCCTCATAGGGGGTTTTTGCCATAGTTGCCATGCTTGGCAGGCGGGTTGCCAACCGCAGTTTTTTATTACTTTGACTGTTATTATAGGATATCAGGAAGTTAATGCTTCCCATCTCCTGTTCCGGTTTTCCTCTGTCGCCCCTAACGACACCACGAAGTTAGTAATGCTGCCGATTTATTATTTTTAATGAAAAATTACAGCTGTTTTAGCGTGAAATGCATTATTACCTGTCTGCCAAGTGTGGCGATGGGAAATTCTCCCTACTAAGCAGAGGTCAAAATAACTGGAGAATATTTACTGACTGGTGAGGAAATGAAAGTAAAGCTAACCAATCGCGACAAAATTTAATTCGTTGTTAAAAAAACGCGATTATAGTAAACTTACAACTAAAATGTTCGTTCGTATTGTTTTTATTAGATCAAGAGGGTTGCCATATATTAATTATCATAAATGGCAACCATCTTGACCTATTAGTTCAGATTCATCACAAAATTAAATGTTAAACGGCGGTTGCTTGGTGGAGAGAACAAGAGCCAGTTGAATTATTCGACTAAAACTACGAAAACTAAACGTGGAAAAATTTTGGAACCGTTCCAAGTAGCTGATTGATGAGGATGGTCATCCCGTGCACGGCCAATCCCAAACTTTTTCTTATTATTTAGCGAAGTAGTGGACGTTCTATTTCAGTGACGCGAAAAACAAGCCGCCACAAAATGTGCCGCTCGTTTACAACAAAAAAATCTAAACAGAACATTTCATTTATTTCAACTTGTTTGTTATATTATTTTATTTTTCAGGAGACATAAAAAATCCTTTTTCATTACTATAGTTTCTCAAATAAATTATCTTTCATCATCATCATCATCATCATCATTACATACAAGTCCACTGCTGAACATAGGCCCCGTCAAGGAATGCCACAAAGCACGGTTCTGAGCTAAGTTCTAAGCTAAGTTATCGCTTAAGACCGTTTCTTACCTGAATTTTAATTGACTATACGTAATGGTTTACTGGCAAAAAAAAAAAATATGTGCAAAAAAAAAATCAGAGAGATTCATTATGAAGGGAGAAAACAGAACTACCTTTGTTTGGACTATAAACTTTGAAAATGTACAATATTTATTTTTGTATAGCTGTCCCTCGCGACTTCGTCCGCGTGAAATTTATTACGATTGGATCTCTTGGGATTTAATTTATTTCGCGCTGACCACTAAAACTTTTTCTCAAATAAAAGTAGTCTAATTTACTCCTTATAACAGCAGTTACCTGCCAGTGAAAGTCCCGTCAAAATCAGTCCAGCCATTTCAGAGATTAGCCGGAACAAACATGTCTAACCGGCCGGAAAAATATTTTTTTTAAATTTTGTCTCTGTCGACAGACAAAATTAAAAAAAAAAGCTTTTGTTATAAGTACTGCATATATACATTATCATATGTATTTAGTAAAAAGCTGGGGTTTTTTTGACATTACAAACAGACAATTCAATTTTATTTATTTGTATAGCTGTATAGATTTGGACTCGTTTGAACATAAATAATTTTTAAACTTTCATTAAATCCTCTATAAGTCAGAATTTTGTAAATATTAGTGACAATCGCATTTTCAGTGCTTTTGTTCATAGGTAGCTAATGAGCACCTGTAACTCTGTGACCAACTTCAAACAAAGAAGGCTTGGTTCGCTATCACCTCTACGGACTCAGATGAAATGCCTCACAGGCTATTATAATAATCGTTCTTTATTCTTCAACTAGCTGTTCCTAGCGACTTCGCCCGCATGGAATTTGTTACAACTGGATTTCATGGGTTTTAATTTTTCTGCGCGGAATCCTAATTCTTTTACTAAAATAAAATAGCCTAATTTATTTCTTATAACAGCAGCTATCTGTCAGTAAAAATGTCGTCAAAATCGGTCCAGCCGCTTCGGAGATTAGCCGGAACAAACAGACAGACAAAAATTTAAAAAAAAAACACAAATACCGTAAATACCGTCATACGCATTTAGTAAAAAGTTGGCAGGAATAGATGAAAGAATGGTACCCTCCAAGACTCTTAAGGCAGAAAATGAACCTATCACGTAGTTGTTGCAGAAAAGTTTCCAAAAATACCGACACATACTTTTAATTATCAAAAAAAGAAGGCAAATAATTTTGAGCAAAGTAATAATTGATAAATTAAAAATAATGTAAATAAATGATAAGCCAATAATACCACTGCAAATAAATTTTACGCATGGCAAACTTTGTTTTAAATAACGGTTATTTTAAAACCTACCAAAAAGTTTCGTACTTTTCTTTACTGCTGTAAAAAATGTGAAATCGTAATATCATAAAATGAACGCTGATTTTGGTGTGAGATACGTGGGCGTGAATTGAATCAACAGGTTGTATTTAGCAACTAGAAAAATAAAATTAACAAATTTTGCGCAAATCGTGAATACACAGGCAAGCAAAAACTCTAAAACCGACTAATTTGGTTTCAGTATCCTTTAGATAGTCCACTGAATTTGTGTTTTCCAGGAAAATTAAAAAAAGTTTTTGAGATCTTCATATGGGGTATCAAATAAAGGCTCATTTTATTTAAAAAAAAATAGTTATTAAAAACGCTTAAATATTGCGGTCTTACACACCCTTGTCTATTATGGCACTTCATAGGGATGTTGCATCCCTTTGCATATTCTATCGAATCTACCACGGTGAGTGCTCTGAGGAATTGTTCGGATTAATTGCAGCCGCCAAATTTCACGAACGCACATCGCGTCAAAATTCACGATACCAAACTCACCACCTGGATGCTTGGTGGTCCACGACTGTGCGTTTTACTAGGAATTTTCTTCCTCGTACAACTTCTCTGTGGAATTGTTTACCACCGGCGTATTTTATCGCATCTATCACGGGGAGTGCTCTGAGGAATTGTTTGGACTAATTCCAGCCGCTCAATTTCACCATCGCACATCGCGAAAAAACTCGCGTTACCATCCATACTATCTGGATGATTGGCGGTCCACCACTGTGCGATTTAGAAGAAGTTTTCTCCCTCGCACAACTTCCTTGTGGAATCAATTACCACCAACGAATTTTCCGAGCCGATACGACTTAGGGACCTTCAAGAAAAGAGCTTACACCTTTCTAAAAGGCCGGCAACGCATCTGCAATTCCTCTGGTGTTGCGGTTGTTCATGGGCGACGGTAGTCACTTACCATCCGGTGAGCCGCATGCTCGTTTGTCCCCTCTTCTATAAAAAGAATCTCAAAAGGATCAGAATTTATGACAAACATCTGAAAAAATGCACTAAATCGCTTCATCTGTGTAGGGCGCTGGACAAGCCGGTTTTTGAAAAGGTTTTAAAATGTACGGATGACCGAGAGAGCTTTTGATTCCTTCGAAATTTGAGTGGTGCTACACACAGGTGTCAAATTGAATGTCGGTATATTGAAGTGTTGAAACGTTTGTACAGTAGAGCTACGATGCGATACGTGCTACAGTGGAGCTAATAGTATTAGGAGAAGAAAACCAGAATACAAACCCTAATCAACTGCAAAGACGTGTAACTGTAAGACAGGGTAACTTTATATCCTCGAAACTCTTCACCGCTGCATTGTAAGAAGTTTCCAAGCTACCGTACTCATTACACACCACCACACCGTAAAAAAGGATTCGGTATTAACATGAATGGCGAGTAAATCGTTCACTTCCGATTTGCAGGCGATATAGATATTATTGCAGAATCGCTCGTGGACCTCAACAAAAGCTTAATCACCTCAATAGTGTCTTCATACCTGCCTACGGATAGGTCTGAAGTCGAACATGACATACAACGGTTGCATGTAACGTGCATGACACACCTATGTCGATAGTTGATAGGAGCTTTACGCTGGAAGTTGTTGACGAGTATGTTTACCTAGTACAAATTGTCCTACTTGTAAGGTCCAATTTAGACCGAGTATCTATCTAGTCGACATTCGATGGGGAAAAAAGAGTAGTGAGTGGCACCTTTGTATTGTTGTACGGGGTAGAGCAGCCTCTCACTAGATGACTGACGAACTGGTATGTGATGTAGGAAATCGATTGATATAGTTGGCTCAGGACCGTAATTTGTGGGGGAGGCCCATTTTTAGCAGAAGATTTATGATAAGCTGTAATGATGATGATGCTGCTTAAATATAACATATCAATTGCTCAGCGTTGAAATATAAAACACTGTAAGGAAACCTCTACATGTTGAAGTGAAGGACTTTTCAAAAGGATGGTCTTTTCGAGTCGATGTTCTAGGCTGCTAGTTCAAATCTATAGTGACGCTAAAGAATTTCGCTTCTTTATGCATCCGCTATAAATCGCATCCGATGAGATCTTTTTGACTTTACCATAGTCGTCTTTTACGAGTTACGACACCCAATGTAGAGACAACAAAATTGCATAGTAAACAAGTAGTCGAAGTTTCAAAAAATTATGAAAAATATCAGTTATGCACTACACCGGATGTTTATTCACAGTAGATTTATTGAATACTATTTTATAGTTATTTTTTTTTACATTTGTAGCGTGCACGTTCACGTAGGCGTGTGAGAATGGACGGCTATTACTTTGCAAGCGTAAAAAAATTGTGTTAATGTCTCAATCATGAATTAATAGCGTTATTGATCCGAAAGAAAATAATTCGCGTGTAATGTACTGTTTTACTATTTTATTAGCCTGTTACTTTTAAAAATGCTAGTACATTTAAATTACTTTAAAATCGAAAAAATACTTTAAATTCTGTTAACTTATTAATGCAATATTTTTTCCAATTTAGGCCTTTTACGTCAAATGACAGCCATAGAGGCTGTCATATGACGTTGTCAACTGCGTAAGTGCTTCATTCTAGTTTATAGGATCAAAATTGTAACTATGGAAATAATGACTCAAATGACGGGCAGGGTATTACCACATTATTAATTGAACATTTTTATACGGCTTTTTATAAAAGGATAATAAACGAGCACAAAGTCTATCTGTTGCTAAGTGAATCTTGCGTCCTATGACATATAGACACCTAAATACATAATATCTGAAGAAACAACATGCACATGCTTTGACAATCTTAAGGAATGAGATGGAATGCTTCATTACATTAGTAAAAGAGGTATCCGGTTCCATTAAGTCACCATACAAAACAAAGTAGTATATACCATTAAACTCAGGTGAGTTAAAGTTCGATATACAAATAATCGTGCAATTAAGGCCTTAACAGTGGTTGAAATGCCTAAATCTTGGATATTTAAGTAAAAAAATCTCAATAACTGTTCATTTAATCCACAAAGAAAAAATACAGGGTAACAGAAGAGGATTTGGTAAATGTTTTTAATTGAACAAAATTGTATTTTTGTCAACCCCTTATTAGAAAAAAAATCCCCAAAGAGTACCTATCTTTGTCATATTTTGCAAAATTTCTCCAAAATGGCACAAGCTTTTTAAATAGTTCTTACACTAAAAAAAGCTCTTAAAAATATCAATATTTTTAATTGAGAGTTTTATTTTTATTCCTCGTTTTATAAGAGAATATTTTTCCCTGAAATTGAATATATTTACGCGAGCGCGCATGCTCCGTCGCCCTGTCAGCCTGTCACAGCTCACAGTCCGTTTTCGGACTTCATTGAGGGTGGACCGCGCGTCGGTGTTGGGGCAACTTCGTTCAAATATATATTAGTTTTTTAAAAGTTTATACTCAATTATAAATATTTTTATGACTACAAATACTTAATTTAGTTAATATCTGTACACTGGTAACTGTAAATATTATTTGCTAAATAAATTAATTTTTAAAGTGCCCAAAGAAGAAGAAATTTTCGCGGCGACGTTGATTAGTGAAATTGAAATATGCATTTTTATATAATTTAGATGTGGAACGACCAACATGCTCTCGTTACTTAGATTTCGATAGTTTTTAATACCTATGTAATTTTATTGTTGCATATTTTTATTAATTAGTTGATACTGAATTTTATAATTATGTATTACAATAAAACGCTGTTTTTATGAGTATGACTTTGTAAAATATTATTGGGGAGGGAAATATAGATACAGATACTTACATTTAGGTACACTGTTATCAAATTAAATCAAACAATTTAAATAAATAAAAAAAATGGTGCTTCCCTAAGTATAAATAACTATATAAAGACATTCTTGGGTTTTGGTTTTTTTTTTATGTTAGACAAACTATCATCTAAAAAATGTAAAAATTTTAAATTGGAGAGGGGTTTCTCTACGTGATAAAGTTAGAAATGAAGATATTCGCAGTAGAACCAGAGAAACTGACATAACCCAACGGAATATTACAGTGAAATGGCAATGGGCTTGCTATATAACTTGGAAAACAGATAAAAAATAGGAAGGTTCTCAAGTGGCAACCTCGTATAGGTAAGCGAAGTAGTACTCAACTTTTATTCCTCTTCACGTATTCTCATACGCTTTTCTTCACACACATACACACACACACACACACACACACACACACACACACACACACACACACACACACACACACACACGCGCGCGCACACACACACACGCACACACACATACGCACACACACATACGCACACACACATACGCACACACACATACGCACACACACATACGCACACACACACACACACACGCACACACACACACGCACACACACACACGCGCACACACACACACACGCACACACACACACGCACACACACACACGCACACACACACACGCACACACACACACGCACACACACACACGCACACACACATACGCACACACACATACGCACACACACATACGCACACACACATACGCACACACACATACGCACACACACATACGCACACACACATACGCACCCACACATACGCACACACACATACGCACACACACATACGCACACACACATACGCACACACACATACGCACACACACATACGCACACACACATACGCACACACACATACGCACACACACATACGCACACACACATACGCACACACACATACGCACACACACATACGCACACACACATACGCACACACACATACGCACACACACATACGCACACACACATACGCACACACACATACGCACACACACATACGCACACACACGTGCACACACACACACACACAAATAGGTCGCAAATAATATTTACCTACAAGGCAAGAGTGAATAGGTTTTTGTTAAGTCAGTGCAATTCACCATTACCACTACATATACGTAATGTATATACAGGCTACATAACCACTTACCGATGGGATTGTAGTTGCTTTACTACTTGCTGGGTAAAAATAGTAAAAAAAAATTTACCCTGTGAAAGTTTGCATTTAGATATAATTTTTCTAACCAACCATAAAAATATGATGAGAATATGTATATAAGTATAAAGGTTACCTCACACGGGACAGTAATATAATATTATATCTTCCATTATCTACGCATGAAAACTTTTAAAATCTCTGAATGCCGAAGTATGTTCATATTAAGAGGCTGAATAGAGCCACATTGATATGCATGGGGATCGTTTTGTAATTTCACATCGTTATCGAAAAAACATTGCACGTATTTCAGGTGGCGGTTTGCAAAACACGATTCCACAAAAATTCACTCAATAGAAAATAATTGCAAAGTTGCTTCTGAAAATACTTAAATTTTCAACGTCAATTTTTTCTTACGTGGTAGAGCCATGCTGCAGCTATATTAGTAGTAGGTATAGTTGTAGCACGAATGGGTCGGCTCGACAGGGGAAGGGCCACACTCTCACGGAATACCATGTAAAATAGCAGTTTAACCCTGCTGTGTTTCGTATGGTATATGTAGAGAACCGGAAACGTGGAACCGAGGCATTCCATCTTAGGCCTCACGGGTAAAAACGCATCTACATTTTGATACGTAATCGAGAATGGATGTAGATGTCTATGGAACGTAGCAACCACTTACCATCAGGTGAACAGTGTGCTCGTTTGTCATCCTTATTCTATTAAAAAAAACTTTCTGAGATTTCAGTAAAATAATGTTAAGTATTGTAAGCACTCGTACAATTATATATCTCATGTTAATAAAGCTATTGGGCTATTTTGATTTTTAATAAAGTGATTTTACTTTATAGGTTAAATAATTTATTTACCCTTCTATATCAAGAACCGTTTTTCAGTCACTCCTATTGAGTTTGACAGTGCTTGCTGAAATTTAGCATCTTTAAATGGATCAGAATCGCCCGCTGATCCGGCTGTTAGGTATTGCAAAACTAATCGAAAATATTTATTTTTACTTTACTGCCGAAGATTAACTTGTTTTATTTTATTACGGTCAAATAATATTTATTAGGTTATAAAGCAAGTATTTACAAATATTTTCATTGTTTTGTTATTCTATTGTTTACAGTTTTTATCACGTCTTAGCTTTACACCAAGAATTACATTAGAAATTCTTGATGGGATGCGATGTAACGCGCATTTCGAATCGCGAATGAAAATAAGAATTTTGGCTCTTTATAACTGATCTTTAAATGTAAAACACTGACTTGAAATTGTATAATTATCGGCATTTTTTTAAATTCATTGAACTTTTTTAAGATTGTGTTGAAACTCTACTGGTAAAAAAAACAAATATATATATATATATATATATATATATATATATATATATATATATATATATATAAAACAAACTGACTGATCTAAAAGTTTACTTTCTTGTGTAAAAAGTGCTATTTAGAATTTTATGCATATAAATGATAATTAAAGTTTTTATGTAAATAAGTGTAACATGGCGGGTATT
The DNA here is from genome assembly GCA_033319125.1 of Parnassius glacialis. NCBI lineage: Eukaryota > Metazoa > Arthropoda > Insecta > Lepidoptera > Papilionidae > Parnassius > Parnassius glacialis. The sequence continues at coordinate 27,727,441 of JAVANC010000018.1, forward strand.
ATATTCAATGGTAGCGGTCATCCATATTTGCAAAGCCAGCATCATTTTCTGTACAGAAACCGGCAAAGTGTTGCTCAAGGCACTATAAACAAAGCAGTTGATAAAATGTTATACTCATAACTGTTAACAAAAACTGTTTCTGCAAATGGTCTTATAGATAATAATAACTATTCCGCCATGTTAGGTGCTAATAATAGCTCCATTAGAAGGAAAAGAGGTAAAATTTTGTTTTAGAAATGCGCAATCAATATTGTTTTGTTTGCAATTGAGCATAAAATAAAAAATAACTTCAGCCAAAGAGCATAACTAGCATAATACTCAGGCCCATCAATTGGTATGGAAAAAAATAATTGTACCAGGTTTCAAAAAATCAATCAAAATTCAAAAAAACATAAATATTAAAATAAAAAAATGTATATATTATCTATGTCTATACATACATATAATGATTTATGGCCGCTTAGTAACTGACGGTGACTCAGTATAACATCCTACAGTCACGCCGAAACTAAGAGGAGAGAATCACTGTAGAAAAGGTAATAATTTATTAAGGTAAAATTTGTGATAAAATTAAAAAAAACTTACACACTTAACCAAGTTAATCTAACTTAGTCTAACTTATCCTTATGCGTTACAAAAAAAAAAAAAAATAAAATAGTGAGATGGCGTCAGTTTTTAAGAAGATATAACAAAAATAAACAAAGAAAAATTTCAAAAAAGTTCAGTATTTAATTGATTATATACCGCTGACACTTAATCACGCTTTTCGAAACCACGCCAGTTGTACAATACTTGTGTGAAAAGACAAAATCTTCTTTTCAAATTTCCGCCGAGTTGTAAGTAGAAAGCCAAATAGGTCATGTGTCAATTTTAATTAAATATATTTTATATGAAGTGATCTTGACTACGTTTCATCAATTAACCATTGGTAAAAATTAAAACAGGAATTTTACAATTGTGTTTACAAGAAACATTATTAGTTGAACCTTGCAGCTTGTTCATTGTTTTTATTATAAATACCTACAAATATTATTAATAAATAGTTCCCATAATATTTTGGATTATTTTTTATTTTGCCCTATCTGCAATGTTCTACGCTCTATAGAAAATGTGGCGTATAAAATGATTGACAATCTTTCGAACGTTTTATCTAGGTACAAAGATGTTTTACGATTTCGTCGCCTCCACGTGATATTTTTGTCAGCATAAGGTACCCTTCTGTATCTAATATAACATAATATAAATAATATAAATATTGCTACAAAGTAAAGTAAAAGGCTATACAAGTCCCTCTACTGGGCACAGAACTCTGTTTTTATTTCTGAGAGGGTTTTAGGGCAAGGAAATGCCCGCCGAACTGCCCCAATGCATGTTGACGAAAATTGCAATTACAAATAGCATTCGTGCTGTCGGGGATCAAACCCGGGAAAAATTTACAGCGAACGCTTTGACCCAAATCTACTAATACGATACAAATAAATACGATTTAACATATATAATAAAAACTCTTACGTACTTGAAACTTGAACACTTGATAGCTCGTGACGCCTACTGGACAAAGCTACAGCACAATGTAATTGAAGATGCGTAACTACGACATAATTCTCAGTGATGCGCAAGCATAACATGCAGTATGTCACTTTTATAATTGTCATCTCTGCAGTCTATTAATCTTTGCACTTTTATAAGTAATACAGAACGTAGTCGCTAGACGGTGTTGACGTTGGCTAAAATCTCTGCGATAGCCGTTTCGTCAAGGTCATTCAGGCTTGTTAAAGCCTTAACCATTTTTGTTTTGCTTTTAGTAGCCTGTAGCAATTTTTGATTCCAGAATCGGCACACAATGCCCTGAACTACTGCTCAAGTTGTTCAAGTTGTGTTGCTACGGAGCCAAGGGCGAACGCTGCGATAGATTGCTGTATCTTAAATTGTACTGCGTATAAGTCTCAGGTAGGCCTTAAAAAGGTACGACTAGGACCTAGAACTTAGGACATTCCTATACACGGAAACCAGGACGTGAGAGTTAAGTGTATATCAGCGCGAGATAACCGATTTATCGCGCTCACAAGTTTGAGAAATCGGTTTCGCACTACGGTCAAAATACGGCAGCGTCTACAAACAGCAAAAGGGGTAAACGAGGTAAGAATATGCGTCCGATTTAGTTACATCCTTCCAGAGACTTTCAGTCAATTGCAAACAGCTCTGGTGGCCGCTTGGGAAGAAATATTGGGGGTATTTGTAGTAGCAGACATATAAAAAAATAATCCACAGCATGCCTGATCGCATGCAGGCGGTTATATTATCTGCGCCAAAGGTGATACAATACCTTAATGATAACTTGTATTTCATAATAAACCAAAGAGTAATGCCTTTTTCTGCTTTAATAAAATTTTAATTAAGTTAACAAAATTTTGTTAATTAATCATTTGCATTTAACATTCGAATAAAATGTTAAAGTTTAACGAAAAACCCGTTTCACGTTTCATTTTGATAATAAACCAGGTAATGCGCTTGGGCCACATTCCATGCCCCTGAGTTTATATAGAAATTCTAGCAGCAAAATATTAAATGAATATTTTATAGCTAAGATATGGCTACCAAAGAACCTATACTGCTGCAAATATTAAGTGTCCATTAATAAATTCGTCTAAAATAAGGGTGACAAACGGGCACACAGTCCACCTGATGGTAAGCGGTTGCTGCGGCCCATAGACATCTACATCTATCCTCTATTAAAAATCAAAATGCAGATGCGTTGTCACCCGTGAGGACTAAGATGGAATGCCTCATTTCCAGTAAAAAGGGTCTCCGGTTCTCTACACTCACCATACGAAACACAGCAGCGTAAAGCTGCTATTTTACGTTGGTATTCTGTGAGAGCGTGGTCCTTCCCCAGTCGAGCCGACCCATTCGTGCTACAACTATACTACTAGCATGGCTCTACCACGTAAAAATACTAATGTAATACCGAGTCTGTTAATTTATTCAGTACCTACTTAAGGGTCCTTCTGTCTTAAGTTATTACGTAATTAGCTAACCTAACAACATCTTATAGTGACCATATCAATATTAAAAATCTTTTAGGTTTTAAATAAATAGATTGACTTGGCCATCACGTTTAATCATAACTACAACATAAACTACGCAACTACGATTAAATGTTTTGAATTGCTTTTATTCTATTGCTAATATAATTTCTGTACCGTCATTAGAAGTCGATTAGTTTTAATAGTCAATTACCGATCCTCTTTGAGCTAGTCAGACGTGTTGGATTTGCACGGGTTGTGTCGACTTAACACGACAGTTTGACTGTCATCGTCTTGTTATTATGAACCAGTATGAAAAGGTTCATTTGGCATGAAAATAAACTGAATTGTATAGTAACAGAGTAACTAATTGATTAATATCTCCACAAAGATTTTATGTTGATTCCAGAAACCTTTAACCACAAGCGCATAAAACTTTGCGACTCTTATAATTTAAAACTATTTATAAAATGTTAGTATATTTACTAAGTTATCATAATACTAAATTGAGACGGATGGACGTATTATTTTTTATGTTTGTTGAAACAGATGTGATTGAACCCATTTACAATAATATTATATGCGTGAGCATGAGCGTGTACATATCTATGTAAGATTTTCACGTAAATATTACTAATTGCTTTTTATTGTTTAGTTTTCACCACTGAGTGTATAATATAAAAGTGTTGGCTATTTCGTTGTTGGATTTGAGTTCATGTTCTGTTCTTAATAAAAATATGATAACACTTATTTTACCTGTTTCCTTATGGATTCGTTACGTTATTCATTACGTTACGTATTTCAATAATTTATTACATTTCGAAATACGTTGAATGACGGTATGTTCTTTTTTTGGACAATTCAAACCATCTTATCTCTTCTACTTTAATGGATTCTCACAGTTCACACAATTGATCTGAATCTGAACCCATTGAGTTTCGTTTCGTATAGTAAAAATTTAAACAGTTTATTATGCAATTTATATGTTGAACTATTTGGGCCCTGACGTATTTTGTTAGAAACCTTCGCGGGAGCACGCGCAAAATTTAACCAGTTTCCTCGTAACCGAATGAATGGCGTAGTAACAGAAGGCCAACGAAGTAACAAATATTCATTTTTATATCTAAGATATTTAAATAATCAATGTAGCAGTTATTATAGTCCATGCAATGCATATGCATTTTTCCCATTTATATGGAAATTCACAGATGCCTTTGCTAAAGAAATACTCGGAATGTGGAAAGACCATGAATTACTTTAAAAAAAATCATTTATACAAAGCCAGCAGTGAAGTACATGCTACATGCCAGACGTTTATGGGAGATAGGTCTGGCATAAACTAGTGACAGGCTTTGATATGAATGAATGAAATTTACTTTATTGTACATCAGAAAAACATAAGAAAGAAAAAAACAACAAATTATTTAAAGGTACAATTGGCGGCCTTATCGCTTAGAAGTGTTCTCTAGCAGGCAATCACATTGCAGAGGATATAATGACCTGTGAGAAAGGGTAAGGGTTGCACGTTAGTTATAGTCCACGGGGCTTGACGTTAATGTCAAAATTTCCACAATGAAAGTGAAGCAAACCAAAAATACACCGTAAATTAATTTTGTGGTACCTGATACAGGTAGTGGAAGTCGATTGTAATGCAGAAATGGAACTTCAAACTAGGCATTAATAAAAAACAGCAATAACTTTGTTTCATAAAAATTTATATTGCCAACTGCTGCAAACAATGTAAGCTAAAATTAGAGTAATAATAGATTTGAATCAGTAAACAAGTTTGACAGCCGCGTCAAAGTTTTACAGCGTATAGGTACACCCAACCGGCGCCAACGTGTGACTATGTCAGAAAAATTATGTAATGACTTTCGGCAGAGCTCACACAATATAACTGTTTAAATATCCATGTAAGCATCAGTATCAAAATGTATTGTATAATCTTATAATATTAGCCATGTTAGTGGTAATCTAAAGTAAATATGAGCAAAATCTTTAATGCATGTCAGTTAGCTCATTAATAAAAGACCTTTCAAGCAATTGAAATAAATAAAACTGTTTAAAAATTAAACATAATGATTAAGTAGTACCGTGCGCATTACCGTGCTATTGATTTGATAGTACTAACATTATCTAAAATCGCTTTTTTTTTCATTACATCCCGTTATATTCTACTACATGGTGGCGGCTTAAGTGGTTTCATCGACTCACTTCGTGGGAAGGTAAGATTATATACCATTTGGTCCTATATTATACTATGGTAATACCCATTCGCCTACTGTACAAGTCAACTGTTGCGAGTACCCCCAATAACACCCTTATGTAAAAAATAATTCGTGTTTTTTTTTAATAGAATATGGGTCACCAACGAACACACAGTCCACCTGATAGAAAGTGGATGCTGTGGCTCATAGACATCTACATTTATCCTCGATTAAGAATCAAAATACAGATGCGTTGTCACCCCTGAGGACCAAGATAAAAATGCCTCGTTTCCAGTAAAAAGGGTCTCCGTTTCTCTACATTCATCATACGAAACACAGATTTAGGTACTATTCCCATTCGTGCTACAACCATAATATAGCTGCAACGCGGCTCTACCACGTATTGAATTTTACACACGATAATACACTCGAGATCTAGAGGATATATTGCGGCAATACGAGTAGAGGTATTCGTTCGCTCGTTCGCTCTGCTATTGTATAACCCTAAATTTTTGTAACAAACAGTCCTCTCCGTTAGATTGCTTAATATCCCCCATATTTACCATGGTAGTCACACTTGGCAGGCGAGTTGGCAATTGAAGTATTTTAAATGTTTTAGTTGTTATTAGGTAGCCGCTACTGCACATCTGATTCGTTTCCCTCTGTCGCCGACATCTACGCAACGATATGGCGTAGTGGATATTCAAACACGGTCACTACATAGTAAAATTTTGATAATTATTTTCATAGTAATTTAATTTAATATCTGATAGTATAACGAATGTATGCATAGTTAATACGTTAAATGTAAACGTTAATAAACGCATCACATAGATCAAACATTCCAGCTCACTCATAAACTATGAGTATTTGCATGCACGCAGAGCGGCGCACGTCATCACCATAAGGAACTAAAAAATCTCGGTCAATTACTTTACCTGCTGCACCGCTTTATAGGTCAACCGTCTAAGTTCGTTAGTCTGTAGACTGACATTATTTTCGTTTTAGGCGCAGCCCGTATCGACAAGCCAAAAGGATCGGTCATTCTGGCGGCGTACCAAGGAACGCGGCGATCACCTAACTAATGTGCATTACGAGACCCAAGTTGGCATTTTCGACGATTGTGTCACCTCGCATCACCCGTCGTCTGCCTGCTATTGCACGGTGTCATTAGTTGCTTATAATTTATTGTATTAAGAAGCTATTTGTAATCGTCATATGATCAACTATCACAAATTGCTTTTTATATTACATTAATAATTCTGAAAATTCAAATTAAAAAAATTAAGTTAATTAAATAGCTAATACTCACATAATATGTTGTAATTAACAGATATTTTAACAGCCCTTTCAACGACTGTCCTGCTTGGCCTTGATATGTTAAAGTAACTGGCTTTTAAATCATAACTTAAAATTGCAATTTAGAATTTCATTGGTGCCGGGATCAAACTCAGATCGCTCGCGTAGGAACTTTAAAATTACGCGAATGCTTAGTCACTGAGCTAAAGAATCTTATAAAGATTATCTTTATATATAAAATCAGTAAGTCATCGTGCAATAACTTCAAAATTACTTAAACAATTAAGGCCACATTTACACTATTTGCTGAAGCAGTGGTTCCTAGTTTTGCTAGCTAGTCCGATAGGTGTCGAAGTATTCAAGTTGTTGACAAATTCTATATTTATGGAGCAAAATGATATTCACAACACACTATATTTACCGGAAAGGGAAGAACAACGTGTGCCGGGCGAGTATATAATATGTATATTAAGTGTTAGTAAAGATCGAATAATACAAAAAGAGATGTCAAGCCATTTGATATAAAATATAAATATAATTTACAGAGGTATGTTCATTGGTTACTTTCTCATGTCGAGGCGCCGAATGTCTTGTTTATATTGGACGTGCTAGTTGGACAGGTGTATATAATAATAGCTATTAGTATTTAAAGCGGATTCGTGTGTGCGGATCTTACTTTTGAAAATATTTTCTATAAAATTGTCTGGAGTTCGCAATGTTTAACTACATCTAATATTAACTTAAACTCTGGCACATAATCAAAACAATAATGTTATGATTGAATTGATTGCACCTTCCGAAAGTATATTAACTGTTTCGCAAACACGCATGGACCGTATTTCCATCGGCGGGTGCATCGAGCCATTGCGAAAATTTAGTGTACGAAAGCCAAGCGCGACGTACCCGGTCTGTCCCGGCTGGGCAGCGAATGACGCCCCGAGATGACACCGTACAGACAGAAATAAATTTGCAAACTAAACAAACCCAGCATTTCCGGCTGCCGTGCTTGCACTGACACAATTAAATGTCTTCCCAAATATGCTGCATAATAACCATCATACTTTAAGGTACCTGCTATACTTAATGTACATACCTTTTTTAATTTCGAAATTATAAACCTGTACCAACTATTATTTATTCTGTGTCTGTACTTACAACAAGACTTGTTAACAGGCAGGTCTTTAAGTATTGATTTAAGGACAGATAGGCTCTACACAGTTCAATTAATATCAAAGTAATACTTTATAAACATTTTTGTCAACAGTTGCACGACGGCTTGTAACGCAGACCGAGGTGGCTAAACATTGTCCACGACGTTGTGTGCTGCGGGTTAGATTCCAGCACATCATACCATGTATCATATGTTACGAATGATTGTTCGGTGTCTGGTTTGGTTATCCATGTGCAATTTATGAATGTAAAATGGTAAATATAATTTTAAAAAATAAGACCTAAAACAACCTTAAGTAACGCATTTCTTACGCCTTGAAGATAATAATATAATATATTAACAACAAGAAAAATGTCTTAATGTTTCACTAAGGCAAATTAATAAGGCGCCGCATTAAACAAGACAGAGTTTTTCATACAAATTATCCCATTTGCATCTAAAGCAATAGTACAAAATAAGTATAGAGGCCGTTTGTCAATGTTTGCCAAAACTAGGATTATTACTGACCAACCGTCGGAGGTCATTCATTAAAATAGTACCGTGTAATTGTCAACCTATAAACATTGACCTAGCCAATGGAATAAATCAATGCATTACGCTTATTGACTGTGAAGTGTCAATTTTGACTAAAGGCTCACAACACGCGTCGCGCAAAGGTATTACAACATAATTAAAAAAAAAATTCTGACACTTCGCGTACCATTTTTGTTTCTATTTGTATTTGGTATTAGGTACTCACGATGTAAACATTTTGGCAGTCATATGCGTCTGCCGCCTTATAGTTATTTACTACTTTCTTAACTCTTCTAAATAAATAACCGCAACCTCATAAACGATTTATATATCCAGTGACTTCTTGACTGTGTATAATTACTATTTTTATATACGTAAAGCTAACAATTGAGCAGACACCTATCCTGCACGGCTAGCATGGGCTGGGGACAAAACAATTAACCGCCGATTATATCCACTGACAAGAGATAAAATTATCTTGTCCTTATGCCAAAGCACAGCGACAGGGGAAAGGAGCAGTATATCCGCGTTTGACATAACGAGTAGATATACTCGTGTATCCCCCGTCCGTAGCATGGGGCCAAATGAAGGATAAAAAAATATACTTTTTTGACATTTGAAAGGGATAATTTTATCCTAGTTCATTGGACGTGGGTTTAAGTTTAGATTCATACAAATTCTCCCATTTTATCTACTGTGGATATTGTATCCACCGGTGTGCCCATGCTCGAAGGGTGGCTAAAACTAAGCGAGGGGATAAACATTTTCTTCTTTCCCCGGGGATAAAGTGTCTCCTGCCCATGCTAGCCCCGCTGATGGTAAGTCGATACTGTAACCCGTAGGCGCCTACACCTATCCCCGATTAAGAATCAACACGCAGACGAGTTGTCACCCCTGAGAACTAAGGTGGAATTCCTCGTTACCAGTAAAAAGCGGTGTTACCAACTTGAAATTCTCCAAATCCGATTGGTATAAATATGGTTTTTGTTATAGAATAGTTCAATTTTTTGGAGAAATTCTTTCAGTCGTGTAAAATTGTTGTTGTAAGTTCAATTGTAGTATAACATCGAATCAAGCTGCACATATAAGAAAAAAGTACATTAAAAACTTATTTAAAATTAATTGTTTTGTTTTAATTAAATTATTTATTTAACACTTAAATATTTGTGGTAAGATAAAATGTTTTTTGTAAATTTTTTAAAAATCTAGTTACTCTGAAAGGACTGTGAAACACAAAAAGAAAATTATAACATGGAAATCAAATTCCGTAGATTTCAACTCAAATTCCATAGTACCGTAGACGATGAAAAAACTCCGTAGATCTACGGAAAATCCGTAGTTGTCAACGCTGGTAAAGTGTGTCTAGTTCTACTAAGTCACTTTACGCAAGGCGGCAGCATTATGTTGCTATTTCACGCCGATATTTATTGAGAGTGTGGTCTTGCTCCAATCGAACCAACTCATTCGTATGCAGCCATAATACAATGCAGCGAGGCTCTACCACGTTCATTATTTAATGGTCACGATATAATTACATAATTATGCAGGTTCCGTTAATTCTTGTATCGTTGGTATAGAACCAAAAGTGAAATAAATTAAAAGATTTGTATAGTAAGAGAGCCTCTTATATGTCTTACTGCTAGGCTAAATAGGCCACTTTAATTAGGCTGTATATTTTTTACCCAAGAAATTTTTTATTTTAGAGTATCAAATTCATACCAATTTCGATATATTTTAAAATGTTGCATTAACCGACAAAACATTAAGCAACAAAAGCATTCATGTGCTGGTGTCATTTTTTTTTCGTCGTCCAACTGTCAGTAATAAAATTTAAAATGTTGGGTTTTATCATAGTACATAATACAAAACATGACGATATATCCATATTTATCAGGCGATATATATCAATACTGTTTAAAAATATCGATATATATTTTCACTTGCCCATCCCTATTTCTAATTTGTGGTAGGGTTATGGAGCAATCAGTCCGCCGCTACTCCAGAGTATGTTGGCATGTGTTTGAAATATTTGATTTCTCACACATGCAGGTTTCTTCACGATGTTTCCTTCATCGGTAACGGTATGTAGTCGGTTCAGTACGTAAAATTGCAATTACCAATTTTATTATTGAGTCCGGGTTGCTCCTGTACTGTACAACTGACTTAACTCTTGAACCACCACGGCGCTTGTACTTTTGACTGCTTTGCTTCACGATACTTACGAACTACTACGAACTTGAAATGTTAAGAAATACGTTTTCTACGTTTATGTTGACCTACATTATAAACACCGTTGTTAATTCAAAATTAATTCAAGATGTCACGCTATAATAAAATAATGGTATTAGTAACAGATATTAATGTGGATTATAAATAAGTTGAAAGAGAATAAGATGAGGATGCTAGTGGTAATCAAATTTAGATTAAATTTATGATACATAAATACAATAATCACTGAGTTCTTTCCTTTCCATAAGTAGGTACGACTATATTTTAAGTAATATAATAATAATATATAAATACTAGTTGACCCGGCAACCGTTGTTTTGCCATATACATAAAAAAATCGCGATTAAAAAACGGGGGTTGATCGTAGAAGGGTGAAAATTTTCAGTTTTATGTATTTTTAATGCTTAATCATAATAAAATAAAAATATTTTTTTTTGTCAAAACAATAAAAAACAAATATATAGGGGTGGGTCATCATTGAGGGGTTTGAAATATAGATGTCGGCCGATTCTCAGACCTACCCGATATGCACACAAAATTTCATACAAATCGGTTCAGCGGTTTTGGAGGAGTTTGGTAACAAACATCGCGACACGAGAATTTTATATATTGGATATAAAACCTAATATATAAATACAATTGAAGTGTCTATCTGTAATATCAAAATAGCTGATTATTTGCATGTCATTCAGACATGATTAACGTTTTTAAAGACTTGTTTGTCTGTCAGTTTGGACTAAACTTGAGAATGGCTGAAACGATTGTAAACTTTACGAACAGGTAAAGAGTAATGCCAGGAGGGATCTAGGCTATATTTTATCTGATAAACTTAAAGATAAAAACAAAACCAAAATTTCATAAAATATTCATTGACTATCTTGAATCTAAATAACGCTACATTAATAGATCCTATCCAGGCAAAGCCGGGGTGATTCATTAGTATATAATAAATATGAACATGGTTCGTGTTTCCTATGTCTAGGTATAGATAGTATAACTGACGTCCAAATTGATCGTAAAGAGCTTTTCCGTACATAAAAATTTCGCACTAAGTCTTAGACAAGCCTAAAATATTTATTACAATATATATACAATTCTTCTGTCCGTGTGTATTTAACTGAACTCCTCCTAAAATGCTCGACTGATTTTGATGAAATTTTGTGTGTGTGATACAGTAGATTCGAGAACAGTTAAGATTCACAATTGGAACCGGTAGGTGGTGCTGTTGTAGAGATCCGGAAATCACCTTGCGAAGTCGCGATGGTTCGCTAGTTACAATATAAATTTAAAAGGAAGAAAAAGGAAAGGTATAGGTTACGCAATGTAGTTTTTAAAATCTAAACAGCAGCACTTAGTCTCTCTGTCTTCTCTTTGTTGATCTGAGCCGAGTTAATTTATGGGATGTTTAAAAAGAATGTCAAACTTTTCACATATTATTTATTTACTAAAGTTGATGAAATAATAAGCCTATCAACTCAACTTTTAGTAAACTATTTTTGAATATGGCCGAATTACGTCCACTTGCAACACAGTGAATGGATGTCACATGGATGTAACTGTCCTCATTAAAATATTTTTATTATATTTTTACTGTGTAGAATAACATACAACATGCTATTTTGACTTTTCCCTGTAAAATGCGTGGAATTTCATAGTGTTTTGAATAATAACTTACAAAGCATTTGTGTTAAACAAATTGTGTCTCACAAATATTACAGAAAATTGTCGTTAAAACGACGTCGTTTAAGATAAAAAAGAAATGTTAAATGTCAAGTTGATTTATAACTTTTTTTAATTAAGACTAGGCAAGCAACTATGGAGTTCACTTCTTGTACGCGGAGTGACTTTGAGCTTCTTCATACGGGCACCAGTGAAGGATCACGCTTCATAATAATTTCTGGTACCACTCATCGGCTTATGGCTCTGAGGAATATCGGACTAAAAGATTTACTGCAGTTTTCCGAAAACAGTTGAGCCGAGTTGGAATCGTCTGGATTAAAACAATATGATACTTAGAATATTGCAGTTTTTATTAGTAGTGCTAAAATCAATGACTTCGTACTTATACCCATTACAAATTGCCTTGTCTTTTTGACGCAATTATCGCATATTTTGCAATTCAATAATGCTGAATATAGCACACATTACTTGAATAAAAGGAACCTTAACTTGTTATCGACAAACGACAGTGTTTCACCTTCTACTCACATTTTAAACAACTTTGTAATTGTGTAACAGTATATCTTGGCCTTCACAAATTTTAAAATAACAAAGAGAGAAATTCCAAATAATGATAAAGATTACTTTTACACAATGCGGTTGCCAACCCACTTGCCAAGCGTGAAAAAGTATGACAAATATCTTGGGGGAGGCCTATGGTATTTTAAATAACCCATGATCTGCGACTACATTCGCAGTTTTTGGAATTCCATACGGCGGCACTTAATTTATCTCCAAGATACCTCTCTCAGGCTTTACTTATCGTCTTATACCTTAAATAATGCTTACTGATTTTAGGGAAGACTGTTCTTAGAAAGGATGTTATTAACCTTACAGGAAAAAAAAACTCAAGCCTTAATGTAAAAATAAAATAATTCATTATCATTATTCACTCTCTCAAAATCCACTGCTAAACACAGATCTCACTCAAATATTACCCACATTGCAGTCCTGTCCTGAGCCAGCTGCATCCATCGACTTTTCTTTTGACCATTCTTTATCATTTCATTTCTCTTATATTACTTAGTTTGCCTGACGGTTACCTTAATTAGCACCGTAAGGCTTATGCTTCGCAGACTTTGTGAATATCCAACAACGCGTGACCACGATTGCTTCGAGCGAATCAACAAGAAGCGTTTGTTGTAAGTGTGTTGTAGCTAATGGTGATTACTTTGATCGCCAGTAAAAGTACTGTGTTTGTAAAGTCTTGTTTTCTTTATATTCTGAGACCATACACCGAACTTATCAGACACATCTTGTATTACATTTTGAAACATATTAAGTAGTATAATTTTTTAATAAAAGACGAATGTTATATACATTTAAGAAATGAATGAACACAAATAGTAAATAAGATATTTTCAATATTATTATTATTTTTTACATTTCCCTGGCAGTTAAAAGTCTATCTTTAGAACAATTCGCCGTCAATCGTGATCGCCGGACTTGACAAGCTTACTGATAATCTACTATTAGATACAGACACTAAAAGTTAGGTTATATTATGTTTGTTATTTGGTGAAGTCGTGTGTTTTTACAGTTATTGATTTCATCATTGTTTGTTCAACTCTAGATATTTTTGTACTTTCCCTAATCGGCTTATATCGATACCTATTCGATAGGAATATTGTAAGAGTTGTACTTGCCACCTTCGGCCATAATTTGAAGAAAAAATTCCATGCCTAAGGGTGGCATAATAGGGAATGAAGTTTTTAATGTAACTATTTAGGCGACATTGAGATTATGATTATCTGTGAACTAAGTCCACACAAAAAGGTAAAAAACCAACTTTTAATACAAAGAGCCGAATTCAAACAACTAAACAGATTAAAACAATTACACATTCTGAAGTCGGGGTTATAATTCTTCTATGCAGTATTATATCTTAGCAAGTAATTTATTAATCCCCCCACGAGATGGAGTGACGACCTGGTAAGACATGCAGGAAGTCGATGGATGCAGGTGGCTCAGGACCGTGCTTTGTGGCATTCTTTGGGGGAGGCCTATGTTCAGCAGTGGACTTGTGAAGGGCTGTAATGATGATGATGATGAAGTAATTTCATCTACGCATATAAATAAAACTGTAGTGTCAGTCTGCAATACCATACGCCTTGCCTTTTATTGAGCTCAGTTTTTTTTAAATGTTTGTGTGTCTGTCTGTCTGCGTATTTGTCCCGGCTAATCTCTGGAATAGTTAAACCGATTATAATGAAACTTAAAGAACAGATACAGAGCAACGCTAGTAGTGATCTTGGCTATATTTTATTCGCAAAATATTAATTTATTTTGAGAAATCAAGAAATGAGGGCTAATAATGTTCTTCTCACCAGATGTTGCTAGTTGACACTGAGGTAAAGTTTTTTGTTACACCATGTCATTTAATAGAGAAGTTGTTTTTTAATAAATTTTATCAGTTTCTAAAATATTATATAAATACTCAAAACAATGCTTTAATTTTTTGCACATTGTTAACTTTTATTTTTAATTTGTGTATATTTATGGATGGTTTATTTATTTTTAATGTTATTATTATAAAATATAGCTAATAGTACAAAAGAAACAATAACTTTTCATTTTCCGAACAAATTAACTTCCCCACTATGATATCTGTCAAATATTAATAGCTCACTTTCTAAAAAGAAACGAAACGAAACGAAAAAGTCATGGATGCCCTCATTGCTAAAATAAATAATCTTCGACGATTACCTTACAATCTTAAATCAAAATTACGGCAAAGGCAAAGCTGGAGCGGGTCATTTTTAATTCATTACAACCCTTTACAAGTCCACTGCTAAACATAGGTCTCCCCCGAGGAATGCCATGAAGTACGATCCTGAACCACCTGCATCCATTGACTTCCTGCATGTCTTACCAGGCCGTTACTCCATCTAGTAGGGAGATGCCCTACACTTTGTCTTCCAGTACGGGGATGCCACTCGAGAACCATTTTTCCCCATCCGGTGTCGGTTTTTCGAGCTATATGGTCGGCCTAATGCAACTTCAGATTAGTAATACGTTGGGCTATGTCGGTTACTCTGGTTCTACTGCGGATATCCTTATTTTTAAGTTTACCATGCAGAGAAACCCTGAGCATAGCCCTCTCCATAGGTCGCTGAGCGACATTGAGCTTCCTCATACAGCCAGAAGTGAAGGATCACGTCTCATATCCATAAGTCATCAATCTTGTTTTTGGGTTTTGACGTAAATATACCTGACGAGAAGATACAAGCCTGTTCTCAACCGAGAGGCTGTAAGTTATCGAGTCTGCGTGCGAAACCATTCGTAACGACTTTCGAAAACAGTACTTAAACGCGGTTCAGTAGGGAAATCAGTCTGTAGTTCTTAAACAGAGCGTTGTCACCTTTCTTGAAAAACAAGAACATCGTACTTCTGCTCCACGCCTCCGGGTAGTGGCAGCATGGAGGATGGAATTAAGGAGGTTCTGAAGAACTTAAAGTACTTACGTACTTATTTTCCACCCGCTGTCAAAAACTTCGCCGTTATTCCACTCTCGCTTAAAACGTTGGGGCCTGCCCACCGTTTTAAGGTGCTGAAGAGCCATTGTAATCTCGCTCAGACTGACGAACGGGATATCATCGGAAAAGTATCGGATAAAATTTGCTCTTGGATCGTTACACACACTTGCGTGTGATTCTAGAGATGACGTGTACCAGTTGTACACGTGAACTGTACCCGTAGAACCTCACAATCTCACTCAAAATCTCAGGTGTACTGGAAACGATTCTACCACATTCGGTCTTCAGCTGTGACAGTTGGCTTTTTTGACAGACAGATCTCTGGCAAAGACTTTAGAGCCTTGATTCCGCTCGATCGCTTCTTCAATACGAGCTGTATTGAAGTTGCGTAAAGCATGCATTTGGAGATCTTTTGTACAGTTGCTTGTATGCTGTCATATCTGCTGAAGACTGCAGCTTCCTTTCCAGTCAGCCATGAGATTAAGAGGGTGATCGGAGAGTTTTTGGGTTCTTGTGCGACGGATCTTGCATAACTTAACTCCGACCGTATGGACAGTTTCCCCACGAGCTTGTCATTGATATTGTCTACTGTACTGTAGTTTTCTAGCCACTGAAAACGATTTTGTAACACATGCTGAAAGTTTTCGGTGCTTTGGACTAGAGCACGAAGGGGAGAGCGGGTCGCTTGTCATAAATAACATCGCTACTAATTGATATATTCTTAGTGACAAGACAACGTATTTAAAATGCATACTAGAAACTGAAAGTGGTTTTCATCGTGCATTAATTTGACAGCAGTCCAAGATACTGTCAGTGATAACGGTAATACTTTGCTCGGTGTACTTTGCTTTAGTGCCATTCGATGACAACCTTACATAAATCATAATTCACAATACACTAGGAGCTTGCAGTCGGCCTCTTCATAACGCTTATAAGTTCCTGTCGTTAATAACAAAGCACTTGGCAATAAAATACTACATGGAAAGAGTGAATATAGAAATCGTAGTAATGACTCATAAACCGCACCCGCGTAGAGGCGCTAATTTTACGTCTATTATAAAAATAAATAAAAATTTACACATTAATGTCCCTGCAGCCACTGGTCCAGTCAATGCCGAATTTATTTTCGATTTTAAGATTTATTATCTACCGACAAAGTTCCCACCTGCCATTTTATGAGTTGTGTTAGGACAGAAAAGTTTAACGCTGGTCTCTACATCGTAAAATAACAAAACGAGGTCAAGGTGGATTTAAAACTAGTACGACTAAAATAATTAATCTTCCAGAACAAAACATATTATGCCATTCTAAGCAGTTTTTTTTTATAGAATAAGGGTGACAAACGAGCACACCGTCTACCTGATGGTAAGTGGATATACTGTTGCCTATAGACATCTACATTCATCCTCAATAAAGAATCAAAATGCAGATGCGCTGTCACCTCTGAGTACTGAGATGGAATGTCTCGTTTCCAGTAAAAAGGGTATAAAATTTATAACAAATGATATCAAGCACCCCACGCTTTTTTTACAATAAAATGATTTTTTTTATGTTATACACTATTTTCTTATTTTAAACTTATTGAAAATTATTTTCAACTTTTTAGTTCGGTTATCTACAAAAGCCTGCTTATTAAGTGGCGAAGCTTGCTAAGACACTTATTGATTTCACGATGTCTGTCCGTCTATCCGTCTGTCCCACGATTATCTCGAGAACGGTTTCGAATTTTCAAATTCTGTTTTCAGCAATCGATTACTGATCACCCAAGCATCTGAACCTCCTATTTTGAAACTGATTGCTCAACGGCAACCGATAGAAACCGCTACAAAGCTGATTGCTTCGCCACTTTGCTATGCTGTTAGCTTGCTAGGTTTATTAATTTTAAATTTTTTAGTGCGGTTAACTACAAAACGTGTTTTTTATGGAACGAAGTTCTTTTACGCGGCTTACAGAAGATTGAACTGGCAGAAATCGTAGTTGTTTTATGAATTGATGGCAAATCCTGAGAAACCTGGCAAAGATAATGGGTGAAACTATTTAAATTATTCCATTGCCAGCGGTCCTAGATAAGTGTTCGAAGTTTCAAATCAATCAGACGTTTTGTTGGGGATGAAAATCACATTCAAAAATTCTGTATCATAGATACATACCAAGCTAATAAAAGCGTGTTAAAATATAGAGGACTTATTATTGGAAATGAAAATAAAAAAATATAGAAAAGTTTCGAACAAAACTACTTTTATGGTTTTTTACATTTTCAATTTCATCTCTTAAAAGTTTTGATGCAAAATCGACTTTTAACCTTTTTACTGCAACACCATTTTACAAGAAAACTATGCGCGTAAAATAATACCGAAATAAGATCTTTATTCTTTATAACGTAAAATTAATAGGATTTTCAATTTTAACTTTTCTACCGCGTTCAAACAGGAGGAGGTATTCATTTCGACTGTATGTTTTTTTTATGGGTGTTACCTCATAACTTTTTTTCTGGGTAAACCGATTTCGATGATTCTTTTTTTATTTGAAAGCTGGTGCTTCACATGTGGCCCCATATAAATTTGGTCAAGGTCTGACCAATAGTTTTTGAGTTATTCTTAATAATTTATATTGAAGTCGGTTGTACAAAATTTTAAATTATAATATTTTCCCTTATTGCACTTAGTTTTCAAGGTAATAATAAAAAAAAATAACTACTCGCCCAAGGACCATTATTATAGATCTCTGGGTTTTCGGTAGTTTAGTGTTTAGTAGTTTTAGGTAGTTTGCCGCTCGAATTTTTTTTATAAAAATGGTTACTGTGAGTTGTACTCAGAAGATAGACATATTATGCTGTCGCGAACTTTTTAAAAGGGGAACAATTCAACCATACATTAATATCGTGCAACTTTGACTATTGATGTAGTGTACGCTGTTGAAGCTCTCAAGAGGCATTTTTTCCGACTTAGTTGACAAATATCATCAAAACTTTTAGCCATATATACAGCTTATGTCCTGAGATTACTCTTCACTTCTCGCCAAGGCTGTCCAAGGGAATTTCTGTAAGCCATCACTACCATCTCTGCATAGGGAGGACGACTCACTGGCCCAAGCCGCAAAAGACAAAGCCAACCTTTTATGCTCCCTTTTTGCGTCCAACTCGACTCTTGATGACGGGGGGAAAACACCGCCGATCATCCCGCGGTGTGAGTGCTCCATGCCGGTTGTGTTGTTCTCACTGCGCTCAGTTCGCAAAGCACTTCTCTCCCTGGACATCCAGAAATCGAGTGGGCCTGACAGAATCCCCCCAATTGTGCTGAGGGCGTGTGCTCCGGAGTTGGCACCGGTCCTAACGCGTCTTTTCCGGTACTCCTACTCCCAAGGCGTAGTTCCGAATTCATGGAAGACAGCTTTTGTCCACCCGATCCCTAAAAAAGGCGACCGCTCAGACCCGTCCAACTATAGTCCTATCGCGATCACCTCCTTGTTCTCCAAAATAATGGAATCCATTATTAACTGCCAGCTCATGCGGTACCTTGAGAATCACCAGCTGATTAGTGACCGCCAATACGGTTTTCGTCGGGGTCGAACAGCTGGTGATCTTCTGGTCTACCTGACCCATAGATGGGCGGAGGCAGTAGAGTCCAAGGGGGATGAGTTGGCCGTTACTTTGGACATTGCGAAGGCCTTCGATCGGATTTGGCACAAAGCGCTTCTTTCGAAGCTCCCTTTTTATGGGCTTCCCGAGAAATTGTGCAATTGGATCACCAGCTTCCTTGCAGATCGGAGCATCAAGGTCGTTGTAGACGGTGAATGCTTAGACTACAAGCCTATTAACGCTGGTGTTCCACAAGGCTGTGTGCTATCACCAACGCTGTTTCTTCTGCATATCAATGATATATTGCTAACTGGTAACATTCATTGCTATGCGGATAACAGCACTGGTGATGCTCTATACACCGGCCGTGCTAATATTTCTCGGGAAAACGTCGCCGAGTACCGGAACAAACTTGTGTTTGAAGTCGAGTTTTTTCTGAACAAAGTCTCGGATTGAGGGCGACTAAATCTAGTCCAGTTTAATCCTCAGAAGACACAAGTTTGCGCGTTTACCGCTAAAAAGAGCCCCTTTG
Source organism: Parnassius glacialis (assembly GCA_033319125.1). Taxonomy (NCBI): domain Eukaryota; kingdom Metazoa; phylum Arthropoda; class Insecta; order Lepidoptera; family Papilionidae; genus Parnassius; species Parnassius glacialis. Next base: position 27,747,190 of record JAVANC010000018.1, read on the forward strand.
TCGTATCTCCTCAGTTTCAAGGCACTCCCCTTCTTGCCTCAGCCAGTATCGGAATCCTCGGAGTCGACATATCGAGTGACGTGCAGTTTCGTGGTCATTTGGAAAAGAAGGCCAAATTGGCCTCTAAAAAGCTTGGCGTGCTCAGCAGAGCGGGACAGTATTTCATGCCGGCACACCGCCTGCAACTTTACAAGGTGCAGGTTCGGCCTCACATGGAATACTGTTATAATCCCAATATTTAATATTCGTTATCATTACTTTTGGATGACCCCTCATCACATCATCAGGGTATCCACTCACCTTTGATTTGTCGACGATATTTGGAATGATATATTATGGCAGTCTCTAGCACTATATGCTCAGACACATGAATAGTGTCTCCCAACCGAAAGGTCTTAAAATAAACAAGGAAAACAAAAGTCACGTGGAACATACATGTCACACTTTTTCCGGTAGCTGTTGGAACACTACACCCAAAGTTGTTGATAAATATGTTTACCTCGGAGAAATTGTCCAACTAGTTAAGTCCAACTTCGACCGAGAAGTTCACCAACTCGTCTGCGCAGCATTCGGAAGATTACGACACATCTGCTCGCCTCATCATCATTTCCCCTTAAAACTTGAAAACAATAGTGTAATTTCAGTGCGTGTTGCAGTGGTACCATGGATCAGAAGCGTCATCCTTTAATGCTGGCCGTAAAAGGAAGCTTAAGGTCGCTTATTGAGAGCAATGGCTCACTGAGCCCATCGGAGCTGAAGTAGCAATGGCGCGGCCATTTAGCTTGAATTCAACCGATGGGGAAGAAATATTGTCGAGTGGCAGCATCGTACCGGTAAGCGAAATGTAGGGCAGGGCGCACCTCACTAGATGAAGCGGAATCGTAATTTTGGTATTCGTGGAGCAGGCCTATATTTTCAGTAGTTGACTTGTGAAGTGAATGACGATGATTATATACGGCTTTAAAATAAATTAGTTAAAATTTTAGTATACATTAGTATTTATTCATATTTACAATTAAATTCGATATGATAAGTAGATATGACAAGTAATTACTAATAATAATCTAAAGATATTATTTATAGAATATATTTTATTTACCTAAGAATGCACAAATACAAAGCTGAAAGTCAACAAGTGGGTTTATATGTGAATTACACAACCACAGACAGCCAGTGCCAAAATTCTATTTGTAACGACATGTCGAACCACGTATATTTAACCACGGACCATAAACTGTCGAATATTATCTCTAATGAGGTCTCACAATGGCGTTAGTCAACCCTAAAACGTTTACTTTATGGGTAAAAAGATAGCTTCGATAACGTCTATCCAAAATAAGAGGAATACTCACTATTAAGTTTTATAGTTTGAGTTGTCGCTAATATTAACAAATACCTTTTACGTTTTAGGCTTAATATCGAAAATATTTTCTACAGACTTCAAAAAGAGACGGTACTCAATTCGAATGTATGTTTTTTTATGTGTTACCTCATAACTTTTTACTGGGTGAACCGATTTCGAGGATTCTTTTTTTATTTGAAAGCTGGTGCTTCACATGTGGTCCCATGTTATATATTGATCAAGGTCTGACCAAGAGTTTTTGCGTTATTCTTAATAATTTATATTGAAATAGGTTGTAGAAAATTTTAAATTTTAAATTATTACTAATGATTTGAGAAGAAATTGTAATTACTTCTAGTTTATACCCATGTTTCTGGGTTTCAGTGCTGTGACTTAAGCACGATGATGCAGCACCAAGGCATATGTCAGTTTATCGGATTTCCTCGGAACGATATCGTTATAATTATACAATATACGAGCTTTACTTCTCAGAATAATAATTATGACTTTGTTTGCGATTCTCCCAAACAAACGTTCCGTTCTTATGTGCGACAGAATTACCTACAACCCAAACGCCAACGCATACCTCATAAATAGATTCATTTTAGCGGTTGGAAACTCAAGAATTTTATATCGTAATTGTTACCGAGACAAGTTTAGGTTAAATAATTTTGAGTAAGTATTTAAAAATAATTTAAAAAAAATACATATTATTATGTATCAATTTACACCATAATTAATCCGTTGCGATTAATCAGTCCAACGTAATTAGGCCTACGATACTTCCACAACGGGCTCGACTTACCCTGGATACTGAGCGTAGTTGCAGTTATTCTGAATACGAGAGGCCAAGCGGTTGGCGTAAAGTTAAAAAAGTTAGTTAAAGTTACAGCCTCTATACGTCCCACTGCTGGGAACAGGCCTCCTCTCATTTCTGAAAGGGTTTTAGGACAAGAAAATGTCCGCCGCGCTGCCTCAATGCGTGTTGGCGAACTACACATGTCTTCGAAATATTTTCTTTTATTTCTCAGACATGCATGTTTCCTCACGATGTTTTCCTTCACCGCCGAGCACGTGGTAAATCAGTACTAAAATTGCAATTAACAATTTCATTGGTACTGACGGGGATCGAACCCGGGTTGCTCGCGTACTGTGAAATATACAGCGAGCGCTAACCATCTCAGCTACCACAGCTCAGATGGTCGGTGTAATTAAGTATGCCATCAAAAACATAACTTGTAAAAAAAGCCAAGTCTCGCAACTCAGTTCTTCTACCGTAAAAAGTTGTGATATCTATGTAATACCAAGTCGGTTAATTTATTCAGTCCATATATGGATACATAGATTGACTTGGCAATCGCACTAAACAATCTAATTTAATATAATATGTATTACTTGTGAGATATATTGTGTTTTCATGGACTGGACCGAAATTTTAAAATATTTTAATTTTTTCTTGATTTATATATTAAACAATAATTGTATTCCAAATTTGAAGTTTCTATGTCTGCTAGAAGTGCCTCAGAGTTTTGATGATCGGTCAGTCAGTGAGTGACAAAATTAAGAAACTTTGACTAATTATAATTCTTAAACTACTTACGCAAATTTAATGAAATTTGAAATATACTGAGTTTATACAATGCCTACTTGGTTTGTAAAAATTCAGGCCTCTAGTTTTATCCATAACGAAGTTATAGGGTTTCGGAAATGGCCTGAACTGCTTCGAGAAAAGGATGGTACGGCCGTGCCGCTTTTTTGCTCGACTTGGCGGGGCACTGCCGTGCCCCCAGATTTAATGGATGTTCTATTCGAGTAGGGTAATTTAAGTTGTTCAGTTTAGTTAACTGCTACTATACGAGGGGTGATCCAAAAGTAATGATAATCGGTTACTTCAGGTCCGCATAAAAATCCAAAAAAAACATATTTTTTGCTTGCTTATATACTCACTACGTCAGCCTAAAAAAATCATATAAATAGATCACGATTTCCGGGATATACATTCATTTGAATACGAACTGTCAAAGAGATAACATCAACATGGAGAAAAACGAAATTAGAGCTGTCCTCAAGTACCTCTGTTTGAAAAAAATGTCTTCAAAAGACATACACAGTGACTTAGTGGAAACATTGGGGGACTCTGCTCCTCCATATTCTACAGTTGCACGCTGGGCGAAGGAGTTTAAACTGGGCAGAACATCCACTGAAGATGAACATCGCGAAGGACGCCCATGCACGTCCCTCACTGAAGACAACGTGAAAAAAGTCGAAGATGTTGTGTTGGCAGATCTAAGAGTGACCATCAGGCATGTAGCTAAGGTCACAGGGATCTTAAATGGCAGCGTTCAAAGAATCCTTGCGAACGAGTTGCATAATATGAAAAAGGTCTCTGCGCGTTGGGTACCCAGAATATTAACCGACGAGCAAAAGAAAAATCGAGTTGACATTTCGAGGGTCAATCTCGAAAAGTTCCAAGAAGATCAATAAAATTTTTTGTTCCGTTTTGTGACTATGGACGAGGCCTGGATCCACCATTTTGATCCTGAAACAAAACAACAATCGATGACTTGGAAGCGAGCCTCCTCACCGACGCCAAAGAAATTCAAAGTTTCAAGTTTGGCGGGAAAGGTTATGGCATCTGTTTTTTGGGACGCTCAAGGCATAATTATGGTGGAATATTTGGAAAAGGGAGCCACTATTACGGGCTCTTACTACGCAGACCAAATAAGAAGATTACGGGAGGCCATTAAGGAAAAAAGACGCGGCAAACTGCGAGCTGGAGTGCTGTTTCACCAAGACAACGCACTGGCTCACAAAGCCGCAGTTGCGATGGCTGCCATTCAAGAAACGGGATTCGAACTGCTCAAACACCCTCCCTATTCGCCAGATCAAGCTCCTAGTGATTTCTACCTCTTTCCTCGGCTCAAGGAACGCCTTCGAGGCAAGAAATTCGAAGACGATAGCGAAGTAATGGCCGCTGTTGAAGCGTTTTGGGAGGGTCAAGACAAATAATTTTTTTCAAAGGGAATCCTGGGTTTAGAAAAAAGATGGACTAAATGTATTGATTTGTTAGGAGACTATGTAGAAAAATAAATTATTATTTTAACTTTAATTACCGTGTTTAATTTTCATTATCATTACTTTTGGATCACCCCTCGTATACTTCCTGCAAGATATTTGTCGTATGGAAGCGACATTAGAGAATCCATTACCCCATCTTCTCTCGAAGGTGTCGTAAGAATTTAATTTGAGAATTGTTTGTTAGATCTGGTGGTCGCCGATAAATAGCAGTAAAAGACAAGTAGGTCAAAATCAAATTATTTATAAGTAGAACATATTTTAACGGAGACAGCAAAAGCTAATATGTAAACATGAACATACATAAACACTCACGCCTGTCACCCAGAGGGGTAGTCAGAGACAACGGACTTCCATTTGGTACGATCCTTACATCTCTCTCGCTTCCTTTACGTAAATATACCTACGCGGTAATATATCTGGCCGATTTTCAATATATCGCCAATTTGGTCGATAAGCTTTCGCCTAGGCCGTCCCTTCCCGACTCTGCTGCTCACTTCTGCAACATGGACTTGATTTGCTGATATGTGCTATGATTGTATGTTACTGTTATGTACTATAAGGAAGGACCACACTCTCACAGATTACCAGCGTAAAATAGCAGCTTGGCACTGCTGTGTTTCGTATGGTGAGTGTAGAGAATCGGATACCCATTTTACTGAAAAAGAGGCATCCCATCTTAGTCCTCACGGGTGACGACGCATCTGCAATTTGATTCTCTATTGATGATAAATATAAATGTCTATGGGCCGCAGCAACCACTTACCATCAGGTGGACTGTGTGCTCGTTTGTCACCCTATCCTATAAAAAAAAAGAAATATATCTGTATTTCTAATCCAAATCCGGTGCTGTAGTATTTTATCCAGTGCATTCACAATCTTAATTAAGCTGTCAAGACCCCCAAAAATTGATTTTAATAAATCCACCAAATACAGAATTTGGATTCCATGTATCGTGCGGAATTTCAATGCCAAACTCAATTTGTCCAATATTGTCCAAATATACAGAATAAATTGGTTTCGCTTTATGATTATTGGAACTGGGTTGGACGTAGGTCGTTCGCCAGTCCGTTAATATTTTTGAATTTGGTATAAATGGTCCAAGACTGTTGTTCTTCTTCATCATCAGCACATAAAAGCCCACAGCAGAATATGATTGTATCTCAAGCAACACACGTTATGAAAATCAATTTACCAGCCCGCATAGACCTTAGAGTTCTTTTATAAGCATATGAGTGTTGAAAAGAGGTTGTACTCGTATCCTTATAAAAGTTGTTTTATGGGATCTCGGTAAGCTTAGGGTTCTTAATCAAAATATGAAAACTCTAGTATACAACTTTAAGTATTTTGTAACATTCGGATCTGATTATATCATTAAAGCTGTATAGAAGCTGTTTTTTTTTTGCTCTAAGTGTTATTATAGTATCACTCAAATCTTATTTGTGAACAATGTTGTATGCAAACTCCCTTCAAAAACTTATTTTATAGCCTATACCAATTATCTTCAGTTTGACTAATGATCACTGTGCCCCAATGTGCCTCTATATCCATATTTTTATTCTAACCCATAAAATTGATATTTAGTTATCGTTTAGTTATTTTGTCCTTATATTATTTGGTTATTTTAATGGCGCGGCAATTTTTTGATAGAAAACATACACGTTTACCGTAAATCTAATTTTGCACTTTCAATTCACCAATTATCACCGTCAAAACTTAACTTAAGTATAATATTAATATGTTAAACATATTTTTTACTCTGATATAAAATGTCGCCATCATTCAATAAAGTATATAAATATAATCTAGTCATCGAAAATATTTCATTTTTCATTCCGTTCAATACCCAATTTAGAACGATTATCTAACGATTATCTATAAAAGTTACTTATAAGACAATATCTGTAGTGTAATTTTCTTACACGCCAAATAACAGCTGTAATACAGCTATACAGCCTCTTTTAAGCTTCTACAACTACTGTACAGCGCTACTAACGCATAAAGCTGTATAATTTGTGACAATTTTTTAACTTATAAGAACTGTATAATCGCTTATACAGCCAGAAAATACAGCCTCTAGTATAAAAACGAACTTCAAAACAGCTCGTATACAGCGTGCATGCTGCTTGGGATGTATGGACCAATATATTATGTACTTAGTTCATCATTATTACAGCCCTTACGTCCACAGCTGAACTTAGGCCTCCACCAAGGATCACCCCAAAGCACGTCCCTGAGCAACCTGCATCAATCAACTTCCTACATCTCTTACAATGTAGGTCGTCACTCTATCTAGTGGAGGGCCGCCCTATACTTCCTTACCGGTATTTACTATTAGATAAAAAATGGGTTATACTCGTCCCAAGACTTAGGATTTTCAGATATTATTAATTAATTAAAATTGGTCTCTTCGAAATTAAATTACTAGCATTATTAATTTATTTGTTTCTTTACTTTTTATTTGAAATATTATTTTATAATGACAGCATAAAAGAGCTGGAAACTTGTGAATTTCGAAAGTTTTCGAAATTTGTTTCAGTGTTAAAAAGAACAATACTAAAGAGGCCATGGGCTGGTGACCTGTTATTATATTTTAGTTTCTTTGAAAGAAGTATTGTTGGTCAGAGGTTGACGCATAAGTCGTCCTGTAGCTCTGTAATTATCCAATTATTAAACTAAAAACGTTTATCTTTTGTATTAATATATCATTCTGTCGTAAGAGACGGTAAAGGAAAATTAAACAGGAGATAGGCAGCAGCACCTTCCTGATAATCACTCAAAATAATAAAAAATTGCGGTTGGCAACCGTGGCAACAATAACATGACACACAACAGGATATTAAATCTCCATATGAGACATATCTGGGAGAGAGATTTATACACTGTAAGAAATTAATTATTTTACGAACGGTACTTCATACGAAATTGTTACGATGATATACATAATTAATGTATATAAATATTCGGTTAAGCAGTGCCGTGTATCTAATGGCAGTGTAAGAATATCATACGATAAGGAGATGTCTATGTTCAAATAGGGGGAAGCCTACGTTTAGTAGTAGACTTGATAGGTTGTAATGAATGATGTTAAGTGTACAGAGTAATATATATTACTCTATCTATTACATACTTTCGATTAACCATCGCTATATTCAAATACTTTTGCCTTAGATTAAGTATTATGGATATGTGTCACTGTTCATTGGCAATTTTCGGCTCAAATCTATTAGTTTTTAAAAGTATGGGGGATGGAGCTGCTCGCGTCCGTAGGAGTTACTTGAATCCTGATTCCCTACACGTATCCCATGGGTAGTGCTAAACGAGCAGCACTACATACTGGTGATAGGTTGGTCCTCTACTAGTAAGAGGCCGGGCTGAGGGTTATTTACCACCCACCTGGCAAAGACATACCGCCAAATGTTCCGGTATGATGTTAGGGGAAACTCATTTCTTAGAGACTGGGTCTGGACAGTTGCGTTGCGCATACGTACCGGCTGCGACGCGGTAGTTTCTTAGTGTTGCACCGCTGGCAGACCGTAGATAGTTGGAGGCCCAATTAATGAGCCAGTTACTCATGAAAGGCTGCTCCGCCATCTTACAAAAAATCCTGGGATGGTTCCACCATGCCGGTCAGCGACCGGAGGAGAGGGCCTGGTGGCGATTTCCAGGGGGGTTCGGGCGTCCCCGCGATCTCCATGCTAGGTACCATCGATGCTATCACTCTGTTTGCGTCCCTAGGATATATGTGTGACGCCTCGTTCAACTGCCACTCTCTTAACCTATTCACTCTCACTATTTATGAAGATAAGGAAACAAAAGAGTAAGTTTGTACAGCGGTTGCACTCCCTCTCCATCAAAGTGCACCTCATAAACATCCGAGGCCTGCACTGTAATTTTAATGCAGTCCACTATCACCTTGACACTGACAAGCCGTATTTACTTTTCTTGACAGAGACGCAGATCAGATGTCCTCTAGATGCGGCGTACCTTGGCTACCCTGAGTACACATTGGAGCATAATTTCCACCAGCGCACCGGAGTCTATGTTTACGTCCGCAACAACATCTGCTGCAAGCTTCTCTGTCACCTTGAAGACCCCACTTTCTCTACGATCTGGGTATTGATAGACACAGGAATGGATAAAATTATTTATTCTTGTGTCTACCGAACGCACAGCGGTGAGCAAAAGACAACTAGGCTGTTTGAATACCTCAGTGAAGCCTCTGATGTGGCTCTAAATGGGTACCCTAATGCACAGTTGGTTTTCCTGGGGGACTTTAATGCCTGTCATCAGGACTGGCTACATCAGGACTACCAGAAGACCGACCACGCTGGGAGAGAGGCGTGGAATTTTGCCTTGTCGCTGGGGCTCTCTCAGCTGATACAACAAGCGACTAGGGTACCTAATGTGGATGGGCACACAGCCAACTAACTGCCTCGATCTTCTGCTTGCTGCTTCCCCTCGATGTTTCGAAGGCCTTTGACAGGGTTTGGCACACTATTCTATTGGACAAGCTTTCAGCGTACGGCTTATCCCCTGGCCTGATTGTCTGGGTGAAGGACTTTCTGAGTGAACGGCCTCTCCGGGTTGTCGTCGATGGCTGTTCATCCGATACTGTGGCGACTAACGGCGGTGTTCTTCAAAGGTCCGTTCTCTCCGCAACTCTCTTCCTGCTGCATATAAATTATCTGCTCATTCCCAGTATATTCAGGATATATGCAGACGACAGCACAGTTGTGGAGAGATACCAAGCAAGTGACCGGGCTAGTAGGGATCAAATCCAGTCAGAAAGAGAGGTTATGGTTGAGCGTGTAAGTCTCAAACTTTAGGCAGTCTCTGAATGGGGCGATGCGAATCTCATGAGATTTAAAGCCTCCAAAACACAAGCGTGTCATTTCACCGCTAGAAGGAGCCCGCTATCATGGCTCCTACTTTCCGGAATGTATTCTTGGAGTACACTGACCTCATTCAGTTGTTAGGGGGTTGCATTTTCTCTAAACCTCAACTATGGGCGGTTCATTGAGTCCAGAGCCAAAGCAATGAAACTTGGAGTCCTTGCAAAGGTGCGGCGGTACTTCACGTCGGGGCAGCTTCTTACATTATATAAAAACTCCGGTCGTGCATGGAGTACTGCTGTCACATATGGGCTGGTGCTGCAAAATAACACCTGGCAGCGTTGGACTCAGTGGAAAGACGTGGTAAGAGGCTCATTGGTTACCTTGATTTAGTTGAAACCAATCTTGTCAGCCTCGAGCACAAGCGCAGAGTAGCCAGTCTCTCGGTATTCTATAGGATGCATTTCGGTGAGTGTGCGCAGGACTTACACGCTTTAATTCCACTCTCTCCTTTCCACCATCGGACAATCAGGCGTTCGGCGGGTCTTAACCCCTTTGTTGTCGATATCCCACGCATTAGAACCAAAAGGTTTGCGTCGTCTTTTGTAATGCGTAAAAATTTGTAATGCGAATAAAAAAAATGGTCATCATTAATAATGACTTGCTTTAAATATTTTAAATACATCCATCATGACTCTTCTGTATTTTGCCGCATTATACTTTACACAAACGTGTAAAAAAGAATTATTCTTTTTTACAGTGACCTCTTTATAATTTAAGTTTGCAATCTATGAAGCTCTGTTTTTGTAAATAAGAGTAATTATTGCGTCAAAGGCGCGAGACGTGTAGTACTGCGATCACAAATTCTCCCTACAACGAGAGAGGCTTTTGTCCAGCACTTTTACGGGATGATGACGAAGAGTAACTGTTACCCCTTTCCTTAATTTCTTTGCACTCCATCGGTATTTATTATGATAGTACACTTTATTAATATAAATATAATATATTTATTAAGTAATACTATATGAATTAAACCATTGGTGTATTTTATAAAATAAAAATTGGGATGAATCTTTAAATGAATTACCAATTTATTCCGGTTTAAAACCATGGAAAAAAATATTCTATACGAACAAATTTGCGGGCCTTGATAGTGTATTAATTAAAATTCAGTGAAATTAAGTCCTAAAATAAATAGGTATATGTAAAGCGTATCACGGAACATCAAGACTCAAAATTTATCACGTCAATATATTAATTGATCCTTATCAATATATCAGTTAAGCCGTTATATGACAACCCATTCAGCAATTTAATAGTTACCGTAAGAAATGTGATAAAAGACTGAAAATCAGTAGATGATTCTGGCAATAAATACGTTCCAAATATGAATTCAAAACAACTTAAAAAGATTACTTTAAATTGTAACAATAATTACGGCCAGATGTATATTAGTCAGATAGACCGTTAGATTTAATTAACTTTTATTAAGCTTAAAACCGCAGTTACAACGTATATTAAACGAAGCCGAAACGAAGTCCGCTACACTGGTTGGTGGCGTTTTTATAGTACCGGTCTAAGTATGTTTTTGTAATAGATAAGTGAATGGTTTCCCTAATGAGTTATGCTTCTATTAAAAGGAGAATAAGAATTAGCTCATGATATGGCATCATTCCGAAGGAAACTTGTGCAGCCTATGAATTACACAGGCTTACACCATTGGATCCAGTTAGTGTACCTGAAACTCCTACCTACGTTTGTGTTTGTATTGTGATATTCCGTATCTCCGACACGAAATCCTAGTCATACACAAAATTAAAAAATATAAGCTTAAAGGCATTATTAAAGCTACACGTAGTGGATTAAAATTAAACGAATGCGAATGCAGTTGGTGGAATGGCGCGGAGACGCAGACAAAACCGCAAGCTCATATTATATCGCTTAATATCCTCCCCTCCAATTATGTAACAGAAACAAGTACAACGCGATGTATAACAAACGCATGTTCGGCATTCGACTTGCATTTGTTTACGTGCATTTAGTTACATAAGGCATCCCACTGTGGACCATTCCAGGCACTATTTATATGCACTTTCCATTCCCGACGCCTCTTGACACATATTACACACTCCAGTGACTAAGGACAGTCTAAAGATAATTTTCCTGTTGTTTAACACGGCTATTAGGTAAATTTTTGAACGCCCGTCAAATTTACTTTTCTAGTTCCTTTTTCATGTGGTCATATTTCGTAACGCCTTTCCGTTATATATGATATCGTAAGAAGTAATTCAAACTAACAGAATACTAACTTAAAACGATTGTAAAAGCATCATCTAATAAGTAGATTATACACGATTTTTAAGCCTTAATTTAACTGCATCGTTGGTCTGGTGATTGTTCGAGGCCTGTTTTTTTTTAATTCCGTGCCCTAAGCAAAACGTAAAAATTTGTTGGTCCTGCACCTCATTTCTCTCCAGTAGTAACGGATTGCCGGCCCATCGGACTATGAGAGTGAGAGAATAAAATCACCTGTTTGCACACACACTATTACCTAGTCATACGTAGATGCCTAGTCTCTGTTGAGAATGGCCGCCGTGATCGAAATACGGTCTGGTGGACATTATGTAGCCTAACTAAACTAAAATTTTAATACAACCTTCGCGCATAAAGATACTGAACTGCAGTAACGTATTATATTTCATTTAATGGATAAACAATGGTATAAATATTACATACATTGAAATTTAACTTTGATCACATACAATTCGTATTTCCTTGATCTAACACATTTATTCCGATAAAAAAAAAAATTATATAATTTTATTGAACGAGTTGGCAATTTTGTGCTAAATTATATTTCAATATTTAATTAAAGAAAATATATTTTGCATCTTCAGACGTAAAGCAAATTATGTTCTAAAATGGATCTTCAGTTGTAAAGTATTTTGTAGTTAAGTGTGTTACCGACGAAACAGAAAAAAGTTATGGAAAGATGTCAACAAACACGTGGTGGCCGACGCGTGGAGTTATCAGTCAAAAAAACCAGCAATTCAAGATAAAATATGTCAAGTTTCAACGTCAATCCATTCTCAACCATTCGTTGTGTTAGTTTCACTTGCCACTCGATTAAGTATCTGAATATATGCATATGAGGTAATAGCAGAGGCTCGTTGGGTACCGTACCGTCGCAGTGCCTGCAGCGTTTGGGCTCCGGGGGTGCGAGCTCGTCGCCGAGTTCGCGGTGTCGTACCGGCATGGCGGCGCATCCCGCGCCAGCGCCGCCTTTGCGTCAGTACGCTTGCACGCTCCACGTCGATCGCTCCTGTAGAAGCGGCGGCGTCGCGGCTGCCACTGAGCTTATCGGAACGCCGCCCGCCCCGGCCGGTAGGCGGCGCCCATTTACAGGTTATTTTGGGCGGCTCTGACTCACGATTCCAACTGCAACGCAATGAGCGGCGCCTGCGCATCTCTACGCTACGTTAGCCAGCTTGATCCCATGAGGGCTCATAATCTTCGCCGCCCTTCTTCTAATGAGTTTTTAATTACTTGCCAAGGCAAAAATCGATAACAAAATAGATGTTGTTGTACTATGAGTAATAGATTAAAAATATTATTTACAAATTTAGATATAAAATTTATGCTACATTATAATTTACTAACAGTAATATTGTACATTTTATTTTATGATGGAGACATTTAAACTCGTACCTAGCAGTATTCCTCTTAAGTAAGATAGATATGTGGCTTACTGAAAACATCTTCAATTTCCTAAAATACCCATAAATGTTGAAGTGTTTGTGATCTGTATAGCAGCTTTGGTAAAGTTACTTAACCAGAGTTAAAATCTCATTTGCTTAGCAAAGGGTCACACTTATCTCAAACTGGATATCTTTCTCGTTGCCACAAAAATTATAATGATAATGCTCGAGTGGTAGATCTTTATTGATAACTTATTTATACTTTAAAATCAGAAAATAATTATTACTGACAAAGGTAAGTTTAATGTGATACAATCGAAAGAGTTGCTGTGTGGTGGTGGTAATTCAAAAATCCATTGTCACATTTTGTGTCATCATTGGCATTTGAGTCGGAAAAGGGAAATCTGTGATAAGGAGAGCCTTTTCAAAGAGTGATAAGTGCTCCTATTAAAAGGAAAAAATTAATTAATAGAATCAGTCATTACTTTTCAAAAATCTATTGTATTAAAGATGAGAAAATTAATTAATCTAAACAATGTACGTTTATCATTGGCAACAGTTAATACAGCAGTTGCCAATCTATTAAAGGTCTGTCGATTGATACCTATACCTATATGCATTATGCCAGATATGAATTATTTAATCAGATATACCAGGGTTGAAATTTAGAATCGTTTGGCATGAGGTGGGGGCAGGGGTTGAGGGGAGGGGAATGGGGGGGGGGGGGGGAATGTCCCCTTACTCCCGACACCACTCCCATTAAAAGTTAATACACCGTTCTTGAGAAAAATCAAAAAGAAAATCCCATAGACCTAACCTGAAGGTAGCATTTATCGTCTCCGGCAGGAGGGGAGAAGTGGGTAGCAGGAGTGTGCCCTATCAGGGGAAGCCCCCCTACTCTTCCATCGTTGCGGAAAAGTATAGTTTATGAGTAATGATTTTTTTGTAAAATCATAACCTCACTTTTTTACATAGGAATATTGACCCAAAGTTACTTCTACAATGGCTTCGGCGCTACGGGAAGTGCAGCCCCTTCGCCCTTGCGTAACGAATCACAGACACCCATGCTCACCTCCGCAGCTTTGGCTTATTGGTCGCCTTCGGCGACCAGCCTCAGTCGCTACGGCTTGCACAGGTGCCTGCGATTTGCTACAGCGGGCGGGGCTGCTCTCCTTCCGCGCCTACGGCTCTACAAAAACACTCTAGGAGTAGGGCAGACAAGACTACGTGGAGCCGGGGCGGGCTGGTTTAATTTTAGTACAGATTTGATCAGATCAGAAAATCTTATCTTATCTATAAAGTCAGGTTGCTATCGCTCCCCCCACGACCTTCTAACCTATTACAACTGAAATTATTTCTGGGTGTTCAAGTATTTCTGGGCAGTTTTAAACAATTCAGAAATAAATCAGTATATTATAATCATTTCTTTATTGTCTGTAAACATAATTTTCTTTAATTAATTCCTCAAAAGGATCTCTTATATTCCTTATAATTTCTTTTCTCCATAAATATTTATATATCAAGTCGGTAAAATTTTCTCTATTATTATAGTTGTCTTTAGCGAAATATCTCTTGACAGAGAGTATAGACAGTAGAATAATGTGACACTAGTCTTACGTCCTTATCGCACTTACACAAAATTCTGTATGCTATCCAGCTTTCACAGTAATTTTTCCATGTTTTACGCATTTTAGGTTATAATTGTTTTTATTTATTTTTTCGATAACGGTGCATTACCTTTTAATGTGAGTGGTATTATTATAATCGGGAACCAAATCTCTACCACATAAAACACCTTACGCCGCCAAATTCGTGCAAATCAATTCTAAATCCAATCCTATACCAGGCTTATCACACCTTAATTTCATTACTTTAAGTAAAGTTGTAAGCAATGAAGATGCAATTAGGTGATGATGAATGAAGTGATGATTTATATTATAATAAATAAGAAAGAATTAATGTGCAGAAGTGCAAATAAATACCATCCTCAAATAAGCCTCGATAATTCCTTTTATTTATGAATCTAAAATAAATATTAAACTTGTATCTAAATTATTGTGAAAATTTCATCCATACTCAAACTTTACAGTCTTATATTTAAAATGACACTAATGAAAGATAAAGAGAGGAGCAAAAAATGTCAAGGACGGTATAATAAGTACATTAGCTTATAGTATAAAATAATTTTAACTATAAGTGTCACTGGTAGAAGATAGTTAATTCAGTCTGAATAAATAAAAAAATTTATTGAATGAATTAAATTTGATAATTTAAACCCCATTTATTAATTCATTACAGTCCTTCACAAGTCCACTGCTGAACATAGACTTCCCCCAAGGAACGCCGAAGCACAGTCCTGAACTACTTGTATCCATCCATTGACTTTCTGCATGTCTTGCCAGGATGTCACTCCATCAAGTGGGGCCACCCTACACTTTGCCCAAGTACTACTGGTACAAGGCTGCCACTTGAGAACCACTTCAACTCCATCTGATGTTAATATTTATTTTGCAAAGAAAATTGGAACTATATTATAATACAAAGAATTGTTAGGTAGATATTTTTTTTAATCTTTTTAACCCCTTTTAAAAAATAGAGATGATGTATTAGGGTCATTTTTGTATAATTATTTTATTAAATATATTGCTTTTATGATATTATGTTGTCATACCGTTTATAAAATATTAGTTAAATATTAATCATTTAATCTGCATACTGGTACTACAGATCTTATGTAATGGTGCATCTGAATGCACCCTCTAAAATTATTATAATTAATTAATTTTAAATAGATAATAATATAGGTATAATCCTAAATTAGATAATAGTAATACATTCTTATCTTAAAATAAAAAAATCAATTATTACATATTATTAATTTAAAATAATTAGTCTACGGAACCATAGAATATATAATTTAATTCGTGCACCGTAAACCATATTGCTCATCAATCTCTTAAAACAAAAGACACAATAGGATTCGGACACGATCACGAGTCCCATTCGGGCCTTTCCTTATTCATTTCTACCTGAAACTGCTTGAAGTTTGCAACGCGCATGTGCCTAAACGAACAACTAATGAACTATTATATAACTATTGAACAACTATTACATAATATATAAAAACTTGCTACCTACCTACATTCAAAATTTAAATTATTCAAAGTGCAGTAAATTATTCAGTTGGCCCACCACCCTATCAACAGCCATCATCACCTGCTTGGGTTTCATTGGTTTTTGGGTTGGGCTTGGGTATCATTGGTTTTTCTTCTAGCTGGCTGCCTACGACCCCCGAAGGAACAGCACTTGGACTTCGCCCCCTACGTCAGGACAGTGATCCCCTTGCTAGAACCTTACTTTGTATGTGTGGAAGTAAGATAAATAAAAATAATTAACTATAAACCTTGACTTTTTTAAGAACCAACCTACTTTTGAACCATCTAGCGGTACACTTATACAAAAATTTCATAAACTCTAGACCATATTTGAATGCTATCAATGCCTAAACATATAACAGTTACAGAGTTAAGTACCTGGGATCACTTTTTAATATAATTTTTTTTAATGAGATGTTTAATAATCAGTAATCAAATAATGATTGTAAGGAAATAAAAATTTTCAAACATAAAAATAATTAAATGAAATATTGATTAAATTTTCCTTCATACTTAAGGTAATCAAACAAAAACAATTCCATTTACTTTCTGCCTGTCAATGCTCTTTGTGGACCAATTACCTGACAGTTAACCTTCTTTTTATCCAGTGTGGCACCACTATGAGGAGTTGTGAGCCTAGTGTGAGGGTAAAAAAAAAAAAAAGATAATTGGGATAAAAAGAATTGCTTATATTAAATAAGAGGATAATGGACACTGATATTGCTGCACACAAAGTGTTATGTGGTAACATATCAATATTGCCACAAAAGATAAGATAGAGAATAAATTCAACAAATATACTCCAATACATTTTTTTTACTTTAAGGAATATATACCTATTACAAATATATTACTCTAATCTCTATAAAACAGGTTCTATATTTTCATAGTAACTGTTTAAAGGACAGTTGCTACTTTGAGCTTGGGATAATGCACAGTCCATTCAAAAGGAAAGAAAACGAAATTTTAATAAAAAGTAAAACCTGACTTAATAGTTTCCAATATTGGGGGTTTAATAATTTCAATCTTAGCACCAAGCATTTAGTCGTTATAAGTCTAAAATAAATAAACATAAAGCCGGTACCACAAATAAGCAATTGACTTAACAATAACAAACAAGGCAAGTGAGGTTTACAACCGTCCAATTATCTGGTCTCTGTCTGGTTAACGAAAATACATAACATTATTTATAAAATAAAACTAGCATTTTTTCACCGATAACCCTCCACTACACATACTTTATACTTAGAAATATTGACTAATTATTAAAATAAATGATTTCTTTCGAGCAGATTGAAACTGAAGTGGGCGGCTACGATAAACTTACCTTTTTTATGAAACGTCTGTTGTTACAGCTACGACGAAAAAATACATAAAATGTTACTCGGCTGCATATAGAAAATCACACATTTTTCGTTACACCACGTCACACACTTTATTTTATTGTCTCTATTAATTACAAATAGACAGACAGACTAAATCGTAAATTTTCCTGCCATTTTGAATTTTCGTTGTTGTGTTACCATCACTGAAATTAATTAAAAATAAAGAGTATATGATTAAAAATGATGTTACCAAAGAGTATATAAACACTAGATCCTAAGAGTTTAGACGTCTATATTAAATTGAGATGTATGTATTAAATAATGAAATGGTACCGAACTACCAAAATGAAATTATGAAAGTTTAATTATGAAGTATTAAATTATGAATGGGTACCAAACTATACTACCAAAATCAAAACATGATATTTAACTTTTATAACGCCAACGTGAAGCGTGCCCAAAAGGCGTATTACTGAAACATGTGACTAGCTAATAAAGATGCACGATGAATGACTCATGAATGATAAACCAAAAATGCAATAAAAAATATTCACTGTAAGTATGACATGCTCTTCATGAAGTTGCATGAACATGAACTTGTGTTTAAACTAGACTGTCAAAAGACAGATAAAAATGAGCCGAACATATTCACCTACAAGAAAGAATAAGATAAAACAAATGGAAATAAAGTTTAATTACATTAGGCCCTTTTTACTGGAAATGAGGCATTCCATCTTTGTACTCACGGGTGACAACGCATCTGCATTATGATTCGCAAACGAGGATAGATGTAGATGTTTACGGGCCGCAGCTACCACTTACCATCAGGTGGACTGTGTGCTCGTTTGTCACCCTTATCCTATAAAAAAAAAAATTATTCGTTTTGACAGAATTGCAATGAAGCTTCTAAAACTGGTTAAAACCCGATAGTTGAAGTCACTCAAAGCTGGAATGTCTTGTTCTAAAAATAAAGGCAACAACGCCTAGGTGTCGTAAAATACTAAAACCTAAATTTCGCAGTGTGACGCACAAAAATATTGTAAAGATTTTAAAATAAATACAGCAGACTATACTACTCTAGGGCCAAAAATTAAAAATATTTATTTTAGGACTTAGAGTAATTATATATAAAATTACTGTATATGTATACGTGGGCCTTTTTCAAAAATTTGTTATTTGCGTAATGGAATTCCGCCGAAATAAAAAATATATTCGTAAATCCAATTGGGCATACTTTAAGCGCATTAAAAAAATTACGTATAACATGATTATACGGAATTATTAAAGTAGTTTAAATACATTTCGACAGCTCTATCGGCTTTAACACCCTAGAAAACCATGAAAATGACACCCATGATGAAAAAATTGATACCTATTGCAGCCGCCATCTTGGATTTACATTTCGACAGCACTATCGGCTTCAACACTCTTGAAAACCATGAAAATGACACCCGAGATGAAAAAATTGGTACCAACTTCAGCCGCCATCGTGGGGTTACATTTCGACAGCACTATCGGATTCAACACCCTCGAAAACCATGAAAATGATACCCAAGATGAAAAACTTGATATCTATTGCAGCCGCCACCTTGGATGAAAATGACACCAATGATGAAAAAATTTATATCTATTGCAGCCGCCATCTTGGATTTACATTTCGATAGCACTATCGGCTTCAACACCCTCGAAAACCATGAAAATGACACCCATGATGAAAAAATTGGTACCTACTTCAGCCGCCATCTTGGATTTACATTTCAACAGCACTATCGGTTTCAACACCCTCGAAAACCATGAAGATGACACCCAAGATGAAAAAATTGATATATTTTGCAGCCGCCATCTTGGATTTACATTTTGACAGCACTATCGGCTTCAACACCCTCGAAAAACATGAAAATGACACCCATGATGAATAAATTGGTACCTAATTCAGCCGCCATCTTGGATTTACATTTCGACAGCACTATCAGCTTCAACACCCTCGAAAACCATGAAAATGACACCTATGATGAAAAATTTTATACCTATTGCAGCCTCCACCTTGGATTTATATTTCGACAGCACTATCGGCTTCAGCACCCTCGAAAACCATGAAAATGACACCCATGATGAAAAAATTGATACCTATTGCGGCCGCCATCTTGGCTTTACATTTCGACAACCCTATCGGTTTCGACACCCTCGAAAAGCATGAAAATGTCACCCATGACAAAAAAAATTATACTACTTACTTTTAGTACGTACTACTATTATTTATTCTGTGCTTTTAAATATTGTAATAAAAAAATCTCTTATTATTATTATAATCAAGTATTTAAGAAATTTGGTTTTTCGAATATTGTGTATTTGTACAGCGATCTTTTTGAGCCGCTGAAAACAACCGAAGCAATGTCCACTCACGACTCACGAGCTCACGACGGCGACTGAAGCTGACTGAAGCCCACAGAATACATGTACCCTGACGGGCTGAAGCCGAACTAAACTTAATACAAAGGTACTCTGTGAACTAAACTACTCTGTGGCTGTAGATCCCCATTTACAGAAACAATTTATATACGAGGCAACCAAATCAACGAAAATTTCGCCATTTTGGAGCCGAAAAAAATTAATTATAGCTAAACAAAACAAAATTACACTGCCATTTACATTCAGTGGCTTCCCACATGACATATGAAGAGATTAAAAAATAGATTGAGTTAAACAATTGATATTTTCAAAAGTTATAGTGTTTACAAGCCACAGGGACATGATAAATCCACACCATAAGCCACTAAAACCCTTTTATTTATTTAAAAATAGCAATTAATTGATTTAAAAAAAATATTAGTAAGTTCAACAATCATTTATCTTTCTAACAATGTGCTTTTTATATCATTTATATGTATAATATGATTGCTAGATACGATTTTATTCGATAAAATGTTGGAATTTTAATTTTTTGGCGATAGTAGAACATTACCTTGCGCTTTCGCTTAAGGTATGCAATAATATTTAATAATTAATATGTATTTTATCACTCAATATAATTAAGTAATTTAAAAAAAATACTAATTTATGTGTGAAAAGTATTTAAGAGCCCTCTTATATTTCAGCGTTTCGCAAATTTATGTATTTTACACACCGAGCGGGCAGCGAGTTACGCAACCGATACTTTTTTTCATATCTATTCAATACTGTGAGTAGGCGATTAAACGATCTTGATCTTCCATAATAAAAAATTTCTTAGGATAGAGTTCAGTGGATGGAAATTTTTTTGGCGTGTCATTTTAATGTTATCTTATTAATTTATTATTATATAATTTATTATTTATTATTATATACTATTTTGATATTTTATTATTTATGACATTTTGTGTCAAAATATGTACACCAATATTTTAATGGTTACGCAATAACCGAATGTTAATTCTCTATTATGTCTACTACCGGTAGAAATATATATAAATAAATTATAAATAGTACGGTTGCAACCAGTTTTAACAAATAAAACAACCAAATGTAAGTAATATTTTTTTAAACGGTACTTATAGTCAACTAACATATTTTTTATTAGAAAAATATTTGCTGCAACGGCATTGACCGAACTTTTCTCGAGTCGATAATTTCAGGCAGTACACACTTTTCATAAAAAGCTTGTAACTTGGGTAACATATTAAAAATCTAAAATTGGTCTTCTTTGTAAATTGTTAGTGCTTTTACTGCATTATCTAGGCCAGTACATATTATGGCAAGTATTCAGACATTTTTTTTTGCAAAATGAAGCTGGCCTTGTATTTGGTAAAACCAGTAATGATTTTGATTTAATGTTACACTTGAATCACAGAATTTATTATAACCTTTAACTTTTTTTTAGGTCAAAAGGCCGTGTCAAACCTATTCCGAAAGCTGAAATAGGACATTTAACTTCAATAAGACCGTCACTGTATAAACCATTAGGTGAAGCCCTCAAATAACAATGATCTACGTCAATGAATAGACCAAATTTTTATATAATAATACTATCTTGTTTGCTCAATTGTTCCAATGCTAATAACTCGTTGTCCCTACCATGTTTGATGGAAGAGACGTGATCTAAATTATAACTATATAAAATAGTTTTAAACCAATCGATCAAAAATTGCGATCGTAGTTGACGATGCTCTAGCACGCAGGCAATCGACGCACACTACGATAGCAATGGACGCACACTGCGATAGTATCGAAACGACGCAACGCGTGAAATTAACTGACCCCGGTCCAACCTCGACAAGCGCACGCGCGATAGTAATCGCAGATGGTCGGCGCAGTGAAATATATGGTACATTTATTTAATTTATTAAAATATAATAGTAACGATTTAAAAAATAAAAATAATAGTATTGTTTAAGCAAATGTTGATGATTATTTTGGTATAAATTTAACGTCTAAATGGTGTAGAACTACGGATATATTGAGGCTTGTATCGAAGCTTTTTCGGTCGTTTATTCAATTATGTCGATTTTTTTCCTATCGTGAAATATAATTATTAAAGTGTAGGATATTTGGAAAATAACAATTTTTTTTGATGGTCGTTCAATAGGATCTACAAATTAGAGCTCCCAAATCATGTCTTCGAGAGTTTTTGCCTAAACATGCATCGGGAGAATGATTATTACTGAATAAATAAACCATCATCAATATCATCATTACAGCCTTTCATAAGTCCACTGCTGAACATATGCCTCCCCCAAGGAATGCCACAAAGCACGGTCCTAAGCCACCTGCATCCATCGACTTCCTGCATGTCTTACCAGGTCGTCACTCCATCTCGTGGGGGGTCGCCCTACACTTCGACTACCGGTACCAGGCTGCCACTCAAGAACCTTTTTTCCCCATCGGTTGTCGGTTCTTCGAGCTATATGGCCGGCCCACTGCCACTTCGGCTTACTAATCCGTTGGGCTATGTCAGTTACTCTGGTTCTACTGCGGATATACTCATTTCTAAGTTTATCACAAGGAGAAACTCCGAGCATAGCCCTCTCCATAGCTCGCTGAGTGACCTTGAGCTTCCTCATACGGCCAGCAGTGAAGGACCACGTCTCAGATCCGTAAGTCATCACTGGCAACACGCACTGGTTGTACAATTTCGTTTTCAGGTTTTGATGTATGTCTTACGAGAAGATGTGTCGTAGTTTCCCGAACGCTGCCCAGCCGAATTGAATCCGTCGATTGACCTCTCGGTCGAAGTTGGACTTACCTAGTCGGACTATTTGTCCCAGGTAAACATACTCGTCAACAACTTCGAGCTTAGTGCTCTCAACAACTACCGGCATAGGTATGACATGGACAATAAACATGATCTTTGTTTTGTCCATGTTCATCCTAAGACCTATTCGTTGGGAGACACTATTGAGGTCATTGAGCGTAGTGCTTAGGTCCTCCAGCGATTCTGCCATAAGGACTATATCGTCGGCAAATCGAAGGTGAGTGATGTACTCGCCATTGATGTTAATACAGTATCCTTTCTAGTCCAGAAGCTTGAAAACGTCTTCCAATGCAGCGGTGAAGAGTTTCGGGGATATAACATCACCCTATCTTACACCTCTCTGCAATTGCATAGGTTTCGTACTCTGATTCTGTACTCGGATAGCCATCGTAGCCCTACTGTACAAGCACTTCAGCACATACCGCCAGTCAACTTGTCACCGCTGAAGGGACTGCAGCACCGCCAAAATTTCGATGGAATCAAAGGCTTTCTCATAGTTCACATACGCCAAACATAGTGGCAAATTGTACTCCTCGGACTTCTGTACAATTTGCCGAAGGGTATGTATGTGGTCTATGGTGCTAAAGCCCTTTCGGAAACCGGCTTGTTCGGGATGTTGGAAGTCGTCAAGTCTGCGCGCGAGACGATTCGTAATGACTCGAAAACAGCACGTAGACGCGGCTCAGAAGGGAAATCGGTCTGTTGTTCTTCAAGAGAGCGTTGTCACCTTTCTTGAAGAACAAGACCACCGCACTTCTGCTCCACGCCTCCGGTGTAACGCCACCATAGAGGACGGAATTAAAGAGCTTCTGAAGGACTTCAAGTACCGGTCTTCCACCCGCTTTCAGCAGCTTCGCTGTAATTCCATCCTCGCCTGGGGCCTTGCCGTTTTTAGGGAGCTGGAGAGCCATTCTAATCTCGCTCAGACTGACGTCCGGGATATCTTCGGAATAGTGTCGGATAAGACTCGCTCTTGGATCGTTACTCACACTTGCGTGTGGCTCCAACGTTGACGTGTACAGCTGCCCATAGAACCTCTCAATCTCACTCAAAATCTCAGGTGCTCCGGAAACAATGCTGCCACATTTGGTCTTAATCTTTGACAATTGGCTCTTTCTGGCAAACAGATCTCTGGCAAAGACTTGCGAGCATTGGTTCCGCTCGATCGCTTCTTCAATACAAGCTGTATTGAAGTTGCTTAAGTCCCGCCGCATGCATTTGGAGATCTGTCTGTTTAGTTGCCTGTCTTGTCATTCATATCGTCCACTTCATTGCAGTCTTCTAGGCACTGAAAACGGTTTCGCGACTTTGGAACAGAGCACGAGGGGGACGGAGCGTTGACTTCATTAGACAAGACCTCTCGAACTTAAGGTTTAGATTCAGTGTGCCTCTAACCATTCGGTGATCGTTACCAGTTTTCACCCTCGCGATCACTGAGACATCACTGAACAGTTGTCGTCTGGTCGTCATAATGAAGTCAATCTCATTTTTGTCGAACCGTCGGGGCTCGACCAGGTCCATTTCCTGTGGGGCCTCTTCTTGAAGAAAGAGTTCATCATAAAGAGTCCCTCTTTCTCCATGAAGTCGGCTATCCGAATTTCCCTACTTTCAGGTCACCGTTCTCTCTTGTGCCTAGTTTTGCGTTGAAGTCTCCCATCAACACCGCAAAGTGGGTTTTGGAGGAATGCATGGCTCTAGAGATATCCTCATACATTTCCTCCACCTCCTCATCGGAGTGTGCCGAGGTTGGTGCGTAAACCTGTATGAACTTCAGCGAATACCGTTTGGTTATTCTGAGTATAAGGTACGCAACCCTCGTCGACACACTCTCAATCCTTACAACGTTGTTAACGAGAGACTTGTGGACGATAAATCCGACACCTCCTTGGGACAGATGGTCACCTTCCCGATGATAGAGCAAGTTGCTCTATCACCGGGAGGGCAACCATCTGTCTGAGGTTGAATAAATAAATAAGTTATTTAAAATTTGCTTTGAGCTTATTTGAGAAGAGAAAACGAACTATTTTTACCATGTAATGGTTATTTCAAGCACCGAACGGTAAACATACAATTTCAACGAAGAAACCTTGTAATATCGCGTTCTTTTGTAATACGCCTCTTAATTTAACGAGAAATAATATATATTTTAATAAGGTACGTCAGCCGAAAAGTTCCATTACATCACAAAATTTGGATGATTATTAAAACTCGGTTGCCTTTCAAGAATATATTATAATTTGGTTAAAACGTTTTTAAACATTCATAGTCTAAAAATATCAAACTTGTCATTAGTAATTTTAAATTTACCAACGTTTGTCTATGAAAACTATTCTTCTACGCTACTTAATGGTACGTTTTATTGCACAATATAGCCTTTATTGAGATTGTTCTATATCACAATATGCTATTTAAATAAATACTATAGCAAGGTTTAATGGATATATATCTTTTTAGGTTAAATTAAGGCAATGTTCGTACCAAGTAAATATTAAATTTAATATAAATTTCACAGCAACAATAGGACAAGTGACATGATGATTTCTTAAAAAAGAGAAGCCATATTTAATCTTAATTTGTGTGAATTCGTACTGATAACAGCATCAGTTAGTTGGTTAGTAACTTAGCTATACTAACTAACTAACTGTTGCTGTTATCAGTACGAATTCATCCTATATACTGTACTCGAAAAAAAAAAAATTACAAAAGTGTACTCGTTAATAAAATCTAGTTGATATTAATTTAACACTATAAGGTATATATTATTACGTATGCCGCCGGCACAGAAACTTCTAATTTCAGTAGTTTCGATGTAATTTTACTAAATATTACTTTCAATTCATATTCTTAACACTTTTTCTACTTACCAGAAAATTATTACTTACCTCAAATACTCGAGTTCATAGTGGAAAACGAAAACAGGAGGACGTGACGTCCGACCACTCACTTGCATTTTACAAACACGACTGCTATCAAAAAACTAATATGATGACTGTTTGCTTGCTAAAACACTACCACTTATCAAAAACAGCGACGTAGCGGATATGGAATTTCCCACTAACGGCGTTTTAAGGGACAAGTTAAATTAAGTATTTTATGTTATTTTTACTCTAAAGCGCTATAAATAAGGAATATTTCCGAGTTTGTATCACATAACTCTACCAAATTATATACAATTAGTGAAGAAAAGGGTAGGATAATACTAATATTTTTCGTAATATTAAATAATAATAAATATATAAAAAAATAATAAATGACTACTCTATTGTACATACTCCTTCTACGGGAAAGTTATATTTTCGAGCTATGATCTTTGGAGAAAAATATATACTGCCGTGGGCAGTTTCCCCGGAATTTATTTTTTAACATATTGTTAATATAAATAGGTAGATTCTTAACTAAGTATAATATACCTATTTATATTTTATAAAATGTTTTGATGGGGAATTATTCTTAATAACTGGCTTTACGGCTCTGGGATCTAGCCCTTCTGAGTCTGAAGTTACAATATATTACAATAATAATTATTGTCAACAATGTATCGCCAACCGTCAGCAGACAGCTGACGGTTGGCGATGGTATCTCAAGGCGCCTAAGCAGACAGACACCTTATTTTGAGAATCGTATCACGATCCTCTGATGGTTGGTGGTTGGTGGTTGTTTCACAGTTTCCACCAATAGTTCACATGCGCAGACACTTAATACACAAAATCGCACCACTTTTACATATCAAAGTCCACTTCAAACCATTATTTAAACAATAATACAGGAGCAGCAAACCACCACCAGTCAAGTTCCCGCCAAAACTCCTTTTGATGGGGAAATAAAAAACGGGCACACGGAGTACATAATGATTGCTTTATTTTTCATATAAGTATTACATTTAATAATTACAATCATTTAGTAATTAATAATTAAATACATTATAGAAGTTTATTTTAACATTCAACTTAAATATGAATGTAAACTTAATAATTTATGTAAGAAAACTTGTATGAATCAGTTAAATAAAGTTGCTCTGTTTAAAGGCCAATATGTTTATGAGGCTTTATCATGATTCATGTTTATATTCTTACATCTATCCCTGAAACGTATAAAGTAATAATAAACTTATTATCATTTTATTTGATTGATGATATAAATTTTAAAAACAATGATCTTAAAAGAGTAAAGTGCACCAAGTTTTTGAGGATACAGATTCAGTTTCTATTCTCTCAATCTCGGTATGTTAAGAAAATGGTCACTCATTCATGGACTGAACGCAGCAAGTGCAACTTAATCTCGCAGATCCATTGATCCGTGCAGCTATTTCTTAACCACTTCTCTACGACTAACGCTGTAGGGGATGGACCACGCTATTTAAGCCCTCGGCACAATGTCGTCGGCCATCAAGCATGAATCGGGCATTGAGCATTGTGAGTATCAAATATAATAGAATTAAAACTATCCCGTCTCATGCACGGGCGTCTAGTAGCGCTTCATGAGCATTACTAAGTACCAACACCTAACCACGTTAAAGTTTTATCATTGTGACTTAGGAATATAATCCGAAGTTCCGAAGCTTCGCTCAACCCCTTGGGGAAAATAGTACTAGTATGACCGTGACGCTTTGCAGTTGATTAATTAAGGTTATATACATTTATTTTGGTTGATAAATAGATACCTAGTTCGGTTCACAATGGCTTAAAGAGGATAATCTCAAGATTTTTTATTTTTAATGAACTACAGTTTTATAATGTATAAAAATCTGTCTCTATATTTATTTCAAGTTTTAAAAGTAAAATTTTTGAAGTCTTATTATAACAATATTTTACTTATTGGTACAAATAATGTAGAAATGGCTCCTTTTAATAAAAGTCTTTTTATTTTACTTTTTCTTTTATACTTCTCAAGAAAATGTTTGCTGCAAATTGTTCAGTTCTTCTTTACATTCCAACCAACCCGACGAATTAACCTTAACCATTTTTTCTAATTATAGAATTCGGAGGGAATCTGTTTGACAAACGGCAAAATAAAATTACGTTTTAGAACGTAAACCGAGGATTTATTTTCTTGTTGTGGGCAAGTCTATATAACAAGATTCATTATAAACATTCAAGATAAATTAATATCGACATTAATTTTGATATAGTTGAGTCAATTCCTATCGTACATGTAAAATATTTTGTATAAAAAATTATTTACCAAATTCATGCAAATTGTCAACAACGTGACTTTTTGCTT
This sequence comes from Parnassius glacialis, assembly GCA_033319125.1. NCBI lineage: Eukaryota > Metazoa > Arthropoda > Insecta > Lepidoptera > Papilionidae > Parnassius > Parnassius glacialis. The sequence continues at coordinate 27,775,067 of JAVANC010000018.1, forward strand.
TGCAAAATAACAAAATTAACAAAATAATTGAAAACATTCTATATTTTAAACAGTATATAACATAAATTTAACCAAAAATAAACGCTTCATAACATTGACGTCTTTGACGACTGCCGTTTCTTGAATAATTTTGGTCTATTGATAAAGAGTAATTGTGTTCTGGTAGTTGGTCATTATATAAAAAATCCGTAATTTATTTTCCTCCTTCTTGGTTAGTTGTCTTCATAGTAATATTACATATATTTTTTTAACTTTCGGACAGCTTCTATAATCACAGCGGTGACACTTTCTGTACGTGAGAGTTGAAGCGCCGGTGACATTAGACCGGAGTAAACGTAGCATAGACTTTGTACAATCCTCTATCTACGAAACGTAGTGGTTATATTCTCTTTGGACCGGAGCATGTAACGCTAGGGTTGATAACGTACCGAAATGGAATATTATAGACTTGTGCCAAAGAAGATACATAGTAGGCATATGTTATATAATGTAAACTTATGTATAATATAGATAGTGAAAGATACGATCAATTTTAAATCAACTTTTATTAAATGTCTTTACAGATGGGGAAAATTAAGATTTCCGACAAAACAAAATATGCACGACAGCTAATGATAATCTTAATTAATAATTAACCAACACTTAGTAGGTATTTTATTAGTATATTTTTTCTCTCTATGTATATATAAAAATGTATGTATGTGTGTATATGTATATACAGGGTATTTTTGAAACGCTCCCGAAAACAAAGACAGATGATAGAAGATACTACACCTTAGCACATGGGTCACAAATAAATTTGATCCCGACGAAAAAAAAATCATCTTTTCACAACGTTTTATTAACTTTATTCACGCTCCATCATGTTAGTATATCTAAATGAAACGATAATTTCATAAAAAAAATCATGAAAATACTTAAACAGAAAACCAGCAATGAAACTTAAAAATTACATCAGCTGTTAATAGGGTTAATATCCTCGCGGACGTCGAACGCTTATAGATCCCGTCACGTAAAAACGCTGGCCTTGAACCTGGGCACTGAGCGATTTATCGAAGTTTCATTTTTTAGTTTAATTTTTCATTTCTTATACAAAATCAAAGATAACGATGAGATAGTGTTTATAATTGTGTGAGTACTGAGTACCCAATTAGGTACGTTTATTAATTTCAATAATTTTTTGTAGTAAAGATAATGTAATAAAATGTACAAAATCAGGAAGGAGAGTAAAATTCCCTGAGTATCATCGCCCGTATCACGGTGTCTAGAGGGGGGTGATGTGGAGGCATATCGAACCTGGAACTTCAAAGCGCGGAAGCGAGTGAGCGTACAGCTGTCTTTATACTATGGTACAGCCTACTACTGCTAGCTAATATATGGCACGACTGTATCTAGGTCAAACGGCCACGCCTCAATCGAATTGCGCGTGAGCGGGTTCCCCCCGCCAGTCTGCAACTGCTATCGACGTAGAATGCATGTCAATCTTGCGCTTGTCCGGGATATCGTATTCATTAATATAATTATTGTAGTCGCGAGGTACATATCGAGTTGTGTATAAGTTCTATTGTTTGTGTTAAATTGTCTTTCCTTTGTTTTCACTGTGTACATTATCCGCCTTCTTAAATGGTCTGTGTATTTGTAGACAATAAACGTTTTGTGCGTTATATGTGGTGACTTTTATTGACACTCTAAACACCCATACAACCATAACTTTTAAATTCCATATGAAAATTAGTCGTAAGGATAAAACTTATAAATAATAAACGTTGACGATGTCTTAACATACATAACGCTTTAACGGTGTGTGGAAGGTTCTCCAGTGCGTCAAGGACTTTACATTGTGCGCATTTGTTTTAGCGTATTTGATTAATAATTTTAGTTTTTAAAACAGTTCCGTGTTGACTATCTAAAGAAACAGTTTAATTATGTTGTTTATTAAATGATTGTTGTTATAACTTGCTATTTATTACTTAATGATATTATCCTTGTTGTAACGTTTTAAGTTTCTTGTTTTGTTTTTATAATGCCTAACGCGTACGTTTATAGAAGCTCGCAGGAATGTTTCGCATGCATTGCGAATTTACCGAGAGAAATTCCCGACCGCTCGACATCCAGCTGACTGATAACAGCAGCATTTCAGCGAGTGTTGGAAATCGGCCCATTGCTCTGGTAGCGGCAGGAGGTGGAAGTCAAGTGGATGTTCACTCGGAGGAGCGTATTTTAAATGTCGTTCGCCGGAATCCGAACCTAGGTACACGAAGTATCGCTAAATTGTTAAGGCGTCGGGATGGAACAAGTGTGTCATACTGTACAGTTCACAAAGTGTTAAATTGTAACCGAATGCGCCCAAAGTGTACAAAGTGCAAGCTTTAGTTCCCGGCGATCACGACCGCCGGCGAGTTTTCTGCCGTTGGTTATTAGACCAGCGACAACGTGTGCCTGGTTTCATTGAGCACGTCACCACGGAGGATTTAGAGCGGTAAGCTGTTTCATACCTAATTTTTTTAAGTAACTTAGTACTGAACTGATTTGAATAGGTACATAACTGAATACATCGAATAATAAACATAGCTACACGATGAATGAAACACATGGTGCACCTTGGTTACATACCATTTAAGTATTTTTTTTCATTAGCGGGGAATCGAACCAGTTATTTGGGTTATTTTACCTGTGAATTCGAATTAAAGTGGCTACGTGGAGACAAGCACAGTGGCAAAATAGTAGGTTAAGTAGATAAGTTAGGTATTTAGACAAGTGTTGTAAATTATTAGGTATTGTGATATGGTATGGCCCATTAGGCTAGTGGGCGCGCGGCCTCTGCGAATTCTGAGTTCTCGCGTACATTGACCCTTAATCAGCTGATTGTAATTCAGTAATTCCACTGATGGTTTTATGTTTAAGTATTTTCATGATTTTTTACGATATTATCATTTCATTTAGATGTACTAACATGATGGAGCGTGAATAAAGTTAATAAAACGTTGTGAAAAGATGATTTTTTTTTCGTCGGGATCAAATTTATTTGTGACCCATGTGCTAAGGTGTGGTATCTACTATCATCTGTCTTTGTTTTCGGGAGCGTTTCAAAAATACCCTGTATATTTATTTTATGTGTTTATTAATTTTATAATATTATATATTATATAATTCATATATTTATATGAATCTTGTTTAATTATAAGTTTTTGTCCTCAGTTTTTATTTTATATTGCACCTATCCGTCAAAATATATTACATTGTCCCTTTTACGTTCGGTTTGTCAGGTAGAAATCGCTTAAAGCGATATGATCACCGTTTGTTTTTCTTAAGTTTTCCGTAATTGTAACACTTTGTATAAATGCAATAAAGAGTTATCTATCTATCTATCTATTTCACATCTTCTAAGTCAGTGGTATTTCAGTACGCAATAATCAGTATTACCTACTACCCTTTAAAAATTATTTATTCTTATAGATTTTTGGCTTTTTCGATGACTTTTATAATTTTTATTATTTCTAACGATTGAAATAATTCGTAACCGTATGTATAATTTTTTGAGAAAATCCTAGGGAAGCGTAGATAGATAGATAACACTTAATTGTACGCCAAAAATAAAAATAAATATTAACAAAAAATGAGAAAAATAAATATGGTACAATCCCGCGCACCTTTGGCGTTGCGGACAAGATAGACGTACGCGATCATGCGCAGCATCCTGTCGATCCGGCATCCAAGATAAGTTATGGCCTTTTCGTACACGATCTCTTAGCCCCTGAGCGTTAATGGCGGTGGTAGGTTTCTGAGGCGGCGGGTAAGCAGAACGGTCGTCTTATCAACATTGACGGCCATCCTGTATTCATCCAGCCATGGTGGCAATAGGCCCAGCAGACGCCGCATCCTGGCAGTGGCTATGTGGGCTCTTCTGGACGATGTGAAGTAGGCGCTATCGTCCGCGTATAGAGCCAGCACTACATCGTCCTCCGATTCACGCACATGTCCTGTCAGAGTTGGAATGTTATTGGTGTAAGTCGCGTACAGGTTTGGCGACAGACAGCTGCCCTGTGGCACGCCGACTCTTATGGATCTCGCTGCGGACACGGCGTCCTCTACACAGACGTAGAACTTCCGATCTGGTGCCCCATACATGGCTAAAGAGGGTTCTCGAGCTGTAAAAGGTTGACTGAACAGTTAAGAGACTTCCTCGGGCAGTGGAGTAGAAAATCCTTTGTCATCTAGGCGAGCGGATGACGGATGCGGAAAGCCACATAAGGATAAGAAGGGGTATCTTCCAGGGCGATTCTTTGAGTCCAATCTGGTTTTGCCTCTCCCTGAACCCTCTCAGTACCTTACTGGAAGTACTATTGTTTTGTATGGATTCCCGTGCTGGGCTACGAAAAAGGTATTTGGACGTGGAAGGAAAATGGGAGATATATACGTGGTAAAGCCATGCTGTAGCTATATTACTCGTATAGTTGTAGCACGAATGGGTCGGCTCGACTGGGGAGGGTCAACGTTCTCACAGAATACCAGCGTTAAATGGCAGCTTAACGCTGCTTTGTTTTGTATGGTGATTGTAAAGAATCGGAAACCCATTTTACTGGGAACGAGGCATTCCATCTTAGTCCTCACGGGTGACAAAGCATCTGTATTTTGATTCGTATTAGAGGATAGATGTAGATGTCTATGGGCCAAAGCAACCACTTATCATCAGGTTGACTGTGGACTCGTTTATGTCCTAAAAAAAAGATCTTACGCCGGTCAAGGTGTTTAGCCTGGGGAGCGGCTAATGCTCTGAGTGGTAGTTCGGAGATATTCTATATAATATACTGATTTACTTCGGAGCTTTGATAGCGCGATTTAGGCTTAAGCTCCGTAGGCTTAGCTCACATTCGGTATTACTCGATAGCTTTACGCTGAAACGAGTAAATATCAACCTGTGGAACGCAAAACTCACAACTCCAAGGCTTGCGTTGAGCCGGCTCGATTGAATTACGTATACTGCACACAGTATTACTTCGCCATAATATGGCGAAGTAATACTGTGTGCAGTATAAAAAGTTGCCTCACACTAAGAACAGCGCAATTTCAATATAATTGAACAGTTGGAAATTAAATTGATTTAAAAGTAGCAACCATTAAGATAGCTCTTTGCGCAACTTCAAGTGGTTTTAATATTGTTCTTGCAACACCACCCCAGCAAGAAATGCAATAAATACGTGATTATAGACTGACATAAAGCGTAATAAACGTTGCGTATTTGGCGACATATCGGAGTGTTTTAAAAACATATATTAATTTGCGAACCTTACATGTTCTTCTTCATCTAGATAATACCGAGATACTTTATATTATCTACAGAATTTATCATGCGCGGTTTTTGCGAGGCCCCAAACAAACACACTTTAATTTGTGACTTTCTTTTTCGAGCGTAAAAGTGATCAAATTAATTAGTCATCTGTGGTAAAATCTGGGGACAACGCATTTTAAGGGGACTCGCGAGGCCCCTTTATGTGCGAGGCCGTAGGGGAGGGCCCACTTCGCCCACGCCTAGCTACACCACTGCTTACAGTCATGTACGAGGGTGGATTGAAAAGTACTCGGCCTAACCAAGAAAATAAACACATACTAAATCAGTTATATTTTTATTTTTCTACATAATCACCATCAAGTTCAATACACTTTTGCCACCTCCCCTTCCAAGCATTTAGACCGTTGAAAAAAAATGATTCTTCCTTAGAGTCAAAATATGCGTCTACAGCTGCTTTGACCTCGTCGTTTGTCGAAAATCTTTGACCTCCCAAGTGCTTTTTTAGGTTAGGGAACAGAAAGAAGTTTGATGGTGCCAGATCAGGTGAATACGGTGGATGCGGTAACAGTTCAAAGCCACAGTTGTGAATTTCAGCCATTGACTGTACTGACGTGTGAACACGGGCGTTATCTTGATGAAACAGGACTTTTCTTCTGAGCATTCCTCGACGTTTTTCTTTTATTTCCTTTCGTAAACGACGTAGTAAGGTGCAGTAGTAATCAGAGTTTATAGTCTGACCCCTTTCAAGATAATCAATCATAATCACACCTTTCGAGTCCCAGCCAAGCCATTACCTTATTTGCCGACAAAATCGACTTAGCTTTTTTAGGGGGTGGTGAACCAGGTCTTCTCCACTGTTTTGATTGTTGTTTTGTTTCCGGTGTACAGTAATGAACCCATGTTTCGTCTATAGTAACAAAACGATTCAAAAAATCATCTGCATCGGCTTCAAATAACTCCAAACAGTCGCGTGAAATAGTCAATCGCGTCCTTTTTTGTTCAACTGAAAGCAGTCGCGGAACCCACCTCGCAGACACCTTGTGGAAACCCAACTCGTTGACAATGATGTTTTGAGTTCGTTCATAAGAGATGCCTATAATCTCGGCTATCTCTCTAATTTTTAATCTGCGGTCTCCCATTATTAAATCAAGTACTTTTTTAATATTTTCGTCAGTAGTTGACGTCGAAGGCCTTCCAGAGCGGGGTTCATCTTTCACACTCTCTCTACCACGCTTAAATTCTGCTATCCATTTTTTGACGGATGAATATGACAGAGCACCATCGCCTAATATCGGCCTGTTAGGCCGAGTACTTTTCAATCCACCCTTGTATCTAACACAAATAACACAAAACAAATTAGATATAGCTTGGTAATGATCAGCTCATTCCTAGGGATTATTATCATCCATAAATTCCTTAATATTATAATAACCCTTTTTCTGCCGACTTCCAAAAAGGAGACGGTACTCAATTTGAATGTATTTTTTTTATGTGTGTTATCTCATAACTTTGTACTGGGCGAACCGATTTCGATGATTCTTTTTTTATATGAAAGCTGATAGTTCTCGTGTGGTCCCATATGAATTTGATCAAGGTCAGACCAATGGTTATTGAGTTATTCTTAAATAACCTATATTGAAGTCGGCTGTACAAAATTTTTAATTTTAACTTATATACAAACTTAGTTGTAAAGTCTTTGAACTTTAATAAACTTGTATATTTTCTGGGATTTTGTTAAGTTGTGTGTATATTGTGTGTGAGTGTGATATATTAAGTTAATGCTCTCATTTAATAATATTAACAACACAATAAAATATGTTCTCAATTCATCATCATCATCATCATTACAGCCCTTCACAAGTCCACTGCTGAACATAGGCCTCCCCCAAAGAATGCCACAAAGCACGGTCCTGAGCCACCTGCATCCATCGACTTCCTGCATGTCTTACCAGGTCGTCACTCCATCTCGTGGGGGGACGCCCTACACTTCGCCTACCGGTACGAGGCTGCCACTCGAGAACCTTTCTTCCCCATCGGTTGTCGGTTCTTCGAGCTATATGGCCGGCCCACTGCCACTTCAGCTTACTAATCCGTTGGGCTATGTCGGTTACTCTGGTTCTACTGCGGATAACCTCATTCCTAAGTTTATCACGCAGAGAAACTCCGAGCATAGCCCTCTCCATAGCTCGCTGAGCGACCTTGAGCTTCCTCATACGGCCAGCAGTGAAGGACCACGTCTCAGTTCCGTAAGTCATCACTGGCAACACGCACTGGTTGTACAATTTCGTTTTAAGGTTTTGAGGTATGTCTGACGAGAAGATGTGTCGTAGCTTCGCGAACGCTGCCCAGCCGAGTTGAATCCGTCGATTGACCTCTCGGTCGAAGTTGGACTTACCTAGTCGGACTATTTGTCCCAGGTAAACATACTCGTCAACAACTTCGAGCTTAGTGCTCCCAACAACTACCGGCATAGGTGTGACATGGACATTAAACATAATCTTTGTTTTGTCCATGTTCATCTTAAGACCTATCCGTTGGGAGACACTATTGAGGTCATTGAGCATAGTGCTTAGGTCCTCCAGCGATTCTGCCATAAGGACTATATCGTCGGCAAATCGAAGGTGAGTGATGTACTCGCCATTGATGTTAATTCCGTATCCTTTCCAGTCCAGAAGCTTGAAAACGTCTTCCAATGCAGCGGTGAAGAGTTTCGGGGATATAACATCACCCTGTCTTACACCAATTCTTGTTCTCAATTAGCGAGTAATTTTTTATGGGTGTAAGTGTTGATTTTTTACAAAATTGACTTAAAAAGTATTTCTTAACGTTAAATAGTTGATTTTTAATTTAAAATAAATAAATATATTGCTACATGACTATTACAATTACTGTTTTTCATTAACATACATTACGTATCTGTATATGTATAAGAAATATACCAGATTTCAGTATACAATAAAAAAATTAACATGTCTAAATAAGTTTCGGTTTTGGCCGAAACTGAAACCTAGACCGAAGGTTCGTTTTCGGTTTCGGTTGAAAATCTTGTTTCGGTCGGACACTAATTATTATGCTTGAAGTTGTTGACGAGTATAATATGTAACTAGGGCTAGGGTAAATTTTCCGACTAGGTCAAATTTTTCCGAGAGGTAAATGAACTGTAGAGACGATGGGGGTTGCAAGCTTCGCCGATAAAAGCATTGAGATCTGAAAAGGTTCTCTATTGCAGTTATTTTATATCATAGCGTTGGAAGTGTACAACGTTCGTCGTCGCCACTCGTGTCGCTAGCAGCGGTGGGCCTCCGCTCATTTCTTAGAAGCTTATTGAGCTATTAGTGCGACGGGATCCACTGCTTCATTGCGTGTTAGCGGATTTTACATGTCGTCGATATATTTTATTTCTGAGACATACGGGTTTCCCCATGATATATTCTTTTATTGGTGCCGACAGAATTGAACCAGTTGCTCGTGACCTGTGAAATTTACAAAAAGTTCTTTGCCTCTAAACTACCAGGGCACAATTGGCAAATTATGGTTTAAAAATATATTTTTTATGAGATTAACCGTATATTTGTACACCTGATCGTAATATACTATTCTTTTCCAAAAACCGATGGCAACCCTTATTCATGTAAATATTAAAGACAAACTTAACGCAAATATAATAAAACAATTAAAACCTAGGTCTAATGAAATTTATTGATAATAAAATGCTTATTTTTTCGTAAATTTAGGATAATTTATTAAAAACGTTAAAATAGTATTGTAAATAAGTTATAATAAACATTTGGTATGTTATAATAATATAATTTAATATGTATAAACAAATTTTAACAAATACATACTGACATAATATTTTGTACAATTTAATAAAAGAGAATCGACTACGAAAAATATATTTCAAGTAAAACAGCGCCAATAACGACGTTATATTATAACAGTAATAAAAAGTTGGCGCTGTTAAATTAAAACTATTATACATGTATCAAAATGCATATAATTTGGAAAATGAAGAATACATACATCATTGTCAAACATGTTTATTGGCAATCTAATTGTCAAAGAACTTATATTAAAGCTTATTAATTTGCACATAAACACTATCAATATAAATTAAAATAATTAAGCACACATTGTGTGTACATTTTTATAATATGGATTATGCAGCTATTTTGTGACTATATATATAATTATAGGCGGGTAACGAGAGAATATACAACAAATACAATACACTAACCTTAATTATTCATGAAAGATTTTACTATAGTTACCAATAACTTTCTAATTAATTTTAATTAATGTAACGATTATCGGTGTAGTGGCGGTGTAAGAATATGTGAGAAAAAGCTATGTTCAGCAGTGGAATTTGATAGCCAGTAATGAATGAACTAATATCGTGTTTGGAATTTAATTTTAAAATGAATCGTTTTTGACATCACAATCGCCATTTTGTTTCAAGTGATCTTTCTGCAGGGACTTCATTAGAGACGTCTCCTTTTGCTCCTTACGTGTGTTACGCAACTCGAATTCAAGGCGGTGGCGTATAATTCTCTGAACGATATCATCAGTTGTCATGGAGTTTCCTGAATTTAATGTCTACAATAAAACAAAACAAAACGTTAGAATACGAAATAATAGTAACGCTTATTTTATTTAAATAAACGAAAACTTACTTTGAAACATCCACGTTGTTTTGGCACCAAGTATGGATCGGAACCGTCTGCATCAGGTGCTATTGGTGTAAGTCCATGACATACCACTTGAACTTTAAAATGGTCCATTAAATCGGCGGTCACACTATACGGTGCTCCAATCACAACTTCATGAACGTACTGTAACATTAAATAATGGTGAATTTTATAATTTATTAACTTGAGAGTATTTATAAGCAAGCTATTGACCGCGCGTTTGCGCGCATGAACAGTAAACACGGTGAACAGTGTCGAAATGTCAAGCTGTGGTACAGTTAGGCGATATTTCGCCCATTATCTCTAAAAATTTATTTTAATGGTAGTGACATAGGGACCAAGACAAATAGATATATTTTGCATTGTTTGCCCTGCCCGCGGCCGCCACGCCGGGTATTCTCCTACCCTTCACTGTCCTCTACATATTCGATTGTTGGTTGATTTCGTTTGTTTTACAGATTGCACAACTAAATGTAGTTGCAGGTATAGTTGTAATATAGTTGTAGGTATCCGTGTCTCCACGGGGGGTCAGAAAATATGTTGCAACAATTTCATACCTATAGAAGCTATGATAAACTTCACAATTTACATAAAGTATATCCTAAGCACCACAGACACGCTCAATCTGATTCTTCAACCCTTGTTACTGATCGCTCATTAAGAAATGATGATGATGATTATTATTATGGAGGCCTTTTAGAAGAGGCTCTTTATTGGAGAATTACGAATAAATTATGTTCTTCTACTTCGTCGATCTTTAGCAGTAAGTAAAATATTTCGTTTTAATTTGTGAAATAATAATAATAACCAGATAAAATATTTTTTTAATTTGACCTTTTCTTCCACATTTACAAAAAACTGCATGAAATTTATCTATATTTAAAAATAAGGTTGATTAAGGTAGTTCTACGTTTAATAATAGCATTTATAGGCTATCTGACATTACAGTAGGCAATTTTAGGCTACTTTACAACAACAAAAAAATAGGCTTTAGGCTATTTGGCGTTAAATTTTTGGCGATTCGGACCCGTCTTTACTTGTCAACATGTACATTGATCGTTTCTCTCCACGGTATTTATTTCAATTTTAAGTTACCATGGTGACATGTGCAGTGTCGAGCTTTAAAAACAATCCACGGAAGCAAACAACGAAGAATAATGATATTTCTTATCATCGGTATGTAATATTTAGATAGGAAAACACTGATTTTAACAAAATTACTTAGCGCGTCAGGGGTGTAGCGGAAGGCGCGCGGCCGGGGCGACACAGGAGTTCAGGAGTTTCGTTTTTTTTATCCATTTTAGTGCGTCGTACCTTTTTGAATGCAAGGGTGGATTGCGCAAGCTGGTTGGAGGTGGAACATCAGAGCTTAATTTGAAGTAAAATTACACTTATTTAACAGCGATCAAGAAATAATTTGCTTCTTCAGTTATTTATGTAGGTATCCACGTAATTACGTGTATATTATGTTCACGATTTTTTATTAAAAATATATTGGTATTAGAATAAATACCTTGTACGTAAAACTGCGAAACGACAATTATGTAATAATAAGTTAACCCTTTTTAAGGGATAGTAAATTAATTAGATTTTGTTTTTGATTAATATACATCGTTTTATAATTTCTTCCTGAGTTTTATAGATCTGCGATCTACCTTATAATTTCTACCCACTTCTTATTATTTACTAAATACTTACCTAATTTAAACTAAAAACTTAAGTACATTAACGCATAGGCGTCAATCTTGGCGCATCACTATTGAACCGCCTTGTCTATGTATCAGTATCTATAGAACAGCTGCTGACGCTTGACCGCAGTCTAACTACTACGAGTCAGTCATCGAAGGCGTCTGAAGGGGCAATAGTGCGGGTAGGTGCGGTGCGATACGCGAGCGGAGCGCTCCCGAACGGTTATTAGTCTTTTGGGAGCTGTTGGGCAGGGCTGTCTGCACTACATGTGCGGTAAAAAACGGCTGTATAACAGGAATTTAAAATCTAGTACAAAAATTGAAAATATCTGTCAGTAGCACATTTGTAAATATATTTTAATGTAATCAAAATAGGGTTGTTTGGTTATTAAAAACGAATAAATATTTTATACCACTTAAAAGTAGGTTAAAAAATATTAATAAATATAATAATAGCTGAAAAAAATAACATCCGTCCAAATATGGCCGATATTAGAGTTTACTTTAAATTTTTCTTTACAGTCTTCTTCCCGCAAAATGGCGAAATCGGCAATATTAACTTACTTCTGCGATAATCTTAATGACGTAATTTTATGTGTACATGCCATCTTTGTTTATTTAATTTGTGTGTATGCAACTTGAAAGCTTCCACTTACATTTCAACATGAATTCAAACAAACAAATATAGTGTTAAATGGGTTGTTATTATTCAAAGATACGTTATAAACTGCATATATTGTGTTCAACAGTTTACTTTTTTTGTTTAACTAGCTGGTACCCGGTGCGTTGCTGCCGCAGAAGAAATAATTGTGGAAGTATCATCTTAAACTTGGAACAGTTATATTGATTAATTAAGAATGATAATGATGGTGATACATAACTTTCAAATAAATTTGTCAGTACGATACGCGTGCCATCTACTATAGGTTAGTTGTATTATGCCTATAACCTTCGCGCAAGTGCAAGCAATAAATTGACAAAGTTTTACCGCAACCTGATGAACGGTATGGTATCGCATAAAATACGAACAAACAAACATAAATTTTCATGTATTACATTTTTTTTTGTAAGTGCTATTATAATATATTTTTATTATTTCTAAACGCCAATTGTCTAATTAAGTTATTTAATTTGTTTAAACGTGGATTAAAATAACAGCTTTTTTTATTTGATTACTTTCCATTGTGGCAACCCTGTTAGGGTTTATTGTTTATGTCGACTTTTCTGATAACATCAAATGCGATGACTGACTGTATGTCTGTATGTTATTCTTAGGCTGTAGCTTGGCATGATGGGCATTGAGCGTTACGCACGCTCTATAGCTTGCTTATTTATTACTCTTAGTTTATTAACAATAAAACAATTATATACTAGTAAAATTAAAAAAGAAAAAATGCGCGTACGCTACCTTACAAGCAAGCACGGACAGTACACGCTCGTGTAAATTCATAATTGGGTGGTTCGACCCTTTGTACCGATTAACCTCCAGATCCGTATGCAAGCCCACGATGAGAAAATCACCTTGAGCGTGAGCAGCTTCCAAGAAGTCCAGATGGCCAACGTGAAAGAGATCAAATGCACCTGCGACATATACCACCTGTGGAGATGGACAATAATTACGTTTTAATCATTGTCATCATACATCATTAAGAGTCCTGCTAGCCTACCCCAAAAGTGCTCTTAAATTATCGGGCTGAAAACTGGCGAAACATTAATATATATTCATGTTAATAATGCCTTACTTGCAGATATCAGTAATACGTAATGTTACGGCCTGCAACTACCTATCCCAGGAGTAGGGTCCTCCGCGGCCCATAGACGAAGAACCTACAAGCAGGTACAGGTCGGGCGTCCTAACGCCAAGGGTGAAAAGTTTCTAATTACAGTAAACAATCAGGGGGGAGCGTTCTATTCTAATAAAGGGAGCTTACTTACCTCTATCCAAGGCGACTGGTCCCTCAGGATTCGGTCAGGTCGCATGTGGATGTATAGTGCTAGGAAAGTAAGGGTCAGTGATGTGTATCTGGGTGTGGCTGGTAGTGTTATTGACCTTATTAGACCGTTACCATCTGCAGCAGTACGGACCTCCGCACCGCTCCCACTGCTCTCCGTCCACAGTCACTTTCTTCGTTTCTACGATGAAAATCCCTTCACTCTGTCGTACGATTAACTACCTTACAGAAGCCACTAACTCTCGTTTGTTATAAAGCTTAACACGCGAGACCGGATCAACGGTCTCTACCGTTTTGCGTGGCCACAGTTATTTCTAGAATATCAAATACTGCACTAGTAGTAGTTAATACAGTCGAATCCACTTATACGGACTCAGCGTTGAACCCAAAATTCCCGGGTGAAGCTCTCAGCAAGGAATACGCGCTACGATTCCCAGTCAGTATATTTACTATACGCGCCTACCATTACGAGTTCCCGACAAAAATGGACCGCGTGCTATCTATCGCAGCGATGAATTTGGACTGGCTTGTCCTTGCGTGTCCTCGACACGACGGGACGTTAAAACCGGTATCGTGAAGGCGCGCGCGCCCTCTGACGTCAATTATTGACATTAGCGCTTGGCGCGAACAAACCCCCGTCCCGAACATAAGGATTTAGGTCCGCGAGCAAACCAGTCAGCGGGACAGGGTCGCGACGGCAAGTTGCAAGACCGAATCCACAACCAAACTAGGCCACCTTAGGCAGCCCATCAATAAAAGAAAAAAAATAAAAGAAATAAAAGAACACATATTGGCTATGGATAATCTGGTAAAGACTTGTAAATATAATGAGGAGCGGTTTGACTCCTTAGTTAAATATCAATGTGAGTGTCAGCGCTCAATACCAGATTCTTCAGAGTCAGTGTGTGCTGATAATATTATACCACCACCAAAACTCTATAACAGTGCCATAGCAGAGGATATTCAAATAATAAATAACTCAAATATTACTAAAAATAATATAATTGTTTATAGCGATGACATGGGAAAAAATCTAGGCATAACTTTAAATAACTCTTTAAAGGGACAAAAAGTTACAAATTGCTGCATGCCTGGAGCATCTTTTAGTGACATCCTAAATAAAATTATTGTTACTAAATTTTGCCCAAATAGTACAATAATAATTATTGTTGGTAGAAGAGGCAGTGTAAACAACAAACAGTTATTAAGATATATTGAACAACTTAATAACTTAAATGTACACAAAATTGTCTTGTTTACACTACCTTATATACAGGGATTGCCACAGGAAAATAATTTAAGACATAATTTAAATATACAAATGCATAATTTAATATTTAATAATAATTTAAATTTGACATATAATTGTAATGATAATAATCATAAATTTCATGTTATTGACATAAATAATTTAATAAAAAAGTTTTGGACAAAAGATAGGTATTACCTATCCAAATATAATTTAAGACTGATAGCAAATGTGCTATCTTATTATTTACTTTTTAACTCAGCCAAGTTTTTGGCTACCAAGACTGCTTTTATTGAGCATAATCATTTGACATTTAATTTGGAATCAGTTCCAACTAATTTAAATTAGTGAATGAGACAATAGAGGCAATCTCTAGCAATAATAAGAGTTTAATTAATTTTGAATACAGCCCACAAATAAGTAATAAAAATTGTTTACACCTGGTGCATCAAAATATACAAGGCATGTTGGGCAAAGAATTGGAAGTTGAATTGTTTTTAAATAGTAACAATATACACATCCTTTGTATTACTGAACATTGGCTAAAAGATTATAATTTCATGTTTAATTTCAGAAATCACCAGGTGGTCAGTTCCTTCAATAGAGAAAAAAGTTTACGTGGTGGCTCCTTAATATTAGCAGATAAATCATTATTATATAAAGAACGTAAGGATATTGTGAGCCTCTCTGTTGAACGAACTGTAGAAATGGCTTGTGTCGAGCTCGAGCACCTCATTGTTGTAGGTGTTTACAGACCCCCATGTGCTACTTATGACCATTTTGAAAGGATTGTGGAAGAAGTTTTACTCAAACTTAGCAAACAGAACAAGTCTGTTGTAATATGTGGAGACTTTAATATCAATCTCCTTGAAACTTCTTCCATTAGTATTAAGTTTAGCTCATTGTTTAAATCATATAATCTTGTAAATTTATTCTTAGAACCAACACGTATTGCTGGGCCGAGTGCGACCTGTATAGATAACATTTTTACAGATGTTAAGCCCTTGCATAAATCAATTATTCAAAATTTAAGTTCAGATCACTGTGGACAGTTGGTATCACTACCTTACATACACAAAACACAGAAAAATAAGAAAGTTGTGTTTGTTCCAATAAATGAACATCGCTTGGAGAGGTTTAGAAGTAATGTAATAAAAAGACTTCCATCACTTTCGTTTAAAAATAGTGCTAATTATATGTATGCTACATTATTTAAAATTATAAGTTGTGAATTTAGTAGAATATTTACTTCTAAAACTTTCTCTTTTAACAGTCGCAAATCATTTAATGAATGGGCGACAGTAGGAATTTATAAAAGTAGGCGAAGGTTATACGAGCTTTATGATGAAAGATCATATAATAGTAGTGTTATATTTAGAGATTATGTAAAAACATATTCTAAAATATTTAAAAAAGTGTGCTCCACTGCTAAGGCTTTACATTTAAGCAACAAAATTAAAACTGCATCCGACAAAATTAAAATGACCTGGAGAATAATAAATAGTGAAACGGGCAAGGTCAAACCGCGCAACTCGGATTTTCAATTGAATATTAACAATAATTTAACGCGATCTGATCAAGAAGTTGCTATGGCTTTTGAGAAACATTTTACTGATGTTCCTTTTTTGACAACAAAATCATTAAATTCTTCTCCTACTGTCGCCGAATCATTGCTCAAACAAAATGTAAAGGCTTGTTCTAATACTTTTAAATTCCATAGAGTACTGCCAAAAGATATCGTTAAATATTTTAAAGCTATTGATGTTAAGAAAACGGCAGATTTATGGGGGATTTCCGTTAAAGTTATTTTATCTATAATAGATATATTAGCACCTTATCTAGCCACTATATTTAATATAAGCGTCGAATCTGGTGTGTTTCCTGATTTAATGAAACATAGTAAAGTCATACCTATATTTAAATCTGGTAGTACAATAGACCCCGCCAATTTTAGACCAATTTCTGTACTACCAACATTAAGTAAAATTTTTGAAAAAATTATTTTAGATCAGATGTTAAGTTTTTTTAATATTAATAAATTGCTACATAAAAATCAATTCGGTTTTACAAGGGGTCGCTCGACAACTGACGCTGGAGTTGAGCTTATTAAACATATTTTTTGTGCATGGGAGAATTCAGAGGATGCTTTGGGTATATTTTGTGACCTTTCCAAGGCCTTCGACTGTGTTCACCATGAGACATTAATCAGGAAGCTACAGTACTATGGTGTCAAGAACACAGCGCTTAAACTTATTATTTCATATTTAAGTAATAGAAAGCAGAAGGTTATTATCAATGGTAAAAGTTCTTCCGGGTCACCTGTACTAATGGGTGTTCCTCAGGGCTCGATTCTCGGCCCATTCCTGTTTCTGGTGTATATTAATGACTTACCTCACCTTGTAGGGGATAGTCATGATATAGTATTATTTGCTGATGATACTTCCTTGATTTTTAAACTTAAACGTCAATCATTTAAATGTGACGAAGTGAATAATGCTATATCAAAATTAGTGCATTGGTTTAACGTTAATAATCTGCATTTGAACGGAAATAAAACTAATTGTGTTAAATTTACAACAACGAATGTTAAAAATCTGAATACCAATGTGTTTTTAAATGGGGAGGAATTGAGCCCTGTTGTATCTACTGTTTTTCTTGGCATCACTCTTGACGCAAAGCTTCAGTGGGGCCCCCATATATCCAAATTAGCAAGCAGACTAAGTTCTGCAGCCTATGCTGTAAAAAAGATTAGAGGTCTCACTAGTGTCGAGACAGCTAGATTAGTTTATTTTAGTTATTTCCATAGCATAATGTCTTATGGGATTTTGCTATGGGGAAATGCGGCTGATTCAGAAACTATTTTTGTTTTACAGAAGAGGGCCATTAGAGCTATTTACAATCTAAAACCGAGAGAGTCTCTTAGAGATAAATTTAAAGAAATTAATATATTAACTTTGGCCTCTCAGTATATTTACGAAAATTTAATGTATGTTCACAAAAACAAAGATAGTTTTAGTAAAAAAAGTGATATACATTCTGTAAACACTAGGAACAAACACAAGCTAGTGATGCCAGTTTCTCGACTCCACAGAGTCAGTAATTCATTCTTGGGGCAATGTATACGCTATTACAACAAGGTCCCGGAAAGTGTACAGGTTCTCTCTATTACCAAGTTTAAATGTTTTATTAAGCTGAAACTGTATAAAAAGGGTTATTATAGTATAAATGAATACATGGTTGATAATAACCCCTGGGAATGAGGTGGTCGCTTCCAAGCAGTTTCTAAAATAAATTTTGTAAATAGTTCGTAATCATTTATATTGTAAAATTTATTTTAAAAAAATTGTCCCGCTGGGTTTCTTGCTGGTTCTTCCCAGGACAGAGGGTTTTTTTTCGAACCAGTGGTAAAGTAAAAAATGACTTTCAATAACAATTACACATGTAATGTATATTGAATAAAAATTATTCTATTCTATTCTATTCTATTCATCAGATCTTGCAACCCTAACCAACGCCGCAAAATTACAGCCCTAACGTGGGCTAGCCGGAGGGTTGAACTGGATGCCCTTCCTGGACATCGCAGCACATAAATAAGTCCTATTCCTAGACAGAAGTCCGACGACCTCCTTCAAACACCTATCTGCGCTCCTATGATTAGTTTCGCAATCGGACCGGATCAGGTCTGCAAGCAGCGACGCGACACGAAGCGGCCCAGAGGGACCTCCTAAGCTTCAGTGAAAAGAGCACCCCCAAATTCCCCATGAACGTCGTCTGTGGAGAGCCGAACGAAACGCACAGATAGTCCCTAGTATGAATTTTCAAACAAGTAGGCATAACCAAGCCATCCACCTATAATCATTTACCAAATGGTGCGACAGCTGATTTCCATCTGATAATCTACAAACCAGATAGCCCTTTAGGCAGGTAGTCCTATGCTCATATTTCAACTAATTTTTCAAAAGCATCAATATAAAAGCTTTTAGAAAAATTTACTTTGCAAATATCCGCGTTATAAAATAAAATGATGTGTCTTACCTAGTTTGAAGAGCACCTCCCGCCCTCCCTCAATTGCGTGCACTATCTCCGTCACCACTAATCCCAGCACCGCTACTCCCAACACTACTACACTAGGCAAGACACACCACTGACGATAAAACGACACGTGTTTCGCCTCTACACGAGGCATCCTCAGGTGATATGGACTCTACGGCTGCTAACCGCTAAAGTAAGTGGAGGCCACACCGCGTGAACCCGAGACTAATAGAGCGCAACCGCTGACAGTCGCCACTCGGGTTATACGCCCTCACTGAGGCCGTCGGCAACAGAACAGCTTGACAAGTGGCCTGTTGACGGCTTAAGGCTCAGTAGAGGCGGCCGTGGTGGAAGCTAAGGCGGCAGCTAGCTAGGGCCGTCTCCATCAAATGGGGTACAGTGGTGCACCAGTCGCGGCCACTCAGCTAACGGGAGTGAGAAGGGTCCAGCGGTCTGATGAGTGGCCGTGAAGTACCTCTCCACACGCTGAGGGGGAGTGATGACACCCCCGCCCCTGGGGGAATCACCCCCGACTGGTCGGGGGAGGGACCCCTTTCAAACCTAGGGGCCTGGTGGCCAGCCGGCGGGCGCCGAGCGTCGCCCGTCAGAGGGCGTGGCGGAGCGCCCCCGCCCGTGGGGATCGAGGGCCTGGCAGAGCCCCGAGAGGAGACGCCGTTCGCTCCCAGGCACAGAACTGCATGGTGATTGCCCCGGCAATGCAGACAGAGCCGCCGGTGCGGACAGTCTCGCTGGAGGTGCCCTTCCAGACACGAGTAGCACCAGCGGCGCTCCTTGGCGATAGTTCGCCTCGCCGGAACCGGCTTACTTAATAATTTCGGGCACGACGTTACCCGGTGATCAAATGCTCGACAATAGGAGCAGGGGGGGGGGGGGGTTTAACGACGACTTGCCCAGCGGATTCCGCCTCTCACTGGGCACGGCTCGTAAGTCGTCAACGGTGCCCGCCGCGCGCTCGATCTGTCGGCACTGCTCCTCCAAAAACCGCAGCAGGTCATAGAAGGGCGGAATATAGGAGGTCTCGTCCCCGTCGTACCTCTCCTCAAAATGTATTCTAAGGTCGAGAGGTAGGCGGGACAGCACGATGCGGAGCAACCAAAAGGCCCATTCGCCCACTGGTAAATCCAGCCGCCTCAACGTATTACAGGCCACCAAGACTGAATCCAACAGGTCCGTACGTAATCTGGCCTGGTCACTAAGCAGCGGGAGGCTCAGAAGCTTAACATGTTCGTCCGCAATTCGCCGGACGTTGGCGTATCTTCTGGCTAGGAGGTCCCGAGCAGTCTGGTAGGCGTCGTCCGACAATCTCAAATGGCCGACGACGCTCAGGGTCTCCCCCTCCAGTGAGGCCAGGAGGTACGCCATCCTCTGGCTCGGGGTCAAGTCACTCCGGGCGTCCACTAGGCTGTCGAAAATACCAACGAAGGTCAGCCATTCGGAAAGGACCCCGGAGAACCTTGGCAAGTCCAGAGTTGGGAGTCGTCCCAACAGCTCCGGATGAGGCTGCTTCCGAAAGGACTCGGGCAGGCCACTCGTCCGAGCTTCACGCGCCTCCTCGGCATACCTGCCTTCAGCCTCGATCAACTCGTCCGTGAGCGAAAAGAACTGCTCGTAGTCTGCGAAGCAGGAGTCCAGGACTCCCTTTTCCACATCCGAATCCTCGAGCTCAGCGTAAGCCTCTTCCACTGCAGCCCTTCGAGCATCGACCTGCTCGAACCGCTTCATCAAGTTATGGACCCTATCCGGTCGACCTATCAAAGCATGGGCGCTGGTGGCCCAGCGTAACTCAGTCCGCAGGCAACGGATTAGTATCTTGGGCGAGGACATCGCTACTAAATACAAATTACGACGCGGCTCGAGCACAATCACAAAAATTACAAATAACAAATACAACAAAAAATTTACAGTTAACAAATGCAGTTCTTATCAAATCGAGTTGAATAGAAATTATACAAATACGAATTACTACTTATCTAACCAAATACAAGTTAGCACAAAAGAAAAGACACAAACCAAATTAACAAATAACAAACACTAGTGCGATCAAATCAAGTTAAATTCAAATTGCGTAAATACAAATTACTACTCTTTAGTTCAAATACAAATTACAATACGAAAGATACATAAACGAAGATACACATCACGGTCGATCAACAAAAAATGCCTAGCTCGGAAATCGACCCTTCGATAAGTAATCCACTACAACTATCCGACAACGATAATTAACCGATTACGTAAAAATAACCATCTACCCACATGACGCAAACTCCCGCTTGCGCACTGACCGGGCGCGGCTTTTCAAATTTACCCGCTAACAACCAAAAAAGCAAGCCACAAAAGAAAAGAATTTTATTATTACGTATATAATTTAAAAAAAAAATATGTTTACGTATTACGGACGGGCGTGATTGTAGACACAAAATTAAACCAATCAGCCCAACGCTCCCTACCCCATCACCCAAATTCCCGCCACCAAAATTGTTTAATTTTTATCAAACACTATGGTCGGGATCGACCGGGAATCGATCCCGGAACCACGCTCCGCTACCAAATGTTACGGCCTGCAACTACCTATCCCAGGAGTAGGGTCCTCCGCGGCCCATAGACGAAGAACCTACAAGCAGGTACAGGTCGGGCGTCCTAACGCCAAGGGTGAAAAGTTTCTAATTACAATAAACAATCAGGGGGGAGCGTTCTATTCTAATAAAGGGAGCTTACTTACCTCTATCCAAGGCGACTGGTCCCTCAGGATTCGGTCAGGTCGCATGTGGATGTATAGTGCTAGGAAAGTAAGGGTCAGTGATGTGTATCTGGGTGTGGCTGGTAGTGTTATTGACCTTATTAGACTGTTACCATCTGCAGCAGTTCGGACCTCCGCACCGCTCCCACTGCTCTCCGTCCACAGTCACTTTCTTCGTTTCTACGATGACAATCCCTTCACTCTGTCGTACGATTAACTACCTTACAGAAGCCACTAACTCTCGTTTGTTATAAAGCTTAACACGCGAGACCGGATCAACGGTCACTACCGTTTTGCGTGGGCCACAGTTATTTTTAGAATATCAAATACCGCACTAGTAGCTAATACAGTCGAATCCACTTATAAGGACTCAGCGTTGAACCCAAAAGTCCCGGGTGAAGCTCTCAGCAAGGAATACGCGCTACAATTCCCAGTCAGTATCTTTACTATACGCGCCTACCATTACGAGTTCCCGACAAAAATGGACTGCGTGCTATCTATCGCAGCGATGAATTTGGACTGGCTTGTCCTTGCGTGTCTTTGACACGACGGGACGTCAAAACCGGTATCGTAGAGGCGCGCACGCCCTCTGACGTCAATTATTGACATTAGCGCTTGGCGCGAACACATAATATTATACAAACAATTTGAAATAGCTGCTTCGAGATGTAAAAGGTCCAGGCCGACGAAAGGTAGCAGCGTCAATGGTGCAAGATGGCTATGTCGCCTGTCAAGCGTAACGATTAAAGCAAATTCTCAACTCTACGACAGAGGACTGCGTCCTTTAGTGGATGTTTATGGGCGCATGAAAATAACTAGTTTATTGTTTATACTTTGGCGGCAACTTAAATATTAAAACTTTCGCGTTCGTTAAATTTTCGCGCGTTTAATATTATCTGTGACAATTATACTTCAAAAGTCAAAAGGTCATCACGCCAATGAAGCGCAAACGCAACGAATTGTACTACGAAATGAGGCACACTCAACACTCAAACATTTCAACTGCACTCGTTTCCTTCATATATTTCTTTTAATAATGGTGACAAACGAGCACACAATCCACAACATGATGGTTGGATGCTGTGGCCCATAGACATCTACATTTATCCTCAAATGGTCTCCGGTTCTCAACAATTACCACAGGAAATACAGCAGTATTAAGCTGCTATTTTACGTTGGTATTCATTCATCTAGCTTCGGAATTCACAAACGCATGTATGCCTTCTACTATTTTGGCATTCACCCGATATTAAATGGAATTGACAGTGAGGGCATGCCATTTGGCACACGATTTGGAGAACTTGCCAAATACCAATTTTTTTTAAAAACCTATATTATATAAGAATGTATGCTTCAATTTGTAAAAATTCAAGTTTTAGAAGAGGCGGAGATGTGTTGTAATACCCTAGACGCTGCTCAGCAGAGTTGGATCCGTCCGTATTTAGCAAACCTACCACCATACTACGTATTTAATAAGCCGCTGAAAACAAAACACATTGTAAAAAAATATTCATGCCATGGAAAAAAACATCAAGGACATGTGCTCTGCCAACACACATTGAACTCTCCCGTGGACTTAAAAGCCTTTAAAGAATGAAATGACGCCTGTGCGCAGCAGGTTCTTACTTTAGTGGTGGCGGCAATGAAGTAATAATTATTGTTAATACCCATCTTATTCCGTAAATAAATATTATAGCCAATTACCATTACAGCCTATCAAAAGTCCACTACTAGGACATAGGCCTCCCCCATAAATTGCAGTTTTTATTTTTAGATCCTATTAGGAAGACGCTGTCGCCCATCTCTTGGTTTCGGGTAGTGGATAAATGGTATTTTTCTCGTATGTAAATATACTAGATATTATAAGATAGCCGATGAATTGCGTGGCCAATTCGCCGCGATTCGAGGCGATTACACCATATCTCTGCTATGATTGAATGTTATTTAGAGGTTTATTATGAGGATGAGTATGATATGAGCATAAATTCTTAAATATATATATATAACAACAATAACTCAGTTTTACCTTGTCAGTAGGTTTAGGAGAAAGTCCGCTACTGAATTGTATTATTTTCTGGGTTGTTGGCAAAAACTGGGAACATCCTGTATATGGTGATCTGGCAGTAGAATCTGTACCAAGATTTGACGAGTGTTCCAATGCCACCGAGTATTCTTTGTCACCTCTCCTAGAAATCAAAGCGCATGTTAAGTATAATATAAAATATAAAAATATATTACTAATATTTACATGATCTATTATTGTAACTTAGTCTTAATCACATTTGTTTAGTGGCAGTGTAGATGCCTAGTCAGAGACATCTGTCTTTGGACTATTTTGTCTGTGGTATTTAAATTTTAATTTCTTATTCCAAACTTATACAAAAAATCTTTAAGAAATATTTCGAAACCTTATAAGACCAACAAAGGATGATACATACACAATACTAAAACCGTATTGTTGGTAAAAACTATTTTTGGTGCATATTTGTGCATAATTGCGTGTTCTTAAAACAAGTTGAGCATGGTTTATCGGCTGTATATCTTTTTTGTTGGTCTGAGCTAGGCCTGCCATCTGCCCCAGTTTTCCCAGATTTGTCCTACTTTGGTGAGCGTCTTGGGGTCGTCCGGAAGAGGTTTATAAAAATTCAAAAAGAGGGACACTCGGATGATGATAATCAATAAATAAAAAATAAAACGACAGTTAACACATACCCGTTGGAAAGGAAGACATTTTAAGCAAAACTCTGGAAGAATGATAAGTAATAAGACTTAATTTTAAATAAGTAAAAATAAACATTCTCTGTTGACATTATAATACATTACTGCGTATATTAATTGGCGAACCACACGTAACAGTAGGGCGTGTACACACGTGGTGCATCATTAATATTTGTGCCGGAGTGAATTAATCGCACGGACTGCTGACACAGGAACGCTAGTACATTTTATTTTTATTTTATATCACCGTTAAGTCAAAAATATGTCATTAAATAAATTTGCTTACATTATTAAGTTTTAAAGTTCACGCGTACTGTACGGCTGTGCAACATAACTTTACAGCCGCGCACATTTTTTGCATTGCATTGCATCGCGATGTAGTGAACAGATTTAATTATAGTATTATGAGATGTTAATATAATTATTTAAACATCTTACAACATTTGGTGATGGCAACCCTAGTCTGAGCTTATAAGTTAAATAATAGATCAAGTAATGGATGATACCTGATGGTGTGAATGTTGTTTTAGAAATTACATAAAAATTATAATGTCTTCAGGTTAGTTTTAACTATGTCAGCATATTTCACAAAATATAAACAAAATCTGTACTTTGCTTGTACAATATATTAAGTGACGATCTAACACTGATGGCGTACACTTGAAATGAGTATTTAACTGAATAATCGTTTATGAATTACCTAAATAAAAAGAATGATAAAGATAATAGTTGATCATAATAACTACTAAGTATATCTAATTATATTTACAGTCTCTAACATAAGCTAACTGAATTATTAATTCTTAATCAAATAGTGGTTTCAAATTTCTTTATAAAGAAAATGTAATATTATAATGTGATAAATAATAATGCTAAAATACACTTGCAATTTTATAAATGGAAAAGAACATACAAATTAGAAAGCCAAGCCTGTGATTTTAATCTGCAAGAAACGAAAAAATATTTTGTAATTTTGAATATATAACACGTGGTAGAGCCATGCTGCAGCTATATTAGTAGTATAGTTGTAGCACGAATGGGTCGGCTCAACCGGGGAAGGACCACGCTCTCACAGAATACCAGCGTAAAACAGTAGCTTAACATTACTGTGTTTCGTATGGTGAGTGTAGAGAACCGGAGACCATTTTTACTGGAAAAGAGGCATTCCATCTGAGTCCTCACGGTGACAACGCATTTTTTTTTATATTCTACTAAGCCAGCGCTTATGTACGATCCCACCTGATGGTAAGTTGTGATGTATTCTAAGATGGTGAAGCGCACTGACTTAACAAAAGCCTATTCACTCTTGCCTTGAAGACACCCACACTGTAATCGGATGGAAAGACAGATGCTGGCAATTTATTCCATTCCACTCCTTTGCTGCACGCGGGCGAAGTCGCGGGGAAAAGCTAGTTCCCAATAAACATACTAATATTCTCTTTAACCACTACTGGTAAGCTGGAAATGCTTGTTAGGAGTGATCCCCCCCCCCCCAACCAGTAGTCGAATGGCGGATTTGGACCCACAACCTGGCTATTGTCGCTTACTACACTGTATTCTATCTCATTCTCTCGCAGGTTAAATCCTATAGATGTATATGTCTTGTATTTTTAGTTCACATAGATTCTAAAGAAGTTTTCACTTAAAAAGCTAAAATATTCATCACCGTTGAGTAGTAAGTACCATTGCTTGCTCCTTCACCTATTGCACTATCATTGAACAAAAAAGTAGTAGCTGGCTGAAAGTACCAAAAGAACCTGGAAATCCTATCAGTTGAAGACTAGTACTGAAATTCCTGGTTACAGATTCCCTATTTTTAATAGTGTTACTTTAATTTCTATGTTATTAAATATTTTACTTGAAATGTTCTCTTGTCAGCAGTAGCATTCTTCCCACTAAGTCCGTTGTAGACACACCAGCCGTCCGAGGGACTTCCCTGAAAAAATACAAAGTAAAATAAATTGGAGAAAAAAAAGTTATTCTGTATATTAATACGTGAAGAAAAAACTATTTATTCCTTTTTTAAACATATTGCGCGAACGGAGGAGTGTTCGCGTAATGTGTATATGTATTATGTATACGACGAGTGAAGGTTCGACGTCGATAAAATTTATATATACAAGGAATGCTGAAAGATTAAATTTATATATAATATGTGTGACAAATATTTATTTATTTATTTATTCTTTATTGCATTCCTTAAACTAAAAGAATACAAAGGGCGGACTTATTAAATAAAACACGTTGTTTACGTTCATACTTTTTTTTTTATATGATAAGGGTGACAAACGAGCACACAGTCCACCTGATGGTAAGTGGTTGCTGCGGCCCATAGACATTTACATCTATCCTCTATTACAAATCAAAATGTAGATGCGTTGTCACCCGTGAGGGCTAAGATGGAATGCCTCATTTCTAGTAAAAAGGGCCTCCGGCCACCTGCACTCATCAAGCGAAACGCAGAGGTAAACATCTACTTCACGCTGGTTTTCTGTGAGGTCGTGGTACCTCCCCGGTTCGAGCCGGCCCATCCATGCGACAGCAAAAGCTGCCGCGTGGCTCTACCACTGTTAATATAATACTGCCAACAGCAAACACATATTGTCATTTGGACACATTTTTGTTTCCGTTCATACTGCCGAATGCCGATGTTTCAGTCTATAAGGCCAATAGCAAACACTTTTTATATTTTTTATAGCAATGATTATAAAGCCAGCCTTGCCTCAGCCAGTATCGGTATCCTCAAAGTCGACATATCGAGTGACGTGCAGTTTCGTGGTCACTTGGAAGAGAAGGCCAAATTGGCCTCTAAAAAGCTTGGCGTGCTCAGCAGAGCGGGACAGTATTTCATGCCGGCACACCGCCTGCAACTTTACAAGGCGCAGGTTCGGCCTCACATGGAATACTGTTCCCACCTCTGGGCAGGGGCTCCCCAGTGCCAGCTCCTTCCACTTGACCGCATCCAGCGCAGAGAGGCTCGAAGTCGACGACTGAGGCCTTTCCGATCGGCTCAATTCGTTGGCACTGCGTAGAGATGTTGCATCCTTTGCAATTTATTTCGCATCTACCATGGGGAGTGCTCTGAGTCACATCGCGGCAGATACTCCCGATACCAGCCACACCATCTGGATGATTGGCGGTCCACCACAGTGCGATTTAGAAGATGTTTTCTTCCTCGCAGGACTTTCTTGTGGAATCGATTACCATCAGCGATTTTTCCGGACCGATACGACTTAGGGACCTTCAAGAAAAGAGCGTACTCATTTTTAAAAGGCCGGCAACGCATCTGCAATTCCCTCCCTGGTGTTGCAGTTGTTCATGGGCGGCGGTAGTCACTTGCCATCAGGTGAGCCGCATGCTCGTTTGCCCCCTCTCCTATAAGAAAAAGTGTTTTAAAGAGTTTTGGCGGGAACTTCACCGGCGGCGGTTTGCTGCTCCTGTATTATTGTTTAAATAATGGTTTGAAGTGGACTTTGATATGTAAAAGTGGTGCGATTTTGTGTATTAAGTGTCTACGCATGTGAACTATTAGTGGAAACGATGCTCAGATGGTGATGTGTTTCTCAAGATAAGGTGTATGACCGTTTAGGCGCCTTGTAATACCATCGCCAACTGTAAGCTGTCTGCTGGCTCAAGTTGCCGTCAAAATCTCCCAAGGGCTGCACAATGTGACGCGTCAACATATTGTGAAGCAGTGTACTATGAAGGATAATTATACAATGTAACTTCAGGCTCAGAAGGGCTAGAACCCAGAGCCGTAAAGCCAGTAATAAAAAAAGTGTATTAAAAATCCATTCGATAGAGAATGGATTTTTAATACACTTTTTTTATTTCATATATTATGTAAATGTGCAATTTGTTTCCGAGCAATATACTATCATCAATATATATCATTCAAGAGATATGAATTATCGAGTGTCAAAATAATGTCTAGTTATTCTTGCAATCTGGCCTTAAACAAAATGTTCTTTTCTTCATAAGCTGGTTACAGTCAACTATTGGATATACACACAACAACAAATTTTCATATAAATATTTTACCACCTGAGAAATAAGCAAAGATGTTGTTTCCGCTTCTATCTGTTCGCTATGTAGAAGTAGCGTAAAATAATCCAGTAATCCATCCGTGGTGGGTGGCATGAAGGGCGACAGAGGAGAACTGAACCAATAGATCGACTACAGCATCATCGTTATAAGTTACAATAATAAAAAAAACTGCAGTTGCCAACCGGCATGTCAAGCATGGCAACTATGGCAAATATCCCTTGCTATGAGAAAATCTATGGGAGAGGCCTTTGTACAGCCGTGGACCTTTGATAGGCTATAATAGGAGGATGCATATTAATTCCTTAGTTTTTTTTTTATAGGTGAGGGGGCAAAGGAGCATGCGGCTCACCTGATGGTAACTACCGCTGCCCATGAACAACTGCAACACTAGAGGAATTGCAGATGCGTTGCCGGCATTTTCAAAAGGAGTAGGCTCTTTTCTTGAAGGTCCCGAAGTCGTATCGTTCCGGAAAAATCGCTGGTGTTAATCGATTCCACAAGGAAGTTGTTCGAGGAAGAAAACTTCTTCTAAATCGCACAGTGGTGGACCGCCCATCATCCAGATGGTATGGATGGTAACGCGAGTTTTGTCGCGATGTGCGATGTTGAAATTGAGCGGCTGGAATAAGTCCGAACAATTCCTCAGAGCACTCCCCGTGATAGATGCGATAAAATACGCAAAGAGATGCAACATCTCTACGCAGAGATAGTGAGTCAAACCGATCGGAAAGAACTCGGTCGTCGACGATTCTAACCGCTCTGCGCTGGGTGCGGTCAAGTGGAAGGAGCTGGCACTGGGGAGCCCCTCCCCAGATATGGGAATAGTATTCCATGTGATTCGGCCTCACATAAAATACTGTTCCCATCTCTATTCCATGTGAGGTCGAACCTGCGCCTTGTAAAGTTGCAAGCGGTGTGCCGGCATGAAATACTGTCCCGCTCTACTGAGCACGCCAAGCTTTTTAGAGACCAATTTGGGTTTCTCTTCCAAGTGAGCACGAACCTGCACGTCACTCGATATGTCGACACCGAGGATTCTGATGCTGGTTGCAGCAACAAGGGGAGTGCCTTGAAACTGAGGAGATACGACAAAGGGGTTCTTTTTAGCGGTAAACGCGCAAACTTGTGTCTTCTGGGGATTGAACTGGACTAGATTTAGTCGTCCCCAATCCGAGACTTTGTTCAGCAAAGACTCGACTTCAGACACAAATTTGTCCCGGTACTCAGCGACGTTTTCCCGAGAAATATTGGCACGGCCGGTATATAAGGCATCATCAGTGCTGTCTTCTGCATAGCAATGAATCTTACCAGTTTGCAACATATCATTGATATGCAGGAGAAACAGCGTTGATAGGCTTGAAAGTGGTAATCCGTTTGCACAATTTCTCGGGAAGCCCATAGGGAGGAAGCTTCGAAAGAAGCGCTTTGTGCCAAACCCGATCGAAGACCTTCGCTATGCCCAAACTAACGGCCAACGGCTCCCCCTTGGACTCCACTGCCTCCGCCCATCTATGAGTTAGTTAACCTAGAAGATCACCAGCTGAGCGACCTCGACGGAAACCGTACTGGCGGTCACTAATCAGCTGGTGATCTTCAAGATACCACATGAGCTAGCAGTTAATAATTTTTTTTTTATAGAAGAGGGGGCAAACGAGCATGCGGCTCACCTGATGGTAAGTGACTACCGCCGCCCATGAACAATTGCAACACCAGGGAGAGGAATTGCAGATGCCTTGCCGGCCTTTTAAAATTTCCATTACTTTAGAGAACAAGGAGGTGATAGCGATAGGCCTGAAGTTGGACGGATCTGAGCTGTCGCCTTTTTTAGAGATCGGGTGTACCAAAGCTGTCTTCCATGAGTTTGGGACTACGCCTAGGGAGTAGGAGTACCGGAAAAGGCGGGTTAAAAATGGTGCCAACTCCGGAGCACAATATGTGGGACTCCATCAGGCCTACTCGACTTGTTGATGTCCAGAGAGAGGACTGCTTTACGCACCGAGCGCTGTGTAAACAGTACTTCCTGCATGGAGCATTCACACCGCGGAATGGTCGGCGGTGTGTTCCTCCCGTCATCTAGAGTCGAGTTCGAACGTCGAGCAAAAAGAAAACCTAGCAGATCGGCTTTCTCTTTTGCGTCTTGGGCCAGTGATTCATCCACCCTGTGCAGAGATGGCTGACAGAAGTTCCCTTGAACAGCCTTGGCGAGAACAGAATGCACGTGTTCCCGAAGAGAGGCGAACTAGTTTCTCGCCAATTCTGCCGATTTCCTCTGACTTTGCCTTGGCAAGGACACTTTTGAAGTGATCCAATTGCACAATTTCTCGGGAAGCCCATAGGACGGCAGCTTCGAAAGAAGCGCTTTGTGCCAAACCCGACCGAAAGCCGTCGCTATGTCCAAACTAACGGCCAACGCCTCCCCCTTGGACTCCACTGCCTCCGCCCATCTATGGGTCAGGTAGACCAGAAGATCACCAGCTGAGCGACCTCGACGGAAACCGTACTGGCGGTCACTAATCAGCTGGTGATCCTCAAGGTACCGCATGAGCTGGCTGTTAATAATCGTTTCCACTACTTTGGAGAACAAGGAGGTGATAGCGATAGGCGTGTAGTTGGACGGATCTGAGCGGTCGCCTTTTTTAAGGATCGGGTGCACCGAACTAGTTGCTCGCCAATTCTGCCGATGTGCTCTGACTTTGCCTTGGCAATGACAGTTTTGAAGGACCTGGAGGCGGAATTATACTTCTTTTTAAGAGTGCTGGCATTTACATCTCGGGACGTTGATGCATCAGCCCAGGCCCGGGAGTACTCCAGCTTATAGTGTGATGCAATTTTACATGAGAGACCAAACCATGGCTGCGTTCTGCCTCCGATAGGCACCACAGATGATGGAATAAATAATTCTATTCCCTGAAGTAGCACCTCAGCGACAGAATCAGCAACAACGTTGGGATCATCCGGCGAGAAGCAAACCTGCCCCCAAGGGTAGGATGCAAAAAATACCGCATCCCGTCCCAATCGGCCAAACTATAGTGCCAAACATGGTGGCTAGCTGCAGATCGCAACTGCGATGGGAACATGAGTGGCACCGTATTCCTGATCAGACAATGCTCCGAAGAGCCAAGAGGGCCATCGACGGAGATCTGATATCCGTCCGGATGAGAGGTCAGCAGAAGGTCCAACAGGGAAGGTACATGATCCTCCACATCTGGGATCTGCGCAGGCGAAGTAACCAGTTGTGTCAGACCATATGCCAAGGCAGTCATAAACAGATCTACCCGCATGATCAGTTAAACGGGAA
Organism: Parnassius glacialis; assembly: GCA_033319125.1. Taxonomy (NCBI): domain Eukaryota; kingdom Metazoa; phylum Arthropoda; class Insecta; order Lepidoptera; family Papilionidae; genus Parnassius; species Parnassius glacialis. The sequence continues at coordinate 27,806,787 of JAVANC010000018.1, forward strand.
CCAAGCCATTCAGCATGTTGGGCGTTAAAATCACCGAGCATAACGATATCTGCGGATGGGACCTGTTGTAGCACGGAGTCTGCAGCCATTTGGACGTGGTCTATGAGTCGGTCTGTGTCGGCATTACCGCTATGGGACCTATAGAGGCATCTGTAGACGCGGGGATGGTCGTCGCTGTCTACGCGCAGCCATAGGATGGACAGGTCCGTATCTTCAAGACTGCCGAGGCGTCGAAAACAGATATCCTCTCTGACGTACACTCTAACTCCAGTCCGGGTCACAAAGGAGTGTTCTAATTTGTACCCCGGGTAGGACAGATACGAAGTATCAGCCGGACAGGACATCTGTGCCTCGGTTAGAAAGAGCAATGCCGGCTTTGCCGTCTCCAGATGGTAGTGGACGACGTTAAGGTTTGAATGAAGTCCCCTGATATTGCAGAAATTCACGGTAAGCATGGCAAGGGTTGCCTTTGTTTTATTGCTCCGCTTGGCCCGAGCAGGTTTCGTCCTGAGCGGAATTTCACTCACTCTCCCCCCAGAATACGAGGGCAGCCTGAGCACCCACGCTCAGAAAAAGGAGGGTAGCTTGGGTGTGGATGCTCAGCAAGGGATTCTCCAGGGATGTTGGTACCCTCCTGGGGTAGTCTTTTATTTGATTCCGCTACCATGTTGATGGGGGGGCGGGGGATTGGGCCTCCGACCATCTGCACTGACCAAGTAAACTTCTATTTCATGCTGGTATTCTGTAAGTTTTATTAGTAGACCACCATAACTGAAATGTAACAATGGATACTCTAAGGAGACACACCTTTATGCTACATTAATATCAATAGTATTATATGATAGAATATATGCATTAAACCTATAAACTTAAATGATTAAAAATTCTACCTGTATCTGTTAGCTTTTTTAACTAAATGATATGTATCTATTCCATCTGCAGTCACTGTGATGTCATCTGAAAATTTAAAAAATATTGATTTTATTATGTAATTTACAATTTTCTCTTTTCTTGCATTCTACATCGTATTTTGTTAATTTTTGTATATGCCTGTTTATATAATGGAAAGTAACAATACTGGAACAAATTGCTTATGCATGCTTTTTATTGCTGCTATTTGATTTTAAAATTTTTTCATCATTATTGAAGTTTGATATGCATAACTTATAATGTTTAGTTACATGCATGACACGCATAAATAATAGCATTATCACTGTAAAAATGTATGTTTTGAGAATTTACGGGATATGCTATCATACAAAAAATTATATTTTTGTTCCATCTGTTGGTAATGTTGTAGCATTTTAACAAGCATACTTAGTTTTTTTGATATAATTAGATCAAATAAAATTGGTACACACTGAAAATTCTCTATAACTCAATACAATACAAATCAATACATTCAATCACTCTCTAGAACAAAGGGTACTCTATCGCAAATACTAGGCCATTGTTTAGACGTAAAAAAAATCCTTACTGTTGTAAGCCAGATGTTAACACTAATGGTGTGGTGATTATCACATGTTCTAGGGAGTTCCAGGGACTAGACGTAGTTTTTCTAATAATTTTTAGTATTTTTTTGTACATGTGGTTTATTATGGTTATTGCCTATCGTACATACAATATTAACCATATCGGTCAATGTGAGCATGAAATCCATTCGGTAAACACAACTAGATGTAAAAGAATGAATTTGTCTCCAGACAAAAAAGTTATGTAAAATACAATAGAAAATGATGAAAAGAAGAGTGATGTTGGACGTTGGTTAGGACTCACTCCGTCCACTGTATTCACAGTTTGGAAGTGCAAGGAGTTGGAACTCTTGTAAGAAGATATGAAGCCAAAATTTAAAGCCCTAGACAACGCCATGCTACAGTGGTTCCAGCAGCAGCAGAGTACTGCAGCATGGCATTGTCTAGGCAATCATTGGGCTTAATTATAAAACTAAAGACTGAAAAGTTCGCCGAACAGCTGGGTATCACAGATTTTGAAACCACAGAAGGACGGCTCGGAAAATTTAAAAGGCTTCACGAAATAAACGTTGGTCAGATGAGAGAAGAAGCCTGTCAAGTCGACAGAAACGTCGTAAACGGATGGCTTGAGAAGTCGTGGCCTAAGATGAAGCCGCGGTACTTTCCCAGCAATATTTTTAATGCAGATAAAATTAGCATTTTTTACATATTGACACCAGATAAGACTCGAAAAGTTAAAAACTGAAAAATATATGGTTGACAAAGTGTCCAAAGAATTTACGACACTGGTAAATCAAAAAAAACTAGTGTTTCAAGAACATTAAATGGTTGCCGGGTACTAATAAAGCAAACAAGTCTGCATAGATGACGTCACACATTTTTGAAGAAGAAGTACAGAGGTTGGATTCAGAGCTAAAAGGAAGGAAAATGTTACTTCTTGTGGACAACTACCCTGCTCATCCTGTTATCGCCAATCTTTAAAACATAGAACAAGTGTTTTTTCCCACAAATACCGCAAGTGTTTGGCAACTGATGGAACAGAGCATAATAAAAAGCCTTAAAAGCCACTACAGAAATAAAATGTTAATGGAAATGATTGATCTGATTGTAAGTTCTCCATAAGCTGGATGCGATAAACTTAATGAGCAGATCCAGGGATTAGGTGACAGCAGTAATCATACAGCATTCTTTATGCCATGCTGGTCTATCTACTGGTCTTGCAGGCATCTCTGCAAGTCAGGAATCCGAATCGGAAGAAGATGATCTGCCGCTTAGTGAGTGGATTTAACATTTTAAGATCACAGTCACCTTCACCAACAAAGGGCTGCAGAATTTTGTTTCTGTAGATGAGGAACTGACCACAAAAGTAAAGCAGACCGATGAAGAAATCCTCAGAGTTGCCATGTAAGCTGAGAAGAGTCAACAGATCGACTTTCAGGAGGAACAATCCAATAATCCCTACCCAATCAGTAATAAACAAGTGCTGGATGCGGTAAAATTTTGGAAACATTCTTATTGTTTCATGAAGACAATCCTAGAACTTTTAAATGGATGTCAAAAATACATAGCACAGTGCAATCTAAATATAGCAAAATAAGTGCATAGGAAAATAATGGAGTACTTATAATCTAATATTATATTAATATTTTTATTAGCCTTAATTTTTTGTATTAATAAATATGTAATAATTAAGCTTAAAAATATGCATTAAAAAAAAATTGTTGTTATTTTTTACTCATTCCTTTTAATGGTAACTCCTTATAACCAAATAAATTGTCTGGTCCCTTGATTTTCTTAAAAGTAAGTTTTCACTGTATTTAGAATATTTATTCCTTAATATATTGGTTAACATACTTTTCCTATACATAAAAAGGAATTCAAGGTTTCAACTTTCTATATTGATTAGTTAAAACTCATTTTTGGAAACTTCAACGTAGCATGAAATGTGTTCCTTAACTTTTTAAATAATGCAAAGGTGGAAGAAAGTGGCCTCCCAGACAGACTGCTTCATATGAGAGACTTTGCCATAGTTGCAACACTTGGCAGGAGAATTGGCAACAGCAATTTTTTATTATTTTCACCCATGTTATGTTTCAGTTTCCCTCTTTCGTCTCTTTACTCTCACTGATTGATATTAGACAGGGCTACCCTATGATAGTGTATATTCTTACACTGCCACTACACAGCAATAAGTAGTTTAAGCAGAAGAATTTATTGGACATACCTCCATGTACACAAAAGTCGCATTGATATTTATCTAAGGTTTCTAAGGTTGTAACATAAGGTGCTCCTTCTACCACCTGATCAACCCATTTAATAGCACGGACCATTTTATAGCGTTCTTCTTGTGTAAATACTGGAGGGCCCTTATGCTTAGATATTTCTTCATCTGTATGTATACCAACTATTAACACATCTCCTAATGCTTTGGCTTGTCTTAGAGAATTTGCATGCCCAAAGTGGACCATGTCGTAACTGAAAATCAAAACAATTACTGAAACAGCCATGAATTTTTCCATTTAAGCATTTTTTTTTATTTGTAAGGTTAAGAATATACTAGTTTATTTTAGATTGATTTATTTCGCAAGTTTAAATCTATATAAAGTAAAAAAATACTATAGTATATATAGTATAGTATAGTCAATTTTCACCTTTAAAAAATATTTAGAGAATGCTTATAATGTCAATTTAAAACTATCCAGAAATAGGCCAAAAATGAAATACTTAACCTACGTTGAAACTAAAATAAATATTAATTTCTTACCATCCATCACACCAAACACGAATTTCTTTTTTATCTTTTTGTTTATCGCTCATTTTTTCAATTAAATATTTCAATTACAACAACAATATAAAATAAATATACGTAATATATGTTTAATAACCACAATTATTTGAATTTTTTAAACTGGAATATTAAAATGTAATTATCGATATTGATGACACCAGGCGACACCTCTTAACCTGACAATTTTAAAATTCGACTGAATCTGAAAACTGAATGTAATGATTAATGAATGATGTAAATGTAGTGTACTGATGCACGATATACATTCATGAATTAAAATGACTCGATGTAAAGTATCGATATCGTTTTTTATTCGATGCATCGAAGAGGTAAACCATCAACCTGCTAGAATAAAATTCTACTATTGTTTTCGCATAAGTGCTACATTGCGAGTAGTCACTACTCACTAGTCATCGCACCGAATAGATAAAGTCGCATCCTTGGAGGAAAAAATCATTTTCGATAATTATGGAAAGTCAATTGACTGATCGAGATGCAGACTATGTTTTTTCGGTTCTATGACTCTTCGTAAAGTAGCGTTTATGCAAAAGCAATGGTATTCTCCTGTAAAATAAACCTGTATAAACATATAAATATAAACATAAATATAAACCTGTGTGTATAAATATTTTATCATCATCGTCATTACAGCCCTTTACAAGTCCACTGCTGAACATAGGCCTCCTCCAAGGAATACCACAAAGCACGGTCCCGAGCCACCTGCATCCATTGACTTCTTCCAGGTCTTACCAGGTCGTCACTCCATCTAGTGGGGCGCCGCCCTACACTTCGCCTACCGGTACGAGGCTGCCACACGAGAAACATTCTTCCCCATCGGTTGTCGGTTGTTTGAGCTATATGGCCGGCCCATTGCCACTTCAGCATACTAATTCTTTGGGCTATGTCGGTTACTCTAGTTCTACTGCGGATATCCTCGTTTTTAAGTCTATCACGCAGAGAAGCGCCGAGCATAGCCCTCTCCATAGCTCGCTGAACGACTTTGAGCTTCCTCATACGGCCAGCAGTGAAGGACCACATCTCAGATTCATAGATCATCACCGGCAACACGCACTGGTTGTACAATCTAGTTTTAAGGTTCTGAGGTATGTCTGACGAGAAGATGTATTGTAAACTCCCAAACACTGCCTAGCCGAGTTGAATCCGTCGATTGACCTCTCGGTCAAAGTTGGACTTACCTAGTCGGACTATTTGTCCCAGGTAAACATATTCGTCAACAACTTTGGGCTTAGTGCTCCCAACAAATACCGGCATAGGTGTTAGATGGACGTTAAACATGATTTTTGTTTTGTCCATGTTCATCTTAAGACCTATCCGTTGGGAGACACTATTGAGGTCATTTAGCATAGTGCTTAGGTCCTCCAGCGATTCTGCAATAAGGACTATATCGTCGGCAAATCGAAGGTGAGTGATGTACTTGCCATTGACGTTAATACCGTATCCTTTGACCTGCTCAAAGTTCAAAAACTTTATTAAACTAAGTTTGTATAAAAAGGGTTATTATAATATTAACGAATTTATGGATGATAATAACCCCTGGAAATGAGGTGATCGCTACCTAGCTATTTCTAATTTGTTGTGTTGTTAATTTGTGTAACATACATGATTGTAAGCTGTTATTTAAAAAAAAAGTCCCGCTGGGTTTCCTGCAGGTTCTTTCCAGGACAGAGGTTTTTTTCTGAACCAGTGGTAATCAAACAAAAGAGTGACTTTCGATAAGTATTATTTATAATCCATATTGAATAAAAAAGTTTCTGTTTCTGTTTCTTTCTAGTCCAGTAGCTTGAAAATGTCTTCCAATGCAGCGGTGAAGAGTTTCGGGGATATAACGTCACCCTGTCTTACATCTCTCTGCAGTTGGATAGGTTTGGTACTCTAGTTTTGTACTCGGAAAGCCGTCGTAGCCTTACTGCACAAACACTTAGGCACTTTGATATACCGACAGTCCCCTTGGCACCGCTGAAGAGACTGCAATACCGCACAAATTTCGACGGAATCAACGGCTTTCTCATAATCCACATACTAAAGACATAGTGGCATATTGTACTCTTCGATCTTCTGTACCATTTGCGGAAGGGTATGTGTGTGGTCTATGGTGCTAAAGCTTTTTCGGAAACCGGCTTGTTCGGGAGGCTGGAAGTCGTTGAGTTCGCAAGTAAGACGATTCTCAATGACTCTCGAAATCAGTACGTAGACGCAGCTCAGAAGGAAAATCGATCTGTAGTTCTTCACCTTTCTTGAAGAACAAGACCACCGCACTTCTGCTCCACACCTCAGGAGTAGTGCCACCATGGGGAACGGAATTAAAGAGCGTCTGAAAGACTTTAAGTACCGGTTTTCCACCCGCTTTCAGAAGCTCTGCTGTAATTCCATCCTCGCCCGGGAGTTGCCGTTTTTAAGGTGCTGAAGAGCCATTCTAATTTCGCTCAGACTGAAGTCCGGGATATCATCGGAATAGTGACGGATAAGACTCCCTCTTGAATCGTAACTCACACTTACGTGTGGCTCCAACAATGACGTGTACAGCTGCCCATAGAACCTCTCAATCTCACTCAAAATCTCAGGTGTCCCGGAAACGATGCTACCACATTCGGTCTTCAGCTTTGACAGTTGGCTTTTCTGGCAGACAGATCTCTGGCAAAGACTTTAGAGCTCTGATTCCGCTTGATCGCTTCTTCAATACGAGTATTATTAAATTTGCGTACGTTCCGCTGCATGCATTTGGAGATCTGTCTGTTCAGTTTCCGGTATGCTGTCAAATCTGCTGAAGACTGCAGCATCATTTCCCGTCCAACAGCCATGAGATTAAGAGTGTGATCAGAGAGTTTTTGAGTTCTTATGCGGCGGGTCTTGCAAAACTTAGCTCCGACCGCATGGACAGTTTTCACGAGTTTGTCATTTATATCATCCACTACATTGCAATCTTCTAGGCACTGAAAACGGTTTTGTAACTCGAGCTGAAAGGTTGCGTTGACTTCATTAGATGACACCTCTCCAACTTAACGTTTAGGTTCAGTATGTCTCTAACCTTTCGGTGATCGCTACCAGTTTTCACCCTCGCGATCACTAAGGCATCACTGAACAGTTGCAGTTTTTTAGTCGTCATAATTAAGTCAATCTAATGTTTTGTTGAACCGTCGAGGCTCGACCAGGTCCACTTCCTGTGGGGCAGGTTCTGGAAAAAAGAGTTCATTATAAAGACTCCTTTTTTCTCCATGAATTCGACCAGCTGCTGGCCCCTTGGGTTCCGTTGCTCTACTCCGAATTTCCCTACTTTCAGCTCACCGTTCTCTCTTGTGCCTAGTTTTGCGTTGAAGTCTCCCATTAACACCGTATAGTGGGTTTTGGAGGAATGCTAGGCTCCAGAGATATCCTCATACATTTCCTCCACCTCCTCATCGGGATGTGCCGAGGTTGGTGCGTAAACCTGTATGACCTTCAGTAAATACAGTTTCGTGATTCTGAGTATAAGGTACGCAACCCTCGTCGACACACTCCCGATCTTTACAACGTTGTTAACGAGAGACTTGTGGACGATAAATCCGACACCTCCTTGGGACAGATGGTCGCCCTCCCGGTGATAGAGCAAGTTGCCGGATTCGAGGATTACCGTGTCCTCGCCCTCTCTTCGGACTTCGGATAATCCTATAATATTCCAGCGCAACTTGTCTCTCTTCTTCCAGCTCCAGAACCTTCTCGTCAGTCCTCAGGATGCGTGCGTTATAAGTTGCCAGGTCGAGTCGTCGTAGGTGGAATCCGAACCTCCACCAGAGATTCTTAGCACCCCCTGCCCCGCTGTTACCATGGTCGCCACCGTAGCCAGGAATAGCGGGGCAGCCGGGTACTAGAGGCCGTTTATTATTGTCGTAGCTCATGGGAGGTATATTGCCACGCTTGGTGAGCGGGTTGGCAACCGCAGTTTTTTTATTGCTTTTTGCTGTTATCATAAAGATGCTGCTGCCCATTTTCTGCCTCAGTTTCCCTCTGTTACCTTTTACTACACCCACGGGAAGATATGGGTTAGTGGGTATTCTTACCCGCCACTACACGGGGTAAATAGTTTATAACGAGTTGCAATCGAAACCTGTCGTTGAATATCTATTCAACTATTTTTGTCTTTGATTTAGTTACTCCCTTCATGTAATTTCTTTCGTCTTTGCCTTTTGTCTAATAACGTCTAAAATGTCAATTATCAAAAGAGTGGCAGTCGCGAGCCTATCCCATTGCCTAAATGGCTCCCATGCTAGTCAAGCTTCAAGCCGTAAAAAAATCTTTATAGAGACAAATGACCAACTTCTCGTTCTCACTTCAAGTTACTTCACTTCACTCATTTATTCCATCACGGAAAATAAATAACGAGTGCATGTATTGTATTATATATCAAACTGAGAGAATTTAAATGAATATACGAATTTTGACGTCTCAATATATTTACGAAGATTTAATGTATGTTCATAAAAACAAACATGGTTTTAGTAAAAAAATAATATACACTCTGTAAACACTAGGAACAAACACAAGCTAGTGATACCAGTCTCTCGACTCCATATAGTCAGTAATACATTCTTGAGGCAGTGTATACGCTATTAGAACAAAGTCCCAGAAAATATATAAGGTCTCTCTATTACCAAGTATAAATATTTAATTAAACAAAAAAGTATTCAAAAGGTTATTATAATATAATTGAATACATGATTAATAATAACCTCTGGGAATGAGGTGGTAGCTTCCAAGTTGTTTCTAAAACAAATGTAAATAGTTTGTAACAATTCATATTGTGAAATTTAAAAAGAGTACCGCTGGCTTTCTTGCTGGTTCTACCCAGGACAGAGGTTTTTTCCGAACCAGTGGTAAAGTAAAAATAATGACTTTCAATAAAAATTACTTGTAATCAATATTGAATAAAAATTATTCTATTCTATTGTTTTCATTGAGTTAATAAGTCGCTCTTGTCGATTCCCGAAATTATTAAGTAAAACCCATTTTGAAACTTTTTCTGTTGAGTTAGTGTTTAAAAAGCAATCAATGTATTGAAAACATCGATATATTTTTTGATATATCGATATAGCATCGACACCACTGAGCGATGCATTAGATCGGAAAAAACATCGATGTTTCTTTTCAACGTCCATCACTAATGTAATGTATAATTTTACGACGGCTCCGTGGCACAGTGGCTCAGCAATGAGTTGCTGCGCTGGGGGCCGCGGATTCGGATCCCACACGGAACAAGTATTTGTATGACCTACAAATATTTGTTCCAGGTCTGGATGTTTGTCCTCGTGCAATTTAAAAATTTTGTAAACTATCTCCACGATGCAGGAGAAAATCCTAGTGTGGTGGGGTAAAGTTTAAAAAAAAGATAAAGATGAAAACAGATAATAATCACTTGTCTTGTACTGTATACACAATGTACTTTGTGACTGAATGTGAATGGTGAATGAAAATGAAATGAGGTTTTCGTATTATCATCCGTGACCACTAACAGATTTTATTTGGCAAATCTACTAAACAAGGTAAATAACAGCCACATTCATAAAACAAAATAAAATAACAAAATTTACGCAGCTTTCCGCACATTATACCGTCTTATTTTCCATTCAATCCGTTACAGCCTACAAAAGTCCACTGCTGAACATAAGCCTCCATCATAGATTGGCTCGTTGGGGATTTTGACATAGTTGCCACGCTTGTAAAACGGGTTTTTATCAACGGATTTTTTTTTTCATTTTAGGTTGTTATTAGGAACATGCTGCTGTCCATCTCTTGCTCTAGTTGTCATCAGTCGTCTCTTACCCACGGGATGCTATGGGGTAGTGGATATTCTTACACCGCCACTACACGGTTCATCTCTCATATTTTCTAAATATAATATTATTAATTACGAGATCAAAACGCGGCACCCTGGGCGGTCGTCCAAGCGTGCCCTTCAATAATCCCCTACGAAGGGCAGTCTGTTTACTAAATAGCCGCAGATTATAGTGCGCTATTGTCCCTATTTTCCTCTTTAAGATTTTGCTATTGTTTGTGGGAAATAGCGCAATATAAAAGGAAAGAGTGTATAAGAGAAATAAAATTTCTATGACTACTAATCCCGTTAAAAGAAAAAGCTACCTCTTGGTAGCTTTACTTTCTTGGGGGTTATATACTTAAATATGTAAAAATTATGAATGGAAAAAATAACCTTTGTTGTTCTTTTTTTATAGAAGAGGGGGTAAACGAGCATGCGGCTCACCTGATGGTAAGTGACTATCGCTGCCAATGAACAACCGCAACACCAGGGGAATTGCAGGTGCGTTACCGGCCTTTTAGAAATGAGTAAGCTCTTTTCTTGAAGGTCTCTAAGTCGTATTGGCTCGGAAAAATCACCGGTGGTAAACAATTTCACAGAGAAGTTGTACGTACAACTTCTCTATGTAATGGACGGTCCACCACTGTGCGTTTCACTAGGAGTTTTCTCCCACGTGGAAGAAACTCCTAGTGAAACGCACAGTGGCGGACCGTCAAGCATCAAGATGGTCAGGATGATATCGTGAATTTTAACACGATGTGCGTTCGTGAAATTTGGCGGCTGGAATTAATCCGAACAATTCCTCAGAGCTCTCCCCGTAGTAGATGCGATAGAAAATGCAAAAAGTTTTCCCGAGAAATATTTGCACGGTCTTTATATAAAACATCACCAGTAATTGTCGTCCGCATAGCAATGAATGTTACCAGTTTGCAACATATAATTAATATGCAGAAGGAACAGCGTTGGTGATAATATGCAGCCTCGTGGAACACCAGCGTTAATAGGCTTGTAATCAGAGCATGCACCGTCTACTACGGTCTTGATCCTCCGATCAGCAAGGAAACTGGTGATCCAATTGCAAAATTTATCGGAAAGCCCATAGGAAGAGAGCTTCTAAAGAAGCGCTTTGTGCCAGACCCGATCGAAGGCCTTTGCTATTCCAAACTAACGACCAATGCCTGTACTGTCTCCGCCCATCTATGGGTTAGGTGGAATAGAAGATCACCAGCTGAATGACTCCGACGAAAACCGTATAGTTACGAGGTGGTCCTAATGCAGCAGAGACAGCTCGAAGTGATGCGCTTAGAGAAGACACGACGAACGCACCGTGTGTAAGCCGATCCTTATCAAATAACTTAAGAATTAGTTATAGTTTGATGTTACCTACGTTTATTCACAATATTGAACCATTTGCATTGCTATAGTTGACTAATGTGCATAAAGAAACGCGTGTTGAAAATCGCTTTACTTTGATGAGAAAGTACAGAAATGAATTGAATTGGGACACATTTTTGACGTGTAATGAAAAGTAGATTCTGTACTATAAAATCAAAGGAAAAGCGCAATGGATGATCCCAGGTCGAATACCGAAACAATCCCTTCAAGTAAAGCTCATCGATAGGAAAGTTATGGTAACCACGTATTCGATAGTCACTTTATGGTGTTATGACAATGATGTTTGCGATTCGGTGTAAATATCAATAGCGCCAGATATCTATTGTGAAGAACTTCAAATAATAATGGCGAAATTCTCAGAGAATAAACCCCGACTCGTCTATCGATGTTTTCCATTATTTCTTCATGAAAACGCAAGGCCTCAAATTACGCGACAAACTGTTTTTATATTACAAGACCTGCAGTTAGAAACCATACATTATCCTCCGTACACGCTAGACCTACCCCTAACGATTACCATGTTCACAATTCGAACTGTTTCCTGCATGGAAAAAAATGTTGTTCTCAACAAGCGGAACAAAATGGCTTTATAGACTTTGTAAAGTTCTTTCCGCAGAGCTTTATCGCAAAGGCACAGAAAAAATAATAGTACTACGTAGCAAAGGCTCCCTCAAGATGGCAGAAATATATAGATAATGAGGTTATATATTTCGATTGAGTACTTAATTTCTTAGTAAAAGCTCAATATAAAGCGGCAATTTCATCGCATTATTTATTTATAGTAGTGCCTTGTTATACCTTTATCCAAAATTAGTAACCCTGTTTGTACGTCTGACCTTTGGCCCATCAGAATCTTACCGTGTCTACCAAAAATAATAGAGAAAACAGCATTTAAGCAGTTAACGTAATATTTTGAAACCAATAATATATTCGTACTGCCTGAGCTTCGATTGGGTTTCAGAAAACAGCGCAGCACTATAGCTGCCTTAATTCAGGTCGTAGACGACATACTGACAGCATAGGCCAACGGAGAGGGCACTATTTTGACATTGCTGGATTTCTCACGCGCATTTGATACCATTACTGTATCCTTACTACTTCCTATATTATCATACTATGGATTAAGTAGAAATGCCATTAAATGGTTCAAAGGCTATTTTAAGAACCGTTCCCATCGTGTCGAATTAATAAGAAACGATAACACCAGAATCACTTCTGATAATCGACGGATTGAACTGGTAGTTCCGCAGGGTTCTATTTTAGGACCACAGTTTTTTATACTCTACAGCGCGGATATTGTGAATAATATAGAGCATTGTAAATTCCACATGTATGCAGACGACTTACAAGTATATATTTGTTTAAGCCCTGCGATACAGATACAGAGCATTGGGAAAGCTTAACGTCGACCTGAATCGCATATCTCTGTGGTGTGAGCGTAACACACTAGTTCTGAATCCAAAAAAAAAAAACATGATTCTGGGAACGCCAACACAGGTATGGAAGATTATCTTGAACATTACATGAAACCGTCCCGCGGTTGTCATGGGCGTTGTAAATAAGGATATAATTGGAAAAGTCCCTGAAGCGAGACATCTTGGTTTAGTGATGGATGAGAAGCTGTGATTTGAGAAGCATATTCTTGACATTGCACGTAATTGCTTCTTTAGGCTAAAAGTACTATACCGATTTCGCAATTACGTAAGCCTGACTCTGCGTGTTAATCTATGCGAGTCCCTCGTTCTTGCAAAATTTAACTATGGTGATTCTCTCATAATACCACGACTTCTAGCATGTGCCAAAGAAATAATACAACGGATACCGAACGCCTGCGCACGCTTTTGCTTTAAAATACCACCACGTACACATGATGTAAGACCGTTCTATAACAAAGCCAATATATTAAAAATGAACTTCGGCAGACGACTACACGTTGCCACTCTTTTGTTCGGTATAGTAAAAAACAAAGAACCAGTATATCATTACAATAAGCTTGATTGGGCCAAATATCACAATAATACACATAATCTCAGCTCAGTTACCTTACAACAATTAATGGTTTTAAAAACATACTTACATAAATGACTGCTACTTATTGAACAAGAAATGTTGGTTAAGACGTAGTATGAAGTATAAATAATTTCAAAAAATTCGTTAATGTAGCAATTCTTTCTAAATTTAACGATAAATGAATTTACTACTAATTTAACTGTTTCATAGACAAGGAGCGGTTTTGCTCTTTAATTTTTACTAAATCCTGGCTTAATTTGCAATATTTAAAAATGTAAAAATAACAAAATTGAAACTAAAAGAGAAATTGCATATTATGTGGGTAGCCTATTTTTTTTTAAATTGTTTAAAAATCTGAGTTTTTTTTTAATACAAAAGTACTATAGATATTGCTGCATACACACGTATCCTATTTGAAAAACAAAAGAGCTTATTTTATTATTAGTCCATCTATACATATGGATATATATATATATATATATTTTTAATTTTTCATACCGAGCCAAGCAAGCGCCAAGACCGAGCGTGCACTCACCATCAGCAGGCCGAGTTGCCTCGGGATATGGGTTGGACAGAAAACCAGTGTTATCACTGAGTTCGGTCCTTTTCACAGTTTCATGCTGCAGCACAGGGGTTATTTAAGTGTATTTTCTTAAATTTACAATGTTTGCCAATTATATTTAATTTACTTTTATTTATATTTTTGCATGTAGGTAATTACTTTTTACTGTGTGCTGCATGCTTAAACTGGAATAAAAGCTTTTCTTTCTTTCTTTCCCATATCGTCCCGTGGGTGTTATAAAATGTAACGGAGGAAAAGAAGCCAGGAGATGCGCAGCAGCGTCCGTCTAATAAGAACTAAAAAAATTAAAAATACTGCGGTTTCCAACCTACTTGTCAAGCGTATCAACTATTGATCTAACAGTGGTAGAGCCACGCGGCAGCTTTTGCTGTCGCACGGATGGGCCGGCTCGAACCGGGTTGGTACCACGACCTCACAGAATACTAGCGTGAAGTAGAGGTTTACCTCTGCGTTTCGCTTGGTGAGTGCAGGTGGCCGGAGGCCCTTTTTACTGGAAATGAGGCATTCCATCTTAGTCCTCACGGGTGACAACGCATCTGCATTTTGATTCGCAAGCGAGGATAGATGTAGATGTCTATGGGCCGCAGCAACCACTTACCATCAGGTGGACTGTGTGCTCGTTTGTCACCCTTATCCTATAAAAAAAATATTATCCCCTCTATGAAGCAATCTATGGGCGAGGCCTAGATTCAGCAGTAGACTCTGATAGGCTGTAACAATTTGAGAACTAAGGCAAGTGTAGGAGTGTGTGAAAATGTCAATTTAATATTTTCTATCGGATGATAAAATACGCCGCTATATGACTGAACCATGCACAACCTTATCTAATCGTAAAAACTAACATTTAATTGGCTCAATCGAGTCACGCCACTATAAATGACGAATACGAGACGGTTTTGTAAATGTTTGGACTTTGATTTTGTCTACATACCATTGTGTTTACTTGCGGAGGTTATCTCATCAATTAAATTCATTAATGCAGAAACCAATCACTTCTTTAATACAAGTAATAACAATTAGCGTATTATGTACGCTTTTTAGATAAAATAATTTTGCAGAGATAGGTCTTCTACCGTTCTTCCCATAGTTTCCCCTTCCTGCCTACCAAAGGTTAGCTGGTAAACAATGCCATAAGTTCACATTTATGCAAAAAATATTTCCTGTAAAATAAAGAATTTTCTATCAATTAAGTACTTAAGATACAAAGTAAAAAATATGTTTTTAAAACTTAACTAAACGTTAATCAATTAAATGTGACGAAGTTAATAATGCTATATCAAAATTAGTGCATTGGTTTAACGTTAATAATCTACATTTAAACGGCAATAAAACTAAACCTGTAAATTCTTTACCTATGAAATTGCCGTTCTGCAATACAGACCATTTCAAATCAAAATAGTTTTTGTTTGGCTAAGATTTCTAATTTCAACTTTAATTTTAAAAACATGGAATTCTTTTTTCAAAATTAGTTATTTGTTTAGTGATTAGCGTTATGTTTTTATCGCATTTGAATTTGCCCGCTTTCGTTCTAGATATTTCGACCTGAAAAATGAACCCCGTTTTCAACCGAAAACTTTCGTCCACAATGACAAATTAAAGGCGATTGTGGAACCTGTTGATATACTCAATTTACGGCTGAATTAGCAGCAGCTCTCGACGTTAGCATCAAAACAATATTGGTCCATTTGCGTCAAATGTGCAAGGTAAAAAACTTGACAAATGGGTTCCCCAGGAACTCAATGATCGCCAGCGCGAAGTACGCGTCGAGATTTGCCTTGCACTGCTCTACAGGCATACTAACGAAGGAATTTTGAATCGCATTTGTTACCTGCGATGAAAAATGGATTGTTTGACAATCGCAAGCGCTCAGCAAGTTGATTGGCTCCTAGTTCAGCACCTAAACAATACCCTAAATAAAACCTTACTCCTAGAAACGAATGGTACGGCTCGTCCGGGGTAGGACCACGCTCTCACAGAATACTATCGTAAAATAGCAGTTTAATGCAGCTGTGTTTCCTATGGTGAGTGTAGAAAACCGGAGACCCTTTTTACTAGAACTAGAGCCATGCTGCAGCTATATTGTGGTTGCAGTTGCAGCACAAATGGCACGGTTCGTCCGGGGTGGGACCACGCTCTCACAGAATACCAGCGTAAAATAGCAGCTTAATGCAGCCGTGTTTCGTATGGTGAGTGTAGAGAACCGAAGACCCTTTTTACATCACTTGATGATCACTGTTTGATGGTCTAGCGCCGGTGTGATTCATCACAGCTTTCTACCAAACGGGATGAGCATTACTGCAGATGTGCACTGTGAAGAACTGAACACAATGATGGAGAAGCTCGCACGTCTCCAACCAGCTTTGGTCAATTATCGTTCGTCCCCGCTGCTCCCGCACGAGAACGCTCGCCCTCGACCATACTGCACAACAGATGGTCTTTACGTTACAAGAACTGGGGTTGGAAGCTCTCTGTCATCCGCCGTGCTCACTAGACTTTACGCCTACAGACTTCTACTTTTTCGGGAATTCGGATAACTTTTACTTAACTTTTAACGGCGGCAAAACAATTAAATACCCGAGATGCAGTACAAAATGCCTTTGATGTATTTGTTGCCTCTCGTCTAGCTGATTTCTTCAAAAAGGGGCATCAATAAACTGCCACTATGTTGGCAAAGATGCATCGGTTGCATGGGTGATTACTTTGATTGCTACGATTATGGATGATAGCCCCTGGGAATGAGGTGATCGCTACCAAGCTATTTCTAATTTGTTTTGTTTTGTTAATTGTGTAACATGCATGATTTTAAGCTGTTATTTTTTTTATAGCTGGGTTTCTTGCTGGTTCTTCCCAGGACAGAGGATTTTTTCCGAACCAGTGGTAAATAAACATAACAGTGACTTAATAATTATTATTTATAATCTACATTGAATGAAAAAGTTACTGTTTTTGTTTCATATTAATAGAAATAAAAAAATAGAAAAAATACGTTAAGTTATTTTATAAAAAATGGCAAATTTCATAGGCAGACCTAATATTAAATTTACAATACTGAATGTTAAAAATCTGAATACCAATGTGTTTTTAAATGGGGAAGAACTGAGCCCTGTTTATTTTGGCATCACTCCCGACGCAATGCTTCAGTGGAGCCCCAAAACATAGGTACAAACTAGCAAGGAGACTTAGTTCTGCAGCTTATGCTGTAAGAAAGATTAAAGGTCACACTAGTGCCGAGACAGCTAGATTAGTTTATTTCAGTTATTTACATAACATAATGTCTTATGGGATTTTGCTATGGGGTAAAATGGCTGTTTTAGAAACTATTTTTCTTATGCAGAAGAGGGCCATCAGAGCTATTTATAACATAAAACCGAGAGTCTCTTAGAGAACTTTTAAGAAATTAATATATTTACTTTAGCCTCTCAGTATATTTACGAAAATTTAATTAAGATATTGTCGGTACACCCGGAGGTGTACTTATTATTTTGCTTTTATTTTATTCTTCTTTACAATGTTCCTTAAATAAATTTAATGATATTCTATTCAGCGTCTTCTTAATATCGACTAAAAATAAAAAAATGCTGTTGCCAACTTACTTACCAAGCGTGGCAACTATGGCAAATATCCTCTATCTCTATAGGCAATCTATGGGAGAGGCCTATGTTCAGCAGTGGACTTTGATAGGCTGTAACGGTAACGGACCTCCCACAATGGAGTGAAGAGCCCCATTTACGCTGTATCCTTTTTTTTATAGGATAAGGGTGAAAAACGAGCACACAGTCCACCTGATGGTAAGTGGTTGCTGCGGCCCATAGACATCTACATCTATCCTCTGTTACAGATCAAAATGCACATGCGTTTTCACCCGTGAGGACTAGGATGGAATGCCTCATTTCCAGTAAAAAGGGCCTCCGGCCACCTGCACTCACCAAACGAAACGCAGAGGTAAACCTCTACTTCACGCTGGTATTCTGTGAGGTCGTGGTACCACCCCGGTTCGAGCCGGCCCATCCATGCGACAGCAAAAGCTGCCGCCTGGCTCTACCACTGTTAAAGTATCCTGCGTTCAATCTTCGTTCTATATCCTTCATCCACCTGCTAACCTTTTTTATTCTTATTTCACATATTGTTTTTCTTTTTCTCTTTCAGAAACCATCACTTTCATCTTACCTGTGTTCACTTTCAATCCTGTCTTTTAATGATATATATGTGATTTTACCGTCGGACAAAGAAGTTACATAATCCTGTCTGACAGCTTTATGAATGGCAAACCAGTCTGTGTAAGCCCCTTAACCTGATACAGTCACGAGTGTCCTCATAAAGAGATTTTAATACCTGTACCAGCCCCTCAACCCAAACAAGCCCAGCGTTTGCCATAAATCAATGCCTGCCTACTCTGTCATAGGTCTTTTTCAAGTCTTAAGAACTAAGAAAAAATTTTCGGTTTAGGCCAAAATCTTCTGTGTGATCATTTGAATAGAAATGACCTGATACTTACGTCCCATTTCCTTTCTGAACCCAGCTTGCACCCCCCAAATTTTTCCATATTATAAACAAACTGTGATGTGACCTGTGTATACAGGGCTCAAGTACTTTTGATAGGAAAGGAAGAATGGAAATAGGTCGGAAGTAATTGAGTAAAGTTGGATCGGAAATTTTCGGCAAGGGAATAACGTGAGCCATGCGGCGCAGTTACGGGAAAACTCCGAAAACTAGGGAAATGTTTAACATACGGGAAATAACTGTCAAGAATATAAATGATCTCATGTTATCGCAGTTCACAGAGTTTGGCTAAATATTTAGTCAAGGTAAGCCATTTAAATTATTAACATTTGATTTGGTGATCCAGGGGAGTGTGAGAGACAAAATGGCTGTTAACTATAATCCAAATCAAGTATCCCCTAAAACTCAAAACGAGGATGTTTAGAGATTCCGAGAGTTCAAAGGAACTTATGTTATTAAGAATATAATATCGATGCCATCAAAAAACATAATTTATAAAAAAAACCAAGTCTCGCAACTCTGTTTTTCTACCGTAAAAAGATGTGAGCTCCATGTAATACTAATTCGGTTAATTTATTCAGTCCCTACTTAAGGGTCCTTCTCTCTCAAGTTATTACGTAATTAGCTAACCTAACAACATGATCTTACAGTGACCATGTCAATATTAAAAATCTTTTATGTTTTAAATATATAGATTGACTTGGCCATCGCATGAAAACACAATATATCTCACAAGTAATACATATTATATTAAATTAGATTGTTTAGCATGTGCATCATAAATCTTGAGAACAGTGTCATTAAACGCAGATACTTTTTTTACTTTTCCTTCTTTTTTGAATAAATACATTAATAATGTAAATTAAATTTATAAGAATACAAGTCCAACATATAATATACAAATATCAAAATATCGGTTTACTTAATTGTCAAAAATTAATATAACATTTAATATATTTATACAGATTTTATATGCAAGTATTTTATTTGTAGGTAATGTACTTGTGCACGACAGCATCGATGGTACAACTAGTGGGGGCTCGACTACGTAATCCTTAAACGGTACCCATAGTACCAATTTTTGCAATTTAAAAAATCATTCAATATTTTTTTACCATACAAATATGAAATCGTCCCGTAAAATATAAAGTGCCGCACAAACTATAACACCTACTTGTACTTTTTAAATTTTCCAAAATCGTTTCTTAGAGGATGCCTGCGTCATAAAAAGCAGCTAGTGTCCATTTTTCAGATTTCTACGTCTAGTAGTTTGGACTGTGCGTTGATAGATGAGGCAATTACTCAGGACATCCTCTATTATATAAATAACGGAAATTGATAACGGAAAATATATAATACTTATTATTGTTCTTGTGCATATATCTGAGAACACTGTTCTTTCCAATATTTTGCTTAATAATATCTTATAATATTTGTTATGACTATTTTATTTTTAGTACTGTTCACTACTTCTATTATTTCGCTTTGTATAAGATGAATATAAGTTTAGAAATGCTATCAGTGGATTAAAAAAAAAACGGAGATAATATTTGTTATAATCAAAGTGTATTTTTTCTTTACAATATTTAATCCTTAGCGTCGGAAACACCTCCGTTAGTTATAGCAAAAGTAGCTTCGCTTTCAGGGAGATCAGGTGAATCATAAATTTTGGCTATTCTATTCTCGCCCCTTCCCTTTCTAAGTGCAATTCTGGTGGTCGAGGCGTGTGCTAGAATATTACCCCCAATCGGCTTTTTTGGGTCAGCTTGAAATGTAAGCGTGGCGCCGGGATCAGCAGTCATTTGATTTGTTATAAACACAGCCACGTTGTATTCTTCTGATATCTATGTACAAAAGAATTTAATCGTTAATGCGAATGTATTAATTAGTAGTACTTGTGCATATCTTATAACAAAATCTAAACATAAATAAAGATTTATCGAAACATGATAATTCAATTACAATAGAACCTCGATAAGATAAAGACCAAAAGATACGTTAAATAATTTGAGTTATTGAGGTTTTTACTTACTAAGAGTTTAAGTTAAGGAGTTTTTATTCGCTTTACTTGCAGAGGTTCGTTTATGAGATAGTTAGACGAGCTAGGTTAAATGCAAAAGAAAATTTTAACTGTTAATACATATGAACATACGTACTTTATTTTAGGTTTAAAGATACATTCATTCAAGTTTATTTTATTCTACATAAAAATATCGGTAATTTTTTTGTTTCTAACTATTCACACTTTCACAAATAAGAGATAATATCACCTCTGTGTTACTGCATTGCTCTATAAAAGATCGTAGTGTTTACAGCTTTCCTTGCTTCGCTGATAGATATAATCGTGGGTGGATCTCACAGATTACCCCCATCTGTGGTGAATCTTGTGGCTCGTCATTTAAATCTTCGTCTATATTATCTCTCTCCACATTATGAATAACGGTATCCATTATTTCTTAGAGCTTAGTCTATTGTTTACATATGTAAACACGTGTAAGTAATAACAATGGTCTACAGGAACCTTTATTGTTTGATGATTGAAGTTACACAGGTCGTCTTCGTTACAACTTTGAGTTACTGAGGTGCGATGCCCAAATTATTCGTTTAAGTTATAGAGGGTTTGAGTATATTAATTAAAAGAGATTTTGGACTCCGAGAGGAAAAGAACACAAAATTTTGTGAATTTATAGAGGTTATTACGTTGTCGAGGTTTAAATTATCAAGGTTCTACTGTATATACAATCTTTAACAATGTGTCTAATAAGTAACGGTAAAAAGTTTCTTCGTATTTTGTTTGTATAAAATTGAAGAAAAATCTCTTTGGTCGTGCTGTCTGTATCTGACTGGTTTTAAAATCAATACATAAAGGACATTAAGAAAAAGAAAAATAAAAATAAAAAGCACTTTCCCACCATTTATCAATTGTTTTTCTTTCCGTCAAAATGAGTGAATTTAACGAAGAAATTCGATACATTCTGAAGTTGTATACAAGAAAGGGAAAAATGTGACTGAAGCCGCGACAAAAATCTGTGACGTTTATAGACTAAGTGCAGTGTCAGTAAAAGTAGCACAAAGTTGGTTCAAGCGTTTTCAGTCAGGGAATTTTGATGTCAAAGAAAAATGTTTAATGCAGCACGCCCTCGTCGCCATCATACGGATAAAGTCGATGCCATTTTTGAAAAATTGGAGCATGATTGGCATATCAGTAGTTACGACATAGCCAATGAATTTAGGATTGACCAGAAATCCGTTTTAACCCATTTGAAAAAATCTGGCTATACAAATAAACTCAATATTTGGGTACCACACGAGCTCACTGAAAGAAACCTAATGAATCCTGTACTCATTTGCCATTCTCTATTGAAACGTAATGAAACCGAACCATTTTTGAGAAGATTGATCTCTGGTGATGAACAGTGCGTAAAATATCATGGTAAAGCTGCACAGACTGTAGCGAAACCCGGATTAACACACAATAAGGTGATGCTTTGTGTATGGTGGGATTGGAAGGGCATCGTTTATTATGAGCTTTTATGGGAAAACCCATCGATTCATACAACTAATAAGACTCAAGCAAGAACACACATATCTTTGGCCTCTCAGCAAAAATTGAGAGAGCTTGGCTCGGAAGTGTTAATGCATCCACCATACAGTCTTGACCTTGCACCCTCAGATTTTCACCTGTTTCGGTTTCTTTAGAATTCTTTGGGTAGTGTTAGGTTAACATTAAGAGAGGGCTGTCAAAACTACTTGTCATCAGATATTCAAAATAAGTAGGTAAGTACCTAATACAGGCAAATGGAGAAATTAATTTCAAAAATCTGAAACATTCTGTCCTTTTTACCTGTTAAATTGAATTATTTTAACTGATTTTACTGCGCACGCATATTTTCGTAACGGCCGATCGATAGGCAAAAACGTTGTTGTCTATAAATCACATTCAATTTGGGATAATCTATACAATCTATACAAATAAAAAAAATTGAAGTGTCTGTTTGTAATGTTAAAATAACAGCTTTTTACTAAATGAATATGAATGTATATACGGTACTTATAACAAAAACACAATTTTTAATTTTTTTGTCTGTCTGTCGGTCGGTCTGTCTGTCTGTCTGTTTGTTCCAGCTAATCTCCGAAACGGCTGGACCGATTTCGACGGAATTTTCACTGGCAGATAGCTGATGTTCTAAGCAGTAACTTAGGCTAATTTTATTTTAGAAAAAGAATCAGGGTTCCACGCAAAAAAAACCCTTACACGCGAGCGAAGACGCGGAGAACAGCTAGTTTCAAATAAAAGCAGAAGCCTTATTTACTTGTATTTTCAAAAACTGCAATAACGGTATATCATTATTTATAAATTTGAAGTTAAGTTTAAAATTTGGCTACTCTTGTATATAAAAATTACGTGTCCATTGTTTTTCCGCGATGAACTCTAAACTACTGAACTGATTTCAATTAAACTTTGCACACTGTGTGCAGTTTGGTCCAACTTGAGAGATAGGATAGTTTTTATCCCGATAAGTGACCCTCAAATTGTTTTTATTGCTAATATAACGATTTTTATAGGAAGAATCGTCGGAAAAGGCAGAACAACGTGTGACTGGCCACCTAGTATATTATAAAGATTAGCCATCATCATAATTTTTTTTTCCGAAGGCAAGCAATGGGAGCAAACCCTTTTTGCACATGACTAACTAGAGCCATATACAATGTACTAACTACACCATTATACAATATAAATTAATTGTAATAATAAACAAAAACTAAAATTATCATAAGGTCCTATTCCCCACGGTGTAGTGGCAAGAACACTAGCTGCTTTTAGGCTAAATGGCGATACTTATTGTTTGCGATATAAGAACAAGCCTTTTTGTTATCAGCAGCGACGACCAGTCGCAATCGCATATAGGAAGGAACAATACCCGCGATAACTATACTATAATATAACTATAGCATAGCACGACGTTTTGTTACAGGGCTAAGTTTTAGGATTTAGCAAAAATATTGACAGCAATGAATAGAAATACCTATTTAGCTGAATGTTAAGACTTTTGTAGGGTTCCGTACCAAAGGATAAAATGGAATAGGTACTATAATATTAATGTCACTTCGCAGTCAGTCTGTCTGCCCGTCCGTATGTTACTGATCTGTAGATTGTAGACGGAATAACTTACATAGGTACCTGAACCTGAACATTAACTTATAAATTCAATTCAATTATTTTTTAGGGGGAGGGATCCCGTAGATGAAAAAACAGACTCTTTTCTTACCCTGGCATGTGGTGTTGTCTAAAGCTCATTAGGGAGAGTGCAAATGTCTAACGTGTATTGTTTTTTTTTGTTACAGGGTTTATCTCAAAAACGGAACTAATTTGAAATGTCTCTAAAGTGCACCATATACTTAGTTTAAATAGTAAACACTGAAAACATCGATGCATAATATAGTGTGTATGCTGTCACAAAAAAATAAAAAAAAACATATATTTTTAGAAAAAAGTTAATTAGGTCATATTATGAACGTAGCTGTAACGAGGTCCGACTCGCACATGGTAGTTTTTTTTCTTGGCTAGAAATCGTATAGGCATATTACCATAATAATTAAAATATTGCTGCAACATGTTGCACAAAAATTTTTCTCGTTTACAATCGCAATTAAAAGTTCGTGGTAGAGCCATGCTGCAGCTATACTATCGTGCCTTGCTGCAGCTATACTCACACCCGCCGGTAGACTGTAAAAAATTATTGCTATATACGTTTTTCGTACGTTGTATAACCAAATGTCATAAACTACAAAAAAACTTGCTCGTTGTCGCTAATTTGTGAGCTACGACGCGTTCTTAGAGTTTTCTTCGTAATTATTGTTGATTTTGTTTGTTAATATTTTTGTATAAAATGTTTACACGTTATTGAGACTTGAGTAACCATTTTTAATATATTCATTTGTCTGTCTGTCCGAGCTAATCTTCGGAATGGCTGAACCAATAGTAATAAAATTTCACGAACAAATACAGAGTAATACCAGGAGCGATCTGCATTAAATTTTATCCAAAAATGTTGAAGACTTTATTAAAATAGAAATAAGATAAAACAAATGATATTTAAGGATTATGCTGAATAACACCAGATTAATAGACCCCACCCAGGCGTAACCAGAGCGAGTCGCTAGTTATAAATGTTATTTTAAAATTAATGTACCTACTTGCGTATATAATTATTTTCATATATTTTCCCATTAATATAAATTTACCAATTAACCGAATAATATAACGTTATAGCGATATACCGTTAAATTAGCTGGTTTACGCTACTGGTACTGTGAATGTTGACGGTATGGACTCGAGAAGCCGCCATTTCTAATCCAATTATTTGTCCGTAGGGACTGTATTATGGTTGTAGCACGAATGGATCGGCTCGACCGGGGAAGGACCACGCAATCACAGAATACCAGCGTAAAATAGCAACACAATGCTGCTGTGTTTCGTATGATGAGTGTAGAGAACCGGAGAACTTTTTTACTGGAAACGAGCCATTCCATCTTAGTCCTCAGAGGTGACGACGATTCTGCATTTTGATTCTTAATTGAGGATAGATGTAGATTTCTATGACCCGCTTACCATCAGGTGGACTGTGTGCTCGTTTGTTACTCTTATTCATTCGTATTCATAGCATCGTATTCGTAGCATGTGTTACAAAATTTTCTTCATATATATTATTTAGTAGTATATATAGGTACTAAATATTTTAAATTTTGTTCTTGTAAACATTTTTTGCAAACTTGTAGTAAAGTGAGTAAAAAGCATAATTAAGATATAATGTTTGATTTTTTTAAATCGAAATACATTGTTTAATTTTTGTTTATCTTATCTACACATGCCCTAAATAGGCACGACACGACAGTCGAGTATCCATCCATACTCCCGGATGTCTATTATCTCTTCACCTTGTGATCTTCCATGTAGCGAGTATTATGTTGGGTCAGAGTTTATTGACTAATCGGAATAGGTGTCTTAATAAAGTAATATAGGTTTATGCCATTGATGCCTTTGTAATTATGATTTTCTTGGATATACCGTTTAAGTATTTATTAATTGAACGCATTAATAAGATCAATAGATATTAGGACGAATAAAAAATTAATTAGTACAAAAATATATCGCTAAAGAATATAGGTATTAATGGAATTGTACATATATGTTAAGCAACAACAGACTTATCGCCGTTAAGCTTTTAAAGTGTACTTACACAAGCACATCACATATTAAGCCGCGTCTCCACCAAAGTTTTGTTGCCAACACGTGTTGCCAAAAAATGTTTCTGTAATCACCTAATGTAGGCAACAAAACTTGAAACAATGTCGGGAATCGTGTTTTGGCAACATCAATCGTATTCCTTTGACGTTGCCGCCGAAAATGGAAACACGATTCCCGACATTGATTGAAGTTTTGTTGCCAACACTAGGTGATTACAGAAACATTTGTTGGCAGCACGCGTTGTCAACTGTTGTGTTGGCAACGAAACTTTGGTGGAGACGCGGCTTAAGATTATAGAATACGCAATACCACACCTTTTGCAGTCGCGATAGTACTTGCGCTAATTTCTGTTGTCTGTCTGCGAGCTCGCCGCGTCCTGAGAAGTCGACTCGAAACAATGCCATGATGGAGTCGATAATTAAAAGCTTGAATACGCCTGCCTCCTCGTGGAATTTCGCCGCCACGTAGTCAAGTAATTCGGCCTATATATTTATAAATTACCTAATAATTTTTATTCTATAAACACAGAAAACACAATACAATGTTCACCTAAAATAGTGTCGGTACAACCACCGGAAACACCGGAAACATCGGAGGCGCACTTATTTTTTTGCTTTTATTTTATTATTTTTACTGTGTTTGTTATACAAATGTTTTTCTATTCTAAGAATAAAATATATTCTATTTTATTCTTAGAATAGAAAAACATTTTTACTCTTATGGCTCATCATCATCATTACAGCCCTTCACATGTCCACTGCTGAACATAGGCCTCCACCAAAGAATGCCACAAAGCACGGTCCTGAGCCACCTGCATCCATCGACTTCCTGCATATCTTACCAGGTCGTCACTCCATCTAGTGGGGGGACGCCCTACACTTCGCCTGCCGGTACGAGGCTGCCACTCAAGAACCTTTCTTACCCATCGGTTGTCGGTTCTTCGAGCTATATGGCCGGCCCATTGCCACTTCAGCTTACTAATCCGTTGGGCTATGTCGGTCACTCTGGTTCTACTGCGGATATCCTCATTTCTGAGTTTATCACGCAGAGACATTCCGAGCATAGCCCTCTCCATAGCTCGCTGAGCGACCTTGAGCTTCCTCATCCGGCCAGCAGTGAAGGACCACGTCTCAGTTCCGTATGTCATCACTGGCAACACGCACTGGGTGTACAGTCTCGTTTTCAAGTTTTGAGGTATACCTGACGAGAAGATGTGCCGTAATTTCCCGAACGCTGCCCAACCGAGTTGAATCCGTCGATTGACCTCTCGGTCGAAGTTGGACTTACCTAGTCGGACTATTTGTCCCAGGTAAACATACTCGTCAACAACTTCGAGCTTAGTGTTCCCAACAACTACCGGCATAGGTGTGACATGGACATTAAACATCATCTTTGTTTTGTCCATGTTCATCTTAAGACCTATCCGTTGGGAAACACTATTGAGGTCATTGAGCATAGTGCTTAGGTCCTCCAGCGATTCTGCCATAAGGACTATATCGTTGGCAAATCGAAGGTGAGTGATGTACTCGCCATTGATGTTGATACCGTATCCTTTCCAGTCCAGAAGCTTGGAAACGTCTTTCAATGCAGCGGTGAAGAGTTTCGGGGATATGACGTCACCCTGTCTTACACCTCTCTGTAATTGGATAGGTTTCGTAGTCTGGTTCTGTACTCGGATAGCCATCGTAGCCCTACTGTACAAGCACTTCAACACTTCGATATACCGACAGAACTTGGCACCGCTGAAGGGACTGCAGCACCGCCCAAATTTCGACGGAATCAAAGGCTTTCTCATAGTCCACATACGCCAGACATAGTGGCAAATTGTACTCCTCGGACTTTTTTTTTACAATTTGCCGTAGGGTATGTATGTGGTCTATGGTGCTAAAGCCTTTTCGGAAAACGGCTTGTTCGGGAGGCTGGAAGTCGTCAAATCTGCGCGCGAGACGATTCGTAATGACTCTCGAAAACAGCACGTAGACGCGGCTCAGAAGGGAAATCGGTCTGTAGTTCTTCAAGAGAGCGTTGTCACCTTTCTTGAAGATCAAGACCACCGCACTGCTGCTCCGAGCCTCCGGTGTAATGCCACCATGGAGGACGGAATTAAAGAGCTTCTGAAGGACTACAAGTACCGGTTTTCCACCCGCTTTCAGAAGCTCCGCTGTAATTCCATCCTCGCCTGGGGCCTTGCCGTTTTTTAAGGTGCTGGAGAGCCATTCTAATCTCGCTCAGACTGACGTCCGGGATATTATCGGAATAATGTCGGATAAGACTCGCTCTTCGATCGTTACTCACACTTGCGTGTGGCTCCAACGATGACGTGTACAGCTGCCCATAGAACCTCTCAATCTCACTCAAAATCTCAGGTGCCCCGGAAACGATGCTGCCACATTCGGTCTTCAGCTTTGACAGTTGGCTCTTTCTGGCAGACAGATCTCTGGCAAAGACTTTGGAGCCTTGGTTCCGCTCGATCGCTTCTTCAATACGAGCTGTATTGAAGTTGCGTAAGTCCCGCCGCATGCATTTGGAGATCTGTCTGTTCAGTTGCCTGTATGCTGCCAAATCTGTTGAAGAATGTAGCTTCATCTCCCGTCTAACAGCCATGAGATTAAGAGTGTGATCGGAGAGTTTTTGTGTTCTTCTCCGGCGGGTCTTGCAGAACTTAGCTCCGACCGCATGGACAGTTTCCACGATCTTGTCATTCAAATCGTCCACTTCATTGCAGTCTTCTAGGCACTGAAAACGGTTTTGTAACTCGAGCTGAAAGGTTTCGGGACTTTGGATTAGAGCACGAGGGGGACGGAGCGTTGACTTCATTAGACGAGACCTCTCCAACTTAATGTTTAGGTTCAGTGTGCCTCTAACCATTCGGTGATCGCTGCCGGTTTTCACCCTCGCGATCACTGAGACATCACTGAACAGTTGTCGTCTGGTCGTCATAATGAAGTCAATCTCATTTTTGTCGAACCGTCGGGGCTCGACCAGGTCCACTTTCTGTGAGGCCGCTTCTGGAAGAAAGAGTTCATCATAAAGAGTCCCTCTTTCTCCATGAAGTCGGCCAGCTGCTGGCCCTACTTTGAGCTCACCATTCTCTCTTGTGCCTAGTTTTGCATTGAAGTCTCCCATTAACACCGAATATTGGGTTTTGGAGGAATGCATGGCTCTAGAAATATCCTCATACATTTCCTCCACCTCCTCATCGGGGTGTGCCGAGGTTGGTGCGTAAACCTGTATGACCTTCAGCGAATACCGTTTGGTGATTCTGAGTTTAAGGTACGCAACCCTCGTCGACACACTCTCAATCTTTACAACGTTGTTAACGAGAGACTTGTGGACGATAAATCCGACACCTCCTTGGGACAGATGGTCGCCCTCCCGGTAATAGAGCAAGTTGCCGGATTCGAGGATTACCGTGTCCTCCCCCTCTCTTCGGACTTCGGATAATCCTATAATATGCCAGCGTAACTTGTCTATCTCTTCTTCCAGCTCCACAATCTTCTCGTCAGTCCTCAGGATGCGTGCGTTGTATGTTGCCAGGTCGAGTCGTTGTAGGTGGCAACCGAACCTCCACCGGAGATTCTTAGCACCCCCTATTGCAATAAAATACGGATATAAATAATAAACACAAGTTAGGTAGCAAAGAACCTTTCACAACGGCGCTTCGTTTTAAATTGCCAAATTCTCTTGCTGTATGTCGCATGGCCGACCTTTGATCTCGCGGGGTCACATTTGACAAGATGAGGCGGCGTGATACAAAGGCGACTGTATCTAACTCGCGTGCTTTCACAAACGTGCCTGCTACTGCTACTGCTAATGGCGCGTCTCCACCAAAGTTTTCAATTTGTCAACACGTGTTCCCGACAAATGTTTCTGCCAGGCGCGTCTCCACCAAAAATGTTGACGACATTTATGTTTCCGACATGTTGACAAATCAACAAAATTTGTTTCAAAATGTTGCAAATCAAAGGAATACGCTTGTTGCCGACATTTGTTCCCTCGGTGGAGACGCTTCTTGGAACATTTTGAAACAAATGTCGCCGACTTTTGTTGATTTGTCAATATGTCGGAAACATAAATGTTCTAAACATTTTTGGTGGAGACGCGCCTTGAGATGTTTTTAAAAGTATAGATACGTCATACTCGCTCTAAAATGGCAATACGAAAGTCAGCTAATTGCCCGACTCGCATTCAGTCGGGAACGCTCTCGCGTCGCAACTATACCTTCGCTACAGCGCGTAAATCTTCTAGTTATTCGTGGCAAAAATGCTTTTCTACGTTTTTAGGTTATACACAAATTACACTGCAACTGTTAGAGATGAGAAAAACGTCTCATTAATATTTTGAATAAAGATATTTTGTTCATAATTGGTTTTGTTATTTTAACACTAACCGTAAACTTTAACGCTAGCTAGTGTGTTCATTTTCCATATCGGTATGTCATGCGCTCGCGCCAATGAGCGCTCGGCAGCAATCAATATGCAACAAAGGATGTATATTCATCTTTTTCGAACGATAGGTATGCTCTATCATTTGTCTCTTTTTGTTAGCGTAACGTGTCATAATAAATAACTGTACGTAGATATAGTACCTACTACCTGCGCCACTTTAAAATACAATAATGTTAGTGTGTAACCTGTCTTTTTAAATACGTCTTTGGCCTACTACTTATAACGTACGTAAGTACGCAAGCGGCATTCAGACAATATAATTACCTGATGTTCAGACGTGTATGCTCTAGCATAAAGCACATTGTCCAACACGCCATTTTGATCCAAATTAAATCTGTCAGCGATAGGTCTTAATCTGTCTGGACGACTGGTCATTTTAAGGTAATAATACATAATTTTAAAATTGATTAAAAAGACAACTACGGATATCTTTTTTATTTTTATTTGGAAGTGTAGTAACATTGAATATTTTGAACACAATACAAAGCATTTAAATTTAGTTACGGCATTGACCTCGACTCATACTTGAGATTTCAATGTTAGCGCAGATTTAACTATATTTCCATTTCAAAATTCAAAAGTAAAATATACTCAGCCGGCAAAGTGAGGGTTTGATCATTGCTTTAGGATGCTCAAGGTTTTATTTTTGAAGACCAATTTTTAAAAGAAAAAAAGGAGGTATAATAATATAACCAGGCTGAGTCTCAAGCGACGTATAGTTATTCCAAGTTTAAAAAAAGATTAGGTGACTTGAGAATTTCCATAGAATGGTAAATAATAGTAATAGCCACTGTGGGTAAGCATTTTAAGGGATTTGAAAGACCTTTTTGTAAAAAGGCACTGGAGTAGATATATCCAAAAACATATTAACTTCAATCAGATACTGATCTTCAGTATGGCTTCATTCAGTACATAAGCGATGGGGTTAGTAGACTAAATATATATTCGTTCCCTCACGAACGGGTTCTCGTTTTGTCATTGCGTGGACCCGTACGTACGTGGATTATGTCGGGGTTTAGACAGAACCCGTCCTTACCTTTGCAGGGCGGGTATGCATAGGCACTTCCCCATGTAAAAATGGCTTTTTTTCTTTCTTTTCTTTTTTATTCTTTTTTTTTTACAAAACGTTACCCCCACACTAGGATTTTCTCCTGTGTCGTGGAGGCAGTTTACAAACATAAATTGCACAAGGACAAACATCCAGACCCGGAACAATTATTTGTAGGCCATACAAATACTTGTTCCGTGCGGGATTCGAACCCGCGGCCCCCAGCGCAACAACTGATTGCTAAGCCACTGCGCTACGGAGCCGTCATTTTTTTTATACGATAAGGGTGACAAACGAGCACACAGTCCACCTGATGGTAAGTGGTTGCTGCGACCCATAGACATCTACATCTATCCCCTATTACAAATCAAAATGCAGATGCGTTGTCACCCGTGAGGACTAAGATGGAATGCCTCATTTCCAGTAAAAAGGGCCTCCGGCCACCTGCACTCACCAAGCGAAATGCAGAGATAAACGTCTACTTCACGCTGGTATTCTGTGAGGTCGTGGTACCACCCCAGTTCGAGCCGGCCTATCCGTGCGACAGCAAAAGCTGCTGCGTGGCTCTACCACTGTAACTAAAATATATTCTTTACTTACCTTAAACCCCTATTAGTATAATCGTCTATAACTAGATAAATATGAAAAGGATACAACGTGTGTTCCGTATCGAGAAACATAACTTTCCCGCCATGATAACCGCTCGAATTCGGAATTTGTGTAGTAACGCATAGAGTATGCGACAGTTGCGTTTTGCCGGTACGAAACTCGCCGAAGACTTCTGTTATAGCCATTGACTCTATACCACCAGCAAGAAGCTTACTGTAAAAACAAGATATACGGACTACAACTTAATTTAACGACAAAGACACGTACTCTTATCTGATCTGTAAGTTGATTCTGTAAGATTTAGACCAGAATGCCTTGTTTCCAGTAAGAAGGGCCTGAACTTCACGCCCCTAACCAGAAGAAGTGCAGTCCTACCCCAATTAAAGGTCATCCGTACTGAAGAAATATTCTATTCATATAAAATTATTGATGTGAAACGTCTTTAAAATCACACCGATACATACAGGTACCAGACGGGTACATCAGAAAATTGAACCGTAATGAAAAGGTCTATAAGTAGTCTCGTATTACTAGTCTAGTATCATTATTTAGCTTATATAGTCAGCTTACTGCTATGATCTATAGTTTGCGTCAGAGTGTGGACGGGGCGTCAGTGATACGACTTAGGGACCTTCAAGAAACGAATTTACTCCTTTTTAAGACACAACGGCAACGTACTAATTCCCCTGTTGCAGTATCGTATTAAAATATTTAAAACAAAGCCAATCTTATTTTCATTCCCATCTTTAAAGGTACCATTCCGTAGCATTCCGCAGACAGCAGCAGCAGGCGACGTGTCGTCGCGACACTACTGGTTTCTATGTAGTTCAATGAAATACCTTCCGTAGCTAGCGACACGTCGTTTGCCGGAACGGCAGACGACATGTCGCCCGACCGCAGATCAGTAGTCCTGCCAACGCCTGAACGACACGTTGAATTTTTCTCAAAAAAAATGAGTTTCACCGATTCCGTGGAAAAGAAACTGATAAACCAGGTGGCCCAATATCCCGCACTGTACGATGCATCTCACAATAATTGTTTAAACAGTGTGACAAAAGAAAATTTTTGAAAAAAATATAGGAAATATATTATTAATATATTAGATATGAATAATATATTATATAATTATTATATATATTAGACATGAGCGCCGCGCCGGCGCGACGCTGTCGTCGTGAGTTCATGTCGATGTGTCGCCACCGCGTGGAGCACGCGGCGGCGACGCGTCGCAACTTGCATTCCCGCCTCGTCGCCTCGCCACGCATATCGCTCACTTAGTCGAGTCGAATATTTCATCGAGTGAATGTGTATTGTTGTGTGGTGTACTGCTCGGGGCAAGCTGAGCAACAAGGCCAAGGCAAACACTGCCACGCTATCCGTGAATTTCTGCAAGATCAGGGGACTTCAGTCGAACTTAAACGGCGTTCACTACTATCTCGAGACGACGATGCCGGCCTTGCTCTTTCAGACCGAGACGCAGGTGTGCTCTCCGGCTGACACTTCGTATCTCTCCTATCAGGGGTACAAATTAGAATACTCCTTTGTGCCTTGGGCTGGAGTTTGCGTATACATCAGAGAGGACATCTGTTCTTGCCGCCTTGGCAGGGTTGAAAGTTCAGACCTGTCTATCCAATGGCTACATGCAGACAGCGACGTCCATCCGCGCGTCTACAGGTGCCTCTATAGGTCCCATAGCGTTAATGCCGAAACAGACCCGACTCATCGGCCACGTCCAAATAGCTACAGATTCCTTGTTACAGCAGATCCCATCGGCACAGATGGTGATCCTCGGCGATTGCAACGCCCACCACGTCGAATGGCTCGGTTTACGTTTAACCGATCATGCGGGGAGATCGGTTCATGATTTTACCTTGGTATATGGTCTAACACAACTGGTAAATTCGCCTACGCGGATTCTAGATGTGGAGGATCATGCACCTTCCCTGTTAGACCTTCTGCTGACCTCTCATTCGGATAGATATCAGGTCTCCGTCGACGGCCGTCTTGGCTCCTCGGACCATTGTCTAGTCCAGAGTGTGGTGACACTCACACTAACATCGTGGTTGCATCCTGCAGGCTGTTGCCGTGTTTGACACTATAGGTCGGCCAATTGCGATAGGATGCGGTCTTTCATTGTATCCTGCGCTTAGGCGGGTTTGCTTCTCGCCGGACGATCCCAACGTTGTTGCTAATTATGTCACTGATGTGGTACTTCAGGCTATGTAACTTTTTAATCCTTCCTCTGTGGTGCCCATCGGAGACATATAAACTAAGCCATAATTTGGTCGCTCCTGTAAAATAGCATTACGCTGTAAGCGGGAGTGCTACGGGGGCTGGGCTGACGCATCAAAGTTCCGGGATGTAAACACCTTAAAACAATTATAATTCCACCTCTAGGTCCTTCATTCATTCCTAGGAGTTATTGCCAAAGTTAGAGCACATCGGCAGCATTAGCGAGAAACTAGTTCGCTTTCCTTCGGGTACCCGTGCATTCTGGTCACTCGCCTAGGCTGTCCAAAGGAACTTCTCTCAGCCATCTCTTCCATCTCTGTACAGGGAGGACGACTCACTGGTCTATGCCGCAAAGGAGAAAGCCGATCTGCTAGGTTCTTTCTTTGCGCGCAACTTGACTCTCTATGATGGGGGGAGCACACCGCCGAACATCCTGTAGTGTGAGTGTTCCATGCCGGATGTGCAGTTCACATAGCACTCGGTTCACAAAGCACTCCTCTCTCTGAACATCCACGAGTCTAGTGGGCATGACAGAATCCACCCAATTGTGCTGAGAATGTGTGCTCTAGAGTTGGCACCGGTTCTAACGCGTCTTTTCTGGTACTCCTACTCCCTAGGCGTAGTCCCGAATTCTCGAAAAACGGCTGTCGTCCACCCGATCCCTAAAAAAAGCGACCACTCAAACCCGTCTAACTACAGGCCTTCACTTGCTTGTTTTCCAAAATAATGGAATCCATTGTTAATGTCCAGCTCATGAGGTACCTTGAGGATCACCAGCTGATTAGTGACTGCCAATACGGATTTCATCGGAGTCGATCAGCTGGTGATCTTCAGGTCTACCTGATTCATAGATGGGCGGAGGCAGTAAAGTTCAAGGGGTAGGCATTGGCCGTTAGTTTGGACATTGCAAAGGCTTTCGATCGGCTTGGCTCAAAGCGCTTCTTTCGAAGCTCCCTTCCTATGGGCTTTCCCAAAAACTGTGCAATTGGATCACCAGCTTTTTTGCAGATCGGAGGATCTCCTCAGTTTCAAAACACCCCCATTCGTTGCCTCAGCCAGTATTTTTTTATAGGATAAGAGCGACAAACGAGCACGCAGTCCACCTGATGGTAAGTTGTTGCTGCGGCCCACAGACATCTACATCTATCCTCGATTACGAACCAAAATGCAGATGCGTTGGCACCCGTAAGGACTAAGATGGAATTCCTCGTTTCCAGTAAAAAGGGTCTCCGGTTCTCTACACTCACCATACGAAACACAGCAGCCTTAAGCTGCTATTTTACGTTGGTATTCTGTGAGAGTGTGGTCCTTCCCCGGTCGAGCCGACCCATTCGTGCTACAACTATACTACTGTTATATTTGCAACATGCCTCACGTAACGTATGTAGTGTCCTCGAATCCAATCCTCAGCGTCGACATATCGAGCGAAGTGCAGTTTCGTGGTCACTTGGAAGAGAAGGTCAAATTGGCTTCTGAAAAGCTTGGCGTGCTCAGCAGAACGGGATAATATTTCATGTTGGCACACCGCCTGCAACTTTACAAGGCGCAGGTTCGGCCTCACATGCAATACTGTTCCCATCTCTGGGCTGGAGATCCCCAGGGCTTTATTAAAAAGTATAAAGCTGCTTTTGGTAACAACCATATTGTTTTCTTTAAGTTTTTTTAAAGAAATCTTTCCCTGCTAAAAATATCTAAGGCCCACGACCGGCCACGCCGCGTCGCCGCGATGCCGCCGCCGCCGAGGAAATTTTGAGGCCACGCCGCCGCCGTGGAATTGGCCTTCGGCGCTCATATCTAATATATATATAGTACCTATTTTGTTTACATAAATAGAGTACCCACAGAACTTTCGCAACAGATTGGAACACGTGCTGCTGCCGCCTGCAGTCGGCTTCGGAATCATGACTGCAGCGACATAACGCGACGACATGTCGCAGCGACATGTCGCAGTGACATGTCGCAACGACACGTCGCCTGCTGCTGCAGTCTGCGGTCGGCTACGGAATTGTACCTTAACACTAAAAGTGACTTGCTGACATAGACGTTTTATGTTGAAACCAACGGCCATGTGCCCCGACACAAATCCGCCCGATTTTACTCTTATTACAGTCTTCATCACTATGTTCTAATTTACCGCTTAGTATGTGGTCATCATCATTACAGCCATTCACAAGTCCACTGCTGAACATAGGCCTCCCCCAAAGAATGCCACAGAGCACGGTCCTGAGCCACCTGCATCCATCGACTTCCTGCATGTCTTACCAGGCCGACACTCCATCTCGTGGGGGGACGCCCTACACTTCGCCTACCGGTACGAGGCTGTCACTCGAGAACCTTTCTTCCCCATCGGTTGTCGGTTCTTCGAGCTATATGACCGGCCCACTGCCACTTCAGCTTACTAATCCGTTGGGCTATGTCGGTTACTCTGGTTCTACTGCGGATAACCTCATTCCTAAGTTTATCACGCAGAGAAACTCCGAGCATAGCCCTCTCCATAGCTCGCTGAGCGACCTTGAGCTTCCTCATACGGCCAGCAGTGAAGAACCACGTCTCAGTTCCGTAAGTCATCACTGGCAACACGCACTGGTTGTACAATTTCGTTTTAAGGTTTTGAGGTATGTCTGACGAGAAGATGTGTCGTAGCTTCCCGAACGCTGCCCAGCCGAGTTGAATCCGTCGATTGACCTCTCGGTCGAAGTTGGACTTACCTAGTCGGACTATTTGTCCCAGGTAAACATACTCGTCAACAACTTCGAGCTTAGTGCTCCCAACAACTACCGGCATAGGTGTGACATGGACATTAAACATAATCTTTGTTTTGTCCATGTTCATCTTAAGACCTATCCGTTGGGAGACACTATTGAGATCATTGAGCATAGTGCTTAGGTCCTCCAGCGATTCTGCCATAAGAACTATATCGTCGGCAAATCGAAGGTGAATGATGTACTCGCCATTGATGTTAATACCGTATCCTTTCCAGTCCAGAAGCTTGAAAACGTCTTCCAATGCAGCGGTGAAGAGTTTCGGGGATATAACATCACCCTGTCTTACACCTCTCTGCAATTGGATAGGTTCCGTACTCTGGTTCTGTACTCGGATAGCCATCGTAGCTCTACTGTACAAACACTTCAGCACTTCGATATACCGACAGTCAACTTGGCACTGCTGAAGGGACTGCAGCACCGCCCAAATTTCGACGGAATCAAAGGGTTTCTCATAGTCTACATATGCCAGACATAGTGGCAAATTGTACTCTTCGGACTTCTGTACAATTTGCCGTAGGGTATGTATGTGGTCTATGGTGCTAAAGCCCTTTCGGAAACCGGCTTGTTCGGGAGGCTGGAAGTCGTCAAGTCTGCGCGCGAGACGATTCGTAATGACTCTCGAAAACAGCACGTAGACGCGGCTCAGAAGGGAAATCGGTCTGTAGTTCTTCAAGAGAGCGTTGTCACCTTTCTTGAAGAAGAAGATGTGGTCATCATCACTTCAAATTTCCAAGAAGACAGCTAGTGACTTCTGTCGTTATTTACCAACTACCCAGGAGATATTCGTACTGCGTGCGTAATGACGAACTTATAAGGGGCATTCCGCAAGCAACTTGTGTCTTTTACATGCCGAGCGCAAAGCGCGTGGGTATGTTCTACTAACGCCTAAAAATCAAAATTCCACCGTTTTGTCGCATGAAATCGTATCCAGCAATCATATTATATATATAAATGATATAAAAAAAACATTGTTAGAAAGATAAATGATTGTTGAACTTATTAATAATTTTTTAAAATCGATTAATTGCTATTTTTAAATAAAAAAAGGGGTTTTAGTGGTTTATGGTGTGGATTTATCATGTCCCTGTGGCTTGTAAACACTATAACTTTTGAAAATATCAATTGTTTAACTCAATCTATTTTTTAATCTCTTCATCTATCATGTGGGAAGCCACTGAATGTAAATGGCAGTGTAATTTTGTTTTGTTTAGCTATAATTAATTTTTTTCGGCTCCAAAATGGCGAACTTTTCGTTGATTTGTTAGCCTCGTATAAAATTATTTCTGTAAATGGGGAGCCACAGCCACAGAGTAGTTTACTTACTAACTCAGTTCGCCATCGCCACAGATTACTGTATATATCAGTTCGCCGCATTAGCTTGCTACATTTATATTTATCTATGGTTCGCCGTCAGTCGCCGTCGTGAGTGGACATTATTTCGGTTGTTTGCAGCGGCTCAAAAAGATCGCTGTACAAATACACAATATTCGAATAACCAAATTTCTTAAATACTTGATTATAATAATAATAAGAGATTTTTTTATTACAATATTTTAAAAGCACAGAATAAGTATTGTAATAGTAGTACGTACTAAAAGTAAGTAGTATCAATTTTTTTGTCATGGGTGAAATTTTCATGGTTTTCGAGGGTGTTGAAACCGAATAGGGTTGTCGAAATGTAAATCCAAGATGGCGGCTGCAATATATATCAATTTTTTCATCATGGGTGTCATTTTCATGGGCTTCGAGGGTGTTGAAGCCGATAGTGCTGTCGAAATGTAAATCCAAGATGGCGGCTGAAGTAGGTACCAAATTTTTTCATCATGGATATCATTTTAATGGTTTTCGAGGGTGTTGCAGCCGATAGTGCTTTTGAAATGTAAATCCAACATGGCGGCTGCAATAGATATCAATTTTATCATCATGGGTGTCATTTTCATGGTTTTCGAGGGTGCTGAAGCCGATAGTGCTGTCGAAATGTAAATCCAAGGTGGCGGCTGCAATAGGTCTAAATTTTTTCATCATGGGTGTCATTTTCATGGTTTTCGAGGGCGTTAAAGCCGATAATGCTGTCGAAATGTAAATCCAAGATGGCGGCTGAAGTTGGTACCAATTTTTTCATCATGGGTGTCATTTTCATGGTTTTCAAGGGTGTTGAAGCCGATAGTGCTGTCGAAATGTAAAGCCAAGATGGCGGCTGCAATAGATATCAATTTTTCATCATGGGTGTCATTTTCATGGTTTTCGAGGGTGCTGAAGCCGATAGCGCTGTCGAAATGTAAATCCAAGATGGCGGCTGAAGTAGGTATCAAGTTTTTCATCATGGGTGTCATTTTCATGGTTTTCGAGGGTGTTGAAGCCGATAGTGCTGTCGAAATGTATTTATACTACTTTAAAAAAAATCCGTATAATCATGCTATACGTTATTTTTAATGCGAAGGCATGTTCAATTGGATTTACCAATATTTTATTTGTGCTCCAGCTGGAATCCGTCGCATCAGCACTACGCCGCTGATGCCTGGTACTCTGACCATTAAACCATGCGATCCTTGTA
Source organism: Parnassius glacialis (assembly GCA_033319125.1). Classification (NCBI taxonomy): domain Eukaryota; kingdom Metazoa; phylum Arthropoda; class Insecta; order Lepidoptera; family Papilionidae; genus Parnassius; species Parnassius glacialis. Next base: position 27,846,249 of record JAVANC010000018.1, read on the forward strand.
AATGAAGTATACATTTATTATTATCGACAATTGAGAATACTAATATTTTTCTAATATTTTTGTGAATACTCTTTGGTTGCAGTTACAAAGTTGTCTACCTCACTAGAATTATTTTCTCTATCGAGGAAAACTATACTAATAAACAAGTGATATTTTTATATTTGTACTAAAAAAAATACACCACGTTTTTTTCATATTCCTACATTGTCATCTGATTTTCCGCTATGTTCAAAATTTTAATTCTTTAGCTCATCAGCAAGTGCTCGAAATTTGAGTTGCAAGATTCCACCCGGAACTACAGACAGACAGAGAGACGACAGACAAACAAGAAAGCGACTTAATAAAAACGTGGTAAAAAGTGTGCATTTATAAAGGGTACATTTAGATGGAACTGGAAGCATAGAAATTTTTCGTACATCATAAAGTATAGCAAGTTACAAATCTTCTTCTTAACCTATTTTAATCTAAAGCTGGATATAGGCCTTTTTAAGAATGCATCAGCTGGGATGCATTTATAAAACGAGTGAGCCTCACTCCACACACGGACTGGTGTTGTTTTAGTGTTTTTTAGAACACCTTATTCACCAGTCTCCAGGGTTTTCAACAGCATTTCTGGATAAATTTTCTGCCATCCATCAGTGGTCAGCTAGAGCAGTATCTGAGTAGCTGGTAGTCAACAGGAGCCACAGCGTGGAGATGAGGCTTACATTTGATCGAGCTTACAATGACTTTGCACTGCTACTATGAATTTCTTGACAGAAAAGCTCAATATTTTTAAAGGCCAACTCGGGATTTAAACTTGGGATCTCACACAGCCCATTTGATGGTAAGCCCCATAGACATCTACATTTATCCTGGATTAAGAATAAAAACGGATGCGTTGTCATCAGTAAAAAGGGTCTCCCGTTCTCTGCACTCACCATACGAAACACAGCAGCAGTGAGCTGCCACATTATCAGCGGTCACATCAGCAGTCGCGCTTACTACCTAGACAGGACAATATAGACGTGTCGCTGGGCACTATAGTATGAAATTAGCTACGTTAAGTCGCGTATCCACCAAAAATGTTGACAACAGTTATGTTTCCAACAAGCGTTTCCACCGAGGGAACAAATGTTTGCAACAAGCGTATTCCTTTGGTGTTCCCGCCAAAAATGGAAACACGGTTCCCGACATTGTTCAAAGTTATATTTCCAGCACAACAGTTGGTAACAAAACTTTGGTGGAGATGCGGCTTTAAAGAGCACGCACCTATAGAAATATATTTCCTGTGCGTTTGATAACTTCAGACATGGATATTGCCGCCGTCATTGTCGATCGTAATCAGATCATCATCATCATAATCAATATGGTCTCAAAGAAAAAATTCCTCAGTTAAACATAACCCTATATGAAAAGGAATCAAATATGAGCAAGAACTTGGCTTTAACTTACTCTAAATCGCTACTCCCTGTACTTATTTTAAATACATGTTTCCGACGATCACTAACTTCCAAAGCAGTCATAAATCCAAGTGCAACAACCTTTTGACATGCTTCTTTAATTTTTTCAACTTTTGTTTCCGAAAATCCTTTTATATTGCATAATCTCTTTTTTGTTGACATTTGAATTCCTTTGATAGTACAAATACCAGCACTTTTTAATTTTTTTATATCAGCTACATTTATGCCGTGTTTTTGTAAAATATCTACATCTTGAAAAAAGTTTTCTTCCTCATCGTTTTCAGAAATGTTATCATCAAGCACTTGATCAATCATGATCAACTTTTAATTTATTAGCAGTGTAATTCAAAATACAAAGTTTGGCGCGTAATTATTGTTGTTGTCACAATTTACCAATTAAGCTAGGCACAGGTTTTAGGCCATACTGCCTAGTCTGATGTATTTTTAAAACTACACAATTTGCTAAAGCTTCACATTGCATTTTTTAGAGAAATATTTATGACAGCTTAATCCAGCGAGCAGTTGATAGCTGATTAATAGTATCTTAAAGCGCCTAAGCGGATTAAAAACATTCCACTAATAGTTCACAGATGTTTCATACACGATATCCACAAACTTTTTTATTATCTTTATTCATATAAAATACACGCATTTACAATAATAAAAATAAGTCAGTGTCGTGGAACACTCGGTTGGAACGAAGTTCCTTGGATAGTATATTATTATTGAAAAACGTAGATATTATATTATTGATTAACAAATACAAATAAATGAATTACTAGCGTCTATTAAAATGAAGCGTCATTTGAAATAAAATAACATTTCTTTCATGGCAAGATAAGAAAAAGTGCGAGGGAGATGGATTATTCCATCTGACTTTCTTATTTCCCGCCAAGGCCGTCTACACTATGACACCAGGGGCAGTGACGAAAAAATCTTACACTTTTTGTCGCCTAACTCCCATCCGCCAAACCGGTACCGTCCGATAAAGAACTTCGTTCCAATGTACATCCACAAACTGTGCAACAGTTTGTTGACGGTAATAAAAACTGCAAGATATTGCGCCACTTTTATGCATCACAATCCACTACGAGCTATTACTTTAATCTGGCGGTGGTCTAGTTCCCATAATGTTAACAGTGGTAGAGCCACGCGGCAGCTTTTGCTGTCGCACGGATGGGCCGGCTCGAACCGGGGTGGTACCACGACCTCAGAAAACCAGCGTGAAGTAGAGGTTTACCTCTGCGTTTCGCTTGGTGAGTGCAGGTGGCCGGAGGTCCTTGTTACTGGAAATGAGGCATTCCAATTCCATCTTAGTCCTCACGGGTGACAACGCATCTGCATTTTGATTCGCAAGCGAGGCCAATTTGACCTTCTCTTCCAAGTGACCACGAAACTGCACTTCGCTCGATATGTGGACGCTGAGGATTGGATTCGAGGACACTACATACGTTACGTGAGGCATGTTGCAAATATAACAGTAGTATAGTTGTAGCACGAATGGGTCGGCTCGACCGGGGAAGGACCACACTCTCACAGAATACCAACGTAAAATAGCAGCTTAAGGCTGCTGTGTTTCGTATGGTGAGTGTAGAGAACCGGAGACCCTTTTTACTGGAAACGAGGAATTCCATCTTAGTCCTTACGGGTGCCAACGCATCTGCATTTTGGTTCGTAATCGAGGATAGATGTAGATGTCTATGGGCCGCAGCAACTACTTACCATCAGGTGGAGTGTGTGCTCGTTTGTCACCCTTATCCTATAAAAAAAATGTTTTATAAGTTTATTATACTAGAATTATTTTGTCCATGCAGTTTGGATCATAAATCATCGGAGTATTTTGCTCTCTCTCCCACTCGGGGCCTTAGGGGCGAGCATAGTGATGCGCATTTTTGTTGTCGATAAGCGATATGGATAGTGTATTTAGTTTCGTAATTATGTGGGTTAGTGATAAAAATGAACAAAAAAATAGATAAATCAACGTATTCATTAAACTAAAAATAATAATGATAAAAAATAAATTATTAATTAGGTATCTGTGTATTAAAAAAAAACTATAAGTACAAATGTTTGGAATGTAACAAGTTATATTAAAAATAAATATAAATATAAAGATAATAACTTATATATAAAATTAAATTTAAAATTATGTATTTACATTAAAATTCTACATCAGAATCATCAGAGTCATCGTCATCCACATGAATTACGATACCTTTTGCCAGGTGAGATTTCTTCAAGTCTTCCTCTTGGAGTTTTTCTCCATGCTTCACATAATCTTCCCAGTTATTTTGCGAAACGTTTGAAATTGCTTCATGCAGTAACACTTTGACGTCTGCAATTTTAAAAGTGCTGTTTGGTGGCAACTTCATTTTTGCTTGAGCCCATACCAACTCAATTGGGTTATATTGGCAATGGTAAGGTGGTAAGTGAATAACTTCGTGCCCTGACTCCAAAGCTAACTGATCCAATTTGTATATTTTTTCTGCTCGGTTCCGTAGCACCTGTAAATATAATGTTGTTTGTATATTCAACTAAATACTTAAAAGAAAATAAATGTATTGCAAATTTAAATAATAAAATCTGAAATACCTTTTGTAATAGTTCCGGCTTGAGCTCACTATCACTAAACTCAATCCCGTGTTGGCGGAGCCACTCCTGAATTTCACACTTTTTGTTAGCTGATGTCGGTGCCTGATTTATTTGCTTGGAGTGGTAGGGTGCGTTGTCCATTATGATGACTGATGGTTCTTCAATACCCTGCAGCAGCTTTGTAAACCAGTCTGTGAAGCTTTCGGCATTCATTTCTGAATGGTAGTCTTCGTTTTGAGACTTCATAGCACGGAATACATCTGGGTTCGGGTATAAAACCATATTTTGCAAAGCCTGCATGACAAACTGAAACAACATAATTAAATGAATATCATGTTTTGTATTAAATTATTATTAAATCGTATTTCTTACATAAAAGATAAAACAATATTTACCAAGTAGTCTGCCCCCCTTTCCCGTTTTTGTGTTAAAGCCGCCTTGTCCATCCTTGTCTAGCTAAAGTAGTTTGCGGCTGTGATTTTAGTTCACACAAGTCTCATCTAAATAAATTCTTGGTCGAGTGTCTTCACTATCTCTCAGGGTCTTCTTTTCTCAGGGAGTTTTCTCAGGAATTGTAGACGCGCACAAACGATGTCAGTCCTTTCCATCAATTGTTTACGACCATCTGGAGTTTGTGTGTACTTGTACCCAAATTCTATGAGTATTTTACGCATAGAAGAAATAGAACACTGGAATCCGTCAATTCTTTCTTTTGCTGTACTCAAAATTTTAACCGTGGAAGGATATTCACCATCGCGATAAAACGATGACACTATTTGTTTAATTACGCTTTTGTCCAAGTCGTCTAACGCAGTTACTGTACAAGGCCGATAGAGGCTTTCTCGCGGAGAGCTAACTTCTCCCTTTATACACTCTTTTTTAATTTTGTCGACCGCTCTAACACTAATACCACATATCGCCGCAGCAAGTTCACGAGAACGGCAGAAATTAACACTTTGTAACTTTTCGGGATCTATTTTCATTTCAGTAAAAAATGTCACAAAATTGTTGATAACAACACGTGCGTGTGCTGGTATATTGGTGCCAACAGGCAAAATATTATTTTGAATAAATTCTGCCGTTTTGGTACAAAACAAAGGAGTAGCCATTGTGTCACTAAAGAAATTCAGAGAGCGAATACGCAAAAACGAATTTCTCTTCGATGTATGTACTAAATTATCATTGCACTAAATTGCAGGTATTAGGCGGGGGTAATAATCGAGAATAAATGACTCATAACATAACGATGTCATACCAGCCTTTATATACCGCACCGCCGCCGTGTACCTGCTTTCGATGATTCATTTGTTGTTATCGATAATGGCGTTGCGCCCGCGCAACATTCTCACCGCCCTAGCCGGGCTGAGGTCGAGCTTTGATTTATGACCCCAACTGCACGGACAAAATAATTTTACTATAGTGATGCATTACATTATTCAAAAAATTATACGATAAGTATTTATATGATTAGGACGATAAAATGTGAAACAAGGTAACATTAAAAAAAATATATATTTAGGTTTATCTCATTGATCTGAACAAAAACAAGCTACTAAAACGTTAAACTATTTATGGTAAACTGAACTAAGAATTTAGAATTAAATTAGCCTCTGAAATTTATATATTAATACACGAAGAGAAAAATTTGTATCCCTTTTTATGCATAGTGCCCACTTAAGAGATTATAAAAATGGAGAAGGAGTGCTGTGCAGAAAGCTGAAATATATAAGTGATATATGTAACAAATACATTAAATAGAATAAAATAAAACATTCATTGTTTATGTTCACATTCATAGAGATATAAACCTAAAATACTTCTAAGTCAGGTATACCTCAAAACTTGAAAACGAGACTGTACAACCAGTGCGTGTTGCCAGTGATGACCTATGGAACTGAGACGTTTTCCTTCACTGCTGGCCGGATGAGAAAGCTCAAGATCGCTCAGTGAGCTATGGAGAGGGCTATGCTCGGAGTTTCTCTGCGAGATAAACTTAGAAATAAGGATATCCGCAGTAGAACCAGAGTGACCGACATAGCCCAACGGATTAGTAAGCTGAAGTGGCAGTGGGCCGGCCATATAGCTCGAAGAACCGACAACCGATTTTGAAAGAAGATTCTCGAGTGGCAGCCTCGTACCGGCGAATGAAGTGTAGGGTTTATGAATAGGGATGGGCCAGGGAAAAATATATCGATATATATATATATATCGAATCGATATTTTTAAACAGCATCGATATATATTGCGTGATAGTTATCGATATATCGGCATCATTTGTATGATGTAAAGATAAGGTCCAAAATTTCACATGAATACTTTAGTACCTCCTTTTGTTGTAACATGTTTTGTCATTAACACAACATTTTAAAATATATTGAAATTGATACGAATTCGATACCCTAAAATAAATATCGATCTATCATGATTTAATACATTGACGATTATAATATATCGATATTTTTATTAAATAATATCGATATTTTTGATATATCGATATTTGTGCCCAAGGCCATTTATAAACAAACTGTAGAGCTCGAGTAAGCAGGTCAGCACTGTAAATACGCGTTAGAACAGTCTTAAAATGGCCAGAACGACGTTATTAGTCACGAAATAATGGAAGCCGTTATAAACTGCCAGCTCATGAGTTACCTTGAGGATCACCAGCTGATTAGTGACAGCCAGTACGGTTTTCGTCGAGGTCGATCAGCTGGTGATCTTCTAGTCTACTTAACTCATAGATGGGCGGAGGCAGTAGAGTCCAAGGGGGAGGCATTAGCCGTTAGTTTGGACGTAGCAAAGGCCTTTGATCGGGTCTGGCACAAAGCGCTTCTTTCGAAGCTCCCTTCCTATGGACTTCCCGAGAAATCGTGCAAATGGATCACCAGTTTCCTTGCTGATCGGAGCATCAAGGTCGTAGTAGACGGTGCATGCTCTGATCTCAAGCCTATCAACGCTGGTGTTCCACAAGGCTGCGTGCTATCACCAACGCTGTTTCTCCTGCATATCAATGATATGTTGCTAACTGGTAGCATTCATTGCTATGCAGACGACAGCACTGGTGATGCCTTATATACCGGCTGTGCAAATATTTCTCGGGAAAACGTCGGCGAGTACCGGTACAAACTTGTGTCTGAAGTCGAGTCTTTGCTTAACAAAGTCTCGGATTGGGGCCGACTAAATCTAGTCCAGTTCAATCCCCAGAAGACACAAGTTTGCGCGTTTACCGCTAAAAAGAACCCCTTTGTCGTATCTCCTCAGTTTCAAGGCACTCCCCTTGCTGCCTCAGCCAGTATCGGAATCCTTGGCGTCGACATATCGAATAGTGTGCAGTTTCGTGGTCACTTGGAAGGGAAGGCCAAATTGGCCTCTAAAAAGCTTGGCGTGCTCAGCAGAGCGAGACAGTATTTCATGCCGGCACATCGCTTGCAATTTTACAAAGCGCAAGTTCGGCCCTACATGGAATACTGTTCTCATCTCTGGGCCGGGGCACCCCAGTGCCAGCTCTTTCCAGTTGACCGCATCCAGCGCAGAGCGGTTCGAATCGTCGACGACCAAGATCTTTCTGATCGGCTCGATACACTGGCACTGCATAGAGATGTTGCATCTCTTTGCGTATTTTATCGCATCTATCACGGGGAGTGCTCTGAGGAATTGTTCGGACTAATTCCAGCCGCTCACTTTCACCATCGCACATCGCGACAAAACTCGCGTTACCGGATGGTATACCATCTATATGTATATAATCATCCAGATGGTATGGATATACCATCTGGATGATTGGCGGTCCACCACTGTGTGATTTAGAAGAATTTTTCTCCCTCGCACGACTTCCTTGTGGAATCAATTACCACCAGCGAATTTTCCGGACCGATACGACTTAGGAACCTTCAAGGAATGAGCTTACACCTTTCTAAAAGGTCGGCAACGCATCTGCAATTCCCCTGGTGTTGCGGTTGTTCATGGGCGGCGGTGGTCACTTACCATCAGGTGAGCCGCATGCTCGTTTGCCCCCTATTCCATAAAAAAAAACGAAAGGTCACGCACGTTGACCAATCCTCTAGAGGATATTTAATTGAATTTTTAGTTATCATAGTAAAATGTGCATTACCAAACTGCAAAAACGATTCACGGAAGCAAAATAAGAAGAACAATGATATTTATATTCATCGTTATGTAATGTTTCGATAAGAAAACACTGATTTTAAGAAAATTAGCATTTAAAGTCTGTAGCGGGAATCGCGCGGCCGGGTCGACACAGCACGTGCCCCGCACTTCGGGTTTACCCCAAATTAGAGCTAGTGCTGTGCCACGTTATACTTGATTTTTTTAATAACAGGATTTCTTTTATTCCTAACCCATATGGATCATAAAATATTTTTTTATAGCTTTGTTATATAGGAACATAACAAAGTTTAATGTGATTAACTTATCTAATTTTAGTTTTCCGAAAAGCCATGTGTTAACTAATAAGTGGGTGATAGCGATAAAATGGCCCAACAGGGAACCAGTGCTTTGTCCATCTAATCATCACATCATCACCAAAAAATATATTGATATAAAGATAAAATAATTTGTTTGCAAAATTGCGATAAAACCATTGATATAAGAAGAGTAGAGGATAAGCTGTAAATTGCATATATATTTTTTGGTTATACAAATATCATGCAAACATGAACCTGGCCAACAAAAATATATCTGTCTCATTCTCACACGTTATGATTTTCAAATGTAAAAAGAGATAAGTACATATCTTAGACTTCAATTTTCTGTTGCCAGTTTTCATAAATGTCACCAAGCTCCACCTTGAAGCATGACGCGCCATTTTAGGATGACGTTCATTTGTGGTAGTTCGTCTGTCATCTAAGCCTTGTTCGGAGTTATTTTCCAGTGTTACAGTGAATTTTGACTATTTTGGAGCTTTTTTGTTCATTAGTAAAGGGTAATTGAGCAAAAACAACATGACAAAGTGTTGCATCAATGGATGTAATTCAAATTCTCGTAAAAATTAAAAAGGATTGTCATTTTTCAGGTTAGTTGTAACTTTTTTCCTTAATTGTATATTTTTCGTGTGAATTGCGTTTCGTGTTCATGTTATGGGTTCTAAATCGTGTTTCCCGATATTATCTAGAATTTCCAATGACTATTATCATGTAAATTTAAACAAGTAAACATTTTGATTGTTTACATTTTTACATAGTGTTGTCCTTACGTGTTGTCATGTTTTGAAATTATCGATATAAATTTTAACAATATTTTTTTATTAAACTGGCTTTACGGCTCTGGGTTCTAGCCCTTCTGAGCCTGTTTAACAATAATATTAATGTAGTCATGATCAAATAACGTTTTAGATACGTAAACTGTATATTTAATCAAACGATCGATTGGGAGCCTTTCGTATAAGAAAATAACTTGCAAATAGTGTAAATCGTAAATTTTCTATGATAGTTTTTTTCATCAAATATTTGATGATGTTAAGATTATTTTTGACTGGTACTTAACGATGCATAATATTTATTTTAGGTTGCCAAAAAATGAAGGCCTTCGAAAATTGTGGATTGAAAATATAGGTCAAGAAAACATAAAACCTGCAGTAGTAAGAAGAATATGCTCCTTGCATTATGAAAAAGAATGTATAAATAGAACGCTGGATGTAGTTCGGCTTGAGGGTGATTTGGTTCATGTCTAAAATAAATTTTCTGACTAAATAATATTATTTCGTCACGAATAAATGATTTTAATCAGTATACATTATTGTTATTTTATTTATTTTTAATCCTTACTCTCTCGTTTACCTCCAGTATCCTTAGTGGTGGATTACGCTACTGGTGGAAGTCATTACAACTTGCAGGTTGTAAACACTATAAAATTAATATTTTGTGGTGTTACACAAATGGGATATAATGAGAAATGAGTATGGAAGTGGAAGTCTGAAGTGGCGCAGCCGCCCCTATTGATCGAAATGTTGCATGGAAATTGGTTGTCGTATGGTATGAACATGGGATGCTGAAGATTGAGGAATACGTTACGATATTTAAATGATTAATGGATTGTGTGAACGGTGGTATGGTTAGAAAGGGGCTGCTCAACTCGATTAGATTACTGAGATAAATAAATAAATAATCTTTATTATCAAAAAAAGAGAGATGACGGCTAGTAACTATGTATGAAAGAACACATGCTCCACAAACTTTAAATAAATCAAGATAAAAGTCAGTCCACTGCACGTTCATAGTGACTTGAACTGGTAACCGACCATTACCACGAAAGAAAGGTGTTGTTGAAACTTTATGGCGGCTTGGAAGTTAAGAGCGAGCGCTAGTCCGTGCAGATATAGTTGAAAGAAAACTTGATGGTGTCTCAGATCACAGTACGTAAAGCGAAGCGTGAAGGTACTGTGATCTGAGACACCATCAAGTTTTACAGTGGTAGAGCCACGCGGCAGCGTTTGCTGTCGCACGGATGGGCCGGCTCGAACCGGGGTGGTACCACGACCTCACAGAAAACCAGCGTGAAGTAGAGGTTTACCTCTGCGTTTCGCTTGGTGAGTGCAGGTGGCCGGAGGCCCATTTTACTGGAAATGAGGCATTCCATCTTAGTCCTCACGGGTGACAACGCATCTACATTTTGAATTGTAATAGAGGATAGATGTAGATGTCTATGGGCCGCAGCAACCACTTACCATCAGGTGGACTGTGTGCTCGTTTGTCACCCTTATCCTATAAAAAAAAGGTACAGGACTTGCGCTCGCAACTAACTTCCCAGCCGCTATAAAGTCTATATATATGATATAATTCACGCACCCTGGACGCATACCGTTGGGGCTGGTTCGATATGGTGCACGACAAAACTACTGGAAAAAACTTAGGGGAGACTTCTGCCTAGTAGTGGGACAGCATGGGCTGGACAAAAAAATCATACGAAGCCTAATACATTGCCTATAGTGGTGGTTTCGTTAATCTCTGCAGAGGAGAAAAAAAATGCATGCGTCGACCCAGGGACGCACGGATGGAGTGCTTATGTGCAGATTGCCGTCGTTACGAAAAAACGTTAGCTCGTTGCACGAACTCAGTATAATATTCTGGTGCACGTCGTATACGTCTTCTGAAAAGAAAGGAGTTAAAGCTCCAATCAAGTGTTTTTTACTTGGTCTCTTCGCTCACTTTTGACTGTTGCTTCACCATATCTTAAAGCAATTACAGTTTCAAAACTTTCCTATTCTGAGTTGAACGTAAGATTTATTTATTTATCATCTCAATACAACTATTATTACAGGATTAACCCAATTCAATAGTGTAGTGATCTAATATCTGTTTATTTAATATATACCTATGAGATGGATGGTACGTCATAATTTATATAGCATCGATACTGAAAATATCGACAAAAACAACGCTATTTCTTGTGGGTAGAGCATGGGGTGGAGTCGTCGCCATATTTGAGAAACACTTGACTTCAGGTCACGTGACCACATGCCATATCCCCTATTTTTCTTATATCTATGGATAAAACTTACAAAAAGACAGCTACTTAATAAATTGAATCTTTTTAAGGGGCAGTAACTTAATTTGATTTTTGTATTTATTTAATAAACATCATTTTATAAATTCATTCCTGCCTTTTATTGACTTACGATTACTAAACTGTTTATTAAATACTTTCCAATTACTTTGATAAAAGTATTTGATGAGCAGAGTTGAAAAACGGACAATGAAAATAATTAAAAGAGGAACTTTTGAAAATAATCCACCTGATAATGATGCGATGTACTAAAAAATAATAAGGCCATTCGGGATAAAATTGAGGTGTGTTTATAAAAATATAATAGCCTGAGAGCTGGCGACGAATTTGGGAAGGTCCTTTGGCCAAGTTGAAATTGTGAAAAAATATAATTTCGTCAATTGGCGAATCCAGTCCCGCGAGTCTGGCAGAGCGTTTCCGGTTATTTTGTTACTGCGCAGTATATAACATTTGCAAAAAAAATTCCAAAAAAATGTTCTTTTGGCAACTTGATTTCTTTTTTATCTTTTAATTTAGTTTTTATATAATTCAAAAAAAAAAAAAATAATCCCAGACGTTTTTGTCGGTTATAAAGTATTAACAGACCTCTCCAAAAATATTTTTTTTAGTTCCCAAAAAATCACGTGTTTATTGAGTAATTTTAAATAAAACACGTAAAACGCCAGACGAATTTAGCGGTTTTAAACAATTCCCAGACGTGAATAAAGTTTACCAACTAATATGACAAAAAAGTCTTATGCGTAGCCATAAGTGCGAGAAAGATAGCTTGTCGAAGCATGCCGGCAGCGGATGGAGGCCTAAGCTCCTCGCGCTGTAATTGGTTACTTAGAATTAATATAAAATATAAAATAATATATAATATAAAAAATATTTCTAAGTAACCAATCACAGCGCGAGGAGCTTAGGCCTCCATCCGCTGCCGGCATGCTTCGACAAGCTATCTTTCTCGCACTTATGGCTACGTATAAGACTTTTTTGTCATATTAGTTGGTAAACTTTACTCATGTCTGGGAAAAGCGCTAAATTCGTCTGGCGTTTTGCAGGTGTTATTTAAAATTACTCAATAAACACGTGATTAAAATTTGAGATTGCCAAAAGTATATTTTTTGGGAACTAAAATAAATATTTTTGGAGAGGTCTGGTAACACTTTATAACCGACAAAAACGTCTGGGATTATTATTTTGAATTATATAAAAACTAAATTAAAAGATAAAAAGGAAATCAAGTTGCCAAAAGAACATTTTTTTTAATTTTTTTTTGCAAATGTTATATACTGCGCAGTAACAAAATAACCGCAAACGCTCTGCCAGACTCGCGGGAGTGGATTCGCCAATTGACGAAATTATATTTTTTCACAATTTCAACTTGCCCAAAGGACCTTCCCAAAATTCGTCGCCAGCTCTCAGGCTATAATCTCACCCATGTTTTCAGCATTATCTATATGTGCAATCTATCTCTTATACTATTTTCTATTTTATTTGAAAGTGTTTAAAAAACGATATGTGTATATATATTCCTCAAAATATTGCGACGAATTTTGAGAAAACAAAAAACTTCGGACGAGACTGTGTAGACGTAGATCCTTTTGCCTTTAAACAAATAAATAAAACCAGAACTCTATGGCTTATATCTAATTTTATTATAGAATTTATAATATTGTCTATGCTTACATAAACTGCTCTGATGAAAAAGCTTTGATGCGGCGGAAACTGAAGACTTTTTAACTATATTTTATAATTGCATCAAGAATATTATCGTCTTATTCAACTAAGTTAAGGTAAGGGAGTAAGGTAACCTTACGGAAGTTATGAAAAGTGATTATTTATTATGTTCATATATATTTCCTCCTGTATCACAGCCATGTTGAAGTAGTGTTGATTTTAATAAGTTTTCGTCAGTTTATCGTTTACTAGAAAGTTAAAAGTTCACAAGTACATGTGACAGACCTAAGTTTCGTTTGTGTTGTGATTGCAAAGTTAAAAGTCTTTACGAAATGAAAAGTGTTATAAAGTGCCACCGATTCTGGCGTCGAGGCGTCTTCTTCAAGGTAAGGCTGGATGTGTCTTCAATATACATCAGAACGTTGTAGTTCTTACTAAACAAGCGTCATCGATTCAAAGTATAAATCTAAAATTTGTTTTTGATTAGGTACTAAGGATAATTGAAAATTTTCAAACTTTGTTTAGTTAATCGTGTTAACAAAAGATTTGAACGAAAAAGATATGTAACGAGTGCCACGGCCACGCTTTATGATTCATAATTCATTTTCTCTTAATTTAATAAAATAAGTCTTGATATAATTTACATTTCTTGTTCTTTTTATTATTTTTGTTTCAACTCTTGTTTTTTAAATATTTGCTTAGAGCAGTTTTGTTACACATGTTTACACCTAACAAATTCGAAAGGTGTTTATAATTGTTTACAAACATAGGTTATTTGAATGCAGTTTTTCTATTAATTTCTGATATTGTTTTGAATTGTGTGAACAGTTTTGGCAACCTATATTCTACTAATTTATGGTAAACTGCTTGTTTGGGCTGGTTTAATGTTCATTATACAAAGGTATAATCTTTACCAACTTATTGACATCTGTTCTCAGGAATGGACTCTGAAGATTCACATGATGCTACAGGAGATGCTCGCTCTTCTTCAAGCAGTAGTAGTTCCAGTTCCAGGAGTCGAAGAAGTTCATCTTCAGGAAGAAGTGATAGGTCTAAAAAGAACCCTAAGTCTCCATCCCGTTCACCAGCATCACCAAGATCTAATGGCCCAAGATCACCTTCACCTGAAAGTCAATCTCAATCTTCTCAAAGATCACAATTCTCTGGTAAACCACCATGTTCTCCAGATAACTTAAGTGGTGCTCATTCTGATATTAACTCTCCTGAAAATTCAATGCCTGCATCTCCACAAGGTCCTAAATCACCAGACGGTCCGAAGTCCCCAAGTGATATAGGATCAAACATTGGATCACCTGAGCAACCTGAACAGTATTCTTCTGCACCACCTTCGGCTGGTGAAGGTCCTAAAACTCCACAGTCACCTAGTAGTTCAGTAAAATCACCAGCTGCTTCACCAGGTTCTAGGTCACAGCCTATCTCACCAGATTCTGCTTCACAAATAACATCACCTCCAAGAAAACCTGTCATTCATTCTCCTACTTCAAGTCCTTCTCCAGATAGAAATTCATCTCATTCATCACCTGTACAATCTCCATCAGTCAAAAAATCTGATTGGAGTCCTAAAGAAAAGTGGAGGAGACATACTAAAGCAGAACAAAAAATGGTTACAATTCCACATCGTCGTAGTAGATCAGAATCTAGTCAGTCAAGCAGAAGTTCTTCTTACAATAAGAGAACAAATGTTAAGGATCCAGCTACTGAAGAAATCTCTGATGGTAAGCAATGCAATTTAATTAGGAAAGTTTACAATATTGCTGTTATGTGTACTATACATGGTTATTTTCCAATATACTCCCAAATTTGCAGAGTAGATTCAGAATAAGTAATATAGGCAAATGATGAAGAAAAATAAATTAAAAAAAATCTAATATTTTGTCCTTCCTATCTTTTAAATTCAGAATGTGTGGTAAGAGTGTTTTTTGAGAATGATTGTTATTCTTAAACTAATTTACTACGCACACAAATTCGTAAGGGTCGCTTGGTCGGCAAAAACATTGTAAATTGAATCATACACAGAAGAGCATGCATATGCCCATAAATTGCATTCTATTCAGGGTAATTCCAAATAAAAGTAGAAGCCTTATTTACTCTAAATTTTCAAAAACTTCAATAATGGTATATCATTATTTATATATTTAAACTTAAATATAAAATTTGGAAACTGAAAAATAGCCCAATACACATACACCAACACAGGCAGTCACAATTTTAATCAGCTCATATATAGTTTAATTTGTTTATTATGGCATATTAAATAGTATATGTTATTAAATGATTTTTAGTCATTGTAGTAGTATAAAAAGCTTTGCCCTATTGCAGATATTCATGAAACCCATCTAATTACTGGCATCAGTATCACACCATTATCTCACAAAACAACTCTTTTATATATATATTCAATTGAAACATGGATACTGGGCTAATAAGTTAATTATATAGTTCTTAATTTTGATATAGGTTTCAGAATTCCTACATAGAAAATATTCCACTATTCTTTTAGCAGAATGCTCTTAAGTTTTGTTCTGGTAGAGTAGTTGTTCTTTGTGGGAACTGCTGTAGAACATGTTCGATAATAACTGGCAAACAAAAATGTTGATATACTCCTCAGTTTCATTCTTCCAAATTATAATATAGCCATCTTTTTTCCTTGACTTTTTTCTTTACTTTTAATTAATTATTATGAGGTTACCAAAGCATTTTGTATTCCAATTTAAAAGTATTTTTATTATATCAATGCTTAATTATTATGAGGTTACCAAAGCATTTTGTATTCCAATTTAAAAGTATTTTTATTATATCAATGCTTAATTATTATGAGGTTACCAAAGCATTTTGTATTCCAATTTAAAAGTATTTTTATTATATCAATGCTTAATTATTATGAGGTTACCAAAGCATTTTGTATTCCAATTTAAAAGTATTTTTATTATATCAATGCTTAATTATTATGAGGTTACCAAAGCATTTTGTATTCCAATTTAAAAGTATTTTTATTATATCAATGCTTAATTATTATGAGGTTACCAAAGCATTTTGTATTCCAATTTAAAAGTATTTTTATTATATCAATGCTTAATTATTATGAGGTTACCAAAGCATTTTGTATTCCAATTTAAAAGTATTTTTATTATATCAATGCTTAATTATTATGAGGTTACCAAAGCATTTTGTATGCCAATTTAAAAGTATTTTTTTCATTGGCATTGCTATTTTAGCCAGTAGTTTTAAACTTTCAGTGATACATAAACATATGTGTACAAAGGCTTGTGTCATATGTATCGGAAAGATAATAACAAACGGATTTGTTTGTGGTGTCCACGGTATCCACAGCAATTGGATTGTCAACGTGATATCCATTTGTAATCATTATTTTTTTCAGTTTTGACTGTAACATTTAATTATATATTACTTATATATTGCTTATTGTAGTGCTTTCAAATTCTGAAGATTATTTTTGAGTAGTTATCAGGAAGACACTGGTACCTATCTCTTGCTTTAGTTTCCCTCTGTTGCCTCTTACTACCCCCATAGGACAATACGGGGTAGTGGATATTCTTCACAACACTAAGTCACCTCAATATGTAAATTTATATATACTTCTTTTTTATTAAAATTAAAAGTAACATATTTAATTATCCAAATTACTATGTACTTTTTATATTTATACTTCTATGTATTGGCAATATACAATACTTATAAAATTTTCAGGAGAAATGGAGTCAGATCAAGAAGACCAGAACTCAAGAAGTAAATCTGTAGCAAGTGATAAAAATGATGGAAAAGATCATAACATTAGTCATGAGGATTTATCTGATGTATCGGACTTGGATTCAGTTGGACCAGAAGAAGTTGATAAAGAGTCAAAGGTACAATATATAATATAAGACATAATATAAAGATTTAAATATTGATCATAATGCCTTTTCTGAATGTACGGAATATAAGCTAAACTGTTTATGTTATTTTAGTTAAAATCGCCTCCAGCATCCCCAGAAAGGAATCAGGATATTAATACTAATGGAAAAGTTGGTACAAATTTGCAGCCTTCACCAAAATCTGATAATGGCAAAAATGATACACCAAAATTGGACAAAGTAAGGATATTTCCGTTTTTGTTAATTTGTGTTTTTTGTTATATTATAATGAAGAAATAGATGTTTATTTTATTAATGTGTAGCAAAATTGTTCTAAATGCTTTGCCATTTATAATTTATATTTTAGGTACCTCAGGAGAAAACAAGTAATACAGAGGATGGGGAAGAACAGTTGGATTTTGAAGCAGAAGAAGGTGAATGCATAGAGACTAAACCCAAGGATAAATCTAATGGAGACATAGAGCAAGCGGGTGAGAAAGGTTTGTGAGGCAATAAAACCTTAAGTAATTATATGTAAAAAATTTACAAATTCTATCCTTATCTCTCAATCTGATATATTGACTACTAGCTGTTTCCCGCGATTTTGCCCACGTGTAATTTAGAAAAGCTGGTATTTTGACGTTACAAACAGACACTCCAATTTTATTTATTTGTATAGATGTTATGTTAAATGATCAACTACAACCTTTTTATTTTAATTTGGCTAAATTGTTTATAGTGGTGTCTGACCAAAATGCTCTGCTAAAAAAAACACCTATTGATTTTGTATCTATCAAATAATTCTGTAACAGCGCTAGACTACACAGTTAGGCAAGTGCTACCTGCCTGCAAAGTCGACATAGTTTATTCAATATCACTGTTATTAAAGCCGCATAGGTTCATACATTATGTTGACAGGGCCTGGTTTTGAGAACCAAAAAAATTTTATTGACCTTGGCCTGACTACAGGTCTGACTAAGTTGGCCCAATACAATGTCGGGACCTGATAGGATATACTGCTTCAAGAAATAGTAGATGCTTCTATGACATTTGTAACATCAATTCAAAAAGTGACAGTTTATTTGTTGTCAACCTAATATTTAACTGAATTTTATTTCTGGAAGGTTGTGTATCTTCATACTTTTTACATAACTTTGTTTGGTTTAATTTATAATTAATTAGAATCAAATGAGGTATATCTTATTTTTCATAAGCTTCTGAAAGTCCACAAATGAGCTAAGAAGCGTATGGGCTGCTATGACTACATAGACACCATCAAAGAAAGCAGACCACGGGTGTATTGCTACCCTTGAGGAGTAAGATGTAATGCCCCATAGTATAATTAAACTAGCTCTCTTAGCATTAAAACAGTGAATGCAATACTGTTTGATGAAATAGGTGAGAGGGTGTGATCTCACTCATATGCATTCTATTTTTTTCTCTTTATATAGGCACAGATGAGGCAAAAGCGGGTCGCCGGTCGCGAGGATCTTCTTTGGAGGAAGGTGAGGTATCAGATGAAGCTGAACGCAGACCAGAGGAGAGTGAACCACGTCCCGTTTGCCGATTTTTCTCTCGTGGTGCTTGTACATGGGGCGTCAGTTGCAGGTAAAGATTGCTATTAAATTGAAATAGATTTTTTTGATCTTTTTTGCTCTTGTCCAGATTATTTAAAAAAAATGAGTTAGCTTCATCTATTTAATTCCATAGCGTTTTTTTCCATTATCTGTTTCATTTATTCCAGATTCCTTCACCCAGGTGTTACAGATAAAGGCAATTATAACATGTTTGATGTAGTACGAGGTGTACCGACTGGCGGGCCATATACCGCTCCTCCGCGTGACGTCGCTCCGCCTGAGTCAGCCTGGGAGCGCGGTTTGCGCACTGCCAAAGAAGTAATTATATTTTGCGTTATTACTTGAATATCTGTAGTAAATTATTTAAACAATCGCAGTTAGTGGACTTGTTCTGTGAGCTAAAATCCTTAATACCTTTTTAATTCGAGATTGTTAAAGTTAAAAAGTTTAAGTTACAGCCTATATATGACTCACTGCTGGATACAGGCCTCCCCTCATTTCTGAGTGAGTGTTAGGCCAAGGAAGTGCCGCCGCGCTGCCCCAATGCGTGTTGGCGAACTTCACATGTCTTCGAAATATTTATTTGAGATTGAATAAATGAAAAATAAAAAGTTGAATTTGATATGTTCAATTGATAAGTGATGTATTTGCAGATGCTGAGGATAGCAAACAAGCGCAAGGAGCAGGACATGGACTTCGAGGAGAAGAAACTTCACTTGTCGGTGGGTGGAGTGGTGCACGACCCAGACGCGGAGCTGGCATACGCGGCCGCCGCGGTGGGCGCCTCGCCGCCGCGCCACGACCTGCCCGCGCACGCGCACCGCGACCCCGACCCCTACAGGTACCCTCCACCCCTGTACCACTGTACCCCTGTACCCCTAGCCACCCTGCCAACGCCGCGGTGGGCGCCTCGCCGCCGCGCCACGACCTGCCCGCGCACGCGCACCGCGACCCCGACCCCTACAGGTACCCTCCACCCCTGTACCACTGTACCCCTGTACCCCTAGCCACCCTGCCAACGCCGCGGTGGGCGCCTCGCCGCCGCGCCACGACCTGCCCGCGCACGCGCACCGCGACCCCGACCCCTACAGGTACCCTCCACCCCTGTACCACTGTACCCCTGTACCCCTAGCCACCCTGCCAACGCCGCGGTGGGCGCCTCGCCGCCGCGCCACGACCTGCCCGCGCACGCGCACCGCGACCCCGACCCCTACAGGTACCCTCCACCCCTGTACCACTGTACCCCTGTTACCCCTAGCCACCCTGCCAACGCCGCGGTGGGCTCCTAGCCGCCGCGCCACGACCTGTCCGCGCACGCGTACCGCGACCCCGACCCCTACAGGTACCCTCCACCCCTGTACCACTGTACCCCTGTACCCCTAGCCACCCTGCCAACGCCGCGGTGGGCGCCTCGCCGCCGCGCCACGACCTGCCCGCGCACGCGCACCGCGACCCCGACCCCTACAGGTACCCTCCACCCCTGTACCACTGTACCCCTGTACCCCTAGCCACCCTGCCAACGCCGCGGTGGGTGCCTCGCCGCCGCGCCACGACCTGCCCGCGCACGCGCACCGCGACCCCGACCCCTACAGGTACCCTCCACCCCTGTACCACTGTACCCCTGTACCCCTAGCCACCCTGCCAACGCCGCGGTGGGTGCCTCGCCGCCGCGCCACGACCTGTCCGCGCACGCGCACCGCGACCCCGACCCCTACAGGTACCCTCCACCCCTGTACCACTGTACCCCTGTACCCCTAGCCACCCTGCCAACGCCGCGGTGGGCGCCTCGCCGCCGCGCCACGACCTGCCCGCGCACGCGCACCGCGACCCCCGACCCCTACAGGTACCCTCCACCCCTGTACCACTGTACCCCTGTACCCCTAGCCACCCTGCCAACGCCGCGGTGGGCGCCTCGCCGCCGCGCCACGACCTGCCCGCGCACGCGCACCGCGACCCCGACCCCTACAGGTACCCTCCACCCCTGTACCACTGTACCCCTGTACCCCTAGCCACCCTGCCAACGCCGCGGTGGGTGCCTCGCCGCCGCGCCACGACCTGCCCGCGCACGCGCACCGCGACCCCGACCCCTACAGGTACCCTCCACCCCTGTACCACCAACACCAACACCACAATCATTACTCCTCGTATTTATCAATAAGTGCTATGAGTAATATTACCTAATTTTAGTACGAAGTAGTGATAAGAAGGCACAGCTCCACTGCCACATTACCATCATCACTACTTTCACAGTTTAAAGAGCTAACAGTTGTGAAACACCTTTGACGTCAGGCGATGACGCCGCCCGCATAGGTATTTACTATTTACGCCGTCGTCTCAAATATGCTAAGGGAGGTCACGAAATTGATAATAACAAATTATTTTATGATATTATAATACTCATTATCATTTATTAACATTATATACATAATTATAAGTTAAAAACATTTATTGAATAAGATCATTTATTTTTACTACTAGAAAAAATACATTTACAAGTGTTGCACTGCCAAATTTTTTCGTAACATTTTCTTTTTATAGATGATTTCAGCTTTAGATTGTTAACGCCAACAATATGCTCTTGAACGGCAATAAGACAAAGTGTATTAAATTTACAATACCTAATGTAAAACATTCGAATACCAATGTGCTATTAAATGGGGAGGAGTTGAGTCTTGTGGATACCACTGTTTTTCTCGGTATTACTATTGACGCGAAACTTCAATGGGGCCCCCATATATCTAAATTAGCAAGCAGACTTAGTTCTGCAGCATATGCTGTAAGAAAGATTAGAAGTCTCACAGATGTTGAGACAGCTAGATTAGTGTATTTTAGTTACTTTCATAGCGTAATGTCTTATGGAATTTTGCTATGGGGTAATGCGACTGATATTGAAGCTATATTTGTTTTGCAAAAGAGAGCCGTTCGAGCGATTTATAACCTAAATTGTAAAGAGTCCCTCAGACAAAAATTTAAAGAAATAAACATATTAACTTTGGCATCGCAATATATTTATGAAAATCTAATGTATGTACATAAAAACATAAATAGCTTTAATAAGAATAAGGATGTGCATTCTTTAAACACTAGGAACAAACATAAGCTTGTAATACCAGTTACTAGACTCCACAGAATCAGTAATTCATTTATGGGGCAATGTATACGCTTTTACAACAAAATCCCAGAACATATTCAAAGTTTATCAATAAACAAGTTTAAAAGTTTTATTAAAGAAAAACTGTACAAAAAGGGTTATTATAATATCAAGGAATACATGAATGAAAATAACCCCTGGGAATAAGGTGATCGCCACCATGCTGGTTCTATTAAAAATCATTTAAAAATTGTATAAATGAAATTATTGTTAAGTGAAATATGTTTGGAAAAAAAAAGTCCCGCTGGGTTTCTTGCTGGTTCTTCCCAGGACAGCGGTATTTTCCGAACCAGTGGTAAATAAAAAATGACTTTCAATAAGAATTATGTAATAATCAATATTGAATAAAAAATTATTCTATTCTATTCTATTCTATTCTATTCTTAAATTTAATTATGTAGTGTATTAGCATTCGAATAAACAATTTTATCAAAAAAATAAAAAAAAATATTGGTAAATCCAATTGGGCATACCTTAAGCGCATTAAAAAAACTACGTATAACATGATTATACGGAATTTTTAAAGTAGTTTAAATACATTTCGACAGCACTATCGGCTTCAACATCCTCGAAAACCATGAAAATGACACCCGTGATGAAAAAATTGATACCTATTGCAGCCGCCATCTTGGATTTACATTTCGACAGCACTATCGGCTTCAACTCTCTCGAAAACAATGAAAATGACACCCATGATGAAAAAATTGATACCTATTGCAGCCGCCATCTTGGATTTACATTTCGACAGCACTATCGGCTTCAACTCTCTCGAAAACCATGAAAATGACACCCAAGATGAAAAAATTGGTACCTACTTCAGCTGCCATCTTGGATTTACATTTCGACAGCACTATCGGCTTCAACATCCTCGAAACTCATGAAAATGACACCCATAATGAAAAAATTAATACCCATTGCAGCCGCCACCTTAGATTTACATTTCGACAACCCTATCGGAGTCAACTCTCTCGAAAACTATGAAATTGACACCCATGATGAAAAAATTGATACCTATTGCAGCCGCCATCTTGGATTTACATTTCGACAGCACTATCGGCTTCAACTCTCGAAAACCATGAAAATGACACCCAAGATGAAAAAATTGGTACCTACTTCAGCCGCCATCTTGGATTTACATTTCGACAGCACTATCGGCTTCAACACTCTCGAAAACCATGAAAATGACACCCAAGATGAAAAAATTGGCACCTACTTCAGCCGCCATCTTGGATTTACATTTCGACAACCCTATCGGAGTCAACTCTCTCGAAAACTATGAAATTGACACCCATGATGAAAAAATTGATACCTATTGCAGCCGCCATCTTGGATTTACATTTCGACAGCACTATCGGCTTCAACTCTCTCGAAAACCATGAAAATGACACCCAAGATGAAAAAATTGGTACCTACTTCAGCCGCCATCTTGGATTTACATTTCGACAGCACTATCGGCTTCAACACTCGAAAACCATGAAAATGACACCCAAGATGAAAAAATTGGTACCTACTTCAGCTGCCATCTTGGATTTACATTTCGACAGCACTATCGGCTTCAACATCCTCGAAACTCATGAAAATGACACCCATAATGAAAAAATTAATACCCATTGCAGCCGCCACCTTAGATTTACATTTCGACAACCCTATCGGCTTCAATTCTCTCGAAAACCATGAAAATGACACCCATGATGAAAAAATTGATACCTATTGCAGCCGCCATCTTGGATTTACATTTAGACAGCACTATCGGCTTCAACTCTATCGAAAACCATGAAAATGACACCCAAGATGAAAAAATTTATATCTATTGCAGCCGCCAACTTGGATTTACATTTCGACAGCACTATCGGCTTCAACACCCTCGAAAACCATGAAAATGACACCCATGATGAAAAAATTGATACCTGTTGCAGCCGCCATCTTGGATTTACATTTCGACAGCACTATCGGCTTCAACACCCTCGAAAACCATGAAAATGACACCCAAGATGAAAAAATTGATATATTTTGCAGCCGCCATCTTGGATTTACATTTCGACAACACTATCGGCTTCAACACCCTCGGAAACCATGAAAATGACACCCATGATGAAAAAATTGGTACCTAATTCAGCCGCCATCTTGTATTTACATTTCGACAGCACTATCAGCTTCAACACCCTCGAAAACCATGAAAATGACACCCATGATGAAAAAATTGGTACCTACTTCGGCCGCTATCTTGGATTTACATTTCGAAAGCACTATCGGCTTCAACACTCGAAAACCATGAAAATGTCACCCATGACAAAAAAAATTATACTACTTGCTTTTAGTACGTACTACTATTATTTATTCTGTGCTTTTAAATATTGTAATAAAAAAATGTCTTATTATTATTATAATTAAATATTTAAGAAATTTGGTTATTAGAATATTGTGTATTTGTACAGCGATCTTTTTGAGCCGCTGCAAACAACCGAAACAATGTCCACTCACGAAGGCGACTGAAGCCAAACCACAGAAAAAAAAAACAAAAAACCAGCATAAACTATATAGAAACACTACCAAACCAGTGGCATACAGTCCATACTATAATTTTTCTTAGAGGTATTATTATGTCATGACAGTTTGTCCATGTTGCAGTAGATGTCGCTTTTTTAAATTTAGCCATGCTTGGCCAATTAAGAATCAAACAAATTAATGAATAGTTTAAAATACAATCGAACCTTTCTAACTTACTATTTTGTTACAAAACAAATTTGTAATTAAATTTTTAGTATAATTTATTTATTTTACATTATTCCCTATATATAATGTACTCTGTGAGCCAAACTAAACTACTCATTACTACTCTGTGGCTGTAGCTTCCCATTTAGAGAAAGAGTTTTGGCGGGAACTCGACCGGCGGCGGCTTGCTGCTCCTGTATTATTGTTTAAATAATGGTTTGAAGTGGACTTTGATATGTAAAAGTAGTGCGATTTTGTGTATTAAGTGTCTGCGCATGTGAACTATTAATGGAAACTGTGAAACAAGTGCTCTGATGGTGATGGAATCTCAAGATAAGCTGTTTGTTTGCATAGGCGCCTTTAGATACCATCGCCAACTGTCAGCTTCCTGCTGGCTCAAGTTACCGTCAAAATCTCCCAAGGCTGCACAATGTGACGCATCAACATATTGTGAAGCAGTGAAATATGAAGGAAAATTATACATGAAGACAAGGCTGTATGGCATAGTTCCTTTGCCTGCTCTCTCGAGCGAATAATAAAAACAACAACAACAACCATTTAGAGAAATATTTTTGTATACGAGGCTAACAAATCAACGAAAATTTCGCCATTTTGGAGCCGAAAAAAATTAATTATAGCTAAACAAAACAAAACTACACTGCCATTTACATTCAGTGGCTTCCCACATGATAGATGAAGAGATTAAAAAATAGATTGAGTTAAACAATTAATATTTTCAAAAGTTATTGTGTTTACAAGCCACAGGGACATGATAAATCCACACCATAAGCCACTAAAACCCTTTTTTTTATTTAAAAATAGCAATTAATCGATTTAAAAAAATATTAATAAGTTCAACAATCATTTATCTTTCTAACAATGTGCTTTTTATATCATTTATATGTATAATATGATTGCTAGATACGATTTTATTCGATAAAATGTTGGAATCTTAATTTTTAGGCGATAGTAGAACACACCTTGCGCTTCCGCTTAAGGTATGCAATAGGGAAACATAAGTATGTACCGTCATTTGAATTAAAATTTACTTAGACATACAGTACATACTCATATAATTATAACACTCATTTACCAATATAGATATAACATTCGAAAACGGCACTTAAAATTAATTAAATAAGTACTATAAAACACGCTCGCGTCAACTGCATGTATTTTACAGCATACTTAGTAGAGTGCGCTGGCACAAGGTCGCGCCGCCCCCTGCCCCGCAAGGCTTCCGCCGTTTTATCGAAGTACATTCGTTTCCCAACTGTTAGACTGACTTTAAACTGTGCTAATATAGTTGTATTTTTTTAAATTCACACAACCATCTTTGATCTATATTGTAAATCATATGTGATATTTGTTAAAATTCCTTAACGAATGATATTTCACAAAAATATATATTTTCATATTTTTCATCAACATTTACAATATTAAAATTTTATAATTTTTAATTATACTTGCAGTAGACCGTACGGCCCGATGTACCGTGGACGGTTTCCTCGGCCGGCTATGGACGAACGTGAACGCTATTATGATCGCGAACGTACTTACGAGAGAGAACGAATGTACGATCGCCCGCCACATTATGACGAACGTACTGCAATACCAGAAGAACTACCATTCCATAAGGTATTCCTACGTTTAATTTTAGTGTGAGTGAAGAGACATTTTATTATATGTTGAGGAATTTGTATCAAAAAATGAAGAAGAAGAAGTCCCGCTTATACACACGACTACAATACGTACACAATACACATGCATTTTTACCGGATGGCATCGGTGAGAGTCATCGCTGTGCCGGCGTCGGCGCTTTGGAAAACGAATGGAAAACCGCGCAATGAGTTACATTAAAAAATCCATTCCCTATTGCACCACCGTTTTACAATAATAATTAATGAAGTTCTAGAATGTTCTTCCATGGAAATTTCTAGAAGGATCTTGACCCTCCTAGTTCTGCCACTCGATACTAGATGGTGCTAATGCTAGCGCTCAACAATATAAATACAAAAAAAAGAACATAGTTGAATTGTAAACCTCTTTTTTTGAAGTCTGCTAAAAACTGACAACAAAATTCTGGTCTTCGTAATTTTTATCCTTTATTACTTTATTATTAATTAACTTTGACTTGTGATTTAAAAAGTTCACTTAGGAATTCTTTCAGTCGATAATGAC
Organism: Parnassius glacialis; assembly: GCA_033319125.1. Lineage (NCBI taxonomy): Eukaryota > Metazoa > Arthropoda > Insecta > Lepidoptera > Papilionidae > Parnassius > Parnassius glacialis. The sequence goes on from JAVANC010000018.1 coordinate 27,872,959, forward strand.
GATGTATTCTTGCTTTTTATTTATTAACCCCTTAATAGTGCTCAGATGGATAGATCCTTTTTCCTTAGTAGGAAAAAAATTCCATAATCGCCATGCTACATAGATAACCGATTGCAGGTCCAGATGCTTTATACCTTTGATACTGCTCCCAGTCCCCGTTCAAGGTATTTTTACATGAGGGATATATGAGATAGTACAAAGATATGATTTATAAGTCTCCATCCTTTCCGTAGGCGATTTTTAAGATACCAACGGTATGTACGTAATATGTAAATGGGGTGATTCTCTTATGCCGTCGCCACATTACAAATGGCGATAAGTTGCGGCCGATCTGGACCATGCGACACTAATGGATGCCATACACGATTCAGTTTACCGTCAAGTTTGTAGCGCGCTTGAAGCGGCGTCAAGTTTGCAGTGCATCCATATAGACCACTCACGCGTCTCTCGCTTATTTGCTCCGACTACTGTCATGCATACTTGACCGCTCATACACACGTTCAAGTTTGCATGACGCTGTAAGCGTAATCAAGTCGGCAGAATTGAAAATCAATTTTTGCTTCAAGTAAACATGTCATGCACACTGATAGTCATACACCGTTAAGTTTACCGGACGCCGCTTCAAGCGCGCTGCAAACTTGACGGTTAACTGGATCGTGTATGGCATCCATAACTTGGCGAATGCTATATTTAGGGCGTCCTTAACCTGACAATTTTGATTCCAGAGAAGAGTTCGTTCATCACGGGAGGTGATAGTTCAGAGAGCGGAAGTGGAGCGGCGAGAAGGGCGGGAAGGGCGCGAGGGACGTGAGGGTCGGGAGGGGCGAGCGAGAGAAGGACGTGAAGGGCGGGAGGGGCGTGGCGACGACTGGGCCGACCCCTGGATGCGCGCCGAGCCCGCCGCTCGCCGCCGCCGCCCGCCTTCCTCGGAGGACTCGTACAGCACCTCCAGGTACCGTATTACCAACACCACAATGTCCATTTGAAAATTTAATTTGTCATTATAAACTCCCGCTATCTTTCTCTTAGTGATTTTAAGTTGTTGCTGTTCTGTGGCAGTTATTTCGTGTCTGTCTATATAAGAATGGCAGGGAAGTTCTGAAGTGATTTCACGTAATAGATTTTCGTTATAGATATTTCACAAGAACAACTCATTATGTAGATCATTGATTTATCCATACTTCTTCGTTACAGTCTTCATTTTGTTTATCCTCCAGTATCATTACTCACCTGCATATTATTCTGTTTTATTCCATTTCGTTTATTTTTGTTTTTGATCATTTCATTTACTATATTTTCTCGTTATTTTTTTAATTAATAATATATTGTTTTCTTACATTTACTTTATATCATTCTCATAAGTTCTTTTGAAATATCTATATTGTGTGAAAGATGGGAAAAGTTGAAAAATATAAACTTCCGTCATTTACATCAATCTACCGAAAAAGGAATTTCTCGGAAATTTCCAAATTTCGAGATACTATTGTCAAAAATTGAGCTGTTATAAGTTCTTAAACTATACATAAAATAAGCAAAATGTGCTTATTCCTATTTAAAAGTAATTTTAATGGTTTATATTTGGTGTTCAATTGAATCCAATAGATATTCACAATTACACTATAAGTTCTCGATTTTTTTTTAATCTATTACTTATAGTTTTAATAAATAAATATGAAAAGAAGCTCTAAAGTCGAGGATCTTAAATAATGGCTTTGTTATAGCAAGTTGCAAATTGTTTAGTTTTTCTTTCTTTATTATTCTTTTAATTTCCTTAAAAAACCATACTATAAGGGTGTTTAAAATTATACTAATTAAAATATTTTCTCCCCTATTGCTTCGACCCCACTCCTCTGGCCATTGGGTTTGCTTTCATTACTCTAACATTGTGGTGTTTCGGTGTTCGATTTCTGACGGATCTCATCTCTATACTCTCCATAACTATTGCATGTTACGTAACTATCGCGTAATATAAAATCATTGGGATTCGCTACTGGCTGCGTGCTGTGCGTTTGTGTGACTGAACGTGTGGACGTACACGTGTGGAGAGCGTGTGTGTGTGCGTGTGCGTCCGTTGCGTGTGTGCACCGCCCACCTCCCCCGGCGTCCCTTTGAGTCCACAGCTCTTCAAATTCCAGCTCGCGTAGTTCGGGCTCAGCGGCCGCTCGACGCAAGAGGAGGGCGTCATCATCCTCTCGCCAAAGGTAATTTTATTATTTGTTGGTTTGGTTAATTTTCATTAACAAACTAAACTTTTAATTCATACTAATATTAAATAACACTATAACTAACAACATTGTATAATATTGGGATATACTATGTGTTTTAATTTGGCTCAGTGTATATATACAATTATAAACACGACGAAATTATAAATATAATAACTAATTTGATATTTAATCCAAAAATGGTCATCAAAGTTATTTTTACTTTGATGACAATAAGCCAAACTAGTCTACCTACACTTTTGTGGATGAGAGGGAGGGAATTTCAATAGCCTCACAACATTTTTTTGCAGGAAACAACAGAGTTCTTTTGTGAGGATTTGTGATCTATCAAATCTGATGTAAGCAATGAATATGTTTTCAGATTGCAGATTTCCCGGTGTCTGCTTGTCCTATTTTTGTTTGCCATATAAAAATTAATTTAAAATGAACATAATAAAGCAACAGTACAGACTATTTACAAAGCATTGTGTAATAATCGTCCAATCGACTACAATCGTGATCCATTTCTTCGCTTCGCACAGGTAAGACGTGCTGCAACACAGGCACGCCTTCCTACACTGTCTCGACCCCCAACTGCGCAATCAGTCCCTCTCCTTGTCGGGGCCAGGATTAATACTAGTAGTTGAAACTCGGTCTGGGGATACTGATACTATTTTTTTAAGTTTAAGTGATTATATTAAGTGATTATATATTTATGATTATTTTTTTATAGAGAATCTCCCAGTAACTCAGTATTAATTAATTGGTCGCAGCAATTATCTTTGTTTATAATTTAAAAGCATTTAAATGATTAATTGAACATGCTTGATTATAATAAAATCGGGATTAAAAGAAGGATACAGCCGAATTTGATAATTTTAGTTGTTAATTTTTTTTTCTTGTTTGGATATGCATAAACATAATTTTGTATCAATGTATATATTAAAATTATGTTATTAATCCTATTATTATTTTATTCAATAATGCTAGTTAGTTTTTATTTGGGTTAAAAAAAATCTGTTTCATATTAACAATTAATCTCTAACAATCACTAATCCAATTTGTGAATAGTCATTCAATTGCTTTAAGCTCCTTGTGAATGTTATTAATATTCTTTAATTAATATGTACAGTTTAGTTAGCGTAAGACAGTTCACCACCTCCACATCATCCCGCGACCTCCGTAAGAGGCGACAGAAGGAAACTGAATCTGGAAATGGGCACTAGCATCTTCCTGATAACAAATCGAAATAATAAACAAAATTGTAGTTGCCAACGCACCAAGTGTGACAACTATACAAATAATCTCCTATATGAACTATGAGGGAGGCCTATGATCAGCTGTCGATTTTGACGGGCTGTGCTATAAGAAATGAATTAATAAGTAACCAATTTGTATTGATTTTTAGCATTTCATATGAATTTTGTTTTAGTAAGATCCTATGTAATGTTTTTTATAACGCGATATGTGTTGACATAAAGTATTACAAGTTTGAAATCTGCCTTAAACACCAATAAATAGAATAAAATAATATTGCTCGGATTTTTTTAAATTCCTGTAAATCTAGTCGGCACGTATTGTTGTTTACAGTAACACACCATGCACATTGAACAAATATGAATTATTCCAACATTGCTCCATGCTTTGTCTGCACACTCGAGTCATTTTCCACGTGAACATTTCTTTAATTTATATAATAATACAAACAAGCATGTGCAATAAAATTTACTATAGTAAATAAGATATTGTGTAGTGGTGGTGTAAGAATATCCACATGTTTTCCCGTGGGAATCATATATAGTAACTAATTACCTATGTAATTGAAATACAGGCAGATTTCATTATTTAGTAACCCTTAATGAGATATTAAAAACATAGATTTGATGGCGGTATGGCGGTGTGTCGGCGCCTGATACCGCAGCAGCTGTATGGTTGTAAATATTGAAGTGGTGGTTTATGTAGGTTGTCGCCGTCGGTGATCGTTCGCGAGAGGCGGCTGGCGACGGCGCGCGCCACCGCCATGAACCCGCCCGCGCCGCGCCGCCGGGCGCCGTCGCCGGCCGCCGCGCGCCAGCTGTCCGCCAACCCGCCGCCGCCCGCCTCGCACCGACACAAGGTACGCGCACTACGGACCATCGGTCTTCTACAAACATCGATAGCTCAACATCGATGTCATCATCGATCTTTATCCTACGCAAAACTTTTTTGGATATGTATTTAATATTTCAATTCAATCTGTTTCTCTGTTGATAAAGAGTTGAGCCAGCTATGGAAAATAATTTAAAAATAAAATTTTTGTACAACTGACTTCAATATAAATTATTAAGGATAACTCAAAAACTATTAGTCAGACTTATATGGGACCACATGACGAAGCACCAGCTTTCAAATAAAAAAAACTAATCATAGAAATTGATTCACCCAGAAAAAAGCTATGAGGATTAACATATTAAAAAAAGGACTTACAGTTTTCTTGACTTTTGACAACACAATTGCAGGCTCAACGCCTCTTTCTACATTCAATTATAAAATATTATTAAAACATATGTCTGATATATTAAAATAAATATACAAAGTATTATAGATACTTTTAATTTGTTGCATGTTAATATTTTCTATATACGCTGTTGGTTTTCTGAATAAATTAAATAAATAAAGTGCCAACAAACTGGTTTTTATTATAATACATTATTTTGCAACAAGAAATATTCAACACTTTAGTGGTCCTTATTGAAGTCAGTAGATAACCGCTCAGATGGCGTTGATGTATAGATTGTGATCAAATTTCTCACCGCAAGTTTTTTTTTATTTCAGATAGGTAGAACCAATAACATTATTCTAAACGTGTATTGGATCGTGTTTAAGATCAACCATCGGTTTTTTTTAAAACAACCGACAAAGAAAAACATCGAAAACGAAATTAAGTAACAACTGCGACATTACAGTTGACACTTGACAGTTAAATTTGAAACACCATAATGATATATTTTTAGGTTATCGATGCGTTTAAGCCACGGAGCAAATACAAAGAGGAGGATTTGTAATTAGATTTCACTATGACACGTGTATTTCACGTGACAATTTGAGGGAATGTTGCGCCCTGCTCACTTAACTATTTTCCATCTACCGATAAATAGTAAAACTACTCGCATCGTTCCATATCGATGTTGCAATATAGTTTAGCTATCTTGACGATAGATGGCGGCTTGTTCACAAAATTATTTTAAAAACTATAAAAATAATATTTTGGCGGTTAAAAATTCTTTAGCACTGAATGCAGAACAAATTTCAATACCTTTGTATGATTATTTTACCAATACTGAGCTTTACGTACCTTTATATTTTTAGTTCCCATGACACAAAGTGTCGCCATCTAGTGTCGAATATATTTAATTACATTTGAAAGCCGACGGAGAGATTTTTCTAGAACTACACTCACCGGCACGGAAACTTGGCCACTCGTGAATTTGCTGATTATTTGCACTGAAACGTTTTTTTAACAGTAAATTAAGGGTAGATGCATTCAATAAGTGTCTCTAATGGTTTTAGAACGTAGAAATTTAATGTTTACTTCACCGAAATTTTTCTTTTCAAGATAACATGTTTTCACTAAAATTAACATCTTTCCATTGTCACTTTAAAAACACTACAAAGTTAAAAATTAAGTCTGTTTCTTTATTGTCTATCAGTTTTAATATCGGGTGTTTCCTCCTCTAGCCCTGATAACCGCTTGCATTCGATCTGGCATGCTTTGAATGATGTTTCTGACATCAACTTGCGGTATGCTGTCCCAAGCGGCCAGCGCTGCATTTCGGAGCTCATTTAGAGTTTGTGACGGTTTGGAACTGGACTTTATCTTTCTTTTGAGCATACCCCATACATGCTCAATTGGATTTAAGTCCGGGCTACGAGCTGGCCACTGTAATTTTTGTATTCCAACCTCTTCCAGATATTCCTCTACACAATGTGCGACGTGCGGGCGTGCATTATCGTGCATGAGGAGGAATTGGTCGTGTCCAATGAATCCCGAATAAGGCATTACGTGCTCCTGAAGAACTTCCTCGATGTATCGAGTAGCTGTAAGCCGATTATCGACGATGACCAACTCTGTACGTGCGTCGGAACTTACACCTCCCCATACCATTATTGAGCCTCCATGGAAACTCACAGTTTGGGTGGTGGTAATGGGTAGAAACCTCTCTCCTCTTTTTCTCCACACTCGTTTTCGACCGTCTGGAGCACGTAAAGCTATTCGACACTCATCTGTGAACAACACTCTAGCCCATTGCTCGTGGGTCCAATTGACATGTTCTCTTGCGAACTGAAGTCGGGCTACTCGGTGCTGTCTGAGAAGTTCTGGACCTCGTGCTGGTCTACGAGCTTTTAAATTCACTTCCTCCATTCGTCTTCTCACTGTACGCTCACTAACATTAACGCCTCTTGCGATTTGGAGCCGCTGGCGTATCTCAACAGCGGTCAGGTAGCGGTTTCTCAAAATCTCCATAACAATAAAACGATCGTCTCGGGCCGATGTGCACCTTACGCCCCCACTGCCTGGCCTGCGGGTGTAGCGGCCTGTCTCCTGGTATCGTTTCAGTGAATACTGCATTGAGGACCGTGGTACATTAAACACAATAGCAACTTCACGCTGTGTCAGCCCTTGGTCAATTAATGCTACTGCTTGTGCAACTTGTGCTGGTGTTAATGGCATTTTTATTGGCTTTAAAGCACCTTTAGTTATTGAATTAAGACACAAGATCACAATAATTGAATAACCTTACAGTAAACTTTTCACAACACACAAATTTAAAATGTGAACTTAGTCGCTCAAATGACCCAATTCAACTAAAAATTAAAGAATTCGTCATGGTGCACTTAAACATAATGAATCACCCTCTTGAACTTGAGGGTAAACATTTTTTGACATACTTGCATAACAAACATTCATCAGAAACACTTAAAGCTTTTGCTATCGCGAGATAACCGCTTGGCCAAGATTCCGTGCCGCTGAGTGTATTTTAATAAATTAGGTAGATAATTAAACTTTATTATTAAACAAATTATTAATTATTAAACAAATGAAATGTGATGCCCTCCATAGCATCAGAGCGTCTATCTGAGTAGTTTTTACACGATAAAACAACAATTCGCCCTTTTCTTCGTAATACTACAAAAATACACCGATTTGCGATTTTTGACACATAAGCGCTCAGAACGAACGCTGGCAGTATACTAACTAAAGCCACGCCTACTTTGATGACGTCGGGACCTAGTTAGAATCATAGCGCACAGTTGCTTAGGCCGTCTTCTCTTTGAATTTGCTCCGTGGTTTAAGCATTCTGAATTATTCAAAATTTTAAATATTTTAGAGGAGACGCAAGATTTAGTTGATATTGATTTCGCGGGTTCGCAGTGTTCGCAAGTACCCAATAATCGATTATGGGTTTATTGACATCGATGTTTCGATGTTTGACATGTGGCAACATCGATTTTAAACCTTTTTTTTGACATGGATGATCATCCCTAACGCGCACTCATCCATGGCCGCTCGCTGATGAATCACATGGTATTTTTTAATTAATATAATTATACCTGCTTTCTAATCCTTGCCGAATTCAATGCATTTGCATTCAGAAATAAAAAGAGAACCTGAAATTAGTATTATTTTCGTCCTTTGCTTAGTATTCAGGAAACAAACAAATGAAAATTAAATTAATTTTAACAGGAAGAGTCAGATCCATACGGTCGAAGTAAAGCGTCGAGTCGCAACAGAAATAGGAAAAAATATTCAAGGTCGTCATCGTCTGGATCAGGTAATATATTATTCATTTAACATTCATTATATTTTGTTGTCTTAATGTCCAAAACCGAAATCGTACTGGCTAAAGCATTGAAACAAGAAGCTGACATTATTTTGTCAACAGAGGCGCGACCGAGTGATTTTATACGAGTATATAATTTTAGATAACATGTAATTAGTCGTCGTCGCTATTTAACAACACACAACTATAAAATGAAGGTGGAAGCAAAACCTATTCGTTAAATAAATCACTGGGTTGAAACTTGTGGGTAATTGTAAAAGTATTGAAAGGTCACAAAAAAAAAAAGGTTGAAAAAAAAAATCACATACAAACCTTGTGTTTATAGGGTTATTTTGCAATAACCGGCCCAATTTGCACAGAAAGTTCAAAATATGTAATATAGGCAAATGGCGAAGAAAATTTAATAAAAAAAAATATTTAACATTCTGTCCTTTTTATCTTTTAAATTAAAAATGCGTGGTAATGCATTGTTTGAACTGATTTTATTGCGCACGCACACATTCGTAAGGATCGATCGGCAGACAAAAACTTTGTTGCCCATAAATCACATTAAATTTTTTTTAATAGGATAAGGGTGACAAACGAGCACACAGTCCACCTGATGGTAAGTGGTTGCTGCGGCCCATAGACATCTACACCTATCCTCTATTACAAATCAAAATGTAGATGCGTTGTCACCTGAGAGGACTAAGATGGAATGCCTCATTCCCAGTAAAAAGGGCCTCCGGCCACCTGCACTCACCAAGCGAAACGCAGAGGTAAACCTCTACTTCACGCTGGTTTTCTGTGAGGTCGTGGTACCACCCCGGTTCGGGCCGGCCCATCCGTGCGACAACAAAAGCTGCCGCGTGGCTCTACCACTGTTAGGGGATTTGGGATGATTTGGATTCAATTAATTTATTATTTTTATTTGTTTAAAAAAATAACTAAAAATTAATGAAAATTGTGGATCATTCTTTTTTAGAAAAATAGAAAAAGGTTTACCGATAAATTAATTAATCTAATAGGTTGATTAATGAAATTAGACTACTAGATTATTTTAATAAAACACTACTAATAATATTAGTATTATTACTATAAAAGTGATTATTACTATAAAAGTTACTAGTCATGTTATATTTAAATAATCGACTTTACTTAAGTAAAAGTTTAATGACACGTGAAGGCTTTTGGATTTAAGATTTGGGGCATTCATTCAACTCAAAAAATGTGTGATTGTGATGTGTTGCCAGAGTCGACGTCGTCATCCAGCGAGTCGGAGAGCGAGTCGCGGTCGTCGTCGACGTCGGGCAGCTCGGGCGCGCGCCGCGCTCGCCACGCGCGCCTGCTCAACGCGGCCGCGCGCCCGCGGTCAGTGCACACCCCTCCCCCCCTCCCCCCTCACACACCACACACAGTGCCCCACGTGTTAAGGGGCATTTGTATAAGTATGGGTCACAGGGGAGCTTACGTACCACCTGACGCACCCGCGGACACCTACAATGTTCACACTCATACACAAACAACACACGAACCCCACGAGGATAAGTGTGACCTTTGTGTAAGTAACAGTACAGTCCACCTGACGGTAGATGGATGGTGTTTACTTGGTGAGCGTAGTTCAACTTCATATCTGTGATTTTTTTTTATAAGATAAGGGTGACAAACAAGCACACAGTCCACCTGATGGTAAGCGGTTGCTGCGGCTCATAGACATCTACATCTATCCTCTATTAAAAATCAAAATGCAGATGTGTTGTCACCGTGAGGACTAAGATTGAATGCCTCATTTCCAGTAAAAAGGGTCTCCGGTGATTGCATCTTTAACGCTGTGAATGTTTTTGTTATGCACTCCTAACTTCCGTGTTTCTCCAGATACTGTTTTAAAGTGTAAAATTTTTGTTCATAAACCATAACCATATGATGTGGCCCATAGACACCGATATTTATCTTCGATTATAACTCAAAATTCCGATGTCGAAGATGAGAACAGCCACAAATAAAATTGCTATTTTGCTTCATGAGCACCTTGAACCAACTTTCAACAAAAAAAGCCAAATATGCATTGTCACTGAAAAATAAAATATGTTGTCTCACAGTCTGTAACTATACTATCACACTCTTGAAATCGAATGTCAGTGTCGGTACTCTTGCTTTGCTGTAGAAATCGTTATTAAGGATGGTACTAACCCAGAAAGACTTAGGCATAACTGCCTCCTACTTGTGTCTCTGACACTGCAACCTTATAGCTTCCCTTTGATGTTATCGTATAAGCCTTACTTGAACATGCAGTTCAGAACAAGTGAATGTTTCTGGTTGGACACCTGTGACACTGTATTATCTACTGAAAAGTTGTCGCCGTTTACGATGTAATATCCAGTAAAAATTTATCGTTATAAAGCTTTCACACATAAAAAGTAGATAAGTAGGATCGCTGTATAGTAACAAAAAAACAGCTTGTATATGTACGTCCCATTACTAAACATAGGCTTCCCCTTATCCCGGCTCAATGAATCAATCAAGGATTTATGGAGAATAAGAATTGAGGCATACGCCGACCTAAGTAATTAACATATCTTGTATTATGTCTTCAAAATATATTAAAGAACAATGACAGAAAAAAAGTTGACAAAAATTATTGCGTCTAGAAATAAGTTATTTACAAAATGAGTTTTATGATTTTTCAAGTAAAAATGTATTTTAATTAACGCCACAGAAAAAAAAACAAACATTTTTGGGAATATCAAATGACTTAAATCATTTTACCCTACTCAAGTGTTGCCATTTACTATATTCATACTATTTTCATATACACTTTGTTAGACTACCAACACAACACACAAAATATTTTTATATTAAGTTATTATTAGTAATAGCTATACTATCAGTAATAATAATAATAAAAGTGATATGGTTGAAACGAAGTCTCTTACAAAGAACTTCCTACAATAATACATTATCTCAATCATAGTAATATGTAACAATTCCATTTAATGTTATGGCAACACTGGTTAAAACAAAATGTCACTGGTTTTTTTTACTGGCTTTACGGCTCTGGGTTCTAGTCCTTATGAGAATGTCACTATGACACAAAGGCCCTGGAGCCATGCCAGAAATATACATTTATAGTATGCAAATATATAATAGAGATACAATAATCTAAAAGCTCTCAATTATGTAGGTAGGGCACATAATGTTGAGAATGTATTAAGCTTACATTAAACAACCACAGGACGCATGACTTTTTCCAAGTGACATAAGACATAACCTAAAAAGGTTCAAATATAAATATCTTTCTTTTACGCCTTCTCAGGACAAAATTCTTTGACAGTTATTAAAGGAGTGACGCTTAACATTTTAAGATATTTTTGATATATAGATACTACCATTCATTGTCAACTAATTTTATGTATGAAAGTCTTCCATTGTTCTTTCCTGAACTTTCTGCACAATGTTTACTATTATCACAAAACACGTGGCTAAAATTCCAATTTTCTAATTAATTTTATATTTATTGAATTAAAATAATAAAGAGAAAAATATTTTCAGCTTAAATGCCAAATCAAGTGCCGGTTTGGCCGCTGCAGTTTCGACAGTCATCAGCAAAAAGGAAGCACCAAATGACAAAGGTACAGGGGACATTAAAATTAAATGTTATGATTTCTTGAAAATTACGTGGGTTTTGCAGAGGCTTTTTAACCTGATATCATTGTTAACCCCGGGAAGAGGCACGGATTATAAGAACAGATCTTCATATGAGAAGTAACCGTTTTCAAGTTGAGTAGTATGGGGTTATGTTTGGGGGCTTCGACTACTTATCTCGCTGATCTATTTGTTCATTGTTTCATCCAGTAATTACATATAAGCAATTAAAAAAAATTATCTGCGTAACCTAGCTCCACGAAAACTTGTGCCAATTGTCCTATAATCTTCAACTTTTCATTTAAAAGGATTGGGCCGATACATGAGAGAGCTTATAATGGTATGCTTGGTTGACACCTTAGATCTCCTTTGACCAGTCCTTTTAAGAACGTTTTATGGAATCGTATTAAATGATGTCATCACCCTTTAAAAACAAGCACAAGCACACAATTCGACTTTCGACTAAGAAGCAAACTACAGATACCTGGACAAAACGCGTCTCAGGTTCTCGTCAGTCACTGTACGAAAGTCAGCAGAATTGTTATGATGTTTCGCTGGTATTCTCTGAGAGCGTGGTAGCGACCGCGGTCGACACATTAGTTCTGAAGATATAATTCAGCTTCAGCGTGGCTTTATGTGAGTGGATTGCGGTGAACTTTAAGAATAGTTTTTCGTCACATTTCACAACTCACATTAATATTATTATTTTAAGAAAATAAAGGAAAATGCAATCACAACATAGGATTGTGTTTATTATGTTAATTTTGTAGGGACTTAACTTTTGACTTATTTGTACATTGTACAACACGCTGAAATTTTTGCCGCAATAATTTTATCGGTACGAAGGAAAACCACCCTTCATTTCTGCAACCTTCGGAAACTTAAGGCTTTCGTCATTGTCCTCTAGAACCTCATTTATCCGCTCCCTAGCTAACATCGTCTGCATTATTCAGCTCTTGCAAGCCAACCTGTCTTTACAAAGGTTCATCGAAACATTGGAATAAGGCTTCTTGTCGTTTCAATCAACTCTGCACTATAGTGTTCACCATATCACGTCAGGATCACATGGGAGATTTTCCGCCATACAAGATGTGAAGCGGAGCGGGGGAGCGACCAACGCTCCGTGTGGGCTGTACGGAGCTATTCTATATTATATACCGGAGTAATTCGGAAACTTCGATAACGTGATTTAGGCTTTAGTTTGTTTCACTTGTAGCGCGACGACAGCGCCATGACAAAATGCGTCCACAATGCTAAGCGAAGTGTCAATTGGACAGTCTCCTACTGTATTTTCATCGCGCACGCTTAGGTTTTGATTTTGTTTGATTCTCATTTTTTATCATTTACAGATCTCGTCGGAAAAAAACGATCTGCAACGTCACCAGTGAGCGGCGGCGCCCCGGCTAAGAAATCAGTATCAAGGAGGGAAGAGCTCTTGAAACAGTTGAAAGCTGTTGAAGATGCTATAGCTAGAAAACGTTCCAAAATATAGAGATTCGCGTTGATTACAAAACACTATGACAGATTAGATTGGCTGTCTTAGTATCTTTTTATGTGCAATGGGACCTATTGTTGTACATTAGTGTTGGTGAATCTGCTAAAATATGGACCCTTGCACATAAGTTTTGTTATGTAACTCTTAAAACAGTGTTTCACGTATTTATGTGGTACGCGGGTGTAAAATTAAGCTATTTTTCTATTTATAATTTGACTTTAAAACCTTAATTTAGTAAGAAAATAATAAGAAAAGTATTGTATAGTAGGTAACACAATAATCTTTTGAACTCTGTAGATGGTCTCACTGTGTACACAGATTTGAAAATTATAAACACATTTATTGCTAATTGCGACAAATCAATTTGATGTTATTTGTTCAAGTTAAAACAAGGAACCTAATTGAATAGGTTTAGCGGACAATTACTCACATACATAGAACATCAAAAAACAGAACTTAAATAAATAACTTTTACAAAATGTTATAGGTGTATTTTATTTAAAATTAAATAATTGAATAATATTTAATATACTGGGTATTTTTGGAACGCTCCCGAAAACTAAGACAGGCGACAGTACAAATAAATTTGATCCTGATGAAAAAAAATCATATTTTTACAACGTTTTATTAGCTTTATTCACGTGCCATCATGTTAGTACAGCTAAATGAAACGATAATTTCATAAAAAAAATCATGAAAATACTGAAACATAAAACCAGCAGTGAAAACTGAATTGATATCACCTGACTAATGGAGGTTAATGTACGCGCGAACGGTGAAAAAAGAACGCTGGCCTTGAACTTGGGCACTGAGCGATTTATCACATATTGGTACAAAGGGCGCGCGACGGGGGAACAATCCGCCAGTATTACTGTGCCTGCATGCTATTGGTTCCCGCGCTTTGTTCGCTCCAAAAATACAGTCGCATACACAGCTTACTTTGCGACTCGCGACGATGTTTTAAAAAGGAAGGAAAGAAAAATTATTTATATCTATTGTTTTATGACTAAACTAGTGAACGAAAAGGTAAATATGATAGGAGAAGGTGAATGGGAAAATTGTGCAGTAAATTTAAAAGTGTTGAGGAAGAATACCGAAAAAATTACCATGTGATCGACCTGATGACGGAAGCCCAAGCGAAGATGAAAGTGATGATGAAGTAGCATCCAGTAACACCAACACACCTTCAAAATCTGGCTTCCATGTGACCCAAGACGACATAATGGACGGCGTGCCACCCTTACCTTAAGTTTTCTTGTTACAAACTACTTTATATTTTACGATAGAAATAACAAATAATGCTCAAGTAAGCATTATCCATTTTTAATTCCAAGTAAGGCACCTATTATGATTCTACAATAAAACAATTAATTACTTACTATAATATTATAAAACAATATCCCAATACCATGTAGTACTTTAGAACGCGACTGTAACCTCCCTCCACTCGACCTGTATCTAGCTCGGTGCGAAACTGCGAAACAATGTAACCCGCCCGGCTCGTGTCGCATCGCGCTGTGACGCAGTAGGTTTCAGTTTTGTCGATTTGTTTATTAAATTGTGATTACGTGTTGGTATTATTCTTGTTCGTTTTTTGTTTTAATAATGCTTAACGCGTACGTTTATAGTGATTGTGAATACGACAACATGTTATGTATCCGAACCTTGGTACACGAAGTATCGCTAAATAAATTGTTAAGACGTCGGGATGGAACAAGTGTGTCATACTGTGCAGTGCACAAAGTGTTGAAGCGTAACCGAATGCGCCCATACTAATTGCACAAAGTGCAAGCTTTAGTTCCCGGCGATCACGACCGCCGACGAGTTTTCTGACGTTGGTTATTATACCAGCAACAACGTGTGGCTGGTTCCATTGAGCACATTATCTGGACGGATGAGTCGACATTTACCAGAAACGGCCTGTGGAACCGAAGAAATACACACGTGTATTCAGAGTTTAACCCGCACGCTGTTCGACAAACCGGGCACCAAACCCGATGGTCGATTGACGTATGGGCAGGTTTATTTAAGGATCGCATACTGGGACCAGTGTTTCTGCCACAGCGACTGAACGGACAGCGATACCTAAACTTTATAAATGAACATTCGACAGACATTTTAGACGACCTATCGTTGGCTGAATATCGCCGCACATCGTTCCAGTATGATAGTGCCCCTCCACATGTCGTGAGGTTCGTCCGTGAGCGCCTCAATGAGCTATTTGATGATCGCTGGATTTGGCGGACTAGGACCACACGCTTGGCCACCTCGCGCACCAGATCTGACCCCGTTAGACTTCTTTCTGTGGGGTATGTGAAAGAAAGGGTTTTTAATCATGAGTGTGATAGTGCTGACGAAACTACAAAAGGATCGTGGATGTTTTCGACAAACTACGTACGGACTGTGTCGAAGACCACACGATGATGCCCCGCCTCCATGAGGAGACGCAACACCGAGCCCAAATCTGCCTTGAAATGAATGGAGCACAATTTGAGCCGCATCTCATAAGACCACGGAGGATTTAGAGCGGTAAGCTGTTTCATAACTAATTTTTTTAAATAACTTAGTACTGAACTAATCTGAATACATACATAACTGAATACATGAGAATAATAAACATACCTACACGATGAATAAAAACGCATGACTCTAACCTTGGTTACATTTCATTTATGTATTTTTTCATTAGCGGGAAATCGAACCAGTTATTTGGGTTATTTAACCTGTAAATTCGGATTAAAATGGCTACGTGGAGACAAGTACAGTGGCAAAATAGTAGGTTAAGTAGATTAGTTAGGTATTTAGACAAGTGTTGTAAATTATTAGGTATTGTGGTATGGCCCGCTAGTTGCGGACCGCGCGAATGTGCGTTCGCGCGTACATTGACCTTTAATCAGCTGATATGAATTCAATTATTCCACTGCTGGTTTTAGGTTTCAGTATTTTCATGATTTTTTTTAATGAAATTATCGTTTCATTTAGCTGTACTAACATGATGGCGCGTGAATGAAGCTAATAAAACGTTGTAAAAAGATGATTTTTTTTTCATCAGGATCGAATTTATTTGTGACCCATGATCAAAGGTATACCTGGTACTGTCGCCTGTCTTAGTTTTCGGGAGCGCTCCAAAAATACCCTGTATATTTTTAATAAATAATTATAAAAAATTTAAATATTAATTGCAATCGCCGATTTAAAACCTTTACTACCGACGATGATCATCATTACAGCTCTTCACAAGGAACAGGCCTCTCCCAAGGAATGTCACAAAGCACGGTCTCGAGCCATCAGCATCGATCGACTTCTTGCGTGTCTTTTTTTTATAGAAGAGGGGGCAACCGAGCATGCGGCTCACCTGATGGTAAGTGACTACCGCCGCCCATGAAGAGCTGCAACACCAGGGAGGGAATCGCAGAAGCGTTGCCGGCCTTTTAAAAAGGAGTACGCTCATTTCTTGAAGGTCCCTAAGTCGTATAGGTCCGGAAAAATGGCTGATGGTAATCGATTCCACAAGGAAGTCATGCGAGGAAGAAAACTTCTTCTAAATCGCACAGTGGTGGACCGCCAATCATCCAGATGGTATCGATGGTAACGTGAGTTTTGTCGCGATGTGCGATGGAGAAATTGAGCGGCTGGAATTAGTCCGAACAATTCCTCAGAGCACTCCCCGTGATAGATGCGATAAAATACGCAAAGAGATGCAACATCTCTACGCAGTGCCAGTGTATCGAGCCGATCAGAAAGAACTCGGTCGTCGACGATTCGAACCGCTCCGCGCTGGATGCGGTCAAGTGGAAGGAGCTGGCACTGGGGTGCCCCGGCCCAGAGATGAGAACAGTATTCCATGTGGGGCCGAACTTGCGCTTTGTAAAGTTGCAAGCGATGTGCCGGCATGAAATACTGTCTCGCTCTGCTGAGCACGCCAAGCTTTTTAGAGGTCAATTTGGTCTTCCCTTTCAAGTGACCACGAAACTGCACATTATTCGATATGTTGTCGCCAAGGATTCCGATACTAGCTGAGGCAGCAAGGGGAGTGCCTTGAAACTGAGGAGATACGACAAAGGGGTTCTTTTTAGCGGTAAACGCGCAAACTTGTGTCTTCTGGGGATTGAACTGGACTAGATTTAGTCGGCCCCAATCCGATACTTTGTTAAGCAAAGACTCTACTTCAGACACAAGTTTGTCCCGGTACTCAGCGACGTTTTCCCGAGAAATATTGGCACGGCCGGTATATAAGGCATCACCAGTGCTGTCGTCTGCATAGCAATGAATGCTACCAGTTAGCAACATATCATTGATATGCAGGAGAAACAGCGTTGGTGATAGCACGCAGCCTTGTGGAACACCTGCGTTGATAGGCTTGAAATCAGAGCATGCACCGTCTACTACGACCTTGATGCTCCGATCAGCAAGGAAACTGGTGATCCATTTACACAATTTCTAGGGAAGCCCATAGGAAGGAAGCTTCGAAAGAAGCGCTTTGTTTCAGACCCGATCGAAGGCCTTCGCTATGTCCAAACTAACGGCCAATGACTCCCCCTTGGACTCTACTGGCTCCGCCCATCTATGAGTCAGATAGACTAGAAGATCACCAGCTGATAGACCCCGACGAAAACCACACTGGCGGTCACTAATCAGCTGGTGATCCTCGAGGTACCTCAGGAGCTGGCAGTTTATAATGGATTCCATTATTTTGGAGAACAAGGACGTGATGGCGATAGGCCTGTAGTTGGACGGGTCTGAGCGGTCGCCTTTTTTAGGGATCGGGTGGACCAAAGCTGTCTTCCATGAATTTGGGACTACGCCTTGGGAGTAGGAGTACCGGAAAAGAAGTTAAAACCGGTGCCAACTCCGGAGCACACGTCTTCAGCACAGTGGGAGGGACTCCATCGGGCCCACTCGACTTGCTGACGTCCAGGGAGAAGAGTACTTTGTGAACCGAGCGCTGTGTAAACCGTACATCCGGCATGGAGCACTCACATTGCGGGATGGTCGGCGGTGTGATCCCCCCGTCATCTAGAGTCTTGTTGGACGCAAAAAGAGAGCTCAACAGATCGGCTTTCTCCTTTGCGGCATGGGCCAGTGAGTTGTCCTCTCTGCACAGAGACAGAGTGCACTGGCACCGACTTAAATCTATGTGTGTCCTGTCTTACCAGGTCGTCACTAAATCTAGTGAGGGGCTGCCGTACATTTTGTCTACCGGTACGAGACTGGAACCTTTCTCTCCCGTTCGTTAACGGTTCTTCGAGCTATATGGCCGGCCCATTGCCACTACAGCTTACCTATCAGTTTGGCTATATCGGTTACTCTGATTCCGGATATCCCTATTTCTAAGTTTATCACGCAGAGAAACCCCGAACATAGACCCCGCCATAGCCGGCTGTGCTACCTTGAGCTTCCTCATACGGCCAGCAGTGAAGGACCACGTCTCAGACTCAGATTCATAAGTCATCACTGGTAACACGCACTCATGTTTTCAAGTTTTGAGGTATATACCTGACGAGAAGATGTATCTTATTCTCCTGAACCGATTGACTCTAGATCGAAGTGGGACTTACCTAGACTATTTGTCCCTGATAAATATACTCGTCAACTACTTCGAGTGTAGTGCTCCCAACAACTACCAGCATAGGTATTTGTTTTGTCCGTGTTTATTTTAAGACCTATCCGTTGGAAGACACTATTGAGGTCATTGAGCATAGTGCTTAGGTTCTCCAGTGATTCTGCTATTAAGAGTATACAACGTCGGCAAATAGAAGGTGAGTGATGCACTCGTCATTGATGTCAATACCGTATCCTTTCCAATCCAGCAGCTTGAAAACGTCTTTCAATACAGGGGTGAAGAGTTTTGGGAATATAATGTCACTGTCTTTACACGAGGTTAGAGCCGTGGTAGCGGAGGGGTTAAGCGCTCGCAGTAGATATTACAGTACGCGAACAAACCGGGTTGGAGCCCCACCGGCATCAATTAAATTGTTAAATGCAATTTTAAGTGCTGATTTACCACGTGCTCGGCGGTGAAGGAATACATCGTGAGGAAACCGGCATGACTGAGAAATAATAAAACAAAATCTAACACCATAAATGATGCTATAAAAAAATAAAACACATTTGACCTATCTTGGAATATGCATTCCAAAGGAGAATGGGATTTTTGGGCCTGAAATTAACTAATTGGTTTATAATTTAAAAATTTTGGCCATATTTTTCTTAAGTAAAATACAAAAAAGTAGCCCTTTTTGCAATCTAGATTTCGAAAAAACAATAAAATAAGAAATAAGTTAGAAAATCGATTGTAGTGTATTATTTATGGCAATAAATCGATTACCATACAGAATACACTTTCTCGTTTCTGAACGTTATCTTCCAACAGAGAACCTTATTTTGAAACTTGACTTGACAGTTCAAACTTGAGGCTGGCTAACTGTGTGTCACTATGGAGTGTAGAGTAGAAGGAGAACCATCTTATAAGGTGCGAAAGTTGAAAAGTGTCCCACTATATACTGAAAATAGAGGTTCCAAAACCTACCACAATAGCGATGGCGTCTGAAAAACTACGATATGAATATAGCTGTTGTAGACGGAGTGAAGCAGGGCCGGCCCTACCATAGGGCGAACGGAGCGGCCGCTCCAGGCGCTATGTCCCAGAAGGCGCCTTAGTCAAACTTTTATAATAGCATAGCTAGGAACATTATAGAAAATACAATCTTTTAGCTTATTTAGGTAACAATTTTGCGCGCTCCTTAGAAGCTTACTCTCTATTCCGTTTCTTTGCTCATGTGCCTGAGTTTATTGATAAAAAATTTCTCGCTTTTCAATATTTTGGTTTCGAACATGTGGCTAGTTGATATATGTGCGTATGGCCTTATTTGTTGAGACGAGCGCGGCATTTTTCAGCGCTTATTTGTATTTTTTACAAACCCAAGAAAAAGATGAGAAGTTATTTCTAAACATGTGAAGAGCTTAACTTTATAGAAGGTGTCTCAAACAAGATGCGAAAGTAGAGTCAACAGCTTGCAAGCGGTGCGGTATCAGTACGCCGAAGTAAAAAGTGCCTTAGAAAAAGAGTCGACACAACTGATCCCGTGGCAAGTTTGGAAGCTAAATCACTTGCAGCCAATTTTAAAAAGTCAAGTTTTTGCTGTCTTTAGTCATTTGGTACGACGTTTTATTCCACGTTAATCTTGTCAGCACATGCATGCAAGCAGACCGCATAGATTTATCAGACGCTACAAAACTGACGCACAAAAAAAGAATATACATAGGCTGCACTAAAAGTATCGGGAATGGAATATTTCCACTGTTCCTGTCATATTAAAATCTTTTTAATTGAAAACTCCTTGGTTTTAAAAATCGAATACCATTTATTTATTTAAAAAAAGATTCTCGGTCTTGTCACAAGGTTTTGTCAAACTTGTTTAGTCGTTGAGAAAATGGAATTGACTCGAGAAAATTCAAGAGCGATGATTTATTATGACTTTCAAAGTGTTTTACCCCAAAAACAGTGTGTTGACCGGCTGATTTCTGCATTTGGTGATGAAGCCCCATCCAAAACCACAATTTATCGCTGGTTTGCTGAATTTCAACGTGGACGTGTCAAGCTCAGTGATGATCCCCGTCAAGGTCGTCCAAAAACTGCAGTCACCCAAGAAAACGTTGATGCTGTGCGTAAGCTGATTGAGGAAGATTGACATGTGACATACCGCGAAATTCAGGCAACTTTAGACATTGGCATGAGACAAATACAAATAATCTTGCATGAACAATTAGGTGTAAAAAAGTTGTTTTCCCGATGGATACCGCATTCGCTCTGTGAAGAGCAAAAAGCGGCTCGCGTTACTTGGTGCATCAGAACTCTCGAAAGATTCCACGCAGAATCCTCAAATGCTGTATACAACATCGTATCAAGTGACGAATCCTGGATATACGCGTACGAACCCGAAACAAAAAACCAGTCACGAGTTTGGGTGTTCGAAAATGAGTTAAAGCCAACAAAAATTGTTCGTTCACGGAGTGTTGCAAAAAAAATGGTGGTTACGTTTGTCTCCAAAACCGGCCGTGTTACAGAATGGTATGCTAGCATTTGTTTGCCACAGGTCGTTTCTGAATTCTGTAAAGAGAACTGCAACCGCCGCATCATCCTCCATCACGACAATGCGAGTTCTCACACCGCACACAGAACAAAAGAGTTTTTAGAGCAAGAAAACATAGAATTATTAGACCATCCGCCATACAGCCCCGACCTAAGCCCTAATGATTTCTATACTTTCCCTAAAATTAAGAATAAATTGCGTGGACAGAGATTTTCATCACCTGAAGAAGCTGTGGACGCCTACAAAACGGCCATTTTGGAGACACCAACTTCCGAATGGAATGGTTGCTTCAATGATGGGTTCCATCGTATGGAAAAATGTGTCAAATTTCGCGGAGAATACTTCGAAAAGCAATAAATACATTTTTAAATAGTAATGTTGTGTCACTTCCTTGATTCCCGAAATTTTCAGTGCCGCCCCTAGAGACGAAGGATTAACAAAAACTCTCATTGCAGCTAAGATACAGCTAAAAAAGCTGAAATAAACTCTGAGTTTGAAAGAATCCGCGAACGAAAAAAGAAGAAAATGTTCTTATAGCCCAGGAGAAATCGGCGCATGAGTACCAAAACTATTCCACCTAAATTTTTTCATGCGATTCTCTTCAAGTTGTCCTGCTGATGATATAAATGCATGTTGCCATGGGACAACTCGGTGTCATATTGCTTAAACCGATTATTTTTCAATTGCAAGGAATTGTTATTTTTAAACTGGACAAATTTCTTTTTGTGTTCTCTGATAAAATACAAATAAAAAAAGTCCCATGACTTTTTACGATAAAGTTAACATTTTCAGAGTTATTAATTTTTAAAAGTCTGAAAGATCCCAAATTCGGATACTTTTGACTCTAAATATATAAAGAAAAAAAATATAAATATATTACGGATCAAGGAATGTTATTCAGAACAAATGTTTTCTATCCAATGTTAGACACCGCCATAAACTTAAATAGAGACATGCTTTACACGACTTTTTACAATTAATGAGACTTGGCATTTATAGCATAGAATAGAGTTTCCTCTATGATTTAAATAAGACCGATGAAAATTTTAAAAAAGTATGCTCATAGTTGGAGGAATAATGGACGCGTGATCTTAACCGCGATTGGAGCTTTCAAGAGAAAGGATGTGTTTGAAAAAATTTTTACATATCGATAAAGGTCACCCGAAAGCAGTCCTTCAGCTTTTAGTATTAAATAATTGGCAAGATACGTTACCTAATATTAGGTCTTTACCTATGAAATTGACGTTTTTTATGAAATAAGTTAACGTTAGTATTTTTCTATATTTTTTAATTTCTATTAATCAAAGTAATCACCCATGCAATCGATGCATCTTTGCTAATGCAGTAGCAGTTTATTGATGCCCTTCTTGAGAAAATCAGCTGGACGTGGGAGGCAACAAATTCTTCAAAGGTATTTTGTACTGCCTCTTGGGTATTGAATTTTATTCCCTCCAAAAAGTTATTTAAATTCTGGAAAAAGTAGAAGTCTGTAGGCGCAAGATCTGGTGAGTACGGCAGATGACGGGAACTTCTAACCCAGCTCTTATAACATGGAGACCATCTGTTGTGCAGTATGAAATCGCGCGTTGCGGTACAGGAGCAGCGGGGACGAGCGATTGACCAAAGCTGGTTGGAGACCAGAAGTGTGACATGTTCATAGTACACATCTGCAGTAATGCTCATCCTGTTTGGTAAGAAGCTGTGATGAATCACACCGGTGCTAGACCAACAAACAGTTACCCACACTTTTCTAGGGGTAAGTTTTCGCTTAGAGCATTATTTGGGTGCTGAATCAGGATCCAACCAACTTGTTGAGTACTTACGATTGTCAAACAGAATCCATTTTTCGTTGCATATAACAATGCGGTTCAAAATTCCTTCGTTTGTGTGCCTGTTAAGCAGTGCAAAGCACGTCTCGATGCGTACTCCGCGATGGCGATTGGCGATCATTAAGTTCGTGGGGCGCCCATATATTAAGCTTTTTCACCTTGCCAATTTGACGCAAATGGACCAATATTATTTTGATGCTAACGTGGAAAGCTACTGCTAATTCCACCGTACATTGAGTATCATCAACTTCCAGAATTGCCTTTAATTCGTCATTGTCCTTTAATTCGACCAAAGTTTTCGGACGATCTCGGAGTTAATTTTTTGGGTCGAAATTTCCAGAACGGAAGCAGGCAAACCAATTACAGGCGGTGCGTTAGTTTGTAGTATTCGCTCCGTAAACGTCGTTGATGTTGCGTGCCGTTAGTGCCGCGTTGCTGCCACGACGGTATTCATTTTACTTAAGATGTTGTCGAGATCTTCCCAGTTTCATGCTGCAAGCATGTGTATGTACTGGTATATATTAGGAGTAGGCAAGGGGGGCGCCATAATTGGGTCTAGCTCCATACTAAAACTTGCCTTAGGCCGGCACTGGAGTGAAGTCAGCTAAATTCAAATATTTAAAAAAAATTATGTTTAGTAAAATGCCAGTATACAAAACCTCAACTATTTACGTAGTACAAAACCAAGCGGATTGGTCGGTTCTTGTTTATTTCTCCATCTTATTCTAATTAATTTCGGCGCCTTTTTTCATATAAGGAGATGGTCCTCCTTCTACTCTACACTCCATACTTTTCACTATGGGATATAATATATATTATACCCCGAAATATAAATTATATCCCACGATTGGCGTTCACACTGTGAGATATATTTTTTAACCAGTGTGCGTTCGTCATTGGTCATTGGATTACGCCCTTTCCCCCGTACACCATTCTGCGGGGGCGCGAAACGGTGTGCGGGGTACAGGAGGAGAAATATAATATGAAAATATCGCTCAGTCGATTGAAAAAATATTTATAGCTTGAGATGTAATATATATTATAGCTCAGTGTAAACGGTTCCATATGAAATGTATGGTGAGCGACATTAATTTATATCTCGAGATGTAATATATATTATATTATATCCCATAGTGAAAAGCGGGCTTCAAACTATTTACTTAAAAGAAAAAGACAGATATTCGATTCGATTTGAAACGAGCGCAATATATTCGATTCTCGATTAAACTGAGCATTTTAATATCTATTTTCGATTATTTTTCTGTGTTAACTAGAATTACATATCTGCAAAATAATAATAAAAACTACAAAATATCACAATTTCAACAAGTAACAGTTACAACAACAATTCAAGTAATCGATCTCAGATCAATATACCTAATATTCAATTCACTTAGTTGTTGTTGTTTTAACTTTCGTTAATCATTTCACCATTTCGTTTCATTATTAACTACAGCTTTTTTGGTAATTTTATAATGATCCTGCTTTTATACCTTTAAGTAATTATAGTGAAAAATAACCTGTTACAGTGTAATAACAGTGAAAAATCACCTGTTAGAGTGTAGGTAATAGATAATCTCACTTTTACTTATTCTACAATAACTCAGCTCGTAGATTGACAAATCTTGCCAGATTTTAAGCTATCAATTGTTTATATATATGCTTTCAAATGGTAGGACCGTTCATCTTGACCACAGACCTTTCATCTTGTTAACACTTGGGCCCAAGAATGTATGGAGACGTTTCCTTCTCATTTGGAGCCCCTATTTCAAAAAGGATATTGAGTTACTGAAGAAGGTTTAACATAGATTTTAAAAAGTTCGTAGAGCATTGAAAAACATACCATATGAGGAAAGGTTGAATAAACTTAAACTAACGATTCTGAAAGATTACAGAAAACGAGGAGACTTGATCAAACATATAAAATTTATACATGGACACTATGATCTAGAAAATTTTGACTAAGATTTATTCCAGTACTCAAAAAACACACATCTTAGGGGACATCGCTTCAAGTTAACTAAAGCCGTGTCACATGATAACCCACACAAGCACTTTTTTAGCCATAGTGGTTGAAGCATGGAAGAAGCTGCCATCAGAAGTGATATCTGCACAAACTTTTTTTTTTTATAGGAGAGGGGGCAAACTATTAACCAATTCAAGAACAGATTAGATAAACAACTAACATAGAGTAATTACATGTTTGAAAATTGGATACGGGCTTATATCAGTTGTTTCAACTGTTAGCCTGTTAAATAATAATAATAATAAAAATTTTGAAAGACGTGAAGTTCGCCAACACGCATTGGGGCAGCGCAGCGGACATTTCCTTGCCTTGAAACCTTCTCAGAAATGAGAGGAGGCCTGTGCCCAGCAGTGGAACGTACGTATATAGGCTGTAACTTTACTCCCAAGATTCTACTCAATGAGCTCTAGACAATGACGCCTCTACGTTTTTTGTTGTATATCACAAAAATGCACCAATAACAAATTTAGACATAAGTTAAGAAAATACATATCTTTTTAATTATATTTATACATTTTTAATTAATTCAACATTTGCTAAACGATATTTTCGCGAAGTAGTATTTCTTATAAGGACTTTGTTTTGCCCAGTTTTTAGAAGAACAACCAATGCATTAAATGCGATATAACCAATTCCAAAACTTTTTCCTTCAGTGAAACTAAATGCACCGTGAGATAAATAGCCTAATATAGGTCTTGAACATGTGTTGCGTACGGTTTCTACATTAGACGGTAGCCAAAGTTCCCTCATACTTTTAACATATTCAGATGGCTTGGTGCTACTTCTTTTTGGTAATGTATTTTTTACCTGCATGAGAAAAATGTAATTAAAATTACGTACATGTATCTAGAGTTCACAAAAAATAATTAAATTAAAAAAAATACCGTAGCTCCTTTTTTCTTTGCTTTTTTTCTTTTCCTTTTAATTTGTTTCAAAAACTGCAGATGTTCTTTCCGTTTCTCTTTTCTTAGTTTTTCGTTTACATCTTCATGTAATGGTTCGAATAAGTTATCAATTGTTTGAACGTCATTACTTTGGGGAAGACATATTAGAGCATGTTGTTTTAAGTTTCCTTTGCCTGATGTATGTAAGCGCACAGCTATCAAACAACTTTCCGCATTATCAATATCGGGAATCTCCTTTTTAGCCGAGAAGCAATCCTGAAGTAAAAGCAAAAGAATTTAAAACGACTTCAAAGAAATAAAATATATAAAATAATTAACACATAGTTTAAGACTACTAGAATCAGGGTTTTAACTCTTCGATAAACTTAAATGCCGATGTAATCATTACGTATAACTTTCAATACACAATAGTTTATTATTAAATGGATGAAAGTTGTAGGAAATTGAGCTCAGGTGCACAACTAGGTGAATAAAGGGATATGAATCTCTGATCCCTTAATTTAGATACAGATGATATGTCGCTGTAATGTATTCATTATATTATTACGATATGGTGATTGAGGTCTAACTGGATCTAAGAATAATTGTATCTTAGCAATCAGCGATCACTAAAGAATAAGACATTACTTATGTTTACAAAAAAACTCGTATGTCGTAGTGACACAACAGTGTGAAGATGACATACTTCTTTTTAAAATAAAAATCTGGCCCTCCCAATTCATTTAATTTGTAATTGAATGCCTTTAAAATTAAACATGATTTTCATATCGACAACTTATTCTATTTTTAACAAATTTTTATATTTCCATATTTTTTAAACCTTAACTTTAACCTTACACTTTTCATCCATGGATTTAATCCGTTTTTGCATAATTAGTACAAAATGATGTAACACAGCAAATATATCATGCTTCATACTTGTAAAGAGATGCTGCTAAAGAAGGCTGGTCTAGCCTTTGCACTGGTTGGTTCATGTTTGTGATGCGTTTACGTGTTTTAACTTCCTTTGTGATTTCATTTTATATTGTTTGTAATGTGTCAATAACCATAAAACACGACAAAAAGAAGATACCTGCAGTTTCTTTCATAGTTTCTACTTCAATTGGAGGAACCTAATTTTGAAATTGTTAAA
Organism: Parnassius glacialis; assembly: GCA_033319125.1. Lineage (NCBI taxonomy): Eukaryota > Metazoa > Arthropoda > Insecta > Lepidoptera > Papilionidae > Parnassius > Parnassius glacialis. The sequence continues at coordinate 27,900,086 of JAVANC010000018.1, forward strand.
AGTAAATACGTCGCCAACAATTATTATCGCCGCAATATAGTCACTTCTTAATAGAAATTTGTTATTAGTTAACTTACCTGTATTATATCTATCAAATGTTTATCCCGTAATACAAAAAAATCATTAACTTTTTTGCTACTCCAGTCGCTAAGTAAAATTTTCCATGGACAAATAAATGGGCTGTTTACAGCCAGTTTTTGATAATTAACCCTTTTACTTGGAGGTCGTCGAAAATACTTTTCTTTTAGTTGTAATTCTATTCTTTTTTCTTCTAAGCTTCCTGCTTCTGAGTCTGGGGGTAAATAACACTCCCCCATTTCAAAGGCAACACATTCAGTTTCGCGGAGACCTCCAGAACGAGCACCAAACATTATAAGGGTTTGCCAAAATGGAAGGCCATATCCTGCAGGGACAATAATGTCCCATCCAGTTCCATAACCTAAAAATTGGATATATTATATTATGAGAATGTAAATATATTTATATCAAAGACAGTAGTTATATAATATACATAATGTTGAAATTTAGGGTCATTTTACGAAGTAATATATATTTATAAAAATATATATATATACACGCATACTTGGGTGGTCCTTATACCTAATAAGAAAAAAAAATAATTTCACAGGGCACCACATAATTTGATTCTATACCATAAGAAACTATTTCAGTGTTGTTATCTCAAATTTAAATGACATTTAAGGGTTGCTATTAAGGGTTGAATTTTAAATAGGGTGATCGCCACCATGCTGGTTCTATGAAAAATCATTTAAAAATTGTATAAACAAAATTATTGTTAAGTGAAATTATGTTTAAAAAGAAAAGTCCCGGTGGGTTTCTTGCTGGTTCTTCCCAGGACTGAGGTATTTTCTGAACCAGTGGTAAATAAAAAATGACTTTAATAAGTATTATGTAATAATCAATATTGAATAAAAAATTATTCTATTCTATTCTAAAATAAAAACTCATAATCTCTACATTAGTTGGATTCTTCAATTCATAAGTCTGAACATATGAAATACAAAATTATTGTTATTATTACAAATTAAGACACATGTAAATATTTGAAAAAAATATTTAAAAAAAATCTAGGGTTGATTAGTATTATTAGAGTACTTATTCCCATACTATTTCACCAATAAAAGCAAATTGCTTTTGTCCTTCATTGGTTGTAATCAATTTATTATATTCGTCCATTAAAGCTACATCACACTCAGCTATGTCATTCACTACTCGCATAGAACGAACAATTTTTTGGCGGCTTGGTAATCAGCGTCTTCGTTCCAAGTTTCCATGTCTCGCCAAAAATCTATTCAGATTCCCACCCAGGATCTGTTGCTACTCACGAAGTAATAGAATACTTCGTGGATTTTTTCCTGGTTAAGTGTGATATCAATGTTTAATCTGTTTTAGCAATCTTTAGTACCTTAAATTTTTAGTTTGTTTGTCATCAAAAATGCAAACGAAACCAGCTCTTCAACCACCAGTGACAAATATCTTCAATTGACAAATACCACAAGTGACCTAGTATTTTTTCAGCGCAAGTAGCCATTTCTTGTTTATGCTTTCAAAGGCCTTAAGGTCTTTAAATAATTGTAGATCGTTTCTTGGTGTTGACCAGCCACAAGAGGCTTGAAACCAATATCTCATAAAGATTATCTCCGTGAAAATGCATATTTCTCTCACATCTTTCTCGTTTATCTCTTCTTCGTTAGTTTAAATAGGTAAATTTTCAGACAGTTCAAGGCTCTTACCATGCATCTAGCTTTACGCCTTTTTAGGAACTCCTCCTAAGAAAGATATCGTGAGATTCAACAATTCTCTATAGTCATCTCGACTGACTGCCTCGTTGGTCTAGTGGTTGTACTAGTGCGACTGCTGATCATGAGGTCCCGGGTTCGAATCCCGGGTCGGGCCAAAAAATCAGTTATTGAGCTTTTCCATCAGGAATTTCTCAGTAGCTGCCCGGAGTCAGGAAGTTGGCGGTGTTTCACCCCTGTGCCTTGGAAAGCACGTTAAGCCGTTGGTCCTGCGCCTGATCTCTCTCCGGTCGTGTCGGTTTACCGTCCCATCGGGCTATGAGAGTGAGGGAATAGAGAGTGCACCTGTGCTTGCGCATACACTTGGGCACTATAATCCTGTCCAGCGCAGATGGCTCGTCTCCGTTGAGACTGGCCGCCGTGGCCGAAATTCGGTCTGGAGGACATTATAGTCATCTCGAAGTAGATGGAAAAAAAAGAAAAAGAAATCCTGTCTACGACCACTTCAACAATTCTCTAGTCATCTCGAAGTTGATGAAAAAAAAGAGAAAACGAAATCCTGTCTACGGCCACTTCTGCAAGGCTGTTAGCCTCGGCGTTATTAGTTATTGTTTTGTAGTCAATTTGGTCAATTGTGTTCCAATCGATCTTAATCCTATTGAATAATTGTATATTAGGATTACTAGAGCAATATATCGACTACAGGTGATGACATATTAAAAAAAAAGGTTAAATCTCGACACGTAGGCACAGGAGAGGAGACAAGGGGTGCGGAAGGGGGAAGGATGCCTGTGCAAGTCTTGGCATGTTTCACTTGCAGTTAAAATGCTAAAGAAACTTAAAAAAAATAAAAAAATAACAATTAGTAAAACACTTATTTAAGCAGCCATACAATGCTTTTTGTTAAAGTTTGACGACTGGTAGCGATCTCTATATCGTATTGAAAAATTAAAAGAAAATAATCTATTTCATATTTAGATGTATATATATTTATACATCTAAATATGAAATAGATTATATATATAACCCAATGATAAAGTGCCGCGATGATAATCAAAACTTCGAAAAATAAGGACTAAGCATTTTTGAACTATTGTGGTTGCAAATAATGAAATAAAGACGTGTTCTTATAATACGTTGAGCATGAATTAGGCGTTACATAAAATGTACATAGTATTTCTTTGTTTGCCTGGAATCAGCCCATAAAAAACAAGCACGATGGGCGAATCGACGATCGCAATACAACACGACTTGTATGTTAGACACACAGCTAAGTGGGTTGGCGCTAATGAACTTACTGCTACACGACAAGCAACACGCCTACAATCTAGGCAAATCAACAAAATCGGCACTTTAACAGGTAATAACAAAGATTGAAGAAAGGTGCTTTTGACAGAACGAACTTCTCCAGCATAAAAGGTGCACTCAGTAGACAAAGTTGAATTGGCACTGATTGACTGGATAGTAAATATTCTCAGTACACGAATAATAAAGATTGCTGGTGAATCTCAACTAATCCAGATTAAGAAAGGTTGTCCGCAGGGTGGGGTTCTCTCACCTCTCCTGTGGAATATGGTCATTTATGAACTCATCAGCAAATTAAATGCCAATCACTTCTACACGGTAGGTTATGCTGATGACCTGACAATACTGGTCTCTGGAAAGACAGCAAGCATGGTGTATGACCTGACCCAGACGGCTCTCCGTATAGTGGAGAGATGGTGCAGGGAATACGACTTTATGCGACACCGCGAAAAAATGCACCTCTTTTCATCGAACAGTATAGGAGTTTGACACGACTAACGAAACTGGAATTTTGATATAAGTAAATTCATGTCTTTATCTTGAATTTGCTTGTTCAAAAACACGATTGTAAAATTTTGATCATAATTATTTGCGAAAACACCTCTAAAAATCACTATAGTTGAAATTACAAGGAAATTACTTAATCTATATGCTTGGGAACCACTCAAATACATTCATAACATCAATATTCGTAATTTACTTGCTCATTATTTTGATTACTAAAATCAATAATTTTTTAAAAATATTTTAAGATTCTAAGCGGTCTTAATAGTCGCGGGCGCCACGCAATTTTAAATCTTATGACGGCGTTTTTGAAGTTTTTTATAGAAATTATGTTTCACTTGGGTCAGTCCAGCGATATACCGCTTCAACGGTTTTCGATGTGTCGATCCAAATAAAATGGTTCTAGTAATGTTCACACAAAAACGAATGCTGAATAACTATCATCTCCCAAGTCTTTTCAGCACAAAACTCCAGCTATCCTCTGAGGTAAAATATTTAAGTCTTACCTTAGACAGCAACTTAACTGGAATAAATCATAGAAAACAAAATCAACAACTTCAGTGCTACCAGAGACTGGCATGTATGGCTGCCACAGGCTGTATAAGGACTATGCCAACAGCAGCCTTAGAAGTGACGCTGGAGCTAACCCTGCTTCATCTACATATACAACAAGAAGCTACTTTAGCTGCCATCAGACTCAAGACTTTAAATCTTTAGAGTAAGAATAGTATCCTTCATACAGGCATAATTGATAGAATTCACTCAAAAATTCCTATCTTACAAGCCAAGTACGATAAGATCCCTAAACAATTTGTATTCGATAAGAAGTACAAGATACAATTAAATGAAACCAGTCAGCTGGAAGGATTAAGCCCAAAAGAGCTTAGAGTTTTCACCGATGGTTCCAAAATAAAAGACGAAGTAGGGTCTGGAACCTTCTCTGAAGACCTCAATATCCACATACACACACCACTGGGTACCTATGACACAGTCTTTCAGGTGGAATGTATGGGTATCATTCAAGCGGCCATAGCAATAGATGCTAGGAAGATTAATGACTTCTCTATTAGAACACTGACTGACAGTAGGGCGGTACTACAAGCTCTGAGTTGCAATGTGGTGAACTTGGGACTAATATATGAATGCCATCAACGATTAAATGAGGTATGTAAAAACAACAATGTGACTCTGCAATGGATAAAGGGACACAGTGGATCCAGAGGCAACATTGCAGAAGACGAACTGGCCAGAAGAGGATCGGCTCTGGCCACTATAGGGCCGGAACCAATAATACCAACCCCCTTTGGTAACGCTCGTTCACTGGTATGTAGACACTTTACTAATCAACATGCTCAGCTTTGGAAAAATCTAATAGACTGTAGACAAGCTAGGGAGGCCCTGAATGAAATAAAAAGTTGTTTAATTAAAGTTCTAATGAGACTGAACAAGTCGCAGATCAGGATAGTAACAAGTGCTATCACAGGACATGGCACCTTTAACAAACATTTATTTACCATAGGTGTTACAGATAGTCCCCTGTGCAGGGCATGTATGGGGAGGAAGAAATGGTGGCCTACATGCTGCTGAAATGTCCGGAGGTTACTACATACAGGGCTAAACATCTCGGCACGCTGGGATCACTCCCCAAAGTTACATACAACATCAAAGGACTGATGAACTTCTTCAGGGAGATCTCATGACTTGAATAATTACATTATTCCTGCCCACACGCAAAATACGCGCATAGACATGGAGTTGCGGAAAACAGCCTGTCGTAAACTAACTAACTAGACACAGCTACCTCGCATCAGTGTGAGTATGCCACATGTAATGTGTTCACTTATGGCATTATAATATTACTTATGGTTAGTCTCATCATCACATTCAGACAGGAAAATATCATCATATTATTAGTTACCATTTAGTGGCAGTGTAACTTACACTATCAATTACCCCATATCATCCTGTGGGTGTCGTAAGGGAGAAAATAATCCAGAAGATGGACACATCACCACATCAGCAACAACTATCTCTAAATAATAATAAAATAAACTTTGGTAGCCTAGTCAAGCGTGGCAATTATGGCAGTATATTAGAGGCAGTTACATATTCCCAGTGGTCCCGCTATTACTGGTTACGGTGGCGACTATGGTAACAGAGGTCAGGGTGTGCTGGCAACATTTAATGCACATGCAAGAAGATATAAGTGCTTAAGGAAGAGAGTGACAAAATGCATTGTGATATTATAGGATTATTCGAGGTCTTAAGACATAGAAAGGACATGGTAATCCTCAAATCCAGTAACTTGTTCTATTACTGGAAGGGCGATCATCTGTCCCAAGGTATCGAATTTATCATCCACTAGTCACTTGTTAACAAGACAACATACACTTGTGGTCAAGATCAGTGTTGACAAACAATGTATGACCTATGTTCAGATTTACCAAATGGTATTTGTTGGTCATATAAGTTTATGCACTAACCTTGGGACATCCTGAAGAAGAGGTTGAGGCAATGTATGAGAATAGCTCACAAGCGTTGCATCACCTCATTATATGGTGTTGATAGGACTTCAATGCATAACTACACACAAGAGAAGATGGTAATCTATATATTCGTGGACCACTGGTTAAGAACCACTGACATACACAAATGTATATTTACCATGTTTTATGCTAATAAAGATTGTTATTATTATTGGCATATTAATATAGCATTCTCATCTAGTTGGAATAAATTAATATGTACTGCTACTGCTGCCACCACAGCCTCTTAAAAGACTGCCAACTGTAAGCTTTCTCCATAGGTTACCTCTTACAGGGGATTTTATCCATAGTAACCATATTTGGCAGGCAGGTTGGAAGAAGTTTTTTAGTTGTTAAAAACTATCTCCTGGTTTATTTCCCTCTGTCACCTCTTAAGACACCCACAGGTCAATATGAGTTAGTGGATATTCTTACACTGTCACTACAGAACTGAAATTTTATTATACTATATTATATTATATACTATTCTCTATTTACATACCAATTTTTTTATATACTGCAATTTGTGATCCAGGTCTTTGTATTAATACTATAGGGACATTTTGTAATGCTGGATCATCCTCATTAATTTCACCTGGTACTAATTGTGTTTTTGTTATGTGTTCTATGAATTGACCATTGGTCATTTGTTTATTCTTAATGTGCTCATGAAGGCTTATATTCCAAATAGGCGAGTATGAAAGATAAGGTGGGATTTCAATTAATAATGCTGTGTTAACATGTACACTGTTGTTGTTTTGTGCCTTAGTCCTGTATGTTGGTCTGCTGAGACGTGGGTCTTTTATTATTAAGCCAATAACTACATGTGGTGGTAGTAGTGATGGTGAACTAGCTAATTTTGCATTTTCCCAATACTCATGTTTTTCTTTTATATGTAGAAATGAAGTATTATTAATATATGAAAGCCAGTTTTTATCAGGGAGTTTATTTAAATTTGTAACACATTTTATAGTATTATTTAAAACGGCTTGGCTTTTAGGACCAGTTAAACGAAATATGTTAAATATTCCAGTCTTAATATTAATATTTAAGTCAGAAAATTTGCTTGAAATTTTTCTTTTCTTTTCCATATGTTCAAGAGTTGAGTTTCTTAATTCAGGATTAGTGAAATTTGTAAAAATTGTCTCCAGTTGTTTAATTTGAGAAGGATGGACAAATAACCACAACTCTTTTTTAGAATCATCATTTTGTATCCAAACAAATCTAACTTTTCCAACATAACAAAGTGGATAAAAATTTGGTTTATAAATGTGAATTGTTCCTTCTCTATTTCCTGCGATATATGCTTTTGCAGTGATACTTATTCCACATGATCTACTTGTAATGCAACTAAACATATCCCCTATAACATCGACTGGACCGGTTATTTGGACAGGAGTGTAGTATGAAATATCTTGTAATAAACTATGTGCGGAGCTTGCTCTGTAACATGCTCGAAAGGCTTTGTCACAAGGTCGATCCGCAAGTCGGTATCCCCAGCGCTCAATCATGTGAAATCTTTTTGCATGCCAAATGTGTGTTTCTAGCCAAATGTTTTTCTTTTGGCGTCTATTATACTCGTTTAATAAATTTGCCGGTCGTCGCCTATATTTCCTAGATGGTCGTTTCTGTTTTGGAGGTAACCCGCTCTTTTTCAACTGTTCTAAGTGGCCTTCTCGTAATTTTCTTGGTAAACGTTTGCAATTGTGACTCATTACTCTTCGCCTCATATGAACCGGAAGAGTTTGAAAAATTAATTTAGTTTTACTTGGACGAAGAATGCTTTCAGACATAGCTGCAATTTCAATGCTCCTGGAAGCTGTAAACTTAAAGCTATTTGCAGAAAATGGTAGATGTTCTGTACCACCTAAAGTGGCATCGAATTGTGATGTTTCCATTATAAAGGTTTATAGGCCCCAAACAAAACCAATAAATAATGCAAAATATGTTAGAAAAGTGTCGACTGTTCAATAGTACTTATATATATAACACCTCTAGACTATTGAAAGTGATTGAAAAATGAAAACTAAACATAACCTCACTCGTTATACGTCAAATAAAATAAACACAGGCACAACACAACCATGTGTTAGTTTTTTTTTTGGAGTTTATGGCCTGGTATCTAGACCTTTAGGCCAAGTCTTGAGTATTTTTATTCGGTTTATTATAATTTCCCCGCTGTATTTTTGATGAATGTATATAGAGGCACGTAATAGGATCTATTTTTTAACATATCACTCAGGCGACCGGGGGGGATCTTGCACTGTCACTTGATTTTGCACTATGTCACTAATTTCTCTGACAAGAATCAATCTGTCAAATGAATAGCACACACATAAATATGAAATGTTCGATATCACCAACAGAATTATTGCAGAAGGTGCAGTAGCTGCTCTCGACTATGCCCAACCGAGCCAGGTGAGCCGGGACGGTGGAGTGACCAAAACGCAATCTGTTTATAGTCGTAAAAAGTCCCGACTAGAGATGCGTCGTGGGTAAATTTTGTACTAGGTGTATTTAGTTCAATTTCGTACAAATACTCTATCCAAATACATGTTCCACCTAGTCTATGAAGTACGCATAACGCTTGGAATTGTTACACTTTAAAGTATGTTTAATCTTTACGTACAGCCGATATGTGAAGGTAATTAATGGTAATCATCCATTCAACTTTACATTGGCTTAAGGCTGTCAACGTCAAGATTTATCTACATTCTAGAAATCTAGATTGTTGGCGTATAAGGTTTCAATAATTTTTTTTCAGAGTTATCCGATTTTTGTCTTTTTTTTTTTTTCGTTTATTTTTTTATTTATTTTTGCTTCGTTTTATTAATTACCTGTCTACAGTCATTGTTTTTTTATATACGCGCATAAAAATTAATCTCAAGAATTTTTAAAACTAAATTGTATTTTACGAATGTTACACGAAGGTGGAACACCATGGGTTTTTAGTCAGTGCGAATCCGACATAATCCGTCCTTGCCCCCGAGAGGCGGGTATGCGTAGGCATTTCTCCATGTAAAAAAAAAGTACCAAATACGGTGCCGAGATCATGTTGGCATGAGTCCAAACTAGACACTCGACTGCATCATATGGTCTCCATTCGCATCGAGTATTTACAAGTACCTAGTGTATAAAATCTGCCCAGTATTTGGTTGAAGTCACCGGGAATAGTCCGACTAGTCTTGAGTATTGACAGACATAGATAGAAAGACTGCGGAATAGTGTAGTTAATAAAGGACAGAATATATTCTTACACGACATGAGTGTGTGTCACGTTACTTTTATATAGATTGAAATATAGTTCAAATTCAAATCACTGACACACGAATGATTTAGGAAAACACGAGTGAGCGGCGAAGCAGACTAGTAACTACGACAAAAAATGCTATCTTGCCCCGCCGCTCCGCCTTGGTCGATTCGAGCGGGTTGCCGCGCCGGTACCGTGCGATGCATAGGTACAATGAAACTAGGTGGATCAAGTCTTTTAAAAGTTGGAACAGGTGCAACCTAGTCTTGTTTAATACCTAGTGCCTGGATCTGTTCTAGTATATACGCTCATCTATAGTCCCGACTGGCCATTTTCAGTTTGTTATACCATGGTGCTACAGGTAGGTTTTCTTGAACATTTCCATACCATTTACCCTTCTATTATTGGTATTGTTTCCAAAATTCGACGCATAAACTATTGATCTGGTTGTCAATAGGTTGATAACAGTCGGTCAAAGGTACTTTTACTATGGAGCTAACATCCAACATGTTGGTTCCATCACGTGCAATTTTATCTACTATCTCATTTCGTGTTATGCCCCTATGTGGTGGAATCCACATGAAAGATACCTGTATACCCTTTTGTGCATAACTAAATAACAATTTTTTAATATTATACAAAATATAGTTTTTTTTTTAAGTCAAATCTGAGATTGGTTAAACTTTGGACCATACTTAAACTGTCTGTTAAAATTAAAAAAATATTAAAATTATTTATACGTGCGATCCTCTACAGGGCCTCGAGGGCCGCATGTACCTCTGCAGTGAAAACACTGTATTTAGGGTCCAGAAGAAAACTTTGACCAAACTTGGATTGGGGATCATAAACAGCACTGCGAACAAAGAGCTCACTTTTGCTACCATCTGTATACAGAGTATAGTAGTTATTGTCGGAAAGAAAACTCTCAAGGAGTGGAACACATAGCCCCAAAAATAATTCGCAGAACTTTGTTTTGAATTATGACTAGTTTTTTTACATAACTACTATTAGAGTATGCTAAACAACTGTAGTCAAAGTGGCTTCTGACTATAGATTTATATAGCATACTTAAAACTTTTGGGTCTGCACCCCCAGTCACATCAGCTAAACATCTTATAGTACAATATATTACAAGATCATCCGCAAATTCTAAAATATTTACACCTTCTATATTTACAAAATTAAGAATTTGTGTTACGGCCTGCGGCTGCCTAGCTAATGGTAGTATCCACCTAGGCCCATAGTAGGAAGACGCTACAGACAGATACAGGTCGGGCTTTTAGCCAAAGTGGAAATTTCTAATAGAAACAAACGAGGGGAAAGGTCACTACGATAAAAGCACTCACCTGCTCCAGGAGCGCAGACGATTCTCCTAGACTAGCCCGGCTGATGACAGTGTCGTGAGTGTATGTGTAATTGTATGTGCGTGTATGTTGACGGGCCCCGATCTGGATGACGCAATGCCGTCCGGGAGAAGGTATGCGCTGGTATCCCCGGAACTTTCCCCTTCTGGAGGCACTCTTCCTGGTTTGTCACGAAATGGGACAGCTACACGTAGTACTTCATAGGTAAATCACTATTATAGTTGCACAATTAATTTAACAGAGTTAGTAGGTCCTAATGAACGATACGGTTCTCACAACGATTTACGCGGGTTGATACTTTCGTAACAAGTTAGGCGCGGAAAACGTCAGTATAGCTCGCCAGAAATTCTACAATGAATGTCGAGAAGTCCGATCCCGCCGCGTCAGGCGGCCGGGGGGAGGGGAAGGTGCCCTCGATATCGAGGCCACGCGCGCGCGTTAAAGAATACGTTTCGAAGGTAAAATATTCTTGCCTAAACAAACCCCTGCCCCGGACATAAGGAATTATGTCCGCGAGTAGATTGGCAAACGGGACAAGGTCGCGACGGCACGTTGCAAGACCGAATCTCCGACCAAAACCTCGGCCACTCTAGGCACCCCATCCGATGCATACGACAACTTAACAATACGCCCACGGCGCCAATACAAAGGTAAAGCGTTGGGTTCTTTAACCAACACGAGGTCTCCAACCCGAGGAGGATCCGTCTTGTCAGACCACTTAATGCGCTGCTGCAAAAGATGTAGGTACTCCAACGACCATCGGTGCCAAAAACTCTGAGTCATCTGTTGTAGCAGGTTAAATCGGTTCAACCGCGAAGAGTTCGTTTCCCTGAAGGGGTACTCGGGCAGGGCGTTAAGCGGCTGGCCAATCAGGAAGTGTCCCGGGGTTAGAACCTCCAAATCATTCGGGTCGTATGAGAGGGGACAGAGGGGCCGAGAGTTGAGTACCGCCTCAATTTTACAGAATACAGTGGCGAGTTCCTCAAATGTCAAAATAGTTTCACCAATAACGTGACGGAGATGCGTTTTTGCAACTTTAACCACCGCCTCGAAAATACCGCCCCAGTGGGGACACGCCGGAGGGTCGAATTTCCACTGGATGCCCCTTTTTGACATAGCATTTCCTAAATAAGTCCGGTGGCTGGACAGAAATTCGACGACCTCCTTTAGATACCTATCCGTGCCCTTATAATTCGTCCCGCAATCCGACCGGATCAAGTCCGGCAAACCGCGCCGCGACACGAAACGGCCAAGCGTGGCCAAGAAGGCTTCCGTGCTGAGGGCGCTTACAAGTTCCAAATGAACGGCCTTAGTGGAGAGGCACACGAAGACGCAAAGATAGGCCTTATGTGAACGCGCGTTACGAAGGTTAGAGGACTTGACAAGGAAGGGGCCAGCGAAGTCTGTTCCGACCCCAGCGAATGGTCGGATGGCCCTGACGCGGTCGGGCGGCAAGTCACCCATCAGAGGCTGCGATATGGGGGCCTTCAGTTTATAACAGGGGATGCACTTAAAGATGACGCTCCGAATGGTGCGTCGGCCAGCCAAAATCCAAAACTCCCGCTGCAAGATAGCCGAAAGAGCGTTACACCCAGCGTGGGCATTCTTAACATGGTGGTGGGTTACCAGCAACCGGACAAGGGCGCCATCCTTAGGGAGCAGCAACGGGTGTCGAGCCCCGCACGGCAGTTAAGAGTTTTTCAAACGTCCGCCCACGCGCAGCATCCCAGCGTCGTCCAGAAAGGGGTTCAGGCGGGCCAGAGCGCCCTTGATAACGGAGCCACGCTTCAAGTTTTCAATAACGGGCTCAAAATGCTCCGTTTGGACCATACGGGTCCAATGCATCAAAGCTTCACGACGCTCGCTAGGGGACAAAACGCAATCAGAGAGTCGGTTGGACGGATCTTTCGAATTGCGGACAAAGCGGCGCAGCCAAGCAGTCACTCCTAAGAGCTTATCGAGAGAGCTGTACCGTTCCAGAAGGAAGAGATCTCGAGTGGGCTTATCCTTGCCCACTCCTACTCGGGCCCGTAGGCCCGGCAAATCGGTGGGTTCGTAGTAATTACCCTGGGGCCAGAATGACTGAGGCTCAGATAACCAACCGGGACCCCACCACAATGACTGGTCAACCAGCGCGGGGGCCTCACAGCCGCGAGAAGCGCAGTCTGCGGGATTCAACTCCCCTGGGACATGTCTCCAGTTGAGAGAAGTCTCAGAACTCTCAGAACTCAGAACAGATTTGAGACACGCGGTTCGCCACAAAGACCTCAAGATTGTGAGGTGCGGCTCGGAGCCAACAAAGTACTATCTCACTGTCCGACCATGCGTAGACGCCCGTAATGTCGATTACAGGCTTCAAGGAAGAGTGAACGTGGTTGAGGAGTCGCGTGAGGAGAGCGGCACCGGACAGTTCCAATTTAGGGATAGTTAAGCAGGACCTAATGGGAGCAACCTTGCTTTTAGCGAGTACGAGATGGACGGCAGTATGACCAGAGGAACTCACCGTCCGCAAATATACGACAGCAGCATAGCCCTTCTCAGAGGCGTCGCAAAACCCATGTAGGGTAGCCCGACATTTCCCGGGGGGAAGGAAGCACCTTGACATGGAAACCCGGTTGATATCCGGAAGGGAGGAGATTATGGAGAGCCACTCTCGCAAGAGGGCTCCGCCAATCGGCTCGTCCCAACCCAACCCGGACATCCAGAGCTTTTGAAGAAAGCACTTAGCTAAAAAGATGACCGGGGTGATCCACCCATTAGGGTCGAAGGTGCGGGCTACGATGGACAGCACGGAGCGTTTGGTCCATGCTTTGGGCGGTGGGTCAAGTTTTACTCTATACGTAAAGGTGTCCTGAACAGGCTGATATTGAATGCCCAGCACAGTCAACAAATTAGGATTCTCAGGGTGCTCGAACAGATGAGGGTCTTGTTGATCCTCTCCTGGGAGGTCCTTCAAAATATGAGGGGAGTTCGACAACCACTTGCGCAACTCATAGCCTCCAGACTTCAGGATGGCAATTAATTCGTCTCGCAAGACCAGAGCCTCCTCGACGGTGGAAGCAACCGTACAAATGTCGTCCATGTAGACCGAAGTCTCCAAAATAGAAGCTCCCCGAGCGTATCTCAGGCGCTCTCTCTCAGCGAGTTCAAGGAGGGTTCGCATGGCGATATACGGGCTGGACCGGAGTCCATATGTGGTGGTGTTCAACTCAAATACCTGTATGGGATCGCTGGGCTTCTCGCGCCACAATATCAGCTGATATCGGCGGTCATCACCATGGACCACTGATTGGCGAAACATCATCCGAATGTCCACGACAAAAACTACTTGGTGTCGACGGAATTGGGTCAAGATGTCGGATATGTCCTTGATCAGTTTAGGACCCGAGTGAAGACACTGGTTCAGAGACACACCGTTTGATGTGGGGGCGGAACCGTCAAAGACTACCCGAATCTTACTCTCAGGGGTCCTCAAGACCGCATGGTGAGGGAGGAAGTAGTGCTCCTGTGAACGCCATTCGAAGTTGGACGGTGACATTTGACCCAGCTCCTGATACTCGCGCATGAACTCGACATATTTGTCGCGAAAGGCTGGGTTGCGCCGTATGCGGCGCTTCATGGAAAGCAACCTCTTCTCGGCCAGAGCACGAGATTGACCCAAAGAGGGGCGTGAGTCCAGAAAGGGTAAGCGAGTGACGAAACGACCGTCAACCCGCCGGCCGGTATTGTTCTGGTAGAACAACTCACACTCACGGTCCAGAGGGTCGACTCGAGCTGCATGTGGTGGTTCCTCAATTTCTCAGAACCGCTGGACGGCGTCCGATAGGGACACGCCCACGACGGAGAGCGGGTCGGCCGTCGGAGGAGACCACATAACCGGTCCAAAGAAGCTGTGCCCAAATATCGTGGAAATGGCTGACAGGCCATCGGGCTGCAGAGCTCGTATCTCACCTAACAAGAGGACACCCAGCGTGTCGGCCCCCAGTAATAAATCTATAGGCCCAGGTTGGGCCCACCGAGGGTCTGCCGGTCTCAAAGCCGACGCACAGCGCACAGCGCTGTCATTTATACGAACGTTAGGGAGAAACCCTACAATGTCGTCGAGGACATTTACCTTCACTAAAATACGAAGGTGTTCGCTGTCAGGGCTGAACACGAACTCCGCTTGTCCCCTAGGAGCAGGAGGCTCAGCACCTCCGATACCTACCATCGGACGTGATTCAGAGCTCCAGGGGAGCCCCAGTCTTCCTACCAACCGAGTAGAGGCCACACTACGTTGGGAACCCGAATCCAATAGAGCTCGAACCGTTAAGCGGTCGCCGCTCGGGTTGTAAACCTTCACTGAGGCCGTCGGCAATAGAACAGTTTGACAGGTGGACTGCTGACGACTTATAGGCTCAGTGGAGGCGGCCATGGCGGGAGCTAGGGCGGCAGCCTCCTATCTGGAGCTGCCTCTGTTGGGCCGGCACCCGAACCGGGGGCCCCGAGAGCGGCACTCCGACGGCGTCTCGATGAACCTTGACTGGAATTCCCCGAACGGGCCGACCTGGGGAAAATCGGGGATCCTCGGCTCCAAGGCCCGGGGCCGATACGCAGTTTCCGGAACCCGGTAGTACCGGCACCGACCAAAGGGGGGCGGGCGGCGTTCCAGTCGCGGCCACTCAGCCAACGGGGGTGAGAACGGTCTAGCTGACCGCTGTGTGGCTGCGAATCCACTATCAACTCGCTGAGGGGGGGTGAAGACCCCCCCGCCCCTGGGGGAACGACTTCCAGACCGATCGGGGGAGGGACTCCCCTCAGAACGAGGGGCGCTATGGTCCACCGGTGAGCGCCGAGCGTCGCCCGACAGTGGGCGTGGCTGGGCGCCCCCGCCCGTGGGAGTCGGGGGGCTGGCAGGGCCCTGAGAGGACGAGCCGCGCGCACCCAGGCACAATATGACGTGGTGGTTGCCCTGGCAGTGCCTGCAGGACCGCTGGTGCGGGCAGTCTCGTTGTAAATGCCTCTCCAGGCACGAGAAGCACCAGCGGCGCTCCCTGGTGATGGTTCGCCTCGCCGTAGCCGGCTTGCGCAACAACTTCGGGCACGACGCCACCCGGTGGTCGGATGCTCGACAATAGGAGCAGGGAGGCGCCTCTCGGGCCGCTAGGCCACTATAGGAGGGTACTGGGGGGCGCCCTCCCGTGGGGGCTCCGCTCGGCCTCAGGGGGGTGGGCGCCGCCTTGGCCGGCTGATTCCGCCTCTCCCTGGGCACCGCTCGGGAGGCGGCCGGGGGGCCCTCGACGGCGCCTGCTGCGTTCTCCAGCTGCCTACACTGCTCTTCCAGGAACCGCAGCAGGTCCCTAAAGGGGGGCATGTAAGAGGCGCCATCCCCTCCGTACCTCTCCTCAAAATGGAGCCGAAGGTCGAGCGGCAGGCGGGACAGCACTATATGAAGGAGCAGAAAAGACCACTCGTCCACAGGTAAATCCAGCCGCCGCAACGAGTTGCACGCTACGACGACTGGATTCACTATGTCTTCACATAGTCTAGTCCGGTCCTTCAGCAGCGGGAGGTTCAGCAGCCTCCGAACATGATCGTCCGCAATCCGCCTGACGTTGGCGTACCTTCCAGCGAGGAGGTCCCTGGCGTTTTGGTAGGCGTCGTCCGACAACTTAAGGTGGCCGACGACGCTCAGGGCCTCCCCCTCTAGTGATGCCAGGAGGTACCCCATTTTTTGGCAGGGGGTCAGGTCCCTCCGGACGTCCACCAGGCTGTCAAACATGCCGACGAAGGAAGTCGGAAAGAAATTTTACAATGAATGTCGAGAAGCCCGATCCCGCCGCGTCAGGCGGCCGGGGGGAGGGGAAGGTGCCCTCGATATCGAGGCCACGCGCGCGCGTTAAAGAATACGTTTCGAAGGTAAAATATTCTTGCCTAAACAATTTGACTAGTATATATATTGTACAGCAATGGAGATAATGTAGCCCCCTGCATTGTACCTTTGGAGACCCTTCTGGGACCATGGAGAATATTATTATGTCTTATATACAAAGTCCTATCTGTTAAAAAATTAAATAACCAATGGCAAAGTATGCCTGGTATACCAGTGTCAGAAAGAACTTGAACCAAAATTCCAGGGTCAACATTATCAATCGCACCTTGAACATCCAGAAAAATACATACACTGGACTTATTAATTATTATTGGCATATTTCAGATCTGATAAGAGAGAGATGAAGCTGTCAGCACAGCTTCGCCCTCTCCGGAAGCCATATTGAACATGTGGAATGATGTTGTTTGCCTCTACGTAATACTCAAGACGCATCTTTATCATGTTTTCATTAAGCTTTCCAACACAAGATGATGACAATGATATGGGACGATATGAGTTAGGATCTTCAGGTGGCTTGTCAAGCTTAAGTAGAGGGATTACACACTGTGTTTTCCAAGATTCAGGAATTTTTTTAAGTGCCAAAGAGCATTAAGATTAGCTAAAAGTTTCTTTTGAACTTTACTTTACTTTTAGGTGTTTGATCAAAATGTATGGACAATCATCTAAACCAGGGGTTGTGTTTCGTCTGGATTGTAAACTTGTACAAAACTCACTCCAAGTAAAGGGTTCTATGAAGAAACTAAACTTCTGAAGGCTATTATTAATTTGAAAATAACTTTCTAGATTATCAATAACCCTACATCCATTTTGAGATAATTTTTCTAAGAGAAGGACAACAAAATCGTCTTTATATGTTCTATTATTGCATTTTCTTCGTTTAAATAATTTGATGTATTTCCAAATAATACTAACAGGTGTAGTTCTGTTAAAAGTATTACAGATGTAAGCCCAACCATTGCGTTTACGTTCTGAAATAGTCTTTTTTTTAACAGCATTAAGTCTTTTGTAATTAATGTAATTATCAATGGTTGGATTTCTTCTGTACAGTTTTAAAGCTTCGTAAGTTTTAATAATACTCTGTTCACATGTGTCATTCCACCAAGGTGCTGGAGGTTTGCAAGGATAGTTATTTGCTTTGACAAACTTTGGCACAGTATCCCTCTTAAGTGTATCAAGCCTTTCGATAAATTCGTCATCTGACTGTAATGGATTCTCATTATTAACTTTAAAATTAGAGAAAGCAGTTATAGACAGCTCGTTGTATTTCGTCCAGTCTGTCTTATTGTATAAGATTTGCTTTGACAAACTTTGGCACAGTATCCCTCTTAAGTGTATCAAGCCTTTCGATAAATTCGTCATATGACTGTAATGGATTCTCATTATTAACTTTAAAATTAGAAAAAGCAGTTATAGACAGCTCATTGTATTTCGTCCAGTCTGTCTTATTGTATAAGAATTTTTCAATGGGTGGATTCATTATCAACGGACAATAAAACACGAGTAAGCGTAGGAAAATGATAGCTCCCCATACAATCATCATGCACCCACCATTCGCATAGTGGAGTGATTGGAGCACTACAAAAGCTGACATCAATAGCCGATGGATTTTAATTTGGTTAGGATAATTAATAGTAATGAAGCTACCATTGTTGAGGACACATAGATCAAATTCATCAATTAGATTGTATAACTGATGACCCCGACTTTTCGTGGTCATACACCCAAATGCCACATAGTGAGCGTTGAAATCTCCAGCCACATATATTGGCTTAGGCAAATCTCTAGTTATATCACGCAGTTTACTTATTCTGAAGTTACCATTCGAGGGAGGGCAGTATATACATAAAATCGTTAATTGTTTACCACTTACATATAACGATAATGCCACAGTGAATGTCTTGGTAAAATCTGGTTTGAATAATATTATATTTAAAATACGGTTTGATCACAATTGCTGCTCCACCGTGCTCATTTTGGGTGTTATGATAATGCGAATTATATTCCAAAATTTTAAAATGCTGAGTATCTTTCAGCCAAGTTTCATTGAGTGGACAGATATCAACATTTTGCTCATCTAAAAATTTAGACAATAAAGGTTTTTTCCTATGTATACTTTGAATATTGTACTGAGCTATACATAACTGCTGTATGTTCTGTACTGTACTATCCATTAATGTGACAAAATACAAGGAATATAATATATATATATATATATATATATATATATATATATATATATATATATATATATATATATATATATATATATATATAATATACTCCCTTCTAATCCGATTCTAACAACCAGCACCCAAGAATTTTTTGCCATGCAAAAGTATAAATCAAGTTTATAAATGCATATTTTTGAGAAAATCCAAAGCTACTCATAGGTATCAAGAATTACAATGAATGCTCTAGAAAGAAGACAAGAATTTTGTTAATTTTGTTGTTTATTAATGTGATGAAAAATGTATAAATAATTGTTTAATTTTATTGAATTATATTTAATATATAATTGTGTTTTCATTTGTTTTACTTAATGTAACATTGTTAATATTTCTAAATGTCGCGTAAGTACACAACATTTAGTTCATTTTTCTTTTTAAATTGCAATATATTTTCATTTAAATAGAATATATAGTTTTGCATTGAAGTCTCCCATTAACACTGTATAGTGGGTTTTGGGAGAATGCATGAGTCTAGATATATCCTCATACATTTCCTCCACCTCCTCATCGGGGTGTGCCGAGGTTGGTGCGAAAACCTGTATGACCTTCAGCGAATACCGTTTGGTGATTCTGAGTATAAGGTACGCAACCCTCGTCGATACACTTTCAATCTCTACAACGTTGTTAACGAGAGACTTGTGGACGATAAATCCGACACCTCCTTGGGACAGATGGTATTTTTTACGTGGTAGAGCCATGCTGCAGCTATATTGTAGTATCTATAGTGTAGTATATATACTACTAATATAGCTGCAGCATGTATAGACCGGGGAAGGACCACGCTCTCACAGAATACCAGCTTAAAATAGCAGCTTAACGCTGCTGTGTTTCGTATGGTGAGTATAGTTTTTACTGGAAATGAGGCATTCCATCTTAGTCCTCACGGGGGAACGCATCTGCATTTTGATTTGTAACAGAGGATAGATGTAGATGTGTATAGGCTGCAGCAACCACTTACCATCAGGTGGACTGTGTGCTCGTTTGCCACCCTTATCCTATAAAAAAAAGATTGCCGCCCTCCCGGTGATAGAACTCGTTGCCGGATTCGAGGATTACCGTGTCCTCCTCCTCTCTTCGGACCTCGGATAATCCTATAATATGCCAGCGTAACTTGTCTATCTCTTCTTCCAGCTCCAGGATCTTCTTGTCAGTCCCCAGGGTGCCTGCGTTATAAGTTGCCAGGTCGAGTCGTCGTGGGTGGCAACTGAACCTCCACCGGAGATTCTCAGCACCCCCTGGCCCGCCGTTACCATGGTCGCCACCGTAGCCAGGAATAGCGGGGCCACCGGGGACTGGGGGCCGTATCTTTGTAACTTTCATCATCGGGTTGGCAACCGCAGTTTTTATTGTAATGGTGCTGTTATCAGGAAGATTCTGCTGCCCATCTTCTACCTGTTTCCTGCCTGTTTCCCATTGTCGCCTTTTACGACATCCACTGGAAGATATGGGGTAGTGGATATTCCTAACCGCCACTACATGGCAACACGGAACGGAAATTTGTATAGATAAAAGGAATTAATGACCCTTGAATGAATTTCTTCCTAAATCTTAGTTACATATCGTGCTGCTTTACGTGCCCCCATACGAATCCCTCCCTCCACCATATATGCCTATTGTCTATTTCCCAATGATGTTTCACTATCCGTATTTCTTCACTTTAATATTTCCATCATCTGGCTTTAGGCAAAATCTGGACAACTATGAATACAACTTGACTCCAAGCTTCGAAATTTAAATTTGAGTGATTGCGAACAAAATTAACTCGAGATATTCGATGGAATGTGGCAAGAAGGGGTTCCCTCTGGCAGGCAAGTGTGAATTTAGTCCGGCCCATTTTAGTCTTTTTCTAATAGTTTTGTCCTTACTATCGTCCCTCGAACTTTTTAGAGCTTCGTTATTACCGCAGAAGAAGGTAAGGTTTGGTTTTTAGCACGCTGGTAACGAGTTCACATCTCTGCTCACAGTTTTCCGTTTTCGTCCCTGTTCTGCGCGTCTCGTAAACTGTGCGGTCTGCCTCTTGACTACTCGTTGTGCCACAGATTTAGCCGTTTAAGTTTAAAATCAATGAAGTATCAGCAGAAAATAATACCTACTTATATATATTATCACAGTGAAAATTTATGTCGTTATAAAGAGTTCCGTTATATGGAATGAGTAGAAAATAACAACGAAATATCAACAAAATGCTTTTATTGCAAATTTTTGATATTTAAATTATTATGTGTAATACATATTACAGAAAATAAAGGTATAATATTAATTTTTGAGTTCTTGAAATAATAATAATCCTTCCACCAGTTTCGCTCCATCCAGTGCTTGTTTGATACTGCATGGGTGATTTTGAATATTAGGGATAGCAGAATGAGCAGGGCAGTTGTCCACAAGAGGGAAAATCTTCCTTCCTTTTAACTCTGTATCCAACCTCTATACTTCTTCAAAAGGGTGCGACGTTAGTCATCTGTTTGCTTGATAAGTGGCCGGAAACCGCTTAATGTTCTTCAAACACCGTGGGTTTTTGATTTACCAATCACAATTAATTTTGTTTTTCTGTGTCACTTATATAGGTAGCCACCAGCGCCGTAATACGTTTTATGGAGATTTTCGTAGCCACGCATTCAGTTTTAAACTTTAGAGACGTATCTGACTTTAATTTGTAGAAAATGCTCAGCTTCGTTACATTCCTTCGATTCCCGATGGCACCAATGAAATTGTAAATTGCAATTTTTAAGTGCTGATTTACCAGGTGCTCGGCGGTGTAGGATAACATCGTGAGGAAACCTGCATATCGCCAACATCTATTGGGGCATCGCGGCGGACATTTCCTTGCCCTAAAACCCTCTCAGAAATGAGAGGAGGCCTGTGCCCAGCAGTACATATGTAGGCTGTAACTTTACTTTCACTTTACAATCTTTCTCTGCCTCTTCATCAGCCCGTAAAATTATTTAGCTGGATATGGATATTTTCTTTTGTAGGGAGGATTTGGTTTTGATGCTGTTCCACATCCCAGGGCTGGGTATTTTACGTCTGATGTAAATTAGATGGTGTATATGGATACAGCTACTTTCATAGATGAGTTTTACGACACCCAAAGGACACACTGGGGTGATGGATTATTTTCATCATCATTACAGCCCTTCAAGATTCCACCGCTGAACATAAGACTTCCTCCTAGGAATGCCACAAAGCACAGTCCTGAGCCACCTGTATCCATTGACTTCTCGAATGTCTTACTAGGTCGTCACTCTATCTAGTGGGGGGGTCACTCTACACTTCGCCGGCTACGGTACCGGTACGAGCCTGCCACTCGAGAACCTTTCTTCACCATCGGTTGTCAGTTCTTCGAGCTATATGGCCGGCCCATTGCCACTTCAGGTTACTAATCCGTTGGGCTATGTTGGTTACTCTGGTTATACTGCGGATATCCTAATTTCTAAGTTTATTACGTAGGTAGCTGAGCGCTCTTGAGCTTCCTCATACGGCCTGCAGTGAAGGACCAAGTCTCAATAGTTATAATTTATCTATTAGATTGTTCTTCTTTCATTTTCTTCCAACAACAAATTACTACCATCAAGCAGTATAAGATAAACCTGTTATTGTCCATACTTTTAATTTGTTAATATTTATTATATACGCTGTTGGTTTTCTAAATAAATTAAATCCATAACTCATCACTGGCAACACGCACTGGTTGTACGAGTACAACCCTGTTTTTAGGTTTTGCGGTATGCCTGACAAAAAATGTGATGGATTCTCTTACCGACACTATAATCTCCTGCTATAATACTCGTAGTGATTCCTTTCGAGTCTTTCTACGAGAGAATTTCTACAGATGAGGTAAATAATACACAAATAATGTCCCTCTGCACAATATTTATATTTATGTTTAAATTAGAAAATCATAGAGAGCTTAAGTATATGTAATTTAAAATAAAATCTATATCATGTTGCGCAATTTTAATACTTAGGTTTTTAAAGGCCAAAACGAACTACTAAGAATCATTATCATCTAACCCCGTGCAGCGTGTACGAATGTATAGGAGTCTCTCCAAATTAGGTAGAATTGACATATTCGTCACGATTAGCAGATGCATGTCACGCGATTCTCTATCGGTTTGTGTATATTATATATAATATACATATATCGGTTGTGATAGATATCGGTCGGTGCCTTAAATTTTTTCTACAGTTCCTCAATCGACGTGGTCGACGACACCAGCGCGGCTAAATAGGATAATGCGTTCTTTTACGAAGAGAGAAGAAGTGTTTTCCTGTGGTATTACCACACATAGCAGGATTAATTAAAAACTCTATAGTGTTGTGACGGTATATATGAATTCATTGCTCAATTTCATCCTATGGGTGTCGTAAGGGGTAGTTATAAAAATACTAGAAATATCTTAAGGCTTTCAACAGTACTCACCAAGATTACACCAACTGATGATTATACAAATACCCAGACTGACTACTGCAACTACGATAGCGTCTAAAGTACGAGGCATTTGGTGACTGCTTTCAACAATACGCCTGCTAAATGGATGATTATGGCAAATCAACAATAGTAGCAGCAGTTAGCAGAGAATTTTTACGGGCTAATGAAAAACGCAATCGTAAAATAGAAACAAAACGTTGTCGTAAGGCTACATTCTTGAATATTGCAATGAGGGGGATGTCCTCTCCCCCAGCCTGACCTAGCCGAGATGGAGTCTCAGGGAAAGAGGAGTGTCGGTATTACAATTTGCCATTCTAGATTCGCTGCTGAAAAAAGGAAGGCTAGTGGAGTAAGGAATAAGGAGATCAGTTTCTCTTTCTAAAAAGCCTGACCGATACTAGCTGCTGCAAGTGTATACAAAAGCGTTTCTGTAAACTTGTCAATATGCGACGTTTAGTGGAACTCCATGAGGTTTAAGTCGTTGCGAGTTCGACAAAACCCATCATTGCTAAAAAAGGGATTACATGATGTCAATTAATTAAAAGAATTGTTCGTCTTTTTGAGATGTAAACAGCTGAGTTTAATTTAAAAGTACATCAGGTGACTTCTAACCTCGCTTAGAGGGCGTGTTGGCAACTGAAGTAGTAGTTAATTATTTTTTAGTTAGTTAGTAAAATAATTACCCGACAAAGACGAAATGAGTGTTAGAGCCGCTGAAGTAAGTACTCGGGAAGGCCTTTTGGTAATATAATATCTTTAAGTTATATCGGCTACCTTTTTTGACTGTAAGCAAGGAGAACCTTACTTCGGCGGCGGGATTTTCGGACATGATAATTTACTTCAGATTGTCAGTGAGTACTGCACAGGTGACATCTCAGAAACAGATCTAGAGCAAGGGCGTTGTCAGTTAGCTCGACGGCGTTCTAGGTGTTCCAAAGGTTGGGAGGTCACGTTCTTAATTAAGAAATATGCTTAAGTTGTTGTTTGGACAATTTTCAGCCAATAAATAGAACATTGGCGTGTATTACGTAGTACTATTATTGATTCTGTGGTTGTATGGTGTGCAATCATAAAATAATTGCGGTTTTAACCACGTTGTGAAGAGGATTATAATGCGAACAGCAGATAATCAAGGATCGCACCCGCATTGCTATATAAAATCTGGTTGGTTCAGTCTGGTCTAGTCATGTAGTTTGACATTTTGGGGTGATTATGATGCCTGTGAACCACCAGGCGAGGAAAATCAGGAACAAATGCGTCAACGACAGCTAAATCAAGTCATCAACTATGGGCTCTAAGATAATTTATATTATTTTTGGACGTGAGTTCCGACGTGGAAACGGCACGTCTCAAACGGCACACAATATCAATTCGGTATACGGACCTACTACTACAAATAAATGAACTGAGCTTTGTTGGTTCAATCGCTTTTGTCCGGAAAATTTGGATCTCCCGTGGCCGTTCGTACAAGAAGGTTGACAATGTCGAATTAAAGGCGATAGTGAAAGCGGATCCGTCTTCAAATACGGCTGAGTTAACGTTATGATGTAAGTGTTAAAACAATATTTGATTGTTTGCGGCAAATCGGAAAAATAAAGTAGCTTGACAAATAGATAGTATAGTGAGAGGCACGTATCGAAGCTTATTGCTGAATCGACATAGAAAGGAGGAAATTTTTAGTCGAATTGCTGCCTTCAAGTAGAAGTGAATCCTATAAGTATAGGACGATCGCAAGCCTTCTACATATCGCAGTTAGATCTCGGTGCCCAAGTCAAACAGTGCTCGAAACGAAAAATTTGCCATAAGAAACTTATGGTGACAGTTTGATGGTGTACTGTTCGTATTTCGTTATAGGCCGTCGTATGCAACAGTTAAGTTGACAGTTAAGGCTTTAAGTGCTACTGAAATGCCTAAATTCTTAGATTTTAAATAAGAAAATCACAATAACTGTTCATTCAATCTGCTTAAAAAATAAATAGGATGACACATGAGTATTTGATAAATGTTTTTAATTGTTGTAAAAATTGATTTTTTGTCAACTACTTATTAGAAAAGAAATCCCCAAAGAGTATATAGATTATCCCCATATATACCCCATAGAGTATCTTTATCATATTTTGCAAAATTTCTCCAAAACGGCACAAGCTCTATAAATAGTTTTTACACTAAAAAGAAGGTCTCGAAAATATTATAACTGTTCCCCGAAATTGAATATATTTGCGCGAGCATGCCTGCTCTGTCGCCCTGTAATCACCCGCGAGCCCTGTCACTGTCACAGTCACAGTCCGTTTTCGGACATCGTCGAGGGTGGACCGCGCGTCGGTGTTGGAGTGACTTCCTTCAAATATATTTTAGTTTTTTAAGAGTTTATACTCAATTGTAAGTATTTATTTAGATAAAAATAGTTTAGTTAATTTATGTACATTAGTAGCTGTAAATATTTATTTATAAATATATTAATTTTAAGTGCTCAAAGAATAAGCGACATAAAATTCGCAGCGACGTTAATTTATAATTGTCAAATTGAAAAATGCCAAAGCAAAAGAAAAAATATCATGTTAAAACAGGACTGCAATTACAAAAGTATTGGTAAGTATATTTGTTATCAACAACACTCTTAGTTCACGGAGTTTCTTTTATGGAGAAGAGACCCTTTGGAAGGCGAGTGTTCCAATCATCACAAGATCAACACGCAGCCCCAAAGAACGAGCCTTATTATGGTGAACGAAGAGGAACCACTCCGAGTGGGCTTGGCAAGCTCACTTAGGATGTGTGTTGATGGACTGCAGCAAGAGTGGTGTCCTCCCCGTCTACCGCTGCAACCGAGGTACAGTCGCGTGGGAAGAGGAGCGTTGATATGACGATGCACCACGCGTCCTATCTTCCGCGACTCTAGTGGGTCTGCACCGTGTGGTGGTGGTGGGGCCACGGGCGGGGAGTGTTGGTATTACGAAGCGCCGCTCTTACTACCCTCCGCGGCCGAAATTTGGATGGCGGAGGAAACTTGAATCCACAGAGGGATCATGAAAGCTGATACTTCTGAGTGCTCATTTTTTCCCGGCCTCATGACCTCCATGTATCGGACTCGAGGGGTTCGTTGCCCAGGTGGAGTTTAGGCCGCGGATGAAGGTGCACTTCGTATTCCAGGTGCGCCTCACCTAAAAAGGAAAAAAGGGGGGGAGGGGCTGCCATGGAGCGGCTGGCCCTGGCAAGGCCGCGGATGTGTGCAAAAGTATTCCCGTGGCCCTGCCAATATGCAGAGAAGGTGGAAAACCATGTGGTTTTAGTCGTTGCGAGTCCAACATAAACTATATCTGGTTGTACTAACACATTTTTGCCTATTAGCTACATTTATTCTACACAAATTGATATTTATTATTACTATTGGAGCTATTGCTATTAAATTATAAAATTATTTTAAGGGAACAAAGAAGAGGGAAATATTGTGATAATGATAAGTGCATAACCCCACAGGATGAATGTCCTACAGAAATAATATCACACTTCACGTCAGTTAATCCGATACCAAACTTAAATCATAATGAAAATACTGCAGCGGAGTGAGTAAAAATAAAAACTGTCACAGATATATCTTATTCTTTTGTGTCTGGTGGTTTTAATTGAAATTAGATGTTATCAAGTAACAGACACACTAAACATCATTCCACTTAAGTAATACTTTATTAATCGATTTTATACGTGGTAGAGCCATGTTGAAGCTATATTAGTAGTACAGTTGTAGTACGAATGGGTCGGCACGACCGGGGAAGGACTACGCTTTCACAGAATAGCAGCTTGACATTGCTATGTTTCGTATGGTGATTTTTTTTTTATAGGAAAAGGGTGACAAACGAGCACACAGTCCACCTGATGGTAAATGGTTGCTGCGCCCCATAGACATCTACATCTATCCTCTATTACAAATCAAAATGTAGATGCGTTGTCACCCGTGAGGACTAAGATGGAATGCCTCATTTCCAGTAAAAAGGGCCTCCGGCCACCTGCACTCACCAACCGAAACGCAAAGGTAAACCTCTACTTCACGCTGGTTTTCTGTGAGGTCGTGGTACCACCCCGGTTCGAGCCGGCCCATCCGTGCGACAGCAAAAGCTGCCGCGTGGCTCTACCACTGTTTAAACGTATTGAATGTAGAGAACCGGAGACAATTTTTACTGGAAAAGAGGCATTCCATCTTAGTCCTCACGGGTGTCAACGCATCTGCATTTTGATTCGCAAACGAGGATAGATGTAGATATCTATGGGCCACAGCAACTAATTACCATCAGGTGAACTGTGTGCTCGTTTGTCACTATATCCTATAAAAAAAATCTAATTAAAAGCAAGTCATAACTTCGCCGATTTATGATTACTTATTTAATATTTGCAAAGCCGCAGATACACAATTAGTTATGTCTGTAGAAGTAAACAACCATGTTCATTCACAAAATATTGAGGTAATATTTTCAGATATATTAGTTTTATTAACAATTTCTTTTCATGATATTATTTTTATTGTACATATGACATTGTTGAAGACGATTACCTTGCGGCCGTTGCCTCACCTGAAAAATAAAAGATTATATGATAACATATGTAATGATAGGAGAAAAAACGATATTTCCTGAAGAAAACTGAAAAAATCTTTCATTTGCTCACTTCAGATTTTGAATATAGTCTCTTTACTCCCGTGACTACTTAAATTTCAATGTTAACCTATGTAGATACCCTATATATCTACACTAATTATTAAACACAGTTACTTACATGGTTATTAAATTGTTATTTTGCAGCTACAAAGAGTCAGAGAAAAGAGTCCAGAACTTTATATTGAAAAAGAACAACCAGAAAAAAAAAGGTTGGAGAATAAGAAAAGATTATAGCAATAGCAGAAGGCAGAATCAATAACAGTGGGATAACTGTTATTGATGTAGTTGCTGATGGGTGTTATTCAAAGCGCACATATAAGAAAAAATATTCTTCACTGTCTGGAGCTGCCGCTATAATTGGACGAAAAACTGGAAAATTTTTATACTTGGGAATTAAAAATAAATATTGCAGTATTTGTGCCCAAACTGAAAGAAAAAAAAGTAAATCCAAAATCACATCAATGTTTCAAAAATTTTAACGGCCCTTCAACTCTACTATAATTTTGGATTTTAGTCTACTATAATTTTGGAAGGCTTTAAATAATCTTTGGAACGACACGGTCTTATTTATGGAAGATTAATATCAAACGGAGACTCTAGTACCTACCATAAAATAATAGAAGCTCGCCCATACGAAAATTTTACTGTAGAAAAAATTTAGTGTAGGAACCACCTCATGAGAAATTTATGTAATAAGTTACAAAACCTACAAGTTGAAACAAAATATCCAATTAAACAGAGGAAAAAGAAAAGAATTCTAACTATCAGAAAAAGTATATGCGCTGCCATTAAATATAATTCTGGGAAAGGAAACGATGATTTTTATACGAACTGAGTTTTTTAAGATATTTTAGCTACGCATTTGCACGCTTTCGAAACTCACACGAAATGTAAATTCTATTTTTGCAAATCCTTGAATGAAAGAGACGATATAAATGAAACCAATTTTAATGAAATACCAAGTGATTTTTTCACTAGTGGTATTTGGCAAAGAATTGATTTTATGAGAAATCTTGCTAGTCATTCAAGAAATCTTATAAATGATGTAGACAGCAATGTTGTGGAACGATTTCACAGCGTTGTTGCAAAATTCGTGGGTGGAAAACGAGTAAACCACTCCCTACGAAGAAGTTATCAAACCAGATGCACTGCAGCTGCAGTCTCATTTAATTCTCAAAGACCTTTGTCAACCCTTTATAAACACCTAGCAGGACGAAGTCCTCGAGGGCGAATGAAAACTTTCGAGGACAGAAAGATTAAAAGATTAGATCTTCACTTAGAACCACTAGCAACAAAGAGAGATGAAAATTTCGGAGAATACAGTCATAAGGCAGATGTATCGGACGGTCTTATGGAGAAACTTAAGAAGACCTTTATTAAAAACTTAAAGAGGACAGATGAAGAAAGGCAATATATTAAAAGGAGAACTATATTGCAAAGCAGCTCAAGTGAATGGCTAGAGCTACGACGATCATTGCTTGGCAAGAAAATATAATAATTAAACCCTGCGGACTTTTTATAGACCCAGAAATTTAATTTCTAGGAGCAACTCCGGATGGCCTGTGTGGTGATGACATAATCATCGAAATCAAATGCCCAATAACGGCACATAAAATAGGAAAAGCTCAAGCTATTAAAACCAAAAAAGTTAACTTCTGGGTCCAAGACAAACAGGGTAGGATTGCTGTAAATAAAAACCATGATTGGTACATGCAAATACAGGGGCAACTGCATGTCACCAGAAAAAACATTTGCTTGTTCGCCATGTGGTCAAATCAAAATGAACCACTGAAAACAGAAATTATACATAGAGATGATGAGTATTTTGAAAACATCATGAAAACTAAACTTCTTGCATTTTATGAAGATTGCATTTTGCCCGAACTTGTTGATCCACGACATACCAGAAATCTACCTATAAGGGAACCACAGTACATAAAAGATGCTATTGAAAAAAACAGAAAATAAAAGCTGATAAAGAAAATAAAAAACCACCGTCACCATCTTTACAAAGCTTTTACCAAGAAAATGTTGAACAAGCTCAAAAAACATGTCCCCATCAAGATGCACAAACATGGTTTTATAATTTTGATGTGGAACAATTAACATACTCGTGCTACTTAGATTTTGAAAGTTTTTAATATGTAGTGATTTTTATTTTTGTAATTTTTTATATATTTCCTTTAAAAACGTTACTGCCATACTAGGATATTCTCTTGTCTTGTGAAGGCAATTTAAAAACATAAATTGCACATGAACAAACATCCAGACCTGGAACAATTATTTGTAGACCATACAAATACTTGTTCCGTGTGGGGTTCGAACCCGCGGCACTTAGCATTGCAACTAAATGCTAAGCCACTGCGCCATGGAGCTGTCGTTGGAATAATAATGTGTATAAGAAAAAAGGTTATCTCACACGGGGCAGATAATATAATATTACATCTTCCAATATTTGCACATGAAAGTGTTCAAAATCCCGGAATCAAGAGGTGTCTCTTCAAGCGGCCGAATAAAGCCAAATTGAGCTACATGGGAATCGCTTTGTGTGCAATCTATGGGTCACATTATTATCGAAAAATTGAAGTTCCAATTGAGCATATTTCTGTAGAAAACATGATTCCACAAAAGTCTATAAAATAATTGAAAAGTAACCTCTGAAAATACTTAAATTCCCAATTTTCTTAGTTTTCCATAAAATAACGTTGAGGATATTAAGTACAGTTATGTGTCACATAACTATTTTAATTAAAATAATTCATTTTGTGACTTAGCCCGTAATATGTTTACCGATGAGCGACTTCTCTGTTATTCCTACTAAATTTGACAGTGCTTGCTGAACTTCAGTGGATCTGAATCGCGAAATAAAGTAATCGAAAATAATTATTTTACATATAAGTAATGTCGAAAACTTTTCTTAATCTTTTATTATTTTTAAAATAGTTAAATGTAGTTTAGATGTAGCTATAACTAAATTAGTATTTGTAGACGAAAATTGTAAATTTGTATTCAAATTTGTTAATACTTACATATTATTATATTACAAATGAGCCCCCCATCCACCATCATCGAGACTTGTTTTGAGAAAGTGAATATACCTATTACCTTATCTTAAAACCTATCTCAAAATACTTCTTATAGGTCCTACACCTCCAAGTGGTATATTGGGCAAAACAATCCTTGTCAGTTTCAAAGAAACACAACTAAGTTCATATTGAAAGAAATGCATGTCATTACGAGATTTACGAGTATGTAAAACGAATACTACCGATGGAACTTGTTAAAAAATTCAAATTCTAATTTTGTGTTTTTACTTCCAGACCAAATTTAATGTGAAAGGCCTTTTACCTGCAATAATAATTTCCATCAAAAATTACATAGAATTATAAAAGTCACACACACGGTCAAATATACTGAAGATTTCAAATATTATCCACAGATTACATCGAAATTATTAAAAAAAATGTGCTAAAGATGGTGACGGCGATTTTTAATTTTCGTTATCAGCTTTTGTTTTCTTTTTCAATAGCATCTTTTATGTACTGTCGTTCCCTTATAGGTAGATTTCTAATATATCGTGGATCAACAAGTTCGGGCTTTTTATAGCTTGCACTTGATTTCGATGATTGTGTCGTCACCAAACAAGTCATCCAGAGTTTCTACTAGAAATTAAATTGCTGGGTCTAATTGGCTGGCTGGTCCGGAAATTGTAAAATGGCATTTCATAAAATTTAAGACCATAGAGTTTCTTGCCAGTTCTTCTAAGAGAGGGTTATGTTTTCTTCACCGATATAAATTTTAACATTCATAAGGTCTATAGACAACCCCAAATTGAATAAAAAAGATTGACTTTGACATTGAAAGGTTCTCAGTGGCAGCCCCTGGGGGCAGGCCTGTATTGGAGAGCTGTCTAATGCGACTCCCTGCTAGGTGAAGTGACTAGCTAATAGTCGCCGGAAGCGTGTTTTGTGGCAATTTATGAGGAAGCTTATTTTTATCAGTTTGATCTTGGTTAGTTGTAATCACGATGGTGACGATAACAATTAGTTTAGTTTAGTTTACGACGGGCTGTTTTCCGCAACTCTACGTCTATGCGCGTATTTTGCGTGTGGGCAGGAATAATGTGATTATTCGAGCCATGAGATCTCCCCGAAGAAGCTCAACAGTCCCTTGATGTTGCATACAACTTCGGGGAGTGATCCCGGCGTGCCGAGATGTTTAGCCCTGTATGTAGTGACCTCCAGACATTTCAGTAGCACGTGGGCCGCCGTTTCTTCCTCCCCCATACATGCCCTGCACAGGGGACTATCTGTAACACCTATAGTAAATAAATGTTTGTTAAAGGTGCCGTGTCCTGTGATAGCACTTGTTACTATCCTAATCTGCGGCTTGTTCAGTCTCATTAAAACTTTGGTGAAGCGACTGTTTATTTCAGGTAGGGCCTCTCTGTCTTGTCTACAGTCTACTAGATTTTTCCAAAGCTGAGCGTGTTGATTAGTGAAGTGTCTACGTACCAGTGAACGAACGTTACCAAAGGGGATTGGTATGATTGGTTCCGGCCCTATAGTCTCCTCCTATAGTATCCTCTTCTGGCCAGTTCGTCTGCTGCATCGTTGCCTCTGGATCCACTGTGTCCCTTTATCCATTGCAGTCACATTGTTGTTTTTACATACCTCATTTAATCGTTGATGGCATTCATATATTAGTCCCGAGTTCACTACATTGCAACTCAGAGCTTGTCGTACTGCCCTACTGTCGGTCAGTATTCTGATGGGGAAGACATTAACCTTCCTAGCATCTATTGCTATGGCCGCTTGAATGATACCCATACATTCCGCCTGAAAGACCGTGTTGTAGGTACCCAGCGGTGTGCATATGTGAATATTGAGGTCTTCAGAGAAAGCTCCAGAACCTACACCTTCATTTGTTTTAGAACCATCGGTGAAAATTCTAAGCTCTTTTGGGCTTAATCCTTCCGGCTGGCTGTTTTCATTTAATTGTATCTTGTATTTCTTATCGAAAACAAATTGTTTAGGAATCCTATCGTATTTGGCTTGTAGGATAGGAATTTTTGAGTGAATTCTATCAATTATGCCTGTATGAGGGACACTATTCTTACTCTAAAGATTTAGGGTCTTGAGTCTGATGGCAGCTAAAGTCGCTTCTTGTTGTATATGTAGATGAAGCGGAGTTAGCTCCAGCATTGCTTCTAAGGCTGCTGTTGGCGTAGTTCTTATGCAGCCTGTGGCAGCCATACATGCCAGTCTCTGGTAGCGCTGAAGCTTCTTAATTGTGGTGGCTTCTCACTGGCTAACAATTAGTTATATAGTAAATAATATATTACTGAAACCGGTATATAACTAAGAACTAGGCAGAGTTAAAATCTAGCCCATTTAATTAGTTCTTTAGAAATTAGGATGTGTCGTTTAAAAATTCGGATTGTGATAGTCAGTGCTACGACAAAAATGCTTATCTACGAGGGCGACACTGAAAGATTTTAGGACTGGCCTCTTGTAAACGATATAATAAAAAAAATGTTCAAATTTTGAAAATGGAACTCTTTGTCAATATTATTGTGTATGTATTTTATTAATTTGTCATTTGTTTACGATTTGTCGGCAAATTGAAAATTCTCTGTCACGTCAGCATGAATTTAACGCGAGAAAATTTTCGTACAATGATTTATTATGACTTTCAATGTCATTTAAGTCAACAAGAAAGTTATGATGAAAGTTATATCTTCGATTAGCCTTTCACGATGAAGCTCCATCTCGTGCCACTGTTTACAACTGGTTTAATGAGTTTAAACGTGGTCGCACTAATCTCACCGATAATCTGCGTAAGGGACGGCCTACTAACGGCGACGACTGAAGAGTGAAGAGGGAGTGTTGTGCGGCGTATGATAGAGACTGACAAAAGGGTGACTTCGGACAAGCTTAGGCATCGGTATGAGTCAAGTCCACAAAATCCTCCATGAACATTTAGCGGTCAGGAAGCATTGTGCCCGGTGGATACCTCATATTTTACAGAGGCCCAAAAACTCCGTCGTGTTGATTGGTGTCGTGAAATGGTTCAAAGATTCAACGGAGGTGACTCAAATGCTGTGTTCAACATACTTACGGATGACGAAAGCTGGATTTATTGTTATGATCTTGAAACTAAGAGACAGTCTGATGTCTGGGTGTTTCCTTCCGAGGAGTTGCCAAATAAAGTGAAGAGAGGTCGAAGCGTGGGAAAAAGATGGTGGCCTCGTTCTTCGGAAGGACAGGTCATTACGCAACAATTGTTTTAGAAGATCGGAAAACAATTACTGCAGAGTGGTACACTAACAATTGTTTGCCACTTGTCTTGGAAAAAGTTCGGGAGCAACGACCTCACAGTAGGATCTTCCTTCACCACGACAACGCCACGTCGCACACCGCCAAGCAAACAATCGATTATTTGGCGACGTCAGACGTGGAATTACTGGGTCACCCGCCCTGTAGCCCTTGCGATTTTTATTCATTTCCGAAAATAAAAGAAAACTTCGAGGAAAACGTTTTATGGATGCCGAGGAAGCAGTGATTGCGTTTCAAAATTCCGACGAAGAGACCCCTAAGTACGAGTGGACAAAGTGTTTTTCTAAGTGGTTCCCTCGGATGCAGCGATGTATTGATGTAAATGAACACTATTTTGAAAAGATATAATAAAAGTAATAACTTGCTAGTTTTGTTCAGTTTTTGATTTTTGAAGAACTTTTAGTGTCACCCTTGTATTTAAAATTATCGTACATGAACTGAATGTTACTATTTAAACAAAATGAAGTCAGACAAATGGGTTTTCTTTTTATAATTATTCATGAGCTTTGAAAATATCTTTTAAAGAACTTTAGTATATAATAGTATTTATATTTTAAATTTGTTTAACTCAATGCGTATCTTTGGTCGTTTTAATCAAGCTAACCAGCCGCGGAAGAAATAAAGTAATGAGGACAGGAAAAAATCTAGGTTACCATTATTATTAGACGCCGCCGGCTATACATATGTGTACACATAATAACAAGCGATACACAGGACGCCAGCAATGAGTTTTTATGTGAAATATTGCCATATGAAAAAAGAAATGCTTATTTGTCTTTTTACCTGATGTAGTAGCCTCGCCGCATACCTGAAAAGTGTTTAGTACATAAAATATCATGTGTCTACACGCTTACATAGATCTTACGAGTATAAAACATTGACACAATTCATGGAATTTCAAAGTATCAAAATAACACTTTAAATATGATCAAGTAATGTGCTTCCCAAAGCATGTTAATAAACGTGCATTACCATGTATGTGTGTGTGTGTGTGTGTGTGTGTGTGTGTGTGTGTGTGTGTGTGTGTGTGTGTAGTATTGTAAAATATGATAAAAAATAATAATAGAATAGCCATAATAAAAATCATAACATAATAATAATGTATAGGATAAACTGCCAAATGGTTGTAAAATATTAATAGTTGTATTTCGCTTCTTGGTTTCTCATTTGTCTTCATGTTGATGAAAAGTTAGTTTCCCTCGATGAAATCTTCATTTACTGTATAGGAACAAAATCAGCTTTCACAATGATCTCAGAATATAAAACAATCTGTCAAATCATTATGAAAACCAGTTTCGTAATTCCTTTTCTTCTTTGCTTTCTCCTTCGCTTCTTCTTCAATCTTGTGATAATAATTCATAAAATACAAAACTTAATCAAATATTTTTATAGATACATGTGTTCATAAATTGGCTTATAACTAGCGTTAGTTAAATCTTAAACAAGTATTAAGGCACAATAGACGAATATGAAGGGATTTGTCATCGCTCGATTGGATGAAGTATGCGACGGGAATGGGATGTGACGTGTGCGCGCCGGGACGCTCCCATTAGTCGCATACCATATGACATCATGCTGACTCAGACTACTAGCTGCCGCAGCGCCCCATCACTCTGGTGTATCCGTATGTTTCTGTAATGTAACATACCAATCGTTAATACAATTGAAGTTTTAAAGTTCTGACTGTCTCTCTTTGACTGAGGTTTACCAATTTCGAATACGTTGTATAATTATGTCGTTCTTACTCAAGATAATCTACAACTAAAATAGGAACAACGAAGGCGGCAGGGCCTACGAGGCTCGGCGGAGCAATGCGGGTTCACCCACACCGTAAGTGAGCACTAATTAGGCAAGGCGGAGTGCGGATGGTGACCACAAATGGTGCGAATAAGGCCTCCGGCCTTGTTGGGGCGGCTGCGCGGGAGTTGCGGCGCCGCCACAATTATACCACTAATTTATCGATGCCAATGTCATCACCTGTACGTTAGCACATACTTTGAAATCCCCAGTATAGTGCATTGAACTATATTGAATATTTACGCTGAGAAAGTACTATTTACCATCTAGGGCTTCGTCACTACTCACCACCAGGTGTGATTGTGGTCAAGAACTAGCTTATAATAAGTAAAAAAATGTGACCTGGACAGTAACATTTAAAAGTTGATTTCTATTTAATTTTGTACACTTTATACAAGCTCCCAAATATTTTTTTTTATAGGATAAGGGTGACAAACGAGTACACAGTCCACCTGATGGTAAGTGGTTGCTGCGGCCCATAGACATCTACATCTATCCTCTATTACAAATCAAAATGTAGATGCGTTGTCACCCGTGAGGACTAAGATGGAATGCCTCATTTCCAGTAAAAAGGGCCTCCGGCCACCTGCACTTACCGAGCGAAACGCAGAGGTAAACCTCTACTTCACGCTGGTATTCTGTGAGGTCGTGGTACCACTCCGGTTCGAGCCTGCCCATCCGTGCGACAGCAAAAGCTGCCGCGTGGCTCTACCACTGTTAAAAATACCCCCAAGTATTGCCACAAAACACGGTAATGAGGCACCTGCATCCAAAGACCACCTGCATATCTTACCGACCGGGAGAGCTACTCTACGCTGCGTTTACCATTTCCTATTCTTCTAAAGGTAATTCATTAAGTTTTACTAGGTTAGTTTATCAAATAGTAAACATGAGTTGTATTGTTTTGGCCGATTTATAATCATGGTGGCAACATAATAATAATTGGAACAGGGGATATTATACTGTGTAAGTGCCAAGTGTAAGTGTAACGTTTATACGGGGGAAGATTAAGATGCAATATTCCCAAGGGCCGTCAATCCCTTTGCGGGTATTTCACAGCACGGGGCACCGGCGGTGCGGTTTAATGACGAGTTTCTCTATCTAATAATATCTTCTAATTTGTCAACGATTAAAAAAATTATTCATCTGACTTTGTCTATCAACAAGCATTTCCGTATATATAAACAGGTTATGTAACCGGCAACACAGTAAATTAATTAAAAAGAAATTGATGTCTGCGGCGGGAGCGCAACAATAGCTTTGCTGCCCGCAAAGGGTAAATTTGAAGCACCAGGGGAATGTCAGAGACAGAACACAATTACAATACAACCAGATCTAAAAAACAAATGTGATTTAGTTGTCAAAACCCTCGAAACAATGAAATTGTTCTTTAACCACCAGAAGATACTCTTGTCCGTTACGTATAGTAGGTACGAGTAATATAATATAAGTAAATAAACCTAGCAAGCTAACAGCATAGCAAAGTGGCGAAGCAATCAGCTTTGTAGCGGTTTCTAACGGTTGCCGTTGATCAATCAGTTTCAAAATAGGAGGTTCAGATGCCTGGGTGATCAGTAATCGATTGCTGAAAACAAAATTTGAAAATTCGAAACCGTTCTCGAGGTAATCGTGGGACAGACGGACAGACGGACAGACATCGTGAAATCAATAAGTGTCTTCACAAGCTTCGCCACTTAATAATATATATCGCAAATGTTTCAAAAAGAAAGCGTTGCCACGTTTTCGGTAGATGTTGGAGGTGGAGATGGTGGTTGAACGAGCGAGATTTGAAGCAACATTCTTTGTTAAAAATGTTATCGTAAATGTAACCGTGACATATGTATATCGATACCCTGAACAATTTAAGTACTTGTTCCGTGCGGAATTCGAACCCGCAGCCTTTAGCACCGTAATTCAATGCGCAGCCACTGCGTCATTTCACCAAGTAGCCGTCGAAAATTATATGGACAATGCTGTTAAGCGTTATTTTTCCGGGGTGCGTCCAGACTTTACGTTTGGCTGTTACTGCTGTTGGAGTACTGATAGATACTGTTAGGTATTTTTCTCTAGTGGAATTGGAGACATCGAGTTTTTAAGAGGATACTAGATTTTATAGAGGTGGCCGCGACCTTGCCAAGCTATCTCCATGTTTGTGACAAAATATGTAAGAGGCTCCTAGGCAGAAAAAGTGCACATAGTAAAATTTAAGGTTGACGTGACGTCACGTCCGCACTCAATGGACGCGCTATGTGGGCCACACGTGTCACTGTTCCGTCTCGCCCGCCCCCGCCCGCCCCCGCCGGTACCCACATTGCTCTAATTGCTGACAACTATGGGAAATAGCGCAAATGTGTTACTTTTTATCGCGAAGCATGTTTACACTTGTGATAATGACAAATGTGCCGTCTTAGTATATTACTACTTGTGTTTTATATCATTATAAATGTACACTGTTTAATTTTTGGTACTGACTTAAAGCGTCAGTAGCAGTAGCCTAATGGCAGGGCGTGGACTGCGAACTCGAAAGGTCGTGGGTTCGAATCCGCCATTCGTGTTGTGAACCACTTCTAACACAAGCATTTTAAGCTTACCAGAAGTGGTTTAAGGGAACATTAATAATGTTTTATAGCAACACTAGTTTTTTTTTTTTAAAGTAGGCCATTGTTAGTTTGTGAGAGAGTTATGATTCGTTTTATGGTAAACTAATAAAGTTGAAAAGTTTTAAACATAATATTTAGACAAAGTAATAAAGTTCAATTTACTCGCTGCGATAGAAGTGGATCGCGTGAATGACAAACATTAGATCATCAATGTCAGATTGAATGGGTCGGTAACGAGGGGATCGAGTGTGTGTGAGGGAAAGCACAAGGGGCCGCGAAGCTTAGATATGAAGAATAATGGGCTCGAAAAAGGAATTTAGCGCATGAGGTGACGAAATGGGCTTCTAGCCGCCTCGCGACGTGACAAATATGTAGGGCGGGTGACGCGCCGACTATTGATAGTGCGCGGTCGGCTCGCCACCGAACCATTATTATCCCAACGACTTCACGCGGCACATCTAAACGCGGACTTGTGTCTTAATATATAAGTTGTTTATTATTATAGCAACTAGACTAATAACACAAAATAGATGATAGTACAAGTACTCATAGTGTGATTTGTACAAACTGTTGATTTTAGATCAAAGTGTTATTATTTTAAAAGTAATAAATGGCAAATATCATACTTAGTGCTTTCGCACTAATATTATATAATTAAAGAAAGAATAACATCTTTAAATGAACAAAACGTTTGTTAATATAAAAACAAGTATAGCATGTTTTTATAAGATATATTATATAGTATTGTTTAGTAACTGTAAACACAACTAGTGTACATACTTTGCGATATTTAATTGTTGTTACATAAATATGCAAATGGACCGTCCTAATAGCCGTCCGTATAGGAGCAGAGATGCATTCGTTAGATGTGTCATTATCAGTGGAGCTCGGTCGCCGTTATAAGTAGGTAGTGGCGAGGTGCGGGTGCAGGAGCGGGTGCGGGCGGGTGTAGGATAGAGCGAGCATTCCGCGCCTCTAACGGTGAGTTATTTCGCCGAGCACAGAGCACGGAGCACACGGCGGCGGTGGCGCGGCGTGAATGGCCGGGGATGCAGCGCAGGCTGCAGCGGCCCCCCGCCGCGCATTCCGCCGCTCGCCGCTTGCGCAACCTCCGCCGCCGCATTCCATTCATAGCGGCGCGCGACTCAATAAACCTTCTGCGCCCGCCGCTCGCCCGTAGCTCGTCCGCTGCTCGCATGCCACTCGCTCCTCTCTCGGCCACCGCCCTTTGATTCCCGGAATGGCCGAACGAACGCGCTTTTTCAAATTTTAGAGAGTTACGCCACATTTCTTTGTAAAGTTCACGCCGGTCGGTCGGTGTGAATTCCGACGGACGTTGACCTGCCCCGCTGTGGCTTTCTCCGACTGCCTGTTTGCTATTGGAACGAATCTATTAATTGGAGAAACTTTGTTCACACATGAGCGTGGAAAGTAGACTGAGCGAGCCGTAGCCACGGTGTCGCAGGCGATGCGGAGAGACAGATGTGTGCGGTTTCTTAAAAGTTGTGCTTAGGTGTTAACAACAAATTTCTTACCTATACAATTATAATTTTTATGTGTATGAGTTACAACTAAAACTTATAGTTCAATGTTGTGCCCGTTATTGATAACGCTCGACAAAGTTGTACGATCTCAACGTGAACATCGTTTTTCGGTGAATAGTATGAGCTCCACAAGGGCCGTTCCCGATATATAAGAGGCAATGAATCTCATATTTATGAGGGAAGAACGATCGGACAAATTGATGGAAATGCGTGCAATCAGCGGGGCAGGCTTCAGGCACATGGCTCACTTCGTGGAGACTCCGGCCGAGAGCGTAGCGCGCGGTCGAATGCCGGAGGCTGCATTCTGCCCCTCTCCGCCGCGGGTGAAATGTCACCAAACAGCATTCCAAAATATTTGAAACGACCTTTATGGCGCGAAAGAAAGTGTCCGGGGCGCGGGGCGCGGGGCCGCGCGACCGTGGGACAGAGGCGCGCGCGCCAGTCGCACGGCGCCCCCCGCCCGCACGCCGTCTCCCGCATTCCAGCGCGCCTCCCTCCGAATTTATTCAGCCGCGACCCGAGTCTGCGCCGCACCGCCGCCGACCCGCGACCGACAGTGCCCTTCGCCACCCATGTTCCTACTAGGAACATGGGCTTCCTACACCCTACCACACTAGGCATTCCAAGTGTTCGAGCTCCGAGAGGCTCGATCCCAAAAATATGGCGAATTAGCACAACGTAGACATTATTTTTATTTATTTTTAATGATAGAGCATCACCAAGTATTGTTTGTTAAAAGTGATAGATAAAAAGACTTCAACGTTTTATTAATATATTGTAAACTCTACTATAGCTCTAGAATACGATTGCGAAGATATGAGACGTGAGACTGTTGTGAAGTAATTTCTCGAGCGCTTCCTGTGTCTAAAAGTCGTGCGGTGTGCGGCGAGCGGCGGGCGCGGCGGCGGAGGCGGCGGCGTGTCGCAAATAGCCCGTGACGCGGCGGGCGCTGCACTTTCGCGCGGTCATGTGCCCGGCGCCGCAGCCAGACGCTCGTAATCGGCCCTCTATTTAAAAACGTCGTCAGCGACGCCGGCGGCGGCGGGGAATGTGGCAGCGACAATGCACGCGCGTCAACGACCGCTCGCGGCGGAAGCGACACACTTCCAGCCCGGAAACTTGCGCCCGCGCCTTAAGGGATCGCCGCCTGACTATTTATAATCACCGCAGCCCGATAGGATGTAGCCGTGAACGGGACTGATGCAATAAGCTTATTTTGACGTCGCACCCTACACGTCACATGTGTGTAAGGAAAGGCAAATGCCCTTATGGAAATAGCAAGTTATTTTGCTACTGACAATCATGAGTTATTACGTTTTAATACTAGGAAACGTAATGAATAATGTAGGGACAATAAAATTGTAAAAAAATCTAAAACGATACAATTTTAAAATTCCCATTGATACAAAATTTTCGCAATTATGTTTGTGTAAAAAAAGAAATATATAGAATATAGATCTAAGACTACATTTTAACCCGTAAGTACTTACATAGAAAGTTTAATAAATGGTGAATAGGAAATGATAATGACTCAATCGGATCACATTCGGACAGCGGTTCCCAGCCGCCGTTCCGCTGCCGCGCACCGCTCGTTAAACGGCCAGGTAAGAAAGCAAGGGCCCACCGGAGATAAGGTCAATAAATGCGCGCCTCCGTCGCTCATAATTAATAAGCTGCCCGTGATACTACTATCTGGGGAGCAATTACCGAAATGTCTCGGCTGTGCACATGATATACAGAGTTTCCGCTTCCAAAAGCATTATAGCGCTTGGTTACTGGTTTGGTAACGTTCAAAACGGTGCGTACTTTATATAATGTGCTAACGTAAGAAACGTGATGTACATAGAATCATATAGCGGTCATGCATAGAATTAAGTAGCGCGAAATGGTTTAGAAACGAGTTAGTGAGGTCTTTTTCTACGAGTCGATAACAAGAGATTATTATGGTGATAGCTATTTAATTAAATTACTTATTACGTATCGATTTAAGAACTCGTATTTTATGAAAGTTTAATACCCAGTAGATGCGGCGGTTTTGTCGGTGACACGAGTCCTCCGCAGATGATAGTCTCTACGTGCTACTTCCATAGCTCCGCGACCCGCATATTAATTGTTAAAGTACTCTAATTAAGCTGGCCTTTTTTAACTCATTCAATGCTTAATAATGATTGTCTAACTATTATAATATTTGTTGCCAGTTCTTATAATATTAAAAATAAATTAGAAATAGTTTTATCTTTGGACTTTTAGGTCAAGCTAAGTGCTACGTAGCAGCTACGATGCTACGAAATGTCAGTAAGATGTATTTATTTTATGACTTGTTGTGGACACCGCTGTTTTCTTAATAATATTTAAATCGCTGTAAATACCATTTTCTATTTAGAAATCTATTATTAATTTTTGAAAGTTTTTAATACAGTAATTAGTATCGTAATAAGATATGAGTATCACAGTCAACTTTTAGTGGGTCATATAATTTCTTATAGGCCCTTTTACTGAAAACATTCCTGAGGGATATATGTCTCTCTGGCTTGACAGTGCTGCATCTTTGATACATCAGATAAAGCGGTAACTCATCCTCTGAAAAACGGTATGCTGAAGGTGACGTAAAAAATAACGGACGTTTGTACTTACAGACGTACGTACTACTATTAGAACTTTCCCAAATGAAAATATTCATAAAGTTTGCATATAGACAAATTTTGCTTTCGGTACCGACGACGACCGTGGTACGATCTATTTCGTACGAGATTTGTCGAAAATTGATACTCAGTCGAGAGGTGGTGAAGAGGTAGGAATAGGAACATATCGGCGATAAAAGAGCAGTAGGAGCTAAATTGTGTAGAGTGTGGCACGGCGACGGCGGTGGCGCCAAGGCGCGCCGCGCTCTCGGCATGTTTTATTCAACGCGGGCCGCGACCCGCGCCGCCCCCCGAATTTTGTTAGCCTCGCTCGTTCCGCACGCCGCAGACGTCTCTAATTACATACTAACATGACCGACTTTACCGTGTCACGATTATTTCGATTATCGGTAAAGTCAACAAGCCAAGCCGCTACGTTACAATAGAAACGTCCGCCAGGCAAATGAGCGCTGTCGTGTCATTCGCTCGCAGCGTTATTGCTAACTTTCTGATGGCCCGTCAGGTGATCGGCTGGCGCAATGTAGATGGCGTAGCTGCTGCGATCGGTCGGTAAATGTTTTGGTAACTTGAGGGGAGCGGAATGAGGGGCGGTGGTTGATCGGGTGTCGGCTCGGATGTCACAGAATAGTCCATTGTGTGCGCGCCGACGGCTCAGCGGGTAAAGAGGTCAAGGTTTCGTTGGCGCCTACCTGACGTTCAGACATTTCGAAGCTTATATTCAAGAAATATAGTGCAAGCTTTATACTCGTGTTGAGGCACTTGCCAAGTTATGCATTATGTACCTAAATAGCGTTTAAAGGTCTTGTGAAAGGTGCGTATATTTTCCATATAGATTAAGGGGGACGAACGAGCACATAGTCCACCCGATGGTACGTGAATGCTATGGCTCATAGACATCCTACATCTATCATCGATTAAGAATCAAAGTGCCGATGCGTTTTTGCACCGGAGAAGTAAGATGGAATGCCTCATAACCAGTAAAAAGGTTCTCCGGTTCTCTACATTCACCACAAGAAAGACAGCAGCATTATTTTATTGTTTCACGCTGTTATTCTATGAGAGCGCGGTCTCGCCCATGTTGCAGCGTGGCTCTATCATGTAACAAAGAGATGCGGGTACCCTGCGTGAGATGCCCAACTAGCCATTGCTATCAAGAGCGACTTTCCAAACTTTTTTTCATAAATTTAAAACACCTGGTATTATGAAATTTGTAACAAACGATTTTATAAAAAAGCCTACAACGACAAGAAAATATTGCACCACACAACTACCAAACTTTACAAGCAAAACCTAGTGAA
The DNA here is from genome assembly GCA_033319125.1 of Parnassius glacialis. Lineage (NCBI taxonomy): Eukaryota > Metazoa > Arthropoda > Insecta > Lepidoptera > Papilionidae > Parnassius > Parnassius glacialis. Next base: position 27,944,188 of record JAVANC010000018.1, read on the forward strand.
CTAAACTCTCACTATCGTTACAAAAAGTGCGAGTAACCATGCATACAGTTAAGCATATAATCTGTTAGATGAAGCTCGAAGTTGAAGACTTGCTCCACCTGGTTGTGTCGAGTGCAAGCATCATCAGTGTCTATTTGGCAAGAATTGGTTAAGGTTTCTAGGAAAATTATAACAAATCACAAATTTATTTAAAAATGGTTAAATATTATTTATGAAAATGTTAAATAGCCATTAAAATGTCTGAATATACTCGTAAATTGGAATAGTAACAGTTATACTACAGTATAAATATTAGTGTTCGGAAAACGGCGGCGAAACAAACAGACGAATTGCCAGTTAATAAATATCGTATGGAATGGTGCTCTATTCCTGAAATTTAGTGTACAAGTTCACGTAAACGCGCGCACGGAGCGAGATGTGAGGCTCAGTTTAGGTGTGAAGGTCAATGACCGATAAGATTTGCGTTGTACCGACCTCTCTATTTCCCCTCACCTCCACACTATCGCCAAGCGACCTATCAACAAAAAGCGTTGGCAAATACGTACCGAGTGTGGGCCAACATTAGTACGTTTGGCAAGCGATTAAAAGTTTAATTTTGCGGAGTGGGCGCGCGGTAGTGCGGTTGGATGGTAGAGCATGATGTTGCCACGGGTGTCGGGCTGATGACGAGGGGCCAGTAGAGGTGCTGACATTGCGCCAGTGTTTGGGCTGCGCGGAGTTGGCGGGCGCGGGGGGGCCCCATTATCGGCGCGGACGTAAGGTGCACCTTATCGCGCTATTGTTCGCGCCGACAGATTTATAACTTCCCTTTGCCCTCAATAAGGGCCCGTGACCTGTGGGAGTACCTTCTAGTTCTAAATAACGCAAATGATCCAAAGGGTTTTTGTATATAAAAAATATCCTCATTACACAATAATTATTAACAACACATACCAATATTTCCATTGACTCTTCCTGGATTTGTTACGGCCGTCCAAAATCGTTATATCGGCGTGCAGTCGGCAGTTTCAACATGGCTGAAATGCGAAAAAATAAATGTAAACAAAACAATACAATCAACACATTCACAGACCCGACAATAAATAATAAATATTCGTTATTTATAACTTATAGAAAATTTACTTGAATTTTCCCAGCCGTGGTGCAACAATCTGTGGGAAATTCCAATTGGGAATTGATATGGTTATTTGTTACGTTATTTTACGACACTGATTGCAGTGGTTACTGCTGTGAAAATATTGTAAGCAATAATTAAATAGGATCGTATTTACTCTGATTTACTGTTGGTTATGTTTAGATTTACAACGCAACACAAGCATATTTGTAACAATAGCATACCACAATTATTAATCCAGAAAACAATTTGAAAAGATATAAAATTACATGTAACATAATGTTTATAAATTGCCAGTTACAATTATAACGTGACTGCCTCATACCTGTTAGCGATTTTTTGTACACATGAATCGAAAGCTACACAACATTCCTGTTTACCTAGCGAAGTAGAAGAACGTTCTTCGAGCCTCGAGACGTCACAAGTACCTACCAGACGACTCCTAGTGACAAGATGTGGCCGGGCGTGCGGAATGCGGCTAACGGACCTTTTGCGAGATCTCCGTTGTACGTTCCCAGGCTCGTCGCGCCGATCGACGCCTCGAGATAAGCTCGGCTCCTATACGAAACCCAATAAGCCATTTCCTTGAAGTACTCACAAGAGTACCGCTCCCGTAACAAAAAAAAATGACCAAAACCGAACAAAAAATCCCCGTGAATAAGGCGGGAGCGCGAAATAAGAATGGATCCAGTTCTGGGAAGGCTCGGCGCCGGTGCAGTCTTTACATCCTTTATAATGATCGCTTTTTGTGGAGCGACCCTTAATGGCTTATCGTGGGACTGAGAAATGCCGGCGTAGCACACGACGTGCGAAGCGGGCCGTTATTGTCGTCTCACCTACATTCATTGCCCGCGCGACAGACGGAAATCATCACATTCTGATAGGTTTACAACGCGGGGATTGTGCGTGGACGGAAGCGGCATTGTCCGACATAATTACGAATAAGGATACTCTAGTTCCTGGTTGAAAAAATAACAAGTAGATAATTTAGTAAAGGATAATCAGCACATCGCAGTCGACGTCCTACAAGCCTGCTACGCTCCGTGTCAAGAGTTATGGTGGATGTCAATTTTAGGAGACTCCCGCATTTTTGCTAAGATACGACCTGGCTTAAAGAAGAGCAACGGAGGAAGTGCTTATAAAATGTACTCCCACGCGACGGTGCAATGTTGCGCCGGAAGCGGAGGCGCTACACTGCCGCCCGGCGGTTTGTAGGCGTCAAAGCCTAAATGTACTGTACTCGGATGTTATAACAGATAGGCAATGGTAAAATTTAGATGTAAGGGAGTGGGCGAGGACTACGTCACTGAGATACCGTGAGTCACTCGGTTTGGTGACGTTGCGCACACCTGACTCATTTACATCTCACATTCTCTCGCAATTTTATTTTCCCATGGAATTTGCAGAACGTACAATCGGTAAATTCAAACTTCGTACAGCTTTTGGCAATATTGCAATGTATATGGCTATCGTTAATAAGTCTGGTCTAGACTTATTAATGTATACATATTTAAAAATTATAAATTATTAAAGATTATAATATACATACGTGTTTTAAGAAATGTGTCGCTCTTATTGAAGTTATCAAATAAAATAAAATCAAACTAGAACTAGAATTGGGAAGATAGGCAAAATTCATGGTGATCCAATAATATATACGAAATATAATTGACATGAAAATAGTTGTACTTTATGTAATATTAACTTGTGATATCTCTCTGTTTTTAAATTTACTGCCGCTTAATTTTATAAACTATATTTTATATACGTAATAAAATATATGATAGTGATGATTTTAATACAAAACATCTCACAATTATTGTCTCGATTTAAATCTGTAATTATGATATTTTAGAGAAAACTGATTTGAGATTCGTAATCAAAATTACATGTTTTTGATAAAATAAATATTATAACATTATTTAATTAGCTTTTTAGTACTGGTAGTTAAACGCAAACAATATAAAACGAAATACAATTATAAATCGTAAAAATATAAATGTTAATATATGTTTTAAAATTTAAATACAAATAGTAGCAGTAATATTTTAATGTAGCTATAGTAATAAATTATTTGTATGAGGGTGAGAATGTGGAGCGTAAGAGCTAAGTACATGGACGCAATTGCACGTAAAGCCGGGGGTTATTGTAAGTGTAGCTAAACTGGGGCAAGACGGCGCCACGCTCGGCTGCGTGACGCGAGTCCCGCCGCGCACAGCGCCGCCGCCGCCGCCGCCGCCGCCGCCGCCACCGCGCATCGCATTGTTTCCACAGCCGATCCGATATGAGAAAGATCGCTATCACCTCGCAAGCACTTATCATTGGCGCTAATTGCACGAGGGTGTGATTTCTCTCACACCTAATTCGTGATTTATTTCTGGTTTAAATATATAACAATAAAAGGAGGTAGGTATTTTCGCTACAAGATGATTTATAATATTTCAACTAGTTATATGTATACATTTAAAGAACAATAGATTAAAAGTTATGGATATTAGTGGCACGAGAATAAAATGTTTTTAATTCTTGATAATTTAAATATCTTCTGAGATGTGGGTAGTAGCATAATCATTTATTTGAGTATCGATCTATTATAGATGTACGTTGTGTGAGATATGTAATAGGAAAGAGAATAAATACTTTCAATCTTACGCTATCAGATGTAACATTCCATTGATAAAGACTGTAAATCACTATTTAACTCACTATGCACACAATTTCCACAGTTAAACGGATATCGCTTGACGGATGGAATGACACTTATGTTTGCAGCACTTCGCACGAAGTCCGGCTTCAGCTAGCGGTGTTCACTAAACAACACGCGATAATACAAAAAGAAGTCAGAGGTTAGGATGTTATCGATGGAGACATGAATATTCTAAGACGCGAGGGTCACGAGTGAACGGTCGGCGTAGCATCGCGCCGCGGCGTGAATGGAACGACCGACATTTTATGAATCGAGAGCCGTCGCTCATTGACCTGAGGCACTCGCGGCCGCTGCGGCGCCGCCCGCCACGGGCCCGCTGCCCGTCGCGGGCTCGGTTCCGGCACGGCCCGCGCCCGCCGGAAGTGACGTTCCCGCCGAACATGGCGGCGCGCGCGCAGGAAGTGCGCAGCTTACCTATCGGGACGTCTGACCGCGTCGAACGAGCGCGAGCCCGCATGCGCCGCCACCAATATTCGCAAAAGTGCGTGCGATCGCTAACTCGCGAATAAATTATTCGCGCTGTTATCTAAAAATATTCGTTTGCGACGCAGAGCACTCGGCACGACGGCGAGCAGACATAGAGTCGCACACGCGAACCGTTTCCCCGCCGCGGGGAGACTGATGAGGGCAGGCCGCGCCGGCGCCGGCGGAGGCTCCGGCGCACGAGCACATCGCCGGCCGTCCTTTTCCGCGCCCGTCCCACGCTACCGGAGCGAGCGGGACCACGACACCTCATTATCACAGCGCCGACTCGTGAACACCAATAGACCGAGGAGTAGGGACAAAATATTCGACCTTCACTTTACGTGCACGCACACGCGCACACGTCTCTCGCGACACACGCACACTCGCGCATCTTGCGAATTGCTCGCCGCCGTCGCTTCGCGCCGCTGTGCTACTTTTGACAATTTTTCCAGAAAACTGACATGCAGCGTCGCCGTGGCCGCGCCACGTGGCTCCCGATACGAGCCTCTTTTCCCGATCATACTGTTTCCCTAATTTTGGGATCCCTTTGCGTTTTTGTAATTAGTCACTTGTATATCAATTTTTTCTTGTTGAAAATCCTATCTTTTTATACACAGACCAAATAAAATACTATATAGTTAAATTTCTTACTACACAAGTCCAAATTACCTAAATAATAGCCATTATTGAAGAAAGAATCTTAAATGACGACTTAAAAGTCGTCATCTATGGAAGATGTCTATGTAATAGAGAAACTTACAAGTTTCTTAAATAATTGTTTAGTCATTCATCAGTATTATTCATCAGTATTATTTGGATTTAATGAAAGGTTCCATACAATTATGCCACTAAAGAACGAATGAGCAAGGTTTAACATTCTTGTTTTTAATTATTATCCTTAAAACTATTTTTGCAAGTATCAACTTTACTCATACACAACAACCCTACATGCTCTCACCCAAGCGCAAATTATTGTTTTTGTTAGTAATCACACAATCTAACATACTAGATACTTGAATTTATAGATAAATACACATGTAAAAATATAACATCAAACAGTCACACACATATTGCTACTGGTACTATTTAATTCTAGATAATAACATACAATTTATAAAATTGTGTAAAATTAATTTGCTTAAATTCATAAAAGATAAATTTGTGTACATTTATATTAATGTTATGTTACTTAAAACCATTTTAAAGAGGATTGGGATAAATAATGGAACGTTAATTTAAAAAAGCTAGGAAAAATCTTTAACTTGTAAAATGCTGTATTATTTTATGGCAACACTACAGTTGGGGAAAAACGTTCTTTTGAATGTAAATTGAAGAGCAGAAACGTTTAAAACATATTTTAATAGACTACACATTAAAATAAGATTAAAATAAGTGTATACTTCCAATAATTTATAAATAAGTGTATACATAAGTGTAAACAATAAATATTAAATTTTATTTAAATTTACGTATTTATTTTTTAATAAATACTGAAATTTATTAAATAATATATGTAATCATGTAGATAAATTACTGGTTACTGGATAATTTAATTAATGATAACATCTATTAACAAGATGTGCTTACAATTATTTAAAGATTTATAGCTTATTTACTTATTAATAAACTTAAAAAATTATGTTTATACTACTTAGAGAAACCGTGTAAAATTTACAATTACATTTACAAAATAATTTTGATGTTATTTGTTTTCCTTAAATAAGCTAACTCAGGTAAAGTGCTTTGGTGCGGTGGCTGAGGAATATGCTTATTTGACTCTAATTGACCAATTTTTACACGGAAGAACTTTATTTACTTAATAATTTTTAACTATTAAATACGAAAAGATAAGAAATGTTACTAAAATCTCAATTAAAAATATATAAAAAGGAATAGTGGCTCGATTTTTAACATCCATTACAATATTTGTGTCGGACCTCAGAGAGTGTTCATTAACTGACAATATTTTATAGAAATTATTTAAAAATATTAAATTTTTTGGAGAGCACTTATAGGCGCTGAGTCTAAGAGTCGATAAAAGCATAAAAATTCCACGAAATGTGCGTGCCAGTGTTGCCAGACGCGCCCGCAACTATGCGAGTGCGCGGGGGCAAGGCGCTCTTGTACGGGTTGGCATTAACAATACATTTTTCTTGTTACGATATTATATCGCTTACCAATAATATTAATTAGAAAATATCTAAATATAAATAGTTATTTTAATTTGAAATATTTTTATTAATGTAGGCACTACATAAATTTTTTTAATTAAGTATTTCTATTTTTAGTACCTACTCTATGCATGGTGGGTTGGTTCCTTACCTACTCATTACAAATTTTTTTTTAAAGAAACAAATCTAACTATTTCATACCTATTAAAATAATAATGTAATGAAAAAAAATTAACGTTTTTTTAAATATATTATATTATTTGCCAAAAAAGATGCTAAGTGGAGGTTTACATTGTGCTGGAATCCGGTACTGTTATCAGAACGTAGGGCTGTCTCTATCTAATCTTGGTCTCCCACTTTGACTCTCAGATAAAATCCACGTCTTTTCAAAACAAATTCTTTAAATAAGTACTCACGTTTACATAATATATTATAGTTTTTAATGTTATTAGTATCATTGTGTTTAATTTTGACAGATATATCAGTAAAAATAATACAAGTAATACATTATTTAAAAGCTAGACATAAATTAAAAATTATTAATTAAATATTGAAATAAATATAATTAATATTTGCATTCATAGGTATTATTTTTATTTTATTGGTTGCATCATTTTTAAAAATAAATAAAAAAGTAATATACCCAAAATTAAAAAGATAAACACATTTTATGTCATTATAAAATGGAGAGGGAAATATGTATATAGTATATTATACTAGCTAATAATCGGATGAATGGTATAAAAGCGCATGGAAACGAACAAACAAACAAATAAAAATATTTTTTTATTGTCTGAAAGTTATAAAAGTTAAAAAAAGTTATAAAACTAAAAGTAATCGGATGGTGGACAAAGAAGAAACATTCATTATTATATTAATATATTATATAGATAATAATGAAATAATATAATATATATTTTATAATGCTAATAATTTAATGCTTGTTACATAAACAATGTTGGGTTTTCATCTAACTTCTCTGCGGCATTCAAATGTAACGGTCTTATCGTAAGTATTGCCAGACTAAGCAAATAATTCTTACTTAGTAAAAAAAAAATAGATTTTCCGTTTTGATAACTTTAAGAAAAAAACGATTACGAAAATTAAAAATATACTTAAAGGTTTTATTTTTCACTTTAAATTATCTGTTCCTTTGTCATTTATATGTTATAAATCTGTTTATTATTCATTTTAATCATATAATTTATTATATTATAACAATTTCGTGTCTAGATAAAATTAAAAATCTATTCCATAGAATAAAAAAATAATCAACAATTTTCTACACCTACTATCGGTTGAATCAATACACGTTATATTTTTTGTATTAATATATATTATGCAAAATATACTTAACGCTTTATTTATTTTTCACTTTAAATTATCTGTTCCTTTGTCATTTAAATGTAACAAATCTGTTCATTATTGATCTTAATCATATAGTATATTATATTATTGCATTTCGTGTCTAGATAAAATTAAAAATCTATCCGAAAGAATAAAAAAATAATCAACAATCTTCTACACCTACTATCGGTTGAATCAATACACGTTTTAATTGGATTAATATATATATGCAAAATATACTTAACGCTTTATTTATTTTTCACTTTTAATTATCTGTTCCTTTGTCACCATATTATGTCATTAAGAAATCTGTTCATTATTGATCTTAATCATATAGTATATTATATTATTGCATTTCGTGTCTAGATAAAATTAAAAATCTATCCTATAGAATAAAAAATAATCAACAATCTACTACACCTACTATCGGTTGAATCAATACACGTTATATTTTTTGTATTAATATATATTATGCAAAATATACTTAACGCTTTATTTATTTTTCACTTTTAATTATCTGTTCCTTTGTCACCATATTATGTCATTAAGAAATCTGTTCATTATTGATCTTAATCATATAGTATATTATATTATTGCATTTCGTGTCTAGATAAAATTAAAAATCTATCCTATAGAATAAAAAATAATCAACAATCTACTACACCTATTATCGATTCAATCAACACACTTGTATTTATTTTTTCAACTGTATTTTTAAGTGCTATCCTCTACAATTTGTTCATGAAAAATAAACTTTAATAAGTTTTTGGCACTGTGAGTCCGAAAGGCTAAAACAGGGATAGCTAGGAGAATTCGCAACGGCGCTCGGATTCCTTGGCTAATGAGATCGGGAGCGGGAGCGGCGTGGCGGCACGGCGTGCTGCACTCGTCTTCTCTCAGCCGTGACGTCCGGCCGGGGTCAGCGAACGCAGGGCCGCCGATAGCTTTCTTGTGCCCGACAAACGACCCTCCGGGATGTCATTCACATGCTTTCTACCTCCCTTCCCGGGTCGAACTCCTGGTAGCTACTACACCGACGTTACTATGTAAGACAGAATAATTTCGGTATTGGAATCGCTCTGTTGACACTCTCAAGGGTCCTCTCACATTATCACAAGCCGCACACGATCATTACACTCAGTCCGACACACACGCGCTGCTCATTGCACATTGCAGTGTTCCTTACGCTACGGCGGATAATGTCTCAATTAATAACAGTTGTATAATGTGTCCGCGCATGCGTCGTCAGCGCAGGCGCAGTCATCAGCGCTAACAGATTGATTGCGCCAATGTATCACACGTGCAGTCCGCGCTAGCGGCCCTTCTATTTGTAAACCGGCGCCGAGGGCCGCACATTCCGAGCGTGCCTCGTGCCCTGCGCCCGCCGCCCGGCTGTCCGCCTCCACGCACCTCGTCGCTAACGTTCCTCCATATCGGTATACATTGGCGCCGACCTACCGTCCCTAGCCGCACAGCCTGCACTATTCCACCAATGGAACATATCCACCACGATAGAGTACCCTAATAGCATGAGCGATGCGACCACTTGGCATTCAACTCTTGAGTTCTATTAAAGGCAATGCCACTGTAACTGTCAAATGCTCGATATTGTTGAGAAGATCTCGTCAAATTCCATTGCTTTATTTGGAGTTGTAAATGGTTCTGAGCGAAGGGTTTAAGTGATTTTAGAATAGTGGGTATATATAAAAAATGTTCTGTCTACATTTTCATTAAAAAAGAACGACAAATTCAATTATGAGTTAAACTTAATTTGTTATTCTTAAGGAATTTTCTTTCGTATAGAAAAAACTGAATATATTAATCCTATATACTGTTCACGCAAACATGATCTATAGATATAAATAAAATTGTAGTGTCTGTCTGTTATATCGCAATAACTGCCTGTTGTCGAGCTCAGGGGTTCATTTGCAAATTAACATTTGCAAAATGTTTATCTGTCTGTCCGGACTAATTATCGGAATGGGTTAACCGATTGTGTTGAAACTATATTTTATTCGAAAAACTTTTTGGAGATTTTTTTGTGAAATGGATTAATTGATATAATAATGTTCATTGATTATTTTAAAATCTAAATGACGCCACATTAATAGATCCCTCGAACTCAAGAGAAGCTGAGGCGCGTCTCTAGTCTACAAAATAAGAATGATCGCCAATCTAAGTACATTAAAACGGTTAACATACATAACACAAATATAGAAAAATGCTTCCATGCGCATTGCATTATGTTGATTTAATTTACTAGTAAGTAAAATAAAATAAACATTAAGTGTAATACCGATCCACCTGCAAGTTTATATCGATGTTTTTTTAATATCTAAAAGATGAGCAATGGCAATGAGGTGTGCCTACGTACAGTTGCTTTGCTATACCGCAATAAAACAACTGTTAAATACGATAGGGAATCAAGAGACTCCAATTTTCGGGGTAGCTAACAATGGCACATTAAGTGGCTGACCCCTTCCTTATAACGTTTCAAAGAAGGGGTCCTCAACTGGCATATTTTATTTTTAAGCTTCTCATTGCTGTATGCACGCTTGTAATCGGAATAAAAATAAATGGTATAGGCGTGCATACGAATTAATATGTAGTATTCATACAAACTTACGTTAATATATTATCATGAATGAAAATAAAGTTGAAAGCAAAAACAACTACAGAGTGTCTCTATATTACTTTCCGCCCACTTTCTGATTACAAATGATGAATTTAAATAAAGGTACTGTCAATAATATGTTAACTACCATCTGATGTTTCTTTTGTCCTACATATCGATAAATGATTGGATCTATAGCTAGCGTTTACTACATATAACCGCGATAGCTTGAAGGAAGCATCTTTAGTCGCGTATCCACCAAAAATGTTGACAACATTTATGTTTCCAACTGTTTACAACTCAACAAAAGTTACTAACATTTGTTTCCGATGTTGCCGGCAAACGTTTCCAACTAGCGTCTCCACCGAGGGAATAAATGTTTGCAACAAGCGTATTCCAGTGATGTTGCCGCCGAAAATGGAAACACGGTTGTTTCAAGTTTTGTTGCCAACACTAAGTAATTACAGAAACATTTGTTACCAACACGTGTTGGCAACATAACAGTTGGTAACAAAACTTTGGTGGAGACGCGGCTTTATATGAAAGTTAAGGAACGTAAGTTATTGGTAAGCATAACTTGTGCTATGGCTGAACTTGTGCGGCCACAAATGCCCAAATTGTATTAGAAGGTTAAGTAACTATAAAAACAATTCGAATTTCGGTTTGAACTGATTTGTTTCAAGTATTCAAAAATAAAAATAAAGATTACCATGACATGACATACCTCCATGTATGTAACAAAATTCACAATCACTATATCAGCCTGTCAAAAGTTCACACACTTCACCATAGAATGCCTCATAGTGGGGATATTTGCAATGGATGACTATATCGTCGGCCAATCGAAGGTGAAAAATGTTATCGCGATTGATGTTAATACGTCCTTTCCACTCCAGGAACTTGAAAACGTCTTCCAATGCAGCGTCTGTACTTCTTACTGTCTCACTATCTGTAGTTGAATAGGTTTCGTTCTCTGGTTAAGTATTCGGATAGCCATCGTAGCCTTACTGTATAAGCATTTCAGTACTTCCATAGTCAAATTGGCACCACTGAGAGGACTATAGAACCGCCGAAGTTTTGATGAAATCAAAATCTTTCTCGTAGTCCACGTACGCAAGGCATGGGATCAGGTTGTACTCTTCAGTTTTCTGTACAACTTGTGGTATCATGAATCACATACCCAAGAAACCTTTTCAGAAACCGACTTGTGCGGGAAGCTGGAAGTTGTCAAAGCAGCAGGAGAGACTTTAAAAAAAATCTTATAGACGTGGCCCAAAAGAGGGTTATGACCTTTCTTTAATAAGAAGAGCACCAAAATTCTGCTCTACGCTTCCGGACTAGTGCCATCATGAAGGACTGAATTGAAGTTTTAGGTATTAGCTTTCTCGCGCTTTATTGTAATATAAATGATTACATGGTTGACAGTAACCGAAATGACGCTGCCACAGTCGGTCCTCAACTTTGACAGTTGGTTCTTTCCGCCATGCAAATAGTTTAGAATCTTTGTAAGCAGTATTAAATCGGTATAAGATGAAAAATATAATCTCATATGTAAAATTTTCCAATTATTTAAACCAAATAGTAAATTATCCAAATATGTAGTTCATATTATTTTAATATTATATTATATGTTCAAGCGCAAATAGTTTTGTGTAATATGCAAAACAAGATTATAGATTATAGATACAAGTTCTCCATTAAAACATTATTTATTTCTCATTAATCAACACTAGACACGGCGATCTAATTACAGTATTTCTGCATAACATATCAAAATTAACATGACGTCAAAGTGAAAAAGTTTATCGTGCTTTTTTTACTTTACTTTGATAAAATTAACTTTTTCACAACTCCGGTGTGTCGTAAGTACTTTCAAAATTTAATCTGATGCTCAAATATAGTATAAAATATATAGTATAATAATATATGAACTGTGCCTGCCTTCTCTTTTTTTTCTGCGCACGCTCATATGTCACACTATTGACATTGTCTCACAGGATTGAAAAAAGGTTACAGGTGTTTTGTTCCTTTCTTAAATCAATCAATATAATTCCATGTATACATTATAACTTATTTGGCCGTAAATAATGACGATATAAAAAGGGATTTTCTGTATTCTATTTTGAATGTGTTTAAAATGAAAGAAACCAAGATAGAAGAGATACCAACCAAGTGCCCGGGCCAGTCGGGATCAAATCCAGTCAGAAGGAGAGGCTATGGTTGAGCGTGTGAGTCTCACACTACAAGCAGTCTCCGAATGGGGCGATGCAAATCTCGTGAGATTTAACGCCTCCAAAACACAAGCGTGTCTTTTTAGCGCTAAAAGGAACCCGCTCACCTTGGCTCCTACTTTCCGGAATGTATCCTTGGAGTACACTGACCGCCTTCAGTTGTTGGGGATTGAATTTTCTCCAAACCTAAACTATGCGTGGTTCATTGAGTCCAGAGCCAAATCAGCCGCAAGGAAACTTGGTGTCCTTGCAAGGGTGCGGCGGTACTTCACGCCGGGGCAGCTTCTTACCTTATATAAAGCGCAAGTCCGGTCGTGCATGGAGTACTGCTGTCACATATGGGCTGGTGCTGCAAAATACCACCTGGCAGCGTTGGACTCAGTGGAGAGACGTGCTAAGAGGTTCATTGGTGACCTTGATTTGGTTGAAACCAATCTTGTCAGCCTCGAGCACAAGCGCAGAGTAGCCAGTCTTTCGGTATTCTATAGGATGCATTTCGGTGAGTGTGCGCAGGAATTACACGCTTTAATTCCTCCCTCTCCTTTCTACCATCGGACAACCAGGCGGTCGGAGGGTCTTCATCTCTTTGTTGTCGATATTCCATGCATTAGAACCAAATGGTTTGCTTCGTCTTTTGTAATGCGTACAGCAAAGGTGTGGAATAATTTGCCGGCGTCCATCTTTCTGTCCGAATACAATCTGGGCGTCTTCAAGAAAAGAGTGAATAGGCTTTTGTTACGATAAGACTGTGCGATTTACCATCTAAGGCTGCATCACCACTTACCACCAGGTGGGATTGTGGTCAAGCACTGGCTTATAATAAGTAAAAAAAAAACTTCGATCGGGTTTTCGACATTTTAGATATTATTGTTACCGACATTGTTAAAATTACGAAGGTACGGCTATCCTAATTAGCTTTCTGGCTCTATAGCCATATCCCATTTTTAAGACGCTTTAAAGGTTTAGCGTCAGATATCTAGCTTTGTATGTCGCACTGTCACCAGGTAAACCAATAATTTTACTGTCGCAGACTATACAACTTCAGAGCAAACCTGCTGTAATACGAAGGATGAGTTATTTAGTGGCGTACGGAGAGAGAGACTGATAGAGGAACGACGAAAACGATCATTCGAGAAGGAATATATTCATGGTGGTCTTTTAAATAATAAAGCGTAGAGGAGTCGACCATCATGCAAAATAAAACAGAAATATCATACGTGGTAAATTTTAGACGTAGTAGGGTCACGCTGCAGCTATATTACAGTTGTAGCATGAATGTGTCGGCTCAAATGGTGAATAACGACGCTCTCACAGAACACCAGCGTAAAATAGCAGTTTATTTCCGGTGTATTTCCGGAAAACTGGCAACCCTTTTTACTGGAAACGACACATTCTAACCAGAACACCAGGGCAGAGGTGAGGACGCATCTACATTTTGTTTTTTAATCGAGAGTAGATGTAGATATCTATGGGCCACAGTGCCACTAACCATCAGGTGGACTGTGAGCTCTTTGCCACCCTGATTCTATTAAAAATATGTGTATTCCTAAAAAGGCCGATCAGAAGCCATTTAAGACGTTACTGATATTTTGAAACGTGGTCATATTTGCGAAGCGCAGATATGAATCTTAAATATGAGTATTGAATTAGTTCAAGCTTCAATTTAGTAATGACAAGTTAGCTCTTCGTTAGCTAACTTTAGTCGAGATGGGCAGAAGTGGGGATTGTACAAGCGCAACATTTGTAGCTGTAGGAAGAAGATTTCACAGAGAGATGAAACATTTACCTAATAACCTCACCCGCAGGCACTAAATCAGATATTATGGATCTGTATAAACCCCCGATTTATCAACCTAATTACCAGAAGTTAAGTGTGTGCCGTTGACAATAAAAGATATTACAGACGACGGTGTAAGGATATAACTATTTATTCTCAAGATTAGTCGACGACTATAGTCTGCATAGGTATGCATTTTCTAATTTATTTTCTAGCTTATTATACGATTGTGGACGAATAAACCTAATAGGAAGTGTTCTCAAAATAACTAAAAATACCATAACATTAATCGCGGCTGAGAAAAGAGATGTCTCGTTTATAACTTCAATCAAGTTATAGGACCTAGATTATATTATAGCTATTTGAGACTGAAAGTCATTTTAGATGGAACCAATGGTTCGCAGTAGAGTGATTAGGTACTATAGGCTCCATCTAGTGGGGGTTACCCTATACTTCGCTTACTGGTATGAATTTGCTACTCGCGAATATTATTTCCCATGATTTGTCAGTTCTTCCAGTTATATGGCCAGCCTATTACCATGTCGGTTACTCTGGTTTTACTGCGGATAGCCTGATCCAGCATTCTCTAACATTAAATATCCCAGCATAGCCCTTGCTATGGCTCAATGAGCTATCTTAAGCTTGCTTATATGGCTAAAAGTGAAAAACCACGTCTCATATCCAAATGTCATCAATGGCAAAAGGCACTGATTGTGCCCACTTGCATTCAAGTTTTAAAGAATAAATGACGAGAAGATGTATAAAGTAATTACCCAAACTTTTCCCATCTGAGCTGGATTCGTTGATTGACCTCTCGGCCGAAGCTGGACTTACTCGTCAACAACATCGAGCGTAGTGTTTCTAACAACTGCCGGGTTACATAATATGACCTTTATCTTGTCTATGTTCATCTTAAAACCTATTTACTATTGATGTCATTGAGCACAGTGCTAAAGACTTCCAGCGATATATCTCGCCACCCTGTCTTACACCTCTCTGCAGTTGGATAAGTTTCGTACTCTGGTTTTGTATTAGGATAATCATCAAAGCCCTACTGTACGAACACAACAGCGTCTCTAAATACCGAAAGTCTATCTGGCACCACTGAAGGGACTATAGCACCACCCAAATTTAGACGGAATCAAAATGGAGTCGGAAGGTACAAAGTGATATATTATACTCTTTGGTCTTCTGTACAATTTGTCGTAGGGTACGTTACACATAAGGTCTATCGTACGTGTATGGTGGAAACCGGATTGTTTAGGAAATAGTCAGAAATATTAATAAAAGTTAAAAAATTAAATTACAACCTATATACGTCCCACTGTTGAGCGCAGACTTCCTTTCATTTCTGAGGGGATCTTTAAGATAAGGAAATGTCCACCGCGCTTTTTTTATAGAATAAGGTTAACAAGCAAGCACACATTCAACTGATGGTAAGTGGGTGCTGTGGCCCATAGATATCTACATCTGTCCTCGATTAACAATCAAAATACAGATACGTTGCTATTACTGAGGACTAAGATGGATTGCCTCGTTTCCAGTAAAAAGGGTCTCCGCTGCCTCAAATACCTGTGCCGACACGAACTTCACATGTCTTCGGAATTGCAATTTAAATTTAATTGATGTCAGCCGGGATTCCGGGCTGCTCGCGTACTGTGATGTTTACGGCGAGCGCTTAGCCCTTGAATATTAATAAAGAATATTAAAAACAATGAGTACTTTTATATGTCGTATAATATGACTTTCAATAAACATTATGTAATAATCTATATTGAATAAAAACATTCTATTCTATTCACTTTTACTTAATGATTATAAGCTAGATACAGAGTATAATAGCTTTATAGCGCGAATGGGACGGCTCGATCAGGGAAGAACCACGGTAGTACTGAGCATGAGCACCAACGTAAATAGAAGCATAATAATATAGAGAGTTGCTTGTCTGAGCCTATGACCGACCATTAAACCATTAAACCCACCCCACCTCAAACATCACTACACTAGGAAACATATGTAAACATAATGTGTTTATTTTAGAGTACCATGATTATACTATACGTGTTTTACTTCTAAACGAGGCATAATCGGGAGAAAGAGAAATACAGAGATATAATTTTATTGGTTAGCCATCGGAGAGTCTCTTTGTTCGGGAATATTTTTTTTTATAGGATAGGGTGCCAAACGAGTACAAGGTCCACCTGATGGTAAGTGGTTGCTGTGACTCATAGACATCTACATCTATCCTTAATAAAGAATCAAAATGCAGATGTGTTGTCACCTGTGAGGACTAAGATGGAATGAAAATTTTTTCCAATAAAAAAGGTCTCCGGTTCTCTACACACACCATAGGAAACACAGCAGTGTTAAGTTGCTATTTGACGCTGGTATTCTGTGAGAGCGTGGTCCTTCCCCGGTCGAGCCGGCCCATTCGTGCTACAACTATACTACTAAAATAGCTGCAGCATGGCTCTACCACGTGCAAAAACACGTGTTCTTAAACTTAGGTAACATGTCATGATTTTTCAAGTGAATATTGGCTAATTAATTTTTACATCTTTAATACATATTTTATTGCATGGGGTATAAGGATGAATGTGATAACTTCTCAAAATGCCAACTTCATCTGCCGATGTTGGCGTACCATGCTAACTGACGGATGAGGCTTTGACAAATAATTCTAAGCAATTCATTAACAGTCTAGTGTGGTAAGTATAACTTTCTTAATAATTGAGTTTTATTTTAGTTTCAGTTCTTTTCTAGTTCAGAATAGAATAGGATAATTTTTATTCAATATTGATTACAGAGTAATTATTATTGAAAGTCATTGTTTTACTTTACCTCTGGTTCGAAAAAATCCTCTGTCCTGGGAAGAAACCCAGTGGGACTTTTTTAAAAATAAATTTTGCAATATAAATGATTACAAACTATTTACAAAGTTTATTTTAGGAACAGCTTGGAAGCGACTGCCTCATTACCAGCAGTGATTATCAACCATGTATTCATTTATATTATAATAACTCTTTTTACACAGTTTTTGTTTAATTAAATATTTAAACTTGGTAATAGAGATATCTTGTTTATTTTCTGAGACTTTGTTGTAATACCGTATACATTGCCCAAGAATGAATTACGGACTCTGTGGAGTCGAGAGACTGATATCACTAGGTTGTGTTTATTCCTAGTGTTTACGGAGTGTATATCACTTTTTTATACTAAAACTATCTTTGTTTTTGAGAACAAAAATTAAATTTTCGTAAATACACTCAGACCAAAGTTAATATATTTATTTCTTTAATTTTTTCTCTAAGACACTCTCGGTTTAAGGTTGTAAATAGCTCTTATGGCCCTCTTCTGCAAAAAAAAATAGTTTCTAAATCAGACATATTACCCAATAGCAAAATCCCATAAGACATTATGCTATAGAAATAACTGAAATAAACTAATCTAGCTGTCTCGACACTAGTAAGATCTGTAATTTTTGCCAGCATAAGCTGCAAAGCTTAGCTAGTTTGGATATATGGGCGCCCCACTGAAGCTTTGCGTCGAGAGTAATGTCAAGAAAAACAGAGGATTCAACAGAGCTCAGTTCTTTCCCATTTAAAAACATATTGGTATTCAGATTTTTATCATTCGTTGTTGTAAATTTAATACATTTAGTTTTATTGCCTTTTAAATGCAGATTTTTAACGTTAAACCAATGCAATATATATCTGCTATAATAAAATCTGCTACAAGGGAAGGTAAGTCATTAAAATACACTAGAAATAGGAATGGGCCAAGAACCGAGCCCTGAGGGACACCCATCTTTACGGACGACCCGGAAGAACTTTTACCATTGATAATAACTTTCTGCATTCTGTTACTTAAGTATGAAATAATAAATTTAAGCGCTGTGTTCTTAACACCATAGTACTGTAGCTTCCTGATTAATGTCTCATGGTGAACACAGTCGAAGACCTTGGAAAGGTCCCAAAATACACTCAAAGCATCCTCTGAATTCTCCCATGCCCAAAAAAATATGTTTAAAAGTTCGACTCCGGCGTCGGAAGTCGAGCGACCCCTTAATTATTAATTATATTATTATACTTAATATATATTATTAATTCATAAGAGGCAATTTATTTATATTAAAAAAAAACTTAACGTCTGATCTAAAGTAATTTTTTCAAAAATTTTACTTAATCTTGGTAGTACAGAAATCGGTCTAAACTTGGCGGGGACTAATGTGCTACCAGATTTAAATAAAGGTATGCCTTTAATATGTTTCATTAGATCAGAAAACACACCAGATTCTACGCTTGTATTAAAGATTGTGGCGAGATAAGGTGCTATAGTACCTATTATAAAGGAAGGAAAACTCGTAAAGTTAGGCTTGAGGTTGCCGAAACAGATAGAAAAAACAGCCGTTTCGATACTGCACTACTTGAAAAACGTCTTCAAGCTACTGGACTGAAATGCATACAGCATCAACATTTATGGCGATGACAACGCTTACTTTCGATTTGCCGACGATATAGTCCTTAGCAGAACTCATTACTATGTTCGATTTCCTCAATAGTGTTTTCCAGCAGAAAGGATAACATGAACATGGTATAGATATATCTAACACTAACTTACATCTCACACCTACTATACCAGTAGTTGGAAGCACGACGCTCGAAGTTGTTGACGAGTATGTTTATCTAGGACAAATTGTCTGACTGGATGCGACTCTGCTGTTCGGGAGATTAAAACACATCTTCTAGTAATGTAAATCTCAAAACTTGAAAATAAGAGCATACAACCAATGCGTGTTGCCAGTGATGATATATGAATCTGAGACGTAATTCTTCATTGCTGTCATGTGTGCAATATGGAGAAGTTCAAGTTCGCTCAGCAAGCTATGGAGAGGGTTATGTTCGGAGTTTCACTACATGAAGGAAGGAAGTAGGAACTGACAACGGAGAGCGACGAAAACTTCTCAAATGACAGTCTTGTTTCACGTAAGGGATGTTTCGTCCCCCCCCCCCCAACTTTGATGGAGTTGACGTTGACTTTGTAAGAGATGCAGGAATTCGATGAATAAGTGTAGAACACGCACGGTCCTGAGAACAGAACCATGCTTTATAAAATCTACCAAAACTTCAAGAGAGGTACGTGCAGTTTTAATTTACACAATCAATTCAAATAACCAGGTGAATCAAATTGAATAACCGGGTAAATGTTGTTGTTTGTGTCTCTTAGTTGTATATTTTTTTTATAGGATAAGGGTGACAAACGAGCACACAGTCCACCTGATGGTAAGTGGTTGCTACGGCCCATAGACATCTACATCTATCCTCTATTACAAATCAAAATGTAGATGCGTTGTCACCCGTGAGGACTAAGATGGAATGCCTCATTTCCAGTAAAAAGGGCCTCCGGCCACGTGCACTCACCAAGCGAAACGCAGAGGTAAACCTCTACCTCACGCTGGTTTTCTGTGAGGTCGTGGTACCACTCCGGTTCGAGCCGGCCCATCCGTGCGACAGCAAAAGCTGCCGCGTGGCTCTACCACTGTTTAAACCGATTTTATTTATTTACCGATTTGTTTGACATCAGTAAATTGAAATCGATTAGGAGCTAAACGACCACAAACAAAATTTTCTATCACCGGAATGATTTATTGCAATTGATACTTCATTTTTTTTGATCTAAGATTTATCTTGCTAAAGGTCAATTAAAATATTTCAAGTATTCCTGTAATTTTTTATTAAGCGCTTAACTAATTAAGTCATCATTATCACTTAATAGCTTTTGAAAATACGTCGGAAATCCGATCTGATGAATCATAGATGTGTTAAATAGTAATTAGTTTTCAGTAAAGAGGCAATCAGCAGAGCACGAATGGACTGATGAAGTGCTAGTGTTTACTAGAATGTTAATGACGGCGGTGCAGTATCATAAGTGACTCATAATGATCTTTGAACGGCTAGTCAGCGTTAGATATTAAGAACATGTTCTGTTGGAATGCGGATGCTTCCGAGAATTAACAGCTACGCGATCAATTCGATCGCCTTCTTCCCATCGCTTGATTGTATCAGAGTCAAATGAGTCCAATTTGCTTTCGAGCGATTGCTTCCCGCTGCTTGCTGCCTATTGAGTGCTACTGCACACTACAATTTGGCAACTACCTATGTCTCATTAAAATATGTGAATTTAGTATTTAAATTTAAATCACCTTTACTCATGAATTCGGTCATATTTCACTCTGATGGTGTAGGATTCCTGAAATCATGAACATAGATTACTGCGCCAGTGTTTGGTAAAAGTTGTATAGTTGTCATTCTTATAGGAAAATCTATAGTTTCTTAAGCATATCTAAACATATTTTTAACTTCCCATATCAGATAATGTTTTTGATATACGATCCAAGGAAGAATTGGATGCCATGTCATGAATACAAAGAGACAACCCAAAAACCAAACCAAACCAAAGTTTATACGATGACCGTAAGCAAGATGGTCGTTTTATACACAATATGGAAATACATATTTACATTTGTTGATAAATGTGTTAGGTAGTTGTTGTGTATAATTAACTGTGGATCAACAATATAGAGTGGTATGGTGTTGACAATACATTGCAGTATGCAATATTACAATACAGTACAAAAATAATTCTTATCCTCTAGCAATACGGCGTAAGTTTGCAGTCAGCATAAATTGCCAATATGAAATAAATAACTAGAACTGCTAAATATATACTATATCTATTCAATTTTAATGGCTTTGGTATAACTACAGATTAACTATTATTTATTAACTATTATGTATAACATAAGGACGAGAAATTAAAATAGATTGATATGTCTTTGTAAGAAGTCACTTAACGGTTTAACAAGCTACAGTCGTATCTAACGTGTTTATTATAAATTAAAATGCACGCAAAGTGATTCGTTCCCTAAACAGGAATGGTATCTAGTAATAGGTAATTACGGCGGTCCGTTGACACTATTACAGCAGCATAAAGAGTAAAATATAGATACTACGATATCAATGAAAGCATTCCTCGGTAATGGTGCATCAGTGTGGCAACATTGTAAGGCACTGGTGGCGAGGCGGGGCGGCGCGTGCGAGCGGCAGGTGCGGGCGCGCAGCCGGCACGGCGACCTCGCCACACTACGCGAGAACTACCCGCCTGTTCAAATTGCTCCTCGTTTAGGGTTCTCTGCCCTTTCTTTACCATTACATTAAATTTTATTGATCTGTGATTAATTCAAAGCGTTTATATTTGAAATCGATAACAAAATCGAAATGTGATGAATGTTTGTATCATTGAATGTGTGGGTATACAAATATGTACACACACATTCAAGCAAACAAAATCTGTTCCGAATTTCTGTAAACTTTTTAAAAAAAAAGGTTTTACGGATTTTAAAGAAGTTGTCGTTAGATTGGTACCTACTTATTCTCGGAGTGTCACAGAGAGATACCGACGATACGACTATTGCAAAACATTAGCTTTAC
Organism: Parnassius glacialis; assembly: GCA_033319125.1. Classification (NCBI taxonomy): domain Eukaryota; kingdom Metazoa; phylum Arthropoda; class Insecta; order Lepidoptera; family Papilionidae; genus Parnassius; species Parnassius glacialis. The sequence continues at coordinate 27,966,104 of JAVANC010000018.1, forward strand.
ATAAAGCATATTCTGACGAAAACTTCTGATAAATCGTACAGTGGTGAACCACCAATCATCCAGATGGTATGGGTAGCATAGCGAATTTTGTTGCGATGTACGATGGTGAAATTTAGCGGTTAGAATTAGTCCGAACAATTCTTTTGAGCACTCTCCTTGGGAGAGCGATAGAGTATGCAAAGGGATGCAATCGTCAAGCCGATTAGAAATATCACAGTCGTTGACAACTCCGGCCGCTCTTTGCTGAATGCGATCAAGTGGAAGAAAAACGTTATTACCATTAGCACCTAAATTTAATGCCTCGCTATCGGTAAAAAGGATTTAAGGTATATGATCCCTTTTACCGATAGCGCCATCATACGAAGCATAGTAGCATTATCTTTATTTTACATTAATATTCCGTGAGAGCTTCGTCTATTCGTTCTGTCATAATACAGCCGCAGTGCAACTCTACCAGATACATATAAGCAAATAACATTTAGTCATTCATTAATTATTTACAAGTTTAGAGTATATCTTATGGTCACGATACACGTATGTACGAGCACTTATGTTTTATGCTTACGTTAAAATGGCAAAGGACATAACTATGCACCTGATGTTAAAGTAGCTACTGCAGTCTAGGCATGCTTTTTTATGGAGAATTTCCTACGCAGACTTGCCTTGGGGCAAAGTCGGATTATGTGAGACTTGCACGGGTTAAACCTCATTGTGCTACACCTCCGCCATATGTCGGCGGGGCCTCGGAGGACAACTACTCCTCCTAATCCTTCTCAAGTAAGGTGCGGCGGAACACAAGGCGCGTCTTCCTCCACGACCTTCAACCCCATCTGTCCAAAGTACAAAATTTTAGTAATAGTTGCCGAGTAGTGGCAACGTATTACAACCCATTACACTAAATCGATTTTGGCTGTCGAAATAGCCAACTATGGGCAAAAAACAGAAAGGTGTCATATGATCTGTAGATATTTTATATACTGTAGATGGCGTTATGACAATTGTGTAATACCAGAAGTAAATTGTCCAATTCGGCGAAAATGGGAAGCAGCGCCAAAATGTGAGAGATTTCCGATACCGCGATCGTCAATCCCTGTGCAAAGCAAGGCGTCTATTGTAAATAATCTCTATTTTGGGAGAGGTGCATATATAGTATAAAAAGGAAAAAAGGAAAGGAAAAGGACAGCAGCTATTTCACCTTCCATGCGTGGTAAATACTTTTGATTTACGTGGTAGAGCCATGCTGCAGTTATATTAGTAGTATAGTTGTAGCACGAATGGGTCGGCTCAACTGGGAAAGGACCACGCTCTCACAGAATACTAGCGTAAAATGGCAGCTTGACACTGCTGTGTTTCATATGGTGAGTGTAGAGAACCGGAGACCCATTTTACTGGAAAAGAGACATTCCATCTTAGTCCTCACGGGTGATGACGCATCTGCATTTTGATTCTTTATTGAGGATAAACGTATATGTCTATAGGTTACAGCAACCACTTACCAACAGGTGGACTGTATGCTCGTTTGTCACGCTATCCTATAAAAAAATATCTAAAATGCATGCCGATGACATTGATTTGTCAAGCGGTCTTTGATCTATGTGAATTTCGCATTTTAAGAAGAGTTAAATCAACTCTTTGGCAGTTGCAATGGTTAAGGAACAGTTATCAGGATAAGTCTTTGTGCTGTTTTATCGTCTTATTCTCCCATATTGGTAGTTTTTTAAACAGGTATAACTACACATCGTTTTAATAAATTATAAATAGTTATTTAGAATTCGAAGTAAAGTCTTTTTATAGGGTGTGAAATAAATTATAAATGTATGTTTTGGTAGGTGTGATTTTATTTAACGTGAGATCAAAGAGTTATTATAAAACTGAAGTTTGATTCCGGTTGAAATTTATCCGTTATGGAGACTTAATTCTTTTGTATGTCAGTAAAATCTGAAAACATATAACCCAGTGGACAGTGCTTTCTATTCTATAAGTATTCATGTTGTCGATCTGCACAACTGCACAAGTCCACGTCATTAATCTCAAACATGTAGGTTTCCACACCATATTAAACTTTATTGACGAGCAATTGGTAAAAAAAACTCCTAAGGCTGCGATTAACAATTTGTGTGTGTTCTTTTAAAGTAAAAGTAACAAACGAGCACACAATCTACCTGGTGGTAAACACATGCTGTGGGTCATAGACAATCACAGCTATAGTCGATTAAGAATCAAAATGTAGATGCGAATACCTCGTTACCAATAAAGAGGGTCTCCGGTTCTTTTACACTCACTATTGGTTATGCTGCCGTAATGCTTGCCTCGGCTGGTTCAAAGAAGTAAGTACTCCAATAGGGTATTTTGATCTGAACTTTTTGTGATACGTAGTGAGTAGTACATAAAAAAAAAACAATAAACTTGGTGAGAAATATCCACAATCTGTAATCATTAAATCATTACAGATTATACATTAAATCAAATTGTAGAGTAGAAAGTAATATTAAACTTTTAATTAAAAGTAAAAGCGACTTCTGTTCAACTAACCGATAATAATGATACAATTAAAAAATAACATGCGTGAGTGTCGTGGAACACTAGGTTGGAACCAAGTTCCTTTCGTAGTATGTTATTATTGATAAACGTATAACATTATTGATTAACAAATACAAATAAATGAACGGAATTAATGTTTGACGGCTCCGTGGCGCAGTGGCTTAGCAATGAGTTGCTTGCGCTGGGGGGGCGCGGGTTCGAATCCCGCACGGAACAAGTATTTGTATGGCCTACAAATAATTGTTCCGGGTTTGGATGTTTGTCCTTGTTCAATTTGTGTTTGTACACTGCCTCCACGATACAGGAGAAAATCCTAGTGTGGGGGTAACGTTTTTAAAAAAAAAACTAGCGATTAAAATGAAGCGTCATTTAAAATAATATTTCTTTCATAGCAAGTATGGACTGTAGAGAGAAGGAGGACCATCTCTATATATGAAGTGTCTCTAAAAACGTGTCCCATAAGGGTGGCGCTGCAGTAGCATAGGATAAATTTAAAAAAAGCGACTTTTCACTCTCGTCCCTTATAAGATGGTTCTCCTTGCACTCTACACTCCATAATAGCAAGATAAGAAAAAGTGCGAGGGAGATGGATATTATTCCATCTCGCTCGCACTATAGAAATGGGGTCGTGACGGAAAAATCTTACACTTTTTCTCGCTTAGTCATCATCTGTCAAATTAGTACCGTGCGATAAGGAACTTCGTTCCAATAACACTAAGTTTTATTTTCTGCCTCTCACCCATTTCTGCCACCAAATAGCACTGCACTTTTGTGTTCCAGTCTGAAAAGAATAGAGAGCCAGTATACTCACAGGATGTGAGGCATTCCATTTTAGCCCTCAGAGATGACAACGCATCTGTAGCCATCTTTGTTTGAAGTGGCTCCAGGTATTCATGGACTGCTGTATACACTTACCATCGGCTTTTAGCCCTGAGTCTGATGAAGCTGTAAAAGCCAAAAGGCTAACAGCACAAACGTCATCAGAAACCAGCCTTACCATCGAGTGGATTGGACGTTCGTTTGTTTTATAAGACAGCTACATAATAGCTTCCGAAATACGTGCTAAAGCATAGTATATTGAAGAAACGTTCTTGACTATAGAAGGTATTACGTAGATTTTTTTATTACCTTTAGTTCTTTGAATTCGGTTACATTTCAGTAGACTAAAGAATATCACATGTTCAAGTTAATAGCTAACTAGAATGTCGTCTAAACATTTACGTTGAAAAATTTCATCCCCTATTACACTCTTAGGTGAGCCATTAAAAAAGCCATAATATCGAGTAACACACCTACAAAAGAGAACATTGACAAAAATTCATTTAAAACCTTCTCCTTTTTTGAAGTCAGCTAGTAATATCATGCCATCACCATTTCTTTTTGTTTTTTTTTTCATTAGAAAAATATCAGTTACTAGCAATCAAATTTGCTCAGGACATCTTAATTTCTAAATGAAGTTATTTCAAATATTATGTTGAACGTGCACTTGGCGCGAGACACTACAGTGTCTCCGGATCAATGGTCTATTAACTGGAAATGGCGTAACACCACAGTTGTAGTCAATTCCCTGACACTGTTTGCGATTTCTAATTAATTTTAATTTAGCTAACGTTACGAGCGAAAACAGTGCATAAAGGGGTTAAAATTGAACGCTGTAGAGCAACGTCGATAGTCAATTGATAAGAGTAAGTCGGTGGATTGAACGAAAGTGGAACAGGGTTTGTCAACATGGACCGTCAGCTGGCCTCAACGATAGCGCTTATCGCCCGCGGGACATAGTCCGCTCATTCACAAGCCGGTCCATTCATGCTCCCGATCGCAACGCACTAATCACACCAATCTAGTCTTTAAGCTATCGTTCAAGAGTTCATATTCGTCTGATAGTATGTTTAGTAAGCGCGGCGGGGCGAGGGGTAATGTAGATTGAGGATATCGCGGGGTCAGCGCGGATTGCAGGCGCCCGATAAACGACGATGGCGTCCGTCAACTCGACCCACCAGTGACACGCAAATGGTTGAACACCGTCAATAATACCCTTTTTATGGGTTCAGTTAAGTTTCTACGTCTTCATGTTACGACCGTGCAAATCATTTATAGATTTATTGTGCAGCCGCATGCCAGTAGCAGTTGTAACCGCCTACATCCCACGCCTGGTCACAAGTTTCCTCTCATTTCTGAAAGGGTTTTACGACAAAACAGGAAGAATCCACAGCGCTGCCTCAATGCATTTTAAGAGACTTTACGTGCGCTCGAGATGTAATTAAATACATACTCGTATCTAAGAAATGCAGTGTCAGCACTTAAAATTTCAATAAGCATTTTTTTTTCATTTGTACTGATGGAGATCGAACTCTGTTTGTCTATTCGCGTACTAAGAAATATAGCTGATCTACCATGTGTCTTTCTGTGGGAATTATGATGTTATATTAGTTAACAGAATGTCAGAAATAATGACAAGTGATAAAATTATAAGCGTGATAGAGCCACGCTGCAGCTATATTAAGCCAGAATGGGTCGGCTGGATGGAGAAGGACCACGCTCTCACAAAATATCAGTAAAAATGCAACTTGATGCTGCTGTGTTTCGTATGATAAGTGTGGAGAACCGGATACCCCTTTTTACTGATAACAAGGTATTTTATCTTAGCCCTCAGGGATAAACACATCTAGATTTTGATTCTTAATCTAAGATATTCTGAGGTATCTATGAGGTCTTTCTGAGGTGCTTGTTTGTCACGCCTATTATATATAAAAATATAATTGCTTGAATTAGTTCCGATTACCAAGTTTACATAAAGACTTATACTTCATAAGGCTTTCCACTGAGATTATTACAATAGTATTCTTATAACTTATTACCTTATTAGTCACACAAATGATATGCTACATTGATTCATTGATATTGTGAAATCATGACACATCTATGAAGACCGTTTCCGGACCATTTTTTAGTAATAGGATTTAAGCCTTGAGATATTTTGTCACTGATTGCCAGTAGTCTTTGATTAATTTTAATAGTTTTTCGCGGAAGTAATCATGATGTTGATGAATAAGCAGAAGAAATAATGATAATATCGCGAAATAAAATCACATAGTTGTCCTCGATTTTCGTTTGCTTACACTGCATTGGCTTTAACATGATTTGTTAAGGTAAACTAAGTTTACACTCGACAGCTCAAGATTTTTATTTCCGCGGGCGGCGAGTCTCTGCACTTAATGAGTGAGCATAGCCCTGTAGAGGTACATACATATAAATTGTTCTGACCTACCGCTGCGCAGTAACTGTTGTAAATATGCGTAATTCTTGTATCTAATCTAACACGTGGATCACACAGTTCTAGTTTCAGTTTTCTTAAAGGCTTTAATAGATTTCAAATTAAATTTAACATATTTACGGAATGCGAAGTTACCGGACAGTCCTAATTTTTAAAAACGTTCCGAAATAATATTTAACACTTTCTTTGATGTAACAAGTAAAATGATAAATGGACCATAATGGGAAGTTGTTTTGTATGGCTGCTGCAGTATAAAGATACCTGCAAAAAACTTAATCAATGATATCTACTGGTGCGTTGTTACCTCTGAGGACTTAGGCCTTATCCTTTATAATATAGCAGAAAAAGCAAGTAATGATGGTGTAAGAATATCTACTACTATTGTGCCGTGGATGTAGTTAAAGGCGACAAAGGGAAACAAGCATATGGACAGCAGCATCTTGCTAATAATTGCAAAAAAAAATAGCAGTTGCTAACGCGTCTGCCAAGCGTGATAACTACGGTGGATATCCATACATAACAACAACATAGGTCTCCCTCATAGATTGCCTCATAGAGGGGGATCCCTATGAGGCAATCTATGAGGGAGACCTATGTTCAGCAGAGACTTTTGATAGGCTTAATAATAAAGCAGAAAAAATGGGTTGGAATGTGAGCTGATGCGCTGCTGATGACTGAAATAGTTGCAAGGATCTGCTCAACCAAATCAGACGTACTCTTAGACGGGAAGGACAGAAGGTAGTTAAGAAAATAGATAATGAAAATATGTGAAAGTCATTCTAATGAGTGTAACAGTTTTTTCAGTGAATGCATTAAAGTAATAGGTAGCTTGTTTGTGCTAACCGCAGGGCCACTGTATATTTGTTCCTGTGATGTTTTGAACGAGGGGGCTTATCGAAACTTTAAATAACACCGAGTTCGTCGATTGTGCGACGTCATAGGCGCCATCGCAGAAATGCTAACGAGTTATCAATGTAAACGGTTTGTTTACACAGTTAACCGTAATCTTATCCGGTGACCTCCTTAGACTCTCCCGCTTTGAAATTGTATCATAGGAATAAGCGTTGGCACATGACGCCAGTAACCGACACCGAGATCAAGTTCGATTGATTCTACCCTAGATGTTTGGTCATTTGCGATTAATATTTGCAAATTTTAGGAAACCATTTTTTTTTATAGAAAAAATACTAGTAATGCTATTAAACATTACTAATATTCCCTTTAACCACTTCTGGTAAGCTTAAAATGCTTGTGTTAGAAGTGGTTCACGACAGTAGTCGAATGGCGGATTCCTTTCGAGTTCGCGGTCCGCGCCCTGCCATTAGGCTACTGACGCTTAAATTTTAGGAAACTATTATTAATTCGATTTTAAAACATTTAGTATGTGGCGGATGAAAGGAAAAGGGGAGATCTCCCACCGGGCAAGGTGTTCTGCCCGGGGAGCGGCCAACGCTCCAATTGGGAGTTCGGAGCTATTCTATATATGCTGCTTTAACTTCGGAACTTTGTAAGCGCGATTTAGGCTTCGATGTGTTTCGCTTGTGGCGCGACGACATCGCCGCCACAAGTACAAGTAAGTGAAATAATGCACGCGTAATAATAATAGCGCGTTTTTTGAATGTAAACAATTATTAGTTTCATACCGTGTAGTGGCGGTGTAAGAATATCCACTTACCCTATCATCCCGTGGGTGTCGTAAAATGCGATAGAGGGAAACAGATCAGGATATGGGCTGCGGTAGCCGACCCGCTTGCCAAGCGTGGCAAGTATGGCAATTATCCCCCCTATGAGGCAATATATGGGCGATGCCTATGTTCAACAGTGGACTTTACTAAGCTGTAAGGATAACGCTATTATTAATTTTATTGTATAAACACATTTTTTCTACTTTTCTTAAAATATATACTGCAAAAATCTAAAACAAATGGGACCTACTATGACCGTTTTGTTGTCAATAAATTTAATTCTACTCTGATTCTGTGCATGTGATGATTTAGCGATTTTTAATTTCTACCATTAACAGAAAACTTAAGATTAGCTAAATCAAGGAGTATTTTATGTATTAATAACTAAATCAGTTAATTTACTGTGTTGTTCGCTATTATAATGTTGACTTACCAGACAAGTGTCGGGCAAATAGCAATCGACTTTTTTATTGATTAGGTTGAGCCATTGGCATCGTGTGCAGGCGTCTTATCGCCCGGTGTCCTTATTACAAGCGCCGGAAGTGCGCGCTCCACTCTGATCCGCCAAGCAAACGTTCATTCATGTTCTACGTATTATATGTTATATATGCCGGATGGACGTACCTACCTTGAAGTAGATAATAGATTTGATATATGGGACCTGTGTACTTGTCATATGTACATATGGCTAATAATTCTCACACATTAATACATACTAATAAGAACAAAAACAAGTTCTGTAACATTTCTGTTATTGTGCTTCGTAATTGATATTGTATAATAATGAAAATATAATTAACATAAAATACTAAAATTCTAATAATTTCAAATCAAGTAGGAATTACAAGCTCTGACACACCATGCGAATGACTGCCCTAAAACACTGGAAATATAAAAAATACAACCCAAAGTAAAAGCTTTAAGACAGTATAATCAAAAGTTGATATAATTGAAAACATCCTGTTTTTGGGTCTAATTTAACCCAAACCCGAGAGAAGTCGTGTTACCCACTCAAATGACAATAAATTAAGTAAGATATCCGTGTTGAAACGTGCCATTATAACTCCATCAAGTCGTCCTAGTATTACGAAAGGTTGCAGCGTGACGGCATCGACACCGCGACACAACGGCTGCTCGATAACGTTTCGTTGTGTGCGCAAACGTCGGCGACTGTTTGCTTTAGCCGTCTGAAGGTGGCCGGGGCGGAAGTGGACAGGAGCGGGAGGAAAGGGCCGACGCGGCCTAATTGCCGGGAATTTCGGAGGTCGCCCGATAACCCACCAACTCCGGAAGTCGATAGCGCTTTGATGCAGAGCGGTGGCGATGGCGTCCGTTTCCCTGTACACTCTTACTTAATGAACGTCGCCACGAACTCCTCCCTTGTCGTGTTCACTTTAAACAATGTCGTGCACGATAGGATGGTGTCTATTGCAAATGTTTATTTGTTGACACAACGGTCAAAAAATTAACAAGATTCAGAAAATATTAATAATAGAAAATATAGAGGGTTATTTTGCAATAACCGGCCAAATATATAAGACATAATATAATAACGATGAAGAAAAGTTAATTTAAAAAATCTCAAACAATCTGTCCTTTTATCTTTTAAATTCAAAACGCATGGTAATGCATTATTTTAACTGGTTTTATTGCGCATGCACACATACATAAGGCTCGATCGGTAGGCAAAAAAATTTTTACGTGATAGAGCCATGCCGCAGCTATATTCGTAGTACATATAGTTGTAGAGTCCGTCCGATCAAGGAAGGACTACGCTCTCACAGAATGTAAGCCTAAAATAGCAGTTTAACGCTGCTGTGTTTCGTATGGTGAGTTTGGAGAACCGGAGACCCTTTTACTGGAAACGAGGCTTTACATCTTAGTCCTCACGGGCGACAACGATGCAGATGTCGATGTAGATGTCTATGGGCCACAGCAAACGATTACCATCAGGTGGACTGTGTGCTCGTTACTCATCCCTATACTATATTAAAGCTTCAAGAATCGGCCACTAGCCCATTATTGGAAGGGCTTAAATCCAGTAGTGGACTTAAAACCTGAACATGACGTTATTGGTAAATACATAAACAAAATGTTAAAAAAGGACTTACTACTTAATTATTAACAATATTTTAAGACTCAAATTATAAAAGTGAATAGGTTTTTACTTAGCTTGTGCAACATACCATCTGCGTCACGACTTTATATCAAGGATCACAGTTAAGCATTAGTTTATATCTTATGAAAAGAGAATTAAAATGTTGGCATAACCATACCATTATAATTTGTTGAGATGGATACCATTTTAACCATGTAACTTTGTTTACATCGTATACCTCCGATTACTCGGCACAGACCTCTTCTCATTTCTGAGAGGGTTATAATGATGAAGCAACACGCGCTGCTCCAGTGCATGTTGGCGAACTTCACAGCATGTTTTATTCCACAGACATGCAGGATTCTTTACGATTTCATTGAAGCCAGCGGGGAAATAAAATGGGTACTTCGCGTACTGTCAAATTTAGCGAGTCTTAACCACGAGTGAAAAATAATAATAACCCAGGTGTTAAGACCGCTAGGTTAAGCAGAGAAACCTAATTAAGTTAGCTTAGTTCAGTTCTAACGCATATTGACGGTATGCAATGGCCGCGCAGGACTGACGTGATCGCGATAAGAAACGGAATTGGGAAACGGTCTTCTTAATTTTCGTCACACAACAAAAATAAAAATTCAATTTGTGTCAACGAAAGTCAGCGTATTTAACCTTTGTTATCAATGTCCGTTACAGTTTCGGTCTTAGCTAATATTATGTGACGTGAATGAATGAGAGAATAAAAATGAATCTTCAGTTTTTCCTCATACACAATGTTGACTGGCATCAATAATACTAAATATTTGTATTTCAAGTTATTCAAAAATCACTTAATTATTCTGCTTGTTTTCCACGCCCCGCTTGTTTTAAAAGGCAAAGGATCATGTTATACGTCCAGTTGTAATAAAAATGATATACAATGACATAATAACATATTGTAACTTCACTTACTTTATATGTAGATTTCCGTAAGTATCAGTCTTCTTCGGGATTCGTATGATTTATCTAAAAATAAACATAAATTAAATTAGTAATTTTTTTGTTAATTTTTTTTATTAATAGATAATATACAATAAACGTAAATAATATATAATGATAAATAATAAACGAGCAAACAGTCCATTTTATGGTGACTGCATGCTGCGATCCATAGACATCTACATCGACGCTCGATTAAGAATCAAATTGCAGTTTGCGTTGTTACCCCTAAGAACTAAGATGGAATGCCTCCTTTGGGGGCGTCCAAGTATTACGTAACGCAATTTTTGGACATTTTTGACCCTCCCTCCCTCCCATGTAACGTGCCGTAACATTTTTCTGTATCTCTCATATATCCCTCTACCTAAACATTACGTAACACCCGTGATCATTTTTACCTAAAAGTCACAATTAATTAGTACCGGAAAGTCGCTAAAATACCTTTGTTACTGTTTTAATCGCGTTTGTGGTAGTAATAAATAAAATAAGAGTGCAATATACATAAGAAATGCGTATATAGTTTATTTTATTTATTCATATTGTTATTTAATAAAAAATCACACTGTCACACTTAACATAATAAACATGTGAAATATGTTAAAATGGGCTCAAATTTGTCCTGATAAACTTTTACTACCAATCTTACATTTAATTACCCCGTTTTCCTGACTTGGCCCTGTCGTTACATACATTTTTGGCTTCATCCACCATTGTTCATCTCTATTTTCTCATCGTTCTATTTTTTTGGCACAGTTGCGCTGGCAAGTCAGCATGAGAGCCTTTATAGACCAAGAACAGCTGATGATGCAGATCTCGCTCTTTTGAGGACATTACTGTATGAACTCACTTTATCAACACTGACTACAACAATGTGCTTCTGCGTAAACACTAACGAATACTGACAACTGGAACAAAATAAAAATGACGTACAATCAGTGTTGGCAACACTAATATGTCAAATTCCTTGAAAATCCATGTGAAATTACCCAATTTAGGAATAAAACTTCAAGTTTCCCCACAGATTCCCCACAAATTCCTCTCAATTTTATTTTAAGAAAGGAAACAATATTCAATTAATTTTATAAGATTTATTTTTAACTAACATTTTTTTTCAAAAAAGGTGATGACATAGCCCGGGCTATCGATTTTCAAAATTTCCGTTTCTTCGCAATCTCCAAGCAACTTTAAATTCCCTGCAATTTGGGGGAATTTCCCACATGTTGGCAACGCTGCGTACAATACAGTCAAGGGATTCCTCGTAAACGAAAAGAGTTGCCAACGTGGGAAATTTTAACACCCTAGTTTTTTATATAAATACGAAAAACAATGTTACGTAACGCATTGTTCGAACCGTCCCGCCCCTGTAACGCATCGTAACGTTTTAAAAGAACCCCTCCCCCCACCTATTTTACCTATAACCTATTTTATACAACATAGGTTAAGTATGTTATTTATCCGAAACAAAGCTTGTTGCATCAATATTAAATAAAATAAAAGCTAAGCATTCCACTAATAGCTGAACATGTACTTCTATAGGTTTTGTCGTAATCACTATGTCGGACAGGCCAATTTTTGCTCATAATAGTACACGTCTTGCAACTTTGAGTCTGCGTCCCGTCGCCGATCTTGGGATTTCATATTAGATTGATAAATCTGAGATCGTTATGCCTGCATCTATCGGATATCACATGATTTTCTGTGAGCATTTTCCTTATTCGCACTACTCACCCACGGCGTCAGACCGTGTAGCAAGGTAATTGCATCTAATGGCCAAAAAGGCCGGGTTTTTGGAAACCCTTATAAATTAATTTTGGGAAGTCTTTTAATTTGTAAAACATCATGATCAAATAAACTGTTTATATTTGAAGAGAAAATATTATACATAAACAAGGTACCAAGGTCGAGGTACTTACAAAATAAGTTTTTTTAAAAGCTTGTCTATGGTCCCTATACGGCACCAGGGCTCTAAATAAGGTCCATGATTGAACTGCAAGATTTTAGGCGTTGTATACCAGAAAAATCACACCTTTATAAAGCAATGACTTTAAACTACTATTAAAATCGTGGCTTTCGCATAATGAAACGGAAATTCATAATTATGAATTAGTGGCGTGGCCCTTATAAAGCTTTAGGAAATGAATATAAGTTATAACTAATTTATTTTATAGTTATATTAGAAAAATATTATAGTTGTGTGCAGATTTTTATTAATTCTAGTAAAGAAAATCACAAAATGTTAATAATCAGTCATTTTTTCAATCTTAGTACTTGGACCTTATTAGGTATTACGCTTCTGTTATCATAGTAGATTTCTGTCACTAAAAGGATTTTTTATGTTGTTTTTTCCACAAAATAAGTAAACTTGTTTTCGTTTTACTTTGGTGTTAAAGGTATCAGGCAAAGGTAATATTTGAAAATTTCTTAATTCTCTCTACCAATTCCTTTTCCTGTGTGTCGGTAAAAACAGCTTTCCTTCTCATCCTCTTCACCACGCTTCCAGATTTTATGTGATTTTCAACGTTCACCGTAGTATATGGTATTTTAAAGCTGCTGCACATTTAAGACATTTGGCTGCTTTTACACACATATAAAAACACTTATAAAAAAACATACAGTCGAATTGAGTCTCCTTTTTGGAAGTCGTCAGAAAGGAGAGTCCTTCAGGTGGAGGTACTTTCCTTTAATTTATAAGAAGTTGGAGATGATGGTCATTTCCAAAACATAGAGTGCAATTTTGTTTCGAGATCGTACATTTCGTCCATTGTTACAAATTGAGCCAAAAAATTATCGTGTTCCACAACCAAGCTTCGGGAATATTCAGTCTATTCAAACAAATGACTTCAACTTATTTTTTAGGTATCTTACAGATTTTTCAGCTTTACCAGCCAGTATTTTACATCTATAAAATCCAAAAATTAGTACAGTACTCTCACATTTTTTAACGTTGTTAAACACTGGTTGAATAGTATATAATAGTAAAAAATTCGCTAATTGTTCATGCTATTTGTCCACACCCAACGTAAACAAGGTGAGTGTAGCATTTCCTTTAAAATTTTGAGAGTCATTAATGAGCAACTTAAAAGTATTTTTTTAATATTGAGTAATACATCTCTTACCGACTTCGACAAGGAAAGAATATTACATGAGTTTCAGCAGTAGTTAACTCTAGCTGTTTTTAACAGTTCAGTTCATTATAAGTTATGACGCCGTGGTAGTAAATCAGGGAATAAGTGTTCACCTTAAAATTTCTTACCACACGAACAATACGAACTTAGTACAATAGATATCAGCACCACCAAAAATGAAATTGAAATTGATGATATACTGTGTACTCCGTGGTGAAAGAAAACATCGTAAAGAAACCAGCATATGTGAGAAATTAAATAAAAATGGAGGACACGTGAAGTTCACCAACAGAGATCTTTTTATAAAATAAGGGTGACAAACAAGCACACAGTCCACCTGATGGTAAGTGGTTGCTGCGGCCCACAGACATCTACATCTATCATCGTTTGCGAATTAAAATGCAGATGCGATGTTCCAGTAAAAAGGGTCTCCGGTTCTCTACACTCACCGTACGAAACACAAGCATTAAGCTGCTATTTTACGCTGGTATTCTGTGAGAGCGTGGTCCTTCCCCGGTCGAGCCGACCCATTCGTGCTACAATACAATACAATACAAACACTCACGCCTGTCACCCAGAGGGGTAGGCAGAGACTACGGACTTCCATTTGGCGCGATCCTGACACACCTCTCTCGCCTCCTTTACATCCACATATTTACGCATACACGCTCGTCGGTTAAGGGTACTCCTAATCTGGCCCATTTTCAATGTATCGCCGATTTGGTCGATAAATCTTCGTCTCGGGCGTCCCTTCCCGACTTTGCCGTTCACTTCTGAAACATAAATTTGCTTAGTCACTCTTTCCTCGTTCATTCTTTCTACGTGACCAAACCACCGAAGCATTCCTTTTTTAATCCTAGTCACAACGTCATCTTGCAAACCACACTTTTCTCTTATCACACTATTTTTTTTTCACAACTACACTATTAATATAACTGCAGCATGGCTCTACCACGTAATTAGATTAGATGATAGCACAGATTTTATGAGTTACTCGTATCATATAAAGTTTAACATGTTAACTAAAAATCCCATCATAAGCCACTGTTGAACATTTGGATCGACGATCACGATCCGTTAAAATTAAAACAAAACTAGGTACATTTACATTAATGAATTTTGTGAAATAAGAGCGCTCAACAAGTTAATGTTCCACCTAATGGTAAATAGTGACTGGCCTTGCAACCTGTAACCAACTGTAAACAAGGCAGGCTGCAGATGCAATACCAGCCGGTACGATTGGGTAACTCAGGTAGGAATGCGGCGGGAATCACTCCGCAATTGCGACATTTTTTCAATTATCATAATACTTTGTAACCTAAAATATGATATTAATACAAAAATACATCGGCTTATGATCAATACTGACACCTTAACAAATCACTACAATAAACCAAACGTCAAACTTCGAAACAAAACTAACCTTTTTTGGCCAGAGTTTTACAATCACACTGCAGGCCCGAGGGCTAAGATGGAATGCTTAACCCTATAAGTCTTAAGCTATAGTTATATCGTCTCCCTACTTTACAAACTGAAAAATAGCAGTGGGTGCATTTTTGCTAACGGCAGAAATAGATAAGAGGGTGATGACCAACCCGGAGAGCGAGACGGACTATCAGTGGAAATAAAGCTGTTAAAAATGTAAAACTATGTGTTATAAGTTTAAAAATATCAGTATCGTCATTATTTCCTTTTTATAGCTTGATAACTTTTGATTCCTCATTTGGTCAATTTAAGGTTTTAAATACAAACATCATAAGGGCGATAATCCTTCAGACACGGCCAATGGACGCGTTTAGTCAATAGGTATGTGTGACGTTTTATTTCCACCTTCAGAGATTGTCTTGCTGTGTCAATAATTAAACCTCACGATCTTGGTAATTCAACCTGTATATTTTATCGTAAATACCTTCTAAGGAATTTCAATTTTTAACTATTTTTCTTTTTTGACTCTGTTTTATTTACAAGTTAATTAAAATTACAGTATTTTAGTACGTGAGGGTAATATTGTCATTTTCTTATAACTCAAAAACTACAGCCTTGTTTGAATGGATGGCTCTGGGATACGATAGCTACGATATCAATCAATCAAATAATAAAGAGTCAAAAGGGGTCTGCTTTACAAGGAGATTGTAATATATAACCTCCTTGCTGCTTTATCAACACCATTTTGACAGTTGACATTATAGTAAATATTTTAGTCGATTTTAGTATTGTGTAGTGTAGTTAGTTTTTTTTAAGTTGATTTTTCGAAATGTTCCTACTTATTGCCAAAGTTTGTTTGCTATTTCTCTTGAAATATATTAGTTATAGTGTACGGCTTTGTCAATCCTCCGGCGAAGCTTAAGGTGACCACAATACCTTCGCGTACTTTTATCGTTTTGTATCGAACTGATGATCATCATTATCTAGCCTTTCTGTATTCTTCTTTACGCTTGTATGTAAATATAATACGTCGCACATTAAATAGGTATGAAAATCTAACGTGTTAGAACGAGGATCGAAATTCGTTTCATGTCTATGACTTATGATTGTTTCTTAATTTTGTTACTACATCCTTGATATACTGACCCTTGATCCCATGCAGACGTAGATTCTTTAAAGTCTTAGGAAGATTTCAGAGATTTCTAAGACTATAAAATGCAATCACTTACAATAGGAATTATATTGTTACTAATATTTTTATCCCAATGTTGTCGCTAACTATTCAATCGTTATACAAGTTTCTTAGGATATAGTCGCACTATAAAACATAATATAGTATACAGTTTGGTAATATGTATTTAATAAGATATATATTGTGTTCATTTTAACTATATATATATTTACATTGTGTACTTATGGAACAAAATGTCGTCAAAAATTGTCCTCTAGATTGGATTATCTAACCTCACTAAATTGAAGTCCTCGTCAAAGGGCATATTATATATATATATATATATATATATATATGTTATTGAATTTTAATACATTAAAACATTGTATGGTTTATGGCGCAGAAAATAATCGTAACAAATATCCGAGGTATGAATCATGTAGGTTTTGTGTAAAGTCAAATAATTGATGCTTGGTTTTGAATTAATGAAAGTTTGATGGGGCTATAGCAGACCATCAAACACCTTCGACCTACTTCAAGCAAATAGTCACGAGTACGTTGACTATTCTGATAACAGATGAAATTCCTCACAGCCTGACATTATACTGAATTTCTTAATCCTCTAACTGGAACACAGTTTTGAATACACTCTTGCTTGGCAGCAGGAATATGTAATTGGGTGGTATTAACTTAGACCTCAAAGGTGACAACACTTGCTTGTTTGAAGTTAGTTGCAGATGTTCATGTGCTGCAATAGCCATGTACTTGATCAGATTTACTGCATTTTAGTTCGCCACTTCAGTTTTATAAAGAGAACCATTAATATCACAGTTTAAAGATGTATACTGTCTTTCATCTTTGTTAATATCATATATGACCTTAACATTATTAAGCATTTTGACAATATGCGACAGACTGTGTTTATCTAGATTAGATAGATATTTTTTAATAAATATGAAAAAAATCACAATTTTTAAGAAATATAAGTATACCTACACTTGTTTCATAGACTATGGTAAGCATATGGAATCGATTCTTCAGTCAGAGCGCTCCAAAAATTTTCATATACCTAGATCTGCAAATTTTTGGAGCGGTAAAACTGATAAACTAGTGTTCTAGGATAGTTTCGCGTGCGACTTGCAATTGTCTTTTAAAACTTGTGACGTAGGGCCAGCTGCGCAAGCGTCGCGAAATGGCCCTGTGTGCTCAGGTGTCGTATAACGTTTGTTTGAGGAAATCAAAGAGAAATCATTCGTAAAATATTGGTGTTATCATATACAATATGGCTGTCTGTAATCTGTAACTACCTCGTTGTCTAGTGGTCGCGTGACTGATGATCATGTCCCGGGTTCAAGCCCGGGGTCGGGAAGAATCTGGTTTTGGGGTGCTCAATAGCAGCCTGGAGTTAGGACGTTAAAGGTGTTTTCAGCACCGTGCCTCGGAAAACAAGTAAACCGTTGATCCTTAGCCTGATCGCTCTCCGGTCGTTTCGGATTGCCGTTCCATCAGACTACACTTAGGAATTAGTAGTATCTTGTCCTGCGCATAGTATGTCAATTATCCGTTGAAAATGGCCGCCGTGAAAGAACTTCGGTCTAGACATTATTACGGTTATCAAAGTCTCTAAAATTTGTATTTCTATAAACAATATTTTTAGAATATCAAATTTAACTGTCCATCGCGTGGCTTCATGGCCAGAAAACCAAACTACATTTGAGTTGCACGTCTTGGGGCGGATGGACGGACGGATAGGTAAAATTTTGCGCAAAAATACTATTTATTTCTATTCGCTAAACTTCGTCGACATCGAAATGATAGTAACTTTGTAGTACATTGCGTCGTATTCTATATTGCTTTTCTATAAGATATACCACAGCCAATAATACATATGACGCAATGTACTAAAAAGTGACTACAATACGGTGCTGGTTTTATTGCGTTTGACTCATTACGTTTTCAATGATTCCGCGATATTATTGCAAAACGTAGTTTTAGATATGGGAAGGTTAAGACCTTCTGACGTTTGAGCGCTTCTAGTTGCGTATATGATATTAATATTTGTTTATCATAAAAATATGAAATGATATCCTTAATAATTTAATAAATCAAAAAAGTGATATTTTAAGACGACAGAAGGAACGAAAGGACGTAGGAAGGAAAAGTGATTGGTTATTTTGAGACAGCCAGGTGTGGGGGAGTGATTTCTCCCAGGGTTGACTGGCAGCCATAAGGCATTAAGTCAGCCCATTGTACCTCTTAGTTTAAGGTGTCCTAAAGTTTTGCGTCTAAAGTCTTGAGGCGGTTTTCTTCGAATGATTTTACACTTTTGAAAATGGTCGACCACCAAGATGACCTTTCTGCTGCAAGTTCCTCCCAACACGCGGGGTAGATAGCGCAAGCGTTAAGGTGTCTTTTGAACACATCCTTATAGCGCAAATGCTGACCACCGTGGTTTCGTTTACCTTCCGCCATTTCTGAGTAGAAAACAGCTTTTGGTAAACGGCGGTCATCCATGCGAAGGACATGCCCACACCATTTGAGCTGACGTAGCATTAAAAGAGCTTCCATACCGAACATCCCAGAGCGACGCAGAACCTCTGAGTTAGGAACATGGTCGTGCCACTTGATCTTTAATATAGTTCTTAGACATCTTAGGTGGAAAGAGCCAAGTTTCTTTATGTCTGATTTGTAAGAAAGAAAATTTGTAAAAGAGAGAGCTAGGCCTTCCTACACATACACCTACAACTCGGCTGGACAGCTCTACTGCCACGCATGTCAAAGAGCTTTTAAGACCAAGTTCGGCCTAGCAAGCCATATCAGGGCTCATGCTAGGAAAATATCCTAATTTCTAGGGTCACCGTCATCGAAATCGATGAGGAGGACTATATATAAGGTGTCCTACAATAAAGATTAAATAACAAAAAATAACAAACGAACATACAGTCCACCTGATGGTAAGTGGCCGCTGCATTTCATAGACACCCGCAGCCAAATTCAAGCAAAGGACGCTGCAGGTGCGTTGTCGTCTCTGGTGAATAGAACAGAATAGACCAGATACTAATAGGTGAGAGGGTGGTACGAGACTCCTGGGCAGAAAAGCTACCTAGTAAGGGTAAGTATATACCCTTAAGATAATATAATTAATACAATAATAGATACAATTAATAAATTAGAAGAACAGTTAGTTCACGCAAGGCAGGGAGGGGAGGTGCTCTTCAAAATAGGTGATACACACTATTTTTACACCTTTAACTTACTTACTTATCGTCACGCACAATCCCTGACGGGGTAGCCAGAGAGAACAGATCGCCAAGTGTCACGATCCTTACATACCTCTTTCGCTTCTTTCAGATTCATTATCTTCTTCATACATGCACGTCTAGGTATCCGAGTACTCTTGACCCTCCCCTCTTCGAGCAGTTTGCTCACATGGTCTTCGAAAGTTAGTCTCGGTCTACCTCGACACCTTTTAATATTAACTTTCGCGCTATATATTTTCTTCACCATTCGGTCTTCACTCATTCTCTCAACGTGCCCAAACCATCGAAGCACGCCCTTATCAATTTTATCTTTACTTTAAAACCATTTATATCTATTATTGGTATTTCATTGTCGCTAAACATGGCTATTAGAGCAAAGCTTACATTTTAGATTATGTCCTGCAATAGACTCTGCATTCTCATTGATGAAGAATCGTTCGGCTCGTCTTTCCACAACGCATATTTGTAACGCCATTATTTTTAGTTTCGTTTGTAAAACGTGTTTTAAGTTTTTGGCGTTTTTTGTTTAAACTCTTCCTATGAGCCCAAAATAAATTTACTGAAAGATTTACACAGTTGTAATATTATTCTATGATTTGGATACGAAATAATTATTGAGATAAAAGCGAATTTACATAATATAGAAAGTTTTATGGGTCTTTAATGTAGTTTGTGTATTAACGAATAAATTTTCTTGATAATTCTTGTTATTTTTTATTATATGTTACCACAGAGCATGAGTGGAATTTTATGATGGCTATGTTTTGCTTATTTCACTCCGTCATTATCCCGGCATGGGACACGGCTCAGTAACGAACTTTTCGACGTAAAAGCACCATTCCTGATGCCATACACGGGTGCCATGTATGTTTTAGATATTTTAATAATGTCGTAAAATTATACAAACAAGTTGGCGTGTTTATTTAGTTAACTTTTCACTGAAGGTATAATTTTGATTACATAGTATAAACTTGTGCGTATGAGCAAAGTTAACAATAATTTTTGGTATTAATTAGCTAATTAAAGTTTAGTGAGAATTTTCCGATCAGGAAGCAAAGATCCGCTCGAACCCTAATAAGAAATGCATGCAGAAATCTGATAAGGGGCCAACGAGTGAAACACCTGTTAATCCTGTTCTTGCGTAGGGGTCAACACAAGGGGTTCGAACTTCGCACCTGCGCGGTCACGCCTTTGGCTTGAGACCTTCGCATCCAGAGCATTTGTCCGAATACAAGAACGAGTAGTTGTCTAATATGTTTGTTAAGCGAAACAGTTATTTTAAACATACAATTCTTACTTTCGAACACTATTATAAATTATTTTTAAAATATAAAACAGGGTGGCTCTAAACGGAAATCTATTGACCAAACTGGCGATGTAAGTATATGAATAAATTGAAACTAAGATAACACTTAACCCACGAGCATTGATGCGTTTTTACTGTTATTGTTTTAAAAAAAAGTCCTGCTGGGTTTCTTGCTAGTTCTTCCCAGGACAGAGGTTTTTTTTGCGAATCAGTGGTAATTAAACATAAAGAGTGACTTTCAGTAAGTATTATTTATAATCTACATTGAATAAAAAAGTTTCTGTTTGTGTATATGATGTGAATGTAACAGAAGCAAGCCTAGGTGTGCCAGAATCGTGCTGAATGGAATTACATTATCTGTGTCTACGCTAGAGGGATAGATTCGGGGTAAAGGTGAGAACGTTATGTTTATGTATGTTGTTGAATATAAATAAGAGATATTAAAAATCATTTTTGTATATCTTAGGGAAACCCGCTTTAAAATAGGTACATGATTTTCTTGAGTTTGATTGCAGGTACTGACTTAACTGAAATTATTAGTTGCAATTTTAAGCATTGATTTACTACGTGCTTAATGGTAAAGGGAAACAGTGTGGTGAATTCTGAATATCTGAAAACTAATAAAAAAATTGAAGAAGTGAGCGCAACTGTCAAATTACCTTGAAGCAGCATGTCGTATTACGAGCTCATACTGGCTCTGTTGTTATAAGAATAGGTTGTTAACAAAGAGGAGTTATTTTATAGTTGATTAAGAAAATTTTTTTAATGTTGTGTTCTACGATCCTTATAGCAAAACCAGGGAAAAATCAAAAAGCAAATTTAATATTATCAAATTTGTTTTGGATATATATTGGATTTTTTTCAATAATATTAGATTAAAAACGACAATCGACTTGATGATTAGTGGCCACTGCAGTCTCTGGACAGCAGAAAACAGTATAACCGGAACTCTTACTCCTCGAGCCGACCAGCATGCCGGTAGATATAGGTAAAACCGTGATAAACCTACTATCCCAGGCGGACTCACGTTTGTGTATATGTATGGTTTAATTTTAAAAATATAAATATAAAAAATAACAAGAATTATATTTTAAATAATAATAACGTAAAGGATTATTATTAAAATAATTTTTTTTATAAAACTGTATTCAAACTATTATAAAATTGTTGCCTATATAATAAAAGATATGAACTTAGTATTTTTTTTTTTTGGAAAAAATTGAGAATAATTTATTTTTGGTAAACTACTACCTATATAATTTATTTATATTTACTAACGTATATTGATTTAAATTAAAACTATAACAAACATTTAAAATCGAATTGAATGACAAATATATATATTTCTATCTATATTGCATGCTATATTTACTGTACCTACTTTATAATTTGTGTATCTAATTATTTTTATTTAACTTTGGGGTGGTTAACAAATTAAAAAGTGTACAATGCAGTTGGTGGTGGTGGTGCATGGTGCGTGGTGCGTGGTGCGTGGTGCGGCGGCGCGGTGCGCGGGCGGGCGCGGGCGGCGCGCGGCCGGCCAATGGGCGCGCCGCCCGCGTCGCTCCCGCCGCCGCGCCGCCACAGCGCCCAAAACTGCGCTTTTCCCACAAAACTGTGACCGTTTTGTGAACGTTTAGGATGCGGCCATCCTCGCGCACCCCTCCGCCACCGCCCGCCACCCTACAACCGTCTTGCACTGCGTTCTATTCACCCCAAAAAAATTGCCCAAACTGCGCACCCGCCGGCGCGCCCTCGTGACTTCGATTAATTTTCCTTGCTTTTCCGGCGGCGGAAAATTCCATCCGCGTACATATTTTGGATGCAGTCAGCATCCGATTTCGAATGAGATTAATTAGGTGACCGCCGAGTGGCGAGCGGGCGGCGCGATGGTCACGAAGTTCGCGGCCCTTTGGGGGATGGTATGGCAGCCCTCGGAAAAAAAAATTCGAATTTTTAGAAATTTGTGATTCGTCGGGCGCCCTGGGGGATCGTTTCACGACGACTAAAGTGTAGACGGCGCGTGCGGACCGCGTGGCGGGGAGTGAAGCGGCGGCGCGGGTGACACGAAGCCACGGTGCGCCCCAGCAGCTGCGCCCCGGAAGAAAAAAAAAACTTTCGAACCCCGCATGTTTTGCCACCGAAATGTAGGCGCAAGCCTGTGCTTTAATATCATACCACCAATTTTATAATAAGAAGTTGCGCGTGCGAAGGAAAATTGCTAAAAAATTTCCGATGCCGGTGCATTTCCCACGTCACAGCCGCACCTCCGTTGGTAGCGAGGTGCAAAACAAAATATTGTATACGATTGCGAAAATTCAGTTTTGTACCGCACTTAATTAATAGATGTAATAAATAATTTTAAATGATAAAAACATTAGCGAATCCTCCGCTGTACTCGGAACTCACAATAAGGCAGTAATATCCATAGTTTCATTTGCATGTAGTAATTTTTCGACTACTTTAGTATTTTCTTATCTGTTGTCAGTATAACTTCAGTAGGTATAGGTACTTAAGGTAAGTGTGTTTTGTCCATTGATCTTAATGAATAAGCTAAAAGGAGTAATATAGACAACCACATTCTGTAGGTATAATAAAGTAGGTAGGTACTTAGAAACACGACTATAATTTGATTGGATAAAATATGTGAAATATTGTTTGACATACTAGGAATATCATTATTATTTTAATTACTACATTTGAAATTTAAATACTTAACTATAAGTTCACAAAATATATAAGAAATATATATATGAAATAAAAAATAACATAGATGTTCAAAAAAAGTACACTGCATAAGTATTTTAGACGTTTACAACATCTAATATTATGACGACAAAATTTATTCAAACGTAACCGAAAATACGCTTGGGAGTAATATTTATAGAAATAAATCAATATTTTAAAAAATTATCATCATGAAAACAAATAGTTAAATATCATTTAAAAATTATTCTGGTCCTGATAAAATTCCAAGATATTAATTTACACCTTGCGCTTTTTATTAAAAAAAAAAACTAAGCGAAAAACTTAATATTAAAAAAAATAAATATATATATTTAAGAATTATTTAATTGGCAGTATTAAAAATGGATATGCAATTTTAATCATACCTACCTACTCACAGTAACAGTGCGTTACAGATTCTAAAATAGATAACGAGTAACCACGAATGTTTGATAATTATTTAATTATAAAAATATCATTTAATTTTTTTTCTCTGGCTCGATGTCCTTAATCAAGTAAAACTAAAACATTGTCTTTCTATCAGTATAAATGCAATTATGTTAAAAATATTATGGGATATTTACGTAAATTATAGATACTATATCTAAAGTTAGACACAGCGCTCTATAATTATGTTAAAAGTTTGTCTCGTGCCTGGTATCTTTAACAGAAAGATAATAAAACCCAACCATTTACTTCAAAGTGTTTACATTTTAAAAATAAATAAATATAGTAATTATTTAATAGCTTTTCCCCATGGTAACTAAAAAATAGTACCAACCCTGTCCTTTAATAACACTGCTAGAATTTAGTTTTATTGTTATTTAGTTATGTTATAAACTTAGATACTAAAACTCAGCATTTCATCGTATTAACCAATAATATTAAACATTTTATTCATAGGATATTTAAGAGTTGCGTAGTTATTAAAAGAATAAATGAAAATTTATTATCTTTATAGAAAATACACATTAAAACTGATAAAAATCGTAAAAATTAAAAAAATTAAGATTGAAAAACAAGCGCACAGATCACCCAACAGTGAGTGGATGCTGTCATCTACATTCTACATCTGTCAGCGATTAAGAGTCAAAATACAAACGCGTTGTCACCCTTGAGGATTAAGATAGTATGTCTTATTACAAAGAAAAATTGACCTTTGGTTCTCGTCACCACAGGGAAAACAGCAGAACTATGCTGCTGGTTTTCCGTGTAGTGACATGTCATTGGTCGAGCCGACTCGCACATGGGAGAGAGGTAATTAAATAACGGAATATTTAATATTTTAGTTAAAAAAGTAAGTTACAAAAAAATATTGCCCTGAATTTCATAACGATCACAAAAAAAAAAATTTAAATTATAAAATTAAAGAAATGAAATGTTTATAAATAAAATAAAACATTTTTATACTGTTCGCTCCAAATGTTTTCACGTTTTACGTTTATACGTGGTAGAGCAATGCTGCAGCTATTTTATGGTTGTAGCACGAATGGGTCGGCTCTAAGAATACCAGCGTAAGATAACAGTTAAATGCTGCTGTGTTTCGTATGGTAAGTGTAGAGAACCGGAAACCCTTTGTCACTGGATACGAAGCATTCCATCTTAGACATCAGGGGTAACGACGCATCTGCATTTTGATTCTTATTCGAGGATAGATGTAGAAATCTATGGGCCACATAATCCAAATACGTTCAGGTGTGTGTTCGCTTGACACCGTTATATATATCAAAAAATAACAAAGTAAAACTGCGTCTTAAATAAATTTACGAATATAACCTAATTTATAATACCCACTTCGCTTTTGCTTCGGCGTTTCGTAATCGATCCGTAATTTCCCTACATGTCAAAGCAAGCGTTAAACGTTCCCGCTGTTGGCAACTCTATTCCGTTAGAGCCTGCCTCGCGTTGGGTCACATAGCTGCGGAGAAAGTATCATTCTATGAACTTGCCTAAACTATCTAAAAAGGATGTAATTACTTAAGGCGATAACAGCGTTGTGCTAAATAAATTGCTTTTCGGGGATCGCGAGAATTGTTTACCTGTAAACTACACATAAATGCGTTATTGTTACTATTTTCTCTTCATTAATTATTATTCATTCAGTTTAGAAAGTGAATAGACTATGATTAAGAATAAAATCTTTATAAATATAAAAATCAATTGGTATCCGTTAATCTTGCTAAAACTCGGAAACGGTACGAACGATTTTGATGAAATGTTTGTGTGCGTTTGAATGGGTCCCTGGTTGGTTTAGATTTACAATCGGATCCGGTAGGTGGCGCTGTTGTTGAGATCCAGAAATCACCCGTGCGTAACCGGGGCGGATGGCTAATCCTTAATAAATACGAGTGTAATGGGGTTGTTATAAATTAATTTGGTTAAGTGAACCAGCGGCCAGCCTCCGCAGAATCTACTTCACCTGAGGATGCCTCGTGTAGAGGCGAAACACATATCGTATTTTCGAGAGTGGTGTGTAGTGCCTAGTGTGGTGGTACTGGGGATGGTAGTGCTGGGATTGACGGCGACGGGTATAGTGCGCGCGATTGAGGGAGGGTGGGAAGGTGTTTTCTTGATATATATCAAGCTACGCGGACGAAGTCGCGTGTATCAGCTAGTATTATAATATTTTGTAAGAACTGTAGTATTCATAGCTTAGTGGAGAGGTTTCGCATCAAATTAAGAACTCAAAATCAGATAGAGTACGTGAACATCGCTTCAAACTGTTAATTACTTACGTGATATCTATGTATTTTGTGTGAAACTTTTCGTGAGAAGAGCACAAAGGTTTCTGAAAAAATAAAAAACCAAAATAAATATTTGTTTGTTTGTTCGTTTATTTATGCGTTTCCTTACCATTCATCCGATTATGAGCGTTGCATAGCTTACCGAGCACAGCTAGTTAATGTTTAAAAGATAACATCGTGTCCCCAAATAATTTTCGAGCAAATGTGAAGTTCCACGCTTCACTTGCATAGATTTCGGGAGACCCCGCTACGATGTTTGATTTTTCTCACATTAAAATGATTATGTCATAGCTCTTGTCCTGTGGTATAACTGGCTTGGCGTTTTGCAATGGTTTTACTACATAAAAATCAAAGTTACTCTCTCTGTCTTCACAAAATGTCAATAGAAAGAGAGATATCGAGATAATCAATACTTAAGTAAGCTATAATAAATAATTATAAGTGAGGCCGATAATGTTTACAGTCTTTGTTTATTAACTTATTAAAGTGGTAAACAGTAAAAAATCTTAATAAATCGAATCAAATCAAAATCGAATACCAATAGGACTTTTATCACTTTTATTTGTTTGTTTAATTGTTGATAAAAAGTAACGTAATAAATTTACCAATGTCTTTGAATAATAATAAAAAAACATAGGGAATGTTGGCAATGTCTTATTTCCAAAATACTTAAACAATTTATAACATATATTGAAATACCACCTTCTGTATTACATTTCTTGTAACATATTGACACAGTAAAAAAATGGATTTTTTTTCAATCGGTCCATTCGTAAACACATCACGTAAAACTACGTACGATGATGGTTCAAGTTCGTACATCTCGGTTTCCGAGAAAGTAGCGGTATTTTCTACCATCAGACTCTATAGATAGAGCTGTCAGTACATTTCTTGTAAATCGTACTTATTTGACGCGTTAATATTTGTCCTTTGTATGAATATCTCGAATATTGTTGTGCTTTTGTTTTGAACTATTATTTGAAACTAATACAAGAATATGATATATAGTATATATGTAAAATAAAGATACTGATATTGGCTTATCTATATAGGATGGTAGAAAGTTTGGCGGTTCTTATGTAAAACCGCCCTTGCCCAATTACACGTACACCTGCACAACATAAATTACTACAATAATCTACATAAAGGCACGTAGGGAGGGGAAGGCTGAGGGAGACGGGCACCTAGCGCCCGGGTCAACGAACTTTCCACCCTTTTATAAGCATCGCTTATCTTCAATATTGCTACTAGTTAAGTAGTTGCGACTACACAACGCTCATCGGGACACATCGACTCATTGTCTGCCCGTTTAAGCCGCATTTCTGTTGATTTTGTCCATTGAGTTTTGTTAAATTATTTGAAAATGGTATCTTCTTCCGTATTTCTATATGAAATATGCTAAGCAGGAAATTTTTTAAATTTAGCTATTTTTTTTCACTTTATGCTCCACTGGATGTTGAATAGTATTTTTGAACAATATTTAGTAATTTTTGTAGATGCCGTAAATGTGCATTTTTGCATCCATTACAATTACACACACACAACACTCACGAGTCACAGCAAACACTTACCATCAGGTGGACTGTGTGCTCTTTAATCACCCTAACCTTTAAAAAAATTACAGCATGTTAGTCCACTAATATAGGG
Source organism: Parnassius glacialis (assembly GCA_033319125.1). NCBI lineage: Eukaryota > Metazoa > Arthropoda > Insecta > Lepidoptera > Papilionidae > Parnassius > Parnassius glacialis. The sequence continues at coordinate 27,994,079 of JAVANC010000018.1, forward strand.
CTCACCCATAGATTGCTTCTTATATATTTGTTGCAGTTCCCACGTTTGGCAAGCAGGTTGGCAAATTATTTTGATCTACTGTTTAAATTCCCCCTACCGTTTCTTACGAAACCCACAGGATAATATGGGCTAGTTATTTTCTTAAGCCGCCACTTCAAGACGGTTGTACCATAATTGAAATTGTCAATAATTGTCGTACAAAATTAATCCGTAAATATAGTTTTAAAATTGATTAGAAAATAAAATACAATTAAACATATAATAATAAATAAAATTGGAAGGATAAAAAAAATACAACTAAACGACCATTTATATAGAAAATAATTTAATTACAACAGAAATATTTATTTGATAAGTTTTTGTTGTCTAAAAGTTAATACGTTTTTTTAAATTATAGAATAAGGGTGATAAGCGAGCACACACTCCACCTGATGGTAAGTAGACGTTTTGGTCCATAGACATATATGTCAATCCTAGATTAAGAATGAAAATGCAGATGCGTTGTCACCCCTGAGGACTAAGATGGAATGCCTCGTTTCCGGTACTAAGGCTCTCCGGTTCTCTACACTTAACATACGAAAAACAGCAGTCTGAAGGTGCTATTTTACGCTGGTATTCTGAGAGAGCGTGGTCCTTACCCGGTTGAGCCGACCTATTCGTGCTACAACGATAATATAGCTGCAAAATGGCTCTACCACGTATGAACGTTAAGAAATACCACTTTAAGAAAGCTTTGTACCCATTGAGTTATATGTACCTACTACGTATTAGAGAAGCTATTCCAAACAAAAATTGTGCGTTACTCTATGTCTTCATGTCTGTGTTAAAGTATTCGCGCATGCGCGATGACTTTAGAATAAAATAAGATATTAATATAAAATAAATATAATAATTTAATATAAAATACTAATATAAAATAAATATAAGAATTTAAAATAAAATGTAATAATAATAATGTTATGCAATTCACAAATCTTCAATTTACGCAATATTTAGTTTAGTGTACGGATTGCAGTACATTTCTTGTGGGAGGCCTATGTTTAGCAGTGGACCTTTGAAAGGCTGTAATGATGATGATGATGATGATTGCAGTACAGTTCAGTTGAACATAGTCAATGTTCGGAATGCGAAACTCGTATATCGATGGTTGTACCAGTAGACTTAGAATATACTGGCGTAAGTATATTCTAAGTCTATGGTTGTGCCTATTAGTAGATACACTAGTGTTTAAATAGTGTCGATACCCGTAAATCTAATAACATAAGCAGTGCTAACTGTAGGATACTGCAAGTTTTTTTTTATTTACAAGCACGTAAAAGTCTATGGGTTTCTCCAGCTCTCGGGAGGATTTTCTTTAATCTTTACTCTTGGCAGACGGACTGACGATCGTGCTACCTACTTACCCACTTTTTCGCGTCCTAACAGGCAAACTATGGGGAAGAACTATGTTTAGTAGTGGACTTTCGATAGGCTGTAATGATGATGATGAAGATGACAAATTTGCCTCGTCAAGATCACCACATCGGTGGTTCTTTTAAACAAATGCGCGTTTTCAAATCGCATTAAACGTTGCATTTAAGCAAGCAGTGGTAGTAGGATCCTTCCACCTCCGCCGAAACTATCGTCATCCATTTAAACTATCTAACTCCAACAATAACACGAAATAATGGAGTGAAATTGAAAATCAATCAACTTTTTTCTACAATGCCAACATCACCTGCACTCGCTGCGTTTTTATGATTGACGTGCAAAGCGCAAGCGACCGTTTTATAACAGAAAACCCATCCACAAACGTTACCTATACTTAAATTTCACAATTTTCGACAGACTGGTGTCAACAATGTGACTGAAGCTGTTTTACGGTTATGGCTAACCATAATGATTATGTAGGACAACAGACACATTCTTGGAATGTACCACGTGCTTGGCGGTGAAGGAAAACATTTTGAGGAAACCTGCATGTCTGTGAAATAAGAAAAAAGGCAGCGCGGCGGACACTTTCTTGCTCCAAAATCTTCGCAGAAATGGGGGGAGGCCTGTGCCCAGCAATGGGACGTATAAATGCTGTACCTGACATTTTTGGAATGGCCTATGTAGCAGTGGACTTCAAAAGATTGTATAGATGTGATAATGTGTACACGGAATAATGTGTGCCATTTAGTTATTTGATTTAAAAGAAGGCTTAATCAGACATTTTGTTTCTTAGGCAACGTTGTCAATGCACAGTACAAAATTCATTGTTAATTACAACAGCAGTAATTAAGTAAGAGTTTTATTACTGTCCTTGGCGTCCCCGAGGGAAACGAAGGGCGGAAATAGAGTTAGGAACACGTGTGCCACATACCACGATAACGACGTTATACACGATGAAGATTGCGATTCTAGCATTACATAAACATAGCTCAAGCGTTAAGGCGATGTAATAAGGTTCAAAACGGCGTGTTGGAGAGTTTCCGAGTGGCAGAAAGGCAGATCAAATCGTACTACTTTGTGACATAGGAAAAATATAAATTTGTTGTAAACGGGCGGGAACAGGAAAACGACACCGTTACGCGCTCGCTGCACGTGGAAGGGACTTCCAAGTAATGTATGTAAGTGTGAGAGCTAAGTAGGTAGGTAACTATACCGTGAAGCATGCTGACGCAAACTCCAAGCTCTCAGTGCTCTGTTATAAATTATTAAATATTGCCCAAGCCCATTGTATGTATTTGCTACTAGCTGTTCCACGCGACTTCACCCGCGTGCAATTTTCTTGCTCGGAACTCTAAAATAAAAGTAGCCTAAGTTACGCCTTATAACATCAGCTATGTGCTAGTGAAAGTCCTATACAAATCGGTTCACAGGTTTTTGCGTAATACGTGTTCACGCCAAAATAGATCGCATATAACAGATTTTTTTTAGACTTATTAAATTAAAATTTATCATTATATTTTGATCAATTTACACAATAACTTTATGAATTATAGATTATGTGTTATTATGATATATGAGCTATATTATTACAAAGTTTCATTAAAATCTATTCAGTAGTTTTTGCGTGAAAGAGTAACAAACATCCATACATCCTCACAAACTTTCACATTTATAATATTAGTAGGATTTATGTGTACATGTTCGTGACATTTTTTCCTTGTCGCATTGTATTTTTATTATTACGCATACAATCCAACGGAGTATCGATAATTAGTAGGTACAGAATATATTATATACACCAGTAGTAATTGGCGGGAAGAGGCACTACAGGGTCAGATTTTTTTTTAAAAACACATATATTTTGTAATAAATACCTTTGTGCTTTTAAATGTTCTTGTTTGTTATTAAGTTAGTATTCGCCCTTAAATAATCCAATCAGATTACATATTAATGCACGGAAAATAGAAGGATTTGCTCGCAAAACAATGAAAGTTCATCTAACTGCTTTTATTATATTCTATACGTGATAGTCATGCTGCAACTATATTAGTAATATAGTACGAATGGGTCGTCTCGAACTGGGAAGGACTATGCTCTCACAGAATACCAGCGTAAAATAGCAGCTTAACGCATGGTGAATGTAGAGAACTGGAGACCCCTTTTACTGGAAACGTGGCATTCCATTTTAGTCCTCACGGGTGACAACGCACCTGCATTTGATTCATAGTCGAAGATAGGTGTAGATGCCTATGGGCCACAGCAATAATTTAACATCAGGTGGACTGTGTGCTCGTTTGTTACCCTTATTCCATAAAATTAATTAAAACTTAGTGCTAGAATAATAATAATTGATCACCAATATTGATATAATTATCAGTCTGGAATTCCTAACAGAATACCAGCCTAAAATAGCAGCTTAACGCTGAAGTGTTTCGTATGGTGAGTGTAGAGAACCGGAGACACTTTTTACTGAAATAGAGGCATACCATGTTAGTCCTCACGGGTGACAACGCACCTGCATTTTGATTCGCAAACAAGGATAAATGTAGATGTCTATAAGCCACAGCAACCACTTACCATCAGGTGGAATGTGTGCTCGTTTATCACCCTATCCTATAAAAAAAATTAATTTAAAAATATGTCGAAGATATGTGAAGTACGTGAACACGCATTAGGGTGAGGTAGCCTGGCAGACCCTGTCTTATTCGAAAAGTCTCAGAAATGAGAGGCTGTTATTTTACCTTTTTATATACGAAAAATAAACGATACATGAATTCCGCATATTCATCATTATCATCATCATTACAGACCTTTACAAGTTAACAGCTGAAAATAGGACTGTACCAAAGAATGCCACAACGCACGGTCTTGAACCACCAGCATCCATCTGTGTCGTCATCTGTTCTGCACAGGCACTATAATGAAATTTTTTTTTGCTAAAACAATAATATTTATTATAGTTTAGAACGCATTTCAAAACATTGCCAAGATGAGAGGACCGCATTTTTTGAGTTGATAGTATCTTTTTGAGCAGATTGTATATGAGAATGGACGTTTGTCCGTGTAGATTTTATCTAAAGCTACCTTAAGGCAACGTATCTCGCACTTGATGGTCCTGTTCGTAACGAAATATTATCAAAATAAATAATAACTTTCTTGGAATGTTTACTGGTCTGGTGATTAAATTCTTAATAACTTCTTAATTTAAAATAATATTTTAGAACAAATTAAAATTTTTGGTACCTACTCTACCACTTTATCTTGTTCATAATATATTATTTAGAAAGAGACCAAAAATAATTACAAAGTCAGGTGAAAGGTAATAAAATAAATTAATAAATCTACCTAACGTTTGATAAAAATAAATAATAACTTTAACTTATTTTCTTTTACTTTTAAATGAAACAAAAAAAAAACATATATAACGAGTCACCAAAAAAAATTGAATTTTTATAGGCTTTATTTAAAGATTACGAAGTTATGTATTACAGATAATCGATAAGTAGCGATAGTAGATTTATAAGCAACAGATAATAACAGACCAGGGCCGTCGTATCATGATGTATCTCTGATAAAAACAATGATCGTAGGTAAATAGCTTGTCATCTAACCATTATATAGGTATTATAGGTACATAATACCTTTATGGCAATCATTTTCTCTCCGCCTACTCCTATGTAGTTACGTCCGTGTATGTAGGCACACACAGAGGCAAGTGCCCACACAATAGGTATTTAATACTCAGTACCTACTTTGATTGTGGAAACTACGTACTTTGAATGTGTTATTTCTCTGATTAACTTCTTTTTGACATTTTCTATTTTGGTCGCTCTTGTGAAATACAAAAATTAATTTCAGTTATTTTTTTTAATAATTTATTATAATATATATTTTTTAATTGTATTCAATAATACAAATAGGCAATTGTTAAGTCATTATGATTTTTAAATATTTCGGACAAGGTAAACGAGCTTAGTCAACATTAATTTGTTGCTAAATTTGTTGACATGTTTTTAGTTATTTGTTACATATTGATTAAGCAAATATAGTGTATATACTATATACATATAAAATTCTCATACTTATAAAATTGCTCATCATAAACACTAACAATTAAAAACTTAAATACTAATTTCAAAAACTGGCTGCAAAAGACAAAAAAAAGACTATAAAAAACAAGCAAGCGCTTTAGTTAATTTTGCTACAAGCGAATTCGTACGGAAGCGAGCGCGTTCGTCGACTGCCTACTTGGGGCCGCGAGGGTGCCTCTAGATCCGCGGGCACGCCTCTTAACACGCCACATCCTTCACCCGACTATTACATCATCAGCAATAAACTATCAAATAAATAGCTCTAAATACCTCCTCCACAGCCATAAGAACTCCAGAAACCCCGGGAGCGGTTAGTCAAATCGAAAAAGGTCAAGACAAAGTCCGTTTCAAGTCCCGCCACGCACACAATCACTTGTACGATTCGAGTTTAATGCTCACATACGTAGAGGATACGTCATATGTCGGAGCTAATATTATAATGGATGGGCAAGAATATTACATTGCGGATCTGGCCTGCCGCGTTGCTAAAAGGCAACGAGCAATGTATCGTAGAGAATGTAGATAATGGCGTACAGTGTGCGTATGTGTGTCGTTGTGCGCACGAGGCCGCCGCGTGCGCCTGTGTGCGGACGGCCCACCAACGAGGTTATCAATCTTTAATGAGTTGCTTATTATTTGGTATTTCGGAAAAATCGCTTTCAATTGTCTTGATTTCATTAAATTAAATACAAACCTTTCAAAGTTCCTGATTTATCATATTCATTTTACATTATAATAATATGAATCAAACCGTGTAATTTTCAGTGATTTTTCTTAAAATTATATTAAATTATATTGATCGGTTGAAATAAAAATTAAAGTAAAGTATCGTACCGACACGTCCGGGTAAATTTAAAATGAAATAAAATTGTATATCATCAAATATTTCGCAGGCAAAACTTAGGGCAGTGATAGACGAGCGCTGGCTTAAATTCCGTGCCAGCAGATTGACAAGCGCTAGTAGAGAAAGTTGCAAGCCACTACGCCGGGTCCAGATCCTTTGAAATTCCTCACAAGTTATACACACCATGTAAATTACTTTGCGCTAAAGATCGACGGAAGTGGTTTAGAGAAATCGCACATTCTATCTATACGCAAAACGTTATTTTTACATGATGGTCTAGTGTTAAATAATATGCTTCCATGATCTAAACCTTTTCATGCATAACTTGTAAATCAAATGACTACAAGAAATCTTACTATATTCTCTTTAGCAATTTTAATGAAACTATTGTTTTCTACTATATCAAATTTTATGCGTTTTTTAAAATTGCTCTAAATAAATTTTGTTACACCATCCACAAATATAAACAAAATGATTTGCACTAGAATTATTCGGACAGTATTGTAATTATGTACTTATCTCGAAAATAAATCATTCCTAAATCGAACTTGCGTTAAACATTTAAAAATGAACCAAATTCCTATTAGATGTAGATTGAAAATCCGTTGTAAATGTTCATAGTTCGATGCGTTACGTGTGTTAAAATTATTAGGTAAAGCAATAATACGTAGAAAGCAACAATTTGAGAAATATAATAATTAGCTGGCTGGAAACTTCGGTGGCTGCACAATAGAGTGCGGCGGTATGCAATAGCGAATCTTTCTCGCAACATTTTGAAGAACTTAACAAAACCGAATTGTTCCACTTAGCACCACAAATTAATGTGTGTCAGTGACTTTAGCTTCTTGGCCAATTTTAAAATTGCTGAAGATGAATTTGTTTTATATTGAAGAAATGTAGTCTGGTGGCAGCCTCGTTACCGGCAAGACTAGAATACCCTACTAAATGAAATAAGAACCTGTTAAGTGTCGTTGAACGTAGGAGACTCAAAATAAAAAAAAACTCCTTTTTCTTCATTCAAGTGTAAGCAATACATCTGGCAGGATGTCTTGCTTACACTATAAAATTAAAGGACTTTCAAAAAGATTGGCCTACCGAGTTCAATGACCACGAGTGTAATTGAAATTGTTAATTTGAAGCACTGCTTTGTCACTTGCTTAGCGGTAAAGGAAAACATGCAAAAACAAAAGATCGACATCGACAGGAAATCTACTTGATTAATATTAAATTATTTCGAGAACAGGTTAAGTGCGCCAATTCGTTCACAAACAGTGGGTGCTGATTCTTTCTAGGTCGGTTACTGACTCAACATTGAGAAAAGATCTGTGCTTGATAGTGAGATGTTTACAGGCTATTTATTACTGTAATTTTAAATAAAAAGGTAAGTGATAAGATCTACGTTTTGTATTTCTTAATCTTCTTCTTTATCAACTCGTAAAAGTCCGTTACCATAATAGCTTATCAAAAGTCTAACTACCTGTAGATTACTTCATAGGGGGAATATTAGCCATAGATGCCACGCTTGGTAGGCGGGTTTAGCACCCGATTTTTTTAATTATTATTGGGATTACACTAATCCCCATCTGGTTTGTTTCGCTAGGTCGCCTCTTATGAATATATGGGGTAGTGGATATTCTTACGGTCAACAACCACTCCCGTTGTATTTTGTGGGATTGGGTAATAAATAATATGAGAATGTCTCGAGTACGGCAATGTATAATAGGTAATTGAAACATTATCATACAGTACATTAGTAAGTATTGCCTTTTCAATTAAATTGAAATTATGCTACAACAAATTTGCAATGATAAATAACTTGTCGTTTTTGCAATTCATTGAATAGTTGCTCAATTATTATCTACATTTAATTATTTTATAAGGACTGCAAGACTGCAACAAAGTACATAGCTGAGCCACTTACGTCATTCACCGTGAAAGGATTTGTGTTCATGCGACACTGTATTTACCGAGATGAGCATTTAAAATTTTTGAGATAGTTTATCCATAACAATTTTACCATAAAACCTGTACATATTTTAAAACCATTGATTTAAAGAAAACCGCAGATTTGTGGGGGATTTCCGTGACAGTTATTGCGTCCATAATAGATTTAATTGCACCTCATTTTGCTATTATTATTACTATTATTTTTAATACTTGTATCGAATCTGGTGTGTTTCCTAATTTAATGAAGTATAGTAAAGTAATACCTTTATTTAAATATGGTAGTACATTGGACCCCGCTAATTGCAGACCTATTTCTGTTTTTTTTTTATTCTACTAAGCCAGCGCTTATCTACGATCCCACCTGATGGTAAGTGGTGATGTAGCCTAAGATGGTGAAGCGCACTGACTTAACAAAAGCCTATTCACTCTTGCCTTGAAGACACCCACACTGTAATCGGATGGAAAGACAGATGCTGGCAACTTATTCCACTCCTTTGCTGTACGCATGATGAACGACGTGGCGAACCGTTTGGTTCGAATGCGTGGTAAGTCAACAACGAAAGGGTGGAGACTGGCCGAACGACTGGTTGTCCGATGGTGGAAGGGAGAGGGTGGAATTAAGTTATGTAATTCCTGCGCACACTCTCCGAAATGCATCCTGTAGAATACCGGATGGCTGGCTACTTTACGTCTGTGTTCGAGGCTGGTAAGATTGGTTTTAACCAAATTCGGGTCACCAATAAGCCTCATAGCACGCCTTTCCATTGAGTCTAAAGCTCCTAGGTGGCATTTTGCAGCACCAGCCCATATATGGCAGCAATACTCCATGCACGACCGGACTTGCGCTTTATATAAAGTAAACAGCTGTCCCGGCGTAACGTATCGCCGCACCTTTGCAAGGACTCCCAGCTTCCTTGCAGCTGCTTTGGCCTTGGACTCAATGAACCGCCCAAAGTTCAAATTTGAGGATATTTCAAACCCTAACAACTGAAGGCGGTCGGTATACTTCAGTGATACATTTCGGAAAGAAGGAGCCAAGGTGAGCTGGCTCCTTTTTGCAGTGATGAGACACGCTTGTGTTTTGGAGGCGTTGAACTTCACAAGATTGGCATCGCCCCAATCGGAGACTGCCTGTAATGTGAGATTCACACGCTCTACCATAGCTTCTCTTTCGGACTGGATTTGATCCCGACTGGCCCGAGGACTTGGTTGGTATCTCTCAACCACTGTGCTATCGTCTGCATACCCATAGATACCGGGCATAAGCAGATCATTTATATGCAGCAGGAAGAGAGTTGCGGAGAGAACGGACCCCTGAGGAACACCGGCGTTAGTCGCCATAGGATCGGATGAGCAGCCATCGACGACGACCCGGAGAGACCGTTCACTCAGAAAGTCCTTTACTCATTCAATCAGACCAGGGGAACTACCAACTCTCAGTAAAATTTTTGAAAAAATAATTTTGGATCAATTGTTAATTTTTTTTAATACAAATACATAAATTACTGCATAAAAACAATTTGGTTTTACATGGGGTCGCTTGACGTCTGACGCCGGTGTTGAGCTTATGAAATATATTTTTAATGCTTGGAAGAATTCACAAGATGCCTTAGATGTTTTCTGTGATCTTGTCAAGACTTTCGATTGTGTTCATCATGAGACATTAATCAGGAAATTACAACATTACGGTGTAAAAAAATTGGCGCTTAGACTTATTAGGTACTTCATATTTAAGTAACAGAATTCAAAAAGTCGTAATCAATGGTAAAGGTTCCTCCGGATCGGTAGTATGAATGGGCATTCCTCAAGGCTCGATTCTTGGCCCATTGCTGTTCTTAATCTATATTAATGACTTACCTTATCTTGTAGGGGACAATCACGATATAGTATTATTTGCTGACGTCACCTCTTTAATTTTCAAACTCAAACGGCAATCAATTAATCATGACGATGTAAATAATGCTCTATCGAAATTAGTACATTGGTTTAACGCCAACAATTTGCTCTTAAACGGTAAAAAGACAAAATGTATTAAATTTACAATACCTAGTGTAAAACATTCGAATACCAATGTGCTCTAAAATGGGGAGGAGTTGAGTCTTGTGGATACCACTGTTTTTCTTGGTATTACTATTGATGCGAAACTTCAATGGGGCCCCCATATATCTAAATTAGCAAGCAGACTTAGTTCTGCAGCATATGCTGTAAGAAAGATTAGAAGTCTCACAGATGTTGAGACAGCTAGATTAGTGTATTTTAGTTACTTTCTTAGCGTAATGTCTTATGGAATTTCGCTATGAGGTAATGCGACTGATAATGAAGCTATATTATATGTTTTGCAAAAGAGACCCGTACGGGCGATTTATAACCTAAATTGTATATTTATGAGAATGTAATGTATGTGCATAAAACCATAAATAGCTTTAATAAGAATAAGGATTTGCATACTTTAAACACTAGGAACAAACATAAGCTTGTAATGCCAGTTACTAGACTCCACAAAATCAGTAATTCATTTATGGGGCAATGTATACGCTTTTACAACATTATTGCTGTCGCACGGATGGGCCGGCCCGAACCGGGGTGGTACCACGACCTCACAGAATACCAGCGTGAAGTAGAGATTTACCTCTGCGTTTCGCTTGGTGAGTGCAGGTGGCCGGAGGCCCTTTTTACTGGAAATGAGGCATTCCATCTTAGTCCTCACGGGTGACAATGCATCTGCATTTTGATTCGCAAATGAGGATTCAAATTCAAATTCAAATCGTTTATTGCGAATATAGGTTGATACAGTTGGTTTTTACGTAGTTTATCACTTCTAGAACAAACATTTAGTACAGCTATATTCCGCCATTTGGCAGGATAGATATACTTAGATGTCTATGGGCCGCAGCAACCACTTACCATCAGATGGACTGTGTGCTCGTTTGTCACCCTTATCCTATAAAAAAAAAACAACAAAATCCCAGAACATGTTCAAAGTTTGTCAATAAACAAGTTTAAAAGTTTTATTAAAGAAAAACTGTAAAAAATGGGTTATTATAATATCAAGGAATACATGAATGAAAATAACCCCTGGGAATAACGTGATCGCCACCATGCTGGTTCTATAAAAATTAATTTCATAATTATATAAAAAAAATATTTTAAATGAAAAATGTTTCAAAAAAAGTCCCGCCTGGGTTTCTTGCTGGTTCTTCCCAGAACAGAGGTATTTTCCGAACCAGTGGTAAATATAAAATGATTTCAATAAGTATTATGTAATAATCTATATTGAATAAAAAAGTCATTCTATTCCATTCTAAAGAATAGAATTATTTAAGGTAGTGTTAGCGAAGCTAGCGATAGCTACTATACAAAGACTACAGAATAAAGGTACTCAATACGATAATTTATAAGTCCCGACGTAAAGATAGGGGTGTTATTTGTTTGAAGTGTGTGTCTTTGTATATGTGTATATGTGTATCTGTGCATCTGTGTGCTGCTCCTGAACGGATGAACCGATTTTGATAAGTTTTTTTTGTTTGAAAAGTGCCTTAATTGAGTGTTCTTAGCTATGTTTCAAGAAAATCTGCTCAGCCGTTTGAAGATCATCAGGTCTTTTTGTTTCGCGGGTTATAATTTTTTTAAATTTTAGTTATAAATAAGAGTTGCTCACAATATCACGACACTCATCCTTTCTTTGCATTCTTAATACACGATAATATGTTTATTGTTGAATTAATGTTATTGAAGATATTTTGCTATATGACTGTGTTTTATTTATCTCACTGTCACTATCGCCCCAATAATGGACGCCCCACAATACATAGGAATTGCTTTGTTTAACTACACATAAACTTTAAAAATTTTCCTCTCGATAAGAGAAAATAATGTTTAGTGCTTATTGCAGTACGCACTAGATGTATATAAGTACACATAAGCAAAAATAAGTGCAGCTCAGCCTCAAGTGGAATAAAGCAGCGCGGGCGTATTTTTTCGAGGCAACTGCATCGCTACGGTTGCAACGGGCGGTGGGCGGCGGGCGGCGGCCGGCGCTGGAATGCAACAGGTAACCGATTCCAGGAAGGCCGCGGCCCGTTACCGTGCCGAATATCTCCGGCAGTCAAACGCGCCGACAAGTGCGGCGGCCACTTGCGACAACAGCGCGATGCGCCGCCCGCCCGCGCCGCGCCGCGCTCGCCCCGCGCTCGCCCCGCTGCATTCCAAGCGACATTGGCTTAGAAACCAGTCGGACGATCGCGCCGCATTCTATCCGCACCAGCAAGGCCCTCTGCATCTTCAACTCGACGCTTTTATGAGCTCTCGGTTAAGGTGGCTTCCAGTGCACTTCGATTTTATGGCCAAGTTAATGAAATAACCGGGACTGGCCCGATACTTTAAACGATTTTTATGCTAATTAACCCATAGTTAAAATAATCAATAAATATCATATTGGAATGTAATATTTTTGGGGAATTATAGAAATCATTTATTTCGTAGTTCTGTTAACGTCTCTTTCATATTGGTAACATTCTAAATTAGCATGAAGGTAGCAAAAAAGAGGAAATTGTAATCAGGGGTAACGAGAATAAAATCAGAATTATTTCCCATGCTCTTGTTCGCAGTATCGTCTTTAGAGTAGATAATAAAAAAAAAGTCTGAGAAGAGAATGACTTATTAATACTCGCGGACAAATGTGCACACAGTCCATCTGATAATAAATGGATGCTAAAGATCACAGATACCTATCAAGGAGAATCAAAACGGAGGTTCAATGTCACCTCTCAGGACCGGGATGGAATGCCTCGGTACTAAAAGGGTCTTCGGTTCTCATCATTCATTATACAAAACACTGCAATATATTATTATTTAATGCTGGTAGATTTTTCGGGGATTACTTCATCAAAGTATTAAAATAAGTTTTTTTTATATAGAATAATTCTGACAAACGACCACACAATTCACCTGAAGACAAATAGATGCTGAGGTCTATGGACATTCTAGCCTTGATCTCAGAATCAGAATGTAAAGTTGTTAAACCTGTGTACTAAGATAGATTCTTGTCTACAATATACGAAACGAAGCACAGCAGCATTTGCTGCTGTTTTACATTGGTATTCTGTAAGAGGGTGGTCTTTTTCCGAGCCGACCCATTCCGTCAGCAGTCATAATATAACTGCAACGTGGCTCTACCACGTTAAAATATATCCAAAAACACTATAGGTAAATAAAACAATATATACTTACTCAACTGTTTACAATTCCTAGAAGCTTTGTGCCGTATTAAGCGTTGCGATGAGTGAAACCAAACGAATCTGAAAACAAATGACAGCGATATCGATATTGATCTTTTCTAGTAATTACTTAAATATATCTAGGATTAAGAAAACTGTGTAGATAGTACTAGGTACTAAAAGATCAATTAGTGCAGATTAAGTTTATATCTTTTTAGACGATGTCACGTATTAAATTAATATTTAATATTTTTTTTATAATTTCCATGAAAATATTTAATTAATAGTAACTTTGAAAGAACGCCTCCCGTCATTTCTGAGAGGGTTTTAGGGCAAGGAAGTGGCCGCCGCGCTGCTCCAATGCGTATTGGCGAACTTCACATGTCCTCGAAATATATTTTTTTCTCAGACATGCAGGTTTCCTCACGATGTTTTCCTTCACCGCCTAGTTTGTAAATTAGGTGGTAACTCCTTTTATGTCTAGAAGTCCATCTGGGAAGGTGGTACCTACTCTTGAAAGGGCTACCCATATTTAATACGCTGGGCAGGTGGGTGGCCAACGCAGAGTACTTACTACGAGTATTACCAGGTGGTAGGATTATTTTTCTGCCATCTGGGTAGCTACCACTCTTTTATCTATTTATGTAGCCAAATAGCTGTGCTTGCTCTGCTGTCTGAAGGGTGTAGAGAGTCAGTAATTACAGTCTTTTTTTATAGGATAAGGGTGACAAACGAGCACACAGTCCACCTTATGGTAAGCGGTTGCTGTGATCCATAGACAGATATAGCTTTAGTATGGCTTCACCAAGTAAAATATCCATCTTAGTCCACAGAGGTGGCAACGCATCTGCAGCTTTCTTTATTAAAATTTGGCTGTAGGTTTCCATGAGCTACAGTAATCACTTACCATGAGGTGGACTTGTAAGCTGGTTTATCACTTCAATTTAGAAAATAAAAATGCTCTTAAGTTTTATATCACCATCAATTTGTGGAAATTGGCTTATATATAGAGCTTTAAGCTCTATATATAAGCCAATTTCCACTTTGATTGGAACGGATTTGACAATTGGAACGGATTACCTTAAAAGATCTTAAGCGAAAGCTCTAGCAAAACTTGTTAAAGGTTGTTTTTATTTAGATTTTGTATAATTCACCAAAAGCTTTATAATAGTAATTCTATAAAACTTTAACAAAGCTAATGCGATAATTAATAGAGTTAGGTTTTTTTATAGAATATATGTAGGTGATAAGCGAGCACGCAGTCCACCTGATGGTTACTGTGTATAAGTGGTTACTGTGGCTCATAGATACCTACATCTATCCTCGATTACGAATTAAGATGCAGATGCGTTGTCACCCGTGAGGACTAAGATGGAATGCCTCGTTTCCAGTAAAAAGGGTCTCCGGTTCTCTACACTCGCCATACGAAACACATCAGGATTAAGCTGCTAGTTTGCGCAGATCCATTATAAAGAGTTTTCCAATGAGAGCGGGTTGATGTTGAAATAGAATAAAACAACCTGTGTGTGAGGTATTACCGAAGTTATTTTTTTTATTTGAAAGGTCCATGAATGCCGTTAACTATGGAATATTACATTGTTTAAATATCCACCGCGGCTTCTCGCTGTGAAATGGATCCGTGAGGTCATTCAATGATTTTGCCGAATAAATCTGGCTGAATTTGAGCAATGGCCTGGGTTATGTTGACTTTGAGGGCATCGGTCGATTGAGGGTTATCGGTATAGACCTGCGATTTCACAAAGCCCCAACAGAAAAAAGTCCGGTGGGGTCAAATCGCACAATCTTGGTGGCCAATTCACGTCACCTTTGTGAGAGATAACCCTACCCTCAAACCGTTCAAGCAGAATTTCCATCATGGCGTCCGCTGTGTGAACGTAGCGCCGTCATGCTGAAACCACAGATCGTCTACGTCCATATTGTTTAATGTGGGCCAAAATAAATTGGTTATAACCGATCTGTAACGCTCGCTGTTGACAGCGATGGCCTCACCAACATCGTTTTCGTAAAAGTACGGACCAATAATGTCGCCGGCCCAAAATCTGCGCCAAACAGTACCTTTCTTGTGGATGCATTGTAATCTGGTGAACCTCGTGTGGGTTGGCATCGCTCAATATACGGTAACTTTGTTTATTAACATAGCTATTCATCCAAAAATGCGTCTCTTTCCTTCTTCTCCAAACGCTCTGATGTCCAGTTAGCAAAGAAACAGCGTTGTTTGTAGTCACTAACTTTAAGATAATATGACAGTTTCCCGTGTAGTGGCGGGTAAGAATACCCACTACCCTATATCTTCCCCTGGGTGTCGCAAGTGGCGACAGAGGGAAACTGAGGCAGAAGATGGGCAGCAGCATCTTTCCGATAACAGCAAAACAACCATAAAATAACTGCGGTTACCAACCCGCTCGCCAAGCCTGGTAACTATGGCAATATCATGATTAAAGTTACGAAGAGACCGCTCCCAGTCCACGGTGGCCCCCCTATTCCTGGCTACGGTGGCGATCATGGTAACGGCGGGGAAGGGGGTGCTAAGAATATCCGGTGGAGGTTCGGCTGCCACCTACGACGATTCCAGCTGGCAACATATAACGCACGCTCCCTGGGGACTGATGAGAAGTTCCTGGAGCTGGAAGAAGAGATAGACAAGTTGCGCTGGAATATTATTGGATTATCGGAGGTCCAAAGAGAGGGGTAGGACATGCTAATCCTCGAATCCGGCAACTTGTTCTATCACCGGGAGGGCGAACATCTGTCAAGAAGGGGTCGGATTTATCGTCCACAAGTCTCTCGTTAACAACGTTGTAAAGATTGAGAGTGTGTTGACGAGGGTTGCGTACCTTATACTCAGAATCACCTAACGGTATTCGCTGAAGGTCATACAGGTTTACGCACCAACTTCGGCTCATCCCGATTAGGAGGCGGAGTAAATGTATGACGATATATCTAGAGTCATGCATTATACGGTGTTAATGGGAGACTTCAACGCAAAACTAGGCACAAGAGAGAACAGTATGCTGAAGGTAGGGAAATTTGGAATAGGGCAAGGAAACCCAAGGGGCCACCAGCTGGCTGACTTCATGGAGAAAGGGGGACTCTTTATGATGAACTCTTTCTTCCAGAAGCGGACCACAGGAAGACGACCTGGTCAAGCCCCGATGGTTCGACAAAAAATTAGATTGACTTTATTATGATGACCAGACGACAACTGTTCAGTGATGTCTCAGTGATCGCGAGGGTGAAAAACGGCAGCGATCACCGAATGGTGAGAGGCACACTGAACCTAAATGAGAGTTGGAGAGGTGTCGTCTAATGAAGTCAACGCGCCGTACCCCTTGTGCTCTAATCCAAAGTCCCGAAACCTTTCAGCTCGAGCTACAAAACCGTTTTCAGTGCCTAGAAGATTGCAATGCAGTGGACGATATGAAAAGCTCGTCGAAACTGTCCATGCGCTCGGAGTTAAGTTTTGCAAGACCCACCGCAGAAGAACACAAAAACTCTCCGATCACACTATTAATCTCATGGTTGTTAGACGGGAAACGATGCTGCAGTATTCAGTAGATTTTACAGCATACAGGCAACTGAACAGATAAATCTCCAAATACATGCGGCGGGACTTACGCAACTTTAATACTGCTCGTATTGAAGAAACGATCGAGCGGAACCAGGACTCCAAAGTCTTTGTTAGAGATCTGTCTGCCAAAAAGAGTCAACTGTAGAAGCTGAAGACCGAGTGTGATAGCGTCGTTTCCGGGACACCTGAGATTTTGAGTGAGATTGAGAGGTTCTATGGGCAGCTGTTATCGTTGGAGCCACACGCAAGTGTGAGTAAAGATCCGAGCACCAGTCTTATCCGACACTATTCCGATGATATTCCGGACGTCAGTCTGAGCGAGATTAGAATGGCTCTCCAGCACCTTAAAGACGGCAAGGCTCCAGGCGAGGATGGAATTACAGTGGAGCTTCTGAAAGCGGGTGGAAAACCCGTACTTGAAGTCCTTCAGAAGCTCTTTAATTCCATCCTCTATGGTGGCACTACTCCAGAGGTATGGAGCAGAAATGCGGTGGCCTTGTTCTTCAAAAAGGCGACAATGCTCTCTTGAACTATAGACCGATTTCCTTTCAAAGCCGCGTCTACGTGCTGTTTTCGAGAATCGTTACGAATCGTTTCGCATGCATTCTCGACGACTTCCAGTCTCCCGAACAAACCGGTTTCCGAAAAGGCTTGAGCACCATAGACCACATACACACCCTTCGATAAATTGTACAGAATATTAAGGAGTACAATTTGCCACTATGTCTGGCGTGTCTGGACTAAGAGAAAGCCTTTGATTCCATCGAAATTTGGGCGGTGCTGCAGTTCCTTCAGCGGTGCCAAGTTGACTGTCGGTATATCGAAGTGCTGAAGTGCTTGTACAGTAGGGCTACGATGGCTGTCCGAGTACAGAACCAGAGTACGAAACCTATCCAACTGCAGAGAGGTGTAAGACAGGGTGACGTTATATCCCCGAAACTCTTTACCGCTGCATTGGAAGATTGTTTTTAAACGTCTGGACTGGAAATGATACGGTGTTAACATCGGCGATTGCATCACTCACCTTCGAATTGCCGACGATAATGTACTTATGGCAGAACCACTGGGGGACTTAAGCACTATGCTCATTGACCTCAATATAGTCTCCCAACGGATAAGTCTTAAGATGAACATGGAAACAAAGATCATGTATAACGTCCATGTCACAACTATGTCGGTAGTTGTTGGGAACACTAAGCTCCAAGTTGTTGACGAGTATGTTTATCTGGTACAAATAGTCCGACGAGGTAAGTCCAACTTCGACCGAGAGGTCTTCGACGGATTCAACTAGGCTGGGCAGCGTTTGGGAAATTACGGCACATCTTCTCGCCAGGTATACCTCAAAACTTGAAAACGAGGCTCTACAACCAGTGCGTGTTTCCAGTGATGACTTATGGAACTGACACGTGGTCCTTCACTGCTGGCCCGATGAGGGAGCTGAAGGTCGCTCAATGAGCTATGGAGAGGGCTATGCTCGGATTTTATGGAGTGATAAACTTAGAATGACAATAGCCGCAATAGAACCAGAGTGACCGACATAACCCAACGGATTAGTAAGCTGAAGTGGCAATGGGCCGGCCATATAGCTCGAAGAACCGACAATGATGGGGAAAAATATTCTCGAGTGGCGGCCGCGTACCGGCGGACGAAGTGTAGGACCTCCCCCCAGTAGATAGAATGACGACCTGGTAAGACATGCAAGAAGTCGATGGATGCAGGTGGCTCAGGACCGTGCTTTGTGGCATTCCTTGGGGGAGGCCTATGTTTAGCAGTGGACTTATGAAGAGCTGTAATGGTGATGATGATGATGGATCTTGTAAGGGTGCAGGCGCAATTCCCGACGCAAAATCTTGAATGAAAATGATTAAATGCGCGAACTTTTAATGGCACTTGCCAAGGCACTTTAGTACATTTTTTTTAAAGGAGGGCCTTTCAAAGTCGACAAATTTTGATAATTTTAAATTCATAGTTTTTTTTTATAGGATAAGGGTGACAAACGAGCACACAGTCCACCTGATGGTAAATGGTTGCTGCGGCCCATAGACATCTACATCTATCCTCTATTACTAATCAAAATGTAGATGCGTTGTCACCCGTGAGGACTAAGATGGAATGCCTCATTTCCAGTAAAAAGGGCCTCCGGCCACCTGCACTCACCAAGCGAAACGCAGAGGTAAACCTCTACTTCACGCTGGTTTTCTGTGAGGTCGTGGTACCACCCCGGTTCGAGCCGGCCTATCCGTGCGACAGCAAAAGCTGCCGCGTGGCTCTACCACTGTCAAAGTTATATAGTTTAACAAATAGTCTTAATTCTAGAAATCTTGGGGCAGTGGTGTCCTTAGTTTTGACTGTGGTTCTAGAAATGTGATTACTACTACTACTAACCCTAGTTACGGTTCCAAAGTGTAAATGAACAAAAATAATAAAATTAACCACAATAACCGAAAAATGGTTACAGTTTGACCAAATTTTTAGGTTTTTCTTAAATGCCCATAATTTCCAAACTGCATGGGATAGATTTGTTTCTGATTTTTCTCATGATAGTTACAATCAATCCTGTCACCCTGTTTCAGCTTGACGTTGAGTTCTGGGACATCTCAGCCAAGTTGAAATCTGCGAAAGGCCGAGTTCTTGTACACGGCGTGGAATTGATTGCCTCGGGTTTTATTACACACTTTCACAGACAACGGCCATGTTCTCGGCCAGTCTGGCGTTTTTTTGACACACTGGTGTTAGTTGAATGTTTACCGGATCGGTCGTTTCGAATTTGCCCACCAAACTTCAAAAAAATAACCCTGGATAGCTGCAGCATCGCTCTACCACTTATAAAAAATTATGTATTACATTTTATTATATGTGTTATAGGTATTGTGTCAGCGACCGTGTTATCTTCACAATGTCGTCAGATCGCTACCTCATTGATATAGTGGTCGTAACCGCGGCCATCCCGGGTTGGACCAAAATCAGTTATTGATGATCAGTATTGAGCTGCAGCGTGCTTTTCCACCTGTCGTCCACGTCCATGTTTTGTTTGTGACTACAAATTTTGAACCAAAGAGTGATTACGAAGCAAGCAAGACAATGAAAAACTTTTTATTAACTAGAGATAAGTGATATAAAGCCGTATTTTTGTCCAACTGACCCAGAAGGAGGGTACCGTTTTTGGAGAGTGTGCATGTACGTATGTCTATTTATTTGGTACGCTCTGTAGTCTAAACGGCTTGATTGATTTTGATATAATATGAGATGTCGTTAAATTCGTCTTAATTGTGGGGGTGACATAGGGTATAAAATTTTCTCTTTTAACTTTCTTACGCAATCGGGTTTTTTTAATTACGGTTTTCACCTCCAAGCTAGTTAATAAAAAAAATATTTTCCAGAAATACTCATGTATTTTTTGAAGATTGCTAGAAATATGATTAACACTGTTAATAAAAAAGGCTTTCATTCTGAACTACAAGGTTATAAGTTGTGTGTTAAGTGTGTTTTGGTCTAATTATAAAATATCCTGTAATTCAGCGTGTGTCTTGGCACAGGCCTACTCTAATATTTTCCACTGAGTTTTGTCTCGCGCTACCCTTCTCCGATGATGTCCAGTCGTTAGTTTTAAATCGTATCGTAATCTCGTTTGTTGACGTCCTCTATTACGTTTGCCATCTGGGGTACCAGTCAGAGACAGTTGTGCTACACTTATCTCGTGATCCGAGGATCGTGTGACCGGTCCATCTCCACTTCCATTTCTGTTGGTTTATTTGAATTAGTATATCAACTACTTTACTTTTTTCTACTATTTTGCTACTTTTCACTTTAACTTGTTTCTTTAGTCCTGTCATGCTACTCTCCATGGCTCTCTGACGGCATTCCAATGATTCTCTGTGATGTTTTGCGAGTTACCAGCAGTAAGAAATGACTGGAAGTATACAGGTGTCAATGACTTTCCTTGTAACTAACATGCTTAGCTCGTTGGATTTTAAAACTTCTATCAATGACCAGTGCTTTTTCCATCCGTTTATTGAAGAGTGAACTTGTCTTAATGAGACTCATCAACGGGATCTAGGAATATTTTATATTTCATCAAATATCTAAATATCTATGAAGAATTCCCTGATATAGTATTTTAAGGTCTTTAATAAAAAATAGATCACATTTCGTAATTATTTTTTTTAATAAAAATGTTAATTTTTTTAATCGCCGCAGAAAATTTGTATAATAAAAAAACTTCATTTCTTCTTATATAACTATTAATTTTAATTAAAAATGAAAAAAATCTTATAAAATCTAATTATTAATAATCAGTGTTGCCACCTCTTACATTAATTACATATCGTTCGGTATCATATGTTTATATTCAAAATTAACTTGTCAATATCTTGGCAAGTGTTCATAAAGTTGTTGTTCCATCGTCAAATTTGGCGGGAAATCTCTCAAAGCTTTTCGTTAAACATGTCCCAGGCACGCTCGATAGGATTTAAGTCGGGCGACTGTGCAGGCCAATCTAAAACTTGAATATCGTGGTCTCGGAGAGCGGCCGACATCAGCCACGCCGTATGGGAAGGAGCATTATCGTGCATGAGTAGAAATTCCTGGCCCATTTGGATTCTGTGTGAGACAATAACAAACTCTACTACTTCCTGATGGTATTTTTGTACAGTCACGCTGCCTTGGATCCAAACGAACTGGTTTCGTCCCCCAAGACGAATTCGTATGAATGAACCTCCTGAGGGTGCCGTAGACGGCTAACACTCCCTGGAGTTCTCCAAACGCGCGTTCTTCGTGAATCCGGATGAAACCCAAACCAGGACTCACCGGTCACCAAAGACCATTGTTCGTCACTCCGTGGTAAATGCTCCCGAGCCTACGAAAGCCGCCACGTCGCAATACTGCAACATGAAGCGGTCTTCGACCATGAAGACCAATTTCATGCAACCTCCTTCGCACGGTTTGGTCGTTTACCAGCAGCTGGTGTTCCTCCTGGAACATTTGTAGTAGTTGCTCTGCTGTAATATTGTGTTGTCTTCTGGCGATCATTTGGATAACACGATATGTACCCTTGTGCTGTTCAGCCACATCCCCAGTACTGCGATAATGTGACCACAACCTTGATATCACGTTTTGGCTGGTGTGTAGGGCCTCAGCAACAACGCCTTCTTTAGCACCATTTTCTAACATGCCCACGGTTCAAAACATTTCATCTCGACTCAAATGATGACGTGACATGACTCTTAAAGCTCACACGGCACGTTAAATTAAAAAAGAAAACAATCTGATCCCTTTTCATTAATTAATATCAGTTGAACAATTGTAATTTTCCTTGACGTAACGTATTTAATTTTTTTATTTTTTTTATTAACATTTTTAAATTTTGAAAATAGAATAAAAGAGGTTATAATCTGTATATAAACTTTATGGAAACTAAAAATATTTCAAACTGTAAAGTCGTAAATAATTGAGGATTAAGGTATCCCTAGATTCTGTTAATGTGTGTATTCTTGCGCATATTAACGCAAATTATTTGTTTTGAATTTAAAAGAAAGTAAACTTGGTAAACTGTAAATATTGCTATTTGTTTACTGTTATTAATTTTGTCAAGAAAATTTTAGGATTTGATAAAATGCTTTTACAGAAAATTAATAAACCGTGAAACTAAATTTGTGAGTTCAACTCTACCGTTCGACTACTACCTTGAACTACGCCTGACACGAGCATTTTAGGCTTTGTTTTAACGGTAGTATTAACAGTTTAGACTCGTCTCCAAGAAATAACAGAATTTCTTAATGAGGAAAGTACGAAAGTGGGTCTAGGAGCACTAAGGGGGGGGGGGGGGGTCTTTGATTTGCTTATGTTTGATAACATGGGGATGGGGGATCTGGATGGCGATTACGTCAGCAATATTTATTTATTTACGTTTTTGGATTTTCTGCAAAATTAGTCGATTTTGATTTGAACAGATATGGCAACCATGGTACGACCAAGATCTAGGATTTGGCGAGTCTGGTTATTACATTGAAGCGATTGGCACCTGACCTTCGTAACCCTTATACAGGGAAACCAGACAAATTGGATCATGATTACACATCTAGCTATGAACAAGAATAAAATAATAGCTTACCTTTATTGTAATTCCCGACGTTTTGGGTGCTCTGCAGCACCCATGATAACGTTCACGCTTCAGCTTTTTAATTATTGCTATTGGTCCGATCTACGCAGAATGACACTTACTGTGTTCTGAGGTTTTGCAGTGTGGGTTTACTTTTAATTTTATTAATTACAGAATCCCAAACAGGTGGTTGTACTCAGACTCATTCTCTATTGAAATTAGGATGTTTTTTTTTAATTTCAATAGCCTTAGTAGAAAACGATGTCATATTCCGAGGTATTGTGGTCTATGAAATCTTATGAATAAATAAGATGTCGGGAATTAAATTTAAGTAAATTAAACACGATAAAATCCGTAAAAGTACAGTCAATCGGGGTAACTTTGATTAACAAGGGTAACGTAGAATACTTTTTTATTTTTTACGTGCACAACATTGAGTGTATAACATTAAGTTTTAAACAATTCGTGTACTTAACAAACTTCGTAAACGAACTCTAGAATAATTTAAAATTAAAAATTTTGTACAGCCGACTTCAATATAAGCGACTTCAAGACAGGTTATTTAAGAATAACTCAATAACCATTGGTCTGACCTTGATGAAATTCATATGGGACCACACGAGAACTATCAGCTTTCATATAAAAAAAGAATCATTGAAATCGGTTCGCCCAGTACAAAGTTATGAGGTAACACACATAAAAAAAAAAGCAAAAAAAAAAAACATACACTCGAATTGAGTACCGTCTCCTTTTTGGAAGTCGGCAGAAAAAAAAGAAGCTGTCAAACGATAACCTCGTTGTCAGATGTCAGAAACTTTTCTAAAAGTTTTTTTTTTGGAGTTTATGGCCTGGTATGCTAGACCTTTAGGCCAAGTCTTGAGTATTTTTATTCGGTTTATTATAATTTCCCCAAGCCTTGTCTTTATGTATTATTATCCTTCATAGTTCACTGCTTCACAATATGTTGATGCGTCACATTGTGCAGCCCTTGGGAGATTTTGACGGCAACTTGAGCCAGCAGGCAGCTGACAGTTGGCGTTGGTATCTAAAGGCGCCTATGCAAACAGCTTATCTTGAGAATCCATCCATATCAGAGCACTTGTTTCACCGTTTCCACTAATAGTTCACATGCGTAGACAGTTAATACTAAAAATCGCACCACTTTTACGTATCAAAATCCACTTCAAACTATTATTTAAACTATAATACAGGAGCAGCAAACCGCCGCCGATCAAGTTCCCGCCAAAACTCCTTTTCTAAAAGTACCGCGCTCAAGTGTTGTCCTTTAGCAATGGTAAACTTGTAAATTTTTAATTTTGATTACCAAAGAGTTTAAATAAAGATAAAACTACAACTTTATGGTTTTATTGACTTTTCTATGACTGCGTCTGAAATTTGTTAAAAACTTAAACTATTGTTACCCGGAAGGTATAAAATGTTTAAAAGTTATGATTCCTGCGACAAATCTCATTTGTGTTAAAGTTATCCATATATGGGTTACAACTTTGACACACAACAAAATTGCCAGTTTTTGATATGTTTATCATTTTTATAGACGTTAAATAAGTTGAGAATATGAAAACCAACCTGAGAGCACAGATTAAGTAAACTATTTTGTCCATACTTAACATAGTAAAAGTTAATAAAAAAATATAGTGATAATCTGGTAAAGTTACCTCGATCGACTGTAGTTTTACTCTAAACAAATAGATATAAAAATTGAAATGTGTAAGATTTTTAAATACAAAACAAGCCACTTGCTGCTACTAGCTAACTCTATCTGTGTCGTAGTAATATGCGATGAAAATCTTGGTATTGTATTCGAGAGTATAACTTAGTATCAAAACGAAACGCGGAACCTTTTTTGTTTCGTTAAGGGCCTTCATAAGTAATGGTTCTAATTGGTTACTGCTGCTTTAAAATGCAAATGTCTACTTTTAGGGCCTTAAGTTAGGTTTGTTCGGGACGGCAGACTGCGGTGAGCGGCCCAAGCCGCCCCTCACACTCGACTTTGGGCGGCATGCCATTCATAATCCTTACCTATATTTTATTTAAATACAGAAATTTCGTTTGCCGTACTTAAAAGAATACAATGAAATAATCTACGTTCCCGTATAACCGAAGAAATTTGAACATTTAGCCATATAAACAAGTGATAAAATTAAAAATTTCGTACAAGCGACTTCAATATAAATTATTAATGATAACTCAAAAATTACTGGCCAGACCTTGATCAAATTTATATGGACGAAATCGGTTCACCTAGTTAAGTTATGAGGTAACACGCATAAAAAACATACAGTCGATTTGAATACCTCCTCATTTTTGAAGTCGGTTAAATAAAGAAGAGAATTTTGACAGTGTTTACTAGATAGGTACCTACGATTCGTAAAAAAAAATTGTTGGAGTGAATGGGTGACTTCAAAAATTAGAAAGAGTAGGGAGAAGCTATACGAGCTATCATCATATATATCAAAATATCATTTACAACTAAGTAAATCTTTCATCAATATATAAAATACTCAAAAATTTTAAGAAAATTTCTAAAAAGCAATAAAATTAAAGCTCAAAAAAAATCTAAAGCCACGTGAAGCGTAATTAGTTTGCAAACTGGTAAACTTAAGTTCAAAAAGCAAAGTTTACATTAAAATGAAAAAACAGTTTCTTTAAGTTTCTTCAAATATACTTATGAAATTACAAAATATTTACAATCTAGCCATAAAGTTTTTAAGGCTTTTTTAAGGCTTATATTCATGTAAAACTTCTCCAAAATACAGGACTCCTATAGTCAATCATTTATAGGTCATATATGCTTTTTCCATGAGAAAGTCTAAGCTCGGCAATGGGCCAGCCATTTAGCTCGAAAAACCGAAAACCGATGGGGAAGAAAGGCTCTCGAATGGCAACCGCGTACTAGTAAGCAAAGTGTAGGGCAGTCACCCACCAGATGGAATGACGGATTCCAGCCCACTTCCAGACCTCTGAATAATCTGAACTTTCGCAGACGTTTAATAGACTATGACCTAGTAGTCTTACTAAGATAATGACAGCTTATGATCAATGCGTGTTGTTTAAGTATTTTTGATTAAATTCTTATATTATTAGTTTGACCTGGAAATATGAATCTAATGGAATTTTGTTATTTAGTTTTGAATTATCCGAAAATTGAATTATCAGAAGATTTGCAGAAGTATTCAGAACCGATAAAAAGGTTTTGCAAAAAAAGATTTTTTTTATACGAGAGACTCTGGCCACAGTTATAATTTATTTTGAAATACGATTATTTTAAAGTAAAAATACAAATGTCCTAGTTACAAATTTTCTTTCAAATTTTTAAGAGCTGAATTGAAATATCGTGTTTCATAGAAAAATGGATTTGAGTCCACGATTTCAAATGCTGC
Source organism: Parnassius glacialis (assembly GCA_033319125.1). Lineage (NCBI taxonomy): Eukaryota > Metazoa > Arthropoda > Insecta > Lepidoptera > Papilionidae > Parnassius > Parnassius glacialis. The sequence goes on from JAVANC010000018.1 coordinate 28,020,677, forward strand.
CTAAAACCGGACGACTCGTTTAATAGACTTCAAATGGCATTTACGGATAATGGCCCTTCTAAGGCAAGCGTAAACCGCGTAAATATCACAATATTAGCTGTAAGAAACGAAGAGAAAAGTGAACGCCCTTTGACAGGTGTTACGGAAGGAAACGTGTTAATAGTAAAAATGTAACTAAAGAGAATAGACGAAATTACGCATGAAGAGATTCAGCACATATTGCAGATTGGTTCGGGTAGTGTTCAAAGTATTTTACACGAACACTTTAGCGTGAGGATGATAGTTTTGCGTTATGTTCCGCAAAACGTCCACGATTCTCCGAAGTAGGCCCGCGTGGAATGTTGCCGTGGCAAGCTCAATTCGGCGTGTTTACGACATTATTACAAGTAATGAATCTATAGCTTTTGGATGACCCTGCTTACAGCCCTGATTGAAATAAGAAATCAGATCGAAGAGGTGGTTCAGGTGCACTGTTTCAAAAATTGGTTCAGACGCATGAAACTCTATAATGGTCCTGGTGGAGTGGAGTTTTTCAAATAGATTTAACCATAAAAAAATTACTGTAATTTTTCTAGTTTCGCAAAACTTATTGGGTGGGTCACGTAATTTAATAACTATAACTTAGTATTCTCACTAAGATAATCACAGCTCATAACGACTGCTTGTCGTTTAAATTTTTTGAACTCTAATATTATAACCTTGACACGTATATAGGTATGTACGTATGTATGTACTATGTAGGTTTGTATGAATTTAATGAAATTTTGTAATAAAATTTTTAACTATTTCCGGATGTCTGAATAAAATGAAATTTTACAGAAGTATTATCACAATAATTTCATGACTATGATCTAGTATTCTCACTAGGACCATCACAGCTTATGTTCAGTGCGCGTTGCATATTTTCCTGAGTGGCCTCTAAAAGACTAAAAGAGTGTCAAAAAAGGTGTTGGAATCGGAATATTACAGTCCCCGGCTACCGCTCTCCACTTAAGTCTTAAACTTAGATCTAAATTTTAATCAGTCGCGACTCAGCTGATATGAACTAAACTTGAGACATTGAGGCTTATAGTTTCATCATTTTTATACTAAACGTGTTTTCTCTTATAAGGAAAATATAATATATATATAAGAATAAATAAATATAAGAATTTTAATATGAGTCATCATTTTCTTTTCCTTTTTATTTAAGTTCATAAAATTTTGTGAGAAGTGTAGTTTGCGAACTTAAGCGTAGAAACAAATACATTTCTTAGGGATCCCTGGGGAACTGTCAAAGAGGAAGCGTGGTTGTCATTTAAATCACGTAAAGCTTTTGATGTGATCTTGGTGTGGGTCGGACAAATATCAATTATTGAATTTTTCTAACAAGTACTTCTTATTAGCAGTCCAGAGTCAGAAATTTGGCGGTATTTTACTCTTGTGCATCGGAAAACACGATTCGCCGAGAGTCCTGCGCCAGATATCTCTTTGGTCGTATCGCGTTGCCGTCTCTTTGGACTATGAGAATGAGGGAATAGTGCACCACGTACACACACCCTCATACACTGTAATCCAGTTCTGCTCTACCTGATGTTAAGTTGCTGATGCTGTCCATGGAAACTTACAACTAGTTTCATACAAGGAAGTCTACAGATGCATTGTTACGTCAGAGGACTAAGATGGAATGCCTCACAGCCTGCAATTGTATTGATTGTCTATACCCTTTAAAACGGAACATAGCATTGCAGTTACTGCTATTTGGCGGTAGCGGAGAGTGATGCCACTGAGAGCATCCTTAGCTTTTCCTGCCACCAGAGCGATGCCACGTAAAATGAGGTGTAATATTTGACAGATTTCATAGCGGAGAAATTCATTTGTTCGAAAAATTTAAAGATTAATGTTTACTTCTGTACTATTAATCATATTTAATATTAATCAGATTGAAAATAAAACAAACAACAGCTATTTACAAAAGCAAAGAAATACAAAAAGAGATAAAATGTGCAAAAAATTAAAGAACATCAAAAACCACTTTTTTGTATTGTATGCCTTAAGCGCAAAGCGCACAGTTATGTTCTGCTAAGGCCTAAAATTTAAGATTCCAACGTTTTGTCGCATGAAATCGTATCTAGCAATCATATTATACAAATAAATGATATAAAAAGCCCATTGTCAGAAAGATAAATGATTGTTTAAATTATTAACATTTTTTTAATCGATTAATTTCTTTTCTACATAAAAAAGGGGTTTTAGTGGCCTATGTGTAGTGGTAGATTTATCACGTCCGCATGTCTTTGTAAACATACTTAAATACGTCTTGGACTTTATGGAGTGACGTGAATGATGATTTGATGATCATAATATGAGCATTATGAGTTGTGCAATTTTGGATTTTCCAAACTTTTTTTAAATTGAAGTTTGACATAAAATTATCGGAAAATTGGAAGTATACTAAGGTTGTTAGTGAAAACTTGTGTGTATTTAAACTACTTTAAAAAAACCCGTATAGTCGTGTTATACGTAATTTTTTTAATGCGCTTAGGGCATGCATAATTGGATTTACCAATAGTTTTAATATAATACTCTTGAAACTAATAAACTTTTATTTAAAACTAACTTCTTAAATAAATGACATTGTGTAACAAAAGAAAAAGAAGTGAAGTTGGTACCGATTGTCCATAGACATGACTGTAGTAACAATTTACCCACAGGTGACCTGTTAGCTAAAAAGTATATTTTATTTAAGTTTTTTTTAGTATAAGGGTGACAAAGGAGTACAAAGTGCACCTGGTGGTAAGTGAATGCTGTGGCACATGGGCATCTTATTTATCCTCGATTAAGAATCAAAATGCAGATGCGTTGTCACTTGTCGCCCCTGAGGTCTAAGATGGAATGCCTCGTTTCCAGTAAAAAAGATTTTTATTTAAGTATCTTTTATTAGAAATGTATTAAATTTTCCAATATAAAAGGAATTGTATATTATGATAAATGTCAGAAAAGTCAGGAAAGATACTATTATGTCAGACACAGCACTCTATTTAATTTACAGAGACAATAAATAAAAAAGAAAAAAAAACATAAGCTCGCCGTGTCGTTCAACTCAGCTATTTTAACCACAATGTTATTGTGTATGTGGCCCGTATATTATTAGGAGGAAGCATGTTGACAGCACAATTGCTGGATTCTCATGTGAAGTTAATAACTTAAAGACGAGATACCTCGGGGAGCACCCTCACCCTCGCACGCGCGCCTTCTAAACATCTATAAATAAATTCCCTCGTTTGGCCCATATGATAATGTGCATCTGGAGTGCAACTTATCCTATTTCCTGCCTTATTTAATCCGATCCAAGTTATCCATGTGTTTACTGCCAGTCTGTAAGAGATAGAAGTCTTTTGGTTCTTATAAAATACTATTGACGTATTGTTATGATTTCTTTAGAAAGGTTTCTATTTATAAAATATAGTAAAATATTATGTTCTTTTTAGTTACAAACTTTATTGTTCCAATATTTTATTATATACAATATTAAAAACTACAATAAAAAAACTAAAACTAGTAACTTAATTATCATACAGTCATACTCCCCGCGGTATCGTGCCAACAACACTGGCTGCGTTTGCCCGCCGAATGGTTATATTATGTCTACCGTATTTACCTATTTAATACTTTCTAATACGCAATATATAGAATAAAGTGTTTAAGTATATATAGTTAAAATTGAAGTCAGGTCATCATCATCACTATACAGTACATCACCACCACTGAACATAGGCCTGAATATAACATAACCTATAAAAATATATCATAACCTGAATCTTCTCCTGCATGCCTTCATTGATCGACTTCCTGCATTATTCAATAGGTGTTCATTCGGTTTACAGAGAGACGCTGAATATTGCGATTGCCCTGCCACTTGAGTTTCGTTAGTTCATCGAGATAGATAGCTATGAAAGGCGATAGTTGCCAAACAATGTAAATACAAGACACATTTGTATTTTAAATAACTTTTATTGGATACGTTTCTAATATCTGGGTCTTTATTTATATTATTGTTTAATTGATGTAATAATCATCTACAGCTCTCAAAATTAAATATACTAATACTTAAATTGTCAAAATTTTAAATATTTAAAGTTTCATATTTTGTTTTTATTTAAAATTATTGTTTTGAAACATAACATGTAAACAAAAAAAAAATAATAAGATAATGCCACTGAAAAAAAAAACACAAAATTCCGTTTTTAAATCTGTTAATTGCTAATATATTATCCACTACGAAATGTATAACTACTTAGGAATATTAATTAAAAAGCTCGAGGAGTGTAATTATAAGAGATTAAAAAAAGTTTTGGTTAGATAAGCCGCGTACAACCAGCGCGCAGAGCGTACAACACATCCAGCGCTTTGTATTTACATTGTTATAAATTTTATCTGAATATTTTCCTTGTAGAGATGCAAATATAGTGAACTAATATTTATAAATATAATGAATGTACACACGCACTGATATTGAACTACATATGTTAAGAACTGCGACGTGGCCTCATTCACAACGCGCAAGGACACGCACTAGGGCCGTTCATTCACAAATATTTTTGTAAACTTGAGGAAGCGAGATATCGAATGACGATTTTTAGGCCAAATGTGTTCCTAGAGAGACCCGGATGTGACGCCCGAAGACGTCATTGAAAGATAACCCGCTGTAAGTTCCGACTTGCCAGATGTGAATCGATTTTGGTATGTAGGGTCTTTCATTTATCAGTATTTCTATACGCTCACATACACGTTCATATGTATTTGAATTACGTCTTGTACGAATGTATTATAAAAAGCTTTAAAAAGCTAAACCAAGGTTTAGTAAGTAATAATTTATAAGAATATAACAATGTTTACAATACGGTTGCAAAAATAAAAGGAACAAGATAAATGTTTAACTATAATAAGAATGAGTATTCAAAAATAACCAAGCATCTTGAGAAACACCCATGAGAAATAAAACGACAAAACTGAAAGTCACGTGTGACTGGCGGTGATCGCCCTACCGGAAATATAAACACGATATATTTCTAGAGGAGCGCCCCCTGCGACGCATTTCAATCATCCACTAATAAGCAGACGGAAGGAAAGTAATCTAGACAAAAGTTTAAAAATAAAACGACTAGGAATAGATCGAAAGGTGAGCTTGAGCGCGCCGGCCCCACGAGATAAAAATACGAACGCGTGGGGACGACGCATCGCCCGCGCGCCCACCACGCACCGACTCATCTAGCGCTGCTTCTCTCTATTTTCGTATCTCCATATTGCATTTTTCCAATTCGCATAATAATTTTTAATATGCAGCAATAATATGCAAATTTGTTATTTTGCTCCATATATTATATTTAGGGAAACGACTAGCGACTCGCCCCGGCTTCGACTACTTGGGATCTATTAACGTGGTGTTAATTAGATTGAAGATAATCATCAAAGACCATTTATTTTATCAATTTTTTGATTCCTTAAAAAAATCTTTCAGCTTTTCGTATAAAATATAGCCTATCTATGCTTTATGTCTATTCTTGAAGTTTCACCAGAATCAGTTCAGTCAATTCGAAGATAGGCCCGGACAGACAGAGAGACAGACAGACAAAAATTTAAAAAATGGTTACTCATGTCTCAGCATGCAAATAACCCCTAAGCTATTTCTAACAGACACTTTAATTGTATTTGTATGTATAAATATAAGGAAATGGACGAAAACTATATAGGGCTTGAGTTCGTAGGATTTTTTTTAAGTAAGATAAGAGAGAATATAAAGTCAAAGGTGAGGACATAAAGTAAATTGCAATGCTTTTCAAAGTTTATTAACTTCTCATTTAAACGTAGTTGTAATTAGCCCGTTTTTCAGAAATCCAAATTTAAATATAGCATCCACGTTTTGAAACCGCTAAAGTCCGATTTTACTGTTTCTAAAATGATGTCTGTGGGCGTGCTTTCGCTTGTTTGTAAATCCATACTTTGTTAACTTTTTTGTTTCGCATACTAGAAACAATGATGATAACAACTCCACTTCACTTTAAGTTTATTCGACTCGTATTTGTATAATAAATACCTGATAACATTTTTATAAAAATCGATTTAATATTTTATTTAAAAATGTGCTTATACAATAAGCCATTCAGTAGGTGTTGCGACGATAGACTTAGTCACACCAGCCATTTCATTCTAGTTTGTATGTAAATAACTGGAAAAGCTCAGTACAAGTAAATTATGTAGGCCGTGAATTGGATATCATACTCATTTAAATAGGGTTGGTTTGCTCGCTCCACAATCAATTAGGTAGCGCACGTATCGACACAGGAAACTATTAAAGCAATCGACGCAACGTACATGTAGAACATTGTAGGATGAAAACGTTCAAGTATATAACTCAGCAGAAAATTTATACATATCAATTATGTTTTGTATAGCTATTTGCGGAATGACATTGTGTTGTGCAGGGGTAAGAGCACTATTATATGGCGGTGTGTACACGTAAAGCCAAGGCGGCTCAATCGGGGAAGTACCACCCTCTCACAGAATACAAGCGTGAAATAACAGCTTGATGCTACTGTGTTTCGTACAATCATCATCATCATCATCATTACAGCCCTTCACACGTCCATTGCTGAACATAGGCCTCCCCCAAAGGAATGCCACAAAGCACGGTCCCGAGCCACCTGCATCCATTGACTTCCTGCATGTCTTACCAGGTCGTCAATCTTCGCCTGCCGATACAAGGCTACCACTTGAGAATATTTCTTCCCTATCGAATGTCGGTTCTTCGAGTTATATGGCCGGCCCATTGCCACTTCAGCATATTAATTCTTTGGGCTATATCGGTTACTCCGGTTCTACTGCGGATATCCTCGTTTTTAAGTCTATCACGCAGAGAAACGCCGAGCATAGTCCTCTCCATAGCTCACTGAGCGACTTTGAGCTTCCTCATACGGCCAGCAGTGAAGGACCACGTCTCAGATCCATAGGTCATCACTGGCAACACGCACTGGTTGTACAATCTAGTTTTGAGATTTTGAGGTATGTCTAACGAGAAGATGTGTTGTAATCTCCTGAACGCTGCCCATCTGAGTTGAATCCGTCGTCCAATGAGTGTAGAGAATTGGTGATCCTTTTTACTAGAAATGAGACATTCCATCTTAGACCTCAGGGGTAGAAATCTGCATTTAGATTCTTAATCGAGAATACCTGTAGATGTAGATGTCTATGAGCTACAACATCCACTTACAATCAGGTGGCCTTTGTGCTCGGTTGTATAAAAAGAATATCATTCTATATCATCCCTTTATTCTATAAAAAAAAATCCATCTACATATTATATTTCCGTAGATGTAAGAGGCAGAGCTTTTACAATGTAGAACCATGCTACAGTATATAGTTAGTAGTGTAGCAGCACGAATGGGCTGGCTCGACCGGGGAAGGACCACGCTCTCACGAAATACTAGCGTAAAATAGCACCATAACGCTGCTGTGTTTCGTATGGTGAGTGTAGAGAACCAGAGACCCGTTTTCCTGGAAACGAGGCATTCTATCTTAATCCTCACGGGTGACAACGCATCTGCATTTTGATTCGTCATCGAGGATAGATGTAGATGTCTATGGGCCACAGCAACCACTTACCATCAGTTGGACTGTGTGCTCGTTTGTCACCCTTATCCTTTAAAAAAGGCAACTATTTACCGTGTAGTGGCGATGTAAGAATATCCACTACCCAATATAATCTCGAGGATGTCGTAACAGGCAACAGAGGGAAACAAATCTGGGGATGGGCAGCTGCGTCTTCCTAATTACGAATAAAAATTAAAAAACTGCTATTTTTTAAAGCCGTTTGCCAGCCATTTATGCAAATATATGAGAAGATCTATGGGGGAGGTCTGATTCCTTCCTACCAAGGATGTTTTGCAAGGCTATTGAAATTTAAAAAACATCTACCCCATCAGTGCTCCTGTGGTAGCAGCGTCAACAAATTTCACGGACTTTCATGTAAGAAAAGTGCTGGTAGGTTTTCACGGCACGGTTCTTTGAACGATGTCATCCGAAGGGCTCTTGTCTCTATAAATGTTCCCTCGGTTTTAGAGCCTTGTGGAATATTTAGAGACGATGGCAGGAGATCCGACGGTATAACATTAGTCCCTTGGGAGAGAGGTAAAGCCCTAGTGTGGGATGCTACTTGCGTATACACTCTGGCGGCCTCTCATCTCAGGGGTACCTCGTTTAGAGCCAGAGCGGCATAAGTAGCGCAAATATAAGTCTCTGAGAGATGACTACATATTTGTATCATTTGCTGTAGAAACTATTGGTCCGTAGGGTTCACGTGCGGTGAAACTCCTAAAGGAACTCCATCCGCGGCTGGTCGTTGCTGCTGGTGATAAAAGCGCTGGTTCTTTTCTCGCTCAAAGGCTAAGTATAGCCATTCAGCGAGGAAACCCAACCAGCGTTATTGGCACGATACCGCGGTGAGTAGGACTGTAGGATAATTAAATTACTAGTTTTAGTTTTTTTTTAATTATAGTTTTTGATATTGTATATAAAAAAATAAGTAAATTAAAAAAAACATTCAAATTTCTATAGAGAAGATAGTTGGGTGTTACCATTTGTTTGGGATCCTATAATTAATAAAATTAAATCCGATACCAAGCATACCACTGCTAGACTTGATACTGTAAGCTCGTTATGCGTAGATTAGACCAGAAATTAATTTTTTTTATAGGATAAGGGTGACAAACGAGCACACAGTTCACCTGATGGTAAGTGGTTGCTGTAGCATATAAACACCTACATTTACCCTCAATTAAGAATCAAACTGAAGATGCGTTGTCACCCCCGAGGACTGAGATGGAATGCCTCGTTTCCAGCAAAAAGAGTCTCCGGTTCTCTTCACTCACCATACGTAACACAGCTGCATTAAGCTGCTATTTTACATGTGTATTTTGTGAGAGCGTGCTCTGACTCTTGGCGAGCCGACCCATTCGTGCTACAGCCATAATATAGCTGCACCGTGGCTCTACCGCGTGGAGAACTACTTTATAAATAAATTCGGTTTAAATGTTTTCAAAGTTAACAGATTTCCATTTTTAAATGAGATGTACACTAGCCCCAACTTTTTGCACCATAATAAAAATTTCATCCCTAAATTTGAACTTTTATCTAGTTATGGAAGAGCAGTCTCCTAATACAGGCACTATGGGCTTCAAAGAAGGCTCTAACAACTGAATAGTATACAATTAAAAGAATATTATAAGGAACATGCTAGGGTTGAATTTTAATAATAGGGTGAAAAATTAAGTGAAAAGTGTGGTTTGCAAGATGATGTTGTGACCTGGATTAGGAAAGGGATGCTTCGGTGGTTTGGACGTTGTGGTAAGTTGCAGAAGTGAACGGCAGAGTTGGCAAGGGACTCCTTAGACAAAAGTTTATCGACCAAACTATTGATATGTTGAAAATGGGCCAGACTGAGAGTAGCTACCCTTAACCGGTGAGCGTGTATGCGTAGGTATATGGATGTGAAGAAGCGGGAGAGGTGTGTCAGGATCGTGCTAAATGGAAATCCACCTTGTGTTGCCACCTTGGTGATTTTGTCACTAGATCTGATGATTTTTCAGAGTTCTTAGCGATATTTTTTCATTGTTTAGCGACTATTTATTTTTTACCGATTTTGTGCTATATTTCAATTTGGAATTTGGCAACACTAATTTGAGACGGAAATCGTTTTCTTTCTGGACTTAGACTATGGTCGGGGAATTCCAGACCCTGTTATTTTTACAGTTTTTGACGTTTACGTTTCATTCTTTAAAGTGTCGTCGTAGTCGGTTAACGTGGGTAGGAAATTGCACGTACTTAGTGTAAGGACAGTAAAGAAATTCATTAAAAGTGTGTCCATCGTATCGTACGTTTGCACAGTGTCTGTTTTTCTAATTTTATTTTAGATTCTTATTTAGAAGTCTCTTTTAACAACAAATATTTATCGGTGTACCGATGGAGTAATAAAAGGTACAAAAATTAATGACTTATTTTTTCAATGTATGGAAAAAAATATTTAAACCCGATTTGATCCAATATATGAAAAAATGCGTCGGTGAAAAATCTTGCTAGCATAAAACGCTAAAACGGGACGATTGTGCGTCGTGGGAGTAAGAATAGTGAAGTTAAGAATATTAAAGGAACTGGAAGACGAAAAAGGAAGAATGGAACTGCCGACCATGAAACAAAATACGAAAAAGTATAGAAAAGAGTGGGAGGAGCATGATGAATTCAAAAGCTAGCTTAAACATTTACCTGGTGACGTACTGAAATCTTTTTTCTTACTTTGTAAATCAGAATTATTAGCGAAATTAGCAGACATAGAAAAAACATACGAAAACGAAAAGGCATAAGCAAAAATTACAAGTAATATCCGGAAATCCAACAATAACATTCGCAACAGCCGAAAAGTTTTCGAAACCAAAGGCCCGTAAAGCTGAAGGAATGCTAGCTCTTTATATCACAGAATACAGTTCAGTTTCGAATACTGATCATTTTACTGAGGTAGTTAAATGTGCTTTCTCAGATTCTCAAGCCACAGGTGACTTAAAAATGCATCGTACCAAGTGTAGAGAAGTTATTAAAAATGTCTTAGCTCCAAATTTTATCGAAGAACTAGTCAAGGATATAGGACAGCAGAGAGTCTCATCATTGACGTATCAACTGACATCCGGCAATAACCTATTTTTTAATTTCATACATGTATTACAAGAAAAGTACTTAATTTTAATTAAAAAAAAATTGCGAGAACTGGTGGTTATTTTTCAATCCAAATTTCCAAAACACGGCGACATTTTACTCTGGATCTAGTGACAAGAAATTTTTTGAGGTGGCAGCTCTGAAAGGGGTGAGAGACTACGGACCGTAGTCTCTACCTCTGTAAAATAATCCTAAAACAGTGTATTGGCGATGTAAGAATATCCATTACATCATATCATCCCGTGGATGTCGTAAAAGGCGACAACGGAAAACTCTGACAACTTTAATTTATAAAAAAAACTGCGGCTGCTAACCCGCCTACCAGGCAACGGCAAAGCCGTATGAAACTATATGGGGTAGGCCTATTTTCAGCACTGGGCTAAATTGGATTAAATAATTAATTTGGTTTTGGATTTGGATACACTGAAAATGTCTGAAACACCCTAAGTCCTACAATTTAGTTTGATACATGCACACAAATTTACCAAGGCTCGACAATCGGCGCCAGTATGCAGCGTTAGTTGTAACACTTCGCGCGCTGCTTGATTTGGTGCGTGTATCTCGCGTATCACAAACAAAATTGTAGGACCTGGGGTGCTTCACAGATTTACAGTGTCACATTACATCCGTATTTTTTACGTGCATGGTTTCAAATATTTTATGATGGTATCGTGACACACGAGCTATTATTTCACCTGTTGTTTTTATAGGTTGTAGAGCCATGCTGCATGTATTGTGGCGGCAGCGCGAATGGGTCAGCGCGATCAGGTAAGAACCACACCACATATACAGAATATGTCATCCTGAATTAACAATAAAATGCTGCGGTTTTCTGTATGATGAGTGACTAGAACTAAATACCCGTTTGCTACTAACATTAGTCCTTGTGGGTGACAACAATTTTTTATGATCTATGATCTACGAGTTTCCCTTATCATTAGGTTGACTGTGTGCTCGTTTTTCATCCTTACTTCAATGATAAAAAGTGAATACTGTATAACTGCAACCAATACTAAATAACGAAGGCCGCACATGCATTGTCAACCCTGGGATCTTAGATATTATTGTATATAACTAAAGTAACAAACGAGCTTACTGTCTACCTGATAATGAACGGCTACTGCAGCGATTTATGCATTTTACACGTGATAGAGCCATGCTGCAGCTATTATTAGTATAGATGTAGCACGAATGGGTCGGCTCGACAGGGGAAGGACCACGCTCCCACAGAAAACCTGCGTAAAATAGCAAATTAATACTGCTGTGTTTCGTATGGTGAGTGTAGAGAACCGAAGAGCCTTTTTACTGGAAACGAGGCATTTCATCTTGGTCCTCACGAGTGACGATGCATCTGAATTTTGATTCGTAATAGATGGATGTAGATGTCTATAGACCACACCAGCCACTTACCGCCACGTGGACTGTGAGTTCGTTTTCACCCTTATCTTATAAAAAAGCCACCTGAACACAGCAGTGCAAGCACTGCTATTTGTTAGGAAATATCTTACACAGTGTGTTATTTATACTGGCTCTCTTAGCCTGCAACTGCACAATAGGCATTGCATTGCTGCTTGATACGAAGGTGGTACCAACCCAGACGGACTCTTGGGCAGAAAAGAATCTCTACCACGAGGGTTTTATTTTAAAGATGTTAAATAAACACATCAATACGGTATAGGGATATATTTAATAACATTGGCCAACTAAAAAAGTACTGGTCACTTTAAAGTGTTTTTAATACCGAATTGTTCGTCATTTATTCCAAAGTGATTCCAAATTTAAAAAAAAGATAGAATAAAATAATAAAATATTTTTGCGAGTTAAAAATTGAGCTCAGCCAGAGAGAGCAGATTTTGTACGCAAAGTAATTTTTATTTTTTTGTTGAAAACCGCTATTTAAACATATTTTTTTTATATAGGATAGGGTGAAAAACGAGCACACAGTCCACCTGATGGTATGTGGTTGCTGCGGCCCATAGACATCTACATCTATCCTCTATTACAAATCAAAATGCGGATGCATTTTCACCCGTGAGGACTAAGATGGAATGCCTCATGTTCATTAAAAAGGGCCTCCGGCCACCTGCACTCACCAAGTGAAACGCAGAGGTAAACCTCTACTTCACGCTGGTATTCTGTGAGGTCGTGGTACCACCCCGGTTCGAGCTGGCCCATCCGTGCGACAGCTAAAGCTGCCGCGTGGCTCTACCACTATTAACTATTTTGTTAAAATTTTGATTCATGAATGTTGCAAGCTAGTGTTTTTCAACGTGACGTCGCTGTGGCAATAGGCACCAGGCAAAATGTGATTTCTAGGTTGTAGTAACATTATCGTACGACGAGGGAGATGAGGGAGAGACATCCAGGACCAAGCTGCATTACTACACCCAGACAAAATCGTTTTTGGCAAATTACTGCGCAAAGGCAAACGTAACATTTTATTGTACTATTTCAGCAGACGATATTGCAATTACGATTAGTACATTACATTACAACCCAAGCAAACATTATATCACAAAACTTGAATCTGATATAAATTACAATAAATTCAGTTATAGAATGGTTAAATCTAAATAATTTTAAAGCCGATCTTACCAAAACTCATTATATTAAATTTAACAATTTTAAAACAAAGAAGCTTGTCATTATATATCACAATTCACAACGGAACCAAAATTGAAGAAATGACACAAACTACATTTCTTGGCTTAGTAATAGATAGAAATCAGTGTCTGACAGATTAAATAAATTTGTATATGTTTTAAGTTATATTAGAAAAGTCACAAACATAAATACAGCCCTGTCGGTTAATCATGTTTATGTTGTTTCGATTCTGGGTTACATGTTGATTATGTGGGGAAATGATTCTCAATTAAGCAAAGCGGAAATTTAATATTTAACGGTGGTAGAGCCATGCAGCAGTTTTTGCTGTTGCACGTATGGGCCGGCTCGAGCCGGGTTAGTACCACGACCTCACAGAATACCGGCGTGAAGTAGAAGCTCTGCTTCTGCGTTTCGTCTGGTGAGTGCAGGTGGCCGGAGGCCCAATCCCCCCCCCCCCATCAACATGGTAGCGGAATTACACAATAGACTACCCCAGGAGGGTACCAGTACCCCTGGAGAATCCCTCGCTGAGCATCCACGACCATGTTATTCCAATACCGAGCGTGGGTGCTCAGGCTGCCCCGCGTATTCTGGGGGGGGCAAAATTCCGCTCAAAAATATAACTGCTCGGGGTAAACAGAGCAACAATACCAAGGCGACCCCTGCCACGCTATCCGTGAATTTCTGCAACATCAGGGGACTTAACTCTAACCTAAACGCCGTCCACTACCATCTCGAGACGGCGAAGCCGGCCTTGCTCTTCCTGACCGAGACGCAGGTTTCCTCTCCGGCTGATATTTCGTATCTCTCCTACCCTGGGTACAAATTGGAGCACTCCTTTGTGCCTCGGGCTGGAGTTTGCGTGTATGTCAGAGAGGACATCTGTTCTCGACGCCTCGGCAGTCTTCAAGGTTCGGACCTGTCCATCCTTTGGCTACGCGTAGACAGCGACGACCATCCGCGCGTCTACGGGTGCCTCTATAGGTCCCATAGCGGTAATGCCGAAACAGACCGACTCATCGACCACGTCCAAATGGCTACAGATTCCTTGCTACAACAGGTCCCATCCGCAGAGATCGTGATCCTTGGCGATTTTAACGCCCACCATGCCGAATGGCTCGGTTCACGTTTAACCGATCATGCGGGGAGATCTGTTTATGACTTTGCCTTGGCATATGGTCTGACACAACTGGTTACTTCGCCTACGCGGATTCCAGATGTGGAGGATCATACACCTTCCCTGTTGGACCTTCTGCTGACCTCTCATCCGGACGGATATCAGGTTTCCGTCGATGCCCCTCTCGGCTCTTCGGACCACTGTTTGATCCGGAGTATGGTGCCACTCACGCTCCCTTCGCGGTTGCGTTCTGCAGGTTGCCGCCGTGTTTGGCATTACAGGTCGGCGGATTGGGACGGAATGCGGTCTTTCTTTGCATCCTACCCATGGGGGCGGGTTTGCTTCTCGCCGGATGATCCCAGCGCTGTTGCTGACTCTGTCACTGATGTGGTGCTACAGGGAATGGAACTATTTATTCCATCATCTGTGGTACCCATCGGAGGCAGATCTCAGCCTTGGTTTGGTCGCTCATGTAAAACTGCATTACGCAGTAAGCAGGAGTGTTATCAAGCCTGGGCTGCGGCTTCGGCGACTCGGGATGTAAACACCAGCACACTTAAAAAGAAGTATAACTTCGCCTCCAGGTCCTTCAAAAGAGTTATTGCCAAGGCAAAGTCAGAGCACATAGGCAGAATTGGCGAGAAACTAGTTCGCCTTCCTTCGGGAACCCGTGCATTCTGGTCTCTCGCCAAGGCTGTCCAAGGGAATTTCTGTAAGCCATCACTACCATCTCTGCACAGGGAGGACGACTCACTGGCCCATGACGCAAAAGACAAAGCCGACCTTTTAGGCTCCCTTTTTGCGTCCAACTCGACTCTTGATGACGGGGGGAAAACACCGCCGACCATCCCGCGGTGTGAGTGCTCTATGCCGGATGTGCTGTTCTCACAGCGCTCGGTTCGCAAAGCACTTCTCTCCCTGGACATCCAGAAGTCTAGTGGGCTTGACGGAATCCCCCCAATTGTGCTGAGGACGTGTGCTCCGGAGTTGGCACCGGTCCTAACGCGTCTTTTTCGGTACTCCTACTCCCAAGGCGTAGTCCCGAATTCATGGAAGACAGCTTTTGTCCACCCGATCCCTAAAAAAGGCGACCGCTCAGACCCGTCCAACTATAGGCCTATCGCGATCACCTCCTTGTTCTCCAAAATAATGGAATCCATTATCAACTGCCAGCTCATCCGGTACCTTGAGGATCACCAGCTGATTAGTGACCGCCAATACGGTTTTCGTGGGGGTCGATCAGCTGGTGATCTTCTGGTCTACCTGACCCATAGATGGGCGGAGGCAGTAGAGTCCAAGGGGGAGGCGTTGGCCGTTAGTCTGGACATTGCGAAGGCCTTCGATCGGGTTTGGCACAAAGCGCTTCTCTCGAAGCTCCTTTCCTATGGGCTTCCCGAGAAATTGTGCAATTGGATCACCAGCTTCCTTGCAGATCGGAGCATCAAGGTTGTTGTAGACGGTGCATGTTCTGACTACAAGCCTATTAACGCTGGTGTTCCACAAGGCTGTGTGCTATCACCAACGCTGTTTCTTCTGCATATCAATGATATGTTGCTAACTGGTAACATTCATTGCTATGCGGATGACAGCACTGGTGATGCTCTATACACCGGCCGTGCTAATATTTCTCGGGAAAACGTCTCCGAGTACCGGAACAAACTTGTGTCTGAAGTCGAGTCTTTGCTGGACAAAGTCTCGAACTGGGGGCGACTAAATCTAGTCCAGTTTAATCCTCAGAAGACACAAGTTTGCGCGTTTACCGCTAAAAAGAACCCCTTTGTCGTATCGCCTCAGTTTCAAGGCACTCCCCTGGTTGCCTCAGCCAGTATCGGAATCCTCGGCGTCGACATATCGAGTGACGTGCAGTTTTGTGGTCATTTGGAAGAGAAGGCCAAATTGGCCTCTAAAAAGCTTGGCGTGCTCAGCAGAGCGGGACAGTATTTCATGCCGGCACACCGCCTGCAACTTTACAAGGCGCAGGTTCGGCCTCACATGGAATACTGTTCCCATCTCTGGGCAGGGGCTCCCCAGTGCCAGCTCCTTCCACTTGACCGCATCCAGCGCAGAGCGGCTCGAATCGTCGACGACCGAGTTCTTTCCGATCGGCTCGACTCATTGGCGCTGCGAAGAGATGTTGCATCTCTTTGCATTTTCTTTCGCATCTACCATGGGGAGTGCTCTGAGGAATTGTTCGGATTAATCCCAGCCGCCAAATTTCACGAACGCACATCGCGACAGAACTCCCGATACCATCCACACCATCTGGATGATTGGCGGTCCACCACTGTGCGATTTAGAAGATGTTTTCTTCCTCGCACGACTTCCTTGTGGAATCGATTACCATCAGCGATTTTTCCGGACCGATACGACTTAGGGACCTTCAAGAAAAGAGCGTACTCCTTTTTAAAAGGCCGGCAACGCATCTGCAATTCCCTCCCTGGTGTTGCAGTTGTTCATGGGCGGCGGTAGTCACTTACCATCAGGTGAGCCGCATGCTCGTTTGCCCCCTCTACTATAAAAAAAAAAAAAAAAGCCTTTATCACTAAAAAAAATCTTTTCAAGCAACGCTCAACGCTCTATATAATATATGAAATATGCTTGTGCTTGTTCGTCAAACAACACAACCATCTGTTTTACTAAAACAAAATATATATCTTCTCGAAACAATAGATACTCTGAATATCTCGTAATTGACAAACCACCTAGACTATCTAGGAATATTAAAATCTCTATATTTGTGTATCAAAATATATTATAAAATTCCTCAGCATACTTTTTTAAGATTTAAAAAAATGTCTCTATGATCATAGAGACTTTTTTTAAATCTATAGATTCTTCAAATCTTTCTTGCAGAAAGTACCTTTTATAGCGTTAAAGAATTGCCAGGTTATAAAGGAGACAATTTCTTTTTGTGTGGAGAATGGGCCCACCACAAATTGTGGCGTAACTTAATGAAATACATGTCGATTTATTCCTCATAACCTGTAGATTACAATAGTAATATTAGTTTTACCGTATCTAACGGGAATACTGAGAAATAAACAATTTTAGGCTCCACGGACTTTCATGTAAGAAAAGCGCTGGTAGGTTTTCACAACACAGTTCTTTGAACGATGTCATCCGAAGGGCTCTTGTCTCTATAAATGTTCCCTCGGTTTTAGAGAATATTTAGAGACGATGGCAGGAGACCCGACGGTATGACTTTGGTCCCTTGGGAGAGAGGTAAAGCCCTAGTGTGGGATGCTACTTGCGCAGACACTCTGGCGGCCTCTCATCTCAGAGGTAACTCGTTTAGAGCCGGGGAGGCACCAGAGGCAGCTGAACTGAGTAAGTGGCGCAAGTATGAGTCTCTGAGAGATGACTACATATTTGTGCCATTTGCTGTAGATACTATTGGTACGTGGGGTCCCCGTGCGGTGAAGTTCTAAAAGGAACTCCATCCGCGGCTGGTCGTTGCTGCTGGTGCTAAGAGGGCTGGTTCTTTTCTCGCTCAAAGGCTAAGTATAGCCATTCAGCGGGGAAACGCAGCGAGCGTTCTTGGCACGATACCGCGGGGAGGACTATATGATAATTAAGTTTCCAGTTTTTTTTTATTATTATAGTTTTTAATATTGTATATAATAAAGAAAATTTTATTCTTTCTATAAATAAATATTGTCTCAGCATTGAAATTTCCGAGCCAATTTTTCGATCCTGAGACACAATTTTGGGATTAAAGTATGAATATCACAATAAACTAAAAACAAACTAAAAGCGATTGTCTAGTAGTTATCACCGGTATTATAAGTTAAAATAGTGCACTAGTCAATAATTAATAGTATAAAACAAAGCTGTAGGTACATTCAGCATTTATAGGTACTTTACGATTGAGGGAAAATCCCTATAGTTGTTCGTTCTTCGTTACACGCATTTTTTTATCATATTACATTAGCCAGAACACGAATATCAAAGCAAATCTTTTTTCAGATTTCATGATTCCGGTTAGACTTTCATAAAATCTTTCGGCTATTTACTACGATAAATTGGTATCTTTTTTATGTGTAATAAAATTAAGTTACGTCAAAATTTTTAGTGGGCTGAAAAACGATTGTCTTCTTTAAGAAATGAACCACTGTGAGTTCACTAGTCATTCACATTCTTACTCTATTTAATAATAATTAATAGTCATCTAATGAGTAATTACAATTACACGCGATTAAATACGTAAAAGTAGTTTCATTCAATTTGTAGTTTTCAAGTAAATATAAGAAATCATTAATTACAATTAATTATACAAATTCTCATTTCAATGTATCTTTCAAAAATTTGTAATTAATAACTTAATAATAAGAAACTGAATTAGCCATTGAATTAAATTTGATATTTCTATGCCTCTGTATAAGCGGTGAAAGATGTTTGGTCTAAAATGTATGTAGTTGACATCTGTATTTACCATGTTTGATGCAAATAAATGTATTGAATCTTTGAATCTTTTTTTGAAAAAAAGTTACGGCTGATGCAATTGGTCCAAAAGTTACAGTCTAAACACCAGGTGCTTGTGAGTAACCAAACTGTAAGGAGGAGACTGTACGAAGCTAACATTCATGCTCGTAGACTACTTCGGGTTCCAGCTCTAAGAAGAGGACAAAGACTGCGATGGGCTAGAGAACTGGCAACCTCATCATTGGTCGTCTTTGCTTTTCACCGATGAATCCCGATTTGTTTTTCATCCTAATTCGAGAAGAGTACGTGTTTAGAGAGTTCCTGGTCGTACAAGCCGTCTTCAACAACCTCATAAAGTTCATCCATATCATCAAGGTGGTATAATTATGGTGTAGGCAGTAATTCGTTTTGGTGGAAAAACGGACCTTGTTTGGATAAAAGGCACTATGACAGCTCAACAATAACGTAAAGAGGTTATAGAACCAATAGTCTTGTCACATCGAACACAAATGGGTCGAAATTTTCTGCTTTTGCACGACAATGCCCGTTCACATACGGCCAGGGTGATAAAAGCCTGTTTGCACGAACATGATGTGACGGCCCTAGAATGGCCAGCTCAATCCCCAGATTTCATAGAAGTTCCATTGAGCAGGCTTGGGATATGCTCCAAGAAAGAGTTCTGAGGGATTTTCTTGAAAATCTGTCCGAGTCAGTTATTCATTCTTGGGGAGATGTATACGCTTTTACAAAGAAATTCCAGAAAATATACAAACTTTGACCTGTTTAAAGTTCCAAAACTTTATTATACTAAGTTTGTATAAAAAGGGTTATTATAATATGAAGGAATTTATGGATGATAGTAACCCCTAGAAATAAGGTGATCGCTACCAAGCTATTTTTATTTTTTTGTGTTGTTAATTGTGTAACATACATGATTGTAAGCTGTTATTTAAAAACTAAGTCCCGCTGGATTTCTTGCTGATTCTTCCCAGGACAGAGGTTTTTTTTTCGAACCAATGGTAATTTAACAAAAGAGTGACTTTCAATAAGTATTATTTATAATCTATATTGAATAAAAAGTTTGTGTTTCTGTTTCTGAGTGTGCCCAACCGATGCCAATGTGTTATGAATGTCATGAGTGTTTTTACTGATTATTAACCCCTAATTAATAGCCACCCTTAAAAGGTTTTTACTTTTCTTTATTTTTTTTAAAATTTAAAACTTCAACTTTCACGATGTACAGTTAACACTTGCGTTTTTTTCTGCATAAAATCCGAAATCTCATTTAAAGTCAATGTTTATAGAGTTACAGGAGATGGTAACTGCTATTAGTGGAGCTTTTGTTAGAAAGGGAATGAAGATGAATATAAAGAAGACGAAAGTGATGGTGTTTGAAAGAGATGAGGCAGTGACAGACTGCAATATCGTGATTGGAGATGAACAAATTGAACAGGTGAAGGAGTTTGTGTATCTGGGTTCAAAGTTCACAAGAGATGGAAAGTGTGAGAGTGATATCGAAAGAAGAGTGAATGCAGGAAACATGGTGAATGGAACTTAGCACTCCTTTATGAGCAGTCGGAAGTTGTCTAACAAGGCTCGTTTGGCTGTGCATGAGGGGATGTTGGTCGCGACACTCATGTACGGAAGTGAACGTTGGGTATGACAGAAGAAACATGAAAGCAGAATAAATGTAGTTGAGATGAGAGCGTTAAGAAGTATGATAGGAGTTAAACTGAGTGACAGGATAAGAAATAGTGAGATAAGGAAATGTTGTGGTCTGAAAGAAGATGTAGTGACAAAAATTGAGAAATGTATGCTGAGATGTTTTGGCCATGTCGAGATAATGAATGAAGAACGATTGACGAAAAAAGTGTATAAGGCGAGTGTGAATGAAAGTGTTGGAAGGGGTAGACCTAGGCGGATGTTTCTAGACTAAATCAGGGACGTCTTGAAAAAAGGCCAGGTCAATAGTACCCTAAACCGAAGAGCATGTATGAAGGGAATAATGAAAGTGGACGACGCGAAACAAGTATGTAAGGATCGTAGCAAGTGGAAAGAAGTGGTCTCTGCCTACCCCTACGGGAAAGAGGCGTGAATATATGTATGAATGTATGTATGTTTTGGTGATCCGTAACACAGGTTTCCGTCTAGTACAGACATCAGACTCTCAGTCCATAGTCTACTTTATTTATAACCTACCATGTAAACTTAAATTGTGAGAGTAAATAAATATATATATTATTATTATACTAATTATTATTATTATTTATATATATATATATATATATATATTTATTATTATTATTATTATGTTTATATAAAAAATGGTCGATTATTAAATAAAGTTTTCTTGGATATACATGATACATGTCTTAAGAAAATATTGACATACTCTTTGGAATGTATGTGTTGATAAAATATCCCTATACCGTGTTGATATGTTTATGTATTAAATGACTAACTTAATTTACGTATTTCTATAATGCTTGAATTACAAAGTTCGTCTTTTCTGCATTCATTAGCCAAGAAAAATCGACTGAGATTTTATGTTTATTTTTACCCAGGGAACTTAAAAAACGTAGGTAAATCAAGCGAGCTGCATCTTGCTGTATGATATGGAATGTAGCACAAATTCTTTCGCTGAGGATACCATTAATAATTGGTATTTGTGTGTGTAATTGCCGTTCTGCAGTACTGGCCATTTCAAATCAAAATAATTTTTGTTTTTAACAAAAATTGTCGTCACCTATGATATGTGTGTATGTTACAAAACCCACTCATTAGAAGCTCTTATTCTTTCTTTTCTTACCTCAACATCAACACAACCGAAAATTCGGAAAATTATAAAATGATACTATGCTTAGATTTTCGATGATGCTGTAGTCTAAGGCCGGAATAATTGCTAACAGCAAAATTGTCACTGAAAAACGACTGTCAATTTCTTATATTTACGCAAGTACTAGACATTACTAAAACTCATTTTACGGATTTTATTGAAAAAAACTAAAACTAATAACTTAATTATCATACAGTCCTACTCTCCGTGGTATCGTGCCAAGAACGCTGGATAGCTATACTTAACCTTTGAGCGAGAAAAGAACCAGCCCTGTTATCACCAGCAGCAACGACCAGTCGCGGGTAGAGTTCCTTTAGGAACTTCTTCGCACTTGGACGCCTCGGACCGATAGTCTTTCCAGCAAATAGCACAAATATGTAGTCATCTCTCAGAGACTCATACTTGCGCTACTTACGCAGTTCAGCTGCCTCTGATGCCGCCCAGGCTCTAAACGAGGTGCCCCTGAGATGAGAGGCCGCCAAAGTGTCTATGCAAGTAGCATCCCACAGTAGGGCTTTTACCTCTCTCCCAAAGGACCAATGTCATATCGTCGGGTCTCTTGCCATTATCTCTAAATATTCCACAAGGCTCTAAAACCAAGGGAACATTTATAGAGTCAATAGTCCTTCGGATGACATCATTCAACAAATATATATAGATAATATTTTTACTACAGTTTTTTTAATATTGTATATATTTATACATTTTATTGTGTTTCAATTTAGCCCTAGTTAATTATGACACGAGGACTACTAACACCTCTGTCACTTTATCATGGGTGCTGCAAAGTACTCATAAATGTCGGAAAATAAAAATAATATATAACGTGGTAGAGCCATGCTGCCGCTATTATTATTACTTAGTTATAGCACGAATGTGTCGGCTTGACCGGGGAAGAACCACGCTCTCACAGAATACCAGCGTAAAATAGCAGCTTAACACTGCTGTGTTTCGTATGGTGAGTGTAGAGAACCGGAGACCCTTTTTAGTGGAAAAGAGGCATTCCATCTTAGTCCTCACGGGCGACAACGCATCTGCATTTTGATTCGCAAACGAGGATAGATGCACATATCTATGGGCCACAGCAACTACTTACTATCAAGTGGACTGTGTGCTCGTTTGTCCCCCTATCCTATTAAAAAAAAAGTTAAAAATAATCCAAATTAAAGCTGTAAAATTAGTTTAATCAACGAAGTATAGAATTGAAAAATAATATTTTGGAAAGTATACGATGGACATTATATAGTTTCATCTTTGTTGTGTCAAAGCAATAATAATAGAACAAATACGAGTATGCATAAATACGTATTTGTCGTGAATGCAGCGGGCCTCCGGGGCTAGCAGCTCAGTGTCACATATCAGGCCGAGCTAGCGGGATGCCTTGCGTCACTTCTTGGAATATAAGGTGTCGCCTTGCGAGCGGCTAACGCGTCTCCACGTTTTAAACTTTGATACTCTATTAACGGGGATTTATTCTGTTTCCATGTTCCTATTATTGTTATTTTTGTACAAATAAATTGTGATGTTTTTCCTAGCTAGTTCTCACTACTAACATCAGAATAGTCGATGATATATTATTTAAAATTTTATATAGTATAAAGGTGACATGCAGGCACACAAACCACCTGATAGTAAGTGGATGCTGTGGTCCCTAAACATCTCTATCTATCATCTATTAAATTCAAAACGCAGATTTTTTTTAATAGTATAAGGGTGAAAAACGAGCACACAGTCCACCTGATGGTAAGTGGTTGCTGCGGCCCATAGACATCTACATCTATCCTCTGTTACAGATCAAAATGCAGATGCGTTTTCAATCGTGAAGTCTAGGATGGAATGCCTCATTTTTCAAAAAGGGCCTCCGGCCACCTGCACTCACCAAGCGAAACGCAGAGGTAAACCTCTACTTCACGCTGGTATTCTGTGAGGTCGTGGTACCACCCCGGTTCGAGCCGGCCCATCCATGCGACAGCAAAAGCTGCCGCCTGGCTCTACCACTGTTAATG
Organism: Parnassius glacialis; assembly: GCA_033319125.1. NCBI lineage: Eukaryota > Metazoa > Arthropoda > Insecta > Lepidoptera > Papilionidae > Parnassius > Parnassius glacialis. The sequence goes on from JAVANC010000018.1 coordinate 28,044,402, forward strand.
GTATGCTATTATGTTATGTTATGGTGATGCGTTGTTTGAGGACTAAAGTGTGTCTCAAAAGAGTGTCTCGCTACCAGGGTCTCCGTTTCTACACTCACCATACGAAATAGAGCACCATTAATCTGCTATTTTACGCTGTATTTTACTGTGAGAGTGTGGCCCTACCCCGCACGAGCTGACACATTTGTGCTGTTACCATAAAATAGCTGCAGCGGGGCCACTAAGTACATAAAAACCAGTACGAGCGGCTAAGTTATGTAATATTATAGTAGTCAAAAATTGTTTGCTTGTTTACTGTTTTTAAGGTTTTGCAGTTTGATTATATTGATTTCACGATGTCTGAGCTTGCGAAGTCACTTATTGATTTCACGATGTCTGTCCGTCTGTCCGTCTGTCCGTCTGTCCGTCTGTCCGTCTGCCCGTCCGTCCATCCGTCTGTCCGTCTGTCCCACGATTATCTCGAGAACGGTTTCGAATTTTCAAATTCTGTTTTCAGCAATCGATTACTGATCACCCAGGCACCTGAACCTCCTATTTTGAAACTGATTGCTCAACGGCAACCGTTAGAAACTGCTACAAAGCTGATTGCTTCGCCACTTTGCTATGCTGTTAGCTTGCTAGGTTTATTAAATACTATCTTACATTAGCAAGTGAGCAAGACACATTTTTTACCTAAGTGTTTCGAGTGTATGTACGGGTGTCTATTTTTTTCTGAGCCGTTTAGGCTCTGTTGTCTAAACTGCTCGATGGATTTTAACATGTGGAGTGTTGTCAGATTACTTTTAATTGTTGTGGAAGTGGCATAAGGTTATATTTTTTGAAATTTTCTCTTTTCAACCATATTTTTTAATCACGTATCAAAATGCAGATGCGATGTCACCCGTGAGGACTAAGATGGAATGCCTCTTTTCCAGTAAAAAGGGTCTTCGGTTCTCTACACTCACCATACGAAACACAGGAGCGTTAAGTTGCTATTTTAGAGCGAGAAAGAGCGTGTTTCTTCCCCGGTCGAGTCGACCCATTCGTGCTACAACTATACCAGTAACATAGCTGCAGCGTGGCTCTACCACGTAAAGGATCTACCACGTAATGGATACTCCTACGCCGCCACTACGTAACATGTACCTCCATCTATCAGATGAGATCACAACGTCTGAGTGTTTCAAACACTTTTGTTGGCAAATTGCTTAACAAACACACTTTTTTATATTGAATAAGGGTAACAAACGAGCACACAGTCCAGATGGTAACTGGATGCCATTACATTTATCCTCGATTAATAATCTACTACAAATAATCTACTACACATAATAAAAAATAAATAATATACATCTACTAGCGAAAGATGGCCATTTAAAGATCACTGATTTTGGATTTGCGAAAAAACTAACAGATCGTACATGGACCCTATGTGGAACACCGGAGTACCTTGCGCCTGAAATTATACAGAGCAAAGGACACAATAAAGCTGTTGATTGGTGGGCATTAGGTAAGTACACTTCCATTACATCTGTATTTTAAAAATGATATGCATACAAAAGAGTCATGGTAGCTTAGGATGCTAAGCACCCGCTGCAAATTTCACAGTACACTAGCAACCGGGTTCTATGCCCGCCGGCACCAATGAAATTTTTAATTGCAATGTTAAGTGCTGATTTGTCACGTGACCTGCATTTCTGAGAAATTAAAAAATATTCCAATGACATCTGAAGTCCGCCAACATGCATAAGGGCAGCGCGGTGGACACTTCTTTGCGTTTAAACCCTCTACCCCTCTGAGAGGGTAATATGATTATGAGTTGTTATCGTCTTCCAGATGCTTCTGTTTCAGTTTCCTTTTGTTTACATTGTTCATTAAATAACATAAAACCATTTCCTCTATGTTCTTTCATCTATGGACACATGCTTATATTATTCAGGCGCTGCAAGACATCAAATAGGAATGTGGCCATTTACAGTTATCACTTAAATTACTTGCAATCAAGATATTCTTTACACCCTCCTAATTTAAAATTATGTTTAGTTGTTTACCCGTCAGCAAACTTTTGGTTTTAATTCAGTAGGGCTCCTCTCCTGCATATACCAGGATATAATATGTTAGTACTACCACGGCTGTGTTCCAATTTCAAAGATAAGAAAACCAGTATGCAGGCTGTGAGGTGTTTTATCTTGTTCTCAGAGATCAGTGGTAGTGTCGATCACTGCATTGTTTCAAGTTCTTCATGAAACCGCCTCTAAATGTTTGGTTGTATAATAGCTTTTCTTTCATAAAATTGAATTGATCAACGCATTTATAGTCCACCACAACAACAATAACAACAACAACGTGGTAAGTGGCTATTGCGTCTCGTGGACAATTGCAACCAACTTGCGATGCGTTGCCACCTCTAAACACTACAGTTGGCGGCAGAAATAAGTAAGAGGGTGGTACTTACCACCTAGTAATAGCTAGGATGTAATAACTCCTCTAGCTAACGTCACCTGCGTATGCACCTTGCTAACTAAGGCGAGAGCCAAACTTCAGCTGCATTGTGGCTGCAGCTGGAGAACGTTGGCTCGACCTCGACTCAACTTTCTTACAGAAAACCAGTTTGAAATAGCAGCATAATTAATTTCATATATATATACAACATGTAACAAAAACCCACCGTAAAGAAATAACTGTTTGTTCAAAAAACTTGAACATTAAAGAAATTACTTTAATTTGGATTGGATTGGACGATAGCAGGAGGCCCGACGGTATGACATTGGTCCCTTGGGAGAGAGGTAAAGCCCTAGTGTGGGATGCTACTTGCGTAGACACTTTGGCGGCCTCTCATCTCAGGAGTACCTCGTTTAGAGCCGGGGCGGCATCAGAGGCAGTTAAACTAAGTGGCGCAAATATGAGTCTCTACGATATGATTACATATTTGTGCCATTTTCTGTAGAGACTATCGGTCCACGTGCGGTGAGGTTCCTAAAGGAACTCCATCCGCGGCTGGTCGTTGCTGCTGGTGATAAAAGGGCTAGTTCTTTTCTCGCTCAAAGGCTAAGTATAGCCATTCAGCGGGGAAACGCAGCCAGCGTTCTTGGCACGAAACCGCGGGGATTAGGACTGTATGATAATTAAGTTACTAGTTTTGTTTTTTAGGGTTCTGTACCTCAAAAAGCAAAAACGGAATCCTTATAAGATCACTTTGTTGTCCGTCTGTCTGTCTGTCTGTCTGTCAAGACAGACACTTTCTTACACACTTACAGAGACTTTTTCTCAGAAACGCGTGGAGGTATCAAGCTGAAATTCATATCAAATATTCAAGTCTACTGTCCCTGTGAAAAAATCGAAACTTCTAAGCCAACGCAATCAAAAGACACAGCCGTTTATGCCGCAAATTTTCGACATTCGCAAGGGAATCAAAACCTACAGGGTACTTCCCGTGAATTCAGAATCTTAAAATTGTTATGAAGCAACGTATTACAGCACAATTAAAGGAAAAATTGCCAAAAGCATAAATTTTTAGTTACATCATATAATGAAATTATTTTTAATAATTTTAAACTTATATACCTACGGATTTATTCGGAACCCTCGGTGCGCGAGTTCGACTCGCACTTGGCCGGAATTTTTATTATAGTCTTTAATTAAAAAAAAATAATTTGCGAATTGTATGTGGTTTTATTACCTTTGCATTATCCGGAGTATAAGAGGAAAGTGAAAGACCCCCCTTCACCGATGCTCGTGTCAGTTAGCGGTAATAAAACCACATACAATTTGCAAATTATTTTTTTTTAATTAAAATTATTTTTCTTAATGTTCAAGTTTATTAATAAAAAAACTGTGCCACAGCAAAAACTTACCATCAGGTAGAATTTAACTCGGTTAATACTTTTACTTGTACAAGCCATGTAGTGGGGGATTTTATAGTAAAAAGCGACACAGGGTAACTAAAACAAAAGATAGACAGCAACGTCTACGTATACACGGTAGAGCCATGCTGCAGCTATATTAGTATGAATGAATGAATGAATGAATATACTTAATTGTACACCACAAACAAATTACATAACAAAAGACAGATTAAGATTAAATGTCCAATTTGGCGGCCTTATCGCTACATAGCGATCTCTTCCAGGCGACCAAGGGTGTAAAGAAATAAACAATGAATACTAGGTAGGTGGTGCAATATAATTATACAAACTAGTAGTAGTAGTAGTAGTAGTTAGTAGTACAGTTGTAGCACGAATGGGTTGGCTCGACTGGGGAAAGACCACGCTCGCACAGAATACAAACGTAAAGTAGCAGCTTAACGCTGATGTGATTCGTATGATGAGTGTATAGAACTGGAGACCCATTTTATTGGAAACGAGACATTCCATCTTAGTCCTCACGGGTGGTAACGCATCTGCGTTTTGATTCGTCGTCGAAGATAGATGTAGATGTCTATGGGCCACAGCAACCACTTACCACCAGGTGGACTGTGTGTTCTTTTGTCACCCTTATCCTATAAAAAACCTCTTCCTGATAACAACTTCATATTATTAAAAACACGCTAGGCAAGGGAGTTGGCGGTTGCCAACCCCCTTGCCTAGTGTGGCAACTATGGCAAATATGCCCCTTATTAGGCACTCTATGGGGAAAGCCCATGTTCAGCAGTGTACTCCCAAGGCGTAGACCCGAACTCATGGATGACAGCTTTGCTCCACCCGATCTCTAAAAAGGCGACCGCTCAGACCTGTCCAATTACATGCCTATCGCCATCACCTCCTTGTTCTTCAAAATAATGGGGATGGGGTCTATTATAAACTGCCAGCTCATGAGATACTTTGAGGATCACCAACTGATTAGTGTCCGCCAATACGGTTCTCGTCGGGGTCAATCAGCTGGTGATCTTCTGATCTACCTGACTCATAGATGGGCGGAGGCAGTAGAGTCCAAGGGGGAGGCATTGGCCGTTAGTTTGGACATAGCGAAGGCATTCGATCGGGTCTGGCACAAAGCGCTTCTTTCGAAGCTCCCTTTCTATGGGCTTCCCGAGAAATTGTGCAATTGGATCACCAGTTTCCTTGCTGATCGGAGCATCAAGGTCGTAGTAGACGGTTCATGCTCTGATTACAAGCCTACTAACACTGGTGTTCCACAACGCTGCGTGCTATCACCAATGCTGTTCCTTTTGCATATCAATGATATGTTGCAAGCTGGTAACATTCATTGCTATGCGGACGACAGCACTGGTGATGCCTTATACTGCGACCGTGCCGATATTTCTCGGTAAAACTTCGTAAAGTACCGGGACAAACTTGTCTTTGAAGTCGAGTCTTTGCTGAACAAAGTCGCTGATTGGGGGCGACCAAATCTAGTCCAGTTCAGTCTCCAGAAGACACAAGTTTGCGCGTTTACCCCTAAAAAGAACCCCTTTGTCGTATCTGCTCAGTTTCAAGGCACTCCCTTTGCTGCCTCAGCTAGTATAGGAATCCTCGGCGTCGACATATCGAATAGTGTGCAGTTTCGTGGGAAAAGGGAAGGCTAAATTGGCCCCTAAAAAGCTTGGTGTGTTTAGCAGAGCGAGACAGTATTTCATGCCGGCACATCGCTTGCAACTTTACAAAACGTAAGTTCGGCCTCACATGGAATACTGTTCTCATCTCTAGGCCGGGGCACCCCAGTGCTAGCTCCTTCCACTTGACCGTATCGAGCGCAGAGCGGTTCGAATAGTCGACGACCGAGTTCTTTCTGATCGGCTCGATACACTGGCGCTGCGTAGAGATGTTGCATCTCTTTGCACTTTCTACCGTATCTACTACGGGGAGAGCTCTGAGGAATTGTTCGGATTAATTCCAGCCGCCAAATTTCACGAACGCACATCGCATCAAAACTCACGATACCACCCTCACCATCTGGATGTTTGGCGGTTCACAACTGTGCGTTTTACTAGGAGTTTTCTTCCTCGTACAACTTTTCTGTGGAATTGTTTACCACCGGCGATTTTTCCGGACCGAAACGACTTAGGGACCTTCAAGAAAAGAGCTTACACCTTTCTAAAAGGCCGGCTTTAACTATTGTGTTTGTTTTGCGAACAGGAAAACTGTGAACTGTGAAGAATAATATTTGCAAGGGTATCGCCTCAGCGCTTACTAGCCTGAGTATGGCGAATTGTCCCAAGTTATGCTCCGCCGGATTGGTGACTTCAAAAGATCTATATCTAACAGTGGCTTTCAAAGGCTGATAAAGATATTGAATGTATGTAATTACTATAATTTTATGTGCTGGTTTACCATGTGCTTATCGGTGAAGTAAAACCTTGAAACCTGCATGTCTGAAGAATAAAAGTATTTCAAAGATATGTGAAGTTCTCCAAAGCGCTGGAGCAGCAATGAACTAAATGTTTCATTTCCCCTTGTAGATATAACTTTTTGACTGCTTCGTAGGTCTAGTCGTTCGTGATTGTGAGAGATTATGAGATGTCGGGTTCATATCTCGGGCCAAAAATGCGAGTTCGGTGGAGAAATTCGCAGTATCAGCCCGGTCAGGAAGCTGGCAGTGTTTCACCACCTGCCTCGGAAAGCACGTTAAGCCGTTGGTTCTGTGCCTGATCTCTCTCCGGTCGTATCAGATTGCCGTTCCATCGGACTATAAGAGTGAAAGAATAGGAACAGCACCTGTGCTTGTGCTTACACTCGGGCTCTATAATCCTGTCATGCGCAGATAGCTATATAGTCTTCGTTGGGACTGGCCGCCGTGACCAAAATTCGGTGTTTAGTACATTATTTTTATTTGAAATAAGAAGAGACGGCTCCCTAGTAGCGGGATAAATATAGGCTGTGACTTACTTTACTTTACTTTAAGTATTTACATATTTCAGCATGATATCTATTACATTTGTTAGTTTCATTTGTCACCAGCTTCTACCAGAAGCTTGATACTGCTTTAATTTTCAAGCGTGATTTTCTTCAGCCTATGAATAGACCATTGTAGTGCAAAGATACTAAAACCACAGAATAAATAATAGTACTACGTACTAAAACGGAGGGTCAGTTGGGATGTTTGTTGTACCTAAACGCCCATTTCTATAGCCGAATGTACGATCTTATGTTTTTTATAGGATAGGGTGACAAACGAGCACACAGTCCACCATACATGGTATGTGGCTGCTGTGACCCATAGACATCTAAATTTATCCTCAATAAAGAATCAAAATGCAGATGCGTCGTCATCCGTGACGACTAAGATGGAATGCCTCTTTTCCAGTAAAATGGGTCCCCGGTTCTCTACACTCACTATATGAAACACAGCAGTATTAAGCTGTCATTTTACGCTGGTATTCTGTGATCGTGTGATCTTTCCCCGGTTGAGCCTACTCAACTGTGCTACAACTATAGGTACTATCAATATAGCTGCAGTATGGCTCTCCCACGTATAAATTAATGCCGGAGTACTGCAGACGCTTTTCATCACCACGGCAAACTATATCAGAATTACGTTAAATAGAATCTTCTTTTAAATTATATTATATTATTTAAAGTTACTATATCGACGGCCTATGTTTCAAAATCCCGAAGTCAACAATTAACTATTGAAATAATGCGTACTCGATGATATCGACCCTGCGTGTTCTGCTAACGATATTAATTTATTTCAACTACCAAATAAAATTCAAAGCATCAAGTTCACACGGAAACCGATTCTCGCGTTAAAGGTATATACTTGCTTGCGATACCGAAAATGTGAGTCAAGGATAGAGTTTGTTGTAGTGTGTGAAAATCGCGCGCCTGTGTCCCCTCGCTTCACGTTATTATGTATGTATGTTGTGAATGTATTAGTATTGGGAATATAAATTTAGTCGATCTCTACGTCGATAAATTTATGCGTTGCTCCGGAGAGTGGCCAACAGGAGAGCATGGGACGCTACACTTTGTCTCTGTTCCTTAATAGGTATAGCCTCTTCTTTCAGTTCCTTTGCAAAGAACGTATTTTAATTGTCTCTATTTTCTATTCTCTATTTACGCGCGTCACTTAACATTCTAATATATTGTCTCTGTTCATTTTATATATGTAGATGTATCGGATACCTCCATTATCTAAGCCGGTTTTAAATTTACTCCAAGCTGAGCAATAAACGGTAATACCACATATTGCAGTCACATCTTAATATAGTGGATAGATAACAGCGTTAATATGGACGCAAGGACTTTATGACCTAACGGGTTCCCACTTTGAATTCGACAGCTTTATGTTGATGAGATAATTGACAAAAGTGGGCGGTAAATTTCTACAAACATCCGAAAAAGTTACGACTTTGAGATAAAGATATTAGATAGAACGTTGTCGTAGTTATTAGTTTATTAGGATAGTGAAGTAGAGTGGCGCGTTAGTAAGGTTCATTCAATTATCGTCGGGACTCGGGATACCGAGAGTGGGATTCAGGGGACGTCATTGAAGGGCCGCTTGAGGGGCGCGGGGCCGGGGCGGGGGCCGCCGGGAGCAGGAATATTCAAAGCGTGAGAACGCTGCGCGACCCGCATGCCGCGACTTCACATATCTCACGCGCAACCTCTACCGCCGACCGCTGCCAAAAAGCGACTTTATTTGTACGTTTTAAAGCTGCAATTAGCCCCAGCTCACGTTGTGGTTATCGCTCAGAATATTCGAGGACAATACTTTTCTAGTTTAGGTACGGCTGGCATTGGCCCGGATACTATCGATGAGTGCGCACGTCCACTCGCCGGTTACAGCGACGCCACCGACTCGCACACACATTACTCATCCAGTGGAATGTTTCCATAGATCCTTTGTCACAGAATGGCGACCTCTGTCGCCCGATATACTTTCTAACACCTTTAAAGTTTGACTTCGAAACTCGTGTAGGTCGTCTACTGTATGTAAAATTGGTTCTACGAGTAGGTGGCAAGTGTGCATAAGACGTATTTGACCGTCCATTGTCAAATCATATGTATAGTTAGAGACAAAATTAACTCTTTTTGATGCCTGATCTACCACAAATAATACATCTGAAAATCATGTGACTACGTGGGTATAGGCTGACTGACGTCAAAACCTCTGATCTGACGTTAACGGTCCTATTATTGTCAGGGTGAAGTTAGTATGGTATTGTGGGCGTGTCGTAAAACATTTTCTTTCCGACAATAACTACGTACAGATCTTATTTTTGCGGTGAACTCAACGTTCTCGGAAAGAAAAGTCGGATGACGGGAACGGGACGAGCCGACGGGCGATCGGATCGTCCTCGCGCCGCTGCAGTCGCGGCGCGTTCGTCTCACCTTGAGACTGGGCCGGCGCATCCTAAATATAGACATCGGATTACGTACTCGCGGCGACAATGCGATATCGCTTACGATGCAGTCGGCGAGACTAGTCGTGTCCGTTTTCTCAGTATGTCGGTAAAATTGGGAAAATTTCCTAGGGGGTCAGGGGTATGGCGGGTTGGCGGGGGCCGGGGTCGGTTTCGGCGAGGCCCCGGCGGGCGTCGACCTCGTGAAAGGCGCGCGGCGGCGGCGGATCCGCGCGCGCCGGCCGCTCGCCTTTTTACGCGCTCTTTCCCGCACCGCCGCTGCCGCCGCGCGCAACCCCGCGGGCCCCCGCCGGTCGCCGCCCGCAGATAGCGCGCCAGCCGCTGCCAACCGGCCCGCCGTCTGCACCGCAACGCTATATTATCTATTGTTTCACCGACACTTCGCAATAAAACTCACAATTACTTCATTAATATTCTCAACTACTAAATCATCTGTACATACAACTACTGCATCACAAATGCACACCAAGGGTAGGTCCAACTGATTGATATTTTACTAACAGGTGTGCACATATTATATTTACGAAGTTGAATGAAGATGAAGAAGTTGTAGTGTAATTCCTATGCACGTCATTTTACGTCATATTTCACTATGGCTTCATAATATCACAGTGGAATAGTTTTACATGATTATTTATGTGTCATTTAGATTTACAACTTTGTTTTACTTTTATGAAAGTAGGTATCTGATGGACAGACATTATTAATATGGGTGAGAATTATGTTGAATGTTAACTTGGTCAAACTTTTATTACAAAATCGATACGGTATTTAATTAAAACATAATGTTTTTTTTACATCTAATAGTTTTGTTTTACATATATATTACATATCAGAACAATTAGTTTTGCCGCATAATGAAGAAATTAGTTGGTAATAGCGGGCCGCGAGCGTGTGTCCCCTGGCCGCCGCTCCGCCGCCGCTTCGCCCTAATTAAACAATAATCGAAAAACTACAATGAACGGGCGCGCAGCTCCGCGTCCTCGGTGTCCCGCCGCCCCCGCGCCGGCCCCCGCCCCGCCGTCGACTGCGCACGCTCCCCGCCGCCCGCGCAACTGACGTCACCGTTGCACTCCTCATTATCGCCTCTCGACGTATGCCGCTCTCATAATGCACATTAATTGTACGGGACATGTGTAACTTCAGGAGTCTCAATTGGTCATCGCAATACTCATTATGTTATTACATAGACATGGACCAGGTCATTTAAAAAAATGCTAAACAAATGATCGTGATGATAACTTTAACATCTGTTATAAAGATTGACGTTATTTTGATTACGTATAATATACCATATTACTGATGAAAGTTAAAATATGGCTCTGTTACAATAGTTTCGCAAGATTTTTTCGCGAGGTCAATTTTATAGGATAGAATGACTTTTATCGTCATTGTTATCGGTAAACAGTAATTGTATCAATATTATATATATCTTATAAACTTCAAATAAGAAATACGAGCGTATGAACTCGTGTGCCCATCGGTTTATCACTTTGTGAGACATCAATTATTATGTAAGAGTAGGAAAACTAAACTTTTTTTTTATTTGTAACTCTACCATTATGTGCATAACATATATCCTAAAGTAAAATTATAATTTATTAAAATAAAAGTTGTTAAATACTTAAATTACATTTAAAGGAAGTGTAAAGAAAGTAGTTAACTAAATACTAAAATCTTTTACTTATCATTTTTTCAGGAGAAACTTTCACCTTACCTATATACCAAAAGAGTTCCATAACCGAATCAAAAAACAATCACGACACCGATTAAGACTCTGATCCAGGCAAGTTTCCTACGCTATACTTTATGCTGCCCGAACGAGTGGAAATATTGAGTTTTACCATCACTTTTTATTTTTCTTTCTTTTCACATCATAGCAGAGAATAGCTATGTTTTTATTTGTAATCGAAATATTAACAACATACTATAACTTTTGTTACTCTTGAGTATTATCATACATCGATAATACTCAAGAGTAACAAAAGTTATAGTATGTTGTTAATATTTCGATTACAAATAAAAACATAGCTATTAAACATGGCTCCTAATAAAAGTTCGAGTTCTGGTTATAATTTGTGCATTCATTCGTTTAGCCTATCAAAAGTGCACTATTAAAAATAGGCCTCCGCTAAATTGTCTCATATTTGCCACAGTTGCCATAGTTGCCACGCTTGCCAAACGATGGGTAAACAAGCGCAATTTTTAATTATCTTCATAAGTTATAAGAAAGATGCTGCTACCCATCTTGCGTTTTAGTTTACGACACGAATATATATTATTTAGAAATACAGACAAAAATTACGCTTAAAAACATTTATAATGTATGTAACTGTCTTAAATAATGCTAAAATTTTCTATCAATTTTGTAAAAAAACTACTATATTATTGCTATTTTAGTTGTACCCTGGCAAATAGCAAGTATAAATTATATATTATTATTAGTGTGTCCGTTAAAAAAAGAAATCGTGGTCACAGTAATGTGAACGGGACGGTAGGCACCGCGACGCTTGGTTGACGCGAGCGAGGCGCCGTGTCAGCGACTATCACGGCCACCTGAAACCTTCCAGCCACTAACAACACTATTCTCACACCTCATTGGCACTTTGCTCTCTCTTTCAGATCTATAGATATATCTAAGATAGTAAGCAGTTGTTATTATGTTTTATTTCTTTTTTTAAAGCATTAGTGATATGTTTTTTTTTTAAATATTTAGAGTGAGAAACGAGCACAGAGTCTACCAGATGGTAATCATAATGATGATTAGGAATCAAAATGCAGATGCGTTGTCACCCCTGAGGACTAAGATAGAATGCTTCGTCCAATAAAAAGGATGAGGAAGCTCAAGGTTGCTCAGCGAGCGATGGAGAGGGCTATGCTCGGGGATTCTCTGCGTGATAAACTTAGGATAGGATAGGAACCAGAGTCACCGACATAACGGATTAGTAAGCTGAAGTGGCAATGGGCTGGCCATATAACTCGAAGAACCGACAATCGATGGGGGTATAAGGTTCTCGAGAGGCGGCCCTGTACCAGCGGACGAAGTGTAAGGCATCTTCCCACCAGATGGAGTGACGACCTGGTAAAACATGCAGGAAGTCGATGGATGCAGGTGGCTCAGGACCGTGCTTTGTGGCATTCCTTGGGGGAGGCCTATGTTCAGCAGTGAACTTGTGAAGGGGGAATCATTACAGAATGATGATGATTCTGTGAGAACGTGATCCTACCCCGATCGATCCGACTCATTTTTGCTACAACCATAATAACGTGGCTCTACCACGTATAAAATTAAGTTTAGTCTACCTAATGGTCACTTGCTACTGCAGGCCATGTACACCTCAGACTGGGCGCGTTGTCGCTTTTGAGACTACTATACTCAGACTTTCAGATTATACTGGATATCCTCACTCTTCAAATACGGACAAAACAGTTGATTTACAATTGCTAAACGGTAGAAGTAGTAAAGGACGATAAGAGATGAATTCTGATGCAGAAAGATGGCCCACCAACTAATTCTATAACATGAACATGCACTCGTACTGTACTTTCGCTAATATTTCTTAGATATCTTTTAATAATCTGATAAGCTACAATGTGAAGTAAACTAGAGTTAAGGGAAAAATGAAAAGTTAGGTAATTAGCAGCCTGTTTACGTCCTACAGCTGGGCACATGTGTCCTCTCATTTCAGGGGGGTTATGAAGAATTGTTTCATAGGATAGGGTGACAAACGTGCAAACAGTCCACCTGATGGTAAGTGGTTGCTGTGGCCCATAGACATCTACATTTATCCTCGTTTGCGAATCAAAATGCGTTGTTAGCCGTGAGGTCAAAAAGGGTCTCCAGTTCTCTACACTCACCATACGAAACACAGCAGTGTGTTACGCTGCTATTTTACACTGGTATTCTGTGAGAGCGTGGTCCTTCCCCGGTCGAGCCGACCCATTCGTGCTACAACCATACTAATAATATAGCGGAAGCATGGCTCTACCACGTCTAATATTACTAAATTAATTAGTCCGCTGGACTGCTCCAGTATGTGTAGGTTGATTTCACATGTCCTCGAAATACTCTGCTCCTCAAATATACAGGTTTTCTTACGTTATCTTTCACTGCCGAGCACAGGGTAGATAAATCAGCATTTAGATAGGAATCAACAAATTTCACAGGTGAACTTAGGTTGCTCGTGTACTGTAAAATTTACGGCAACCACGGCTTGGTAGCTTAAGGGCTAATCCACTATCACGACAGAATGTAGGCCTTTAAGTCTGGCGTCGAGCCATCATGGCTGTTTGAACAGGTGAGCGGAGAGAAAATATTTTCTTGTAATGTTGATTTGTGATATTGTCATTATACTTAATATCACATCAATAGTGTTTCAAGTTTACTGCATGACAAAAGCCTTTATTTGCCCATACTTACCTATGCCCACCATACCCACATCAGAAAGTTTTGCAAATGAAAAAAAGAGTTCTGTGGTTAAAGTATTTTAATTAAATATTTTTAAAGAACTCTTCACCAGTAATGTATACAAAGTTTCATGCGACCGAACCAATTTTTTAATTATTTTTTTCCAGATCGCCTCAGACTCGAACTCTACCACGTAATAAGTAGTTAAAACCTGCCCGAATGCTGCTAGCGCATCTTCCACCAGTGAAAATTGTATGCTTTAATAAAGAGAAGTCACACAGTACCCTTTCAGTGTGTAAAAAGTTTAGTTTTTAAATCGTGTTAATAAATCCAAGATTCATCATTTGTAATAATGTCGTTAACATGCCGAAGATGAGCCTGCATTAAACTGATTAATGACGTCACGGCATCATTCCACGCGAGCCTGATTCTAAGCATCGGTGAGGTTTTGCGGCACCCAACGTGAAACTATCATCCTCAAGCGAAAGTGTTCTTGAAAAATATCTTGAACTCATCCCGACCTAATCTTGAACACGTGCTGAGTCCATTCATACGTGTTTTTTTTAACTATTCAAAACCAGTGCTTGATTACTACCTCATCTGATGGTAAACGGCGATACAGCTGAGATGGTAAGGCGCACTGAATTAATTTAACAAAAGTCCATTCATAAACACCCACATTGTAATCGGATGGAAAATGGGTGCTAGCAAATTATTCCACTTCTTTGTTGTACGCTTGGCGAGCGACAAAGCAAGTCGTTGGGTTCGTGCGTGGTATGTCGATAACGAAGGGGAAGAGACTGACCGAGCGTGTGGTTGTCCGATGGTAGAAGGCAGAAGGAGGAATTAAATAATAAAATGTCAGCGCACACCTTTTGAAATGTATCCTGTAGAAAACCGAAAGACTGGCTGCTTTGCGCCTGTGTTCGAAACTGGTGAGATTGGTTTTAACCAGATTTGGGTCACCAATAAGCCTTTTAAGTCCAAGGTTGTCCAACCCTACCAGCCCATATATTATATAGAGTAAGATGCTGTCCCGGCTTGGAGTATTGCTGCACCCTTGCAAGGAATCTTAACTTCCTTGCAGCTGCTTTGGCCTTGGATAAAATGATGGGTCCTAAGTTTAGGTTCACGGAAAGAAGGAGTCAATTTAAGCTGATTGCTTTTTGCAGTGAAGAGACACGCTCTTGTTTTAGGGACGTTAAATTTCATGACATTGACATCGCCTTGTTCTGAAATTGCCTATAGTGAGAGATCATAAGCTCAGTGATAGCTTTTCTTTATTTTTTCCCTTTCGGATTGGATTTGATTCCAACTGGCCCGAGCACTTGGTTGGTATCTCTTCACAACTGCGCTGTCATCTATGTAGCTATAGATGAGAAACATAAGCATTATTATAGAGGGGGGTGAGAATTGCGGAGAGGACTGGCTCCTGAGAAACTCCGGCGTTAGTCATCATAGACTCGGTAGCGCAGCTTTCGACAACGACTCGGAGAGACTGTTCACTGAGACATCGAGGAAAGTCGCAATTGCTTCCCCATTTTCTCTAAAGCCTCACCCCATAATGTGACCCTACGCTAGAAGGTCGACGCGAAGTCATATTGATGGCCGCTCAGGAGCTTATTCTGTTCTACGTGTGCCATATGATAGACGTCAAATATACGCTCCATAATCTTGTAAGCGAGGTGATTGTGATTGGCGGATAGTTGGCAAGGTTTTTTTTTTATAGGATAAGGGTGAAAAACGAGCACACCGTCCACCTGATGGTAAGTGGTTGCTGCGGCCCATAGACATCTACATCTATCCTCTATTACAAATCAAAATGCAGATGCGTTGTCACCCGTGAGGACTAAGATGGAATGCCTCATTTCCAGTAAAAAGGGCCTCCGGCCACCTGCACTCACCAAGCGAAACGCAGAGGTAAACCTCTACTTCACGCTGGTATTCTGTGAGGTTTCTGTGAGGTGTTGGTTGCTTTTTTAGGTACAGGTACCAACCCTTATCCTAAATGAGAGGTGTGTAGTCGCAGGAGACAACTCAGGTGCACATGGCTTTAAAACTATAGCAGATATACCGTCTGTTCCACTAGTTTTGTTCACGTCTAGATTCGTTAGGTTGTACGAACCTCTTATCGTTTTCTTTCCTATCCTTTTACTGGCGGTTTGTTTCAGCCGCTTTGTCGAGAGCCCAAAAAGCTCTACTGGCGGATGGTCTGGCAGTTTTGCGCCGATATGTTTAATGCGTCGGAACTGACTTATCGTAACGCTATTTTGTAGTCTTGGCTGCCTGATTGAATCCGGCTGTATCCGGTCCTTTGCGGTCTCGAGCGTCAATCCAAGATAAATAAGCCGGATTCGCTGAAATGAAGCAGACCTCACGCCAAGGATGAGATGCAAAAAAGTGCCGCATCTAATTCGTCAGCACAGACATTTGCTTTTTCTCACCTTTACATTTCTAATATAATATCTATATACTAAGTATTACGATGTTTTTTAAATTAAGCTTTATTATAGTCATACGCGCTTTTGATTTTTTTTTTATAAAAACATGCACTCTATTTATTTCCAAAGAAACACGTATTTTAATGTCTCATAGCTGTAAAGAGTTAGCTTACTATTTTACAGTTTGTTACAAGTATAGGAAGGAGTTTGCAGTGTGTCACCTTTAAATGGTTGGACATGCGCAAGCGCATAATACTGTGGCACTCATGCGTGCTAAACGCGAATATGATAAAATGAACTTTAACAGTAAATCATAGGGTAGAGTTTCAAATGATCGGTTAACATATATAGTTATCGTTCAATAGTACCTAATTTACGTGCTTGTCTTAAATTAAACTAATTGAGTAGGTGGGTAGTGATAAAAATTTGAATACAAGTAAATATAACTTTCATTGTTACCCACTAGTGTTTGACATGATAAGATTATCTCACATTGACACAGTTAAATTACTTGTAGTTTGTTTTAGAAATTAAGGTTTTCTTTTAATTTAAAATAACTTAAGGAACAACTAACTATATACGCCCCACTGTTGGGCACAGGCCTGCATCTAATGTGGAAATCGAAGCCGGCCATTCTTCTCTAAAGCATTGTGGCGGTCTTCAAATGTCCTCGATTTTTTACAATTCTTTAGAGGTATGTTTCATCATCACGATGCCGCTCGGTTATTCGCATTAGAGCTGAAGATAGTCCGGGTTAACCATGACATTAGAAAGAAAACCCCTCGGTTCTCCTCGGGTAAAGCAAAGCACTCGAAATATCGGTAGAAATTGGTTTAAATTAAACGTGACAAAAAACGTAAAAAATAAATAATAAAACCAGCCAAGTGCGAGTAGGACTCGCACATGAAGGGCTCCGTACCATCGTACATGATTTAATACTATAGTAGGTACTTTTTAAATATAATTTTATTTAATTAAATTTTTATGGCGAATATAGCAATACAAACTCTGTGAGCATTTCAACCGTCATTATTAAGATCGAGCAAAAAAAAAAACCAAAACAGAAAACAGGTTTAAAGTAGGGGAGCCCCTTTAATTTTTTATTTATTTTATTTTTATTATTTGTTGTTATAGCGGCAACAGAAGTACACATTTTTTTATAGGATAAGGGTGACAAACGAGCACACAGTCCACCTGATGGTAAGTGGTTGCTGCGGCCCATAGACATCTACATCTATTCTTGTTTGCGAATCAAAATGCAAATGCGTTGTCACCCGTGAGGACTAAGATGGAATGCCTCATTTCCAGTAAAAAGGGCCTCCGGCCACCTGCACTCACCAAGCGAAACGCAAAGGTAAACCTCTACTTCACGCTGGTATTCTGTGAGGTAGTGGTACCACCCCGGTTCGAGCCGGCCCATCCGTGCGACAGCAAAAGCTGCCGCGTGGCTCTACCACTGTTCTGTGAATATTTCAACTGTCTACCTATTACAGATAATGAGATACAGCCCGCTGACAGACAGACGAACGGACGGACAGCGGAAGCTTAATAATAGGGTCCCGTTGTTGGTTACCCTTCGGGTACGGAACCCGTGTTTGGCGAGGCGCGACCATGAGAAATGTCAAATAAATCTCATGGCTTTCGATAGATGTACGAAAAAATATTTTTAGCGTGTACATTCCATATAAGTACATAGTTACGGGGCATTACCTACGGACGAGAGGAAACAGTGACGCGCTCAGAGATAACTCGTCCATACGCAATAAAACAGTAAATATTTACTCCTCACGCTTTACGTACTTGATACGTAGTCCGCATGTATTTTCATTGGGTACATGTTCATAAAAATATCTTTAGAGACATTGTGAAATGCATACTTAACTAACAAATAAGACAACTTTAAAAATGAATATGGGACTACCTAAAAAAATACAACAATAACCTTAAATATAATGTTTGTTAATTTTTATTGCTAAATTCAAAAGCTTAGAACAGCGAATTCTTAGACAAGTGGTTTTTACGTGGTAGAGCCATGCTGCAGCTATATTAGTAGTATAGTTGTAGCACGAATAGGTTGGCTCGATTGGGGAAGGACCACGCTCTCACAGAATACCAGCGTAAAATAGCAGCTTAGCGCTGCTGTGTTTCGTATGGTGAGTGTAGAGAACCGGAGACCCACTTTACTGGAAATCAGGCATTCCATCTTAGTCCTCACGGGTGACAACGCATGCATTTGCGAATCAAATGCATTTTGATTCGCAAATGAGGATAAATGTAGATGTCTATGGGCCACAGCAACCACTTATCATCAGGTGGACTGTGTACTCGTCCCTACTCTACCCTTACCTACCCTATCCTATAAAAAAAGGGTAAACATGAAATACAGACACATACGCATTTTAGTTTCGCATCGGTTCAGCTTAGTGCTCAGGTGTAGCTATTGACTTAACATGAATAAGTACACATCTATATGAAAGCGCAGGAGAAGGGATGTTTACGTAAGCGAAACAAAGCTCTAATAACAAAAATCTAATTGTTACTGTTGAGCTGCGAATATATTATATTATGTACATATCACATTTCAGCTGGCCTGGCACAAATTTGTGCTGCCCTATTTGATGAATTTCACTTCTTTTGTTTTTAATTGTTTCAGCTACGTCAAAATCTCACCACTTCATAGGTTGACTAGTAGAGGATGCCTATAGGCATTATCTTTGCTCTTTGTTAAAAGTTTAAATAAGTATTAAATTATAACAGACTGACAATTAAATGTCAGTGGCTTATGTAACATAATTTTAAATAATAAAGTAAACCTGTGCTTTGCTACGGAGGCAGGGCAGACATGGCGAACGCATTGTCCCGGCGAGAATGTTGTACTGGAAGTTAACCAATAAAAACAGTGGGTTATTATATTTTTTTTTATTTTATTGCGTTGGTATAGAGTGTGCAGAAGGATTTGCTTCATAATTTTCATAGTGACCAAGATCAGGCAAGCCTTCTAGCTGTTTCGACTAAGGAATCTAATCTCTGGTTACACGCTTTACCATCAAGTAATCTCGGCACATTACTTGATCGGGAAAGCTTGCGCATCGCCGTAGGAATCCAACTAGGAGCGGCGATTTGTCAACCCCATTAGTGCCCATGTGGTACCAGCGTCGACGAGTTTTGGGCTCCATGAACTTTGATGTAAGAAAAGTGCTGCTAGGTTTTCATTGAACAGGTGTTCTTTGAACAATGTCAGCCGAAGGGCTCTTGTCTCTATAAATGTTCCCTCGGTTTTAGAGCCTTGTGGAATATTTAGAGACAATCCGACCCGATGCTATAACATTGGTCCCTTGGTAGAGAGGTAAAAGCCCTAGTGTGAGATGCTACTTGCGTAGACACTTAGGCGGCCTCTCATCTCAGGGGTACCTCATTTAGAGCCAGGGCGGCATCAGAGGCAGCTGAACTGAGTAAGTGGCGCAAATATGAGTCTCTGAGAGATGACTACATTTTTGTGGCATTTGCTGTAGAGAATATCGGTCCGTGGGGGCTATGTGCGGTGAAGTTCCTAAAGGAACTCTATCCGCGACTGGTCGTTAATGCTGGTGATAAGAGGGCTGGTCCTTTTCTCGCTCAAAGGCTAATTATAACCATTCAGTGAGGAAATGCAACCAGCTTCCTTGGCACGATACCACGGGGAGTAGGACTATATCTTTTTTATAGGATAGGGTGATAAACGAGCACACAGTTCACCTGATGGTAAGTGGTTACTGTGACCCATAGACATCTACATTTATCCTCGATAAAGAATCAAATGCAGATGCGTCGTCCCCTGTGAGAACTGAGATGGAATGCCTCTTTTTCAGTAAAAAAGGTCACCGGTTTCGGCACCGGTATTCTGTGAGAGCGTGGTCCACGCTCTCAGATTCGTGCTACAACTATACCATTAATATAGCTGCAGCATGGCTCTACCACGTAAAATATATCGATATAGGGGGCGATTCTGTACGTGTTCACAGACCAGTCTGTGAACACGTACAGGATCGACCCCATCACTACATTAGATTTGATAGACCACAAATCCTCGCTAAAGAACACTGATTCCTCCCCAGTATGATTCGCGAGGCTATTGAAATAATAAAACATCCTAATTTCAATAGAGAAGATGGCTGGGTGCTACCATCTGCTTGGGATCCCATAATTAATAAAATTAAATCCCAAATACAACTGCAAGACTTCATGATACTGTAAGTTCATACTGCGACATTGGGACGTTATACACCTCAGTCCCCCCGTGACCATGGGTGTTGAAGTGCCCGAAACGTCGGGAATATAAAATAAGTTAATATACGCGATAAAATCCATAAAATTAGTTTTATTTAAATGTGTAGTGTTCGCGTAAATATAAGAAATCATTATTTTCTTCACTATTTGCCTATATTACTTATTCTGAACCTCTTCTGTAAATTTAGCCGCTTATTGCAAAATAACCCTGTATATGATGTTGATATATCATCATTATAATAATAATAATAACATAGACCTTAAAAAATTGAATGTCACTAACACGGTTCTGAGCCACATACATCCATCGACTTTCTGGATGTCTTATTAGGCCTCTATCTAGAGGAGTGCCACCCCTCATTTCGCTTACATGTACAAGGCTGCCACTCGATAAACTTTTTGCCCATCTATTGTCGGTTCTTCGAGCTTTGTAGCCGGCTTATTGCCACTTCAGCTCAACGATCCATACATGTGATATTTATACCAAATAATATAAATATTAAAAAAAAAAGAATTAGAAAGTGCAATTGTCAACCCGGAGTACCTTCACCTTTTTTAATTATTAATTTTGGTCCGATCTACACAAAATGAATTTACTGTGTGTGGCGACGCTGTCGTCGCACCACAAGCGAAACACATCGAAACCTAAATCACGCTAACAAAGTTCCGAAGTTAAAGCAGTATATATAGAATAGCTATAGCCGAGCTACCACTCCGAGCGTTGGCCGCAGAACACCTTGCCCGGCGGGAGATCTCCCCATTTCCTTCCACCGGCCACATTGGCCAACGCTCCGGGTACTTGATGACGATGACGAGGTTTGGAAGTTGTAGTTTCCGAAGGTTGAAGATTGCGTGTTCTTATCACGTCGGGGTCACCACTAAACAATCTAATTTAATATAATATGTATTACTTGTGAGATACATTGTTTTCTTGCGATGGCCAAGTCAATCTATTTATTTAAAACATAAAAGATATTTAATACGAGTATTGATATGGTCACTATAAGATGTTGTTAGGTTAGCTAATTACGTAATAACTTGAGACAGAAGGACCCTTAAGTAGGCACTGAATAAATTAACCGACTTGGTATTACATGGATCTCACAACTTTTTACGGTAGAAGAACTGAGTTGCGAGACTTGTTTTTTTTTTGGCATTTCAAGTTATCTTTCTGATGGCATTTCGTAATTTTACTTACATAATGGGGCTAGGGCTCCTGCCTGGACTACAAGGAGGCCCTAGGGCATATAAAAAATTTATGTTAGGGAGATTATTAAAATGTCACATGAAATGATAATAATTTCATTAATATGCTTATGTTTGAAATAGCTACCTCTTACGGTACCCATGGAGTGAAATGGAATAGTTAATAGATTATCTCATGTCGCCACCACACAGCAATGTCCGGGTTGTGGGCCTATGGGGAAAAATCAACTTCCGAAGGATAGCGGTTTTGTTTACGTCTGATCTAAAATACAATACTTAGACCAGTGATAGCCGTCAAAGATGCAATACCTCTGGTGCTATGTTCATCAAACCGACTGTTGAGCGTGACGATAAACGAAATTCCTCCATAACGGGAGAGACTAGCGATGGTCACAGCTGATGAAGATAACAATAGTAAACTTTATACACATTATACTTACATACATATAATCACACCTCTTTCCCGTAGGGGTGAGAGACCACTTCTTTCTACTTGCTACGATCCTTACATACTTGTTTCGCTTCGTACACTTTCATTATTCTCTTCATACATGCTCTTCAGTTTAGGGTACTCTTGACCTGGCCTTTTTTCAAGACGTCCTTGATTTGATCTAGAAACGTCCGCCTAGGTCTACCCCTTCCAACACTTTTTCACTCGCCTTATACACTTTTTTCGCCAATCGTTCTTCATTCATTCTCTCGACATGGCCAAACCATCTCAGCTACACTAAATCTTCTTTCAGACTACAGCGTTTCCTTATCTCACTATTTCTTATCCTGTCATTCAGTTTAACTGCTATCATATTTCGTAACGCTCTCATCTCAACTGCATTTATTCTGCTTTCATGTTTCTTCTGCCATACCCAACTTTCACTTCCGTACATGAGAGTCGGAACCAACACCCCCTCATGCACAGCCAAACGAGCCTTGTTAGACACTTTCCGACTGCACATAAAGGAGTGCAAAGCTTCATTCACCATGTTTCCTGCATTCACTCTTCTTTCGATATCACCCTCACACTTTTTACACAATATACGTTAAATAATACAATACAATACAATACAATACAAACACTCACGCCTGTCACCCAGAGGGGTAGGCAGAGACTACGGGCTTCCATTTGGCCCGATCCTGACACACTTCCTTCGCCTCCTTTACATCCATATATTTACGCACACACGCTCGTCGGTTAAGGGTACTCCTAATCTGGCCCATTTTCAATGTATCGCCGATTTGGTCGATAAATCTTCGTCTAGGGCGTCTCTTCCCGACTGTGCCGTTCACTTCTGCAACATAAATTTGCTTTGTCACTCTTTCCTCGTTCATTCTTTCTACGTGACCAAACCACCGAAGCATTCCTTTTTTAATCCTAGTCACAACGTCATCTTGCAAACCACACTTTTCCCTTATCACACTATTTCTCACCCTGTCATTCAGATTCAGCCCTAGCATACTCCGTAATGACCGCTTTTCTACAGCCTTTATTCTACTCTAATGTTTCTTCTGCCATACCCAACTTTCACTACCATACATTAAAGTAGGGACTAACACACCATTATGAATTGCCATACGTGCCTTCTTTGACACATTCTGACTCTTCATAATAGCTTGTAGAGCCCCATTTACTCTATTTCCTGCGTTCACTCGTCGTTCTATATCCTTGTCATATCTACCATCCCTGCTAAATAAACATCCCAAATATACAAACTCATCCACTTGCTCAATCAACTTAACGTTAAATAAATCTATTTAATATTGGATTTCATATCATCCCGTTGGTGTTGTAAGTGGCGACAGAGGGGAAACTGAAACAGGAGATGAGCAGCAGCATCTTGTTGTTAGCAACCTAATAATAATGAATAATAATGAAAACTGAATGATTTATAACTGTAACTTAGATCGACTATAAATATGTTTTGTCAATCCAACTGGATTCAATATAAAACCCCTTAAGCTGTTGCTATAAAATTTGTGGTGATTACAGCCATAGATTTAGTGTAAAATGAATTATAACTTTTACATCTTAGCATGACAAAAGAGCTAACAGACCACCTGACGGTACAGAATAGGTTGCTGATGGTAAGAAACAAGGCCACAGATGCGTTGTCACCCCTGAAGACTAAGATGAAATGTCTTATTATAAAAGTATTGTTATTGATCAACTGTTATTTGTTATTGCTATTGTTAAGTCGATTTGTTATTGATCAACTAGACAGTCAATTGTTTACTGTGTCGTCGGTCTAATAGTCGTAATCGCGAATCCCTGGTCAGATCCAAAATGAGTTGTTAGGATTTTCTGTCGTGAAAATCTCGTCCTTCGGTAAGCATAATCCGTCTGGTCTTGCGCCTTATCTCTTTCCGGTCATAACGGATTGCCGTTCCGTCTGACTTTGAGAGTGGGGAAATAGAGAGAGCTCTTGTATTGCACACACTCGTGGACTATAATCCTACCTTTGACTTTGACTTTGTAGTTTATTTCGTTTGTACCTTACCTTAAATACTCTAATTACAAATTAGAGTATAGGAACTGTTTCTTTACACTGAAAATAGTAAAAATTTTATCTTGTACAATTTTAAAAATATATTTTCTGATAAAATCGTAATTGTAAGGAAAAATAATAAAACATTTTAAGGATTTTACATAAATGCTGCATTATATTTCAGAAGATTTCTAACAAGCTGAGAGAACACTGAAATGTATGCCGGTGGGTGGACAGCGGCATATCACATTAGTTTGACGTCAATCGTAATGTAATGAATAATGACTAATTAACATTGTCGGAGGAAGGAAGGTTTGTTTATTTAAAGATAAGGATGATGTGCTCAGTTTTTTTGCGGATGTTTAAAATCCTGTAGTGGTGATAGTATCTTGGCTGGATTATACAAATTCGACATATTGCAGTTACTGCTAAAAGTACAATTGCCAACCATACCAATTTGCTAATGCCGATACAGTGATATTGCGTTTTACTGTCGATTTCGATCAAATCAATATTCTCCGAATACTGTTGGAGCTATTAAAACGTTTCTGCTTTAATATACTTACTGTTGGCAGTTCTGTTTTTACCCTAAGGGTATATCAGTCATGAGCCCTGGACCCTGACGTGACAGTGTTACTCGAAACGTTTAACGTGTGCCATAATATTTCTATAAAATTAGATGTTTTCATTTATGTTTTTAGACTTTTTAAAAGATTCGCAAATTCTGAGTGCCTAATGGCGCCTGCGTGATCTTAGATGACCCTAACAGATTACCGTGGCGATATCATTGTGGTGACGTTAGAGAATCCACTACAACTACACCTTGTCCGTCATTGTCTTGAGGGATGATTGATACATTCGACGAAAATCTCACATTATCCTAAGTATGCCAGATGTAAAATGCCCACACCGGCAAAAGAGAGCAACGTCAAAAAGCATGATATCTGTCACTGCAATAGCCAAAACGTGGGGTTACGGCAAATCCTCGCAAAATATGAGAAGCCATGTTAAGTACTATATTCTTCTCTTTCTAATAATGATGACGAAGAAAAACTTTTCAATGTTGAACGAAAACTTCAAAATGAAACTAAAGAAAACTGAATCGCTCACCGTGACATAGTACTAGTTTAACATCCTTAAACTGAATTAACAAACAAACTTATTGATAACTTACTTGATGGTTCATGGACCGTGCGGCCAACTTCGAACAAAGACAGCAGATGTCACTTCTGAGGACGATGATAAATGCCTCACAGCCATCGATCACTAATAAAGAACTAGATACACAATCAGTGACAAATAATGTTCTTACCGAATGAGCACACACTCGAACATTTGGGTGCGCTTTTAATTTGTATGTAGCTTTGTGAATACAACTTTAGTCAATGC
Source organism: Parnassius glacialis (assembly GCA_033319125.1). NCBI lineage: Eukaryota > Metazoa > Arthropoda > Insecta > Lepidoptera > Papilionidae > Parnassius > Parnassius glacialis. Next base: position 28,069,875 of record JAVANC010000018.1, read on the forward strand.
ATTGAAGGTTGAATTTACATTAATGTATATTTATTTCAACTAGAATTACGTCTAAATGATTGGCGACAGTTGTTAGAGAACTTTTGCATGGGATTGTGTATCTAGTTTTTTTATCAGTGATCGATGCTCACAGCGTGTAATTATACTGGCTGTCTACACTGTTACAGTTACACTGGTAGTACCAGCAACGCTATTTGGCAGCAGAAATAGTTAAGAGGGTGGTACCTACAAAGATAGACTTCTAGGCAAATAAGCGGCCAAGTGCGAGTCGGTCTCGCCCATGAACGGTTCCGTAGCAGCACGTTTAAAAAAAACTACTAACTAGATCTCGTTCAAACCAATTTTCGATGGATGTTTACATGATAATGTACATCATATATTCAGTTTTATCATTCTCTTATTTTAGAAGTTACAGGGGGGGGGGGGACACATTTTAGCACTTTGGAAGTGTCTCTCGCGTAAACTATTCAGTTTAGAAAAAAATTATATAAGAAACCTCAATATCAATTTTGAAGACCTATCCGTAGAAATCCCACATGTATGGGTTTGATGGAAAAAAAGTTTTTGAGTTTCAGTTCTGAGTATGGGGAACCCCCAAAATTTATTGTTTTTTTCTATTTTTGTGTGAAATTCTTATTGCGGTTCACAGAATACATCTACTTACCAAGTTTCAACAGAATAGTTCTTATAGTTTCGGAAAAAAGTGGCTGTGACATACGGACGGATAGACAGACAGACAGACATGACGAATCCATAAGGGTTCCGTTTTTTGCCATTTGGCTACGGAACCATAAAAAGGAGCCTTCTACTTAGTAAACCCCCTTAAACAAGTACAACGTTAGAGTAAAGTTGTAGCACGTATGGGCCCGCACAACCGGGGTAGGACCGTGCTCTCACAGAATACCAGCGTAAAATAGCAGCTTAATATTGCTGTGTTTCGTATGGTGAGTGTAGAGAACCGGAGACCTTTTTACTGAAAAACAGGCATTCCATCTTAGTCCTCACGGCTGACAACGCATCTGCATTTCGCAAACGAGTATAGATGTAGATGTCTATAGGCCGCAACAGACACTTACCATCAGGTGGACTGTGTGCTCGTTTGTCACCCTTATTAAAAGTCAAAAGGGACAGTTTCATCTTCATTCATGTGTCTTTAATATAGTTTTCTTATATGCGTAGGATTTACCGTTGAGAAAATTATTCCCCTTTTAGGTATCAGATATACTAACTTCACATAAGTAAAGAAACCAACTCCTTAGTCCTTACTCTGTGCTAGCGTCTCTACGCAAACTAAAAAATGTCTTCGATACACTGGTCATGTTTCGAAAGTCTGGATATTTTCTTTCAATGTTCGGGATCGAAAGAATTTAAAAAAAATCAATAAATCAAATAAAATATTCACGAAATCAAATCCAAGTTGATAACAGTGCAACCTATAAGAGGAAAATATTACGTAATAGCTTTACATAATAAACAGATAAAAAATTTATTCATTTCAGTTGCGACTTGCATAAGCATGGGAAAAAGTGGGTGGGTTTATCAGAAAGCGCTTGAAGAGAACATAGATGCGGTAAAATAGATTTTAACAATTGCTATGTATCTACAATATGCAATTGCTGATAATTTCTAACAGAGAAATTTGAGAGATGGACACTTTCTTGTTACTTTTCCTTCTGAATCAATAGAATCAGCTTTTACATTATGGAAATAATATAACAGATATCGAAGATTCCAGTTCCAAAAATAAATGGTGTGTCTTACCTTGTTTAAAGAGCAACTCTCTCCCTTCCTCAATGGTATGCACCATCACAGTCAACACTAATACCAATAAAAATATTACCCTCAACACCTCACGTTACAGAATACACACCCACCGCTGATATTACAACGTGTTTCGTCTATAAACGAGGCATCATCAGGAGAAAAGACTCAATTTAAACTAGTTCAGCCACATAATTTTATTTTTCTCGCGAAACTTAGCTTAACAAAAGCCTTCTTGCCTTAAAGACCCAAAAAATATTGTATTGTAATCGGTGCTTAATCCATAGACCTTCTACGTAGATTGCCTCATATTCGTAGGGGCGATATTTGTCATTGTTGCTACGCTTTGAAAATGAGCTTATAGGAGCAGATTTTTATTATTTCTATACAGCAACCGTTCAACTGAACATTTCGTAGACTAAGACTAGATTCTATTCTCTATTCTAACGTATGAAAGTGGGTTAAAAGTGAATTAAAAATGTCTTAAAAATATCCATTACATTTATACATACATACATATAGCTCAAGCTGATAAAAGCATGTTAAAAAACTCCACCGGTTTTAATCTTCCATACAAAATATGCATTATACGGCAATTTTACACTAGTGTTTTGTAAGAGCGTACTTATTTACACAGTTAAACCAACGCACTCTTGTTGCAGTCATAATTGAACTGCAGTGTGACTCTACCACATAGTGTTAAAAGTTAAGCGAAAATCAAGGTAGAGACAATTTGGAGATGTTGTTCTGCCTACATCTTGTGGTTCATCCACGGCAACGGTGTGAGATGATGTCGGATGTAATCAATTGCGCGGAACATATTATAATGACAGTTCACTCGCCAACACAGGTGAGGTCTTAAATTAGCCGTGCTCTATGTATCGATTATAAGACAAAATCGGGGGCGGACCAAGGTGAAGTGTCAGAGACACTGGGACATTCTAGCATATTATACAGACTTCAAAACTAATGATACATATTTCGGTATAAGTATTCGTTCCGATTAGTATACCATAAACAAGGAGCCAAATACATACTCTGATCACCTTTTTTACAGTACGTACGTAATTACAGTCATTTGTTGATAATCCAACGACAAACAAAGAAGGCTGCATATGCGTTGTCACCTCTGAAGATTAAGGAGGAATGCCTATCAGTTTCTAACTGCACTGACTCACTATACTCTTCAGACAGGGACACATCAGTGTAAGCACTGCTGTTTGGCGGCAGAAATGGTGAAGAGGGTGGTACCTGCCCAGGTTGATTCTTAGGCAAAAAGAAGACTTACCATATAGATACACAAAATGTCTTACTATGCTATATTAAAAAAAATATTATGGGTTTAGCTCGAGAAGATTTTATTCAAAACAAGTTTAATAACAAATGCCAAAGAGCTTAACCACTCAGTACATATCAGGTAAAACGAATTTAGCAGTATTAAACTCTCTTTTTAACTGACTTAAAAAAGTAGGAGGTACTAAATTCGACTGTATGTTTTTTGTGTTTGATCAAGGACTGACTAGGAGTTTTTGATTTATCTTTAATAATTATATATATTGAAGTCGGTTCTATATAATTTTACCACTTGTTTCGTTTGCCGTGTGCTCGCGGCGTGCAATCAGCCTCTTTCGTATTTCGCCGTAGTTTCGTGGGTGTCATAAAAGGTGACTATAGCAAATTGTGGAAAAATCTTATGGCTTCCGATACATGGAGGTATGTACCATCTTGTTTACGCCAGACGTTAATTACTAAGACCGGTGACGGATAGCAGCTTCGAATGTGCTAGACGTCTGGTAATGTGATCGTCAAAATTGGAATCATAATTGATCGTACGCATGCGGAGCGTGACGATTAAGCCACAGGTCAATCCTCCAAGGAGGGTTGTCCCTATGTTCAGCAGCGGTAGTTTAATACGTGGTAGAGCCATGCTGCAGCTATATTATGGTTGTAGGACGAATGGGTCGGCTCGACTGGGAAAGGACCACGCTCTCACAGAATACCAGCGTAAAATAGCAGCTTAACGCTGCTGTGTTTCGTATGGTGAATGTAGAGAACCGGAGACCCTTTTTACTGGAAACGAGGCATTCCATTTTAATCCTCACGGGTGACAACGCATCTGCATTTGGATTCGTATTCGAAGATAGATGTAGATGTCTATGGGCCGCAGCAACCACTTACCATCAGGTGGACTGTGTGCTCGTTTGTCACCCTTATCCTATAAAAAAAGCGGACTTCTATGGGCAGAAAAAAAGAATCTTTACTAGGGTTCTGGAGACCGTGTGTGTAGTGGCGTTTAAATAATGTAGATTCTGTGCATCAAATAAAACAGAAAAAAATGAGACCACCACGAAAAGAGCTAAAAACAAGGCTAGCGACGCGTTCAAACCCCCAAATGACATACCCCACAGCCTGTAAAAATTACAATGGCTCTTAATCTACAAACGGAAACACAAGCGTTGATAGATCTTAGCCGAAAGAAATACTCTATATTGTACTGGACTACTAATACTGGATGTAGCGTTGCATTTTTAAATAATTTATATTATAGTTTCCTCTAATTTTTGGGAGGAGTTAGACACCGAAGAAATATTTATTGATCCTATTTATTAGTTGATTAGTCGTCGAACTGACAAAGTGGTGAGCTGGAGTAAAATGGGTAACTTATTAAACTAAGTATAAGTAATTTTTCAAAGCTATATTTATATTAATTTATAGCTTATAAACAAGATAGAGCTGTATTACAGTGTTTGATATATCGTTTGTGCTCAATATCTTGTAGCCAGTGTCACAATAAGTGTATATATCATCATTATCGTCATCATTAGAATCCCCCACAAGTCCACTGCTGAAGTGCCACCTGCATCCATCGACTTCCTGCATTACTTACCAGGTCGTAACTTTATCAAGTGGGGGGGGGGGGGGCGCCATACACTCCCCTTACAAGAACGAGGCTGCCGCATGAGAACCTTTATCTCCCATCGATTGCCGTTTTCGAACTATATGGACGACCTATTGCCACTTCAGTTTACTCATTAAATTTGTCCTCATTGTCTCAGTGTATATATATATATATAGGTACATAAAGTTTGAATTACAAATATTATATTTTAAAACATAAGAAACTCAACATTGATAATTTTTGGACGGAAATCGCGAGTCAATTGTTTTTATCACAAGCTGAAGTTCGTCATCTGCAGCATAAAAGGAATCAACGCGAATTAGTTTTAGGACGATAAATTTTTATGATTTTAAAAATTCATTCTCTCCGCAAGATTTGTGCAATCTTCATCCATCTTCCCATCTTCAAAATGCTTTTGGGAGGGAATCCATCATTTTTGAACACCGTAACTGTTAGTATCTACGCAGAATTTGATCGTGGCCGTGTTTCCCTCTATGATGAAATGCGTGAAGGTCGACCCGTCGATCACTGAGAATAACAGGCGACAGTCAGGCGACCAATTGAAGAAAACCCGTTTCATCACGTAGGGGACACAGGGACATTTGGGATTTAGTACGAGCCAAAACGAAATAAAATTACATTAACATTTAAATTAAGAAAACTTTATTGCCGCTGGATTCCTCATGAACTCGCCTCAGAATAAAAACGAGCTTAACTTCATTGGTGAAAAAAAATGTTGTTAGAGTATGATCACGGATATTCAAATGCAAAGTATGACATTGTGACAGAAGATGAAACATGGGTATTTCATTGTTACATTTCGAGAAAGAAAGGAGCAGTCTTCTGTTTAAAGTTGACTGTAAACGAACAAAATTGAAGCAGGCAAGAAGTGTGGGCAAAAAAAATATTGCGTTTTTTTTCTCCAAGACGAGTTCTGTCTGAAAGATCCCACACTTGATGAGCAAAAGACAGTTAATGCTGAGTAGTACACCGTCATTTGTTAGCCTAGTGTCTTTGAAATAATTAGGGAAATACGACTAAGAAGTTGCATCCTTGTTGCTTGCACACAATGCTTCGGTGCACACCGCGATCAAGATAAAGTAATTTTTGACTTCTGAAGAGGTGAAGTGCGTTACGTGCATTTTTTTATATTCCCAATAATTAAAGATTAAATGAGAGGTTTGACATTTACGGAGTCAGAAGAGGCCGCGACAGCTTTCAACTAGCACGTGAAAATCGCACTCAGACCAATGGTCCGTATGTTTCTGTTCGGACGAATGAAAAAGCGTTTAAAATGTAATGGTTTAGTTTATATAATATAAATAAATTCTTCTATTCATAAGTTACGCAAAACTTTCATTGTCACGTATAAGTAAACAAAATTTTATTTGATAGGAAATGTTAAATTACATCTTATAGAACAGCTAGTGTTTGAATAATGGATTTTCGCAAAGTAACGCCTGATTCTATTAATTCAACTAAATAAAGTTATCGTTACATTCAATCCCGGTTATTTGAACAAACTCTATTGATTCATTCTTACATTTTAAAATAGAAACAGAAAAACGAACCAGGGATGGAAAAAATCATGTTTTTTTTTAATTTTAATCAATTCATTCTGATTTATTTAAAAAAGTCATGATTTTTTTTGTATATTTGGAAAATCACGAGTTGGTAAGAGTTTTTGACATAGTAGGATTAAAAGTTATTAAATACACTAACTGTTCCTCGCGACTTCACCCGCGTGTTATTTGGGGTTTTAGTTTTTTTTGCGCGGAACCCTAATTCTTCTTCTAAAATAAAAGTAGCCTATGTTACTCCTTATGACATCAGCTATCTTCCAGTGAAAGTCCCGTCAAAATCACTCCAGCCGTTTCAGAGATTAGCCGGAACAAACAGACAGACAGGCAAAAATTTAAAAAAGTGTGTTATACGTATCGTATATACTTTGATATGCATTTAATAAAAAGCCGTAATTTTGACATTACAAACAGACACTTCAATTTTATTTATTTGTGTAGATATATATGAGACTGATTAAGAGTAAAATAATGAATACTGTATTAATTACAGTTCATATATTATTAAGGGTGAAGTTCTAAAAAAAATTGATTATATTAAGTTTATGAGACTGACAGACCTCATCGCTACTTCTTGGTTGATTTTCCAAAGTTTATGAGAATAATATAAAACAACAAAAGATCATACCTTATTTTAAGCCAGTTTTATTACATTTTCTGCCTATTACATTAATTTATACATCATGATTTAAATCAGTTTGATTTAAATCAGCCAACCCTGAAACGAGCATCTTCACACAAACTTCTTATCAGAACAAAATGTTCATGTAGGTATATTACGGTTAGCATCATTCATAATTACAACCTGTCAAAGTCTACAGCTGAATAGGCCTTCGCAAAGATCACTTCATAAGGGGGACACTCGTCATAGTTGCCAGCTTGGCAGGCGAGTTTAGTAAACGCAGATTTTAAATAGTCCAGTTGTTATTAGAAAGACGCTGCTGCTTTTCTCCTGGTTTGTTTCCCTCTGTCGCCACTTACGACACCCACGGAACGATAAGGGGTCGTGGATATCTTATATCTTATACCGCCACCACATACCACTACCACATAGTTTACGTTATAATTATTACGCTATAGTTTTCTACGGTTATACTAATACTAAATAATAAATAAAATGGCTAAAACAAAAATCCACTATAAACGAAATATAATCCCAAACAGAATAAAGAGAATTTTGCGGCAGAGTTTTCCGTGGTAGAGCAACGCTTAGTACCACACTCTCCCTTACCGTTAGAGCCTATTAAAGTCCACTACTGAACATACGCCTGCCCCATAGATTACTATCATACAACGTGTAACAAAAACCCTGTGGTTCCCGTTAAGTGCGTTCTCAGAGTCAGTATTCAAACGTAAAGAAATAACTTTTTTTTTCAAAAAATTTGAAAATTAAAAAAAAAAATTAGTTAAAAAAATAATAATTTGCTAATTGTATGTGGTTTTATTACCCCCTTCACCGATGCTCGTGTCAGTTAGAGGTAATAAAACCAAATACAATTAGTAAATTATTATTTTTAATTAAAATTAAATTTTTAATGTTCAAGTTATTTGAAAAAGTTATTTCTTTACGTTTGAATACTGACTCTGAGAACGCACTTAAAAGGAACCACAGGGTTTTTGTTACACGTTGTATAACTATTTGCCATAGTTGCCACGCTTGGCAAGCGGGTTGGCAACCGGTTTTATATTTTTATTCGTTATTAGGAAGACCCTTCTCTTCTGACCTCTTAAGACACCCGCGGAGTAGTGGATATTCTTACACCGTCATTACACGGTAAACGGATCACACTATCATGAAATACATAATAGCAGCATAATTTAATAAAACTAATTTTACGTATTTTATCGCGCTTAATTTAAAAAAAAATTATATCCGACGTTTTGGGCACTTTCCAGCGCCCATGGTCACGGGGTGACCTACCTTCAAATTATAACTATTAATTTTGGTCCGATGTACGCAAAAATTAATAATTAAAGTAGCTTTCGTTTACTATGACATCGGGACGTCAAACACCTCCTCCCCGTGACAATGGGTGCTGGAAAGTGCCCGAAACGTAGAAACAAATCGAAAAAACGAAACCATCTACTTGCTTGTAAAACTTTTCCTTCCACATTACAAGCAAGTAGATGGTGTTGCGATGGGCTCACCGGTATCTCCCATTGTCGCCGATATTTTCATGGAGGACTTCTACACTACAAGCGGTATGTAGACGATACTTTCACAATTTTACCATCAGATAAAGTAACTGCATTTTTGGAACATCTTAATTCCATAAACTCTAAAATTATTTTCTATGGAGTTAGAAGCAAATCATTCATTAGTTTTCCTAGATGTGTTAGTAATTCGAAATCCTTACAACACCATCACACTGTGGTCACACCGTGTATAGAAAAAAGACCCATACGAACCGATATTTAAACGGTGAATCCCACCATCATTCTGCACAGCTAGCTACCATGGACAAATCTTTGTTATAGAGAGCACGAGGGAGCTGTGACAGCAAACACCTGGCCACCGGGCAAGCAAGCAGGTTCTGCACGACAACAAGCTTGTCCCGCGCCTACGTCACAGTGACCGAGTGAAGCCGGCCACAGTCGAGTGTGTGCCTGCTGTACTACCATATGTCAGAGGTGTCAAATACAAGATTGGCTACATCTTAAAGCGAGCTACTATTAGAACATTCTTCAAGCCGCCGAAGAAGATTAGTCAGTTCTTACCATCCGTCAAGTGCAATATTCCTCTACAAGATGCAGGAGTGTACAAGCTGGATTGTGAATGTGGTCTCTCATATATAGGGCAAACAAAGCGATCTATCAAAAGACATAGCTGACGTGAAACATCACCGTTCCGGGAAGCCTGCAGTTTGTGATCATATCTTAGACGGCCCCCGCCATTACATTAGATTTGATAAACCACAAATTCTCGCGAAAGAACATCGATTCCTGTCAAGGATGATACGTGAGATTAAAAAAAACCTTGAAATTAAAAAAAACCGGCCAAGTGCGAGTCGAACTCGCACTTGGCCGGTTGGCAAGTTTAAAATTATTAAAAATATTTTTATTATATGATGTAACTAAAAATTTACACTTTTCGCAATTTTTCCTGTATCTGTGCTATAAAACGTTGCTTCGTACCAAATTTCAAGATTCTGAGTTCACGGGAAGTACCCTGTAGGTTTTGATTCCCTTGCGAATGTCGAAAATTTGGGGCATAAACGGCTGTATCTTTAGATTGCTTTGGCTTAGAAATTTGATTTTTTCACAGCACCAAGGGACAGTAGATTTGAGTATTTGATATGAATTTCAGCTTGATACTTCCACGCGTTCCTGAAAAAAAGGCTCTTGACAGACAGACAGACGGACAACAAAGTGATCCTATAAGGGTTCCGTTTTTCCTTTTGAGGTACGGAACCCTAAAAATTATCCTAATTTCAATAGAGAGGGAGGTGGGTACTACCACCTGCTTGGGATCCTGTAAATCAAAACTAAACCCAAGCATACCACTGCAAGACTTCGAGACACAGTAAGTTCATTCTGCGTAGATTGGACCAAAATTAATAATTAAAAAAGCTGAAGGTACTCCGGGTTAACTCTGACATCGGGACGTCAATCACTGCAGTCCCCGGGACCATGGGTGCTGTAAAGTACCCGAAACGTCGGGAATGAATAAAAAAAAATTAACCGCGATAGAATCCATAAAAGTAGTTTTATTCAATGTGTAATGTTCGCGTAAATATAAGAAATCATAAAGATAGATTCAAATTTGAAAGGTTCAAAACCGTCATTCGAATATTGTCGTGAATCAACTGGTACAAGTGGGTATGTTAGTAATACTAGAGGCACTGCTATTGTCCTTTTTTAAGTAAGTGAATTGTGTAAACAGTCCGCCTGTACGCGAGATTTGCAAACGGTTTCAACAAGAGAGGCGGCGACAGTAAAAATGTAATATCATACGACCATTTGTATTGCGCATTGATTATCACCACCTTCGATAGTTTTTAGCGCGGAGCCTGCGCGGGGCCCCAGCCCGCTCACCTACTTGATTTTTGACGTCAAATCTCGAGACGCATCAAAGATTACGTGATATCTACAGTTTTTCATAACTACTTATGTGACTCCGTCGAGTATCTATGAACACCTTAGTATTTTCCATACTGTACATTTTAGAGTTCTACATATTTTGTGTGTACAAATTCGAAAAAATGGCCGTAAATAATAATAGTAAATAGATTATATTTATTGCATGGTTTAAGCGCAAAGCGCGTAGGTATGTTCTACTAGCGCCTAAAAATCAAAATTCCAACGTTTTTTATTTTATTTTATGAAATAAGGCCGACAATCGAGCACACAGCCCACCTGATGGTAAGTGGATGCTGTGGCCCATAAATATCTACATCTATCCTCAATTAAGAATGAATGCAGAAGCGTGTCTCCCCTGAGGACTAAGAGAGAACGCCTCTTTTCCAGTAAAAAGGGTCTCCGGTTCTCTACACTCACCATACCGAAACACAGCAGCATTAAGCAGCTATTTTACGCTGGTATTATTCCGTGAGAGCGTGGTCCTTCCCGCAACAATAATATTATAGTCGTAGCATGGCTCTACCACGTAAAAATATATTTATAGATGTTATTTGACTTCAAAAAGGAGGAGGTACTCAACTCGACTGTATGTTTTGTCTCATGTGGTTGCATATATATTTTATCAAGGTCTAACCAATAGTTTTTGAGTTATAATTAATAATATAATATGTTAAAGTATGTTGTACAAATTTTTTTAAATTATTTGTATCTTTAAAATAGTGAAATATATTATAATTTTAAATCAAATCGTAATTACAGTTCCCTTTTTCATAACCTAATGATATTATGTTTAACCGTCATTTTGCATTTAAATAAAACTAATTTTACGGATTTAAGAAATCATTACGTCATTTTGCAGTTGCACTATAGGAGACGTTCCTTAAGATTTCACATTTCTTTCGTTATGTTTATAACCGGTTAGTACAAATAATTAATATTACCAACACCAGAATTAAATAAGGTTTGACTACCGACAAAATGTAAATATTTGAGGGTTGTGAATAAAATATATAATATGAATATAATCACAAATGAATAGTGAAACATCAATTCATTTGTGATTAGGACTGACATATGTACTTTTTTCCCCTATATGCTTAGGTTTTGATAAGTTCAAACTTAATAAATATTTCGCCAAACCCGCTATTCACTCAAACATGAATGTATTCAGCCATAGAGTAGTATATAAAAGTAAGCTCCCCAGTATATCTCGAGCGCTGATTGATATTCAATCGTTCTAGACTTTTTATCCAGACTATAAGAATATTTTATAGTCTTGAGTGAATTATCATACTGTTATTCAATGCAAGATCTAATTTCCTTGTTCCAATAACAAGAATACATTTTATACTCAAATCTTTCTTGATTTAATGATGAAGAAACACATTTAATATAAACATCAGACTACGTGCATTTGAGACGAAAATTATTATTATTATACGTGATATATTGTATCTGGAGGCACGGCAGTGCCCCCGCCAAGTCGAGCAAAATAGTGGCACGGCCGTATCATCCTTTTCAAGTAGTTCAGGCCGTTTTCGAAACCCTCTAACGTCGTTGTGGATAAAACTAGAATCCTGAATTTTCACTAACCAAGTAGGCATTGTATAAACTCAGTATATTTCAAATTTCATTAAATTTGAACCAGTAGTTTAAGAATTATAACTAGTCAAAGTTTCTTAATTTTGTCACTCACTGACTGACCGATCATCAAAACTTCTAGCACTTCTAGTAGACATAGAAGCTTCAAATTTGGAACATAATTATCGTTTCATATATAAATTAAGGAAAAATTAAAATATTTTGCAATTTCGGTTCAGTTTTTAACAGTGGTAGAGCCACGCGGTAGCTTTTACTGTTGCACGGATGGGCCGGCTCGAACCGGGGTGGTACCACGACCTCACAGAAAACCAGCGTGAAGTAGAGGTTTACCTCTGTGTTTCGCTTGGTGAGTGCAGGTGGACGGAGGCCTTTTTTACTGGAAATGAGGCATTCCATCTTAGTCCTCACGGGCGACAACGCATCTGCATTTTGATTTGTAATAGAGGATAGATGTCTATGGGCTGCAGCAACCACTTACCATCAGGTGGACTGTGTGCTTGTTTGTCACCCATATACTATAAAAAAAAAGTTTTCAAGATACACCAACTGCATAAATAACTTTGTAATGCCATATAAATATATAGGATTACAAAGTTACATTTGTAGTGAATGAATCAGTGTACCTATGTATGTATATTATAATGGAATAATAGGTGTAGATAGATACCTAGATATAACTATCTACAAAAAGAAATGATACGCTATCAAAAACATAACTTGTAAAAAAGATTTTTAGTATTGATGACGTCACTATAAGATGTTGTTAGGTTAGCTAATTACGTAATAACTTAAGACAGAAGGACCCCTAAGTAGGGACTGAATAAATTAACCGGCTTGGTATTACATGGATCTCACAACTTTTTACGGTAGAAGAACTGAGTTGCGAGACTTGGCTTTTTTTACAAGTTATGTTTTTGATAGCTTTTTCTTTTTTTAGGGCTGTAGAATATACTGGCTGCTGTTATGGCTTCATGTCTGGTACTAGGCAACTCAAGGTATCTTGGGAGATAGTCATGAGATTTTTTTAAACAGCAATGGTCAATTAGGGCCCTTGAAAAAATACGCAGTTTGTTCTAACTTAACCCCAGGGCTTCTGAAGCGAATTTACGATCATATGCACGGATTAAGGTTTTGAAATGTTTTAAGTCTGGTGTATCAGACCAGATTTTAAGTATTTTTTTGTGGTTAACATCTTCAAGTGTCAGTCAGGCCTGGATAGAATAGAGTAGAATAGTTAATGGGACACAGCATACACTAACCATAAGATGGATCGTGTACCGACACCCTTTCTTGTAAAAGGTAAAGGGTAAAAGCCTATAATATACAGTGTATTTAACAGTATTTAACAGTGGTAGAGCCCCGCGGCAGCTTTTGCTGTCGCACTGATGGGCCGGCTCGAACCGGGGTGGTACCACGACCTCACAGAAAACCAGCGTGAAGTAGAGGTTTACCTCTGCGTTTCGCTTGGTGAGTGCAGGTGGCCGGAGGCCCTTTTTACTGGAAATGAGGCATTCCATCTTAGTCCTCACGGGTGACAACGCATCTACATTTTGATTTGTAATAGAGGATAGATGTAGATGTCTATGGGCCGCAGCAACCACTTACCATCAGGTGGACTGTGTGCTCGTTTGTCACCCTTATCATATAAAAAAAAATACACCATGGCTGGGCACAGGCTTCTTTTATCAGTTACTTTTTGCCTGTTACGGGGTAATTATACTCCCTCTTGCTGCTCCTATGCTTGTTGGCGGACTCACGTGTTCTCGAAATAATATATTTTTGAGAGAAGGAAATGCCCTCACGATGTTTTCCTTGACCTCCAAATATTTGTATAAAACAAATATTGCTTTTCTGAAATTATATTAAGTTTAAAATTAATTACCTAAGATCGGCGTAAAAATTGAATAATATGTTTTCCATAGTTTGAAAAGCACCTCCCTCTATTAATTACGTGAAGTAGCACCGTCACCACTTCCCCTATCACCTGTTATCACCCACACATAACACAAGGAAAGAAACACCACCGTCGATAATATATATATCGAATTAGTTTTAACATCTTTAGTATAAAGGGTTTTCGCAAAGTAATGCACTGGAAAATCAGCACTTCAAATTAGAATTAAAAAATTATTGGTGCTGACGGATTTCGAACAAGGTTTGCTCGAAACGGAGAGATCTCCAAATGCATGCAGCGGGGCTTGCGCAACTCCAATACAGCTCGTATTGAAGAAGGCTGCCAAGTCTTTGCTAGAGATCTGACTGCCAGAAAGAATCAACTGTCGAAGCTGAAGACCGAATGTGGCAGCATTGTTTCCGAGACACCTGAGATTTTGAGTGAGATTGATTGATTTTGATTGATTGATTCTATGGGCAACTGTACACATCATTGTTGGAGCCACGCGCAAGTGTGAGTAACGATCCAAGAGCAAGTCTTATCCGACACTCAGAGTGGAATAGCCGATGATATCTCGGACGTCAGTCTGAGCGAGATTAGAATGGCTCTCCAGCACCTTAAAAACTGCAAGTCCTCGGGCGAGGATGAAATTACAGGGAGCTTCTAAAAGCGGGTGGGAAACCGGTACTCAAAGTCCTTCAGAAGCTCTTTAATTCCGTCCTCCATGATGGCACTACTCCGGAGGCGTGGAGCAGAAGTGCGGTGGTCATGTTTTTCAAAAAAGGCGACAACGCTCTCTTGAAGAACTACAGACCGATTTCCCTTCTGAGCCGCGTCTATGTGCTGTTTTCGAGAGTCATTACGAATCGTCTCGCGCGCAGACTTAACGAATTCCAGCATCCCGAACAAGCCGGTTTCCGGAATGGCTTTAGCACCATAGACCACATACGTACCCTTCGGCAAATTGTACAGAAGTCCGAAGAGTACAATTTGCCACTATGTCTGGCGTATGTGGACTATGAGAAAGCCTTTGATTCCGTCGAAATTTGGGCGGTGCTGCAGTCCCTTCAGCGGTGCCAAGTGGACTGTCGGTATATCAAAGAGCTGAAGTGTTTATACAGTAAGGCTACGATGACTATCCGAGTACTGAACCAGAGTACGGAACCTATACAACTGCAGAGGTGTAAAACAGGGTGACTATCCCCGAAACTTCACCGCTGCATTGGAAGACGTTTTCAAGCTACTGGAATGGAAACGATAGGGTATTAATATCAATGGCGAGTACACCACTCACCTTCGATTTGCCGACGATATAGTCCTTAAGGCAGAATCACTGGAGGACCTAAGCACTATACTCAATGACCTCAATAGTGTCTCTCAAAGGATACGTTTTAAGATGAACATGGACAAAACAAAAATCATGTTTAACGTCCATGTCACACCTATGCCGGTAGTTGTTGGGCGCACTAAGTTCGAAGTTGTTTACGATATTTACCTGGGACAAATAGACCGACTAGGTGTTTTTTTTAAAGGATAAGGGTGACAAAAGAGCACACAGTCCACCTGATGGTAAGTGGTTGCTGTGGCCCATAGACATCTACATTTGTCCCCGATTACGAATCAAAATGCAGATGCGTTGTCACCCGTGAGGACTAAGATGGAATGCCTCGTTTCCAGTAAAAAGGGTCTCCGGTTCTCTACACTCACCATACGAAACACAGCTGCATCAAGCTGCTATTTTACGCTGGTATTCTGTGAGAGCGTGGTCCTTCCCCGGTCGAGCCGACCCATTCGTGCTACAACTATACCAGAAATATAGCTGCAGCATGGCTCTACCACGTATAAATAGGTAAGTTCAACTTTGACCGAGAAGTCAATCGACGGATTCAAATAGGCTGGGCAACGTTCGGGAGATTACGATTTACGACACATCTTCTCGTCAGACATACCTCATAACTAGATTGTACAACCAGTGCATGTTGCCAGTGATGACCTATGGATCTGAGACGTGGTTCTTTACTGCTGGCCGTATGAGGAAGCACAAAGTCGCTCAGCGAGCTATGGAGCTATGCTCAGGGCTTCTCTGCGTGATAGACTTAACAACAAGTATATCCGCAGTAGAAGCAGAGTAACCGACATAGCCTAAAGAATTAATATGCTGAAGTGGCAATGAGCCGGCCATATAACTCGAAGAACCGACATCCGATGGGGAAGAAAGGTTCTCGAGTGGCAGCCTCGTATCGACAGGCGAAGTGTAGGGCGTCCGCCCCCCCTAGATGGAGTGACGACCTGGTAAGACATGCAGGAAGTCAATGGATTCAGGTGGTTCGGGATCGTGCTTTGCAGCATTCCTTGGGGGAGGCCTATGTTCAGAAGTGGACTTGGGAAGGGCTGTAATGATGATGATAATGAATATTTTATATATTGTAGCCAGCCTTTCGGCTTTTTACAGCATGCATCTCCCTGTCTCTACCACCATCGGACAACCAGAGGTACGGCTAGTTGCCACCCTTTCGTTGTTGACTTACCATGCATTCGAACCAAATGGTTTGCTACATCGTTCGTCATGCGTACAACAAAGGAGTGGAATAAGTTGCCAGCATCTGTCTTACCACACGATTACAGTGTGGGTGTCTTTAAAGTCAAGAAAAATGAAAATGAAAAAATGAAAAATGATTTATTGATTTACAATGATACAATTGAAAGCAGTCGCAAGGGCCCCTGTACTAGGTTGGTTACCTGTATCACTGGGTACCCCGCTCATCCACCAAGACAAGAGTCATCAAGAGTGAATAGGCTTTTGTTAAGTCAGTACGCTTCTTCATCTTAGGCTACATCACCACTTACCATCAGTTGGGATATAATCCCAGTTAAGAGCTGGCTTAGAAAAGTAAAAAATAATGTCGGGTGACCCCCCACTAGACGAAGTGATAATCTGGTAAGAACGCAGGAAGTCGATCAATTCAGGTGGCTCACGACCGTGATTTATGGCATTCCTTGGGGAGGGCCTATGTTCAGCAGTGGAATTGCGAAGAACTATAATGATAATGTATATAATTTATTACTTTTCATTTATTTATTAAATTTTTGATGACGAATACAATTCTTAAAAATTATCTGCACTAGAATACTTTGCTAAATATTATATCGCACGTAGATTATAGACATTACGTATTAAATATCATAATGTTGCTAAAAGTGGTCTCCAGTTTTCGTCACTACACAGTTACCAAACCGAAAGAATAGTAACAAGAAATAGTAGAGTAATGCTGCTGCTGTTATGCTCTATTTCTCCCTAGTATTCCATGTGAGCCTGGTCCTCCCCCAACCGAAACGACTTAGTGCTAGCGTTAACGCGTTGCAGCGTGGCTCTACATATAAATTTTCAACATTTTGTTTATGAATGAGCCCCGCCAGGATATTCCTGTAGGTGTAAATATCATCAGTCATCTTAACATTGTTCTAACCGATTTAATCGGTATCATAATTAATAATATTAATTATGATTTTATCTTTAATACCTATACCTAGCCCTGATAATGAATAAAAATATATCATTGAAATTGAAAAAGAATATTATATACATGAAGTACAAATCAAGCTTTTCCCAATATACAAGTTCTATAAGAAGAAACATAAACCTCATTGTAGTGGAATGAACTTTACCGAAGACAAATATTGCTGTATATTTAAAAAAAAACCGTAACAGTAAAATTGAAACGGTATTTGCATTTTGACTCCTCAGTTAACAAATTAAAATATCAAACTATTTTGCTATAGATTAAATTTAAAAAAATACCGAAAAAACTTCTGAAATTAAAAAATAGAGGTTACTTTTTTTATTCATTAGGTACAGAATTATTAAATTATCAGAATATCTATGATTTAAATAGATAATTATTATTCATTCTTTATCGTATTAGACGCGCTTTTGTATTGTTAAGTAATATGTTATAAATAACAAGCGAAGTAGTGGATCAAATACTGCGTGACGAGCAGGTGTGCGTGCAAGCAGCCCGGCGCTTCGTTTTCCACGAATGTCTGGACACTAAATAGCAATCGAGCAATGTCACGTATCGACACGACAAACTATCTTTTCAAGCGTCGGCATAAAGTTCAAAGTCATTTGCTCCGTGCGAGCACGTGAACGCCTGCCGTATTAACGGTTCCGCGATTTGTGATGAAGCGAATCCATCAACTCCATCGGCACCGATTACTGAACGGATGCACGAGCGTGCGGGTGCCGTAGCGTCGCGTTTGTCAGTGTAGTGCCGGCTAGATGTAAATAAACAAGCGCGTCGCATATCGGAGCGTGCGAAATGCGCAGGACATGCATAACTTACTGTGATTGTGGCGGTAAAGACGGACGTGGGATGGAGGTCGGTGGCGGTGCGTAGTGCGCGGATGTAAACAGGCGCACGTGCGTCGTGCAGCGCGGGCGCAGGCGCAGCGTGCGCGGGGCGCGGGCGCGCGCACACGACTGCAGCCGCGCGGGGCCGCGGGGCACCCCGCCGCGCCCTCTGACCGCTGCCCGCTGCCCGCTGCCCGCTGCCCGCTCTATTGTCAACAAACACCGAATGAATGTAAATGAGGCCGCGTTGCATTGCATGTGATGCACCATCGCGTCGCCCTCATCCCGTCACACCGCCGCACCGCCACCCGCCACCCGTATCGCACCCACATCATTGTGCCTACGTCACACGCTGATACTGCATTTATTATAATTTATATCGACACTTTCACTTGCGCGCGTTGCGTGGTTGTCAGAGAAAAAGTTTACCGTAATTGTACAATAAGTCAACTGAAAGATACATTGATACACTGGTGCTATATAAAAGACCATTGAAATTTTGTTTGTTTATTTTATGAAAGTAAACGCCGAAAAACATGAGACCTAGCTGACTAACTGACTAACCACTTATAACAGCAAACAAATTAGTTCCTCCACCTGCAAGATAAATAATTAATTTTTCAACTTTTGAATTTTTTTTTGTTTTATAATCAATAAATTTTATTGAATGAAAGATTGAATCAAGCCGTGGTAGTTCATAGGCTAAATACGATCAGGTGAGCTGCATGCTCGCTTGCCCCCTCCTATATAAAAAAAAATTACAAGCCTTCGCTGTAAATTTACACAGTACGCGAGAAACCCAGGTCCGATACCTGTTGCCACGATATTGTTAGTTGCGATTTTAACTGTTGATTTACCACGTGCTCGGCGGTGAAGGACAACATCGTGAGGAAAACTTCATGTCTGAGGAATAAAAACGGGACATGTGAAGTCCGCTAAAACGCACTGGAGCAGCGCGGTTTGATTTCTTGATAACTCTCAGAAATGAGAGGAGTTCGAGTTATCGAATATAATCGTATAATATAATAATATATATCGAATTACTTGATCAGAAGGTCTCAAATCCTAAAATCACACTGGAATAACGTAAATTATCCAAATGAGGCTATAATATAATATAGTAAATAATGAGTGCGAGTGCAAATTATGTCTACAACGAAACAGTTATCACTCTCGTCGTCTTGTCGGTTGATGCTCTAAGTGGGATGTTGAATTGAAGAATACAGGACAAAACTTTCTAGCTTTTTTATAGAATAAGTGTGATAAACCAGCAAACAGTTCACCTGATGGCATGTGGATGTTGTGGGCCGATGAAGAATCAAACTGCAGATGCGTTGTCACCGAGTGTTAAGATGGAATGCCTCGATTCCAGTTAAAAGTGTCTCCGGATCTCTACACTTGCCACACTGCTAATAATAAAGCTGCTATTTTACGCCGATATTCTGTGAAAATGTGATCCTTTCCTGTCGAGCCGACCCATTTCTATATTCATAGTACCTATAGCTGCAGCATGGCTCTACCACTTATAGGAGGGTGACACTGACACTTTTTAGAACTGGCCACTTGTAAACGATATAATAAAGAAATAAGTTCAAATTTTGAAAATGGAACTCTTTGCCAATATTATTGTGTATGTATTTTATTAATTTGTCATTTGTTTACCATTTGGCGGCAAATTGAAAATTGTCTGTGTCACGTCAGCATGAATTTAACGCGAGAAAATTTTTGTACAATGACTTTTTATGATTTTCAATGTCATTTAAGTCAACAAGAAAGTTATGATAGACTTCGATTGGCCTTTCACGATGAAGCCCCATCTCGTGACACTGTTTACAACTGGTTTAATGAGTTTAAACGTGGTCGCACTGATCTCATTGATGATCTGCGTGAGGGACGGCCTTCTACGGCGACGACTGAAGATAACATCAGTGTTGGGCGGCGTATGATAGAGACTGACTTATCAGCAGATGCGGACAAGCTTAGGCTTAGATCGGTATGAGTTAAGTGCACAAAATCCTCCATCAACATTTAGCGGTTAGGAAGCTTTGTGCCCGGTGGATACTTCATAATTTGACAGAGGCCCAAAAACTTCGTCGTGTTGATTGGTGTCGTGAAATGGTTCAAAGATTTGACGGAGGTCACTCAAATGTCGTGTTCGACATACTTACGGGTGACGAAAGCTGGATTTATTGTTATGGTCCTGAAAGTAAGAGACAGTCTGCTGTCTGAGTGTTTCCTTCCGAGGAGTAGCCAACTAAAGTCAAGAGAGGTCGAAGCGTGGGAAAAAAGATGGTGGACTCGTTCTTCGGAAGGACAGGTCATTACGCAACAATTGTTATAGAAGATCGAAAAATAGTAACTGCAGAGTGGTACACTAACAATTGTTTGCCACTTGTCTTGGAAAAAGTTCGGGAGAAACGATCTCGCATTAGGAACCTCCTTCTCCACGCCAACAAGTTGGTCATAGTACTGCCTTAGTCAAGATTACAGAGGATATTCGTCTAAGTATGGATAAACAGCACGTAACAGTGTTGACCTTACTTGACTTTAGTAATGCATTTAATAATGTGGATTTTGATCTACTGTTAGCTATCTTAGATTCTCTTAACATATCTCCTGAAGAGATTGATTGGTTTCATAGTTACTTGTTTGGTCGGACACGTGTAGATGACTCGTTCTCTAACTGGTGTACGATTAACGCCGGTGTACCACAAGGTGGCGTGTTGTCTCCTCTCCTCTTTTCAATCTTCGTTAGTTCGATCACGCTCCAATTATCTTCTCACTACCACCTGTATGCAGATGATCTCCAAGTATATATGTGCATGCCAAATTGATGGATTTACTCAATACTATAGGCTTATTAAACAAAGATCTTGATTTAATTGTGAGTAAATCCATCAAAAACGAAAGCAATAATTATAGGCAGTCAAAAATTGGTTAATCTTATAGATTTTTCTTCCCTACCTGGTATTGTTATTTTTAACAATGGTAGAGCCACGCGGCAGCTTTTGTTGTCGCACGGATGGGCCAGCTCGAACCGGGGTAGTACCACGACCTCACAGAAAACCAGCGTGAAGTAGAGGTTTACCTCTGCGTTTCGCTTGGTGAGTGCAGGTGGCCGGAGGCCCTTTTTACTGGAAATGAGGCATTCCATCTTAGCCCTCACGGGTGACAACGCATCTACATTTTGATTTGTAATAGAGGATAGATGTAGATGTCTATGGGCCGCAGCAACCACTTACCATCAGGTGGACTGTGTGCTCGTTTGTCACCCTTATCCTATAAAAAAAATTGTTTTGATGGGACACCTGTGCCATAGTGACACCGTTAAAAATCTAGGTGTTACTTTTGACGAATTTTTATCTTGGGCTCCGCAGGTAAGCGAGTTAAGTAGGAGGGTGTTTGCGTCGGTCGGATCTCGCCGTAGATTAAGTAATTTTCTACACATACCTACCAAAATTGCGCTTGCACATCCACTTCTTTTACCGATTCTCGATTATGCTGACACGTGTTAACTCAATTTAAACGAGGAGTTATTTAATAAACTTGAGCGCATTCAGATTTGGACTTCGAAATCGCGAATATCGCGAAAAACTCACGTGGTTTCCGGTCCGTCTTCGCAGGAATACTCACATTCTTTCTTTTTTATACCGTATACTATTCAATGCCACTTCCCCTACTTACCTTAAAGAGCGGTTTGAATTTCTCGGTGATACTCGCTGCCGCTCTCTTCGCTCTGATAAAAATCTCACCCTAAAAATTCTATCTCATAACACTTCCTTCTATTCTAAATCCTTTTCTGTTGAAGCTGTTAGGCTCTGAAACTCCCTACCGCTGCACATTAGAAGTGCGCAGTCTATTGATAAGTTTAAAAAACTTGTCAAAGCGCACTTCTTTCCTCCTTAAATATTCATTCCTCTAAAAAATTACTACCTACTCATTTTTCCTTACGTTCAGGCTTTGACTTCACTTACTTTTTTAATCCTTTCTGTTCTCGTATATGTATGTCTATATTTTTGTATTTAAAATGTATTTATTTATTATAGTATGTATGTATTTATTGATTATATAACTATATGCATGTCGTGTGTATTTTTCAACAACCTACGTACACCCTTACCCTTTCTCACAGGTCATTTTATCCTCTGCAATGGTTGCCTGGTAGAGATCGCTCCTAAGCGATAAGACCGCCAATTGTACCTTTTATTAATTTATGATTTTTTTTTTCTCTCATATGTATTTTTGGTGTACAATAAAGTATATTTCACGACAACGTATCGTCGCACACCGCCAAAGCAAACAATCGACCACTTGGCGACGTCAGACGTGGAATTACTGGGTCACCCGCCCACCTTAGCCCTGACCTTAAGAAGACCCCGACTTCGCACCTTGCAATGTTGATTTAGTTCTCATAAAAGAAAAACTTCGAGGAAAACGTTTTATGGACGCCGAGGAAGCAGTGGCTGCGTTTCAAAATGCCATCGAAGAGACCTTTAGGAAGAGTGAGCAAAGTGCTTTTCTCAGTGGTTCCATCGGATGCAGCGATGTATTGATGTAAATGGGCAATATTTTGAAAAGATATAATAAAACTAATAACTTGCTAGTTTGTTCAGTTTTTGATTTTCTAAGTACATTCAGCGTCACCCTCGCATATATACACTACCTTAGTATAGCTTAATAATTGATGATAAATGTATTGTTTTTTTTTATTTGTTTATCCTTTGTCCGCCCTTTGTAACCCCTAGTTGGTGTGTTGCAACACACAAACAAAGGGTTACAAAGGGCGGACTACTTTATCTGAAAATTATAAATCTCTATTAATGATCATCTCTATATCCTTTAATTATGTTCTTTTCCTTCCGACCTTAAGAAAACAATTTCTTGAAATTGCTTCTTTGTGCTCGCTCTCTGTTCTACCCAAAGTTAGCTGGTAGAGAATGCCACAGCATTACAATTGCCTTTGGTACAATATTTTTGGTACAAATAAAGAATAAAAATAATAAAAGCTGCAAGTAATAATTAAAAATTAAAAATTTTGTACAACCGACTTCAAAATAAATTATTATTAACTCAAAACTATTGGTCAGATCGTGATAAAATTTATATGGGACCACATAAGAAGCAACAGGTTTCAATAAAAAAGAATAATCGTAATCGGTTCACCCAGTAAAAAGTTATGAGGTAATACACATAAAAAAAACATACAGTCGAATTGAGTACCTACTGTATCCTTTTTGAAGTCGGTTTCTATGTTAGCCGATTTGTATTCGCTGCAGCCATAATATAGTTGCAGCTTGGCACAAATAATTAAGAATAGCTTAGATTAGCATTTCTTTCTTTCTATGATGAGTCTACAAAGTTCAGAGGAAGCGCGTTTCACGACCGAAAACTATTTAGCTGATTACAGTCGAAAAATTAAAATATGAAATATTTGTTTTAGAGTTCTTGATCAACTACTAGCTACAAGGTACTAGCGTTTTCATTTCCACAAATGCGTGGGACATGCTTTAAAGTGTTACTCACAGATAACGGTTAGGACTAAAATTTTTCCCGTAAGGTGCTTTGGGGTAAATCCGACATATTTTCTGATTAGTTGCTACGATGCATATTTATAAATTATTTTTAAAAAATCTATCGAAGTTTACAACCACCTCCTGTCACTTTTATTTATTGAAATACACTGTCTAATTATTTTGTTACTCATCTTAATAAAATGTCTTTGCGTTGCGTAAATAAGATCATTTAAAATTTGACATACTTTTCTTGTGGACGGTGCGTACACATTATGTAACATAACATGTTATAAAGCGTTTCAGTAATGCGGAGACGTTATAACATGTTTCAGTAATGTGGATACTGAATGTTATAAAATGTGTTATATAACGGGACACAAATGTTATATAAGTCGAGATGCGGCGGAGGCGGCGCGCGGGGTGGACGAAGGTGGCAGTGTTAGGCTCGGCTTACACTGGCGCAGAGTCGAAGCGACGCGATGCATCATGTTTTGCACGGCGATGCGCGCCTTCGCACAGTGACGCGCGTGTGCGCGCGTCGATGCTCGTAGGCCGCTTACTTTTTGCCAGGCATTTTTCCTACAATTTTTATCACTGTAGGTTTTCGCCTTGACGTTAAACAGACATTCATATTTCTGTACTAAATAAATTAATTTTCCATCTTCGTCTATTGTCGTCGCAGTTCCGCATTGTCGTTCGTCCGTTGTGGTCAGCGTCTGACGCGTCAGCGTCACTGCGCCGGAGTACGCGAGGCGATTCGCGAATCCACTCGACTCCAGCCGAGCGTCGAAGCGCGAATGCGTATTTTACTGCCTTCCATATATACATAGCAGAAATTTGTATTTTAATAATAGAACAATAGAGATGAAAATGCTGTAGACGGAAAAATATGACGTGTCGCATCGCTTTGACTCTGCGCCAGTGTGAGTTAAGCCTTAGAGTAATTGTGTTCTGTGTTAGTGTAAGTATACAGTAATCTATAGTGGCAGTGTTTAAGTAGGCTTTGACAAGAACGAACGTATTCATTTTTTGTTGTTTCTAAAATGGAGTGGAACAAAGAGAACACTGCTCTACTAATTGAACACTTTAAAGAAAAAAGAGAATTGTGGGATTCGAGAAGTGTACATTTTAAGGATCGCAACAAAAAACATGACGCATGGATGGATTTGGCTGACAAGTTTGACACAGAAAAGAGTGTTATCGAAAAGAAGATGCGAAGTTTAATTGGACAGTTTCAAAGAGAATTAAAAAAGACTAGATCGGGGGCAGGAGCGGAAGAACTTACTTCAAAATGGTTTGGATTCGAGTTACTATTATTTTTAAAGGATAAAAATAAGGTTCGCTATACAAAAGTGGCGGGTATTCCAGAGGTAAAAGAATTTGTTTTATGGTATTTTTATAATTGCATGCTTTTATTTAACTTGCATTTGAATTATTTTTTTTTTACTTTTTAGTAACAAATAATAAGAACTTGTTTTAAAACTTTTTTTTCTTTTATTTAGCATTTTTTTTATAGGATAGGGGTGACAAACGAGCACACAGTCCAACTGATGGTAAGTGGTTGCTGCGGCCCATAGACATCTACATCTATCGAAATGCAGATGTGTTGACACCCGTGAGGACTAAGATGGAATGCCTCATTTCCAGTAAAAGGGGCCTCCGGCCATCTGCACTCACCAAGCGAAACGCAGAGGTAAACCTCTACTTCACGCTGGTATTCTGTGAGGTCGTGGTACCACCCCGGTTCGAGCCGGCCCATCCGTGCGACAGCAAAAGCTGCCGCGTGGCTCTACCACTGTTAAAAATAGCATTTAGGTATCTTAAAATAACAAGCACATTGTAATTATAACCCTTTTTTTACTTTTTAAAACTCTAAACTAGACTAGACAAGGCAAATACTATGAGAAATTACAAAGATAAAATTTAGTAATTTGTTTGCCAGGGTATCTTTCCAACATTTGTTAAAAAAATCAGGAAATTCTTTTCGAACTTCTACTGCTCCTGTTATATCATTTCCAGATTCAACAGCTATAAGTTGATTTACAGTATCTAAGTCAAGATTATTTTGTTGAAAATCCATACCGTGACGAACATAAAATGATCGTGATAAATCACTTTTGAATAAAAAATTATGTAAATAGGCACACGTAAGTATTATGTCAGATGATTTTTTAGGGTTCAGGAGAAGGGGTTTTCTCAACAGTCTGAATTTAGCGGACATAATCCCAAAAACGTTTTCTACAACCCTTCTTGCACGAATTAGTCGATAATTGAAAACTCGTTCTTTAGAACCTTCACTGTGAAGTCCTGGATATGGTTTCATAATGTTATTATTTAACGGGCATGCCTCATCTGACAAAAATACGTAGGGTTTAGGTGAGATCCTTCCTGGAAGCGGACGCGCAGCAGGCAGATTAAGAAAATCGTTTTCCAACATGGTTTTTAGTGTTGAATTGGAAAACACATACACTTGACCTCCTACGTTAACAAACATATAACGATAGTTTGCATCGACAAGTGCTATAATAGTTCAACGCTAAAAAACCCTTTAAGAAGTAAGATTCACTTCCGGAATTGGCAGGTACTTGTATCATGACATGCTTTCCATCCATACAACCGACACAATGTAGGAATTGCCACAATTTATAAAAGTCGTCTGAGATATCATTCCACTCTTCAGGCGCTATTTTTTTATTTTAGGCTAATCCTCATGAAATCCGTGTTTCTCCAAAAGAGAAACCTCAAGAAATCCGTGTTTCTCCAAAAAAGAAACAGAATAAAACCTTCGATAGTTTAGAAGCTCAGAAAGAAGCTTACAGCATAATGAAAGAGCCGCATACTGAGTGCAAATCACGAGATGATTTTACTGTTTTTGGGGAGCATATTGCTTGTAGATTGCGCAATTTACGGGATCCATATACTATTGTTACAGTACAAAACCAAATTCACAACATTATATTCCAAGCTGAAATTGGTTTATACAGCGGCGGCGCTAGTACAAGCTACAATTCTTTTCAAAGTAGTAGTTCTGGTCCAGCAAATTCACCACACACAGACATTTCACAGTTTTCGGAAGATTTGGATGACAAATTAATAAATATGCAACAATCAGAGGGTAATACCTCAAAGCAACTATAGATTTTTGTTTAAGTTTATAACAAACATTTTTTAATAAAGAAATACCATAATTTCGTGTTTTAATGAGTCTATTATTGCTGCGCACACTTCTGGTACGATAGAAGAAATACTCTGTTTTGACACTTTAAATAGATACTCGAGGCTTTGATATGAATCCCCACTGGCCAAAAATCGTAATGTTATGGCTAAACGTTCTGTAGCTGATATGCAATTTCTGAATGCAGTATCTTGTTTTCTTATTTTCGACTCCACGTTACTAATTAAAAATTCTATGTCTGTGCTGGACATCCGAAGAAAGTTTTTAATATTCTCATTACCATGTAGGTAATTCTCCATAGAGTGTATTTTCACAAGAAGGTTATTCACCATCGTTTCGCGACAGTATTTTTCTCTAGTCAATAAACTAGGACGAACCCAGTATCTACGTTTTTTTCTTTTGTTATTTAAAAGTACAAGAGTTGCTGCAGCAGCTAGCAAAACGTTCTCTCGTGTCGGCATTGTGAATAACACGGCAGAACGACAAACGACAATGTCATATAACATATCAACATATTGCATTGTTATTCTAATCTGTACAGTATTATTATATGTTGCAATGTTGAAAACCCACGTAAAATTATGTCGACGTGTTATATAACAAAAGTTACACAACATGTTGCTTAATCTGTTTGACCCTAAGGTGTAATTCCGATATAACGCGGGGTAATACCGAAAATTCGTTAAAGTGGTCCTTTTTGACTTTTGACAGAAGGTTTGGATTTACTTTTCGTTCGTCTACACCCCTCTACAAAAATAATTGATACATACTTTATTTTTCTAGTACAACTATATTTTGCTCACTTGAATTTTTGGAATTACCCCACATAAAGTCCAGTGGTTCTAAACATTTAAGGGTTTCCGTTGTTGGACATTTATTAGGTTAGGTAAAGAGGTTTCTTTAAACTTTTATAACTAGTATTAAGCCGTTGAGGCCATATTCTGTGATAACATGGATCTATAATTCGGGCAAGGGGATAAAAGATTTTCGATGTTACTCCATCATATCTTAACCGATTTCAACAAATGTTTTTTCTTTACAAAGGTTATATTATTGTGTTAAGGTTGTACAAAGGTTATATAGTTTGAAGATGGAACTTCTCAGCGGGTAACAGCATATCGATCGTGATCAGTGTGATAGCTTAAGATAAATCAAAACTTAACCCTACATGATACATAAGGCTGTAATACATAAGGTAAGGGATCCCCTAGTAATGAATATAGTTTATTTGATATTATAGGCTCTAAGGATTGGTGACCAATTGGTGGATCGGAGACCAATCCTTAAGCTAAGATTGTAGACAGTATAATTAATTGCTATTTTGGTACTCAGAAACTTTGGTATTCACGTAAATTACATACGAGACACAAAAGTGTCTTGCTGCGGATATGCTGCTGACAATTATGACAGGCTATTACTTCGACATAATTGTATGTAGGATGTGGAAAGTAAAATTAAGTATTATTTACTAAAAAGTGTAAGTTCTTACTCTTAAGATACAATGGTATGGCACACAACAAGGTGGGAAATTTACAATTAATAAAAACACTAAAGATATGCACTTGAGTACTAATTCACGAAAATTAAAGTTTAATAAATATAAAAATTATAATACCTACACATTAAGTAAAACAAACAATCAAACATCTAGCATTTTATACCTTTAGTTAGTAAAAATATTTGGGACAAGTTGTTTCTCTCCGTACAAAACAGAATGAAGTACATATTGATTTTGAATTATATCTTATCTTATATTATGTATTTACTAACATCAACATATTTTTAATTTTTATGCTTAAAAACTGTCGCAAATATTTGGACCATTGAAAATAAACTCCATCTTTATCATCATTCAGTACGAATTTATCTGGATTCTCCTTAATTTGAATCAATTCAATTTTCTTTACGATTAAATCGACAGGTATACTAATTTTTAAAACCAAGGAGAGCTCACGTAGATTACGTGAGCTCTCCTTGGTTTTAAAAATTTTAGGTAATTATTTCTGCGTACGGTTTTATAGAAAGATATTTCATATTTTTTTCGGCTGATTATTATTTATTTCCGTTATCAAACCGACGTAATATTTCCATTTCCTTTTCTCACAATATCTAGCCAATATAGTATCTCCGAGATCATATGCTATAGCTTCTTTTTCTTGATTTTAGAATATTATTGATTTACCTTTATTTTATTTTTTATTTATATCCTTATTATTATTTACTTCAGCCTTAATTCCTATATTACGAGAATTATTTTGTTTTATTCTCATTACCCTTTTTTCATATTTGCTATCTTCATCTTTAACGATAATTTTATTATCCAGTCGTTTAGGTCTAGTCTCATTCTGTGATTGTAAATCGGTCTTTTCAATTTCATCTAAACGCATTATGTCAGCAAATATAGTGGCTTCTTTATCTTCTACTCGTTTTCTTATTGTGTCTTCGTCTTCATCATCGTCAGGAATGGATATAATAACTTATGAAATGTTTATGTCACTGTCACTATGGAGGCTCATAATATCTTCTACTGAAGTGCTTGAGCTATTTTCGTACTTCTTTGTTTTCTTGGATTTGTTTTTCTGTTTTGTTGTTCTTTTTCTTTATGAGTTAGTATATCAACTTAATTGTCTAAAATTATTCTCTACCACGGCAGTGGTAACTGTGTGTATGTATCCGGTTTTTTCATCTAAAATTTCTTGTAATGTATTGTCTTTTTCTTTATTGTATTTAGCTATTTCATACTGCTAATTTTCTTTATTCATTTCTTTCGTATGAAAATTAGCCTCAACCCAATCCACTAAATCAAAATTTAAATAATTTTCACTGTTTTTATTATATCAACATCACTCCGGGGGTTTATTAAATCACTCATAGAGTAACTGCTTGAACGCCTTTTGAAGTTTATACCAGATTCCTTCTTAATTTTGAGTTTTCTTCTTGAAATACTCGTTTTTGGCTTTTGAAATTTTTTCGTATCTTTTTCTTTTTCTTTATTTTGTTTTAAAAGAGTCTGAGTGATTACTTCTGCTCTTTTAGCCACTCGTATTTTTTGTTATATTATTATTTTTATCTTGCCGGATCCTTTCTAAGACGGGTTCTTTAAAACTGATTTTAATATGATGATCATCATTCGGATTTTTCAAGCATTGTGGCAATGCTGATTTTTGGTTTGCCACAAATGGTAGAAACTCAAATGGTAGAAAATCTTTTTTTGAAACTTGGCTCTATAATTTCACATTTGTTGATTTAAAACTGGTCTCTTCAGTAATCGGAGTACACTTATTTTCAGAAGTAGAGTAGCTGACAGTTATTTTTTTATTCAAAATATCAATGCACATTAACCTTAGTGACTTAGGACCTGCATAGTTTAACTGGGCTTGTGAACTACATTTGAGTTTAATGGATAAATTCCAGACTTTTTGAACCCATTTTGAATAACTTCAGTATCTGTCTGTTGGCATGTCTCAGCAAAAGCTTGCGAAAATACATTTTTTGGCATTTTTTTCCAACGTTATGGCGTTGCCACTCAACTAACTTTCTGTTGCATTTTGATTTGAATGATTTAAATACAGCAACATCAAGTGGCTGTAGCAAATTCGATGTATGAGGCGGGAGTTTCAATATAGTTATATCATTTTTTACAGCCAGCTCCACCATATTTTTTTACAGCCAGCTCCACCATATTAGCATCGATATGAGTAGAATGGCCGCCATAAATTAATAGAACTGGTCGTTCAGTACCAAGGGATGGAATTAGAATTTTACCTATATAATTTTGAAATATAGATGACTCCATCCAGCCCCTAGAACTGACCGCATAGGACAACTCAAAATCAAAGTCATCCGATTTGGTCATCCATTGGTCTCACATTTGTTTCCCTTTAAAAATTATTAAAGGTAATTTTTTTTTGCCAGCGGCATTTACGGCCGCTAAGACCGTAATATTTTCTTTTCCCGTCCCATCTGTTGTTCTCAAACAAGATTTATTAATTTTTCCGACAACTTTGTTTTTTGTCGGATCTAGGGATAAAGAAGTCTCGTCCAAATTCCAGATTAAATCAGGTTTTACTAACAGATTCAAATTAGCCAGCGTCTCTTCAAGCAGTGCGAAGAATTCAAAAATAATAAATGGATCTGTCATTTTCCTCCTTATATGTTCCACTGGTTGTGGTTTTTTAATCGAAAGCACATGTCTTTTTTAAAATTTATAAACCAGTCTGGTCCGGGTTTATTATTGGTAAAAAGGGTTTTCAAGTTATTATTTTCAATGTACTCAGCAACTATGTCTAATAAATCTTGCTTCGTCTGACCAAATCTCCACTTTTCCATAGTTGCGATAGCCTTTGCCAGTCGTTGTTCGGTTGAAAATGGTATAGCTTGTGGTCTACCCACTTTTTCTCTGCTATACTGAATAAATTTCATTTTGAAATGAACTGAATTTTTACTGTAAAATAAATATCGACCTCTTCTATGTCCCTATGTTTTCTTTTTCATGATACATTATCTTTTTATAAGCACTAGAACCCTTACAAAATTCTAAAAATTGCCTATTAATACCGCTGTCAAAAGAGACCTAGTGTTGATTACTAATACTTAACAAAGAAAACTATAGGAACACACTGTATATCCTTCTTATTTAGTTTATGAAATATATTTTAAATTGGTCCAATATTACAGGAGGAAATGGTAGCGAGCTCAACCTCGAATTATGCCTTTTCTACCAACTTCAAATAGGAGGACGAACCCATTTCGATGATTCTTTTTTTATTTACTAGCTGGTACTTCACATGTGATCCCATGTAAATTTGATCAAGGTCTGACCAATAGTTTTTGAATTATTCTTAATAATTTATATTGAAGTCGGTTGTACAATTTATCTTATTTTTTATTATTACTAAGGCTATTCAGTCGGATCTGCAAGTGGATGCCGAGCACCGGCAGAGCAGCATAATGCTAAGGTCCTTCAGCGATTCTGCCATAATGACTATATCGGCGGCAAACTGAAGGTAAGTTCGCCAATGATATAAACACTATATCCATTGAAATGTAATGGCGAGGTAAGAATATCCACTATACCATATCATTCCGTGGGTGTCGTAAGAGGCGACAGAGGGGAAACTGAATTAAGAGATGGTTAGCATCACCCTGATAGCAGCTTAATAAAAAAACCGGCTGCCATCCGTTTTGACAAGTGTAGCAACTATGGCATGTATCCCTCCAATCAAATAAGTGAGGGAGCTGTATTACCAGTGTGCAAGATGGATCTGTACTCACCAACACGCCGGGCGTATTTTAACTAAGGTCCTTTGGGGTTATTACGAAAATGGGGGAATTCCGATATTTACAATTACTAATAATACAAATCCGATAATTACTACTTAACTAAGCAATATTTTTTGCTCTGGTAACATTATTCTAGACGTCATTTTATTTGTCTCCCTCGCTTCAGTCGTGTCGGGTGGCTAGTGCCAATAGCGCGCGTGCAAAGTTAACTTTTCGCTGAAAACACCTTTTTCAACTCTTTCCGGTTTTTCAGAATTACCCCGCGTTCATTATCTTGGGAACTTGGTAAGTAATCTTAATGATTGTTTGATTTTGTGATAGATAATCGTTTTTTAAGCTTTGTTTTATAGATTAGGATTAGCAAGCTATTCTTTTTGTGTTTTTTCGGAAATACCCCAGAGGGATAATTACGAACTAATGGACTATCGAACTACTCTTCCATAGTATTTTCCAGTGGCTGTCAATCTTTCGTCAGCATAAATTGTTATTTTGGATAAGACACCTTTGAGAATTTAACCAACGGGAGTGGACAAGACGTACCTACCGCAATGCTAAATGTATAGACATAATTTCATTCTATTTTTATTCTAATCATATAAAATTACAAGATAAAAATGTATTGTAGTCAAACTATAAAACGTTTTAGTGGTGCGCAACCTTTAGTTCGCGAGTCTCACTTTTGGTAACTTTTTTCATAATAAAATTGACTTATTAGTTGATCACTATTAATTTCTCTAAATTGTTACAGGAGAAAATGCCTCGTAAATACTTTAAAAAAATTTGCGCATTATGCTCAGGATGATATGGATAAAGCGATTCAAGCAGTGGTATCCAATGAGATGAGTATGTACGCTGCCGCCAAATAGTTTAATATCCCAACAACGACCCTATTTCATAGGATGAAAGGTTAGGTATAAGGTATAGGTATAGGTATAAGATTTGAAAGCAAAAAGAAAACAGGCGATAGCGTTTTTATGTAGAAAAGACCACCCGCACACAAGACAGAATAATGTCTAACGATCATATTGAATCTATAAAGGTAAGTGTCAGGAACACTTCCTCTATGTTGTTAACGCTTAGATGTACCTGGGCCAAAATGTCTCAGTCAGATTAAGTAAGACCTACTTTGACCAAGAGGTAAACCGACAAATCCAATTCGGCTGTCCGGCGTTCGGGAAACTGCGCCAAATCTTCTTGTCTGACATTCCTCAAAATCTTAAAACGAAAGTGTACACCAGAGCGAGTCGCCAGCGATGACTTACGGAATTAAAACGTGGTCCTTCACTGTTAGCCGTATAAGGAAGTTCAGTTACTCAACGTGCGATGGATAGGGCAATGCTCGGAATTTCGGGATAAAGTCCATAATAGGGATATCCGCAGAAAAATAAGAGTAACTGACATAGCTCAGCGGATTAGTAACCTGCAAATGCCGGCTATATTGAAAAACTGGCAACCGATGAGAAAGAAATGTTCTCGAGTGTTCGTACTGCCAAGCGCAGTGTCGGGCTATCCCCCAAAAGATGAAGTGACGACTTGATGAAACATGCGTGAGTTGCAGTGCTGAGGGCCTTGAGTTCGAATCCCGGAACAAGTATTTGTATGGCCTACAAATAATTTTTCCGGGTCTGGTCTTTATGCCCTTGTAAATTTATATATGTAAACTGCCCCCACGATACGTGCAGGTAACATTTTAAAAAAATCTATTGGGGAGGCCAATGTTCTAGTGAGATAGAAGAATTTCTGTCAAAGGAAATCACGTAAACATTTACATTTGCCATTGACCATTTCGGGGACCCTAACTTGTACAATGTGCACCTCTGACGACCGACTGCTAATAAATCTATAGAAATATGGCGAAATTCAGTGCCTCTTAATTTCACTTCAATTCAATATTGGTGTGGCGACCAGTAATACCAATCACTGCGTTTTCTTGCTAGCCCAGCTTTGTGACAATGGACGATTATTAAAAAAACGTTACACTCGTCGTAGGGCTTCTTGAAAAGGTTTCGTAAGTTTTTTTGAGTCAGGTTAGGGTGACAAAGGAGCACAAAACCCACCGATTTTTAACGGTGGCTAGAACTCATGGGAACCCTTATTTTTTTATTGCAATTGTTTTCACACTTCCATCCTCTATCAACAGCCGAAAAATTACACATTTAATAAAAAATAAAAACAGACTTCAAAAACAAAATAATTTCCACATAATAGCTTCCGCAGTCGGTGCTAAGATATAATGTATCGAAGTGATTGAAAAAATCACGAGGAAACCTGCATTTCTAGGACGCAAAATATATCTCTATCTCGACAGACTTACTGACTTCATAGCCGTCTCAGAAATGCGAGGAGGCCTGTGCACTGTAGTTATAATGTAGCCTATAATTTTAACTATTTATTTTATTGAATAAAACTACATTTACGGATTCTATCGCGTTTAATTAACTTGTTTTTTATTTATTCCCGACGTTTCGGGTACTTTACAGCACCCATGGTCACGGGGGAATGAGGTTGTGCGTAGATCGGACCAAAGTTAATAATTAAAAAAGTTGAAGGTACTCCGGGTTAACTCTGACATCGGGACGTCCATCAAATTTATTTAGTATACCGTTATTTTTTAATTTAAATCTATTGACTTTAATTTACAAAGAGCGTTGCTGAGAGTATTTGATTACAGAGTCCCGGGTCCTAGGTTTCACAAATCCGCAAATTGACGATTATGAGTTGAATTTGTTGTGACTTGAGTCACGCTCTAACGTAGTTAATTGCACATTAACTAGTATTTTGGAGAGTTTATTATCAAAGTAAAAACTATTTTCTTTCGCTTTAGTTAGCTGTTTGTAGCCTCCATATTTACAACATTGACAAATAACAACAGGAGCGAAAACATAGTTCGTTGTGTTATTGCCCTCAGTGGCGCTTGCTCGAGTAGTATGGGCGCCGCCACGTCACACGCTCAGCTGAACACTTTCAACTGAGGCCATAGACTAAAAAGAACAATTTTGTCGTAATCGAAAAAGGATAACATACATTAATTTGCCTTTTTTATATTTTTATATTATATTAATTAAAACGCTTTTTACTACGTGGTAGAGCCATGCTGTAGCTATATTAGTAATATAGTTGGCACGAATGGGTCGGCTCGACCGGGGAAGGACCACGCTCTCACAGAAGACTAGCGTAAAATAGCAGCTTAACACTGCTGTGTTTCGTATGGTGTGTGTAGAGAATCGGAGCCCCTTTTTATTGGAAACGAGGCATTACATCTTAGTCCTCATGGATGACAACGCATCTGCATTTTGATTCTTAATCGAGGATAGAAAGATGTCTATGGGCCGCAGCAACCATTTACCAACAGGCGGACTGTGTGCTCGTTTGTCACCTTTATCCTATAAAAAAAGAGTTGTAGCTTCCTACCCGTAAGCAAAGTGTAGGGCGGACCAGGACGGCGTATGGCGGCTGTGACGACTTGGTAAGAGATGCAGGAAATCGACGTATGCAGGTCCCTCATGCGATCATGGGTGCTGTAAAGCGCCCGAAACGTCGGAATTACAAAAAGTTAAAAAATTATTATTATCTGGTAATAGGCGAGAAGCTTATAGCTGATATGCCTATATCTGTGTTGGTGTTTTATATTAGTCCAAGTTCACACTAAGAATACACTAAATTGGATTGTCTTTACACCATTTGTCCAGTTTGTTTTTAAAACTAATCACAGAGAGAGCATCTACCACATCTTGAGGAAACTTGTTCCATATATTTATGATTCTGTTGTTTAGTGTGTCATGTCCCACATTAGTGTATGAGCGGTTGTAGGCCAATCTCATATAGTTAGGATGTTTAGGTCGGTGGATACTGCTGATGTTAAAAATATGTGGCAGCTCTTTGCCATTATATTTATGTGTCAATATTTTGTAAGTCTCAATAAGGTCTCCTCTGGTGCGGCGAGATTTCAGCGTTGTTAGATTCAATAATTTTAATCTCTCTTCGTATGGTTTTTGCGAAGGCAAAATGGCTTTTCTTTGTACACTCTCCAGCAAATCTACATCCTTAAGAAAATAAGGGTTCCAAATTTGAAATCCATACTCTATCAGCGGTCGGACGAATGTTTTATAAACCTTGAGCAATGTATTTGGAGTCAGATGTTAAAACGATCGTCTGATTGCATACAAAATGCTGTTTGCCTTTTTGACAATACTATGAATATGGTCAGCCCACTTGAGATCGGATGATATCAAGACACCAAGTCCACAAGGATTTAGGTGTCTTAATATCATCACACTCACACAAGTGAGTTAACTGACTGTGCTGTTGAATTTCCGATGTTATACATTTCTATGGGATTGTTTCAAACTGGATGCAAAACTGTGCACTTAGAAGAATTAAGTCTTATAACCCAATTTTTTGTCCACTCCTGTATGCGTATACAGGAGTGGACAAAAAATTGGGTTATAAGTCTTGTCTTAAGGTTCCCTGGTTCAATAGAGGATTTCCGAAGTATTTCACATCATCAGCAAAGAAACAGTCTTCTGAGTGTATTATAGAACTCAGATCAGCAATAAAAATGCCAAAGAGGGCAGGCGCGAGTACAGATTTTTGTGGCACTCCACTGAAGACGTCTTTAGGTTGCGAATATACATTTCCAACTCTTACTTGAAAGCTTCTTCCACTCAGATAATTTTTGATCCATTTCAGAAGATTTCCTCGGATCCCCAGATGTTCCAATTTAACCAAAAGACGTCTGTGTGGTGTCAAAGGCCCGTTCAAAGTCCAGGTAGAATATATCCAAAGGATTATGTTTATCAAATTCCTCAGTCCATTGTGATAGCAGCAAAGAAGGTTAGTTATAGTCGATCGCCGTTCCACAAAGCCATGCTGGTTATCCGGAATAATTTTCTCATCTGCTAGGTACTTTTTTACTTTTTTACATATAATCTTTTTGCAAATAATACTAGTTAAGCTGATTGGCCTGTAGTTAGCTGGATCTAATTTAACACTCTTTTTAAAAACAGGTGTTACTATAGCATGTCTCCAGTCTTTTGGTACCTCACCTAAAGCATATGATTCATTCATAATATTGACCAAGACAGGTGTGATGGTTTCAGCGCATGATTGGAGAAATACTCCAGGGACATTATCGGGCCCAGTAGCAGAGTTTACATTTAGAGACTTGAGAACCATAAGCACATCCTGTGATGTGAAATGGATGTCATCTATGGAGTTTTTAACTCTTGGTATAGGTATGGAGATATTATTAAGATCAGGTTCCAATGAGTATGCTTTCTCAAATTCACAAGCAAACGTTTCGGCAATTTTAGACCCTTCAACCACAAGATTGCCAAGTTCATCACGTACCCACAGGTGGCAGACCAACTTTAGAAGCCATGTAACTGCGTAGGTGAGCATAGAAGGGTTTGTTTCCACTCTCGACAATCTTAGCTTCGTAAAGACTTCTAAGTCTTCTTGCTTCACTAACACACCTGTCATTGCAGTCTCTGTAGGCCTTATATTTTGCATCGCTTTTCTTGTCTGCTACATATGAGTCCCATAGAATCCTTTTCTGTTTTGTCAATTCAACAATGGAAGCATTTATCCAGGGTTTATTTAAATTTTTCTTTTTTCTAACCATACTGAGAGGAGCATGTCGGTCTAAAACAATTTCCACTTCATCCTTCAGGGCCATCCACTGTTCATCTACTGATTTACTCTAGTCATGATTACATAGCGTGTTTTTGAGCTCTGCATTAACAATCTCATAGTTTATTTTATGTAAAGCACGTCTAAATAATCCTTGCGCTGAAGGGCTTGAGATGAGGTATTGAATTTGAAATTCAATTACACACACAGTGGTCACTTTTACCAATTGGAGCTGAGTTGGTAATGCCTGAGATAAGATCTTCCTCATTTGTCATTACCAAATCCAGTAGTGAAGGAATATTTCCGGATAGATAGCGGGTTGGCTCGGAGACAAGTTGACATAGAGCTGAGTCAAAGTAGAATTTTTGAAAGAGCTGAGCTGAGTCATGCAAGCTCTGATTATAAGAAAGGGGCCAAACAATGTCCCTGTAGTTAAAATCCACAACTATGACCATGGTGTTGTGTGCAGATGCATTACTTAAGTTTTCATATAGTATTTTGTCCTTAATATTCCATTCCTTGTCATTGTCCGCTCTGTATATAACCACTAACAGGAAGTGATGTGATTTTAGTTGAATATCAAGATATAATGCTTCTGTCAATTCACTCATGTATGCACTATTTTTTTTAGAACTATTGGTACATTATTAATGAATTTCCGTACATAAACTGCTCCACCACCACGTCTTGATTTTTCTCCAGGAGTTATTTTCCTGTCTAATCTGTATAGTGTGTAATCTGGAATCGAAATGCTGGCTCCCTTGTCTATGCTTTTGAGCCAAGTCTCTGTAAGTAAAACAAATGTAGGGTTTTTTGTTTGTATTTCAAGAAGCGGTAAATCAAACTTAGTATTCAGAGACCAGATGTTAGTGTAGGTATAAAAATGTGAGTGTAGCGTACGGGTTGTTAGTGATTAGTTTTTTGTTTTATAATTTTGGGTTTTTCCTTGACATATTTGATTGTGATGTCCGTTTCACCCTTCTCTTGCCTAGTCAGCAGTTCGGTTTTAGTGCCAGTATGGGCCTCTCTTTGTTTTGGTGTTTGGTCACAGTAGATTTGCAACGGTTTGCTCAACTTTGTTTGTTTTGAAGTGACAGCTACCCAGTGTGAACACTACTTTGAGCAAACGAGTCTTGCCTGTTTCTCTTTTCCCTAGCCTTATAATTTTAAGCACATAACTTGGGGACATTTCGTCGTTTAGATTACTAATAATATTGTTCACCACACTTTCATCATGTTTCTGGCGTATTTGCACATCTTCCGGTTCAGATTGCTTGGTGCCCGCGATCAAAATATTGCACGCTCGGCGCTCCCGCTATCGTATTTCCGCTATAACATCAGACGCGACGGTTTTTGAAGCAGAAGTGGCGTCAGTTAGGCCAGATTTCGATGCCAATTCCGATCGCAACTTCTGTACTTCATCCCGCAATGCATCAACCGCTTTTATCAAAATCTGTACTTGAAACAGCCCCTCGCGACATGGTATGCATAGGAACAGCATTGTACGTTTGATTTTTAGGCCCATTACTTTAATTTCACTGCTAGTAAGTCCACTACAAGTAAAACACAAGTGTCGTTTACACCCATCACATTGCACTGCATCCTCCATATCTACACTTTTTACACACTGATAACACTTCGTAATAGACATGTTGGCGAAGTTTGAATGTAAATACACAGTGAATATTGATTTTTAATCGAAATTTAGAATAGGAGAAATACACCAACACAACTGTTCACTTTGAAGGTAGACAGAGAAAAACGACAAGAAATTACGCGATAAATTCCGTAAAATTGGTGTAATGCAATGTGTTGTATTCGTGTAAATACTTATAAGAAGTTAAACAAAATATTTTACCCACTTTTAATCAAACTACGTCATTACACATTAAAGGCCTAAACCTGAAAAAATTTGCTAACTTTTCAATTATTATTTTTTTCAAAAATTATAGGTACGTAAATACTTAAAATGCCATTTCAATGCTTAAAATGTACTAAACAACACGCTCGACATGGAACGGGGGCAAAAGAATTGCACTAGAAAATGTAGGAAAGGGCGCACGGCGCTTGGCGGGCGTCGACCCCGGGCGCGTGCACCCAAACACCCGAATTCTTGTGCGTAGCAGCTGCGTTGCGCCGCCGCCGATAAAACCCTCTCAACGGCATCCGCGGCACGCCCGCGCCGCACCCGCGCACCCGCGCACCCGCCACGCGCGCTCGCATTCCTTTGTTTTAGAAGATCCTTCACTTCATACGTAAGTACTCTAGTACAACCTTCCAATTTTTTAAATAACTTAATAAAGCATTAAAAATGCAGAGCACGTATAATTCGATGTACATTGATAATATATCCGGCCACGGCAACCAGGTGGAATGCGTGAATCATGGGATTTTCCTCGTTGTGCTTTCTGTTAGCGGACAACACTGCAAGTGCTAATTTTTTAAAATCATGTTATTTTAGCATTTCGCATTCCTTTTCTGAGTAGACCTGTACATATGTGCGTATGCTTCTTATTATTACCAGCCAATAATCCGTTCACTATTTGTAATCCTGAGTAGGCTCGCCGACTAAATTTTTGCGGATGGCTATCTACTACGAGGGTGGATTGAAAAGTACTCGGCCTAACCAAGAAAATAAACACATACTAAATCAGTTATATTTTTATTTTTCTACATAATCACCATCAAGTTCAATACACTTTTGCCACCTCCCCTTCCAAGCATTTAGACCGTTGAAAAAAAATGATTCTTCCTTAGAGTCAAAATATGCGTCTACAGCTGCTTTGACCTCGTCGTTTGTCGAAAATCTTTGACCTCCCAAGTGCTTTTTTAGGTTAGGGAACAGAAAGACGTCTGATGGTGCCAGATCAGGTGAATACGGCGGATGCGGTAACAGTTCAAAGCCACAGTTGTGAATTTCAGCCATTGACTGTACTGACGTATTGAACACGGGCGTTATCTTGATGAAACAGGACTTTTCTTCTGAGCATTCCTCGACGTTTTTCTTTTATTTCCTCTCGTAAACGACGTAGTAAGGTGAAGTAGTAATCAGAGTTTATAGTCTGACCCCTTTCAAGATAATCAATCATAATCACACCTTTCGAGTCCCAGAATACTGAAGCCATCACCTTATTTGCCGACAAAATCGACTTAGCCTTTTTAGGGGGTGGTGAACCAGGTCTTCTCTACTGTTTTGATTGTTGTTTTGTTTCCGGTGTACAGTAATGAACCCATGTTTCGTCTATAGTAACAAAACGATTCAAAAAATCATCTGCATCGGCTTCAAATAACTCCAAACAGTCGCGTGAAATAGTCAATCGCGTCCTTTTTTGTTCAACTGAAAGCAGTCGCGGAACCCACCTCGCAGACACCTTGTGGAAACCCAACTCGTTGACAATGATGTTTTGAGTTCGTTCATAAGAGATGCCTATAATCTCGGCTATCTCTCTAATTTTTAATCTGCGGTCTCCCATTATTAAATCAAGTACTTTTTAATATTTTCGTCAGTAGTTGACGTCGAAGGCCTTCCAGAGCGGGGTTC
The DNA here is from genome assembly GCA_033319125.1 of Parnassius glacialis. Classification (NCBI taxonomy): domain Eukaryota; kingdom Metazoa; phylum Arthropoda; class Insecta; order Lepidoptera; family Papilionidae; genus Parnassius; species Parnassius glacialis. The sequence goes on from JAVANC010000018.1 coordinate 28,111,185, forward strand.
ATCTTTCACACTCTCTCTACCACGCTTAAATTCTGCTATCCATTTTTTGACGGATGAATATGACAGAGCACAATCGCCTAATGTACTGACCATGTCATCATGGATGGCTTTTGATGATAGCCCCTTCTTATGGAGGTACTTAATGACGGCACGCTGCTCGATTTGCTCCATTCGCGGAAATTATGTCCGATTACTTTGTTAATAAATTTATAAAATCACAACTAATTATCGCACACGTTTCGAACTTCACACAATGAACTAGTCTGAACTGAACTAAATAATGTGGGTAGATTTGATTTTTAGAATTGAATGGATCTGTGTTAGGCCGAGTACTTTTCAATCCACCCTCGTAACAGTATCAGACTTGTTAAGGTACAACCGCTGTTAATTATCAGTAATAAGTATTGTAGAATGCATAGTTTGAAATGATTATTCGGCCGTTTGTAGTAGTTTACACAAGGGGCACGTGGGTAAAACACCGCAAACTTCCTGACACGGGCCTCTTACTGAGATTTTTTTGACAGAAAAACCCAATATCTGAGTTTGGCCCGGGACTTGAACCCGGTATCTCACGATCGACAGTCGCGATTATGAGCACTAGACCAACGAGGCTACCAGCAGATAGTCATTTGGCAAATTTAACTACCATTGGTGATGATCTCACTCAATCAATATGTAAATGTAACAATTTCATTTTAATTTTAGGAAGTAAAAATAAATCACACAGTGCTAAATCGACAGTGCATAAAACTAGCGATCAAAATCTTCCCTGTGTTTCTCGATCGCGTCACTTTGGTAGATGTTGGTTCATTTTGAAACCGTCGACTGGCGCTTCATTTCTGAATGGTATTGATAAATCCAGATCCATTCATAAATCTTTTGAGCATCGGTGAGACTTTTGGTGACAAACGAGCAGACATCCTACATTTATCCTCAATTAAGAATCAAAATTAAGGTGCGTGGTCACCCCTGAGAACTGAGATGGAATGCCTCGTTTCCAGAAAAAGGGTTTCCGGTTCCCTACACTCACCATACGAAACACAGCAGTATTAAGCATGCTATTTTACGCTGGTATTCAGTGAGAGCGTGGTCCTACCCCGTTCGAGCCGAACCATTCGTACTACAACCTCAATGTAGCTGCAGCGTGGCTCTACGAGGCTTTATTTATGCGGCATCTAAGGCAAATCTATCCTTCTCACACGAAGCTGTACGTGTGAAAGTTTCCCGATCCAAACTTTAATATATGCTGACTCTTTTCACACGTTCTTCACCTGTTTTCTTCAATATTTTTTTTTACTTTTAGAACAATAAAGAAGATAGACGTAGCGCTGTGCTGTGTACATTTCAAATGATCTGATGAATGAATGAAAATGAATGATGAATGAATTGTATACTTGGGGAGTGCTTTTAGCCGGGATGGAAGATGTGATTTAGATGTGGACAGGCGTGTCGCTGCCGGGAACAAAGTCAATGGTGCCCTGACTGCGTTAGTCAAAAGGCAAGGCGTAGTGAAGAGTGCACGCCTTGCAATACATAACGCAGTGTTGGTACCGACTTTGTTATATGGCAGCGAAACCTGGGTATGCCAGAAGAAGCATAAAAGCAAGTTGAATGCAGTGGAGATGCGATCTCTTCGTAAAATGTGCGGCGTCACCATGGCTGACCGAAAGCGAAACGAAGAGATTCGCAATATGGCAGGTTTGAAAGATGACCTTATCACAAAAATTGATAAGGGCGTGCTTCGATGGTTTGGGCACGTTGAGCGAATGAGTGAAGACCGAATGTTGAAGAAAATATATAGCGCGAAAGTTAATATTAAAAGGTGTCGAGGTAGACCGAGACTAACTTTCGAAGACCATGTGAGCAAATTGCTCGAAGAGGGGAGGGTCAAGAGTACTCGGATACCTAGACGTGCATGTATGAAGAAGATGATGAATCTGAAAGAAGCGAAAGAGGTATGTAAGGATCGTGACACTTGGCGATCTGTTCTCTCTGGCTACCCCGTCAGGGATTGTGCGTGACGATAAGTAAGTAAGTAAGTAATCTAAAAACATGTTGATTGCAAATGAAGTTCATACATGTGTGTACGTGTTTTACAATAAGCTGAACATGGCTGTGGCTTGGTTTTTGCGGTACTTGAAAAGTACGCAGCGCTCCATCTTGTAGCACATTTACTTCCGTAAAAGCCGTCAAAATACCACCTCTTCTTTCCTCATCTCTCAAAGTGAGTCTACCGTGTTAAAATTTGTTATATCAGCGGTACATGGTTACCATAGAAGGTCTTTATCTATAAATACCATTTGAAGTCTATCAAACAATTGTTACGGTTTCTTGGCAACATTTGCAATCGTAATAATGATCGACAAAGTTCACAACGCGGATCCACTTCTTAATGAAACACGATGTGGTAGCATCGTTTCCGGGACACCTGAGATTTTGAATGACATTAGGAGGATCTACGGGCAGCTATACCCGTAACCGTTAGAGCCACATACGAGTGTAAGTCCAAGATCCAAAAATCCAAGAGTAAGTCTCATTCGACACTATTTCGATAATATCCCGGACATCAGTCTGAGCGAGATTACAATGGCTCTCCAGCACCTTAAAAACGGCAAGGCACCGGACAAGTATGGAATTACAGCGGAACTGCTGAAAGCGAGTGGAAAACCAGTGCTTGAACTCCATTTGCGTTTACCTTTGGTATGCCGACGATATAGCCCTTATGTCAGAATCGATGAAGGACCTAAGCACCATGCTAAATGACCTCAATAGTGTTTTCTAACGGACATGTCTTAAGATGAACATAAACAAAACAAGGTAATGTCCATATCACATAACTATATGCCGGTAGATGTTGGGAGCATTACGCTCGAAGTTGCCAACGAGTTTGTTTACTTAGAACAAATAGTCCTACTAGATAGTCCAACTTCAACCGAAGGGTCAACGAAATTAACTCGGCTTGGCAGCCCTTATACCTCAAAACTTGAAAAAAAAGCCTACAATCAGTTCGTGTTGCCAGTGACGACTTATAAATCTGAAACGTGGTCTTTTACTGATGGCCGTATGAAGAAGCTCGAGGTCTGAAGCTATTCTCGAGCTATTAAGAGGGCAATACTTGGAGTTTCTCTGCGTGATGAGGATATCCTCAATAGAACTAGAGTAATCGACGTAGCCCAACGAATTAGTAAACTGAAAAGCCAATGGACCAGCCATATAGCTCGAAGAACCGACACTTGATTATGGAGAAAGGTTCTCGAGTGGCAACCTTGTACCGGCAAGCGAAGTATGGAGCGGCCTCCCTATTAAACGGAGTGACGACCTGGTAAGACATACAGGAAGTCGATGGATGCAGGTGACTCAGGACCGTGCTTTGGGGCATTTCTTGTGGGAGGTCTATGTTCAGCAGAGGACGTGTGAAGGGTTGTAATGATGATGATGATGAGAATAAATTTAGAAAGGTGGATATATTAAAACAAGGTCAAGTAGAAAATAATGAAGTTGAATGTGTTTGTAGGATATACGGAACAATTTCTGAAGAAAAGAAAACTAACATCAGAAAAATGATAATATTTTGAAAACCATGATATCAATACTATTATCGAAATATTGTCGGCCATGATGGTGGAAGTAGGATACTACCTAAAATGTCAAAATAAATATTTTTTAATGATTTTAATGCTAGATATGCCCATTCATCTTTCGGTTCCCCATCGGTATCCCATCCATTTTCTTTAGGTTTGTAATTTCAATGAATGAAAGACATGTTTTTTTTAATAATAAGTACATGTTTTTTTCCAATAAATAAATATTTTTACACTTATATTAAGTTTCTTTTCTCCATAAAAAGCTTAATATTCACAAATTGTATCATATTCATCCACTCATGTCTTCAATTAAAAACTTGATGTAGCCCGATGTATGGGAGAACATTTTTCAGTAGTTTAGGTTTTGGTGGAAGGCAATGTGCGGAGTATACATAACATAACCTAACATAAATATTCACGCCTGTCATCTAAAGGGGTAGGTAGAGACTACGGACTTCCATTTGGCAAGATTCTGACATATCTCTCTCGCCTTCTTTACGTCCATTTAAGTAACTACACATAAATGCTCGTCGCTCATCCCTTAATAAGTTGAAGTTGGGTGTGGCAGAGCGGTCATTAAGGAGTATATTAGTGACTCTGAATGACAGGGTGATAATTATGTGATAAAAGAAAAGTGTGGTTTGCAAGAAGATATTGTGATCAGAATTAAGAAAGGAATGCTTCGGTGCTTTGGTGTAAAAAGAAAGAATAAGGAAAAAGTGACAAATCAAAGGAGATGTATGAAATTGGGTTGTTGACATCGTTCGTAACATATATACAAAAATATGTAGGTAATATAACTATAAATTATAAGCATAAATAAATGGTTTTTATTTCTGTAGTCCTTGGGACAATCATAAAAACATTTTTTTTAAACTGAAATAGAAAGCTAATGCTTTTGCTTTAGCAAAAACGAAACGTTTTTAAATGTCTTTCTGTTCAGTCTACGGCAATAGATAATGAAGGCTATTTTTATATTAAAATAACTTTCCTTACTAAAAAAACACATAATATTGAAACATTGACGCGAATTTGTAGTTATTGATATTGAATAAAATAATATATTTAGAAAACGATTGAATAGGCTATGTCATTAAATCAAAAAACATGAATATTATCCTACACGATTGAATAGGCTGTATGGTTATTGATCATTGCATATTCCGAAGGTGGTAACTTCAAGTTTCTTTTGTACATACAACTTTATAATTTGTGTAAGTTTCAGCTAGTCATGTGGCATGCGCATTTGGCATTATAGCTGTTTTTATTGGATAGATTTCGTGTTTTTATTTTCTTGGATTTATTAAACTTGACTCTTGGATTTTCTTTCGGATCAGGACAGTAGTGTGTTGCGTCAATATAATGAAAGTAATGTGATACTTAAGTTTTGAGAGGAATAGAACAGACAATGTACATCCTCCGGCTGTTTTTTTAGATTACATTTTATTGATAATTGCAGAAAATAATTAAACAATTAAAAAAGGTTGAATTTTATTTTACTTTATATAACAATAACTACAAAACTGCATTCTTTTGTGTTTTTTCAGTTTATTCAAACAACCTATCAACAACAAGAAAGAAAAACAAAACAAGAAAGAGTGATTTTAATACATAACCTACAAATCATAAAACAAAATAAAATCAAAAACCCCAGGTCCGGCAAAAATATGATTTTTGGATATAAATAGCAAATATTTAAATCTTCAAAATAACACATACTTTAATTTTGTTCACGCCGGGCCCAAGCTTGTATGGAATCAAGTTCATCTCCTTTATGTTGCGGAAGTGAATTGCAGAGATTGCACGGGATGTCCTAGACGGTCCTAGACAGAAGTGTATCTTTTTATAATGGTGATATATCGAAGATGAGTCGAAGCTGACTTTACCTAAATTTTCCAGGATGAACGATCTATCATCAGCCTTTCACAAGTCCACTGCCGAAACTAGGCCTACCCCAAAGAATGTCTCGAAGCACAGTCCTCAGCCACCTGGATTCATTGACTTCCTGCATTTCTTACCAGGTTGTCATTTCATCTAGTGGGGGGCCGCGCTACATTTCGCTTACCGGTACGAGGTTTAACACCATAAAGAGGTAATTACAAAACTACGCTTTAGACCTATATTACAGGAATCGTGCATTTTCCGGGATAAAATAGCCTATGTCACTGTTAGGCCCATAATGTGCAGCCTGTGTCTAAAAAAGGTAGCCTACCGACCCTGACAACTATCGTCCAATTTCAATTACCTCCATACTCTGCAAGATTATAGAGCGTATATTGAACGCCCACCTCATGGCATACCTAGAGCAAAATTATCTCCTCAGTGATCGCCAGTACGGGTTTCGCCGAAATCGATCAACTGGGGACCTTCTAGGGTATGCCACTCACATATGGGACGAAGCCCTAGAGGACAATGGTAAAGCGCATGCTGTTTCCTTCGATATTTCGAAGGCTTATGACAGGGTTTGGCACGCTAGTCTATTGAGCAAGCTTTCAGCATACGCCTTATCCCCTGGCCTGATTGACTAGGTAAAGGACTTTCTGAGTGAACGATTTCTCCGAGTCTTATCCTATCGCGACAAACGCCAGAGTTTCTCAGGGGTCCGCTCTCTCCGCAACTCTCTTCCTGCTGCATATATTTATAAATCTGATCATTCCCGGTATCTATGGGTATGCAGACGACAGCACAGCTATGGAGAGATATCAATTATTAATTAATCCCAGCCGCCAAATTTCACGAACGCACATCGCGACAGAACTCCCGATACCGTCCACACCATCTGGATGATTGGCGGTCCACCACTGTGCGATTTAGAAGATGTTTTCTTCCTCGCACGACTTCCTTGTGGAATCGATTACCATCAGCGGTTTTTCCGGACCGATACGACTTAGGGACCTTCAAGAAAAGAGCGTACTCCTTTTTAAAAGGCCGGCAACGCATCTGCAATTCCCTCCCTGGTGTTGCAGTTGTTCATGGGCGGCGGTAGTCACTTACCATCAGGTGAGCCGCATGCTCGTTTGCCCCCTCTCCTATAAAAAAAAACCAAATGCCGGGGCCAGTCGGGATCAAATCCAGTCCGAACGAGAGGCCATGATTGAGCGTGTGAATCTCACACTACAGGTAGTTTCCGAATGGGGTGATGCCAATCTCGTGAGATTCAACGCCTCCAAAACATAAGCCTGTCTTTTCACCGCTAAAAGGAGCCAAAGGAGGAATTTTCTCCGAACCTCAACTATGGGCAACTTGAATCCAGAGCCAAAGAATAGAATAGAATAGAATAGAATGCTTTTTTATTCAATATTGATTATTACATTACTTATTGAAAGTCATTTTTTTATTTACCACTAGTTCAGAAAATACCTCTGTCCTGTGAAGAACCAACAAGAAACCCAGCGGGACTTTTTAAACATAATTTCACTTAACAATAATTTTGTTTATACAATTTTAAATGAATTTTCATAGAAACAGCATGGTGGCGATCACCTTATTCCCAGGGGTTATTTTCATTCATGCATTCCTTGATATTATAATAACCCTTTTTGTACAGTTTTTCTTTAATAACACTTTTAAATTTGTTTATTGAAAAATTTTGATCATGTTCTGGGATTTTGTTGTAAAAGCGTATACATTGCCCCATAAATGAATACTAATTCTGTGGAGTCTAGTAACTGGCATTACAAGCTTGTTTGTTCCTAGTGTTTAAGGTATGAACATCCTTATTCTTATTAAAAGCTATTTATGTTTTTATGTACATACATTATATTTTCATAAGTATATTGCGATGCCAAAGTTAATATGTTTATTTCCAAAGCAGCCGCAAGGAAACTTGGTGTCCTTCACGCCGGGGCAGCTTCTTACCCTTAAATAAAGCGCAAGTCCGGTTATGCATGAAGTACTGCTGTCACATATGGGCTGGTGCTGCAAATTACCACCTGGCAGCGTTGAACTCAGTGGAGAGCCGTGCTAAGAGGCAGAGTAGCCAGTCTATCGGCATTCTATAGGATGCGTTTCAGTGAGTGTGCGCAGGGATTATTACACACTTTAAATCGTCCATCATACACGCTTTATCTCCACCATCGGACAACCAGGCGGTCGGCGGGTCTTCATCTCGTTGTTGTTGATATTCCACGCATTAGAACCAAACGGTTTGCTTCGACTTTTGTAATGCGTACAGCAAAGGAGTGGAATAATTTGCCGGCGTCTGTCTTTCCGTCCGAATACAATCCGGGCGCCTTCAAGGCAAAATTGAATAGGCTTTTGTTACGCTAAGGCAGTGCGATGTACCATCTAGGGCTGCATCACCACTTACCACCAGGTGGGATTGTGGTCAAGCACTGGCTTATAAAAAAAAAAACACTATATCTATGCAAAAATGTCGTATCGTTGCCCCGTTGCTGCGTGAAAGAAGGACAAATCAATAAACACACTTGCGAATCTTTAAATAATAAGTAGGGATGCTTCGTTAGCTTTAAAAGTGATTGAGTCGGTAAGAAAGTTTCGCTTTATGCGGCCGCTGTTTAATTTAGTAACCACTTAATAATTGTGTTATTTACGACGTTTTATTGACGCTTAACTACATATATCGCTGTGAATTGATTTATTGACATTTAACGAGCCGACTGTAGGACGTTATGAACGCTCTTCCTCTATATACTTATTCGATAGCAATAGCATTAAGGCGTTTGTGCACTCACTTGTATTTAGTTCATTTTTATATTAATGTAATATGTCGCGAAAATTGTTTATTATGCACTGAATCTATTTTCATATGTATTCGTGTATTATAACGGTTATATATAATAAAGTATATTATATAAGTTGTGTATAAGAAAACTTGTCTCGAAGAAATGGCTTGCAGAGCGATAAGACCAGGCGGTCTGGCGGCGGACCGATTGGATATTTCATCAATGTATGTGAGAAAACATTTTAATTGATTGATTGATTTTGATGCGCTGCAAACCCAGGTATTCTAATTCCACATGTAACGAGTATTTGTTTGGCTGTCAAATAATTGTACCGGGTCTGGATGTTTGTTCATATGCCATTTATGTACGTAAAACAGCTCCTCCACGATACACGGGAAAATTATATTGTGGGTGTAACTTACGTTTAATAATTTATAATTTATTTATTTATTAATATAATTTAAAAAACAATAAACAGCAAATGTCTTATATTTTTTTAAAGGATAGGGTGACAAACGAGCGCACAGCTCACCTGATGGTAAGTGGTTGCTGTGGTCCATAGACATCTACATATATCCTCGTCTACGAATCAAAATGCAGATGCGTTGTCACCCTGTGAGGACTAAGATAGAATGCCTCTTTGCCAGTAAAAAGGGTCTCCGGTTCTCTACACTCACCGTACGAAACATAGCAGTGTTAAACTGCTATTTTACGCTGGTATTCTGTGAGAGCGTGGTCCTTCCCCGGTCGAGCCGACCCATTCACGTTTAAAATGTATAATGTATTGATAGACGAATTTTGAATAATTGCTTTATCTATCGTGGATTATTCCTCCTACTCGGTAACCATTAAACAGTTGTCATAACCATCGTGCTTGTAAGGCAGATTGGTGACCGCAGTACCAGACGTTTTGCACCTTTGACCTTGCTGCTCGTCGTAATTAAATCTTTATATCCCATTGGTGCCGTAAGACGGGGTAGCACAAGGTAAGATGGGGGTACTCGGCTATTTCAATGTTCTGTTAAAACTTCACTAATACTAATATCACTACCTTGAGTCTAAATTGGTCCGTTTAAATATGTAGGGTCGAGGAGAATTTTTTTTCGTATTTTATATCCAAATTCAAGACATTTTTTTTCAAAGATTAATTACATTTAATTACAATATATGAAAAATAGATAGATAGATAACTCTTTATTTCATTTATACAAAGTGGTTACAATTACGGAAAACTTAAGAACTACAAACGGTGGTCATATCGCTTTTAGCGATTTCTACCTGACAAACCGAACGTAAAAGGAACTATGTAATATATTTTGACGGATAAGTGCAATGTGCAATATAAAATAAAAGTGAGGACAAAAACTTATAATCAAATGAGATTTATATAAATATATAAATTATATAATATATGATAACATAATATTTAATAAACACACACACACACACATATATATATATATACAGAGAAAATTAAACAAAAAAGCAAGTACTAATAAAAAGAGGAAATTCACATAATACAGCTTCAGTTGTTTTTTAAGTCTGTAAAGCTTGCGCTTGCTGGATGTAAAGTGGTAATGAATTCCAGAGTGTAGTTGCTTGTGAAGTAAATGACTTATTATAAAAAGAAGTTACGCTACAAGGAGTATTCAAAGCCAAGCTATACACTGAACGCAAGCTACGATCATGAAATTCATGTCGATAGTGAAATTGTTCCTTAAGGTACCTTGGATATTTCGGATCAAACAGAACACAAAAAAGTAAAGAAAGTAAATGAACATTCCGGCGAAGGTGAATTGGGAGCCACTTGAGTTGATTTCGAAATTGGGATACATGGTCATATTTGCGTAAACCAAATACGAACCGAATGGAAAGATTTTAAAGACGCTCAAGCTTGTTTAATTGCTCCATGGTAATATCAATGTAGCATATATCATTATATATATATGTGATTTCGTTCGATAACTAGTTCCCATTTTGAACATGTGGTGCCATGATCCTGTTGCTGTAGAAATCTTGGGATTTTTGATCAAATAAGTGCGACAAGTAGTTTTGACAGTCCTGTCTTGATGTTAACCTAACACTACCCAAAGAATTCTGAAGAGACCGAAACAGGTGAAAATCAGATGGTGCAAGGTCAGGACTGTATGGTGGATGCATTAACACTTCCCAACCAAGCTCTCTCAATTTTTGCTGAGTGGCCAAATATGTGTAGTCTGGCGTTATCACGATGAAAGACCACTCCTTTTCTGTTGATCAATTCGCGCCGTGTTATCTCAAATTCTTCCTTGAGTCTCATTAGTTGTTGGTAGTAGAGATCCGAATCGATGGTTTTGCCCGGCGGTAAAAGTTCATAATAAACGATTCCTTTCCAATCCCACCATACACATACACACAGCATCACCTTATTGCGCGTCAGTCTGGGTTTCGCTACGGTCTGTGGACCTTGACTACCCTTTGACCATGATCTTTTTCACACCAGTGATCAATCTTTTCAAAAATGCTTCGGTTTCATTACGTTTCAATAGAGAATTCAGTAGATTTCTTTCAGTGAGCTCGTGGGTACCCAAATATCGAGCTTTTTTGTATAGCCCGAATTTTTCAAATGGATCAAAACTGTTTTGTGGTCTATCCTCAATCCCTTGGCTATGTCGTAAGTACTACCTATATTATGCTGATCTTGTTCCATTTTTTCAAAAATGGTATCGACCTTATTCGTATGACGGCGACCAGAGCGAGCTGCTTTATTGACATCATAATTACTGGACTGAAAACGCTTGAACCAACTTTGTGCTACTCTTACTGACACTTTTTTCCGTGGCTTGAGTCGCATTTTCCTTTTTTTGTAATAAAACTTCAGAATGTATCGAATGTCTTCGTTAGAATTATGGAGTGTAGAGTACAAGGAGAACCATCTTATAAGGGGCGAAAGTTGAAAAAGTGTCCTACTATTTACTGAAAATAGAGGTTCCAAAACCTACCACAATAGCGCTGGCGTCTGAAAAACTACGACATGAAAATAGCTGTTGTGAACGGAGTGCAGTCAGCTGAATTCAAATATTTAAAAAATTTCATGACTAGAGTAGTTAGTAAAATGCCAGTATACAAGACCTCAACTATTTACGTAGTACAAAACCAAGCGAATTGGTCGATCCTTGTTTATTTCTCCATCTTATTCTAATATTTTGGCGCTTTTTTAAATTTATCCTATGCTACTGCAGCGCCACCCTTATTGGACGCGTTTTTAGGGACACTTTTCTTATATAGAGATGGTCCTCCTTGTGCTCTACACTCCATAGTTAGATTCACTCATTTTGGCGGACAGAAGAACAATTGAAAAATGGCGGTAGTATTTTTTATTTTTGTTTTCCTTAATGTCCTATATGTATTGATATTAAAACCAGCCAGATACAAAAAGCACAACCAAAGAGCTATTTCGTCAATTTTATACAAACAAAATTGGAAGAAACTTTTTCCCCGACTTATTAAATACAAAAAATACTTATTTAATTCAAATCAACTTATTGAAAATGATATACTGTGATTACTGTTTATTCGTTTCTTTTTAATTTTATTTAAGTAATTGCTACTTTCATTACATTTATTTATTATAAATATGTATGTTGTAGTGAATTAATGTTTATATGTGTGCATTTTATTTAAAACCTATACAAACAAATAAAATTGAAGTGTCTGTTTGTAATGTCAAAATAATAGCTTTTTATTAAATAAATATGAAATTATATACATACGGTAGTTATAAGAAAAACACAATTTTTAAAATTTTGTCAGTCTGTTTGTTCCGGCTAATCTCCAAAACTACTGGACTGATTTTGACGAGACTTTCACTGGTAGATAACTGATGTTATAAGGAGTAACTTTTATTTAAGAAAAAGAATTAGGGTTCCGCTCGAAAAACTAAAAACTCATGAAATCCAATCGTAATAAATTACACGCGGGCAAAGTCGTGGGGAACAGCTAGTTATATAATAATGAATACTGTTACGTTAACTTTATATTTTATTTTTATTGGTGTCCACGGAAGATCAGCGTCGACTGTCAGTACCAAGACTATGCCGAGTTGGGTAGGCACCTTTGCCAGTAACCATTTAAAAAATGTATATGTTGTTTTTGTATACAAATTGCTATAATAATAATGTCCTCCAGACCGAATTTCAGCCACGGCAGCCAGTCTCAACGGAGACTAGCCATCTGCGCAGGACAGGATTATAGTGCCTCAAGTGTATGCGCAAGCACAGGTGCACACTCTATTCCCTCACTCTCATAGTCCGATGAGACGGTAAACCGACACGACCGGAGAGAGATCAGGCGCAGGACCAACGGCTTTACGTGCTTTCCGAGGCACGGGGGTGAAACACTGCCAACTTCCTGACTTCGGGCAGATACTGAGAATTTCTTGATGGAAAATCTCAATAATTGATTTTTTGGCCCGACCCGGGATTCGGACCCGGGACCTCATGATCAGCAGTCGCACTACTACAACCACTAGACCAACGAGGCAGTCAAATTGCTATAATGTGTTACTAAATAAACTTATTTTCTTTCTTTCTAGTATAGCCTTACAGTAAGGTTTTCAGTGAATCGATTACTTGGAACTAGCAAATGCAACTGTAATGGATACAGCTTATTAAAGTCCGCTGATAAATAGATTACTGATTGCCATAGATAGGGGTGATTTTGCCATATTTGCCACTCTTGGCAGGTGGGTTGTAACTGCAGTTTTTTTATTATTTTGAGCGTTTATCAGAAAGATGTTGTTGCCGGTCTCCTTTTTCGCCCTTTACCATACTCACGGCACGTTATCGTGTAGTGAATATTCTTAACCCACCACAACACGCTAAAACGATTATTAAACTAATATTAAAAAAAAAACTATTATTTTAATATATTTTATCTCATATTATTATTATAGCATATTATTTATAAAATATAAATTTGTCGTAAAATATGATCTATTTACTTTGATATTAGTGCTGTATTGTACCAATCTCTCGCGTTTTTTCATTTAATTGCTTTAAGTTCTCCTAGTAAAACTTAATGTTTTATTATGTGAAAAATCTTAAAGGCTGGGTTTCACCCACCTTCCCTTATAATCGTTAGATGATGCTGTCATCCATCGGAAGCCACAAAATCACACGGGCGTTACCTCCATGACCGTTCGTATTTGTCGAATGTTGGATTCTATATTAGATTTTCTTTAAAAACTTTTAGGACCATACGACATATATTATACGTGGTAGAGCCATGCAGTTATGTTACGGTTTTAATATGAATGTGACTTGAGCAGGAAATGACTTCGTTCTCACAGAATATCAGCGTGAAATAGTAATTTAATGCTGTTGTGCTTCGTATGGTGAGTGTAAAAAGTCAGAGATAATTTTTAATGATGCATTCTGTCTTAGTCCTCAGGGGTGACAACGCAACTGCTTCTTGATTTGTAGATGTCTATGAGAGATATATTTACCAACAGGTGGACTGTGTTCATTTGTAACCCTTGTTTTATAAAAAAAAATGGTATATCCTGAACTGACAAGTGTGAACAGTTATACAAGTTCACACGCGAGTGGCGGTGTTTGATCGATTATGCAAAATTAAGTTACGTGTGCCCAATATCTGTGATATTAAATTGATTTGGTAAACGCCCTTCCCCACAGGGTGCGGGTGATGCGTAATCGAATATACAAAGAGCTCGCGACTCGACGCCCCCGCAATCCTGCCTTGACTCGAATCCGTGCGTGCACAGCTGCATTTGGCCTAAAGATAATTTAAGATTAAAATTTTTGTACTGCCGACTTCAATATAAGTTATTAAGAATAACTCAAAAATTATTGGTCTGACCTTGATCAAATTCATATGGGACCACAAGAGAAGTATCAGCTTTCATATAAAACAAGAATCATCAAAATCGGTTCACCCAGTACAAAGTTATGAGGAAACACATAAAAAAAAACATACACTCGAATTGAGTACCGTCTCCTTTTTGGACGTCGGCAGAAAATAGAGAACGTTTTCCGCTTTCAGCAAAACACTGACAACTTGGAACACACTACGTATAGAAATATACTTTTGATCTTTGGTGTAATCTAAATAAATCGAGGAAAATTTTACATATTAATATCTTCCTTTCAAAAATAAAAAAAGTTAACACATTAAATTAATAAACATTTGAAAGGAATATAGGTATAAGATATGGGTAAAGAAAAAATGAATTCAGCCAGATTTGTTGTATAATACACATTATATTTCAATAGAAAAATATTACATACAAATTATACATTTTAAATTTATATAATTATAATAAAGAATCCTATTTCATAATACATTCGATGTAATTTTAATTACTTATTTAATGAAATTAGAAAAAATCTAATTCGGCTATTCCATAAAAAACTCAGTAATATTAGGAATCATTGTTGATACAATTGATACAATAAATAAGTACTCAAGAAATCCATAGGATAAAAATAATGTAATAGATGTTCAATAACATATAAACATTATCTTTTTTATCATAAATCACGCTTAAAATTAGAAACTGGTCGAATAAAATTAAAATATAATTTAACATTAAAACTTATACCTTAATGGTAAGAACGATTCTTGTACTCTTTAATAGTAATAAAATTTGGGCTACTAAGAATTGAACTATGTCAAAACGTCAATGGAACCGATATAATGATTAAATGCATTTCCTTTTGAAGGCAATCTTCCCTATTCGATCATACACTGTACAAAATTATTACAATTATAAATTTCCTTTAAATCAAATTTACAGCATGCACTTCACTTTTACATTTCACAATTTACTTATACAACTTCACATTTACATATACAAACAGTTTGTATAAAATAAACATCAATCACATTGATTTTCCTACATTCCTCAATCGGTCCCATTGATTGCTTCGCTACATTCTTGTGCGACTCGTACTGCTTAAGTCCATATGGTATGGGAACTCGTAAAACGTTGCACTAACCTCTCGTCAATTCTTAAAAAATCCTTAACTAGTATTAACATTTACATATTTACATTCTTTTTTTGTTATTTAATAAAGAAATTGATACTTTGGTAGGAGTGGTAAAAGTACATTAACCGCTAGCAGAATTATCATCGATGTTGTAGGAGCGTATCGTCGGCGAAGAATTCACGGATTAGCGTTTCGGTGAGGCAGATTACCCAAGCCCCACATCCAGGCACATCATCACCACGAATCCGATTATGCAGCCCCATGTTGCCAGCTTTCCGTTCCCGCTGCACATAAAATTTTATTTTTTTAATTATACATCGCAGTCATACCGTATTGCACAGCTTATTAAAGTAAATCACAGAAAAGACGCATTAGCAATTTGTATTTTTAATATTGCAATTTTTATAACGCTGCTTTGTAACCCCATATGTTTTCGCAATGAATAGGAAACATAATATTGTTAACATTACACTGAATTGTCTCGTTTAATATAGACTATAACAAGTGGATAACCTGTAACACATTTTATGTTAAATATGAGATCTACTTTTTGTCTTTTTTTATGAAATAAGGTTGACCAACGAGCACACAATCCATCTGATAGTAAGTGCATGCTGTGGCCATATAAAACTGAGGCCTAAGATAGAATGACTCGTTACCAGTAAAAAGGTTATCCGGTTCTCTACATTGACCACACGAAACACAGCAGCATTAAGCTGCTATTTTACGCTGATATTCTATGAGGACGTGGACCCACGGTCACATTCATGTAAGCAGTTAAATTTGTTCATTATAGAGTTATCTTTATACTTATTTAACCAGCTGTTTGATTAGTAACGATCTCTTTCAGTTTTTGAAATAAATAGGTAGTATACGCCTGGTGTATTTGAGATGGCCTACCGCCATCTATCGGAAGTCTTAAGAATTTTCTTGCCCCCACACGATCTAGTTCTACGAGAGCGATCTTTCGAACAAACTTACTGCCATCTGATAATTAGTGGCTATTGCAGTTCATGGACACCTGTAGCCAACTCAAACAAAGAAGACTACATATGCGTCACCGTATGTCACCTCTAATGAATAAGATAGGATGCCTCTCAGCCCGTAACTTTTTTTAAGCGGTAGAGCCATGTTGCAGCTATATTATGGTTGTAGCACGAATGGGTCGGCTCGACCGGGGAAGGACCATGCTCTCACAGAATACCAGCGTAAAATAGCAGCGCAATGCTGCTGTGTTTCGTATGATGTGTGTAGAGAACCAGATACTCTTTTTACTGGAAAAGAGGCATTCCTTCTTAGTCCTCATGTGTGGCAACGCATTTACATTTTAATTCTTAATCGAGGACAGATGTAGATGTCTATGGGCCACAGCCTCCACTTACCATCAGGTGGACTGTGTGTCCGTTGGTCATCTTTATACTCTTTAAAAAAAGACTAAGGTACGTGAGGTTAATATGGTCATCTTAAGCTTTGCCGCCCTATAAAAACAAAACTAGGCGGAGGACAGAGACAAAAACACAAAGTCGTATACTATAACTAATATATTAACAAAAAAATAGCAAACAAGCTTTGGCAATAATTAGGAAAATTTCAAAAAATTTACTTAAACGAAATTTATTACAATACACAACACTAAAATCGACTAAAATATTTACTATAATGTCGACTGTCCAAATGGCGGTCTATAAAGCAGCGCCCATTTGACCCTTTATTATTTGATTGACTGATGAAGAGCTATCGTATCACAGAGCCATCCATGCAAACATGGCTGTAGTTTTTGAGTTATGAGAAAGTGACCATTTTAACCGGATGAACATATTACCTTCACGTTCTATATACTGACTCTCTATACCATCGTTTCCCATTTGCCGGGTCGCGACCCGGTACCGGGTCATGAAAATAAAATACCGGGTTGCAACATTCCCGCCTTTTTAAAAAAAATAATATGTACTATCGATCGACGCATCGTTAACATTCATTTTTAAAACATTATTAAGTGGCGAAGCTTGCGAAGACACTTATTGATTTCACGATGTCTGTCCGTCTGTCCCACGATTATCTCGAGAACGGTTTCGAATTTTCAAATTCTGTTTTCAGCAATCGATTACTGATCACCCAGGCATCTGAACCTCCTATTTTGAAACTGATTGCTCAACGGCAAAAAAAAAGCTGATTGCTTCGCCACTTTGCTATGCTGTTAGCTTGCTAGGTTTATTACTATTAATAAATGTGTATTATTTTTTATGGAACTAACTTAGGTTTAAAAGTATTAAGTGGGTCACGAAGGTACAGTGTGAAAATTACCGGGCCATGGCAGAACAATGTTTGGGAAACACTGCTCTATACCATTCATACGAGAACACAAACTGTAAGCGCTGCTATTTGGCGCCAGAAATAGGTAAAAGCCTACCTAGCCTACCTAATTTAGACGGAGTCCTAAGCAAGGAGTTTTGCCACCCAGGAAAGGTTTTAAATATTAATACTATTCTATTTCGAAATTTTTCATATCATTCGTTATTACTTGGGTTTTAATATATACATATAGTACTCATAATATAACTGTTTAAAATACATCGGTCGCTGCACCGGACTTAACAGCTTATTCCAAATGTTATTTAACAATAGTGTTACCATTATTAATATTGAAAAAGAAGAAGTATTAAAAAAAGAATTAAGCAAGAAGAGAAAGAATGTCAATCATGATTTACATAAACATTTAAATTAAAAGGATGTACCAGGTTTAATGTTTGTAGAAAACCTTGATCCGTTATATGATGTCGTCATATGTTACGAGCCATTGCGAAATAACAAGCAAACGACAGTTGAATGACAAAGAGCTAGCAAAATTACGATATCGGAAAGGCCGGCGATGGCGCTTGCGCCTCACGCACTCGCCTCTAGAGAAACAATAGTCATTGACGGCCGGCCGGAATCCGCTAGCTGGAATTATAACCCATTACAATAAAACGATTCCCGGTAGTAAGTTCATATCGTCGGGTATGTCGGAATTTATTGGAAAAGTAAACGGCTGTTTATGCGGGCCCCCGCGATTAGTAGCATAATTGAACTCATTTATATTGTATATAGGAATGATACGTGAATTGTTCGCCGCGTATATATATATATATTTTTTCCGAACACTATTGCTTACAGTTACAATTAATTTACATAACGGTTGCTTTACGACATCAAACAAATTGAGGACTTAAAAATTCACATTGTCAATATTACGTCAAAGCTATTAAATTAAATTTAATTAAATATGAAAAAGGTTTTTAAATTTCCTACAAAATACAGATAACTAATCAATGAAAATCCCGGATAGTTATTTTTCTTAATAATAACAACTAATATAGAATTACTGGGGACCGTCTTAAATATTTAATCTAAAGATGGTTACAAAGGTTCATAAATAGAAATTGAACGTTTCATTATCGTGGATCATCACAAATATAACATCAGCATATTTATTCCTCTTGAAGAACAATACGTAAGGAAACATCTCGAGAAATCTAAGAGAAGCGCCAATAGTTGTAACGTGTTGTCGGTGAGTGGTGTGCTATGGTGATCACAGTTACATTTAACGGTGTCTACTTCTGATATCCGGCGCGTGACTCTTGGACACGGGAGAGTTAAGCCCCGTGCATGCTGATCACGTCTCTTAGGGTGAGGAACACCAGCGGGACAAACGACTAGCACCTAAATATTAGAACTGACATCACGCACGAAAAGTAAAGAATTTTCAAATACCCGTGGACTAGCTGACGTGAAACTAAATTGCCTTTTAAAGAAAAAGACAATTAAAATGCTCTACGTCGCTGTTAAGTGTTTCTGGATCTTCGTATAAATGTATCCTTTTATTTTTTCTGTTAAACAGAATACTTAATAGCAGAGTTGTACGCTTTTCTAGTAATAATTAAAGTACTTAACTAATATTGTTAATAATAATAAATTACTTAATATTCCAAAGTTTTGTATGTGGTAGAGCCACGCTTCAGCTATATTAGTAGTATAGTTGTAGCACGAATGGGTCGGCTCGACCGGGTAAGGACCACGCTCTCACAGAATACGAGCGTAAAATAGCAGCTTCACGCTGCTGTGTTTCGTATGGTGAGTGTACAGAACCGGTTACTCTTTTTACTGGAAACGAGGCATTCCATCTTAGTCCTCACGGGTGACAACGCATCTGCATTTTGGTTCTAACTTTGTAACTATGCAAGAAGTCTCTGGTTGTAGTTATAAAAGCTAGCCAGAATGCCCAGTCATTCATTTTTCCTTGTCAATCTGGAACTACAGCGATCGGACATCGTCTATCACTTTAAGTTAAACCACGTGTCACCCCGACTTAGGTCGGTTCTAATGATTCTAATTCTATTTTTTTTTATAGGATAGGGTGACAAACGAGCACACAGTCCACCTGATGGTAAGTGGTTGCTGCGGCTCATAGACATCTACATTTATCCTCAATAAAGAATCAAAATGCAGATGCGTTGACACCCGTGAGGACTAAGATGGAATGCCTATTTTCCAGTAAAAAGGGTCTCCGGTTCTCTACACTCACCATACGAAACTCAGCAGTGTTAAGCTGCTATTTGACGCTGGTGTTCTGTGAGAGCGTGGTCCTTCCCCGGTCGAGCCGACCCATTCGTGCTACAACTATACTACTAATATAGCTGCAACATGGCTCTACCACGTATAAAATTGAAAATCTAATTGTTCTTATTTTTATTTAATTAATGATATTACTTCTTAATTTGATTAATTAATTCTTATTTTAATGCAGCTTTGCTGTCGCACGGATGGGCCGGCTCGAACTGGGGTGGTACCGCGACCTCACAGAAAACCAGCGTGAAGTAGAGATTTACCTCTGCGTTTCGCTTGGTGAGTGCAGGTGGCCGGAGGCCCTTTTTACTGGAAATGAGGCATTCCATCTTAGTCCTCACGGGTGACAACGCATCTACATTTTGATTTGTAATAGAGGATAGATGTAGATGTCTATGGGCCGCAGGAACCACTTACCATCAGGTGGACTGTGTGCTCGTTTGTCACCCTTATCCTATAAAAAAAAATTGTACTTTAGTGTTCATTGTTTGTTGTGTTCAGTATTTTATAATGCAATAATTTAATATGAGTATTACGTATATACGAGTACAATAGTAGGTATAAATATAATATAAAAAAATAGTTGCAATAGTATCTTTCTTTATTTCAATTATGATGCTCGAACACCTTCGGCCATCGATGCGAGCCATCTTTGTTTTATGTGTTCCACGCCGCGTAACAAGCACACCTAGTTGTCAAGTTAATTATCAATTCTATATTTTAAATATGTTGAAAAATGCCTAAGTTAAGGTAGTCAAGTTTACGGGAACGTAAAATTATTTTTTAAAAACTATTTAAAATCTATTCATTTCAAATTACAAATATAATTCAAGTACTAAATTAATACGTCTTGACAGAAGGCGATGTCAAAACGAAGTGGCCACCCCATGAGCAGTGTTGCCAAGTCTAGATCGTTGCGAGTCGCCTAAAATTTAAAAAAAAAGTACCCTAAATTCGCACAATTTTTTTTCTGTAATGTAGCGTAAAATTGCTTTTATGACATGTATTTTATCTGTTCATCATTAAAGAGATTAATGAAGTATATATATCTAAGAAAGACCTCTTTTTCATAGGTTATTCATACCTTCAAATCTAGTTTTCTGTGTCAACAACATATGTTTCATTACACGCATTTTATTATATATGCTAAGAGACTTACTTAATAAGAAAAAGAATTATATAGCCAAAAAGCGCCCTTGTTTTTTCCGAAGTGGCCTAAATTGCGAGCAGTCGCCAATCACAATTTTTCGTCGCCCCGACACCCTTCGAGATAGCCTAAAAGCCGAAAAGTCGCTTAACTTGGCACCACTGCCAGAGAGCTGCTGCTGAGCGCTGCCTGATATCTCATGCAACCAAAAGCGCTGACTCTACAGTTACTGAATACTGCCTAATGCTTATGCAGCCCCCTCTATGTACAAACCCTAACAACCCTATGGTCTTGTGGTTGGATAACTAGGTTAATAACATTTTTTTTTATAGGATAAGGGTGACAAACGAGCACACAGTCCACCTAATGGTAAGTGGTTGCTGTGACTCATAGACACCTACATCTATCCTTGATTAAGAATCAAAATGCAGATGCGTTGTCACCCGTGAGGACTAAGATGGAATGCCTCTTTTCCAGTAAAAAGGGTCTCCAGTTCTCTACACTCACCAAACGAAACACAGCAGCGTTAAGCTGCTATTTTACGCTGGTATTCTGTGAGAGCGTGGTCCTTCCCCGGTCGAGCCGACCCATTCGTGCTGCAACCATAATATAGCTGCAGCATGGCTCTGCCACGTATAACATTATTGTTTAATGTAAATTTCTTTGTTTTCTTTCTCGGAGGCTGTTAATTAAATACTTGTTCTGCAAGCATAACTTTAACATGTCTCTTCGGAGCTATGTTTTTGGTTTGGCGTGTGAACTCTCTACCTCCTGCCGTGTACTCACATCCCTAAGTCACTGGCCGACTCTTACTGCACACTACACTGCACTGTTGCTTTCTAACGTGCGTACCCTTGTACTATTTACAGGGTATTCTTAGCTACCGGCCGGCTGATTACCTAGCGGATCACGCGGACACTATCACCTGCGTTCGACTACTACCTACGCCGGCCAACTACACTCGGACACGATACCTCCTTCACTACTTACCGTCAGTTAATTATAAGTGCACGCCTAAAAGAGTGAGACACACCCGAATCCGCGACCTAGCCGTGACTACTTAATGGTTATGATAACTTTTTCTATTCTGTGGCAACTGATTATGTTAATTCTAAATATAATTAATTCTAACCTACCCAATACGTATAATATAATCTTTATATATAAAAATTACGTGTCACGTTGTTTGTCCGCGATGGACTCCTAAACTACTGAACTGATTTCAATGAAATTTTGTAGATAGGATAGTTTTTATCCCGCTAAATGACCCTCCAAATTTTTTATTGCGAATTTAAGTATTTTTATAGCAAGGGTCGTTGGAGAGGGCAGAACAACGTCTGCCTGGCGAGCCAGTATAATATATATAGTGAGACACTACGCTTGAACAATTGTAAAGTAAATAATCCACCCAACTACTACTGTCATTAAATAATGTAAATAGTGAGCATAATTTTTTTTTTAATAATTGAAATTATTGCAACCGTGGGGCGTTTGGTAAAAACAAAGTTTATGGAAGTCACGTCACGTGACGTCAAAGTCACGTCAGTGGACGTATCCATAACACAATAGCTGCTTTAGTTATTGTTCTGTGACAATGACTGTCCAAGTTTAAATGCAATAGCAATAATCGCAAATACTCCATTTTGACATCTTTAACAGAACTAGATATTTGACTACTTTATCATCGTGATAGGGTTATAAAAACTAGTTTTTAATGTATGTAGAGAAATCATTTAATTTATATTTTTTGGTAATTTAGATATAAATTTATGTTTTAAGCTAAAGGTTATCAGGCTTGAAATTTTTTATTCCATATTCTACTCAGTTCTGACATTCTTTTACTATGAAATTGACGTTTTATATGAAAATAAAATTACGTGGAAAACTTATTAATCGAAATATTTGCATAAATTTTTAACGCATTCTTGCAGTTTTGTGAGCAGTTTTTTGATATCACAGAGAATATGTAGCGAGCGTTGGTGCATTATGAGAAGTCAATTGGCCTATTAGTTAGTGCCCTTGCTATAGAAGTCTGCTGCGTGAGAACCGATCAACTATTTAAATGCGTTCTTGGATTCTTTTTCAAAACTGAAATTTTCTTATCTTGCCTATCAAAAAGTTATCCAAAACTTTAAAAACATTTTCTAAATAATTTGTAGTGTATTTTACCGATTTGCCGAAAATTATTAAAAAAAAATTGTTAACATCTTATAGTGTACACAATAAAGAATACTATTTTAATGTTAAAATTTCTCGAATCAAAGCGATTAAGTAGTGCTGTTTCTATTTCCACGTGAAAATTCATTCAAAACCAACATGAATTTTCTTAGATAGTCCATTGTTATAAATAAAGCGACATTGCATAAAATAAAACCCAAGGATATAAATGAATGATTAAAGTGAAAATTTAACTTTTATTAAAAAGTAAAAGACTTACATACTTCAGAGAATTATAAAGCATAAAATTATTGTTAGCTTCAGCAGTTGGTGTTAAGACATACAGTTTGAATTTGAAAATTATTTAATTATTTTTAATTCTTTGATGCTGGGGCGTCTACTTTTTCACCGACTTCAAAAAGGAGGAGGTTTTCAATTCGTGTGTATGTTCTTTTTTGTATGTAGGCATGTTAAGCGATATCATCGCAGATTATGAACCAATTTTGATATTTTATACCCCAAGGTTCCATACAAAGTTGGAGAATATTATTAGTATTAACAGTGGTAGAGCTAAGCGGTGGCTTTTG
This sequence comes from Parnassius glacialis, assembly GCA_033319125.1. NCBI lineage: Eukaryota > Metazoa > Arthropoda > Insecta > Lepidoptera > Papilionidae > Parnassius > Parnassius glacialis. The sequence continues at coordinate 28,134,936 of JAVANC010000018.1, forward strand.
CTGTCGCACGGATGGGCCAGCTCGAACCGGGGTGGTACCACGACCTCACAGAATACCAGCGTGAAGTAGAGGTTTACCTCTGCGTTGCGCTTGGTGAGTGCAGGTGGCCGGAGGCCCAATTCCCCCCCCCCCCCCATCAACATGGTAGTGGAATTAAATAAAAGACTACCCCAGGAGGGTACCAGCACCCTTGGAGAATCCCTCGCTGAGCATCCACGACCAAACTATTCCACTCCTGGGCGTGGGTGCTCAGGCTGCCCCGCGTATTCTGGGGGGGGCGAAATTCCGCTCAATACGAAACCTGCTCGGGGCAAGCGGAGCAAGAAGACAAAGGCAACCCCTGCCACGCTTACCGTGGATTTCTGCAACATCAGGGGACTTCATTCAAACCTTAACGCCGTCCACTACCATCTGGAGATAGCTAAGCCGGCCTTGCTCTTTCTTACCGAGACACAGGTGTCCTCTCCGGCTGATACTTCGTATCTCTCCTACCCGGGGTACAAATTAGAACACTCGTTTGTGCCCCGGGCTGGAGTTTGCGTGTATGTCAGAGAGGACATCTGTTTTCGACGCCTCGGCAGTCTTGAAGGTACGGACCTGTCCATCCTATGGCTGCGCGTAGACAGCAACGACCATCCCCGCGTCTACGGGTGCCTCTATAGGTCCCATAGCGGTAATGCCGACACAGACCGACTCATCGACCACGTCCAAATGGCTGCAGACTCCGTGCTACAACAGGTCCCATCCGCAGAGATCGTGATACTTGGTGATTTCAACGCCCACCACGCTGAATGGCTTGGTTCTCGTTTAACCGATCATGCGGGTAGATCTGTCTATGACTTTGCTTTGGCATATGGTCTAACACAACTGGTTACTTCGCCTACGCGGATCCCAGATGTGGAAGACCATGTACCTTCCCTGTTGGACCTTCTGCTGACCTCTCATCCGGACGGATATCAGGTCTCCGTCGATGCCCCTCTGGGCTCTTCGGACCATTGTCTGATCCGGAGTACGGTGCCACTCACGCTCCAATCGCAGTTGCGATCTACAGCTTGCCGCCGTGTTTGGCACTATAGGTCAGCTGATTGGGACGGGATGCGGTCTTTTTTTGCATCCTACCCTTGGGGGCGGGTTTGCTTCTCGCCGGAAGATCCCAGCGTTGTTGCCGATTCTGTTGCTGATGTGGTACTTCAGGGTATGGAACTTTTTATTCCATCCTCTGTGGTGCCCATCGGAGGCAGATCCCAGCCATGGTTTGGTCGCTCCTGCAAAATAGCATCACGCTATAAGCAGGAGTGCTACCAGGCCTGGGTTGACGCATCAACGTCTTGGGATGTAAACACCAGCGCACTTAAAAAGAAGTATAATTCCGCCTCCAGGTCCTTCAAAAGCGTCATTGCCAAGGCAAGGTCTGAGCACATCGGCAGAATTGGCGAGAAGCTAGTTCGCCTTCCTTCGGGAACCCGTGCATTCTGGTCTCTCGCCAAGGCTGTCCAAGGGAACTTCTGTCAGCCATCTCTTCCATCTCTGCACAGAGAGGACGACTCACTGGCCCATGCCGCAAAGGAGAAAGCCGATCTGTTGAGCTCTCTTTTTGCGTCCAACTCGACTCTAGATGACGGGGGGAACACACCGCCGACCATCCCGCGATGTGAGTGCTCCATGCCGGATGTGCGATTTACACAGCGCTCTGTCCGCAAAGCACTCTTCTCCCTGGACGTCAGCAAGTCGAGTGGGCCCGATGGAGTCCCTCCCATTGTGCTGAAGACGTGTGCTCCGGAGTTGGCACCGGTTTTAACGCGTCTTTTCCGGTACTCCTACTCCCAAGGCGTAGTCCCGAATTCATGGAAGACAGCTTTGGTGCACCCGATCCCTAAAAAAGGCGACCGCTCAGACCCGTCCAACTATAGGCCTATCGCCATCACCTCCTTGTTCTCCAAAATAATGGAAGCCATTATAAACTGCCAGCTCATGAGGTACCTTGAGGATCACCAGCTGATTAGTGACCGCCAGTACGGTTTTCGTCGGGGTCGATCAGCTGGTGATCTTCTAGTCTACTTAACTCATAGATGGGCGGAGGCAGTAGAGTCCAAGGGGGAGGCATTAGCCGTTAGTTTGGACGTAGCGAAGGCCTTTGATCGGGTCTGGCACAAAGCGCTTCTTTCGAAGCTTCCTTCCTATGGGCTTCCCGAGAAATTGTGCAAATGGATCACCAGTTTCCTTGCTGATCGGAGCATCAAGGTCGTAGTAGACGGTGAATGCTCTGATTTCAAGCCTATCAACGCTGGTGTTCCACAAGGCTGCGTGCTATCACCAACGCTGTTTCTCCTGCATATCAATGATATGTTGCTTACTGGTAGCATTCATTGCTATGCGGACGACAGCACTGGTGATGCCTTATATACCGGCCGTGCCAATATTTCTCGGGAAAACGTCGCCGAGTACCGGGACAAACTTGTGTCTGAAGTCGAGTCTTTGCTTAACAAAGTCTCGGATTGGGGCCGACTAAATCTAGTCCAGTTCAATCCCCAGAAGACACAAGTTTGCGCGTTTACCGCTAAAAAGAACCCCTTTGTCGTATCTCCTCAGTTTCAAGGCACTCCCCTTACTGCCTCAGCCAGTATCGGAATCCTTGGCGTCGACATATCGAATAGTGTGCAGTTTCGTGGTCACTTGGAAGGGAAGGCCAAATTGGCCTCTAAAAAGCTTGGCGTGCTCAGCAGAGCGAGACAGTATTTCATGCCGGCACATCGCTTGCAACTTTACAAAGCGCAAGTTCGGCCTCACATGGAATACTGTTCTCATCTCTGGGCCGGGGCACCCCAGTGCCAGCTCCTTCCACTTGACCGCATCCAGCGCAGAGCGGTTCGAATCGTCGACGACCGAGTTCTTTCTGATCGGCTCGATACACTGGCACTGCGTAGAGATGTTGCATCTCTTTGCGTATTTTATCGCATTTATCACGGGGAGTGCTCTGAGGAATTGTTCGGACTAATTCCAGCCGCTCAATTTCACCATCGCACATCGCGACAAAACTCGCGTTACCATCCATACCATCTGGATGATTGGCGGTCCACCACTGTACGATTTAGAAGAAGTTTTCTCCCTCGCACGACTTCCTTGTGGAATCAATTACCACCAGCGAATTTTCCGGACCGATACGACTTAGGAACCTTCAAGAAAAGAGCTTACACCTTTCTAAAAGGTCGGCAACGCATCTGCAATTCCTCTGGTGTTGCGGTTGTTCATGGGCGGCGGTAGTCACTTACCATCAGGTGAGCCGCATGCTCGTTTGCCCCCTATTCTATAAAAAAAAAAAAAAAAGAAAAATTTCCACCTCTAAGGTTAGCAGATAAAGAACTTCTTTTTCAAAGATTTGAAGTCGGCTTTTACTCTTTGCTAACAGTTATAATTATAATTAAGTTAAATTTTTTGTTGCCTTTGAGTGAACTGCGAAATAACATAAACTCAAGGTAACAACTAGAATGTTGTCGTCCCTTAGGGATGGAACTTTTTCTCCAAATTAATATGGGACTACCCCTCAAGTAATAAAATATTTTATATAAAAGAATCATCAAATTCGGTTTCTAACGAACATATCGCGGGCGAACATACACATAAAAATAACAATATGTTGTCAAATTGAGTACTTCCTCCGTTTTTTGAAGTTAGCAAAAAAGGAATAGCATGTCTTAAATATAATTAAAGTTAAAAAGCTATTAAAAAAAAGTTTTAAGTTCAAAGTCCACTTCACCAAAACTACGATTGAATATGTTTTTTAAGTTCAACTTGCTTTAGACCAGTGATGGAGAACCTTTTTTTAATATGGGGTCAATTGTGTTTATTGTTTTTTTTAGTGCTAGTGTTTAGTTTGTAGTTTTTTAATGGGGACGGGGGGGATGGTTAAAACTACTTGTTTGGTTCCCATTTATTTAATGCTTTAAAAAAGTTGACGTTTTATTTACGTCTAACAACTTCTACTTTTGAAATTAAGCGAAACTAATAAAGGTAGACTTAAAAAAATAGGTATATATAAATGGGGTTGTTAAAAATACGGTAATTCAATAAAACATATAAGAGGTTTAAATACAAAAATAAACGTAATCAATGTATTGCAAACCTTAGCATAGTACTCTCCTAAAGAATAAAACGATGAAAACAGTGTGGCGGATAAATGGGAACTGTAAAGGGATATTAAAAATCGTATAAAGGTAAATGTTTCTTCATGACCTCCCACCATCGCCTATTTCTGCATCAATTGTGTTATTTATCGCCTGCTTCGTTGTTCTAGTGGTAAGCGTAAGCGCGACTGCTGACCATGAGGTTACGAGTTCGAATTCCGGGTAGGGCCAGCTAAAAATCAGTTATTGAGTTTTCCTGTCAAGAATTTCTCAGTAGCAGCTCAAAATCAGGTAGTTGGCCGTGTTTCACCTCAGTGCCTGGGAAAGTACGTAAAGCAGTTGGTCCTGCAACAGCTTTCTCTACGGTCATATCGGCATGCCGTCCCACTATCGTCGGAGTAAGGGAATAGATAATGACCGGCCCATAGAGATGGGCTGTGAGGATGATCCGGGTAATGGGGGAGATGCCCCGAGGCCCGAGACCTGTTGGGTGTATTTTCATACACCGCAGCAGACGACAACGTAGAAGGGAATAGAGAGTGCACCTGTGGTTCTGCATACACTCGGACTCTGTAATCTTATCCTGCGCAGTTGGCTAGTCTCCGCTTGAGAGTGGCTGCGCTGACCGAAATTAGGTCCAGAGAAAATTACTATTTTACTTATCGATATTGTTACATAAAATGTGATTAGGAGTTATCAGCTTTGCCGATAAAATAATTGAGATATGAACTAAACAACATTCTTCAATGGATTTAAAGTAAAATTTGTTATAACTAGGCGCAACTAAATTGTAGTGAAAAATAGAAATGCCAAGAAAGTACATTTTTTCCTTTTTTTAAAATATTATTACTTTTAACGTTTTGATTTTAAACATCTTACCCAAATATTTAACGTTAAACTTAGCATTAAATGCTAAGCTATGTTAATTTCAAATCTGGAGTTTCATTGTTATTTTATTTTTGTGTATGCATTTTATTGCACCTTTAGGTGCAACAAAATGCATACACTTGTTACCTGGATTGACTGAGGACAGGAATTCCACCTTCAAAAATATAGATAAAATAACTATGTTAATTCTCTAACTATGATATAAACTTAATAGAGTTAAATGAAGTTAAATAAAGTTAAGCTCGCACTTCTTGCCATACTTTTAACCAAAAACGTTACACAAGAATTTAAATTAATCAGTTTCGCATGCGTTGGTAGACAGCAAAGGCTGAATGGTGAGAAGTTTAAATATTCGCAAATGGTATATGAAGCGCGATATCTAGCGGTAGGTCAGGGAGTGTCGGGCAGCGGCGCGCCGGATTCCCAGACTGTGACGTTAGCAGTTAGACAAACTAGAGCGGCGTCACCGGCCTTATCCCGGCAACAAACGCGTTATTTCATATATTTATTATTATTTACGGTGGCGAGACGGTGACAATCCCACGCGCGGCGCACTGGATTAACTTCATGGTAAGAGCGGAGACCGCCCGCCCTACGCTGCAAATAGACGCACCCGCAATCGCCCGACGACTAACGTCCGCGCAGCTTTACACGTGCACTGCGCCCACGCGGTGCACTATTAAAACCACATATTTCGCAAGGAGCTTTCTGAAACGATGACGTGTTCAACTGCAAGCAAGGTTTGTTTTGCAGCATGCACAAATGTAATGACTATATTAAATGACGTATTGTCAGCGCTACTTGAACTGGCTTTAGCAGATCACGAACCAACTTAAGTAACGTAGGCGCGTATCGTATTTTTACATCGAAAACCGCGGACGTTTCTCCAAAAAAATTTTCTTGAAGAAAATTTCTCTTAAATACTTACTTAGTTTTAAAAGGAACTGAACTGGAAACGTATAGTGTAAAAGGGTGAATAATATGTAACTTAGCTTTAGTTTGTACTTCCTTAAAATAAGATCTCTTTTTACATTTACAATTTTAAATGCATAGCGACGTTATTACGAGATAGGAATATATCGACTTCGATAGATATATTCCAGTCGCGTATTTATACCTGATATTATGTGAGTGCAAAATATAAACAGGCGAGGGGAAGCACCATCAACATCTCCTATGATTAATATTTTTGTATGAATCGATATTTTATAAGATTATAATTTTACTCTAACGCGGCTGTGCAGTTGCAGCATTAGAAAAATGATCATCAGATCTCATCAAGTGGTTATTGTAGCTGGCGGCGGAAGCCCAAAAGATTTAGTTCTCGGGCCTTTAAACATATCAGTATAAACATTTCGAATTTATCTTCTTCAATATCTTCTTCATCACCTTAAAGTCCATTGTTGGAATTGGACCTCTCCCGCCGTATCTCCATACGGCGGGAGAGGTCCGTTATTAGAGAATTAAATAAAATGAAAGTAATTTAGCTAACATATTATATATTATACGAGTGTCAGGATTCCAAAATGAGCGATCGACTTTTACATGATATCACCGCAAATTGTGACACGAATTGTTTCAATAGTTTAAAACATCATGTTACAATTGCTGTATACGGTGGGTAGGAAGAAGCACTCACGCGTGCGCGCTATCATGTATTTGATTTTCGCACGAAAAGCCCCAATCCAGGGAGCGGACGTCAGTGCGAGCAAAAGCGGCACGCCAGGAAAAATTACCTATTTACACCCTCGCGCTGCCACTTCCATATTCCCTGAACACTGAACGGGAATGGGCTGAATGTAAATGAGGCTTGACACTCGTCGAAAAGAAATAGTTTGCAGGTTGTCATTCTTGATGACGAATTAAGGATGACTCACGCTAGACCGTGCCGGGTCCGAGCCGAGTGTCGGCCGTAGCACGGTCAACTAATGTTACATATATTTTGTATGGACCCACTCACGCTATACCGAGCTGCAACCGAGTGACGGCCGGGCTACGGACAACGCTCGGAAACAACTCGGTCCCGGCTCGGCTCGGGCGCAGCTCGGTGGCACGAGCCGAGCCGCGCCCGAGTAGTTGCAGTAGTCTTGGGCATAGTCGTTCGCCATTGGGAGCGCTCAATTTAGTTCACAGTCCTATAGCGAACTAGTTCGGTCATTTAGTTCGTTAGTTCTTTTTGTTTAATGTTTTAGTAGATCTTATTAAATAGTAAACCATACTAATCAACTATTATTAGATTATTGGTAATAAGTGAACAAAGAGCTTCCCTAGTTATTTTATGGCACACAAAATCTCTTAAAGAAATAATAAAAAAATAAACTCTTCATAGAATATAATTTATATTTTTTTTATAGGATAAGGGTGACAAACGAGCACAAAGTCCACCTGATGGTAAGTGGTTGCTGCGGCACATAGACATCTAAATCTACCCTCGATTACGAATCACAATGCAGATGCGTTGTCATCCGTGAGGGCTAAGGTGGAATGCCTCGTTTCCAGTAAAAAGAGTCTACACTCACCATACGAATCCGAAACTTTGTATTGCATTTGGTCAAATCATCTTTAATTTTCATGTGTAAGATGTCAAAAGATTTTTTAGTCATTTTAAAGTAGTCCCAATATTTGTCTTCATAACTACGTAGATCTCTACAAAGGTTTACAAATTCTCCTCTCTTTTGTCGCTCTCTCCAAAGTGGATGCACACTCCATTTCCTTGTAGTTGAAGATTTATTAGATTCTTCATCGTCCAGAGCTATCGCAATAGCCGCTAATTCCAGATAGTCAAAATTCAACATAATTGTAATCTAGTTACAACACTATTTTTGCTCGGACGAGTATACTGAATCACGGCGCAACGGTAATGGCTCGGTCGGGGCCCGGTCGGTTGCAATAACATGCACGGGCCGGCTCGGTGACCGTGCTACGGCCGACACTCGGCTCGGGCCGGGACGGTCTAGCGTGAGTCATCCTTTACAACGCAGGAGTGCGTATCCTGCTTTTTATTGATTAAACTTTCAGTAGCACAATATTAATAGTAAGGCGGAATCGAAGGCTGGTTGTAAAATAAACTGCTATTTACACATTTAAAATTTAAATTTTACCCGTTTAAAATTTATCCTCGCCTTGCAATCGACGACCGAAACGACCTTATTAACGACTGACTATTTCTTGTGTTTTATGAAACTACGAATTGGAGGAATGCTTTGAGATTTAAAAAAATACATAAAATCTTATTTAGGTTTCTGAGCACATCATAAACTTTCTGTGCTTTTTTGTTACTTGTAAATATTCGTTTTGCAAGAAGTGCCGTGGTAGTTGAGATTCTAAGCGCTTGGTGTAGAAATTAATAAAACGCAACAAAACCGATGGCGATGTCTCAAGTCGAGTTGAATACGACCGTCACTGATATTATATTACTTGCAATTTTAAGCGCTACCTGATGTTTATGGGTTATAATCCATTTTTTTTCATTTACTATAAAATAAGAATAGATTGACGTCGCATTAGTTGAATGTTTTTTAAATAGTAATGCAAGGGTGATGTGCAAAGTGGAGCGTCGCAGAGGGCAGCGTCAAAGCGCGGCACGTCCGGGGTGTCAGACGGCGCGTCGTTATTTTCGGCCGGATATTTGCGGCGCGTCTCGGACGCAGCGCGTCTACACTGCACGTTCCACTTGCACATTGCAAAACGCCATTGGTTTTTGAACCTCTTACAATTATCATCAAACTAGTCTAGTATAAATCTATAATTAGTTTAAGTTTATTCTTAAATTTAATAATAGGAGTTTGAAAAACTCAAACAACGCGCGATGATCACGAGCTGTGATGATCCTAGTGAAAATATTACAGCAGATATATGAGCATTTGCATTTTGTATTGTTATCGATCTGCAAATTTTCAAATCCATCGGCCTACATCTACAAGTTGGTGAAAATTTCATTAACAGATTCCGTTACGTAGATAGATAGCGTTAAAAAGAATGAGAAGATGTATATCAATTTAAACCTAATCATCATCACTACAGCCATTCACAAGTCCACCGCCGAACATAGCCCTCCCCCAAGGAATGCCACAAAACACGGTCCTGAGCCACCTGCATCCATCGCCTTCCTGCATGTCTTACCAGATCGTCACTCCATCTCGTGGGGGGTCATCCTACACTTCGCCTACCGGTACGAGGATGCCACTCATGAACCTTTCTTCCAAATCGGTTGTCTGTTCTTCGAGCTATATGGCTGGCCCACCGCCACTTCAGCTTACTAATGCGTTGGGCTATGTCGGTTACTCTGGTTCTACTGCGGATATACTCATTTTTAAGTTTATCACGCAGATAAACCCCGAGCATAGCCCTCTCCATAGCTCACTGAGCGACCTTGAGCTTCCTCATACGGCCAGCGGTGAAGGACCACGTCTCAGATCCGTAAGTCATCACTGGCAACACGTACTGGTTGTACAATTTCGTTTTAAGGTTTTTAGGTATGTCTGACGAGATGTGTCGTAGTTTCTCGAACGCTGCCCAGCCGTGTTGAATCCGTCGATTGACCTCTAGGTCGAAGTTGGACTTACCTAGTCGGACTATTTGTACCAGGTAAACATACTCGTCAACAACTTCGAGCTTAGTGCTCCCAACAACTACCGGCATAGGTGTGACATGGACATTAAACATGATCTTTGTTTTGTCCATGTTCATCCTAAGACCTATTCGTTGGGAGACTCTATTGAGGTCATTGAGCATGGTGCTCAGGTCCTCCAGCAATTCTGCCATAAGGACTATATCGTCGGCAAATCGAAGGTGAGTGATGTACTCGCCATTGATGTTAAAACCGTATCCATTCCAGTTCAGAAGCTTGAAAACGTCTTCCAATGCAGCGGTGAAGAGTTTCGGGGATATAACATCACCCTGTCTTACACCTCTCTGCAATTGGATAGGTTTCTTACTCTGGTTCTGTACTCGGATTGCCATCGTAGCTCTACTGTACAAACACTTCAGCACTTCGATATACCGACAGTCAACTTAGCACCGCTGAAGGGACTATAGCACCGCCCAAATTTTGACGAAATCAAAGGCTTTCTCATAGTCCACATACGCCAGACATAGTGGCAAATTGTACTCCTCGGACTTCTGTACAACTTGCCGAAGGGTATGTATGTGGTCTATGGTGCTAAAGCCCTTTCGGAAACCGGCTTGTTCGGGAGGCTGGAAGTCGTCAATCTGCGCGCGAGATGATTCGTAATGACTCTCGAAAACAGCACGTAAATGCGGCTCAGAAGGGAAATCGGTCTGTAGTTCTTCAAGAGAGCGTTGTCACCTTTCTTGAAGAACAAGACCACCGCACTTCTGCTCCACGTCTCCGGTGTAATGCCACCATGGAGGACGGAATTAAAGAGCTTCTGAAGGACTTCAAGTACCGGTCTTCCACCCGCTTTCAGAAGCTCCGCTGTAATTACATCCTCGCCTGGGGCCTTGTCGTTTTTAAGGTGCTGGAGACCTAAACCTAATATAAAACCGAATATTTTATAGAAATAAACTCACAGTTCACCTGATGGTGAAGATACTGTGGTTCAAAGACAATTACATCTACCACTAATTAAGGACCACCAAAATGCTGATGTTACATATGATGACTGAGATAGAATCTTTGTTACCAGTAAAAGGGTCTCTAATTCTTTAAGCTCACCATAGGAAACACAGCATCATTATGCTCCTTGCTTATGCTATTCTCTACAATCCCTTATCGTCTGTAGGCGTTGCAAGAGGCGGCAGAGGGAAATAAAATGTGAGATGTTCAGGGAGCATCTTCCTGATAAAACTCAAAACAATTAAAAAAAAACTGCGGTTGTGAATCCGCCCGCCAAGCGTGGCAACTATAGCAAATGAGGCAATCTATGTGGGGAGGACTAAATTCAGCAGTGGAATTTTTGTAATAAATAAATTAATGAATTCTATTAGACCATGGTACTTTCCCAGACGGGCCGACCCATTTGAGCTTCACTGCGTTCCGCGTCCACTAAGACTGGTGAACACACAACGTAGGATTTTTTTTTATAGAATAAGGGTGACAAACGAGCACACAGTCCACCTGATGGTAAGTGGTTGCTGTGGCCCATAGACATCTACATCTATCTTCGTTTGAGAATTAAAATGCAGATGCGTTGTCACCCGTGAGGACTAAGATCGAATGCCTCTTTTCCAGTAAAATGGGTCTCCCGTTCTCTACACTTTACGCTGGTATTCTGTGAGAACGTGGTGCTTACCATATTCTGTGAGAACGTGGTGCTTCCCAGGTCGAGCCAACCCATTCGTGCTACAACTATACTATTAATATATCTGCAGCATGGCTCTACCACGTGCAAAATCCACATTGTTAGTTTATAGAATAATGTTTCAGCGTTTTCAATATGGATATCGATATTTCTCAATCGGTAGATCCACGTTCGTTGTCTTTACACCTCATACATAACATATCATTTGTTTATTTATTTATTCTTTCTTATAATTATTAGGGTTATAAAGGTCGAACTTGCTCTCTACCAGTCAGCCCTGGATGATTTGATGAATGACGGCTCGGTGGCATTAGGCTTGGCAATGAGTTGCAACGCTGAAGGCCGCGGGTTCGAAATTCGCACGGTACGCAACATGTATTTGTATGACATATTGAATATAAGCCAAATTATGAATACCCTTAACCAACGTGCATGTTATTCGTGGATATACGTGTATGTATTCGTAGATGTGAAAAAAGCGATAGAAGAGAGAGTGCCACATGGAAGTCCGTACGTAGTCTCAGTCTACCTCTACTAGTGCTACCACCTCTGGATGACAAGCGTCAGGGTTTATGTTTATGTCCGTTGCTGCGTTATTGTTGTGTGGGGGTTTATTTTGCGTACAATCGAAACACATTTTTAGACATGCCACTCTTCTTACGTTTTCCTTGACTACCAACCAAGTAGCAAATAGCACATAGAATTGCATTTAACAATTTTAGTGTTTTTGGCGGGAATCGAATTTGGATTGCTCGTGTACTAGGAAATTTTATCTAAGCTAGCATGCCTCAAGTTGAAAGCCATTAATCATTTCTGTATTTAATGAGTTTTCATTAACGCATCCGCAATATATCACACGCTAAATGTAAATGACACGTGTTTTCTTTTAATACTGTTTTCTATGTTTGTCATTTTAATATCACGATTTATGTATTTTAACGTCTATCAAGATTTCATCTGATGAATAAACAAGTTTGCCTAGGAAATGTCTATTCACTCCTGGTTTAAAAAAAACACTCATATTGTAGTGACCAGGGAGGACTGACAAAGGTAAAGTTCTATAATATTCCAAGATATGGCTGTGCAAACCAGATACAACAATGCGAAATGCTTTGTACGCGGAATAGGCCCGTCAACAGTGTGACGATTATTGGCACATGTGTATGTGGAAACTCCTAGATGATGTGTGGCGTGGCAACTCACCACGTTCAGCATAGTTCACCACGCTAAGGGTTGACCGGCAGGTAACACCGACAGTCATTAAGTCTGCCCATTGTTACCTTAAGTGTATCTAAGTATTGCACTAAAGAATAAGTAAATAAATCTCTGAGCATACTTCACGAAGGTAAACGATTGAAGGCATTGAAACCCGACAGATCACCACTCTGCCTCTGTGTTTAAACTGTACCAGTTAATCCTTGTAAAGGAAGTAAATGAAGTGTCTTTAAAAATTACCCCGTCATCATCATCATTACTGCCCATCCCAAGCCCACTGCGAAACATAGGTCAAATCCAAAGAATGCCAAAAAGTACGATCCTGAGTCACCGGCATCGATCCACTTCCTACATCTCCCAGAATAAGCCCGCGCTACATTTCGCCTTCCCGTACAGGCTGCCACTCGAATACCGGGTCGGTCTAAAATCGGTTATTGAGTTTTGTCTGACAAGAAATTCTCTGTATAAGGCCGGAATCACAAAGTTGGCGGCGTTACACCCCGTGCCTTTGACGGCTCCGTGGCGCAGTGGCTTAGCAATGAGTTGCTGCACTGGGGGCCGCGGTTTCGAATCCCGCACGGAACAAGTATTTGTATGACCTACAAATAATTGTTCCGGGTCTGGATGTTTGTCCTTGTGCAATTTGTGCTTGTAAACTGCCTCCACGATACAGGAGAAAATCCTAGCGTGGAGATAACGTTTTTTAAGAATAAATATAGAAAGAAAGGCTCGAAATGTGAAGCCGTTTATCTGCGCCTGATCATTGCGGATTATCATCCCATCGGAATATGAAAGTGAGGGGATAAAGGTGCGCCTGTGCTTGCGCGTAGTACACTCGGGCACTATGATCCTGTTGCGCGGACGACTAGTCTCCATTGAGACTGGCTGCCGTGACCGAATTTCTAAGGTCTGGAGGACAGTATTATTAATTATTATTTATAAACCAATATACTTTATTAATATAATTTTAATTTAATATACATAATATAATTAATAGTATCTTTAAGAAGAAAAGAAAATAAAGAGCGGCAACGGCAGATGAAAAGAACTATGCCTGTGACGTAATGATTGCGTAATACCACCCAGTTCTGATTTTCAGCCTTTCCGATCTCTCTTAGATGAACTACATAAGATTTAAATTATAGTAATAAAATGTACAGAACATCAGTAGACAGTAGGATAATGATTAGGTTACGGACTGAAAACTGAAGTCCGAGTCCACCATTAACGAAATATTATAATGAATAGCGCTTTGCTGGTATTCAAAACAAATCCATATCTATACAAATAAATTAAATTGAAGTATCGGTTTGCAATGTCAAAATAACAGCTTTTTACTTAATGCATATGAAAGTATATACGGTACTCATAACAAAAATACAGTTTTTAAAATTTTTGTCTGTCTTTTTGTTTATGCCGGCTAATCTCAGGAACGGCTGCTGGGCCGATTTTGACGGGACTTTCACTGGAAGATAGTTAACATTATAAGGAATAACTTAGGCTACATTTATTTTAAAACACGAATTAGGGTTTCGCGCAAAAATTTAAAACCCATAAAATCTAATCGTAATAAATTCCACGCGGGCGAAGTCGCGGGGAACAGCTAGTATATAATATGACTAAATGTACAGTAATGAAATTCTCAAGTGCGTGTGTGTGTGTGCGAGTGCATGTGTGCGCGCGCGTGTGTGTGTATCCGTTGCCATGAAAATAACATAATTAATACTGGTCTCTCACGAAGACGCAAAATTTTTGACAATTAGTCAAACAGCCCTTGAGTCGACCAGTTCTTTCAAGTCAGGAAGGGAATCATGACCGGTTTCAGACAATATTTGTACTTATAATGTGGACAATAGAGAAACTGTCGCTAAGGGGAAATATCGCGACTATTGCGTGCCTGCCCCGAAACCATAACGGTTTTTTTTAAATATAAGTATTCTACCACTAACAAGCACAATTTAAATTTAGACTCTGGACTGTCGAAATGTCGAATGAATCGGAACAATCAAACCGCATTGGAACCCTTGTCAATCCAATAATGACAGGAACACATGTAGTCTCTGGACGGAGACATAGCGTTAAAGATAACCGACCGATTTGCGATGTGTTGGTTTACATACTACTTATTTATAAAAGGAGGAAGTATTTATTCGTCATTATTATTTGAAGGCAAGTTTGAAATGAATGTCCTTATGAAAGATGAGATGAGGGCTGCGTAAAGCAAGGGTCAGACAGTTAATTGTCCATCTAGTTTTTCGAAACTCTCAAGGTCTTTATCTCACGGTGACAAAAATACTCGATTTAAAACGGAACGTAATATTTATACGATCTTTTATGAATATAAGTTTTCAAACGTTCAATTTTAATAAAAACAGACTATATGAAAATGACCGTAATCGCTGTGTTGTATGAGAGATGCATGAGATTAAATTACAGTCAAAACAAATATAACTTAAAGATTTTAAAGTCTAGATGTGTTGTGATTGTTTTGAAACAAATAGATGATCATCTAGTGCCTCTGGCACTGCACACTTACATACATACTTATCGCATACAATCGCTACAGAAAAAAATGTCGCACTGCGTGTTATGCTTGTTATATAATAAGAAATGTTGTACTAACTATTTACAAGATTCCCATTCGTTATTACCAAAAATGTATTCATTTATTTATATTATAATAATTCTTTTTATACAGTTTTAGTTTAATAAAATATTTAAACTTGGTAATAGAGAGACTTGACTCTGTTGTAAAAGGGTTGTTGCGTCTGTTGTAAAACAGCATAAGCAACAATAGTTTAATATAATATACTCGTATAACAGGGTGACTTACGATGCGTTCGCTTCAGGTATTATGTCGTCGGCAACGACGTAGATCATCGCGCCAGCAGCAAAGGCCAGCGCGTAAGGTAAAACGGGCTGAGCGGCAGATACAGCAACTGCACCCAGAACGCCGAACACTGGCTCCACCATGCCAGATAGTTGGCCATACCTAACCAACAAATAAAACAAATATTACAAATATAACATAAGAGACAAAATAGTATCCCTATTGTTGCAAGAGTGTTATTTTTATTTTTAATACATTTACGTAAGATGTTAATGATGAATATTTGATTCCTGATAATGACAAAATTATAGCTATAAAAAATTAAATTCGACTGTTCATTCGATGCTGTTGAGTAGCAAAAAGCTAAAAGGGAAACCATACAATAGTTTCGAAGTAACAATGAATTCAATGTCCAGATGTTGACCCAATTTTATGTATCCGGTGAATAAACACTTCACTGACAGTGACCTGATTCTAAAAGGAAGGATGAACATTCTTCTTTTTTACGGCCAATACCATTCACTCGATTGTATTAAAATAGAACTATTTTGAATTTAAACACGTTAAATATTGACGATGTTACCGAAGGAAATTTTAAGGGTTAAGTCCTGCAAAATTCTGCTTTGTCGATTAAATGGTTCCGAACAAATACATGTTTAATTTTTTTAATATTGCGATTGTTCAAGGAAACTAAAGGTTCTATTTGTAATACGTTAGGGAACGGCTTATGCGTGATGAATATAATATATGAGTATGTTGTTAATTTTCACAAGACCGGGTTGCGGGGTGGCGGGGTGGCGGGGTGGCGACGTGCGGCACGCGGCGCGGTGGCGAAAGAGGCCGCTAACGAATTGTTTTGGTGAAAGTGCGGGCCGGTGCCGCGACCACATTCCGATGAACTGGTCGAGGAGTCGCCTCTGTGGGAAACCGCCGCCATCGCCACCGCCGTCAACTCGCGCCTCGCTCCTGCTTATGTCGGGACCACCATGGGTTTTCCATTTGACTATTTAAATTCGGTCCATGGAATGTATCTTATTTTGTCTTTGTTTAATATAGTAGAATTATATCTGATATAATGTCGTCATGAACACATTTATTCCTCTAATTATATTTTAGTGAGTGTGAACAATTTGCGATTTTAGAAAATCTAGCGATACTATTTATCGACTAATGATACTTACTACCTTACTGACTAACAGTTAACTTTTATAACTGAAAGTCGATATTACAACTGCAAGCTTGTGACTTCATTGTTTATCATTGTTTTGTTACCGTACGATTATGTCAATGGCCGTATCATCATAAACGTTATCATAGTTAGGCAACGATCCAGCGCGGTATCTAGGAGACGAAATACGGGGGGAAACGAGTTTGGTGCCGCCAGCGAGCAGTAAGCGACGGTCACCAGCAGCGGCAGCGGCAGCGGCGGCGGGTGCGAGACGTGATGTTATGTTATCGCATGCATTATTCAGCGGGTGGCGAAAGCGGCAATTTGCGACAATATCCACCGATTCGCAGAATCGTCTGACTGTTGAGCCGCCGCCGAGCCATGAAACAGGATGCCCGTCGCTCAATCACTACGGTGAATTCAAATAAAACCTTACTAGAACAAATTATGATCACTGTTCCTTTCACGTGTGGAAAATGTTTACTGTTTTACTGTTTATTTGGAATGTGGGTTTACAGTTATGAAATGCTATGCATCTACATATTCTAGGTAACATTTTAAAATACGTCGACAGATGAAGGTTTTTTGTAAACTTAATTAGACGATTGCATCTCGAGAAATAGTTTGTTATTGTATGTTTGTTTGAATATACCACTATGTAAACAATCGTGGACTTTACTCCATGAATCAAAGCGATGACGATTTCGTACAATTTACATAACGATCTATCGTGTAGCTCAGAGAGCCGCGGTAGCTCAGATGGTTAGAGCTCACTGTAAGTTTGATAGTACGCGAGTAACCCGGGTTCAATCCCCGGCCGGCACGAATGAAATTGTTAATTGCAATTTTAAGTGCTGATTTACCACGTGCTCGGCGGCGAAGGAAAACATTGTGAGGAAACCTGCATGTCTGAGTAATAAGAAAAAAAATATTTCGAAGACATGTGAAGATGCCAACAAGCATTGGGTCAGCGCGGCGGACTTTTCCTTGCCCTAAAACCCTCTCAGAAACGAGAGGAGGCCTGTGCCCAGCAGTGGGACGAATATAGGCTGTAACTTTTATTAACTACGGAGTAGTGGTGGTGTAAAAATATTCACTCCATATATCGTTCCTTGGGTATCATAAGTTAAGGCAGAAGGAACTTATATCCCTCTCTATGAGGCAATCTATGTTCAGCAGTGGATCCTTGATAGGCTGTAACGGTAATATAACGTTAACTTCGCGTTCATTGTTATCTAGTCTTTTGCACGGCTCACAACGTGCTCTACTCTCGATAAGTGGCCATACGTTCATTTCGCTACATAAAATCGTTCTTGTACTTTGAGCTGGACATCTCATCCATATTCTTATTAACGTTACAGTAATCAGTAACTACAGACATTGAATTATGATTCGTTTATTTTTAATGTAATTGAAAAAATATATGTACTGCCGTCCGTTGGTCTGTGCGTCGGTGAGTCTTCTCGCTTAATAGAAATGTAAGCAATAGATTGAGATCTATAGTATTAAATAAGATTTCATAAGTCCTAAGGAGGATCCCAATTGATTTTTTTATTGAACTCAACACCGTTCTAAGTTATTAATGAAAGTCGATCAGATTCTCTTTTTTTTCTTGTAAAAATTATCGTCACTATTTTTATTTATTTTTTCACGTCACGAAGCGTACACTTTTGTGTTTTCCAAACTATTAATCTTATTTTCATCTTGGAATAATATTCATCTCAAGTATTGGATTTACTGTCTACGTAAGACAACATGGATGTTTTGCAGACTTTCCAAAGATTTTTACATAGTAAACGAGGAACAAAGGGAAGTATGCGTTTAAATATAAAAGAGGTTGTTTTTCTGCGACTTTCTATTTTCCGACTGATCTCCAACTTTTTATTTGCCATAACAATAGATCGTATTTTCATATTTTGTCGTACAAGCGTTAATATCGGAAACTGAATGGATGGGACGAGCTTGTGTTTGCGCGTTAAATTGCCGCACTACAATATATCTCTTCACGTTGTCAACTTCCGATAGTTGGAAACAGTCAAAAGAAAATAATTACCATCTTTATTTCGATTTGTATTGTTCTCAACGTATTTACGTATTTAATAAAATAAAGTTTATTGCTTAGCGGATAAATAGACAATAAATAATGGTAATTATTCATTGTCTATTTATGTTATATTATATTAAAAAAATATATTAAAAGTAAGTAACTAATATAATAAAGCGGAAGAGTTTTTTTTTGTTTGTTTAAACGCGCTAATCTCTGGAACTATCAGTCCGATTTGAAAAATTCGTTTTGTATATTATAGCCAGATTTATGTGGAATAGTATAGGCTATCTAACATTAAGCTATATCACACAGCTAGCCTAAAATATGGATATTTGTTAAGCAAGTCAGAAGAAAAAGCACTCCCGAAATGATTTATCCGCGTACGCTGGTGTTATCGTCAGGAATACGTAAATACAATGTTCTAGAAAAATATAGATCTTTACTCCGTCTAAAAAAAAGTCCGCGATACCATATGTCTATTTCTTATACATAAGCCATAATTGGGTATTTTATGACAAAAAATATTGAAAATTAATAAAGTGATTTATGAGCGTTATTATTACGCATGGCCTATTTATCCTTACGAACGAAAGTTACTTCATTATCAAGACAATTTTATGAAGATAAACTTTGTTCTTTATACCATGTTATTTGGACGCATAGTTTATGAGATAATGTAAAATTAAAATAATGCAATACTTGGCTGGGCGCGCGAACGACACATAACCTTAGCCGCCCGGTGAGAACTGCGAGAACTGCTCAACTGGGAGGGGGAGGGAAAGTGGATAAAACTTAACTTCGCTCTACATAATACATAATATGCCGACAGATAAAAGTACTTCATTAATTATGCCAATTTTTCCATCCATTGCTATCAAATAAAATATTTAATTGCAATTATAAAATGCTTGAGCTAGGTCATGTCGCGCACCTCCAACACGTGATGACGCGGGTGAAACCGCGGGGCGCAGCTAGTGGTTTATACGCAGGATGTTTAAAAGATGTAAAGAATCAGTAAAATTACAGGCGACGAGGCAGCTTCTAATTGTATTGGTGGTGTGGTGATGTAAGAGTATCATCACTCCATTTTGTCTCGTGGGTATTGTGAAATCGTCCTAATGACGGGTAATGGCATTAGCACCCTTCTTTGGAGTAAGTTGCAAATATCCAAAGGTTGTATTTACTTGATATTAGATGGACTATATTATAAGCTACTTAGTTAGAAAACTAGCTACAATAATTGCAACTGCACCCTTTCCTGCCTAGGATTCTTTCTTTGTTTGAAAACTTTGCATGAAATTGCTAGTAAGTGTTCATGGGTTGCAGTAGCCATGTTGCCACCAGGTACACTGCAATTTCGTTCTTCACTTGGTTTAAAAAAAAACTTGCAGAGTATATATGTAGGCAAAGTTGCTTCAACTGTATCGCCATGCATTTGAGATTCGTGGCATTGCGCTATGTGATACAGACGACAACTTGACGGCAGAATTGCAGCTACTCGTATATAGCCATTGAGTTATATGTACTACGTACTAGAGAAGCCATTCTAAACAAAAAATGTGCACTACTCTATGTTTTGGGCATGCGCGGGAGATAGTAGTCGCGCATACGCAGTTGCCACAAACCACACTAAATGACACACTGTACGGATTGCAGTACAGTTCAGTTGAACATAGTGTATGTTCGGAATGCGCGATCTAGTACGTAGTATAATATATATATAGATGTATATAGCCCGTTTACGAGCGCTTTAGTGTCACCTCCATGAATCGCCTCTATGAGGGGATATTTGCCATAGTTGCCACGCTTAGCAAGCGGGTTGGAAACCGTAGTTTTTTTTTCATTTTTAGTCGTTATTAGGAAGACGCTTCTAACCATCTCCTGATATGTTTCCCTATGTCGCTTCTTACGACACCCACGGGATGATATAGGGTAGAGATATTTTTACATTCCATTCTATTTAGGGCGCCGTAGGTACCTACCTCAAAAGTGAAAAAACGTAATCCTTATAGGATTAATTTGTTGTACGTCCATCCGTCTGTCGTTCCGTCAGTGAAGTATTTTTAAGAGTTTGATTCATGTAAAGGTATTTTATTTTCAACCGACTTCAAAAAGAAGGAGGTTTACAATTCGTCGGGATCTTCTGTTTTTTTTATGTACATGTTCACCGATTATTCGAAGACGCCTGAAAAGATTTCGAAAATTCTTTTATTGTTTCAAAAGGTTACTTCCCAGGTGATCCCATTTAAATTTTATTGAAATCGGTCGAGCGGTTTTAAAAAAAAAACAACAATAAATTATATTTACATTGAAGTCGGTTGTACAACATTTTTAATTTTACCACTTGTAATTATTCATAATCGCATCTTAATTTGAAGGGTTCCGTACCTCAAAAGGAAATAAACGGGACCCCTTTGTTATACGTCTGTCATGATTCTTTTTGTCAGGGTAAGGTAGAGATATCAAATTCAATAAATTTTTGTACGTGGTAGAGCCATGCTGTAGCCATATTAGTAGTATAGATGTAGCACGATTGGGTCGCTTCGACCGGGGTAGGACCACGCTCTCACGAAATACCAGCGTAAAATAGCAGCTTAACACTGCTGTGTTTCGTATGGTGAGTGTAGAGAACCGGAGACCTTTTTTACTGGAAAAGAGGCATTCCATCTTAGTCCTCACGGGTGGCAACGTATCTGCTTTTTGATTCGCAAACGAGGATAGATGTAGATGTCTATGTACCACAGCAATCACTTACCATCAGGTGGACTGTGTGCTCGTCTGTCACCCTATCCTATAAAAAACAATATCAAATTCTACGGTCCCTTCGATGTGTTAAAAAATCAAGCTTCCACGTGAATACAATAAAAAAGAAACTAACATTTATTTTACATATTTTGATACGCGCAAACTCACTTATCATAATACTTCCCGTTGACCTAGAATCATAAAATTTGGCAAGAACTAAGGCCTCACAGCACAAGTAAAATAATCTGATGTTGAATCTCCTATCCCGAGGCAGAAGATCTATCTACATGCATTAAGTTTATTTAGAAACCTCAGGGCGTATGGAGAAAAATATGAAAATGTAAAAGGAAAATCGCGCAAAGATATTTTTCAGATCGACTATTTAGCATTTGAGGATCTTGAAATCAGGCAACGCCGTGTGATTTTTCAATTAACGAAAATAAAGTTTCAATTTTAACAATTTACCATTTTAACTCGAAATTTGATAATAAATAATTTTTTTTTTTATAGGATAAGGGTGACAAACGAGCACACAGTCCACCTGATGGTAAGTGGTTACTGCGGCCCATAGACATCTACATCTATCCTCTATTACAAATCAAGATGCAGATGCGTTGTCACCCGTGAGGACTAGACGGAATGCCTCATTTCCAGTAAAAAGGGCCTCCGGCCACCTGCACTCACCAAGCGAAACGCAGAGGTAAATCTCTACTTCACGCTGGTTTTCTGTGAGGTCGTGGTACCACCCCGGTTCGAGCTGGCCCATCCGTGCAACAACAAAAGCTGCCGCGTGGCTCTACCACTGTTTAAATATATTGTAATAGGACGTATAATTTTTATACCCTGTTTTCAGCACCGTCACTTACTACAATTATCAACCTTGTATAAGCTAAACCATGTTATCGATACATCCTTAATAATAACCAGTTCGCTTTCGTACTCAACTTGTACTAAGTCAAATAAAGATTATGTTAAGCAAGAGTCTTTAAGAGTTAAATACTGCGGTAATGCGTAAACGTTCAATAAATTTATTATCTTTATTTAATGTCTTCATTTTAAACACGACTAGCGTTGAAATGCTGGCTTAGTTTTTGCGTGCATGAATTAATATTCTATTATATGTTACTTAAACTTGTATACGTATATATCGTCTGTAGAATGTTAGAACAATTTGTTATTGATAAACTTGAATGACGTTAGGACAGTGAAGTCTTGTTGCAATCGTTTATTTCGACAAGCAGATGACCAACTTAGTTCTCTTAACAGGCATTCACACTAAGACGCGAGAAATGTGAATGAAATGTCCATGACGTTGTTTTCTTTTACACACTTTCACAAATTTCTGTTTTGATTCAAGTTTATATCCCCCGCCACGTCGCTGTACATACGACAGAGATTGTAATGTATTTTTATGATATTATTTTTACTTAGAGTATCGCATAAATGATTTAATATACTATTAAATCATTTAAAGTTCATAAAGTTATTACATAAAGTAACTGAATGTGTATTAGAAACATAAAATTCGAACAATAGTTTTTGCCTATGTAAATATTTGATATCTTAAATATCAGGTTGAAAGTTCTAGAATAGTTACGTCATGGGTAAAAAAAGAGCAAAGTTGTCTCGGAAGGTTTCTGTGAGGATTAAACGAGGCAACGACGCAATAATATGCGCACCAGAAACCGGCCTCGATTGCGCAGATCAGCGCCACCAAGGCTGGCGCAGCGGCTTCCGCGACGGC
Organism: Parnassius glacialis; assembly: GCA_033319125.1. NCBI lineage: Eukaryota > Metazoa > Arthropoda > Insecta > Lepidoptera > Papilionidae > Parnassius > Parnassius glacialis. Next base: position 28,157,957 of record JAVANC010000018.1, read on the forward strand.
GTCTTCGAGGCCCGCGCTGAGGCGGCCGCGGCGTCGCTCTCTCGATTTAATTATTTAACTGTGAAGGCCGATCGCCCGAGGCGGGCAGCGGGCGGTGTGCTGCGACTGGTCGGACGGGTGCGGTCCGGAAGATCGAGCAGACAGCGCGTCGCCGGTCGCTCGCCGTTCTGTGCCAGACTCCGCGGCACCGCAACGACACATCGCACGCCGGCCTCACGCAACACTTAAATTTCGAAATAGATGACTTTCTCGGGTCCAGTTAGTAACGTCTGACATGTGTGGACAGCGACGGCCAGTCCGACCGCCGCGCCGCCTCCACCTCTGGAGCCTCTCGATGATGTCACATTCACGGTGGCTTTGTTAGACAACTAATCTTTGGTACACGATAATTCTCAAACTTGTTCACTCGATGTACACCACTCGCCTAACATACAAATTTCTCATAGAATAATAATAATACATACATATAATAATATACACGACAAAGCTGCATTTACGAGTATATGAATGCCACAAACAACACAATGCATCAAATTGCGAGCATTATCAAAAGAATTGAGCACCTAAATGGTCCGCAAGCGTGATGGTTGCTACGTCACTGTGAGTCATAATCACAATCGCAAGCGGTGGGAAACATTCACCAGACAGCTAAGCCTCCACAACAATGGATCACCGCACTGGTTAATTTGATTATGTCATAGCTCGAAACAAAAAACTAACAGAGACCTTATGCTTTAATATAACAACATGAGAGCAAGAGACTTATTAGCAATTACACCTTGTGCCAAATACCTATTCCAAGTCAGCCTTCTATTATGTCTTATTGGTTTATTCATAAAAAAACTGACATTTAAGACATACCTATTAATCTGAAACAGACAATGTTAAGCTTCGGGCGCGCGTTAATTTATTTGCTCATTTTATTCATGCTTGTTTCACAAGTAGAACATAGTAAATTTGCGAAGCTGCAAGATTTAAAAAAAACAATGTCGGATGAACAATATTAGAAAGTAATACCACAAGAAATTGTGTGTTAAAGCACTGTGATAAAAACGTCGTAAATATGTATATTTTTAGGATTAACAGGAAATCAAAAAGCACATGTCTTCAACAGAACGAAGAAAAACATGAAATCGAAATAGTGATTTTTAATCAAGCGGCAGTAACCTGAAGGGTACGAACCGCGAAATTAAAGAGTCGTTCGTCGGTTCGAATACCCCATTCGACTACTGTCATGGACCACTCCTAACCACGAGCAATTTAAGCTTACTTGAAGTTGATAAAGGGAATGTTAGTAAGTTTCTTATTAAAAAAAAAATACAAATTTTTTCAATTGTGCAATTCAATATACTCATATTGGAATAATTTATTCTTTTTTTAAACTTTTATGCACAAAAAATAAAATCATATGGCGGACTTAATGACTTAAGGCATCTTTCCCAGTCAACCATTAGGCTAAGCAGAGATAAACATATAGGAGCTAGTGCAGCAAAAATTAAAGTCATAATGAGAAAACGAAGTTCGAATAAACCAGAATATATAATATATAGTAATAATGCCCTGCAACTTTTTTACAGTTTCTTTTCACCATCGCTGAGGCATCAGGCTTATAGCCTGTGTTTGTAATTGTTAGGGTTTTACAAGCTTTTATTTTACCTCCACAAATATCGTATTTTTTCGAATAGCTGTTTAAAAGTTATTGGTATCATTTTAAAATGGAAGATGGTATAAGAAACCGTCATCATAACGAGACCCGATCCTCTTATCAGTACCGTCTTCTCTTTGACAACGAAACTGTCAAGGAGACCCTCAACATTTTATTCTTCTCTCAGGGCCACATTCATTCAGCTGCCAAAAAATTCAGTATGGTAAATGATGGTGCAGTCCCCATACACAGATTCCATTTCATCTGTGATTTACGTAGGCGTATTGCCTTTCAAAAACAAAAATTTTATGACAGCTTGATACTCAATTATTTCCATTTTTACAAAAACACATCGAATCACTCAAATGACTATCAGATAACAACTACGCGTTCAAAATGGCTGAAATTTTGGTGCGTAACTGTCAAAAGATGTACAACTACATTCACTAGCTTTTATTGACGAGTGCTGCCATCTTCACGTTGAGGTCGGAAACTTTTCAGACCACCCTAGTATATAGGCAATTTGGCCTAACACTGCAATTATCTATCTATTTGCTAAACGTAAAGATTGTGATGACTAACAATCTTATGGAAAGCATACATGGATCAAAGGATGAATACTCTGATCAGAACCAGTTTTACCTATTTTATTTATTGATGAATTTTTAATGGAAACAGAATAAAGTAAATTTAAACTACTAAACCAAATTCCACCATCGCACATCGCGACAAAACTAACGATACCATCCACACTATCTGCATGCTTCCGGGTTCACTATTGTGCGATTTATTAGGAATTACTTCCTCATACGACTTCGGTGTGGAATCAACTACCACCGACAACTCTTCCGGACCGATACGACTTATGTACCTTCAAGAAAGTAGCTTATTCCAAAAGGCTGGCAACGTACTTGGTATTTCAATTGTTCATAGGCGGCGATCAACACATCATCAGGTGAGCCGTATGCTTGTTTGCCTTATTTTCAGAGAGTTGACAGTCTTTACGTCCAGGCGCTGAAGTGAAGTGAACGAAGTACACACCACAAGCATGACACTTATCTTATTGCAGATAGGTGTAAGAGAGGGTGACATTATATATCTAAAACCCTTCACCGCTGCATTAAAAGATAATTTAAGTTACTGGAACGGAAAGTATACGATATCTACATCAATGTCTAAATCAATTCGATTTGCCGTCGATATAGTCATTATGGCAGAATCACTGGAGGACCTCAGCACTATCCTTAAAAGCGTTTCCCAACGGATAGCCGTAAAGATGAACCCATATAAAACAAAAGGTCATATTATATATCTAACGTCCATGTCACAACCTACTACCTAAGTTACGAGGGTGACACTGAAAGTTCTTAGAAAATCAAAAACTGAACAAATTAGCAAGTTATTAGTGTTATTATATCCTTTCAAAATAGTGTTCATTTACATCAATACATCGCTGCATCCGATAGGACCATTGAGAAAAGCACTTTGCCCACTCTTCCTTAGGGGTCTCTTCGACGGCATTTTGAAACACAGCCACCGCGCCCTCGGCGTCCATAAAACGTTTTCCTCGAAGTTTTTCTTTTATTTTCGAAAATGAATAAACATCGCAAGGTGCGAGGTCGGGGCTATAGGGCGGGTGACCTAGTAATTCCACGTCTGACGTCGCCAAGTAGTCGATTGTTTGCTTGGCAGTGTGCGACGAGGCGTTGCCGTGGTGAAAGAGAATCCTACTGCGTGGTCGTTTCTCCCGAACTGTTCCAAGACAAGTGGCAAACAATTGTTAGTGTACCACTCTGCAGTAATTGTTTTTCGATCCTCTAAAACAATTGTTGCGTAATGACCTGTCCTTCCGAAGAACGAGGCCACCGTCTATTTTCCCACGCTTCAACCTCTCTTCACTTTAGTTGGCGACTCCTCGGAAGGAAACACCCATACAGCAGACTGTCTCTTAGTTTCAGGATCATAACAATAAATCCAGCTTTCGTCACCCGTAAGTATGTCGAACACAGCTTTTGAGTCACCTCCGTTAAATCTTTGAACCATTTCACAACACCAATCAACACGACGGAGTTTTTGGGCCTCTGTCAAATTATGAGGTATCCACCGGGCACAAAACTTCTTGACTGCTAAATGTTCATGGAGGATTTTGTGCACTTGACTCATACCGATGCCTAAACTTGTCCGAATCTGCTGATAAGTCACTCTTTTGTCAGTCTCTATCATATGCAGCACAACATTAATGTTATCTTCAGTCGTCGCTGTAGAAGGCCGTCCCTCACGCAGATTATCGATGAGATTAGTGTGACCACGTTTTAACTCATTAAAACATTTGTAAACAGTGGCACGAGATGGGGCTTCATCGTAAAAGGCCAATGGAAGTCTATCATAACTTTCTTGTTGACTTAAATGACATCGAAAGTCATAAAAAATCATTGTATAGTGCCACCAACTTATCTGTGAACTGACAGCTTGGCGCTTCTGCGCTGAAGTGTTGCCAGTTCGGGAATATTCCCATCTAAGGGTCTTATATTCCTACATAGAGTCCACATACTAGGGTAATAAATTAGTCACGGAATAAAAAGACTAGAACACAGATTTAACAGATATATGTCCTAGAACAAGAAGAAACAAACATATCTTACTTGAACAATTTAAACTTTAATTAAATAATATGCCTTTATGCCTTTTTTACCGGGCGTTGTAATTTGCTTTCCTATGGTTTATGCGTTTTCCGGTTCTTTAACTATTTTGGAAATTAATCCTTGACTAATATCTGAAAAAGAAATGAATTGTACTAACCAATCCATTTATCGAAAATACGAAAGGAAGGAACAAAACATAGCAATACTGACCTGTAGCAGCTGATACTCTTTTATAGACATGATTGAAAGGCATTATCGGTGCTTGCCCTCGAGCTTATTGCTCACAAAAGTACTTTTAAAATAATATTTCGGGCATCACTTTTAATGGTTTTCGGCATTTTTTATTTTTCTATAAACTCTCAAAACAATGACGTATCGAGTGACATTTGGTTAAATGGCAGCTGTAGTTCACAATTTTGCCGCAGCTGTCAGTTCACAGATAAGTTGGTGGGACTATACGAAAATTTTCTCGCGTTAAATTCATGCCGACGTGACCAGACAGACAATTTTCAATTTGCCGCCAAATCGTAAACAAATGACAAATGAGGGCTAATAATTTTCTGCTCACCAGATGTCGCTAGTTGACACTGAGGTAAAGTTTTTTATTACACAATGTAATTTAATTGAGAATTTGTTTTTTCAACTTTTGAAAAAGTTGATAAACATCTATCAGTTTCTAAAGTATTATATTAATACACAAAATAATGCGGCATTGGTTTGCTCTTTAATTTTTTTGCACATTTTTTAACGATTTTTTAATTTTTCTAGTTTTATAAATATCTGTTGTTTGGTTTTTTATTGTTTATGTTGTTAATATAAAATATAGCTAATAGTACAGAAAGAAACAATAACTTTTACATTTTTCGAACAAATTAACTTCCCTGCTATGAAATCTGTCAAATATATACCTCACTTTCTAGTAGGGCCGCCCTGGTGGCAGATAAAGTCGTGGATGCCCTAATTAATAAAATACATACACAATAATATTGGCAAAGAGTTCCATTTTCAAAATTTGAACTTATTTTTTTTATTATATCGTTTACAAGTGGCCAGTTCTAAAAACTTTCACTGTCGCCTTCGTATGAATTGGGGAGCACTACACTCAGCCTGATCTGAAAAGGTAAAAGGTCAACCGACAGAAACAACTTGGCTGGGCACATTTCGGAAAATTATGACACATTTTGTCGTCAAATATGCCGGAATACCTTAAAACCTCAAAACAAGAGTGTATTATAACCAGTGCGAGTTGCCGGTGATGGTATATTGAACTGAGACGTTTGATATATTGGTTCTTCACTGCAGGCCGTATGAAGCTCAAGGTTAGTTAGTGAGGTATGGTAATATCTAACCTTAAAGTTTCTCGTGATAAATTTCGTAATGAGGATATCTACAGTAGAATTAGTGTAACCGACAGATTAGCAAAATCATGTTGGAAAGGGGCGGCCATATAGCTCGAAGAACTGAGGACCGATTGGGAAGAAAGGTTCTCGAGTGGTAGTTTCGGACCGGTAAGAGAAGCGGAGGGCGGCCCCCCACTAAATGGAGTGACGACCTGGTAAAAGATGCAGGAAGTCGATTGATGCAGGTGGCTCAGGACCATGCTTTGTGTGGAAGGCGTATGTTCAGCAGTGGACTAGTTATTTGCTGTAACGTAGATGATGATGTTACGTCAATCTTACTACAAACCATTTATGCAGTATGATTTGTCTATTTAACTAAGTCGGGGCGATGTTGAAAAATTAAAGGTGGTTTATTAGTAGTGGTAATTTATAATATCGCTTCTTCATAAGAACGCCTACCTTAGCTTTGATTGTATGCTAAGTTAATCATTATAAAGGGAATGAAAGGAATAATATATCACTTTCGTAGATTAGATCAGTACGAGCAGTGTAATCGTAAGCGCATAATATTTTCTGCTTGCATTAATATATTCACGCATTTAATAGCAGAGATTAATGCGATAGATTTAAAAAATACAATAAAATATTTTTTAATAAATCTAATAATAATAATAATAAAAATGTTTTATTTCAGTAAATCTTTTTTACAATAAATTTGCCAAGGCCTCCCAGAAAGTAATCCTAAGATACTTGTGTTGGGAGTGCCTCGCTCTTCCTATGCAATCATAACACTTCGATTTACATTATAATATCAAAATAGCCAAATTTTATTAATAGAACAGAGTTACATAGTTAATAGATGGATAGGAGTTTATGAGAAATGAATACCTGAGTAGTTGAATCCGTAGTGTGTTAGTTTCAGGTGTGTGTGTGTGTGTGTGTGTGTGTGTGTGTGTGTGAGCGTGTGCATGTGTGTGATTATCTCTGTGTGTGTATGTGCACGTATGTGAACGGTTGTGTATGTGTGCAAGTTTATTAATGTGTCTCACCCACTGATTTGTGTTGTGTATGTGTGTTATTTATAGCAGGTTCAACTCTTTCTTACCAAAATGTCTTCCACGTCATCATAATTAAGAGTGAAGAGCCATTCGGTCAGAGTTTTTCTACACTCAAACATTTGCATGGGGTAAATCCTAATTAATTTATTGATCTTGTTATAGGCATGAGGGGCTTGAACTATATTTTGCCGTTTGGCAAAAACTGTACGTGCAGGGTATGAGGGAGCCACGATATCGCACCGTCTTTTTATAAGTTTGGTATGGTCAAAAGGTAAGGTTTTGTGATATCTTAATATCATGTGTAAAATATAAAGTTTCCTAACGGAGAGCAGCTTGGATGTTTGGTATAGGGTTTCGGTAGAAAACCTATAGGGCCTACAGTACATTATTTTAATCAAAGATCTTTGCGCCCTTTCTAGATCTATAAAATATGATTTAGCTGCTCCTCCCCATACCGAGATGCAGTAGGTTAGTACAGATTGGGCTAGTGCGATATATATATTGTTCAATAATTCAGTACTCATCACGTGTCTAAGAGATTTAAAAACCCACATGAGCTTCCTTAACCGCCCTATAGTAAGTTCTACGTGTGGATACCAACTTAATCTCTGATCCACAATAATTCCGAGGTATTTAACACAGCTGACCTTCTGAATTGTTGGGCAATTACATGTGTTAGGGAAAGAGATACCACAGGAATGAATTTTGATTTTAAAATTAGGTGACGGCTGTGAATTTATATAGGGAGTGAAGCATACATAATTTGTTTTTTGGGTGTTAAGAGTAAGCAGATTCTCACTAAGCCAGTGACTAACTCTAGCTAGTCCCCTCTCAGCCTCCATCTTAATTTTTTCCCAGGTCTTTGCGGTAAAAATAATAGCAGTGTCATCCGCATAGGACAGTATCCTCCCCCCAACGCCACCAAGATTGCAGAGATTATTAATATATATCAAAAAGAGCGTTGGGCCGAGTACACTGCCCTGCGGGACACCAAACGTTACAGTTTCTTCTTCACTTATAAAGTTGCTGATTTTTACACTCTGTTTTCTGTTTTGAAGGTAGCTGCTGAGAAGAGAGAGAGTAGAGCCACGGAATCCAATACTTTCCAGCCTTCGTATAAGAATGGAGACAGAGACAGTGTCAAAGGCTTTCTTGAGGTCAAGAAAGACCACTAGACATTTGTTGCCTTTGTCTACTTCTTTTGTTATAACTGATGTAAGATCTATGGTAGCATCCTGTGTCGACATTCCCTTCCTAAAACCATATTGAGAGGTAGATATAATGTTATACTTAGTCAAGTAGCTTACTATTCTAGAATTCAAGAGTCTCTCAATGATTTTAGAAATGGAGCTTAGCACAGATATAGGTCGATAGTTGTTAACGTCGTCTCTGTTTCCACTCTTATACACAGGGGTAACCATGGAGCGCTTAAGAAGGTATGGGAAGATCCCGGTGCGAAAACACAGGTTGGCGAGGTCACTAATTAAAGGGACAAAGATATCCTTAGTTTTTCTTAGAAAAAAAGTGGGGATTCCATCCCAACCTGGTGCACTCCTGGAGTCTAGGGACATCAAAGTATTTTCCACTTCCCTGTGAGATGTGTCTAGTAAAACAAAGGAGGACAGATGATTATGGTTATCATTATTACGAGTTTCTGAATGTATGAAGCTGTTTGAGATGTTCTCTGCTAGTGTTTGCCCAATGTTAACAAAATATTTGTTTACATAGTTGGTTGAGGTTTGTGGACAAGATTTAAATCTTACTTGTTAATTGAAATAATATAACTGTCCTTTTATAATATAGGTGGTCTATAAACGTGGTAAAGTAGCATGATTAACCACCAATTTTAGCGCACTAACATAACGAGCACATAGCTCTAGCTAAAAAAATATTGTGGCGCAAAAAAACCACATTATTCAAAAAATTTAATATATAAAGTTTGTGTGTAGGTATTTGCTTAAAGTAGAGCTAGAAAAAGAAGTGCGCAAAATTGTGCGAGGCTTGCGTATTTCTTGACAACTTAAGGTTTATGAAGAACTTTGTAAGTTTACAGAAATGTAAAAAAATCAGAGACGACTATAGGAAAGGCCAGAAAGACCTCGAGGCCTCCAATAGAAGGTGGTATAGCATCTCAATCTCATCTCATCTCATTAACTACCCAGACCAAACGTCAAAGGTGCGAGGCATCTGGTGCTATGATCGCCAATCAAGCTGCCAAGCGTGGCGATTATGGAAAAGCCTTCTATAACGGGAGAGGCCTATGTAAAGCGGCGAACTTTTGGGATAACAAAAAAAAAGAAAAAATGGCAATATAAAATAGTAAGTACCAATATTTTAATAAAACTTATGTTTATTTCTGTATTTATTTCGATTTGAAATATATTTGGAGCAATAGCAGTTGCGTTATTACCCCTCAGGACTAAGATAGAATGCCTTGTTACTATTTAAAAGAGTCTCCGGTTCCCTACACCCACCATACGAAACATTCTGCAGTTTCATGCTGGTATTCTGTGAGAGCGGAGTTCTACACCGGTCAAGCCAAACCATTCGTGATGCAGCTATACATGTATGTATATAGTAAACGTGGCTCTACCACTTAAAGTGCAATTAGATTTTATATTGTTATTAATTTTTTCATAACTTTATATATATATGTAGTCATACATATTTACAAAAATGCATGCTGGTGAGCGCTGTCCTTTTTATATAATAATGCAATTATAGAATAGTAAGTTGGACGTTGAAGTTGAACTCTTTGCAAATACACCATACAAGTAACATTTGCAGAGACATGGCAATTTACCCGCGTTGATGCTGTGCCTAAAAGTAACTCCAGATCGGGAGTTTAAGTAGGCGGCTACGAACCTGTTGCAATATTTTCGACTTTAATCTATTGACATAGGTTAATCCACAGCCTCAGGTGGTCAAAATGGGTTTTTTTCGGGGAAAAGCACCTATAGAAATCTTTTAAGTTACATGACTGAAGTTGTGCCGACAGAAGATAAAATATGGGGTACAGGTAGAAAATAATAATTTAATAAATTATTTACCAGGGTTTGTTTAAGACGCAAAATGCCTATTATGTTCTGATGACCTTAGGCTTTCTCTATATATATGAGAAAACAGGATAACTGCGAGAGTATGACAAATTTCACTACTATACTACAAATTTTACTACTATATCCCTAGTGGTGGCTTGGAGCAAAGATAATCACTTACAATTTAGCTTATCGAAATGTGTGATTGTCTATTGTGAGGGTCATAGTACTTGAGGATTTAGTTCATCTCACTTCAGGGCTACATTTCATTACGTTTCGTAATCACATAAGAGATATTTGCTAAAAAGCGTACAGTAATTTGGATTTAATACTTCGTATGGTTGGTGGTTTTAGAAATATTAAAACTGTTATAGAAAGCTTTGGTTTGGAGTAATTTCGAATGTAATGGAGACATGTTGTGCTCCACATAATTATAAATATAGTCTTATGTTGGGACGCGTGCAGAATAATCTTAAAGGATACTTGTATATATATGAAGCAGTATAGGGTGGGCCCATATTATCTTTGATGTATCCTAATTTATTTATTTTGTTTATGGTCGAATATAATAAGAAGTGCTCGAAGAGATGTCACAATGGCGACATACATATTTAAAAAAATAGTAAAAGCCGCCGTTAAAGAACTAAAAAGAATAAAATAATTTCGCATTCTGAAATCGATATTAGTGCCTAGAAAAAATAAAGCCCGGATCAGTAGCCTTACATTTTTATTAAAAGTAATTTTTGTCTTTTTGAGTAGAATAAATTACACAATCAAAATGTTTAAATAGTTGCAGTAAAAACTTCATCCCCGCATCATCACTATTGCCCGCTCTCGAGAGTGGAATTTTCTCTTCAAATTTATATTAGTCCAGGTGGATTCAGCGCATGAGTACCGGAAACTATTCCTCCTCAATTTTTTTTTTATGCGATTCTCTTCAAATTGTCATACTGATGATATAAATGCATGTTGCCATGGGACAACTTGGTGCCATATTGTTTAAACCGATTTTTTTTCAATGACAAGGAATTTAGTACGTGGTAACGTGGCTGAGCCATGCTGTAGCTATATTTCGGGTATAGTTGTAGCACGAATGGGTCGGCTCGACCGGGGAAGGACCACGCTCTAACAGAATACCAGCGTAAAATAGCAGCTTAATGCTGTTGTGTTTCGTATGGTGAGTGAAAAAGAACCGGAAACCCTTTTTACTGGAAAAGAGGCATTCCATCTTATTCCTCACGGGTGACAACGCATCTGCATTTTGATTCGCAAACGAGGATAGATGTAGATGTCTATGGGCCACTGATACCACTTACCATCAGGTGGACTGTGTGCTCGTTTGTCGCCATATCCTATAAAAATAATTGTTTTTTTCAAACGGGAAATTTATTTATATTCTTTGATGAAATACGAATAAGAAAGGTCCTATCACTTTTTATGATAAAGTTAATATTTTCGGAGTGATGAATTTTTAAAGGTTTTTAAAATCCATATAAAGAAAAAGAATAAAAAGAGAAATATCTCTTGAACATTGTACTCTACGAAATAAATTACTTTAAAGACTATAATACAACCTAAATATTGGTCTTCCAGTAAAGACTTCCGATCTTTGACAGTTGATAGCGGCCATGTTGTTGAAGATACATCTGTCAAATTAGTGTTCATTTATTTAGTTTGTTTTGCTAAATCACCATGGAAGGATACAGCATTCAACAACACGTGCCAATAATAAAATTGTTTTATCAAAATGGGTGTTCTGTTCGAGTAACGTACCGCGCGCTTCGCCCATTTTACGATCGCCATAATCGTCCTATCGATAGGACTATTCCCAGTGTGGTGGATAAATTTGAGTCCACTGGTTCTGACCAACATCCATACGTCGACGAAACGCAAGATCTGCCGAAAACATCGCTGCTGTCCGTGAGTGTGCAGGAGAATCCGAGGCAGTCAATTTCGCGTCGCTCACAAGAACTCGACCTTTCGCAGACCACAACTTGGCGAATTTCGCGTCGTGACTTGGGCCTGCACCCGTACAAAATTCAACTGACCCAGGAACTGAATGTAAACAACCATAGACAACGACGTGTATTCGTTGAATGGGCTCTGGAGCAGTTAGCAACTGACCCTAATTTTCATCTAAAAATCATCTTCAGTGATGAGGTCCATTTCTAGATGAATGGGTTCGTAAACAAACAAAATTGTCGAATTTGGGACGATACCAATCCACATGAGGTTCAAGAACGTCTAATGCATCCCGAAAAAGTCACTGTTTGGTGTGGATTTTGGGCTGGCGGCATAATCGGTACATGTTTCTTTGAGAACGACGTTGGCCAAGCCATCACTGTCAACGCTGAGCGGTATAGGTCGATGATTACCAACTTCTTTTGGCCTGAATTGAATGATCTGGACACCAACCACATTTGGTTTCAACAGGACGGCGCTAGGTGTCACACAGCTCACGCCACATTGGATATTCTGCACGAGCGATTTACGAGCATGGTCGTCTTACGAGGAGATGATGTCAACTGGCCACCGAGATCGTGCGATTTGACCTCGTTAGACTTTTTCTTCTGGGGGTTTCTTAAGTCTCAGGTCTATGCGAATAAGCTACAAACCACAGCGGCCCTCAAAGCTAACATAACCCATGCCATCAGTCAAATTCAGCCTGATTTATGCGCCAGAGTCATGGGAAATTGGACATTTCGGATGCGCTCCACCCAGAGAAGCCGTGGCGGACATTTGGATGATGTTTGTTCCATACATAATGGCATCGATAGGTCTTTCAAACCAATAAAAAATTTCGATGATGTCTCACACGCACTTTGTTTTATTTAAATTTAAAGATAGGAAGCGCTTAATCAAAGACCCTTGGAAATACTGGACTAAAAACTGAATTAGCAATAACGGAACGAACTCAAAAATATATTTTTTTAATGTTATAACCCCTTAAATACTAATACTATACTAATACTAATGTAATATTACAGATGCGTTGTCACCCGTGAGGACTAAGATGGAATACCTCTTTTCCAGTAAAAAGGGTCTACGGTACTCTACACTCACCATACGAAACACAGCAAGGTTAAGCTGCTATCTGACGTTGGTATTCTGTGAGAGCGTGGTCCTTCCCCGGTCGAGCCGACCCATTCGTGCTACAACTATACTACTAATATAGCTGCAGCGTGGCTCTACTACGTAAGTCTTTAAACTGCACATTAATAAATAAAGCACAAATACATAACTTCTAAAAAAAGTTAAAAAGTTACAGCCTATATTATACCTCCCACTGCTAGGCACAGGCCTCCTTTTTGAGAGGGTTTTAGGGCAAGGAAATGTCCGCCGCGCTGCCCTAATTGTTGGCGTTGGCGAACTTCACGTCTTCGAAATATTTTTTTTATTTCGCAGACATTCAGATTTCGTCACGATGTTTTCCTTCACCAATATCGTGAACACGTGGTAAATCAGCACTTATTTTTTATAGAAGAGGGGGCAAACGATCATGCGGCTCACCTGATTATTTTGGCTGGCCTGATTTGATGGTAAGTTATTACCGTCGCTCATGAACAACCGCAACACCAGGGGAATTGCAGATGCGTTGCCGGCCTTTTAGAAAGGCGTAAGCCCTTTTCTTGGAGGTCCCTAAGTCGTATCGGTCCGGAAAAATGGCCGGTGGTAAACAATTCCACAGAGACGTTGTACGAGGAAGAAAACTCCTAGTGCACAACCAAACGCACAGTAGTGGGTGGTCAAGCATCCAGATGGTGAGGATGGTATCGTGAATGTTGACGCGATGTGCGTTCGTGAAGTTTGGCGGCTGGAATTAATCCGAACAATTCCTCAAGTCACTCCCCGTGGTAAATTCGGCAGAAGATGCAAAAGGATGCAACATCCCTACACAGCGCCATAGAGTTGAGCCGATCAGAAAGAACTCGGTCGTCGACGATTCGAACCGCTCTGCGCTGGATGCGGTCAAGTGGAAGGAGCTGGCACTGGGGTGCCCCGGCCCAGAGATAAGAAGACAATTCCATGTGAGACCGAACTTGCGATTTGTAAAGTTGCAAAATTGCAATTAACAATTTCATTGGTGCCAGCGGCGTTCGAACCCGGGTTGCTCGCGTACTGTGAAATTTACAGCGAGCGTTAACCATCTGTGCTACCACGGCTACCCTATATACAAAACTTTCATATATAACTTATATACAAAATATAAAATAAACACTTTTTGCCTTAACATACACTCCACAGACTATTGAAAAAGGAAGATTTGAAACCACGCAAAATTCACAGCTCATTCAGTCAATCTGTCACTTTTTTTTTATAGGATAAGGGTGACAAACGAGCACACAGTCCACCTGATGGTAAGTGGTTGCTGTGGCCCATAGACATCTACATCTATCCTCGTTTGCGAATCAAAATGCAGATGCGTTGCCACCCGTGAGGATTAAGATGGAATGCCTCATTTCCAGTAAAAAGGGCCTCCGGCCACCTGCACTCACCAAGCGAAACGCAGAGGTAAACCTCTACTTCACGCTGGTTTGCTGTGAGGTCGTGGTACCACCCCGGTTCGAGCCGGCCCATCCGTGCGACAGCAAAAGCTGCCGCGTGGCTCTACCACTGTTAAACTTACTATTTGGTTGGCTACTTTTTAAAATTCTTTAGCGACAATCTCTACTCTGTGCGACTGTTTGACCAGAGACTTTTACTGTGGTTGACATTAGGAGTATGAACAAAAACAACGAATGTTTTTATTTTATGTAATGCATTTTAACACAAATTATATATGTATAAATTTTAACCTTCTACACTCCTTCATATAAACTTTAGATATGACAAATCTCACACTCCTCCGTGCGCGCAATATGATTAGAAAGGGATACGAAGTTTCCTATTCACATATTAATATAACTAAATATTTTCTTTATTTTTTCGCTGTTATTAAGATGGCGGTCAAAAAAGATTTGAACCCTCTAAAAATATATAAAAAGGAATTAAGAACTACCTGTGCCCGCGTATTGCATACCTACGCGTAAACATGTAACATCATCTACGCATTATAATAGTATATAAATGAAATTCCGTTGCGTAGTAGGTAAAATAACTTCTTATTAATCTTAAATAACATACATAAGAACTTGAGCAGCGCTTCGAACAAATTACTCCACAAAATGAGAGGAGACCCAGCAGTGGGAAGTATACAGGACTCTACTTTGTCTACAGAACCATTGAACCCTAACAGATGGAATAAATGTAGGTTCAACTTAAAACATAGACTGATATAAACAAAAATAGCTTTTCATACTGCCATCGACGATTTTTACATATAAATTTCCTAAGTTGCTAACAAACAAGAGCCGCGTAGAGCGGGCCGTGCACCGATCGAATACTATAGAAACGTAATTGACAAACAGATAACTGTTTACAATTTTATTATTTGAATTGATTCTTTAACCATCGTAATATGATATTATTACTTACTATTATTTTACATACAGGTATATATATGTTATACGTTAGAACTTTGAATTGAGAAATTTTTAAAGTAAAAAAAATTCTAAGTTGATATTCTTCCCTAATATTCGCCTTGAAAGGTGAATATTTGAATAAATTATTACGCGACAACTTCAAATCAGTCAAATTATGATCATAATATTAGTATAAAGTTCTCTAGGAGAGCAGTGATAGACTTGTCCAATAACTTACAAGTGTCACTTGTTGATGTCTTGAACAATTTTGTATAAACATATTGTATTTGTTTGTTCAAGTAACTTGTTTTTTATATCGATATACCTTACTGTTTTCGGGAAGAATCAATTTAAACGAAAGAGTTAAATAGTAGTGTCCAATAATATTTTAAAGGTTTAGCTTAGTTATTATTTTTAATTAGTTTATATATTGATAAACGTGAAAGTGGCCATCGCAAAAGCATAATATAACAAAACAGAACGGCATGGGGCGGTTGTGAATTTTCCCCTTGGCGGGGCACGCGACTGGCGCGAAGGCGACGGCGTTTCTTGCCCGGGCCACATTCCTTGCTTCGTACATTCCGCGCCGACTCTACCGCCATATCTGCTAACGCTCGCGATACATTTGTTGTTTCTAACATAAATTATTGTTGTGCTCGCAAACATTTTTAAAACGTCATAAGTGCAAGCAATTTGAAAATAATGAAGTTTTTATGCACTCTTTGTTTTACTCTTTCATTTGTTTAATTTTGGTATATTGCTAAGGTCACTTTATCTAGCATAAAAGCTTTAAAAATGAATTTTATTTTGTGCAAAAATTTTTTTTTAACAACAGACAAACAATTAAAAATAAACAAGAAAATACCTAAAAATCTATCTATATTTTTTATAAAGCACGAAAATGTAAAATGAAGTAATCAGTTGAACGAGTAAAAAGTTAATCAATTGTTTTTAACAAACATAATTATATTTACGCTCATTGGCTATGCGAATAATTATGTGAATTAAATGCATTCAGTTTTGTATTAAATCACATATATGGAAGTAATTGTGGTAAAATACGGTAATTATATTGTAATGTATGGTGAGGGTGCAGTGTTTACTCAGGGTCGACGTTCGGTCGAGATTCCCACTAGCTCGCATTCCTGTCCGCTTCCACCGAAAGAGCAGGAAGCAACCGCCATAAACCGCTTACTTTACCTTATTAGACGTAGATATTGCACTAGAATTCCATAGTAAGCTGTTTGGTTTCAGTTTTGTGGGTAGAACTTAATTTTATAGCATCAATACTTTCGTATAATATTTAACCTTATGTATTTCCAATTTTTATTATTCAAAATAATTCGTTGTAAGCTAATTTATACACCTATCGTTAAAATTAACACTGCTGGGAGCAGGCCTCCCCTCCTTTCTGAGAGGGTGGAGTAATTAGCCAACCGCACTGCTCCTTTACGTTTTGGCGGAATTTACACTTAACACTACTTTCTCAAATTTAAAAATACACATATTCATAATTATCCTTGCTTCCCTTCTTTTACTTCCTGTGGATTTACTAAAAATAGTGAAGTATATTATTATTTAAACACTGATTAACTAAATTGAAAGAATTTGAACTTGAAAAATTGAAATGAAATTTATAACATGTTTTGTAAATGTTTAAAATACTATTGAGAATAGTATTTTAAAAAAATAATATGACATCTTGATTGATGAAATTGATTATTATCAAACTACTCACATGCGAGTTTATTATGAAATTTTAGCCAAAGTTACTTAGACCGAGTAAGATCGGGACCAAATTTGATAATTTTGGCGTATTTCGTTCAGCCCGTATTTGTATTTTAAGTAGGGACGTCCATTTCGACCATATCGTATCACTAGCCAACTAACCATATCGTGTCAAAAAACGCGTAAACACTCAAGCATATCGTATCATGTCAGCCTATCGGCATAACTTTCCTTATATGTGAACGCTACAATTTTTCCCCCGATTCCCTTTTCTTTTTTCATGTCCAAGTTTTTCAATACCGCGTAGAGGCGTAATGTATGCGCTTTAATGTACGTGGAAAAACTGAGAAGAGATGGCATGCAACATTTTAGGTATCGTATCGAATTGTCCTATCGCGATACAGTATCAAAATACGCATATATTTTCGATAACGGTACGTGTATCCTCAAAGAGGTGAATCAGATACGAGGCTTTTTAATGTATCGAACAAGGTATCACAACGGTGTATCATATAAACACGTATTTTGCGTCCAAACTAGTGATAATGATACACTTGTGTGCCACGCGACGAAGATACGATACACTAAGATAATGATCAAATGTGGATCAGGCCTAATATTATCGTTCCTTTGTCATTTACACAAATAGAGCGCTGGTATGCTCGTTTCATAATTTTTGTGCGCGAAGACAGTTTCCACCGACCCGGCGGCGCCAGTGGTACCGAGAACACAATGGAATGCGACTGTTTACAACTTTTACCTATTTGCTAACATTTAAAACTCGGGCACGTATGGCGTGCTTCAGCTGATGTTGCCTTTTCTCTTAAAAATATAAGCAAACTTTTAATTTAATTGACTTTGAAATAACGACCAAGGCATATGTAAATGATGATACTTTCATGAACAGTTACTGTTAAGTGTTTTTGTAAGTTACTCTCCACGTAATAATTTGTTTTTAATTTTTATAGACAAACGAGACCACCTGATGGTAAATTGATACAATTGCCTTATCAGTACCTACATCTATCTGCAATTAAGAATCAAAATGTAGACTTATTTAGACGGCTTTCCTGAAGACTTGATGGAATTATATAGGACTCCAGTAAAAAGGGGCTCTGGTTGACGCTATTCACCATAAGAAACAAAGCAGCATTATGCTACTATTTTACGCTGGCATTTGGTTTGCGGTTCTTTTCTCTGGTTGAGTCGACCCAATCGTGATGCAGCCATAATATGTTGCAATGTGGCTCCACAAAAATCTCCAATGGACCAGTATAACATTTACGTACATAAATACATGAAATTAAAAAACAATCAGATGTAAAAACTCTGAAAACTGATTGAAAGAGATTCGGGCAACATGATCGGGCAGCGGTCGCTAAATGAATTAGCCTGAACAGGAATGGGGTCGGGCAGTCTGGCTGCGTTGGCATCCGGCCTAACGACGGGCCGGGCGCATTCTCCGCATCTAACTAGCAAGCGGTGCTCATCGCTATACTTGAGCCTCTGCGTGTATGTCATTGTTCCAAATCAATAATAAATTTTCCACATAGAATGTATACCCAGATGATGCGTAGACGATTTTAAAATATCGTAGCTTAAGTACATTAAAAATCAAAACACGAAGACATGGCAGGGACTTATAATACTTTACGAAGACATGGCAGGGACATATAATACTGCGTCATGGTACTTATTAATTTGGATGATAATGTGATTTAATAAAAATTACACTTTAGAAATGTTAACCGAATATAAAGATTACAAATCCATAACAATAATATTCGGCAGCACTGATAAATTTAAACTATACAAACCAACTCACCAGAAAGCTCTCCACACTGAAAAGCCTGCGGCTTGCAAGGGTAAGCTCACTGCGAGACCTTCTGGAAAATTCTGGATACCGATGCCGAGCGCCAAGTTCCTAAAGACAAAGAAACAAAATGCATTAATTTAAGTAATAAGGCCGCTTAAACATGGTAAAATTACCGTCCGTAATTTTAATTGTTCTGTCCGATTTAGTACGATCCGATATGTACGATCGTGTGTGCTTGTGCACTAACTGCGTAATTTTACTGTCCAAATTTTCATTTTGACATTTCGAACCTAGATTGTCAGAGCTACCACTTAAAAATCCTAGTCTGTGTTTTACTATTTTGTCTAAAAATGTATGTAAAATAGACTAAATTATGATATTTTAACAAGTATTGACTTATCCTTTTACTCGACTCTCCAAAAAAAGAGGAAATTCTTTTTAATTCTAATTTGACTATAATTATTTTTTGTTATTGCCTATGTTTACGCATAATATGTAAAAATATTTAAATTTTTTTAGTTATTGATAGTCGGTTTTTTTATTTTTTTATCCTCGGTTTAGTCCAGAAACCTGATACGGGGTTGACAACACTATATCTCTAATATGACATTACGGACAGTAAAATTACGTGTAGTGTACAAGCGTACATCCGTGATTTTACCGCCAGTGGGCGGCGCCACTGGTATGACATTCCGGATAGTAAAATTACCCTGTAGTGGACTCTGAACAAGCGCCCTATGTGATCATTTAAACTATTGGTAAAATAATATTGGGATAATTTCAAAATCATGAAATCTATATACAGGGTTATTTTTGCAATAACCGGCCAAATTTACAGAGAAGGTCCAGAATGAGTAATTAAGGCAAATGGTGAAACAATTATAATTCAAAAAACCTCAAACATTCTGTCCATTTTATATTTTAAATTCAAAATGCATAGTAATGCATAGTAATGCATTATTTTAACTGATTTTAATGCGCATACATTCGTAAGGGTCGATCGGTAGGCAAAATGTTGTTGACAATACATCCACATTCAATTTGGGATCATTTTAAATAAAAATAGAAGCCTTACTCGTATTTTCAAAAACTACAATAATAATAAATTATTATTTACATGTTTGAATTGAAGCTAAAAATTTGGCTACTCTTTGAAAAATAACCCTGTATACACATATTTGCGATGATGCTTTCAATACTATTTAAACTAAATGCATACGATGAGCTATGTGGGAGGTAAATGTGCTAGCTGCTAGCACATTCCTCAAGAGGACGTCCTACGTCCCCCGCGCAGCACCTGCCAACCCGCCCCGCTCGCCTCGCTCTAGGAATGCGGCTAACTGTACAGCCTCCGTCACCGTTAAGCTCAACCGTCCCTACAGCTAAAGGTCGTCGCTGCTATGTTACATAATAGCAAACCATTTGCATAATAATACTCGACGCTTCATAAGTTACTTTATAACGATGTCATCAGGAATTAGAAGCACGTTATGACCTTAGTCCAGTGTGTAAAATATTTAATAAACTCAGGGTTAGAGGATATTACAAATCTTTAATTTGTTGAAAATCCTCTTAACTTCTTTTAGGACGAATCGTAAGAATCTCTAATGAAAATGAATTAATGAAACTCATTGTTATTGCAAACCTCTTAAAACACAGTATTTTATGAAACGTTTATAAACATAAAAACTCAATACTAGGGTAATATAGTTGTAGACATAAACTAAACCTTTGTAACAAAAGTTCATATACCTAGGCCCGTATTAATAAACGTTACTCAGCTCAAGTACACATCTTGAGTACAATATTGAGGTTACAATATATCTCGAAATATGTACTCGTATTAATAAACATATCTCGAAATGCAGCTTAGGTTTACGATATCAGCTGAGTGACGCAGTGATAAATAAACTAAACTCGCCCCTCAAGTGTATGTACTTGTAATGCTAAAATCTGAGTGCGGGCAGTCCGTGACTTGAGATTGTGATTGTTGACATGGAGATTGAAAATCAGTAAAACCCGCTTAAGACGATTTTGACGGGACGCAGCCAAAATCGCGACTTAAGCGGGAAAGCGTATTATGCGGGATAGGAAAAATAAAACATCATTTACAAATATTGTGTAGGTATTGAACTATAGGTATACGTATTTATAAATTTGTTAGAAAGGTATAATGTTGTCCACATGTATATGTATTTAAATAGGTTACATCATAGTTAATTATTATTTATAATTACATTACTTAAAATAATCAATTATTTTGGTTTGACAAAAAGATTTTGATGCATTATTAATGACAAGGCTTTCAATATAATTTAACATTTGCAGTGCATCTTCACTTTTCCCGAAAGAAGATACATACCACCTCAAATCGTTAACTGCTGATAACTTCGATCGAACAGGTTTCGTAGGGTGCAACATTGTCATTAATGGAAGAATATCCAGAAAAACCCTGCAGCATCATGTGTTCTTCTTCCAACACGACATCAGCTTCGTTATTTCGGAAACCTGCTTTCTTGAAACAATTTTGTATGGTTTCAGCCTTAATTGCTTGCCATGCCGCTGCAATATTTAGGATCGCGTCATGCACAGTCACGGGTCGTTTGCTGACAGGGTCTTCCATTTCCTTCAGATAGTGATGTATCAATCGTGTTCTGTAGCCATGTTTAAGGTCTTTTATAATGCCCTGATCCTTCGGCTGCAACTTGCTTGCCGCATTCGGAGGTAAGAAAATAAGCGTGATGTTCTTTAGTTGAACATCTTTAGGGTGAACGGGGCAGTTATCAATGAAGAGAATTATGCGTCTACATTTAATCTGAAGTAATTATCTAAAGCTTTTAACCAGTTGATAAAACGAAGACCAGTCATCCAAGCTCGAGATTGTGCATTATATGTTACAGGGAGCGATTTCACGTTTTTGAAGCAACGTGGATTTTTCGCCTTACTAATTACTAGCAAACGTAACTTTTCCGGCTCAGATGGCGTATTAGACGGGATGACGAATCGTATTAAGTGTGTTAATAATGTATGAAAACATGCGTCAAGTTGCAGGGACTGACATAAAATGGTGTATTAAACGAGAAATTGTATTAAACGTGATCGTATTAAGCGAGTTTTACTGTAGTTAAGAGAAATTAATTATTACAACGAAATTGAGTACAATGACGATATTTTACCGCCTTCGCAATATCGTTTACCAAAAATTTATATAAGGGATGCCTACGATACATTTTCAGTGGTAGAGCCAGGCGGCAGCTTTTGCTGTCGCACGGATGGGCCGGCTCGAACCGGGGTGGTACCACGACCTCACAGAATACCAGCGTGAAGTAGAGGTTTACCTCTGCGATTCGCTTGGTGAGTGCAGGTGGCCGGAGGCCCTTTTTACTGGAAATGAGGCATTCCATCTTAGTCCTCACGGGTGATAACGCATCTGCATTTTGATTTGTAAGAGAGGATAAATGTAGATGTCTATGGGCCGAAGCAACCATTTACCATCAGGTGGACTGTGTGCTCGTTTGTCACCATTATCCTATAAAAAAAGCTGCCAAATGAAAATTTAAAAAAACAATACAGATTTGGTCAAAAGTCAGTAATATATATTGTAACATTAAGCCGTGCCGCCGTGCCGAGCCGTGGTAGCTCAGATGGTTAGCGCTCGCTGTAAGCTTCACAGTACTCGAGCAACCCGGGTTCGATCCCCGCCGGCACCAATGCAATTGTTAATTGCAATTTTAAGTGCTGATTTACCACGTGCTCGGCGGTGAAGGAAAACATCACGAGGAAACTTGCATGTCTGAGAAATAAGAAAAAAAATATTTCGAAGACATGTGAAGTTCGCCAACACGCATTAGGACAGCGCGGTAGAGAATTCCTTGTCCTAAAACACTCTCAGAAATGAGAGGAGGCCTGTGCCCAGCAGTGGGACGTAAATAGGCTGCAACTTTACTTTACTTTTATTAATAAAAGACTAATTGGTGAAAAACAGCAACAGAGGGCTTCTGATTTCCCCAGAAATAGTTGTCCTATTGACTTTAAGCTTTTATGCCACAGCATCATTTCAGGTATCTATGTACATATTGTATATTTATTTAATTATTTAAATTAATATAATGTATTAAATTTTACAGTAGATAAAGTCGTTAAAAATGAGGTAATATTTTACAGATTTCATAGCGGGAAAGTTGATTTGTTCAAAAATTTTAAACGTTAATGTTTCTTTCTGTACTATTACTTATATTTTGTATTTATTAGATTAAATATAAATAAACCAAACCACAGCTAGTCATAAAAAATAAACTCAAAATGTGCAAAAATTAAAGAACCACTACGGCATTCTTTTGTGTATTAATATGAACTCTAGAAACTGATAAAATTTTATTTAAAACTATCTTCTCAATTTGTTTTCAATCGAAGTAATGCATGCTTCTTGCTTTCCATTTTTGTATAAATAAAATTTCCCGCGAAATCAAAGATGTTTTACGTACGTAATCAAGATGTTATTTTCCAGTATCAAAAATGATACGTTAGTTTTATATTTGACACTGACGCTTTACCCGCTTAAATGAGTAAGGTTATTTGTACATATTGAATTAAGTAGTAAACAGTGATTTCGTATGTAGAAATACAAAAAGTTTTAACAATTTAGGACTTTATAATGTGATAGAGCTTTATTTATTTAAGTTTTATCAAAATAAAAGTATTCAATAAATCTCACGTTATAGAAAAACAAAACATGATTTCTAAACTTCGGTCTGTGTGACGTAATCGTTCACGAGATCAAGCCCTCAAGTCACAGAACAGCATGCCTAAGTACAGCGTCTTGAGGTGCTAATCTTGGTAATTGAGATACTGTTTTTATATGTTTATAAATTAGCAACGATCTTGAGATGCTGATATCCTAATGAGGGCGTATCAAATGATAACTCACTCGAGTACGTCGTTGAGTAACGTTTATTAATACGGGCCTTAGTGTATGAGATAAGTGTATCAGAACAACAATACATGAAAAATATATATTTGTGTGTGTTGATATGAAACTTCATATCATTATGATCATAAATATAAAGTACCTATAATATATTATAAAAATTTCTTATATTTACGCGAAGACTACACATTAAATGAAACCAATTAAAACGGATTTTATTGCGTTTAATTTAACTTTTTAATTCCCGACGTTTTACGTCAAATACCTCAGTCCCCTTCGTGATCATGGTTGCTGTAAAGCACCCGAAACGTCGAAAATTAAAAAGTTAAACGCAATAAAATTCGTAAAAATTAGTTTTAGTTAAAATAATATATGCAATATGTTTGTGAAAATTTATGTCTTATAATTATAAGCATTAGTAGTTATTTTTAACGCATCTTTTACGCCTGCGATTATTTTATTCCTCTAAATTTCCTAGGGTTGACTCGCAGCCAATGCCACTCACAAGGCATTAAGTCTAGCACAGTGATACTTCGTTTGAGCGTGTCCAAGAAAGTTCAAATAATTGGACATTAAAATATATAAATAGATAAAACAAAATTGAAGCATGTTATCTTATAAATCTTTCACGAAATTCATTTTCGAAAATGCTTTAGAACCCCGTAAAACGGAATAGACGACCGAAGAGTACAATCTGCAACTTTCTCATGCGTATGTATATGAGAAAACCTTTACTTAAGTCAAAATTTGGGCGGTAGGTACTACAGTACCAAAAGCGGTGCCAAGTTGACTGTCGGTATATCGATGTGCTAAAGTGTTTGCAAAGCAGAGCTACGATGGCTATTTGAGTACAGAACCAGAGTACGAAACATATCCAAATGCAGAGAGGTGTACCTAAGACAGAGTAACGTTTTATCCCCGTAACTCTTCACTACTGCATTTACAATATTTACAATATATTTTTTTTTATTTCATTTCCAATTACACATGTTTACATAGAGGAGCAAATATAATTACAATTAAATAAAGTAACAATAAGTCTAACAAAAATAAAATGTTATGATAAAATTAAAACTATGTGTAGCTTAATAATGTAGAATATACAAAAGAAAAATAGAAAAGTCAAGTTTATAATATTAGCTACCTGCCTGAACTAGGCTGAGTACCTGTGTTTCAGACATCACTTATACAATCGGTTTAATAATGTAGGACACTAGATATTTAAATAATTAAACTATATTATATAATAAATAAAATAACTAAATAACAATTATTGTTACGTACAATTAATGCAAACTATTTTAGAATTTCTAACAACTTCTCCGTGTCTTCGTAATTTAATTTATTTAGATATTCCCTTACACTTATATTACAGTTCTTATAACTTAGACTATATACCTTTAGTGACTTGTTGAGCTTGTTATATAGAAAGGGTCCTAAAAATACGTAAAATTTGTTCACAAATGCGTGTTTGGTTTGAGGGTTTACACAAACTAAGTCCATTCTTCTCCTGTCTATGGATTTAAATGGAAGTTCGGTATGCTGTTTTAATATGATGTTGAGGATAAACAACTGACGGACAGTTAGTACACTACATGACAAGTACAGTTGATGTGTAGGAAACATGAATGGACGGAAAGTGGCTACCTTCAGAACTGCTCTCTGAGCACGTTCGCATTGATAGTCGTTTTCGAGCTTCGGGACTGGAAAGGATTTTCCGACGATTAAGTCATATGGCAATCTCTGGAGAACCTCGCATTATGCTTAATGACATTAACAGTGTCTTTGAACCGATAGATCTTAAAATTAACATGGACAAGGCGAAGATCATGTCTAACGTATATTCACCAATTTGCCATTAATTGTTCGGAGCATTACGCCTGAAGATGTTGACGAGTACGACGGTGACGATAAATTGTCCAGTTAGGTAAGTCCAAACTCGATAGATCGGTCAATTGATGTATCCAACTCGGCCGGACAGCATTCGTGAGATTGCACATCTTTTGTTGCTGATCATGAGGTCTTTGGGGGTTCGAATTCCGGGTCGGACCAAAATAAGTAATTGGATTTTTTTGTCAAGAAATTCTCAGTAGCAGCCCAGACTCACGAATTTGGCGGTATTTCATTCACCCCCGTGCCTCGGAAAGCACGTTAAGCCATTGGTCCTGCGCCCGATCTCTCTACAGTCGTGTCGAATTACCGTCCCATCAAACTATGACAGTGAGGGAATAGAGAGTGCACCTGTGTTTGCGCATACACTTGGGCACTATAATCTAGTCTTGCGCAAATGGCTTGTTTCTGTGGACGTGCCCGCCGTGACCGAAATTTAAAAAAAATAATTCAAAACTCAAAAACAATAGTGTACAACAAGTGTGTGTTACAAACGATGACATAGAGCCTGGCAGTAAGAGAAAGATTAAAAGGTCGCTCAGTTAACTATAGAGAGGGCTATGTTCGGAAATTATCTGCGTGATAGACTTCGTAATGAAGATAACCGTATCAGAGCACCAGATTAAACCGAAATAACCAAATATCGTAATCTAAAGTGACATGTGCCGGCCACGGTGCCCGAAGTTCCGACCGCCAATGGATTTGAAAGATTCTTAAGTGGCAGCCTCATACAGGTAACCGAAGTGTAGGGTGGTCTCCTACTAGATACAGTGACGATCAGGTAAGAGATACAAGAAGTCGATGGACGTAGGTGGCTCAAGACCGTGCTCTGTGTCATTCCTCGCGGGAGGCCTATGTTCAACAATGGACTTATGAAGTGGGCTGAATGATGATGTTGATGATGACTCTATCTTTAATAATACACATGAACTCTAAGACTTGAAAACTACAATATTTTACATAATATGTATGTTTTCTCGTTACCTCTTAAAGAAACTAAGCAGTCTAAATACGCGTAACTTCGGTCGGGACGTTATAGTTACAGTATCATTTATGGCAGTTGTTAAAGTTACAGCACATGTTTGAGAGGGTTTTAGGGCAAGGAAATGTCCGCCGCACTGTCCCAATGCGTGTTGGCGAACTTTACATGTTTTCGAATTTTTCTTTTAATTTTTTTTTCATACATATACAGTTTTCCTCACGATGTTTTCTTTACCGCTGAGCACATGGTAAATCAGCACTGAAAATTGCAATTATCAATTTCATTGCTGCCGGCGGGACTCGAACTCGGGTTGCTCGCATACTGTGAAGTTTACAGCGAGCGGCACGGTAGGGTAGTGGTGTAACAGTTTAATTTGATATTATCATTATTGGTTACTCACATCTTTTTTAAAAAAAAACCTATATTTATTAGAGAATATAATATATATGTTGCTATTGGAACGAAGCCGCTGGAAAAGTGAAGTGACAAACGAACTTTCATTCTACCTACCGTGCCACTACTTAAACCATCTAAAAAAGAAACGACGGGTTGCACTCCGGGAGTGCCGGCAGAAGTGAAAACTTGAATGTTAACGTTGTGCATTTTTGATATTTTGGAATGACGGAGATTATTTATTATTATCTTATTTCATTTATTTTCATTCGAAATTATTTGTTTGGTAAAGCTACACCGCA
Source organism: Parnassius glacialis (assembly GCA_033319125.1). NCBI lineage: Eukaryota > Metazoa > Arthropoda > Insecta > Lepidoptera > Papilionidae > Parnassius > Parnassius glacialis. The sequence goes on from JAVANC010000018.1 coordinate 28,185,180, forward strand.
CATGTGCTTATTGTGATGTTATGAAAATATAGGTTAATGTTAAGTATAAACATATTACAAATATTACATCTATAATGTGTAAGTACATATGTATCTATATTAATAAATTCGTCAAGCAGTACAGTAGACTCGATCGAAACCTAATCTTAATAATAAAATTATATTAATTAATAAATGAAAATTAATTAAACCTAACTTACTTCGTCTCCTACGCCGCGCCGGCTGTCTACTCTCCGTCCGTCTTACGAATTTTCGATCAGGACACGTGACCTGACGCGAGTTTAACATTTTTTACCCATTACAAAAAAAGTGCACAAAGCCGCTAAAGAATTTTTCACTTCAAAAAAAGGCTACAGATGTGTTGTCACCGCCAAGGATTAATATGCAATGCTTCACGGCATGTGATGATACTAGCTTTCTATACCCCTCAGACCGGAAGACACCAGTGCAAGCACTGCTATTTGCCGGCAGAAATAATATATCATATAGGTAATACATAACAAACCGTTTACTGCTCATCTGAGTGAGTATTCCAAAACTTATCGCCGGAACATTTATGGCCATTGTCTCGATACAACGCCGACGCTTTAAATATAGGGTATAATAAATAAAAAGGTAGAATATGACTTGTAGACATCCGATGTAGAAATTGGCAAAGCGGCGAGGTAGAGCTTAAAACAAAAGTTACTTTCAAAAATATCAGCCTGAAATATTTTATCAAAATGTCCTTCTTATAATTTTTATTGAGCCGGGATCAAAAGCTCATCATCAATACAGCCCATCATAAGTCCACTGCTAATCATAAACCTCGCATAAGGAATGCCACAAAACAGGTCGTCACTTTATTCAGTGGAAGTGGGGTGGCAACCTGCATTGCTTAAAAATATCAGATACCAATATATTTACCTAATGATTTATTAGAACCATGGGCATGGTATGAGAATATTGAATGCAAAAAACCAAAACCGATAATGGAACCGAAACAGAAAATAAAAGAAGTTCATCTATGTATCGAGGAAATCCATTATAGCCAGAGAATATTTTCAGCCGTATGATATCAAAAGGTTGTTATCATCGAATATAGCCAGTGTTGGTGCCTATGACGGAACAGGAATCTGTCTCAACGTTTTCAACTACTAAAGCACCGCTACCGACATAATTGCAACATTCCGATTTTTTATAATTTTGAGATGATACAAATAGGCTTCCGAACCTTCCTTAGATAGATATTATGTTATAAACTAAATGATCAGATTTGAGCTTGATACTAGTTTTCGATGAAGTTGTTTTCGTATGAAATTGCTCAGGTCTCAAAAAATTAGTATCATGGAATTGCTGAGGCTCAATAAATCATCTGAAGTTTGAAATAACAGTGAAGAAATATTTCGAACTCTCATAAACTTCATTACAATCTCAATAATAGCAGATCATAGGCCGAACTTTACTTTCTAGTGTTTAAGATACACAGGACTGCTCATACGTCTACTTGTTACCATTGAGATGGCTCAAATAATTGTAGTTTAGCATAACGTCTCTATGAGACTCATAGGAGTCTATACTTTATAATTGCTTTCATACATGCATACATACATCACAGCCCATCACAAGTCCACTGCTGAACATAGATCTGCCTATAACAAGGAACGCCACAAAGCGGTCTTGAGCCAGCTGCACCCATCGATTTCCTTTACTTTCTCGATTGCTGCGGGGGCTCTATAATGGAATATAATAAATAGAATCTCCGGTTCTCTAGTCACCACACGGAACACAGCAGCTTTCACTCTGTTATATGTCTGTGCTTTAAGCTGCTATTAGGCCCTGGTATTCTGTGAGAAATATCGGAAAATGCCCTAAAGCATAGATCATCTATAGAAGTAAGGAGTATAAAAAGGGGATAGAAGTAAAAAAGTAACTGTTTGGTGGTCACTTCATAGTGTAGTTCACAATAGCTTTTCGGGATCCGGTGTTTCAATAACAGCGGATGTCTATTGCGAAGAACAATAATATAATATAGTAACAAATAATATAATAACAATAATAAATACAGAAAATAATGATGGCGAAATTCTCAGAGAAACAACCCCATTTGATCCTCAATTAATCTTTACTATAACTGCTATATGATAACGCATGATCTTACACTCTCGACACTATAACATTACAAGACCTGCAGTTAGAAACAATACGTTATCCTCCGTATTCGCTAGAAATGGATAATTTCCTCCAAGGAAACAAAATTTAGTTCTCGGGAAACTGTGCAAAATCCCTTCATAGACTTTGTGGTCTAGATATCCAGTGCTACAGGAAAGGCATAAATGATCTTCCCACGAAATGACAGAAATGTGTAATAATGAGGGTAAATCTATTAAGCGATTTAAGAAAGTAGTAATAAAATGTTTTCACTTCAAAAGTAAAAGTGAAAGATGCCATTCATCAGAAATGATTCGTAAATTTACTTTTTTCAGTGGATAATTCATGTTAGTTTTGACTCGAAATTTTTTAAAAAGAACAAAATTAGATATTTGCATCATTCAGTGTCGGACATACTTTGTTGAACTTGCTCTGTCTATCCTTCCATCTTATGTTACCATATTGAAGGAAAATATATTATTCAAGATGTAAATATAAAAACACTGAAAATTTTACGCTTACCGTAAACTAGATGGTTATACTGTCATATATCGAATGTCATAAGATCTTTCTGACAAATGCCATAATCCCCTCTTACGACACCCACTGTACAAAATAGAATGATGGATTCTCTTAATGGAGTGTCCTCATCACACGGTACGGAATAATATTAAACAACACTGTTTCAAATACAATTATTTCACATTTATCTATGTTTTGAATAAAGCAGCATACATTGTCAATAATTTTAAACTACTGTAATTTTAAATTGTAGTGTTTCAAACGAGTGTATGGACTTAGACACCTGCACCTATTTCAAAGAAACAAGATTTAAATGTGTTGTGACCCATGAAGACCAAGTAGCGAAGCTTCACATCCTGTAATTACACTAACTTTCACATCATGTAAGCTTGAATATAAATATAAATCCGGTTTTCAGAAAATGAATGTTTGCAAGTGTTATTTTTATATTTTTGGTTCTGAAAAGTAAGCATAAATCTCCTTATAAGTAGTCAACAAAAACCGATTAAAAATTTAAGTGGCAATCGCCCTTCAGCTTTTTTGATCCGCTATTTGAAGTTTTTCACAATATGGTTTTTAATAAGGAGTGTGTCGAAGTTTCGGTTATTATCTCAGCACAGTTACCACCGGACTGCCAGTCAATCTTGAAGATTACGACAAATTCTTTTAATGTTTCATTGCGTCTCACAAACTGAGAGGCTGGTGACCGAAAGCCTGCGAGCCAGACGATTAAAGAGCATACTATTTTTTTTAAGACGGATTTCTCAAATTTTTTATTCAATGGATGTGAAAAAAAATACCTTTATGTATTGGTTGATATATGATATTTTAAACATGGTAGAGCCATGCTGCAGCTATATTAATTGTATAGTTGTAGCACAAATGGGTCGGTTCGACCGGGGAAGGAACACGCTCTCAGACTACCAGCGTAAAATAGCAGCTTAACGCTGCTGTGTAACGTATGGTGAGTGTAGAGAACCGGAGACCCTTTTTACATTCCATCTTAGTCCTCACGGCAGACAAAGCACCTAGCAACTACACACATATATATATACATACAGTAAAACTCGCTTAATACGATCACGTTTATTACGATTTCTCGTTTAATATACCATTTTATGTCAGTCCCTGCAACTTGAGACATGTTTTCATACATTTTTAACACGCTTAATACGATTCGTCATCCCGTCTAATACGCCATTTGGGTCGGAAAATTACGTTTGCTAGTGATTGGTAAGGCGAAAAATCCACGTTGCTTCAAAAACGTTAAATCGCTCCCTGTAACATATGATGCACAATCTCGAGCTTGGATGACTGGCCTTCGTTTTATTAACTGGTTAAAAGCTTTAGATGATCACTTCCAGAATAAATGTAGACGCATAATCCTCTTCCTCTAAAGATGTTGAACTAAAGAACATCACGCTTGTTTTTTTATCTCCGAATGCGACAAGCAAGTTGCAACCAATGGATCAGGGCATTATAAAAGTCCTTAAACAAAGCTACAGAACACGATTGATACATCGCTATCTTAAATAAATAAAAGACCCTGACAGCAAACGACCATTGACTGTGCATGACGCGATCCTAAACATTGCAGCGGCATGCCAAGCAATTAAGGCTGAAACCATACAAAATTGTTTTAAGAAAACAGGTTTCCGACATAACGAAGCTGATGTCGTGTTGGAAGAAACACCCGCGATACTGCAGGGGTTTTCTGGATATTCTTCCATGTGTTACAATGTTGTACCCTACGAAACCTGTTCGATTGAAGATCTTATTCAAGATGTGAATAACACGCAAAAAGAGACCCTATGTGATGACGATGAAGATGAAGGAGAGTCAGTTCCGATTTTGTCAAACGCAGAGGCATTATCAGCAGTAAACGATTTAAGGCGCTATGTATCTTCTTTCGGGAAAAGTGAAGACGCACTGCAAAAGTTAACTTATATTGATAGCCTTGTCATTAATAATCAAAATCTTTTTGTCAAACCAAAATAAGTGATTATTTTAAGTAATAATAATTAACTATGATGTAACGTATTTAAATACATATACATATGCACAACATTATACCTTTCTAACAAATTTATAAATACGTATACCTATAATTCAATACCTACACAATATTTGTACATGATGTTTTATTTTCCTATCCCGCATAAATCGCGATTTTGGCTGGGTCCCTTCAAAATCGTCTTAAGCGGGTTTGGTCACAATTGGAGCCAGTAGGTGCCGCTGTTGTCGAGGTCCAGAAACCACCCGTGCGTGGCCGGGGAGGGGCGCTAGTGTTTAAATAAAATATTATCTGTACGGTGGCGGCGTAAGAGAATCCGTCACCCCATTTCGCACCGAGTTTATAGTGAGGCAACTATGAGATATGCCAGAAAGACCTAAGGGTTTCCCATGGATGTCAGTATAACCACATTGTTTAAACGAGATGTAAAATATCCAGACCGGTGACGGGTGACACAGGTGCGATAGTTTCGATACTGCGATTGTTAGGAGGGCCGCTCTGAAGGTGTTTTAGAAAGGAAAGGTTTTATTGATTTATTTTCCCCAATATTAAAATTATACAAAAAATGTACAAAACCGCGCACGGTATGCGCACGATATGCACTTAATATGGGTTGGAGCTGCACTGCCTCGAATACCTCAAATACTACGCTTTTGTACTAATTTTATTTTTTATAGAAGAGGGGGCAAACGAGCATGCGGCTCACCTCATGGTAAGTGACTACCGCCGCTCATGAACAACCACAACACCAGGGGAATTGCAGATGTGTTGCCGGCCTTTTAGAAAGGTGTAAGATCTTTTCTTGAAGGTCCCTAAGCCATATCTGTCTGGAAAAATCGCCGGTAGTAAACAATTCCACAGAGAAGTTGTACAAGGAAGAAAACTCCTAGTAAAACGTACAGTCGTGGATCCCCAAGCATCCAGATAGTGAGGATGGTATCGTGAATTTTGACGCGATGTGCGTTCATGAAATTTGGCGGCTGGAATTAATCCGAACAATTCCTCAGAGCACTCCCCGTGGTAGATTCGATAGAAAATACAAAGGGATGCAACATCCCTACGCAGTGCCAGTGTATCGGGCCGATCAGAAAGAACTCTGTCATCGACGATTCGAACCGCTCTACGCTGGATGTGGTCAAGTGGAAGGAACTGGCACTGGGTTGTCCCGGCCCAGAGATGCGAACAGTATTCCATGTGAGGCCGAACTTGCTCTTTGTAAACTTGCAAGCGATGTGCCGGCATGAAATACTGTCTCGCTCTGCTGACCACGCCAAGCTTTTTAGAGGCCTTTGGCCTTCCTTCCAAGTTACCACGAAACTGCAAACTGTTCGATATGTCGACGCCGAGGATTCCGATGCTAGCTGAGGCAGCAAGGGGAGTGCCTTGAAACTGAGGAGATACAACAAAGGGGTTCTTTTTAGCGGTGACCGCGCAAACGTGCGTCTTCTGGGGATTGAACTGGACTAGATTTAGTCGCCCCCAATCCGAGACTTTGTTCAGCAAAGACTCGACTTCAGACACAAGTTTGTCCCCGTACTCGGCGACAAACTTGTGTCAAAAACAATAATCGAGTCAGCGCTTTTAACCAACTAGGGTTGGACATAACAGATCGGAAACCCGCGTGCCAAGCGTGAATAAAGGAAAATTTTCCCAAGAATGGGCGATGCTTATGCACAGCAGTAAAGTTTTACGGACTAATGAAGATCAAGTTGGTCCTTTTTATTGTAAGTACAAACCATTGCCAACCGTTTTCAACGCTCGGCAACGGAAAAAACCGTAGCGGCAACTTATTATGTCAACAGTTTCGTATAGAAATTTTATAAGTGAACGGTGTAACGCCGACTCCGGATACATCCGAATTCCAATTACATCACTGACGAGTCCATTTCACTTTCCGACCTACCCGGAAGTGAATTCCTAAGCGCAAGCATACGGCGCGGCCGATATTTCGAATGGATAACAAGAATCAAACTTAATGCATATACAAATAGAGTTCTAGCATTGACCTGTTGCGGAGAGTGTCGGAGGCGAGCATAAAACTCCAAAGCGGATGTGAATGTTCAAGAGAGTTACACGAAAAGTGACTTAGTTTTAGTGCATTAGAGTGTAAAGTATTGTGCAGTTTGGGCGTATGGTCGCGAAAGTCGTGGCAACTTTCACGACACGATGGGATGGGGGCGCAAGAGGCGGCGGCGCGGGGAACTGGCGACGCGACGGCCCATTGACGACACCGTGACCCACATAAAGAGGTTCCATTCATACCGAGGCCTCGCCGTCGATGCGCACACGCAGGACTCGAGCTCGCACACTTGCCGACGCGACGCGGCGTCACCGGAATTTCCATCAACCATTTAAACAACTACAGCAGCTGTCACAATCGGAGCCAGGCTGTTAACCGAGGCCGCGGCACCATCACTACACTTGTTCAATTAGAACTTAGATGTGCACAACGAAATGAGGTATAAGATAAAGATGACATCCCTATTGGGATGTCATCTTTATCTTATACCTAGACTAATAAGTCTAGGTAACGAAAAAACATATAAACATAGCTACTATTCAATACATAAGTATCTTATTAGGGCTTACTAGGGCAATTACATAGATACGAGGTTTCGTATGTATGTAATTGTGATAGATGTATCCATCGTTATATTGCACTGCGATCGCCAATGCGCTATATGTTAAACTTTTACTTGCAATCGAATATTCTCACAACCCAAAAAGCATTTTGTATTGTAATAAAAAATTATATGTTACCCACCAATTTCAACGCGATTTAACACATTTTACGAATGCTTCGTTTGTAACGCTATAATAATTATTCGCACAAGAAATCGTTACATCAATTATACACAACGGGTTTGTAACAAAGTTTTGTATATGTATATACATATACAAAACTCTGCACGTCTCACATTCCGCAACATACATTTAGTTTAAATGATGTCTGTGGATCGTTAAAATATCCGACATGTAAAGTAAAATATTATATTGCGTATAGTAACATATAAAAAGTTTCTATACTACTTTTAGCGGACATAAAAAGCTGAGATTTAGTTGTAATAACAACGCTAATGTATTGATATAGAATTCATAGTCCCCCTTACAGCAGGCAATCAGTGTGGGGTCATCAACAGTTAGACTAATGCAGATGCGTGTTGATAGTGGTCGATGAGTGGTGAGGCTAGGCAGCGAATGCGGGGAGTGCAGGCGGCGGCTGCGGCGCGGGGGGGCGAAGGCCCGGCCGCCAGACAGCGGGGCTCCGCATGGGAGGCTAACAGCAGCCTCTTGCATAGCGTCGATCGCTCGTTGCCCGCTGCCGTGACAACATTCTGCTCTACTTCGATCCGAATCGCATTAAGATCTATTCTGATTTATTCACGATCTACATTACCAACGTTTATAAAAACTCAGTTATTTAGTAATCAAATTTACGTTAACAGATAAATGTAAAAATGTCATTTTTATTAACATAATAAACACTGACTTAAAAGTCTTTTGAACAACATAATTCGCAAACACGTCATAATTGCTCTGTTTACTTTATTGATATAAGATAAACGTAATATCAACTATAACTTACATAAACTAATAATGAATTAACATTTTTAGTTACCTTAAAGAATTTTTTCTTAATTATTTTAAAAATAATTGAGACGGAGAATATTCATTAGAAAACAACGTTGACAATGTTTTCTTTTTTCAATTGCAATTTACTAATAAGAAAATAGGTATGTACATAATTATAAGTTACGTATGAGATATCACATTAAGAGCAAGACAGTAAAACCCAAGTAGGTAGGTACGCCACTAACACTAGCTGCATGATTGAGTATATTATATTTATAATATTTTGTCAATAATAAAATTATCTCCGGTCATACATTTTAAAACATTATATTCTTGTTTTGCTTCTGCTTTAAAAATTAAGATTTTAATTAACTATGCAAAAAGTATCAAAATTGTAAAAGAATATTATTTACATTTTTTAAATGTAAAAAATACATTTGCATTATATTGCAATGTCCATTTTGTTTAAACATGAATACTGCTTGTGTTCACTACCATCGTCATAATCAGCACAATTTCATTGCTGAGTATAGTTCTTCACCATAGATTTCCACAAAGGACGATCCTGAGCCTGCACCTGCATCTATATGTTTCAGGCTGTGTAGTGACGCCGTAAGATAATCCACCACCCAATATCATGGGTGTTATTAGGGGCGACAAAAAGAAACTGAAGCAGTAGAGCAACATCTTCCTGATATATATAATATAATACGAGGGCTGCACTAAAAGTATCGGGAATGGAATATTTCCACTGTTCCTGTCATATTAAAATCTTTTTAATTGAAAAGTCCTTGGTTTTAAAAATCGAATACCATTTATTTATTTAAAAAAAGATTCTCGGTCTTGTCACAAGGTTTTGTCAAACTTGTTTAGTCGTTGAGAAAATTGAATTGACTCGAGAAAATTCAAGAGCGATGATTTATTATGACTTTCGAGGTGGTTTAACACAAAAACATTGTGTTGACCGGATGATTTCTGCATTTGGTGATGAAGCCCCATCCAAAACCACAATTTATCGCTGGTTTGCTGAATTTCAACGTGGACGTGTCAAGCTCAGTGATGATCCCCGTCAAGGTCGTCCAAAAACTGCAGTCACCCAAGAAAACAACGAAGCTGATTGAGGAAGATCGACATGTGACATACCGCGAAATTCAGGCAACTTTAGACACTGGCATGAGTCAAATACAAATAATCTTGCATGAACAATTAGGTGTAAAAAAGTTGTTTTCCCGATGGATACCGCATTCGCTCTGTGAAAAGCAAAAAGCGGCTCGCGTTACTTAGTGCGTCAGAACTCTCGAAAGATTCCACGCAGGATCCTCAAATGCTGTATACAACATCGTATCAGGTGACGAATCCTGGATATACGCGTACGAAACAAAAAACCAGTTGCGAGTTTGGGTGTTCGAAAATGAGTTAAAGCCAACAAAAATTGATCGTTCACGGAGTGTTGCAAAAAAATAGTGGCCACGTTTGTCTCCAAAACCGGCCATGTTACGACTATTCCTCTTGAGGGACAAAGAACGGTTAATGCAGAATGGTATGCTAGCATTTGTTTGCCATAGGTCGTTTCTGAACTCCGTAAAGAGAACTGCAACCGCCGCATCATCCTCCATCACGACAATGCGAGTTCTCACACCGCACACAGAACAAAAGAGTTTTTAGAGCAAGAAAACATAGAATTATTAGACCATCCGCCGTACAGCCCCGACCTAAGCCCTAATGATTTTTATACTTTCCCTAAAATAAAGAATAAATTGCGTCGACAGAGATTTTCATCACCTGAAGAAGCTGTGGACGCCTACAAAACGGCCATTTTAGGCCAGTACGCAACGCAAGGGTTTAAAGCTAATCCCGCATATTTTAGAATACGTTCTCACTCACGTCTGCCAAAATATACACCAGCATACCGCAATAATCGCGTATATTTTGGATTGATCAACGCTAAGAGCCTGGTTCCGTAATATAGGCGCTACGCGAGTGCGCAATACGAACTAATCGCGTATATTTTGCCGCGTCTTTTTCATTAATATGTACAATAATAATATGCCCTGATACAGTTTAAGAAGAGAGTGATGACCACCCAGAGAAACTCCCAGTCAGGAAAGTAGTTCTCCTTTTAAAATTAAATATCACTCGAGCTTGCTTAAGTGACACTGTACAGTTCGGAATTCAGACTTTCGCTCGTATTTATTACAAACTATACCCAACCAGTACACAAAGTTCGCGTACATATTGTAAACACGGATGTGAATAGCAGCATTCCGAAACATTCCGAGCATTTGCCTATGGCTGCGTACTGACCTGATATAGCACGAAAAAACTCACCAAACGTGGCAACTATGCCATATTATATACCTTATGAGAGGTGTTCACTACTTCAAAATAAACATTGTCATATTTGCAATAATAGACGCGGAGATATTTCAAGCGTAAATTATTAAAAAAAAATGAATAATCACAGTACAGTTCATTCATGAGCGTTGATAAAGTTCTTGTTTTTCAAACAATGTTAGTAAACATCCCAAGGTAACTTTATTATTAGTAATTGTTGAACAAGTTGTGCCACCCTTGGTGTAGAAAATTTCCAGAAAGATGTTAATAGCAGATGTTGACAAAAGTTTATAATGTTAGCTTAGTGGTCGGCGGCGACAGCCACCTACATAGCAGAGAGAGAGAGCGACGGCCACGACTTGCTCCACATCTCCACATTAAACGGACGCTGCAACATTTAAACACAACTACAACTCTAGTGTTATCCATACGACAAACTAAACATTTCAAAACATGCCACTTAATACAAAAGCATACCTAACATGCTGTAGAATTTTATTTACTGTACGAACTGTAAAACTTATTACGACCGTTTAAGTAAAACTATGTTCGAATTGTTAAAGTAAAATCGATATGAAAATTAAATGATCTGCTTCTTTCAATAATCATCGTAAGATATTCTAATCGCGGAATGGATAAAAGGTATCAAAATCGTTTTGCCTATCGAAATTTACACTGTATTCAAATCACTAACTGTAAAAAATCCGTCATTAAAAGGAGTAATCAAACCATCAACATTCAATTCTGTAAATGTTAATTATGTGTTCGATTTTATAGAAATTATAAAAAAGATGTTTCGACTAGCGTAAAATAGTTCTCTCACGGATTTATTAAGTAGCACGATGACGATGAGTGAATTTTGATGAAACACTTTATTCCATCACTCAGAGCACATCAGAACGCTTAGTCTGTTACAAATTTTGATAAAGCTAATAGCAAATTTCGCTATTACCTGTGGCAAATTTTGATTGTTCTCGCAGATCAGTAATGAGATATTTATTTCATAGTATCTCAAAAGTATTTGTGCCAAATACGTAATTTACAACAAAGATTTTACTAACAATGGTAAAACTAACCCTATGTTTAAGTGCATCGAGTTCGGCGTCGGCGCCGCGCACGTCACGCGACCGCATTCCATGGCGCCTCCATTCATGTTGCGCGAGTGAGAGAGATACCATAACACCTTTAGAAAGAACGAGAAAGGCAAATGAGCGCCGTTACCCTGTATGGGAATGCAATTCGTAAGCGCACGCGCATGGATTTGATGCCGGACTTGGTGTGTTCCACCTCGCGCCCGACCGCTGCTGCTATAAGGGCGTCTCGCTCTCTCGTTGTAGAGCGTTCCTTTCGGCGCAGCATATCTGTCTTTGCGTATGTTTGCATACTGGCGGTGTGATTTGATCGATCGCTGGTTTCCTGTGAGAAACACAGGTTGTTTGTTGAGTCAGGTGGCTTGGTGTATTACAGTTAACTTTGTGTGTCCGGGCCGCAAACGTTACTCTCCTCCTACATAAATATTATCCTATTTGGCTCTCACAGTATTGACAGGTTCAGATAAATTTTAACAAAACATTGCTAAATTAGTTTCCCACATTTCAAGATTTTCATTTATAAACTAGAAATTAATAACGACTCAATTTATAAAAACAAATAAAAATAATAAGGCAATTAATGTCCACCATACTAAGAAATAAAACAAAAAAAATTTTCAAAATATTCGCTTGATTTACTAAACTACCCCAAACTTATCGAAAATAATTTTTAGCTGGACATAATTTATATCAACTGAAATAAATATATCATACACAAAGCCGAGCGGCCAGCCGGCTATAATATTCTATTACGAACTAGGTGGAATGTGGATAGGCACAACGCGACGCCCAGATCATAGCAAGCTAAAACAGGTTAATAGTATTCAACCTTTGTTCAAGTACCAATGATAGTAAATATATCGACATAGTTTATATATTTTGTATCACATGCGAATAACTACGACTAAATAATTATTTCCTTGTGAGGAAGAAATTCGATGTTCTGTATTGTTTTTATTAGAACATTGTCGAACCTTCGCCTATAACCATACAATAGAATGGCGAGAAATCTAAACAGAGCAAAATAAATAACGTCTTTCTTTCACGGTGCACATAACACTGAGTTACACAAGCCTGCATTTTACTAAACCAAATTTAAAGTATTCCACTTCGTTTCAGATTTCTTTCTTTCTTTGTTAAAAAATATAAAAATTAAACGAAACATTTAAATGACCCCCGAAAAAAGATATAAAAAGTAAATTACTTGATGCTTCAGTATTAGCTCAAGGTTACCATGTCTTGGAAATACCACCGATGTAGCAATATACAAAATTTAAAATCAATCGGACCTGTGAAAGTTGTTAAGACCCTTTAATCAAGTAGAAAATGAGCTGACGATCTTTAAACGTCTTTATCACATCAGCTTCCAAACAGAAAAAAACCTCATCAAAAATCCGGTCTATTTGCTTGGGGGTTACGATGTCACAGACTAGACACACAGATACACAAATAACGCGTTAAACATAAAACACTCCTCTTTTTGCGTTGGGGGTTGAAAACAAAGATATAAGGAAAGAATAGCACCAAAACAATGTTTAGTCAATCAAAACGTCAATTTGTTGCTTCATTGGCCCGCAACAGCCCCAAAGACCCCAAAGAAGAGAAGAAAGAAGAGAAAGGTAGAGAAGACTTTAAATGAACATGGAAGACGGGCGCATTGGCGATCGAGAAGATAATTTCATTTGGTATCCACCAAAGGCGTAGACACATTGTAAGTCAAGCTGCATTATACATTTTTGCGATATAGAATTTCTTCACTGTCGCAATTTGGGTTCTAGCTAATAATGTCACAATAAGAAGATGTAAACACAGCCACATTCTCATTAAAAAATAAGGTCAAACTGTTGAGGTCGTCTCGTCTGAACACGAGATGTCTCGCCAAAATGTGACTCATTATGTAGTCTGCAAAGAAACCAAACTATTTTTATAGGCATTCGCGATTATCTTGACTAAAATATAAAATGTTTATTTTCCGTCTGCATGCTTAAGAGCAAACATATCTGTGAATTGAAAGAACTGTATTATAAATCGAATGTTAATAAAACACAAAGGCTAATCGAGTTTTGTACACATGACACTGCTCTTCTTTTTCTACATCTGCCTGTAAAAGTTCACTACCAGACATGGGCCTCGCCCGTTGTATTCTTTTAGAAAAATGAACTTAAAACCCACCAGATAGTACATGGCTACTGCGAATAATGAACAAATGCAGTCAACTTCAAACAAAGAACGCCGCAGGTGCGTTGTCAGCTCTGTGGACTGCCAAACAGCCTGTGATTATACTGGATCTCTATAACCTTCGAAGCAATGCAAGGATTTACTATTTGGCCACAGAAAAGTGGATGGTACCTACCTAAAGACGGGCTTCTAGATACAAGGGGAATCCAACCACCTAGTGAATTTGCTGAGAAGTTTTGCCCTAATCATCGTGACTGGCAGGCGGATTAATACAATATCGTTTAATACAATTTTGCTTTCTTTTATATAAAGGATTTTACTTAATTATAGATACCTAGTAAACGATATGGAAATAAAATTCATGTTGTGACCCTTCCATAGTCGCATCATCCATGCAAATGAGCATGATGTCATGACTTACCGGTGAGCAATACTGTATCGGACGTATAGGTATGTGTGACGACGCATTCTAGGCACCGATGCGGATTTCCTTCGGTAAGTGTAGCATTCCTTGCAAGCCTTGAAGGTTAGTCAGCGTAATAATTTTCCGATAATAGTGTGAATATAGCCGTTTCAGCGATTAAGTTGCCTATTTGAATAGTAGCCAGCTGCAACTTGCGCTGGAGCCGTTGCGACGGGTGACACGTGATTTAAATTTTCATATAATAATGACACACTAATTTGCACTTATTGTTTGGTACAGCTGGCGCTGTGTTCAATGACAATATCAAAGTCAAATTTGGCAATTAATATTGTCAGCGTCATGGTTTGCCTTTAAAAATTAAACAAAAGCAGATATTATAATAACATACATATTCAGCGAAACTATCTGCGTTAATAGATGCAGAGGTTTTGAGTTAAAATGTTTCAACGTAAATGAAAAAGAATATAGAACAAGATATTAAAAGGAACTGGAAAACTGGAAATATTTATTACATTTGAACAATTTTAAGCAAACGGCTTTATTACCACCATAGGAAAATGCTAAAAATAAAACCTGTTTCCATTTCAAGAACGAGGCGTTTAATGAAAAAAAGAAATTATAGGAAAACACTTAATAAAGTGAAAAAATTGAGCGAAGAAAATAATTCATAGCATTCTAAATTAGAGCTGTGGAGCATACAATTAAGAATTTGTTACAATTTCTAGGAGATACGCTAGTCAAATGTATAAATTAAAAAATATTTCGGAAACTGTCATCCTCACGTGCTCGAGAACGTAGAAAAATTTTAAACGCGTGTTATGAGAATTTCACAGCTGACCTAAGCAAGTCAGTTTCCTTGGAGATGTTATAAATAAGAAAGAAACAATAATGATAATAAAAAAAATCCGCTGAGTTTGAAGGAATCGAACATTTTTATTTTTTTAACTCATTTACATAATGTGCCTATCAGAACAACTAACACCGTCAAATAAAGCACTTCATACTGATGTCAGTATAATAGTTAATTTGTTCGAGTTCGGGATTTTATTTACGAAGAACTAAATGAAAAAATATTTATAATAAACTATAGGATAGGATAGTTTTATGTATATCTTAACATCTTAAGCTATGCATAAAGGTAAAAAAGAATTAGGAATAATAAAATTAGTAACTTCGTTGCCTTAACTAATTTTCTACCTATATTACTAGAAATTTTCTTTTCCAACATTTCCTGTGCCTCGTAACAATTATTTACGCGATAAGATCAAAGGTAAGCTAGGATGCTATGTCTGAGATAGGAAGACAATCACAACAAAAACAAACAACAGTTTGCGTTAATCATAAATATTAGGATTAAGTTTATTTTTTTTAAATATAGACCATTAACAGATTAGATATTTATCTGTGTTCATGGTATAGAAAAAAGAATAGAACTCGAAGTTAATTGTATTGTTCTTAATCTTCACCAACTTTTGTATTGTCTTTTCATTTGCTATTAAAACCCCGTTCCCTGCTCCTGCATGACATCACATTTAGCCAATATTATAAGTGTTGATAATAATCAATCAAGAATTTAAGACTTTCTTAGTCACCACCAGACGATAAGTTGGTATCTGAGTCACTCATTCATTCATTTACATCTAGGGCGACGGCGCCACCTGACAGTAAAGTGCGTCAACTCATTGCCAAGTTTATTCATATTTATTATGTACACATACAATACTTAGAATAATTACGAATTTTATAGGAACTGGTCCACGTAAACGATCATGATTCACCAACAGCAGCACATTGTGAAAATGTTGTGTATGTAATGTGCTATATTCTTTATATATATATCTAGTAGCCTATTGTTAACCGGTTCAGTGCGAATGGCACGCCAGGCGTGCCCTCGATTACTTTTGTGTGTGGCGTATGACACACGAGTCGTCTCTTATTAAAAATCGTTATAACTCGCTCAAATTGCGTTTTTGGAAAATTTATCCAGAAAAAAATATTGATTATTTTGCAAGTAGTTCATGTCTGCGGCTTCGTTTCTGGATATTTTGAAAATTTGAAATTTTTAGGAGTTGACAACCTTTTTTTTTAACTTGTACATGGTACTCTTTTTACTTTGTGGGCTTTCAATCATGTTGTGGAAAAATAATGTAATAAGTAACAAATAATAGCACTAATTGCGATCGCTCACATACTCAAGTTGTAAATAAATTTCTGGAAAACAAGTCTCCTGTTAAAAAAAAAAACAATGCATTTGTCTTATTGTTTAATTTTGCTTAAAATGGTTGAACTGCCGTCTTATAACTATCATATGGCCGAATAGACCTACGAAGTACTATGTGCTCTTGTGATATGGTATAAGGTTTATTTTTGCTTGAAACAGTTTGAAACCGTTCATGCATAAAAAAAGTTCGGAAATAAATAGTCTTTTGTCAATCCGCCGCCGTATAGCGCCGGCGTTTTTTTCCTTTTGAAAACACTTGTTTTGCTATTCTTACTAATTAGACGTTTTCAAATCGACTTTACTTTTACATTTGTATAACATTAAATAATATTTAACATTTGTAAATATTAATGAATCATAAACCTTATTTTTCCAAATTAAGGCTCTTGATTGATATTTACAAATATTATCATTAGGTGAAAATTTAATTTAATAAAAGGCAAGGTTTTCCTGGGTGATTTAGCTGTACCTACTTATATGATTTTTTTATAAAACAAAAAATAGTGCAAAATGTTTATAATCTCTGCATAAAAAAGTCACTCTCATTTTCAAAGAAAACATGTAGAAAAACACGTAAGTACCCCCTAAAAATAAGTATTCTTCCGTTTGTAACTGATGTTTGATGTCAACTAAACTTAATTAGGTCTAAACAAGTGAAAAAAGCGTAAAAAAGATAATTATTTTTACACATACTGTGGCGCTCGACACGCCAGGCGTGTCACGGAAATTGGTGCCGCAACGAATCGGTTAACTTTATTATTTCTAACACTTTTCCATTTTGCACCCTATTTATATTTTATTGATCGACCTGGAGGTAGACTAGCAAAGAATGTCCTGAGGCATTAAGTCCGCCTTTTAGTATGCGTTTGTGTGCAAACAAAGCTCGAATAAAATAAGTAAAATTAAAAATCAAAGATCTTCCTCCTTTGTTATAACATCTAAATGAATAATTGAATTAAATAAGCATAAAAAATATGAAAATATTTCTCATTATCATCATTATCAGTGCTAGAAAGGCTCCAGCATTTCAATTCAGACGTCGTACTAATACAACGCGATTACGCGATTATCCCGCGAGAAAGCGATGCGATCATCGCGTGCTCGCGCGATATCAAAAACTGGGTGTCCTAATAGAACGCGAATACGCGATCATCGCGCAAATTGACGATGCGACCGGCCGCGGGTTCCGCTTCGCTTCGCAATTTGCGCATGGCATTGGCGCTAAGCATGGACGTTAGGAACGCCCAGTTTTTACTATCTGGAAATATATGGATGACCTATTCTTCTGGTCTCGACAGCAGTGAAAAAAAAACGATATGGGTCGCAATGTGCTTTGTTGGAAATAAGACCGATACGTGGTGAATTTCACAATCAATATAGGTGTGTGTCCCTGCCCTTCACCCCGTTGCCTGACGATATAACGCGATATTCGCGCGAATGTCGATTAGGACCCCTATTCGACAGCAATATTGCGCGTTCTTACGAACTAAGTTCACGCGAATAGATTTTTAATTTTTAAACAATTAAGTCGCGCGACCCAATCGCGCGAATGCCAATTAGGACACCCGTTTGATCGCGTGTTTGTACGAGTAAAATTCGCGCGAACTTGCGATGATCGCGTATTCGCATTGTATTAGGAGACGCCTTAGACATGGACAGACTTAGCTTTTATTATACTTGACATATAATATTTTCTTCTCTGGTTCGCACATTCTGCCAAATAGGTGCCTATCGCAATATTTTCTTAATAAGCTAAATATGTTTTTATCGAGATACATAGCTATATAACATTTTCATAAAAAACGACAAGGCATGCAGAAAGTGTTGCTAAAAAAGTTTTTTTAAAGAAACGCTGCCCAGTTATACTTTATTTTTCAAAATACAATTATTTACAAGTAAAAATAAGAATATATCAATATCAAATTACCCTCCAAGTGTGTTGGAAAATGGTTCTGCACCGCGCATAATTTATTTTATTTTAAATTTCGCCAGCAACCGGACGAATCGATGGATAGATTTCAAATGGCTTTTATGGATAAAAAGTCTTCTACAGTCGTGTAACGATGGTATAAAAAATCTCATCAGCACAGTCGACTAACTTTAAGAGATGAAGATAGTAATTTTTGCTGTTGACGGCTGGTACAGAAGGAAACGTGTTAGCAGTGAAAATTTTAACACACCGCCGACCATCCCAAGGTGTAAGTGCTCCATGCAGTATTTGTGATTTACACAGCCCTCGGTATACACAGCACTCCTCTTCCATGACGTCAACAAGTCGAGTGGGCCTAATGGGGTCCCTCATATTCCGCTGAAGATGTGTGCTTCGGAGTTGACACCGATTCTCACACGTCTATTCGACTATTCCTACTCCCTTGGAGTTGTCCCGAACTCATCGAAGACAGCTTTTGTGCACCCGATACCTAAAAAAGGCGACAACTCAGAACCTTCAACTACAGGCTTATCGCCATCGAATAGTGCCGAAATATGGTTACTAAATTTGAAGAAGGCATATCTCGGCGTTTACGACATTATCATCACTGAAATCGACTGATAATTTCTTATATTTATGCAAGTACTAGACATTAATAAAACTCATTTTACGGATTTTATTGAAAAAAAACTAAAACTAATAACTTAATTATCATACAGTCCTACTCTCCGTGGTATCGTGCCAAGAACGCTGGCTGCGTTTTCTCGCTGAATAGCTATACTTAGCCTTTGAGCGAGAAAAGAATCAGGCCTCTTATCACTAGCAGCAACGACCAGTCGCGGGAAGAGTTCCTTTAGGAACCTCACCGCACGTGGACCCAACGAACCGATATTTTCTACAGCAAATGGCACAAATATGTAGGTAGTCATCTCTCAGACTCATATTTGCGTCACTTACTTAGTTCAACTGCCTCTGATGCCGTCCCAGCTCTAAACAAGGTACCCCTGAGATGGGAGGCCGCCAAAGTGTCTACGCAAGTAGCATACCACACTAGGGCTTTTACCCCTCTCCCAAGGGACCAATGACATACCGTCGGGTCTCCTACCATCGTCTCTAAATATTCCACAAGGCTCTAAAACCGAGTGAACATTTAGAGAGACAAGAGCCCTTCGGATGACATGATTCAAAGAATTACGTATAATTTTTACTATTGTTTTTTTTTAATATTGTATATATTTATTTTATGTAATACGTGGTAGAGCCATGCTGCAGCTAAATTAATAGTATAGTTGTAGCACGAATGAGTCAGCTCGACCGGGGAAGCACCACGCTCTCACAGAATACCAGCGTAAAATGGCAGATTTACACTGCTGTGTTTCGTATGGTGAGTGTAGAGAACCGGAGACCTATTTTACTGGAAAAGAGGCATTCCATCTTAGTCGTCACGGGTAACGACGCATTTGCATTTTGATTTTTTATTGAGGATAAATGTAGACGTCTATGGGTTACAGTAACCACTTACCATCAGGTGAACTGTGTGCTCGTTTGTCACCCCATTCTATAAAATAAATAATAAAAATGGATAATGGGAGTACTTTGAAATAGCTTAATAATAATAAAAACTTTAATCGTAGCACTATTTTGCGTTTCGGAAAACTTTCTGAGTGGCCCAAAAATATTGGAGATGCTAAAGTTAGTTTTTTTTTAAACTTTTTTTCTTATATTCTTCACAATTTAAGTTATAAAGCGCTCTTATTTACAAAACAACTATGGTTTCAATGTTAGTCGCGTTTCTTCATAGTGAAATTTCATAAAATATTATGCTATGAAAATAACTACAATGAACAAATCTAGCTGTTATATTAATAAGACTTTTAATTATTTTCACGGCATATTATGTAACTTCGTCTACATACTAATTTAGATCCATTGGATCCCAATCGAAGTTTCACATGAAGAGTAGTGTAAAAAAAACAGCGGAATCCGTAAGACCAACCCATTCTTACATCGGGTATTGTGACAAAATAAATTAAATGTTATATGCACTAAACCAATGTTTCAATTTTGATTGAGCATTATTCACATATATTCATAATTTAATGATTGCTGGTTGAATATCAATTACGTATCATCAGTAAATAATACTATATCGTGGTTAGTCCCTACAAGGTAAGGTAAATCATTAATATGACTAATAATTGGAATGGGCTAATAATTGAGCCCTGCTAAATGTCCATTGATACAACCGACCCGGAATAAATCTTACCGTTGATAACAACTTTTTGAGTTCTGTTAATTAAATATAAAATAATAAGTCTAAGTCTTCAATATTATGGTGTTAAAATATATTTTAACACCATAATATTGAAATTTCTTGAATAATGTCTCGTGGTGGACACGGTCAAAGGGCTTGGAAAACTTACAAAAACTGTCCAAAGCATCCTGTGAATTCTGAAAATATTATATTAAATTGGTAAAACACCAATAATCGTCAGTCACGAGGCCCTTCCATAAAACCAATTTATTTTTTCAAAAATTTTACTGAGTGAATTTACTCTGTTTCATTAAATCTATAAATAAAACACGAATTTTGCTCTATTTTATAGTCCAAAACAATTTTCATAGCATGAAGAGCAATAATTAGTTTTTAGATTTTGTAAATAATGAAATATTATTGGTATTATTATTTTTATTGAGCTGTAAAAGATAAATTTAAATGATTAAAGCTCGTACACACTCTCAAAAGGACACTGAACCACTAATATGCTCGTACGTGTTGAAGTGGCGTCGCATACGAGCGGACGACCTGGCGCCTGCGCAAAAGAACAGTAAAATCGCAACTAGAACATCTATTGCTCGGGCGCATCTTTCCAGAAACGCGCTTTCCGGTACGCTACAGTAGCTCTTATTTCCGCCTGACATCCTCAGCTTTATGGTCGTCACTAACACATCTCTATTTCTGGAACGAGACGTAATGCTTATCTACTAATGGTACATTGAATTCATGTCCTATACTTCTAATTAGAATTGTATCTTTGAGATCGCTGAACTTGCGATTTGATTAGGGCTACATAGAGTTCTATAGTAAATTTTAGATGAAATCGGATATCACATAATTCGAACAGTTTGCTATTTCTCATGTCGCTTATACGCAGTGAGCGGTATTAAAATCAAAATATGCAAAATGTATTTCGAATAAATTAGTCGCACCCGTACCAGTGCAGCACCAACATCAGTGTTCCGGCTCTGAAGGGTATGCGCTCCGTCTTAGCCTTCAGAGCAGGGGCGTAGCTATCGCCGTATCAGTCGTATCAATGATACGGGGCCCCCGGGCTACAGGGGCCCCGAACGTGTGTAACCAAAAATTCCAAGGACTTCTATGGGACATGAGAGGCTATCACTATTGTCTATAGAAGCAAAGAATTTAGTAAAACTGAAATCGTCTTCAGCTATGAATACCGCCGAATCGTCTTCAGCTGTGTTCGCCGAACAATAGGCAGGAAAAGTGTATATTTGATTTGAATTGTTTGGCTAGCTTAGTTCCTAGGAGTATTAATTATAAATAATAACTTAAAATCAATATATAATAATGTTAATACAATGCAAGCGTCTTTGTTCCTGTTATGAAAGCTTTGCTCTTCATTGGGGTCCCAAAACAAATTTTGATACAGGGCCCATCTAAGGCACGCTACGCCACTGCTTCAGAGGTAACAACGCATCTGCAGCTTTCTTTGTTTGTCAGTCCATGGGAACCTGCAAACAGTATTGCAATAGCCACTTACCACAAGGTGGACGGTAAGTTCATTTGTCACTTCCATTTTATAAAACAAAAAACAACAGCCAAAATGTTAACTTAATGATAGCATTGAACTAAGCAAGTGTGTTTTATTGATCTACTTCAATAAATACAAGTAAACTTGTACTTGTAGTAAACCTGGATGGGTATGTAATATCCATTACATACCTATCCACGAAGATATAAATGCATCTTGAAAAAAAATTACGAGGTCCAGTATTTACGAGATCTTCCAATATTTAATAATTTTAATATAAAAAAAGCTTTAATTAATCCAAGAACACGATCAGAAACCGTCAACGAAAGCAAAACGAAAACATAAATTACCGGAACTAAGTAGAAAAAATGTCAACACGTTAATCGAGTGTTTTAGAAAGCATTGCTTTAGTAAGAAATTCGTTATAAAATAGTTTGAAAAAGGTATTGTGTGTGGTGGCAGTGGAAAAAAATGACCAAGTAAACAGTTGCACATTCCATCGGCTAGTGCACGTGGTACATTCCAATGGGGTCGTGCACGCGTGCGTGCGTAAGAAAAAAGTGCAGCGCTGCGAATGAATCCAACCGGACGGCCTTACCAAAACACATCTAACTGAGAAATATATTACTCCATGTATAGTTGTTGCATATCGTCATCATCATTTTCATAGCCTTTCAAAGTCCTCCGCTTCCCTCTTAAGGGGGATATTTCCGGTAATTGGCACTCTTGGTAGGCGAGTTGGCAACTGCAATGTTCATTTTCTAGTTATTCCGCCTCTAAAAACATATACGAGACGATTTGGGGTAGTGGATATTCTTACTTCGTCACTACATGGTAGCTGTTCGATATTGAAAAAAAATAATTTTACGCATTTTTATTAATCGTTCTATAATATCCTAAAAACATATTACCATAAAAAATTTAAGAATGACTTAGAATGTCGAACTGTTCTACAATCTTAAAGGCACTCAGCGATCGATAGCATCAGCAACATTTCTTAAGGCAGAATCAGACGGTTAATTTTTCGTTCATATGATGTGTCTTTCATTCGGCAACTTTCACTGGAAATGAAACGTTTGAATACGGAATGAAAGAAAAGTACCGAATGAATTCATTAGTGAACCGATTCAACATTGTTGGATATTGGCATTCGGCATCATTCACTCCCACTCCGAATGTACGAAAATGAGCAGTTTGAACACTGGGAGAACGTTCACTCGGGTTCGGCCATTTTATCTCGAGTCCTGTAGCAGATAAACGTCAGGATCACCGTCGTGGCAAAATAGTGTTCAAGTGGAACGATCAAAATAACTGCTGTTTTGGACAATTTAAAAAATTATCAATGTCTTTGGAATCACAAACTTGATGAATATCAAGACAAAACAATACGGGTAAACGCTTTGAAATCTCTAATTAGTGATTTAAACTGAGAGGTTATTGAAGAAGATACTAAACATAAAATAAAGACGTTAAGGGCCCGCTATACAACAGAATTAACCAAAATAAAGCAATCTACTAAAAGCGGTAGCTCTTCTGACGATGTCTATGTACCGACTCTATACTGGTGCAAACATGCAGAATTTTTAAGGAGTGTATGTGTAATGAATCTAATTCTTAGACGCACGACGTCATCCAACGAAATATTGAACGAAAAGAGCAGGTGAATGTTCTTTTCTATGTCATTCCAGCTAAGCTGTGTGAACATAGAATGAAAGAAAAATCAAGCATGCACTCGAGTGATGCATTCTTTCGAGTGAACCGTCTCATTCCGCCTTTAGCGCATAAGATACGTAATGAAATGAACGTCAACATTTTCAACTCGAACTGTCACTGGGCTTATCAAATTTATATAACAGAGGCGACAACAGAGACTGAACGTATCCAACACTGAAGATCGCGGTTAGGCAAACGTGTGGTACGTCCCCCGGCTAGATAGAGTGGTGACGTAAGTCAATTGACAACAATCGGATATGATTTGAGAGGAGCAGCAGTAGACTGCGGCAGGCTGCTGATAATGATGTTTGTAAAGAAGTTTTGTAGGTTGTACGGTTTGTATAACTATAAAAACTTATTTAGAACATAAGAAATTAAAGTGTAATCACCAAATATTTAGAAAGAATTTTGTGTTAAACGTTTATACTACGCACTTTTAAAAAGCTTTTTTCCTTTTTCGATATGAAATTGGACCTTCACTTACATACTGGTTTGTTAACTCATTTTAAATCTCGAAAATTGGGTAAAAAATAATTATCTTTAGAAAATATAATTAATATTATACTTTTCTTACCTTATTATTTAATTGATGTTTAACGAATATACAATTGATGGATGAAGAAATTTAAGCCATCAAAACAAGTTACATAACATTTTATATGAAAGGAAGTAAAACCAAACTCTGCTTATTATTTTATTTTATTTATTTAATTAATTACAACGCTTTTTACTCCAATTAGATTAATTAATAAATTTGAACGGTACATGAGAGGATAAACTATGCTATAACTAAAAATATATTATTTATTAACCAGCTTTCAAAAAAGGAAGGTTATCAATTCGACTGCATATTTTTTGTACGTAGGTATATTCCGCGATATCTTTGTCAATTGCAAACCAAGTTTTTTTTATAGGATAAGGGTGACAAATGAGCACACAGTCCACCTGATGGTAAGTGGTTGCTGCGGCCCATAGACATCTACATTTATCCTCTATTACAAATAAAATGCAGATGCGTTGTCACCCGTGAGGAATAAGATGGAATGCCTCATTTCCAGTAAAAAGGGCCTCCGGCCACCTGCACTCACCAAGCGAAACGCAGAGGTAAACCTCTACATCACGCTGGTATTCTGTGAGATCGTGGTACCACCCCGGTTCGAGCCGGCCCATCCGTGCGACAGCAAAAGCTGCCGTGTGGCTCTACCACTGTTTGATGATTCTTTTTTATTAAATAGGTTATACTTCACGGGTGTAGGTTATAATATATTTTAAGGGTGGCAAATAGGAGGGAGGTTTTTAATGTCACTATCCAGACGATATTGAGTTTGTGATATTTCTTAGTTCACTGAAAGAGGATAAAAAATTCACTTAAATAAATAAAGCTCATTTCAAGGAACTAAAAAGAATGATTTCACATACTGAAGTCGGGGTTTTCATTTTTCTACAGTACCTGAACAACCCAGCTTTGCTCGGCGTTACAAAATATATAATTTTCTCAGTGATGCACCTGTCTCGAAAAACTTGTAAAGTAAATGATTCTCTAAGCACGAAATAAATTTTATCTAAATTGTGTACAATAAAGTCGACAGTCATACAAAAATAATTTACGCAAATAGCAACCAATCAGAACATTGATTAAGTATGTGTGTGCGTAAACACAGGTGCACTATCTATTATCTCACTCTCATCGTCCGATGCTACAGCAAGCCGACACGATAGGAGAGAGATCAGACGCAGGACCAACGTGGTTACGTGCTTTCCGAAGTACGGGGTTGACACACCTACAAAATTCTGATACAGGGCTTTCGGGCTGATTTCAATCAAGAATTTCAAGCGAATATATGCCTATAGAACTGAAATGAAAAACTAACTTAGTCCACCTGATGGTATGTGGCTACTGCAGCTCGTGGACACCTCCAACTAACCTTTAACAAAGCAATCTACAGATACGTCGTCACCTCTGAGGACTAACATGGAATGCCTCACTACATTTGGACGTGGTTATGCAAAAAGGATCCAACCCGAGTTTGTTGACTTGAAAAATAATGTTTGTGGTTTATACTATTCTTAGCAAACGTAACACAAAGTAGAAGAAAAATTACAAACAGACAGAAACCATACCGATAATTTGAGTTCATAAACTCAAATTACTCTGACTTATCGCGGGTTGGATCCTTTTTGCATAACTATGTCCATTTAATTATACCGGTTCTCGATATCGTTCAGATCGGAACACAGGAAAAACACCACTATTTGGCGGCAGAAATAGGTATGAGGGCGTCTCAAATACTAAAAACGAGTCCTACCACCTAGTGAGTACTAATCGTTATTTCTACGTGTCCAAACCACCGAAGCATTCCATTCTTAATCCCGATCACAACATCACACAATTTCTCGCCCTATCATTCAGAGTTAATCCTAACATACCTATTATTTCTTAATGACTGCATTTCCTACTCATCCTTCTTCTGCACATCCAACTTTCACTACCTTACATTAAAGATTTACAATATAGCGAAGAAACTATTTATTGTGTTCTTCATTCACTCTTTGTTCTATCCCTGCTAAACATACATCCTAAATACACAAGGTCATCCGCTTGCTCAATCAACTCCCCTTCCTATCTTTATTTCATATATCGATTTACTTTCTTTTATTTCAAACAATTGTCACTTGCGTGTTATTGAAGTTAATTTCCATATCCCTTTCTTTTAATGATACAACTATTAATGTTACTATAATTTGCTACTCGTTACTGTAGCTCACGAACACCTGCTGCAACCAACTTGAAACAAAAAAGCTACAGATGCGATGTCACTTCTGAGGACTAAAATGTAATGCCTCTTAGCCTGATATTATCCTGGCCGTCTATACCCTTCAGAACGAATAATAGCGGCGCTTATCGGTGCTTAGACACGATCAACATCGTTTACGCTCGTTCTTCTGTCTGTCCAGGTTTTATCCGCGTTTCGCCACGGTATGTTAGAAATAATTTCTTTACAGTAAAATAAATATTAATAAGTTAGTCTTCCAGTGACTTATTTGATTTAATATTTGATCGCTAAATTCTACTATAACCAAACTAGGCTAGAATTATATGCTTAAGAGGATACCAATTAAAAGCATAGCCCAGCCTTAGTAGCACGTTGAAAAATTATTGGAAGAATTTTTTACGAAAATAATTCATTGTTAATAGGAAATAGGGACACCTTACGATCGGGGTGCTGTATTACTAAATCAGCACAGACAGCTGTTATTACACCTCTCCACAAATCAAGGTCATCATCATATACAAAAGAAATGGAGTCAAATTTTTTCGTCAATTTATTTGTACTTAAAGCGACATTTTACCGAATAGTACAAAGCATGAAGATGTAATCTTCTTTTTAATTCCACTTTAATATTAATTCCCTTAACTCATTGACGAAAATATTGAAAATCGCAGAAGTTAAACAAAAGTGGTAGCAGGCGGGTCGCGGTGGAACAGGAGAGGGGGGGGGGGGGGCGTCCGGTCGCATTCCTGCGAAGCCTCCGACCCTCCGCCTTCACCGGACTTTCTGCCGCTTTCCCATCACCACGGAATGCCACCTGAGTAGGTACTATATACGCTCAAATATTGCCGAATGATGTAACTTCAGAATTTACGATTTTCCTTATGAGTAAATCTTGGTTAACACGGTTTAGGTGTATAGTTTCGTTGTGAAAGAAATATTAGTCGTAGATTTTTAAGTAGTTAATATTAATACATATTCATTTAGTATATACATAACATGTCCTAAAAGTGAGCTTTATGGATATTATGAGAGTTATCATGTCCTTTGATCAGCGTTCAACCAATAAAATTGTAATATTTTGCATGTTTGATGTTTTAGAGTTGTAATTTAGTATTACTATATCTATAGATATACTATATCTATATCTTATAATATAATAATCATCATCTCAATCTAAATCATGATCAGACACAATTTTAAGTTTGTTAATCACATTTAATTAAAATAAAATTGTTATAGGTGTGCTAAGAGGCGCTTCAGGGTTCAGGGAAATGTTTAAAATATCTCACGGCTCCGATAAATGGTAGAATAACTACCGTGGTATATCTGCCAAATGCAAAATTCTCAGACTGGCGATAGGGTGAACTTCGTACGAGCAAAATGTCTGTACTGGCATCGTCAGTCGTTCGGCCAAGCGTAACGTTATGATAAATCCACCCAACAACGGGAAAGGCCCATATCCAGCAATTATCTTTAACTGTCTAAAAATATCTATAAACGTTTTGTTGTAGATAACTTTTATCGTTTTTTTGTATTCAAGCCAAAATTGCAACTAGTCTTGGAAAAACTGTAGAGAAGAAAAGGTCAGGAATATAACGGTAACCTCATCCATCTACGCATTTTTGAAAAGTTCTTTAAATTTTTGCTTAGTGGTTTAAAATTGGCCCGTGTTCCGCTGCAACTCGCCTGCTACTACTTCTACGAGTATTTAACTTCTGCGACGTTCAATACTTTCATCAATGAGTTAAGGAAATCAATGATAAAGTGTAATTGAAAATAACATTATATGTTTACGCTTTATTATTATCAGGTAAAATCTAACTATATGTACAATAACTAACTAACAAAAAAATGACAATGATAATGTAGTTGCAGCCGTATGTGCTGTATCAATGATCCAGGACTTCGAGTGAAGGTGCCCCTATATATAAGAGGATCGTAACAAATAGATTATTTTCTTACAAGACTACTAAAGCTTGTGTAATGCTTGTTATTCACATCCTGTTACGAATTATGCATACAATTCTATACAAGTTTAATTATAGACGGTGTCTTTAGCGAGCAAATATTAAATCCAATATTATTCAAATGGAAGAATATTCATTAACATTAATTTTACTGTTAAGAAATATATGTAACATGCCGTGGTGAAACGCGGATAAAACATAGTAAAAGACAAAAATACTGTATCCAAAAAAAAAAAACACGATAGTGCTATAGAATAAATTCATGTCTTTATTCGTATTAAATGATAACTTGAAGTTTGAGATAATTTTGCTTATCATTTCGTACAGTAATTGCCGACCTCCAGTATCCATTTACTGGAAATGAGGCATTCCATCTTAGTCCTCACGGGTGACAACGCATCTACATTTTAATTTGTAATAGAGGATAGATGTAGATTGTCTATGGGCCGCAGCAACCACTTACCATCAGGTGGACTGTGTGCTCGTTTGTCACCCTTATTCAATAAAAAAAAAATCCAAAGTAATTATTAAAATCAATGCAGTTGAAAATCTACCCAAGAATGTAATTTTAAATTATAATCAGCCAGGCTTAGACTTGAAAAATATAAATTACCTAAATCGCCAGTCACACTACATAACTAAAAAAAACCTTACGATTAAAATCAGCACGAATTACAGAGCGGAGCGACGTTGGAGGAGGTGTAATATAGAATCGACATAAGCGCGTCAAATTCCGTGGAAGGAGCGAACGCCGTCGCATTCCCGGGCCTCGTATCGTAAATTACGTGAGCGCGGACGGCGCCGGCGCCGCGAGGAGCGCTTGTTACGATATTTGAACAAATTCCCGGCGGTGTTAATCTGCATAATAACAGCTGCGGCACAAAGCGCTTGCCGACTCCCATTATGCCCGGGCGCCACCCTTCCCCCGGCCACTTGGTCCGTCTCCCGCTAACGCTTTACCAGGTACATGCTATACCATTTCACTTATCTTATACTGAGAATCGAGAAACACGGTATCAAATAACAGGGCTGATACTTGCAACACAAAAAATTTGATGAGGTATTTTTTCACGACGCGGAGAACAAAACTTTGACATGGCTTATAATTTGCAAAAAGCGAATAAAATTCAATGGTTTTTCCAAAACTTTTATGTTCTTTGCATTATTAGACGTTATAAAAAATGTACTTCTTGGCAAAATAATTTATTTAGGAACAATGGAATGTCTACTACATTAAAAATAATTTTATGTGCTCTATTTTTTTTATAAAAAACCGTAGAATACCGCATTTTTGTAAGAACACGTTCCTTCCTTAAAACTTTTTAAAAGAACTTAAAACTTTAAACTGTTTTGTCACTTGGCTTAATTTTTGAAACGCCCAAAGTTTAGATTCAAGGAAGCCTCTACCCCTAGCAACCGGAGACGGTCGGTGAATTGCAATGATACATTTCGGAAAGAAGGTGTCTGGGTGAGCTACTGCATCCAACATATTATCGGACCTCCAACATAATATGTATAAATTATGTTGGAGGACAGATAGTAGGTTTGAAGGGGTAGCTCACCATTGCAGAATTTATATAATTTATAAGTTTTGCAATATGTCTAGGAAATTACCAACACTAATTTAATTATTGAGTAGACGTAATTTGATATCCTGGATAAATTAGTCTCATCACATTTGCAACTGTTTTCCAAATTTCTTTGCTACAACAGTTTTTTTGCAAGCATTCCAAAAACGTTACTAAATTTGGATGTTTGTCTTTAACTTCATTTTAAATTGTTTTATGGTAAGGTTGAAATGACTTCGTAGTTCTGTAAGGCACTCTTTTTATTTCCGCGTTGACCTTTCAAACTAGAAGTATGTAATAGATCGGGAAAAAAGTTTCTTCGTATTTTATATAGAAATTTAAGACATTTTTTTTTCAAACTTTAATTACATCTAATTATAATATATATGTGCCATTTTGTTTGATAACTTGTTACCATTTTGTAGGTAGTAACATAATCCCGTTGCTGTAAAAATCTTAGGATTATTGATAAAAAAATGCGATAAGAAGTTTTGACAGTCCTCTCTTGATGTTAACCTAATATTGTGTATTCATACCACAGTTACACGTGGTAGAGCCATGCTGTAGCTACATTAGTAGTATAGTTGTAGCACGAATGGGTCGGCTCGGCCGGGGGGAAGGACCACGCTCTCATAGAATACCAGCGTAAAATGGCAGTTTGACACTGCTGTGACTTGTATGGTGAGTGTGAGAACTAGAGGAGCTTTTTACTGGAAAAGAGGCATTCCATCTTAGTTCTCACAGGTGACGACGCATCTGCATTTTGATTTTTTATTGAGGATAAATGTAGATGTCTATGGGTCATAGTAACCAATTACTATCAGGTGGACTGTGTTCTCGTTTGTCACCCTATCCTATAAAAAAACATTACCTAAAGAATTCTGAAGAGACTGAAACAGGTGAAAATCTGAGGGTGTAAGGTCAGGACTATTGGTGGACGCATTAGCACTTCCCAACCAAAATCTCTCAATTTTTGCTGAGTGGTCAAATATGTGTGTGGTCTAGCGTTATTATGACGAAAGACCACTCCTTTTCTGTTGATTAATTCTGGCCGTTTTTTCTCAATTTCTTGCTTGAGTCTCATTAGTTGTTGTTAGTAGAGATCCGGATCGATGATTTTCCCCGGCGGTAAAAAACGATGCCGTTCCAATCCCGCTGCACAATACACACAGCATCAACCTATTGTGTGTTAATCCGGATTTCGCTACAGTCTGTGGAGCTTGACTACCCTTTAACCATGGATCTTTTCCGCACGTTCTTGTTGTAGGTGATGCACTTTTCGTCACCAGTTATCAACCTATTCAAAAATGTTCGGTTTCATTACGTTTCAATAGAGAATTGCAAATGAGTACACGATTCATTAGGTTTCTTTCAGTGAGCTCGTATGTTACCCAAGCTTCGAAGCAATCGAGCTTTTTTGTAAAGCCAGACTTTTCAAATGGGTCAAAACTTTTTCGTGGTTAATCCTCAATTTTTCGGCTGTGTCGTAACTACTAATATGACGATCTTGCTCCACTTTTTCAAAAATAGCATCGCCTTTATCCATATGAGGACGACAAGAGTGAGATGTATTTTTGACATCAAAATTCTCGGACTGAAAACGCTTGAACCAACTCTGTGCTACTCTTACTGACACTGCATTAGGTCCATAAACGTCACAATTTTTTTTTCGCGGCTTGATTCGCATTTTCCCTTTTTTGTAATAAAACTTAAATTTTTCGTGAAAATTCACTCATTCACTCATTTATACAAACAAAATATGACGAAACTTTTTACCCGACCTATTATTTTTATAGGTATGCTAATGTCGTATCTTGACCCAGTTTTTATTACGTTTCTATAAAATGACTACAAACAGCCGAGGGAGAAAATCGGAAGAAAAATAATATACGAATTACGATTCTGCCCCGGATGGGGTTATATCTATACACGCGTTTCCGAGTATCCACAATAGGGTAGATTTTTTTTAGGGTGGATAAACGGAATAACCCGCATTATCTAGGCACGAAGCGACGAAACATAATTTGTCTGTTTTAAAATGAACCGACGTTACAATTGTTTTTCACTGTGACGGTAAGTCTGGTGTCGTGTACCTTTACGGAACACGAAGAGTATTAACAGTAATGGTGTAAAACAAAATAACTACCGTGACCAAAGTGATCAAACACGATGCTCTGTGGACATTTTGAATTCTATGAATAACTTTCATTTGATTTATTAAATTTATTCATAGAATAAAATACAACGCAAACAAAAACATAAAATAAATATAACATATGATATAACTGTAGATTTTAATAAGACAAACAGTTCTATACATAAAATAGATCTGGGGGCACGGCAGTGCACCCGCCAAGTCGAGCAAAAAAGCAGCAAGGCCGTACCATTCTTTTCTTGAAGCAGTTCGGGCCATTTTCGAAACCCTATAACTTCATTGTGGATAAAACTAGAAGCCTGACTAAACTTCACTAACCAAGTAGGCATTGTATAAACTCGGTATATTTTAAATTTCATTAAATTTGAACCAGTAGTTAAGAATTATAAGTAGTCAAAAGTTTCTTAATTTTGTCACTCACTGACTGATCGATCATCAAAACTCTAAGGCACTTCTAGCAGACATAGAAGCTTCAAATTTGGAATACAAATATTGCTTAATATATAAATCAAGGAAAAAATTAAAAATTTTGCAAATTCCGTCCAGTTTTTGAGATACACCAACTGCATAAATAACTTTGTAATCCCATATAAATATATCGGATTACAAAGTTACATTTGCATGAATGAATCAGTGTACCTATATATTATGTATAATATAATGGAATAACAGGTGTAGATAGGTACCTAGATATCTACAAAAGAAATGAGATGCCATCAAAAACATAACTTGTAAATAAAGCCAAGTCTCGCAACTTAGTTCTACCGTAAAATGTGAGATCCATGTAATACGAAGTCGGTTAATTTATTCAGTCCCTACTTAAGGGTCCTTCTGTCTCAAGTTATTACGTAATTAGGTAACCTAACAACATCTTATAGTGACCATATCAATATTAAAATTCTTTTATGTTTTAAATAAATAAATCGACTTGGCAATCGTACTAAACAATCTAATTTAATATGTATTACTTGAGAGATATATACACTGCGTTTTCATGCGATGGCCAAGTCAATCATTTATTTAAAATATAAAAGATTTTTAATATTGATGTGGTGGTGTGTGTGGATGTGGTGGAGAGAACATCAAAAGAGGTGGTGCTTGCATTTTAGTTAAGAACGGACTCAGATGGAAAGTACTTCTTGAATTTAAAAAGTTATCAATAGCAAATGTATTTGAATGCTGTGCCATTGAATTAACTGACTATAAAATTGCAATTATATGTATTTATCGCGTCCCAAATTGTAGAAACGATTTTGATGTATTCTTTAACAAGTTAGAGAAGCTTTTAGTGTGGGCTTCAAAATTAAAATGTAATAATGTCCTAATTGCTGGTGATTTCAACATTGACATGTTAAAAAATAATAATATAACGTCTAACCTAGAATGTTTACTATCAAACTATAATTTTAAATTAGCTCTTAAACAACCGACTAGACTTACTAGTAAAACTTGTATAGATAACTTTGCACATAACTGTGGAAAGGCATGTAGGACTGAAGTGTTGGAATTTGCCTTGTCTGACCATACTGCACAATTAATAAAACTCCCGGTCAAAAAAATAATTAAACTAAATCACTGGTACAAAACAATACGAGATTATAGTAAAGACAACATACAAAAATTTAAAATGTGCATAGAAAACCTATCCTTTTCTGAAATGTATAATATTAATGACCCTAATTTGGCATATAATTGTTTCTTGCAAGAATATAGACTTTTCTATAACTTATGTTTCCCATTAAAACAAATTAAAATTATAGTAACTTATAAACCAAAATGGATATCACATGGATTAAAAATTTGTAGCAAGAAGAAAAGAGCTTTATTGTGGAAATATAGAAAATCACCAACAAGTGCTAATAAACTTAATTACAAAAAGTATACAAAACTGTTTAAAAAAATTATATATCTGACTAAACGAGCACAAAATAATTATAAAATAAAAACAAGTGATAATAAGTCCAAAACTACATGGCAAATAATTAATAAAGCTAGATTAAATATACCCACTCAGTCCATATCACAAATAAGAGTAGGCAATGAGCATATAACTAATCCTGAACAAATTGCAGAGGCATTTAATAACTACTTTATTGACAAAATTAAACCATTGGAAGGTTATGGAAAAAGTGTTGGTAAAAACCTCAGACGCATGCTCGGTTCTATGTTTTTGGCTCCAAGTCTACCGCTACAAATATTTGACATCATCAAAAATATGAGAAACACAAGTAGCGTAGGGCATGACGGTATTGATACAAAAATAATCAAGTCCGTAAATAAAGCAATCTGCGATCACCTAAGCTATATCATCAACCTGAGCATAGAAAAGGGTATTTTTCCTGATGAACTTAAAGTCACCATCGTAAAACCGGTATTTAAAAAAAATGACAAAGAATCTATGGAATGTTATAGACCTATAGCTTTAATACCAATATTCTCTAAAATATTTGAAAAATATCTTTATAATAAACTTAACGATTATTTGGAAAAAAATGACATCTTGTGTAGAGAACAAAAAGGATTTCGCAAAAATAAAACAATAAATATGGCACTGTATGATTTTTATAAAAATGTAATAACACACGTTGACAACAGAATACCGGTGTGTTCACTATACTGTGATATGACTCAGGCTTTTGACTATGTTGATCATAACATTTTAATTCACAAACTCGAGGCATATGGCATTAGAGGCAATGTATTGAGTTTGTTCCAGTCTTACCTAAATAACCGTCATCAAAAAACGGAAATATGTAGGTTAAATCTAAGGACCAAATCTGAGAACATAAGCTCTTCGACAGAGCGTTTGGTAAAATACGGTGTACCACAGGGTAGTGTCTTGGGGCCTCTCTTATTTATAGTATATGTTAATGACCTACCAAATGCCACTAAGCAACCTATGACCTTATTTGCTGACGATAGTACTATAACTATAAACTGTGATGACATCTTTTCTTATAAAAATGACATAAATGAATCATTAATATCAATAATAACATGGCTAAATAATAATAATTTAAAAATTAACCTAAATAAGACACACATTATGCATTTTAGCCAAAGACCAATAACCTCATCTAACATTGAAGTAAATTACAATGACACTGTTATTGCTGAAGTAGATACAACCCGATTTCTCGGCTTACAAATTGACCAAAAACTAAATTGGAAAGCCCATATACTAGAACTAAATAAAAAAATAAGTAGTTCGGCTTATGCACTGTTTAGACTTTCTTCTACAGTTAACATTGACGCACTTCTAACAGCTTATTATGGACTAGTCGAATCTGTCCTTAGATACGGAATCATTTTCTGGGGTAACTCAACTGACAGAGAAGTTGCGTTTAAAAGTCAGAAAAGATGTATCCGCGCTATGTTTGGTCTTCAGACTGCCGATAGTTGTATGCCATATTTTATTAAACATAGAATTCTTACACTTCCGTCCTTATACATATTGAACATGGCTCTCTTTGTCAGAGCCAATCCTAATCTATTTCCGCGGTTGTCTGACAAAGTAAAGCGCAACCGTCGTGATGGAAGTAAATTGTGCTTGCAACAAGCAAGAACGGCTCTGCTAAGAAAGAGTGTAGTATGCATGGCTCCTAAAATCTACAATAAAATTCCTCAGATGTATAAATTACTGAACAGCAATATTTTTAAAAATAAATTCAAAAACCTTTTAATTGAAAAATGCTACTACACTGTAACTGACTTTCTTAATGATAAATTTTGACATTATATAATTGCCTTATACATACATATACTTTTAATTATAATTGTTTTAAGTAATAATTTCACTGACTTTGTATATTAATAGACTGTTAATGTTAAATGAAAACTAACAACCTAACACTTTAAATTTTACACACCGAATATCGGTAAGACATGTTGATACTAATAATACTAACACCAGGAATATATATCTGCCCATGCAATGTATATCTCACACATGTTTTAGTAAATAAAAATATCTTATCTTATCTTATCTTATCTTATCTTTTTACGGTAGAACTGAGTTGCGAGACTTGGCTTTTTTTACAAGTTATCTGGGGGCACGGTAGTGCCCCCGCCAAGTCGAGCAAAAAAGCGGCAAGGCCGTACCATCCTTTTCTTGAAACAGTTCAGGCCATTTTCGAAACCCTATAACTTCATTGTGGATAAAACTAGAAGCCTGACTAAACTTCACTAACCAAGTAGGCATTGTATAAACTCGGTATATTTTAAATTTCATTAAATTTGAACCAGTAGTTAAGAATTATAAGTAGTCAAAAGTTTCTTAATTTTGTCACTTACTGACTGATCGATCATCAAAACTCTAAGGCACTTCTAGCAGACATAGAAGCTTCAAATTTGGAATACAAATATTGTTTAATATATAAATCAAGGAAAAATAAAAATATTTTACAATTTCGGTCCAGTTTTCGAGATACACCAACTGCATAAACAACTTTGTAATCCCATATAGGCATATAGTATTACAAAGTTACATTTGCAGTGAGTGAATCAGTGTACCTATATATGTATAATGGAATAATAGGTGTAAATAGCTACCTAGATATAACTATCTACAAAAAGAAATGAGATGCCATCAAAAACATTACTTGTAAAAAAAGCCAAGTCTCGCAACTCAGTTCCTCTACCGTAAAAAGTTGGTCGGTTAATTTATTGTCCATAGATTGATACATATGATGATATGTATTACTTGTGAGATATATTGTGTTTTCATGCGATTGCCAAGTCAATCTATGTATCAATCTATGGGCTGAATAAATTAACCGACTTGGTATTACATGGATCTCACAACTTTTTACGGTAGAAGAACTGAGTTGCGAGACTTGGCTTTTTTACAAGTTATGTTTTTGATGGCATCAATTTGACATGTAGGCAGTGATTATGATTTATTTGACGGATAAATTTTATGTAAGGATTGAAAAATCGGCCAATCCGAAAAGACCCTAACGGTACGTGTACACCAAAACCGATTTTGTCGGCCGATGGCGGACAGAACTACCCGGACGAATAACTCGGACGTGTACGTGCTTACACTGCAACAGTGTATCACTTGTGCTGACATTGAACGTTGCCGGTATTCTGTAGTTGACTGTGTTGCTTAACAGAGTGAAAACGCATTTTTTTAAATATCTGGAACCGCGATATCCATTTCCGATCCAATTTCAGCCCATAACCGTTTTGAAACCTGTCGATTATTGTAATTGTCTATTATAAACACAACCAATTAATTTTTCACTATCTATAGTCATTTAGGTAGATAACAACGCTGACAAAAACAACAGAATAAAGGCAAAATGATTAAATTAAACTATAAATACACTCAATTTGCACTGTGAACGCCGGCAATCTGGCGAGAAATCCCAACAAGTTCGGACTCAACGGTTGATCGGCCGATTTCGTGCGTCATCGGATGATGACGGTCGTGTTTATGTACGCACTCTCTTTCTTTTACAAGTGTTTGATTCGATCGTCCGAGTTCAGCCGTTATCGCCCGAGGAAACTTCGGCCGTTGACGGATTAGGTGTACGCGTACCCTAAGAAACACTGTTCAGCGTCGGAAGATATAGGCACTTGCAGCATTCGAACAGCTACTAAAAGTATGCTCCAGGCTGCGAAAAATGATACGTAATTTTTTGATACTTACTGGTATCTATTTGACGTTGGTAGAGAGCATTTTGAAAAAAAAATAGAAAATGCAAATGGTTGCAACATCCCTACGCAGCGACATTGAGTCGAGCCGATCAGAAAGAACTTTGTCGTCGACGATGCGAATCGCTCTGCGCTGGATGCGGTCAAGTGGAAGGAGATGGCAATGGGTTGCCCTGGCCCACAGATTAGGAAAGTATTCCATGTGAGGATGAACTTGCGCTTTTAAAAGTTGCAAGCGATGTGCCGACATGAAATATTGTCCCGCTCTGCTGAGCACGCCAAGATTTTTAGAGACCAATTTGGCCTTCCCTTCCAAGTGATTACGAAACTGCACACTATTCGATATATCCACGCCGAGGATACCGATGCTAGCTGAGGCAGCAAGGGGTGTGCCTTAAAACTGAGTAGATACGACAAACGGGTCCTTTTCAGTTGTAAACGTGCAAAAGTCTGGGGATGGAACTGGACTATATTTAGTCGCCCCCAATCCGAGACTGTTCAGCAAAGACTCAACTTCAGACACAAGTTTGTTCCGATATCTCATGAGCTAGCAGTTTGTTATAGATTCCATTATAACAATCCTTGTTCAGTTGGACGGGTTTGAGCGGTCGCCTTTTTTAGGGATCGGGTGGACCAAATCTGTCTTCCACGAATTCGGGATTACGCCTTTGGAGTAGTAGTACTGGAAAAGACGCGTTAAAACCGGTGCAAACTCCGAACCACACGTCGTCAACAGAATAGGAGGGACTCCATCAGGTCCACTCGACTTGTTGACGCTCAAGGAGAGAAGTGATTTGCAAACCGAGCGCTGTGTAAACCGCACATGCGGAGTGGAGCACTCACACCGCGGGATGGTCGGCGGTGTTCACCCCGTCATCGAGAGTCGAGTTGGACGCAAAGAGAGCCTAACAGATCGGCTTTCTCCTTTTTTGAGCTGAATTGATTTTAAGATAATTTAACCAAAAGAGAACTTTTAAAATCCAATGTATGATCTTAAATATGTGGCCTCCCTTATTGAAGTAAATACAAATTGTGTAAGGATTTCCGTGTAATTGTATTTTATGCTGTAATACATAATTTTAGGCTCTTTAGAAATTTTGAAACAGCTAGATGAGCTAAATCAAAACAAATATTGCCTGCTGGTAGCTCATAAGTCGCTGGTGAAATAGGACCACCGCCAGTGTGTTTATTCTGTTACTTATATTTATTTAGAGTTCTATATAATTACTACAGCTTATCGTTAATTTTACTAGATGCACTGGTGTACATAAATCACCATAACAAATGCGATAAACGGTAGTTCGTCAGTTCTCTTGTTAGCAGTTAGCCACCACAGAATAAATTTCTTTCGATGACGTCTCGTTTATAGTCTAAACACGTGTCATATTATTGCAATAGAGCTAGTGGTGCTTAGCTTAGTGTAAACAATTTTAAGGAAAAAGTGTTCTTCAAATTTGGTAATATTACAATTTACTTTCCAAATATTATGCAATTTACGTTTCATGAATTCTCGAAAAGTAACGCTGCTTTTTATTTATTATTAAAAAAACTCAATTTTTTTTTAATGATTTTTATTCAATATAGATTATTACATAATACTTATTGAATGTCATTTTTTTATTTATCACTGGTTCGGAAAATACCTCTGTCTTGGGAAGAACCAGCAAGAAACCCAGCGGGACTTTTATTTAAAATATATTTCACTTGACAATAATTTTGTTTTTTTTTGTTTGTACAAATTCTAAATGAGTTTTAACAGAACCAGCATGGTAGCGATCACCTCATTTCCAGGGTTTTTTTCTCTTATGTATTCTTTGATATTATAATAACCCTATTGGTACAATTTTTCTTTAATAAAACATTTAAACCTTTTTTGTTGTAAAAGCGTATACATTGCCCCATAAATGAATTACTAATTCTGTGGAGTCTAGTAACTGCTATTACAAGCTTATGTTTGTTCCTAGTGTATAAGGTATGAACATCTTTATACTTATCAAAGCTATTTATGTTTTTATACATTAACATTTCCATAAATATATTGCGATGCCAAAGTTAATATGTTTATTTCTCAAATTTTTCTCTAAGGGACTCATTACAATTTAAGTTATAAATCGCCCGTACGGCTCTCTTTTGCAAAACAAATATATCTTCGAAGTCAGTCGCATTATCCCATAATAAAAAAAACATAAGACATCACGCTATGAAAGTAACTAAAAGAAACTAATCTAGCTGTCTCAACATCTGTGAGACTTCTAATCTTGCTTCCAGCAAATGCTGCAGAACTAAGTCCGCTTGCTAATTTAGATATATGGGGGCTCCATTGAAGCTTCGCGTCAATAGTAATACCAAAATAAAAACCAGTGGTATCCACAAGACTCAACTCCTTCCCATTTAAGAGCACATTGGTATTTGAATGTTTAACATTGAGTATTGTAAATTTAATACACTTTGTCCTATTGTCGTTTAAGAGTTAAGAGCAAATTGTTGGCGTTAAACCAATGTACTAATTTAAGAGTAGATAGAGCATTATTTATATTGTCAAAATTAATTAACTGTCATTTGAGTTTGAAAATTAATGAGGTATTATCTGTAAATAATACTATATCGTGACTGTGCCCTACAAGATAAGGTAAGTCATTAATATAGACTTACGACAGGAATGGGCCAAGAATCGAGCCATGAGGAACCCCCATTGATAATACTTATCCGGAGGAACCTTTACCATTGACCATGAAATAATAAGTCAAAGCGCAATATTTTTGACACCGTAATGTTTTAGATTTCTGATCAATATCTCATGATGAACACAACACCTGCGTCAATCGTCGAGCGACCCCTTGTGAAACCAAATTGATTTTTATGGAGTAATTTATTTGCATTAAAAAAAATATAACAAATGATCTAAATTATCGTTTCACAATTTTACTGAGTGTTGGTAGTACAGAAATAGGACAAAAAATTAGCGAGGTCCAATGTACTACCAGATTTAAATAAAGTTATTACTTTACTATGTTTCATTAAAACAAGAAACACACCAGATTCGATACTAGTATTAAAAATAATAGCAAAGTGAGGTGCAATTAAATCTATTATGGACTCAATAACGGTATCGGAAATACCCCATAAAGCTGTAGTTTTTTCTTTTCATCAAGGATTTTGAAACATTTTGCAATATCTTGTGGTAATACTTTTTCAATTCTTTTAAATTAACATTCTGTTTGAGTAAATGAATCGGCGACAATTGGAGAAGTATGACTTTGTTGTCAAAATAGGTATATCAGTAAAATATTTACCATTTTTTTCTACAGGATGCATTGCGGAGAGTATGCGCAGGAATTGCATAATGTAATTCCTCCCTCTCCCTTCCACCATCGGACAACCAGACGTTCGGCCAGTCTCCACCTTCGTTGTTGACTTACCACGGATTCGAACCAAACGGTTTGCTACATCCTTCAACATGCGTACAGCAAAGGAGTGGAATACGTTGCCAGCATTTTGTTAAGTCAGTGCGCTTCGCTATCTTATGCTACATCACGACTTACCACCAGGTGGGATTGTAGTTAAGCGCTGGCTTAAAATAGCATAAAAAAACACCGCTGCGAATTCTTGATTTAATCTAGTCAATTCATTATTAATTTTCAATTCATAATTTGTATTACGAGGTTTGTCTTTACCGGTTTCGCTATTAATTACACTCCACGTCGTTTTAATTTTATTTTTAACGGTCTTAATTTTGTTGCTAATATATAAAGATTTGGCTGTGGAGCACACTCTTTTAAATATTTTAGAATAATTTTTGACACATTCTCTAAAAGTATCGGAAAAGTTATACGATATTTCATGGTAAAATTCATATAACCTTCGTCTGCTCCTCTGCTCTGCGACTGTAACTGGACAATGTTTTAGAAGTAAATGTTTTATTAAATTCATTGCTTAAAAGGGTAAATAATAGTCCATATAAATAGTCCGAATTGTTCTTGTAAAAAAGCGATGGGAAGGTTTTTACCACATTACAACTTTCTCACAATTTTCTCAATTTCCTGTTTATTGTACATATATGGTAATGAAACCAACTATCCAAAGTGATCTGACCTCAGTTTTTGAGTTATGAATTTCATCTGTAAAAATATCATCAATACAATTTGCACTACGAGGGCGGCACTTAAAATTTCGGGAATCAAGGAAGTGACACAACATTACTACTTAAAAATGTATTTATTGCTTTTCGAAGTATTCTCCGCGAAATTTAACACATTTTTGGAACCAATCATTGAAGCAACCATTCCATTCGGAAGTTGGGGTCTCCAAAATGGCCGTTTTGTAGGCGTCCACAGCTTCTTCAGGTGATGAAAATCTCTGTCCACGCAATTTATTCTTTATTTTAGGGAAAGTATAGAAATCATTAGGGATTAGGTAGGGGCTGTACGGCGGATGGTCTAATAATTCTATGTTTTCTTGCTCTAAAAACTCTTTTGTTCTGTGTGCGAAGTGAGAACTCGCATTGTCGTGACGGAGGATGATGCGGCGGTTGCAGTTCTCTTTACGGAGTTCAGAAACGACCTGTGGCAAACA
Source organism: Parnassius glacialis (assembly GCA_033319125.1). NCBI lineage: Eukaryota > Metazoa > Arthropoda > Insecta > Lepidoptera > Papilionidae > Parnassius > Parnassius glacialis. The sequence goes on from JAVANC010000018.1 coordinate 28,227,780, forward strand.
AATGCTAGCATACCATTCTGCATTAACCGTTCTTTGTCCCTCAAGAGGAATAGTCCTAACATGGCCGGTTTTGGAGACAAACGTGGCCACCATTTTTTTTGCAACACTCCGTGAACGAACAATTTTTGTTGGCTTTAACTCATTTTCGAACACCCAAACTCGTGACTGGTTTTTTGTTTCGGGTTCGTACGCGTATATCCAGGATTCGTCACCGGATACGATGTTGTATACAGCATTTGAGGATCCTGCGTGGAATCTTTTGAGAGTTCTGACGCACCAAGTAACACGAGCCGCTTTTTGCTCTTCACAGAGCGAATGCGGTATCCATCGGGAAAACAACTTTTTTACACCTAATTGTTCATGCAAGATTATTTGTATTTGACTCATACCAATGTCTAAAGTTGCCTGAATTTCGCGGTATGTCACATATCGATCTTCCTCAATCAGCTTACGCACAGCATCAACGTTTTCTTGGGTGACTGCAGTTTTGGACGACCTTGACGGGGATCATCACTAAGCTTGACACGTCCACGTTGAAATTCAGCAAACCTCCTTGTTCTCCAAAATAATGGAATCCATTATCAACTGCCAGCTCATCCGGTACCTTGAGGATCACCAGCTGATTAGTGACCGCCAATACGGTTTTCGTGGGGGTCGATCAGCTGGTGATCTTCTGGTCTACCTGACCCATAGATGGGCGGAGGCAGTAGAGTCCAAGGGGGAGGCGTTGGCCGTTAGTCTGGACATTGCGAAGGCCTTCGATCGGGTTTGGCACAAAGCGCTTCTCTCGAAGCTCCCTTCCTATGGGCTTCCCGAGAAATTGTGCAATTGGATCACCAGCTTCCTTGCAGATCGGAGCATCAAGGTTGTTGTAGACGGTGCATGTTCTGACTACAAGCCTATTAACGCTGGTGTTCCACAAGGCTGTGTGCTATCACCAACGCTGTTTCTTCTGCATATCAATGATATGTTGCTAACTGGTAACATTCATTGCTATGCGGATGACAGCACTGGTGATGCTCTATACACCGGCCGTGCTAATATTTCTCGGGAAAACGTCTCCGAGTACCGGAACAAACTTGTGTTTGAAGTCGAGTCTTTGCTGGACAAAGTCTCGAACTGGGGGCGACTAAATCTAGTCCAGTTTAATCCTCAGAAGACACAAGTTTGCGCGTTTACCGCTAAAAAGAACCCCTTTGTCGTATCTCCTCAGTTTCAAGGCACTCCCCTGGTTGCCTCAGCCAGTATCGGAATCCTCGGCGTCGACATATCGAGTGACGTGCAGTTTCGTGGTCATTTGGAAGAGAAGGCCAAATTGGCCTCTAAAAAGCTTGGCGTGCTCAGCAGAGCGGGACAGTATTTCATGCCGGCACACCGCCTGCAACTTTACAAGGCGCAGGTTCGGCCTCACATGGAATACTGTTCCCATCTCTGGGCAGGGGCTCCCCAGTGCCAGCTCCTTCCACTTGACCGCATCCAGCGCAGAGCGGCTCGAATCGTCGACGACCGAGTTCTTTGCGATCGGCTCGACTCATTGGCGCTGCGAAGAGATGTTGCATCTCTTTGCATTTTCTTTCGCATCTACCATGGGGAGTGATCTGAGGAATTGTTCGGATTAATCCCAGCCGCCAAATTTCACGAACGCACATCGCGGCAGAACTCCCGATACCATCCACACCATCTGGATGATTGGCGGTCCACCACTGTGCGATTTAGAAGATGTTTTCTTCCTCGCACGACTTCCTTGTGGAATCGATTACCATCAGCGATTTTTCCGGACCGATACGACTTAGGGACCTTCAAGAAAAGAGCGTACTCCTTTTTAAAAGGCCGGCAACGCATCTGCAATTCCCTCCCTGGTGTTGCAGTTGTTCATGGGCGGCGGTAGTCACTTACCATCAGGTGAGCCGCATGCTCGTTTGCCCCCTCTACTATAAAAAAAAAAAAAAAACCAGCGATAAATTGTGGTTTTGGATGGGACTTTATCACCAAATGCAGAAATCATCCGGTCAACACACTGTTTTTGTGTTAAACCACTTCGAAAGTCATAATAAATCATCGCTCTTGAATTTTCTCGAGTCATTTCAATTTTCTCAACGACTAAACAAGTTTGACAAAACCTTGTGACAAGACCGAGAATCTTTTTTTCAATAAATAAATGGTATTCGATTTTTAAAACCAAGGAGTTTTCAATTAAAAAGATTTTAATATGACAGGAACAGTGGAAATATTCCATTCCAGATACTTTTAGTGCAGCCCTCGTACACTCTGTAATACGTGTGGCTTCAACGAATTTTTTTTTATAGGATAGGGTGACAAACGAGCACACAGTCCACCTGATGGTAAGTGGTTGCTGCGGCCCATAGACATCTACATCTATCCTCGTTTGCGAATCAAAATGCAGATGCGTTGTCGCCCGTGAGAACTAAGATGGAATGCCTCTTTTCCAGTAAAAAGGGTCTCCGGTTCTCACCATACGAAACACAGCAGTGTTAAGCTGCTATTTTACGCTGGTATTCTGTGAGAGCGTGGTCCTTCACCGGTCGATAGTATGAATAAATGAAAATGAAAACAAAACAAATTATTTGGTGGTTTTTGGTCTTATTCCAGCACTCGGGAACGACACAATACTTATATGACATTTTTAGTTAAAAATAATAGTCACAACGATGGTCGTAACCCTCTGGAACACGTCGGCTGGTGACGTCCGGCCGAATTTTGACGGTAACATCGCTCACTTCATTCAGGATTCATTGGTCCGTACTTTTTCGAAAACCATGTTGGTGACGACATCACTGTCAAAGGCGAGCACTACAGATTGATGATAACCAATTATTTTGGCTCGCATTAAACAATATGGACGTGGACGATCTGTGGTTCCAGCAGGACGACGCTAAGTGCATACAACGTCACAATAAAAATTCTGCATGAACGGTTTGAGGGTAGGGTTATCTCTCACAGAGGTGACATGAACTGGCCACCGACATCGTGCTATATGACCCCGCCGGACTTTTTCTTGTGGGGTTTTCTGAAATCGCAGGTCTATGCCAATAAGCCTCAATCAACTGATTTCCTCAAACTCAACATAACCTAGACCAACCGTCAGAAAATTTGACCTCACGGATCTGGTCCAAAGTGACTAGTCGCGGTAGACATTTAAACGATGTAAATATTCCATAGTTAATAGCATTAATGGACCGTTAAATAAAAAAATAATTTCGTTAATACTTCATACATAGCTTGTTTTATTCCATTTCAACGTCCACCCGCTTATATCGCAATATACAAGAACATCGCAAGTAAAGAAGTCTAATAAGGATTGAAGTTATATCAAACTTATAAGATTGCGCATATAAATGTGTGTATATAAAACGGAATACACTAAAATATTTGTGACAAGATAATTCAATTGATGGAATTTTAATGTTGAAATGCATGGTTTCAGAGAATTCCACATAATCCGATGTTCCCCGCGACACGAATTATACGTGTCGGGCGACGCGACGTCGCGGGGTCGCGGGACAAATGTTTCCTAATGAAAATGGGGCTTTAAACGCTATGTAAAATTCAAATCAGGTTGCACGAGTCAGCACACGTGTACCCCAATGATGAATAATCCCTATTTGATAACCTATCCTTGATAATATAACAACAGTCTAAATGAGTAACACAGTAAGTAAGTACTAAAAACTAACAATGTAATAATTCGTAAGTACATTTTTTCACAGTACTGAGTGAACATGTCGAGGGAGCTTATAATATATTATTATAATAAACTTGTTTTTTCATACAATATGTAATGTCTAATTTTATAGTTAGAAATTTCAGCCAGGGTTTTTTTAAAACCACGCCATATGTAAACCTTTTTGATAAATATTTAGAGATATTTTGTTACAACGAAAGACAATAATTATCAAATAATTGCTTAAGGATGTATTTACATATAAAAAGCAATTATAAACATTTATTAAATTTAATTTAAAGTGATAACGTTTGGTCTATTATCGTATAAATTTGTTATGTAGTTGTTTATATTTAGGTAGATCAAACACACTGGTCGCCTTTGTATAAGATTTATGGCTTATTTATTATAAGACCACGCCTACTATTCGTAATCTAATTTTTTTCCAGTCCAATCGGCTTCATTCAATACATATATATTAATTCGTCGTCTTGATATAATAGTGCACATTTTTACACTATTTATATAATTTAATACAATCACTATAATAATTATTATTATAATATCTTATAAAAAGTATACAAGTTTTTATCGCTTACATTAAAATTAAATACAACTTACGATCGCAGTTCTGAATGCCATTTAGAATTAAAATATATGCGAAAAACACCTGGGGCTGAAATAAGCTGGGGTGACAATAGCGTTATGGTTAAGAGTTCGGAATGCTTAATTGAGAAGTCGTAAGTTTGAATCCGCCCTTATACCACTGTCCTGAACCACTAACACAATATTTTTCAAATTACTGAGAGTATTTCACGGGTAAAGTAGTATTTTTAAAATAATTTATTCCATACAGAATTGTATAACATTTTCAAGAGAATGATTTCTTATATTTACGCGAACACTACACATTGAATAAAACTAGTCAGAGTTAAACCGGAGTACCTTCAGCTTTTTTAATTTAATTAATTTTTTAATTAAAAAAGCTGAAGGTACTCTGGGTTAACTCTGACATCAGGACGTCAATCACCTCAATCCCCCGTGACCACGGGTGCTGAAAAGCACCCGAAACGTCGGGAATAAATAAAAAATAAGATAAATAAATTTATTAAACGCGAAAAAAAGTTTTATTCAATTTTCAAGCGAAAAGAAAACAGATCATCACTATTTTCTTGCTGTTCGGTAAAACCGGAACTTTTTTGGTATCCTGTACTTTAATAAGAAAAACTGGAAGGATTTTTTCATTATGAAAAACGTCCATACTGCATGCATATAAGTGAGCGGTGGTATTTAACAGTTATGAATAGGTTCGGTCGGGGGCACCCACGCTTTGGTACAGACGACGCGACAAATCGTCAAGGTTGACGTTCAATGATACGGCGCGCCGGCGATTTTTCAGTGAAATAGTTTCACCGAGCGGTGACGGCAACGTCTGAGCCGCACACGGGTCGATGCCCCCGCGGGCCGCCACGCGATTTGGCTCCACTTGGCAACTGCAAGCGACCCGTCCTAGCCAATCTACTCCTTGCTTTACACGTACCTCCAATACCAACGATCCTTCTAGCAGCATCATACGCCAGTATCGTCATCAATAATATAAATACAGCCTCTGCTTAAACAATTTGAGTGAAGACTAATGTAATGATAATATATCTATACATCTATATAAATAAATAAAATTAAAGTGTCTGTATGTTTGTAATGTCAAAATTACAGCGTTTTACATTAAATGCATATGAAAGTATAAACGGTACTTATACACCTTTTAAAATGTTTGTCTATCTGTCTTTCTGCTTGTTCCGGTTAATCTCCGAAACGACTGGACCGATTTTGACGGGATTTCCCTTGCAGATAGCTGATGTCATAAGGAGTAACTTAGGCTACTTTTATTTAAAAAAATAATTAAGATTCCTCGCAAATAAAATTAAAACACTAAATTACGCGCAGGCGAAATCACGGGGAACAGTTAGTTTTAAATTTTAAACAATTAAACCCGTACTAAAGTCAGTGCTACTATAGTCTTTTTAAAATATTTTTTGTGGGTAAGAAATTTTATAATTTAATTAGGAACTGTAGAGACTATTGTATTATCAACGCTCGTTATTCACATTTATTCATTAGTATAGCCTACATACTAATGAATAAATCCACAGCTGAACATAGGTCTCCACATAGATTGCCTCACAAGCATGGTAACTTTGGCAAATATCCCCTATATTTGCCAAAGTTACCATGCTTGGCAGACGATTTGGCAACCGCAGTGATTTTTTTTGATTTTCAGTGATGATCGGAAAGATGCTGCTGCCCATCTCCTGTTTAATTTCCCTATGTCGTCTATTACGGACACCCACAGGATGACAGGGTAGTGGATACTCTTACACCGTCACTACACGGTTTCTTAATATGTCTACTAATTAAAAAAAAGGAATGTACAAAACATAGATTATTACATTCAAGTTATAACCAAGAAAAATGTGGAATGCGCGAAAAATTGTTTATTAATAAAATCACAATGTTCTCAAATCGTGCTGGCAATATACACCATTCGCACCATAAAACACCGCTGACGAAGTAGGTGTAATTGCTTACCTATGCCAAACCTTAGCCGAGACGAGACGTAACAATTTCACCGCCGTTTTTTTTAATGTTTGATAAAATATAGGCTATTTATACTTTGAAAGATGTCGTTAAACGCGACAGTTACGACCATTATATTTGAGTGAAGTCGGAAACAATTTTATTTTGTTTTTTATTAATGTTGACGTAAGTGCACGTCAGTTAATAGATTTAATTAGCGCACTCAATCAATAACTGTGTTGTTAATGGGTTAGGAATGATGTGCGGTTACAGGAGGCCTACGCTGGTTGTATTCAACATGCACCATCCTCAACACAAATTATAACTTATGATTGAAATGAAAATTATAGTAACCTGTAAGAGCGTCGTCGATATGTAATTATGATAACAATTCCTAAAAAACTCTCTCTGACACATAAACTATCGATATACACTGGGCTAGTATTTTTTCAAATCAACAATATTTGCATAATCGATATATTTCCAAATGACTAAATTTATTAATAACTAGCTGTTCCCCGCGACTTCGCTCACGTATAATTAAGGATTTTAATTTTGTTGCGCGGAACCCTAATTATTTTTCTAAAATATAAATAGCCTAAGTTACTCCTTATAGGATGAGCTATCTACCAGTGAAAGTCCCGTCAAAATCGGTCCAGTAGTTTCGGAGATTAGCGGGAACAAACAGCCAGACAGAGAGAAAAATTTAGAAAATTGTATTTTTGTTATAAGTACCGTATGTACTTTCATATTTTGGCATTACAAAAAGACACTTTAATTTTACAGACTAGGGATCTAGTAACGTGGCGTTATTTAGATTTAAGATCTTCAAAAACCATTTACTGTAATAATTTTTCGATTTCTCAAAAAAAACTCCAAGTTTTTCGGTTAAAATATATCAAAATTTGATATGATATAACCTAACCTAACCAAACCTAACCATGATAATCACTTTTAACACAATAAGTTAATAATGTTAAAAATTAATTTGCTAATTATAGAATAATCGTATGATTAAAAAAATACTATTCATATGATAATTGTATAAATAAAAACTACGTAATCGTCCGATAATTTTTAAAATTAAAAAGTTCAGTTCTTTCAATATTCATTTTAATTTATTTAGGCCTTAGGCACCTTAAATCTACTGTCACTGATATTGCAACTTTACCAATTGAAGGTAACTTTGCCATCAGGGGTGTCATCATTACAGCCCTTCACAAGTCCACTGCTGAACATAGGCCTCACCCAAGGAATGCCACAAAGCACGGTCCATCTGGGGGCCGTATATTAATGTCATTGCTCATGGGGGTATATTGCCATAGTTGCCACGCTTGGCGAGCGGGTTAGCAACCGCAGTTTTTTATTGTTGTTTTGCTGTTATCAGAAAGATGCTGCTGCCCATCCTCTGCCTCAGTTTCCCTCTGTCGCCTCTACGACACCCACGGGAAGATATGGTGTAGTGAGTATTTTTACCCACCACTACACGGGGAACTGGTACAAAATTACGATTAACACGGAAAACGTAACGTTTTTCGGGGTATGCCATTTTTTTTTGAATGAAAATACAATAACACTAATTGACAGCATTGCTTTCGATATGGCAACATGAGGGTTAATTTTGACATTTTATTTTAACGCGGAATTCTGCTGGCGAAATAACCTCTTCGTTCTGTAATCCAGAACTTTGTTGATTTTGTTTGAAATACTGAACGTAGGCATCTATATCTTTGTAGTAACGTAATATTAATGGTTATCAAATGTTGGTCTTAATATTTATTTATTTAATTTTTTGAACCTTACAAAATATATAAGTACAAAAGGCGGACATAATGCTTAAAGCATTCTCTGCCTGTCAACCTTGAGGAGTGGAAAAACATCGAAGGCGGTTATTATAATACATAACAGTAAAGAATAAGAAATATAATGAATTTAGAAATTATAGCATATAAACATAAAGGTAAAAAAATACATATACCATACATACATATATACATATACATATATACATATCACAAACACACATATATATATACACATATACACATATAAATACATATATACACACAAATATACATATATACGTAAAAAACATAATATGATGGTGAAATTAGCTACTAACACAGATTAACTAAGATGATGACGCCAACTTAGGAATTCTTTACGACTTTCAAAAAATGTTCTTTAACATACTTTTTAAATGTTATTTTGTTGGAGCGTTGTCTCAAAGTTTCAGGCAGTGCATTCCAAAGTCGCGCAGCTCGTACAGTAAACGAGGAAGAAGAGAAACCGGAACGGTGAAGTGGAATGGAGAGCGTAAGAGTCTCCGAAGAACGTAGAGGTCTTTTATGCGTATCAGATAGAAATTGAAACTTACGTTTCAAATAGTCGGGACAACGATTATCGAATAAAATAGAAAAAAGTGTGAAAAGTGTCCTGACTTGCCTCCGTTGGCGAATGGGAAGCCAATTTAGCTGAAATCTAAAGGAGGAAACATGGTCAAACTTGCGAAGACAGAAGCTGAATCGGACACAGTTATTTACGAGACGATCCAGCTTGTCTAGATGGTTCTCATTAAGATCAGTACAACACACATCAGCATAATCAATAATGGGCAAAATAAGAGACTGCACCAGAGTTATCTTTACCTTGACCGGAAGGAAGTTTCTAAGGCGATTTAGGGCACTCAACTTAGCAATAACTGAAGCACTTATTGTTTGAATGTGAGTGGACCAATTGAGAGTTGAGTCCATACAGAGGCCTAGGTTTTTCACAGTGCTGGAATAAGGGATGCATGATCCATCAAACATGACAGGAGCGACAGAACAAATATCAAGTTTGGATAACTGACGAGCACTTCCTATTAAAATTGCTTGGCATTTGTTAGGATTCACTTGGATGCCAAATTTGCTAGTCCAATTGCTTAAATTTAATAAATCTGTATTAATATTGATAACAGCATTATTAATGTGATCAACATCAGTCTGAGTATAAATTTGCAAATCGTCGGCGTAGAAGTGGTAAGAACAGCAAAGATGAGAGGACAGGAAGTTAATAAAAATAGAGAACAATAAAGGAGATAATATTCCACCCTGTGGCACGCCAGATACAAGTTGACACCAGTCAGACAAATGATTACCAACTCGAACAGCTTGTTGGCGACCACAAAGGTAGGAAGAGAACCAATTTAAAGCAATGGAGGAGAAGTTTAGATTACCGAGCATAGCGAGGAGAATATCATGGTCAACCATGTTGAAGGCATTAGAAAAGTCCACGAGAACAAGCACAGTGACCTTTCTATTCTCCAAGCCTTCCCGAATGTCCTCTGTAACTTTAAGAAGTGCAGTGGTGGTGCTATGTCCGGGACGAAAGCCCGACTGAAATTGAGTGAGCAAGTTATTATTATATATAAAACCTGATACTTGCTGGTGAACTATAGACTCCAGGATCTTTGATAAGAATGGAAGAATAGAAATAGGTCTATAATTATTGAGTTGCAAGGGGTTTGAAATTTTAGGAAGCGGAATTATATAGGCTTTACACCACAAAGAAGGAAATACCCCTGACAACAGAGAAAAATTAATGATGTGAGTAATGACTGGAAGAAAGAGTTTGAGAACTAAAGAGATCATAGCACGACTCACATTATCACAACCCACTGCTTTTGATTTAATAGAAGCAAATGTTTTACGAACATCGTTAACAGAGACAAGCGAGAATAAGAAGGGTATTTGTAAAGGTTTGGCCTTGGAATTAATTTCTAAGATTGACAGGGACTTAATAACTGGAGAGAGTGAAGAACCTGTTGAAAAATAGGAATTTATGTCATTTAGAGGGAAAGGGATATTATGTTTCATAGTGGAGGATTTACATAGACCAAGAGAATTAAGAAATTTCCAAGTATCTGCCGAAGAAGCGCTAGATATATTGTCAAAGAAGTAACGACGCTTTACCGCCCTTACCATTTGGTTGCAACGATTGCGAGCAATTTTGTACAAGTCCCAATTCTCATTGCTCCTGTCACGCTTAAACCTTCTGAAAGCTCGGTTACGTCGAGTCATCGCCATGCGCACTCCCTTCGTTATCCACGGAGCTGGAGGCCGCTTAGCCCTAATAGATCTCACCGGTGCATGCGCATCAAACAGTTTCACTGTTAATTTAGTGAAAATAGATACTTTATCGTCAACTGATGACGCACAATACACAGGTGAGAAGTCGATGGCCTTATTTATGGATTTATCTATAATACTAACTTGGCAAAGTTACCATACTAGTGATGCAACGATACTTTGTCATGTTTTATTACAACCAGGGGATGTCACTTTTAACCTATAGTTTTAAACCGATTACGACTATTTAAAGAAAGGGTTCTGAACTTGACATTCCATGTATGTTTGTATCGATGTTTATTTTAGAATATGGGTGACGAACGAGCACACAGTTCACCTGATGGTAAGTGGATGCTGTAGCCCATAGACATCTACATTTATTCCTGATTATAAATCAAAATGCAGATGCGTTGTCACCCCTGAGGACTAAGATGGAATGCCTCGTTTTAAGTAAAAAGTATCTCTGGTTCTCTACACGCTCTATAGGAAACACAGTAGCATGAAGCTGCTATTTTATGCTGGTATTCTGAGAGAGTGTGGTCTAGCAGTGGTTTTAGCAGTCGAGCTGACTTATCCGTGCTATAACTATACTACTTATATAGCTGCAGCATGGCTCTACGACGTATTAATATTCTATTCCTAAAATCGACCCATTCATGCTACAACCATAATATAGCTGCAGCGTGACTATACCACGTTTGCATGTTTCACCGTAGCATCCCATTAGACCGATTTTACCAAATGAGTCGTCAATCAATTAATCTTTATCAAAAGTGAAGAAGGGTAAGAAAAGAGAAATCTAAATTATTTTTACTGCGTTGTCGGACATCTATACAAATAAATAAAATTGAAGTGTCTGTTTTTAATGTCAAAATTACAGCGTTTTACTAAATGCATATGAAAGTATAAACAGTACTTATAACAAAAATACACTTTTTTTAAATTTTGTCTGTCTGTCTTTTTGTTTGACTTTGACGGGACTTTCACTGGCAGATAGCTCATGTCATAAGGAGTAACTTAGGCTACTTTTATTTTAGAAAAATAATTAGGGTTCCACGCAAAAAAATTTAAACCCTAAATTACACGCGGACGAAGTCGCGGGGAACAGCTAGTTAATAATATTATTACTACTCAGTATTTTTCTTAATTACAACTTAGTGTATTGATATTAATTTGCACCCAAAGAAACAATGTAATTTTTAATGATTATGAATGTTTGGGAAAACAATATTTAGATTGATTACAATAATTATTTTTTTTAAATGATGTCAGGTAAAAAAATAATTGATGATTGAATTCTGAATGAAAAATTGAATGATGATGATTAATAAAAAAACGAATACTTGATAAAAAGATTGTGACGAGACTTTTTTATCTATACTACTAAAATTTATTTAAGCTTATTATTGCACCATATTGATTTTACATTTTAAACTAGAGTATATTTGTTTGATGTATTTTAGATATCTGCTTAAAAACTATTGTGACAAGATTTAATTAAAATAATAAAATACGTAATCAAGGGTTTTTCACAACCCTGACACGTATTTTCAAGTTTGTATGAAAAATTTAAAAATGGGAGGATAACTTTGCCACAAGCCTAATCTTTGTTATTTGCAATACAATTATAGGCACAAATCATTACTCTGAGTGTTGTGTATTATATTATCAGGTAAACTTACCCTCAACCTTGCAGTCAAACCCTATTATTTTCATTATAAGCCCTGATAGCAAAGTTGCCACAAATTGAGCTTAACTTTGCCATTTTCTATTTTTGAGTATTTTGTATATCCAATGTTATAGTATTTGTTTAAATCACTAATAAATACAAAATCTATGAAGAATATAATGTCACATTTCACATTGACGCCCACTCTGACAGTACATTTTTTGTTGGAAAATTGGTCCTAAGCTTTTTAGACCTTCCAAAAATGGCAGGTTTCACGGTACATCATTTCTAAATCTCTGTTCTCTCAGATACTCTGTCAATCTCGGAAATAGAAATCATTATGTACGAGTTCTTATGAATATAAAGATATCCAAGTATTTTACAGCCAGCATCTTGAATTGCAGTCGTTGCAACGGCGAAGTTGTGTGCCGAGGCGTTTTCGTCGGATTTCATCGCACAATTTTTATCTGTTCTGCACACAAAGTGCTCGTAATACACTCGGCGTCAAAAAAATCACACATCCGAAAAAAATAATTTAAATACTATTTTAACACAACAGGCCAATGGGGCAATGTTGTGGTTTGAGGGTATCATTCGAAAGGTAATTTCATTAACTTTCAGGAATTTTAATTGAATTTTACTTTTATAACGAGACGAAAGAGAAATTAAAGAAAAAGACAGGGTATGTACAAATTAGCAATTTAATAATTTTAAAAAAAGTTCTTAAAACCTAGAGTTACCCCCCCTTGCCTTGATAACGGCTTCCATGCGATCTTTCATGGACCTTACAAGGGTCGCAACAGCCTCTTGGGGTATTTGTTCCCACTCTTCAAGTACCGCATCTTGGAGCTCTTGAAGAGTGGTTGGAGCTGGATCTCGAGCTCGCACGCGCCGTTTTAGGTCATCCCAGAGATGTTCTATTGGGTTAAGGTCTGGACTTCGTGCTGGCCAATGCATAACAGGAATATCGACCTCCTGTAAATAATCCCGTACAATAGCCGCGGTGTGGCAACGAGCATTATCATGTATTAACATGAATCCATCACCGACATAACCAGCATACGGGACCACATGTTCCTCCAGGATTTCAGTAATGTACCGACCAGGATTTAATGACCCTTGCCCACGGCCACCTCGAGTCCGGGAAACGCACACAAGTTCCGTTTTCCCGTCGACGGAAATGCCGCCCCAAAACATACACGAGCCACCCCCGTATTCGACGGATTCTTCGAAGCAGGGTTGTGTGAACCTCTCCCCCTGTCTTCTGTAGACCCTTCTACGTCTGTTATTGCAGAAGAGACAGACCCTCGTCTCATCAGAGAAGAGTACGGTCCGCCACTGTTCTAGAGTCCACTCGCAATGATTGCGAGCAAACTCTAGGCGATCTCTGCGATGCTGTGCAGTAAACTTTGGACCTTTAGCAGGTCTATGGGCTGTTAAACTCTTTTCGTGTAACCTTCTTCTTATCGCAGAAACACTCACAGATGTTCTCCGAGTTGATCGAAGCTGTTGTTGCAACTCAACAGCATTAGCAACTCTTTCTGATGTGCACCGTTTTCTTCCAGATCCCGGTTTTCTAACATAACCACCAGTCTGCTGAAAATGTTGGAACACCCGTCGAACTGAAAAACAGGACAGGTTCAACTGTCGAGCAACGTCACACTGCTGCATCCCCAACTGCAATAGGGCAATCACTTGAGCGGCTTCTTCAGAGCTGGTGTATATCTTTACTTGGGTTACTTGTTCACGTATGTTCACTGCAAAGTCTAAATTACGACTGACCCATATTTCATCCAGATCGACCCTTTTATACCCTTTTTAGGTGGTGTAACTAGCGTCCTTACTAACGAGCATTTGACAGTGTTTATTTTTGACGATCTATAATGATAAATGTTTTAATGTTTTAATGATTTCATGATTTTTTTATTAATAATGTAAAGCTATTCAAATACCCATTTCAAACATACCAATATTTATATGAATATAATTCGTTTCTAGCCATTACAGCCATTTTTCGCGCAAACTCAGAGAGGTGCGATTTTTGTGACGCTGAGTGTAGTTCAATCATTACTACTCTTCGACTATCCCAGAAAAATGAACCATGATCTTACCAGCGATAGGACCCGCCTCGAACCACATCGACGCTGGAAAGGAAAAATTATCCAAGCGACATCAGACTCACTTTACAGTAGAGCTGTTTGAAGTTTGAATTTTCAGAAAAATCGTGTAAATTCTTGTAATGGTCCAAAAAGCCTAGTTCTTAGAAATTTATTTGTTTATTTTTTTATCTACATTATAGTATACGTAACTATTAAAAATAATGCTTAGTTTTAAAGTTAGTGTCGCTTAGTAAAATTTTCCCTAAAAGTAGAGACGGGAAAAATTGACTAACCGACAAGCTTTGATTAAGGAAGGTACGGTAAAAATGTAATATATATCTTTTTTTAGAATTTATATCAGAATAAAAGTTGCGTTACTAAAATATAAAACATGTGGAAGTTGAGACAAAACAACCTAAATATTAATTTAATATATTTTTTTTCCGTAATTTTGATATAAAGGACATTCTTAAAGAAAAATGGATTAATATTTTATTAAAAAATGTAAATAAAATGCATTTAAACGGTCTTGAGTTTTATTAATTTTAACAAAGCAATATTTAAGTATTGTACTAATAGATTTATAATACCTAACTAAGGTATTATAAATCTACTGAAAGACTGGCAATTTTAACTAAACGCCATGTAGGGAAAAAACAAATAAGCCAAAATTATTTAAGTGATAAAACAACAAATCCTTTCTGAGGAAAAAATATTCTTGGAATCACACTAGACGCGAAGCTTCAATGGAGCCCCCATATATCAAAGCTAGCAAGCAGACTTAGTTCTGCAGCATATGCTGTAAAAAAGATTAGAAGTCTAACTAGTGTTGAAACAGTTAGACTAGTTTACTTTAGCTATTTCCATAGCATAATGTCGTATGGTATTTTGCTATGGGGACACGCAGCTGACACTGAAATTATATTTGTTTTGCAGAAGAGGGCCATAAGAGCAATTTATGATTTAAAGCCTAGAGTCGCTGCGACAAAAATTTAAGGAAATTAATATATTATCTTTGGCCTCTCAATACATTATTTATGAAAATGTAATGTACGTATACAAAAATAAAAGTAGTTTTACAAAAATAAGTGATATTCATTCTGTAAATACTAGGAACAGACACAAGCTAGTAGTACCAGTTACTCGACTCCATCGAGTCAGTAATTCATTCTTGGGGCGATGTATACGCTTTTACAACAAAATTCCAGAGAATATACAAAATTTGACCTGCTCAAAGTTCAAAAACTTTATTAAACTAAGTTTGTATAAAAAGGGTTATTATAATATTAAAGAATTTATAGATGATAATAACCCCTGGAAGTGAGGTGATCGCTCCCAAGCTATTTCTAATTTGTTGTGTTGTTAATTTGTGTAACATACATGATTGTAAGCTGTTATTTAAAAAAAAAAGTCCCGCTGGGTTTCTTGCTGGTTCTTCCCATGACAGAGGTTTTTTTTCGAACCAGTGGTAATTATACAAAAGAGTGACTTTCAATAAGTATTATTTATAATCTATATTGAATAAAAAAGTTTCTGTTTCTGTTTCTGTTACTATGCGTCTAACACTATATTGCCAGATATTGAAAAAATTTACTAAGTGGAGTAATTACCGTACGAACACAAACTTCAAACTTGACCAAAGGCAAATTTAGCATTTCACAATTACGACAACCAACAAATTTTCAAAAATGGTCGAAAATTTTGTCGGTTAGTAAGGAAGAAAAAGTGTAATCTCGTGAACTCCAAAATGTCGAAGCGACATCAAAATTCATCGTAGAAGGACGTGAGTAAGACCAAATGACGCAGAAAAATCAGGCGATTCCAACAATGTATACAACTCAATATGGCCAAAAATATCGCTTGGATAATTTTTCCTTTCCAGCGTCGATATAATTGCAAATCCAGCCAAAAATGACAAGGATCTTGTTACAACAGTTACAAGAAGGTAAATAATATGTTTAATACCAAATTAAAAACCAGCCAAGCGTGAGTCGGACTCGCGCATGAAGAGTTCCGTACCATCGTAAAACACGTTTCTAGTAGGGGAGCCCCCTTTAATGTATTTTTGTTATAGCGGCAACAGAAATACACTTCATTCTTCAAAATTTCAACTGTCTACCTATTACGGATCATAAGATACAGCCCGCTGACAGACAGACGGACGGACAGCGGAGGCTTAGTAATTGGGTTCCGTTGGTTATCCTTCGGGTACGGAACCCTACAAATGACAAATTGATAGTAGGCGGCTAAGTTAGCCCTCTAGTGCTACTATGTCCTTGCAGGGCGTCACATGTATATCAATAATGTACAATCTTTTAAATTTTAAATAGATAGGTCTTCCTGACGGAGAAGAAGGTATCCTCTCCGGCTGATATATCGTATCTTTCCTCTCCGGGTACAAATCGGAATACTCCTTTGTGCCTCGGGCGGGAGTTTGCATATAGGTCAGAGAGGATATCTATTCTCTACGCCTTGGCTGTCTTGAGGGTTTGGACTTGTCCCTCCTTTGGCTGCGCGTAGAGATTGACTATCATCAGCGCGTCTATAGGTGCCTATATAGGTCCCACAACAAATTACGTGCTACAACAGATCTCATACGCAGAGATGGTGATACTTGGCAATTTTAACGCCCACCACACCGAATAGCTCCGTTCTCGTGCAACCGATCATGCGGGGACATCTGTTTATGACTTTGCCTTAACATATGGTCTAACACAACTGTTTACTTGAACCACGCGGATTTCAAATGTGGGAGAGCATGCATCTTCCCTGTTGGACCTTCTGTTGACTTCTCATCCGGACGGATATAAGGTCTCCGTCTCTTAGCTTCTAGGACTATTGTGTGATCCGGAGTATCGGCGGATTGGGATCGGATGCAATCTTTATTTCCATTCTACCTCTGTAAATGCTGGTGTTCAACAAGGCTGCGTGCTATCGCCTACCCTATTCCTTCTACATATCAGTTATATGTCAAACCAGTAACATTCAAAATTACGCAGATGATAGCACTGGCGATGCCAGCCGTGCTTATACTTCTCGGGAACACATCGCCAAGTATCGGATAAAACTTGTATCTGAAAGTCGAATCTTAGTTAAAGAAAGTTTCAGATTTAGTACGACTAAATCTAGTCCAGTATAGTCTCGGGTAAAAATACCCACTACCCCATATCTTCCTGTGCGTGTCGTAAGAGGTGACAGAGGGAAACTGAGGCAGAAGATGAGCAGCAGCATCTTTCCGATAACAGCAAATCACAATAAAAAACTGCGGTTGCCAACCCGCTCGCCAAGCGTGGCAACTGTGGTAATATACCCCCCATGACGAGACAAAACGACGGCCCATAGGCTCCGACGGCCTAGCTATTCATGGCCACGGTGGCGACCATAATAACGGCGCGGCGGGACCGGGGTGCCAAGAATCTCCAGCGGAGGTTCGGTTGCCACCTAAGACGACTCGACCTCTTTAACCCACGTACACTGAGGACTGACAAGATGATCCTGGAGCAGGAAGAAGTTATAGACAAGTTGAGCTGGGATATTATAGGATTATCTGAGGTTCGACGGGAGGGCGACCATCTGTCCCATGGAGGTGTCGGATTTATCGTCCACAAGTCTCTGTTTAACAACATTGTAAAGATTGGCAGTGTGTCGACGAGAGTTGCGTGCCTTGTACAAAGAATCACCAAACGGTATTTGCTGAAGGTCATACAGGTTTACGAACCAACCTCGTCACATCCCGATGAGGAGGTGGAGGAAATGTATGAGGATATTTCTAGAGCCATGCATTCCTCCAAAACCCACTATACAGATTGGAGACTTCAACGCAATACTAGGCACAAGAGATAACGGTGAGCTGAAAGTAGGGAAATTAGGGATAGGGCAACGGAACCCAAGGCCGACCTTATAGAGAAAAAGGAACTCTTATTTGATGAACTCTTTCTTCGAGAAGCAGCCCCAAAGAAATTGAACCTGGTCGAGCCATGACGGTTCGACAAAAAATGAGATTGACTTCATTATGACCACCAGACGATAACTGTTTATCATCGAATGGTGAGAGGCATACTGAACCTAAACGTTAATTTTGAGAGGTCTAATGAAGTCAACGGTCCGTCCCTCTCGTGCTCTAATCCAAAGTCCCGAAAACTTTCAGCTAGAGCAGAATTACAAAATCGTTTTCAGTGCCTAGAAGACTGCAATGAAGTGGAAGATATGAATGACAAACTTGTGGAAACAGTCCATGCGGTTGAAGATAAGTTCTGCAAGACCCGTCGTAGAAGAACACAAAACTAAAACACAAAAAAACTCTACGATCACACTCTTAATCTCATGGCTGTTAGACGGGAAATGAAGTTGCAGTCTTCAGCAGATTAGACAGTCTTTTCAGAGATCTGTCTGCCAGAAAGAGCCAACTATCGAAACTGGAGACCGAATGTGGCAGCATCGTTTCCGGGACACCTGAGGTTTTGAGTTAGATTGAGAGGTTATATGGGCAGCTGTATCTACACATCATCGTTGGAGCCACACGTAAGTGTGAGTAACGATCCAAGAGCAAGTCTTATGCGACACTATTCAGATGATATCACGGACGTCAGTATCAGCGAGATTAAAATGACTCTCCAGCATTAAGGTGCAAACGGCATGTAAACGGAAGTATATCGAAGTGCTGAAGTATTTGTACAGTAAGGCTACGATGGCTATTCGAGTACAGAATCAGAGTACGAAACCAATTCAAATGCAGGGAGGTGTAAAACAGGGTGATGTAATATCCCCGAAATTCTTCCCCGCTGCATTGGTTTTCAAGCTACTGGACTGGAAAGGATACAGTATTAACGTCAATGGCAAGTGCATCACTCACCTTCGATTTGCCGACGATATAATCCTTATAGCAGAATAGCTGGTGGACCTAAGCACTACGCTCACGACCACAATAAAGTCTCCCTGCCGATAGGTCTTAAGATAAAAATGGAAAAAACAAAAGTCATGCGTAACCTCGCATGTCACACCTACGGCGGCAGCTGTTGGGAGCACTAAGAAACTCTCTATTCGAAGTTTTTGACGAGTACGTTTACCTGGGATAAATAGTCCGACTAGGTAAGTCCAACTTGGACTGAGAGGTCAATCGACGGATGCAACTCGACTGGGCAGCGTTCGGGAGATTGCGACACATCTTCCCGTCAGGCATACCGCAAAACCTCAAAACAAGACTATTCAACCAGTGCGTGTTGCAAGTGATGACCTATGGATCTGAGACGTGGTCTCTCACTGTTGGCCATATGAGGAAGCTCAAGGTCACTCAGAGAGCTATGGAGAGGGCTATGCTCGGGGTTTCTCTGCGTGATATACTTAAAAACGACGATATCCGCAGTAGAACCGGAGTAACCGACATAGCTCAACGGATTATTAAGCCTGAAGTGACCACCTGGTAAGACATGCAGGAAGTCAATGGATGCAGGTGGCTTGGGACTGTGCTTCGTGGCATTCCTTGGGGAGACCTATGTTCAGCAGTGGACTTGTAAAGGGCTGTAATGATAATGACGATGATGAAATCTAGTCCAGCTGAATCCCCAGAAGTCACGACTCAGGTTAGCGAGTTTACCGTAAAAAAAAAACTTCGTCGTATCTTAATTGCCTCAGCTAGCATTTAATCCTCGGCGTCAAAATAGCGAATTACACACAGTTCCGCGGTCGCCTGGAAGGGAAGGCCAAATTGGCCTAAAAAAAGTTGGCATGCTAAGTAAAACGAGAAAGTATTTCATGCCGGCACACGGCTTGCAAGTTTACAAAGCGCAAGTTCGGCCTCATCTGGAATACTATTCTCATCTCTGCGATAGGAGCACCCCAGCACCAGCTCCTTCCACTTGACCGCATCCAGCGCATAGCGGCTCGAATCGTCCATAACCGAGTTCTTACTTATCGTCTTAATTCACTAGCTCTGCAGAGATGTTGCATCCCTTTGCATATTCTATCGTATCTACCACGGGGTGTGCTCAGACAAATTGTTCGGACTAAGCAGCCGCAAAATACCACCATCACAACAAAACTCACGATACCATCCATACCATCTGCATGATTGGCGGTTCACCACTGTGTGATTTACCATAAGTGTCCTCGCTCGTCGCTTAAGAAAAATCGGTCCAGAAAAGTCTTTTTCGATCGATCGAACCGATTTTTCTGGACCGATACGACTAAGCTATATATTAAGGTCAAAGACGAAATGAAAACATGTGTAAAATGTGGCTGAACATAGTCTTTAGTAGGGGTTGCGACGACGAAAGATCGTTATGTGTCCTGGGTTCAAACATTCTTTATCGAACAAACCAGTCTTTGAATTACTTGCTGCAATTATCTATTTTACGCTTCGATCAACAATACCAACTAGATATCGGGTCGGCGCAAAAGTACGTCCAAATAAATAACAGCGCACTGGAGACGTGAGCTCTTATTTCGTTTAGTTGACTTGAAACACAGCCAACGTAAACACATTTCACAATGCCGCAATGTATATTTAAAAGTTGCAAGAATAATGCCCGAAAAAACAATTTTACAGCCGGAGTGTGTTACTTTCGGTAAGTACGTGTTGAATAAATTATATTTTAAGCTCTAAACTAACAACTAATATCATATTTGAAACAAAATTACCGATTTTAAAGCACCCCTACAAATGTTTTGCCAAGGTTGGCCAATACACGCGTAAACGTTTGTGAAATACTCGTAGAACAGTAGAGTACACGGAGTAGATTTGTATTGTAATCATTTTTAGTAATTGGTTACCAGAACTTTAAATAATGATAATTGTTACTTTTGTCTCTGTTTGTGTAATTTCATTAGATACTTAGCTTTATTGTTTTTAATTTTATTTTTCCTAGCAAACCGTTTATGTGTGCAGAATGGATCTCACAAAAATATCACTAAATTCCACATAAATATATAAATTAGAGAGAATATAGTTATATTTTTGTTTGTGACATCCAGCTATCAAGACACCTTTGCCAGCCGCCGATATTACATACATTTGAAAAACAAAAAGAGTACTTACAGTTTATTACTTTTTGTGTACGACACATAAAAACACTGATAAATGAAATAATCCAAACTTTCAATTAAAGGTGGCTTCTGACCTGCCTGCCGCAGGGGCAATCTAGGGTGTAGGAGTGGGGATGACCCTTAATTGCCTCCTTAATTGTGATGTGTGTAGGCAAGCAGGGGCAATTTTTTAAGTCGGCCCTGCGACCTTCGATATTGCTCCGATCGCCGTGCTTCCTAGGTTGCGCCTGCGGCAGGCAGGTCCGAAGCCGGCTTAATAAGTATTTTTATTTATTTATTATTCTTTATTGCACACCAACACATAGAAATACGCAATGGGCGGTACTATTGCTAACAGCAATTTCTTCGAGACAACAAATGAATGGACAGGACTACACGAAGATAACAGAGATTTATATATATATATATATATATATAATAAATATACTACAAACATAATAATAATAATAATGTCCTCCAGACCGAATTTCGGCCACAGCGGCCAGTCTCAACGGAGACTAGCCATCTGCGCAGGACAGGATTATAGTGCCCAAGTGTATGCGCAAGCACAGGTGCACTCTCTATTCCCTCACTCTCATAGTCCGATGGGGCGGTAAGCCGACACGACCGGAGAGAGATCAGGCGCAGGACCAACGGCTTTACGTGCTTTCCGAGGCACGGGGGTGAAACACCGCCAACTTCCCGACTCCGGGCAGCTATTGAGAATTTCTTAATGGAAACTGATTTTTTGGCCCGACCCGGGATTCGAACCCGGGTCCTCATGATTAGCAGTCGCACTACTACAACCACTAGACCAACGAGGCAGTCAAACAACAAACATATATACATACAAAACTAAAATAAATACATAATGAATTATCTAATAAAATGCAATCATTATACTACATACTATATTATATTTAATGGCTAGTGTGGAAAGTATGTATACTAACAAACATAAATGCCCAAAATATAAATAATTCTAACTAAACTTATGATCATATTATAAATTATTTTAGTGTTCACCGCGACTCGATAACTTTTGTACCTAAATTCGAAGAAGCAAACAGAAACGGAACAAAACGACGTAGCTTGCAAGGCAATAACGGGAAAAGTATTTTAATTTTTTTTTATAGGATAGGGTGACAAACTAGCACACAGTCTACCTGATGGTAAGTGGTTGCTGTGGCCTATAGACATATTTACATTTATCCTCGTTTGCGAATCAAAATGCAGATGCGTTGTCACCCGTGAGGACTAAGATGGAATGCCTCTTTTCCAGTAAAAAGGGTCTCCGGTTCTCTACACTCACCATACGTAACACAGCAGTGTTAAGCTGCTATTTGACGCTGGTATTCTGTGAGAGCGTGGTCCTTCCCCAGTCGAGCCGACCCATTCGTGCTACAACTATACTACTAATATAGCTGCAGCATGGCTCTACCACGTATTATTGGTGTTACTTAAGGTTGATTTCACACTAAATGTTATTTTTAACCTGTCTTTTCATTTCCAAGTGACATGAGTAATGCCTTGAATTGTTCTTTTTTGTAACTAATGATCGTAAGATTTGTGACTTTATTACTAAATGCCATGGTTGTAATTGGGTTGAACATAAAACTTTTTAACGTATTAATTTTTTGTCTCAGTTCTTTAGTAAACAAATGTAGCTGTATAATTAACGCGGACAGCATTTAGCTATGATTTTGTACGTGACCCGTTATGTAGTTGGTATTGTTGATCGAAGATTTTACGCCTATAAAAATACAGTCGAGATTCAATTATCTATCTCACTCGTCGCGTCGTCGTCCTTAAAGTTTCGTGTTATATTGTAGTCTTTGGTTTCGCGGTCGTACAAGGGCTGCACTAAAAGTATCGGGAATAGAATATTTCCACTGTTCCTGTCATATTAAAATCTTTTTAATTGAAAACTCCTTGGTTTTAAAAATCGAATACCATTTATTTATTTAAAAAAAGATTCTCGGTCTTGCCACAAGGTTTTATCAAACTTGTTTAGTCGTTGAGAAAATGGAATTGACTCGAGAAAATTCAAGAGCGATGATTTATTATGACTTTCGAAGTGGTTTAACACAAAAACAGTGTGTTGACCGGATGATTTCTGCATTTGGTGATGAAGCTCCATCTAAAACCACAATTTAACGCTGGTTTGCTGAATTTCAACGTGGACGTGTCAAGCTTAGTGATGAACTCCGTCAAGGTCGTCCAAAAACTGCAGTCACCCAAGAAAACGTTGATGCTGTGCGTAATCTGATTGAGGAAGATCGACATGTGACATACCGCGAAATTCAGGCAACTTTAGACATTGGCATGAGTCAAATACAAATAATCTTGCATGAACAATTAGGTGTAAAAAAGTTGTTTTCCCGATGGATACCGCATTCGCTCTGTGAAGAGCAAAAAGCGTGCGTCAGAACTCTCGAAAGATTCCACGCAGGATCCTCAAATGCTGTATACAATATCGTATCAGGTGACGAATCCTGGGTATATGCGTACGAACCCGAAACAAAAAACCAGTCACGAGTTTGGGTGTTCGAAAATGAGTTAAAGCCAACAAAAATTGTTCGTTCACGGAGTGTTGCAAAAAAATTGGTGGCCACGTTTGTCTCCAAAACCGGCAATGTTTCGACTATTCGTCTTGAGGGACAAAGAACGGTTAATGCAGAATGGTATGCTAGCATTTGTTTGCCACAGGTCGTTTCTGAACTCCGTAAAGAGAACTGCAACCGCCGCATCATCCTCCATCACGACAATGCGAGTTCTCACACCGCACACAGAACAAAAGAGTTTTTAAAGCAAGAAAACATAGAATCTTTTTTAACTTAACGTGCCGTGTGAGCCTTAAGAGTCATGTAACGTCGTCATATGATAGATAGATAGATAACACTTTATTGTACGCCAAAAAATTAAATAAATATTAACAAAAAATGAGAAAAAGAAATGTGGTACAATGGGTGGTCTAATCGCTAAGAGCGATCTCTTCCAGACAACCTTTGGATGGACAGGATTGCAAGAAAACAATAATAATGTGTGTGGTTTGGCGACAAAAATAACATTATTTTTATTAAAGCCATAAAATAGAAATACAGAATGGTATATAAGTACATAGATAAGATAAATACATACATACATATTAATATATATTTTTATAAATATAAATATATATAAGTACAAATATATACTTTAAAACATATGACATAAATGTGGCGTACATATAATTTGAAAAAAGTAGTAATTTACATGTTTCTCTTAAAGACCGGTAGGGATTGAGCGCGTCTTGCTGATAACGGCGGATTCCGTAATCGAACAGCTTGTATTGTGAATGATCTGTCCAAAAATTTTGTAGTGTGAGCTGGCATTTTTAATATCAAATTTTCTGATGATCTCAAATGTCTCAAATGTGAGTCATGAAGGAATTCACTAATTTTTAGATAAGAAGGATAGAAAGGATTAAAAAGAATATTATAAGGAATTGAGAGAATATGAGCATTCCGGCGAAGGCGCAATGGCAACCTCAGTTCGTTTGGATCCAAGCATGGCATGGGCATGCAGCATGGGCAGCATGACTGCACATAATACCACGAGGAGGTAGTAGAGCCTGTTATTGTCCCACACAATCCAAGTAGGCCAGGAATTTCTACTCATGCACGATAATGCTCCTTCCCATACGGCGTGGCTGATGTCGGCCGCTCTCCGAGACCACAATATTCAAGTTTTGGATTGGCCTGCACAGTCGCCCGACTTAAATACTATCGAGCATGCCTGGGACATGAAGAACATGGGACCTCATACCGCAGCAAGACATTGACAATTTAATTTTAAGTATGAACAATCGATTTTGATGTGCAATTAATGTAAGAGGTGGCAACACTGATTATTAATAATTAGAATTTATAAGATTTTTTCAATTTTAATTAAAATTAATAGTTTTAGGTAGAAGAAATATACTAATTTTCAACGGGATTTAAAAAAATCATTTTTATTTAAAACAAAAAAAATACGAAATGTTTTTAATTTTTTAAATACCATAAAATAACCTATCATTCTTCACTTCACTATATCAAAAAATTCTTCATAGATTTTTTGGATATTTGATGAAATATAAAATATCCCTAGATTCTGTTGTTGTGTGTATTTTGCAAGAAACTACGAGATAATATAATCGCTAGCATGCCCAACGAACGCTAGCTGTTTATTAATACGAAAATAGTGTATTTATACATAAACTTTGTATCCCTTTCTAAGCTAATTGCACGCACAGAAGATGTAAAATTTTGGTTAAAATTTATAAGTAGAAGGATTGCACAAAGCTACAACTTATACATAATGTGTTAAATACATAAATTAAATATATATTATATAGGGAGTGAGCGCTTAGAACATTGTAACCGTTCCTCATTTTTCTTAGAAAGAGAGGCACCGAGTTTGGTATTTTATTCCCTTCTAACATTGATAAGTGTTAACAAGATAAAAACATTACCAACGTTTAGACAGTTATTGACTTAAAGTAATATTTTATACGTATGCTAGAACGACAATCTTACATTTTTTATCGCTAATCATAGTTGGTATATTCCATATTGTATTTCAATTAAGCATATTATTAGGTAACACGAAAACAACCCACTAAAACACTTTAATGTATGAAATTTATGACTCCAAATGTCAAACAATTAAATACTAATGTAATTTTAAATGGGAGAAATTGAGTCTTGTAGATACCACCATTTTCTTGGAATCACATTAGATGCCAAGCTTCAATGGAGCCCCCATATATCAAAATTAGCAAGCAGACTTAGCTCTGCAGCATATGCTGTAAAAAAGTTTAGAAGTCTTATCAGTGTTGAAACAGCTAGACTAGTTTACTTTAGCTATTTTCATAGCAAAATATCCTATGGTATTTTGCTATGGGGACACGCAGCTGACACTGAAATTATATTTGTTTCACAGAAGAGAGCCATAAGAGCAATTTATGATTTAAAGCCTAAAGAGTCGCTGCGACAAAAATTTAAGGAAATTAATATATTAACTCTCAATACATTTATGAAAATGTAATGTACGTACACAAAAATAACAGTAGTTTTACAAAAATAAGTGATATATATATATAATATATTCATTCTGTAAATACTAGGAACAGACACAAGCTAGTAGTACCAGTTACTCGACTCCATCGAGTCAGTAATTTATTCTTGGGGCGATGTATACGCATTTACAACAAAATTCCAGAAAATATACAAAATTTGACCTGCTCAAAGTTCAAAAACTTTATTAAACTAAGTTTGTATAAAAAGGGTTATTATAGTATTAAAGAATTTATAGATGATAATAACCCCTGGAAGTGAGGTGATCGCTACCAAGCTATTTCTAATTTGTTGTGTTGTTAATTTATATAACATACATGATTGTAAGCTGTTATTTAACAAAAAGTCCCGCTGGGTTTCTTGCTGGTTCTTCGCAGCACAGAGGATTTTTTCAAACCAGTGGTAATTAAAAAAGAGTGGCTTTCAATAAGTATTATTTATAATCAATATTGAATAAAAAGGTTTCTGTTTCTGTTACACGAATGCTTTTTCCCTGAAAACTAGCAGGTGCGTTTTACGCTACAGATGACAACACTATTTTAAAATTTGACGATGTCAAATGAATGAATATATTGTTTTTTTATATAGAATAGGGTATCAAACGAGCACACAGTCCACCAGATGGTAAGTGGTTGCTGTGGCTCATAGACATCTACATCTATGCTAGTTTGCGAATCAAAATGCAGATGCGTTATCACCCGTGAGGACTAAGATGAAATGACTCTTTTCCAGTAAAAAGGGTCCCCGGTTCTCTACACTCACCATGCGTAATACATCAGTATTGAGCTGCTATTTTACGCTGGTATTCTGTGAGTGCATGGTCCTTGCCCGGTCGAGCCAACCCATTTGTGCTACAACTATACTACTTATATAGCTGCAGCATGGCCCTACCACGTAAAAAACGCCTTGTGCTAATAATTTGCTAAATCTACGTGAAGTGCACTCACTTAGGGAGCGTTACAAGTCAAGTTTAACTTTTTTTCGGAACAGTAGAAAGAGTTTACAGGTTCTTTTCATCATCCAGACGTCAATGGGAAACTTTAATAAAAAGTGTAGCCGTATCCGTCAAAAGACTCTCAGAGACAAAATGAATTGCTCATCGTGACGTTGTTAAACCACTGCAGAATAATTTAAAAAACTAGTATAAACACTGGAAGATATATATGATCCCAGCACCAACAGAGAAAACGTCGATACAAAAGAAGCAGTATCTACACTCTTACCAGCTTTGTGTGACTTCAGTTTTTTATGCTATCTTTCCTTTTGGTGTAAAATCCTAATAGAAGTTAGTCAGACACAAAAGCAAATACTAAATAATATAATAATAATCTAGATTATCACTGGAAAAGTATGAGATAAAAATCAAAGCCCAAAAAATTTTCTTCAAAGCCAACGTATTCAACTAGTGGAAAAAGCTATTACCTACGTAACAAAAAATGTAAGAATGTGGAAATTTCGATTGAAGGAAGAAGAGGAATGAGGAGATTTCGAAAACGTTTATCAGGAGAAATAACACGATATGCTGGACTAACATTGCCAGAGGAGCTGCAGACAGTTGTGTTAGAATGTCTTGACAGATTTTACGAGGAACTAGACTATTGCTACAGAGCAATGGATGATATTCTCGTAACATTTAGTTTTGTTCAGCCTTACACTCTGTTAACGTCACCAGATGAAGATCTTCGTGTAATAGTTCAAAATCTGACAAAAATCAACGATGCCTTTTCTGCAGGATATATAATTTTGGAGATTTTACGACTTGAAAGCTGCCAGCATTTCTTCCCAAGAAGCGGTTCAATGTAATTCATTGGAGCTTTTCTCGTAAAATTGGGCTATTCTGAATCTGTTCCGAATCTAGTGTTGTGTCTAAGATTTTTTTACTATTAAGTTTCATGTGAAGGAATCTTATCAAAACTCAAGTTAATAAAATCTAACTTAAGGTCCACAATGAGCCAAGCGAGAGTAACCAATCTTTCCATTTTATCTATCGAAAATGACAAGAAAGTAAACTTTGATAATATATTAGAATATTTTAACAAAATAAAGTCCCGTTAGCATGTATATCATTCGGATTGATAGAAAACCGCCCTGGGTGTCAACCCACGCTACGCCGTCACTAGTTACCGTAAGGCTTGATACTGTAGCGAAGCAATAATGTAATCAAAATATGAAACGGAGTTTAATTATAACACTATTCAGCACTTTCCATATTGAAAAAATACGCATTTCGTTTTCTATGATGTATACACTAATAATTTTCTCAAAATATTGTATCATGGACACTCTATTAGAAAGAAATGCAACGCCTAACTCGGTGCCTTTCATTCATTTCAAGGTCAGTGATTTAGGAACGTTTCTCTAGTATGAAGTGCGCACTCCCTATATTTTACAATCTCCTTGTCAAATGTAAATTTTCAAACACATAATAGGTATAAAATGTTGCCAACAAAATAATTACTGACCGATCGACTGTATGAGCCACAGAATTATTAGGCTTAGAATCGCAGCAGGCGTACGCAAATAGAAGCCATTTTAAGTTAGCCTTTTAAGGCTACGTACGACTTTCGGCGCGTCAGTACTCGAGTCCACGTAGACGTGTAAAGAGCTCGCGCAATTTTGGAATAAAATGACGTACTAAGCTTGAAATGGTATCACAACTCATCACATAATCATTAAAAAAAAATTAAAAATCTCATTTCATGGCTAAAATACTGCTTAGCATCTTATATATTTGTAAAAAATATTCATCGGAACAAAATAAGAAATCAGAAATTTAACAGACGCTAATATATTAAAAATGTTACTAGGCATAGTAAAATATTTTACCCCATTTTTTCTTATTATTATAATTATAAGAAAAAATTCATACTGAAAAAAATACATACATATTACAATAGTCCCCAATTCGTAGTAAAAGAGCCGTCTCTCAAAGTTATGGCCAAACTCATTGGTCGTTCTCTATTTCCTATAGTAGAAGAGCACATCAATTCACAACATCACGACACAAATCTGGTACGGCTTATTGTGGAACGTTATCTAAGAGTTAGAATCTTTTATGAATCCAAAAAAGATAAAATTTTACGGATAGTGTCATCAAAGCGGCAGTTGTTTAGAAAACAGTTGCAATTTCAGGGTCATTAAGTGAGAGATATTTAGTTTAAGTACTAGAGTATATTTTATATTCTTTAATAAATATTTTTAATTTCATGTATTATTTGAGAAGTTTTTCTCCTTCCGAATCTTATTATGTTTTAATGCAAACCGTAATATCTAATAAAGTAATAATAATATTTCCTTGAAGCTGAACGCACTCTTAATTCCTTCTTTTTCTTCTTAATTCTTTACGTCGAAACCGATTTAAATTAAATATAGCATGTAGATTCTTAGAATGGCAAGAATCGAGATCAGTGTATGCTTTTATCCTGATTAACGCAGGTGAAGCCGCTGGTCACAATCACAGCTAGTAATATGAATAAATAATGAAAAAAAAATCGAATGATTATCTGACAACTATTCACTTGTTGAATGTAGGTAGCGCTGGATTGGAAAAACTGCAAGAAATGGACGTAGGCAGCAATTACAGGCCGCTTATGCGCACATTCGTTGTGTTGTTGCTTCAACTTTGAACGGAATTTTGAATGACACTATCATTCTAAGTCTAATTACTCTATGGTATGAACTATGAATTTTGGGCGATTTAAAACGTTCCATTTTCAATAGTCTGTGGAGTGTATGTCAAGGCAAAACGTTTATATTTTCTATACTAGTATTATGTATTATATGTATGTATATATATTATCTATGCTTTCAACTATATGAATTACGGTGAAATTTCGACCACTGGACGACCACTAGTTTAAAAATAATAGATTACATGAATCGTAAGCAGCTTTTCAAAAAGGGTTATAGCCAATGCTTTCTTTTGAAAGCATACGCCTATCTAAACATTTCACTTATACCTTTTTCAAACAAGAAAAAGTAGCGCCATCTGTCATCACACTTAAGAACTACACGAGTGCCGCGTTGCAAAGGTCGACAACGTAACCTTGGTAACGTAATCAGCTACACAATTATCGCTTTAAAAATGTGTTTATATAATAATTTAATTGCAACAAAAGTAATGTAAGGTTAATTATCAATGATACGATATCCCCTTCCTTTTTAACCTTTGTATCGTAATTTTCGCAGCCTTTTACCATACAACTAGGCATATTTATAACTAGCCAATACTCGCTTTCCCTGCGCGCTTACCACTATCGAGTGAGTCGCGTTGACCCTAAACTGTGATTTTAGGGCCAGCACTCTGGCGCCATTTAGTAAAAGCAAAATCATATTTATAATATGATATTTTTTCCAACCTGGCTTTAAATATCGTACGTAGTCTGTATCCTGGTAGCAGCGAAAGAAAATGCATCACCCTCTTCGTCTCGTGGTTGTCGCAATCAGATAAGGGCTATGGAAAGGTAGACCTTATGACTTCCAATACAGTCAGTCAGTAGTGGCGGTGTAAGTATATAGACGGCAACAATTCAGACGGACAGCAGCGTCTTCCTAATAACGAATAAAATAAAATACTACGGTTGCCAACCCGCTTTCCAAGCGTGGTAACTGTGGCAATTGAGGCTTATGGTAATTGCGCTATGAGTATCCCATTTACGCCATATTTATTAAATGGCGTCGGAGATAGCAACCCCCAATCCACCGACATATGTGGCAATGCGTATATGGAAAATCTTTACAACTGGCTCAGTGGTTAAGCCCAACAAATTACTTTTACGAGCTTATGATGATGATATTGGCATAATATTCCAATAAATCTCAAATTATTATTACTAGATACAAAAATATACTTTGTGTCTTGTTACTACAATCTAATACCGAAGTTACAGCTTTCGTGTATTTTTTTTTCAACTAACAACTATCATAAGTAGTGGCTTAGGAGAATACTCTGCCCCATATCATCTCGTTGGTGTTGAAAGAGGCGACAGAGAGAAATAGGCTCAGAAGATGAACAGCAGCATCTTTCTGGTAACAACTGAAAATAATAAAAAAACTGCGGTTGCGAGTCCGCCTGCCTCATGGTGGGCCATCCCCTATGAAGCAACCTATGTAGGAATCCTATATGTGATTCGTACCTTATACTTGATGTAACGATAGTCACACTGGGACAAACTATTATTTTATTATTCATTTATAATTATAGTTAGGGTTCCGTACCTCAAAAGCAAAAAACGGAACCCTTATAGGATCACTTTGTTGTCCATCTGTCTGTCTGTCTGTGTGTCAAGACCCTTTTTCTCAGGAACGCGTGGAGGTATCAAGCTGATTCATATCAAATACTCAAGTCTACTGTCCCTTAGAGCTGTGAAAAAATCAAACTTCTAAGCCAAAACGCAATCAAAAGATACAGCCGTTTATGCCGCAAATTTTCGACATTCGCAAGGAAATCAAAACCTACAGGGTACTTCCCGTGAACTCAGAATCTTGAAATTTGGTAGGAAGCAACGTTTTACAGCACAGATATAGGAAAAATTGCGAAAAGCATAAATTTTTAGTTACATCATATAATAAAAATATTTTTAATAATTTTATACTTATATACCTACAGATTTGTTCGGAACCCTCGGTGCGCGAGTCCGACTCGCACTTTGCCGGTTTTTTTTTAATAGGATAAGGGTAACAAACGAGCACACAGTGCAACTGATGGTAAGTGGCCCATAGACATCTACATCTATTCTCGATTAGGGATCAAAATGCAGATGCGTTGTCACCTGTGAGAACTAATATGGAATGCTTCGTTTCCAGTAAAATTTGTCTCCGGTTCTCTACACTCACCATACGAAACACAGTAGCATTAAGCTGCTATTTTAAGCTGGTATTTTAATGGGGTAAGGTAGGTAATTTAGGTGTTGCCGTGCAATTACTACACAATTACTACATATTAAATGCAATTAGATTTTACGGATTTTATCGCGTTTAATTCGTTTATTTTTATATTATTTTATTTATTATTATTTAAACTTTATTGAACCTTACACATTAAGTAAAGGAACAAAAGGCGGACTTAATGCAAAAAGCATTCTCTGCCAGTCAACCTTAAGGCAGT
Source organism: Parnassius glacialis (assembly GCA_033319125.1). Classification (NCBI taxonomy): domain Eukaryota; kingdom Metazoa; phylum Arthropoda; class Insecta; order Lepidoptera; family Papilionidae; genus Parnassius; species Parnassius glacialis. The sequence continues at coordinate 28,260,141 of JAVANC010000018.1, forward strand.
GATATAACTACGAAGGCTATATTCCCGACGTTTCGAATACTTTGCAGCAACCATGGTCTCGGGGAGACTGTTGTGCTCGCATTCCCAATGTCATATTAACAACGGTTACTTTGAAAATAAAATTATTATTTTCGATGTGATCTTACGCAGAAGGAACTTAAAGTCTTGCAAATACCACTGCTTGGGCTGGGATTTAATTTTATTAGTTATAAGATCTCAAGCAGATGGTAGCACCCACCGATCACCTTCTCGAAATTAGGATTTTTTTATTTCACTAGACCCGCGAATCATCATTGGTAGGAATCGGTATTCCTTTGCGAGGATTTTTGATCTCTCAAATCTGCTGTAATGGGGGGTTAATCCTGCACATGTCCGACTAAAGATTTCCCGGAGCGTTAAATAACTCGTTAACACGTAAGAAGTACTCGAAATATCGGAAATATATAAAAGCTAATTTCGATAAGATCCGTAAAAACTGGTTTAATTTAATGAGTATTTAACATTATCATCATTAAATTTAACATGTAAATAAATTACATTGGAAAAAATTCTGAAAGCAATAATGCTTAATCAATTAAATAAAACAATGCCATCAAAAACATAACTTGTAAAAAAACCAAGTCTCGCAACTCGTTCTTCTACCGTAAAAAGTTGTGAGATCCATGTAATACCAAGTCGGTTAATTTATTCAGTCCCTACTTAAGGGTCCTCCTGTCTAAGTTATTACGTAATTAGCTAACCTAACAACATCTTATAGTGACCACATCAATACTAAAAATCTCTTATATTTTATATTCACACCTTCGTTCGACACCTCAACTATGAGTGTGCAGGAGCACACCCATTGTTGAGGGCTAGGTGTCGAAAGTGCCTTATAAACTCTTCTCCGACGCCCGGTTATGCTGCGGATTAATTGCCATTCTATCCCTTTCCCTTTCCTTCCCCCTCTCAGCAGCCTCCTTCTACGACATCGCCTGCTCGTAAAAGGTAAGACCGGCCCTCTCCGACCTCTAGCATCCAACCATAGCCTTAATCTAGGTAGGGAGTGAGAGGTCGTCCCCACTACAGATACGGGTCTCAGCGCAACTTACACCAAGCCTGCCATTTCTTTGGGGTTCTCGCTCCCACAGTAGTAATCATTTATAAGCTTTCTTCTAGCTATACGGCCCAGGTCAATTGTTGGGTGCTTGCAGTACCGATTAAAAAGATGGTCAGTTAACCCGTGTCTCTCAAAATTATAAAAATACATTAAAAACAATTGAGCAAGAAATTGTTCTTACTGATGATATTTACAAAAATCGCAGAAATAACCTTGCATTTTTTTATTATTACATCTACACCAACCAGACAAAGGAACACACAAAATACAGCCAAGGAAAACTGCACACTTCCTTAATTAAACAATAGGCAAACCTGATAAACGACGATAATAAAATGAATAATTAAAAAATCAAAAACCCGACTGCAAAAAAGACAATTTAAATGTAATGCACTAAAACGACCGAAACAAGATTAAGAATAGAATATATAATTGAAAACATACAAGATACGCGCGAAACACATAACCCTTCCTTGGCAGTCGGGTTAAAACATAAACAAAAACTGAAAATCAATCAACGTATTATTAAATAAATCGAAATAATACTGTTTAGTTAATAATGCATATATGTATGTACTTGGTTGTATTTTCAAGATATTTTAAGACTAGTTACATCATCATTTATTCTACGTGGACATCCAGAAGCTTTATTTTGTATAATTAAGAAGCGAGAAAAAGCGACATTCTATTTCTGTAACTTACCTTGCACTCTGGAACGACGCTTTAGATGAGGAAGCGGCAGCGCCGAAAGAGACACCGACTGCGAGCCCCTCAGGTATGTTGTGGACAGTAATGGCAACCACCAACAGCATAATCCTTTTCCACTGAGACTGCCTCGCTTCAAGGGCTCGAGCCACGCTATCACGGCGCTCATCCCCGTCCCCCTCACCCCCTTTCTGAAAATTATGAAAAAGATATCTTTGGTAATATAATCGATGGTGCAACCTTTATAACACTATAATATTGTATATTAGAATTTTTTTCCATCTAGAATTTTCTAAATTATTTTTATTTGTACATAAATTCGTATCTTTGTGTTAAACAACATATTTTATATTCATATTTTTAATACGTACAATCTTAAAATTCGAACTGAATAACAAGATAGTTTATACTCAATAGTCTATGGAACTGAGACCTGATTCTTCTCTGCTATGGAGAGGGCTATCTCGGATATTCAATGAGTGACATAGTCTGTGATAAATATATCCGTAGCAGAACCACAGTAACCCTACTGATAAGCTAAAGTGGCAAACAGATGGGAATGAAATATTCTCGAGTGTGAGGCTTCACATTAGGTGGAGTGACAACCTGTCAAGTTAATAATGAATTAAAAAAATAATTTTCTTTGTTCTTAAATGGTAGATACAGTGATAGTGTAAATAAATAGTGCAATCATTCTTATTAGCGTTTCAATTTAATGAAGAACCAACCATAGTGTTGTCAATATGGTAGCATTACAAAGAAGCTCTTTAAGAAGAGGGTTTTCAAATTTCCGCCGCCAAATCCTGATATACGTTGATGATTCTTGCCCAAAAATTACGGATATCAGCTTTGGCTAATGGCAGAAACTTTAAGGTAAGGATATACTCGTATACGCAGAATGATTGGGCGCATTGGCGCAGTGTCACAGCTAAAGTATTTCCTACGGACGCGAGCAACCTCATCTTCCATTATAATAGGTCGGGGAAAAAGTTTCTTCGTATTTTGTTTGTATAAAATTGAAGAAAAATCTCTTTGGTTGTATTTATATACGTTGCTTTAATATCAATACATATAGAGGACTTAAAGAAAAAGAAAAATAAAAAGTAAAAAAAACACTTTCTCGCAATTTTTCAATTGTTTTTCTGTCCACCAAAATGAGTAAATCTAACAAAGAAAATCGATACATTCTGAAGTTTTACTACAAAAAAACGAACCAGTTTTGTAAAGATTGATCACTGGTGACAAGAACGTGCAAAAAAGGTCATGGGTCAAAGGGTAGTCAAGCTCAACAGACTGTAGTGAAACCCAGATTAACCCGCAATAAAGTGATGCTGTGTTTATGGTGGGATTGGAAGGGCATCGTTTATTAAGAGCTTTTACCGCCGGGCAAAATCTGATCTGATCTCTACTGCAAACAACTAATAAGATTAAAGCAAGAAATTGAGTAAAAACGGCCGAAATTGACCAACAGAAAGAAGTGCTCTTTCATCATAATAACGCCTGTCCAACATCTTCGACCACTCCGCAAAAATCGATTGGAAAGTGAATCCACCATATCGTCCTGACCGTGCACCCTCAGATTTTCACTTGATTTGGTCTTTTCAGAATTATTTGGATAGTGTTAGGTTAACATCTAGAGAGTATTTACCATCAGGTGGACTGTGTGTTCGTTTGTCACCCTTATGCTATATAAAAAATAAAAAAGACTCAAAACAACTTGTCGCATATTATGGTCAAAAATTCCAAGATTTCTACAGCACGGGATTATGTCACTACCTACAAGATGGCAAAAAGTTATCGAACAAAATGGCACATATATATTATTATTATAATTAATTGTAATTACATTTTGAAAAAAAAATGTCATGAATTTGTATATAAAGTACGAAAAAACATTATCCCAGACCTTATATTAAAGTAGCTATGTTTCCATGCCTAGTTGGGAGACACTTTTAAGGTTATTAAGCATAATGTTAAGATCCTCAAGTGTATCTGCAATAATGACTATATCATCGGTAATTCGAAGGGTATGTCTTATCCACTGACGAAGTTAACGTATCATTTGCCGTGTTGAAGATTGGAAACATCTTCCAATGTAGGATGAGGAGTTTAGAGATGTAATGTCACCATGTCTTACACCTCTCTGCAATTGGTTATCACTTGAACCCTGATCCTGTACTATAGGGTAGCCATTGTAGTCCTACTGTACAAATATTTCGGCACTTGTATATACCAACTTTCTATCTGACACCGCTGAAATTAACATACATATAACATAAACAGTCACGCCTGTCACCCAGAGGGGTAGGCAGAGACTATGGACTTCCATTTGGCACGATCCTGACACACCTCTCTCGCTTCCTCCACATCCATATACCTACGCATACACGCTCGTCGGTTAAAGGTACTCTTGATTTGGCCCATTTTCAATATATCGCCAATTTGGTCGATAAACTTTCGCCTAGGGCGTCCCTTCCCGACTCTGCCGTTCACCTCTGCAACATAAATTTGCTTTGTCACTCTGTCCTCATTCATTCTTTCTACATGCCCAAACCACCGAAGCATTCCCTTCTTAATCCTGGTCACAACATCATCTTGCAAGCCACACTCTTTTCTTAGGTATCACATAATTTCTCACTCTGTCATTCAGATTCATCCCTAACATACTCCTATATAAATGACTGTAGTAATTACCAAATTACGACGGAATCAAAAGCTTTCTCATATTCCACATAGACAAGACAGTGACAGATTAGTGTACTCTTTAGTCTTCTGTGCAATTTACTGAAGGGCAACTCGAATTACAAATTCGTTTTCAGTGCCTAGGGGGTTGCAAGCTTAGCACGAGGGTGACGGAGCGTTGAGTTCATGAGACGTGAGCCTTTCATATTTAGTGTGCCTCTCACTATTTGGTGATAGCTACCAGTTTGCACCCTAGTGATCGCTGAACAGTTGTCGCTTGACCATCATAATGTTGTTAATCTCATTTGTTGCCGAACCTCCAGGACAGGACCATCTTCTATATGGTCACTTTTGGAAGAAAGTCTTCATTAAAAAGAGTCCCTACTTATCTATGATGTCAGCCAACTGAAGGCTTGCTTTCGTTGCCCCATTCAAAATTGTCCCACCTTCATCTCATTGTATTTTATTGTGCCTTGCTTTGCGTTGAAGCCGTATAATAAGTTTTGGAAGAATGTATAGCTCTACAGATATCCTCATACAATGTCAATTTATCGACAATTAAAAATAAATTCAAAATCGAAAATTTACAATAAAAAAGGTAAAATATACCGCAAAGTCATACAATAATTAAAGATATCATTAGCAAAGACGAAAAACTGGTTAACTGGTTACCAGTTTTCATTTATAGTTGATTATAGCGTTATTTTGTCACATGGTAAAAAAGCACGTAATGTCTTCATCAAACTCAAGTTAGTCGTTGCCCGTTATGACACACACGAAACAAAGATGACCTTTAGTTATAATAAAAATTACTAATTAATAACTTATTTGTTCTGGCGATTATATGATGTAATGTGTAATATTGAAGACCGAGATCTCCTTGCAAGCTTTATAGATAACGTCTCGAAAACTAGTCAGTTTTTTGTCTTATGTGCTACGCGATCCGTGAAACAAGAATAGAACATGTACAGTGTACATAATGTAATGTAATTTTAATTTAATTTCTATTTATTTAGCCAATATCTTTTTTCATATCTAAACATAATTGACAAGTGAAGCTGGCTGCCTGGATCGCTCGCTAAGACGAGACTAGGCCGAAACGCATATAATATCTTATTTACTTTTAGTATTTGTACTGATTTTAAAGATAACATGTGTGGAGTGGGCTAAGCCCACGCTGGTCTTTTTATACTTGTATTATAATAAAATACTACGTAAGCCGTGGTAGAACATTCTTCCACTATTGAATGGATTGAAAACACAAATCATTAATAAACTTGGGTTAAACTTTTTGAGGCCAGAAGCCAATTTTATAAACGACTGAATGCTGCATGAACCTTGCGGTTAACCTTTAAAAGTTTACCTTACCCATATAAATGCAGAATTATTTGATTTTTTTTAAGTTTTTAAAGGCTGCTACATTAATAGCTCGCTCGATTGGAGAAAAATCACGTTCCTCAGAGGGTGTACTGTGCGCTAGTTTGTCACCATTACTCGTAGAATAATTCAACATTATAAATTTTGTACAACCAACTTCAATATAAATTATTAAGAATAACTCAAAACCTACTGGTCAGACCTTGATCAAATTTATATGGGACCACATGTGAAGCACCAGCTTTCAAAAAAATATAATCATCGAAATCGGTTCACCCAGTGAAAAGTTATGAGGTAACACACAAAAAAACATACAGTCGAACTGAGTACCGTCTCCTTTATGACTTCATCGGTAGAAAAAGATCCAGTAAACTCATTTCCTCATTATAATTTTACAATTAATTTACTTATATGGTCCGGCAGGTGTCTTTCTGCCTTTCCCGGTAGCACATTTACTCCAGTCCTAATCCAAGTTCACTCCATCAATCACTCTTTTCATAGGAAGGATTTTGTCATAGTTACCACGCTAGATGGTATCAGGGAAATGCTGCTGCGCATTTCCTATTTCAGTTTCTCTCTGACGTCTGTTACGACGCCCATGAGGCGATATGGGGTAGTGGATATTCTTAAACCGCCACTACATTGGAACTTGACTATGATATATTGTGAATGAGTCATTACGGTTCTTAAATATAGACTTTGTAGTAACTTGAATACAGCGCCGCCTATCGGATCCTAGCAAAACTATGAACCATAGCCTCGACAAAACAAATATATTGTAAGAATATAACCTCAATCGGTAAAGTCCTTCGTATATACGTGGTAGAGTCACACTGCAGCTATATCATGGTTGTAGCACGAACGTGCCCGCTCGAACGGGGTTCCAGAACGTTCACGCTCTCACAGAATACCAGCGTAAAACAGCAGCTTAATGCTTATGTGTTTCGTATGGTGAGTGTTTCGTGTGATGTCTATGTCTATGGGCCATAGCATCCACTTACCATCAGGTGAACTATGTATGTGCTCGTTAGTCACTCTTTTCTACATTAAAAAAAATACAATAATACTAACAGGCGCACCAACCACGAAAAAAATGATTGTTTTATAGGTCGGATTTCGCCAAAGCAGCGACACTTGCCAGGTAGATTACTAATCGCAGTTCTTTTAATTGTTTTCCATTGTTCTAAGGAAGATGCTGCTGCCCATCTTTTTCAGTTTCCTTATAATTTTACAATTTCTTAGAAAAAAAAAGAGCATAGGTAGTTATTACCTATAACCAGAACTTTACGAACTAAAAAAATAGAGGAAAAAATCGATAAGAACAAATTTTTAACATTCATATTATATTTTATTGTATTCAAACGTTAAAATTACACAATTCGCAGTAGGTACGCAAAATAAACGCGAAATTCGATACCCGCTAAACACGGCTGTTAAAATTCGTTCTATGGTGAAACTGAATACGTAAGAAAGCAAACAATTTATTAGTTTATGCAAGTGTTAAAAATATTGACTTAAATCGAAGTGCAAGTATTACCAATTTTATGCCGTAATTACTAAAACGATAAATTGCATAATATTACACGCTATAGGTATGTTTAAACAGTAACTTCAGTAATAATTTGCATCATAATCAAGTTTAAGTGAGTTTTTTCGTGCCAGCCAAAGGTTTAATTATCTTGTATTTTATATATTATATATCACATAATAAATACCATGATTCATATATTGTAAAAAAAACGTACATAAGGAACAACTGCACGTTCCACCAAAGATGTAAACTACTTGCATCTTCAATATACTAAATACAGGTAGGTTGCAACCTATATTTGTGCCACCGCTGGGCACAGGCCTCCCCTCATTTTTTAAAGGATTATGGACCAATCAGTCCCCTGCGCTGCTTCAGTGCTAGATGGCGGACATCACATTTCTTCGAAATATTTTTATTCCTCGGATACGAAACCTGTACTCTTACAATGTTTCCTTTCGACGTCAAGCGGCAGACATACCACTGTATGTCTGGACGTATAATTGCAATGAACTTTTTCATTGATGCTACCGGGTATCGAACGCGGCTTACTCGCGTACTGTCAACGCTTGGCCCATAACACGGCTACTTCAAGTTTCTATGTGTATTGAATGTTTTCGAGTGGCAGCCTCGTTCCGACATGAGTGGTGGGGTAAGGCGAAAATCAAATTTAGCTGTGGGAACTCTTACAATAATAGCCTCTACCGGATAATGAAACCATTTATCAACCGCTAACCGGCACTTATTACACTTTATTTACTTAGACTATATCAAAGCGAAATGAACGTGCTCAATTTTTCATTTAGGTAGTGTATATAAGCATTGCGTTGAAATTATTTGCGTATATCGTCTAGGAAACTTTTCTAATCGATGGTGTTTGTGTTATTTTTATAGAACTGAATATTTAAGTGAATAAAGCAATTGAAATTTCACTAGGAATGGTTCACCAAGGATAAACTGTCTAATAATAATAAGAATGAACCGTCCGTCAAGAATACGTTTAGGAAAGAAATAAGAAAGAAGATCGGTAACATACCAGCGAGTGATGAGAATGATGGTGCGGTCGTCTCCGTTGCGCTGTATGCTGATTGCTGATACAATCGGCAAAATCGGCCGGCTGTTCTAGTGTCACCACACTGGTGGGGTTTGAAGGCCGACGATTGAGTGCTGTCATCATTTCTAAATCTTCTAGCTTCTCTTTGGATTCTTTACTTTTTGTTATCGCTGTAGAGATAAGAAGTAAAATTTTCAAATTGTACTAATAAAACTGTCATCTGGTTTTAAAATAATTTTTCTGTCATATATTCCTTTACTTGATCTCATATGAAATTAAACTTAAAATAGATTTAAAGCGAAAGTCTGCTATTTCTTCAATTTGTTGAAGGATGGAGAAGATTCAGGCGAACGAATGATGACGAAAAAACCATCCGTAATTTGGAGACTACACATTATCAGTGCGAGAATATCGCTTGTTCAGAGTGGTGAGTTTCACCAAATCTTCCAAGAAATGCTTGCCAGCTAGTGCATCTTGAAACGGCAAACAAAATTAAAACTAATGTATACGAAATATTAACATAGATATTATAACACAGGAGTCTGTAATAATACCTTGTGAGATTGTCACACATTGTGCATTTTTGTATTTACATAATATATACATAATATATTTTTACGCCTTTACGCAAATCGCAGATCAATCCTCTTATTCCAAAGAAACTTCAGCCCAAAAACAAGGTCAATTGAGAATCGGGTCTCACTCTATTAGGGTACATAACATAACACGACGAAATAATTTCTTTTCGAGAAATGTTCGTTTCTCTAGGTCACAATTTACAAACTACATTATAAATTGATATTTTCAGTATTTTTTGGTTAAATACAGTATTTGATACATAATAATACAGGGTTAATTTTTCAGAGTAGCCAAATTTCAAACTTAAATTCAAATATATAAATAATAATATACCGTTCTTGCAGTTTTTGAAAATACGAGTAATTGAGGCTTCTACTTTTATATGAAATTATCCTAAATTGAATGTGATTTATGGACAACAACCACGCGTACGCGCGCTTCTTTGTGTGCAATTAAATTCACAACGTTATTGCCAGAATGTTTGAGATTTTTTTTACTAATTTTTCTTCACCATTTGCCTATATTACTTATTCTCAACCTTCTCTGCAAATTTGGCCGGATATTACAAAATAACCCTATGTAGAAAAATATTAAATGCCATCAAAAACAAAACTTGTAAAAAATGCAATCGCATGAAAGCACAATATATCTCACAAGTAATACATATCATATTAAATTAGATTGTTTAGTGCGATTGCCAAGTCAATCTATGTATCAATCTATGGACTGAATAAATTAACCGACTTGGTATTACATGGATCTCACAGCTTTTTACGGTAAAAGAACTGAGTTGCGAGACTTGGCTTTTTTTACAAGTTTTGTTTTTGATGGCATCTCATTTCTTTTTGTAGATAGTTATATCTAGGTAGCTATTTACACCATTATTCCATTATACATATATAGGTACACTGATTCATTCACTGCAAATGTAGCTTTGTAATACTATATGTTTATATGGGATTACAAAGTTATTTATGCAGTTGGTGTATCTCGAAAACTGGACCGAAATTGTAAAATATTTTAATTTTTCCTTGATTTATATATTAAATAATAATTGTATTCCAAATTTGAAGTTTCTATGTCTGCTAGAAGTGCCTTAGAGTTTTGATGATCGGTCAGTCAGTGAGTGACAAAATTAAGAAACTTTGACTAGTTATAATTTTTAAACTACTGGTTCAAATTCAATAAAATTTGAAATATACCGAGTTTATACAATGCCTAGTTGGGTAGTAAATTCAGGCTTCTAGTTTTATCTATAACGAAGTTATAGGGTTTCGGAAATGACCTGAACTGCTTCGAGAAAAGGATGGTACGGCCGTGCCGCTTTTTTGCTCGACTTGGCGGGGGCACTGCCGTGCCCCCAGATTCCTAACAAGTGTTTAAAATAGACCTCGAAACAAAAAAGTCCAGCATTGACGGTCGACTAATAACCCTTAATTTTTGAAAATAAGAAAGAATAAAAATACACTTGCACGCAGTTACAATTACTTAAATATTCGATTATCATTATTATCGATTATGATTAGATTTTATTTTATACTTCTTATGGTTAATTGCATTGCTACTTTACATCGTTGGTGTCTACGTGAGGCACACTGAAATGATCGGGAATAAGAAAAAACACATGCACGGTATAGCTAAATTGTATTTTATTGTTTTTCGAAGTATTATCCGTTCAACTTAATGTACTTTTCCATTCGTGCAAACCAATAATTAAAACAGTAATTCAAGTCTGAATTTGATGTTGACAAAATGGGTGATTTGTACGCTTCCACAGCTGCTTCGGGGTCTTCAAACCGTTGACCGCGTAATAAATCTTTCATTCTAGGGAATGTAAAGAAATCGTTTGGGCTCAGGTCAGGAGTGTACCGAGGATTGTTCATCAGCTCAACGTTTTCCTGCTTCAAAAAATCATTTGTCTTCCGAGCCGTATGGAAGCTCGCATTATCGTCATGTAAGATGATGCGACGTTTCGGGTTATTTTTTCGCAGTTCGGTTATCATTTCTGGCAAACAAACCGTGTTATACCACTCAGCGGTAACCGTTCTGCGTTCCTGTAAAGGAATTGTAGCAACATACCCCCTTTTCGAGACAAACGTAGCGACCATTTCCTTTGACACGCTGCGGGAGCGAACCAATTTCGTTGGTTTAACCTCGTCTTCGAAGACCCAAACTGCTGACTGATATTTTCTTTCAGGTTCGTATGAATAAATCCATGATTCGTCACCTGAGACGATATTATAAACGGCATTTTACTTCCCTCCGTTGAAGTGTTGCAGAGTATTCCGGCACCAATCTATACGAGCCTCCTTTTGCTCTTTGGACAAATTGTGGGGAACCCAGCGGGAGTTTCCCGCTTTCTTTACACACAGCTCATTATATAATATCGACTGAATTGCAGTCATTCCGATACTAATAACAGCCCGAATCTGCTCGTATGTTACATGACGGTCATTTAATATAATAGTTCGCACAGTTGCTTTTTTTGCAGGCGTGGCCGCTGTTCTTGGTCGACCTGCAGAAGAAACAGTGCTGAGCAACACACGACCGCGTCGGAACTCGGCATACCAGCGGTATATGGTCCTTTGACTCGGTGCTTCAACATCATATATCGAAACAAGTTCGCTGGGACAGTACAGACGGAAAACTGTAACACAGAGTATCCTAGTGCAGGTTCGGCTTTTTCACAATGACCAATCATTAGTTAAGTGTTTAGTTCAATTAATGCGCTGTTATTTGAGCGATTGGAAACAAACGATTATTTTACTTTACAAGGCACAGGGTCGGCCCCACAAGGAATACTCTGCTCATCTCTGGGCCGGGACACTTAAGTGCTAGTTCCTTTTACTTGATCGCATGCAGGGCGGTTCGACTACAACTTCTTTCTGATCGGTTCGATTCACTGACACTGCGAAGAGATGCAGCATTTCTTTGCAAATTCCATCGCATTTATTACGGGGAGTGCTCAGAAGAATTGTTTGGATTTATTCCTACCACCAAATTCCACTAACGCACATCGCGACGACATATAGTTCGTGGTCCTTGACATCAAATTACAAATTAACACTCCAAAACAAAGTATCTTATTCCTTAGTTCTACTAGAGATAAAAATTTCGCAAATGTTTAATTTGGAATTTAATAGGGCCGCTAAATTGTCAAATTGTTACAATGCGATTCAAATAAGAATAGGAACGTCAATGAGTTCGAATTACCGCGTTCTGTGAACTGACACTTGAAAAGTAGGGCTTGCAAAGAAAATCTTAGTATTACCCAAGGTATTACCAAATCTATTGAAGTCATAATTAGTTTTAAAAATAATTTAAAACTGGTTTCTTTTCTATTTTCATTGTTGGCAACATTTCGACAAAAAGTAGAGGACGCCATCTTGTCGATGTCAGTGTGCTTCGTCGTGCAAAGAAGTGCTACTGTTTCTTTAGATAATTCTGTTTGTTACGCGGTTGTTTCCTCCTTTGTTGTTACCCGTTTTTATTACATTTATTGTTAATTACTTATACTTTCCAAAAGTGTTTCTTTTGTGATTCTCTTGTATTTATTTGTAAATACTTATTTTTTCAAAAATATCTGTTTCACTCACCCTACCTAACCAGTTTGGATTAACAGCGATGACGTCACAATATGGCGCTAAGTCAGCCCTATTCTTATTTGAATCGCATAGAATTAATAATTTAAAATTTAAAATTTTGTACAACCGACTTCAATATGAATTATTAAGAATAACTCAAAAACTATTCGACAGATCTTGATCAAATTTATATGGGAGAAGCACCAGGTTTCAAATAAAAAAAGAATCATCGAAATCGGTTCACCCAGAAAAAAGTTATGAGGTAACACACATAAAAAACATACAGTCGAATTGAGTACCTCCTTTTTTTGTAGTCAGTATAAAAATATACACTGCCTTGCAATGCACTGGTGATGCTTTTTAATTTTACACCGGTCATGCTAATAATTCCTGTGAACACGTTGTCGATTGCGGAAACAAACTTGTGTTTGAAGCTGAGTCTTTGTTTGACAGTCTCAGATCCCTTTGCATTTTCTATGTGATTTAGCACGGAGCATGCTCAAAATTGTTCACATATCACGACAAAATTCGCAATACAATCAGGATGCTTGGCGGACCACCAGTGTGCGATTTACCATGAGTATTTTTTCATTGCATGATTTCTTTGTAGAATTGGCTAGCACCAGCTACTTTTATGGAACGAAGAAGTTAGTTTTTCCTGAAAAATTTCTAAGTATTCGACTAACTTCTTTTCAGAAGGCCGTAAACGCGCAATTTTCCTGGTGTTGCAGTTACTAATGGGTGGCGGTAATCTATTCTAACTAAAAAACATGCCTTTAACTGTTTCAATCGTAAAAACGAAGTAGCGTAAACTGACGGATTACCTGATTATTATTTCTGTATATGTATGTATGTATGCGCTATAAGAGTTAGCAATAATAATGCTTAAACTGTCCCTGAGACAATATTTGAAGAAGGTAAATTTAACTAGAACGATGAGCTTAAGAATTGCATTCATGTTAATGAAAAGACACTACATGTATATATCCGCGCTAATTTAAGAATCTACAAACAGTATTTTTATTCTGATTTCACTAATATACAAACTGGTTCGCAATGAACGTTTAGGTATATAATTTATAAGTATATAATGCAAATTTGGTAACTTTATAATGATGATGTAATTATTAATACGGAAATAATAGTGCATCCGTCGTGCCATGGCGTACGCTCCGTATAACGAAAAATTTATAAGAAAATAAAATATGGCAAAATTGTTTGTCTCTAATAGTTTTAAAAAAATTCGCGAAACTATGTGTACCTATTTCGAGGGTTTACTGATACAACTGCCAATTTGTTTCGGTTATCTGTCAATTTTGCCAAGTTGAGAAAATTGCATCCAAATGTTTGAAAATTCATAACACATTGCAGACACATCGTGCAACCTTGATAACAAAGTTTAATGATAAGTTGGTTTTTGAGCTAGAGCTATTTGAAAGAAAAAAAGGCGTTTTAATATTAACTTAGCAGAAAAATAAAAAAGTGCGAAAGGTCAAGCAGTTAACTGGTTTTACATGTACATCTTAAAATTCTGTTTTTCTTGTGTTAAAAGGTATTTCTTGAATATTTTCTTATGCTACACGTGTTTATATAATGAACAATTATCATTTACATTACAAAATGTAGTACGTTTCACATAATAATCAAAAAATAAAATAAAAACCTAACTGATTTTACCTGAAAAGTCTTAGAAAATAGACTACACTAACTGTATCTGACTGTTTGTAGTAACTGTATCAGACTAAAACAAAGTCAATGTTTTGCCAGTTTTATTAACATGCAGTTCAAAAACACACACAATATATTATTTTTAAAGTTTCCTCCACAGCAAACTTTCGATCCAAACATGTATCTCATCAGAAATGATTACTTTTAGTTATAGCTTTACAAGATCTCTCTTTTTACCACAGTAATAGAAAGCAAACAAGAATACAATTTAGATTATTTTGAGTAATTTGGTTAATTAATTGATTTTGGATTTTTCTAGTATCAACGTATACTAGAAAAAACCAAAATCAATTAGCCCCTTTTCTTCAAACGCGTAGCCTCTTATAATATCATCATAAAAGCCCGAGGAATACCACAAAAACACGGTCCTGAACCAACTGCATAATTGCATCATTACCTGGTCGTCACGCCATCTAGTGGGGGACCAACCTACACTTCGATTACCGGTACTAGGCTGCCACTGGAAACCCCTTTACCCCATCAGTTGTCGTGGCTGCTATATGTTTGTGGCTATATTGCCGGTCAATTGCCACTTCAGCTTAACCGTTGGGCCACGTCGGTTGCTTTGGTTTATAATACTGCGGATATCCTCATTACAAAGCCTATCACCCAAAGAAACTCCGAGCATAGCCCACATCATAGCAGGCTGATCCACCTAGAGCTTCCTCATGTTGTGTCTAATAAAGTGCCAACACGCACTCTAGTTTCCAATTTTGAGGTTTATGTGACGAGATGAGTAGTTATCGTCGTCGTCACGCTGCCAGTCGTGTTGAATCTGTCGATTAACCTCTCGGTCGAAGTTGGACTTACCTAGTCAAACAATTTGTCTGAGGTTAACATACTTGACATCAACACGGATATTATAAATAGTCTTTGTCTGCGCAAATCAAAGAGGGTTTACTATTGATGTTGATTTCGTATAATTTCTAGTCCAGTAGCATTAAAACATCTTCTGTTGGCGCAGTGAAGAATTTTGGGCATATAACGTCACCGTGTCTTACATCTCTCTGCAGTTGGATAGGTTTCGTACTCTGGTTCAGTACTCACGTCGCCATCGTAGCCCTAATGTATAGAAATTTCAGCATCGATATACCACCGCCCAAATTTCGACAGAATCCAGGCTTTCTCGTGGTCTCCTTACGCAAGACAAAGAGGTAGATTGTACTTTTAGGTGTTCTGTACAATTTACCGAAAGATATATGTGATCTATGATATTATATCCTTTTCGAAAACCGGCTTGTTACATAAGCTGGTAATTGTCAAACTCGCGTGCAAGGTAATTTGAAGACTCTAAAATACAGCACGTAGAAGAGACTGAGAAGAAAAATCAGTTTTATTTAATATAGCGTTGTCTCCCTTTTCGTTAAGAACGAGACTATCGTATTTCTGCATCACTCCTTAGGGAAAACCAGAACTATGGTAGTCTCTATAGTTCCACTATGGAAGATGGAATTGAAAAGCTTTTGAAGGATTTCGAGTATCGGTTTTTTACCCACTTTCATAAGCTCCGCTGTAAATCTATCCCCACCCGGGGTCTTGTAGTTTTTAATATGCTGAAGGGTCATTCTAATCTTGCTTAGACTGACGCCCCGGATACCATCGGAATAGATTCCGATGATATCTATATAAAGATCTTCAATTTGCTTGTATTGTCAATTGAGGCCTGCTCTAATTATTCCTATGACATATGTTCTTCCTTTACTGTTATTATTTAATTGTGGTATTTATTTTTTTATACCGCGCACCAATTACGAATCTTTAGTTGATGATTTTTATGTAATAAGTCTCATGTAAAACCAATTATAAATGCTTATCTAATGGGAAACAAATAAGCTTAACGACAAGGAGCATTTATTCGGTTTTTCCTGCTAAAGAAAAGTAAATTACATTTTGTGATCGGTTTCTAGTAAAAACAATTATAATCCATAAATATTTCATCAAGTATGCATTTCGGAATTTATTTTTACAGTAGTTATGGTATTGTAACATAGTAAGAAATAAAATAGGTCGAAAGGCTTAAAACGGAACCCTTATGGATTCGTTATGTCTGTCTGTCTGTCCGTCCGTATGTCACAGCCACTTTTCCGAAACTATAAGAACTATGCTGTTATGGGTTATGGGTATCTATATATAGGTCTTCACAAATGATATTGAGGTTTTTATACCATGTTTTTCTAAACCGAATAGTTTGCTCGAGAGACATTTATAAAGTGGTAAAATGTGTGTTCCCCCCCCCCCCTCCCCCTGTAACTTCTAAAATAAGAGAACGATAAAACTAAAAAAAATATATAATGTACATTACTATGTAAACTTCCACCGAAAATTGGTTTGAACGAGATCTAGTAAGTAGTTTTTTTTAAACGTCATAAATCGTAAATTATGTTACTTGCTGCTACGGAACCCTTCATGGGCGAGTCCGACTCGCACTTGGCCGCTTTTTTTAACCTTACCAACCGTATATCAGCATGGTAAGTTACCATGGTAACTTACCATGCTGATACACGGTAATGCCACGAAATTTCTATATAAATAATGGTTATCAAATAATCGGTTAAGGGGCGTATTACAAAAAAACGCGAAATTACAAGGTTTCCTCGTTGAAATTTTATGTTTATCGTTCATTGCTTGAAATAACAATTACTTGGTAAAAATAGTTCGTTTTCTCTCCTCAAATAAGCTCGGAATGGATTTTAGATAACTTATTTATTTAATCAGTAATAATCATTCTCCCAAAGCATGTTTAGGCAAAAACTCTCGAAGACATGATTTGGGAGCTCTAATTTGTAGATTCTATTGAATATCGACCATCAAAAAAAATATTTTTATCTTCCAAATATCCTACACTTTAATAATAATGGAATACATTTTCGTTATATGCTTTTCACGCTAGGAAAAAAAATCGACATAATTCAAAAAACGACCAAAAAAGCTTCGATACAAGCCCCTATATTTCCGAAGTTCTACATCATTTAGAAGTAAAATTTATACCAAAATAATCATCAACATTTGCTTACACTATGCTATTATTTTTACTTTTTAAATCGTTACTATTATATTTTAATCAATTAAATAAAAGTACTATATATTTCACTGTGCCGGCCATCTGCGATCATTAACGCGCGAGCGCTTGCCGAGGGTGGACCTGCGTCAGTTTATTTCGGGCGCTGCATCGTTTCGATACTACCGTAGTGTGCGTCGATTGCTATCGTAGTGTGCGTCGATTACCTGCATACTAGAAAATCGTCAACTACGACCGCAATTTTTGATCGATCGGTTTAAAACTATTTTATATAGTTATAATTTAGATTACATCTCTTCAAAAAGGTGGTCTATTCATTGACTTAGATCATTGTTATTTGAGGGCTTCACCTAATGATTTATACAGCAACGGTCTTATTGAAGTTAAATGTCCTATTTCAGCTTTCGGAATAGATTTTAATACGGCCTTTCGACAAAAAAAAGTTCATCATCATCATCATTACAGCCCTTCACAAGTCCACTGCTGAACATAGGCCTCCCCCAAAGAATGCCACAAAGCACGGTCCTGAGCCACCTGCATCCATCGACTTCCTGCATGTCTTACCAGGTCGTCACTCCATCTCGTGGGGGGACGCCCTACACTTCGCCTACCGGTACGAGGCTGCCACTCGAGAACCTTTCTTCCCCATCGTTTGTCGGTTCTTCGAGCTATATGGCCGGCCCACTGCCACTTCAGCTTACTAATCCGTTGGGCTATGTCGGTTACTCTGGTTCTACTGCGGATAACCTCATTCCTAAGTTTATCACGCAGAGAAACTCCGAGCATAGCCCTCTCCATAGCTCGCTGAGCGACCTTGAGCTTCCTCATACGGCCAGCAGTGAAGGACCAAGTCTCAGATCCGTAAGTCATCACTGGCAACACGCACTGGTTGTACAATTTCGTTTTAAGGTTTTGAGGTATGTCTGACGAGAAGATGTGTCGTAGCTTCCCGAACGCTGCCCAGCCGAGTTGAATCCGTCGATTGACCTCTCGGTCGAAGTTGGACTTACCTAGTCGGACTATTTGTCCCAGGTAAACATACTCGTCAACAACTTCGAGCTTAGTGCTCCCAACAACTACCGGCATAGGTGTGACATGGACATTAAACATAATCTTTGTTTTGTCCATGTTCATCTTAAGACCTATCCGTTGGGAGACACTATTGAGGTCATTGAGCATAGTGCTTAGGTCCTCCAGCGATTCTGCCATAAGGACTATATCGTCGGCAAATCGAAGGTGAGTGATGTATTCGCCATTGATGTTAATTCCGTATCCTTTCCAGTCCAGAAGCTTGAAAACGTCTTCCAATGCAGCGGTGAAGAGTTTCGGGGATATAACATCACCCTGTCTTACACCTCTCTGCAATTGGATAGGTTTCGTACTCTGGTTCTGTACTCGGATAGCCATCGTAGCTCTACTGTACAAACACTTCAGCACTTCGATATACCGACAGTCAACTTGGCATCGCTGAAGGGACTGCAGCACCGCCCAAATTTCGACGGAATCAAAGGCTTTCTCATAGTCCACATACGCCAGACACAGTGGTAAATTGTACTCTTCGGACTTCTGTACAATTTGCCGAAGGGTATGTATGTGGTCTATGGTGCTAAAGCCCTTTCGGAAACCGGCTTGTTCGGGAGGCTGGAAGTCGTCAAGTCTGCGCGTGAGACGATTCGTAATGACTCTCGAAAATAGCACGTAGACGCGGCTCAGAAGGGAAATCGGTCTGTAGTTCTTCAAGAGAGCGTTGTCGCCTTTCTTGAAGAACAAGACCACCGCACTTCTGCTCCACGCCTCCGGTGTAATGCCACCATGGAGGACGGAATTAAAGAGCTTCTGAAGGACTTCAAGTACCGGTCTTCCACCCGCTTTCAGAAGCTCCGCTGTAATTCCATCCTCACCTGGGGCCTTGCCGTTTTTAAGGTGTTGGAGAGCCATTCTAATCTCGCTCAGACTGACGTCCGGGATATCTTCGGAATAGTGTCGAATAAGACTCGCTCTTGGATCGTTACTCACACTTGCGTGTGGCTCCAACGATGACGTGTACAGCTGCCCATAGAACCTCTCAATCTCACTCAAAATCTCAGGTGCCCCGGAAACGATGCTGCCACATTCGGTCTTCAGCTTTGACAGTTGGCTCTTTCTGGCAGACAGATCTCTGGCAAAGACTTTGGAGCCTTGGTTCCGCTCGATCGCTTCTTCAATACGAGCTGTATTGAAGTTGCGCAAGTCCCGCCGCATGCATTTGGAGATCTGTCTGTTCAGTTGCCTGTATGCTGTCAAATCTGTTGAAGAATGTAGCCTCATCTCCCGTCTAACAGCCATGAGATTAAGAGTGTGATCGGAGAGTTTTTGTGTTCTTCTGCGGCGGGTCTTGCAGAACTTAGCTCCGACCGCATGGACAGTTTCCACGAGCTTGTCATTCATATCGTCCACTTCATTGCAGTCTTCTAGGCACTGAAAACGATTTTGTAACTCGAGCTGAAAGGTTTCGGGACTTTGGATTAGAGCACGAGGGGGACGGAGCGTTGACTTCATCAGACGAGACCTCTCCAACTTAACATTTAGGTTCAGTGTGCCTCTAACCATTCGGTGATCGCTGCCGGTTTTCACCCTCGCGATCACTGAGACATCACTGAACAGTTGTCGTCTGGTCGTCATAATGAAGTCAATCTCATTTTTTGTCGAACCGTCGGGGCTCGACCAGGTCCACTTCCTGTGGGGCCGCTTCTGGAAGAAAGAGTTCATCATAAAGAGTCCCTCTTTCTCCATGAAGTCGGCCAGCTGCTGGCCCCTTGGGTTCCGTTGCCCTATTCCAAATTTCCCTACTTTCAGCTCACCGTTCTCTTTTGTGCCTAGTTTTGCATTGAAGTCTCCCATTAACACCGTATATTGGGTTTTGGAGGAATGCATGGCTCTAGAGATATCCTCATACATTTCCTCCACCTCCTCATCGGGGTGTGCCGAGGTTGGTGCGTAAACCTGTATGACCTTCAGCGAATACCGTTTGGTGATTCTGAGTATAAGGTACGCAACCCTCGTCGACACACTCCCGATCTTTACAACGTTGTTAACGAGAGACTTGTGGACGATAAATCCGACACCTTCTTGGGACAGATGGTCGCCCTCCCGGTGATAGAGCAAGTTGCCGGATTCGAGGATTACCGTGTCCTCCCCCTCTCTTCGGACTTCGGATAATCCTATAATATGCCAGCGCAACTTGTCTATCTCTTCTTCCAGCTCCACGATCTTCTCGTCAGTCCTCAGGGTGCGTGCGTTGTACGTTGCCAGGTCGAGTCGTCTAAGGTGGCAACCGAACCTCCACCGGAGATTCTTAGCACCCCCTGCCCCGCCGTTACCATGGTCGCCACCGTAGCCAGGAATAGCGGGGCCGCCGGGGACTGGGGGCCGTCTCTTTGTTACATTCATAGAGGGGTATTTGCCATAGTTGCCACGCTTGGCGAGCGGGTTGGCAACCGCAGTTTTTTTTTTATTGTAACTTTGGCTATTATCAGGGAGATGCTGCTGCCCATCTCCCGCCTGTTTCCCATTGTCGCCTTTTACGACACCCACGGGAGGATATGGGGTAGTGGATATTCTTGACCGCCACTACACGGCAAAAAAAAAGTTAAAGGTTATAAATTCAGTGATTCAAGTGTAACATTAAATCAAAATAATGACTGGTTTTACCAAATCGAAGTCCAGCTTCATTTAGCAAATAAAAATGTCTGAATACTTGCCATAATATGTATTGGCCCAGATTAATGCATTAAAAGTACTAAAAATTTACAAATACGACCAATTTTAGATTTTCAATATGTTACCCAAGTTACAAGCTTTTTATGAAAAGTGTGTACTGCCTGAAATTATCGAATCGAGAAAAGTTTGGTCAATGCCGTCGCAGCAAATATTTTTCTTATAAAAATATAGTAGTTGACTGTAAGTACCGATTAAAAAATATTAGTTACATTTGGTTGTTATATTTATTAAAACAGGTTGCAACCGTTTATTCATTTATACCACTATTCTACCGGTAGTAGACATAATCGATTATTAACATTCGATTACAGCGTAACAATTAAAATATTTATGTGTACTTATTTTGACACTAAATTTCATAAATAATGAATAATATATCAAAATGGTATATAATAATAAATAATAAATTATATAATTATATAATAATAAATTAATAAGATAACATTAAAATTACACACCAAAAAATATTCCATCCACTGAAGTCCATCCTAAGAAAACTTTGTATTATGGAAGATCAAGATCGTTTAGTCGCCATACTCACAGTATTATAGTGCGAGCGAGTGAATAGATATGAAAGAAAGTATCGGTCGCGTAACTTGCCGCCCGCTCGATGCGTAAAATACCTAAATTTGCGAAACGCCGAAATGTAAGAGGGCTCTTAACAAGAAAATTGAGAAAAAAATGTTTACCAGTAAACCCTCGATTTATTACAATTTATTCGCAATGACAATAAAAGAAAGATAACATAGTGGAAAGAATTTTACTGAAATCATTTAAATTGGGATATAGACTATTTAATAAAAAAAGAATCACAAAAACAAACATATAGTCAGTAGAATATTAAGAGCCGAGTCTTTTTTGAAGTCAAGTAGAAAAGATAAGTCAAAATATATTAAATAAATATAAAAGTATATAATTTGGTCTATTTAATCTGACTAAATAGCAAAATAAGGGTTTGAGTACTTTTGGGAAAATGGTGTGTTTACCATTCGTTGCTCACAAATGGTTCCTTTACAACTTATTAAAATCCACTGCTGCATATAGGCCACTTCCATAAATTGCATCATAGAGGGGATTTAGCAATAGTTTCCTAAGCTGCTGCTGATTGAGGGGTAACTGAAACAGGAGATGGGCATCCTATTTCAGTTTCCCCTCTGTCGCCTCTTACGACACCTACGGGATGATATAGGGTGGTGGATATTCTTACACCGCCACTACTCTGTAAACATGGTAACAATGACAAACTGAGTCCGCAATGTCAATAAAAAAATCTCGGACGGTAAAATTACGGATAGTGCACAAGAGTACATTATCGTGCATACCTAATAGTGATCTGGTATATCGGATCTTAAAAAATAAAACACAAGCGGCCAACTTCGTTGCGGTATAAATCTCACCGGCAAATGAGTTGCACTGCCTGCATAAGCGAGGTGCGAGTGCAACAGTACACTTTATTGCGGGAGGTCGTGCTAAACGTTTTTTTTGGAATAATGCTGTTATACCACTGGAGCTTTGAAATTCAATTTTTGGTTATTTATGTAATATTTTAGTGGTTATTTCGACTTATATTTGGTTATGTTCTTAGACTTGGTTATGTTCGAAGAATTTTAATATAATTTTTTATGGATAGGATTGATAACCAAAGGTTACACACCATAACAGATTGTTTTGTTATCATAAACCTAACAAAATTTTGATAAAATTAATATTTATTTAAATAAACAGATATTGTAAATTGTAATGTACGGCTCTGTGAAAAATATTTGTCAAAAAATTTGAATGTGCTACGCAACAACCCAGTAGAAAAACTTACTACTACGACCCCCACATCATCCACTACTGGTTAACCGGCCGGAGGTACAGATTCGTTGCGACACTAATTTTAGACAACTTTTAGCTGTAGCGGCGAACAAATATTTCGCGACACGCCTTTCGTGTCAAGTGCCATAAAAGTAGATGCCACGCCTTTTGTGCCATCAGCCATGTGTAATAATAATATTCTTTTTTTATGCTTTTTAGGGTTCCGTACCTCAAAAGGAAAAAACCGAACCCTTATAGGATCACTTTGTTGTCTGTCTGTCTGTCTGTCTGTCAAGACCCTTTTTCTCAGGAACGCGTGGAGGTATCAAGCTGAAATTATATATCATAAAAATATATATATCAAATACTCAAGTCTACTCTCCCTTAGAGCTGTGAAAAAATCATACTTCTAATCCAACGGAATCAAAAGATACAGCCGTTTATGCCGCAATTTTTCGACATTCGCAAGGGAATCAAAACCTACAGGGTACTTCCCGTGAACTCAGAATCTTGAAATTTGGTACGAAGCAACGTTTTATAGCACAGATAAAGGAAAAATTGCGAAAAGGCTACATTTTTAGTTACATCATATAATAAAAATATTTTTAATAATTTAAAACTTATATACCTACAGATTTGTTCGGAACCCTCGGTGCGCGAGTCCGACTCGCACTTTGCCGGTTTTTTTTCTCTTGTTTAGACCTGATTAACTTTAGTTGACATCAAACATCAGTTGCAAATGGAGAGATAATGGCTAACTACGTATTTTTCTATGTGTTTTCCTTGAAATGGAGACTAAATGACTTTTTTATGCAGAACCTTTGGTACTATTTTTTGTTTTATAAAAAATATTTATACAAGTAGGCACAGCTAAATGACCCTTAAAAACCTTGGTTTTCATTAAATGAAATTTTCACCTAATAATAACGTTTGTAAATATGAAACAATTAAGAACCTTAATTTTTAAAACTAAAGTTTATGTTTCATTGATATTTACAAATTTTATATATTAATTTTAAACAAATGTACTAGTAAAGTCGATCTGAAAACGTCTAATTGGTAAGTATAGCAAAGTGTTTTCAAAACGAAAAAAACAATAGCCAGATGCGCCGGCGCTGTACCACATGAGTAAATAAACGGAACAGAGGTAAAGCTTCCTATGAACGTGCAAAATTGTTACATACCTATTGCATACCTTAAGCGAAAGCGCAAGGTAATGTTCTACTATCGCCATCGTATAAAAATTAAAATTCCAACATTTTATCGAATAAAATCGTATCTAGCAATCATATTATACATATAAATGATATAAAGAGCACATTGTTAGAAAGATAAATGATTGTTGAACTTATTAATAATTTTTTTAAATCGATTAATTGCTATTTTTAAATAAAAAAAAGAGTTTTAGTGGCTTATGGTGTGGATTTATCATGTCCCTGTGGCTTGTAAACACTATAACTTTTGAAAATATCAATTGTTTAACTCAATCTATTTTTTAATCTCTTCATCTATCATGTGGGAAGCCACTGAATGTAAATGGGAGTGTAATTTTGTTTTGTTTAGCTATAATTAATTTTTTTCGGCTCCAAAATGGCGAAATTTTCGTTCATTTGGTTGCCTCGTATATAAATTGTTTCTGTAAATGGGGATCTACAGCCACAGAGTAGTTTAGTTCACAGAGTACCTTTGTATTAAGTTTAGTTCGGCTTCAGTCGCCGTCGTGAGTGGACATTGGTGGACATTGTTTCGGTTGTTTTCAGCGGCTCAAAAAGATCGCTGTACAAATGTACAATATTCGAATAACCAAATTTCTTAAATACTTGATTATAATAATAATAAGAGATTTTTTTATTACAATATTTAAAAGCACAGAATAAACAATAGTAGTACGTACTAAAAGTAAGTAGTATATTTTTTTTTGTCATGGGTGTCATTTTCATGGTTTTCGAGGGTGTTGAAACCGATAGTGCTATCGCAATGTAAATCCAAGGTGGAGGCTGCAATAGGTATAAAGTTTTTCATCATAGGTGTCATTTTCATGGTTTTCGAGGGTGTTGAAGCTGATAGTGCTGTCGAAATGTAAATCCAAGATGGCGGCTGAATTAAGTACCAATTTATTCTTCATGGGTGTCATTTTCATGATTTTCGAGGGTGTTGAAGCCGTTAGTGCTGTCAAAATGTAAATCCAAGATGGCGGCTGCAAAATATATCAATTTTTTCATCTTGGGTGTCATTTTCATGGTTTTCGAGGGTGTTGAAACCGATAGTGCTGTCGAAATGTAAATCCAAGATGGCGGCTGCAATAGGTATCAATTTTTTCATCATGGGTGTCATTTTCATGGTTTTCGAGAGAGTTGAAGCCGATAGGGTTGTCGAAATGTAAATCCAAGGTGGCGGCTGCAATGGGTATCAATTTTTTCATCATGGGTGTCATTTTCATGGGTTTCGAGGGTGTTGAAGTCGATAGCGCTGTCGAAATGTAAATCCAAGATGGTGGCTGAAGTAGGTATCAATTTTTTCATCATGGGTGTCATTTTCATGGTTTTCGAGAGAGTTGAAGCCGATAGGGTTGTCGAAATGTAAATCCAAGGTGGCGGCTGCAATGGGTATCAATTTTTTCATCATGGGTGTCATTTTCATGGGTTTCGAGGGTGTTGAAACCGATAGTGCTGTCGAAATGTAAATCCAAGATGGCGGCTGCAATAGGTATCAATTTTTTCATCATGGGTGTCATTTTCATGGTTTTCGAGAGAGTTGAAGCCGATAGGATTGTCGAAATGTAAATCCAAGGTGGCGGCTGCAATGGGTATCAACTTTTTCATCATAGGTGTCATTTTCATGGGTTTCGAGGGTGTTGAAGTCGATAGCGCTGTCGAAATGTAAATCCAAGATGGTGGCTGAAGTAGGTACCAATTTTTTCATCATGGGTGTCATTTTCATGGTTTTCGAGGGTGTTGAAGCCGATAGTGCTATCGAAATGTAAATCCAAGATGGCGGCTGCAATAGATATAAATTTTTTCATCATTGGTGTCATTTTCATGGTTTTCGGGGGTGCTGATGCCGATAGTGCTGTCGAAATGTAAATCCAAGGTGGCGGCTGCAATAGATATCAAGTTTTTAATCTTGAGTGTCATTTTCATGGTTTTCGAGGGTGTTGAATCCGATAGTGCTGTCGAAATGTAAATCCAAGATGGCGGCTGAAGTTGGTACCAATTTTTTCATCTCGGGTGTCATTTTCATGGTTTTCAAGAGTGTTGAAGCCGATAGTGCTGTCGAAATGTAAATCCAAGATGGCGGCTGCAATAGGTATCAATTTTTTCATCATGGGTCTCATTTTCATGGTTTTCGAGGGTGTTGAAGCCGATAGTGCTGTCGAAATGTATTTAAACTACTTTAATAATTCCGTATATTCATGTTATACGTAATTTTTTTAATGCGCTTAAGGTATGCCCAATTGGATTTACCAATATTTTGTCCGATCGTATTCCAAATTCAGGTGCATGCATGTAAGTAAATCTCTATATCCCTGTGTTATAGTCCACCACCAGCAAATCACGTGTTTTGTTTCACGTTCATAAAATTGAAAGTGTGGAAGGGGCTCAAGGCGCTCAAACCAATTTAAAGTCATGGTGTACAAACTGGAGAAGAGTGCCTAGTACGCCCCGTCCATGCAGATAGGGTTGTCACAATAGGTGAAGACAAATTAAACAAAGCAGTACCTATCATATTATTGAATTGTCACTGAAGTTACGGTATACAAAATTTCAACGTGTGAACGTAACCCATATACCTACTACATACCAACCCACCCACATACCAACAGACCTTTAGTAAAAGCTTGTAATATCCATAACAAGGTAAAAACACACAGTGTAGTACCGTCTTCGTATTAAAAAAAGGATCATACAATAACATAAAGGTACTTAAAAAAGTAATAATCTAATATTTACTTACCTAGTACTCTTTGGGATAGTTATAGTATGATATATCTTTATTTTTTCTAGTATTATTCATACATTCAGTACAATAAACAACCATTATTAATAATACCACGTTTTTACATTAAAATATTCAAACTTGCAGCTAACAAAACATACAACGTGCGTCGCACTGACTCTCAGATTGTTGTCCACTGGCTGTGCTAGCGTAACCGGTTTTTTCCAGTCTCCCCGCGTCCGCGACAAGCGGCAGGGGTATGAAAGTCCTCAGTAGCTTGATTTTACGTTGATACTAGCGCCATTTCATAGTCAGCTAAAGTACTATTTTCCCCAATATTTTTACACATTTTATTACAAGATGGCGCCACTGCTGGTATTCATTATTTATACCGAAGCCTAAATCATGCTATCGAAGTTTTAAAATACAGCAGTATATATATAGAATAATTCTTTAAGAATAAACGAATAAATTTAAACCAAGCTCATCTAAAACAATCTAAATAAACAGTTGTTTAAAACAAATTAGGTAGTAATTATATACATTTCCTCTTAATTTTATTGAAATATGTACGAAATAATACTGCACCTAGTTGATAGCGCCCTCTAGTGTAATTTTCAGTAATTTATAATCCCAACACCATCTATAAGAGCGCTCAAGAGACTTCCCTATTTTCGACACCTAATAATTTGGCAGAGTGGCACATCTATACCCTATATAGTATATTATCTATGACAAGCGGCCAGTGGTCACGCACACATGCCCCGGGTGCTTGTAGTAGTGCAACCGATTCGCGCGGTTGTATGAAGCTTTATCTCTGTTCCGTTTATTTACTCATGTGGCTGTACGACGGCAGATGAACAAAAGACTCTATTTATTAGTGTAGATAGTAGTAGTATTACATTGCATGAACGCGTTCGAACTGTTTCAAGCAAAAATAAGCGTTATACCACATCACAAGAGCACATGGTACTTCGTAGTTCCATTCGGTCATATGATAATAATAAAACGGCAGTTCAACAATTTTAAACAAAATTAAACAATAAGACAAACGCATTGCTTTTTTTTTACAGAAGACTTGTTTTCCAGAAACCTGTTTACAACTTGAGTTAGTGAGCGATCGCAATGAGTGCTGTTACGTCACAAATTCATCCGGACGATGCAGAAATCAGTCGTCTGTTGCATGAAATGAGCGATGTAGAGATTCAAGGGTCGGACAGAGAAACTGAATATAATTTATTAGAAGATAAAGTACAGAGTGATGCCGAAGACTATGAGGTAAATACTCCACCGGTGGCAAACCCATTGTATATTTAAAATGTGTCTGAAAATGATCCTGGACCTCTTGAAAGTGTTTCATCCAGTATTTGGAGTATACTATCATGCCACAACGTCAAAATCTCAGAAGCAAAACCGATCATCGTTGGACGGCCACTAAAGGCCGAACAAGTGGCAAGGTATCATCTGCTAATATTATACGTACATCTAGGGGTACCACTCGAATCAATAAATGCCTTTATGAGCCTTTAGAATGTTTCAGTATATTTATTACTGATGACATTGTGAAGGAGATAAAACAATGGATCAACGCTGAAATCCAGCTAAAGATTCAAAGGCCTGATATATGTAAAAGCAACCTTTAAAATTACAACTTGCGAAGAATTTCAAGCTTTTTTCGGCATACTGACACTAACAGCTGTTGTGAAGGACAATAATTTGGCGACGGATGAGCTATTTGATTGTTCGTATTCCGGAAACGGATATTATGTTGCTGCCATAAGTAGAGCTAAATTCGAATTTCTGATAAGTGTTTCGGTACCAGAACTAAGGGCTACTGATACATTTGCACCAATGAGAAAAATATAGGAGATTTTCATAAATCACTGCCGCTCCAATTACATCCCCGGACCGTATGTAACCATAGACGAACAGCTTTTGGGTTTCCGGGTCGGTATCCTTTCCGTATGTACATTCCTAACAAACCCAATAAATACGGACTAAAAATTTTAATGACATGTGACAGCGCCACACGATACATGATTGATGCAATCCCATATCTAGGTAAATGCACTCAAACCAATGGCTTGCCACTCGCTGGATTTTACGTAAAAGAACTTACAAAAGCATTTCATGACAGTAATGGAAATGAAATGAAAAATGAATTCAGAAACGAAACTGTAGGCATAAACTACTTGCAAAATAATTAAAAAAAATGGATAAATCACCCAAAAACGCAATTTCAGCGAGTAATAACGATTTAAAAAAATACACGACTCGCGTGTCATATGCCACAGAAAAATAATCGATGGCACGCCTGGCGGGGCGCCTCGCCGGGGCGAGTATCCAATATTTTATAAAATTATAAAAAAAGCACTAAAATGGGTGGTCTTATTTTCTACTTAATAAATCTGATAACTATCCTGTCTGGTATGCGATTAAATTAATGCTTAAATAAACTGAAGTATGAATATCATCAAAATGAGAAGAATGTAATAACGTACTGACTGTGATATATTAAAAACAATAAATGCTATGAAAGCTAATGTAGCTATCAATCAGCAACATCATTAGAGGAATAAATAACTAAAACTCCGAAGTATTATTGGTCGCATATTAAAAACCTGCGCAAATTAGTCCGAATTATTAACCAACTACGTTTCTAGATTACATTTATGGAAACGATATTACTGAGGTAAAAAACAAGTTTTCAACGCATTTTTTGTCCAAGCATGCATATTTGACCTAGTGGCAATATTAGCGTTGATGAATGTAAGATATAAATTAAAGAACAAGAAATACATGATGCACTAAGTTACAATCGATTCAAATTTAAATCATAAATTTTTATTTGTAAAAACAGATTTTTTAACAGCAAATCTTAAAAATCTAATTACGTTCGCTGCATTCAACCCTTAAGTATACAAATATTTTATCATTAAACCAAAATTTACATTAATTGCAAGTTTTATATTAATTATATCATTTATGTTATAATTATAATTGAATAATTTAATTTATTTTGTATAGTGTATGATAGTTACAATACTTAAATAAATAGAATGTCGAAAAACATATAATATATATTATATCATTATATACATGACTGACGCGTCGCTTAAGGGCCTGCACTCATAAACGGCACGGCATGGCACGGCGTAGCAAGGCACACTTCGGTATGCCGAAGGATCCTGTTCTAGTGGCATCTTGCATCATGCCGAAGGATCCTGTGGCATCCCACGGCATGCCAAACAAGTCAAGACGCGCTCGTGTACAGGGCGCTCGCGAGAGTCGCTGAGATTGCCACCACAACGGGCCAGTGAATCTAACCTTGTTTCAATTAAAAGGAATATGATTGCTAACTCACATTCCCTTAACAACATTAAGTAACCTATGATATAATATATAATAACCGTATCACGTGACGCAATGGCGTGCGGCGGCATCCCATGGTATCGCGGGGGACGATCCAGACTATTCGCGTCGAAATAAAGGAATGTCAGTGCTAATAATCATTAAAATAAGGGCAACAATCTTTTGTCCACGAAAAAAAACATTTGACACACCGTGCCATGCCGTGCAGTCTGTGAGCGCAGGCCCTTAATATTCATTAATTGAGATGAGAAGTGGCATTGAGCGCTATAATAAGAAATGTAAATTGAAAAAAATTGACTCTGTTTATTATTGGTAATTATTCAATAACTACAGATGCTTTTTCTGATCTCTATATTATTCGTATAATTCGCTAATGTTTTTGATTCTTTAGTTTTATTATTATCAGCACATTTATGATCATGTCAGTAATGTACTATCTATCAAATGGCACGGTTAAATATCAAGGAGGCCAATGGACATGAATATTTTTAATTATGTAGATGACATTTTGCTATCTAGAGCCGTGGTAACTCTCAGATGGTGAGCGCTCGCTGTAAATTTCACAGTACGCGAGCAACCCGAATTCGATCCCCGCCGGCACTAATGAAATTGTTGATTGCAATTTTAAGTGCTGATTTACCACGTGCTCGGCGGTGAAGGAAAACATCGTAAGTAAACCTGCAT
Organism: Parnassius glacialis; assembly: GCA_033319125.1. Lineage (NCBI taxonomy): Eukaryota > Metazoa > Arthropoda > Insecta > Lepidoptera > Papilionidae > Parnassius > Parnassius glacialis. Next base: position 28,291,047 of record JAVANC010000018.1, read on the forward strand.
GTCTGAGGAATAAGAAAAAAAATTCGAAGACGTGTGAAGTTCGCCATCACGCATTAGGACAGTCATGCGGCCGACATTTCCTTGCCCTAAAAAACCCTCTCAGAAATGAGGGGAGGTCTGTGCCTATCAATGTTACGTATATAGGCTGTAACTAACTGTTTTTTAACTTTATTGTTCTATGTATTGACCAAAGTTTACAAGTTGACGCAATTATATTATATAAGGTGAACCGTCTTATATCAATAGTACCAGGATAAGTGACACGAGTGATCTTTAAGTATTCTTTGTGTATACTAAATTGGAAAACTGTGCTTCAAATGCGTCTAGATCTAGATAATACTACTTTTAACTATTATTTAGTCTGTGATAATACATAGATGTGTTCATGATCTTTGTTTCGTAAAATACTATACAGCGAAAAAATAATAAGAGAAATTAGTAGTCTAAGATCGGACCTAACATCGAACTACACCCTTCTGTTTACCGCATGAAAATAATTTTTATCAAATATTTTTTTACAAGAATGTAAATGCTTTAAAAAATTGCATAAAATATATACCTATAATGAAGTTTTTAATAACCTTTTACAATTCATGAAGTAAGCACATTATAAATAGCATAAAATTATACTATTTAAACGTTTGTTTTAACAATTTGTTAAAGTTCTTTTGTTAAACTAAATTATTAATTAATTCTTTTTGCGCTTCCTCAGTTAGCACTATATTTATTTTTGACACCGTTTACTCTTAACTGTTGATATTGTTTTGCTGTAGTTAATACTTACTGTAACACAATGTATCTTTTTGTAATCTTAGGAAGGAGCGCGGTCTCCTAACACAAGTATCATACTTAAAAGGAGATCCAGGCCATTAATAATGTAACTATGTAAAAGATACTGAATAAAGATTTTTCAATTTCATTGTCAGTCACGAACATATGTATTTCAATAGGCAATTTATCCGCGATATATTTGTTTACATACTGTTTAATAACATATAATTAGTGACCGCCAGTACAGTTTTCGTCGGGGTCGATCAGCTGGTGATCTTCTGGTCTACTTGACTCATAGATGGGAGGAGGCAGTTGAGTCCAAGGGGGAAGCAGTTAGTTTGAACATAGCGAAGGCCTTCGATCGGGTCTGGCACAAAGCGCTTCTTTCGAAGGTTCCTTCCTATGGGCTTCCCGAGAAATTGTGCATATGGATCACCAGTTTCCCTGTTGATCGGAGCATCAAGGTCGTAGTAGACGGTGCATGCTCTGATTTCAAGCCTATCAACGCTGGTGTTCCACAAGGCTGCGTGCTATCACCAACGCTGTTTCTCCTGCATATCAATCATATGTTGCAAACTGGTAACATTCATTGCTATGCAGACGACAGCACTGGTGATGCCTTATATACCGGCCGTGCCTATATTTCTCGGGAAAACGTCGCCGAGTACCGGGACAAACTTGTGTCTGAAGTCGAGTCTTTGCTGGACAAAGTCTCGGATTGGGGGCGACTAAATCTAGTCCAGTTCAATCCCCAGAAGACACAAGTTTGCGCGTTTACCGCTAAAAAACTTTTTGTCATATCTCCTCAGTTTCAAGGCACTCCCCTTGCTGCCTCAGCTAGCATCGCAATCCTCGGCGTCGACATATCGAATAGTGTGCAGTTTCGTGGTCACTTGGAAGGGAAGGCCAAATTGGCCTCTAAAAGCTTGGCGTACTCAGCAGAGCGAGACAGTATTTCATGATCATTCTTTCTGATCTGCTCGATACACTGGCACAGCGAAGGGATGTTGCATCCCTTTGCATTTTCTATCGAATTTACCAAAACATCCAATAATAAGGAGTTTGGTCATAAAAACTGGTTACCCATGATGGGGAGGTTGCTACCAATGGTTTTATTTTCACCCACGGGACGATATGGGGGAGTGGATATTCTTACTCCGCAACTACATGGTCAATGTATAAACCAGGAAATAGGCAGCAGCAAAGAATAAATAAACTGTAGTTGCCAAGTGTCATCTATAGCAAACATCCTTCTTATGAGGCATTCTAAGGCTTATGATAGGCTGTAATCATAATGGTAAAGAAGATAACAAAGTAATAAAATATGTAATAACTTAGAAACCAGGTCTAAGTCTTAATTTAAACAAAACCAAGATAAGATAGAAATCTTTGAATTTGAAAATTTATATTACACAACTTGAAAACCAAATTATCAGAAAGAGTATAAAAATGGTTCATGTTTAATACCAATACAATGGAAATGAAATATAACTTATCATTTTTATTTGTACAAAAATTGTAAGTACCATCTCACGAACAGCCAAGACTTCCTCATACCATATTGATACTGTTTTCTATTTAGCTTAGACAAGGGAAATTTCTGAAGCTTATTAAAATTACTGTGCAAAATTCATTGTCAAATACTTTTACTTACGGTCTTCACTGACTTGAATACTGTCTTCACATTTTATGACAATACTAGCTGTCCTGCCTCGCGACTTCGCCCGCGTGGAATTTACTGCGATTTCATGGGTTTTAATTTTTTTATGCGTAACCCTAATTATTGTTCTAAAATAAAAGTATCCTGAGTTACTCCTTATAACATCAGCTATCTGCCAACGGAAGTCCCGTCAAAATCGGTCCAGCCGTTTCGGAGATTAACCGGAACAAACATACAGACAGACAGACAAAAATTTTAAAAATTGTTTTTTTGTTGTTAGTACCGTATATACTTTCATATGCATTTAGTAAACAGCTGTTATTTTATCATTACAAACAGACACTTCAATTTTATTTATTTGTATAGATTAAAATTTAATAATTTTTTTTTTGGATAATTACTTATATTTTGAGTAATTTAACGTAATAAAGGTTAATTTCTGAAGATTATTAAAATTACTGTGCACAATTCAGTAGTCAAATACTTTGACTTACTGTCTTCACTGATTCGAATACTGACTACACATTTTATTACTATATAAAAATTAACGAAAAAAAAATTGATAAGTACTTATATTTTAAGTACTTACAGTGTTTTCTATTTAACTTAGTCAAGGTGAATATCTGAAAATTATTAAATTACTGTGCACAATTCAGTAGTCAAATACTTTGAGCTACTGTCTTCACTGACTTGAATACTGACTACATATTTTATTACTATATAAAAACTAAAGAAAAAAAAATTGATATGTATATTTTAAGTACAGTGTTTTCTATTGAACTTATTCAAGGTGAATTCTGAAGATTATTAAAACTACTGTGCACAATTCAGTAGTAAAAAAAAACATTAATAAGTACTTAAAATATCAATTTATAAATTAATCAAATATGGATAAAAAATTTATATTTACAAAAATCTTAATCTTATCATTCCTTATATGTTACTAGCATTTTGCTCATGGCTGCACCCACATGGAAGCCCAATAACAACATGTTTAAAAAAATGTGTTATTCCAAAACCTAAGATAGCATTAAGAGGTAATTATAGAAGTATTACTGTAATCTACTGAATGAAAACTACTATACTGAATACAAGTGGTAAAATTAAAAATTTTGTACAACCAATTTCAACATAAATTATTAAGGATAACTCAAAAACTACTGGTCAGACCTTCATCAAATTTATATGGGACCACATAAGACGCACCAGCTACCAAATAAAAAAAAGAATCATCGAAATCAGTTCACCAAGAAAAAAGTCATTAAACCAACCAACAAAACACACTTTCACGATTATAGTATTAGTAGGAATATAAGGCAGCTAAAGAAAATTATATGAAAATGTAATAGCCTCTGATAAATAGCAAACTAATTACCAAACCTACTGCTATTTGTCTAGAATCATTATATGAAGGTGGTTTTTTTACACCAGTCGCCCTTATAATTTTATGTTCTATTACAGATAACAAATAAAATAGAATTGTAAAGCAAAATTTTAAGAAATCAGAAATTACTTACTTATTTATTATTAAATTTATAATATTGATAATTTCTTATGAAATTTATAAAACAATACTGTGTGATATTGTTATATCACCTATAGTATTCAAAGGACATCTACTATTACTATGAATTCTATGGATTCTCTATATGTCATAGTAAATATCATAAATGATGTTATTCATAGAATTAATAGAATGGTCAATGAAATAAGTAATTTTTAAACCAATAAACCTTAAACTAGAATGTATTCCTGCATCATGGAGACACATTTTACATAAATAAATTGCACTTGGTCGAATATCTAGACCTGGATCAACTATTCCTAGACCTTGCAAACATTTGTTTAATGCAGGATTCAAACTTGTGGCCCTGTATTGCTCAGCCACTATGCTACTGAGCTGTCTATTAGTCCCCTTGTTAATCTATTGTTACCATAAAATCAAAAGACTACAACAAGGTGAATCCCCTAAGAAGATTGTATAATCTTATCCTATGAAAAATGTCTGTAAGTGTGAATAAATTTATATTTTCACTAAAAATATTTCTTTTGAGAATATAACAACACTTACAATGATGTATTAGGTAATAATTTTAGAATGAAATTCTCATATCTTAAAATGTCAATGCATGCCTTTTCAAAAATTCAAGTGAAGATATTATGATAACTTAGATCTTAGGTATATTGTAATGACAATACGAAATAATGATTTTCTAGTTCTACATTATTTATAACAGAATTTTCACTGTTAACAAATATTAAATTGTCAATATAATTAATACAGTATATCAAAAGTCCACTGCTAAACAGGATAACTGATAAGATTGCCATAGTTGCCACATTAGTTATAAGGTAGAAGCTGCTGCTCATCTGCTCATTCATTTTCCTCTGTATTCGCTTATTACAACAACCACACTATCTTGTTGTTGACTTAAGAGAATCCAGCACGCCATATTACATTAATGATACAAAAATAATGTCAATTTGGATTTAAAAAAAATTATAAAAGCATACTGTTTGATAAGAAATAGAAATAAAATTAATTATCTAATTGTAAATAAAACTAAAACTGTTTATTCAAAACAAAAACATTGAAATTAGTCACTTCCTTAAACATATCTAGGAAAAGTCAACATCATTCCATGAATACCAACTAAAATAGTTTCAACAAAATCTACTTGTAGTTAAAATTAATAATGTGCTTACCTAAGCTAAATAACTAGGTAGAGAGCTGATCACTCACTGAAAATTTCATAGTATGCAAGCAACCCGGGTTTGATCCTTGCCAGCACCAATGAAATTATAAATTGAAATTTTAAGCATTGACTTACCACATGTCAAGTGCTGAAGGAAATACATTATGAGGAAACCTACATATCTAAGAAATTGAAAAACATTACATATTTCAAAGACATGAATTTCTTTAACATAAACCCTATCGAAAAAGAGAGGAGGCTGGTGCCCAGGTGTGGAATGTATATCCGTATAAGTATACAAACATATATTATGTTCCACACCTGTGCACTGACATCCTGTACCTGCCTGTGCTTTAGTTTTTTAAGCCTTGAAAGTTTTAAATAAAAGTCAATAGCATTAAGTTACTTACTGATCATCATGTTTGTTGAGTTAATTCCTAGATAATCCAAAAATTTATCCGTTCCAAAAACAAACACGGCTCCAAATAAAAATCCCGCTGCAATTGGCGCGAAAGCATATTGTCCGTTCTCTCCATAAATACCGGACTCTTGACACATTTCAATAGCAGGCTCCAGAAGGGACCAGTACGAAGCTGCTGTCATAACCCCAGCAGCAAACCCAAGTGATACATCAAGTAACTTTCTCTGAAAGACAAAACTTCTGGATGAATTACTACATCAAGAATCAAAAATGTATGCACTAATAGACGACTTGATTACACACATGTTTTCCTCGGATAAAAAATACACAGCCGGCTCCGAGAGCTGTAAGTCCCCACGTCAGAAGGGTCCCTAAAAGGGCTTGAGTTACTGCCCCATATCCAGCTATCATTTTTAAAATAAATAAGTACTTGTTTCTGTTTTAATTACTATTTATTGAACACATTTCAAGTATTATTTAAAAAGTGAAACCACATAATCTTACACCATCTTTATATACCCAAATGACACTTCGGTGACAGTACATACAGGCTAATATGGTGTAGGGACGCTCGATGATCATCGATGTCAAAATTGAAAACATCGATGTTGCTACATGTCAAACATCGAAACATCGAAACATCGTTGTCAATAAACCCATAATCGATTATCGGGTACATGCGAACCCGCGAAATCAATATCAACTAAATCTTGCATCTCCTCTAAAACATTTAAAATTTTGAATAATTCAGAATGCTTGAACGCATCGATAATCTAAAAATATATCATTATGGGGTATCAAACTTAACTGTCGAGTGTCAACTATAATGTCGCAATTGTCTCTGATTTCGTTTTTTATTGGTGTCTTTGTTAGTTGTCTATTTCTTTATCGGTTGTTTTTAAAAAAATCCGATGGGTGATCTTAAACACGATCCAATGCACGTTTAGAACAATGTTATTGGTTCTACCTATCTAAAATTTAAAAAATTAACTTGCGGTGAAATATTTGACCATAATCGCTACATCAGTGCAATCTGATTGGTTATCTACTGACTTAAAAAAGGAGGAGGTACTCAATTCCACTGTATGTTCTTTTTTCAATGTGTGTTACCTCATAACTTTTTTCTGAGTGAACCGATTGCGATGATTCTTGTTTCTTATTTGAAATCTGGTGCTTCGCATGTAGTCCCATATAAATTTGACCCATATAAGTCAGACCAATAGTTTTTGAGTTATTTTTAATAATTTATATTAAAGTCGGTTCTGCAAAATTTTTATTTTTAGATTATTTTCAATAGCAGGTTCAACTCTATCAGCAGAGAAACAGTTTGAAAGGTATTTCTTTGTCAAAATTACTATTCCTTCAATCAATCGACAAAAATTTTGGACAATATAACAAGTGAATTAGATATTTATGAACTTCTTCCAATTCTTTAATTACTGTTTTACACTACATTGTTTATTAATTTCTTATATTTCATTAATTATAAACCATAAATAGCATGTCTTTTTTTATTCATTAAATTCTTTCCTATTAAATACATGTGTAAAAAAACATCGATAATGGCCAATCGATGTTTTGAGGAGGATAAATATCGAACATCAATGTTGAGCTATCGATGTCAACATCGATGTTATGATCGATGTTTCTGCAACATCGAACATCCCTAATATAGTGCTTAGTTAGTTACGCATGTGACAGTGACAGTGACGTAACAATAACCACAGACCAGCATACAAAATAATAAGACTTTTTGACTTGGATACTTGTTCTTTAAGCCAAACAACGTTAAAGCAATCCAAATGTTTACCATGAGTATGATATTTACAAATGTTCATAGACTTAAATGTCTGTCTTATACACGGTCCATCTTGACGTACATCCCGCCAAGGTCATGCACGACAAACAAGAAGACAATGAGTAGGCTTGACGTACGTGTGACGTCATTGTCGTTTTGCCACCTTGGCGGGACGTACGTCATGATGGACCATATTATATGACATTTTAGAATATTACTGGCAACATAGACATAGTCGATCCCAAGGAGGTTATAATATAATATAGGGAGTGAGCGCTTGGAACATTGTAACCGTTCCTCATTTTTCTTAGAAAGAGAGGCACCGAGTTTTGTATTTTATCTCTTTCTAACTTTGGTAAATGTTTACACTAAATAAAAATATTACCAACGTTTAGACAGTTATTGACTTAAAGTAATATTTTAGACGTATGCTAGAACGGTAATCTTACATTTTTTATCGCTAATCATAGTTGGTTTATACCATAGTGTATTTCAATTAAGCATCTTATCAAGTAACACGAAAAAAAATTACTAAAACAAGAATGTTCTTTCCCTAAAAACTAGGGGGTGCATTTTATGCTATAGATGACAACATTCTTTTAAAATATGACGTCAAATGAATGAATATATTGTTTTTTTTTAATAGGATAGGGTGACAAACGAGCACACATTCCACCACGACGGTAAGTCGTTGCTGTGGCACATAGATATCTACATCTATCCTCGTTTGCGTATCAAAATGCAGATGCGTTGTCACCCGTGAGGACTAAGATGGAATGCCTTTTTCCAGTAAAAAAGGTCTCTGGTTCTCTACACTCACCATACGAAACACATCAGTGTTGAGCTGCTATTTTACACTGGTCTTCTGTGAGTGCTTGGTCCTTCCCTGGTCGAACCAACCCATTTGTGCTACAACTATACTACTAATATAGCTACAGCATGGCTCTACCACGTAGAAAACGCTGTGCGCTAATCATTCGCTAAATCTATGTGGAGTGCACTCACTTAGGGAGCGTTAGTTCAAGTTTAACATTTTTTCGGAACAGTAGAAAGAGTTTACAGGTTCTCTTCATAATCCACACGTCAATGGGAAACTTTAATGAAAAGTGTAGACGTATCCGTCAAAAGACTCTCACAGACAAGATGTATTGGTCATCATGACGCTGTTAAACCACTCAGAAAAATTTAAAAAACTAGTATAAACACTGGAAGATATATATGATCCCAGCACCAACAGAGAAAACATCGATACAAGAGAAGCAATATCTACACTCTTACTAGCTTTGTGTGACTTTAGTTTTTTATGCTATCTTTCCTTTTGGTGTAAAATTCCAAAAGAAGTTAGTCAGACACAAAAATAAATACTAAATAATATAATAATAATCTAGATTATTCCTGGGATAGTATGTGATAAAAATCAAAGCCCAAAAATTTTTCTTCAAAGCCAAAGTATTCAACTAGTGGAAAAAGCTATTTCCTACGTAACAAAAAATTTGAGAATGTGGACATTTCAATTAAAGGAAGAAGAGGAATGAGGAGATTTCGGAAACGTTTACCAGGAGAAATGAACCGATATGCTGGACTAACATTGCCAGAGGAGCTGCAGAGAGATATTTTAGAATGTCTTGAGAGATTTTACGAGGCCATCGCTACAGAGCAATGGATGATATTCTCGTAACATTTAGTGTTGTTCAGCCTTACACTCTGCTAACGTCACCAGATGAAGATCTTCGTGTAATAGTTTAAAGTCTGACAAAAATCTACGATGCTTTTTCTACAGGATATATAATATTGGAGATTTTGCGACTTGAAAGCTGCCAGCATTTCTTCCCAAGAAGCGGTTCAATGTAATTCATTGGAGCTTTTCTCGTAAAATTGGGCTATTCTGAATCTGTTCCGAATCTAGTGCTGTGTCTAAGATTTTTTTTTTACTATTATGTTTCATGTGAAGGAATCTTTTCAAAACTCAAGGTAATAAAATCTAACTTAAGGTCAAAAATGAGCCAAGCGGGACTAACCAATCTTTCCATTTTATCTATCGAAAATGACAAGAAAGTAAATTTTGATAATATATTAGAATATTTTAGCAAAATAAAGTCCCGTTAGCATGTATAACATTTTTTGTTTCATTTTGGGGGGTGCTTGATAGAAAACCGCCCTGGGTGCCAACCGAAGCCAAGTAATCAAAATATTAAACAGAGTTTCATTATAAATTTATTCAGCACTTTCCATATTGAAAAAATATACACATTTCGTTTCCGTAATGCTGTATATACTAATACTGTATATATTAGTTTTGAAGTTACAACTCAGAGTCATTACTATATTCTTATCCAAAAATAAAAAAAAATATCAACAATTAAGATATCGCATTATTTATATGAAGGTCAAGTGAGCGCTAGAGAAACGACGATTGCTTGCGTTGTTCATAAATAAAATGTTTTGAGAAGTTATCAATTACCATGTAGTTTCGGTGTATGAATATCCATACCATCCCGTGGGTCCCGTAATAGACTTGCCTATTTAATGGAAAAATAGCAATTAATCGATTCAAAAAAATAGTAATAAGTTCAACTATCATTTGTCTTTCTAACAATGTGCTTTTTACATAATTTATATGTATAATATGATTGCTAGATACGATTTCATGCAACAAAAAGTTGGAATCTTGATATTTAGGCGCTAGTAGAATATACCTACTTGCGTTGCGCTTACTGCATGCGATACAAATAGGTACATAAATAAGTCATCATTACAGCCTTTCACAAGTCCATTGCTAAATATAGGCATCCCCCAAGAAATGCCACAAAGCACAATCCTGAGTCACCTGCATCCATCGACTTCCTGCATATCTTACCAGGTCGTCACTCCATCTAGTGGGGGGAGGCTCTACACTCCGTTCGCTGGTACGAGGCCGCCACTCGAGAACCTCTTTTCCCCATCGGTTGTCGGTTCTTCGAGCTATATGGCCGGGCCATTGCCACTTCAGCTTATTAATCCGTTGGGCTATGTCGGTCACTCTGGTTCTACTGCGGATATCCTCATTTCTAAGTTAATTACGCAGAGAAACTCCGAGCATAGACCTCTCCATAGCTCGCTGAGCGACCTTGAGCTTCCTAATCCGGCCAACAGTGAAGGACCACGTCTCAGTTCCATAGATCATCACTGGCAACACGCACTGGTTGTACAATTTCGTTTTCAAGTTTTGAGGTATATCTGACGAGAAGATGTGCCGTAATTTCCCGAACGCTGCCAAAGCGAGTTGAATCCGTCGATTAACCTCTCGGTCGAAGTTGGACTTACCTAGTCGGACTATTTGTCCCAGGTAAACAACTACCAGCATAGGTGTGACATGGACATTAAACATGATTTTTGTTTTGTCCATGTTCATCTTAAGACCTATCCGTTGGGAAACTCTACTGAGGTCATTGAGCATAGTGCTTAGGTCCTCCAGCGATTCTGCCATAAGGACTATATCGTCGGCAAATCGAAGGTGAGTGATGTACTCGCCATTGATGTTAATACCGTATCCTTTTCAGTCCAGAAGCTTGAAAACGTCTTTCAGTGCAGCGGTGACGGGTTTCGGGGATATAACGACACCCTGTCTTACACCTCTCTGCAATTGGATAGGTTTCGTACTCTGGTACTGTACTCGGATAGCCATCGTAGCCCTACTGTGTAAGCACTTCAGCACTTCGATATACCGACATTCAACTTGGCACCGCTGAAGGGACTGCAGCACCGCCCAAATTTCGACAGAATCAAAGGCTTTATCATAGTCCACATACGCCAGAAGTAGTGGCAAATTGTACTCCTCGGACTTCTGTACAATTTGCCGAAGGGTATATATGTGGTCTATGGTGTTAAAGCCTTTTCGGAAACCGGCTTGTTCGGGAGGCTGGAAGTCTCGAAAACAGCACGTAGACGCGGCTCAGAAGGGAAATCTGTCTGTAGTTCTTCAAGAGAGTGTTATCACCTTTCTTGAAGAACAAGACCACTGCAATTCTGCTCTACGCCTCCGGTGTAATGCCACAATGGAGGACGGAATTAAAGAGCTTCTGAAGGATTTCAAGTAACGGTTTTCCACCCGCTTTCAGAAGCTCGCTGTAATTCCATCCTCACCTGGGGCCTTGCCGATTTTAAGGTGCTGGAGAGCCATTCTAATCTCGCTCAGACTGACGTCGGGGATATCATCGGAATAGTATCGGATAAGACTCGCTCTTGGATCGTTACCTCACACTTGAGTGTGACTCCAACGATGATGTGTACAGATGCCCATAGAACCTCTAAATCTTACTCAAAATCTCAGGTTTCCCGGAAACGACGCTGCCACACTCGGTCTTCAGCTTCGACAGTTCGCTCTTTCTGGTAGACAGATCTCCAGCAAACTTTGGAGCCCTGGTTCCGCTCGATCGCTTCTTCAATACGAGCAGTATCAAAAGTTGCGTAAGTCCCGCCGCATGCATTTGGAGATCTGACTGTTCAGTTGCCTGTATGCTGTCAAATCTACTGAAGACTGCAGCTTCATTTCCCATATAACAGCCATGAGATTAACAGTGTAATCGGAGAGTTTTTGTGTTCTTCTGCGGCGGGTCTTGCTAAACTTAACTCCGACCGCATAGACAGTTTTCACGAGCTTGTCATTCATATCGTCCACTGCACTGCAATCTTCTAGGCACTGAAAACGGTTTCGTAGCTCGAGCTGAAAGGTTTTGGGACTTTGGATTAGAGCACGAGGGAGACGGAGCGTTGACTTCATTAGACGTGACCTCTCCAACTTAACGTTTAGGTTCAGTGTGCCTCTCACCATTCTGTGATCGCTGCCGGTTTTTACTCTCGCAATCACTGAGACATCACTGAATAGTTGTCGTCTTGTCGTCATAATGAAGTCAATCTCAGATTTTGTCGAACCGTCGGGGCTCGACCAGGTCCACTTCCATTGGGTCCCCTTCTGGAAGAAAGAGTTCATCATAAAGAGTCCCTCTTTCTCCATGAAGTCGGCCAACTGCTGGCCCCTTGGGTTCCGTTCTTAGCACTCCCTGCCCCGCCTTTACCATGGTCGCCACCGTAGCCAGGAATAGCGGGGCGCCGGGGCCTGGGGGCCGTCTTTTTGTAACTTTTATTATGGGGGATATATTGCCATAGTTGCTACGCATGGTGAGCGGGTTGGCAACCGCAGTTTTTTTTTATTGTTGTTTTGCTGTTATCAGAAAGATGCTGCTGTCCATCCTCTGCCTCAGTTTCCCTCTGTCGTCTCTTACGACACCCACGGGAAGATAGGGGGTAGTGAGTATTCTTACCCGCCACTACACGGGGCGTTAATTAAGTATCTACCTATATATATTTGATTAATTTTTATATTTGATTAACATTATGTTAAAAAAGAAATTCCGAGGAAACTGTCCTCGAAAGTAATTTTTTAAACTGTCCAAGAACGTACTAATTTTTTTTCTAAAGAAAGTATTTTTTTAATTACAATTGTACAAAATCCTAATAATCTCTGAAGAGGTGAGTCTACTGAATAAACTTAAACAATTTTCTCCATGAATCAGATCGGAAAGTTTTTTATATATTTTATAAAATGTTTTGTTGGTGAAATAAAGAACTGAAACAGTTTTTAAGTTTTATGAAAATAAAGCAACCATTATGTACTTCGTACATAATGCTTCCAAACTTTCATTTGCAAGGCGGTTTCGATTTTTTGTTTTATTATTATTTAGTATTGAAAAGGTTTGTTCACATAAATAGGTAGAACCAAATAAGCTGGCACATTTTAGAGCGTTTATGCGCAACTCTTTGTACGTATTGCGTGTATGCGTAGGTATATGGATGTGGAGGAAGCGAGAGAGGTCTGTCAGGATCGTGCCAAATGGAAGTCCATAGTCTCTGCCTACCCCTCTGGGTGACAGGCGTGAGTGTTTATGTTTTTTTTTTATGTTTTTTTTCCTTTGTACGTATTTTTATCAATGCAGCGCTAAAAGTTCAGCAAGTCTCCTTCGTTGAATTTGTTGCGTAAATCTTAGTCGATTTGAATGTCGATAATTTCTAACTGCATTGACTCTGGCGCATATTCAACTGAAATTGTGAAAGGATTGCTGAATATGTCCAACAGAGGTTTCACTTTTTTAAACTCCGAAAATCTGTCTTGAAAAGATTGAATCAAAATATCTAGCTTTTCTACATAACTGAAATTAATCGCAGTTTTGTTGAATTTTTCAGCCATTTTCTTATAATTCGGAAAATGATTGTAATTTCCAGAATTCAATTGCGATCTGAAAAGTGTCAGCTTGCATTGAAAGGATGATATATGAGCGTAGAGCTGGGATATCAGTTGATTTTTGCATTGAAGCCGTGCGTTCAAGACATTCAAATGATTTGTAATATCAACTAAAAAAGCCAAATCTTACAACCAATCAGGATTTTTAAGTTCCGGGACATCCCTTTGCTTTTCCGCCAGAAATATTCCAATTTCTTCTATTAAATTTAGAAATCGTTCCAGTGGTAATCCACGACTTAGCCACCTTACTTCTGTATAATACAGTAAATCTCCATTTTCGCTTTCGATGTCATCAAAGAATTATTTGAATTGCCTGTGATTGAGTCCTCGTGATTTTATGAAATTCACAGTCGAAATTACCACTTTCATGACATTTTGAAATTCAATTCTTTTTAGAACAGAGGGCTTCTTGGTGTATAATGCAGTGAAACTGCATGAAATCTTCAGCGTTTATGTTTTTTTCTTGCAGATGCTTTTTCAGCAAAGTAACTAGCCCAGAATTGACACCAATCATCGAAGGAGCACCGTCAGTCCCAACTCCCGATAATTTTGATAAGTCCAAATCAGTTTTTGAACACTCATCCAAAAGTACATTGAGTATATCAACTGCTCTGGTTTGACCTTTCAATGAACACATTCCTAATAACTCTTCTAAGCATGGACCTAGAATAAAAGGGAAACCTTTTTTTTATGTCCATGCTTCTAAGACTTCAAAATATTGAGTAACGCCTCGTATGAATATCAGAAGTTGAGCTGTGGAACTAATATCAGTGGATTCGTCGAGTGCTAATGAAAAAAATTCAATGATCTTAGTTTTTTCATTTAATTGTTCCGCAATATTACCTGACAAAGACATAATTCGTCTTTGGATAGTCATACGATTCAGTTGACTTGTTCGTTTGTGGGCAGAAAAGAGTATGCCGCAATCCTTTAACTATTATTTAGACATTTACGTTTTGCTCACGAAGTTTCTAACAGTGGTAGAGCCACGCGGCAGCTTTTGCTGTCACACGGATGGGCCGGCTCGAACCGGGGTGGTACCACGACCTCACAGAATACCAGCGTGAAGTAGAGGTTTACCTCTGCGTTTCGCTTGGTGAGTGTAGGTGGCCGGAGGCCCTTTTTACTGGAAATGAGGCATTCCATCTTAGTCCTCACGGGTGACAACGCATCTACATTTTGACTTGTAATTGAGGATAGATGTAGATGTCTATGGGCCGCAGCAACCACTTACCATCAGGTGGACTGTGTGCTCGTTTGTCACCCTTATCCTATAAAAAAAAAGTAATTCTTCACCACTTCCCCGGATACGTGGTAAGTCAGCACGTAAAACTTCCCATAACAGATCCATTTGTCCTTAAAGGACTCGTACACGTTTTGCTCCCTTTGCGTAAGCTGGTAGAGATGGTGTGACACCCGTTGCGCAAGTTAAACTTAAGAATTCTTCTCTAAAATGCCCTCTTGTCATATTGTGTCATATACCAATACAATGATTGGGTAAATTATAAATATTATAAGTTAACTTTGCATTATTGTTTATGTATTTAGTTTTAATTTCTAGGTCATAATATCGCTTCGTTTCGCTACTATATAAGTATTTATTTGCTCTATATATTATTTTATATTTCATTTTGCTATTTGAGGATACCTCAAGGCCGGTGGGATGTTCGCGCTACTTTGCACTACCGCCTAACGTTTATGAGATTTGTTAATTATTATCCAATAAGAGTTACTGCAAAGCCCATTTCCAGGTTCCGCCTTTTATAGCTTCTGCATGTGCACTCTTGTGTTAACGGGGTTCTTGCAAGATCAGAAGACACGCATCATCGCTTATATCTCGCGCCATCGCTCCCACCTTTGTGTAATTTAGATATTGTTACGAACTTGGGGTTCGAGAAAACTAAAACTGCCGAGTGAGTTACCAAAATTGACACTTTAATTACAGATCACTAATTACAATTTAAAACCACACTAATAATAAAACACAATTGTTCTACTGATCACTTAAGTTCGTATTTAGTATTTCGCTTCGAAGTATTCGCTTATATCGCCAATTCAATATTGTCTCGGTCGTGGTCTATATCGGCCTTATATAGGGCCTCAGATAGTTTCCGGAACCTTCTACTGTAGAAACATCTAGAATGTTCGAGTACATATCGGTGCCGAAATTTCTAGAAAGATCTTGACTCTTCTAGTTCTGCTACTCGACACTAGAGGGCACTAGTGGTAACTAGTGTTTCCATATACAACACATTAATAGTGGCGCGCAACACTGCCCCCCTCCTAAGACATGCTCGTACCGAGCATTATTTGCCCCATAATAACGCGCCAGTCGATCCACATGGACAATCTGAGGAGTACCTCTTCTAACATCAGTCAGAATCCGCCAGTTTCCCTGCTTCTGCTGAGCGGTGCTGTTAGCCACACTGTCCTCTCGAGATCGATCACTTTCCCTTTCTACAGTTCGTTTAGGGCAGCTGAATCGAAGATGGCCCTTTTTCCCACAGCCGTAGCACCAAGGGTTGTATCCTTTATTGCGGTCGCGAACTGTAGCCGCTGCAACATCCTTGACGCGATAGTAATGATAATCATGCCACACGGCTTCCACCTCCAGTGCATGGGCCAACGCATCCTTAAGCAGTTTTAACAGTGGTAGAGCCAGGTGGCAGCTTTTGCTGTCGCATGGATGGGCCGGCTCGAACCGGGGTGGTACCACGACCTCACAGAATACCAGCGTGAAGTAGAGTTTTACCTCTGCGTTTCGCTTGGTAAGTGTAGGTGGCCGGAGGCCATTATTACTGGAAATGAGGCATTCCATCCTAGTCCTCACGGGTGAAAATGCATCTGCATTTCGATCTGTAACAGAGGATAGATGTAGATGTCTATGGGCCGCAGCAACCACTTACCATCAGGTGGACTGTGTGCTCGTTTTTCACCCTTATCCTATATTAAAAAAAGCGTCTCGTGGTTCCCGAGCCTCACAGCAGCTCTGACTTTAAGGTCGCGGATGCCGTCGATGAATGTCTGCACCAGGTTCCCTACAATGACCGCAGGTACAGACCGGTATGCTTTTAGAACCAGCTTTTCCACCTCAAGGGCCCACTGCTGCAGGTATTCGTTGCTGCGTTGCACGCGATCTTTGAGCTGCGCACGAAAGACGTGTTCCAGGTGAGTGTCGCGATATCTCGTCTCCAATGCCTCAAAGAGCTGCTCGTAAGTTACTTCCTTAGCGAGAGCTTCCAGAACAGTTAAGGTCGCGTAGGCCTAGGGTGAGAGCAGTCATGGCCTGACTTTTATTCCAGCCGTTCACTTCATAACAGCCTCGAACTGGATTTTGTAGGCCGACCAGGAAGTAGTCCCGTCGAACGGCGGCACTTTGAATAATCCACCTAGCGAAGGTGTTTTAGCTACCACGGGAGCTGTAATTCCATCTCCATGTTTGAGGTTGTCCAGTGTTTCCTTCACGTCAACCATCACGTTGTCAACCCGATTGTACACTTGGTCGATTCAGGTTTCAGCTTCCGACAGGCGGTTGTCATATTGAGCAACACTATCCTACACCTCCTTAATCTCTTTCCCGAAGGTAGCGTAAAGGTCCTTCATGAGGAGCATCTGCTTCCTAATAGCGTTTGAACTGCTCTTCCAAGCGACGGGTCTGTTCCTCCTGTCGACGGGCCTGTTCCTCCTGTCGGTGAGCCTGTTCCCCCTGTCGGCGATCCTGTTCCTCCTGTCATTGGTCCTGTTCCTCCTGTCAGCGAGCCTGATCCTGCAGCATCATCATCAGAGCACCTAAGTCAGGTGTTGCAGATGCAGGAGCTGCTGACGGGCCGGGCTCCGTGGTCAGCAGCTGGCCCTCCGACGTTTGATTTTCCGCGCTTGATAAGGAACTTTATAACGGCACGGAACTCGATTTTCTCCATATTTCACAATTTCTTCCCGATGGACTTGTTTGGTTGACGATAATCGATAACTCAAAGACTAATAATCTGATCTGATGAATAAAACCCGGTATTTATACTAATAATGAGTTGCTCAGTTAGCACGTAATTCAGTGACGTCTCCACTTTGGATTGGACAATTATTTAATTATTGGATTAGACAATTGGATCACCAGGTTTCTTGCAGATCGGAGCATCAAGGTCGTAGTAGACGGTGCATGCTCCGATTACAAGCCCATTAAGGCTGGTGTTCCACAAGGCTGCGTGCTATCATCAACGCTGTTTCTTCTGCATATCAATGATATGTTGCAAACCAGTAACATTCATTGCTATGCAGACGATAGCACTGGTGATGCTTTATACACCGGCCGTGCCAATATTTCTCGGGAAAACGTCGCCGAGTACCGGAACAAACTTGTGTCTGAAGTCGAGACTTTGTTGAACAAAGTCTCAGACTGGGGGCGACTAAATCTAGTCCAGTTCAATCCCCAGAAGACACAAGTTTGCGCGTTTACCGCTAAAAAGATTCCCTTTGTCGTATCTCCTCAGTTTCAAGGCACTCCCCTTGTTGCCTCAGCCAGTATCGGAATCCTTGGTGTCGACATATCGAGTGACGTGCAGTTTCAGTGGTCACTTGGAAGAGAAGGCCAAATTGGCCTCTAAAAAGCTTGGCGTGCTCAGCAGAGCAGGACAGTATTTCATGCGGGCACACCGCTTGCAACTTTACAAGGCGCAGGTTCGGCCTCACATGGAATACTGTTCCCATCTCTGGGCAGGGGCCCCCCAGTGCCAGCTCCTTCCACTTGACCGCATCCAGCGCAGAGCGGTTCGAATCGTCGACGACCGAGTTCTTTCCGATCGGCTTGACTCACTGGCACTGCGTAGAGAGGTTGTATCTCTTTGCGTATTTTATCGCATCTACCACGGGGAGTGCTCTGAGGAATTGTTCGGACTAATTCCAGCCGCTCAATATTTCACCATCGCACATCGCGACAGAACTTGCGATACCATCCATATCATCTAGATGATTGGCGGTCCACCACTGTGCGATTCAGAAGAAGTTTTCTCCCTCGCACAACTTCCTTGTGGAATCGATTACCACCAGCGATTTTTCCGGACCGATACGACTTAGGGACCTTCAAGAAAAGAGCCTACTCCTTTTTAAAAGGCCGGCAACGCATCTGCGATTCCCCTGGTGTTGCAGTTGTTCATGGGCGGCGGTAGTCACTTACCATCAGGTGAGCCGCATGCTCGTTTGCTCCCTCTCCTATAAAAAAAAACTTATTACCTACCTACCCATTCCACGAACTTAAAAACGCACCCTCGTAGATCCGACCAGTTTCCTTACTTACGCATAAAAAATACGAAACTGCTTAGTATCAGAGATCTATTGCAAATATTCCGCCGTCCTCGACCACAAACTGTTTTTCTTCTCCCTAGTAGTTTTTGTCAGATTAGATCCACTATTTCTGATTGCTTCTAATAAATGATTACTTTGGCTTCGATTGATCGATGATGATTTTGTTGTCGTAAAAGGTTCCGATGCCTTTATAAAATTACAGCTAACTTCTCATCATTCTTATCAAACCAGTCCTCGTACAAACGCGTTCAGGCCCAAAACTTACGTTCCTACGGACACTATATGAGCAGAATGAGTGTTCTAATCAGCTTTAAGATCACCGGTATCCATATCGAGGTGGGGTATATCCTTACTTATTGACTCAGTAAAAAGATTTTGCACATCAAGAGCTTGCAACTTCTCCACTTCGAAACTAGTAGGTCTTGCTCTGCAAGCCCTCCGCGGAGGCGCAATCGGAGTTCAAGTCTAGATACCACTAGTCGATGATCGGTTCAACGATTAGTTCCACGCATGATACGAGTCACGTTGTACTTGGGAGATGCATTTATGTCGAACGATAGCGTAGTCTACCAAATGCCATTGTTTCAACCTCGGATGAATCCAGGTGGGTTTATGCTTAGTTGGGAGATGAAAAATAGTGATTGTTATAGTCAATTCAAACTGAGCACACCGACTAAGCAGCAAATTACCATTACTGTTCATGCTACACTTTCAAAACATGAAATAAAAACTCCTAACCACCTGCCAATCACGTTGTCCCTCATACATAACTCACGTTTAACAAATAAGTTTTAAACTTATTTATCCATTTATTATCCCTTACCCATTGTTTTTGTCATATTTTGAACTATATAGATTTGAGTGTATTTTCTATATTGTGTTTGTTTCTAACTGTGTTAATTATTCCTTTTACGTTTGGTTGTAATTGTATTATGTACCAAGGACTAATATTACAATATGGAAGGTCTGGAACCCTGTAAGACAGGTTTACCTAGTACAGGGTTCACAGAGCATAGATTATGTTATATATATATTACCTAATTCTTAAATAAATAAAATAAATAAATAAATAAATAAATAAACTGTTCATGCTACCAACATCATGTCTATCTAGTACTTTTGGCCAAGCATCACAATCACAGCCAACATGCGCGTTGAAGTCTCCGAGCAGTAAGATTTGCTCCGTTGAATGTATTTTTGTAAGCAAATTGATGAGTTCTTCATAGAATGCACTTTTATTTCGACATCCTTGTCTATTGTTGGCGCATAGACGCTGATAAAATTCAAGTATTTTGAATTTGTCAAGTGTAGACGCAAAGATATGATACGATCCGAGATGTATTGCGGAGTCTCTTCCAGTCTATTAGCAATCTGCATTCTGACTGCAAATCCAACACTAGAGCGTCTGGGTTCTGTAGCCGGTGTCCTTTCCAGAAGAATTTATAACCACCACGGTGTTTCTCGAGCTCGCCCTCATCTGCCAAGTGCGTTTCACTAAGCGCAGCTATATCAATCTTATACCGTACCAGTTCGACGGCGATACGATTACGATCGTATCGCCGTCGATAGGAAACCTGGAAATGGCCTTTGCAGTAACTTTTATTGGATAATAATTAACGAATCTCATTAGCGTTAGGCAGTAGTGCAAAGTAACGTGAACATCCCCCCAGCCTTGAGGTATCCTTAAATAGCAAAGTAAAATATATTGGTAAATCCAATTGAGCATGCCTTCGTATTAAAAATAACGTATAGCATGATTATACGGATTTTTTTTAAAATAGTTTAAATACATTTCGACAGCATTATCGGCTTCAACACCCTCGAAAACCATGAAAATGACACCTATGATGAAAAAATTGGTACCTACG
The DNA here is from genome assembly GCA_033319125.1 of Parnassius glacialis. Classification (NCBI taxonomy): domain Eukaryota; kingdom Metazoa; phylum Arthropoda; class Insecta; order Lepidoptera; family Papilionidae; genus Parnassius; species Parnassius glacialis. The sequence goes on from JAVANC010000018.1 coordinate 28,311,836, forward strand.
TCAGCCGCCATCTTGGATTTACATTTCGACAGCACTATCGGCTTCAACACCCTCGAAACCCATGAAAATGACACCCATGATGAAAAAATTGATACCCCTTGCAGCCGCCACCTTGGATTTACATTTCCACAGCACTATCGGCTTCAGCACCCTCGAAAACCATGAAAATGACACCCATTATGAAAAAATTGATATCTGTTGTAGCCGCCATCTTGGATTTACATTTCGACAACCCTATCGGACCAGATGGAAGTTAGCGTAGAACATTCTTTTTTTTAACTAAACTGTATGCCAATTAATTGCTCCATAAATGCTCCAGCAGAATCCGAAATTGCTCCAGCTCACCAGATGGAAGTTAGCGTAGAACATTCTTTTTTTTAACTAAACTGTATGCCAATTAATTGCTCCATAAATGCTCCAGCAGAATCCAAACTTGCTCCAGCTCTATTGTTATTAGTTAATTTATAATTAATTTAAAAAAAATTAGTTATCAAAAATTTAATTTTGCAATAAAGTATAAAATATCTACTTTTTTAAATAAAACTGTATGCCAATTAATTGCTCCTTAAATGCTCCAGCTGAATCCGAAATTGTTCCAGCTCTATTGTTATTAGTTAATTTAAAACTAATTTTTAGATAATTTAAGTATCGGAAATTCAATTTTTTTAAAAAACATAAAATATCTACGTTTTAAAATTAAACTGTATGCCAATTATTTGCTCCTTAAATGCTCCAGCAGAATCCGAATTTGCTCCACCTCTATTGCTATTAGTTAATTTATAAATAGTTTTTAAAAAATTTAAGTATCGAAAATTTAATTTTGCTATAAAACAGAAAATATATAGTTTTTAAAATTAAACTGTATGCCAATTATTTGCTCTTTAAATGCTCCAGCTGAATCCGAAATTGCTATACCTCTATTGCTATTAGTTAATTTAAATTAATTTTAAAAAAATTAACCAGAAGGAAGTTAGCGTAGAACATATTTTTTTTTAAATTAAATTGTATGCCAATTAATTGCTCCTTAAATGCTCTAGCAGAATCCGAAATTGCTCCACCTCTATTGTTATTAGTTAATTTATAATTAATTTTTAAGAAAAAATAAGTATCGAAAATTTAATTTTGCTATAAAACAAAAAATATCTACTTATTAAAATTAAACTGTACGCCAATTATTTGCTCCTAAAATGCTCCAGCTGAATCTGAAATTGCTATACCTCTATTGCTATTAGTTAATTTATAATTAATTTAAAAAAAGTTAAGTATCGAAAATTTAATTTTGCAATAAAGTATAAAATATCTACTTTTTTAAATTAAACTACACCAATTATTTGCCCCTTAAATGCTCCAGCTGAATCCGAAATTGCTATACATCTATTGTTATTAGTTAATTTATAATTAATTTAAAAAAAGTTAAGTATTGAAAATTTTATTTTGCAATAAGGTATAAAATATCTACTTTTTTAAATTAAACTATTGTTATTAGTTAATTTATAATTAATTTTTAAAAATTTTAAGTATCGGCAATTCCATTTTTTTAAAAAAACATAAAATATCTATGTTCAAAAATTAAACTGTATGCCAATTATTTGCTCCTCAAATGTTCCAGCAGAATCCGAATTTGCTCCACCTCTATTGCTATTAGTTAATTTATAAATAATTTTTAAAAAATGTAAGTATCGAAAATTTAATTTTGCTATAAAACAGAAAATATATAGTTTTTAAAATTAAACTGTATGTCAATTATTTTCTCTTTAAATGCTCTAGCTGAATCCGAAATTGCTATACCTCTATTGCCATTAGTTAATTTATAATTAATTTTTAAAAAATTAACCAGAAGGAAGTTAGCGTAGAACATTATTTTTTTTAATTAGATTGTATGCCAATTAATTGCTCCTTAAATGCTCCAGCAGAATCCGAAATTGCTCCAGCTCTATTGTTATTAGTTAATTTATAAATAATTTTAAAAAAATGTAAGTATCGAAAATTTAATTTTGCTTTAAAACAGAAAATATATAGTTTTTAAAATTAAACTGTATGTCAATTATTTTCTCTTTAATTCTCCAGCTGAATCCGAAATTGCTATACCTCTATTGCCATTAGTTAATTTATAATTAATTTTTAAAAAATTAACCAGAAGGAAGTTAGCGTAGAACATTATTTTTTTTAATTAAATTTTATGCCAATTAATTGCTCCTTAAATGCTCCAGCAGAATCCGAAATTGCTCCACCTCTATTGCTATTAGTTGATTTATAATTAATTTAAGAAAAAAAGAATCGAAAATTTAATTTTGCTATATTACATAAAATATCTGCTTTTTAAAATTAAACTAAATGCCAATTAATTGCTTCTTAAATGCTCCAGTAGAATCCAAAATTGCTCCACCTCTATTGCTATTCGTTAATTTATAATTAGTTTTGAGAAAGAGTGATCCCATTTGAGTAATAGTGCCATCGTCAATAGAATGTAGTAACATTCTATAGTAAAGGTCATTTCATCGAATAAAAATTGATTGACTCTCAAAAGTGGTGGGTATAATAGATTATAAATGGTATAAAGCCAAAAAAATAATATTGATGGGTGAGTTTTGAAATTATGGATTCTTGTGAATGGATTAGACAACCATCTTAATAATTTTTTTGTGTTAGTGCCATCTAGCGTCTTTTCTACGTACCACCATGACAGTTAATCAATTTTGATTTGATAAAATGACTACTTATAGAAAGAAAGCAATAGATGGTGCTATTAAAAAAATTACAAATATATTAGATAGTAATTACCTAATTAACAAACAAAACAGATATGTCTCTTCTTAAGATCGAAGAAGATGATGCACTGTGACACATATGTATATAATTTTATGTAAATAAATGAATGATACAGACCATCCATGTTATTCAAAAAGCATTGATGAATAATGGAAATGTTTCCCTGTAGTATAAAAGTTCCACTTATGTCGTGTGTCTTCACGACACACACTGTTTTTGTAACGCTTTTGTAATATATTTATATAAGTAATACATATAAATAACTTACATAATATATATAAGTATTAATATAATTTATACTTCTTTTAAATTTAACACTGAGAAAATTAATAAAAATATAAAGCTAAGGTGGAAATTCGAATAAACGAATAGGCAACATGACAGCTAAGTAAGTGTACAAGACTATTTCTTAAAATTATAGTTGTCGCGCCTTATAAAAAAAGAAGTGGTCACATGGATTTCATATGTAGTCCAATCTAAAATAAGAAGAAAGCCGTAAAATAGCAACTTTAACTAATACATACTCTATTTTAAATAAAACAAGGTAACATTTAGTCAACGGTTAATAATATTAAATAAACAAAAACATTTATACCTCCTTTTTATTCAAATAATAATAATGAAAGAACTTTAACATATTAATAAATGAAAATGACACATTAATTTCAAAGTGAGATCACAAATTATTGTTTGCCGTGTATAATAATGTGATCGCTAGTGTTTCCTCTATTCTTTGATACACTCTTCGACCAGCAAGTTATTTTTTAAAAATAAATCATAAATAAATGCACATGCACGTGCTGCACTGAGCACGTCCTCCTATTTTTCGACTTTTAATACTTGACATGTCAAAAGATTTATTTTTAAGTGACTTTTCTGAAATTTTAAATATTATAATCCACCCGACCACTGTAGGGTTAACTTTTAACTTAACTTAACTTAACTTAACTTATCTTCACGCACAATCCCTGACGGGGTAGCCAGAGAGAACAGATCGCCAAGTGTCACGATCCTTACATACCTCTTTCGCGTCTTTCAGATTCATTATCTTCTTCATACAAGCACGTCCAGGTATCCGAGTACTCTTGACCCTCTCCTCTTCGAGCAGTTTACTCACATGGTCTTCGAAAGTTAGTCTCGGTCTACCTCGACACCTTTTAATATTAACTTTCTTCTATATATTTTCTTCACCATTCGGTCTTCACTCATTCGCTCAACGTGCCCAAACCACCGAAGCACGCCCTTATCAATTTTTGTGATTAGGTCATCTTTCAAACCTGCCATATTGCGAATCTCTTCGTTTCGCTTTCGGTCGGCCATGGTAACGCCGCACATTTTACGAAGAGATCGCATCTCCACTGCATTCAACTTGCTTTTATGCTTCTTCTGGCACACCCAAGTTTCGCTGCCATATAACAAAGTCGGTACCAACACTGCGTTATGTATTGCAAGGCGTGCACTCTTCACTACGCCTTGCCTTTTGACTAACGCAGTCAGGGCACCATTGACTTTGTTCCCGGCAGCGACACGACTGTCCACATCTAAATCACATCTTCCATCCCGGCTAAAAGCACTCCCCAAGTATACAATTTCATTTACCTGTTCTAGACATTCCTGATTTACCCATATTTCACACTTCGTTCTCTCTTCGTCCCTTTCAAATACCAGAACCTTAGTTTTATTAGCATTCAAACGGAGACCTTTAATTTCACATTCCTCTTTCATACACGTGACTAATGCCTGCAGTTCTGCCTCTGATGGTGCAATAAGCACTGCATCATCAGCATACAGCAGACAATTTCCTTTTATGTCACACAATTTCACACCCAAACAGCTATCTTTCAGCTTCTGTAAACAGCTGTCGAGATACAGTATGAACAGCCAGGAAGACATGACACAACCCTGTTTCACGCCCGTTTGGACGCTAAACATGGGTGACAGGTCATGCCCTACCCGCACACAGGATTTACAGTTACAGTAAAGTGACTGCACAGCCCTTAGCAATCGACCATCCACACCATACCCCGGCAACAGTTCCCACATTTTCTTTCTTACAACCTTATCAAATGCTTTCTCAAGATCCACAAAAGCACAGAAAATCTTCTGGTTAGCAGCCAGAAGCTTTTCCGTGATCATGCGTAGAGAAAACATTTGATCCGTGCATCCTCTTCCAGGTCTAAATCCGCATTGTGCCTCCCATAGAAATCTTTCCGATTTCTCTTGCATCCTACGTGTCAAAACCTTCGAGTAAACTTTACTTGCTAAACTGGTCAAGCTGATCGCCCGATAACACCCGCAGTCAAAATGTGAACCTTTACCTTTATATAAAGGCACAATGACTGCAGATCGCCAATCATCCGGGACATCCCCCGTCCGCCAGCACAAATTGCACAGCTGATAAAAGCCGTCCCAGACGCGAGGCCCACCATACTTGACCATTTCAGCAGTAACTCTGTCTAGTCCCGCAGCCTTACCACATTTCAAACTTCGAATCGCACGTTGAATCTCTTTCATACTGATGACCTCAGTGTCATCGAGGTCCAGGTCTGGCGTACCAGTCACGGCGTCATCCCCGGATCCCTCACTAAGAACATCACACGCATACATTTCTCTATAAAATTCGCTCCATCGCTGCATGACGTCCGATTTTTCTGTGAGGACGTCATTAGTTCTCGAAAGCACTTTGTTCATTCTTAAGGCCGTCGCACCACTTCGGGTCCTTCCAACCTCTTTCCAGAAGAGTTTGGAGTTCTCCTTAAAGTTGTGCGACAACCTTTCGTCCGCTTCCATTCTACACCTTTCACGCATTTCCTCAATCAATGCTTTCGTGGGAACTTTCTGCAGCTTATATCTTTCTTTCATCTTCTCTCTCATATCCTTATCATTACTAGAGGCCAAGTAGTCTAACCATGCTTTCTTCTTCTTCTCTAAAGCTTCTTTCACTTCATCATTCCACCATGCATCTCTTCTTTTACTACTGCCTCTTTTTATTGTTCCACACACTTCTTCCGCTGCACTTACCATTCCATCCCTAAGGTTCTGCCATGTTCTTTCCACACATTCATTTCTGCCATCGATGGTGTCAAGCTTTTCGGCTACCCTCGCATGATATTTGTCCCTAGTATCCGCATCCTGAAGCTTCCAGCTTCGGATGCGACAGACCGACTGTGGTTTTGTTACCGCCGTCCGGTAGCGCCAACCCGCGAACAGACCCCTAAATCTAGTAATCACTAGATAGTGATCCGTTCCCAGGTCAGCACCCCTGAACACTCGCGTATCCATCACCTGTTTTCGCAGTCGGTCATCCACCAGAAACAAATCGATCATACTTCTCTCATTCTTTCTTACTCTAGTATACATATGGATTTTCTTGTGATTAAACGTAGTGTTTGTCACAAGAAGACCCTTTTCCTTGCATACCGCCAGTATAAGCTTGCCAGCATCATTAACCCTTTTATCGCCAAACTTTCCAAGCACCGACTCGTACCCTGGTCGAGCGGTACCAGCCCATCCATTCAAATCACCACACACAACAATTCTTTCGTTTCCCCTAGCCAAATCTAAAACTTCTCTTACATTCTCCCAAAACTCCTCCAGCTCAGACCTGGACGACGAAGCTACCGGCGCATAAACAGCCAAAAGGAATAACTTTGTCAGTCCCAATTTAAAGCGAACCCAGAGAAGTCTTGAGTTCACAACCTTATATTCAGTCATAACATCGACCAACCGAGACGACAGCAGCACCCCCACTCCCTGGCGGGCGCTCTCGCTCTCCGAGACTCCGGACCATAGAGCTAACGCCCCGCCAGGGAGCTCTTCAGTACCACTGCCCTTCCGTTTGGTCTCCGACATACACACGACATCTAATTCTCTTTCTTTCATTATTTCAATCAACTCATTCATCTTATCTTTCATGCCTCCTCTAACATTCCACGTGCCAACTCTGCACTCTGTCCTCCACCTTCCGCCGTGTCGGGCTGTGCGTGACGGTTGGCGGTCCCCATCGCCGCTTTGCGCGCTGCATTCCACACCAACGGGGACTAGCTGGTGTGCGTTGCCTTGGGGGGACGCCCTAACCCTCGTTGGCATGGGTGCGCAGCTGAGTAGAATTGCAGCCCTGAAAAGGGCTGGCAGGGGTCGCGACGAGCACGCTTCTACAATGACCCCCCATCGAAAACCATGAAAATGACACCCATGATGAAAAAAATTATACCTATTGCAGCCGCCGCCTTGGATTTACATTTCGACTACACTATTGGCTTCAGCACCCTCGAAAACCACGAAAATGACACCCATTATAAAAAAAATTGATACTTATTGCGGCCGCCATCTTGGATTTACATTTCGACAACCCTATCGGTTTCAACACCCTCGAAAACCCCAGATGGAAGTTAGCGTAGAACATTCTTTTTTTTAACTAAACTGTATGCCAATTAATTGCTCCATAAATGCTCCAGCAGAATCCGAAATTGCTCCAGCTCTATTGTTATTAGTTAATTTATAATTAATTAAAAAAAAATTAAGTATCAAAAATTTAATTTTGCAATAAAGTATAAAATATCTACTTTTTTAAATTAAACTGTATGCCAATTAATTGCTCCTTAAATGCTCCAGCAGAATCCGAAATTGTTCCAGCTCTATTGTTATTAGTTAATTTATAATTAATTTTTAAAAATTTAAGTATCGGCATTTCAATTTTTTTAAAAAACATAAACTATCTACGTATTAAAATTAAACTGTATGCCAATTATTTGCTCCTTAAATGCTCCAGCAGAATCCAAATTTGCTCCACCTCTATTGCTATTAGTTAATTTATAAATAATTTTTAAAAAATTTAAGTATCGAAAATTTAATTTTGCTATAAAACAGAAAATATATAATTTTTAAAATTAAACTGTATGCCAATTATTTGCTCTTTAAATGCTCCAGCTGAATCCAAAATTGCTATACCTCTATTGCTATTAGTTAATTTAAATTAATTTTAAAAAAATTAACCAGAAGGAAGTTAGCGTAGAACATATTTTTTTTAAATTAAATTGTATGCCAATTAATTGCTCCTTAAATGTTACAGCAGAATCCGAAATTGCTCCACCTCTATTGTTATTAGTTAATTTATAATTAATTTTTAAGAAAAAATAAGTATCGAAAATTTAATTTTGCTATAAAACAAAAAAATATCTACTTATTAAAATTAAACTGTACGCCAGTTATTTGCCCCTTAAATGCTCCAGCTGAATCTGAAATTGCTATACCTCTATTGCTATTAGTTAATTTATAATTAATTAAAAAAAAGTTAAGTATCGAAAATTTAATTTTGCAATAAAGTATAAAATATCTACTTTTTTAAATTAAACTGTACACTAATTATTTGCCCCTTAAATGCTCCAGCTGAATCCGAAATTGCTATACCTCTATTGCTATTAGTTAATTTATAATTAATTTAAAAAAAGTTAAGTATCGAAAATTTTATTTTGCAATAAAGTATAAAATATCTACTTTTTTAAATTAAACTATTGTTATTAGTTAATTTATAATTAATTTTTAAAAATTTTAAGTATCGACTAAGGTTTTTTTTAATTCCCGCGGGATTTATTTAATTTTCTGGGATAAAATGTAGGTTATGTGTTAATTCAAGAGTACCCAAATATATATATACAAGAATTGCTCGTTTAAAGGTAGTAATTAAAGTAGTAGTAGTAGAGCAATTCTTTAAACAAAAAATAACAATTATAAAATAATTAATTAATAGGGAGCAATTATATTAGGCGGTACGCAAAAAAGACGCTAGATGGCTTAAACACAAAAAAAACTATTAACATGTTTGTGCAATTCATTCATAAGAATCCATAATTTCAAAACTCACCGGTTAATATTATTTTTTTGGGTTTATGCCATTTAGTATCTATTCTACGTACCACCTTGAGAGTCAATCAATTTTTGTTCGATAAAATGACTTTAACCATAGAATGTTACTACATTCTATTTATGATGGCGCTATTACTCAAATGGGATCACTATCTCAAAATTAATTATTAATTAACTAATAGCTATAGAGGTGGAGCAATTTCGGATTCTGCTGGAGCATTTAAAGAGCAATTAATTAGCATACAGTTTAATTTTGAAAAGTAGATATTTTCTGTTTTACAGCAAAATTAAATTTTCGATACTTAATTTTTTTTAAAAATTAATTTTAAATTAACTAATAACAATAGAGGTATAGCAATTTCAGATTCAGCTGGAGCATTTAAGGAGCAAATAATTGGCGTACAGTTTAATTTCAAAAAATAATGTTCTACGCTAACTTCCTTCTGGTTAATTTTTTAAAATTAATTATGAATTAACTAATAACAATAGAGGTGGAGCAATTTCGGATTCTGCTAGAGCATTTAAGGAGCAATTAATTGGCATACAATTTAATTTAAAAAAATAATTTTCTACGCTAACTTCCTTCTGGTTAATTTTTTTTAAATTAATTATAAATTAACTAATAGCAATAGAGGTATAGCAATTTTGGATTCAGCTGGAGCATTTAAAGAGCAAATAATTGGCATACAGTTTAATTTTAAAAATTATATATTTTCTGTTTTATAGCAAAATTAAATTTTCGATACTTAAATTTTTCAAAAATTATTTATAAATTACCTAATAGCAATAGAGGTGGAGCAAATTCGGATTCTGCTGGAGCATTTAAGGAGCAAATAATTGGCATACAGTTTAATTTTAATACGTAGATAGTTTATGTTTTTTAAAAAAATTGAAATGCCGATACTTAAATTTTTAAAAATTAATTATAAATTAACTAATAACAATAGAGCTGGAACAATTTCGGATTCTGCTGGAGCATTTAAGGAGCAATTAATTGGCATACAGTTTAATTTAAAAAAGTAGATATTTTATACTTTATTGCAAAATTAAATTTTTGATACTTAATTTTTTTTAAATTAATTATAAATTAACTAATAACAATAGAGCTGGAGCAATTTCGGATTCTGCTGGAGCATTTATGGAGCAATTAATTGGCATACAGTTTAGTTAAAAAAAAGAATGTTCTACGCTAACTTCCATCTGGTCTCGAAAACCATGAAAATTTCACCCATGACAAAAAAATTGATACTACTTACTTTTAGTACGTACTACTATTACTTATTCTGTGCTTTTAAAAAATTGTAATAAAAAAATCTCTTATTATTATTATAATCAAGTATTTAAGAAATTTGGTTATTCGAATATTGTGTATTTGTACACATTTTGTACAGCGATCTTTTTGAGCCGCTGCAAGCAACCGAAATAATGTCCACTCACGACGGCGACTGACGGCGAACCATAGATAAATATAAATGTAGCAAGCTAATGCGGCGAACTGATATATACAGTAATCTGTGGCGATGGCGAACTGAGTTAGTAAGTAAACTACTCTGTGGCTGTGGCTCCCCATTTCTTGCTACATATATATTTATCTATGCCCATTTACAGAAATAATTTCATACGATGCTACCAAATCAACGAAAATTTCGCCATTTTCGAGCCGAAAATAATTAATTATAGCTAAACAAAACAAAATTACACTGCCATTTACATTCAATGGCTTCCCACATGATAGATGAAGAGATTAAAAAATAGATTGAGTTAAACAATTGATATTTTCAAAAGTTATAGTGTTTACAAGCCTTGGGGACATGATAAATCCACACCATGGGCCACTAAAACCCCTTTTTTATTTAAAAATAGCAATTAATCGATTTAAAAAAAATATTAATAAGTTCAACAATCATGTATCTTTCTAACAATGTGCTTTTTATATCATTTATATGTATAATATGATTGCTGGATACGATTTCATGCGACCAAACGGTGGAATTTTGATTTTTAGGCGTTAGTAGAACATACCCACGCGCTTTGCGCTCGGCATGCAATATGAAATAATATAGAGCCCTGTGCAGTAGCGAGACGTATGTAAGTTGCTACTTTAGTTTTTATACCTTTAATTAGACTTATTTATAAATCAGTTTGTCCTTTAAGACATTAGTATTTTTGAGTTTTTATATTATCAGACAAATCAAGATTTTTGTGACAGTTCCGGTTTCATAGCTCACATGAAATATGTAAAGGCTGTTGCGAAAAAATACTTTAAATATCAAAGATACCAGATTTTATTTAAACAAAGGTTTATTTTATTTTACTTGTCAAAGGCGGTAATCAAACTGATCCAAACATAAATTTCATAGTACATAAGCATTATTATATATTTTTACATATATGTTAGTTGCAACCACGTTCTCTACGGTGAAAGAAAACCTGCATATCTGAGAAGTTCCCCAGTCCAAAAGCTCTGTGGCCTATGCCTAGCAGTGACATGTATGTAGGTCACTACTTTTTCTAGTTTTTTTGGGGCAATCATACTGTTTTTATTTCATTCATATTTTCGGAGATGTTACTTTTTTGTTTTCACATTACCGTAAATATTAACGGTAGGAGGTTCGAAAAAATAGAACTCATCATCGTTATCAGTACAACCTATCAAAAGTCCACTGAACTGAACATAGGTCTCCCCATAAATTGTCAAATAGGCTGGATATGAGGTGGCACATTCTCTCTGGCCGCCACAACAAGGTGAGCATTTTTCTGATTCCAATCATGAGTGTAGCTCTACCCACGTTCACTGCGAATGGAACTTCGTTTACAATAAAAGTAATAAGGATTTTATCGTGTTTAATTTTAACTTTTTTAATTTCGACGGGGTGGGGGGTCTGAGTTGTTTAATATCCTGATGTAATAGTTTACGAAGACTACAATCAACTTTTAACTAATAATGTTTTGTCCCATCTAAGTTTTTTTACATTAGAGAGGGCAAAAGAGCATGCGGCTTACCAGATGGTAAGTGACTACCGCCGCCCACGAACAACTGCAACACCAGGGGAATTGCAGATGCGCTGCCGGCTTTTAAAAAAAGAGTAGGCTCTTTTCTTAAAGGTCCCTATGTCGTATTGGTTCGGAAAAATCGCTGATGATAATCGATTCCACAAGGAAGTTGTGCGAGGAAGAAAACATCTTCTAAATCGCTCAGTGGTGGACCGCCAATCATCCAGATGGTATGGATGGTATCGCGAGTTTTGTCACAATGTGCGTTCGTGAAATTTGGCGCCTGGAATAAATCCGAACAATTCCTCAGAGCACTCCCCATGGTAAATTCAATAGAAAATGCAAAGGGATGCAACATCCCTACGCAGTGCCAGTATATCGAGCCGATCAGAAAGAACTCGGTCGTCAACGATTCGAACCGCTCTGCGCTGGGTGCGGTTTTAGCGGTAAAGGCGTAAACTTGTGTCTTCTGGGGATTGAACTGGACTAGATTTAGTCACCCCCAATCCAAGACTTTGTTCAGCAAAGACTCGACTTCAGACACGAGTCTGTTCCCGTACTCGGTGACGTTTTCTCGAGAAATATTAGCACGGCCGGTATATAAAGCATCACCAGTGTTGTCGTCTATATAACAATGAATGTAATCAGTTTGCAACATATCATTGATATGCAGGAGAAGCAGCGTTGATGATAGCGTGCAGCCTTGTGGACTACCAGCGTTGATATGCTTGAAATCAGAGCATGCGCCGTCTACTACGACCGTGATGCTCCGATCAGCAAGGAAACTGAACTAAAACAATTTCTCGGGAAGCCCATAGGAAGGAAGCTCCGAAAGAAGCGCTTTGTGCCAGACCCGATCGAAGGCCTTCGCTATGTCCAAGCTAACGGCCAATGCCTCCACCTTGGACTCAACTCCCTCCGCCCATCTATGAGTCAGATAGACCAGAAGCTGATCGACCCCGACGAAAACCGTACTGGCGGTCACTAATCAGCTGGTCATCCTCAAGGTACCTCATAAGCTGGCCGTTTATAATGGCTTCCATTATTTTGGAGAACAAGGAGGTGATGGCGATAGGCCTGTAGTTGGACGGGTCTGAGCGGTCGCCTTTTTTAGGAATCGGGTGGACCAAAGCTGTCTTCCATGCATTCGGGACTACGCCTTGGGAGTAGGAGTATCGGAAAAGACGCGTTAAAACCGATGCCGACTCCGGAGCGAACGTCTTCAGCACAATGGGAGGGACTCCATCGGGCCCACTCGACTTGCTGACGTCCAGGGAGAAGAGTGTTTTGCGAACCGAGCGCGGTGTAAACCGCACATCCGGCATGGAGCACTCACATCGCGGGATGGTCGGCAGTGTTTTCTTCCCGTCATTTACAGTCGAGCTGGCTGGAAGGTACATGGTCTTCCACATCTGGGATCCGCGTAGGCGAAGTAACCAGTTGTGTTAGACTATATGCCAAAGCAAAGTCATAGACAGATCTACCTGCATGATCGGTTAAACGAGAACCAAGCCATTCAGCGTGGTGGGCGTTGAAATCACCGAGTATCACGATCTCTGCGGATGGGACCTGTTGGAGCACGGAGTCTGCAGCCATTTGGACGTGGTCGATGAGTCGGTCTGTGTCGGCATTACCGCTATGGGACCTATAGAGGCACCAGCGCAGCCATAGGATGGACAGGTCCGTACCTTCAAGACTGCCGAGGCGTCGAAAACAGATGTCCTCTCTGACATACATGCAAACTCCAGGCCGGGGCACAAACGAGTGTTCTAATTTGTACCCCGGGTAGGAGAGATACGAAGTATCGGCCGGAGAGGACACCTGTGTCTCGGTTAGAAAGAGCAAGGCCGGCTTAGCTATCTCCAGATGGTAGTGGACGGCGTTAAGGTTTGAATGAAGTCCCCTGATATTGCAGAAATCCACGGTAAGCGTGGCAGGGGTTGCCTTTGTCTTCGTGCTCCGCTTGCCCCGAGCAGGTTTCGTCTTGAGCGGAATTTCGCCCCCCCCCCCCCCCCCCAGAATACGCGGGGCAGCCTGAGCACCCACGCCTAGGAGTGGAATAGTTTGGTCGTGGATACTCAGCGAGGGATTCTCCAGGGGTGCTGGTACCCTCCTGGGGTAGTCTTTTATATAATTCCACTACCATGTTGATGCGGGGGGGGGGGGATTGGGCCTCCGGCCACCTGCACTTACCAAGCGCAACGCAGAGGTAAACCTCTACTTCACGCTGGCATTCTGTGAGGTCGTGGTACCACCCCGGTTCGAGCTGGCCCATCCGTGCGACAGCAAAAGCTACCGCTTGGCTCTACCACTGTTAAAGAATAAATATAATAAAGCCTAATGTTAGATAGCCTAAACTATAATATTATACAAAAATAATTTTTAAAATCGGACTGGAAGTTCCAGAGATTAGGGTCTTTAAACAAAAAAAAAAGCGAATGAAACTCTTCCGCTTTGTTATATTATAGTATATAGTATAGATATTTTTTATTTGTAAATACAACGTTTATTGCAAACAAACAATGATATCGTTTCATACGATTACTCTCGGCTGCCATCACGTTTTGTTAATGTTGCTTTTTAGTCTTAAATATTAATTACTAGTCATAAGAGTGTTGTAAAATTATATCTCCACTACTGACTTAATTCTCACGTATTTAATTATTACTTAACGGAGTGTACTTGAGCTATAAAGACGGTATTTGCCGAATTAAGGTTTTAACGAGTAGGACAGTGACTACGTGACTGATACACATCTTCTAAGCGATAAAATAATATTTCCAAGGTCTTAAATGAGCTAAATTCAGTTCAAATGTTTTCTTCTTATTTTTTTCTATGATTAAAAGTATATATAATTAATAACAGTAATATTTACGAAAACAATAAATACGTATAATAAAATTAAAGTTATCGATCACGATATAAACGTATTTTATAAATCGAACTATCGTATGTATACGAACAAACTCAGTTCTTAATACCAACTTTATAATGAGTTCCCTGGCTCTCCTCTTCGTTTTTTAAAAAAGGAGGAGGTTTACAATTCGACTGTATGTTTCTTTTGTATGTTATGCAATATCTTCGTTAATTATGAACCGATTAAGAGGTAGCCCATAAAACTTTGAAGAAAAAATTACGGTGACAAAATAAGGAATGAAGAAGAAGAATGTTACTCCACTCGAAAGGATAAAAAATTAACTTTTAACCCATAAAAGCATATAAAATAAAATTAAAATGATACTCCGGAGACTTTGTATTCCCAGAGGGCTAAATATTCACTTACATAGGCCGTCTTAAATTTACCAGATGCTCCTGACCCCTCTGAGTGTACACCGGAAGCCACTGCTGAAGAGGTACAGGTTGGGATCAGTTCCTTTAGTAATGGATCGGCCAGTGGCCTCGATGGTTTTTTCCCTTAACATTTAAAATATCTCCTATCAGGTGCTAGGGGAAACACTGGCCGATACCGACTGACTTGACACCACTTGTAAACTTAATGTTTTCCTGAAAAGTTTGCCCCAATATAACGTTAATACATTACGGGGCAAACCTGTGGCCCCTTAAAAAAAGAATGGGAGTATTCGGCCCATAGCACCTGGTAACATAATTCGCCGTATTGTTTCAGAGGTTTGCTGCAAACACATCCAGCCTCTCCGGTAGCGTGGGATTGCAATCCCATCGGACTATAAGAGGGAATAGAGAGTTCATCTGTGTTTCCGTACACACTCGTGCACTGTAATCCTATCCTGCGAAAATGACTAGTCTCCGTTAAGACTACCCACCGAGACAGAAATTAGTTCTGGAGGGCATAATGTCTTCTAGCATCCTATGTTTAAAGTTATTAACAGGGTTCCACTTTATATAACAGTAAACTGTTAGGACATTTATGTCTCTAATGTTATAAAAAGCAGCAGGTCACATCAATCTCGTTGGGTATCGAACACCATCGGGCACGGATAATCATAACGATACCCTGAATATTCGGAATCAATATAAACAAGCTGTGGCTTCTTTTTAAAAATAAATACCTAATTAGTTCATGGTAAAGAACAACAGATAAAAATAATAGCTGGTGAATTGCATTTTTACAATTTTTCATTTATAGTGTCTGTCTGTAGAATCTGTATCACGAGCACTAGAGCAGCATGGCGAAGTTAAACGAACTTCATCCATAACACCCTCAGAAATAAGGGAAGGCCATGTAACTTAATCTTTGTGCCAACAGTGGGATAGCTTGTAACTTTACTTTAATCAGTTACTTATATAACATTACTTATAAATAAAATTGAAGTGTTTGTTTGTAATATCGAAAACACTGCATTTTATTTAGCTGAGCGGGTTATTTGTATGTCATTATGACAGGAATAATTATTTTAAAAAAATTGGCTGTATGTTCGTCTGTCTGGCAGGGCTTATTTTCCGAATGGCTACACCGATTGTAATGGCATTTCACGAATAGATGAGTGAACAGAGTAATACCATGATTTAGTCTATATTTTATCAGAAAACTTGGAGATTTTTTTTTGACAAAGCGATAAAATGATAATATAAATAGACTTTGATGATTATCTTAAATCTAAATAAGGCCACATTAATAGAGCACACTCAGGCATAGCGTAGCGTAGTTAATAGTTTTTATTCATCATTATAGCGTGGATCAAATGTTCCTATTCAATCTCAAGAAACATGTTGCCATGTCATTCTAAAGACGAGTTAACAGTTAACATTAAGCTATTTTAATGACAAGACAACAATTGTGTGTAGTTAAATTTCCGAATTAGTTTGATGTTATGAACCTTTTGTTAACCAGAAATGATAATATAAAATTCAACTTAAAACCTTTTCCAAAAATATTTTATACAGTGTTTTTTTTTATATTTACGCGAAAACTACACATTAAATGAAACTAATTTTTACGGATTTTTTCGCGTTTAATTTAACTTTTTAATTCCCGACGTTTCAGGTGCTTTACAGCACCCGTGGTCACGGGAGGGGGGAGCGGGGGGGAGACAGGTCTTTGACGTCCCGATGTCATAGTTAGCCCGGCTACGTTTAGTTTTTGAATATTAATTTTTGGTCTGATCTACGCAGAACGAGCTGATAGTATCTTGAAATCTTGCAGTGGTATGCTTGGGTTTGGAAAAATTCCGTAAAAATTAGTTTCATTTAATATTTTTTTTATAGAATTAGGGTGACAAACGAGCACACAGTCCACCTGATGGTAAGTGGTTGCTGTGGCCCATAGACATCTACATCTATCCTCGATTACGTATCAAAATGCAGATGGGTTGTCACCCCTGAGGACTAAGATGGAGTGCCTCGTTTCCAGTAAAAAGGCCCCTATTTTACGTTGGTATTCTGTGAGAGCGTGGTTCTTCCCCGGTCGAGCCGACCCATTCGTGCTACAACTATATCTTTAATACATTAATATAGCTAAAACATGGCTCTACCACGTAAAAACTTATATACGTATTTTATACAGGTTTAATAATTATAACAAATGATACTTCTTGAAAGTAATTTTTTACTTTTATCAATAGTTCGGAAATATCTCTGTCCTGGGAAGAACCTCATTGTTCTACAAAATAATGGGGACCATAATAAACTGCCAATACTTAAAGATCACCAGCTTATCACTGACGGCCAGTACGGTTTCCGTCGGGGTCGCTTGGAATGCGGGTTGGGACCCGCAGTTTCTTAATATTTAGATTTGTTGTCAGGAGGATGTTGCTGCCCATCTCCTGTTTCGTTTCCGTTTGTCACGATGTGTGTTATAACGTCCACAGGATGATAATCAACTATAGATATAGATACTAAGTAAAATATCTATTTACACGTGGTAGAGCCATGCTGCAGCTATATTGTGGTTGCAATACGAATGGGTCGGCTCGTCCGGGATAGGACCACGCTCTCACATAATACCAGCGTAAAATAGCAGCTTAATGCCGCTGTGTTTCGTATGGTAACTGTAGAGAACCGGACACCCTTTTTACTGGAAACGAGGCATTCCCTCTTAGTCCTCAAGGGCGACAACGCATCTGCATTTTGATTCTTAACTGAAGATAAATGTAGATGTCTATGAATCCCAGCATCCACTTACCATCAGGTGGACTGTGTGCTCGTTTGTCACCCGTATACTATAAAAAACTACACCAATGTACCACTACACGTCAATACTATATGTATTAACACAGCTACACTATTTAAATAAATAGTTATGTGACTATGTACTTGCTTGATTGATGTATATAATAACGGAATATATGAGGAAGAGAATCTTTTTATTCAACTTCGTCCCAAAATAGGCTCTGATTTCTTAGCGATACATTAATTATGTTCAATTTTCGATATCATTAGCGTATAATTTGGGAGTCTCATTTTCTTCGTTACTTATTTCTACCTCCTTAACAACACTACAATCTACAATAAATAAGCGCAACATACCACCGTTACTTCGTTTCGATTGCAATATATTCAATACCGTAATGTTTTCTTAATCAAGAATAGGCTAACCAAAAATTCCACATGGTTTTAATAATAATAATCATTTATTTCTCACCACATTAAATTAACAATCTCGATTATTTTACAAAAAATAGGCACAAAGTAATGTCTCTCACATGTCATGTCACACTTATGCGTGCGTGCATTTGTGCGTGCGTGCGTTTGTGCATGCGTGCGTTTGTGCATGCGTGCGTTAGTGTGTGCGTGCGTGTGTGCGTGCGTGTGTGCATGCGTGCGCGTGCGTGCGAGCTTGCTTACTAATTAATAAAATACTAGGGGCCGAGGGGAGGGGGATTGTCTGTACTATGACCTTAAGAAACAGACGGAAAGTGGGAAGGAAATGGATACACAGGTTAGTTCTTCTCACTGCCGATCTCGCAGACTCACAAGACCGTGGACAGGCTAAAGGTGCCTTCGCGACAATGAGAAAATGACGGTCGATCTGTCGAGGTGAATAGCCTTAAATGAAACAGCGGCTATGTCTGATTCCAAATAGACTTTATTCACAAATCACCTATCTATTTATAGTAAGATATTTCTATATGCGAGTTAAAAAACACATTAGAACTTGTGTCCTAAGTTGCATACTCCATTCTCACGATGCGTGAACACGTGCTTACTATAATATTATTCACAAAATTTCTGTATAGAATATAATGGAACGGAATATTTTTTGTCAATATAATTGTATCAATCAACATGTAATTCTTATTGAAAGTCATTAAATATAATTGACAAAGCGGTGTCAGGTTTTGTTCCTATGTTTATTATCTATACATACAAATAAATATAATTGAAGTGTCTGTTTGTAATGTCAAAATAACAGCTTTTTGTTTATATAAACAATTTTTGTCTGTCTGTCTGTTTGTTCCGGAATGGCTGGAGCGATTTTGACGGGATTTGCATTGGCAGATTGCTGATGTTATAAGAAGTAAGTTAGGCTACTTTTATTTGAGAAAAAGACTTAGGGATCCGCGCAAAAAAAAATTAAAACCCATGAAATCCAATCGTAACAAATTCCACGCGGACGAAGTCACGGGGAACAGCTAGTAGGTAATTGAAAATTAGCTATAAGCTTTAAGGTATCCTATATACAAGTATTAAATTAAAAAAAAAACTATTCCACTACAAAAATCAAATGAAGAGAATCTGCATCTCTCGCCCTTCCACAATTGCGTGCACTATCATTGCCACAAAAACCTGTGGAGTTTCTTTCGTCGTTTCTTTTCGGTCGGAGGAACCTCATTTCGAAACGTAAGCAGATTTAAAATAAGGCATTTTTTACTTCATTGTATTAAAATAATAGGACGACACCTGTTTCGCCTCTAAACGAGGCATCACCAAGAGAAACATCACGAAAATTACCGCAAAGATAAGATAGCTAATACTAGTTATATTACGAATCATACTAAGTTCATCATATTATATACAGATAATTAACTAAGAACCAATCTATTCACGATTTTAGAATTTTTTTTTAATTAAATTCCTTTTTTAGAATATAAGGCTGACAAATGATCACACAGTTTACCTTATGGTAAGTTGATGCTATGTCCCATAGACATCTACATTTAGATATTCTCGATTAAGAATCAAAATATACCTGCGTTGTCACGCCTGAAGACCAGTTTGGACATATTTTTACATTATCTGGATCCTTAGTGGTCCGTCACTGTGCGATTTAGTAGGAGTTTTCTTTCTCGCACAACTTTTCTAGTTTAATCCTCAGAAAACACAAGTTTGCGCGTTTACCGCTAAAAAGAACCCTTTTGTCGTATCTCCTCAGTTTCAAAGCACTCCCCTTGTTGCGCCAGCCAGTATCGGAATCCTTGGCGATGACATATCGAGTGACGTGCAGTTTCGTGGTCACTTGGAAGAGACCAGTGAAGTGGTAGGGCCCCGTGTAGTGGCGGGTAAGAATACTCGCTACCCCATATCTTCCCGTGGATGTCATAAGAGGCAACAGTGAGAAACTGAGACAGAAGACGGGAAGCAGCATCTTTCTGATAACAGCAAAAAGCAATAAAAAACTAACGTTGCCAACCCGCTCGCCAAGCGTAGCAACTATGGCAATATAGCCCCCATGAGCAATGACATTAATAAACGGCCCACAGTCCCCGGCGGCTCCACTATTCCTGGTTACGGTGGCGACCATGGTAACGGCGGGACAGGGGGTGCTAAGAATCTCCGGTGGAGGTGGAGGGAGTCGTCGTAGGTGGTGGCAACCACCACCTACGACGACTCGACTTGGCAACATATAACGCACCTACCCTGAGGACTGACGAGAAGATCCTGGAGCTGGAAGAAGAGATAGACAAGTTGCGCTGGAATATTATAGGATTATCCGAAGTCCGAAGAGAGGGGGAGGACACAGTAATCCTCGAATCCGGCAACTTGTTCTATCACCGGGAGGGCGACCATCTGTCCCACGGAGGTGTTGGATTTATCGTCCACAAGTTTCTCGTTAATAACGTTGTAAAGATTGGGAGTGTGTCGACGAGGGTTGCATACCTTATACTCAGAATCATCAAACGGTATTCGGTGAAGGTCATACAGGTTTACGCACCAACCTCGGACCGTTAGATAGATACATACCGATGAGGAGGTGCAAGAAATGTATGAGGATATATCTAGAGCCATGCATTCCTCCAAAACCCACTATACGGCGAGACTTCAACGCAAAACTAGGCACAAGAGAGAACGGTGAGCTGAAAGTAGGGAAATTCTGAATAGGGCAACGGAACTCAAGGGGCCAGCAGCTGGCCGACTTCATGGAGAAAGAGGGACTCTTTATGATAAACTCTTTCTTCCAGAAGCGGCCCCACAGGAAGTGGATCTGGTTGAGCCCCGACGGTTCGACAAAAAATGAGATTGACTTCATTATGATGATCAGATGACAACTGTTCAATGATGTCTCAGTGATCGCGAGAGTGGAAACTGGTAGCGATCACCGAATGGTTAGAGCACACTGAACCTAAACGTTACGTTGGAGAGGTCACCGCTAATGAAGTCAACGCTCCGATCCCTCGTGCTGTAACCCAAAGTCCCGAAACCTTTTAGCTCTCAAAATCGTTTTCAGAGCCTAGAAGATTGCAATATAGTGGACGATATAAATAACAAGCTCGTGGAAACTGTCCATGCGTTCGGAGCTAAGTTTTGCAAGACCCGCCGCAAAAGAACACAAAAACTCTCCGATCACACTCTTAATCTCATGGCTGTTAGACGGGAAATGAAGTTACAGTCTTAAGTAGATTTGATAGCATACAGGCAACTGCACAGACAGATCTCCAAACGTATACGCCGGGATTTACGCAACTTTAATACTGCTCGTATTGAAGAAGCGATCGAGCGGAACCAGGGCTCCAAAGTCTTTGCCAGAGATCTGTCTGCCAGAAAGTGCCAACTGTCGAAGCTGAAACTGAATGTGGCAGCATCTTTTCTGAGACACCTGAGATTTTGAGTGAGATTAAGAGGTTCTATGGGCAGCTGTACACGTCATCGATGGAGCGTGTGGCTAAGCAAGGCAAGTGTGAGTAATGATCCAAGAGCAAGTCTTATCCAACACTATTTCGATGATATCCCGGACGTCAGTTTGAGCGAGATTAGAATGGCTCTCCAGCACCTTAAAAACGACATAGCCCCAAAGAAGGATAGAATTACAGCGGAGCTTCTGAAAGTGGGTGGAAAACCGGTACTTAAAGTCCTTCAGATGTACTTTAATTCCGTCCTCTATGGTGGCACTACACCGGAGGCATGAAGCAGAAGTGCGGTGGTCTTGTTCTTCAAGAAAGGCGACAACGCTTTCTTGAAGAACTTCAGACCGATTTCCCTTCTGGCTCCGTCTACGTGCTGTTTTCGAGAGTCATTACGAATCGTCTCGCACGCAGACTCGACGACTTTCAGCCTCCCGAACAAGCCGGTTTCCAAAAAGGCTTTAGCACCACTATATATATACTATAACTATATACATACCCTTCAGCAAATTCTACAGAAGACCGAAGAGTCTGCCACTTTGTCTTGCGCATGTGGACTATGAGAAAGCCTTTGATTCCGTCAAAATTTCGGCGGTGCTGCAGTCCCTCCAGCGGTGCCAAGTGGACTGTCGGTATATTGAAGTGTTTGTAGGTAGGTAGGTGTGTCAGTAGGGCAACGATGGCTATCCGAGTACAGAACCAGAGTACTAAACCTATCCAACTGCAGAGAGGTGTAAGACAGGGTGACGTAATATCCCCGAAACTCTTCACCACTACATTGGTAGACGTTTTTAAGCTACTGGACTGGAAAGGATACGGTATCAACACAACACACACAACAACACAAGTACATCACTCACCTTCGATTTGCCGACGATGTAGTCCTTATGGCAGAATCGCAGGAGGACATAAGCACTATATAGATAGATAGAATTACAGCGGAGCTTCTGAAAGTGGGTGGAAAAGCGGTACTTAAAGTCCTTCAGATGTACTTTAATTCCGTCCTCCATGGTGGCACTACACCGAAGGCATGGAGCAGAAGTGCGGTGGTCTTGTTCTTCAATAATAATAATAATAATAATATATTTATTTGCTTAAAACATGGTATGAAAAGGTTTTACAAATAATATACAATTGAACAACATGTTTTGCTACAGTTACATATAGCATGCAAAGGTTTTGTTTTGTACATTAAAAAAGTCTATAATGCTGTAGAAATTATTCTTAGTTAGGTATTCTTGTAATTTAGATTTAAATAATTTAGTATTTAACCTTTTTAGATCATTTGGTAACTTGTTATAAATACGTACACACATAGATAGACAACTTTTATTATATTTACTTATTCTAGGTATGTTACTTAAAATGAGCTTGTATGGATTTCGCCGGTTTCGAGGATTTGCATCATTTGCCGTGTTAAATAAATATTTATGCTTCCATACGAACATGCATATTTCATAAATATAAAGACACGGGAAGGGTAATAAGTCAAGTTTTTTAAACATCTGTTGACATGATTCAGTTGGTTTAAGCCCACATATTGCTCTGATGCATTTTTTTGTGCACTAAATGCTCTATTTTGATCCGTGCTTTTACCCCAGATTATAAGTCCATAGCGCAGTATTGACTCCACGTATGCATGGTAGGACAGAACAGCCGTTTTTATGTTTGTAACGTTTTTTAAATGTTTAAGGGCGTATGCAAACTTATTTAATCTCGTAGATACATCGTTTACTTGCAATTTCCAGTTTAAATTTTCGTC
Source organism: Parnassius glacialis (assembly GCA_033319125.1). Classification (NCBI taxonomy): domain Eukaryota; kingdom Metazoa; phylum Arthropoda; class Insecta; order Lepidoptera; family Papilionidae; genus Parnassius; species Parnassius glacialis. The sequence goes on from JAVANC010000018.1 coordinate 28,335,203, forward strand.
TATAGTTATTCCTAAAAATGTTTTATTTGTTACTGCTTTTATTTTTGGTATGTTAAGATTAAAATTATATTTCTTATTATTACATTTATTGAATTGTATATATACAGATTTGTCAAGATTTATTTTCAAATTGTTTATGTCAAGCCAATCAATTAAATTATCTATAGTATTATTTATGTCAGTCTCGTGGTCATTAATAGTATTACATTTTTTATTAGAGGTCACAATTATTGAAATGTCATCCGCGAATAATATGCATTTATGATTTATTACATTAACAATATTGCCGTGTAGTGGCGGTCAAGAATATCCACTACCCCATATCCTCCCGTGGGTGTCGTAAAAGGCGACAAAGGGAAACAGGCAGGAGATGGGCAGCAGCATCTTCCTGATAATAACCGGGATTTCAATGAAAAACTGCGGTTGCCAACCCGCTCGCCGGGCGTGGCAACTATGGCAAATACCCCCCCTATGATGAGAGTAACAAAGAAACGGCCCCCAGTCCCCGGTGGCCCCGCTATTCCTGGCTACGGTGGCGACCATGGTAACGGCGGGGCAGGGGGTGCTAAGAATCTCCGGTGGAGGTTCGGTTGCCACCTTAGACGACTCGACCTGGCAACGTACAACGCACGCACCCTGAGGACTGACGAGAAGATCGTGGAGCTGGAAGAAGAGATAGACAAGTTGCGCTGGCATATTATAGGATTATCCGAAGTCCGAAGAGAGGGGGAGGACACGGTAATCCTCGAATCCGGCAACTTGCTCTATCACCGGGAGGGCGACCATCTGTCCCAAGGAGGTGTCGGATTTATCGTCCACAAGTCTCTCGTTAACAACGTTGTAAAGATCGGGAGTATGTCGACGAGGGTTGCGTACCTTATACTCAGAATCACCAAACGGTATTCGCTGAAGGTCATACAGGTTTACGCACCAACCTCGGCACACCCCGATTAGGAGGTGGAGGAAATATATGAGGATATCTCTAGAGCCATGCATTCCTCCAAAACCCAATATACGGTGTTAATGGGAGACTTCAATGCAAAACTAGGCACAAGAGAGAACGGTGAGCTGAAAGTAGGGAAATTTGGAATAGGGCAACGGAACCCGAGGGGCCAGCAGCTGGCCGACTTCATGGAGAAAGAGGGACTCTTTATGATGAACTCTTTCTTCCAGAAGCGGCCCCACAGGAAGTGGACCTGGTCGAGCCCCGACGGTTCGACAAAAAATGAGATTGACTTCATTATGACGACCAGACGACAACTGTTCAGTGATGTCTCCGTGATCGTGAGGGTGAAAACCGGTAGCGATCACCGAATGGTTAGAGGCACACTGAACCTAAACGTAAAGTTGGAGAGGTCTCGTCTAATGAAGTCAACGCTCCGTCCCCCTCGTGCTCTGTTCCAAATTCCCGAAACCTTTCAGCTCGAGTTGCAAAACCGTTTTCAGTGCCTAGAAGACTGCAATGACGTGAACGATATGAATGACAAGCTCGTGGAAACTGTCCATGCGGTCGGAGCTAAGTTCTGCAAGACCCGCCGCAGAAGAACACAAAAACTCTCCGATCACACTCTTAATCTCATGGCTGTTAGACGGGAGATGAGGCTACATTCTTCAAAAGACTTGACAGCATACAGGCAACTGAACAGACAGATCTCCAAATGCATGCGGCGGGACTTACGCAACTTCAATACAGCTCGTATTGAAGAAGCGATCGAGCGCAACCAAGGCTCCAAAGTCTTTGCCAGAGATCTGTCTGCCAGAAAGAGCCAACTGTCAAAGCTGAAGACAGAGTGTGGCAGCATCGTTTCCGGGACACCTGAGATTTTGAGTGAGATTGAGAGGTTCTATGGGCAGCTGTACACGTCATCGTTGGAGCCACACGCAAGTGTGAGTAACGATCCAAGAGCGAGTCTCATCCGACACTATTCCGAAGATATCCCGGACGTCAGTCTGAGCGAGATTAGAATGGCTCTCCAGCACCTTAAAAACGGTAAGGCCCCAGGCGAGGATGTAATTACAGCGGAGCTTCTGAAAGCGGGTGGAAGACGTCCTCCATGGTGGCATTACACCGGAGGCGTGGAGCAGAAGTGCGGTGGTCTTGTTCTTCAAGAAAGGTGACAACGCTCTCTTGAAGAACTACAGACCGATTTCCCTTTTGAGCCGCGTCTACGTGCTGTTTTCGAGAGTCATTACGAATCGTCTCGCGCGCAGACTTGACGACTTCCAGCCTCCCGAACAAGCCGGTTTCCGAAAGGGCTTTAGCACCATAGACCACATACATACCCTTTGGCAAATTGTACAGAAGTCCGAAGAGTACAATTTGCCACTATGTCTGGCGTATGTGGACTATGAGAAAGCCTTTGATTCCGTCGAAATTTGGGCGGTGCTGCAGTCCCTTCAGCGGTGCCAAGTTGACTGTCGGTATATCGAAGTGCTGAAGTGTTTGTACAGTAGAGCTACGATGGCTATCCCAGTACAGAACCAGAGTACGAAACCTATCCAACTGCAGAGAGGTGTAAGACAGGGTGACGTCATATCCCCGAAACTCTTCACCGCTGCATTGGAAGACGTTTTCAAGCTTCTGGACTGGAAAGGATACGGTATCAACATCAATGGCGAGTACATCACTCACCTTCGATTTGCCAACGATATAGTCCGTATGGCAGAATCGCTGGAGGACCTAAGCACTATGCTCAATGACCTCAATAGTGTTTCCCAACGGATAGGTCTTAAGATGAACATGGACAAAACAAAGATCATGTTTAATGTCCATGTCACACCTATGCCGGTAGTTGTTGGGAACACTAAGCTCGAAGTTGTTGACGAGTATGTTTACCTGGGACAAATAGTCCAACTAGGTAAGTCCAACTTCGACCGAGAGGTCAATCGACGGATTCAACTCGGTTGGGCAGCGTTCGGGAAATTACGGCACATCTTCTCGTCAGGTTTACCTCAAAACTTGAAAACGAGACTGTACACCCAGTGCGTGTTGCCAGTGATGACATATGGAACTGAGACGTGGTCCTTCACTGCTGGCCGGATGAGGAAGCTCAAGGTCGCTCAGCGAGCTATGGAGAGGGCTATGCTCGGAGTTTCTCTGCGTGATAAACTCAGAAATGAGGATATCCGCAGTAGAACCAGAGTGACCGACATAGCCCAACGGATTAGTAAGCTGAAGTGGCAATGGGCCGGCCATATAGCTCGAAGAACCGACAACCGATGGGGAAGAAAGGTTCTCGAGTGGCAGCCTCGTACCGGCAGGCGAAGTGTAGGGCGTCCCCCCACTAGATGGAGTGACGACCTGGTAAGATATGCAGGAAGTCGATGGATGCAGGTGGCTCAGGACCGTGCTTTGTGGCATTCTTTGGGGGAGGCCTATGTTCAGCAGTGGACTTGTGAAGGGCTGTAATGATGATGATGATGACATTAACAATGTCATTTATATATAATAGAAATAAAATAGGACCGAGCACACTTCCTTGTGGAACGCCATACCTATTGAATCTATATTCAGACGAATACGGTATGAGATCCTTATTTTCATCTATTTTCATGACCGTAACACATTGCTGTCTGTTACTAAGGTATGAAGATATCCATTGAAGAGTATGTCCTCTAATCCCAAGCTTTTCGAGTTTTTGTAGCAGGACGTCGTGTGAGACCAAGTCAAAAGCTTTAGATAGGTCAAAAAATAGCCCTGTAGTTAAATGATTATTATTTAAATTTTCCAGTATTATTTTTAGGAGAGAAAAAATGGCCAACGTTGTAGATTTGTCTTTTTGAAATCCGTATTGTTCGTTAATTATAATATTATATTTGTTGCAGAAATCGATTATTCCTTTGTACATACACTTTTCATATATTTTGGACATAATAGGTATCAACGTTATTGGGCAATAATTGTTGACTATATATTTCTCTCCTTTTTTAAACAATGGTTTAACAATGGATAACTTAAGTACATGTGGAAAAGTTCAAGAAAGGTGACAACGCTCTCTTGAAGAACTACAGACAGATTTCCCTTCTGAGCCGCGTCTACGTGCTGTTTTCGAGACTGCCAGCCTCCCGAACAAGCCGGTTTCCGAAAGGGCTTTAGCACCATAGATCACATACATACTCTTCGGCAAATTGTACAGAAGTCCGAAGAGTACAATTTGCCACTATGTCTGGCGTATGTGGACTATGAGAAAGCCTATCCAATTGCAGAGAGGTGTAAGACAGGGTGTCGTTATATCCCCGAAACTCGTCACCGCTGCACTGAAAGACGTTTTTAAGCTTCTGGACTGGAAAGGATACGGTATAAACATCAATGGCGAGTACATCACTCACCTTCGATTTGCCGACGATATAGTCCTTATGGCAGAATCGCTGGAGGACCTAAGAACTATGCTCAATGACCTCAGTAGAGTTTCCCAACGGATAGGTCTTAAGATGAACATGGACAAAACAAAAATCATGTTTAACGTCCATGTCACACCTATGCTGTTGGTTGTTGGGAGCACTAAGCTCGAAGTTGTTGACGAATATGTTTACCTGGGACAAATAGTCCGACTAGGTAAGTCCAACTTCGACCGAGAGGTCAAATTCTGGAGATTACGACATATCTTCTCGTTAGACATACCTCAGAACCTCAAAACTAGATTGTTCAACCAGTGCGTGTTGCCAGCTGCCTATGGGTCTGAGACGTGGTCCTTCACTGTTGGCCGTATGAGGAAGCTCAAAGTCACTCAGCGAACAATGGAAAGGGCTGGCTCGGCGTTTCTCTGCGTGATAGACTTATAAACGAGGATATCCGCAGTAGAACCAGAATAACCGATATAACCCAAAGAATTAGTATGCTGAAGTGGCAATGGGCCGGCCATATAGCTCGAAGAACCGACAACCGATGGGGAAGAAAGGTTCTCGAGTGGCAGCCTCGTAGCGGCAGGCGAAGTGTAGGGCGTCCCCCCACTAGATGGAGTGGCGACCTGGTAAGACATGCAGGAAGTCGATAGATGCAGGTGGCTCAGGGCCGTGCTTTGTGGCATTGTGTGCATGTGGGGAGGCCTATGTTCAGCAGTGGACTTGTGAAGGGCTGTAATGATGATGAATGATGATTGGAAGAGAAGGCAAAATTGGCATCTAAAAAGCTTGGCGTGCTCAGCAGAGCGGTACAGTATTTCATACCGACACACCGCCTCCAACTTTACAAGGCGCAGGTTCGGCCTCACATGGAATAATGTTCCTGTCTTTGGGCTGGGGCTCCCCAGTGCCAGCTCCTTCCACTTGACCGCATCCAGTGCAGATCCACAGGCGATGCGAAGAGATATTACATCCCTTTGCATTTTATTTCGCATCTACCACGGGGAGTGCTCTGAGGAATTGTTAGGATTAATCCCAGCCGCTGAATTTCCCGATACCATCCACACTATCTGGATGATTGGCGGTCCACCACTGTATGTTTCTTCCGCGTACGATCTTTCTGTGTAATAGCTTACCACCAACGATTTTTCCGAACCTATACGACTTTGGGACCTTCAAGAAAAGAGCTTACTCATTTCTGCGTGTTGCATTTGTTCACGGGCGGCGGTAGTTACTTACCATCAGGTAAGCCGTATGCTCGTTTGCTCCCTCTCCTATAAAAAATATAAAAAAAACTTCTTTGGGGAATCGTTTATGTTATTACCAAAATTAATTTCCTTTCCTTTATTATAATATTTTTTTGTATGGATTTGCCGAAAATGTTCCCACTTTGACGTAGCCTTGGCTTAGTCACCTGCGATGAAGTTGCCCTCACCTACATGCTTAAACAGTCCTACTAACTTAAGTCAGCGCGAGCCTAACATTATCCGTGCTTAACATTTTGGTATTGCTGCTAAGTTTCTGCTCTGCGTTCATATCCCATCGTAGTAAATATGGGAAGCTATTCCAAAAAATAAATGTCAGGCGCAAAAACCCCTTGAAAAAGTCTTTATTCAGCAGTGGACCGTAAAAGCTAAAGACGATACGATACTTCAGGAATTCAAGATTAATTATTGTGAAAAATAGTAAAGACTTTGTCCAAATTTAATCAAGATACTGTCTTAGATCGTGTAATGATACCTTTTTCAAAGAGTACCGTGGAACTATTTTAATTAATTTATGATTTTTTTAAGGACATGGTGTACTCAAAACGTTACTCTAACATTGGGTCTTTCAAGAAATCTTTAAAGCTAGCAAACTAGCTGGCTTAATTCCTCTAAGAGACAATACCTACTCGTAAATCCTTATGCCGGGTTTCCATGCTTGCCAAGCCTCGGCAAACGTCTTCAAGCCCCAAGCGTCCACAAATCTCGTTTGGCGTTTGGAAGTCGTTTTCATGCTTATGAATGCGTCAGTGTGCTACGTAAACCCAAACATGGCGGACACCGGACTTATGTCAGCTATTGCGTTTGGTTTAACATACTTTTATTTAAAATACAAGCAAAGTAATACAAAAACAAGGACTTTTTGGCTTTTAATTCTTTTACTGGCTTTCCCGTTAACTCGGCAAGACGACTCCAAGCATTTGCAACTTTCTTTTTATTTTTATGATTTACGTATTTGGGATTCCAGATAGACGATTTGGTCTGGTAATATTCCAGAAACGATAAACTCTCTTCGTTCGACCAGTCACTCATTTTAAACAAAAAACTAAACATGCGCTCGTCGCGAAATCACAATTTCTACTAAACGCGCACCAACGTGTGAATGCGTTGTAAACGCTTGCCACAAGCGCCCTTTGATCTGTGTCCAAAAACCGACACTAGCCCGGATCGGGGACAAGCGTCCACAAGCTCACGCAAGCCAAGACAAACGCCTCTTTACACACTTGTGCTTGTGGATGCTTGCCGAGACTTGCCAAGTCTCGGCAATTATTTCGATAAATATGTACACGTAATAAGTTTTAGTAATATTACACTGTTCCATAAAAAAGATATGCATTTGAATGTGTAACAGAACTTATGAGAATTTATGGCAAAATTAAGAATTTTTAATGGTTTAATTAGCCCGTTTTCGTTAACGGCATTGAATAAAGGTCCAAATCGCATAAAGTAACGTATAAGTTCTGGGAAATATTTATTTAACCATTAAATATTTTCGATGTCTGTAGTACTCTAATCACAAATTGCTATCTACACCTGAATATATACAAACATGTTTATTACCTTCATATCTGCTCATAAAAGCAGGAAAAGCAAATCTTCAAGGTAACAGTGGCGTTTATATACTAATATATCATGCAATACGTAATCATTGTCCCACAAATACCATTACGAGGATGTTCATTCGTTTAGTGAGATCAGAGTAAACTACATATCATATCATATCAAAATCACATTAGACATGGTTTTCGCGGGTCCAGTAAATACGGGATAGAGTAGACGAGAATGTGTGCCCGACAAATATTTCATAGGATTTAAATTATTTTCAACCACTTGTAAGCGCTGTTAAAAAGTGTGATTATTAAATTAAAATATAAAATTAACAATTAGTTGGGTGTAATAACTTGAAATAATATAATAAAATATACAGAGCTACAATAAGTATAATTTATAATACTTGATAACAAGTGTCAGACATTTTTTTATCCATTCATAAAAACTCATTACAACAAATTAAGTAAATATACAATATACATAATATATACTCTTTTTAATATGTGTTACACACTATCTCCGAGATAAGGCGGCTACTGACCTGCCTGCCGCAGGGGCAATCTAGGGAGCACAGCGATCGGAGCAATATCGGAGGCAAAGGTGTTTTATAGGTCCAGATACCGTGTTGCTAACACACCGCAACATTCATAGTGAAGACAGTCTTTGATTCATGTGTGCGTGAGTACCACGTGACGCGCATATCTTACGCACCATGGCTGCATTAATATGCGTGACTTCGGTAATAACAGTGCGAATCGATTACCCAAAAAATGTGGGAGATTTTATATTTCATTCATATTGACGTACCTATTGATTCTAAGAGTATAAAATGTGTGTGCGTGGCGTGTGCATTTGTGTGCGTGTGTATATGGGGATATGGTTGCTTATGTGTGTTTTATGTAGGTACAAACATCGCACTAAAATATTGAAGATATGTAATAAAACCTATAATTAATGTAACAGTTAAAATAAATAAAAACACAGTAGATATTTATGTATGTAACATATATTTATAATCTATTATTACTAAATATATGCAGAGTACTACACTTTTGTAATGTAGAACACAAAATATTGCCGCATTTTACGAAGACATTAAATTATTTTTCAATCCTAAGTAAAATGACGAAAAAAAGTAAGTTTGGTTAAGCGCAAGCTTCGGCCAAGAGATATCAAAATGTTTGATTTTTTTAAATTGCTCCGTTCCGTTGCTACGTGAAGGACCAAAGACAAAAACAAATAAACAAAAAAATCACACTTTCACATTTATAATATTATATTAGTATGGATTGTCAAGAATGAGAGATAAACTTTTAAAACCGGTTTACAATCGGCTTTTGGAGGGTGGAACTATTCACTCGCGCTCTCTTTCTCGCTCTAGTAAATAATGGTTCTGAATGACCAAAAAGGATAGAAGCACAGGAAAGTGCAATTTCATGCTGCCAGATGTAGTTCAACCCTAACACTTAAAACGGTTTAGCTCTATAGGTTGGGTAAAATCTGTAAAATTAGACTGTTTAAAACCCCTATACATATAACCTTTGCGGTTGATCATGACATTAAAAATGGTAAAAACATTTCATAGACTAGGCAACACTCGAATATTATTGCGCAATATTATTACTTGTATTGACATTTAGCTTTCGTATTCTTTTACAAAGAAATACACCATAAAATTGTATAGTTACTTATGAAAAGTGATGTTCTTATCCTTATCTTTTTTCCTAGAGTAATTTTTAAATGATTTCACAGCACAAACAGTCATTTTTCGAAATTAAAAATACCGGTGCATGACGTATGTTCACAGTGAACGTCGCTGGCGTAATGGCGGAACGATGGAACGAATACGCCAATATTGGCGTCTTTGAAATGGAAGCGTATTATGCGCGCGTACATGGTATCTGGACCTATAAAACATCTTTGATCGGAGGTGTCTCTACACACACGCCTGCCGTTCAGTATGAGAGTCAGTATGAGTTCCTGTATAGGACAGTTACTATACTCTTTGATGAGAGTGTAGTGTACGTCTCGCTGGACGCACGCGTTGAAAATGGCGCCAGTTTTATCGAAATATCAATGAATCAGTATATATATAGCCTTGGCTCTTTTTTATATAGAATAAGGGTGACAAATGAGCACAGTCCACCTGATGGTAAGTGGACACTGTGGCCTATAGATACCCACATTTATCAATAAAGCAACCAATTAATAATAATAATAAAATTACAACTATAATATAGTGCTTAGAAGCTGCAGCATAGCTCTGCCACGCTATTTTTAGGCTATCAAAGACAATTTAATATGACTAACTTTACTCGTCATAATTTAATATAACCAATTTGTTCTGTGATATAACTAAACTATCTAGTGCTTAGTAACTATAATTTAACTAGTGTTACAAATAGCCAGGATAGTTTTCTAATGATGGTTTTAATAAAATGTATTTACTAAAATTTGAATTTTTGTTTAAATATTTATTTAATGACATTTTATTTATATTGGAGAAATTTTAATATTATTGGAATATTTACTTTGCCATACTAGCCCTTATGATAAACTAGGTAACAAATCCCAGTAATGTTACTTGTAAGTTACAAGTTACAACGTTCAAATAACATTCTTTCTGCGGGTCTGACTTGTGTTTCTATATAGTTTGTGAAAGACGCCAAGGAAGTAGGCATGGGTAAAAAATATCGAAATATCGATATTTTTTAATAAATATTTCGATATATATCGTCGATATTTTAAATCGCAATATATCGACAAATCGATATTTATATTAGAGCATCGAATTCGTATTAATTTTGATATATTTTAAAATGTTGTATCGTTGTTTTCGTCGTCCAACCGTCAGTAGATCAAATTTTGGACCTTATCTTTACATCATTCAAATGGTGACGATATATCGATTTTTATCACGCGATATATATCGATACTGTTTAAAAATATAGATTCGATATATATATATATATATATATATATATATATAGATATATTTTTTTCCCTTTGCCCATCCCTACAAGGAAGGTCTTGCGCTCCTGCCGCCCTGCCGCAGGGCCGACTTAAAAAATTGCCCCTGCTTGCCTACACACATCACAATTAAGGAGGCAATTAAGGGTCATCCCCACTCCTACACCCTAGATTGCCCCTGCGGCAGGCATGTCAGTAGGCACCTATAAGCAATTGAGCTGATTTTCTTATTTACCGATAGTGTATTATAAATACACTTTGCCCCACTCCTGGCCACAGAGTACTTTTTCACTCCGGGCTTAGCCACCGTCGTGAGTGGTCATTTATTTACAGCGGTTCGTGCTAAAAATATCGATCGCTTTAGAAATACAAATTCCAAAAACCAAATTTGATACATACTTGACCAACGTAAGATATTATTATTATTTTTATAATCACAGATTTTTATTACAATATTTTGTTTCGCTAAAAGTACGCAGGATTTATATATAAATATACTTATACGTCTTAGACTCTAAGGAGACCTGAAGGTGTACTTCGATATCTGCTACTGAAACTCCTCGACGAGTAGAACTAGGTGTGCAGAGATTGTGCTCGTTATTTTTTTTATGGGATGGGTGATAAACGAGTACACAATCCACCTAATGGTAAGTGGTTGCTATGACCTATAGACATCTACATCTATACTCAATAAATAATCAAAATGAAAATGTGTTATCACCTGTGAGGTCTAAGATGGAAAGCCTTTTCTTCAGTAAAAAGGGTCTCCGGTTCCCTACACTCACCATACGAAACACAGCAGTGTTTTTCTTTCGTTTAGTTTTGTTTTTCAACGGCCAATACGGTTTTCGTCGGGGTCGAACAGCTGGTGATCTTCTGGTCTACCTAACTCATAGATGGGTGGAGGCAGTAGAGTCCAAGGGGGAGGTGTTGGCCGTTAGTTTGGACATTACGAAGGCCTTCGATCGGGTTTAGCACAAAGCGCTTCTTTCGAAGCTCCCTTCCTATAGGCTTCCCGAGAAATTGTGCAATTGGATCACCAGCTCCCTTGCAGATCGGAGTATCAAGGTCGTTGTAGACGGTGCATGCTCCGACTACAAGCCTATTAACGCTGGTGTTCCACAAGGCTGTGTGCTATCACCAACGCTGTTTCTTCTGCATATCAATGATATGTTGCTAACTGGTAACATTCATTGCTATGCGGATGACAGCACTGGTGATGCTCTATACACCAGCCGTGCCAATATTTCTCGGGAAAACGTCGCCGAGTACCGGAACAAACTTGTGTCTGAAGTGGAGTCTTTGCTGAACAAAGTCTCGGATTGGGGGCGACTAAATCTAGTCTAGTTTAATCCTCAGAAAACACAAGTGCGCGCGTTTACCGCTAAAAAGAATCCCTTTGTCGTATCTTCTCAGTTTTAAGGCACTCCCATTCTTGCCTCAGCCAGTATCGGAATCCTCGGCATCGAGCGACGTGCAGTTTCGTAGTCATTTGGAAGAGAAGGCCAAATTGGTCTCTAAAAAGCTTGGCGTGCTCAGCAGAGCGGGACAGTATTTCATGCCGGCACACCGCCTGCAACTTTACAAGGCGCAGGGTCGGCCTCACATGGAATACTGTTCCCATCTCTGGGCAGGGGCTCCCCAGTGCCAGCTCCTTCCACTTGACCGCATCCAGCGCAGAGTGGCTCGAATCGTCGACGAGTCCTTTTTGATCAACTCGATTCATTGACACTGCGAAGAGATGTTGCATCCCTTTGCATTTTCTTTCGCATTTACCACGGGGAGTGCTCTGAGGAATTGTTCGGATTAATTCCAGCCGCCAAATTTCACGAACGCACATTGCGACAAAACTCGCGATACCATCCCTACCATCTGGATGATTGGCGGTCCAGCACTGTGCGATTTAGAAGATGTTTTCTTCCTCGCACAACTTCCTTGTGGAATCGATTACCATCAGCGATATTTCCGGACTGATACGACATAGGGACCTTTAAGAAAAGAGCCTACTCCTTTTTAAAAGGCCGGCAATGCATCTGCGATTCCCCTGGTTCCCCTGGTGTAGCTCCCTCTCCTATAAAATAGCTGCTATTTTACGCTGGTATTCTGTGAGAGCGTGGTCCTGCCTCGGTCGAGCCGACCCATTCCTGCTACAACTATACTACTAACATAGCTGAAGCATGGCTCTACCACGTATAATATGTCAGTTATGATGAGACCATATCCCGACTTCGGGGTATACTTCGATGAATGCTACTGGAACTCCTCAAAGAATAGTAACAGTATTAGGTGTGCTAATTGAGCCCAAACTCAGCACACTTAATACTGTTACACACCTTCCTTTATTTCCTCCTTCTTTTTTTACATGTGGAAATGTCTACGCATACCACCTCGCGGGGGCAAGGACGGGTTATATCGGACTCGCACCGAATAAAACCCCATGGAGTTCCACCTTCACCGCATATTGGCAGGGCCACGACGCTTTCACACACATCCGCGGCCCCACCGCCAGCCGCCACATGGCAAACTCTTCTCGGGGAAGAACCTCTCCTCCCCATTCTCCATCTCAAGTAAGGCGCACCAGGAACACAAGGCAGGCCCCCCTCCACGGCCTCCAACTCCACCTGCGTATCGGGAAACCCACGAGTCCGATACGTGGAGGCCATGGGGCCAGGAAAATCGAGCGCTTATTAGCACCCGCTTTCCTGACCCCAGCGGCGGATCTGGTCTCTGGCTCCGCCGCCAATCAAATTTCAGACGCGGAGGGTAGGGAGAGCGGCACCTCGCAATACCAACACTCCTCTGCCCCCGCGGCCCCACCACCACCGCATCAACGGTGCGGCCTCGTCAGAGTCGCGGAGGATAGGGCGAGTGGCGCATCGCCATACCAACACTCCTCTTCCTCCGTGAATCCACCTCGGCTGCAGCGGTAGGGGGAGAGGACACCCCTCTCACCACAGCCCACCGACGCACATCCGAAGTGGTTCGCCAAGCCCATTCGGAATAGCCACCTTAGACTTGCCCTACACCACGGGTTCTACACTACAGCCGTGGTTGTTCACGGCAAGTGACCAAGCCACGGTTACTAAGCCCCCCCCCCCCCGCCACGACAAGGCGTGAACCTGTTTGGGGGGGTTATTTCCTCCTTCTGGTACAGTCGGGTAAAAATGAACATACATCAGCTTTTAAGACAATTATACTGGGAAATTCACAATCCAAGACTGGCAACACCAAAAACGACCTGATCAACTTACTGATGTACCGATAAGATTTTGTTAGTTGTTTGTAAAGGTCGTTTGTAATTTCTGCAGATTTTGATCGCGCAACTTGTCATTTTCACCAAAATAATCTAACGCAAAAAATGAGCCGTGCGTGCGTATCTCTTGGCGTTACAATTGATACTAAGGAGCGGGGGTGCTTTTGAGGCTAACAGTTAGCTGACATCTACATCTATACTCAATAAATAATCAAAATGAAAATGTGTTATCACCTGTGAGGTCTAAGATGGAATGCCTTTTCTTTAGTAAAAAGGGTCTCCAGTTCCCTACACTCACCATACGAAACACAGCAGTGTTTTTCTTTCGTTTAGTTTTGTTTTTCGACCGCCAATACGGTTTTCGTCGGGGTCGAGCAGCTGGTGATCTTCTGGTCTACCTAATTCATAGATGGGTGGAGGCAGTAGAGTCCAAGGGGGAGGTGATGGTCGTTAGTTTGGACATTACGAAGGCCTTCGATCGGGTTTAGCACAAAGCGCTTCTTTCGAAGCTCCCTTCCTATAGGCTTCCCGAGAAATTGTGCAATTGGATCACCAGCTTCCTTGCAGATCGGAGTATCAAGGTCGTTGTAGACGGTGCATGCTCCGACTACAAGCCTATTAACGCTGATGTTCTACAAGGCTGTGTGCTATCACCAACGCTGTTTCTTCTGCATATCAATGATATGTTGCTAACTGGTAACATTCATTGCTATGCGGATGACAGCACTGGTGATTCTCTATACACCAGCCGTGCCAATATTTCTCGGGAAAACGTCGCCGAGTACCGGAACAAACTTGTGTCTGAAGTGGAGTCTTTGCTGAACAAAGTTTCGGATTGGGGGCGACTAAATCTAGTCTAGTTTAATCCTCAGAAAACACAAGTGCGCGCGTTTACCGCTAAAAAGAATCCCTTTGTCGTATCTTCTCAGTTTCAAGGCACTCCCCTTCTTGCCTCAGCCAGTATCTGAATCCTCGGCATCGAGCGACGTGCAGTTTCGTAGTCACTTGGAAGAGAAGGCCAAATTGGTCTCTAAAAACCTTGGCGTGCTCAGCAGAGCGGGACAGTATTTCATGCCGGCACACCGCCTGCAACTTTACAAGGCGCAGGGTCGGCCTCACATGGAATACTGTTCCCATCTCTGGGCAGGGGCTCCCCAGTGCCAGCTCCTTCCACTTGACCGCATCCAGCGCAGAGTGGCTCGAATCGTCGACGAGTCCTTTTCGATCAACTCGATTCATTGGCACTGCGAAGAGATGTTGCATCCCTTTGCATTTTCTTTCGCATTTACCACGGGGAGTGCTCTGAGGAATTGTTCGGATTAATTCCAGCCGCCAAATTTCACGAACGCACATTGCGACAAAACTCGCGATACCATCCCTACCATCTGGATGATTGGCGGTCCAGCACTGTGCGATTTAGAAGATGTTTTCTTCCTCGCACAACTTCCTTGTGGAATCGATTACCATCAGCGATATTTCCGGACTGATACGACATAGGGACCTTTAAGAAAAGAGCCTACTCCTTTTTAAAAGGCCGGCAACGCATCTGCGATTCCCCTGGTTCCCCTGGTGTAGCTCCCTCTCCTATAAAATAGCTGCTATTTTACGCTGGTATTCTGTGAGAGCGTGGTCCTGCCTCGGTCGAGCCGACCCATTCCTGCTACAACTATACTACTAACATAGCTGAAGCATGGCTCTACCACGTATAATATGTCAGTTATGATGAGACCATATCCCGACTTCGGGGTATACTTCGATGAATGCTACTGGAACTCCTCAAAGAATAGTAACAGTATTAGGTGTGCTAATTGAGCCCAAACTCAGCACACTTAATACTGTTACACACCTTCCTTTATTTCCTCCTTCTTTTTTTACATGGGGAAATGTCTACGCATACCACCTCGCGGGGGCAAGGACGGGTTATATCGGACTCGCACCGAATAAAACCCCATGGAGTTCCACCTTCACCGCATATTGGCAGGGCCACGACGCTTTCACACACATCCGCGGCCCCACCGCCAGCCGCCACATGGCAAACTCTTCTCGGGGAAGAACCTCTCCTCCCCATTCTCCATCTCAAGCAAGGCGCACCAGGAACACAAGGCAGGCCCCCCTCCACGGCCTCCAACTCCACCTGCGTATCGGGAAACCCACGAGTCCGATACGTGGAGGCCATGGGGCCAGGAAAATCGAGCGCTTATTAGCACCCGCCTTCCTGACCCCAGCGGCGGATCTGGTCTCTGGCTCCGCCGCCAATCAAGTTTCAGACGCGGAGGGTAGAGAGAGCGGCACCTCGCAATACCAACACTCCTCTGCCCCCGCGGCCCCACCACCACCGCATGAACGGTGCGGCCCGGTCAGAGTCGCGGAGGATAGGGCGAGTGGCGCAATCGCCATACCAACACTCCTCTTCCCCCGCGAATCCACCTCGGCTGCAGCGGTAGGGGGAGAGGACACCCCTCTCACCACAGCCCACCGACGCACATCCGAAGTGGTTCGCCAAGCCCATTCGGAATAGCCACCTTAGACTTGCCCTACACCACGGGTTCTACACTACAGCCGTGGTTGTTCACGGCAAGTGACCAAGCCACGGTTACTAAGCCCCCCCCCCCGCCACGACAAGGCGTGAACCTGTTTGGGGGGGTTATTTCCTCCTTCTGGTACAGTCGGGTAAAAATGAACATACATCAGCTTTTAAGACAACTATACTGGGAAATTCACAATCCAAGACTGGCAACACCAAAAACGACCTGATCAACTTACTGATGTACCGATAAGATTTTGTTAGTTGTTTGTAAAGGTCGTTTGTAATTTCTGCAGATTTTGATCGCGCAACTTGTCATTTTCACCAAAATAATCTAACGCAAAAAATGAGCCGTGCGTGCGTATCTCTTGGCGTTACAATTGATACTAAGGAGCGGGGGTGCCTTTGAGGCTAACAGTTAGCTGATATTTTATCGACGGTTTTGAGCCGCCGTTACTCTATCTAGAGTGTAAATAATCTAAGGTAACAGCCTATTGTAGCAAGACTTGTCCATTAGTTGTTTAACATCAATCCATCAATACTAAAGTCTATGGTTAAGTCTTAAAATAATCGATTATATTTCAATTAAATTGTGTGAAAGTGACGTCAAATATTGTCTGTGGATAAAAAGTTAAGTTAGCACTTGCCGGAGTGACAGGAAGGTTTGTGATATATTATGTTGTGATTTAATTTACTTGAAATAAATGCTGTTCAGTTGTACCTATATCAATAATTGTCCCCCCTATTTTCCTCAGTTTTCCTTAGTTTTCTCAGTAATATTTCACCGTTAAATAACTAATTTTCATATAATCCGTATATATATATGTCGGAGAAAAATTGTGTTCATTGACGCCATTATTATCAACAGGTCTTGTGGGCGACATTTTGAGCAAATACAAGCACAACACACAACACAAATAATAAACTGGGTTATACTTTTACTAATCTAAATTTAATTTAAACTTTACAGAAAATAACAATAACTAAACTTTATATAAGAATATTAAAATTAATTAAAGAGCAGCGAGTTCGTAATGCGACACATGCACCATTCACACCAAAAAACAAAACCCGCCAAAAAAAACAAAACTGTACCCCACGCCAAATCTATCCGCTCCTCTTTTGTCTTTTGTTTTTATCTAGTCGCACCACGACTCCGCTCGAGGCGCTTCACCAGCAAACCTCCGCTCTGATTGGTTGTTGTGATCACCATAATAATCAAGCCATGAACCTCTGGCTTCTGATTGGTTAATTAATAAAAATTACAACAACAATAAATAATCCTAAATTCTTAAGAAATTTTCTAGCTAAATTAATATTAATGAAATTAACATAAAACATTAGAATTGATATTATTTAAACTATTTAATTCATTATTAAAATTTGATAGTTTTATTCATTCCCGTTACGGCCTTCCTGACATTTCACACGTCCTCGTGTGATGCTTTTTGATCAGTATTATTTTTATCTGCAAAGAGAAAAAGAAAAAAAAATCTACGATAAACTACCCTTCATTCATAAATATTAAGTGTTACTTTAAATTAGCTTCCACTATCCAAACAACCAATGTTGCCATATTATCAACCTCTGCTCTAAAAGCAGACTCCGCTTACAAAGCAGCTTCCGCTGCCGAAACAGCCTCTGCTGTCAAGGCAGCCTCCGCTGTTAAAGCAACCTCCGCTGTCAAAGCAGCCTCCGCTGTCAAAGCAGCCTCCGCTGTCAAAGCAGCCTCCGCTGTCAAAGCAGCCTCCGCTGACAAAGCAGCCTCCGCTGTCAAAGCAGCCTCCGCTGTCAAAGCAGCCTCCGCTGTCAAAGCAGCCTCCGCTGTCAAAGCAGCCTCCGCTGTCAAAGCAGCCTCCGCTGTCAAAGCAGCCTCCTATGTCATAACACTTTATATTATGCCCATGCTACTAAATGTATGTAGCCTCCGCTATCTATCCAAGTCATACTTTCTTATCATTAAATTCTTACATTAAGAAAAAATAGATACCAAATCTTACCATTGTCACTGTCTGATAAGTAGAAATCCAGTTCAGTGGGAATATATGATTGGGGTAATGGACGTAAACGGTCTCGAGAGTATTTATAAGTGCGGTGAGAATTTAAGTTTTTAAGTTGATACCTGTCACCGTCTAAAACTTTAATTACTACAAAAGGGCCTTTATATTTAGGATCTAATTTGGTTTGATTCCGCTCATGATTTTCAATCAAGACATAATCTCCTACAGCAAATGATGTAACTTTTGCCTTATTGGCATTAAATCGTTTTTTGTCAATGCTAGCGTTTTTATGTATTAACTTTTCAGCCCTCCCTCGCAACTCTTCCAAGTCAATTTCGATTTCATGATCATCGACTGCCATTAAACTTAAAGGTCTCGCAACTTTCCCAATCAACAATTCTAGTGGACTTGCCTTCGTCACTCTATGTGTTGTACTATTTAAAGATAACTGTACGTCGTCTAAAGCATCCTGCCAAGATCTATCATGACTACTCTCTACAACCGTTAGCATATTTTTCAGAGTACTCATCATACGCTCCACTTGACCGTTAGCTCGACTAGAACCAGTTGCTATAACATGTAAATGAATATTATGATTGTTGCAAAATACCCTAAATTCAGTACTTGCAAAACATCTACCTTGGTCTGCTATTATTCTTACAGGAGTACCAAAAAGTGCTATAGAAGCTTTAATGGCTTCTATTGCGCTCGTTGCGTTTATTCGCAACGAGTGACGTAACAACACATATTTAGTAAACGCGTCAATGAGTACAAATACGTACTCTTTTGAGTCGCTTTTGCCATTAAGCTTGCCAGTAGCGTCTATATGAATTGTATGCCATGGTATATTAACTTTTGGGATTGGATGTAATTCAATTTGCTGTTTACCCGATTTTCCTTTAGCCACTTTACAGGTAATACAGTTTTCAACAAATTTCCTGACATATTTTGCCATGTTAGGAAACCAATAATGTTGGTAAGTTTTTTCTAAAGTTTTTTCCCATCCCAAGTGTATGATAGACTCATGAATATGATTTATAACCGACCAACGAAAAGCTCTCGGTACAATAGGAAGCCACATATTTCGATTATTTCTTTGAATTTTCCTGTACAGAACATTTGATCTTATTTCATAAATTCGACTACTTTCTAAATCTATGTCATCGTTTTCAATTTTATAAATAATATCTTTACACTCAGGATCTAGCCTTTGCTCTGCTTGCAACCAATTTGTTGACAACTCAGCAATATTAATATGTTTTTGCTCTACGTCTTTTCTTACTACTTCATTATTTACAATTAATTTGTTCTGTGTTGGAAGATGGTTTCTAGAAAGAAAATCGACATGGGCCATTTTTTTTCCTTCTCTATATTCTACCTCAAAATCAAAGGCTTGCAAAAACGCCCACCAACGATGTACCCTAGGTGTTAGATCAACTTTAGTTCTTGATGACTTCAATGAGTTGCAATCAGTTACTACTGTAAATGTCCTACCGTACAAATAATGTCGAAAATGTTTAACCGAATTCACCACCGCTAATGTTTCCAGCCCATATGAGTGATACCGGGATTCTGCACTCGATGTTCGTTTGCTGTAAAATTCTACAGGATGTAGTTTTCCATTAACTCTTTGAAAAAGAATAGCCCCATAGCCTTCGCTACTAGCATCAGTATGCAACTCTACAGGATATTTCGGGTCAAATATTAATAAAACTGGTGAAGTAGTTAGTACTTTAATAATTTCTTGCCGAATATTTTCTAAATTATCATTCCAATTTATTTTGCAATTTTTATTAGCAATTAAACGATAAAGTGGAGCCATTTTAACTGAAAAGTTAGGTACAAATTGTCTAAAATAAGAGGCTAATCCCAAAAATTGTCGAAGCTGCGTGACGGTCTTTGGAGGCACAGATTTGGTTAATGCTACAATTTTACGCGGGTTTGGTCTTATTTCACCCTCTGAAATTTCATAACCTAAAAACTGAACCTTTTTCTTAAGAAAAGCACACTTCTTTAAATTAAATGAGAAGCCGGCATCGCTCAGAGTTTTTAAAACATTTTGTAGCCTTTCCAAACCTTGCTCTACGCTAATCGAAGGAATTATTAAATCATCCATATAAACAATAGCATATGAATGGGCTAACTCTCCTAAAGCTGTATTTATTGCTCTTTGATACACAGCAGGTCCGTTACGCAATCCAAAAGGCATAGAGATAAATTCATAATGTGCATCTGGCGTAATAAAAGCAGTTTTCTCTATGGAATTTGAATTTTCATTGATTGAAATCTGGTAAAATCCACTAGCCATATCTAAACAAGAGTAAAGTTTAGCTCCTGCTAACCTTTGAATTTGATCACATATAAGAGGTAAAGGATATCTATCAGGAACTGTATTAGAATTAAGTTCTCTATAGTCTACACATATGCGGTCTGATCCATCACGCTTCTTAATTAACAAAATAGGACTAGAGAAAGGAGATTTGCTTGGACGAATCACACCCGCTACTAAAAGTTCATTACACTTATTACGAATAATTTCACGCTCTTCTATACTTAAATGATAGGGTCTCCTCTGCACAATTTTAGTAGGATCTACTAATCTTATTTCCAATTCTCCCGTTTTTACTCTACTAGTTGGCGTTCCCTCAACAAACGACTCTACAAAACTATGAAGAATTTCCCTTAAAGTATAAATACAATGATTGTCAATATCAGTGTCAATATTATCAAATGTAGTCACAGCCCTACCTACTTCGCAAATATTAACAACGCTAGACTTCCTAACTGTTAGATTATCGGATGAAAGTTCTACTATAAAACCTAGCCCTAATAAATCACGTCCTATTAATATATCATTATTCAAGTACTCATTGGGTATAATGTGAAATAATATTTCTACGCTGTAGCCGCAAAGAGTTACTTTTGATAAAATTTGAGATTTACATATCACTTGAGACTTGCCTACACCGACAATGGTGATGATAGCATGCTGTAATTTGCCAGACAATTTGTTGGCTGTAGTTTTTCTAATAAGGGAACAATCAGCTCCGGAATCAAAACAAAATGAAAATTTCTCACCAAACTGTGTAATAACTCCGGTGACAGGTTTCAAGCCGCACAGATTAACTCTCCTCTCCACATTCGTCAACGTTGTTGCCTGTTGCTGTATACTACTACCTGCAGACGACCATGTTTTTGAGCATCGCGACGCCACATGACCCTCGACCCCACACTTGTAGCACTTGATTACATGCTTGATCATTGTTTCACTTTTATTAAGATTATCGGAAATTGAAGTAGGTTTTGTCTTCTCATTGGATCGACTGAAACATTCATATGATCTATGACCACGTTTTCCGCAAGCATAACATTTCATTGCAGAAGTAGAAAATTTTGAGCGTTTGATATCCGGTATATAAGTATCTCTGTTCGTATTTGTTTCTTGAATCGTCCGTTTTCGATAAGAAAATGCCATCAATTCGCGTTGCATTTTATAGCGATTATTTATTTCTTCTGTCATAATATTGCGTTGTATGCGTGGTTCTATTTGACCAATATGAGCAAGAATTGTAGATACAGCTATTTGTTCCTTGCTTAAATTAGTCCATCGAGACATAAGTAAAGAAAATAATCTGGCCGAGTATGAAGCAAGTGATTCGCCATCATGCGGTTTACCGTTGAAAATTTTAAAAATTGTAGCTGCCCAAGTCTCTGCCGTATCAAACCGAGACAAAAAAATTTCTTTAAATTCGGCCCACAACATATTAGGATAAGCAGCCTGTGCGAACCATGTAGCAGCAGATCCTTTCATAGCTTTACTAATAATAATTATCATTTGACTTCCCTGTATTTGGTACTCAGTCATACAGATATCTGCAGTTGCTAACCAAGCTTGGGCATCAGCATCTTCATTTTCAGGATGAAATTCTGGCAACGTAAAGTCCTTGATATTATCTTGTGGTTTATGTAAGGCCTCCACAAGAAGCTGGATACTATTACTGTGCGCTTCGAATAAAGTACGCCATCGGTCATTATCATCCCTCGAAGTTTCACTAAATAAATTACGTGCTTGTAATGATCCCACTTCTGATGTCGGAGAAAAATTGTGTTCATTGACGCCATTATTATCAACAGGTCTTGTGGGCGACATTTTGAGCAAATACAAGCACAACACACAACACAAATAATAAACTGGGTTATACTTTTACTAATCTAAATTTAATTTAAACTTTACAGAAAATAACAATAACTAAACTTTATATAAGAATATTAAAATTAATTAAAGAGCAGCGAGTTCGTAATGCGACACATACACCATTCACACCAAAAAACAAAACCCGCCAAAAAAAACAAAACTGTACCCCACGCCAAATCTATCCGCTCCTCTTTTGTCTTTTGTTTTTATCTAGTCGCACCACGACTCCGCTCGAGGCGCTTCACCAGCAAACCTCCGCTCTGATTGGTTGTTGTGATCACCATAATAATCAAGCCATGAACCTCTGGCTTCTGATTGGTTAATTAATAAAAATTACAACAACAATAAATAATCCTAAATTCTTAAGAAATTTTCTAGCTAAATTAATATTAATGAAATTAACATAAAACATTAGAATTGATATTATTTAAACTATTTAATTCATTATTAAAATTTGATAGTTTTATTCATTCCCGTTATATATATATATATATATATATATCTAAAACTTTATTAATATATCAAGCACGCGGACAAAGTCGCGGGTATCAGTTAGTAGTATACTATTTATGCGTTAAAAAATACCTTGTTAGGCAACAATGGAATATGGAAAAAATGTGGGCCTATACATATTTAAAACTTTCGTATGGTAGGTGTAGAGTACCGGTGCCTCTTTTTACTGGAATTCAATCTTTCCATCTTAGTCCTCAGAGGTAGACAACGTAACTGCATTTTGGTTCTTAATCGAGGATGTATGTAGATGTTTATGGGCCGCAGCATCCGCTTACCATCAGGTGGACTGTGTGGTCACATTTCATCCATAGTCCCACCTAATGGTAAGTGGATTCTGTAGTCCATAGACACCAAGATCTTTCATTGATCAAGAACTTAAACTCAGCAGCGTTATCTCACCTGTGGACTAAGACAAATTTCAATTAAAGGTCATCGATTCTCTTAATCATCAACAGCAGCATTGTTCTGCTGTTTTACACTAGTAGTCTGCGTGAGAACGGTGCCTTTTTTATGAATAAAAACATGCTTTTATTTCGGTTATTCCATAGAAGATGTGGGCAAACGAGAACGAGGCTCACCTGATGGTGACGGACTACCACTGCCCATTATAAAATTATCCAATAGAAATTCAATGTCAATGAACCGCTCCAACTGAGCTAAAAAGCGGACCCACAGACGACACCGAGGTGATTCCCGATGTGTTCCGTTTATCCGAAATTGACACTGAAAACTAAAGACTTACCATCAATTATATTTATATGGTTCAACTTACATGGCATATGCATGTCAAATACAGGTATTAGACTTGACCTTTAAGTGTAGAGGTAAAGAGCGCTCATAAGTAATGTCACAAGTACTATTACGTCTCGCATGTTCTACTTATATATAGCATTTAATGCGGTGTAGCGGTCCAAATCAATAATTAATTCGCACATTGTATCCGCGGTCGGATTGCTTAGATCATGGATCCAAGCATTTAGGTCGTAGTTTCGTCGCGCCACTGCGCCGGTATTAATGACCTGGTTCTAGTAACTTTTGAAACTGAGATACCTAATTCATTTTTGGTTTTTAATAACAAAACTTAACACGGTATGTTATCGTACATTGTTTTATAACATAAACAACTATGAAAGCTATTTGGGTCAACAAAAGCGCCAGACATGTCGGTTAACATTATTAATTTCTTGTTATCTTTTTTCTTATGTTGTAATAGCAGCAGCCTTTGTTGTTTTTTTGTTATCATTTTCATTCATATGCTATGTCGAAGAACTGGTTTATTTAACAGGTAGCGCTTAGTTGTTGTTACAAATATATATACAACCGATGTGCGACCTAAGCGAAGGCGCAGTCACCGTAGCGTTAAAAAGAACAAGCCATCCCGCTAGATCGTCATTATTCAAATTTTCGCCGTACCAGTTGTTCGTCTGTTCCGGCCTCTGCCTTTTGTCCTGATTCTTTATAGTCTGAAATTACGATTAGTCCGGTCGTAATGAGAAGCGGTCGTCCGTGGTAGATGGCCGTGTGAACGGCCCGTTATACAAACAGTTTACGCGGTTTGCGGTGTTAATGCTTGAGACAGTTTTGAAGGTTCATTATCGCCACTTTGATTAACCTTAAACGGTCCTCTACTTTTTTATTAATTAAACCTCTAGTTTATTTACAACTTATTAAAGAGTTGTAGTTTCCCATATTTCTTGTAATCAAATAC
Source organism: Parnassius glacialis (assembly GCA_033319125.1). NCBI lineage: Eukaryota > Metazoa > Arthropoda > Insecta > Lepidoptera > Papilionidae > Parnassius > Parnassius glacialis. The sequence goes on from JAVANC010000018.1 coordinate 28,359,523, forward strand.
CTTAGGTACATGCACCCGCTTCACCAAATTTATATTATTGCCTCAAATTACTTATTAATTTGCTATAGTTTAGATTATCTTCGGTCATTATAATAATAATGTTATTAATATTTGAAGTGAAAGTTTATGTGTAACTTTCAGTCAGTATTATTTTCAAGGTTCGTCGAAAACAAATTTAAGCGCATTCAATTTTCTTCCGCACATTAACTTCAGTACATTTTAAAGTGACCTAGAAACAACATTTTTTGTTTTATATCTTGCATTTTCATTAATGTATTTCTACAACTTTACATTTAACAGTAACTTTTTGTTGCTTGCGTTAAAAGTAGCTCAAGATAAGGAAATGTTGCTGTATACGTATTTGTTTTTATCTCCTAGATGCCCAAGCCGAATGATTGACGGTGGATTATTTAGCAGTTGGTACAATGGTAAAAAGTATTGATAGTTTCTGTTACACATATTGTTTTTACTAAATAGAGCCACTTTGCAGAGTATGTTAATAAGTCACCTCGATGGGTAGTGGACGTGATTCTCACATAATACAAGCGTGAAATAGCAGCATAATGTTGCTGTATGTTCGTATAATAGGTGTCGAGAATCAGAGACCCTTTATATACTTTTTTATACTATAAGGGTGACAAACGAGCACACAGTCCACCTGATGGTAAGTGGTTGCTGTGGCCGATAGACATCTTAGACATCATAGACATCTACATCTATCCTCGATTACGAATCAAAATGCAAATGCGATGTCACCCGTGAGGACTAAGATGGAATGCCTCTTTTCCAGTAAAAAGGGTCTCCGGTTCTCTACACTCACCATACGAAACACAGCAGGGTTAAGTTATTTTACGTTGGTATTCTGTAAGAGCGTGGTCCTCCCCGGTCGAGCAGACCCATTGGTACTACAACTATACTACAAATATAGCTGCAGCATGGCTTTACCACGTCTAATACTGGAAAGGCTTCATTTCATCTTAGTCCTCAGTAGTGACAAGATAATTTTGTTACTTGATCAAGGATAGATAAAGCCGTCTACTGATTACAGTATCATCATGTAGCGTATTTACTGCGTGCTTCTATAAAAATGCATATTCATCAAAGTTTCATTTCTTTTTATTGTTATACTAGCTGACCAGGCAGACGTTGTTCTGCCTTTTCCGAACAACCATTTGCTTTCCCAAAAAAACTCCTGAAATTAGCAATAAAAAAATTGAGGGTCACCTATCGGGATAAAAACTATCCTATCTCTCATGTTGGACCAAACTGCACACAGTCTGCAAAATATTTTTGAAATCGGTTCTATCTGTTGAATACTTACAGCAACACGTGGTGGTTATACTACTAAATTGTAGTTTATATTAAACGTTTGCATTTTTAACATAGCGCCATCTATTAAATATTTACTCAATCCAGTCAACAGATATCGTCATCTGACAGAATCGTTTGGAGCTAACAGATAATTGTGACTGTCAAATAATAGACAAATAATTTTCAATAAAATAATATTGTATTGCGACTATAAATTGAGATGTAAGCTATCCTATCTTTTAAGTTGGACCAAACTGCACATTGACCAAAAATTTCTTTGATATCAGTTCAGTAGTTTAGGAGTCCATCGCGGACAAACAACGTGACACGTACTTTTTATATATAAAGAAGATATTAAACAAAATTCATGTTATTAGATGGAAGTATAAAAATACCGCAAATGTGTAATTTACTACATTGTAAAACGAAAACATATGACGGTGCGTTATCGTGGCAGTACTAACTGTGTGGTTTTGCTGTATGGACATAACATCGCGAGTGATTGTGTAACGGGTTTTCAGTTTACTGTTTATATCGATTTCGGAGCACAAAGCAGAGATCCATATAGCTGAGGATATGTCACGACAGCTTGCGGATAGTTCGAAACCATCAATCATAGCAGACGATTCGTAGCGCTGCGTCAGAAGAAAATCGAAGCAAAAACTCGAAGATGGCACGCGCATAGCGCATACTACACTTGACACGTTCAATCTCATCGTTCCGTTGTAAAATTGGAAGCGATTCTTGTGCACTACTTAATTTGTTTCCTAAACCTTATCAGATTTAATTTCATTATAATACTTTTTAAATTCAATACAAATTAAAATTATCCAATTAAAATAATAAAATAGTTACTTTACAGTTTTCGGTTTTGTTGCTTTATTTTATTTTGATTAGAATAGTATAGAATTTTTTTTTAATTCAATATAGATCTCAAATATGTACCTAATTTTTATTAAAAGTTATTTCTACTTTACCACCGGTTCGAATAAAACCTCTGTCCTGGGAAGAACCAGAAAGAAACCCTGTAGGACTTTTTTTATTCAAAGGAATTTATACAATAAGAAATGTTGAACAAAGTATTTACAAAACGTATTTAAGACACTTTGGAAGCGACCACCTCATTCCCATATTCATTATAATAACTAATTATCTGTTTGTACCTACGGGTGCCAAGCCCCAAACTCCATAGCAGTTTCAAGAACATTGTATTCTGATTTAAGTGGAACTTGGCTACCTTTATCACATTTAGGTTTTGGTAGGATATTCGTTTATTAGACACTCATTATCAACTTTTATAATCGAGTTTATTAGACACATTTTTTTTATATAGGATAAGGGTGACAAAATGAGCACACAGTCCACCTGATGGTAAGTGGTTGCTGCGGCCCATAGACATCTACATCTATCCTCTATTACAAATCAAAATGTAGATGCGTTGTCACCCGTGAGGACTAAGATGGAATGCCTCATTTCCAGTAAAAAGGGCCTCCGGCCACCTGCACTCACCAAGCGAAACGCAGAGGTAAACCTTTACTTCACGCTGGTTTTCTGTGAGGTCGTGGTTAAACCCCAGTTCGAGCCGGCCCATCCGTGCGACAGCAAAAGCTGCCGCGTGGCTCTACCACTGTTAACATATATGTATATAAGAACATAATTATGTATATTATAATAACCCATATTATTTAGTTTTATTTATTTTTTGGGACTATGTTGTAATAGCGTATACATTGCCCCATGAATGAATTAATGACTCTGTGGAGTCGAGAAACTGGTACACTAGCTTGTTTATTCCTGATGTTTAGAAAGTGTATATCACTTTTATTAAAAATACATTTGTATTTGTGAATATACATTAAATTTTGAGTTCAGCTAGTAGAGTTTCAGACCACAGGTGGCAAATAAATTCATAACTCGATTATAAAAGTTGATAATGAGTGTCTAATAAACGAATATCCTACCAAAACCTAAATGTGATAAAGGTAGCCAATTTCCCCTTAAATCAGAATACAATGTTCTTGAAACTTCTATGGAGGTGGGGTTTGGCACCCGTAGGTACAAACAGATTATTTTATCGGCGTAGCCGACGACTCCGGACCTCGATTGTTTCGAACTTACCGTGCGTGTGTGTATGATTTAATAAAAAACTGTGTCATTTACACTTAAGAAAATATGCATCATAATTTGCACACCGGAACCCTTTATAATCATGTTTGTAAATGCATTTGAAGAATTTTTTTACCTATTATACCATTACGTCCAGGATTCACTGAAAAATATGTCAACAGATATAAAGTCCAGCCTTTAAATCCCTTTGAAGGTGAACAAATACTTACTTACGTACTACAGAAACATACGTCTTATATGGTAAAGCCACCCTGCAGTGTATTGGGCTACAGTACGAAGGGTCGGTTCGACCAGGGAAATAAATAGCAGCTTAATGCTGCTATGTTCTTTTTGGTTAGTGTAGTGATAGCATTTACTACAGAAGCATTATTGATGTGTTATGTATGGTTCGTGCTGAGAACCAGAGCTCCTTTTACTTGTAACGGGGCATTCCATCGTTGTCCTCAGGGGTGACAGTAAATCTACATTTTAATTATTAATCGAGGATAGATGTCTATGGGCCAAAGCATGTATGCACTTGTCACGTGGACTGTGTGTTTGTTTATCACCCTAAAAAAAATCAATATTAATATGGCTCTATTTTACTAACGTCAGATTTTACGCCGTTATGTAAGTACCTATGTGCCAGGAGTGCGATGTTAATGATATAAATGTGGGAACATTAATTGGATATCTAACCGTTATGTAATAATATCGATCTAATCGATCTAATTGACCTACATTCAATCTTATAAAAAAGCATCAAATTATAGTAGGCCTACTTATTTGTCACTTTTATATCCGACGCCGATAATGGCGCTATTTTTTGGATAATGGAAAATACACTTCAGTCGTCATCTTCATTAGAAAAATGATGTACTGCTTTCTTCTCTTTTATTTTTTATTTTCTGCTATTCTTCTTATATTTTCTTTCTAACATTTTATATAACACTTAAACGATTAAGAAAAATGCTCTTGGTAGTCATTTGACTATAGTGCAGAGAATCGTGGGTAAAGAGCGTAATATTATAATCACTACGTTTTAATCGCGGGCTCAAATCCCGGTAGCAACATGTATTTTTATCAAGTTAAACTACTACAAACAATTGTTATTTGTCTTTTTGAATGTACAATTTATGTAAATACCTCTATGATACATGAGGAATTTCTAGTGTAGGGACAAGATTATTCTCAAAGAAAACAGGTCGTAAATAAGATATTTAATGTTGTGTAATTAGTATCTGTGACAAAGAATAAATTTTTAAGTAGGTACATTTTAAAACCAAGTTCAGTATAAGATAGTTAGCTTGTGTAGCAAAAATCTTCTCTTTATGCTAAATCTAAGCTTCGATCATTCGTTTGCAACTTTTTGAAAGAGATCGAAGCAAATAACTTCATCATCACTCTACATGTATAATTTCCATTCTAGTGTAGTGGAGGGCAAGAATACCCACCACCCCATATCTTCCCGTGGGTGTCGTTAGAGGCGACAGAGGGAAACTGAGGCAGAAGATGGGCAGCAGCATATTTCTGATAACAGCAAAACAACAATAAAAAACTGCGGTTGCCGACCCGCTCCCCAAGCGCGGCAACTATCGCAATATACCCTCCCCCCCATGATTAAAGTTACGAAGAAACGGCCCCCAGTCCCCGGCTGCCCCGCTATTCCTGGCTACAGTGGCGACCATGATAACGGCGGGGCGGGGGGTGCTAAGAATCTCCGGTTGAGGTTCGGTTCCCACCTACGACGGCGCAACCTGCAACATATAACGCACGCTCCCTGAGGACTGACGAGATCATGAAGCTGGAAAAAGAGATAGATAAGTTGCGCTGGAACATTACAGGATTATCTGAGGTCGCCCCGTCCCCCTTGTGCTCTCATCCAAAGCACCGAAACCTTTCAGCTCGAAGTTCAAAACCGTTTTCACTGCCTAGAAGATTGCAATGCAGTAGACGATATAAATGACAAGCTCGTGGAACTGTCCTTGCGGTTGGAACTAAGTTTTGCAAAACCCGAGGCAGAAGAACTCAAAAACTCTCCGATCACATTCTTAATCTCATGGCTGTTAGACGGGAAATAAAGTTGCAGTCTTAAGTAGATTTGATAGCATACAGGCAACTGAACAGACAGATCTCCAAATGCATGCGGCGGGACTTACGCAACTTTAATACTGCTCGTATTGAAAAAGCGATCGAGCGGAAACAGGACTCCAAAGCCTCCCGAACAAGCCGGTTTCCGAAAAGGCTTTAGCACCACAAACCACATACATACCCTTCGGCAAATTGTACAGAAGTCCGGGGAGTACAATTTGCCACTGTCTGGAGTACCACGTATGTGGACTATGAGAAAGCCTTGGATTCCGTCGAAATTTGTCGGTATATCGAAGTGCTGAAGTGTTTGTACAGTAGCGCTACGATGGCTATTTGAGTACATAACCAGAGCACGAAACCTATCCAACTGCAGAGATTTGTAAGACAGGGTGACGTTATATCCCTGAAATTCTTCACCGCTGCATTGGAAGACGTTTTCAAGCTTCTGAACTGAAAACGAAACGGTATTAACATCAATGGCGAGGACATCGCTCACCTTCGATTTGCCGACGATATAGTCCTTATGACAGAATCGCTGGAGGACCTAAGCACTATGCTCAATGACCTCAATAGTGTTTCCCAGCGGATAGGTCTTAAGATGAACATGGACAAAACAAAGATCATGTTTAATGTCCATGTCACACCTATGCAGGTAGTTGTTGGGAGCTCCCAACTAGCTCGAAGTTGTTGACGAGTATGTTTACGTGGGACAAATAGTCCGACTAGGTAAGTCAAACTTCGACCGAGAGGTCAATCGACGCATTCAACTCGCTTGGGCAGCGTTCGGGAAATTACGGCACATCTTCTCGTCAGGTATATCTCAAAACTTGAAAACGTGACTGTATAACCAGTACGTATTGCCGGTGATGACCTACGGAACTGAGACGTGATCCTTCACTGCTGGCCGGATGAGGAAACTCAATGTCGCTTAGCGAGCTATGGAGAGGGCTATGCTCGAATTTCTCTGCGTGATAAACTTAGAAATGAGGATATCCGCAGGAGAACCAGAGTGACGGACATAGTCCAACGGATTAGTAAGCTGAAGTGGCAATGGGCCGGCCATATAGCTCGAAGAACCGACAACCGATGGGGAAAAAGGTTCTCGAGTGGCGGCCTCGTACCGGCGGATGAAGGGTAGGGCTGCACCCCACTAGATGCTGTGACGACCTGGTAAGACATGCAGGAAGTTGATGGATGCAGGTGGTTCAGTGCCGTGATTTGTGTCATTCCTTGGGGGAGGCCTATTTTCAGCAGTGGACTTGTGAATGGCTGTAATGATGATAATGATGATACATGTATAATATGTAATTATATTGTTGAAAAAATAAAAGTGATGGTTAAAAAACCAATTAAAAAACCCCCGACTGCGTAAAAGTTTACTGAAAAGAGATAATATTCAAATATTAAATACTTAAACAACTACCTACGACAAATCTATCTACACTTCATAATACGTTAAAATCCATCAAGCTGTTTTAGCTGCAGGTTTTGGCTGTTTGTTCCAAAGAAATACACAAAAGTACCTACTCGTACATACATATATATGCATTCCTACCTCTCTGGGGCAGACGGATAAAAAGAAAATAATTTAATCTTGTCTTACGAGTATACAATTTAAGAAAGGGCATCAAAAACATAAACGTGTTTTCTTCACGGATACCATGATAAAAAGATGACCGTACTCTCAACATTAAATTCACATTAGAAGACATTATTTAACAGAAATGATTTCACGCCGATAAATCACAATCACGTCCGAACGACTTCTCATTATTGCTTTCAGCAACGACAGTTTTATATTGTACAAGAAATTATTTTAAATATCTATTATAGTTATTATTGCAAGGGCTGACGGGCTGGCTTATAGCCAAATTTTTTATTTGATTAGAAAGTAAACAGTTGTTCAGAACTTATGTTAAAACTACAACATAATAGTCGCAGGGTCACCTGTCACGGGGTGCGAATTCAGAAGTCCTCCACGTGTGCCTGGTAGTTGCGGGTCCCTCTCGATACGTTTGGAGGGAAGAGCAGCTACTGGGCCGGTGCACCCTGGGCGCGGCAGTGATCTTCCTCGAGAAATGAGAAGAAATTCTTATTCCTTGGGGAATGTTACTACCGCGGCTAATTATTCTGACATGGGTGGGGTCCGTCCCGGACCAATGGTGCGTTCCTCTGCGTGACCCTCTGATCAGCAGAGGGCATAGCAGAGGAGTGAGGGCGGGCTCGGTGTGCACTTACCCTGCCTCCGGGCAGACAGTGAAGGATTCATCCTTTGCTGTCACCGCCGGTCTCGTAATCCCAGTATCGAAGTGTCGTGGATCATGTCTCGCGGCTTTGATAGGGACCGAGGGTCTTGGCTTAACCGCCCGGACCGCGAGGGAGAAAACCTCTATAAAAAGTTACCCCGAATCTCAAGCGGCGACGCACCGCGAGGGGATGGATGGCTGACGGGGTTCTATGAACAAATCAGTCTCTAGTGCGCTCCTCGCCAGGGTACCTGCAGACCCCCTGGCGAGTAATAAATCCTCTAAATCTGCTTACCTTGGTAAAGGGGTCTCTGCCAAGGTGGACCTTTAATTCCCCCATACTCGTGGGTACAAAAATGGAAAAAGAAAAAGAAAAACAAAGAAACAAAACCGCCGGCAACGGCAACGTAGAGGAGAGGAGGAACAATACGGGGACAGAGTCCGACGCCGCATCGAGCAGCGTGGGAGGCTCAGAGAGCTCCCGACGCGTGGGGCCTGGGACCGCGGAGACCAGTAAGTTCTTCCGCAAGCGGTCCAGGCGGGATGGCGACCAGGGGTCGTCAGCCGGTGAAGAGGAGGTTTCGGCCCGGGAAATCCCCACTAACAGGCGGGGCGGGCTGAGAGGCAAGGGGACGGGGCCCTCTGACAATCAGAGGGCCGAACGAGCGGCAAAGCTTGCCGAGGAGGGGCGCCACCCGGGCGATACGGCTCGGGTATCAGGCGAAGAGACGGATGCGACTGGCAGCTCCGAGGTGGAGCGTAAGGCCAGATTCGTAAAGGAGGTGGAGGCCGCGATCAAGGTCGTGGCCCACAAGCAAAAGGCCTCCTCGAAGTTAAAGACCATTCCCGCGGCCTCCGCCTCCATCATGGCGGCTGCGGAGGCCAACTTTGTTGGGGCCGAGCCTAATGCGGACGAGGTAGCAAAGCTGCGGGCGGACGTGGCCCGCCTGACGTGCGCCATGGAGACTCTCCAGAAAGAGAACGAGAAGCTCCGCGCAGACCTGGCCAGTCTACGTGAGCCTGCCTCTCGCGCGGTGCCCCAGACGCAGCGCCCAAGCCAGCCCGTGCCGGTGGAGAACCAGGTTCTGAACCTGGTCCGGCAGGAGCTGGCTGCCTTCCAGCACCGGTTCTCCGTGCTGGAGGGCATCGTCCTGCGCCCGCCCCTAGGGGCAAACAAGACGGCGGCAAGGCCGGCAACGGTCTCGTACGCGGCGGCCACGGCTGCCGCATCCAGGCCGGGGCCGTCCAGCCAGCCCTCGGGCGGGGTTGCAGTTGCCCCTCCCCCCCCTGAAAAGTCGGCTCCGGCAAAACCAGTACCGGCTGAACCGGCTCCGGCTAAGCCGGCGACGGGAAAGAGAGGCAAGGCGAAGGCGAAAAAGGGCAAGGCGGCAGCATAGGGGGTGGCTGCGCCAGCCCCAGTGCCTGCGGCGAATGTGCCAGCGCCATCGGCAAGTCAGCTGCCGCCGCCGCCATCGCCCCCCCCAGCTCCCTACACCTCCCGCGGCTGAAGCCGGTTGGCAGGTGGTCGGTGACAAAAAGAAGGGGAAGAAGGCAGCCAAAAAGGCCAAAGAGCAGGAGCGGCAGCGCCAGTTCAGGGCGCGCAAGATCGCGGCTAGGCTCCGCGCCCCGAAGACCGCAGCTGTAGTGATTACACTACAGCCGGAAGCGGAAAAGAAGGGCGTTACCTACCGCGATCTGCTCGCGAAGGCGAAAGAGGCGGTGGATCTCGGGGAGCTCGGGATCACTGGGGGCCTCCGGCTCAAAGTCACCCAGACGGGGGCACGTATGCTGGAGATCCCCGGGGAAACCAGTGGCGCGACCGCGGACGCTCTGGCTGCGAAGCTCAGAGCATCCCTGGACGCGGACGAGGCCCGAGTGTCCAGGCCCATCAGATGCGCAGACCTGCGCATATTGGGTCTGGACGACTCGGTATCGGAGGAGGAGTTGGTGGCCGCCGTCGCCAGGTCCGGGGGGTGCACTACTGACCAGGTCAGGTCAGGCGCCATACGCCCGGACCAACAGGGTATGCATGCCGCCACGGTGTGCTGCCCTGTTACGGCGGCCAAAACTATAGTGGAGGGCCGAAGGCTTCTGGTGGGCTGGGTCTCAGCGCAGGTTAAGCTGCTGGAGCCCAGACCTCTGAGGTGCTACCGCTGTCTCGTGGGGCACCACGTATCAGTGAAATGCGCCTCGGAGGTTGACCGCAGTGGCCTTTGCTTCCGCTGCTGTCAGCCCGGACACATATCGGCGACCTGCTGTGCCACGCCGCACTGTGATGCATGTGCGGCGACCGGCAAGCCAGCCGATCACCGGGCCGGAAGCAGGGCCTGCGTGCCACCCGCCAAGGCCAAGGCCGCGGGTAGGGGAGGGCCCTCCGCCGCCACCACCTCTGTGGCCACCGCCGCAGCCGCAACTGCCGCCGCCACCGCTGTCACGGTCGCCGCCGCCGCCGCCGCGACACCGACGCCCGTAGAGGGGCGCCCCGTGGAGGAAGCTGAAATGGAATGCCTATAACGGCCCCATTAAGCTTCCTCCAGGCGAATATCAACCACTGCGCCTGCGCTCAGGATCTGTTGCTCCAGAGCATGGCGCAGTGGTCGATTAACATCGCTGTGGTCGCTGAGCCGTATTTTGTCTGGCCTAGGGAGGACTGGGTGGCGGACCTTAACGGCTCAGTGGCCATCATTTCTTCGGCCGCCGCCGGTACCCCGACCCTTGAAGGTGTCAGGAGGGGTCAGGGGTGCGTAGCAGCACGGTTTGGGGAGTTCGTCGTTGTGGGGGTGTACTTCTCCCCGAACCGATCTCTCGCCGAGTTCCACAACTCTCTTGCAGAGCTGAGAGCAGTCGTCGTCGGAAGTTATCCTCTCCCCGTACTTGTCCTCGGGGACTTCAATGCCAAGAACTTGGCTTGGGGTTCTCGTCGTACAGATGTGCGGGGTAGGATGGTGGAAGACTGGGCTCTGGAGACAGGCCTGGTCGTCCTAAATCGGGGTTCTGTCCCCACGTGTGTGCGGATGCGGGGCGAGTCGGTGGTGGACATTTCGTTCGCTAGCCCCGCTCTGTCGCCGCGTGCCATTGACTGGCGTGTCATGGAGGGGGTGGAGACCTACTCCGACCACCGGTACATCCGGTTTGACGTCTCCACCCAGCCCTCAAGCGCGCCAGTCCAACAGGCCCCGAGTGGTCCGCGTTGGGCGCTGAAGCAGCTGGACCGGGAGCTCCTCCTGGAAGCCTCGATCGTGCAGGCCTGGGTGTCATCACCGGACAGGCCTGCCGACGTCAATGATGAGGCAGGGTGGTTCCAGGAGGCCATGTCCGAGATATGTGACGTGGCAATGCCCCGCGTCCGGCCAGGAAGCGCCCGGCGTCAGGTGTATTGGTGGTCGCGTGAGCTGACGTCTCTGCGCGAGGCGTGTGTCGCCGCGCGGCACCTGTACGCCAGGCATCGCAGGCTCCGCATTCGTCCACCGAATGCGGCAGCCATTGAGGCGGAGATGTACCAGGGATACAGAGCGGCGAAAACTGCCCTCCGGGAGGCTGTCCTTAGGGCCCGGGATCGGGCCCGTGAGGAGATGCTGGAGACTCTCGATAGAGATCTGTGGGGGCGCCCTTACAAGATGGTGCGGGATAAACTCCGCACCTGGGCCCCCCCCGCTGACGCAGAGTCTCCGGCCTCAGCTCATGGAGAACGTGGTGAGCGCTCTGTTCCCTGCGCGAGGGGAACATCCGCCCCCGCCTATGGCTCCGGCACCTGCGGTGCCGGAAGCGGACCACCAGGACGGTGACGACGACATCCCGGAAGGGACCGGGGTAGACCTGAGAGTGGCGGTACGTAGGCTCAAGGCCAGGAATACCGCCCCAGGACCCGATGGCTTGCCTGGCAAAGCCTGGGTCCTGGCCTCGGAGGCTCTCGGGCCCCGACTGGAGGGGCTCCTAAGCGCATGCTTGGAGAGAGGCCAATTCCCGCTTCGTTGGAAGACGGGGAAGCTGGTCCTCTTTCGGAAGCCGGGGAGCCCTGCGGACTCTCCGTCCGCATACCGGCCCGTGGTGCTGCTCGACGAGGTGAGCAAGATCTTTGAAAGAGTAATTGCAAACCGCCTCGCCGAGCACCTTGCGGGGACGGGGCCGGATCTTGCGGAACACCAGTTTGGTTTCCGCAAGAGGCGCTCTACGGTGGACGCCATCATGCGCGTGAGAGCCCTCACGACGGGGAATGCAGTGGCCAGGGGGGGGGGGTTGTCTTGGCGGTGTCTCTCGACATCGCCAACGCCTTCAACTCCATGCCCTGGAGCTGCATTAGGGAGGCACTCCGGTATCACCGGGTGCCGACCTATCTCCGTCGTATAGTCGGGGACTATCTGACGGACAGGGACGTCATCTACCCCGGTCGCAACGGTGAGTGGAACCGGCGAGAGATGTCGTGCGGTGTCCCACAGGGTTCGCTTCTGGGCCGCCCCTGTGGAACATCGGTTACGACTGGGTGCTGCGCGCCGACCTCCCTACCGGCGTCAGCGTAGTTTGCTACGCTGACGACACGCTGGTACTGGCACAAGGGGGGTCGTACGAGGCGGCGGCGGAAACTATGACACGCGGGGTTGCGATAGTCGTTGAGAGGATCCGGCAACTGGGTCTCGAGGTGGCTCTGCACAAGTCCGAGGCCATGCACTTCCATGGTCCTCGGAACAGGCCTCCACCGGGATCCTCAGTGATGGTAGGAGGGGTATCCATCGGCGTCGAGTCGACGTTGAAGTACCTAGGACTCGTCCTCGACGGCCGATGGAACTTCGTTGAGCACTTCCGACGTTTGGCTCCCAAACTGGAACGGACCGGGGCTGCCTTCAGGCGGCTCCTGCCGAACCTGGGGGGCGCCAAACGCCTCCTGCCGGAGGCTCTACGCGGGGATCGTGAGGTCCATGGCCCTTTACGGGGCCCCGGTGTGGGCGCGTGGTTTGGCGCGGCTTGCCGTCCACCACCTGAACGCGCCCCAAAGGGTGGTTGCCGTAAAAATGGTTCGCGGCTACCGCACGATCTCCCGCGAGGCGGCGAGCCTCCTTGCCGGATTGCCGCCATGGGATCTGGAGGCGATAGTCCTCGCGCGCCTGCACGAATGGCGCGCGGAGGCACTATGCCGGGGGGAAACCCCGCTGCCGCGGCAAGTTGTCGCGCAGCGGACAGACCTCCGGCATGATCTCATGGCGACATGGAGAGAGCGACTGTCGCAACCCCGTGCTGGGCACGCCACTATAGCGGCGATAAGACCCCTCTTTGAGGAGCGGCTTGAGAGACGCCACGGCGTCCTCACCTTCCGCCTGACGCAGGTCCTCACCGGACACGGTGTGTTCGGGAGGTTCCTGCACCGAATCGGGCGGGAGGAAACGCCCGGGTGCTCCCACTGCGAGGATCGACCGGAGGACACGGTGAAGCACACCGTGGAGGTGTGCCCTGGTTGGGCGGAGCACCGCCGTGTCCTCGTAGCGGCGATAGGCGGCGGCGACCTCTCGCGTCCGGCCATGGTCGAAGCCATGGTCCGGAGCGAGACGGAATGGGATGCCATCACCACCTTCTGCGAAGCAGTGATGCTAGCGAAGGAGGTGGCGGAGCGGGAGAAGGAGAGAGCAGCAGCTTTCCTTCCCGGCCGCCGCGGGAGACGCCCCGGGTGTCGGGGGCTACGTCGTGGCCCCCGGCGCCCGGCACCGTAGGCACGGGCCTGTGGACGGCGATCAATGGGTAGCTCGCCGTCCGTCCGTCTAACGACGACAGGCCGTGTCGACGGCGCGTTTTGTTCCACGCGCGCCTCAAAGAGCTGTCAGCAGCGTGAAGGGGCCCGCAAGGGCCGACGCCTGCCGGGGTTGCGGGCTGTTCGAAAGAGATACCGCGGCTCCGGAACGTAAGGGCACTGAAGGAACACGGATGGTTTTTAGTCAGTAAAAGTCTGACACTCCCTTCCGCTCCACCCAGAGCGAAAGGCGTCATTAGATGATTTTCCATCCGCAAAAAAAAAAAGGGTCACCTGTCACAGATAACTTTATATTAGTCACAGACACTAAACTCTCTTTTACGAGGGCGGCATTGAAAATTTCGGGAATCAAGGAAGTGACACAACATTACTATTTAAAAATTTATTTATTGCTTTTCGAAGTATTCTCCGCGAAATTTGACACATTTTTCCATACAATGGAACCAATCATTGAAGCAACCATTCCATTCGGAAGTTGGGGTCTCAAAAATGGCCGTTTTGTAGGCGTCCACAGCTTCTTCAGGTGATGAAAATCTCTGTCCACGCAATTTATTCTTTACTTTAGGGAAAGTATAGAAATCATTAGGGCTTAGGTCGGGGCTGTACGGCGGATGGTCTAATAATTCTATGTTTTCTTGCTCTAAAAACTCTTTTGCTATGTGTGCGGTGTGAGAACTCGCATTGTCGTGATGGGGGATGATGCGGCGGTTGCAGTTCTCTTTACGGAGTTCAGAAACGACCTGTGGCAAACAAATGCTAGCATACCATTTTGCATTAACCGTTCTTTGTCCCTCAAGAGGAATAGTCGTAACATGGCCGGTTTTGGAGACAAACGTGGCCACCAATTTTTTTTGCAACACTCCGTGAACGAACAATTTTTGTTGGCTTTAACTCATTTTCGAACACCCAAACTCGTGACTGGTTTTTTGTTTCGGGTTCGTACGCATATATGCAGGATTTGTCACCTGATACGATGTTGTGTACAGCATTTGAGGATCCTGCGTGGAATCTTTCGAGAGTTCTGACGCACCAAGTAACGCGAGTCGCTATTTGCTCTTCACAGAGCGAATGCGGTACCCATCGGGAAAACAACTTTTTTACACCTAATTGTTCATGCAAGATTATTTGTATTTGACTTATGCCAATGTCCAAAGTTGCCTGAATTTCGCGGTATGTCATATGTCGATCTTCCTCAATCAGCTTTCGCACAGCATCAACGTTTTCTTGGGTGACTGCAGTTTTTTGACGACCTTGACGGGGATCATCACTGAGCTTGATACGTCCACGTTGAAATTCAGCAAACCATTGATAAATTGTGGTTTTAGATGGGGCTTCATCACCAAATGCAGAAATCATCCGGTCAACACACTGTTTTTGTGTTAAACCACTACGAAAGTCATAATAAATCATCGCTCTTGAATTTTCTCGAGTTAATTCCATTTTCTCAACGACTAAACAAGTTTGACAAAACCTTGTGACAAGACCGAGAATCTTTTTTTAAATAAATAAATGGTATTCGATTTTTAAAACCAAGGAGTTTTCAATTAAAAAGATTTTAATATGACAGGAACAGTGGAAATATTCCATTCCCGATACTTTTAGTGCAGCCTATGTATTACCCGACTGCCCGCCATAACCCTGACCCTGACCCAATTGGAAATTATAAACCGAAAGAAAATTAATGGGTTCCGTTTGCTATTAAATTTAATGCGAGAGTATAACTTAGGCTTTCAGCTCATATAATATAGTCTGTTAAACCAAAGAACGAAGTTGTACAATTTACTTTGTTTATAGTTTACTTAAATTTTGTTTTCTATTCTCAATTTTGTTTTGGTCATTTTAGTGAATTACTTTTAAATTGCTTTTTTTTGCAGTTTTTGATTTTTTTATTTATTCATTTTATGTTACAAATTGCCAGGGAAACAGTATCAAGTTCACAGAACACTATCACTTTCTACAACGGTTACACGAGTGAACTACATTCTTATGTGTATCAGTTGCAAAATCTATTTTTTTTTTATATTATATGGTGACAAACGAGCACACAGTCCACCTAATGGTAAGTGGTTGCTGTGGCCCATAGACATCTATCTACATTTATCCTCGTTTGTAAATCAAAATGCAGATGCGTTGTCACCCGTGAAGACTAAGATGGAATGCTTCTTTTCCAGTAAAAAAGGGTATCCGGTTCTCTACACTGATCATACGAAACACAGCAGTGTTGTGCTGCTATTTTACGCTGGTATTCTGCAAGAGCGTGGTCCTTCCCCGATCGAGCCGACCCATTCGTGCTACAACTATACTATTAATGTAGCTGCAGCATTGCTCTACCATGTATAAAATCTATTCTGTTGCTTAAACAAAACTTAGGTAAAAAATATCTGAAAAATTATTGTACTTTATAGTTTTGCTTGGACAGAAACTTAACTGGTTTATAAGTGTTAGCAAACCTGTAACGATAATAATGTTTCTGGGTACTCTTTCCATTTTACATACAGGTTACCCAGATCTGTATAATGATGTCTTCCTCCGTGGTCTTTTTGACTGCAGTCAGCAGAATAAAATTGGAATTAAACTTGGATTCAATGTCAGTCACGCAGGAGCTCCAACATTCAGAATCGGAACACAACTAAATCAATAATCAACAATTTGTGTTTAGCAAAAATATTGGCTTCTACTGCCTTTCGAACTAAAGATTTGATTATACCATTATAGTACCGAAAGTATGGGTTAACATGGCTAAAATCCAGTCCCACCAAAGTGCGGTCAGTGCACTGCTAGAGCTACGTAGCTATCGATCCATAATATAATAGAAACCGAGAGACAAGATGCAGTCAAGCTTCAAAACCAAGTTTAGTGACTACAAAAAGCTTCGAATTTTCTTTACTTTTTAGGCAATTCATCGTGTTTTACTGAACTTCCCCGCCTCATTGGAGAGGGGAATATTTTTTTAAAATAATGGTTTGTTTTTGTGAGACATCACTACCGTATAAATTTTATTTTTATTTAACGAGAGAAAAAGACGACAAAAAATGTTCTACATCTTGCTCTTGAGTATCCCAATTTTGTTGCATAATTACTTTCAACCAAATCGTAGTTTTTCGAAGCCTAAACTATTTACTTTTACTAATTTAGGTAACGTAAATTTACTATTTACTTTTACTAACTAATTTAGGTAACATTCCTAACTCCTTATCTGTAAATGGTGATTGCTGAATGATAAAAATAATTACTCCAATCATCATAATAATCATTACAGTCCTACATCTACAATAGACCTCTCCCAAGGTATGCTACTATGCACGCTACTGAGCCCCCATCATTCATGACTTGCATCTCTTACCATGTTGTAACTCCATCTAGTGGGGGTCTCCCTAACCTTCACTTACAGGTATGAGGCTGCCATCAAGAACTTTTCTCTACCCATCGGTTGTCAATTCCTGGAAGAGTAATAAGTCGAAGCGATAATTAATTACATCTAAAATCCACGTGTAAAAACAAGGTATAGAATAGAATAGGTGCTCTTTACCCCTTCCACACTTGTGTGCACATCTTTATAAGAATAAGGTCGACGTCGAGCGAGCTTTCTTAAATTTAAATCTATCTATCTATAGGTACTATAATAACACTCTAACACGACGTCTGTCTGAACACGCATCACGCTAAACCTGTGAACCGATTTGGATGGGACTTTCACTGGCAGATATCTAATGTTATAAGGAATAACTTAGGCTACTTTTATTTTAGGGTTCCGCGAAAAAAACTACGCGGGCGAAGGCGCGGGGAACAGCTAGTACTATAATAAAACTCGACCTCTGTCTGAACACGAAGAAACCAAAATTCTGTGAACCGATTTGGATGGGACTTTGACTGGCAGATAGTTGATGTTATATATGTATAAGGAATAACTTACGTTACTTTTATTTTAGGAAAAGAATTAGGGTTTCGCGCAAAAAAATTAAAACCCATGAAAATGAATTTCCACGCGGACGAAGTCGTCGTGAACATCTAGTTTTTAAATAATAACTTAATGTTTGTACTGGATCTATATTCCACCCAGACAGTAAGTGGTGATACAGTATTGGACAGTAAATCCTATTAAATCGGAAAATTTCTTAAAACACTGTTTAAATGACGAAGAAAACCGCTTTGTCCGAATCATGTCACATTCATTCATTCATTCATTACAGCCCTTCACAAGTCCACTGCTGAACATAGGCCTCCCCCAAGGAATGCCACAAAGCACGGTCCTGAGCCACCTGCATCCATCGATTTCCTGCATATCTTACCAGGTTGTCACTCCATCTAGTGAGGGGACGCCCTACACTTCGTCCGCCGGTACGAGGCCGCCACTCGAGAACCTTTCTTCCCCATCGGTTGTCGGTTCTTCGAGCTATATGGCCGGCCTATTGCCACTTCAGCTTACTAATCCGTTGGGCTATATAGGTTACTTTGGTTCTATTGCGGATATCCTCATTTCTAAGTTTATCATGCAGAGAAACTCCGAGCATAATCCTCTCCATAGCTCGCTGAGCGACCTTGAGCTTCCTCATCCAGTGAAGGACCACGTCTCAGTTCCGTAGGTCATCACTGGCAACACGCACTGGTTGTACAGTCTTGTTTTCAAGTTTTGAGGTATACCTGACGAGAAGATGTGCCGTAATTTCCCGAATGCTGCCTAGCCGAGTTGAATCCGTCGATTGACCTCTCGGTCGAAGTTGGACATACCTAGTCGGACTATTTGTCTCAGGTAAACATACTCGTCAACAACTTCGAGCTTAGTGTCCCCAACAACTACCGGCATAGGTGTGACATGGACATTAAACATGATCTTTGTTTTATCCATGTTCATCTTAAGACCTATCCGTTGGGAAACACTATTGAGGTCATTGAGCATAGTGCTTAGGTCCTCCAGCAGTTCTGCCATAAGGACTATATCGTCGGCAAATCGCAGGTGAGTGATGTATTCGCCATTGATGTTAATACCGTATCCTTTCCAGTCCAGAAGCTTGAAAACGTCTTCCAATGCAGCGGTGAAGAGTTTCGGGAATATAACGTCACCCTGTCTTACACCTCTCTGCAATTGGATAGCTTTCGTACTCTGGTTCTGTAATCGGATAGCCATCGTAGCCCTACTGTACAAGCACTTCATCACTTCGATATACCGACAGTTAACTTAGCACCGCTGAAGGGACTGCAGCAACGCCCAAATTTCGACGGAATCAAAGGCTTTCTCATAGTCCACATACGCCAAACATAGTGGAAAATTGTACGCCTCGGACTTCTGCACAATTCGCCGAAGGGTATTTATGTGGTCTTCAATCATGTCACAATGAAAGTTGAAATGTCTTAATTAAATTATTATTAGCAGACTTCAAAAAAAGGAGGTTCTCATTTAACTGTTATTTTCTTTTGCATGTATGTTACGCGATATCTTCGCCAATTATGAACCTGCTAACAATATTTCAAGGGGGTTTATTTAATTAAAAAAAAATGTTCACTCATAAGCATTAAAAAATACAAAGTACCATTTTTAATGAAACTATTTAAACAAAATTCTAATTGTTGTCTTGAAGTTTTAATCTCGAGTCTATTTCAAAGTGTCAAATACTTAAACTTTAAAAACAAAAATAAAAACCGACTGTAAAATCTATTTGTTGTCCAAATTCCGGAAAAATGGTAATATGTTGGAGCAAGGTCTGGGGAGTACGGTGGATGTCACAGACATTCCAATTGTAGCTCATCTAACTTAGTGGTTGTTTGTTGTGCAGTGTGTGGTCTTGCGTTGTTGTGAAGCAGCAGTGGCCTAGAGCGATTGACCAATCTCAAGAGATTGGTTGTTCCGAAATCTTTTGTTGACAATAGATATCTGCCGTAATCGTTTGGCCAGATTTTTGAAAGCTATAGTGAACGACTCCGGCGCTAGTCCACCAAACACTGACAAGTAACTTTTTCCAAGTCAATTTTCATTTAGGGCAGGATTTGGCTTCCTCTCCAGGGTTCAACCATTGCGACGAGCGCTTCCGATTATCGTGCAGTATCCACTTTTCATCACAAGTAATGATTCTATTTAAAATCCCTCCATTATTGTGTCGGTTGAGCAAAGTAACACAGCAGTCGACGGGTGTTTGCAAGTTCGATTCACTCAATTCATGAGGTACCCATCGTTCAAGTTTTTTTACTTTCCCGATTTGCTTCAAGTGGACTAATATAGTTTTATCACTTACTCTAAAGCCTGCAGCTATCTCTGAAGTGCTTTGTGATGGATCCGCTTCCACAATAGCCTTTAATTCTTCATTTTCCACTTTGGTCTCAGGCCGTCCACGGGGTTGGTTCTGAAGGTCGAAATTTCTAGAACGAAAACGTTGAAACCAAAAACGTACCGTGCTTTCTTTTGCGACACCAGCGCCGTACACATCATTAATCCTTCGAGCTGTTTCTGCAGCACTAGTGCCACGGTAGAACTCGTACTTAAACATACCGATATTTCATGTTTTCCATTGTGCGGCAATAAGCAAAGCCAAAAGAAAATAATGAGGAAAAAACAAATGAATGACTGTTTTCTAAACTCAAATGGTACATCTAAAGTACAGCTAAATGAATTTATAAATTTGAATTTGGAATTCTTATCCAAAGAGGAGATATTTCAGATCAAAGTAGTCAGTACGACAAAACGCTAAATTCATATGTAAGGACCTAATATATATTTAACCACATGGATCACTATCGCTAAATACTACTAAGACCAAATATATATGTTTTCCTAAATATGCCCCGACTAGCCCGAATAACGATTTAAAACTAATAATAAGTACATAAATTTCCATGCAATCGACAGGGTTTTCATGATTGTTATTGTGATCATTTAACTCGTGAAACGGTAACGAAATATCTAGGCATCCTTGTTGACCAAAGGTTAGATTGGAAGGAACATATACTGGCAAACGGAGTTAGAAAGTTAATTTATGTATTTAAGGACTTACGCAGAGTTGCAATAAAGTTAATTATACAGGCCAAAGCATTATTTGGCTGTATTACCTATTGTATATGTGCTTGGGGATGATCAGCTAAGACGTTCTTCCTTGACTTAGAACGCACACAAAAAGCGGTTTTAAAGGTTGCATTGTATTTACTTTTTAGATATCCAACTATTTTGATTTACGAGAAAACCAAAATGCAGCGATCGAACCCGGGCTGATCGCGTACTGTGAAATTAACAGCGATGCGCTCGCTGCCACTGTGCAACGCTACCACGACGATTATGGAAAGGGATAATATAATAATGTAACATTCTAGAAAATGTATTATATAAATTATAAAACATGAGTAGTCTCTCATCATGGTGGCTTGCTCACTAGTATGTTTTTTGCAGGAGGCCGTGGGCTGCAATAGCCATTTATCATCAGGTGGGCTGTGAGTTCGCTTGTCATTTCAATTTTGTTAAAACAACTTCTTTTTTCTATTTTATACTTATGTTTGTGTTATCTAGGTTTTGTACTAATAGTGAAATCATTTAAAGTGTTAATAATGTTCATTCTCAATTCAAAAATTAAACATGCGTGAGTTTCGTGGGATACTCGGTTGGAACGAAGTTCCTTTCGTAGTATTTTTTTAAATACTAGTATTAATGTTTCAAGTACTAGATATATGCTATTAAACATTACTAACATTCGATTAAACCACTTCTGGTAAGCTTAAAACCCTTGTGTTAGAAGTGGTTCACGACAGTAGTCGAATGGCGGATTCGAAACCACGACCTTTCCGAGTTCGCGGTCAGCGCCCTGCCATTAGTTAAGCCTTATATATTATTAATTGATGAACGTATTATATTATTGATTAAAAAATACAAATAAATGAATTACTAGCGTCTATTAAAATGAAGCGTCATTTAAAATAATAAAAGAAAAAGTGCGATGGTGATGGATATTATTCCTACTCGCATCCTTATAGCCGCCAAGGACCTCTGCACTAAATCATTAGGGGTCGTGACGAAAACATCTTACACTTTTTCTCGCCTGGCCTGGATAGGGGCCAGGCGATAAAGAACTTACCGTCACCGTCCGATAAAGAACTTTGTTCCAATAAGACAAATATTCTTTCATTTTTTTATATTTCTTAAATGACATGTGATCCAATCTTTCAACATTTAAAAATTTAATTAGCATGTTATTATATTGGTAGCGACGCTAATAACGCTCTATTGCTATTAAGGTTATAGTTAGTACGTTCGTAAACCAGCTTTCTAATCAACGGTCACCGTTTTCTAGGCTCGTGTCTTAGTTATAGGATTTCGCCTTGCTTGTTTCTGTAGCCTAGATATGATAATATCCTATAATAGTATGGAAGATTCTGTCGCCGTAAAATAAACCTTTATTCAACAGTCCAGAATCGAATAGACGTGTTATGTTCTTTTCCTTCTGGCTGATTTTATACATTGTCAAATTCTGAATAATCAAAAGCTGTCAAATGTGAAGAAGGTGTAATGTGCCCCAAACTTATTGCAAGCACGAAATCACTCTGCCTAACAAAACAATGGCGATAAAAGGACACGGTGCTAGAGTGCAGTGTCAGAGATATATGGAAAATCACTACAAAATTAGAGCTGAAAATAATTCGATTAGTGTTTTTGCAACAATGTTGGCTGATTGATATATTTGAACCCTAGTTTTCTGATGGTTACTCGGGTTTGATTTATCTTTATTACTATTATTATTAATTTAAATTTATCTAAAAATTCCGGCAATCAGTAGTATGTTCATCCCGAAAGGTGAAGGCATTATAGTATCGTATCGTCCCTTTTTTATTTAATTAGAAGTAATTGACTAGAAATGAGTTGGGGGTGACTCGAACTTTAGGCCTAGTCAGTTTGAATAGCCTATCATGTAGAGGATGTCATGGGGGTCATGGTTGAATAGGGACAAAAAGTTCTCATTACAGTCCTAGGGGGTCAAAATGGCCAAAAACCAAATAATTAAAAATTATTAATTCGGCTATAACTCCGCCTCCTTCGAAGGTTCTTACACAGTCTTTACTTCCCGCATCCCACTAGTTTAAATCAATAATTGAAAGAGAAATGTATATTCTGAATTTAGTTCGTTGTCGTGTCCGTCATTTATTTAAATTATTATTTATTAATTATTTAAAAAGCAACAATACGACGAATGGTTTTGAAGCATTTATAGGCAGTTAAGTGTTTTATTAGGTTTACAAATAATTAAATATACTGATAATGTTTAAGTACTTCGTAGTCTGATCGTTAAAATTGAGCAGATCGTAAACTGCCTGGGCATTTCATGATACGTCATTTCATACTTTGGGCGACAATTTACAACTTTACTTCCGTTAATATATCAGTGACAGTATAGGTAAAATACATAAATATATTATGTATAATATTATAAACACGGATAAATCTCCGGCTCGTAATACCCAGCCAAATTACGATCTGCCCTACCTAATTGTAACGAGCGCACTACAACATATACGTTAAGATAAGCTTAGTTCTATAAACGAGTAGTGTAGAGATTACTTAAAAGTAAACACAACATGAACTTAATAAAAAAAGCTTACATTAGTTAAAAAAAAAACGTTTAAGTTTATGAAGAAAAATAATTGTTACCTTAAGAAACGAGACTATATTAATAAAATTTATCTTAAAATTTTGTATGTAGTGTTGTTAACATTTTTATTATACACTCCCTGGTTCGAATTCCGGGTCTGGCCAAAAAAATCTATTATTGAGATTTTCCTTCAAGAAAAGTAAGTAAAAAAAAAAGTTATTTTACACGGTAGAGCCATGCTGCAGCTATATTAATAGTATAGTTGTAGCACGAATGGGTGGCTCGACCGGGGAAGGACCACGCTCTCACAGAATACCAGCGTAAAATAGCAGCTTAATGCTGCTGTGTTTCGTATGACGAGTGTAGAGAACCGGAGACCTATTTTACTGGAAAAGGTGCATTCTATCTTAGTCCTCACGGCTGACAACGCATCAGCATTTTGATTCTTTATCGAGAATAAATGTAGATGTCTATGGGCCACAGCATCCACTTACCATCAGGTCATGGTACTGTGTGCTAGTAGTTAGTAACGAAGCATTCCATTCCGTAGGAGTGACAAGGCATATGCATATTTTTCATAATCGAGAATAGATGGGTCGCAGCGTCGACTGACCATCATAACATGGATTGTGTGATAGTTTGTCTATAAATGTGTGTTTATGTTAAAAAAAAAATCAACTATTCAAATAAAAATAGTTCGGAATGTAAACACGAAATAAGTATCTAATTCCTAAAAATCAATTTAGTCGAGCGGTGACTGGATTCCAATAGCGTTTTTAATTATGTATCAAACCGATAGCCTAAATTAGTTCGGACAATAACAAACAGTCTCCTTGTCATGAATCAGCTATCTAATCAAACAATCACTTTTTTGGTGTCAGTTGCGATGAAGAGATTAGGAGGTGAACATAACATCGGCGACCTTGCGAGCTTTAACCGTACGCTGTCACTCAATTCGCGATCCCAGTGATTTCTCCGCGCGAATGTCACGGCAGTGAATGCGTCTGCGTCCAATATTAGAACCTAATTTCCCCTAATCCGACGCCAATCGACAATGTAGATCACGAGATTGCCGAATTGCGAGGCGGATCGGTGGTCGATCCGTGAGAACGGCAGGGTATGGGCAACAGGTGGTGCCCTCCCCGGCATTGGGTAACTGTTCCTTCATCAAGCGAGCGAGCCGACCGCGATCGGCGCAGTCCCGTCTCGAGACACCGAAGGGGCATCACGCGAACAACAGTCGGAGTCCGACGCAAGCACACTTTACTTGACACTTGCGCGGGAAGCCTACGCAAGCGTTTCAACGTGGGACTACTGCGGCTCGCGAACTTTCGATTGTGCCAGTGTTAATATTTAAACTTCAAATATTTGTGACGATTGTTAGTTACAGTACCCCGTAAAGTACACTTTATTTTTTTTGTGGTAGCATCAGTAAGGTAATCGGGGCAGATAGCTTTAACGGTTGGTTCCGCGCTCAAGTGTGGCAGACCGCAAGCATGACGAGCGCCGTCAACTGCGCTCTCGTGCTGATCTTGTTGGTACGTTTTTTTTTTTTATTTTAATGTTTATTGCATTTGCAATATTGTAAGAATAGAGGAATATTTTTTTATAGGTAGTCTTTTGAATTTTCATACTCAGAACAAATTAAAACAACACTAATTAAATAAATAATGAAATATGCAATAATATTTCATGTATTAATATTATATTATTAACTTCAAAAATAATAGTCTGTTTGTATTGGCGATTATATATCTGGTCATATAAAAAAACGTAATATTATTTAGTATAAATATATGTATACCTTTATTGCCTTTAATACATATTTCTTACGTGGTAGAGCCATGCTGCAGCTATATTAATAGTATAGATGTAGCACTAAGGGGTCGGCTCGACGGGGATGGACCACGCTCTCACAGAATACCAGCGTAAAATAGCAGCTTAATGCTGTTGTGTTTCGTATAGTGAGTGTAGAGATCCGGAGACCCTTTTTACTGGAAACGAGGCATTCCATCTTAGTCCTCACGGATGACAACGCATCTGCATTTTGATTCGTAATCGAAGATGGATGTAGATGTCTATGGGCCACAGCAACTAGTTACCATCAGGTGGACTGTGTGCTCGTTTGTCACCCTAATTCTATAAAAAAACCTGCTGTTACAGTCAAATTATTATCAGCCTTAACAATAATTCACCGGCGAACATTGTAAGCTCGTGATTAAAACCATTAACGATATTAAATTTCACGGTCGGTAGATTTGTGTTAGTCGCACAAAAAGTTTCAAGACGTGCAACTTCGAAAATAAATTAAATTTGACACAATAGCAATAAAAAGTTTAATTTAAGAGTTGTATAGATTATATATATAACATCATCAAACACCTACATTAACAGATATATTTCACAATTATCGTATCATCATCACATTAGGTATCTCTTTGAGCGAATTTTGTAGTATTCACTATCATTTCACCAGGCTTAATATTGTTAGTCTAGCTGTTGTCAATATTATTTCTAGATCCGTCGGAGATCACAACAAATTGTACAATTTTAGGCATCCAGTGGATAGCGATGAATACATGTATGTAGCCTAGTATTATATCTGTAGATACAGCTATCAGGATGGTCAGATAACATACTATCTGTGAATGTAGCTATCTCAAGACATAGCGGGAAGGAACTGCAGTGTCAGAACCTAAACACACCCTTGATCTTCGGTATGTGTTTCGATCAAATTGTTCAAAGGATTGGAGGGAACCACGCAAAACTTAATATTTGAAATTTTCATTTCTTGATGATGCACCAATTTTAATTTTAATTTACGTTAATAATTAAATTTGACAAAGCTAACTTTTGAATAATATGCTTTAATCCTTGATCATTGGAAAAAAATTGGAGAGCCATGTGAAACGGACAACACTTTATGTAGTTCACACGGGAATTTTTGATGGTATTTATTTAACTAAAAACCATGTAACTTTTCTTTAAGCTCGTTATAACTTTTAAACTATTTAGAGATTCCGTTAATCTTCCACTTAGAAAAATATTATGCCATTAATTTAGGAATGTGAAGCTGAGAAGAGAAACTATACAAAAGTTTTCATTTCATTTTCATTTTATTAACAACATATTACCTCATTGGTCCAATGCTCGTAAGTGGAGTTGCCGATCATGAAGTTCCGGGTCGGGCCAAAATCTATTACTGCGCTAACACCGAGCCGTAGTTAATAACTTATAAATTAAACGTACTATGATTGTTTTCTTTTTCAAATCTCTAAACCTATCTCTTCGGTAACCATACTTTTGTTAAATATATTGAGTAATAAAAGAGGATTGTTATATCACGTCCGCCGCAAACACATGGACATTCTTAGTATTTCACATAACTGGCGAAGTAATAGACACAAAATTGAATGAGAAAAATATAACAAAAGAATATTTTGATAAAAGCCTGCTGAGCCGTTTATTAAAGAACAAAAATAGAAGTCTCAGAATTATACATTTATAAAGTCTGTATGACATAATAAATTATTTTTGATTAGGTTACTTATTTTTACTTTCTAAATGTATTCTGTTAGCAACCGTGTTATCTTCACAAAAATGTCAAATGGCTGTCTCGTTGGTTCAGTTATCGCAAGCGCAACTGCTGATCATCAAAACCTCATCCCGAGTAGGCCCAAAATCAGTTTTTTTAGAAATGCCAGGAATTATATGAATAAATATATGTCGGTAATTATTAATTCATCCTAAAAGATTACGCGCATTTTTGTCTGCGAACGGGAAGATTTACGATGAATGAGTACAAAACGTAGCCCAATCAACGTCTGTATCACACATATACGATAAAAATAGTTGTTGTAACTACAGTTAAAGTTGTAGACAAAGGAGAATGGGATTTTTGGGTCTGAAGTTAACTAATTGGCTTATACGGATGGGCCGGCTCAAACCGGGGTGGTACCACAACCTCACAGAAAACCAGCGTGAAGTAGAGGTTTACCTCTGCGTTTCGCTTGGCGAGTGCAGATGGCCGGAGGCCCTTTTTACGGGAAATGAGGCATTCTATCTTAGTCCTCACGGGTAACAACGCATCTACATTTTGATTTGTAATAGAGGATAGATGTAGATGTCTATGGGCCGCAGCAACCACTTACCATCAGGTGGACTGTGCTCGTTTGTCACCCTTATCCTATAAAAAAAAATACTTCAAAAAATTAGCCATATTTTTCTTAAGTGAAATACAAAAAAGTAGCTTTTTTACAATCGAAATTTCGAAAATACAATAAAATAATAAATAACTTAGAAAATCGACTGTAGTGTAGGCAATAAATCGATTACCATAAAGAATCTAGTGTATTCTTGTGTGAAATTCTGGTTTCTGAACGTTATCTTCCAATAGAGGACTTCTTTCTCATCTTGAAAATTTACTTGACAGTTCAAACTTCAAACTATTTAATGAAAAAAAAGACAGATTTTCGATTCGATTTTAAACGAGCGCAATATAATCGATTCTCGATTAAATTGAGCATTTTAATATCTATTTTCGATTATTTTTCTGTGTTAACTAGGGAGATAAAAAAAATGCGTACATATCTATAAAATAATAATAAAAAATACAAAATATCAAAATTACAACAAGTAACAGTTACAACAACAATTCAAGTAATCGGTCTCGGATCGATATCCCTAATATTCACTTGTTGTTGTTTTAACTTTCGTTAATCGTTTCATCATTTCGTTTCATTATTAACCACAGGTTTTTTGGTGATTTTATACTGATCCCGCTTTTATTATCTTTAAGTAATTATAGTGAAAAATAGCCTGTTACAGTGCAATAACTGTGAAAAATCACCTGTTACAGTGTAGGTAATAGATAATCTCACTTTTACTTACTATACAATAACTCAGCTCCTAGACTGACAGATTTTGCTAGATTTTCAGCTATGAATTGTTTATATATACGCTTTCAAATGGTCCTACTTTCATCTTGTTAACATTTGGGCCCAAGAATGTATGGAAACGTCTCTTTCTCCTTTTACAAAATGTTCAGCTAGATAATTTTTCTGAATAGTCACCACCCGCTTACCTATTTCTCCCGCCAAATAGTAGTGCTTGTACTATTGTGTTTCGTTCGGAAAGGTCTGGAGATCCAGTATAATTACAGGCCAATCTTCGTCCTAGGATATGACAAGACTTTTGTAACCTTCTTTGTTTGAAGTTAGCTGCAAGTGTCCGTAGACTTCTTTACTTTCTTTACGTGGTGGAGCCATGATGCAGCTATATTAATAGTACAGTTGTAGCACGAATGGGTCGGCTCGACGAATGGGTCGGCTCGACCGGAGAAGGACCATTTTATCACAGAATACCAGAGTAAAATAGCAGCTTAATGCAGCTGTGTTTCGTATGGTAAGTGTAGAGAACCGAAGACCCTTTTTACTGGAAATGAGGCATTCCATCTTAGTCCTCACGGGTGACAACGCATCTACATTTTGATTTGTAATAGAGGATAGATGTAGATGTCTATGGGCCACTGCAACAACTTACCATCAGGTCGACTGTTTGCTCGTTTGTCACCCTTATTATATAAAAAAAGACTGCAGTGGTCACTTACCATCAGGTAAACTTTGTTACTTCAATTTCATTAAAAAAATCCTTCCCGATTTCGCCCACCTTTTTACTCGTAGATTGTATTAATTTATATGTTCTTCTATTGGTCTCTTGTTCATTTACATACTCGTAACCCATAGTCACAACTTCATCATTTTAATGAGTATTATTTTAAGATTTTCGCAGCAATATATTATGTACACGCGTACTTCCGAGAACTAGAATTTCTTTCGGTCATTGTTTAGTTTTTGTAGGAAGTTGATACGAGTATGACGTATGACGTATCATTCATTAGTAGGAGATTCATTACGTTACAGACCAGTCGTTTGTAGTGTGTAACGAGCAACATTAACGTAAGTACTCAAGCGGGAATCAGTCCGCTTAATGCGCTCTGTACTCTGTACGAACTTGCGGTTTTATTGACCGATCGGTAATAAAAGCTTCGATTATTATCTATCAAAGTTTAATCGCAGCTAGATGTATCGTGAGACGGAGACGCTATGTTAACGACCCGTGCGTGCCGAGCACCGCACGCGCTCCCATTGCTATCTCTTGAATATAGTTGATAGCAAAAGCAATCATATTAATAAAAACTTACAGCTTTTTTTGGAATGTCTCTTTTCGTTCTATTTCGATTTTTCTTAACATTTCCTCACATATCTATTGAATTATTTTTACTGTTATCACAGTTTTTTTTTTAAAATTGAAGCGATTTTGATGTAAGATTTTAGTTACGCTTATATGAGACTTCAATTAAAATACTCGACACATGTTTCACTATGATAATAAATAATATAGCTTTAGTTTTCAATGGCAAATTTGTTTTCGAGAAACAACTTACAATAATTATACCGATAAAAGATGAATTTTATTTAAGTATTATATTAAACAATTACAATAAAACTACGTTATTTGATTTTGACTGATGCACGCGCTAGGTGGTGAAGGAAAACATCGCTCAGAAATGAGGATATCTAAAGTTAGCTAATACGTACCGGAGTAACGCGACAGACGAATTACTTCAAAATCCTCTCGGAAATGAGAGTAGACCTATGCCTAGTTATGAAATGTATTTATATAGGTTGTAAGAAAAATTTATAAGAGTTACATGACACTTTTAGCCAAAAAGGCGTCATTCTACCTACTAATAGCTTTATTTTCGTCTCTACATGTAGAAAGTTGTCTTCCTGGCAACAAGTAATAATTTAAAAAACACCTGCCAAACGTGGCAACTATACGAAATATCCCCCCTATTAAACAATCTAAGGGGTGGCCTATGTTCAGTTATGATGGGCTGCCATTATGGCCTGTTCTTCGAGAACTGAATGAATTTATCACTTCCTCACAAGGTTTTCCTTCACCCCTGATATCACCACTTAAAATAATTGAGCTTAATAATTAAGTACAGTGGTACCGACGGCGATCGAAACTAGAATGCGTGGTGATCTGTCATGTATATCTCCCGAATAATAAAATAAAAAATAAAAATTGACTGCTGACTTTTTTTTTATCTAAAAGACAATCTCAAAACATTAAATACTTAAAAAATCCCAGTTTATAAACCACATAAGTTTCATGTACTTTAAACAAAAAAATCACTATTATTGCTCTGTACTCTTTTAATTAAGATCTCCATGGTTACATATTTTTATTAAAAAAAACTGGTTTTATTAAATGTTTATCCGTTACAAATTGTATGAAGATGTTGTTAGATCGAGTACTTTCCAACATAAAAAAAACATAATTTGTTTCCGCAGTATCTAGGTTTGTGAGTTGTGAGACAAATGGAACGCGTGCGGTGCTCACTGGTCCATGTTATTTCAACATAGAAATAAAATTTAGAATTTCAACTGAGCGTCAATTAGCGCTATTCGTATTAAGATAACACACTCAGTTGTTAGAAGTGATAATTAGAGGTTACACAGTTATTTACTTTTTAAATGTACTTAATAAAATTGGTGCAGTTAACTGTAGTTTTTTTTAACGAAATTGAGGCGTTAAATTAATTTACAGCACACCTGATTGTAAGTGGTTACTGCTACCTATGCACACTTGCAAAAACTTCAACAAATGAACAAATAAGGCTCCAAATACATTGTAAAAAAGTGAGTTCTACACTATTTTACATTAACTGAGAAGTTCTTGATTAAATGTATACGATATTGGTGTCGCGGAAACGTCTCTAACAATTTGAATGAAATTTGTAATGTATTTACTTTCCAAGTTTATGTAGATATGTTTCGCCGCAAAATTATTTTAGCAAAATTGCCATTTACAATACGCAGGGCCGGATATGGAGGTCTGGAGGCCCTGGGGCAACGAAGGAGCGAAAGCCCCTAATTATTTTCGGAATAAAAATTCAAAATCTAAATCGTTTACTGCGAGTATGGGTTATAAAGTTGTTAGGACAAATTGGAATTGTTAAGTATATACATATATAAGCATATTTATATATACGTATATTTTAATAAAAAATACGGTGTTAATGCTCCAATTAGCTAACTATCTAACACTATACGGTGTAATATGTATAGTGGATTTTGGAGGAATGCATGGCTATAGATATATCCTCATACATTTCCTCTACCTCCTCATCGGGATATGCCGAGGTTGGTGCGTAAACCTGTATGATCTGCAGCGAATACAGTTTGGTGATTCTGTGTATAAGGTACGCAACTCTCGTCGACACACTCCCAATCTTTACAACGTTGTTAACGAGAGACTTGTGGACAATAAATCCGACACCTCCTTGGGACAGATGGTCGCCCTCCCAGAGATAGAACAAGTTGCCGGTTTCGAGAATTACCGTGTCCGCCCCTCTCTTCGGACCTCGGATAATCCTATAATATTCCAGTGCAATTTGTCTATCTCTTCTTCCACCTCCACGATCTTCTCATCAGTCCTCAGGGTGCGTGCGTTATAAGTTGCTAGGTCTAGTCGTCGTAGGTGGCAACCGAACTTCCATTAGAGATTCTTACCACCCCCTGCCCCGCCGTAGCCAAGGATAGCGGAGCCGCCGGGGACTGGGGGCCGTTTATTAGTGTCGTTGCCCATGGGGGCTATAATGCCATAGTTGTCACACTTGGGGAGCGGGAAGATATGGGGTAGTTAGTATTCTTACCCACACTTTGAAAAATAACCCTGTATAATAAATCAAATACAATTTCTTAAAAACTAAATTACCGCATTAACTAAATGGAACTGCGAGATTTTATCGACAAAAAGTCGTTGATGATTTCACTGAAATCTAGCTCCCGGATTAAATCAATTTCAATACTAGTAGGGTTAGTTTAGATGAAAACGGGCATTTCAATGTTCAAAAAGGTAGTTTTGAAATTTCGTCTTTTTTGTACAAAAGGCTAGGTTCTAATCTAATAGTTCTAATTAATGGAAACTAGCAGTCAAAGCTTTCTGATACATCGATGTTTTACGGATTGAAGTGAACAAATATGGATATATTGTTTTTAATATTCAAGAACAATATTATTATGTTTGTGCAAGTATAATCGGTAAAAATACGAATAAAGACTGGAAAAAATCGTTAAAAAAATAAAAAAACGATATTTGGATATTTTTTAATCTCTATTGTGGGGGCACCTCTTATGTGGAGGCCCCAGAGCACTAGCTTCGCCTGCCCTCCCCCAAATCCGACCATGACAAAACATTCCGAATGTGTCATGAATCGTTTCATTGCTGAAGAACAAAGATATCGACAGGCCGTGTGCATAACATTTTACATAAATATTAGGGAATGGAAAAAGTACACCGTTGTAATACGTAACGCAATGCTTACCATAATGCTTTTTGTTTTTAATAATAACTAATTTATAATTAATAATTAATTTTTATTTGTTGCATGAATATTCCGATCGCTTTTGCCTCGATTTTTTACAATGGACCTATCGTGGCACCATTCCAATCCCGAAACAAAATTACTGAATTCATAAAAAAAATCAAGGCAATTCCTTCCGCCGTTATGATTATGGGCTCTCTTCATTGGAACAGTTAAGGGATAGTAGATAATTATTGAATATATCGAGCATACAGCTGCTGTTACAGACAATTTGTATGCACAACAAATAAAAAAAGTGTAACGTAATCGCTAGAAACGGCGCGGCGGGGCAAACTAGCAAAAATTATTTAGTTTCACCACACTAAAAGGTGACTAACAAACTAAAACTAACATATAAACATAGATAATCATAAACATCACGCCTGTCTCCGAGGGGGGGGGGGGGGTAGGAGGAGGCTACGGACTTTTATTTGGCTTGATCCTGATACACCTCTTTCGCTTCCTTTACATCCATAATCCAACGCATACATGCTCGTAGTTTTAATGTACTCTTTATCTGGTCCATCTTCAATATACCGCCAATTTGTCCGACAAACTTTCATCTTGGGCGTCCCTTGTCGACACTGCCGTTTACTTCTGCAACATAACATTTTTATTTTGCTTGAATCAAACCACCGTAGCATTCCTTCCTTAATCCTGGTCACAACATCATCTTGCAAACCACACTTTTCTCTTATCACACAGTTCGCACCCTGTCAATCATCTTCATCCCTAAAAGTAACATTTTATAAAATTTACCTGACTCATCCGCACTTTTTATTGAATGCCCAAGGTTATTTAAAAAAATCAAATAATTAACGACATTACTTCCGCGTCTGGTTATGCAATTAACTATTATATCAGATAAGCTGAGAATGTGATAAGCTACCGTGGGACACTGCACTGAATCGACGACTATAATTTAATACATGAACAAACAACTCATAAACAATTTATTATTAGTTATAATTGTGTAATCTGTTTCATATAATTATCATACTTCATGCCAAATAGTATTATATTATAATTACTACGTTTATACATTAATGCTTAACAGGATCATAACATGAGTACATATAGTGCCTTAAAACAACACGGGCCGCCGACAGACCGGACATAGTGCACAGTAAAATGAAAAGCTTTACATAAATTGACATTACAGATAATCCTTAAAATTACCTTAGATGAAGGACTAAAGCAAAACTGACACAGAATTTTTTTCAGTAACTGCCTTGATTTATATGAGAAATTTTGATACAGTTTACTTTTTTTAGTTTATACTTACATACATATTTATTTCACGTAACGGCACCAATTAAAATATGGTGAGACAAAATGTTTGCAGACACTGGCCATGACAACGCATTCTTTACAAATCTTACAGCACGTGGTAGATAGTGATGCATGAACAACAGAGTTCACTGCACCCACCATAGCCTCCACCACCGCAAGGTCCGCAACACATTTTTGGATGAGTACAAAGTCCTAATTTAACCGAAAATCTGTAAGGATATAAAAAAGGATAAGCTCTAGTATTTTAGTTTTAGGATCTTTTTAATGTTCGTATTCGTCAAGAGATTTAATTGTATCTAAGTACTAAAATTTTAACAGACTAATGTCTGTTCAAATTTAATGTGTTCAAAGTTAATATGTTAAAATTTTGATTCGCGTCAACAATAAAATTACTTTGTGGAGCTCTTCAAAATTCGTCATTATGCGAATGTACTAAGATGTTAAAATTTTTAATCTTCAGTGTTTTTTGGGTAGTTGACGAAACGGTCCATAAAGAATCCATTAAAGAGATCAACTTTAAATCCAATTTACAACTGTCAGCCGAATATAATCGACTTCGCAATAGTATTATACGCTTTAGCTCTACTAAAAAGCACGAAAAGCATGACTGTTGTGATGCGAAAAAATACAAATACCATAAATATACTTACAACTCTATATTTATAAATACAATATTTTTTATTGTATTTTGATTTTAAATTCTTTAATGGTCACTTAAACGAAAATCTAAAAGCAATAATCGTGCTAAATAAGGTTGACTCATCTGTGACTACATGAAATTTTGCTGTTCTAGGTCCTAGATCGTTTTCTCGATAGGTTTGATTTTATCAGATAAAACTTTGTATCGGATACGGGCTTGAAACGAATGAGTTTCTCCCTCTGTTTTCGTGTTAATTAAGTACCCTACACGGGTTGATAATTTTCATGCGTAGCAGAGCCACGCTGCAGCTCATAATATAGCTGTAGCATAGTTGTAGCATGAATGAGAAGGCTCGACCGGTGTAGGACCACGCTTTCACATAATACGAGTACCAGCGTAAAATAGCAGCTTAATGCTGCTGTGTTTTGTATGGTGAGTATAGAGAACTTCGATAGATAATGTAGATGTCTAAGGGACACAGCATCTACATACCATTAGGTAGACTATTTGCTCGTTTGTCACCCTTATTCTATAAAAAACGTATTCGGATATTATCATCGTGATTGAAATCAATCATGACGATATTATTAATCATGAAGATGATTTATTGTTGTGAATCTTTTTTTTTCTTCATCAGCCTGTAAAAGTGTCGTGTAAGGCGTCATCAAGCTTAAAATGCGGATGGACGCCGCAACACCAGACACAGCTTTGGCAGTTACTTGGTTACAGTTACAGTTAATTGGGCAACATACATGATTGTAAGCTGTTATTTAAAAAAAAGTCCCGGTGGATTTCTTGCTTGTTCTTCCCAGGACAGAGGTTTTTTTCGAACCAGTGGTAATTAAACAAAAGAGTGATTTTTAATAAGTTTTTTTTTATAAGATAAGGGTGACAAACGAGCACACAGTCCACCTGATGGTAAGTGGTTGCTGCGGCCCATAGACATCTACATCTATTCTCGATTGCGAATCAAAATGCAGATGCGTTGTCACCCGTGAGGACTAAGATGGAATGTCTCATTTCCAGTAAAAAGGGCCTCCGGCCACCTGCACTCACCAAGCGAAACGCAGAGGTAAACCTCTACTTCACGCTGGTATTCTGTGAGGTCGTGGTACCACCCCGGTTCGAGCCGGCCCATCCGTGCGCCAGCAAAAGCTGCCGCGTGGCTCTACCACTGTTGAAAATTATAATCTATATTGCATAAAAAATCTGGTTCTATTTCTAATTCTAACAAGTTAGGCCAACACGTATTGATGAGTAGAATGCCAAGATATTACTTTCTTTGTCTATTGATAATAATCAACATGATATTATTTAATTAATAGCGATGTTAATATCTATACATATTACCTACTTACTATATTACCACCTTCAAGACACGCCGTTATGGTATTTATCAGATCAAAATACTATCTTTTAAAGACTTCACGCCTTGTAATCAGGGTAACATCGTTGCAGAAAAAAACCGTTTATCCGGTGGCATTCAATTTGCATACAAACATTTCAAACGCAGCGTCCGTACGATAAGCAACGGTCATCTCATTGACCGTTAAAATTAGATCGTTTTCGGCAATTTTATAACAAATGTATTTATAGTGGCAAGAGTTTAATTGATATTTAATACATCGGGAAAATTTAACACATATAATAGTGGCTCTATCTCTGCTGCAGCTAAATTAGAAGTATAGTGGTAGCGGGAATGGGTCGGCTCCGCCGGGGAAGGACCACGCTCTCATAGAATACCAGCGTAAAATAGCCGCTGAACACTGCTGTGTTTCGTATGGTGAGTGTAGAAAACTGGAGACCCTTTTTACTTGAAAAGAGGCATTCCATCTTAGTCCTCACGGGTGCAAATGGTTCGCAGCAACCACTTACCATCAGGTGGGCTGTGTGCTCGTTTGTCACCCTATCTTATAAAAAAATGGGTCTTAGTATGTCAAATAGCAGCCGTGGATGTTCGCTGTTGCTGCTAATTGACTGACGCTATGATCCCGTCCGTTTATGGAAACGTAGTAATGGCGAAAAACATAAAATAAAATACAATTATAAAAAAAAATTATAATGATTTTAAGGAAATTTGTAGTATAAGTATTAAAAATTTAATTTGTAATATAAACTCTGCGTACTAGCAATTGTGCACACAATGTGGTCTTACTAAAAAAAGCATCGCTCCAACATTCCCTGTTGTATCATCATCATCATCATCATTACAGCCTTTCATAAGTCCACTGCTGAACATATGCCTCCCCCCAGGAATGCCATAAAGCACGGTCCTGAGCCACCTGCGTCCATCGACTTCCTGCATGTCTTACCAGGTCGTCACTCCATCTAGTGGGGGTTGCCCTACATTTCGCCTACCGGTACGAGGCTGCCATTCGAGAACCTTTCTTCCCCATCGGTTGTCGATTCTTCGAGCTATATGGCCGGCCCATTGCCACTTCAGCTTACTAATCCGTTGGGCTATATCGGTCACTCTGGTTCTACTGCGGATATACTCATTTCTAAGTTTATCACGCAGAGAAACCCCGAGGACGAAGGACCACGTCTCAGATCCGTAAGTCATCACTGGCAACACGCACTGGTTGTACAATTTCGTTTTCAGGTTTTGAGGTATGTCTAACGAGAAGATGTGTCGTAGTTTCCCGAACGCTGCCCAGCCGAGTTGAATCCGTCGATTGACCTCTCGGTCGAAGTTGGACTTACCTAGTCGGACTATTTGTCCCAGGTAAACATACTCGTCAACAATCGAAGTTGTTGACGAGTATGCTTAGTGCTCCCAACAACTACCGGCATAGGTGTGACATGGACGTTATACATGATCTTTGTTTTGTCCATGTTCATCTTAAGATCTATACGTTGGGAGACACTATTGAGGTCATTGAGCATAGTGCTTAAGTCCTCCAGCGATTCAGCCATAAGGACTATATCGTCGGCAAATCGAAGGTGAGTGATGTACTCGCCATTGATGTTAATACCGTAACCTTTCCAGTCCAGTAGCTTGAAAACGTCTTCCAATGCAGCGGTGAAGAGTTTCGGGGACATAACGTCACCCTGTCTTACACCTCTCTGCAGTTGGATAGGCTTCTTACTCTGATTCTGTACTCGGATAGCTATCGTAGCTCTACTGTACAAACACTTCAGCACTTCGATATAGCGACAGTCAACTTGGCACCGCTGAAGGGACTGCAGCACCGCCCAAATTTCGACGGAATCAAAGGCTTTCTCATAGTCCACATACGCAAGGCAAAGTGGCAGATTATACTCCTCTGTCTTCTGTACAATCTGCCGCAGGGTATGTATGTGGTCTATGGTACTAAAGCCTTTTCGGAAACCGGCTTGTTCGGGAGGCTGGAAGTCGTCAAGTCTGCGTGCGAGACGATTCGTAATGACTCTCGAAAACAGCACGTAGACGCGGCTCAGAAGGGAAATCGGTCTGTAGTTCTTCAAGAGAGCGTTGTCGCCTTTCTAGAAGAACAAGACCACCGCACTTCTGCTCCACGCCTCCGGAGTAGTGCCACCATGGAGGACGGAATTAAAGAACTTCTGAAGGACTTCAAGTACCGGCTTTCTACCTACTTTCAGAAGCTCCGCTGTAATTCCATCCTCGACCGGGGACTTTCCGTTTTTAAGGTGCTGGAGATCCATTCTAATCTCGCTCAGACTGACGTCCGGGATATCTTCGGAATATTTATTCGGAATATTTTTTATAATTCCCTGTTGTATAAGCCGTGCTAAATGGTGTATTTTTGTGCATAGTATTCTTACTTATTACAACTTATTGTACTTATTTACATTTTTAGTAGCAATTTATATTTTATTCTTTTACCTTTTAATATTTTATTTTACCACTTGTTACTTAATACCACTGCCGAACATGGGCCTCCTTCGTTGAACGGGATTCGGTATATACGGGGTTGTTCGGGGATTGGTTTTAATTCTTACGCAGGCGAATTGGCTATCAGAGTACCAGAATTCTCTCACCGCTGATGCTACTGCCCGCTTTTCTGGGTATTATACCTCTGATGTAAGGGATATTATTAAACCGCCATCTGTCAGAAGCCACAAGATTTTTTGGCATTTTCCATATTCGCTTCTGATGATGCCTACGACACTGAATTCTTTAAAGCTGAACGCACATTTGTCCGCACCGTACGGCCGTACATTGCGAGGTTTCATATGATTTCATACAACAAATTCTAAAATTCGGCGCGTACGGCGCGGACAAAAATGTGCGTTCAGCTTAAGGCCCGTCACATACTCGTACATACGGAATTCCGTTTCGTTATTCTTTTATATATTATATATTTATTCCGATACTATATATTCTAAATTATATATATTCCGTTATTCCAATTCGGAATTTCGAACGCAGCAACTCCATATAAAATCTATGACCCGCCACACACGTAGAGTAGTTTTCCGTTCGATATTTTGCGGGCAAATCGGGATTCCGTATGTGTGTGGCCGACCCGTTCGGAATTCCGAAACGGAATTCCTTATGTATGTGACCGGCCTAATGGCCCCAACTTTAATTCGAACCGAGAATCTACGAATAAACACTTTAAGTTCTCTGCCTATTAAACGATTCCGTCGTCGGTTAATAAGGTAACCCTCGGCTGACCTTACGTCAGGGAATGACGCGCGGCCCGTTTCTTTTGCTGATTATCTGCTCACCTTTCTCGTTACCACTACCATTTAACCCCGGAACAATTCTTTCGGTCAAGTACCGTCGAATAAGACAACTTTAACACGTCATTTCTTTAGTATTTTTTCTATTTAATTATTTAAATTTAGCTTTTTAAATTTTATATATATATATATATATATATGTCTTTATTAATAAAATGATAGAGGTTTAGTTGTCCGCGCATTACGGAAAAAATACTGGCGCTTATCTAAAAAAAATATTGCGATATCTTCATTTAACATAAAATTATTAAAGTTTTAAGGACTCAACTGTACGTCGCTTGCTCTCACGTTACTAACCCAGATAATTTATATATTTTAGCTACAAACGGAGCAACGAATAACATTGTTTACAAAGAAATTTTGTGTTTTTAATGTTTTTTCCTTCACAGATACGAAAACTTTGTTAATACATCAAGCAACGCGGACAAAGTCGCGGGTATCAGCTAGTATAATATAAATATAATTCAATCTATCATACCATTTTAGATAGTGATGCTACTTTGCCTATGCAGCCAACCGCCGGCGCACTCATTACGGTTTATTGGCATAGATTATAATATATGTTTACTACGTAATACCTCCTGGTTTGAGGGGTGAGAAAGCCCATAAATACGAGTATAATTATGGCATTGTTAAAAGACGGTTAAAGATGTTCAAGGGCTGCAATAGCCACATTCCATCAGATTTTAGATTGTATGAAGCTTTAATGTTAAAAAAATTACGACTTAATGTCATCTGTAAAACACACCTTTCTTGAAATCTGCTGTAAACAAGTTTCATAAAGTTAGAAAAATCTCATGAACTCCGACGGACACAATATTATTCCACCAGTGCAGTGTAGAGGGATGGTGTTAAAGACGTGATAATATATCAATTTTCGCTCAGACAACAAAACTTACCAGCAGCAACTTTTACGCAAAAACCTAAATATAAATGGATGAACTGATGTAAGTTTTTAATTAAACCTCAAAATTAAAATAAGATTGTAAATTTTAAATGAAAATAACATTTTTATATTTTCAACATGAATTAATTTGGGTTATCAAATTGTAAATAGTGCTTATTATTATTTTCAGTTTTATTTTTATATGTATAGGTTTTTATAGGTATAGTGCGCTATAAATTAAATTTTAGTACAATAACGTTTCACTTACAATAGTTTTAATTCACCACGTACTAAATTATTCGAGATAATTTCTAAATAAAACATAATTGAAGAGCAACACGTATAAGAGGCGAGCTCAGTATGTAATTGCTGCGATGTTGCGGTAGACTCTAATCACGACTATCATCGAATTGATTGATAACATTAACAGATCAACAGAATAGCTATTTTACTATACATTAAGACATATTTATTTCAGTACGCATTGTGCAGTAAATTATTATCGTGTTTCATTATTTAATTTTAAATAAACAATTTCATTAATTTAATCCTGTTATTCCTCTTTACACCAAAATCTTTTTACCTTTTATAAAACGTAACGTTACTTTTATTCTAATATAAAATTTTGAATAATAATACAAAAAAATTAAAAAAATCTATTGCTATTAAAACATTTTATACACCCAAAGAATATAACAAAAAGATTATATATTTTGTGTATGACACCGATTATGTCCACTGATAAGGGATAAAATTATCTTGTCCTTATGCCAAAGCCCCTACTAGGGAAAGTAAGTTACTAATATACACTAGAAACAGGCATGGGCTGAGAATCGAGCCCTGAGGGACACCCATTAGTACAGGTAACCCGGAAGAACTTTTCCCGTTGATAATAAGCTTCTGCATTTTATTACGTAAATATGAAATAATAAGTTTAAGCGCTGTGTTCTTGACACCATGGTACTGTAGCTTCCTGATTAATGTCTCATGATGAACACAGTCGAATGCCTTGGAAAGGTCACAAAATATACCCAAAGCATCCTCTGAATTCTCCCATGCACAAATAATAAGTTTAATAAGCTCAACTCCAGCGTCAGTTCTCAAGCGACCCCTTGTTAAACCGAATTGATTTTTATGTAGCAATTTATTAATATTAAAGAAACTTAACATCTGATCTAAAATATTTTTTAAAAAATTTTACAAAATGTTGGTAGTACAGAAATTGGTCTAAAATTGACGGGGTCTAATGTACCAGATTTAAATAAAGGTATAATTTTACTATATTTCATTAAATCAGGAAACACACCAGATTCGACGCTTGTATTAAATATAGTGGCTAGATAAGGTGCTATTATATCTATTATAGATAAAATAACTTTAACGGAAATCCCCCATAAGTCTGTCGTTTTCTTGACATCAATAGTTTTAAAATATTTAACGATATCTTTTGGCTTTTATCTATGGAATTTAAAAGTATTTGAACAAGCCTTTACATTTTGTTTAAGCAATGATTCGGCGACAATAAGATAAAAAAAGAAATATATATAAAAACAATATAAGATAAAAAAAGATAGAAAGATAAAAAAATATGCTTTTTTATATTTGAAAGGGACAATTTTATCCTAGTTCATTAGACGTGGGTTTAGTATAAAATTCATACAAACATCTATCTGAGTCTAAATCTATCTCCCATTTTATCTACTGTGGATATTATATCCACCGGTGTGCTCATGCCCGAAGGGTGGATAAAACTAAGCAAGGGGATAATCATTTCTCCTTTCCCCGGGGATAAAATTGTCTCCTGCCCATGCTAGCCCAGCAGATGTCCCCTGAAATGAGACATTGCCAAAGCGACTATGCACGTAGGCCACACTAAACCCAAGACGGTATGATTTTAGCCCCTTGGGCCGTTGGGTCTCATTCCATCAGCACTAAATATTCCTTAAGGCTTTAAAACCGAGGAAACATTTATTATATGGATAAAAGCCTTTCGGATAACATCGTTCAGAAAATTTGACGGGACAAACTACTAGCACTGTAAATACATTAAAGTATTGATATGATTAGAGGTTTTTAACAGTGGTAGAGCCACGCGGCAGCT
The DNA here is from genome assembly GCA_033319125.1 of Parnassius glacialis. Lineage (NCBI taxonomy): Eukaryota > Metazoa > Arthropoda > Insecta > Lepidoptera > Papilionidae > Parnassius > Parnassius glacialis. Next base: position 28,401,619 of record JAVANC010000018.1, read on the forward strand.
TCTGCTGTCGCACGGATGGGCCGGTTTGAACCAGGGTGGTACCACGACCTCACAGAATACCAGCGTGAAGTAGAGGTTTACCTCTGCGTTTCGCTTGGTGAGTGCAGGTGGCCGGAGGCCCTTTTTACTGGAAATGAGGCATTCCATCTTAGTCCTCACGGGTGACAACGCATCTACATTTTGAATTGTAATAGAGGATAGATGTAGATGTCTATGGGCCGCAGCAACCACTTACCATCAGGTGGACTGTGTGCTCGTTTGTCACCCTTATCCTATAAAAAAAAAGGTAGACTTGAAAAGGAAAAAATTACGAAATACAACATTTTCCGTTATCATGAAACCACTTACACATTATATATATGTCGCAACCAACTAGCCTAATTAGCCTTTCAGTTAAAAATCTAGCCTTTTTACTAAATGAGCCGTTCAACTATCGGCCTGAATATTCAGCCGATGCGTCTAATACAACATTGCACATATCTTGTGATATCAACGACAGTATGTTAAGGTGCGGCTGGGGTGGCTCTTTGGACACCCTAAAGCTACGTACATTTTATATAATATAGCACATAGCGCTAATTAGGCACAGACCAGCGACCGTCCCGTTGAATGAAATTAATAGGGTGACCATGTCTGGGCTGTTAACTAAAATACTAATTAATTTGGTTAATTTATAAAAATCGACGTCAATTTAAAAAAAAGTTGCTCTCTCTTTTTTCACTAAATAACTAAAGAAAGAGACAAGAATTGAGATAATTTAATATTTAATTTAAGTAAGCTATTATAATTATAAGTAAGGCCAAATACAATGTACAAGAATTACATAAAGAATAGAATTATAAAACAAATATTTTTATTTAATTTTCATTGATATGTCTGTTAACAAAATATGTAACCCTAAGACGATAACTAAAGAAATATGAATATCTATTTAGCCTAAAAATAATGATGCCTATTATACTAATTGAAATGTTTTACCACACAAATGATTTTTAATAAAATCTGTAGACGAAGTCAGATATTTCTGATTTTATTTTCGATTTTCCCTTAGCTAGGCCTTATTACCCGCAGGTACCTTACTTGTTGAAACACTCGTCGAAATAGTTTTTAGTGCTTAGTATATTTAATTGTAGGTAGTACTACACATAATTTAATAGCTTCTAATGTCAAAGTCCTAATTCTTCGACACCCTTTGTTTTTGCACTGTTTGGACAGCTGAAACCAGGCCTTTTTCTGACCACGACATTAGTTTAATAATAAAAGCGTACGATTTATTTGCATTTATAACATTTTAAAAGTGATATAAAATTCATAATAAAACAAAAAAACTAAACAAGAAAAAGGAGTATAATAAGGCCTATGGTAAAATTTAGTTGGCCTTAATAACCGCCGACCAAGTATTTAAGAAAAAACGAATTTGAAAAAAATTTACCACGATACGTTACTCAAATCTTCAAGATCAACAAAGCATTTATTCATAAAGATAATATATTACGATTTTAGATAGTTACCTACGATTTATTTGGACTCATTTTTATTATTGGTGCAATGCGGTCGTATCTTATGATAGGTAATGCAACTCTGGTGGCAGGACACAGGGTAGCGCGGCTCTGCAACTTTTAGAAACATTATCGTGCAATAAGGGTCTGTTATTATCTCCTTAAGCGAGTGCGGTTATTATAAATACGATTTTTGTTAATTAGGCCTTATTAACCGACAGGCCTTATAATCTTATTTACAAAAAACTATTTACGTAAACAGCGTTAAAAAACTTTAACATTCAATCGCCTAAAACGCGCTAGCCTCGACTGCGTTCTATCCTGGGGGCGCTCCGTGATTGTAGGTAATTATTTCACGCAAGTAGCAAGAGTGACATAGGCCTGATTATACTATAAATGTAACACAGTTATCGCCGTTATTCGTAATACAAAAAAGGATAATTTGAGTTTAAATTTAACAGAAAGCTAACGAGAAATATTTTATATGGTTTACAATTTCAAGATTGTACGATAATTAAACAACGCTAGTTCCTGCCATTGGTGCTAAATTACAATGTATTTAATTAAACAATTCTTCCTCCATATAATCACATTCATTCATTGTTACAGGTCCGAGCGGTACCAGCTCAAGACTACGATGGTGAGTGAACGTGTGTTAATTGTGTGCCACTAAAGTTCGGAAATTGTACTTGCATGCTCCGCGTGGCCTAGTTACTGAAGTTATTGAAGTATTATCACAAAAGTAGTATCTATTGTTTCAAATTTAGCAAAAATAACCTCTTTAGAATTACCGAAGACCCCTTATACTGGAAACGAGGCATTCCATCTTAGTCCTCACGGGTGACAACGCATCTGTATTTTGATTCGTAATCGAGGATAAATGTAGATGTCTATGGGCCACAGCAACCACTTACCATCAGGTAGACTGCGTGCTCGTTTGTCACCCATATCCTATATTTAAAAAAAAACTTTGGTGTTTGTCGGTCCGTACTTGCGGTCAACGATATTAGATAGAGATTGTTGACGCTTGGGTTAAGCATCTACGTGCTTACCCTGTGCTTGATGTGATTTTATATTTTTTGCTTGAAGCGACGTTTTGTTAGTGTTGGCGGGTTAGCTATAGACGTCAGGTACTTGATTTTAATTAAGTACGTTTTCAGTTTAGGAGGCTTTTCAGGGTTAAGCTTGGACTTTTTACACTGTTTTTGGATGTCGGAAATGCGATTTGAATTAATTACGATAAAAAATTCACTAAAAATTGCGTATGACGAAACGCAAATATGTCAATTTGGTCTACAATTATGAAGTAGACGTCCGGCACTTGATTTTAATTGTTTTCAGTTTAGGAGGTTTGTCAGGGTTAAGCTTGAAATTTTTACACTGTTTTTGGATTTCGGAATTATTTTTTGAATTAATTACAATAAAAATAAATTTCCCTTGCTAAAAATTGCATATAACGAAACAGGTCACCCATAAAAAAGTTAATTACTCGGACCCAGACAATCCAATTGTGGCTGAAGATGGGACTCATACGCAACGAATTGAGTCGCAGTGGAGAGCAGTCAAAAGGTTTTTCAGAAAACAAAATTATAACAATTCACATTACAATATCACATTAACTATCATAGCAGATATTAGGGCAACCTGACTTTATAGATAAGATACTTAGATCGATTTTGTACTGAAATGGAATCAGCACGCCCAGAATACACGTAGTCTTGTCTGCCCTACCCCTAGAGTGTTTTTGTGTTTTGAGGGCTCCCGTCCATGCTCACCTTCGCAGCTTCGGCTTATTCGTCGCCTTCGGCGACCAGCGTAGGACTCTACGGCCCACACAGGTGCCTGTGATTTGCTACGCAAGGGCGAAAGGGCTGGACAACCCTGAAACCGTTGAAGAAGTAAGTTAGAATCAATATTCCAGTGTAAAAAAGTGAGGTTATGATTTTACAAAAAAAATATTACTCATAAACTATACATTTCCCCAAAGGCTTCCCCCTTTGTATGTGGGCTTCCCTTGAACGCGAGTACCGGATGTCTATAGTTTTACCGTACTGCACGGCTAGCATGGGCTGGGGACAAAATTTTTATCCCCCGATTATATCCACTGACAAGAGATAAAATTATCTTGTCCCTATGCCGAAGCACGGCAACGGGGAGAAGTATATCCCCGTTTGACGTAACGAGTAGACATATATCTGCCGTCCGTAGCATGGAGCCAAATGAAAGGTAAAACATTATGCTTTTTTGACATTTGAAAGGGACAATTTAATCCTAGTCCATTGAACGTGGGTTTAAGTTTATATTCATACAAAAAATCTATCTAAGTCTAAGTATATCTCCCATTTTATCTACTTTGGATATTATATCCACCGGTGTACCCATGCTCGAAGGGTGGATAAAACTCAGCGAGGGGATAAACATTTTCTCCTTTCCCCGGGGATAAAATTGTCTCCTGCCCATGCTAGCCCTGCAGACTTGGTTAAATTTTTGTGTTGCTTGTTGCATTAGGCAACAGCTAGGTACACACCCTAGTGTAGGTGTATAGATGTTTGTCATAGGCACACGCGCTTAGCATTGCCAAAACAAGATGGCGTCGATTACGGTCGACGAACTCACCGACTTTTTCAGTCGTGACTGCCCCGATATTTGGGCTGTGTTTCTTGCACAGCGTAATGCATGTCCCGCGCCCAAACCCGTGCGTCTGGCCGGTCCCTCTAACCAGCGTGACTGACCCACTATCGATCCTCCGACCGTGCGGATCGACGACTATATGTCGCCGAGCACCGGACCTGCGAACCCCGTGTCCATAGACACAATTTACAACGCCGCATCCACCACGCCTGCTGCGATGTCAACCTGCAACGCCACTTCGGCCTTCTCGGATACCGAATCAAACTCCGACATGGGAACCGACACGCGTGTCCCTTCCAAGCCCGAAGACAAAGGATTTACCCTCGTCCAGGGCAAAAAGCGCAAACGCGCAGGCCCTAAAAAGGCAGCCGATCCTAACTCAGCCCTCACGTCCCCCACAGCCAGCTTCCGCGTCGCGCGCTCAACTCCCTAGGCTCGCGGCCAAGCCCGTAACGAAAGGGTCCCCTGCTGAACGCAGGGAAAAGCCACCGCCACCCATCATAGTACACGATAAAACTAACTAGAATAACCTTTCCAATTGGTTAAACTCGAAAAAAAAATACTGCTCGAAGGTGCAAAATGCCGCCCTGGGCATCCATATATTCGTAGAGATGACAGATGATTTCAGCAGTGTGACTAATCACCTGCGCGTCCAACAAGTCAGTTTCCTCACCTACGTCTCCCAGAGGAGCGTAAGCTTCGTGTGGTCGTCCGCAGACTCCCCAAGGAGCTCGGGACCATTCACATTCTAGAAGACCTCAAGGCCCTAAATCTCCCGGTCCAGGAAGTGCACAGGATGCACCACCAGACCGACGAATAACGGTTCTTAGATTTGTGCCTTGTCATTCTGAACCTGTCTCCAGAAGGTAAGGAGATATTTAAAGGTTCGGCGCATCTGCAACCTAACGGGAATTGCAGTTGAAACCCCCAAAACAGGCATTGTTGGCCAGTGCCACTGATGCCAACTTTACGGCCACTCGGCCAAAAACTGTTACGCCAGACCTAGGTATGTCAAGTGCCTAGGTGACCACGGCACCACTGACTGCTCCCACACGCACGCAGGGTTGAACCTCCGAGCTGCGTCGATTGCCACGAAGAAGGACATCCAGCGAACTATCGCGGGTGTTCCAAAGCGCCGCGAAGGAAGCAGCGCGGAGGTAAAAACCGTCCCGCACGCGCAGGCCAAACCAGTGTGTCTCACTCTCGGCTGCCTGCCCCCAAATCTGTACGTCTTCGGTGCCCACTCCCTCGATCCTATCGCCTCCAAGAATGTCCCTGTCACCGGGGTCTCCATGCAAGGTGCTAGCCCTTCCGCGCCCTCCGCGCCAAAACACAACGCTTGGGTAAAGCTTCCAGCATTTATTGCTTCACGGCCAGTGCCACCTCCCCAGGCCCCAAAACCGAAGCCCGTCCCACAAGGCTCGTCTTCATTCGCCGCTGACTTCTCTCTAGTCTGCGGCTTTATCAGCAATTTTAATGTTGCTGAATTATCCTCTTTGACCCACAAACTCCGCGGAGCCGCCACCTCTCAGGACAAGCTCAACGCTACGATTGAGCACATAAGACTTATCGACTCAATCTGCTCCTTATAGTGCGTCTAACCACCTCACTTAAGTACCACAATGGCAGTACAGCCGTTAGGAAGAACCAATCCACGCTCTCTGACTGTCGCGTTCTTTAACGCGAACGGCCTCGTAGACCAAAAAGACGAGATCGCGCTCTTCCTGCGCAAACACGATATAGACATCATGCTAGTGTAAAATACCTTCTTTTAGCCTAGCCATTGCAGTCCTAAGATAGCAAATTACACCTTAGTTAGAAATGATAGATTGACCAGCCGTAGAGGCGGCACCTTGATCTACTACAAAAGGTAAGAACTGCGTACCGATCGACGCTCCCCTGTTAATTAACATAGAAGTCTCTATATGTAAGGTAGTTCTTTCTGGTCATCCGCCACTTACCATCGTATCGGCATATTTACCGCCACTCAAACGGATAGTTGAATCAGACTTTGTAGAAATACTTAATCTAGGCTCCAATGTTATAATAGTTCTAGACCTCAACAGAAACTCGCTTACTAGCAATCCTAATGGTAATGCATTGTTCGATCTCACGGAGCGACTAAACTCCTAACTATGTTATCGTTCTTGAGACTCCAACTCGCTACCCATTCGCTACCAGTTACCAACCGGACGTTCTTGACGTAGCGAAACTCAAAGATGCCCTTTTGTCTATATTATTGATCGAAACAATATTATAACTCAACTCGGACCATAGACCAGTCCTAATGCAGCTGGGCCAAGCCGCAGGTGAGGTCCTTCAGACCAAAACCATCCAGCATTTAGACAAAATCCGTGATGAGATAGACTCATTACATGGTAGAGCCATGCTGTAGCTATATTACTAGTATAGTTATAGCACAGATGGGTCGGTTCGACCGGGGAAGAACCACGCTCTCACGGAATACCAGCGTAAATTAGCAGCTTAACCGCTGCTGTGTTTCGTATGGTGAGTGTAGAAAACCGGAGACCCTTTTTACTGGAAACTAAGCATTCCATCTTAGTCCTCACGGGTGACAACGCTTCTGCATTTTGATTCGCAAACGAGGATAAATGTAGATGTCTATAGGCCACAGCAACCACTTACCATCAGGTGGACTGTGTGCCTATTTGTCACCCTATCCTATAAATAAAACACCTTTACACTTAGATCATAAACAAATAAATCGCCAAGTCGAGCAAAAAAGCGGCACGGCCGTACCATCCTTTTCTCGAAGCAGTTCAGGCCATTTTCGAAACCCTATAACTTCGTTGTGGATAAAACCAGAAGCCTGAATTTTTGCTAACCAAGTAGGCATTGTATAAACTCAGTATATTTCAAATTTCATTAAATTTGAACTAGTAGTTTATGAATTATAACTAGTCAAAGTTTCTTAATTTTGTCACTCACTGACTGACCGATCATCAAAACTCTTACAACATACAATTAGTGTTTATTATACAAATCAAGGAAAATTTAAAGTATTTTGCGATTTCGGTTTAGTTTTCGAGATACACCAACTGCATAAATAACTTTGTAATCCCATATAAATATATAGGATTACAAAGTTACATTTGCAGTGAATGAATCGGTGTACCTATATATGTATAATACCTAGATATAACTATCTACAAAAAGAAATGAGATGCCATCAAAAACATAACTTGTAAAAAAAAAAGCCAAGTCTCGCAACTCAGTCCTTCTACCGTAAAAAGTTGTGAGATCCATGTAATACCAAGTCGGTTAATTTATTCAGTCCCTACTTAAGGGTCCTTCTGTCTTAAATTATTACGTAATTATCTAACCTAACAAAATCTTATAGTGACCATATCAATATCAAAAATCTTTTATGTTTTAAATAAATAGATTTACATTGCTTTGTAATCCTATATATTTATATAGGATTACAAAGTTATTTATGCAGTTGGTGTATCTCAAAACTGGACGGAATTTGCAAAATATTTTAATTTTTCCTTAGACATTTAAATGAATACATCTAACCACACTGGGTGGTTAAATATAAAGTATTCTGTATAAACCGGGTCCTAATCACCATTACCCTCATTACAGTAACGGACATTCAATGTACGTTCGCCAGCGGCGGATCAGGACTCCGCGATTCCGTGACAGCGTTGCTAAGGAAGCCCGAGGGCTTCAGAGGAGCGCCCCTATTCGCGGATGACCGAATGACGGACCCGCTCGCAGACCCCGTGTGCCAAATACGACCGGAGCCCGAGGATCCCACGGGTCTGCTCTATAGGCTACGTATCATGGATTTTACGAAATGTGGTGTTTTGAAGAGAAATGTGAGTATTTTTTATATAATGCATAACGTAAGATATATAAATATATAAAAAGAATCTCATTGTTAGTTTTTAAACGACTTCAGAAAAGGAGGAGGTTCTCAATTCGTCGGAATATTTTTATGTATGTTTACCGATTACTCGAAGACGCCTGAACAGAATTTGAAAACAATTTTTTGTTTCAAAAAGTCATACTTCCAGGTAATCCCATTTAAATTTTATCGATATTAGTCGATCGGTTTTTAAAAATCAACAATAAGTTATTTTGTTTATATTGAAGTCGGTTGTACAAAATTTTTAATTTAACACACCACTATTTTTCTACACGAAAGCAGCGCCCAATAGTAAAATATTAATGCAATGCAACCCATGGATATCTGTAGTTCTGTATCGAATTTCAAGCAAAGCCCACATATTATGTCAAACTTGAAGACTTGAAAGATTATTTTTATATAACTGCTTGAAGAAAGTGAAGACCAACTCTGATGTACTTCTAGGCATAAAAATAGCCTTAATACCTAAGTCTCTGCACGTCTTACCAGGACGTTGCTTCATCAAGTGAGTGGTTGCCTTACTCTGGTGCTTGACTACTCAAATATTGAAAAAACACTGACTCCTTTGTTTTCACATTTGTTTTAAGCTTTACAGAAGAAGGAGACATCATCGCATACATGAGTTTTAGTGAGGTAAAATGACGCTGGAACTTATTAAGGTTGCAGCTTGAATGGGTCGGTTTAACGGAGAAGGGGCAAAATATGAGCCTTAAAATATCAGATTAATGCTGCTGTGTTTCGCATGATGAGTGACAAGAACTGGAGATCTCTTTTACTGGTAACGAGGTCTTCCGTCTAAGTCCCGAAAATGACGAAATATCTCAATAAATATTTTAAAATTTTTGTCTGCCTGTCTGTTCATCTGTCCGTGCCGGGCTGATTTTCGAAATGGCTAAATCGTTTGTAAAGAAACTTCACGAACAGATACGAGTGTGCCAGGATGCCAGGAGTGATCTATAGGGTATGTACTATTCGAAAAACTTGGAATATGTTTTTAAATTTTATATTTTTTTTAACGTTAATTATGTATAGTAGGATATCCAGATACCATTAACTGTCTTAAATCTAAATAACGTAACACAAATGGTAAAATTAAAAATGTTGTACAACCGACTTCAATATATCTAAATATAATTTATTGCTGATTTTTTTTAATCACTCGACCAATTTCGATAATATTTAAATGGGACCACCTGGAAAGTATACCCTTTGAAACAAAAAGAATTTTCCAAATCGGTTCAGGCGTCTTCGAGTAATCGGTGAACATACATAAAAAAAACAAAGATTCTGACGAATTGTACACCTCTCCTCCTTTCTGAAGACGGTTGATAAATCTTAGATCCTACCCAGATGAAGCCGGGAAGGAAGGAGCGTTTTTTATTCTAAAAACTAATCAATTTTAGACTTTTCACTCGATCACTTGCATAAATTGTACAACAAATGCATTCAACAATGTAGAGACCACAGTGAATCTATACATTGTTGAATACGGTTATCTAAAGGCAAAGCTCGTAAAATGGATATTAAAGCTCCGTGTAGAAAGTGCTACTAAGTGTGTTATCTCCTTTAATCTACTGTGTCCTACCTCCAGTAATACGCCGCAGTTTAAATTTAGAATTGTGACTTCTACCAGCAGCTAGAAAGCGAACATGCTATCAGTTGTCCTACTTAGTGTAACTGATGTAAGTTGGCTCAATGAAAAGTGTCTACTATGCTTTTAATGCGTACATTAATTAATATTTCTTTGCGGCAGTGACCATGTATAGCCTAAAGTTTATCGGAAATTTATTGTTTTTTATATTATCAACGTTCAGTTTCTACAAACACAAGAGAAATAATTCAAAAATCGAGAAGTTCCATGTGTATTTTATAATATACGATCATCGATTTCTCGAAAACGGCTCAACCGATTTAAATGATTATTTTTTCAATCACAAACTTAATATGAATTCTGTAAATATACACCAGTGTAGAGATTATAAAATGGTGACTTAAAAAAAATGCTTTTTATACTGTATAATATGTTTTATTAATATCGCTATTCTTAAAATTTAACCTTATTCTTATAAACGCTACATATTACGTAATTATAATATTATAATAATACACTTTCTTAAAGTGTATTTTATTTTTTTCTTCAAGTAAATGTAGTTTATATAGTATATTAAACCGACTGCATAAAAAAATAACTAATTATACCCATTAACTATATGATTATATTAGAACTTTATCACAGCTTTATTATAATTTTTGAAAATTTACTTACTTACTTATACTTATAACTTACTTTAAATCGTTATACAGTGGATTTCGGGTATAACGACGATGAAGGGACCATTCTATTTTCGTCGTTATATCCGGAAGTCGTTACACGCAAAGGTAACAAATTCAATACATTACAGTTGGTACTCAGAATATAACTTTGTAAGTGAACCATAAATTTAACTCCGAAACTTACACGCTTCGCTAACTACTTAGCTGATATCTATAAACAAAAGTTAAAGGTCTCCATACCTGGTGACCATCTGTGTGGATGTAAACAAAAGATAAGAAATGTTTTTGAAAGAAAAAAATCTTTTTGTCTTTGGCGGCCAACTCCGGTCGCAATATCTGCATGGGATTTCTAGGAATTTGTTACAAATGATTCATTAAAAACAATCGCTACACCCGAACCTGGCGTTATATCCGAAGTCGCTATAGCCACATGAATTTCGTACTAAATATGCTTTAAATTCAAGGGACTTAGATTTAACGTCGCTATAGGCAAATGGTCGCTACAACCAAGGTCGTAATAAATGAAATCCACTGTATATCTTGAATAGGATTTTCAAAGATCTAATCAATGATACCCCATTTGACATTTAGTTCGTCCTCTGGTTGTCGCCATATTGTATTTTAATTACTGCTTGTCTTTAGTGACACTTACAAGATTAAAGCCAAACGTCCACCGCGAACTAAACTATGTGTAAATTAGGCTCAGTGAGCTAAACTAAGCTGATCTGGAAAATCGTTGCACGTCGCAGTGCGTGCAAAGTGATGGCCAGTTTACACTGGAGTGTTGAGTTAATTGGATGTGATGGAAGAACAAGAGCTATGACGAGAGTTGAGGAGGATTATATTCGTCATAGCAAAAGAAGATTGATTCTTGCTCATTTCATAAAGAAAAAAGGCAAACACAGATACTGGATAAGCAAGCACATTCAATATTGGAATCACTGCCTGCGCATAATCACACACTAAACAAAACAAACAACACTAAGCGAATGGCGCCAGAGGGGTAAGATAAGGGAATGAGAGGCGCTTAGCTTAATTCACGTAGTTTCGGATCGGCCTACACAACTAAGTTAGTTTGACTTAGTTTGGTTATTTTACCTAGCTTAGCTGGCATAGTTTGCGGTGGACGCAAATGTATGGAAAACTGGCTCAGCTTTGCGAGCTAAGATAAACAAAATCTGTCCACACGTTTGGTCTCTAGAGCGCTACAAAGGAACAAACATACAGACACACATACATACATACCTACATATATATAGGCTGATAAACACATTATTCTCAGCGGTCGGGTAAAAACAAGATTTGAATTGTAAAAAAATTGCTTTACGTGCCATTTCCATGGATAGACATAAGACTGCTGAGGATTAAATATATACTACATATTTCTAACAAAATTATAAAATAAAACCTGCGAGTCGAAGGTTTCATTTTAAATTCTGAAATAATCTTAACCACGCACAATTAGTATACGAAAATGTTTTCAAATGATTGTCCATAGATTAATGATAGGTCATCGCGCGCTCTGACCGATGACTTATCATTAATCTATGTGATTTTCATTGCGACTAAAGTTCTAACTGCGCCATCTCATTACTTGTGGAATAGATATCGATGTCGCTGAAGAAAGCACTCACCATACGTTGTGTCATCGATAGATAATAAGGTATGCCGTTAATATAACAGTATGAAGCGTATGGATGACCTACACGCAACGAGGCATCCAGCCAGTGTATTATTAAACGACTACCGCCGGGACTGGTATCGAAGATAGTGGGTATTGAGGTAAAGAGAAAACTTAATGTCAACGCAATAATGTTACAGCGATTAACTGAAACATAGTACTTATGCAAATGTTTACGGTGTCAATGTGAAAGTGATAGAACTTTCTACTAAAACGGGAATATGGTAGGGCAGTGCTATGATTAAAAATGAGGGCTAATAATTTTCTGCTCACCAGATGTCGCTAGTTGACACTGAAGTAAAGTTTTTTGGAACACAACGTAATTTAATTGAGAAGTTGTTTTTTTTATAAAAGTTCAGTTTCTAGAGTATTATATTAATACACAAAACAATGCTTCAGTGGTTTGCGATTTAGTTTCTTGCACATTTTTAACTTTTTTTTTAATTTTTCTACTTTTATGAATATCTGTGGTTTATTTTATTTATTTTTAATGTTATTAATATAAAATATATCTAATAGTACAAAAATTAACAATAACTTTTACATTTTCCTAACAAATTAACTTCCCCACTATGTAATCTGTCAAATATTATACCTCACTGGATATTATTAGGTACACCGCCACTACACGGTCATTATATTTATAGGTAACTAGCTGACCCGGCAAACGTTGTTTTGCCATATCTATACATTATTTTTAACAATTTTAACGCGATTAAAAAACATTGGTTAATCGTAGAAGGGCGAAAATTTGAAGTTTTATGTATTTTTAATGCTAAATCATAATAAAATTAAAATAAAAATATTTGTCAAAAAAAAATAAAAAAAAATATTTTGGGGTGGGTCATCCTTATCATTCAAGGATTTGAAAAATAGATGTTGGCCCATTCTCAGACCTACCGGATATGCACACAAAATTTCATACAAATCGCTTCAGCCGTTTCGGAGGAGTTTGGTAACAAACACCGCGACACGAGAATTTTATATATTAGATTGTTTAAATAAGGTATAACATTTTTCTCACCTTTTAAATGGCTAACGGCCAACACTACACTATTTCCTGTATGCTCTCCTTTCCATCACATTAACAAAGAATTTATTCACTGATTCATAAAAAAAAAGGAAGGAATGCAAATAATGTGCATAAACTAGAATTCTACAACAGTCATTAGCGGGGTTCCCGTCAAATTACCGTTTTCGTTCCCATTTACATATTTTAATTCATTCCTATAGTCTTTTTTGTCTATTTTCCATACTTTATAGCTTAAGCGTATGTTTCCCTATGTGTGTATAAATGTAATGTAATTAAGTGTTCATCCACATCCAGACAGAGAGAATTTTAAAAAAAAAGTCACTTTATAATAATTGATCTGAAAATTAATGTAATTTAGTAAATTATTATTAAAACTATTACATTTAAGCAGTATGACACTCTTAAATTTAATTTACGAGTTTTAATTACATTTACGAGTAACATAATTTCAAAATGTAAACCTAATTATTTAACATAACCTAACTCCATACCTCTTCATTTGTATTATAATTTACTTATAATACATTAAAAGTCATGAAGATATTATTAGAGTTTCTTTAATATAAGCGTGACAATCGAGTGTACCGTACACCTGACGGCAAGAACTGCAACCAACTTTAAACAACTTCAAAAAAGACGTTGACAAAAACTTCACAGATACGTTGTAACCTTGAGAATGACTCACGGCTTTTTTGAAACCGATTACACTTCAACCGAAACGCAGTAATGAGTATACTGCTGAAAAGAAGCCTTACCCATTTCTTAAATCCAATGCAGAGACAAAAAGTTGAATGGCTAAATAAATTTCTGTTCTTATTGAATTATTTGTAAGACATTCTTTACTACGGATTAATTAATTTTTTAATCTCACGCTGAATCGTTCGTAATTTTATTGCATAAACGTTACATGTTGATGATATGGTTAAACAATGACTAAGTTATTGATTGCGGCGCTTTTTATTTAACTGAAGTGATAAGTAAGCTAACAGTACATCTGATGTCTGATGATAAGTAGGTATAGCTACTGTAGCCCATAGACACCTTCAAAGCATAAAAGAAGGTTACAGATGCGTTATCACCTGTGAGGATTATGATGAAATGCTTGTATAGCTTCATCATCATCGTCATCATCATTACAGCCCTTCACAACTCCACTACTGAACATAGACCTCCCGCAAGGAATGCCACAAGCACGGTCCTGAGCCACCTGCATCTATCGACTTCCTGCATGTGTTACCAGGTCGTCACTCCATCTAGTGGGAGGACGCCTTACATTTCGCCTATGTATAGCTTACAATCTACAAATACAAATCATTTTTCTGTGATAGAATTAGTCACTAAGGAAGGCGTTTTACATAAATAAGAAATAAAAATAAAAACTAAGTGTATAAAGGGTAATGGGATTACGTTTTTGTAAATATTCTTTATCCTCATCACCACCATACGTAGTAAACTACATACTTATAGCATTATAAAATTATAGGTAACATTCTGTTCTAGGCAGTTGATAATTAAGATATTTTCCAGCAATGATCCGTTCCGGTCGCGTGTTAATAGTAATGTAGGTCGAGAGAGGGCGTTCCGATTCACTCACAAAGTATTTTATTCAAGCTTAAAAATCCATCTAAGATAATACTTAACAGTATTAAATTAAAAGCATGAAATATATTTAGAGAAGTTTAGTCTGTAACTGTGTAACATGTTTTTTTTCTTGGCAGGGTTTCGTGCATGTCCGTGTGTGGTTCCCGCAGTTCCCGGGCGTGGTGATGCAGTCCGATCAGGAGCTGATCATTATGTGCAAGCCGCCAGAGCCCACTATCATTGAGAATAAGGCTGCGGGTTTCGCTGGTAGCTTGTAAGTAGAGTTTTGTTGACCAGGTACACTGTTCTAACATTTAGTTCGTGTACGCTGTCGATTTAAACATCATAGAAGCGAAAACTTGTAATTATCTTATTAATTTGAAGTTACGCAACGGAGTCAACGAATATTTTTATTGAAACCTCTAATTTGTATTTAACATATACCACTGGCGGACTGGAGGGCAATAGCCATAGCGTTTTTCCCCGATACAGATATCATTTTCTCATGTCTGTCATTTTTTTCAGGGGGAATCTGCACACATAAAAACAAGCGTCTGTCACTAGGATACTCACACATAACAATTAAAACAATAAACTATCAATTTTACACACACGTAGATACATTTTATCGGTATCACTCGGTAACAGCAACAACTCAGATAGATGCTCAGATCAGACGCTCGACCGATCTGCATATTGTATGAATGAGCAGCGTGTGTGGGTAAAAAAATTAAAACTACACGACCGTTATTATTGTAATTTTTAAGATTAAAAAGAAATAAATAGGAATAAAAAAGTTACTTATATAAGAAAAATTACGCCATCTTTTTGTAAATTTGACGTGGCAGATCTCTTTCTGTCGCAAAAACTGAACCAATTCGGCATTTTGTAGGACGTAGATTCAGCTGCGCAAACTAGCTTTAGTCTAGTGAGCAGTGCGGTGCGACTGCAACCTGCAACTAGTTTTATTGTACGACTAGCTGTTCTCCGCGACTTCGCCCGCGTGTAATTTAGGTTTTTAATTTTTTGCGCGGAACCCTAATTCTTTTTCTATACAAATAAATAAATACATATACTAAATACATATACTAAATACATATACTAAATACATATGAAAGTATATACGGTACTTATAACCAAAATATATTTTTTAATTTTTGTCCGTCTGTCTGTCTGTCCGTCTGTCTGTCTGTTTGTTCCAGTTAATCTCCGAAAAATATTTTTTTTGCGCGGAACCCTAATTCTTTTACTAAAACAAAAATAGCCTAAGTTACTCCATATAACATCAGCAATCTGCCAGTGAAAATCCCATCAAATCGGTCCAGCCGTTTCGGAGATTAGCCGGAACAAACAGACAGACAGACAAAAATGTTAAAAACTGTGTTTTTGTTATAAGTACCGTATATACATATACTTTCACGTGCATTTAGTGAAAAGCTGTTATTTTTACATTATAAACAGACACTCCAATTTTACTTATTTGTACGGACCAAAGACCGCGTAGACTTTAACAGAAGGGAACGCCCTGACTACTCTAGTCCGATTCGCCGGTAGCGCCATGATATTTAATTAACCTATAAGTAAAAACTATACTTACTAACTAAACTATATTTCTCAGTGGGTTATTCGGATTTCAATTCATGTTAGCAGACTTCATATATTCTTAAAATAGTTTTATTCGTCTTTCCTCACGATGTTTTGCTTTATCACCGAGCACGTAGTAAATCAGCATTTAAAATTGCAATTGACGCTGGCAATGATTAAACCTTGGGTTGTTTGTGTGCTGACGATTCATATTTATATAAATCATAATTACCATATTGTTATTAATTCTTACTTGCCGACTTTCCAGTTCACTGAAGACGGCACAAATTGTCGCATCTATATATAGGTATTTTACGAGTAGAAAGCTATGCAATTTATGTCGACAGCAAGTCCCCTTGCTGATCTTGCCCTCCAACATTAGCATACTCGATTTCGCATAATAAATTACAGATCATGTTTTGAAATCTTAAACTTATTATATGAAATTTTAATACTTACTACTTACTGATACAAAACGATTGGATTTCCACTTGTGTCTCTAATTTTAAGTAATATTTTTCTTACTAGTAATATAAAAGCTAAATTGTGATTAAGTAATTATTGTATATTATAATTTATTAATGATTTTATTTTGTTATGTTTAACGTTTATAAAATTTCTAATGTTAATAACAATAGTGAATTATGCATGATTTAATTTAAATAATTATATACCTAATACTAAATTCTGATATATTTATTGATCTTTTAATTTTTGTATTCAATTTAATTCACTGCATATGTTTACATGTGTCTATTTTTTTTATGAAATGTTGAACACTGTGAAACAGTCTACACTTAGTTTTATGATTTTTTGCAAAAATATTATGCTTTTGTTAGTGTAAGTCTTGTTGGTGTTAAATAAATAAATAAAATATTTTCTATTATAAAACTAACATTTTACAATTATAAAATAGTACACACCAAATAAGTACTTTAATAACTTTGCCATAGACTTAAAGGTACCTACTTTACATCTTAATTTTTTATTAGTATAGAAAGAAATTTATAATAAATTTTTAATTCTTAATGATAAATTTATAATAAGTTAGCTGGCCAGGCAGACGTTGTTCTGCCCTTTCCGAAGACCCTTCCTATAAAAAATTGTTAAATTCGTAATAAAAAATTTTGAGGGTCATTTAGGGGTATAAAAATATCTCTCAAGTTGGACCAAAATGCACACAGTGTGCAAAATTTCATTGAAATCAGTTCAGTAGTTTAGGAGTCCATCGCGGACAAACAACGTAACACGTAATTTTTATATATAACTAGCTGTCCATGCAGACGTTGTTCTGCCTTTTCTGACGACCCTTCATATGAAAAATCGTTAAATTCCCAATAAAAAAATATTGAGTGTCACATATCAGGATAAAAACTATCCTATCTCTCAAGTTGGACCAAACTGCAAAGAGTGTGTAAAATTTCATTGAAATCAGTTCAGTAGTTTAGGACTCCATCGCGAACAAACAACGTGACACGTAATTTTTATATATAAAGAAGATGAGATAATGGCGAAAATATTTGTTTGATTGATTCAATTCCATTTATTCTGTCGATTATAATTTAAACGTCTTTTTGTCAAAACATTTGGAATATATTTTTCCTTTGTTAGCCTTTAAATACATACATATATAAGGGACGCTGATGGCCAGCGGTGGAACATTGAAAGGCTGTTACTATATTTTACTTTATTTATTCGGCAGTCCTCATGGAGCTCGGGTATCTGGCGTAGTTGAAGAAACTCCAGGGCGATTAGAATATGAGGTGGCGTTGTATAAAGAAGCACCGCCTGTTTCCCGTCACAGTAACCATTCCGTCGATTTACCAGTTGATCAGGTGAATATAAAACTTATAATGCATATATTTTTAAAGTGAAAACTTCTTTATCTATGTTAAGCGATTTTTGGTAGGGGAAAACTTATGGGTTCGCGTCACCGATGACCTGGACATTCTCGTGACGTATTTTTTTATAGGATACAGGTGACAAATGAGCACACAGTCCACCACGTTTTTTACGTGGTAGAGCCATGCTGCAGCTATATTAGTAGTATAGTTGTAGCACGAATGGGTCGGCTCGGCCAAGAAGGATCACGCTCTCACAGAATACCAGCGTAAAATAGCAGCTTAATACTGCTGTGTTTCGTATGGTGAATGTAGAGAACCGGAGACCCTTTTTATTGGAAAAGAGGCATTCAGATC
The DNA here is from genome assembly GCA_033319125.1 of Parnassius glacialis. NCBI lineage: Eukaryota > Metazoa > Arthropoda > Insecta > Lepidoptera > Papilionidae > Parnassius > Parnassius glacialis. The sequence goes on from JAVANC010000018.1 coordinate 28,419,995, forward strand.
TTTGTAATGGTAAGAGGCCAATATCATACCAATTCATAAAAAATCATCTAAATCCAAAATCGAAAATTATAGGTCAATTTCCATTTTAAATACTTTCAGTAAAATATATGAAAAAATCGATTATAACCAAATATACAGCACAATAGCGAAAGGCATAAGTCACGCCCAGCATGGTTTCTTGATGCGGCGCTCGTCTGTTACTAATCTTGCGGAGTTTTTTGAGTTCGTTCTTAATAATATGGCACGTGGGGGGCAAGTTGACGTTGTGTATACAGACATTGAAAAAGCCTTTGATCGCGTGGATCACATTATCTTGCTCGCCAAACTAGAAAGATTGGGTATACATGGAGACTTGTTACGTTGGGTAAAATCCTATCTGTCGAACAGATCTCAGGCCGTAGTAGTTGGTTCATACAGGTCTAACTTCATCAATATTCATTCCGGGATTCCACAGGGATCTCATCTAGGTCCATTATTATACAATGCATATATATATGACATATTCACCTGTTTTGACTCCACAAGCTACCTTTTATATGCGGATGATAAAAAGATCTTTTATAAAATTAATAATATTCAAGACTGCCTTACCCTTCAAAGCACTTTAAACAAACTGTCGTATTATTACTCTGTTAATAATATAACTGTAAATGTACTTAAATGTCAAAAAATATCATTCGCACGTTAAAATAAACCTATAAAATTTACATATAATAAAAATAACATTCGAGTTGAAGAAGTAGATGAAGTTCGTGATTTAGGCATTACACTTGACAAGAAACTGAGAATGACAAAACACGTGGATACTATAGTGCAAAAAGCTTACGAAAATCAAGGATTTGTTCTACGTATTTGAAAACATTTTTCAGACATAAACTGTATTAAAAGTGTTTACTACGCGTACGTTTGAAGCGTTTTAGAATACGCAAGTAGTATTTGGTCTCCCTATTATATTACCCACAAACAACAAATTGAAAGTGTTCAGGCAAAGTTTGTAAGGAATCTGAATTATAGAACTCACACTTATTCTGATTATGTTACATGCTGCCGAAATCATAAAGTAACGTCCTTAGAAAATAGACGTACCCTCTTAGATATGATGTTTTTGTTTAATATAGCTAATGGTTACCTTGATACCCCGGTTTTACTATCTGCAATAAATGTAAATGTACCCAAGAAGCGTACGAGACACACCCCTTTATTCGCTTCCAATGCTCGAAATTCTAACTATGCAAGGAACTCACCCTTGACTCGGATTTGCTCAATATATAATAAAAAATTGTCGAACTTAGATATATTTTTAGTTCTCAAGCTTTTACGGTAAATAACTTATCTATTCGCATACCTATTATTATAACATTAAAGTAGGTATATCATTTCATATGTTGTTTATTGTGTTTTTATATTGATATATTATAAATAATACGTATGATAAAACATTTATTTTTATATCTATAGACCCATAACTACACGAACACACACATACACACACAAACACACACACACACACACACACATACACACACACACACACACACACACACACACACACACACACACACACACACATGCGTGCGTGCGCGCATGCGGATACCTCTTAGTCATAGTTTACTAGTTTCACCTTGTTCTTATTTGATATGTATTAAGAGTAGGAAATACCATTTAAGGTTTATACAGGGAAACCTATAATTGGCTGTTATAACCATTTATAAATTATTATCATTGTATATTCATAAGAGCTGTTGGTTTTCTAAATAAATAAACATTCGCATTAGAACCAGAGTAACCAACATAGTTCAAAGAATTAGTAAGCTGAAGTAGCAATGGGCTGGCTATATAGCTGGAGAAACTGGCAAACGATGGGAAAGGTGATGGAAAAGGATGGAGGGAAGACCAAGTAATTATGCAAGAAGTCGATTCCTTGGGGGTGGCCTTAGCACAAAAATAGGCAAAAATCATAGCGCAGTTAAGATAAAACAATAGAAAACATAAAAATATTGCTTTCTGTACACTTCATACTATACATTACACATACATTTATCATATTCAATCGATTAATACTAAATTGATAAGAATAACTTGGGAAATACAAACATATTTTTTTCTCGACACTCTGAAGCACTCTCAAACAATACGCCACCCAGTTTATTTCTAAAGTAGGTGGAATGCTGAACTTCTGAACAAGTAACAAAAATAGCATATCACACAACTGACATCATCATAATTACAGCCCATCAAAGTTTACTGCTGAACATAGGCCTACCCCATAGATTGACTCGGGGATATTTTTTTTTATAGGATGAGGGTGACAAACGAGCACACAGTCCACCTGATGGTAAGTGGTTGCTGCGGCCCATAGACATCTACATCTATCCTCGTTTGCGAATCAAAATGCAGATGCGTTGTCACCCGTGAGGATTAAGATGGAATGCCTCATTTCCAGTAAAAAGGGCCTCCGGCCACCTGCACTCACCAAGCGAAACGCAAAGGTCTACTCTACTTCACGCTGGTATTCAGTGAGGTCGTGGTACCACCCCGGTTCGAGCCAGCCCATCCGTGCGACAGCAAAAGCTGCCGCGTGGCTCTACCACTGTTAAAACTATATTCGCTGCAGTTGCCACGCTTGGCAAGCGGGTTGGCAACCGCAGTTTTTATTCGACACGCACGGGCATAGGGTAATTGATTATCTTACGTCGCCTGCCGCGTGGCTCTACCACTGTTAAAACTATATTCGCTGCAGTTGCCACGCTTGGCAAGCGGGTTGGCAACCGCAGTTTTTATTCGACACGCACGGGCATAGGGTAATTGATTATCTTACGTCGCCACTACACGTCGAACTTGAAATATGATAGTCAAGTTAGTTTTAAGCAAGATCTAATTAAAGTCGCTTCCTCTCTTTAGCAGCCTTCAAAGAAGGTTAACAATTCGACTGTATGTTATTATTCCACCCCTAACATGTCTACTTTGATGACTAGATGGAGTGACGAACTGGTAAGAGATTCAAGAAGTCGATGGATGCAGGCGGCTCAGGACCGTGCTTTGTGGCGTACCTTGGTGAAGGCCAATGTTCAGCAGTGGACATGTGAAGGGCTGTAATGATGATGAAGAGTGGCAAATTAGGAAGTTCTTAATGGAACTATTTAGACGACATTAATATTGTGATATTGTCTCAAAATTTAAAAGTGTATGTTGCGGAAATTGGAAAAGCTATTTCGAAGAGAAATCTAAAACGAAAGGCATCTGGAATAGAACTATACAAAGCGAGCCTTATCGCGTACCTTTGTTTAATGATTGTGATCTGAGCAGAAATTTTGTTGACTTAGCCCTAAGGCTTCGTTCTGGTCATATTCCATCAGCAAAGTTCGCTACCTTTATGGGAAAAAAACCTTACCGGATCGTGATGTATGCAACAAAATTGAAGAAATTTACCATTTGTTGATGAAGTGTGTCAAGAACGAAAGAGATAGACAGGCTGTGTTGAAAGAGTTTAACGTACCTAAATGTTTTGGATGTCGATCTAGTGTAAATGATTTTATCAAACCTGTCGTTTCCAAGTGATTAATTGGGTATTATTCATAATGCCCGGGCAATATTAAAAATGTCCAATATGAGTAGGCAATGTGATAAAAACTATTGAAATAATAATAGGTTTTATGAATAATACCCGTTATTAATTGGACAGAGTAATAAAAAGACGAAAGTGCCTATTTATACAATAATCTAACAATTTTTTTATATTTATACGATTACATATCCTATGATTTATTTATATTTATTCGTCCGATATTATAAATTTAAAATTTTGTACAACCGACTATAAATATAAATTATATAAAATATTAAGATATAATTTATTAAAAATAACTCTAAAACTATTGGGCAGACCTGGATCACTTTATATGGACTACATATGACTACTAGGACCACATGTGAAGCACCAGCTTTCAAATAAAAAAGAATAATCGAATTCGGTTCACCCAGTAAAAAGTTATGAGAGAAAAATAAATGAGATAATAAGACAATCGCATAAAATAAAGTACAAAGGTATATATTTATATTTTTTTTATAGGAGAGGGGGCAAACGAGCATGCGGCTCACCTGATGGTAAGTGACTACCGCCGCCCATGAAGAACTGCAACACCAGGGGAATAGCAGATGCTTGCCGGCCTTTTAAAAAGGAGTAGGCTCTTTTCTTGAAGGTCCCTAAGTCGTATCGGTCTGGAAAAATAGCTGATGATAATCGATTCCACAAGGAAGTTGTACGAGGAAGAAAACATCTTCTAAATCGCACAGTGGTGGACGCCAATCATCCAGATGGTGTGGATGATTGGCTATATATGATATACTTACTGTTATGATTAGGCTATTTGCGTCTAACAAAACATTACACCAACTTTGCAATATCAGTGACCGCAGGATTTAGGTGCGGCTTGGGCCACACCAAAGCCGCGTACATTAAAATAATATAATCGTTAACCATAAATAAATTATTAAATATAATATTGAAAGAATTGAACTTTTTAATATGTGTTATAAATTATATATTTTTAATCATATGATTATCGTATGATTAGCAAATTAATTTTTAACAACTTTATCATTATTAACTTATTGTCTTAAATGTGTTTAACATTAACCATGTTTAGTTAGGTTAGTTAATATCAAATTGCCTTATAATAATGATAACAATAAATAATGAAGTTTAAATCAGTATTAATTAAATTGTTCGATTTGAGTTGTCATTATCATAATGTCCGGGCATTATAAATAGTGCTCTAATTAATCACTTGGCTCATAACATATACACCATTTCTTAGTAACTTTGTGATATGAAATTATTTTATTATTTTTAGTTGTTTGTAGATACCTTTTACTTTTTTTTAAAGTTAATCTTTTAATCCAAATCAGCTTTGTGTCTCTAATCAAATGTAATCGCTACAGGCTGTTCCTATCGGCACAAAGTTGCAGCTACGCGCCCGCATCAATCCCGACTCAGCATGGCGACACATCAAGCTATTGGAGGTAGCCGTATCACCTGACCCCGACCGACCGCATGCTCCTGGCGCTGTGCTTCTGGTAAAAGACGGGTAAGTCGTGATAATTTATCTTTCTTTTTCTTCTTTATCTAAATAAAGTTCTAAACAATGACCTTATCAAGTTGCAGCAACTGCATGCAACCTTAAAATACCACTGAGGGTGGATTCGACATTTTCGTATGGATTTAGCACAGATTTGACACAAGAGCTGTTCGTTAATTTGTATAATGCATTCCGTGAGGTGTCTTGCATTTAATAGAGAAAATATGCGTAGTGAAACAAGAGTAACCTACTTAAGACAATGAATTAGTAAGCTAAAGTGACAATTGGCTGGCCATGAGTATATAGCTCGAAGAACTGGCATCCTCATCCTGGTAAGCAAACTATAATGCTAGATGGAAACGGCCAGAGTACTGTATTTTGCGGCGCTCTTTGGGAGAGGAATAAATTACTTGTGATGGGATGTAGAGGTGATGATGATAAAGATAGTCGTAAAATAAGTAATTACATTATTTACAGCAATTTTTTAAATGTCTTAATTTCCACATTCATTGCGTGTTCAGATGTCGCAACCGTGACTTCGCGTCGATCATACCCCACCAACCGGCGCGGTATCGTGAACGACACAACGAAGTGTTCCTGGATTTCGAGGCCTTCCTCCTGGCCTCCATGAAGGAACGATCTACGCTGTGGATACATTCTCAAATCAAAGCCTGCATGGACGCAGCTGACTGCCAACCAGATTACTGTCTTGATTTGTTCGAGCCTTCAGGTATCTATTGAACATGTTTAAATGTTCATAATATTTTAAGTCCTTAAAATTTAGTTTGCTAGAAATGTTGATAGTTGCATGACGAAAACATGTCTGTCCAAAATAATTCGTAATCACTAGTACGTTAATAGTTAACTGATAAAGGGCTTTTTGCAAATAGATTCACCGCAATTGCTACGTATGATAGGCGTTTAAAATTTAAATAAATAGTCAATATTATATGTGTTATCACGCATTTTAATATAAATAAAGGTATACCAGCACATAACCCATCTAATGACAAGTGGCTGCTGTAGCCCATAAACAGCTTCATCTATTCTGAGGACTAAAATAGAATGCCTCGTTACTAGTAATAAGGGTCTTCGGTTCTCTACACTCACCATATGAAACAAAGCAGCAGTTTAGCTGCTATTTCACGCTGGTGATCTGCGAGAGCGTGGTCCTTCCCCGGTCGAGCCGACCCGTTCATACTGCAATCATAACATAGCTGGAGCGTGGCTCTACAACGTTAAAAATATCGCATAAGGTACTTCCTTCGAGTCTTTTGAACACGCCGCTAGATATTCAAAATACACCAGCACAATTAGTCATGTAATTATGAAAGGTTTACCTATAGACTATAGATACAAGCCTCCGTATCTAGAGCATACTAGTCCTATAAACAGTGGTGTAATGTGTGCTTGATCTATAAACAAAACCTAGTGTAGTGTGTGGTAGTGTAGTGTTTTGTTTTTTAATTCACAAAAATCGATCATTAGGCCACGGACGTCGCAGAAGATCGCTGCCCGAAGCTTCCAATGCACAGAACACAAGCAGCGCGGCGCTGACGGCGGACAATGGCTCGACGCCATTCACGCGGTTCAAAGAGAACCTGGAATACACGGTGGTGATGCCCGGAGAGCTGTTCCACCGCACACCGCCAGAAGCCACGTGTGCCACCTCCATGATGCTGGCGGTGGCTCTTGGTGCTTTACTTTTTATGTCCGCTTTATTGGTAAGTTGTACATGCGCCGCCTCACAACTTAGGCTGAGATCTGTATACCGTACTCTGACTTTGCTCAGACTTTACTTACGATTAACTTAGCTGAATACATACTTAGCATAATCTTTGATTCTGAATTTAAGGCCTAACTTAATGTGCCGGACGGGCGTAACTCTTCGGAGTAAATGTTGTCGAAGATACTCCGCGAGTCGCTCACGTCCTACACCTGTAGGTTCCGGAATCCTCCCACTGCCGTCTTTCACTGCCGTCTCTGCGGTTGCTGCGGATAAACTGTGGACTGAGGTTCAAAATTAAAATGCACGATTATAAATTTAAATAGCAAGGGAGTGGCCAGCGGTTCGACTAATTAATTTGTCGCGAAATTTTACAACTATTATTTATTTATCACTATTATTCAAAACGGTTGGTCAACTATGGTTGTTCACTATAGGTTGTTCACTATATATTTTAAAATATTTAATTTAAATGAGCGGTAGTATAAAAATATCTGTCCGGAGTAGTTGGTTCTTTAACACTATTGACTAGCAGCTATTAATCAACTAAAATTAGTTGAATTTAACACTTGTGTAACTGCGAATATCAGTTATCACTTTTTCCGTCTAGCTAACACTTTTCACTATATGTCACACCGAATTTTCAGTTGTGACCTTTTTCCGCTAGCTAACACTTTTTCACTATATGCCGCACCGAATTTTCAGTTACGACCTTTTTCCGCTAGCTAACACTTTTTTACTATATGCAACACCGAATTTTCAGTTGCCACTTTTTTCTGCTAGCTAACACTTTCACTATTCACTATATATTTCTGCTAGTCACTGCAACTACTACCGGATACTACTGCTGGGCACTGGTAGTTCTTCCTACTACAATATTACAATGTTTCGCCCCCATAAGGTAGACTTCGGCTATACTCTATAGTGAGCCGCTTGCCATTTCCCATTTGCCTCTTTATTTTCAAACATTTTTCTTTATGCAAATGGCACAAATTGCAATATTTTCTATATAATATTAATCTTAATTTTAACACGCTATACATCATTAAATAGACATTTTTGGTCTTCATTAGTACGTGATAAAGGATAATTAATATATTTACATTCAACAAAGTTATTAAGTAAAATGTCCTAAACTTTTACACTAAATGGGCATATTAATTCTTTAATTATCCTATAACTTTTGAATCGTGCTTAATTATACGAAATACTTCTTTATTATAATGATCTATACAACATATGCTAACTAAATATCATATTTACAACTCTTTTCGGATATAAAAATATTCTCATTAATTTTTTGCATAAACTATTACGCAGTTAATTTAAATTTCCAGAAAGTTCTATAGCGCGGCGCGCTGTGATTGGTCGGTTTTTCTTAAACAAAATAAAGTTGTTTATATTAACTACTATTAAACCGACCTTCTATACAAACATATTGAGAGTTGTAAATACATGGTAAAACTACATTAACACATCATTTAATCGAATTTTTCCGTATTTTTACTTTTTAAACAAATTAATATTCTTTAATCACTTTTTTGTTTAAAGTCATTTTGGCCGTCTCGAACATTTCTCCCGCCGTGCAGCGTCGCGAAGACTCGTCGCAGCGTCGCTGCCTAAATTTCGGTGAGAGACGTTGCCTCTACTTCGGCAGCGGCACGAGTTTCCTGGTTGGCCTCTTGATTAGTCCGTTTGCTGTGCATACCTCCACAGTGCGGATCTGTCCGTCCGCACCGGGGTAAATGTTTTCAATCCTTCCTCGTGGCCAGGTGTTACGAGGTAACTGGCTGTCAGCTATGAGGACTGGATCGCCCACCTGGAGATCGGGGCCTTGACCATGGGCCTCCCGCCGGTTTTGAAGTTCCGGCAGATATTCTTTGACCCAACGCTGCCAGAACATGTCAGCGAGTATCTGGGAGCGTCGCCAGTGTTTTTTGCTGTTCGCATCTTTTTCACTAAAAACTCCAGGTGTTGGCAGTCTCGCAGATCCTCCCAATAGGAAGTGATTTGGAGTGATGGACTCGTTGTCTTTGCTGTCTACTGAGATGTGAGTCAATGGTCTGCTGTTTACTGTGTACTCCACCTCGCAGAGCAGCGTGGTCAAGACATCTTCGTGCGGATGTCTCTCATGAAGGACGGTGTATAGTGCCGTCTTCACGCATCGAACAAGACGTTCCCACACCCCTCCCATGAAAGGCGCGGAAGGGGTTATAAATCGCCATACTATGCCTCGTCGGCTGGCTTCTTCTCGGAAAGCCTCTCGAAGCTCCTTGTCGGCACCGTGCATATTGGTGCCGTTGTCAGAGTAAATCTCGGTGGGACATCCTCGGCGCGCTGCAAATCTTCTTAATGCCAGTATGGCAGAGTCTGCGCTGAGATCTGCCACAATTTCCAAATGTACAGCTCGTGATGTAAGGCAGGTGAAGAGAGCCACGTATCTCTTCTGATGCTGACGTCCCACTGTCACGGAGAGTGGCCCAAAATAATCCAGGCCGGTGAACGTGAACGGTCTCTGGTGATGTGCGAGACGCGTGCTGGGATGATCACCGGTGGCTGGCATGGATGGTTGTGCCTTTCTTATGCGGCACTGAACGCATTGGCTTACTATTCTTTTAGTAGTGGGTCTTAGTCTGATTACCCAGTAATGCTGTCGAACCTCGTTGATGGTAGGTTCGGTCCCGCAATGATGCAGGCTACGATGCGTCCAATCAATATACAATTGGGTGATGTGATGATCACCATCCAATATAGCCGGCCCTTTTATATCTTCAGAGACTCCTTTTACAGCGGTTTTGCGACTTGTAGCGCAATGATTCCGTCTTTCAATTGTATTTGAAGCGGTCGTAGGCGGCTATCATGGGCGACCCTCTTATCGTTACGGAGATCGGCTATCTCTTGTGTGAAGGAGTCTTCCTGGATGACATGTATCAGGAGCTTTTCGGCCTTTCTTATATATTCGGCCTCCAGTGTGATGTATTTGTTTATATCTTTATTTTTCACCTGACTGGGAGGCTGCGCGAGACGTCGCGGATTACATTTCAATCTCCTCCAGTCGGGGTCTTCCTCTCTATTTCTTTTCGTCCTTTTGTAAAAGGTCCTGTCGGTGGTTTTGCGGCAGAGTGTTATGAATTGAAGCACTCTGGCCGTAGCTCGCACTAAGCGTTCCCATTTCGAAAATTTCGTCGGATCGGGAATGGCTTCTCTGTATAGCGGAGCTCTATACCTTTCTGTGATGGTGAGGGATCTTTCTTCACCAGTAGGTTCGGATGACGTGGGTTTTTCGGTTGGCCATGCTGACGGTTCTTTGTATAGAAATGATGGGCCACTGTACCACTCGTGGTTAGAGTCGAAGTTAGGTGGTACGTCCCTCGTAGCGGTGTCAGCTATATTCAATTTTGTGGGTACCCAGCGCCAGTCGTCCACTTTACTATTGTCCTCGATTGCTGCTATTCGATGTGCCACAAAAGGTTTGTAGCTCCTGGACCCTTTCTTTATCCAGGTGAGGACAGTTTTGCTGTCGGTCCAATAAGTGACAGCTTCGGGCTTTACGCGATGCTCCTGAATGACAGCAGCAGCTACGCGACTTCCCATCACGGCGGCTTGTAACTCAAGGCGAGGTATGGATGTTACCTTGAGCGGAGCTACCTTCGCCTTGGCCATGACGAGGCTCACGTGTATTTGCCCATCGGGTGTCATTGCTCTCCAGTAGACTGCCGTTGCGTAGGCGCTCGCACTGGCATCGGTAAATACGTGCACTTGGAGGGAGCGTGCGTCGCTGTATCCCGGGTAGCATCTTGGTATGCTTACTGTTTTGAGTCGTTCCAGGTGTTGGATCCATGTGGCCCAATGGTTACTTAGGTCTTCGTCCAACTCCTGGTCCCAGTCTGTTCCTCGTCTCCATGCTTCCTGCAGTATTTGTTTTGCTCGTATGGTAACTGGGGAGGCGAGGCCGAGCGGGTCATACAGCGACATCACTATTTTCAGCGCTTCCCTCTTTGTTGGTTTCTTTTGCAGCAAATTGATTGGAAGTCGAGCGAGCTTTAAATTGAAGCTCAGCTGATCGGTACTCGGTTTCCAGATTAAACCGAGTATTTTTTCTTCGGTTCCCTTGTTGCCCAGATTGACTGATTCAGTCGTTTCGTTGTCAGGTTCTAACTCTTTTACAATTTCTGGCGCATTGGAAACCCATTTCCTTAATGTGAAGTGCGCGTTTTTGTGTATATCGCGTACTTCCTTCGATATTCGCATCGCATCTTCCAGGGACTGGAAACTGTCAAGATAATCATCCATGTAATGGTTTTGGATGATAGCTTCTACGGCTTCTGGATATTTTTCTATGTACCTTTTAGCGTTCCAGTTTTTTGCGAATATGGCTGTGCAGGGTGAACTAGCTGCACCGAAGATGATCGACGTCATTCTGTATTCTTGTGGAGCTTCATTGCGTCGATCTCCTCTCCAGAGATATCTCAATGCATCCCTGTCTTCGGGTCTCACTTTGATTTGCATGAACATTTCTGCTATGTCCGCGGAGACAGCAACATTGTGTCGGCGAAAGCGCATCATGACTCCTGGTAATGACTGTAGTAGGTCTGGACCCGTGAGCAGGAAGTCATTTAATGCCATTCCTTTTGTTTTGGCTGCGGCATCGTGTACTATGCGAAACTTTTCTGGTTTCATTGGGTTATGGACATCGAAATGGGGTAGATACCATGTCTTTCCTGGTGTACTATTCTTTGGTGCTATTTCGGCGTAGCCCTTTTGTATTAGGGAATTCATTTCTTCGTTATACTTCTGCTTTAGCTCTTCGTTTCGATCTAGTTTTTTCTCGATAGAAACGAGCCTGTTTATCGCCGTTTCATAATTTCCAGGCATTTCGATGTCTTTCTTTCTCCAGAGAAGCGCTGTTTCTATGTGCCCGTCTTTCAACTGACGGGTGCTGCTGTTTAGTATTTCTTCGGCTTGCTTCTCTGGATCGGAATCTGGTCTTCTCGGATTTATCATTAGAGATTCCAGCGCGAAGTATTCGCGGAGTTGGTCATTTATGTTCTCCTCGCTCGTGTACAGCTCGTTGGCCGTGTGGACGCGCTGATGCGGGGCTTTAGTGTGCGCCCCGTGTAGCACCCATCCCAGTTCTGTGAGCGAGGCGATTGGCTGGTGCGGTGGACCTCTGCGGACTTGAGTGGCTATTAAGAGTCTCCAGTTGTCTTGTCCTATCAGGATCCTGGGGTTGCCTGAATCATATATCAACTGATTCTTTAAGTCTTTCAAATGCTTACATTTTTCTATGTCTGTTGCACGTACAGTCTGCGGCCCCAAGTTTAGGCTGGCGACCGTGCGTGCTCTGAATGGCACCCTTTTTCTATGGAGACTCTTCAGTGACACTTTGACTCTTTGGGAGTCCGGCGAATCGAGGGTAGTGTTCCCGATAGCTGTGATCTTGAATGGGTCCAACCGCCCTGTAGCTCCAATTTGATTGGCAATCTCTTGATCCATTAATGAGACTGTCGACCCATCATCCAGCAGAGCGTGTGTGTTTACCGCTCCCGCCGGTCCAATTACTCGAACTGGAATTATCTTCAAGTAAGCTTGATGCTTTGATACAGCGAATGAGTTTGCAACAGTTTCTTGAGGTTCTTTTAGTGTGACCTCTGTCTTCTCTTTTTTATTATGATGAAGAAGTCGATTGTGTGTCGCGTTGCATCCTTTTATTCCACACTTTGTGGTTTTGCATCTGTGTGTCTGACTTCTATAACGTAGACACCGGAAACATAAATTCCTTTGCTTGGCGAGTTGCCATCTTTTATCAATATCTGCTTCTTTAAACTTGTTGCAGTCGGATCCGTAATGACCCTCTTTTTCGCACACACTGCATTTCGGAGATGGCTTAGAGGTAGCCGTGTGCGTCCTATGTACTGGACGATTATTTTGCGCTCCGTTTATGATTTCAGGAGGCGCAAATGCACTGCAGAAGCGAGCTTGCTCGGTTATAAATTCACTGAAAGAACCGAGGTCTGGTCTCGAGTCGTACTTTTCTGTATAAATTCTATACCACTGCGCGCGTATAGAGTTTGGCAGTTTGTCTGTGAGGTGTCGTAGCAGCTCTGCGTTAACGAGGTAATGGTCTCGTTTGAGTGCTCGAAGAGTGACGACGCTTCCCCTCACTTTGCTCGCGAATGTACAAATATCTCTGGGTGCCTCTGTACAGCGTGGTAATCCCCGTAATTTTTCGGTTTCGGCTTGCGCGATTGAATCTGGACGCCCGAATTGTAGCTCCAGTTCTCGCATAATCTCATCTGGTTTAGCATGCCCGATGAGTTCTGAACTGACTGTTTCCAAGGCTCTTCCTTGTAGACTTCTTCGTAGTCTTGCAGTATTTTCTATGTCATTGAAGTAGCCTCGGGTTGTTTCATAAATGGCACGGAACGAAAGCCATTCGGTATGTGCTCCGCTAAAGCTCGGCAGCGTCATTATCGCTTTTGATGCTGCGAAAGTATTCGACAATGCACTCTCTGGTTTTGGTTTGTCAGCGAGTGCGGCTATAGCGGACGTGAGCTCCGATATGAATGGTCGGAGCACCCTGTCTTCATTGCTGACAGGTGCCTGGTTAGGCCTTTTTGTGGTGGGATTCTTGGTTGCTTCTTCCGGATAGGGATCCTGGTAGGTGGACTCTGATACAATTGGTAGGAGCCCCCTGTCTTCATCAACCTTGGAGTCCTGGCAAATCTTCTGAGGTATGGGACTCTTCGGTATATTTTCTGCATTGGGATCCTGGTAGGTGAGCTCTGATACAACAGGTAGGAGCTCCCTTTCTTCATCAACCTTCGAATCCTTGTTTGTGAGCTTCGTCGGCGGCTCACTGAGGTCGACAACCTCCGGGGGTGGCTTTGTGATGTTTTTATTAAGTGGGGCCTCCCCACCGGTGGTTGCGCCTTGCGTTGGCTTTTGCTTGGCTACAGAATTTTCGAGCCAAGATCGGACATACTCACTTTTGGAGTGACCATCCTCATCATAGTCGTCCGATTCATCATCTTCTTCAGCCATCTGTAATGAGATCTGTGCGAGTTCCAATTTTATTCTCAGCACTTCCTCACGAGCCTTCAAAACTTTTTTATTGGGCCGGATGGTCTTTTTTGACCTTGTACTTCTGTCGGCGTGGCCCCTTAGTGGCTCTTCGGCGCGGGAATATACCCGGGCTGTTGGCGGTGATGCACAGCGAATGTCATCGTTGCCTTCTATCTGTTCCCTCTGCTTCGGTGTACCAGCTTTAACGGCGGCTGGCACAGGCAGGAGTACCCCCCCATCGCGGGGGCAAGCTATCTGTTCTCTCTGCTTCGGTGTACCGGCTTTAACGACGGCTGGCACAGGCAGGAGTACCCCCCCATCGCGGGGGCAAGCTGGCGCCTCAGCGCCTTCTGTTGTGGATGGTGAGCGTGGTGGCATCTGGTGGCGGACGGTGTCGGTATTGTCCGACGGTCCATCATCCAGACCGACAGTCCACGCCATGGCTCCCCTTCCTTGCGAACGAGTGATCGGCATCTTGATTCTGAAAATTCAGCAACTTTAAAACGGTAGTGACTATATACCCGGTTCCGAAATACTAACGGATTGACGAATCCCGTTCGAATGACCAGCAAATGTGGTCCGGTGTATACGGATGATTCGGCTCAAAGGACCATAAAATGGTCCAGCCGGCAGTTCAATCGGAAGGATCCGGCTCGAAGGACCATAAAATGTGCCGGACGGGCGTAACTCTTCGGAGTAAATGTTGTCGAAGATACTCCGCGAGTCGCTCACGTCCTACACCTGTAGGTTCCGGAATCCTCCCACTGCCGTCTTTCACTGCCGTCTCTGCGGTTGCTGCGGATAAACTGTGGACTGAGGTTCAAAATTAAAATGCACGATTATAAATTTAAATAGCAAGGGAGTGGCCAGCGGTTCGACTAATTAATTTGTCGCGAAATTTTACAACTATTATTTATTTATCACTATTATTCAAAACGGTTGGTCAACTATGGTTGTTCACTATAGGTTGTTCACTATATATTTTAAAATATTTAATTTAAATGAGCGGTAGTATAAAAATATCTGTCCGGAGTAGTTGGTTCTTTAACACTATTGACTAGCAGCTATTAATCAACTAAAATTAGTTGAATTTAACACTTGTGTAACTGCGAATATCAGTTATCACTTTTTCCGTCTAGCTAACACTTTTCACTATATGTCACACCGAATTTTTCAGTTGTGACCTTTTTCCGCTAGCTAACACTTTTTCACTATATGCCGCACCGAATTTTCAGTTACGACCTTTTTCCGCTAGCTAACACTTTTTTACTATATGCAACACCGAATTTTCAGTTGCCACTTTTTTCTGCTAGCTAACACTTTCACTATTCACTATATATTTCTGCTAGTCACTGCAACTACTACCGGATACTACTGCTGGGCACTGGTAGTTCTTCCTACTACAATATTACAATGTTTCGCCCCCATAAGGTAGACTTCGGCTATACTCTATAGTGAGCCGCTTGCCATTTCCCATTTGCCTCTTTATTTTCAAACATTTTTCTTTATGCAAATGGCACAAATTGCAATATTTTCTATATAATATTAATCTTAATTTTAACACGCTATACATCATTAAATAGACATTTTTGGTCTTCATTAGTACGTGATAAAGGATAATTAATATATTTACATTCAACAAAGTTATTAAGTAAAATGTCCTAAACTTTTACACTAAATGGGCATATTAATTCTTTAATTATCCTATAACTTTTGAATCGTGCTTAATTATACGAAATACTTCTTTATTATAATGATCTATACAACATATGCTAACTAAATATCATATTTACAACTCTTTTCGGATATAAAAATATTCTCATTAATTTTTTGCATAAACTATTACGCAGTTAATTTAAATTTCCAGAAAGTTCTATAGCGCGGCGCGCTGTGATTGGTCGGTTTTTCTTAAACAAAATAAAGTTGTTTATATTAACTACTATTAAACCGACCTTCTATACAAACATATTGAGAGTTGTAAATACATGGTAAAACTACATTAACACATTATTTAATCGAATTTTTCCGTATTTTTACTCTTTAAACAAATTAATATTCTTTAATCACTTTTTTGTTTAAAGTCATTTTGGCCGTCTCGAACATTTCTCCCGCCGTGCAGCGTCGCGAAGACTCGTCGCAGCGTCGCTGCATAAATTTCGGTGAGAGACGTTGCCTCTACTTCGGCAGCGGCACGAGTTTCCTGGTTGGCCTCTTGATTAGTCCGTTTGCTGTGCGTACCTCCACAGTGCGGATCTGTCCGTCCGCACCGGGGTAAATGTTTTCAATCCTTCCTCGTGGCCAGGTGTTACGAGGTAACTGGCTGTCAGCTATGAGGACTGGATCGCCCACCTGGAGATCGGGGCCTTGACCATGGGCCTCCCGCCGGTTTTGAAGTTCCGGCAGATATTCTTTGACCCAACGCTGCCAGAACATGTCAGCGAGTATCTGGGAGCGTCGCCAGTGTTTTTTGCTGTTCGCATCTTTTTCACTAAAAACTCCAGGTGTTGGCAGTCTCGCAGATCCTCCCAATAGGAAGTGATTTGGAGTGATGGACTCGTTGTCTTTGCTGTCTACTGAGATGTGAGTCAATGGTCTGCTGTTTACTGTGTACTCCACCTCGCAGAGCAGCGTGGTCAAGACATCTTCGTGCGGATGTCTCTCATGAAGGACGGTGTATAGTGCCGTCTTCACGCATCGAACAAGACGTTCCCACACCCCTCCCATGAAAGGCGCGGAAGGGGTTATAAATCGCCATACTATGCCTCGTCGGCTGGCTTCTTCTCGGAAAGCCTCTCGAAGCTCCTTGTCAGCACCGTGCATATTGGTGCCGTTGTCAGAGTAAATCTCGGTGGGACATCCTCGGCGCGCTGCAAATCTTCTTAATGCCAGTATGGCAGAGTCTGCGCTGAGATCTGCCACAATTTCCAAATGTACAGCTCGTGATGTAAGGCAGGTGAAGAGAGCCACGTATCTCTTCTGATGCTGACGTCCCACTGTCACGGAGAGTGGCCCAAAATAATCCAGGCCGGTGAACGTGAACGGTCTCTGGTGATGTGCGAGACGCGTGCTGGGATGATCACCGGTGGCTGGCATGGATGATTGTGCCTTTCTTATGCGGCACTGAACGCATTGGCTTACTATTCTTGTAGTAGTGGGTCTTAGTCTGATTACCCAGTAATGCTGTCGAACCTCGTTGATGGTAGGTTCGGTCCCGCAATGATGCAGGCTACGATGCGTCCAATCAATATACAATTGGGTGATGTGATGATCACCATCCAATATAGCCGGCCCTTTTATATCTTCAGAGACTCCTTTTACAGCGGCTATGCGACTTGTAGCGCAATGATCCCGTCTTTCAATTGTATTTGAAGCGGTCGTAGGCGGCTATCATGGGCGACCCTCTTATCGTTACGGAGATCGGCTATCTCTTGTGTGAAGGAGTCTTCCTGGATGACATGTATCAGGAGCTTTTCGGCCTTTCTTATATATTCGGCCTCCAGTGTGATGTATTTGTTTATATCTTTATTTTTCACCTGACTGGGAGGCTGCGCGAGACGTCGCGGATTACATTTCAATCTCCTCCAGTCGGGGTCTTCCTCTCTATTTCTTTTCGTCCTTTTGTAAAAGGTCCTGTCGGTGGTTTTGCGGCAGAGTGTTATGAATTGAAGCACTCTGGCCGTAGCTCGCACTAAGCGTTCCCATTTCGAAAATTTCGTCGGATCGGGAATGGCTTCTCTGTATAGCGGAGCTCTATACCTTTCTGTGATGGTGAGGGATCTTTCTTCACCAGTAGGTTCGGATGACGTGGGTTTTTCGGTTGGCCATGCTGACGGTTCTTTGTATAGAAATGATGGGCCACTGTACCACTCGTGGTTAGAGTCGAAGTTAGGTGGTACGTCCCTCGTAGCGGTGTCAGCTATATTCAATTTTGTGGGTACCCAGCGCCAGTCGTCCACTTTACTATTGTCCTCGATTGCTGCTATTCGATGTGCCACAAAAGGTTTGTAGCTCCTGGACCCTTTCTTTATCCAGGTGAGGACAGTTTTGCTGTCGGTCCAATAAGTGACAGCTTCGGGCTTTACGCGATGCTCCTGAATGACAGCAGCAGCTACGCGACTTCCCATCACGGCGGCTTGTAACTCAAGGCGAGGTATGGATGTTACCTTGAGCGGAGCTACCTTCGCCTTGGCCATGACGAGGCTCACGTGTATTTGCCCATCGGGTGTCATTGCTCTCCAGTAGACTGCCGTTGCGTAGGCGCTCGCACTGGCATCGGTAAATACGTGCACTTGGAGGGAGCGTGCGTCGCTGTATCCCGGGTAGCATCTTGGTATGCTTACTGTTTTGAGTCGTTCCAGGTGTTGGATCCATGTGGCCCAATGGTTACTTAGGTCTTCGTCCAACTCCTGGTCCCAGTCTGTTCCTCGTCTCCATGCTTCCTGCAGTATTTGTTTTGCTCGTATGGTAACTGGGGAGGCGAGGCCGAGCGGGTCATACAGCGACATCACTATTTTCAGCGCTTCCCTCTTTGTTGGTTTCTTTTGCAGCAAATTGATTGGAAGTCGAGCGAGCTTTAAATTGAAGCTCAGCTGATCGGTACTCGGTTTCCAGATTAAACCGAGTATTTTTTCTTCGGTTCCCTTGTTGCCCAGATTGACTGATTCAGTCGTTTCGTTGTCAGGTTCTAACTCTTTTACAATTTCTGGCGCATTGGAAACCCATTTCCTTAATGTGAAGTGCGCGTTTTTGTGTATATCGCGTACTTCCTTCGATATTCGCATCGCATCTTCCAGGGACTGGAAACTGTCAAGATAATCATCCATGTAATGGTTTTGGATGATAGCTTCTACGGCTTCTGGATATTTTTCTATGTACCTTTTAGCGTTCCAGTTTTTTGCGAATATGGCTGTGCAGGGTGAACTAGCTGCACCGAAGATGATCGACGTCATTCTGTATTCTTGTGGAGCTTCATTGCGTCGATCTCCTCTCCAGAGATATCTCAATGCATCCCTGTCTTCGGGTCTCACTTTGATTTGCATGAACATTTCTGCTATGTCCGCGGAGACAGCAACATTGTGTCGGCGAAAGCGCATCATGACTCCTGGTAATGACTGTAGTAGGTCTGGACCCGTGAGCAGGAAGTCATTTAATGCCATTCCTTTTGTTTTGGCTGCGGCATCGTGTACTATGCGAAACTTTTCTGGTTTCATTGGGTTATGGACATCGAAATGGGGTAGATACCATGTCTTTCCTGGTGTACTATTCTTTGGTGCTATTTCGGCGTAGCCCTTTTGTATTAGGGAATTCATTTCTTCGTTATACTTCTGCTTTAGCTCTTCGTTTCGATCTAGTTTTTTCTCGATAGAAACGAGCCTGTTTATCGCCGTTTCATAATTTCCAGGCATTTCGATGTCTTTCTTTCTCCAGAGAAGCGCTGTTTCTATGTGCCCGTCTTTCAACTGACGGGTGCTGCTGTTTAGTATTTCTTCGGCTTGCTTCTCTGGATCGGAATCTGGTCTTCTCGGATTTATCATTAGAGATTCCAGCGCGAAGTATTCGCGGAGTTGGTCATTTATGTTCTCCTCGCTCGTGTACAGCTCGTTGGCCGTGTGGACGCGCTGATGCGGGGCTTTAGTGTGCGCCCCGTGTAGCACCCATCCCAGTTCTGTGAGCGAGGCGATTGGCTGGTGCGGTGGACCTCTGCGGACTTGAGTGGCTATTAAGAGTCTCCAGTTGTCTTGTCCTATCAGGATCCTGGGGTTGCCTGAATCATATATCAACTGATTCTTTAAGTCTTTCAAATGCTTACATTTTTCTATGTCTGTTGCACGTACAGTCTGCGGCCCCAAGTTTAGGCTGGCGACCGTGCGTGCTCTGAATGGCACCCTTTTTCTATGGAGACTCTTCAGTGACACTTTGACTCTTTGGGAGTCCGGCGAATCGAGGGTAGTGTTCCCGATAGCTGTGATCTTGAATGGGTCCAACCGCCCTGTAGCTCCAATTTGATTGGCAATCTCTTGATCCATTAATGAGACTGTCGACCCATCATCCAGCAGAGCGTGTGTGTTTACCGCTCCCGCCGGTCCAATTACTCGAACTGGAATTATCTTCAAGTAAGCTTGATGCTTTGATACAGCGAATGAGTTTGCAACAGTTTCTTGAGGTTCTTTTAGTGTGACCTCTGTCTTCTCTTTTTTATTATGATGAAGAAGTCGATTGTGTGTCGCGTTGCATCCTTTTATTCCACACTTTGTGGTTTTGCATCTGTGTGTCTGACTTCTATAACGTAGACACCGGAAACATAAATTCCTTTGCTTGGCGAGTTGCCATCTTTTATCAATATCTGCTTCTTTAAACTTGTTGCAGTCGGATCCGTAATGACCCTCTTTTTCGCACACACTGCATTTCGGAGATGGCTTAGAGGTAGCCGTGTGCGTCCTATGTACTGGACGATTATTTTGCGCTCCGTTTATGATTTCAGGAGGCGCAAATGCACTGCAGAAGCGAGCTTGCTCGGTTATAAATTCACTGAAAGAACCGAGGTCTGGTCTCGAGTCGTACTTTTCTGTATAAATTCTATACCACTGCGCGCGTATAGAGTTTGGCAGTTTGTCTGTGAGGTGTCGTAGCAGCTCTGCGTTAACGAGGTAATGGTCTCGTTTGAGTGCTCGAAGAGTGACGACGCTTCCCCTCACTTTGCTCGCGAATGTACAAATATCTCTGGGTGCCTCTGTACAGCGTGGTAATCCCCGTAATTTTTCGGTTTCGGCTTGCGCGATTGAATCTGGACGCCCGAATTGTAGCTCCAGTTCTCGCATAATCTCATCTGGTTTAGCATGCCCGATGAGTTCTGAACTGACTGTTTCCAAGGCTCTTCCTTGTAGACTTCTTCGTAGTCTTGCAGTATTTTCTATGTCATTGAAGTAGCCTCGGGTTGTTTCATAAATGGCACGGAACGAAAGCCATTCGGTATGTGCTCCGCTAAAGCTCGGCAGCGTCATTATCGCTTTTGATGCTGCGAAAGTATTCGACGATGCACTCTCTGGTTTTGGTTTGTCAGCGAGTGCGGCTATAGCGGACGTGAGCTCCGATATGAATGGTCGGAGCACCCTGTCTTCATTGCTGACAGGTGCCTGGTTAGGCCTTTTTGTGGTGGGATTCTTGGTTGCTTCTTCCGGATAGGGATCCTGGTAGGTGGACTCTGATACAATTGGTAGGAGCCCCCTGTCTTCATCAACCTTGGAGTCCTGGCAAATCTTCTGAGGTATGGGACTCTTCGGTATATTTTCTGCATTGGGATCCTGGTAGGTGAGCTCTGATACAACAGGTAGGAGCTCCCTTTCTTCATCAACCTTCGAATCCTTGTTTGTGAGCTTCGTCGGCGGCTCACTGAGGTCGACAACCTCCGGGGGTGGCTTTGTGATGTTTTTATTAAGTGGGGCCTCCCCACCGGTGGTTGCGCCTTGCGTTGGCTTTTGCTTGGCTACAGAATTTTCGAGCCAAGATCGGACATACTCACTTTTGGAGTGACCATCCTCATCATAGTCGTCCGATTCATCATCTTCTTCAGCCATCTGTAATGAGATCTGTGCGAGTTCCAATTTTATTCTCAGCACTTCCTCACGAGCCTTCAAAACTTTTTTATTGGGCCGGATGGTCTTTTTTGACCTTGTACTTCTGTCGGCGTGGCCCCTTAGTGGCTCTTCGGCGCGGGAATATACCCGGGCTGTTGGCGGTGATGCACAGCGAATGTCATCGTTGCCTTCTATCTGTTCCCTCTGCTTCGGTGTACCAGCTTTAACGGCGGCTGGCACGGCAGGAGTACCCCCCCATCGCGGGGGCAAGCTATCTGTTCTCTCTGCTTCGGTGTACCGGCTTTAACGACGGCTGGCACAGGCAGGAGTACCCCCCCATCGCGGGGGCAAGCTGGCGCCTCAGCGCCTTCTGTTGTGGATGGTGAGCGTGGTGGCATCTGGTGGCGGACGGTGTCGGTATTGTCTGACGGTCCATCATCCAGACCGACAGTCCACGCCATGGCTCCCCTTCCTTGCGAACGAGTGATCGGCATCTTGTTTCTGAAAATTCAGCAACTTTAAAACGGTAGTGACTATATACCCGGTTCCGAAATACTAACGGATTGACGAATCCCGTTCGAATGACCAGCAAATGTGGTCCGGTGTATACGGATGATTCGGCTCAAAGGACCATAAAATGGTCCAGCCGGCAGTTCAATCGGAAGGATCCGGCTCGAAGGACCATAAAATGTGCCGGACGGGCGTAACTCTTCGGAGTAAATGTTGTCGAAGATACTCCGCGAGTCGCTCACGTCCTACACCTGTAGGTTCCGGAATCCTCCCACTGCCGTCTTTCACTGCCGTCTCTGCGGTTGCTGCGGATAAACTGTGGACTGAGGTTCAAAATTAAAATGCACGATTATAAATTTAAATAGCAAGGGAGTGGCCAGCGGTTCGACTAATTAATTTGTCGCGAAATTTTACAACTATTATTTATTTATCACTATTATTCAAAACGGTTGGTCAACTATGGTTGTTCACTATAGGTTGTTCACTATATATTTTAAAATATTTAATTTAAATGAGCGGTAGTATAAAAATATCTGTCCGGAGTAGTTGGTTCTTTAACACTATTGACTAGCAGCTATTAATCAACTAAAATTAGTTGAATTTAACACTTGTGTAACTGCGAATATCAGTTATCACTTTTTCCGTCTAGCTAACACTTTTCACTATATGTCACACCGAATTTTTCAGTTGTGACCTTTTTCCGCTAGCTAACACTTTTTCACTATATGCCGCACCGAATTTTCAGTTACGACCTTTTTCCGCTAGCTAACACTTTTTTACTATATGCAACACCGAATTTTCAGTTGCCACTTTTTTCTGCTAGCTAACACTTTCACTATTCACTATATATTTCTGCTAGTCACTGCAACTACTACCGGATACTACTGCTGGGCACTGGTAGTTCTTCCTACTACAATATTACAATGTTTCGCCCCCATAAGGTAGACTTCGGCTATACTCTATAGTGAGCCGCTTGCCATTTCCCATTTGCCTCTTTATTTTCAAACATTTTTCTTTATGCAAATGGCACAAATTGCAATATTTTCTATATAATATTAATCTTAATTTTAACACGCTATACATCATTAAATAGACATTTTTGGTCTTCATTAGTACGTGATAAAGGATAATTAATATATTTACATTCAACAAAGTTATTAAGTAAAATGTCCTAAACTTTTACACTAAATGGGCATATTAATTCTTTAATTATCCTATAACTTTTGAATCGTGCTTAATTATACGAAATACTTCTTTATTATAATGATCTATACAACATATGCTAACTAAATATCATATTTACAACTCTTTTCGGATATAAAAATATTCTCATTAATTTTTTGCATAAACTATTACGCAGTTAATTTAAATTTCCAGAAAGTTCTATAGCGCGGCGCGCTGTGATTGGTCGGTTTTTCTTAAACAAAATAAAGTTGTTTATATTAACTACTATTAAACCGACCTTCTATACAAACATATTGAGAGTTGTAAATACATGGTAAAACTACATTAACACATTATTTAATCGAATTTTTCCGTATTTTTACTTTTTAAACAAATTAATATTCTTTAATCACTTTTTTGTTTAAAGTCATTTTGGCCGTCTCGAACATTTCTCCCGCCGTGCAGCGTCGCGAAGACTCGTCGCAGCGTCGCTGCATAAATTTCGGTGAGAGACGTTGCCTCTACTTCGGCAGCGGCACGAGTTTCCTGGTTGGACTCTTGATTAGTCCGTTTGCTGTGCGTACCTCCACAGTGCGGATCTGTCCGTCCGCACCGGGGTAAATGTTTTCAATCCTTCCTCGTGGCCAGGTGTTACGAGGTAACTGGCTGTCAGCTATGAGGACTGGATCGCCCACCTGGAGATCGGGGCCTTGACCATGGGCCTCCCGCCGGTTTTGAAGTTCCGGCAGATATTCTTTGACCCAACGCTGCCAGAACATGTCAGCGAGTATCTGGGAGCGTCGCCAGTGTTTTTTGCTGTTCGCATCTTTTTCACTAAAAACTCCAGGTGTTGGCAGTCTCGCAGATCCTCCCAATAGGAAGTGATTTGGAGTGATGGACTCGTTGTCTTTGCTGTCTACTGAGATGTGAGTCAATGGTCTGCTGTTTACTGTGTACTCCACCTCGCAGAGCAGCGTGGTCAAGACATCTTCGTGCGGATGTCTCTCATGAAGGACGGTGTATAGTGCCGTCTTCACGCATCGAACAAGACGTTCCCACACCCCTCCCATGAAAGGCGCGGAAGGGGTTATAAATCGCCATACTATGCCTCGTCGGCTGGCTTCTTCTCGGAAAGCCTCTCGAAGCTCCTTGTCGGCACCGTGCATATTGGTGCCGTTGTCAGAGTAAATCTCGGTGGGACATCCTCGGCGCGCTGCAAATCTTCTTAATGCCAGTATGGCAGAGTCTGCGCTGAGATCTGCCACAATTTCCAAATGTACAGCTCGTGATGTAAGGCAGGTGAAGAGAGCCACGTATCTCTTCTGATGCTGACGTCCCACTGTCACGGAGAGTGGCCCAAAATAATCCAGGCCGGTGAACGTGAACGGTCTCTGGTGATGTGCGAGACGCGTGCTGGGATGATCACCGGTGGCTGGCATGGATGATTGTGCCTTTCTTATGCGGCACTGAACGCATTGGCTTACTATTCTTTTAGTAGTGGGTCTTAGTCTGATTACCCAGTAATGCTGTCGAACCTCGTTGATGGTAGGTTCGGTCCCGCAATGATGCAGGCTACGATGCGTCCAATCAATATACAATTGGGTGATGTGATGATCACCATCCAATATAGCCGGCCCTTTTATATCTTCAGAGACTCCTTTTACAGCGGCTATGCGACTTGTAGCGCAATGATCCCGTCTTTCAATTGTATTTGAAGCGGTCGTAGGCGGCTATCATGGGCGACCCTCTTATCGTTACGGAGATCGGCTATCTCTTGTGTGAAGGAGTCTTCCTGGATGACATGTATCAGGAGCTTTTCGGCCTTTCTTATATATTCGGCCTCCAGTGTGATGTATTTGTTTATATCTTTATTTTTCACCTGACTGGGAGGCTGCGCGAGACGTCGCGGATTACATTTCAATCTCCTCCAGTCGGGGTCTTCCTCTCTATTTCTTTTCGTCCTTTTGTAAAAGGTCCTGTCGGTGGTTTTGCGGCAGAGTGTTATGAATTGAAGCACTCTGGCCGTAGCTCGCACTAAGCGTTCCCATTTCGAAAATTTCGTCGGATCGGGAATGGCTTCTCTGTATAGCGGAGCTCTATACCTTTCTGTGATGGTGAGGGATCTTTCTTCACCAGTAGGTTCGGATGACGTGGGTTTTTCGGTTGGCCATGCTGACGGTTCTTTGTATAGAAATGATGGGCCACTGTACCACTCGTGGTTAGAGTCGAAGTTAGGTGGTACGTCCCTCGTAGCGGTGTCAGCTATATTCAATTTTGTGGGTACCCAGCGCCAGTCGTCCACTTTACTATTGTCCTCGATTGCTGCTATTCGATGTGCCACAAAAGGTTTGTAGCTCCTGGACCCTTTCTTTATCCAGGTGAGGACAGTTTTGCTGTCGGTCCAATAAGTGACAGCTTCGGGCTTTACGCGATGCTCCTGAATGACAGCAGCAGCTACGCGACTTCCCATCACGGCGGCTTGTAACTCAAGGCGAGGTATGGATGTTACCTTGAGCGGAGCTACCTTCGCCTTGGCCATGACGAGGCTCACGTGTATTTGCCCATCGGGTGTCATTGCTCTCCAGTAGACTGCCGTTGCGTAGGCGCTCGCACTGGCATCGGTAAATACGTGCACTTGGAGGGAGCGTGCGTCGCTGTATCCCGGGTAGCATCTTGGTATGCTTACTGTTTTGAGTCGTTCCAGGTGTTGGATCCATGTGGCCCAATGGTTACTTAGGTCTTCGTCCAACTCCTGGTCCCAGTCTGTTCCTCGTCTCCATGCTTCCTGCAGTATTTGTTTTGCTCGTATGGTAACTGGGGAGGCGAGGCCGAGCGGGTCATACAGCGACATCACTATTTTCAGCGCTTCCCTCTTTGTTGGTTTCTTTTGCAGCAAATTGATTGGAAGTCGAGCGAGCTTTAAATTGAAGCTCAGCTGATCGGTACTCGGTTTCCAGATTAAACCGAGTATTTTTTCTTCGGTTCCCTTGTTGCCCAGATTGACTGATTCAGTCGTTTCGTTGTCAGGTTCTAACTCTTTTACAATTTCTGGCGCATTGGAAACCCATTTCCTTAATGTGAAGTGCGCGTTTTTGTGTATATCGCGTACTTCCTTCGATATTCGCATCGCATCTTCCAGGGACTGGAAACTGTCAAGATAATCATCCATGTAATGGTTTTGGATGATAGCTTCTACGGCTTCTGGATATTTTTCTATGTACCTTTTAGCGTTCCAGTTTTTTGCGAATATGGCTGTGCAGGGTGAACTAGCTGCACCGAAGATGATCGACGTCATTCTGTATTCTTGTGGAGCTTCATTGCGTCGATCTCCTCTCCAGAGATATCTCAATGCATCCCTGTCTTCGGGTCTCACTTTGATTTGCATGAACATTTCTGCTATGTCCGCGGAGACAGCAACATTGTGTCGGCGAAAGCGCATCATGACTCCTGGTAATGACTGTAGTAGGTCTGGACCCGTGAGCAGGAAGTCATTTAATGCCATTCCTTTTGTTTTGGCTGCGGCATCGTGTACTATGCGAAACTTTTCTGGTTTCATTGGGTTATGGACATCGAAATGGGGTAGATACCATGTCTTTCCTGGTGTACTATTCTTTGGTGCTATTTCGGCGTAGCCCTTTTGTATTAGGGAATTCATTTCTTCGTTATACTTCTGCTTTAGCTCTTCGTTTCGATCTAGTTTTTTCTCGATAGAAACGAGCCTGTTTATCGCCGTTTCATAATTTCCAGGCATTTCGATGTCTTTCTTTCTCCAGAGAAGCGCTGTTTCTATGTGCCCGTCTTTCAACTGACGGGTGCTGCTGTTTAGTATTTCTTCGGCTTGCTTCTCTGGATCGGAATCTGGTCTTCTCGGATTTATCATTAGAGATTCCAGCGCGAAGTATTCGCGGAGTTGGTCATTTATGTTCTCCTCGCTCGTGTACAGCTCGTTGGCCGTGTGGACGCGCTGATGCGGGGCTTTAGTGTGCGCCCCGTGTAGCACCCATCCCAGTTCTGTGAGCGAGGCGATTGGCTGGTGCGGTGGACCTCTGCGGACTTGAGTGGCTATTAAGAGTCTCCAGTTGTCTTGTCCTATCAGGATCCTGGAGTTGCCTGAATCATATATCAACTGATTCTTTAAGTCTTTCAAATGCTTACATTTTTCTATGTCTGTTGCACGTACAGTCTGCGGCCCCAAGTTTAGGCTGGCGACCGTGCGTGCTCTGAATGGCACCCTTTTTCTATGGAGACTCTTCAGTGACACTTTGACTCTTTGGGAGTCCGGCGAATCGAGGGTAGTGTTCCCGATAGCTGTGATCTTGAATGGGTCCAACCGCCCTGTAGCTCCAATTTGATTGGCAATCTCTTGATCCATTAATGAGACTGTCGACCCATCATCCAGCAGAGCGTGTGTGTTTACCGCTCCCGCCGGTCCAATTACTCGAACTGGAATTATCTTCAAGTAAGCTTGATGCTTTGATACAGCGAATGAGTTTGCAACAGTTTCTTGAGGTTCTTTTAGTGTGACCTCTGTCTTCTCTTTTTTATTATGATGAAGAAGTCGATTGTGTGTCGCGTTGCATCCTTTTATTCCACACTTTGTGGTTTTGCATCTGTGTGTCTGACTTCTATAACGTAGACACCGGAAACATAAATTCCTTTGCTTGGCGAGTTGCCATCTTTTATCAATATCTGCTTCTTTAAACTTGTTGCAGTCGGATCCGTAATGACCCTCTTTTTCGCACACACTGCATTTCGGAGATGGCTTAGAGGTAGCCGTGTGCGTCCTATGTACTGGACGATTATTTTGCGCTCCGTTTATGATTTCAGGAGGCGCAAATGCACTGCAGAAGCGAGCTTGCTCGGTTATAAATTCACTGAAAGAACCGAGGTCTGGTCTCGAGTCGTACTTTTCTGTATAAATTCTATACCACTGCGCGCGTATAGAGTTTGGCAGTTTGTCTGTGAGGTGTCGTAGCAGCTCTGCGTTAACGAGGTAATGGTCTCGTTTGAGTGCTCGAAGAGTGACGACGCTTCCCCTCACTTTGCTCGCGAATGTACAAATATCTCTGGGTGCCTCTGTACAGCGTGGTAATCCCCGTAATTTTTCGGTTTCGGCTTGCGCGATTGAATCTGGACGCCCGAATTGTAGCTCCAGTTCTCGCATAATCTCATCTGGTTTAGCATGCCCGATGAGTTCTGAACTGACTGTTTCCAAGGCTCTTCCTTGTAGACTTCTTCGTAGTCTTGCAGTATTTTCTATGTCATTGAAGTAGCCTCGGGTTGTTTCATAAATGGCACGGAACGAAAGCCATTCGGTATGTGCTCCGCTAAAGCTCGGCAGCGTCATTATCGCTTTTGATGCTGCGAAAGTATTCGACGATGCACTCTCTGGTTTTGGTTTGTCAGCGAGTGCGGCTATAGCGGACGTGAGCTCCGATATGAATGGTCGGAGCACCCTGTCTTCATTGCTGACAGGTGCCTGGTTAGGCCTTTTTGTGGTGGGATTCTTGGTTGCTTCTTCCGGATAGGGATCCTGGTAGGTGGACTCTGATACAATTGGTAGGAGCCCCCTGTCTTCATCAACCTTGGAGTCCTGGCAAATCTTCTGAGGTATGGGACTCTTCGGTATATTTTCTGCATTGGGATCCTGGTAGGTGAGCTCTGATACAACAGGTAGGAGCTCCCTTTCTTCATCAACCTTCGAATCCTTGTTTGTGAGCTTCGTCGGCGGCTCACTGAGGTCGACAACCTCCGGGGGTGGCTTTGTGATGTTTTTATTAAGTGGGGCCTCCCCACCGGTGGTTGCGCCTTGCGTTGGCTTTTGCTTGGCTACAGAATTTTCGAGCCAAGATCGGACATACTCACTTTTGGAGTGACCATCCTCATCATAGTCGTCCGATTCATCATCTTCTTCAGCCATCTGTAATGAGATCTGTGCGAGTTCCAATTTTATTCTCAGCACTTCCTCACGAGCCTTCAAAACTTTTTTATTGGGCCGGATGGTCTTTTTTGACCTTGTACTTCTGTCGGCGTGGCCCCTTAGTGGCTCTTCGGCGCGGGAATATACCCGGGCTGTTGGCGGTGATGCACAGCGAATGTCATCGTTGCCTTCTATCTGTTCCCTCTGCTTCGGTGTACCAGCTTTAACGGCGGCTGGCACAGGCAGGAGTACCCCCCCATCGCGGGGGCAAGCTATCTGTTCTCTCTGCTTCGGTGTACCGGCTTTAACGACGGCTGGCACAGGCAGGAGTACCCCCCCATCGCGGGGGCAAGCTGGCGCCTCAGCGCCTTCTGTTGTGGATGGTGAGCGTGGTGGCATCTGGTGGCGGACGGTGTCGGTATTGTCCGACGGTCCATCATCCAGACCGACAGTCCACGCCATGGCTCCCCTTCCTTGCGAACGAGTGATCGGCATCTTGATTCTGAAAATTCAGCAACTTTAAAACGGTAGTGACTATATACCCGGTTCCGAAATACTAACGGATTGACGAATCCCGTTCGAATGACCAGCAAATGTGGTCCGGTGTATACGGATGATTCGGCTCAAAGGACCATAAAATGGTCCAGCCGGCAGTTCAATCGGAAGGATCCGGCTCGAAGGACCATAAAATGTGCCGGACGGGCGTAACTCTTCGGAGTAAATGTTATCGAAGATACTCCGCGAGTCGCTCACGTCCTACACCTGTAGGTTCCGGAATCCTCCCACTGCCGTCTTTCACTGCCGTCTCTGCGGTTGCTGCGGATAAACTGTGGACTGAGGTTCAAAATTAAAATGCACGATTATAAATTTAAATAGCAAGGGAGTGGCCAGCGGTTCGACTAATTAATTTGTCGCGAAATTTTACAACTATTATTTATTTATCACTATTATTCAAAACGGTTGGTCAACTATGGTTGTTCACTATAGGTTGTTCACTATATATTTTAAAATATTTAATTTAAATGAGCGGTAGTATAAAAATATCTGTCCGGAGTAGTTGGTTCTTTAACACTATTGACTAGCAGCTATTAATCAACTAAAATTAGTTGAATTTAACACTTGTGTAACTGCGAATATCAGTTATCACTTTTTCCGTCTAGCTAACACTTTTCACTATATGTCACACCGAATTTTTCAGTTGTGACCTTTTTCCGCTAGCTAACACTTTTTCACTATATGCCGCACCGAATTTTCAGTTACGACCTTTTTCCGCTAGCTAACACTTTTTTACTATATGCAACACCGAATTTTCAGTTGCCACTTTTTTCTGCTAGCTAACACTTTCACTATTCACTATATATTTCTGCTAGTCACTGCAACTACTACCGGATACTACTGCTGGGCACTGGTAGTTCTTCCTACTACAATATTACAATGTTTCGCCCCCATAAGGTAGACTTCGGCTATACTCTATAGTGAGCCGCTTGCCATTTCCCATTTGCCTCTTTATTTTCAAACATTTTTCTTTATGCAAATGGCACAAATTGCAATATTTTCTATATAATATTAATCTTAATTTTAACACGCTATACATCATTAAATAGACATTTTTGGTCTTCATTAGTACGTGATAAAGGATAATTAATATATTTACATTCAACAAAGTTATTAAGTAAAATGTCCTAAACTTTTACACTAAATGGGCATATTAATTCTTTAATTATCCTATAACTTTTGAATCGTGCTTAATTATACGAAATACTTCTTTATTATAATGATCTATACAACATATGCTAACTAAATATCATATTTACAACTCTTTTCGGATATAAAAATATTCTCATTAATTTTTTGCATAAACTATTACGCAGTTAATTTAAATTTCCAGAAAGTTCTATAGCGCGGCGCGCTGTGATTGGTCGGTTTTTCTTAAACAAAATAAAGTTGTTTATATTAACTACTATTAAACCGACCTTCTATACAAACATATTGAGAGTTGTAAATACATGGTAAAACTACATTAACACATTATTTAATCGAATTTTTCCGTATTTTTACTTTTTAAACAAATTAATATTCTTTAATCACTTTTTTGTTTAAAGTCATTTTGGCCGTCTCGAACATTTCTCCCGCCGTGCAGCGTCGCGAAGACTCGTCGCAGCGTCGCTGCATAAATTTCGGTGAGAGACGTTGCCTCTACTTCGGCAGCGGCACGAGTTTCCTGGTTGGACTCTTGATTAGTCCGTTTGCTGTGCGTACCTCCACAGTGCGGATCTGTCCGTCCGCACCGGGGTAAATGTTTTCAATCCTTCCTCGTGGCCAGGTGTTACGAGGTAACTGGCTGTCAGCTATGAGGACTGGATCGCCCACCTGGAGATCGGGGCCTTGACCATGGGCCTCCCGCCGGTTTTGAAGTTCCGGCAGATATTCTTTGACCCAACGCTGCCAGAACATGTCAGCCAGTATCTGGGAGCGTCGCCAGTGTTTTTTGCTGTTCGCATCTTTTTCACTAAAAACTCCAGGTGTTGGCAGTCTCGCAGATCCTCCCAATAGGAAGTGATTTGGAGTGATGGACTCGTTGTCTTTGCTGTCTACTGAGATGTGAGTCAATGGTCTGCTGTTTACTGTGTACTCCACCTCGCAGAGCAGCGTGGTCAAGACATCTTCGTGCGGATGTCTCTCATGAAGGACGGTGTATAGTGCCGTCTTCACGCATCGAACAAGACGTTCCCACACCCCTCCCATGAAAGGCGCGGAAGGGGTTATAAATCGCCATACTATGCCTCGTCGGCTGGCTTCTTCTCGGAAAGCCTCTCGAAGCTCCTTGTCGGCACCGTGCATATTGGTGCCGTTGTCAGAGTAAATCTCGGTGGGACATCCTCGGCGCGCTGCAAATCTTCTTAATGCCAGTATGGCAGAGTCTGCGCTGAGATCTGCCACAATTTCCAAATGTACAGCTCGTGATGTAAGGCAGGTGAAGAGAGCCACGTATCTCTTCTGATGCTGACGTCCCACTGTCACGGAGAGTGGCCCAAAATAATCCAGGCCGGTGAACGTGAACGGTCTCTGGTGATGTGCGAGACGCGTGCTGGGATGATCACCGGTGGCTGGCATGGATGATTGTGCCTTTCTTATGCGGCACTGAACGCATTGGCTTACTATTCTTTTAGTAGTGGGTCTTAGTCTGATTACCCAGTAATGCTGTCGAACCTCGTTGATGGTAGGTTCGGTCCCGCAATGATGCAGGCTACGATGCGTCCAATCAATATACAATTGGGTGATGTGATGATCACCATCCAATATAGCCGGCCCTTTTATATCTTCAGAGACTCCTTTTACAGCGGCTATGCGACTTGTAGCGCAATGATCCCGTCTTTCAATTGTATTTGAAGCGGTCGTAGGCGGCTATCATGGGCGACCCTCTTATCGTTACGGAGATCGGCTATCTCTTGTGTGAAGGAGTCTTCCTGGATGACATGTATCAGGAGCTTTTCGGCCTTTCTTATATATTCGGCCTCCAGTGTGATGTATTTGTTTATATCTTTATTTTTCACCTGACTGGGAGGCTGCGCGAGACGTCGCGGATTACATTTCAATCTCCTCCAGTCGGGGTCTTCCTCTCTATTTCTTTTCGTCCTTTTGTAAAAGGTCCTGTCGGTGGTTTTGCGGCAGAGTGTTATGAATTGAAGCACTCTGGCCGTAGCTCGCACTAAGCGTTCCCATTTCGAAAATTTCGTCGGATCGGGAATGGCTTCTCTGTATAGCGGAGCTCTATACCTTTCTGTGATGGTGAGGGATCTTTCTTCACCAGTAGGTTCGGATGACGTGGGTTTTTCGGTTGGCCATGCTGACGGTTCTTTGTATAGAAATGATGGGCCACTGTACCACTCGTGGTTAGAGTCGAAGTTAGGTGGTACGTCCCTCGTAGCGGTGTCAGCTATATTCAATTTTGTGGGTACCCAGCGCCAGTCGTCCACTTTACTATTGTCCTCGATTGCTGCTATTCGATGTGCCACAAAAGGTTTGTAGCTCCTGGACCCTTTCTTTATCCAGGTGAGGACAGTTTTGCTGTCGGTCCAATAAGTGACAGCTTCGGGCTTTACGCGATGCTCCTGAATGACAGCAGCAGCTACGCGACTTCCCATCACGGCGGCTTGTAACTCAAGGCGAGGTATGGATGTTACCTTGAGCGGAGCTACCTTCGCCTTGGCCATGACGAGGCTCACGTGTATTTGCCCATCGGGTGTCATTGCTCTCCAGTAGACTGCCGTTGCGTAGGCGCTCGCACTGGCATCGGTAAATACGTGCACTTGGAGGGAGCGTGCGTCGCTGTATCCCGGGTAGCATCTTGGTATGCTTACTGTTTTGAGTCGTTCCAGGTGTTGGATCCATGTGGCCCAATGGTTACTTAGGTCTTCGTCCAACTCCTGGTCCCAGTCTGTTCCTCGTCTCCATGCTTCCTGCAGTATTTGTTTTGCTCGTATGGTAACTGGGGAGGCGAGGCCGAGCGGGTCATACAGCGACATCACTATTTTCAGCGCTTCCCTCTTTGTTGGTTTCTTTTGCAGCAAATTGATTGGAAGTCGAGCGAGCTTTAAATTGAAGCTCAGCTGATCGGTACTCGGTTTCCAGATTAAACCGAGTATTTTTTCTTCGGTTCCCTTGTTGCCCAGATTGACTGATTCAGTCGTTTCGTTGTCAGGTTCTAACTCTTTTACAATTTCTGGCGCATTGGAAACCCATTTCCTTAATGTGAAGTGCGCGTTTTTGTGTATATCGCGTACTTCCTTCGATATTCGCATCGCATCTTCCAGGGACTGGAAACTGTCAAGATAATCATCCATGTAATGGTTTTGGATGATAGCTTCTACGGCTTCTGGATATTTTTCTATGTACCTTTTAGCGTTCCAGTTTTTTGCGAATATGGCTGTGCAGGGTGAACTAGCTGCACCGAAGATGATCGACGTCATTCTGTATTCTTGTGGAGCTTCATTGCGTCGATCTCCTCTCCAGAGATATCTCAATGCATCCCTGTCTTCGGGTCTCACTTTGATTTGCATGAACATTTCTGCTATGTCCGCGGAGACAGCAACATTGTGTCGGCGAAAGCGCATCATGACTCCTGGTAATGACTGTAGTAGGTCTGGACCCGTGAGCAGGAAGTCATTTAATGCCATTCCTTTTGTTTTGGCTGCGGCATCGTGTACTATGCGAAACTTTTCTGGTTTCATTGGGTTATGGACATCGAAATGGGGTAGATACCATGTCTTTCCTGGTGTACTATTCTTTGGTGCTATTTCGGCGTAGCCCTTTTGTATTAGGGAATTCATTTCTTCGTTATACTTCTGCTTTAGCTCTTCGTTTCGATCTAGTTTTTTCTCGATAGAAACGAGCCTGTTTATCGCCGTTTCATAATTTCCAGGCATTTCGATGTCTTTCTTTCTCCAGAGAAGCGCTGTTTCTATGTGCCCGTCTTTCAACTGACGGGTGCTGCTGTTTAGTATTTCTTCGGCTTGCTTCTCTGGATCGGAATCTGGTCTTCTCGGATTTATCATTAGAGATTCCAGCGCGAAGTATTCGCGGAGTTGGTCATTTATGTTCTCCTCGCTCGTGTACAGCTCGTTGGCCGTGTGGACGCGCTGATGCGGGGCTTTAGTGTGCGCCCCGTGTAGCACCCATCCCAGTTCTGTGAGCGAGGCGATTGGCTGGTGCGGTGGACCTCTGCGGACTTGAGTGGCTATTAAGAGTCTCCAGTTGTCTTGTCCTATCAGGATCCTGGGGTTGCCTGAATCATATATCAACTGATTCTTTAAGTCTTTCAAATGCTTACATTTTTCTATGTCTGTTGCACGTACAGTCTGCGGCCCCAAGTTTAGGCTGGCGACCGTGCGTGCTCTGAATGGCACCCTTTTTCTATGGAGACTCTTCAGTGACACTTTGACTCTTTGGGAGTCCGGCGAATCGAGGGTAGTGTTCCCGATAGCTGTGATCTTGAATGGGTCCAACCGCCCTGTAGCTCCAATTTGATTGGCAATCTCTTGATCCATTAATGAGACTGTCGACCCATCATCCAGCAGAGCGTGTGTGTTTACCGCTCCCGCCGGTCCAATTACTCGAACTGGAATTATCTTCAAGTAAGCTTGATGCTTTGATACAGCGAATGAGTTTGCAACTGTTTCTTGAGGTTCTTTTAGTGTGACCTCTGTCTTCTCTTTTTTATTATGATGAAGAAGTCGATTGTGTGTCGCGTTGCATCCTTTTATTCCACACTTTGTGGTTTTGCATCTGTGTGTCTGACTTCTATAACGTAGACACCGGAAACATAAATTCCTTTGCTTGGCGAGTTGCCATCTTTTATCAATATCTGCTTCTTTAAACTTGTTGCAGTCGGATCCGTAATGACCCTCTTTTTCGCACACACTGCATTTCGGAGATGGCTTAGAGGTAGCCGTGTGCGTCCTATGTACTGGACGATTATTTTGCGCTCCGTTTATGATTTCATGAGGCGCAAATGCACTGCAGAAGCGAGCTTGCTCGGTTATAAATTCACTGAAAGAACCGAGGTCTGGTCTCGAGTCGTACTTTTCTGTATAAATTCTATACCACTGCGCGCGTATAGAGTTTGGCAGTTTGTCTGTGAGGTGTCGTAGCAGCTCTGCGTTAACGAGGTAATGGTCTCGTTTGAGTGCTCGAAGAGTGACGACGCTTCCCCTCACTTTGCTCGCGAATGTACAAATATCTCTGGGTGCCTCTGTACAGCGTGGTAATCCCCGTAATTTTTCGGTTTCGGCTTGCGCGATTGAATCTGGACGCCCGAATTGTAGCTCCAGTTCTCGCATAATCTCATCTGGTTTAGCATGCCCGATGAGTTCTGAACTGACTGTTTCCAAGGCTCTTCCTTGTAGACTTCTTCGTAGTCTTGCAGTATTTTCTATGTCATTGAAGTAGCCTCGGGTTGTTTCATAAATGGCACGGAACGAAAGCCATTCGGTATGTGCTCCGCTAAAGCTCGGCAGCGTCATTATCGCTTTTGATGCTGCGAAAGTATTCGACGATGCACTCTCTGGTTTTGGTTTGTCAGCGAGTGCGGCTATAGCGGACGTGAGCTCCGATATGAATGGTCGGAGCACCCTGTCTTCATTGCTGACAGGTGCCTGGTTAGGCCTTTTTGTGGTGGGATTCTTGGTTGCTTCTTCCGGATAGGGATCCTGGTAGGTGGACTCTGATACAATTGGTAGGAGCCCCCTGTCTTCATCAACCTTGGAGTCCTGGCAAATCTTCTGAGGTATGGGACTCTTCGGTATATTTTCTGCATTGGGATCCTGGTAGGTGAGCTCTGATACAACAGGTAGGAGCTCCCTTTCTTCATCAACCTTCGAATCCTTGTTTGTGAGCTTCGTCGGCGGCTCACTGAGGTCGACAACCTCCGGGGGTGGCTTTGTGATGTTTTTATTAAGTGGGGCCTCCCCACCGGTGGTTGCGCCTTGCGTTGGCTTTTGCTTGGCTACAGAATTTTCGAGCCAAGATCGGACATACTCACTTTTGGAGTGACCATCCTCATCATAGTCGTCCGATTCATCATCTTCTTCAGCCATCTGTAATGAGATCTGTGCGAGTTCCAATTTTATTCTCAGCACTTCCTCACGAGCCTTCAAAACTTTTTTATTGGGCCGGATGGTCTTTTTTGACCTTGTACTTCTGTCGGCGTGGCCCCTTAGTGGCTCTTCGGCGCGGGAATATACCCGGGCTGTTGGCGGTGATGCACAGCGAATGTCATCGTTGCCTTCTATCTGTTCCCTCTGCTTCGGTGTACCAGCTTTAACGGCGGCTGGCACAGGCAGGAGTACCCCCCCATCGCGGGGGCAAGCTATCTGTTCTCTCTGCTTCGGTGTACCGGCTTTAACGACGGCTGGCACAGGCAGGAGTACCCCCCCATCGCGGGGGCAAGCTGGCGCCTCAGCGCCTTCTGTTGTGGATGGTGAGCGTGGTGGCATCTGGTGGCGGACGGTGTCGGTATTGTCCGACGGTCCATCATCCAGACCGACAGTCCACGCCATGGCTCCCCTTCCTTGCGAACGAGTGATCGGCATCTTGATTCTGAAAATTCAGCAACTTTAAAACGGTAGTGACTATATACCCGGTTCCGAAATACTAACGGATTGACGAATCCCGTTCGAATGACCAGCAAATGTGGTCCGGTGTATACGGATGATTCGGCTCAAAGGACCATAAAATGGTCCAGCCGGCAGTTCAATCGGAAGGATCCGGCTCGAAGGACCATAAAATGTGCCGGACGGGCGTAACTCTTCGGAGTAAATGTTGTCGAAGATACTCCGCGAGTCGCTCACGTCCTACACCTGTAGGTTCCGGAATCCTCCCACTGCCGTCTTTCACTGCCGTCTCTGCGGTTGCTGCGGATAAACTGTGGACTGAGGTTCAAAATTAAAATGCACGATTATAAATTTAAATAGCAAGGGAGTGGCCAGCGGTTCGACTAATTAATTTGTCGCGAAATTTTACAACTATTATTTATTTATCACTATTATTCAAAACGGTTGGTCAACTATGGTTGTTCACTATAGGTTGTTCACTATATATTTTAAAATATTTAATTTAAATGAGCGGTAGTATAAAAATATCTGTCCGGAGTAGTTGGTTCTTTAACACTATTGACTAGCAGCTATTAATCAACTAAAATTAGTTGAATTTAACACTTGTGTAACTGCGAATATCAGTTATCACTTTTTCCGTCTAGCTAACACTTTTCACTATATGTCACACCGAATTTTCAGTTGTGACCTTTTTCCGCTAGCTAACACTTTTTCACTATATGCCGCACCGAATTTTCAGTTACGACCTTTTTCCGCTAGCTAACACTTTTTTACTATATGCAACACCGAATTTTCAGTTGCCACTTTTTTCTGCTAGCTAACACTTTCACTATTCACTATATATTTCTGCTAGTCACTGCAACTACTACCGGATACTACTGCTGGGCACTGGTAGTTCTTCCTACTACAATATTACAATGTTTCGCCCCCATAAGGTAGACTTCGGCTATACTCTATAGTGAGCCGCTTGCCATTTCCCATTTGCCTCTTTATTTTCAAACATTTTTCTTTATGCAAATGGCACAAATTGCAATATTTTCTATATAATATTAATCTTAATTTTAACACGCTATACATCATTAAATAGACATTTTTGGTCTTCATTAGTACGTGATAAAGGATAATTAATATATTTACATTCAACAAAGTTATTAAGTAAAATGTCCTAAACTTTTACACTAAATGGGCATATTAATTCTTTAATTATCCTATAACTTTTGAATCGTGCTTAATTATACGAAATACTTCTTTATTATAATGATCTATACAACATATGCTAACTAAATATCATATTTACAACTCTTTTCGGATATAAAAATATTCTCATTAATTTTTTGCATAAACTATTACGCAGTTAATTTAAATTTCCAGAAAGTTCTATAGCGCGGCGCGCTGTGATTGGTCGGTTTTTCTTAAACAAAATAAAGTTGTTTATATTAACTACTATTAAACCGACCTTCTATACAAACATATTGAGAGTTGTAAATACATGGTAAAACTACATTAACACATTATTTAATCGAATTTTTCCGTATTTTTACTTTTTAAACAAATTAATATTCTTTAATCACTTTTTTGTTTAAAGTCATTTTGGCCGTCTCGAACACTTAACTAAGGCCACACAGTCAAAATATTAATGGATGCTTCATTCCACGCATTATGTCCTTATTTTTAAAAATCGAAAACAGTCCAAATTGTATTTCATAAAAAAGAAATAGGAAACGGGCGTATGGGAACGGGAACGGAAAAGAGTGCAAAATCCGAAAAAAATAAAAAGAAGATTTTAAGAAATTCGGAATAAGTTTGATGTTACGTAATAGAAAATGGATTAATGCTATTTAAAACTAGAAGACGGCCTAAAAGTACCTATTTATTGTTATAAATAATTAGAGTAACATAAAAACAACAATTTAAAATTAATACGGTGGTTTGGGATAATATCCTCAGTTTTACGTAAGTCGTATATTTCGTTGACATAGGCTTTGCTAAGCGCGCACTCAGCAGGACTTCGAAGTTCACTCTATAAATACAGACATGTCGTAGCTTGAAAGTAAAGTCTGAGCAAAGTCAAAGTACCTACGGTCTGTAGATCTCAGCCTTAACAGACTTCGACTTAACAGCTTTATTATCAAAAATTTTAATGCACAAATTTACATGTATTTGTAGCAGCTAACTAGCTTAAATTAGCCTTTCAGTTAACAACCTAGCAGTCTCGTTTAATGAAATTAATAAGGTGACCTTGGAAATAATGTCACTGGTGTGTGCCTAATTAGCGCTATGTGCTATATTATATAAAATGTACGCGGCTTTAGGGTGGCCTAAGGGCTACCCCAGCCGCACCTTAACATACTGTCGCTGATATTACAAGATAGGTGTAATGTTGTATTGGACGAATCGACTGAATATTCATTTAGGCCGGTGGTTGAACGGCGCCGTTTAGTAAAAAGGCTAGGCTGTTAACTGAAAAGCTGCGACATAATTATATATTGAAACTATTAAATTGAACACATCTCTGCTCGAACGGCAGTTAGACAGCTCAAAAATACCAAAATCTGTAAACAAGTAATCTGACATTTGGTCAAGATCCAAATCATCATCATCATCAATCCCCTTTCATACAGCTATGTGATATGTGATGATGGAAAATAGAGGAACATTTGATTACTTTCCACCAGTATTACCCGTAAGAAATTTTCCCCACAGGTAATTATGCTGTTTAAATGTTCATTTAAATTTTTTTTATAGGATAAGGTGACAAACGAGCACACAGTTCACCTGATGGTAAGTGGTTGCTGTGACCCACAGAATTCTACATAAAACAAAATGCAGATGCGTTGTCACCCGTGAGGACTAAGATGGAATGCCTCATTTCCAGTAAAAAGGGTCTCCGGTTCTCTACACTCACCATACGAAACACAGCAGTGTTAAGCTGCTATTTTACGCTGGTATTCTGTGAGAGCGTGGTCCTTCCCTGGTCGAGCCAACCCATTCGTGCTACAACTATACTACTAATATAGCTGCAGCATGGCTCTACCACGTGTAAAATTAATTAAGTTATTTAATATTTAATTATTTTACTATAATAGAATATTATTCTTTATGTCATGACAACTTCACAAATCATTTCTATCCTTGAATTCAGTTTCTATATCTAGTACTCTAGGTTGTCGTAATTATTTTTGAAACTTTTTCACTTTTTTGTATTTTCTAATCTACTTGAAGCTAGATCGATGGCCCTATGGTATTAAGCCCGCCTTTTTGAAGACGTTAGTGTGCAAACGAAGATTAAATAAATAAGTAAATGTAGTTCTAATCGCTCACCAGGTCAGGCAGGGGTTTTTTTTTTAATAGGATAAGGGTGACAAACGAGCACACAGTCCACCTGATGGTAAGTGGTTGCTGCGGCCCATAGACATCTATCCTCGTTTGCGAATCAAAATGCAGATGCGTTGTCACCCGTGAGGACTAAGATGGAATGCCTCATTTCCAGTAAAAAGGGCCTCCGGCCATCTGCACTCACCAAGCGAAACGCAGAGCTAAACCTCTACTTCATGCTGCTATTCTGTGAGGTCGTGGTACCACCCCGGTTCGAGCCGGCCCATCCGTGCGACAGCAAAAGCTGCCGCGTGGCTCTACCACTGTTCAAAGTTGCAACGCGTCCTACTGGCATAGTTGCTTCTAATCATCATCAATCTGTAGGATTTCTATTATTTTGTCTCCAGTCGTGTTCTTTTGCTAGAAGAGAACACCGCATGCTTATTTGGAGTTTTGAAGAACAAGTTAACAATTGCCTACAACTATAATCTTTAGTCAAGAGCAAAACAAGCAATACGGTTACATCAGGTCTGGTGCTTCACATGTGGTCCCATAGTAATTTGATTTAGGTGTGACCAGTAGTTTTTGAGTTATCCTTAATAATTTATATTTGTTGTAACACTTGTTTCTTATTGTGTTATGCTAGTTAGTCCAGGTAATACCGGCAACATTATATTATTTCACAGATGTGCTACCTCGCCACCAAACTTAATTCAACAATGTTGAAGAATAACAACCTTCAGTCGCCTTCTGGGAAGGGATTCGAACAGATCCTGAGAGAACTCGCACACCATTCGATTCCCGAAACAGGCTACACAGGTCGACCCACCGTTCAATAACAGACCTGACAAAGTGCAGATCAATTGTTGCTATAAAATTATGAGCGTGATATTATGAAAAACATATGTTGATAAAATACTTTAAAATACCATTTTTTTATTTTTTGGTTGTTTTTAAATATTTATTCGAACCCTTCAATTAAAAAAAACGTGTCGTGAAAAAACTTCAAAGATCAGATGCAGTTACTGTATTTTTAATAATACTTTACGAAAATAATTTAATTTTAGGTAGAAGTTTAAGTCTTTAGTTGATTAAAGTGAATTTATATAGTTTACCTAAATGTCGGGATAAATACTTGTGGTTAACTTATATTTCAATGTTCCGCAACAATGTATTCTGGTGCTAACATAAGCAACTAAGCTGGCTTATTGTGTATTATTAATGTTTGAATATATTATTTAGCTATATAAATACTTTAATAGTCTACCAAAATATTAGGAAATTAGCTTCAATTATAAGGTAAAAACTGTTCAGTATTAATATTTAAGCATAATACACGGCATATATTATTAGTTCTTACAACCTGAAAAAATTGTAAAATTAAGTTGCTGATACCTATATGTTCTAAAAGTAAAGCTAGTTAGCGGATTGGTGGAACTAAAAGTTCCCAACACAGCCATTTTTAAATGACATTTATTGTTACATGGTATAATATTTCTCAAATAATACGAAGCTTTTGAGATTTTCTCTTGACTTAATTGAAATATCTATACATACTGAATTAACTATTCTCAGATTTTACATCGAATATTATACACACACACATAAATATATTATTCCCCAATATGCCAACAAAATATTATAAGTATACTACGTTAAAGATCAATAGTTTTAAATTTCAAAACAGACAAATATTAATTTTAACAACCGTTTTATGTTACGACTCCAAAATGTATCGAACATAAAGCAACATTTATCTACTTCATAAGTTTAAGACATGTTTCTTAAAAGTAATAATTAATATTTAAGTATAAATAAGTATTTATTGTTTAACATATAAGTATAGGTGCTATTCTTGAACTTATGACTGAAAAATCGCAAGTTGTTAAAGCTACTTTTTCAGTCATGACCAATAAGTTAAAAAAGAGCCTAAAACTTATTTATATAATAATAATTAAGTAATAAATAGAAAGAAAATAACTTCTATTAATGTTGTGTTTTATTTAAATGTCCAATAACCGAAGTATATCACGTGGCCTTGTGGGCTGTAGAATATATTGGCGACTCTAACAGAAAATGTAACATTTGCGGTGAGTTAAATCTCACTCAACTCAAGCAAACCGCAGTCTTGCGTACGAACGAGGTTCGGCTTCCCTCGTTCCCGCTCAACGGCCTCTTTCAGGACTATCACTGACTCACAGACTAAAGGTAGTAGTACACGTTGGCCGAACGCGCTCGCCGAGTGTGTTCGGCCAACGTGTACTGGGCCGTTTTGTGTGG
This sequence comes from Parnassius glacialis, assembly GCA_033319125.1. Classification (NCBI taxonomy): domain Eukaryota; kingdom Metazoa; phylum Arthropoda; class Insecta; order Lepidoptera; family Papilionidae; genus Parnassius; species Parnassius glacialis. Next base: position 28,462,738 of record JAVANC010000018.1, read on the forward strand.
TTTTGTGTGTATTTGACGTTTGCGGCCAACACTCGCCGACAAGCCGTATAGTGTCGGTATTCCGTGCACAAATCAAAGAAATTTGGCGCAAGCCGCAAATAGCGATCACACGTTGGCCGAGTGTTCAGTTCATTGTTACGCTTTACGGCTTAATAAAATTATTTCACGAACATGGCGACATGGCCTAATGAGGAAATATTTAGGTTCATTGATTCTTATCACAATGAATCAGTTATAGGGAACCCCAAACATGAGCAACATAAAAATAAGGCCCCGATCACTAACGTATATCATCATCTAGCTACCAACGCAGAATGAAGCACGCCAACGTGTGAACGGTACCACAAAAATTTTCCGAGCGGGCTCGCCAAGCACGCTCGACCAACGTGTACTGGAGCCATTAGGTTACGCTCCACCACGCCGTATCGCCGATACAACTGTTGCCAGGAAGAGGTCTTATCCGGTACAGCTCACCATATCCCGCCGCCGCCGCTCCGATTCCTACGCTGGATATAACGCGAGTGAATGATTTGCGGAATCCTGATCCATCCCACTACTTTGGAAGCACTTTGCCATCGTCTCACGTCCGATGTTACACAAATAATCCCCATATCCGACAATTATCGACGTAAGTCTGTGGGTATTTTCCACATCATCTATATATAGAGGCCTCGAATTGCGGTAGGAATCCTCCAATAACGAATTTATACGTGTTTCTTACAAATTTCCTAGAACTTTAAGTCATTTCTGCTTTTTAACTGCCTCAAGAACTTCTTCAGGCTGACATATTATATTAGAATAGGATAGAATAGAATCATTTCTATTCAATATCGATTACATGTAATTCTTATTGAAAGTCATTTTTAACTTTTACCACTGGTTCGGTAAGAAACCTATGTTCTGAGAGGAACCAGCAAGAAACCTAGCAGGACTTTGTTCAAAGGCATAAATTACAATATAATATTTATAAAGTTGTTATGAAAACATGTTGAAACAGCATGGTAGCTGTCACCTCATTCCTTTATTAGAAATCATGTACTCTTTAGTAGTAAGCGAAAATTGTTTAGTAAGAATTATTAACTCTTACTAAACAATTTTCGCTTAATAAATATTTTAAACCTTTTGATAGAGAATACTGCATATTTTCTGGAACTTTGTTGTAAAAGCGTAGATATACATTGCCTCATCATGGATGGCTAGTGTGTTTGTTCCTAGTATTTACAGAATGTACATTACAATCTATACATTCTATACAAATAAATAAAATTGAGGTGTCTGTTTGTAATGTCAAAATTACAGCTTTTTACTAAATGCATATGAAAGTATATACGGCACTAATAACAAAAATACAATTTTTAAGTTTTTTGTCTGTCTGTCTGTCTGTCCGTCTATCTGTCTGTCTGTTTGTTCCGGCTAATCTCCGAAACGGCTGGATCGATTTTGACGGGATTTTCACTGGTAGATAGCTGATGTCACAAGGAGTAACTTAGACTACTTTTATTTTAGAAAAAGAATTAGGGTTCTGCGCAAAAAAATTAAAACCACAAATAACACGCGGGCGAAGTCGCGGGGAACAGCTAGTTTATAATAAAATAAAACGATTTTTGTTTTGTGAACATAAGTACCTACATTAAATTTACGTAAATATATGTATTGAGAAGCCTAAGTTAATATATTTATTTCTTTAAAATTTTCTCTGAGTTTAAGCGATTCCTTCTGACCCAAGTTATAAATTGCTCTTATGGCCCTCTTCTGCAAAACAAAGATAGTTTCAATGTTAGTCGCATTACCACATAGCAAGATTCCATTTATGACATTATGCTACGGAAATAACTAAAATGAACTAATTTAGCTATTTCAATACATTTAACACAGGCCTCTCATCTTTTTTACAATGTTGCCGAACTAAGTTTGCTAGCTTGTTTAGATATATGAAGACCCCGTTGAAGCTTCGCATCAACTGTGGTTCCGAGAAAAACAGTGGATTCAACAAAGCTCAGCTCCTCCCCAATTAAAAGCACACTGTTATTCATATGCTTAACATTAGGTGTGGTGGATATAATATATTTCGTTTTATTACCTTTTAAAAACTAGTTATTGAAGTTAAACCAGTGTACTACTTTTAATATAGCATTGTTCATTTCGTAATGATTTTTTTTGAGTTGGGGGATCTACGAAGTATCATCAGCAAATTAAACTTTATCATGGTTATTCCCTACCAAGTAAGGTAAGTCGTTAATCGTTAAAATAAAGTAAGAACAGACAGGGACTGAGGTACAGACATAGATACTACCGATCCGAAGGAACTGCTCCCATTAATAACAACTGTTTACGTTTTATTATTTAGATATGATATAATAAGTTTCAGTCCTTTTTTGCACCATAATGATGTAGCTTCCTGATTAATGTCTCATGGTGAACGCAGTCGAAAGCATTGGTAAGATCACAAAATATACCCAAAGCATCCTCTGAATTCTCCAATACACAGAAAATATGTTTAATCAGCTCAACACCAGTATCAGTTATCAAGCAACCACTTGTTGAGAAGTTGAAATTGAAAACCAAACTGATTTTTATGGAGTAACTTAACATTTGATCTAAAATATTTTTTTCACGAATATTACTGAGCGTTAGCAGTACAGAAATAGGTCTAAAATTAGTGGGGTCCAATGTACTACTACACAGGTACACAACAGCATAAAGGTATAACTTTATCTATGTTTCATTAAATCAGGAAACACATCAGATTCGATATTAGTGTTAAAAATAATAGCAAGTTGGGGTGCGATTGCATCTATTATAGACGCAATAACTTTAACGGAAGTCCCCCATAGATCTGCTGTTTTCTTAACATCAATAGTTTTAAAATATTTTAACATATTTCCTGATAATATTATATGAAATGCAAATTCTTTTTTACACATATTTACATTTTGTTTGAGTAATGACTCGGCGACAGTAGCGGAGGAATTCAGTGACTTTGTAGTCAAGATCGGAATGTCGTTAAAGTATTGTTTAAACATTTGACTTTACATTTGCACATCCATGTCCGCCAATATATCGAAGGACATCAGACTTATCCTCATAGGATCCGTATAGCCCAGCGAGAATAATCAAACGGATCTGGTGTAGCCGTTCAGGCTAAGCTCTGATATCGTTGTTGTTTTTAGTGATGGTGATTTCATTACTTTTGATCCAACATAACCGAAGAAGATTGTTAAGTCAAATCACTATTCAAAATGTCAAACTAAAATTGTAAGGCAGGAGCTTCACCATCAGTAGACTACGACTCCTGTTTTTTCGTTTAACTAATGGTAATGTTATAAATTGAATTTTTAACATAAAAGTGCGATTATATATATTAAGCTAGCGATTCACCGTGGCTTCGCATCGGTGATTTCCGAATCTCAACAACAGCACCACCTACCGGTAAATCCAAACCATATAGAGACCCACTCAAACACATACAAAAAATTTCATCAAAATCAATCGAGCCGTTTTTGAGTGTTAGCGAGACCGACAGACAGTAATTAAAAAACTATTAATGGAACCGATGTGACAAAATTTTTGATGATACAAATCTCAAATGTTTTATCCATTTGATATGTAATCATCATCTGTCTACTGGGCTAAGTTATTGTAAAAATCTTCGCAAGTCAGACTAGACTGTATGTTAATGGATCTCCATGCCTTTCAGTGAAAAAAAAACTTTAGTTGGCAAATGTCAAGCTACGATGTGACGTTGACAATGAACTAGAGATGTAGCGTATAGTGCCACCAACTTATCTGTTCAGTTGACAGCGTCGCTAGTGGAGTGCTTACTATTGCCATTTAAGAAATTTACCGAGGAAATATTTAACTACATATTAATTATACATAATATAAAATAAAACAAATTTCGTGTTAAAATATTATAATTAGTGAGAATTAGTGTTATTATACATATTATTTATATTTTATAAAAATAATTGCAGTCGTGATCTCGGAGTTTAAGCGGCCGAATTCCAGGAATTTCTGTTTTGAAAAATGTACCCGCGTTAGCTACTGGTTCCAATAATTCATCTTCTTAGTCACTGGAATCGCTTTCACTATCGCTCTGATACTCTATAATAAAGGGTTCATTTAAATATACGTCTTTTAGTCTGTATTCATTTTCAATTTTTTTACATGATTACAAATGTTTTCGCACTGCACCGGTGTAATTTCATGAAATGAATCTTCAATTAATTGGGGCATTAGAACATTAGCAACACAAACTATAAAGTTAGGTACTTTAGATGAATTGCAGTAAATTGAGATATTTTTTTTACTGTTTCACAAGTACATTATTTGGTGATTTTAATTTTCCATATCTGGCAATACTAACCTGTCGCGGCAGCAACGCTTTCATACAGGTTTTCAAATGGTATGGTTAGGACTTGTACACGTTTCTGTTCTTTCATAAAAGACAAAACTTTTAGGATAATCTATCGCGCATCACTTTTAAGATTTATTTACATTTTTTAAAAACATTCACCTGATAGCTCAGAATAAATAATAGCTGACAGCGAAATGTCATTAACAAAATGGCGGTTTTAGTTCCAATTTTGTCCACCTGAACAGATAAGTTGGTGGCACTATACTAGGTTACTAGGTAAATTATGTACTAGGTGCACAGTCCAATTCCGTACAAATACTCGATCCAAATACCTGTTCCACCTAGTCCATGAAGTATGCATGGTTTGGTATTGTTGGAATAGTATACACTTTAAAGTACGCTTAGGCCCGCCACATACATACGGAATTCCGTTTCGGAATTCCGAACAGGTCAGCCACACACATACAGAATCCCGTTTTGGCCGGAAAATTTCGAACGGAAAACTATCGTACGTGTGTGACGGGTCATAGACTTTATATGAACTTACTGCGTTCGGAATCTCGAATCGGAATATCGAAACGGAATCCTGAAACGGAATTCCGTATGTATGTGGCGGGCCTTAGTCTTTACGTGCAGCCGATCCCAATACTTGAAGGTAATGAATAGTAATCAATCGTCCATTAATACTTTACACAGGCTTTTGACTGGTCAATTTTAAGATTTATCTACATTCTAGTTTGTTGGCGTATTTAAAAGATTTCAATTCATTTTTTATTTAAAACTAATCCGTTTTTGTCTTTTTTCGTTTATTTTTTATTATTTTTGTTTCGTTTTTTTAATTACCTATCTAAAATTATTGTTCTTTACATACGCGCGAAAAATCAGTCTTAAGAGTTTTTTAAAACTAAATTATATTTTGCAAATGATACACTTAGACATTTGCCTAGTATTTGGTTGAAGTCCCCGGGAATAGTCCCGACTAGTCTCGAGTATTGACTGACAAAGATAGAAAGACTGCGGAATAGTGTAGTTAAAAAAGGACGGAGTATATTCTTGCACAACACGAGTGCGCGTCGTGTTACTTTTATACACATTGAAAGTTCAAAAGTACCTTTAACCGACGAGCGTGTATGCGTAGGTATATGGATGTGGAGGAAGCGAGAGAGGTCTGTCAGGATCGTGCCAAATGGAAGTCCATAGTCTCTGCCTACCCCTCTGGGTGACAGGCGTGAGTGTTTATGTTTTTTTTTTTTTTGTGTTTTGAAAGTTCAAGTTCAAATTCAAATGACTGACACACGAATGATTTAGCCAAACACAAGTGAACGGCAAAGCAGACTTGTAACTATGGCAACAAAATGCTATCTTTCTTTGCCGCGCCGGTACTTCTACTTCTATTCCTGTATAGGACAGTTACTATATTCTTTGTACTTCTACTTCTTCGATTCCAGCAGGCCACCGCGTTGTGCCGTGCGACGCGTAGGCACAGTGAGACTAGGTGGATCAAGTATTTTAAAAGCTGGAACGGGTGCAACCTAGTCTCGTTTAGTACGTAGTGCCTAGATCTGTTCTAGCTTCTAATATATACGCTTCATCTCTACAATGAACATTTGACATAGACAAACATAAGCAGTGTGCAATAAAAAATACAAAATATGAAAACGAGAACAGCTGACTGGTGTTAATAACATTGTTGAACAGTGTACATAATTAATATTTATTTATTTACCGATACTTTTTGTGTAACAATCGCAATGAGCAAAAGAGTGTTACCGGAAGAAGACGCACATGTAAGTGCAAAACAATCTAAAAAACATTGGTCTTTAGGCTTATTAGAATCCATGAAAGATCTGGACTTGATTTATAAAAAAACTGAACGCGTTGTTATTATTCGGGATAAATATCCCAAAGCAAAAATACATTACCTTATGTTACCTAAAGATAATATTACTAGTATTTATAAACTGGGAAAAGAACATTTGCCTCTGCTAGAAGAATTTGGTGAATTATTTCAAAGCATTCAGGCCGAATATAAGAGGCACATACTTAATGCCGGCTTTCATGCTGCGCCCAGCATGCTAAGACTTCATATGCATATTATTAGTAAAGATATGGTGTCACCGTGCTTAAAAACTAAAGTACATTGGAATAGTTTTACTACACCTTTCTTTAAGCCCTATAATGGTAAGTTTATATAACGCGAATTAACATATAGTAAACATGCTCCAGTATACTGATATGAGGTGAAGTTCAGGGTAATACTTATCCTGTCAATTGATTTCTTGTTTCACCACTCAAAACACGTAATTATTTAACTGGCTAAAAATATGCTTAACCATAGAATTCTATATATACTACTAGCATGTTTCTGTGGTCTTAATACATTGCACACTAAGTTGTGGTCAATGGACTGTCAATAGTCAGTGGACTTTACAGGTACCCAAGACAGACAAGACTCTGTTTACGTCCCGAGCAGCAACAGTAGTGGCTGAATTTAGTAATGACACAAACATGAGTCCCATCGGAGGCAATCGGATTACGTTGTGGATTTCTGATCTGATGTTTTAGTAATTCTTGACATGTGTACAAGTAAATATTTGTTAATATATTCTTCTCAGAACCAGACTGACATAGCACAATCAGTCAAAGCAAATGTGGCAATGGGCCTGCCATATAGCTAGAAGAACCGACAACCGATGAGGAAGAAAGGTTCTCGAGTGGCAGCCACATACCAATAAGTGAAGTGTAGGGCGGTCATCCCCTATATGAAATAATAACCTGGTAAGAGATGTAGGGTGTTAATGAATGCAAGAGGCTATGGACCGTACTTTATGGCATTCCTTAGGAGAGGGGGCCTATGTTCAGCAGTGGACTTTAATGATTATGTTGATATTCTTCCCGCTTCAGTTGTTGTAAAGTTGATCTTTTTCATCAATGCTAATTTCATTGCCTCCAAATATTGGCTTTCAAGTTAACAAAGATATCTACAGTACATAACCAGAGCAACTTGACATAGCCCTACATATCGTAACTTGACTCTCCCTTGTCGTGTTTTTCATGATTCTATTATGTGGTAATCTATCATACATCAACTCGAAGGCGCCACAAATTAACTACATAATATACATATTTGTAGAGATATTAACTAAGATATTGACTAAGTAAATACTGCAAAATCGTAAATAGCAAGTTATTCCTGAACACCATTATCTAACCTTCAAAATATTGTTGCAATAACTTTTAAGATGGTTGGTCTTGAACTTACTCTGTTGAGGACAACTGTCATATGTAGAGGGTTAAATATTTATTATTAAGTTTTTATTGTACACTTATATACATACACCATTATAAAGATAATTTTTATTTTATTCCAGACGTTTTGGAAGAATTAAAAGAAAATGGATTTATTAAAAAAATTCAAAATGATGTTCATAAAAGTTTAATGGCTACACCTCTCAAGTGTAATCAATGTAATTATATACCTAAAAATATGCCCCAACTTAAAGATCATTTACTGAGTCATACAAGTACTATAATATAATTGTTTTTATTTATTTTTTGTGATTATATTGTTGTAAATATTTCCAAAATTTTGTTAAAAATTATACAGTGCCTTTGATATAATATTTATTAAATACATGATAAAAAACTCGTACTTTTGTGAATAGGTCAGTGAACCGGGACAGTGCCACGGTTTCACAGAATGGCTACGTGAAGCAGTTGTATTTATTTATTTAATTATTATATTTACGTTTTTCCGTTTTGCCAGGTGAGTACAAATAACCTGAGACTCAACCCTCCCCTCCAAAACATAGTATTAAATTTATTTATATTAAATAACAGACTACCTCTGAGTAGCAACATCCATACCCACCTTAGGGTATTCCGTCCACTCTATACACAAACTCCTAGGGAGACACAGAAGCCGGCCGTTACCGAGACCTAGCTGTTTGTTCCATTCTGCTAATATGTAACCTATTAAACGTCTTATATTGTCTAACATCTAATATCTACCTAACCTATTAAATTTGAACAGTATTTTTTACCTTTAGTCGGAGCTTTGTATGTCAGAGAGGATATCTGTTCTCGATGTCTCGACAGTCTTGAAGGTACGGACTTGTCCATCCTCTGGCTGAACGTAAAAAGTCACGACCCATCCCCGCGTCAACGGGAGCGTCTATAGATCCCATAGCGGGAGTGCCGACACAAACAGACTCATTGACCACATACCACTTACGAATTCAGATTCCACAGATATCGTGATTCTTTACGATTTCAACGCCTACCAAACCAAATGACTCGCTAATAAAATGAACTCCTTTATTTTACTTTACCCACACTGAAATGGAGGACCTTCCCTATTGTTTTTATTTGATTGATTTTCCCGGACCAATACGACTTAGAGCACACTCGAGCATACACGAAGCGTTGCGAACCCTGCAGCGGTGTCGTTGCGTCGTTCTGCATATTAAATCACAGTCACGTGCCACACGATGCGTTGAGCCTTCGCAGTTAGCAGCGTAGCCTTGCAACAGCCGTATGGCTGTGAGATGATGAAGTCACACCGCTAACCCCGTGTGACTTCATTCTTAGGGACCTTCAAGAAAAGACTTACTCGCTTTTAAATGATCGACATTGTTACCTTCTGCAATTCCCCTCGTGTTGCAATTGTTCATTGCCACCAGGTCATCATCAGGTGAGCTACATGCTCATTTGCCTCCTCTTACAAAAAACAATGCTTAATGCTTTTATAAATGAAAATAAATAGGTACATTTTTAAATTAGGTGATAATGAAAGTAGAATCATGCAAAAAACACCTTTTTAGATGATTAAATGTGTTTATTTAGGTAAACATAGACAGGTATATTATTTAGTAAAATGGATTAGTTAGTTTAACATACTAAGCAGGCAAGATTTCTTCATTTTTATTGTCAAATAAAGAAAACGAGCAATAGTGTTCGTGTCAACCACTCCAAGCACAAAATATTTGTGCTAGGATTGATTTCCGACAGAAATTAAATGGTAGATTCGAACGCACTACTAAGTTTTGCAGGTTGTAACAGTTTGATTAATTATTACGTTGTATTTGATATTTAAATAATCATAATTTAAAATTAAAAATTTTGTACACCCGACTTCAATATTGGTTATTTAAGAATAACTCAATAACCATTGGTCTGACATTGATCAAAATCATATGGGACCACACGAGAACTATCAGCATTCATATAAAAAAAGAATCATCGAAATCGGTTCGCCCAGTACAAAGTTATGAGGTAACACACATAAAAAAAACATAAACTCGAATTGAGTACCGTCTCCTTTTTGGAAGTCGGCAGAAAAAGGTATTTGTCATGGTCAAAAATAAAACTGTAGAGAACAACTTGATCATTACAACTATTTGCGAACAAATCAGACCTACCAAAATAATGTAGGTAGTTAAAACAAAGTATGTATATAACTGATTTAGACTCAACTAATTGACATCTTCATATTTTAGTCTTTAGACAATTAAGAGAATAATATAAAATTAAAAATGTTGTACAGCAGACTTCAATATAAATTATTAAGAATAACTCAAAAACTATTGGTCTGACCTTGATCAAATTAATACGGGACCACATGAGAAGTACCAGCTTCCAAATAAAAAAAGAATCATCGAAATAGGTTCACCCAGTAAACAGTTATGAGGTAACACACATAAAAAACTTACAGTCGAATTGAGTACCGTCTCCTTTTTGAAGTCGGCAGAAAAATGTTTTGAATTGCACTTTTTTCAATAAACTATTAAAATTAAAATAAAATACTGTTTTTACAGCAATAAAATAATAATATAATTTAAAATTAAAACATTTGTACTGTCGACTTCAATATAAATTATTAAGAATAACTCAAAAACTATTGGTCTGACCTTGATCAAATTCATATAGGACCACACGAGAAGTACCAGCTTTCAAATAAAAAAAAAATCATTGAAATTGGTCCACCCAGTAAAAATTTATGAGGTAACACACATAAAAAAAACATACGGTCGAATTGAGTACCGTCTCCTTTTTGGAAGTCGGCAGAAAACGACCTGTTATTGATTATGTTATTATAGGTACACTTTACATTGGTTTTGAGATGATATCATAATTTCTTCTTGCGATATACGAGACGAAATATTAATGGGCGGAGTCGATCTCTTACCATCGTGTAAGACAAATACTTGTTTCACATCTTTAAGATGAAAAAGTTCACTAACATATAAACATACACAGCTATACTTTTAAACACGTTTTATGCGTGCTAGAGCCATGCTGCAGCTATATTAATAGTATACTTGTAGCATGAATGGGTCGGCTGAAGGACCACTCTCTCACAGAATACCAGCCTAAAATAGCAGCTTAATGCTGCTGTTTCGTATAGTGAGTGTAGAGAACCAGAAACCCTTTTTACTGGAAAAGAGGCATTCTTAGTCCTCACGGGTGACAACGCATCTGTATTTAAATTCGCAAACGAGGATAGATGTAGATGTCTATGTGGACTGTGTGCTCGTTTGTCACCCTATACTATAAAAAAAACACGAGCACGTCATGTATGGATGTCAAAACGAGGAGACATGCAATTTATAATTTGAAACCCATTACAACTTCGAAATGTGAAGTTAATAAAAGGAAACATATTACTAGTAGTTAGTAGTAGTTTGGTAAATTCCTATCATATGAGTTCACTTTTTAATTCGACAATCGATAGAAAAGGAAAGTTCTCAAATGGCCGCCTCGTGCCATTAAATCCGCAGTATGTATACATAACCGACGGTTAAGAGTAGGACGTAATTTTATAACAATCTACAGAAGAGGCCAATGTTTCACAATGATAATGTAACTAGATCAATCTACTTGTAATTCGAATGAAAACATCATTTAAAATCATACAATAGTATGCATACTATATTTCACCCCCTACAATGGGGTCCAAGTCCGTAACGAACGACAAATAGGTGGACTAGGCTGACTAATAAACGAGTAAAGTTACATATTAAATGAAACTATTTTTCACGGTGTTAGTCGTGTAGCAAATTTTACGTAGATTGGACACAAAAATTAATATGTCATATAATGTATGTATATGATCCGCTACCACGGATGCACCACAAAACGTCGGAAATATAAAAAAATAAGTAAATTAAATGCAATAGTCCAGAAAAATTACTATAGTTTCATTCAATGTGTTATATTAATTCAAATTAAGTAAGTTTTTCCATTAAGTACTAACAAATATATTATTGCCTAAAAGCGGATACTATTGACCAAAATTAGAGTAAGAGTATTTAATATACATTATTATAATGAGGGCTAATGATCTTCTGCGCACCATTGCGCATCTAGTTGACACTGAGGTGAAGTTTTTTCTTACACAATATCATTTACTTGAGAAGTTAGTTTAAAATACAAGTTATCAGTTTCTATAGTATTATATTAATACACAAAACAATGAGTCTGTGGTTCTTTACTTTTTCGCCACATTTTTAACTTTTTTTAAATTTTTCTACTTTTAAGAACATCTGTGGTTTGGTTTATTTATTTTTATTCTTATTAATATAAAATATAGGTAATAGTACAGAAAGAAACATTATCCTTCACATTTTCCGAACAAAACTTCCCTGCTATGAAATCTGTCAAATATTATATATACACCTCAATTTTAAGTGGCGCCGCCCTGGTGGCAGAAAAGTCGTTGATGCCCTTATTACTTTATTTTTTTCCTTTTGTATGGAAGTAGTATTACAATATTCAGTAGGAGAGCTATCATATATAGAAGTTAATGGCTGTCACACGCTGCAACAACTTACCATCGACTATATATAATACAGGCTACTATTATAAAGTAAATGACCCGCCTTACAATATTCTGATGCCTTGGCCACACACATCGCGATTAAACTTCGCATTCAGCCTACCGCGCGTTGTAAAGTTTATCGCAATAAACACACGCTAAATACAAATTGGACGCCACGGTCGCTCTGTATCATATGGCAGCAAATAATTATTTTTATTATTGTCAGTTTTTTAAAAAATATATAAATATTATCAGATCGGACTCGAAATTACTTATAAATTCTATTTTTTTTTTCATTACTCCGATCCATGTCGGAAATACGTTGCAAACACATCCGCTACGCACGATGTCTGTGAACAGACTGAAGTACCCTATATAGTATATAATCTATGGACTGAAGTGTGGCCGCACAACCGAATTCCATCGGGATAAAACCCTTTGAAGTGCGATAATTTACCGAAAGCGAAGCGATATGCTTGCGACTTCGCATGAAGTGACGAAGTATTCACGAAGGGACGGCCACATACATTGCGATAAAGCGAATATTCGCGCTATTGCGATGTGTGTGGCCGCGGTATAAGATACATTGTGCGACGGTCCACACCTCGCATTTGTTATTGCAGTCTACCATTATATACAAATTATTAGAAAAATAACAACTATGTACTTACATTTCATGTTTTATATTTTTTATACTTTGATTTTATCTATGAATGAAACTCTAGAACACATCGCACTTACATAAAGTAGTATTTAATCCTTAGACAAGTTTCAAAATTAAATCTACAGCTCAGTAAATTAACATTCTTACAAATACTTCAATAAATTTGTTACAACTTCATCAAATTTCCACATAAATGTTTAAGATATGATTTAATAAATATTTTATATGTAAAATTTGAATTTATGAATTTATCATGCTAAAATAATTTTATATTAAGAATATAACTGAAAATAAAGAAGTGTGAAGTTCAACATTTGGTTCAAATCCGCACAATTCATACATGATTTAACTATTCAATAACAGTTTCAGTCTAATCAACACTAATCAATACATATTGCCATTTAAAAATCGAAAACATACGAGTAAAACACATAAGGATGCTTCTAAAATGGTCATATTTTCGAAATCCATTTACATTGTGTTCCGAAATACAGAAACGAAAATTCCAAGTCGAAAGTTTACTCTAAATTACTTTTACACATTTTTATATTTTTTTTTAAATAAAGGTTTATCTTATTATTTATTACAAATGTCTATCAAGTGTCATTCCTTGATTTAGCATAGTTTTACTCTTATTAAATAAAGGTCGTATTCACGTACCTGTCTTTTTTCAATGGTCTAAAGTAGGCAATACTAGCCAGTGTTGCACTGATTTTATATCCGTAACACAGTTTCTAGCCATATTCCATATTTCTGCGAAAACCGGGCCATAACAATCAATAATGCAACCACATATTTTGTCACTGAAAATACGTTTAGTTTAGAAGCACCTTAATAATTAATATTTTACATTTTGTACTCTCGATTATCTCATAATTAAATTTAAAAGTCAATTTCACATATCTATAAATAATTATCATAAATTAATTATCTTTAATTAGTCCTACATGGTAATTTATTTGAGCGTGGACTGTCTAAATCTATAGAACTTGTGGAAGTGCTAACACTTTCATCGACATCCGGTGTGTACATTGCTAAATTTCTTCTTTTAAATATTTTTTTATTTGATTGTGGAGTACTCATGTTTTCGGGTGTATTGTTTAAAGTATCACACAGAACTGGAGTATTAGGTGAACAGACAGAATCTGAATTGGAAAAGTCTTTATTCACAACAGGTGTAACCGGCGCCGGTAGAGAGAGTTTAGTACATTTAAAAGGTGTACTTATTGGACTGCTATCAATGCTTATGTTGGAATCATTAACGAATGGTTGCTTCATAGTCCTTCCTGCTCTAGCCATAATCACTTGCAGTGGATCATCTACACCTAGTTTTTCACAGAGAGCAACAGTTTGAGGGTTCATTATAGGTTCTAATGATGCACTTCTTGGTGCCCCTGGCTTATATACAGGAGCTGTCCTAACAAATGAGTCATTTGTTATTGTTAACGTCTCCATTAAATTCACAATGTTTGACTTTTCTTCTTCAGTAGGACTAAATAAATACCTGAAAAGAATAACAACAAATTAATATTAAGCTGTACAAAATGAGAGGGAAACTGACACAGGAGATGGGCAGCAGCGTCTTCTTGATAACAAATCAAAATAATAAAAAAACTGCGGTTGCCGAGCCAGTTGCCATACGTGGCAACTATAGCAAAAGCCCGTATAAGGCAATCTATGGTGGAGGCTTAAGCTCAGAAGTAAACTTTTATAGGCTGTAATGGATGGATGGATGTTTGTGAGTGAGTCTTGCTACATACAGCATATAAAGGTTGCAGTATACAAGAGCTCGCCATATGCCCACTATCCATTCGTATCTTAAAGAATTATCACGAGCACTAAAATCCGTTCGTGAATGAGGCGGGCTCGTACTCCCCACGAGAGGGAGGCTGCCTCGCACAGGAGACGTCCCAACAACGTTCTTCTTGATCCCGACGACGAGATCACTTCTATGAATAGGTCGATCCCGTCCCCCGTCCCCCCTCCATAGGAGAGGGAACCCGTTCAGTAAACACTAACTCACACACACACTCAGACACTACTCTAGTACAGAACACTAGGGCACACCGCGTTCGCCGGCGAACGCGTGGTCACAGACACACCCCGTACACGAGGTTCAATACCCGTGATACGGGGCGTTTCTAATCTTGCGACCCGTAAACAAAAATTGCGATAGTGATTCAAGCCGAGGTTTGTATCTCCTTCTGAGGGGCCCTTGAATCGCATCGAGCCCCCCCCCCCCCAGCTCAAGGAGCCTCACTCCGAAAGGAGGGGTCGGGGTGCCTCGGGACTGCAGTCGGCGAAGCGGCGCTTCGCGCCACCAATCAGCAGAATCAATAGTTCAGAGTTGCACTCAATAGTTCGTAGGTCCTCTCTTACGAGACTAATTAGATGAAGCTGTCAAGGCCGCAGGGCCAACAGCGTACACTTTCAGAAAAAAAAAGCTCGCAATACATTTCACAGTACATGAGCAACCTGGGGTAGATCCCCACAGACACCTATAAATTTGTTAAGTGCATTTAAGTGCTAATTTACCGCGTGCACGGCGGTGAAGAATAACATCGTGAGGAAGCCTGCATAAGCCTGCTTATCTGGAGAATAAAATATTTCGAAGCCATGAAGTCTCCTCAAAGACCAGTTGCTCTATAACTGTCCCTGCAATGAGGAGGCCTGTGCCCAGTTGTGGGCGGTATACTTAAGGCATTCCATCGTAGTTCTCAGGAGTTAAAACGCACCTGACTTTGATTCATAATCAAGGACAAATGTAGATGTCCACGAATGTATGGTGAACGACAATAACGAAAAATGTATCCAAAAATGAGTCTGGTAATGGGGAACAATATGACTAGTGACTAGTACATATAGACTGTGCGGTCACGCATCCGCCTGCCTAGCGTGATATGAACAAAAACTTCAAGAATGCATTCACTGGTACCTGGCATTTCTAGAAATGCGCCAGGTACCAGTTTTCTTATCTTTCATGGCAAGATAAGAAAAAGTGCGAGGGAAATGGATATTATTCCATCTCGCTTACTTATAGACGCCAAGGCCGTCTACACTACGTCAGAAGGGGTTATGATGGGAAAATCTTACACTTGTTCTCGCCTAGCCCCCATCCGCCAAATTCGTACCGTCCCATAAGGAACTTTGTTCCAAAACTGCAGATACATAGGCTGCACTAAAAGTATCGGGAATGGAATACTTCCACTGTTCCTGTCATATTAAAATGTTTTTAATTGAAAACTCCTTGGTTTTAAAAATCGAATACCATTTATTTACTTAAAAAAAGAGTCTCGGTCTTGTCACAAGGTTTTGTCAAACATGTTTAGTCGTTGAGAAAATGGAATTGACTCGAGAAAATTCAAGAGCGATGATTTATTATGACTTTCGAAGTGGTTTAACACAAAAACAGTGTGTTGATCGGATGATTTCTGCATTGGTGATGAAGCCCCATTCAAAGCCACAATCTATCGCTGGTTTGCTGAATTTAAAAGTGGACGTGTCAAGCTCAGTGATGATCCCCGTCAAGGTCGTCCAAAAACTGCAGTCACCCAAGAAAACGTTGATGCTGTGCGTAAGCTGATTGAGGAAGATCGACATGTGACATACCGCGAAATTCAGGCAAGTTTAGACATTGGCATGAGTCAAATACAAATAATCTTGCATGAACAATTAGGTGTAAAAAAGTTGTTTTCCCGATGGATACCGCATTCGCTGTGTGAAGAGCAAAAAGCGGCTCGCGTTACTTGGTGCGTCAGAACTCTCGAAAGATTCCACGCAGGATCCTCAAATGCTGTATACAACATCGTGTCAGGTTACGAATCCTGGATATACGCGTACGAACCCGAAACAAAAAACCAGTCACGAGTTTGGGTATTCGAAAATGAGTTAAATCCAACAAAAATTGTTCGTTCACGGAGTGTTGTAAAAAAAATGGTGGCCACGTTTGTCTCCAAAACCGGCCATGTTACGACTATTCCTCTTGAAGGACAAAGAACGGTTAATGCAGAATGGTATGCTAGCAATTGTTTGCCACAGGTCGTTTCTGAACTCCGTAAAGAGAACTGCAACCGCCGCATCATCCTCCATCACGACAATGCGATTTCTCACACCGCACACAGATCAAAAGAGTTTTTAGAGCAAGAAAACATAGAATTATTAGACAATCCGCCGTACAGCCCCGACCTAAGCCCCAATAATTTCTATACTTTCCCTAAAATAAAGAATAAATTGCGTGGACAGAGATTTTCATCACCTGAAGAAGCTGTGGGCGCCTACAAAACGGCCATTTTGGAGACCCCAACTTCCGAATGGAATGGTTGCTTCAATGATTGGTTCCATCGTATGGAAAAATGTGTCAAATTTCGCGGAGAATACTTCGAAAAGCAATAAATACATTTTTAAATAGTAATGTTAATAAGTTTAGTAAAGTGTAATTAAATTAAAGTAAAGTGTAGTTTAGTTTAGTAAAAGGAAGTGACACACTTCCTTGATTCCCGAAATTTTCAGTGCCGCGCTCGTATCCACTTTGTTGTAATTCTTTCTAAATTAATATTACATAGCATATACATAAGGAAAAATTGATTATTTAAAAAGTCTAACTTTTTTTCTAGAATAATGGTGACAAACGAGCACACAGTACCACCACCTGATGGTAAGTAGACGCTGTGACCCATGACATCCACACCTATTCTCGAATAAGAATCAAAATGCAGATGCGTTGCTACCTCTAAGGACTAAGATGGTTTTTTTTTACTTATAAGCCAGTACTTGATCACAATCCCACCTGGTGGTAAGTAGTGATACATCCCTAGATGATAAATCACACTTTATTAGCGTAACAAAAGCCTATTCACTCTTGCCTTGAAAACGTCTAGATTGTATTCGGACGGAAAGATAGACGCCGGCAAATTATTCCACTCCTTTGCTGTACGCATTACAAAAGATGAAGCAAACCGTTTGGTTCTAATGCGTGGAATTTCGACAACAAAGGGGTGAAGACCCGCGGACCACCTGGTCTTCCGATGGTGGAAAAGAGAGGAAGGAAGAAAAGCGTGTAATTCCTGCGCACCCTTGCCGTGATGAATTCTATAGAATAACGAGAGACTGGCTACTCTGCGCCTGTGCTCGAGGCTGACAAGATTGGTTTCAAATCAAGTTCATCAGAGCCTCTTAGCACGTCTTTCCACAGAGTCCAACGCTGCCAGGTGGCATTTTGCAGCACCAGCCCATATGTGACAGCAGTACTCCATGCACGGCTGGTCTTGCGCTTTATATACGGTAAGAAGCTGCCCCGGCGGGAAGTACCGCCGCACCCTTGCAAGGACACCAAGTTTCCTTGCAGCTGACTCAATGAACCGCCCATAGTTGAGTTTCGGAGAATAATCAACCCCTAACAACTGAAGGCGGTCAGTGTACTCCAAGGATATATTCCGGAAAGTAGGAGCCAGGGTGAGCGGGCTTCTTTTTACGGTGGAAAGACACGCTTGTGTTTTGGAGGCGTTGAATCTCATGAGATTGGCATCGCCCCATTCGGAGACTGCCTGTAGTGATATGCTTAACCATAGCCTCTCATTCGGATCGGATTTGATCCCGACTGGCCCTGGCTCTTGGTTGGTATCTCTCCACAACTGTGCTGTCGTCTGCATACCCATAGACACCGGGAATGAAGATGGAATGCCTCATTTCCAGTAAAAAAGATCTCCAGTTGTCTACACTCACCATACGAAACACAGTAGCATTGAGGTGCTATTTTGCGCTGGTATTCTGTGACAGCGTGGTCTTTCCCCTTAAAAATGTAGATATTTCTCAATGTGCCGATGATTTTGTTCTATATTCTACCAAAAAAAGCGTCGACTCTGCGATTGAAGAACTCCAAATTGCTTGTCAGTATTTTGATAGTTTGTTGGGTAGTTTGGGTTTAATTATCTCTACAACCAAAAGTAAATTTTGTGTATGCAAAAAGGGACGATTTAGAAGTTTTGTAAATTTTTAAATTAATAATCAATCTTTGCCATTATTTAATGAAATCAAATATTTAGGTTTGTGGTTGGATTGTTCGCTTAGATGGGGAAAACATATTAACGAGTTAACTCAAAAATTGTCTAAATATATATCACTGTTAAAAGTCTTGTCAGGTCCAGGGTGGGGTATTCATCAAAAACATATTAGACGATTGTATATTTCTATCATTCGAAGCAGAATTGACTATGCCAGCTTCCTGTATAATAATAGTTCCCAAACAAATTTGCAGAAGTTGGACAGGTTACAAAACCAAGCTTTACGTGTAATTGGTGGTTTTATAAAAAGTACCCCAATCCATGTTATGGAAAATGAGCTGTGTCTCCCACCACTTCAATTTCGTAGAAAATTTCTCGACAGTAAGTTTTGGTTAAAATCTAAATCTCTTTCAAATAACACCAGTAACAATGTTGTACGGAATTTAACAATGCTCAGACATTCTCGTTATTGGCACAATAAGAAAATTCCATTGCTTATTAATATTCAAAACTCTTTTGAGTCAATACCTTTACATAGCACTGACAAACTTGAAATGTATTCACTTGAAACTTGGGTCACCAATATTAATTTGCGCCAAGTAATATGAGACACTATTTCTTCCACGCATTGATCGTCCCAAACACTCATACAGCAGCCAGCTCCTTAAGAATATCTGTACACTTTTTATTGAACAAGAATATGAAAACTGGTACAAAGTTTTCACAGATGGATCTAAGGACAAAACCGGAGGAGGTGCAGCTTTTTTGGATCCATACTCTGAATGTAGTGTGAAATTTAAGATTGATTCCGATATTTCGATAATGCAAAATGAATTGATTGCTATATCTGAGCCCATCATATATAGATTCAATATCTTTTGGCCAATTTGTCATTTTGACTGACTCTAAAAGTTCCCTGCAGCATTTAGCTCGTTGTGCCTCTCAAGTGAGAGGTGAACCGATTGCCTATGATATAATAAAATCAATCTTAAAATTGCAATCTCAAAATAAAAAGGTTATTTTTCAATGGTTCCCATCTCATATATAGATAACGGGAAATGAGGCCGTTGACCTGTTAGCAAAACAGGCAGTTGTGGACGGGATACCGTTAATGGTGTTACCCCTTTTTTCTGACCACATTAAACATTTAAAAGATCAGTGCAGAGCGTTAAGGCAAGAACATTTTGACGAAAGATCACGCGAGAAGGGTATCTGGTATCGAACAATTCAGCCACAAATAACCTGTAATTCATGGATAGATAGTCCACTAAATAGAAACTACATAAAGTCTATTCTTAGATTACGTCTTGATGATGATGATTAGTCTTGAAGGTACGGACCTGTCCATCCTATGGCTGCGCGTAGACAGCGACGGCCATCCCCGCGTCTACGGGTGCCTCTATAGGTCCCATAGCGGTAATGCCGACACAGACCGACTCATCGACCACGTGCAAATGGCTGCAGACTCCGTGCTACAACAGGTCCCATCCGCAGAGATCGTGATACTCGGTGATTTCAACGCCCACCACGCTGAATGGCTTGATGTGCGATTTACACAGCGCTTGGTCCGCAAAGCACTCTTCTCCCTGGACATCAACAAGTCGAGTGGGCCCGATGGAGTGCCTCCCACTGTGCTGAAGACGTGTGCTCCGGAGTTGGCACCGGTTTTAACGCGTCTTTTCCGGTACTCCTACTCCCAAGGCGTAGCCCCGAACTCATGGAAGACAGCTTTGGTGCACCCGATCCCTAAAAAAGGCGACCGCTCAGACCCGTCCAACTACAGGCCTATCGCCATCACCTCCTTGTTCTCCAAAATAATGGAAGCCATTATAAACTGCCAGCTCATGAGGTACCTTGAGGATCACCAGCTGATTAGTGACCGCCAGTACGGTTTTCGTCGGGGTCGATCAGCTGGTGATCTTCTAGTCTACTTAACTCATAGATGGGCGGAGGCAGTAGAGTCCAAGGGGGAGGCATTAGCCGTTAGTTTGGACGTAGCGAAGGCCTTTGATCGGGTCTGGCACAAAGCGCTTCTTTCGAAGCTTCCTTCCTATGGCC
This sequence comes from Parnassius glacialis, assembly GCA_033319125.1. Taxonomy (NCBI): domain Eukaryota; kingdom Metazoa; phylum Arthropoda; class Insecta; order Lepidoptera; family Papilionidae; genus Parnassius; species Parnassius glacialis. Next base: position 28,483,635 of record JAVANC010000018.1, read on the forward strand.
TTCCCGAGAAATTGTGCAAATGGATCACCAGTTTCCTTGCTGATCGGAGCATCAAGGTCGTAGTAGACGGTGCATGCTCTGATTTCAAGCCTATCAACGCTGGTGTTCCACAAGGCTGCGTGCTATCACCAACGCTGTTTCTCCTGCATATCAATGATATGTTGCTAACTGGTAGCATTCATTGCTATGCAGACGACAGCACTGGTGATGCCTTATATACCGGCCATGCCAATATTTCTCGGGAAAACGTCGCCGAGTACCGGGACAAACTTGTGTCTGAAGTCGAGTCTTTGCTTAACAAAGTCTCGGATTGGGGCCGACTAAATCTAGTCCAGTTCAATCCCCAGAAGACACAAGTTTGCGCGTTTACCGCTAAAAAGAACCCCTTTGTCGTATCTCCTCAGTTTCAAGGCACTCCCCTTGCTGCCTCAGCCAGTATCGGAATCCTTGGCGTCGACATATCGAATAGTGTGCAGTTTCGTGGTCACTTGGAAGGGATGGCCAAATTGGCCTCTAAAAAGCTTGGCGTGCTCAGCATGCGAGACAGTATTTCATGCCGACACATGGAATACTGTTCTCATCTCTGGGCCGGGGCACCCCAGTGCCAGCTCCTTCCACTTGACCGCATCCAGCGCAGAGCAGTTCGAATCGTCGACGACCGAGTTCTTTCTGATCGGCTCGATACACTGGCACTGCGTAGAGATGTTGCATCTCTTTGCATATTTTATCGCATCTATCACAGGGAGTGCTCTGAGGAATTGTTCGGACTAATTCCAGCCGCTCAATTTCACCGTCGCACATCGCGACAAAACTCGCGTTACCATCCATACCATCTGGATGATTGGCGGTCCACCACTGTGCGATTTAGAAGAAGTTTTCTCCCTCGCACGACTTCCTTGTGGAATCAATTACCACCAGCGAATTTTCCGGACCGATACGACTTAGGAATCTTCAAGAAAAGAGCTTACACCTTTCTAAAAGGCCGGCAACGCATCTGCAATTCCCCTGGTGTTGCGGTTGTTCATGGGCGGCGGTAGTCACTTACCATCAGGTGAATCGCATGCTCGTTTGCCCCCTATTCTATATAAAAAAAAACGTTCGGGACATATGCCATCGAATAAGTTTGCTTTTTTAATGAAAAAAGTGCCATCACCAAATTGCGACGTATGCGGAATAGTTGAAGATGTTCAACATATTTTGATGGAATGTGTCCGGAATGAAGCAATTAGAAGGTTATGTTTAGGTTGCCACCTTGAACAGTATTTTGGCTTATCCTATGTCGGAGGAGGGTAAAATGCTGGTCAAGCTAGCAGACTTGATTCTGTGTAGGGAATAGATGGTGCTGTTTATGGTTCCACTTAATCCTATTCCTTAGGTGTGTTTGCTTATAGTCGCGCGTGCTCCTTGCACGTAACTATTGTTAATATAATAGATTTTATGTTTAATTTTGTATTCAATTGTAGTGATTAAGTAATTGTAGACAAAACGGAACGATGTGGTCGCTCAGCGACAAAGTCGTTTATAACAATAAATTTAAAAAAAAAGACATTTAATAAACTTCAACTTTGTCAATAGTATTACAGATGATAATGTATGTGATCTGCCTGATTGCTACCATGGTATAACGTCCTAAATAATATATATAAAAACAATTTTACATTTTTACATATACATATAATATACATAAATACCTATATACCATCATTCTCAGTGATATTGCCCGTATTTTATTGTTATGCTTATCAGATCAGAATTTTAAAATGTCCAAACGAAAATATATCCCTTTTCTGACATTATAACCCATTTCCTTTTACTTACTAATCAGGTACTCTGAGCTGTGTGGTAATTTAAAAATACTATGAAATATGGCACATAAACGACATTAAAAGTGAATAAAGAATGTAACTTACCTCTCATTGCCACCGGGGCCAGGCATGTGACAATCAACATTTTTGACACTCAACAGGTGATTAGTATTTTTCAAAATAGCTAACCATTCTGCATCATGTTTCAATAATTTATCTCCATCGTATGTAGATGGTAAATCAAGTATTTGTAAGTGTCTGCGTTTTGGAAGGCATTTGTCTAGGGCTAGAAACTTTGTTTCAGAATTTGTTTCATCGTGCTTGACGATAGCAGCAAATTGGCAATGCAAGTGAGCAGCAAACCAATAATCAGGCTTCAACAAATACAAAAGCTTTTCCGCAGGCACACTTCCCAGCTGGTTTGACTCAATATCCTCCCTAAATAACAAAAAAGAAAATATTATAACAGTTTAAATTTCGAAACTCTCTGAATATTGTCAGTAATTATTTAGCTAAATTCAAACACTACTTTACAAGATGTAATTTTATCCGTTTTTTTATAGGATAAAAGTGACAAGTGAACACATAGTCCACCTGATGGTAAGTGATTTCTATGGCCCATAGACATCTATATCTATGCTCGTTTGCGAATAAAATACATATGCATTATCAGCCGTGAAGACTAATATGGAATGCCTCTTTTGCCGGTTCTTTACACTCACCCAACGAAACACAGCAGTGTTAAGCTGTTATTTTACACTGATGTTAGCAGTGTTATTCTGTGAGAGTGTGGTACTTCCCCGGTTGAGCCGACCCATTCATACTACAACTATACTATTGATATAGCTCTGGCATGGCGCTACCACATATAGAATATATTTACATATAATAATACTTGGAAGTGGTCACTTGGAAGAGAAGGCCAAATTGGCCTCTAAAAAGCTTGGCGTGCTCAGCAGAGCGGGACGGTATTTCATGCGGGCACACCGCTTGCAACTTTACAAGGCGCAGGTTCGGCCTCACATGGAATACTGTTCCCATCTCTGGGCAGGGGCCCCCCAGTGCCAGCTCCTTCCACTTGACCGCATCCAGCGCAGAGCGGTTCGAATCGTCGACGACCGAGTTCTTTCCGATCAGCTTGACTCACTGGCATTGCGTAGAGAGGTTGCATCTCTTTGCGTATTTTATCGCATCTACCACGGGGAGTGCTCTGAGGAATTGTTCGGACTAATTCCAGCCGCTCAATTTCACCATCGCACATCGCGACAGAACTTGCGATACCATCCATATCATCTGGATGATTGGCGGTCCACCACTGTGCGATTCAGAAGAAGTTTTCTCCCTCGCACAACTTCCGTGTGGAATCGATTACCACCAGCGATTTTTCCGGACCGATACGACTTAGGGACCTTCAAGAAAAGAGCCTACTCCTTTTTAAAAGGCCGGCAACGCATCTGCGATTCCCCTGGTGTTACAGTTGTTCATGGGCGGCGGTAGTCACTTACCATCAGGTGAGCCGCATGCTCGTTTGCCCCCTCTCCTATAAAAAAAAAAAAAACTTAAACAATCATCATCACATACAGCTCCTCGCAAATCTGCTGTATATAGATTTTGCCTAGAAATGCTACAAAACATGGTCCTGAACCACCTAGTCATGCTTCCATTGACTTCATGTCTTACCAGGTCGTCACTCCATCTAGTGAGCTTTCACTCTACACTGCACTTACCAGAAAGAGCCTGCCACTCGCAAACCTGTCTTCTGTTTTACTTGAGCTTACTGATCATTTGGGCTATGTCAGTTACTCTGGGTTTACTGCCCATATCTTTTTGGTTATGTAAGCTTAATCAAGTTTATACCTAAATAAATTAAAAATCTTAGCCATGGTTACAGCTTTAAATATCGACTACTAAACTATCAACTCTGTAGGTGATAATAAAGCTGCAATATATTTGCTATCCCAGTAGTACCTAGTAGTAGAATTTCGTATTCTTTCTTTACAATAAAATGTACTGTTAGTCCCACCATTATGAGTTGATGATGATGATGATGACGATGATAAGACTTAATGTATATTAATCCTTAAAATTAAGATGCAATGGCTAACCATAAAAACAGCAGTTACTCTGCTATTTTAACTGGCTTTTTTCTAAAAATGTTGTCCCATCTTAGATATACCAATACATTTTAAAGCCAAAATCAATGTCTAGTTACATTGTGGTGTTACAAGCTAACCATTTTTTGATCCATTTAAGGATTTCATTCACTAGTTTCAGTACTTTCAGATAAAATAATGTCACTAAATCCATCATATTATGTATTATTTTTCTAACACATATTACACACACACACACAGCCAGTTTTATAGCCTGATTACACCTACCGAGTAGAGTGGCGAGACAGTAAAATCCTTCTCGGCCGAGACTGTGATGCAACCGAGTAGCTGTTCACATGTACTTTTTGAAGTTGCGGCGAGACAGGCAGTCAGTACAGTTTACCGGACAGTATAGACGCAGTGTATCGACAAAAATTGATAAGAAAATCAATCAAGTTGCTTTGCTGGCAGAAGAAATGACAGAATTGTTAGCACACGAGAAATCTCCCATTTGGACTACACCATGGATTTTAGAAAGACCTAAGTTAGGTGCTACAAATACAATTTTTATACAGTTGTATAAATTTTACTGTGGTATCAAAATCCCATTACACAGACATTGTTTATTTGTATTAGAACTAAAATACATGAGAGCAAAATTCGCGGGGGAAAAATGATGTGCACTGACCGAGTGGCGAGTGGTTGCCGAATGCGGTCACTAAAACAGTGAAATCCTTCTCGGTCGAGACAGTAATGCAATCGAGTAGCGTTCACGCGTATATTTGAAGTTGCAGCGAGACAGTCAGTCAGTTCAGTTTACCGGAAAGTGCAGACGCGATATATCGAGAAAAATGGATAAAACAATCAATTAAGCTGCTTATACCTTTGCTGGCAGAAGAACTGGCAGAATTGTTAGCACGCGAGAAATCTCATATTTGGAGAACCAGAAATATTCATTTCTTCGATAATCTATATACAAGCTGCATGACGTTTTTGCTTGTTTTTATAATCCCTCAACAAGAAATCCTATAAACAGGGATGCAGTTTATATATTTGTATAAAGTTTACTGTGGTATCAAAATCACATTTTACAGACATTTTTTGGTTTTTGAATTCCAACTAAAAAACATAAGAGCAAAATTCGCGGGAAAAAATTACGTGTACTGACTGAGTGGCGAGTGGTAAACACATAGCCGAATGCTCGGCCGAGGACACTTTCTCGCCACTCTACTCGGTAGGTGTAATCAGGCCATTTGTACAGGATTATATTTGATAAAAATAAAATAACTTACCTAAAAAATGGTTTCCTTGTTAACAAATTTTGTTTATCTCCATACTCAGTAATACCTCGTGGCCAATCATGTGACAGCATAACATGGACTGGTTCCTTGAGCTGACTTAGACGGAATACATCTAAGGACCTTATGTGATAAACAGATCGGAGTGAATTTTGAGAATAAGGTGGGCTTTCCCAAAGTCCTTGAAGATAGTCATGTCCCTTGAAAATACCTGAAAGACCTTAAATTACAACAGATTAAAATGAGAATTAGAGCATTTTTAAACTTAAAAACAGATTTTTAGTATCTTTTTGTAAATGTATACAAAAGAAAAATGGATTTGTTCCAGGGATCATCATACACATTAATTTTTATGTACATAGTTTATAATAGGTTAGGGAAAAAATTTCGTCATATTTCGTTTGTATAAAATTAAAAAAAGAATCTCTTTGGTTCTACTACTTGCAACTGGCTGGTTTTACTATCAATGTATAATCTTTCCATCCGAATACAATCTGGGCGTCTTCAAGACAAGAGTGAATAGGCTTTTGTTACGCTAAGACAGTGCGATTTACTATCTAGGGCTGCATCACCACTTACCACCAGGCGGCATTGTAGTCAAGCACTGGCTTATAATTAGTAAAAATAAAATAAAAATAAAAAGTAAAAAACACATTCCCGCCATTTTCCAATTGTTTTTCTGCACGCCAAAATGAGTGAATCGAATAAATTCGATACATTCTGAAGTTTTATTACAAAAAAGAGAAAAAACCTAAGACGTTTATGTAACACAAAGTTAGTTCAAGCGGTTTCAGTCTGGGAATTTTGATGTCAAAGCTGCTGCTTGCTCTGGCCACCATCATAAAGTCGATGCCATTATTGAAAAAGTGAAGCAAGATCGGCATATTAGTAGTTAGAACATAGCCGAGGAATTGAGGATTGACCACAAACAAAAAAAGTTTTGACTTATATGAAAAAGTCTAGCTATACACAAAAAAGCTTGATATTTGGGTATCACACAAGCTCACTGAAAGAAACCTAACGAATCATGTACTCATTTGCTATTCTCTATTGAGACGTAATGAAACCGAACCATTTTTGAAAAGGTTGATCACTGGTGATGAAAAGTGGATAATTTACAAAAGATCATGCCGTGTAGTGGCGGTCAAGAATATCCACTACCCCATATCTTCCCGTGGGTGTCGTAAAAGGCGACAAAGGGAAACAGGCAAGAGATGGGCAGCAGCATCTTCCTGATAATAGCCAAAATTACAATAAAAAAACTGCGGTTGCCAACCCGTTCGCCAAGCGTGGCAACTATGGCAAATACCCTAAGGGAGTAACAAAGAAACGGCCCCCAGTCCCCGGCGGCCCCGCTATTCCTGGCTACGGTGGCGACCATGGTAACGGCGGGGCGGGGGGTGCTAAGAATCTCCGGTGGAGGTTCGGTTGCCACCTTAGACGACTCGACCTGGCAACGTACAACGCACGCACCCTGAGAACTGACGAGAAGATGGTGGAGCTGGAAGAAGAGATAGATAAGTTACGCTGGCATATAATAGGATTATCCGAAGTCCGAAGAGAGGGGGAGGACACGGTAATCCTCGAATCCGGCAACTTGCTCTATCACCGGCAGGGCGACCATCTGTTCCAAGGAGGTGTCGGATTTATCATCCACAAGTCTCTCGTTAACAACGTTGTAAAGATCGGGAGTGTGTCGACGAGGCTTGCGTACCTTATAGATCGGGAGATGGTGACAGAAAATAGTCTCCCATTTTCTAAAATATGAAAGATCACGGAAAATCACTGAAAATTTGTATTGAAATTTCACAACATTTTCCTAATATTTTCCACCCTTGCTCATACGAGGGGTGCATGCCAATTTTCGTTAGAGTATTTTTGAGATAAAAAGAAACTAATTTTTTACAACGGCATGCAATTTGTACACACGGAAATGTTCTATTTTTTTTTCATTTCTACGAAACCCTTTGAACCCCGTCGGCCGTTGCGAATTGCATGCCATCAATTATTATAGCTTAAATTTGTTCCAACTACGTTATATTACAAAGGCTATTATTTATGACGTGCAAGCGCGCAAGGGCTCGTAACCCTTCTTTCATATTTTAGGGTTAGTTAGGGAGAAAATGGGAGACTATTTTCTGTCACCATCTCCCGATCTATTAAACTCAGAATCACCAAACGGTATTCGCTGAAGGTCATACAGGTTTACCCACCAACCTCGGCACACCCCGATGAGGAGGTGGAGGAAATGAATGAGGATATCTCCAGAGACATGCATTCCTCCAAAAGCCAATATACGGTGTTAATCTTAACTTCAATGCAAAACTAGGCACAAGAGAGAACGGTGAGCTCAAAGTAGGGAAATTTGGAATAGGGCAACGGAACGCAAGGGGCCAGCAGCTGGCCGACTTCATGGAGAAAGAGGGACTCATTATGATGAACTCTTTCTTCCAGAAGCGGCCCCACAGGTAGTGGACCTGGTCGAGCCCCAACGGTTCGGCAAAAAATGAGATTGACTTCATTATGACGACCAGACGACAACTGTTTAGTGATGTCTCCGTGATCGCGAGGGTGAAAACTGGTAGCGATCACCGAATGGAGGCACACTGAACCTAAACGTTAAGTTGGAGAGGTCTCGTTTAATGAAGTCAACGCTCCGTCCCTCTCGTGCTGTGTTCCAAAGTCCTGAAACCTTTCAGCTCGAGTTACAAAACCGTTTTCAGTGCCTAGAAAACTGCAATGAAGTGGACGATATGAACGACAAGCTCGTGGAAACTGTCCATGCGGTCGGAGCTAACTTCTGCAAGACCCGCCGCAGAAGAATACAAAAACTCTCCGATCACACTCTTAATCTCATGGCTGTTAAACGGGAGATGAAGTTACATTCTTAAACAGATTTGACAGCATACAGGCAACTGAACAGACAGATCTCCAAATGCATGCGGCGGGACGTACGCAACTTCAATACAGGTTGTATTGAAGAAGCGATCGAGCGGAACCAAGGCTCCAAAGTCTTTGCCAGAGATCGGTCTGCCAGAAAGAGCTAACTGTCAAAGCTAAAGACCGAGTGTGGCAGCATAGTTTTCGGGGCTCCTGAGATTTTGAGTGAAATTGAGATGTTCTATGGATAGTTACACATCATCGTTGGAGCCACACGCAAGTGTGAGTAACGATCCAAGAGCAAGTCTTATCCGACACTATTCCGATGATATTCCAGACGTCAGTCTAAGCAAAATTAAAATGGCTCTCCAGCACCTTAAAAACGGCAAGGCCCCAGGCGAGGATGGAATTACAGCGGAGCTTCTGAAAGCGGGTGGAAAACCGGTACTGGAAGTCCTTCAGAGGCTTTTTAATTCCGTCCTCCATGGTGGCATTACACCGGAGGCGTGGAGCAGAAGTGCCGTGGTTTTGTTCTTCAAGAAAGGTGACAATGACAATGCTCTCTTGAAGAACTACAGACCGATTTCTCTTCTGAGCCGCGTCTACGTGCTGAATTCGAGAGTCATTACGAATCGTCTCGCACGCAGGCTTGACGACTTCCAGCCTCCCGAACAAGCCGGTTTCCGAAAGGGCTTTAGCACCATAGACCACATACATACCCTTCGGCAAGTTGTACAGAAGTCCGAGGAGTACATTTTGCCACTATACCTGACGTATGTGGACTATGAGAATGCCTTTGATTCCGTCGAAATTTGGGCGGTGCTGCAGTCCCTTCAGCGGTGCCAAGTTGACTGTCGGTATATCGAAGTGCTGAAGTGCTTGTACAGTAGGGCTACGATGGCTATACGAGTACAGAACCAGAGTACGAAAGCTATCCAACTGCAGAGAGGTGTAAGACAGGGTGACGTTCAAATTCAAATTGTTTATTGCATGTCACATTACAAATTTAAGATGTTACAATTGATAGGTATACATGTGACGCCCTGCAAGGGCATAGCAACACTAGAGGACTATTTTTATATAATCTAACTTTTAAACAAATTATAAAATATCATATTGTCAACACTTAATATTATTCTATATAAATTACTTAAATTAGAAATATAATATAGCCGAAGTATTCTTTCATTGTTATTATTTATCGTCAAAAAATTCTTTGAAAGTATAGTAACATTTATTAATAAGGAATATTTTTAAGTTTTTATTAAATTGCGCAGGGTTTTCTAGGATTTTTAAAGAATTCGGTAAATGGTTATAAATCTTTATTGACATAACGTGGAGGCTAGTCGAAACTAATTTTAATTTGGAGAAGGGTATCCTAAGCTTATATAAATTTCTATTATTTCTTTTAGTTATTGTAATAGGTGAGTTGGGTGTTTCCTGACGAATTTACAAGACTCGAGGATGTAGATAGACGTAAGTGTTAGTATTTTATATTTAATGAAGTGAGGTTTACATGATTCCATTTGGTCTAAATTCGTTAATATTCGTAGACACTTCTTTTGTAATATAAATAATTTGTTTACATCACAAGAGTTTCCCCACAATACGATGCCATAGGAGAGTACCGAATGAGCATGTGCATAGTAAGCCGCAAGGGCAGTCTTAAAATCTGTCACACGTTATATACCCGAAACTCTTCACCGCTGCATTGGAAGACGTTTTCAAGCTTCTGGACTGGAAAGGATACGGTATTAACATCAATGACGAGTACATCACTCACCTTCGATTTGCCGACGATATAATCCTTATGGCAGAATCGCTGGAGGACCTATGCTCAATGACCTCAATAGTGTCTCCCAACGGATAGGTCTTAAGATGAACATGGACAAAACAAAGATTATGTTTAATGTCCATGTCACACCTATGCCGGTAGTTGTTGGGAGCACTAAGCTCGAAGTTGTTGACGAGTATGTTTACCTGGGACAAATAGTTCCACTAGGTAAGTCCAACTTCGACCGAGAGGTCAATCGACGGATTCAACTCGGCTGGGTAGCGTTCGGGAAGCTACGACACATCTTCTCAAAACCTTAAAACGAAATTGTACAACCAGTGCGTGTTGCCAGTGGTTACTTACGGATCTGAGACGTGGTAGTTCACTGCTAGCCGCATGAGGAAGCTCAATGTCGCTCAGCGGGCTATGGAGAGGGCTATGCTCGATGTTTCTCTGCGTGATAAACTTAGGAATGAGGATATCAGCAGTAAAACCAGAGTAACCGACATAGTCCAACGGATTAGTGAGCTGAAGTGGCAGTGGGCCGGCCCTATAGCTCGAAGAACCGACAACTGATGGGGAAGAAAGAAAGGTTCTTGAGTAGCAGCCTCGTTCCAGTAGGCAAAGTGTAGGGCAACCCCCCACGAGACGGAGTGACGAACTGGTAAGACATGCAGGAAGTCGATGGTTGCAGGTGGCTCAGGACCGTGCTTTGTGGCATTCCTTGGGGGAGGCCTATGTTCAGCAGTGGACTTATGAAAGGCTGTAATGATGAAATGATGATGCTCAAAGGGTAGTCAAGCTACACAGACTGTAGCGAAACCCGATTGAAAGGGCATTGTTTATTATAAGCTTTTACTGCCGGGCAAAACCATAATTTCGGATCTCTACTGCCAACAACTAATGAGACTCAAGCAAGAAATTGAGAAAAAACGGCCAGAATTGATCAACAAAAAAGGGGTGGTCTTTCATCATGATAACGTCAGACCACATACATCTTTGGCCACTCAGCAAAAATTAAGAGAGCTTGGTTAGGAAGTGTTAATGCATGCAAACTATATGGTGGCTGTTGTTGTTTCGAGCTATATGGCCGGCCCATTGCCACTTCAGCTTACTAATCCGTTCGGCTAAGTCTGTCACTCTGGTTCTACTGCAGATATCCTCGTTTCTAAGTTTATCACGCAGAGAAACCCCGAGCAGCGCCCTCTCATAGCTTGCTGAGCTCGGAGTTTAATCTTATAATAATAAAAATCTTATAATATTATAGTTATATTAATTTTTATTGTAATATATATACTTTCTTTTTCTTTTTTTAATAAAAGTTCTGCTATATCTTAAAAATTACTTAGTATTAAAGAATTTGATATGCTTATGTCATCTACATAAGTATTTTATTGTTATATACCTGCAACTCTTAAATTTCCAAAGTTAATCACACCAGCTCTTCCTAGGTAGTAGATATTTGGTGCCACCCAACCACCATATGGTAATTCTTGTAAATAGTTTGATGCTTCATGATTTCCTCCTATAAATATAGTTAATATGGGTGCCTCTTTTTCACCACTATAGTACCTATTAACAATATAAAATTGTAACATTGTTACATAGAAGTTTGACATGCTTAAATATGTATATATATTAAAAAACAGGTTTTCAATATTAAATTATATTGTTATATATAATATTGAATTCTTCAATATATGATTCTATGCTGTGGCAGAGTAAGAAAATCTACAGTTGAAATTTAGAATCGTTTGGCAGGATGGGGGGGGGGGGAAGGGGGGAGCGTCCCCTTACTTCCGACACCACTCTCATTAAAAGGTAGTACACTGTTCTTGAGAAAAATCAAAAAGAAAATCCCATAGACCTAACCTGAATGTAACATTTATCGTCTCCGGCAGCAGATAAAGAAGGAAGCAGAGGAAGAGGGAAGCAGGAGTGTGCCCTATCAGGGAAAGCCCCTCTACCTTTCCCTCCTTGCGGAAAAGTATAGTTGATGAGTTTTTTTTTTGATAGGTTTTTTGTAAAATCATAACCTCCCTTTTTTACACAGGAATATTGACCCAAAGTTACTTTTACAACAGCTTCGGCGTTGCGGGAAGTGCAGCCCCTTTGCCCTTGCGTAGTGAATCACAGGCACCCGTGCTCACGATTTACCTATGATCTGCTACGGCGGGTGGGGGCTGCTCTCCCTCCGTGCCTACGGCTTTACAAAATTATTCTAGGAGTAGGGCAAACAAGGCTATGTGGAGTTGGGGCGTGCTGGTTTAATTTTAATACAGATTCAATCAGATCAGATATCTTATCTATAAAGTCAGGTTGCCTTCGCTCCAGCCACAACCTTCAAACTTATTACAACTGAAAATATTTCTGGGTGTCCAAGTATTTCTAGGCAGTTTTAAACAATTCAGAAATAAATATTGATAATGATTATAGTAGAGAAATAAATATTTTTTGTGCATGGGAGAATTCAGAGGATGCTTTGGGTATATTTTGTGACCTTTCCAAGGCCTTCGACTGCGTTCACCATGAGACATTAATCAGGAAGCTACAGTACTATGGTGTCAAGAACACAGCGCTTAAACTTATAATTTCATATTTAAGTAATAGAATGCAGAAAGTTATTATTAATGGTAAAAGTTCTTCCGGGTCACCTGTACTAATGGGTGTCCCTCAGGGCTCAATTCTCGGCCCATTCCTCTTTCTAGTGTATATTAATGACTTACCTTCTATTGTAGAGGATAATCATGATATAGTATTATTTGCTGATGATACTTCTTTGATTTTTAAACTTAAACGTAAATCATTTAAATGTGACGAAGTGAATAATGCTATATCAAAATTAGTGCATTGGTTTAACGTTAATAATTTACATTTAAACGGAAATAAAACTAAATGTATTAAATTTACAACAACGAATGCTAGAAATCTGAGTACCAATGTGTTTTTAAATGGGCAAGAACTGAGCCCTGTTGAATCCACTGTTTTTCTTGGCATCACTCTCGACGCAAAGCTTCAGTGGGGCCCCCATATATCCAAACTAGCAAGCAGACTAAGTTCTGCAGCCTATGCTGTAAAAAAGATTAGAGGTCTCACTAGTGTCGAGACAGCTAGATTAGTTTATTTCAGTTATTTCCATAGCATAATGTCTTATGGGATTTTGCTATGGGGACATGCGGCTGATTCAGAAACTATTTTTGTTTTACAGAAGAGGGCCATTAGAGCTATTTACAACCTAAAACTGAGAGAGTCTCTTAGAGATAAATTTAAAGAAATAAATATATTAACTTTGGCCTCTCAGTATATTTACGAAAATTTAATGTATGTTCACAAAAACAAAGGTAGTTTTAGTAAAAAAAGTGATGTGCATTCTGTAAACACTAGGAACAAACACAAGCTAGTGATACCAGTTTCTCGACTCCACAGAGTCAGTAATTCATTCTTGGGGCAATGTATACGCTATTACAACAGGGTCCCGGAAAGTGTACAGGCTCTCTCCATTAGCAAGTTTAAATGTTTTGTTAAGTTGAAACTGTATAAAAAGGGTTATTATAGTATAAATGAATACATGGTTGATAATAACCCCTGGGAATGAGGTGATCGCTTCCAAGCTGTTTCTAAAATAAATTTTGTACTTATATAGTTAGTACAACCATTATTGTAAAATTTGCTTTAAAAAAAGTCCCGCTGGGTTTCTTGCTGGTTCTTCCCAGGACAGAGGTTTTTTTTTTCGAACCAGTGGTAAAGTAAAAAATGACTTTCAATAAGTATTACACATGTGATCTATATTGAATAAAAAATTATTCTATTCTATTCTATTCTATTCTATTCTATTCTATTCTAAGTATACTGTATATTATAATTATTTCTTTATTTAATGATTTTTTATATTTACGCAAAGACTACACATTAAATGAAACTAATTTTCAAGGTATTATAAGCTCATTCTGTGCAGATCGGACCAAAAGTTAATATTTAAAAACTGAAGGTAGCCGGGCTAACTATGACATCAGAACATCAAACACCTCAGTCCCCCCGTTACCACTTCAGGAATTTGTAAAAGTTAAATTAAACACGATAAAATCTGTAAAAATTTGTTTCATTTAACATTTATTTATTGTCTGTAAACATAACTTTTTTTCTTAATTCCTCAAAAGGATCTCTTTTATTCTTTATAATTTCTCTTCTCCATAAATATTCATATATCAAATCGGTAAAATTTTCTGTATTATTATAGTTGTCTTTAGCGAAATATCTTTTGATAGAGAGTATAGACAGTAGAATAATGTGACACTAGTCTTACATCCTTGTTGCACTTACACAAAATTCTGTATGCTATCCAGCTTTCACAGTAATATTGCATATGTTTTTCCATGTTTTATGCATTTTAGATTATAATAGTATTTATTTATATTTTTCGATAACGGTGCATTACCTTTTAATGTGAGTGGTATTATTATAATTGGGGACCAAATCTCTACCAAATAAAACACCTTACTCCCGCCACACGATTCTAAATCCAACCCAAATCTACAACCCCATATCATCCAATGGATGTTTTAGAGCGTACAGAGGGAAACGAAGAATGGTAAAGGTAAGAACAAGAACTTTGTAAAACAATAATTAAATTTTAGTATGGATTACACAGAATGATACTTTATGAAATTCTATCTTAACATATTCATCTTTTATAAATATAGAGTATGTTGACAATACTCACTTATAAAATGTACAAATATTTTGATATTTTTCAGGCACAGCCATTGCTCGAAGATCATCATTGTTACGGACAGATTGAAAATCACCACAACAAATTAATAAATCTATTTTTATTTTTTCCCTTTCTTGTAACGTTTCAATACATTCGTATATTTTTTCTAGCTCTCCGTGGGCACATCCTTCTACTGCAATCTTCATGTTAATTCAATAATTGTAAGCAAACTAGTGTAAAACGTGTGAAAAATTTTCAGTGAAAAGGAACAATCATTCTAAACACACGAAATGAAATCTATGTGACAAAAACAAAAAGTAAAGTATTTAAATGCCTGAAGTCGAACCAATGTAATCAGTAATCAACAAGCAATAGTTATAGGCTTATTGGAATTCACAGACTAATATGATACTACGTATTGTTGGAATTGGACAATAGGACAAGCAGGCATCGAGGCAAGCACCAAGCAGTGTCAACACGGCTGGTAATCTTTGAACAAAAATCTTTGACCGTATGAAATGCAGTGAGCAATCCAGAACATGACGTTTCCCTCGTCCCTCCCACCTCTTGCCCCTTCCCACTGCCGCCATTTTGTCATGTCATGTTATTGTCGCGTAGCTGTCAAGTTAGAAGTTTTCTTGGAAATTTTTATTTTGTTTTTCTATGAAGTATTAACTAACTATAAATTATAAATAAAGTTTTATTGGCATTTTACTGCTATTTTACGAAAGGGTATTTATTGTTTAATAGGTTATATATTTCGACGGGACGTTTTCTTTATAGCTTTAGTGTATTTTGTATATAATTTTTAGTTTTAAAATGTATTTTTAAGTGTTTCATTCCCAATTGTGCAAGTAACAGAAAAGAGTCTGACGAAGACCAAAGAAACAAGTGGTTGGACTTAATAAACTGTGACGAACTTAAAAGTATGCTGCATTCTAGTAACCTTTTCAAGAAACTTGCTTAGTAACAAAATTTTTGAATAAAGGGTTTCATGCTGCTAAATCTGACATTAATAAGGCTAAAAAAGGTTGGATAAACTCAACACTATTCGTTGGAGTAAGTTGAGTTAGGTTTATCATCAAAGATGACAAAGGTATGTACATTTAATTATTCCTTAAACATAACTGCTCAGTATATTCAGTATTCATATAAAATTTAAAAAATTGTAATAAAGATGTACGGGAGTATTATACATTGAATAAAACTACTTAATTCCTGGCATTTCAAGTGATCTCTTTGATAACAACTTAGTAATAATAATAAACTGGTTACCAACTTGTCTGCCAAGTGTTACAACTATGGAAAATTACGATAACCTATAAAGGCCTATGTTTACCAGTAGCTTTATGATAGTCTGCAATGAATTAATGATGAATGAAACATAATAATAAATTCTTTTAATAATAATTTATTAAAATTTTAAGTTAATGGCTGAAGTATATTTATAGAATTCTATTATTTTAAATAATTAATTGTCAACATTATTTTAACCACAATAGCACACCACTAGTCTTAATAATTACAAAATCAAGGTTGTCTGAATGACAATGACAAACAATCTTTTATGGTTTTATTTCAGATGATACAGTTCAAATAAACTTAGTGTAATATTTGATCAGCCATCATAAAGATATGAGGAATAATTTTGCTGTCAAAACACATAATAACTGATGGAAAAGTATCAAAATGGCAAGATGACGTGTACTAAACAGACTGCAAGCATACTCAATTGAGCTTGTTACATAAACTAAATGATGAACATCTGATGCCCAATGAAGTAAGAAAATTAAGGTAATAATCATGTAAAATTTAAATTGCAAAACAATTGCCATTCTAAAACTTTAGTTCAGATAATATTTTTATTAGGATTAGTAATATGTTTATATTTTTGAGCAAATCTGATCTCTGTCTACACCACTGAAATAAATGAATTAATGTTAATTCCAATTTTAAGTGCTAATTGCATGTCTTAAGCGAAAGCGCAAGATATGTTCTACTATGGCCTAAAAATAAAGATTCCAACGTTTTATCGAATGAAATTGTATCTAGCAATCATATTATACATATAAATGATATAAAAAGCACATTGTTAGAAAGATAAATGATTGTTGAACTTTAATATTTTTTTAAATCGATTAATTGCTATTTTTAAATAAAAAAGGGGTTTTAGTGGCTTATGGTGTGGATTTATTAAGTCCGCGAGGCTTGTAAACAATGTAAATGGCGGTGTAATTTTGTTTTGTTTAGCCATAATTAATTTTTATCGGCTCCAAAATGGTGAAATTTTCGTTGATTTGGTAGCCTTGTATGTAAATTACTTTTCTAAATAGGCGGAAGCCGCACTCCGAGCTACAGCCACAGAGTACTTTACTCACTCACTCAGTTCGGCATCAGTCGCCGTCGTGAGTGGACATTGTTTCGGTTGTTTGTTTGCAGCGGCTCAAAAAGATCACTGTACAAATACACAATATTCGTATAACCAAATTTTTTAAAAACTTGGTAAATCCAATTGAGCATGCCTTCACATTAAAAAAATATGTATAGCATGATTATAAGGATTTTTTTTAAAGTAGTTTAAATACACACATGTTTTCACTAATAACCTTATTATACTTTAAATTTTCCGATAATTTTATGTCAAATTTCAATTTGAAACAGTTTGGAAATTCCAAAGTGCACGACTCATAATGCTCATATGATCATCATATCATCATTCATGTCACTCCAAAGAGTCCAAGACGTATTCAAGTATAAATATTACATCCTACTTACTTTTAGTACGTACTCCTATTATTTATTCTGTGCTTTTAAAATATTGTAATAAAAATCTCTGATTATTATAATAATCAAGTATGTATGAAATTTGTTTTTCGAATATTTTGTATTTATTTGTACAGTGATCTTTTTGAGCCGCTGCCAACAACCGATACAGTATCCACTCACAACGGTGGTTGACGCCGAACTAAGCGAGGAGGCACAAGCAGTCTCTATTTACTGAATTAATTCTAACACAAGGCTACCAAATCAACGAAAATTTCGCCATTTTGGAGCCGAAAAAAATTAATTATAGCTAAACAAAACAAAATTACACTGCCATTTACATTCAGTGGCTTCCCACATGATAGATGAAGATATTAAAAAATAGATTGAGTTAAACAATTGATATTTTCAAAAGTTAGTGTTTACAAGCCTTGCGGACTTGATAAATCCACACCATAAGCCACTAAAACCCCTTTTTTAATGTGAAAATAGTAATTAATCGATTTAAAAAAATATTAATAAGTTCAACAATCATTTATCTTTCTGACAATGTGCTTTTTATATCATTTATATGTATAATATGATTGCTATATACGATTTCATGCGACAAAACATTGGAATATTGATTTTTAGGCGCTAGTAGAACATACCTATGTGCTTTGCGTTCGGCATGAAATACTTGATTATAATAATAATAAGAGATTTTTTTTATTACAATATTTTAAAAGTACAGAATAAATGATAGTAGTACATACTAAAAGTAAGTAGTATAAATTTTTTTGTCATGGGTGACATTTTCATGGTTTTCGAGGGTGTTGAAACCAATAGTGCTGTCGAAATGTACATCCAAGATGGCGGCTGAATTAGGTACCAATTTTTTCATCATGAGTGTCATTTTCATGGTTTTCGAGGGTGTTGAAGCCGATAGGGCTGTCGAAATGTAAATCCAAGATGGCGGCTGCAGTAGATATCAATTTTTCCATCTTGGGTGTCATTATCATGGTTTTTGAAGGTGTTGAAGCCGATAGTGCTGTCGAAATGTATATCCAAGATGGCGGCTGCAATAGGTATCAATTTTTTCATCATGAGTGTCATTTTCATGGTTTTCGAGAGAGTTGAAGCCGATAGGATTGTCGAAATGTAAATCCAAGGTGGCGGCTGTAATAGGTATCAATTTTTTCATCATGGGTGTCATTTTCATGGGTTTCGAGGGTGTTGAAGCCGATAGTGCTGTCGAAATGTAAATCCAAGATGGCGGCTGAAGTAGATATCAATTTTTTCATCATGGGTGTCATTTTCATGGTTTTCGAGGGTGTTGAAGCCGATGGTGCTGTCGAAATGTAAATCCAAGGTGGCGGCTGCAATAGGTATCAATTTTTTCATCATGGGTGTCATTTTCATGGGTTTCGAGGGTGTTGAAGCCGATAGTGCTGTCGAAATGTATTTAAACTACTTTAAAAAAATCCGTATAATCATGTTATACGTAATTTTTTTAAGGCGCTTAGGCATGCCGAATTGGATTTACCATTTTTTTTATCGTGTTCAAG
The DNA here is from genome assembly GCA_033319125.1 of Parnassius glacialis. Taxonomy (NCBI): domain Eukaryota; kingdom Metazoa; phylum Arthropoda; class Insecta; order Lepidoptera; family Papilionidae; genus Parnassius; species Parnassius glacialis. The sequence goes on from JAVANC010000018.1 coordinate 28,502,506, forward strand.
GAATAAAAATATTTTAAAGATGTAGTCTACTAAGCACCTTGCCCAACTCATTATTTCATACCATTCTGAGAAATGAGACAGAGTCTGTGCCCAGCAGTAGAACATGAATGTAGACTCGAATAGATAATTGGCTACTTTACAAATACTTTTATCCTCCCAACTTTCTATCAAAAATTGCTACAGTATACTTAATTATCTTAGGTATGAATGATAATTATGTTCAAAAATTATTGGAAATTTGTGTATAATTGTGAAAGCTTCTTAGATTTATGTGAAAGTAACTTTGTATGATTACAATGGCCTCTTCTTGTCTTGACATTTTCTATGCAAACATTTATAAACAACAACAATTACAATTAGCGCACATATTCAAACTTGTAATTTATATATTTAAATATTCCTTTTTCCAGCTCAATACACTGGATATCAAATGTATTGAAGAGAACCTTTCCAATGAAAATATTCAAGTGCAAGCAGCAAGAGAGCAATTAAATGTCCACTCTATAGCACATACCACAGATGGGATTCTGAAAGGCACGGACATCACTAGAATCGAAAAGCGTACATTGCCACCAATGCAAAAAAAGCCTTAAACTATTATAAAAAAGGTTAAAGAAATAAATTATATAATAAATAATATATGCAATGCATTTTATTTCTACGAATCCTCCTTCTTCATAATAAAATAATAATAAAAATAGTAATTAAAATTATATATATATATAATATTATATAGGTATATATATATATACTAGGCTGAAATAAAATTATTCCTTTGCCTATATCCAATTCATATTAAAAAAAACGAAATGTCATGTTCTGATTTGCTCTACGGTCCAAATTAAATGTACCAGAGACGTCCGTCTGAACGCGTAGCGTTTCTATATCCTCTAAACAGTGTGACTAATGTTTCCGCCATTTTGCGTATCTGTGATGCCGACCGTCGGCAAGCGCACAGACAGGGATATTATAAGCATATGTTTTTTTTAAAGTTGGATTTCCTCGATTTTTTTAAAGGAATGCTGTACGCTTACAATTAAAATATTGGTTTTAATTACCTATTTTGTATATATCTTTACATATTTAGCATATTGGTAGTTATTTGCCATAGAAACATTACTACTTAATATGGGGTACAGAAAATTTTATTGTATTTCTTGATAATTTGTATAAAATAAAACAATAATTAAACTGAAACTAATTTTAATTAACACATTACATATCTAAGTTTACAATACAAACCAAAATTAACAAGGTCCTATACATTTTTTTCACACAACACATGTTTACAAAGTTGACACAAAAAATACTTCCACTTAAAGTAAACAAAAAAGGGTCTCACATTTCTTGTTATCTAAAATGACCCTGAGCGAATGGGACAAAGACCTTTTGTTTGCAGCAACTTAAGCTTATAAGCTACAAATATAAATAAAAGAATCATGTTACATTCAATATAAATTTGAGTATGAGTGGAACAAAGATGGTATGTAATTTGACACCAAAATTAGTACCTCTAAAAACATGTCTATTTTGGATAATATCTACTTACAAATGGAAAAGAAATTATTGTTTCAAGATATACATTAAATTTAGTAATCAATTAAACAAAAAAAAACAAGTTGTTTCTAAGAAATATTTCAAACATCAAGCTCATGAAAGTAGTAAATATCTAAACATTTTAGCCTCATACATGCTAGCAAAGTGTGGATACGACTTGTCTTCAACAAGATAATGACTAGGTGATTTTTGTAACCCTCATTATTTTGAAACATTATAGTAAACATAACGGGTCTAATAATGACAATCACTTGGGATACTACTTAATATGACATAATTTTTAAATCATGCTTTGTTCACGAATCACAGCAAGAGGTAAAATGAACCGGCGGCTTGTAGGTTGAAGGTGAAGGTTTAGGCAGCATGTTGATACCCAAGCATGGTTGGTCATAATTTACCATTGTTCGATATGTACAAATATGTACAATATACACATAATATATGTATATATATGTACATGGCTACCGATCATGGACATATATATACATTTGAAGTGTGATATGACTCAAAGCAACCAAACACACACAGGGGCACGTTGCAGGCTTTGCAAAAGCTTGATGTTCGCTTTTTGCAAACTGAACAACTACGCCTCTGGTGCTCGTTCCGTGTTGTTCCCGGGAGCAGATCGTATTGCCCCGGAAAATGCCAGGTGTTCGGCAGTGCACGGGTAGGTGCTGGTGGTGTGTGTGCTGCCAACAATTCCCTCACCAAAGTTTGGCGAAAATTTCGGTGAGAAATTGAGCGGTGTGCCTTGTGGAGTATGTAGGCATTTAGAACACTAGCATTCAAGAGCTTCCTGAAAAACTTTTTGTACCAGATTTTGTTCCGCCTTCTTTCAATGGGGTACAAGGCGAGCATCTGGTCTTTGCGATCAACCCCCCCCATACAGACATTATAGTCTGGTATGACGGTGGGCTTGTGTGTATCGCCGCACATCGCGGTTGCTAGCCCATGGTATGTCGAGACAAATGCCACACGGTTTTTGTCCCGGTATACGATGAGGTCCACATCCCCCGAAGTGCAACCGTTCACCTGACCTATCGCCATGTCTTTTTTCGTAAGATTCGTCAGCTCAATGGGAACAAACTGACGATTCGTTCGTAAGGTCCCCACGCAGTCAAACCCCCGAACTTTCAATTCTCGCGCAAGCGCGGGAGAATTGTAGAAATTATCCATCCAAATCGTGTGGCCCTTATGCTCAAGACCATTTAAAAGTCTGAGCACAAGAGCTGGCACTTTCCCAGAAACTGGACTGTCCTCTTGTGGGTCTGAGGAGGTATCATGGCCTGCGTGGACTTCAAAGCGTCACAAGTAACCAGTCTGGGACTCACACACCTCGTATGTTTTAATTCCTACTGTAGCTGCTTTGTTGCGGATGAATTGGTTAATATCTAACCAACCCTTCCACATGGTCAGACTTTCATCCACAGACACGTTTTGACCCAAAACATATAATTGTTGGAATTTGTTGTTAAGGTGATCCAAAATTGGCTGCACCTTAAACAACTTGGCCTGAGCCCGTGTCATCAGTTCAGGATCGAAACCGTCATTATCCTGAAAGTGGAGACATTTGCTCAACAGCATGAAGCGGTCATACGTCATCGCCGCAGTGAACCCGGGGGTACTGAAAATGTCCAGCGTGCTGTTCCAGTACTCCTCGAGACGTGATTTCACCACAATCCCGGTAGCGAGGATTATAGCGAAATACACGTGCAATTCACTTACGTCGGTGTCTTTCCATTTGGTGATGCGGCTGCTCGGACAGAGCGAACCGTCCACCAGCATGACCGTTGCAAGCTGTTGTGCATATCGATTCGTCTCCATGGCAATGTGTTCCATTATATCGCGATCCCATATGGCAGTAAATGCGTCATATGGGCTCGCATATGGAACCGTGGGCCCACAGTTTATCTGGGAGAACGGTTCCCTCCTCAGCTCAGGAGGAGTTTGAGGTTGCGGGAACCCCCTCCATTTAAAATCAAATTTATTTCCTGGCTCCGACATGGGACAGGATGGGGACGAGGGAGTATGGGTAGGTAAGGAAGGCGGAACAGAATAATCAGGAACATGGGATGTGGAAGGAATGGGACCGGAAGAGTTAGGGACAGGTGGGTGATCATTGGATGTCGGAGGCCAGGAAAAAGAAATAAATGCGTCTACTTCCCCACCTTCACCCTCATCCTCCGATGCCGCGAACATTTGTACCACCCTGGGGACTATGGTGGATTGGAGTCCAATTTCTTCTTCGCCATCTTCTTCGGAGTCCTCGTCGCTGCCTGTAAAATATAAGATAAAATAACCACATTGGCCGACTGTAATAATTTACGTTTTTTTTAAAATAATCTGTTACATAAGTAGTAACTTAATACAGTCAATTATTCTAAAAATAATTGACTGTATTAAGTTACTACTTATGTAACAGAATCAGTAACATGAGAGCTGATGTTTATAGAACACAGTACGGGTTTTATTTGTATTTTTATTAGCAGCTAAAGCAAAACTATTTTCCCTTACCATAATTAAGGGCGTTGGATATTTCAATATCCCTTAGAGGACGCGACGAAGATGACGAGGAAGTAATTCTAAAAGAAGAAAATAAATTATTAAGAATCAAAATATTAAGTAGACACTTCTGCACATAGAATATATATTTATTAATAGGCACTCACAGACGCCGTTTAGCCCCCATGTCATTGTGGTCCGATCTGAAAAAATAATGTTGTTTTTTGATTTCTATCGTAATAGTTATATTCGAACAGTTAACAGTTCAAAGTCAAATACTATCAATATTTAATAAAGCAATAAAGGAAAAACTTACGCATTTCGCTTTCGGGACGTTGGAGTCCGATTAGGTGTGGAGGTTCCACTCCCTCCAACTTCAACGTGTCTGTAAAACATAAATAGTGTTAAAAATACGTTATTTTATGACCAGTTACGAAAAGTTTAGCTTCAAAATATGAATATAAGTAAAAACTTACAAAGCAGGTGAAGGAACTGAGCAAAGCTCCATATCAACTACTGCTGGTTGGGCCGCTGCAGCTCGGTCCTCCTGAGGGCTCAGCGGCTGGGTCGGGTGGTTGCCGGTGAGGAGGTCCATGGACGACCACAACGACACCGGCACGGGACTAAAAAGAAAGTTAAATTCAATGCCCTGCACGTGAATCGAGTAACAAAACCAACTTCGAAGTGCTTACCCTCGCCTTGCGGCAGGCAGTACTCGAGGTCGCCGCTGAGTCAGCGGCCGCTCTAGAGGCCTCCCCACCGGCAACTCCCCCACCATGCCACAGTAAACTCTAAAATATTAATGCAGAATATTAATGTTGCTAAAAAAAAATGAAGAAACTTGTTAGTTGTTAAATTTGTTATTACGGATCAACAGCAGAAGGCCTTTCGGTGTGGCCAGCACCGCTAGTGGGCCCACCACGCGTCCGCGCACCACCAGTGTGCGCATGCGCCCCTTCACCACCAGTGTGCGCATGCGCCCCTTCACCACCAGTGTGCGCATGCGCCCCTTCACCACCAGCGTACGCACCACGCCCACGCCCACGGCCACGAGCACGACCACGTCCACCTCTTTAAAGAAAAAAGCAAAAACAAAAAGCATGCAAACCAAAGAGAAAATAAACACAAAAATGCAAGAGATACGCGAGACATGAATGCAAAAGGTGCCCTTAGAGCTAATTTAGTAATGTCCATGCGTAACTTTTTTAACTTACTATAAGACGTCTAGAAAATATGTAAATATTATTTTTGGAGAAATTTTTTGAAAAAAAAATTGGTTGTCAAAGTTAAAAATAAAATTATTTATTTTTAAATTTATCATCGTGCAACAAACACTTTTTGTCCCAAACAATTTTGGGCTTGGACGCTCTTCAAATGCCTTTATCTCGGCCCAGGTTCGTCTAAGTCCAAAATTGTTCAGGAAAAAATTGTTTGTTTGGGTGCCCCCCCGACACGACGCAAACGAAGAAAAAAGAAAAAAGAAACAAAAATGCTGTATTTTTATCTTGGTACCTACTTGGTACTTCAAATACCTAAATATCTTTGCTCAGGTTCATCCAAGCCCAAAACTTTTTACGACAAAAAGTGTTAGTATATGCGCCCTCTACATGATGCAAACATAAAAAATAAAAAATTACAAAAATTCTGCTAAGTTTTTTCGCTCCCATATTTTATATTTATTTATTTTATTTATTTAATATTCTTTATTGCACACCATACAAAGCATACAGAAATGACATACTACAAAAAAGTATGCAACTTCCACTATATCTCCACAGTAACTAAATGTTTATGCAATTAAAAGTGATGTAACATTACATGCAAAATATTTAAAAATAACTTCAAACAGAAAATACAAAAGCGTATCTATAATTTCTAGCATGCCCGACATGCCGCCGTTATGACGTCATCAACTGCCAAAACCCTGTCTGTGCCCCTGCCGACTGACGGTAAAGAAATAACCTTCACGTATTTAGACCCAAAATTAAAGTTTTCAAAGCTAAATACACGTTTACCATTGTCATCCATTGCAAATTAATTACATTAGTAGCTTAAATTCTCCAAAACATTACGGTTTTATTCACTTTTTAGACCAAATATTGCAGAAATAAAAGTACGTTCATAGTTCGTTAGACGGCTATGTCGTTGGTTTGGCCTGGTTTTTACAATTAAATTAGCAAAATTATATGTTTCCCAGTAATAAAAATGTGAAAGTACTTACCTTTCCATGGTTTCTCCTTCAAATCACAACAAATTTGATTCAAGAAAACTTATCAAAGGCGTGACAAAACCGGAGTCGGTTGGTTTGACAGCGTCCAATTTGAAGTGCCGATATTTTTTTTTTACGGAGCAAAGAGTAACAGTAAAGCAGTTTGACACTGAGTATATATTATTAGTCTATGATTTCAAGTGTCGCACCTAAAAAACGCATCGTAGTTCCGTCGTAAAGAGCGCGAAAACATAAACAGGAAACGATGCCGACTGCTGGTCGGCTCACAGACGCGCAAATAATTTGACGTGCCGACTGCTGGTCGACGCACAGGCAAGTTTGTGAGTGTCAAATTGTCTGTCAAATAGACAAAGTCAATGTGTCAATGAACTGCAGTGTTACCGTTCACAAATAATCCAAACTACTGTTGTTGTTGTTATTATTCGCTCGAGAGAGCAGGCAAAGGAACTAAGCCATACAGCCTTGTCTTTTTTATTTTGAATATATAGAATTTTAAAGTGTATAGGCCGGAACCAAGTCTTATTTTCCTTCTTTCCATCTCTTCAGAATCCATAAAGGCCGAAGTCAAGTCTTATTTCCTTTAATTCTTCATATTTTCAAAAATCCGTAAAGGCTAAAGCCAAGTCTTCTTTATATAATAATCTTTGTAAGTTTCAATCCGTGTAGATTTGTCAATCCTATATTTTTAAAAACAGGGATACCATGTTTCATATTTCTTTTACAGTATTATGAATAAAATTGCAAAGTGCTAAATATGTCTTAGTATTCCTAAAAATATCTTGCAGGGCACGCGGGACGCTTTCTGAGTTTTTATAAACTTGTATAAGTTTTTCAATGAGTAGCAATCTTTCTATGGCGTACGCTGGGCAGTTAAATATTATATGTTCTGCAGTCTGATCTGCTTCTGTATCGCAGAAATTGCATGTTGCAGATGCTACTATTCTCATCCTGGAAAGATGAGCGTTCAGTCGATAGTGGCCAAATCTAAGTCTGCACATTATTGTATAAAATTTTCTGCTATGATATCTCTTGTTGCGAGAAAACCAAGGAATACTTAATTCTGAATTAATTGATGCATACCAACGACCTTTTCCTGCCTCTAAAACAGCATTCCATTGCATTTCCCATTCTTTTTTTAACTGTTTCTTTAAAATTGAATTTAAATCTGTATGTGGTATTGCAACATCGGTTATCCTTTCAATATCAGCTGTAACTATACTTTTAGCTAAATTGTCTGCTCTTTCATTTCCTTGAACCCCAATATGTGACGGAGTCCATAAAAATTTTACTTCCAAATTATTTTCTTTCAATTTCCACCACAAACTTTTAATTTCATATATGATGAAAGGCGTTTTAGCATCTAAAGCTTTTGTCTTCAGTGTCTTCAAGACACTCATGCTATCAGAGATCAGTAACCATTTATTAGATACATGTGGGTGTTCTTCTATATATTTAAGAGCAATTAAGACAGCATAACATTCTGCAGTGTATATGCTTGCTGATGCAGGAATGGAAAGGCCATGTCCAGTTTTCAGATGAGGTATGTAAAATGCACAGGCTACTTTATTTTCAACTTTTGAACCATCTGTGTAAATTTGTCGATATTCTTCATATGTAGATATAAGTTCATAAACCTCTACTTTTCTTTTCAATTTTTCATCAATATTTATGTGTATATCACTAAATTTACTTTCATAATTCCCCTTATAACAAGGCCAAGTATGTGTGCTTTTGTGAATATTATATTGTTCATCATATCGTATCAGTTCATGAAAGTCATGGAGTATATATGGGGCTGAGTTAGATATAGGAGACATACTATTATAGTAAAATAATACTTTTTGAAAAAGAGGATGATGAGACAAAGAATTAATATTTAATAAAAACCTAAATTTCAGATATTTAAACCTAAGTAAGATAGGAGGAGTAAGGCATTCAGCCTGTAAAGAAACAATAGGAGTTGTTCTCATAGAGCCGGTAATAAGTCTTAAATTCTTATTTTGTATATTATCTAATTTGTTTACTAGTTTTTTATTTGATGCAAAACAAAGGAAGCCATACTCAAAATGGCTCCTCACCAAAGACTTATATAACATTAATAATATTTCCGGATCAGCTCCCCAGTTAGTACTAGCCAAAGCTTTTAATACATTAAAGGCCTTAGAAGCTCTGTCTGTAATAGAATTCACGTATTTGGTCCAAGATTAATTATTTGTAAAAATTACACCTAAGAATTTTGCACAACTTTCTATTGGTAAAAATGTATTATTATAAATTATTCTAGTGTTAAATGGACGAATTTTATTAAATATTACAACTTTACTTTTGTCAGTACTAATATCTAAATTTAAGTATGAAAAGTAAATGTGCAATTTCTTTAAAGCCTCATTTAAAATGGTTACCAAGTTTTTGACATTTGCTCCTGAGGCGTATATGACCAAATCATCTGCATGTTGTAAATTAGTAACATTTGATCCTAAAATATTGTTTAATTTAAATATGTATAAAATAAAGATAAGAGGACTTAATATTCCTCCTTGACAAACACCTTTATAACTGAGCCTAGGACCAATAATTGTATTATTATTATTAACTTTAGCAAAAACTCTTCTTTCATGTAAAAAGTTAAATATCCATTTTACAATTTTTTCAGGAATGGCCAAAGACCTCAACTCTGCGGCGAGTACATGAAGATTGATGTTATTAAATGCACCAACTATGTCAAAGAATATACTAATTAATTTAAAATTTCATTATTTTCCATAGCTTTAAAGATGTCTAAGTGTAGAAATGCAATACTTTCTCTAGATGACTTACGGCGTCTGAATCCAAACTGATTTGATGGTAAAAGACAATTTTTTTCTAGATAAAATTCTAATCTAGATTTTATAAGTTGCTCAAAGACATTTAAGTAGTAGTAGTAATAGACCGGACATCAGTAGCAAAATTGTCGTCTGTGACTTATGTCCTATAGGATATATCTCCGTTAGTTTTAGTGACATCGTCATAAAGTTAAGACGCATTCTTTTCATATCTTTAAAAAATATTTTTATAGAAAATATGCCCGGTAGTGCATTAAGATATTGTAAGTCACGATATGGAGCAAAAAATGAAGGTGATTTTGGTTTGTTATCGTAAATATAAGGTATATTTACCAAATAATCTTTAAATTTTATTATTTCTCGTAGATAGTTCTAGAAAACTTATTTTTATTGTACTAAGCGCCCTCTGTTATCCTGTAGCGTCACTATTTATTTAAAGTTAGTGATTGACGACGTTTATCGATTGGGGTTATCGATAAAAATAATATACATTATGCCGATTTAATCATTTACAATATTTAAGGAGGTAAAACAGTCAAAGATACTGTACCCATACCAACAAAAATGAGTAGCAAATACCAACTATGCTAAGTAGCCTACTTTATGTGGAAGGGTGGAAAAATTTTTTTAGGCAAGATGATGAAATTTTCTGTGTTGCTTATGAAGATGCTGAGGATACTTGCTGTGTTGATGTTTAGCAATACAACAAGTCTTCTTTTTTACATACCGGGCTTCATTGTCTGGTGGTATTCAAGGACAAAACCATTATAGATCCTGGCTCACAGTGATAGGAGAGTGCTATAGGCTTGTGACATTAAAAAAAATTGTACTGTTAAAGATATTAGATTCAAGAAGTTGTAGGTTAAGCCTGAGTTAGGAAATAAGGTAAAAATTAGGTAAGGTAATATAACAATTTGTATTGATGTGGGTACTGGCTTTTAAGTAGTGCAGCTGATGAAATTGACAAAATAATGTAAAAGGAGAAGAAGACGTCTCCATACATTCTTGGGCCCAAGTGTTAACAAGATGAAAGTACCATTTGAAAGCGTATATATAAACAATTAATAGCTGAAAAGATTTGTCAATCTAGAAGCTGAGTTATTGTAGAATAAGTAAAATAGAGATTACCTATTACCTACACTGTAACAGGTGATTTTTCACTGTTATTACATTGTAACAGGTTATTTTTCACTATAATTACTTAAAGATATAAAAGCACGATCCGTATAAAATAGAGGCATAAAAAGTTAAAGTGATTTTTTTTCGTGTGATGGAAGTCATGATATATAGATTTATACAATGAAACAATCATTTTACTCCCTATTATTATATTTTAAAGCATTTCAAGCTTAGTAACCTTCAACAACATTATCGATACTTTGGTATCGAAATGGTAACATTCCTAAAACGATCTTATATTTTAATCTTTCATATGTCACCTTTGTAGAACGCCCCATAGAGTATGGTAATATTTAGAAAGGACCCTCAGAACCTAAGAGTATATATATGATAACTACGTTTAGTCAGAACCATAGTTAAGAGTGCTCAGAACAATTATATTTTATTTATATGAATTATAAAACTAATATTTTATTAGAATTAGTTTCGTTACTAAATTACGCTTCTCTAAATTAACAGAATTTACTTCAAATGACGAGTTTCCGTCGTTACCTACGCGTCGCATTTACGTCACATACTTTAGTGTTATTTCCTTCGCCGCGTGAGTGTAAGAGGCAACTACAAATTTATAAAAAATTAAGTGGGTACAATAGAAATTTTTGTTAGTTTTTATATAAAAGGTAAGTAATAACACTGTCTTTAAAAGTTAATTCCTTATATTTTGCTTCGTAACAATTTTATATACTTTATAAAATTTCCATTTCAAATACTGTGTCGTTCACGTATTTAATAGCCAGAATTAACTGAAAATTAAATACAAGGTGTGGATGATCACTATAAATCTTGTGTAATTATCACAAATTTTCATATTCCACAAAGTATTAAAATTACGTTTTATGTTATAATTTCGATATATAATGAACATTATGGCGAAGTTGTTTTCAACAATAATTAAAAATTTTGTTCAACCAAGTTCAATATAAATTATTAAGAATAACAATATTAGTCAGACCTAGATCAAATTTATATGGAACTACATGTGAAGCACCAACTTTCAAATAAAAAATAATCATCGAAATCAGTTCACCCAGAAGGAAGTTATGAGGTAACACACATAAAAAAAACATAGAGTTGACTTGAGTACCTCCTCCTGTTTGAAGTCAGTAGAAAAACGGCGTTGGTCAAAGATATCATAATAAAGTATATCATCATTACAGCCCTTCACAAGTCCACTGCTGAACATAGGCCTCCCGCAAGGAATGCCACAAAGCACGGTCCTGAGCCACTTGCATCCATCGACTTCCTGCATGTCTTACCAGGTCGTCACTCCATCTCGGGGGGTGGGGGGTAAGTATATATACCTATGATTAAATTTTAAATTAAATTTTTTTTAAGGCTCCTACTGAGTACAGTAAAAGCTCCTTATTCGCGCTTCCTTCATTCGCGTTTTCACTATTCGCGGATTAAAAAAATGCGACCCAATTCCTATATTCGCGGCTAAAGATTTCTTTATTCGCGGATCTAATCGGTACATACATATTAATAAAAATGATTCCAATAGATATCCAACCCAATATCTTTTGTAAACGCGTCGTCAAATGGACTAATAAAAAAGTAAATTATGTAGATCTTATTTCAACTAAGCATATCGTAAACATAAAAGAGTTATTGGAAGAATTAAGCCATACACATTGAAATCATGCTGGAAAAACTGTGGCCTGCTCTGACTGCGGAAAATGACGATGAATCTGTACAAATTCAAACTTTGACTGCAAACACAGCCGAAATTGCGAATGGAATAGGACGATATGAGTTCGAACAAATAGAATCAAGTGACATTCAGGAGTTGCTTGAATCGCAAGATGAAGATTTGACTGAAAACGACGTGGAGGAAATGTTAAACTCACAGCCCATTGAAGAAGAGACTTTAACAAGCACTAGAAACGTGACATTTAATTTGAAAAATCTTAGTGAATGTTTAAGAATGGCAAATGAGCTTTGTGATTTCTGTATAAAAATTTATCCGTCTATGGAACGAAGTCTTATTTTTTTTAAGACGAAAATTGGTAATGCCACTGCTGAATATCAGTCTGAATTGAAGGAGCTTTTAAAAACTGCCAAGCAAGAAAAAATTACAAAATTATTTAAACCATTGCTTAAGCCTGAAGATAATAATTAATCAATATGGTCAAAAAATTAAATTAAATTGATTTTTTTAAAATATTTCTCTTTTATTTTATCACCTAGGAACGTATCCCCTATAATTTCATATAAATTACCCTTCCATATTCACGGTTTCTGTATTCGCGGCATATTTACGGAACATATACCCCGCGAATAAAGAGCTTTTACTGTATATCAATATAATCTTTGTATATAAAAATTACGTGTCACATTGTTTGTCCGCGATGACCTCCTAAACTACTTAACTGATTTCAATAAAATTTTGCACACTGTGTGCAGTTTGGTCCAACTTGAGAGATACGATAGTTTTTATCCCGATAAGTGACCCTCAATATTTTTTATTACGAATTTAATAATTTTTATAGGACACAGGGTCATCGGAGAGGGCCGAACAACGTCTGCCTGGCCAGCTAGTAATATTATATATTTCTTTTCTTTATGAAAATTGAGTGTTTCTATATCCTTGTTTCTTTCTACATAGTATTTATTTGATTTTAACATTTGACGATTCGTTAGATTTGCTTTAGTTGTGGAAATGATATAATATTTTCTTTTTTTTTCTTTTCAGTGGAATTGTTTGGTTTTGTTATTTATTACTGTTCTAACCATTGAACTTGTTTACGCAACTTTTGTTTAATAAATTGTTTGATGATGTTTGACGACTTTTTTTTCACACAAAAATATTGTTTCAAATAATAAAATTAACCCTTCCCTCTCCTTACAGTTTTCTTCCACTGCTGATCATGGGCCATGGAAATAAAGGGGAGCACAGAATTTTGCTGCCACAAATATCACCCACCTTTGCAACCCAGTCCTAAACATCGTACGGAGTATCCGCATTTCACCGAGATTATATATACTTGTCATAGTTGCCACGTTCAGTTCCACGGTACACATACCTTGTTACTGTGTAACAAGGTACGTATACCGTGGAACTTAACAGTGGATCAGTCGCCTCTAACGAAACCCACGGAATGATATGAATATTCAAACACCGCCACTACACAGCAATTGATAATTTCTCGAAACATTTCATTTATCGACAAATCGTCGTTACTCTAGCGCTCACTTGACCTTCATACAAATAATTCGATATTTTAATTATTATTAATATTTTTTTTATTTTTGGATAAGAACATAGTAATGACTCTAAGTTTTATTTACCATCTTTAAAAAAAATTGTCTTTGGCCTGACCTACTATACTCTTAGGCTTGACCATAGTTCTGACTATGTCCAAAAATGTCAAGTTCTGAGAGGTTAAGCGTCACCTACTGGGGAATAGCTAAAATGTCTTAATAAATGATAGCGTAGTTTTGCTATTTTTAGCTAGAGGGCGTCACACACGCACGAGCTTAAAAATTTTGTATGTATATTTTGCCATTGCCCGCTCTATAGTATATATATATTTTAAATCTCTTTGAAGTTGCTCAAATATTTTACCCATACAAGATGTAAGTGCTATAGGTCTGTAAGATTCTGCAATGTGAGGTTTTTTTCCAGGTTTTAAAATGGGTATCAAACAATCTTCTTTCCAATCGTTAGGAATAAGTGAATGAAACCATAACATATTATATATTTTCAAAACTAGTTCTCTACACGCAGTATTCATATTTTTTAAAGCTTTATATGGATCAGAATCTAAACCACAAGTAGTGTCTTTTCTAGAGTTAACAGCTGAGTTGAATTCGGTCAAGGTAAAAGGTTTGGTAAGATAATCACAATGATTATCATTTGAGGAGTTAGGGGTTAGAGGTGATTCATCTGTTTCTGGAGTATATTTTTTCAAAAATTCATTAGCCCAATTAGAATCTATGACAGATGTGTTATTATGAACAAAAGTTTTATTAAACTTTTTAATGTAGTTCCATAATCTAGTCAATGGAGTAGATCTATTAAAAGTTTCACATAGTTTTTTCCAGTTAAGCTGTCTTTCAGTCTTCAAAGTAATTTTTTTAACAGCTTGTAGTCTTTTAAAATTAATATAATTTCGTTCTGTGGGATCATTCTTAAATACTAAATATGCATTTTTACAATTTAATACTGCGTCTTTGCATTTTAAATTCCACCATGGTAGAGAATTTTTCTTTTTAATTATTTTAAAAGATTGCAAGTTGATGTTAACATTTCGATTAGAAGACTGATTGGATGGTGTGGATTCATGCATGGCTTGTTTAACTAGTTCTATTAAGTCTGTATAACATTGTAAAGGATTACTATAATCAAAACTATAATTTTTAATTAAATTATCTATTAAATTTGAATATTTTGACCAATCTACCAATTTTAAGTTTATGTTATTTGATACTGCTGTTTCTTGAAAATTTTGACTATTAACCGTGATTTTTGTCTTTACAGGAAAATGATAGCTGCCTAGAGAATCATCATCATATACTTGCCACTCACAAGACAGAGCCAGTGAAGATGAAACAAGTGTCAAGTCTAATGCATTCTGCCTCCATCTATGAGATCCTACTGTAGTCATCTGACCATCGTTCAAGATTACAAGATTGTTGTCATCTATACTTGCAAGAACATCCCTACCTCGTGAATCTAATTCAGTACATCCCCATAGCGTGTGATGGGCATTGAAATCACCAGCTATAAAGACTGGCTGTGGCAAACTTTGGATTAAATTATCTAATTTGGATTTATTATAATTAATTGATGAATTAGGGGGACAGTAAACACTAACTAAAGTTAATAATTTATCATTGTATTGTATTTGTACAGCTATATTTTGTAATGAGTCATCAGAGAATGTATTGATAACACGAAATCCAATTTTGTTATGTAGAAGTATTGCTACTCCATTATGATCATTACCTGAATCTAATCGTATAATATTATAACCTTTTACTCTAAAATTGTGCCTGGGTTTAAGCCAAGTTTCACATATGAGAGCAACATCTATGGTGTTCTCATATAAAAATTGTGTAAATTGAAAGCGATTTTTAATTAAACTCTGTGCATTCCATTGTAAAATGTTAAACTGATCCATAAAATATTAAATGTTAAATAATGAAATATCTATTTTGGTTTCATTGTATCCATGAGAACATCTTTAATAAGCTGAGAAGATATGGTGGTTTGTTCATTTGATTCATTAAGAGTTAATACTTTAATGACTGTATTTAAAATTATATTAATAATGTCATCATTCTTTAGCAGTGACATAAGAGCATCTTTAGGATTTTTTTTGTTTAATTCGGGGAATTCGTTTTTATTAAAAAGGTCTACAAATGGGGTTTTGTGTAATTTAGTCTGATTTTCTTTTATCTTTTGTTTCTTAACAGGACACTGTCCAGAAATGCTTAGATGGTTTCCTTTGCAATGTATGCATATCGCTTTATCTGAAGAGACTTGGCAATCTTTGTAGTTGTGATTTTCAGTACAAATTGAGCATTTCACAGAATTTTTACAGTACTTTGCTAAGTGGCCATACCTCAGACAGTTGTAGCACTGCTTCACTGGTGGAGTATACTGATTTACCACGAACCGCCAACCATGAAGATCGACGTGGTCCGGCAAAACATTAGAAGCAAATATGATGGCCACGGTGCCCGTCGGCTGTAGCAAACTGCGTCCTGCGTCGTTCTTTTGTTTCTTCATTATCCTTTTAAAACATATTATCTTCCTGTAAGTTGTTAACATACCAAAAATTCTTGAATTGGAAAGATTAGTGGGAACATTAGTTATGACTCCTGTTATTTCTGTCCCTGCAGCTGGGATAGATGCCTTCATTTTGTATTCATTAAGAAATGTAACATTATTTAAAAATGCATTCGCTAGAGAGGGCTTTTCAAAATGAACGCCTATTTTGTATTTATTCATAGATTGTAAATATTTAATGCCTTTATTGTACCTCTTCATATGTGTGGACAGAGACATCATGTCCCGCGTGCCAACTGGTCTTCTTTCATCATTTGATTCAACAAAGACAACAAAATCAACGAGGACAGAGTCCTCAGGGTACCTCCTGTTGTAATCAGATACAAAGTATGGCTTATACTTGCACTGCTCTTTCTCAGGATCTTCCTCAGTGCTGGTATCAACTTCCTCCTCAGTCGTTTCTTCAAAGACTTCTTCTTCTCCCGGCAACTTTTTTTTTTACGTTTCCCCATGATGAAGAAACCCAGTATCAATAAAAAAATAGAAGTTTAATGCTTTTTAACTAAAGAAAACAAAATTAAAATTTTAGTTTAAAAAAAAGGCGCCTATCACGTTTCAAGGTTTCCGCGCTTTTTTCAATCCAAACTACTAAAATGACTACGAATCCGTTTAATTCACCAATCTAATTAAATCACAATTAAATGCATAAAGTTAAATCAATGTTCCACAAGTAACAGAGTAGGCGCATAAGTATGTTATTTACTCTAAAAGGTATGCATTAGGCTTCTACCTACGAGCAGTAATGTACAAGATACTTTAAATAAAGTATCTGGAATACAAAATGCAAAATACTTTTAAATTAAGTACAAAGATGCATATAATTTTCTGGAATGGTATCTGAAATACTAGATATAAAATACGGTACTGGTTACTTCGCCTATGCGGATACCAGATCATAAGCCTTCCCTGTTGGACATTCTGCTGAGCTCTCATCCGGTCGGATATCAGGTTTCCGTCAATGCCCCTCTCAACTCTTCGGACCAATGTCTGATCTGGAGTGTGGTGCCACTCATGCTCTCGTTCTACAGGTTGCCGCCGTTTTTAGCATTACAGGTCGGCGGATTGGGACGGAATGCGGTCAGCGCTGTTGCTGACTCTGTCGCTGATGTGGTGCTACAGGGAATGGAACTATTTATTCCATCATCTGTGGTACCCATCGGATGCAGTTCTTAGCTTTGGTTTGGTCACTCCTGTAAGACTGCATTACGCAGTAAGCAGGAGTATTATCAGGCCTGGGTTGCGGCATTGGCGGCTCGGGATGTAAAGACCAGCGTGCTTAAAAGGCAGTATAACTTTGCCTCTAGGCCCTTCAAAAGAGTTATTGCCAAGGCAAAGTCAGAGCACATAGGCAGAATTGGCGAGAAACTAGTTCGCCTTCCTTCGGGAACCCGTGCATTCTGGGTTCTCGCCAAGGCTGTCCAAGGGAATTTCTGTAAGCCATCACTACCATCTCTGCACAGGGAGGACGACTCACTGGCCCACGCCGTAAAAGACAAAGCCGACCTTTTAGGCTCCCTTTTTGCGTCCAACTCGACACTTGATGACGGGGGTAACACACCGCCGACCATCGCGCAGTATGAGTGCTCTAAGCCGGATGTGCGGTTCTCACAGCGCTCGGATCGCAAAGCACTCCTCTCCCTGGACATCCACAAGTCGAGTGGGCCTGACGGAATCCCCCCAATTGTGCTAAGGACGTGTGCTCCGGAGTTGGCACCGGTTCCAACGTGTCTTATCCGGTACTCCTATTCCCTAGGCGTAGTCCCGAAATCATGGAAGACAGCTTTTGTCCACCCGATCCCTAAAAAAGGCGACCGCTCAGACCCGTCCAACTACAGGCCTATCGCCATCACCTCCTTCTTCTCCAAAATAATGGAATTCATATTCATCGCTGGTGTTTCACAAGGCTGCGTGCTATCACCGACGCTGTTTCTTCTGCATATCAATGATATGTTGCAAACCGGTAATATTCATTGCTATGCGGATGACAGCACTGGTGATGCTCTATACACCGGCCGTGCCAATATATCTCGGGAAGATGTCATCTCACAAACTTGAGTATGAAGTCGAGTCTTTGCTCAACAAAATCTCAGATTGGGGGCGACTAAATCTAGTCCAGTTTAATCTTCAGAAGTCACAAGTTTACGCGTTTACCGCTAAAAAGAACCCCTTTGTCGTATCTCTTCAGTTTCAAGGCACTCCCCTTTCTGCCTCAGCTAGCATCGGAATCCTCGGCGTCGACATATCGAGTGACGTGCAGTTTCGTGGTCACTTTGAAGAGAAGGTCAAATTGGCCTCTGAAAAGCTTGGCGTGCTCAACAGAGCGGGACAGTATTTCATGCTGGCACAACGCCTGCAATTTTACAAGACGCAGGTTCGGCGGAAATACTGTTCTCATCTCTGGGCTGGGGCTTCCTAGTGCCAGTTCCTTCTACTTGACCGCATCCAGCGCAGAGTGGCTCGAATCGTCGACGACCGAGACCTTTCCGATCGGCTCGACTCATTGGCGCTGCGAAGAGACGTTGCATCTCTTTGCATTTTCTTTCGCATTTACCACGGGGAGTGCTCTGAGGAAATGTTCGGATTAATCCCAGCCGCCAAATTTCATGAACACACATCGCGGCAGAACTCCCGATACCATCCACACCATCTGGATAATTGGCGGTCCACCACTGTGTGATTTAGAAGACGTTTTCTTCCTCGCACGACTTCCTTGTGGAATCGATTACCATCAGCTATTTTTCCGGACCGATACGACTTAGGGACCTTCAAGAAAAGAGCCTACTCCTTTTTAAAAGGCCGGCAACGCATCTGCAATTCCCCTGGTTCCCCTGGTGTTGCAGTTGTTCATGGGCGGCGGTAGTCACTTACCATCAGGTGAGCCGCATGATCGTTTGCCCCCTCTTATATAAAAAAAACGTATCTTTTAAATACTTTTTATAGATAAAATACTTTTGTAAAATAACAAACTTTTTTTAATTAGTTTATTTTTTTTACATGTAAATCGCGTTAATCGCGCAAACGTGACACAACAGAATATTATATTTTTAAGGTTTTAATTGAGACTTAAGTAAAACCAGTACTTCAAACAGTTCATCACTCATTTTTCTTCGATGAGGCCTCATGATCAAGGTCCCCAAGTGAGAAGAGTTCTGCCCCTGTGGAGCAACTGCTCCACAGGGGCAGAACTTGGCAAACAGGTGTTGTGTTTGAAAAATATTTTTTTTTTATTGTAAGATAAGCATTTAAGCTCTATAAGTTGGTATCTTTATTATTTAAGTATTGGAATGTTTCTAAGTCAGCGGTGCTGCCAATAGATCCTGTGTTTTCGGCACTTGAAAGCATGCAACAGAGGAATTCTCTAAAACATGTAATAAGATTTATCTTTTGACTTTTTTTTATATCGCCTTAAAATATAATAATTGTCTAAAACCTCCGATTTTTCTCTCGCTCTGACTGACCGACCAGACTTTTACGTGTCTCCCTCAAACACAGACTATTATGCGGAATAATTAAAAGTTACACGAGTCAAGGGGTATAGCCGATGACATTTTGTAGAAATATAGAATTGCCACGCCATCTATCAATTTGGCCCCAGACTATGGAGTGTAGAGAGAAGGAGAACCATCTCTATATATGAAAAGTGTCCCTAAAAACGTGTTCAATAAGGGTGGCGCTGCAGTAACATAGGATAAATTAAAAAAAAAAGCGCCAAAAGTAATTAGAATAAGATGGAGAAATAAACAAGGACTGACCAATCCGCTTGGTTTTTTACTACGTAAATAGTTGAGATTTTGTATACTGGCATTTTACTAACTACTCTAATCATGAATTTTTTTAAATATTTGAATTCAGCTGACTTCACTCCGTTCACAACAGCTATCTTCATATCGTAGTTTTTCAGACACCAGCGCTATTGTGGTAGGTTTTGTAACCTCTATTTTCAGTAAATAGTAGGACACTTTTTCAACTTTCGCCCCTTATAAGATGGTTCTCTTTGTACTCTACACTCCATACCCCAGACTAAAGATTCAATGACGCGTTCAGTTTTATCCAAGGAGGTTATAATATAAGTTTTATCTACGACAACATTGACATTTAAAATTAATGTCACCTAAGATGTCACAATAGAGTCAGTTATCTATTACTAAAAGTATTTTAGCAAACATACTAGCTACAAAATACTAAGATACCAAACAAAAGGTATTTAAATACAAGATACGAAATGAATTTTAAAAGTTTTAAAGTTACAAGATGTAAATACGTATTTTGTATCTTGTATCTGTATTTTAGATACTTGTAGGGGACGGGCGGGCAATAAGAATATGTTAAGTTTGACATTAAAACAAAGGCATAGAAAATCAACTTCTTTAATCAGTTATTTTTATTATGAAAAAATTGTTATTAAAGATTTAAACTCAAACAAAAATCAACTGAAATATTAAACATTCTGTTAATAACACTTATTTTTTTAAATTTATTCTATTATCCGTTTTGCCTAACGTGGGCGGGCAAAACGAATTTCTTCGGCGACGCATAATTTTCGTCAAAACAATTGTCATAAAAATATATACTTCGTGGGTCCACTCTCGGCATGTATAGCACTGGATCTAGTCTTCCAGTGGAGGTGAAATATTATATTTTTCTTTACATATAGTGCAGAAGTAGTCCCGTTGTGGTTCCTTATGGACCCTTTTCTTAGTTAGGTTTTTCTCTTAATCTTGGATGGTTCAAGCGTGGTGTTTTACTCAAAAGCCAATTTCTTCCTTGCAGAGGCTACATCATGCTTCATTTTCTGCTCAAGTTGGGAAACATCATACTGATTATTGATTAGTCCTGGTGCGTTTGGGGCTGTAGAAAATTGAATCCATCTGCTGTACATATTGCACTAAATCATTTTCTTCGTTAGGAATAAAGTAAGATATAAATGACAATAAACCTAGCAAGCTAACAGCATAGCAAAGTGGCGAAGCAATCAGCTTTGTAGCGGTTTCTAACGGTTGCCGTTGAGCAATCAGTTTCAAAATAGGAGGTTCAGATGCCTGGGTGATCAGTAATCGATTGCTGAAAACAGAATTGAAAATTCGAAACTGTTCTCGAGATAATCGTGGGACAGACGGACAGACGGACAGACGGACAGACGTACAGATGGACAGACGGACAGACATCGTGAAATTAATAAGTGTCTTCGCAAGCTTCGCCACTTAATAAGTGTCTTCGCAAGCTTCGCCACTTAATAAGTAAATAAGATACGAATGAAATCTCTAGTTATGCCAGATTTCAAGTGCAGGTATTAGGCATGTCGATCTAAAATCGATTAATCTAAAAATTTAAACCAGCTAGAAACTTTATACCAGGTTGCATAAGGAATGCCATATATTTTGCTAGCATCTGATATTGACGGTGATTGCGCTGCAAGCAAAGCTTTTCGCAGACTTTCTTCAGACAAGTTTGCACGATCACTCTTTTTCTTATAGTTAGTTATACACCATCTGAAATTAAAAAAAGAAAGTCATTTAGTTGCAATAAAAAAATTAATACTATCCGTTTTTCCCGACTGCATCTTGCCCGCCCATACTTTGAAAATGAAAATACTAATTTTTGTTTACGTGAATATAGTAAAATAATTTATTACTACGGAATAGAACATCAAATAATATGGAAAAACTGGAAAAACTATCAACGCAAGTTAATTAGTAACAGTTAAATAATAAATTGAGTTATAATCACCTTGAAAACGAATCTTTTTTTGTTCAATCTTTTTACCCGTTGCGCTCGTCCCGCAGCCGACAGGACTTAGAATCTATTAGTTAGTCTGTGGACAGGACACTACACTACTTGCAGGCGGTTGGGTAACGTTTGTCACGTGATCCTTGGTTTATCACATACGTAGTATCTTTCTAACAATTTGACAATAAACTCTTAGAGTATTCAACTAACAGGAGACGCCATGCGCATAAAGTTCAAACAAAAAAGTCTGTCACTTCTGGCGGGAGGCGAGGTAACGCACACTAAGCAAATCGTAAACATTGGGCCACGTCGTTACGCACTGTTACATCCCTATTCACACCGTCACATCACTATTTGTTAAAGTAATGCCGGCTTGCAATTATTGCGGGCTTATTTAATACAATCAGCAATAATTTTGCTATACGAGACTTCCCTAAAAAAGTTCAGTTGGTTGTTCTTCAGCTAAACTGCTCTCCAGCTACGGACCCGGTTCTTGCCTGCCGGCTGGTTATCAGTGAAAGCTAAGAATATACTACGGGTCTAACCTGCCCTTCACCAGGGCTATCGCGCTACTATAATCCAAGTCGCGTATAAGTTTTATGTAATAATAGAAATTCTGTGTCCGAACTAGTGTACAAATAAAACTTTTAATTAATAAATAGTTGTAAAAATTTCAGTACTGTCTTTTTTTTTAAAAGTGCTGAATAGGACAAACTAACATTTGGTGTCAGAAGAAAAGGGATTTCTGAAGTCCCTCGGGTCGCCTACTCCTGACGACGACCAGCTCCACACAGAAATCGGTCCAGACCCGCGATCCCGAACTAGCAAGTTGGCCACCTGCTGTCTCTGCCTGTCTTCCTGACGCTGTAAAAGGCCGCCGCCAACCCTAGTCATCGCAGACAACGTGTCAGCACCACTCCATTGTGCGTGAGGGTTTTTCTGACCAGCACCGATTTATTGACTACACAAAATACATCGCGACACTTGGTTTGAGCACTGACCCGTACCAACCGCAAACGCTGCACATTTCATCACTTCCGCCGCATCGTCGCACCGTCACCCGACACCGACGTCACCGAGCTGCCACTGTTTCCATGAAATCGCTGTATCTACTAATAATACTGTGAGTGTTGTTTATTCGATTTATGTTAATTTATTTTCGTCATTTGCATTATTTTGCGTGTGGATATTTCATACTTTTAATTTCCCACTCCGTTTCACATAATTAATTCTTTAAAATGGTTAATGAAGGTAGTAAACTTGAAAAGAAAAACGTTCAGTCGTGCTCAAGTTTGCAGACTGTAGGCATAGAAGAATTAAATCTTTCAATCCTCACTAAATTTATTAAGACATTCGATGGTGACAGGAATAAACTATCACCATTTATTAGAAATTGCGAAAATGCTTTAAACCTAGCTACTGCGTCACAACAAAGTATCTTATTCAAATACATAATTTCCAACTGGAAGGCAAGGCTGAGTCCGCCTGCTCCCTTAAAATTTTTGAAACCTGGTCTGAGCTAAAACAATTTTTAAAATCCACATTTGGTGAAACCAAACATAGGGATCACTTACTTTTAGACTTACAAAGTTGCAAACAAAAATCAAACGAGTCTGTCACACAGTATAGTTTACGAATAGAAACATACCTCACACGTTTACAGACGGACATTACACATTCCACTAGGGACCCTGGTGAATTAAGAGGTAGAATCGCCAGTACAGAAGACTTGGCGCTACATACCCTTTTACTAGGCTTACCTAGCCACATTTCAAATATCGTAAGGTGTCGTAATCCTACCTCTTTACAAGAAGCTATAAATCTCGCTATCCAAGAAGAAAAATTACAAAATTATATTCAATCTACTCGATCTTCCGAATATAAACCAAAGTGTAAAATTTGTGGTAAGTTAAGCCATTCAGAAAAAACATGTTTTTTAAATCGCCAACGTCATATTAACAACCTTCAAAGTGAAATCCCAGATCAGGCTCAACCTTCTATGTCTCCATACCCGCAAAATAATAACTTTTGTAGATATTGTAAAAACATGGGTCATGATATATCTCAATGCCGTAAACGCCAATTTAACAACTCTCGCAAAAATAATAACTATACCAATCAATCTCAAAAACAGGTACATAATCTCACACCAATAAGCGATTTTGATAATAAAATTGATAATTCAAACTCTGAACTAGATGAAAATTTAAACTAAATAAGGTTCCGGTTACGCGTCGTACGGAATCTTCAACCCAAACCGACGCTTTTGATCTCTTAACGAGACAATTTCTTAATACTAAATCTACTAAATCCTCTGAATCTAATACTAAACCTATTATAAACACTGAATCCAATTCCAAATCCACTGAATCTAACATTAAGCCTACTAAATCAGCTATACCAAATACTCCTACTAAATCTTCAAAGTACAATGCATCTATGCTATCTACCATATCATACAATGGAAACAACAACTTAAATAATGTTTCTGATCCGCATTCTAATTTATTTGAAATTAATTATAACAATAAATTACATTTGCCTCATGTGTATATCAAATCTAAATATTCTAATAAGTTACTAGTTCTTTTAGTTGATTCCGGTGCAGGTGTATCACTAATAAAACAATCCTCAATGCAAATTCAACCAAAACTAGTTCCAGAGATTGTTCAGTTTAAAGGAATCGACAAAAATACGGAATACTTAAAAAGTCTTGGTCACTTTCAATTAGATTTTATATTTCCAAATAATGACGTTATTTTCGGCAAATTTCATTTAATACCAGATTGTGTCGATGTGGAATTTGATGGTATTATAGGTAACGATTATCTCAAGTCTCATGATTCTAAAATAGATTACAGGAATAAGATTTTAGACATAAATAATCATGTTCTGCAAATTCATTTTTCCAAACCAGAATATACTATTCCAGCACGTTCAGAGATGATTGTAGAATGCTATGTTCTAAATCCCGAAGTAACTACTGGATATATTGATAAGTCTGAAATTCAGAAAGGTGTGTTTTTATCTAGTTGTCTCGTTACACTTAAACAAAACAATCATGTCACTGTATCAATCCTTAACGCTAATACTGAAGATGTCAAAATAAAATCTCTTTGCGTAGTCCTAAACCCTTGTAACTTCTTAGATGATTACCTACATAATATTAACACTCTAAATCCTTCTAATCCCATCAACCAAAATACTATATCAAATAGATCCTGCGAAATTAAGAAACAAATAAGAACTTCACATCTTAATTCCGAAGAATCAACAGCCTTATTTGACTTATGCTCTGCATATTCCGATCTGTTCTATTTAGAAGGAGACACTCTTACTAGTACCAGTACCTTGGAACACAAAATTAAAACTACTAATTCACAACCAATTCACGTCAAAACTTATAGATATCCTGAATGTCATAAGGAGGAAGTTAATAAACAGATACAAAAGATGCTCGATCAAAATATAATCAAACCTTCAAATTCCCCCTGGTCTTCTCCCATTTGGGTAGTTCCTAAAAAACAAGACGCTTCTGGTCAAAAGAAATGGCGTATAGTCGTAGATTATAGAAAATTAAACGACGTCACTGTCGGAGACGCCTACCCTATTCCTAATATCACTGACATCCTGGATCAGTTAGGACATAGCAAGTACTTTACCACATTGGACCTGGTGTCAGGTTTCCATCAGATTCGCATGAATCCAGAAGATGCCCCTAAAACAGCTTTTTCTGTTCCTAATGGTCATTTTGAGTACACTAGGATGCCTTTCGGGTTAAAAAATGCGCCAGCCACATTTCAAAGACTTATGAACACAGTCCTTGCTGGTCTTCAAGGTCTCCACTGCTTCATATACCTTGATGATGTAATTATATACTCTCACTGCCTCTCTTCACACATAGAAAAACTTAAACTAGTCTTCGATGCTCACAGAAAACACAATCTTAAGTTACAACCAGATAAATGCGAATTCCTACGACGAGAAGTCGCGTATCTTGGTCATATCATCACTGATAAAGGCGTCTCTCCAAACCCTGACAAAGTCAAGGCCGTATCCAAGTATCCGACACCCAGAAATCCAAAGGAAATAAAATCATTTCTCGGACTAATAGGATACTATCGAAAATTCATAAAGGATTTCTCCAAAATTACCAAACCTCTAACTTCACTACTTCGTAAAGATGCTTCTTTCAATTGGACTCAAGATCAAGAAAAAGCTTTTAATACTCTTAAATCAATGTTATCTAATGCTCCTATCCTTCAATATCCTGATTTTTCTAAAGAATTCATTCTTACTACTGACGCCTCTAACTATGCTCTAGGTGCAATACTTTCACAAGGAAAAATTGGCGAAGATCTTCCAATCGCGTATGCCTCTCGAACCCTCAACAGAGCCGAAGGTAATTACAGCACTACAGAAAAGGAACTTTTAGCTATTTTATTTGGTGTGAAAACCTTCCGACCCTATCTCTATGGACGCAAATTTAAAATTGTGACCGATCATCGCCCCCTCGTTTGGTTATTTAATTGCAAAGATCCTAGCAGTAAACTAGTTCGATGGAGACTTAAGTTAGAAGAATACGATTATGAAATTGTCTATAAATCTGGGAAAACTAACCTCAACGCTGATGCACTATCTCGCTCTCCTATAATATATCCTATCAACGATATAGATCTCACTAACGATATTACATATGCCAAATTTCTTCGATCTCGCTCTAGTCCTATGGTATATAGTATTGAAATCCGTGAGTTTAATCAAAATCTGTTAAGAACACCCTGCTCTACAATCGCCTATCCTACCTCGATTGATCTAGACTCATCTAATCCTTACTGTGAAGAAATTATTAACCTCCTAGACGATAAAGAATCTTTTATAAACTCCGAGAAAGAACTATATTCACTAAAAAATACTAAGGCTAATAATAAATTATACATCCATATGTTTACTAAAATTCATCACTATGATTCTTGTACTTATAGAGAACTATTTAAGGTGTTAAACTGCCTCCGAAATGAATTGATTATATTCCATCCTGATGTAAAAGAAATTTCTATGTCTGATTTTTCCAATCCATTTGACAAACTAGAATTTATTATAATTTACGAAATCATATCTTTTATTTTCCATAACACACATATTAAAATTAATATCTACCACAATAAACTCATTTATCCTAAGCCTAACGAAATTCCTACGATTTTAAGAGATAATCATGACTCTCCCATTGGTGGACATATTGGTTCCACACGTTTGTATAATAAACTCAAGGATTCTTTTTATTGGAAAGGTATGAAGAATGATATTGAATCATATGTTAGGCGGTGTCCACAATGCCAACAAAATAAAGCTTTTCGTGCTTGCAATAAAGCTCCGATGGAGATAACTTCTACATGCCAGGAACCTCTCCAAAGAATAGCAACTGATATTGTTGGCCCTTTACCCGAATCAGGTCCGGAAAAATACAAATACATAGTAACGTTTCAGGACGATTTAACAAAATACTCCATGGCTTACCCTATTAATAATTCAACAGCTGAACAAACAGCTGACTGTTTGATAAAATTTATTTCTCATTTTGGCATTCCTAAGACTCTTTTATCCGACCAAGGTGTTCACTTTATTGCCGAAGTATACAAACAAATAACTTCTCTTTTCAAAATAAAACATCTTTTTTCTATTCCATACCATCCCCAAACTAATGGCGCTCTAGAAAGAAGTCACGCCACATTAAAGGAATATTTGAAATCTTACGTGAACGACAATCAAGATGATTGGCATAAATATCTCCCAACTGCTCTTGTATCTTATAATTCGTCTGTTCATTCTTCCACCAATTTTACACCACATGAATTACTGTTTGGCTGTAAACCAAACCTGCCAAGTTCCATTTATGATATCGAACCAACAGTCACATACCCTGATTATATAAAAACTTTAAAACAAAAGCTTATAAATACTAGAAACATAGCCAGAGAAAATATCCGCCGTAGTAAAGAGAACTCCAAGAGTTATTATGATAAAAATACTAGAAATATTACTTATAATGTCGGAGATATGGTATATTTAAAGCAGCATCATAGATTACGCAAAGCCCTTTCTAGCATTTGGAAAGGCCCATATAGAATTATTAAAATACATAAAAATAATAACGTTACTCTTTTAATTAATCGTAAACATGTCAGACATCATTTTGATGAAATTAAACCAGCCCATGATAATTCCCTTCCAGGGCCGTCGCGCCAGGACTCCTCGCAGGACCAAACATGATTACACCAATAACTAATAGTCCAGGTCTTTTCTACGATCCGATTGGTGCGCTGAAATACTATAACAATCATTGGAAAATAGTTACGTATTCTGATCTATCTTATATACAGCCTCATATAAAAACATTACAAAGGATTCTAGAAACATGTAAACAAATCTGTAATACACATCAATCTACGAAAGTCAAAACTGATTGCTGGAATATCCTAAGTCCTTTAGAAACTCTTTTTTTCAATGTTCAAAATAATTACATCTCCTTATCCCATTTAACTAATGCTAATACTACTCACAAATTTAAAAGGTCTGCCTGGATTGGTATAGGTGGCCCAATCTTGAAACAACTATTTGGTTCTCTGGACGAAGATGACGCTAAGGCTTTTACTGATGCGATTAATGCGGTTCAAGACGATCAAAGACACCTAGCTTCAATTATGAAAGAAAATATTCACTTAATAACTTCTACTATTTCATCTTTCAACAATACCATTGCCAAACTTAACGAAAACGAAAATATTCTTAATAACAATATTCGAAATTTAGGCAAAATTTTAGACACTGTTTCAGCTAATACCAATAAGTTAGAAATAATATCACATTTATCAATGACTTTTAGTGCCTTAGAAAGTTCATTAATGATACTCAATTTTAACCTTGAAGATCTAATCAATGCTATTCTATTTGGGAAACAGAATGTAGTTCATCCATCAGTGCTAAGTCCAATGCAGTTGTATAACGAACTGAATTCAAAAAATAATGACATTCTTTCTAGTCTGCCTTTACATCTATCTCTTGAGAATATTCATACAATAATAGATGTCGCAGAAATATCTTCATTTATCAACGAAAATAAACTAATATTTGCAATCAGAATTCCTCTAGTTACTTTTGTAGATTACAATCTATATCACATATATGCTTTACCAACTCCACACGACATTCAAAATCCAAATACTTTTGCACTAATAAATCCATCCGCAAAATTTCTAGCTGTGACACAAGATAAATTAACATATTCCACGTTACAAGACTTAAGCGAGTGCAAAGTGATAAATAATAATTACTATTTGTGTAAACTAGGAAATATGCAATACAGTGTTGGAAATCCTATTTGTGAAATAAGTATTTTAACTGAACTTGTGAAAGGAATACCAGAATCTTGTAATTATAAAATTATACTAGGTGAAATAAATTTATGGCAAAAACTTAGTAATAATAGATGGATATATGTCCAATCAGATATATCTAAGATATCTATAACTTGTGATGGTAAAATGAAAGACTATAATATTGTTGGTACAGGTATTTTAGACTTACCTAAATATTGTAAAGCTTATCATAAGCTACTACAGTTTGTTCCGTCTCAAGAATTCGAAATTAAATTCTATGTTCCTAAACCAAATTTTAATATTATAGAAGACGATTGTTGTTCTAAAGCTACTGTAAATCAAACATTACCATATTTAACTCCTATTAAATTATCTCATGTGAATCTTGACTCGTTACAATATGTTTCATATAAATTAAATCAAAACGAGGCAGAACTAACTAAAATCGAAAATCAACCTTACCATATTAAGTATAGCTATTATTTTAGTATAATTACTACCCTATTATCTGTTTCTGTATTTGGATATTTTTCTTATAAATTGTATAAATGTCTCTGTTTTAACAATCGAAGAAACAGTACATCCTGTTGTATTAAAATTATGAATACCTGTATGACTAAACCTCATACAAATATTCGTGCAAGGTCTAATATTGAAATGGCCAATACAAATTATGATACAGAAAGTACTGATTCTAATACACCAAGGCGAAACCTTGAGTTATTGTAAAACTTAAAGTAAATAACATTTTTTTCTCTTCTTCTTTGTATTATACTTCATTAGTCCTAAGTTGAATGTTCTCCCCTCAACTTATAATTACTACATCGTCACTTGGATTATACTCACATACTTCTTCTCTATTTCCGTATGTTCCGTTTTAAAGGAGGGAGATGTTACATCCCTATTCACACCGTCACATCACTATTTGTTAAAGTAATGCCGGCTTGCAATTATTGCGGGCTTATTTAATACAATCAGCAATAATTTTGCTATAAATATACGAGACTTCCCTAAAAAAGTTCAGTTGGTTGTTCTTCAGCTAAACTGCTCTCCAGCTACGGACCCGGTTCTTGCCTGCCGGCTGGTTATCAGTGAAAGCTAAGAATATACTACGGGTCTAACCTGCCCTTCACCAGGGCTATCGCGCTACTATAATCCAAGTCGCGTATAAGTTTTATGTAATAATAGAAATTCTGTGTCCGAACTAGTGTACAAATAAAACTTTTAATTAATAAATAGTTGTAAAAATTTCAGTACTGTCTTTTTTTTAAAAGTGCTGAATAGGACAAACTAACAGCACGCACACAGCATAAGATGAGCACACGATTAAGCAAAACGCACACAACCTTGAAAATCTCTCATAAATGTCTCATCGTTACAGTGCATAAGACATAAACAACTAGTGCGAGGGCCTTGTCGATATGGATATGTCGAAGAAATTTTATACAAGTTACATTAGCAAATTAAATAAAATAAAAATGAACAAATGTTTAATGTGTAATATTACATTCAAAGTAAATTTAAAAAAATACATAAGGTACAAAATAATAATATAAAATTACCAAAATTAAAACAAATTGAAAAAGTATTATATTATATTTTAACTGGTTTTTAAAGTGAATAAGTTTGGTATATATGTGACGAATACACTTTTTGGGATCACTCTTTTTTTGCGAGGTAGCTAATTCTAGTGCTTGCATATTTTTCCAGCACCAAGTTTGCCAGTTCAATGTTATGTGGAACGTAATCATTATCGAAATAATGTTCCTGTATGCTTAAAAATATATAATATGCCTAGTCTATGAAATATTTTTACCATTTTTTAATGTCATGATCAACCGGAAAGGTTATCTGTATAGAGGTTTTAAATGGTCTAATTTTACAGATTTTACCCAACCTATAGAGTTAAACCGTTTTAAGGCCTAGGGTTGAACTACATCTGGCAGCACGGAATCGCACTTTCCTGTACTTCTATCCTTTTTGGTCACTCAGAAACGTTATTTACTAGAGCAAGGAAGAGAGCGGGAGTGTATAGTTTTACCCTCAAAAAGCTGATTGTAAACCGGTTTCAAAAGTTTATCTATCATTCTTAACAATCCATACTAATATAATATTATAAATGTATAAAATTAAAAAAAATAAACATTTGCTATCTCTTGGCCGAAGTTTACGCTTAACCAAACACTTTTTTCGTCATTTTACTAAGGATTGAAAAATAATTAATGTATTCGTAAAAAGCGGTAATATTTTGTGTTCTACAGTACAAAAGTGTAGTACTCTGTATATATTTAATAATAATAGATTATAAATATGACACTGAGATTATTTGTTTGTCCTTATTTATTTATTTCAGCGCTAATAATTCGTGTCTCATCTGAAAACAACAATTTGGTTGACACCATCTAAGACGATATACTTGTAAGTAACATTTTAAAATGAATAAATATCATTCACTAAACCTTCCATATCGATTTGTTACATGTTTTCAATTTTATCCTTCATAATGTAAAATAAACCTGTAGCAAAATAATAAACTTACTTCCAATAATTTCAAAGTCGGTACAGCAGTTTCATTTAGTTTCCTTTTATTATTTGATTGGATTACGAAAACCGATTGGTCAAAATGCTCGAAACAAATAGTGCTTGTTCGTTTAGGTACCCCGGTTATATGATTGCCACATGCTTTTATCCAAACTTGGCGCCTGTAAGGATCTTTTGGAAAACTGTAAAACCAAAGATCTTTTTTAAACATTGTACAAAAAAGAATTTTAAATAACACCTTGGTATTATATATCAAGGTATTAATTATAGTCAAATAAAAACATCGACACTAAAGATTACAGTGAACATCACTATTATTGCCTTGATGATACCATTTTATATTCTCGAAATTACCCTTCTTTTCGTTTCATAAAGTAACATAATGAAATGAAAATATCTATTTAAAATGTTTTATATACAATAAAACAATTTAAATTGATGTTTTCATTTCGTTAAAAACAATTAAAGATTATTAATGTTGTTTGAAATAATATAGTTTTGCAAATAGATCACAATAATATTAATAAATTTAAGACTATTCAATAACACGATTTTGTCTTGTGTAATAAGAACAAAGAGAAACGACATTTGCCTACAATTAAGCAAAATTTAATTATGTCCTAGTTGGTGCAAAAGTCCTTACTATAGTATTAATACTTTAAGTTGGCAGCACACCCTGCTCAGCTATATTAATCAGAATTTTCGTGATTTAATGCTTATATTAATTATTGAAATCAAAATAAATACTTAAAGATGAAAGGTAACGTCGTCTTTTTGTAAATTTGAGGTCTGTGATCTTTTTTTACAAGAAAACACACTGCAACTCGGCATTTTTGACGGTGGTAGAGCCACGCAACAGTTTACGCTGTTGCACGTATGGGCCGGCTCGAGCCGGGTTGGTACCACGACCTTACAGAAAACCGGCGTGAAGTAGAAGCTTTGCTTCTGCGTTTCGTCTGGTGAGTGCAGGTGGCCGGAGGCCCAATTCCCCCCCCCCCCCCCATCAACATGGTAGCGGAATTACACAAAAGACTACCCCAGGAGGGTACCAGTACCCCTGGAGAATCTCTCGCTGAGCATCCACGACCATGTTATTCTAATCCTGAGCGTGGGTGCTCAGGCTGCCCCGCGTATTCTGGGGGGGGCAAAATTCCGCTCAAAAACATAACTGCTCGGGGCAAACTGAGCAATAATACCAAGGCGACCCCTGCCACGCTATCCGTGAACTTCTGCAACATCAGGGGACTTCACTCTAACCTGAACGCCGTCCACTACCATCTCGAGACGGCAAAGCCGGCCTTGCTCTTCCTGACCGAGACGCAGGTTTCCTCTCCGGCTGATATTTCGTATCTCTCCTGCCCGGGGTACAAATTGGAGCACTCCTTTGTGCCTCGGGCTGGAGTTTGCGTGTATGTCAGAGAGGACATCTGTTCTCGACGCCTCGGCAGTCTTGAAGGTTCGGACCTGTCCATCCTTTGGCTACGCGTAGACAGCGACGACCATCCGCGCGTCTACGGGTGCCTCTATAGGTCCCATAGCGGTAATACCGAAACAGACCGACTCATCGACCACGTCCAAATGGCTACAGATTCCTTGCTACAACAGGTCCCATCCGCAGAGATCGTGATCCTTGGCGATTTTAACGCCCACCATGCCGAATGGCTGGGTTCACGTTTAACCGATCATGCGGGGAGAGCTGTTTATGACTTTGCCTTGGCATATGGTCTGACACAACTGGTTACTTCGCCTACGCGGATTCCAGATGTGGAGGATCATACACCTTCCCTGTTGGACCTTCTGCTGACCTCTCATCCGGAAGGATATCAGGTTTCCGTCGATGCCCCTCTCGGCTCTTCGGACCACTGTCTGATCCGGAGTGTGGTGCCACTCACGCTCCCTTCGCGGTTGCGTTCTGCAGGTTGCCGCCGTGTTTGGCATTACAGGTCGGCGGATTGGGACGGAATGCGGTCTTTCTTTGCATCCTACCCATGGGGGCGGGTTTGCTTCTCGCCGGATGATCCCAGCGCTGTTGCTGACTCTGTCACTGATGTGGTGCTACAGGGAATGGAACTATTTATTCCATCATCTGTGGTACCCATCGGAGGCAGATCTCAGCCTTGGTTTGGTCGCTCCTGTAAAACTGCATTACGCAGTAAGCAGGAGTGTTATCAAGCCTGGGCTGCGGCTTCAGCGACTCGGGATGTAAACACCAGCATACTTAAAAAGAAGTATAACTTCGCCTCCAGGTCCTTCAAAAGAGTTATTGCCAAGGCAAAGTCAGAGCACATGGGCAGAATTGGTGAGAAACTAGTTCGCCTTCCTTCGGGAACCCGTGCATTCTGGTCTCTCGCCAAGGCTGTCCAAGGGAATTTCTGTAAGCCATCACTACCATCTTTGCACAGGGAGGACGACTCACTGGCCCATGACGCAAAAGACAAAGCCGACCTTTTAGGCTCCCTTTTTGCGTCCAACTCGACTCTTGATGACGGGGGGAAAACACCGCCGACCATCCCGCGGTGTGAGTGCTCCATGCCGGATGTGCTGTTCTCACAGCGCTCGGTTCGCAAAACACTTCTCTCCCTGGACATCCAGAAGTCGAGTGGGCCTGACGGAATCCCCCCAATTGTGCTGAGGACGTGTGCTCCGGAGTTGGCACCGGTCCTAACGCGTCTTTTCCGGTACTCCTACTCCCAAGGCGTAGTCCCGAATTCATGGAAGACAGCTTTTGTCCACCCGATCCCTAAAACAGGCGATCGCTCAGACCCGTCCAACTATAGGCCTATCGCGATCACCTCCTTGTTCTCCAAATTAATGGAATCCATTGTTAACTGCCAGCTCATCCGGTACCTTGAGGATCACCAGCTGATTAGTGACCGCCAGTACGGTTTTCGTCGGGGTGGATCAGCTGGTGATCTTCTGGTCTACCTGACCCATAGATGGGCGGAGGCAGTAGAGTCCAAGGGGGAGGCGTTGGCCTTTAGTTTGGACATTGCGAAGGCCTTCGATCGGGTTTGGCACAAAGCGCTTCTTTCGAAGCTCCCTTCCTATGGGCTTCCCGAGAAATTGTGCAATTGGATCACCAGCTTCCTTGCAGATCGGAGCATCAAGGTCGTTGTAGACGGTGCATGTTCTGACTGCAAGCCTATTAACGCTGGTGTTCCACAAGGCTGTGTGCTATCACCAACGCTGTTTCTTCTGCATATCAATGATATGTTGCTAACTGGTAACATTCATTGCTATGCGGATGACAGCACTGGTGATGCTCTATACACCGGCCGTACTAATATTTCTCGGGAAAACGTCTCCGAGTACCGGAATAAACTTGTGTCTGAAGTCGAGTCTTTGCTGGACAAAGTCTCGGACTGGGGGCGACTAAATCTAGTCCAGTTTAATCCTCAGAAGACACAAGTTTGCGCGTTTACCGCTAAAAAGAACCCCTTTGTCGTATCTCCTCAGTTTCAAGGCACTCCCCTAGTTGCCTCAGCCAGTATCGGAATCCTTGGCGTCGACATATCGAGTGACGTGCAGTTTCGTGGTCACTTGGAAGAGAAGGCCAAATTAGCCTCTAAAAAGCTTGGCGTGCTCAGCAGAGCGGGACAGTATTTCATGCCGGCACACCGCCTGCAACTTTACAAGGCGCAGGTTAGGCCTCACATGGAATACTGTTCCCATCTCTGGGCAGGGGCTCCCCAGTGCCAGCTCCTTCCACTTGACCGCATCCAGCGCAGAGCGGCTCGAATCGTCAACGACCGAGCCCTTTCCGATCGGCTCGATTCATTGGCACTGCGAAGAGATGTTGCATCTCTTTGCATTTTCTTTCGCATCTACCATGGGGAGTGCTCTGAGGAATTGTTCGGATTAATCCCAGCCGCCAAATTTCACGAACGCACATCGCGGCAGAACTCCCGATACCATCCACACCATCTGGATGATTGGCGGTCCACCACTGTGCGATTTAGAAGATGTTTTCTTCCTCGCACGACTTCCTTGTGGAATCGATTACCATCAGCGATTTTTCCGGACCGATACGACTTAGGGACCTTCAAGAAAAGAGCGTACTCCTT
Source organism: Parnassius glacialis (assembly GCA_033319125.1). Taxonomy (NCBI): domain Eukaryota; kingdom Metazoa; phylum Arthropoda; class Insecta; order Lepidoptera; family Papilionidae; genus Parnassius; species Parnassius glacialis. The sequence goes on from JAVANC010000018.1 coordinate 28,538,301, forward strand.
TTTAAAAGGCCGGCAACGCATCTGCAATTCCCTCCCTGGTGTTGCAGTTGTTCATGGGCGGCGGTAGTCACTTACCATCAGGTGAGCCGCATGCTCGTTTGCCCCCTCTCCTATAAAAAAAAAAAAAAAAAATTCTGGAGGTCAACTCACGCTTACGACTACTTGTTAACTGATGCCTACCCTATATAGTATATTATCTATGCTGATGCCGTACGCGGCGCAACTAGTTTTATATAACGGGAATGATCCACGCTCTCGTAATTTTGACAGCGGGGAACGCTCTCCAAAGTCGTCTCCTGTTAGTTTAATACTCTAAGAATAAACTAGATTAATTATTCTTTTGCCCACCCTCTCCGTCTTGCCTGTCCGTCCCCTATCTTAGATAGTTGTATTAGTACTAATTATCACTGACCTCTATATAATATACAAGTACGTTGGACTTGCTATGTCATACGAACTGCTTATGCCGATTTGAAGCGCCCTCATTGTTCGTACCGGGAACTAAAATTGACATAATATGTCAAAGTTTGTTGTATTATTTAAATCATATCTCTGTATTTTGAATTTTTGAACGAAAAATGAAAGTATTTTATGTGCTTTGATTATGTTTGATTTTAGTTACATAATAAGAATTATTTTTAGTAATAATGAGAGTATGCGTAATATGTAACACGTTACCAAAAGGAAAGTGGGATAACATTCCACAAGTAAGTGAATTTGCAGCTAATATTAAGCAAATTAAAATTATTTAATAATATAGGTACTTAAAAATTTGTTACTAATATTAATATTGTAATTACCAACATGTTTGTCTTTATATTACTGAGTATTGATACACAATAAAATTCAAAAGGTTTGTCTAGTTCCTTGTCTATTATACTTATCGATATTCTTTCCTACTCATATCTATTCACAACCAAAGTCGCTAACAACAGATAATTATCAAATGTTTATTAATTAACTGGTTTCCAACCGAACCTAGACTAAAATTATGGCTAAAAAGTACAACAATTGTGAATTGGCGTCCGAAACAAAATGATTATCTTTGTTTTAAACACTTCACAGACGACTGTTATATTGGACATGAGAAACGCACTACTTTGAAAAAGTGCAGTATACTCACAATATCTTCTGGTAGTACCAGTACCAGTATAAAAGTACAAATATAAAAGTATTAGATTATTATTTCGAATATTTTTTATTTCTTCTCTCCTTATTTTCCCCCAAACTTAAGAGCCCTCTTACATTTCGGCGTTTCGCAAATTTAGGTATTTTACGCACCGAGCGGGCGGCAAGCTACGCGACCGATACTTTCTTTCATATCTATTCACTCGCTCGCACTATAATACTGTGAGTATGGCGACTAAACGATCTTGATCTTCCATAATACAAAGTTTTCTTAGGATGGACTTCAGTGGATGGAATATTTTTTGGTGTGTCATTTTAATGTTATCTTATTAATTTATTATTATATAATTATATAATTTATTATTTATTAGTGTATACCATTTTGATATATTATTCATTATTTATGAAATTTAGTGTCAAAATAAGTACACATAAATATTTTAATTGTTACGCTGTAATCGAATGTTAATAATCGATTATGTCTACTACCGGTAGAATAGTGGTATAAATAAATAAACGGTTGCAACCTGTTTTAATAAATATAACAACCAAATGTAACTAATATTTTTTAATCGGTACTTGCAGTCAATTACTATATTTTTTATAAGAAAATATTTGCTGCGACGGCATTGACCGAACTTTTCTCGATTCGATAATTTCAGGCAGTACACACTTTTCATAAAAAGCTTGTAACTTGGGTAACATATTGAAAATCTAAAATTGGTCGTATTTGTAAATTTTTAGTACTTTTACTGCATTAATCTGGGCCAATACATATTATGGCAAGTATTCAGACATTTTTATTTGCTAAATGAAGCTGGCCTTGGATTTGGTAAAATCAGTCATTATTTTGATTTAATGTTACACTTGAATAACTGAATTTATAACCTTTAACTTTTTTTTTGTCGAAAGGCCGTATCAAAATCTATTCAGAAAGCTGAAATAGGACATTTAACTTCAATAAGACCGTTGCTGTATAAACCATTAGGTGAAAACCTCAAATAACAATGATCTAAGTCAATGAATAGACCACATTTTTGAAGAGACGTGATCTAAATTATAACTATATAAAATAGTTTTAAACCGATCGATCAAAAATTGCGGTCGTAGTTGACGATGTTCTAGTATGCAGGTAATCGAAGCACACTACGATAGCAATGGACGCACACTACGGTAGTATCGAAACGATGCAGCGCCCGAAATAAACTGACGCAGGTCCACCCTCGGCAAGCGCTCGCGCGTTAATGATCGCAGATGGCCGGCACAGTGAAATATATAGTACTTTTATTTAATTAATTAAAATATAATAGTAACGATTAAAAAAGTAAAAATAATAGCATAGTGTAAGCAAATGTTGATGATTATTTTGGTATAAATTTTACTTCTAAATGATGTAGAACTTCGGAAATATAGGGGCTTGTATCGAAGCTTTTTTGGTCGTTTTTTGAATAATGTCAATTTTTTTTCCTAGCGTGAAAAGCATATAACGAAAATGTATTCCATTATTATTAAAGTGTAGGATATTTGGGAGATAAAAATATTTTTTTTGATGGTCGATATTCAATAGAATCTACAAATTAGAGCTCCCAAATCATGTCTTCGAGAATTTTTGCCTAAACATGCATCGGGAGAATGATTATTACTGATGAAATAAATAAGTTATCTAAAATCCATTCCGAGCTTATTTGAGGAGAGAAAACGAACTATTTTTATCAAGTAATTGTTATTTCAAGCAATGAACGATAAACATAAAATTTCAACGAGAAAACCTTGTAATTTCGCGTTTTTTTGTAATACGCCCCTTAAGGGCCATAAACAGAAAGAATAAAGCGTAGAAAGGTCGCCTGATGATTACTTTGTGTTTACAAGACGTAAGTTTGTTAAATCTGTATAATTATTATGACCAATTTATTATATCAAGGGAATAAATTTATATTGGAACTGCAAAATTATTAATGTCCTTAGTGAGTTTGCGTGAGTTTAGGTGAGAAATAACTCCTCCTTGAACGGGTTCCCACCTTTTCGTGGTGGGGGAAGGGGGAGGGTTAGTAGCCGTGGCTTGGTAACCCATGGTAAACGTAAGGCGACTCACATGGCTGGCCCGAAGTGAAGGGCTGCCCAAGGTGGGCACTCTGAGTAGGCTTGTCGAGCCCTTGGATGTGTGTTAGTGAGCTGCGGCTAGAAGAGAGTCCTCTTTATATCGCTGCAGCTGAGGTGGAGCCGCAAGGGAAGAGGATTGTTGGTATGGTAATGCACCACACGACTATCTTCCACGACTTTCGCGGAACTATACCACTTGGTGCTTCCGAGTGCTCGTTTTTTATTGGCTCCATGACCTCCACATATCGGGCTCGGGAAGTTGGGGAGGGAAGTCCTCAACTAAGGAGCAGTCCTCGCTGGTGGGGCCGCTGATGTGCTTGAAAGCGTTTCTGTGGCCCTGTCAATGTATGGTGAATGTGAAACACCATGGGGTTTTAGTAGGTGCAAGTCCGACATAATCCGTTCTTGCCCCCGCAATGCAGGTATGCGTAGGCATTTTCTCATTTGAAACCAGGAACAAAATCCGTTCTGTAGTTACGAATTAAAACGTAGATAGATCAACGCAGCGTCGATCTTGGGTTCATATGAGGTATAAAGCTTGCGTATAAGGCAATATATTAATATGATACATAAATAGAATGGACGTTACGGGTAGGTTTGGGTATAGAATTTTTATCAATATATTTTTTCACACTGTCTTATCGCTATTATTAGTTCCGTGGACGTTTACTTCTGCATTCAGCGCCAAAATGGCGAAAATCAAATGTCACGTTGTATAGCCAGTCCATATATAGAGGTCAGAGAATAATTATACATCAAGCGAGTCAATGTGAAATTGTCAAATATCAATGTGTTTTTGACCTGCAGTGCGATCTGTTAAGTTCACGGTTGAACATAGGCCTCCCCCATATTTTTCCACATTATTACCTCATAGGGGTTGGCAACTGCAGTTTTTTTTTAATTTTAACTGTAATTAGGACGACGTTTCAGCAGTGGTGGCGTAAGAGGGGGGTGGCGGTCCGCCCCGGGTGCCAAGCACCAAGGGGTGACATAGACACAGTGTGTCTAAGTTTTTTTTTAACTATTTGTGTTTCGGCAGCTTCATGTGTAAGAAGCTTTTCAAAATTCAAGTTAATAGAAGGTCCACAATGAGCCAAGCGCGACTAACCAATCTTTCTATTTTATCTATCGAAAATGATACGAAAGTAAATTTTGATAATGTAATAGAATATTTTATCTTAATTTTTTTCCCCGTGTAACCCAACCGTCTTCCCGTGGTTGTCATCCCGCTCGCCAAGCGTGGCAAATATGGCAATATACCCGCCCATGCCGAAAATTACAAAAAGACGGCCCTCAGTCCCCAGCAGCACCGCTATTCCTGGGTACGGTGGCGACCACGTTGACGGCGGGCAGGGGTTGCTAAGAATGTCCGGTGCAGGTTCACCTCTTAGCTGGTAGCTCTTAGCGACTTGATCTGGCAACATATAACGCACGTACCCTGGTTACTGACCAGAAGATCCTGGAGCTGGAAGAAGATATAGACAAGTTGCGTTACGATATTATAAGTTTATCTCAGATCCGAAGAGAGAGGAAGGACACGGTAATCCTCGAATCCGGCAACTTGTTCTATCACCGGGAGGGCGACCATCTGTTCGCAAGGGGGTGTCAGATTAATCCTCCACAAGTCTCTCGTTAACAACGTTGTGAAGATTAGGAGTGTGGCCATGAGGGTTGCGGGCCTTATACTCAGAATCACCAAACGGTATTCGCTGAAGGGCATACAAGTATACGCACCAACCTAAGCACATCCCGATGAGGAGGTGGAGGAAATGTATGAAAATATCTCTAGAGCAATGCGTTTCTCCAAAATCCACTATACGGTGTTCATGGGGAGATTTTAACCCAAAACTAGGCACAAAAGAAAACGATAAGCTGAAGGTAGGGAAATTTGGGATAGGGCAACGGAACCCAAGTGGCCAGCAGCTGGCTGACTTCATGGAGATAGAGGGACTCTTTATGAAGAACTTGACGGCTCCGTGGCGCAGTGGCTTAGCAATGAATTGTTGCGCTGGGGGCCGTGGGTTCGAATCCCGCACGGAAAAAGTATTTGTATGACCTACAAATAATTGTCCCGGATCTAGATATTTGTCCTCCTGCAATTTATGTTTGTAAACTGTCTTCACGATACAGGAGAAAATCCTAGTGTGGGGGTAACGTTTTAAGTAAGCAAAAAAAAAAACTCTTTCTTTCAGAGGGGGCCTCACAGAAAGTGAACCTGGTCAAGCCCCGATGGTTCGACAAAAAATGAGATTGACTTCATTACTACGACTAGACGGCAACTGTTCAGTGATGACTCAGTGATTGCGAGGGCGAAAACTGGCAACGATCACCGAATGGTCTCACCATTGCACACATGACACACTGAACCTAAACAGTAAGCTGGAGAAGTCTTGTCTAATGAAGTCAACGCTCAGAGAGAGGGATCTCGTGCTCTTATCCAAATCCCCGAAAACTTTCAGTTTTCAGCAAACTTGTTTTCAGTGCCTAGAAGACTGCAATACAGTGGACGATTTGAATGACAAGCTCGTGGAAACTGTCCATGCAGTCGGAGCTAAGTTTTGCAAGACCCGTCGCAAAAGAACACAAAAATTCTCCGATCACACTCTTAATCTCATAGCTGTTAGACGGGAAATGAAGCTATAGTCTTCAGTACATTTGACAGCATACAGGCAACTGAACAGACAGATGCTCCAAATGAATGCGGCGCGGCGGGACTTACGCAACTTCAACGCAACATCAATACAGCTCGTATTGAAGAAGCGATCGAGCTAAACCAGGTCTCCAAAGGTTTTACCAGATATCTGCCAACCAGAAAAAGGCCAACTGTTGAAGCTGAAGAATGAATGTGATGGCATCGTTTCCGGGACACCTGAGATTTTAAATGAGATCAAGAGGTTCTACGGGCAGTTCTACACGCCATCGTTGCAGACAGACGCAAGTATGAAGAACGATCCAAAGGTAAAAGAATAAAATATAAATTGCTACTAAAAATGTAAATAAGTACAATAAGTTGTAATAAGTAAGAATACTATACACAAAAATACACCATTTAGCACGACTTATACAACGGGGAATTATAACAAATATTCCGAATAAATATTCCGAAGATATCCCGGACGTCAGTCTGAGCGAAATTAGAATGGCTTTCCAGCACCTCAAAAACGGGAAGTTCTCATGCGAGGATGGAATTACAGCGGAGCTTCTGAAAGCGGGTAGAAAACCGGTACTTGAAGTCCTTCAGAAGCTTTTTAATTCCATCCTCCATGATAGCACTACTCCGGAGGCGTGGAGTAGAAGTGCGGTGGTCTTGTTCTTCAAGAAAGGTTGTTCTCTTGAAGAATTACACACAGATTTCCTTTCTGAACCGCGTCTACGTGCTGTTTACGAATTGGCTCGCACGTAAACTCGATGATTTCTAGCCTCCCGAAGAAGCCAGTTTCCGAAAAGGCTTTAGCTCCATGGACCACATACCCCTCGGCAAATTGTACAATATACCACTTTTTCTTGCGTATATGGACTATAAGAAACCATCAATCAAGTGTAATTTCCCTCTGCAAGATGCAGGAGTGTACAAGCTTGATTGTGAATGTGGTCTCTCTTATATAGGACAAACTAAAAGATCCCTAAAAACCCGCGTTAAAGAACACATAGCTGATCTGAAGAATCGACGCTCCAGGAAGTCTGCAGTCTGTGAACACGTACATGATCGCCCCCGTCACTAAATTAGATTTGATAGACCACAAATCCTCGCTAAAGAACACCGATTCCTTCCAAGGATGATTCGAGAGGCTATTGAAATAAAAAAAACATCCTATTTTCAATACAGAAGATGACTGGGTGCTACCATCTTCTTGGGATCCCATAATTAATAAAATTAAATCCCAACCCAACCATACAACTGCACGACTTCAATATACTGTAAATTCACACTGCGTAGATCGGAACAAAAATTAATAATTTTTAATTTGGAGGTAGCCGTGGTTAACTATAACATTGGGACGTCATACACCTCCGTCCCCTTCGTGACCATGGGTGCTGTAAAGTGATAAAATTAATTATTAATATACGCGATAAAATCCGTAAAATTAGTTTTATTTAAATGTGTAGTGTTCGCGTAAATATAAGAAATTATTATGAAAAAGCCATTGCTTCCGTCAAAATGTGGCCGGTACTGCCTTCCCTTCAGTGGTGCCAAGTTTACTATCAGTAAATCAAAGCGCTGAAGTGTTTGTACAGTAGGGCTACGATGGCTATCCGAGTACAGAACAAGAGTACGAAACCTAGCAGTACTATGGTTCTGAATTGCAGAGAGGTGTAAGACAAGGTGACGTCATATCCCCAAAACTCTTCACCGCTGCAGTGGAAGAGCTTTTAAGGCTCTTGTACTGGAAAGGATACGATGTTTATAAAAATGGGGAGTACATCACTTACCTTCGATTTGCCGACGATATAGTCCTTATGGCAGAATCACTGGAGGACCCACTATGCTCAATGGCCTCAATAGTGGCTCCCAACGAATATGTATGTAAGATAAACATGGACAAAACAAAGATCATGTATAACATCAATGTCATACTTATGCCGGTAGTTGTTGGGAGAACTAAGCTCGAAGCTGTTGACGAGTATGTTTACCTAGGAGAAATATTCTGACTAGGTCAGTCCAACTTCGACCAAGAGGTCAATCGACGGATTCAACTCGGCTGGGCAACGTTCGGGAGATTTCATAACATCTTTTCGTCGGGTATACCTTGCTTAACTTGAAAACGAGATTGTACAACCAGTGCGTGTCGCCAGTGATGACTTATTGATTTGAGACGTGGTCTTTCACTCCTGGTCGTATGAGGAAGTACAAGGTCGCTCAGCGAGCTATGGAGAGGACTATGTTTAGGGATTCTCTGCGTGATCAACTTAGAAATGAGGATATTCGCAGTAAAGGATTAGTAAGTTGAAGTGGTAATGGGCCTGCCATATAGCACGACGAACCGACAACCGATTGGGAAGCAAGGTTATTGAGTGGCAGCCTCATACCGGCTTTCGAAATGTGGGGCGGCTCCCCTCTAGATGGAGTGACGACCTGGTAAGACATGCAGGATCTCGATGGATGCAAGTGGCTCAGGACCGTGGTTTGTGACATTCCTTGGAGGAGGCCCTTGTTCAGCAGTGGACTTGTGAAGGGCTGTAATGATAATAATGATCAATATAATAATTTAGTGAAATAGAATAGAAAAGAATTATTTTTTATTCAATATTGATTATTACGTAATATTTATTGAAAGTCATTTTTTATTTACCACTGGTTCGAAAAATACCTCTGTCCTAGGAAAAACCAGCAAGAAACCCAGCGGGACGTTTTTTTAAAACATATAAAGTTGTTTATACAATTTTTAAATGAACTTTCATAGAACCAGCATGGTGGCGATCACCTTATTCGCATAATGAAACGGAAATTCATATGAATTAGTGTGATAAAGTATTAGGAAATTAATATAAGTTAAGTATAACTAATCTGTTTTATAGTTTTAAATGAAACAAATTGTAGCTGTGTGCAGATGAAAAAGATTAACGGTGGTAGAGCCACGCGGCAGTTTTTGCTGTTGCACGTATGGGCCGGCTCGAGCCGGGTTGGTACCACGACCTCACAGAATACCGGCGTGAAGTAGAAGCTCTGCTTCTGCGTTTCGTCTGGTGAGTGCAGGTGGGCAGTGGCCCAATTAACTGGCTGGCTGGTGGTTACAGGGAATGGAACTATTTATTCCATCATCTGTGGTACCCATCGGAGGCAGATCTCAGCCTTGGTTTGGTCGCTCCTGTAAAACTGCATTATGCAGTAAGCAGGAGTGTTATCAAGCCTGGGCTGCGGCTTCGGCGACTCGGGATGTAAACACCAGCACACTTAAAAAGAAGTATAACTTCGCCTCCAGGTCCTCCAAAAGAGTCATTGCTAAGGCAAAGTCAGAGCACATAGGCAGAATTGGCGAGAAACTAGTTCGCCTTCCTTCGGGAACCCGTGCATTCTGGTCTCTCGCCAAGGCTGTCCAAGGGAATTTCTGTAGGCCATCACTACCATCTCTGCACAGGGAGGACGACTCACTGGCCCAGGCCGCAAAAGACAAAGCCGACCTTTTAGGCTCCCTTTTTGCGTCCAACTCGACTCTTGATGACGGGGGGAAAACACCGCCGACTATCCCGCGGTGTGAGTGCTCCATGCCGGATGTGCGGTTCTCACAGCGCTCGGTTCGCAAAGCACTCCTCTCCCTGGACATCCACAAGTCGAGTGGGCCTGACGGAATCCCCCCAATTGTGCTGAGGACGTGTGCTCCGGAGTTGGCACCGGTCCTAACGCGTCTTTTCCGGTACTTCTACTCCCAAGGCATAATCCCGAATTCATGGAAGACAGTTTTTGTCCACCCGATCCCTAAAAAAGGCGACCGTTCAGACCCTTCCAATTATAGGCCTATCGCCATCACCTCCTTGTTCTCCAAAGTAATGGAATCCATTATTAACTGCCAGTTCATGCGATATCTTGAGGATCACCAGCTGATTAGTGAGCGCCAATATGGTTTTCGTCGGGGTCGATCAGCTGGTGATTTTCTAGTCTACCTGACCCATAGATGGGCGGAGGCAGTAGAGTCCAAGGGGGAGGCGTTCGCCGTTACTTTGGACATTGCGAAGGCCTTCGATCGGGTTTGGCACAAAGCGCTTCTTTCGAAGCTCCCTTTCTATGGGCTTGCCGAGAAATTGTGCGATTGGATCACCAGCTTCCTTGCAGATCGGAGCATCAAGGTCGTTGTAGATGGTGCATGCTCCGACTACAAGCCTATTAACACTGGTGTTCTACAAGCCTGTGTGCTATCACCAACGCTGTTTCTTCTGCATAACAATGATATGTAGCTAACTGGTAACATTAATTGCTATGCGGATGACAGCACTGGTGATGCTCTATACACCGGCCGTGCCAATATTTCTCGGGATAACGTCGCCGAGTACCGGGACAAACTTGTGTCTGAAGTCGAGTCTTTGCTGAACAAACTCTCGGATTGGGGGCGACTAAATCTAGTTCAGCTTAATCCTCAGAAGACACAAGTTTGCGCGTTTACTGCTAAAAAGAACTCCTTTGTTGTATCTCCTCAGTTTCAAGGCACTCCCCTTTCTGCCTCAGCTAGCATCGGAATCCTTGGCGTCGACATATCGAATAGTGTGCAGTTTCGTGGTCACTTAGAAGGGAAGGCCAGATTGACCTCTAAAAAGCTTGTCATGCTCAGCAGAGCGGGACAGTATTTCATGCCGGCACACCGCCTGCAACTTTACAAGGCGCAGGTTTCGACTCACATGGAATACTGTTCCCATCTCTGGGCAGGAGCTCCCCAGTGCCAGCTCCTTCCACTTGACCGCATCCAGCACAAAGCGGCTCGAATCGTCGACGACCGAGTCCTTTTCGATCGGCTCGATTCATTGGCACTGCGAAGAGATGTTGCATCCCTTTGCATTTTCTTTCGCATCTACCACGGAGAGTGCTCTGAGGAATTGTTCGGATTAATCCCAGCCGCCAAATTTCACGAACGCAAATCGCGGCAGAACTCCCGATATCATCCACACCATCTGGATGATTGGCGGTCCACCACTGTGCGACTTAGAAGATGTTTTCTTCCTCGCACGACTTCCTTGTGGAATCGATTACCATCAGCGATTTTTCCGGAACGATACGACTTAGGGACCTTCAAGAAAAGAGCCTACTCTTTTTAAAAGGCCGGCATCGCATGTGCGATTTCCCTGGTTCCCCTGGTGTTGCAGTTGTTCATGGGCGACGGTAGTCACTTACCATCAGGTGAGCCGCATGATCGATTGTCCCCTCTTCTATAAAAAAAAAATTAATGAACTCTAGTAAAGAAAATGCCATCAAAAACATTACTTGTAAAAAAAGCTAAGTCTCGCAACTCAGTTCTTCTACCGTAAAAGTTGTGAGATCCATGTAATACCAAGTCGGTTAATTTATTCAGTCCATAGATTGATACATAGATTGACTTGGCAATCGCATGAAAACACAATATATCTCACAAGTAATACATAGTATATTAAATTAGATTGTTTAGTGCGATTGCCAAGTTAATCTATGTATCAATCTATGGACTGAATAAATTAATCGACTTGGTATTACATGGATCTCACAACCTTTTACGGTAGAAGAACTGAGTTGCGAGACTTGGCTTTTTTTACAAGTTTTGTTTTTGATGGCATCTCATTTCTTTTTGTAGATATTTATATCTAGGTAGCTATTTACACCTATTATTCCATTACACATATATAGGTACACTGATTCATGCACTGCAAATGTAACTTTGTAATACTATATGTTTATATATGATTACAAAGTTATTTATGCAGTTGGTATATCTCGAAAACTGGAACGAAATTTTAAAATATTTTAATTTTTCCTTGATACATATATTAAACAATCATTGTATTCCAAATTTGAAGTTTCTATGTCTGCTAGAAGTGCCTTAGAGTTTTGATGATCGGTCAGTCAGTGAGTAACAAAATTAAGAAATTTTGACTAGTTATAATTCTTAAACTACTGGTTCAAATGTAATGAAATTTGAAACATAGCGAGTTTATACAATACCTACTTGATTAGTACAAAATCCATGATTCTAGTTTTATCCATAACGAAGTTATAGGGTTTCGGAAATGGCCTGAACTGCTTCGAGAAAAGGATGGTACGGCCGTGCCGCTTTTTTGCTCGACTTGGTGGGGGCACTGCCGTGCCCCCAGATCACATAATGTTAATAATCAGTCATTTTTAGGATTCCGTAGCCAAATGGCAAAAAACGGAACCCTAATGTATTCGTCATGTCTGTCTGTCTGTCCGTCCGTATATCACAGCCACTTTTTTCCGAAACTATAAGAACTATGCTGTCAACAGCACGCTGAAACTTGGTAAGTAGACGTATTCTGTGAACCGCATTAAGATTTTCACACAAAAATAGAAAAAAAACAATAAATTTTGGGGGTCCCCCATACTTAGAACTGAAACTCAAATTTCTTTTTCTATCAAACCCATACATGTATAGGATATAGGACATATCAAGTCTTCAAAAATGATGTTGAGGTTTCTTATATCATTTTTTTCTAAACTGAATAGTTTGCGCGAGAGACACTTCCAAAGTGGTAAATGTGTGTTCCCCTCTGCAACTTCTAAAATAAGAGAATGATAAAAATAAAAAAAATATGATATACATTACCATGTAAATTTCCTCCGAAAATTAGTTTGAACGAGATGTAGTAATTAGTTTTTTTTTAAACGTCATAAATCGTAAATTATGTTACTTGCTGCTACGGAAGCGGAAGCCTTCATGGGCGAGTCCGACTCGCACTTATCCGCTTATTTCAATCTTAGTACTTGAACCTTATTAGGCATTACACTTCTGTACTCATAGTCAATTTTTTGTCACTAAAAGGATTTATTATGTTGTTTTTTTTCACAAAATAAGTAAATTTGTGTACGTTTTACTTTGGTGTTAAATGTATCAGGCAAAGGTAATATTTGAAAATTTATCAATTCTTTCTAACAATTCCTTTTCCTGTGTGTCGGTAAAAACAGCTTTTCTTCTCATCCTCTTCACCAAACTTCCAGATTTTATGTGATTTTTCAACGTTCGCCGTAGTAGGTATATGGTATTTTAAAGCTGCTGAGACAAAAAGTGGAGCTTGTTAAGCACTTAGATATGTCCTGAGAAAACCTAACAAAAACGCGATAAAAAAGAAATAATTTTAATAATTTACCTCGTCAATCCACCTTCTGAAATTATTGTAACATTACTATTGCAGAATTATTACATACCGACCGGGTTTTATTACTAAAACTACGCAAAATTTAATCAGAATATTTTATAGATTGAGTCACGTCGACCGCCCCTGAAGTTGCACATAGCCACTGAAAAAATGGCCACCGCAAAAGCATTGAACATCGGTGCACTTTTGTAATTGGTTACTGGGGAATGGCGGCGCGATATATCCGTTTTGGCTTTAGTATTAATTGCGGGAAATTTGAAAAGATGGACCTTATTTGGAACCGGTCCTTTATAGGCGTACCTACCTAAGATTTTATTTCCGATAATGCATGTGATATGTCTATTTCTCCATTTTTTATAAAAGCAGGAGCATATTACCTACTTATATCCATTTTCTTTCGTAGTCCTGTGTACAGAAACATTTTATATACCGTGGTAAATATTCTTTTAGAAAACTGCCAGATACCATAAGCCGTGGTATATCTTCGAAGCTTTTATCACTTTTGATGAACTTTTTAAATCAATGACGGCATGTACCTTCGTCTATAGTGCGAAATTCGTCCATCTCACAAGTATTTACTTTGTTTTATTTTACATTTATACCTTATTGACTGGGCACAATAGGTGAACATAAACCTATAGACATTCTATACCAGTTAATACCAAATATTTCGACAAACTTCAGCTGCATTCTAACGTTTATTAAATTCATAAAGCAAACAGTGTTGCATATGGTCTATTACTTTTCTCAATGATATGGTCCATGTGGCAACCATGGTAATGGCGGGGCAGGGGGTGTTAAGAATCTCCGGTGGAGGTTTGGTTGCTACCTAAGTAACGCACGCACCCTGAGGTCTGACGAGAAGATCCTGGAGCTAGAAGAAGAGATAGACAAGTTGCTCTGGAATATTATAGGACTATCTGAGGTTCAAAGAGAGGGGAAAGACATGGTAATCCTCGAATCCAGCAACTTGTTTTATCACCGGGAGGGCAACCATCTGTCCCAAGGTGGTGGATTTATCGTCCACAAGTCTCTCGTTAACAACGGTGTAAAGATTGAGAGTGTGTCGACGAGGGTTGGGTACCTTATACTCAGAATCACCCAACATTATTCGCTGAAAGTCATACAGGTTTACGTACCAACCTTGGCATATGCCGATGAGGAGGTGGGTGAAATGTATGGGGATATATCTAAAGCTATGCATTCCTCCAAAACCCACTATACGGTGTTAATGGGAGACTTCAACGCAAAACTAGGTACAAGAGAGAACGGCGAGCTGAAGGTAGGGAAATTTGGAATAGGTCAACGGAACCAAGGGGCCAGCACCTTGCTGACTTCATGGAGAAGGAGGGACTCTTTATGATGAAATCTTTATGATGAACTCTTTCTTCTAGAAGCAGCCCCACAGGAAGTGGAGCTGGTCGAGCATCGACGGTTCGACAAAAATGAGATTGACTTCATTCTTCATTGATCGCGAGGGTGAAAACCGACAGCGATCACCGTATGGTGAGAGGCACACTGAACCTAAACGTAAAGTTGGAGACGTCACGTCTAATGAAGTCAACGCTCCATCCCCCTCGTGCTCTTACCCAAAGTCCCGAAAATTTCAGCTCGAGCTACAAAACCATTTTCGGTGCCTAGAAGATTGCAATGCAGTGGGCGATATGAATGACAAGGTCGTAGAAACTGTCCATGCAGTCGGAAGTAAGTTTTGCAAGAACAGCCGCAGAAGAACACAAAAACTCTCCGATCACACTCTTTGTCTCATGGCTGTTAGACGGAAAATGAAGCTGAGGTCTTCAGTAGATTTGACAACATACAGGCAACTGAACAGACAGATCTCCAAATGCATGCGGCGGGACTTACGCAACTTTAATACTGCTCGTATTGAAGTAGCGATCGAGCGGAACCAGGGCTCCAAAGTCTTTGCAAGAGATCTCTCTGCCAGAAAGAGCCAACTGTCAAAGCTGAAGACCGAGTGTGGCAACGTCGTTTCCGGGACATCTGAGATATTGAGTGAGATTGAGAGGTTCTATGGGCAACTGTATACGTCATCGTTGGAGCCACACGCAAGTGTGAGTAACGATCCAAGAGCAAGTCTTATCCGACACTATTCCGATGATATTCCAGACGTCAGTCTAAGCAAGATTAGAATGGCTCTCCAGCACCTTAAAAACGGCAAGGCCCCAGGCGAGGATAGAATTACATCGAAGCTTCTAATAGCGGGTGGAAAACCGGTACTTGAAGTCCTTCAGAAGCTCTTTAGTTCCGTCCTCCATGGTGGCATTACACTGGAGGTGTGGAGCAGAAATGCGGTGGTCTTGTTCTTCAAGAAAGACGACAACGCTCTCTTGAAGAGCGGTCTTGGCTCTGACATGGAACGGTGCGCTTGTCGTATTCCGTTACTAGTTTATCCTCGACTCGTTGGATAATTAATTCGTGTAAACGAATTATTTATCCAACGATTTTGGTATATCTCTTATAGGTATAAAACTTGCCAGTATATCGTTGGGTGGGTCTCTGGATGGTTTAGATTCACCAGGTAGGTGGTGCTGTTGTCTATATATATGTATGACAGATTTGCAATTATGTACTGACTCATCACGATATTGTTGGAACCATAAGGCCTAGATACTTAAAATTTGGTAGGAATATTCCCTTCGCCGAGTAGAGGTCAGCTAAGAACGGATTTTACGAAATTCCACGGGGTTTGCGGGGGCGTTAATAACAAACTCACATTTTCAAACTATAGCTCTTAAAGGTATAATACTTGCCAGTATATCGTTTGGGTGGGTCTCTGGATAGTTTAGATTCGCCAGGTAGGTGGCGCTGTTGTATATATATATATATATATATATATGTATATGTATATGTATATGTATATGTATATGTATATGTATATATATATATATATATATATATATATATATATGTATATGTGTATATGTTTGTATGGGGGATTTCCAATTATGTACTGACTCATCATGATATCTCTAGAACCATAAGGCCTAGATACTTAAAATTTTGTAGGAATATTCCCCTCGCCGAGTAGAGGTTAGCTAAGAAGGGGGCGTCAGTTTAAAAAAAACACATTAAACCCCGCAACCCACCACATGGGGAGTATATATAATATGAAAGTTTAATTTATTTTATATACTGTGTAACATTTATATTATTTTATTTTAAAAGAAAACTTCTACCTATATTGTTTGAATTATACTAAGTTACAATTTTACTTCTTTGCTCCGTAGGTGTTATTTCGCATGTTGTGAAACTGATTTTTTATTTAATTTTTTTTGCTTATTCCATAAACAATAAATATAAAGTATAATAGGTGACAAACGAGCACACAGTCCACCTGATGGTAAATGGATGCTGTGGCCCATAGACATCTACATTTATACTCGATTAAGAATCGAAATGCAGATGCGTTGTCACCCGTGAGGACTAAGATGGAATGCCTCGTTTCCAGTAAGAAGGGTGTCCAGTTTCCTACACTCACTATACGAAACATAGCGGCATTAAGCTGCTATTTTACGCTGGTATTCTGTGAGAGCGTGGTATTACCCAATCGAGCCGACCCATTCGTGCTACAACCATAATATAGCTACAGGGTGACTCTTATAATATGCTTATAATATATATTTTTAAGTAGGATTGTTACAAAAAATTATTGAATTACTTAATAATAAAAAAATAAAACTAGCACTATAGAAACTTTTCAGAAAAATCAAAAGAGAATTTGCGGGATTTGGTTCCGATTATGTTTTTTTTAATAGGATAAGGGTGACAAACGAGCACACAGTCCACCTGATGGTAAGTGGTTGCTGCGGCCCATAGACATCTACATCTATCCTCATTTGCGAATCAAAATGCAGATGCGTTGTCACCCGTGAGGACTAAGATGGAATGCCTCATTTCCAGTAAAAAGGGCCTCCGGCCACCTGCACTCACCAAACGAAACGCAGAGGTAAACCTCTACTTCACGCTGGTATTCTGTGAGGTCGTGGTACCTCCCCGGTTCGAGCCGGCCCATCCGTGCGACAGCAAAAGCTGCCGCGTGGCTCTACCAATGTTAAACTTGTAAATGTATAAATGTATTAATATTCTTAACATAAAAACACAATAAGATGTATTGAATATATTCTAAATACTAAAACTTATCTAAAACTACTGAAAAAGTAGTAGTAGGCCTTAAACCTGATGTCCTGCTTATATGAAATGTAAAACTGAAGGTGAACCATTTTGAAACTTATTCATTCGATGAAAGTGGATCATAATTCAAAAAAAAAATCTTTTTACCGTCGTGATAAAAATAATTATGAATATGAGCGTAAAAAAAATATATAAGTCACTATTAGGCGGACTATCAGGCGACCAGGACGTCCCGCTTTTGGCGGGAATTCTGGCAACGTTGGTAGGGAGAATAAAATATCTTATGTTCTGTGTATTTGGAGCATGAATTGAAAAAATCTCAACCAGAAAGGATGTTCATAAACGTCAGTGTTCAATTAAAAACTTGTAATAGTTACAGTTTGAGTAGGAAGGTGGATGGTTGATAAAAATTTCGTTATAGGAGTATACTGCTTAACTTGTTACACTGACTAACAACAATTGTCAAAATTAATTTTGTAGTTATGGGTGGTCCATGATATGAATATTATGTTCATTATTGGTCGATTTTATGTAATAGTGAAAACAGATTGTTACGAACGAAAACACCAACGGTTGGTACCTTGACAGCTCATTTAGAGGTTTCGTTGCGTAAATTGGGTACAAAATTAGATCGCGCTAATTGGCAGAGTTGAGGGTTTAATAAATAGCAGCTAATTTGTGAGTGTGTTTCATTCGTATGCTCGGCTAAGTTAAGAGATGATGAGCCTTATTCGAAAAGAAAAACATTTCTTTCATGATTAATCTACATAAATAATTTGTATCTAGGTATGTTACTATCAAACTAAAGTGTATTTTTGACCAATTGGTGAACTCGAAGCGAATTTAGAAATTTAAATCGATATGCTACGAAATTGTCCACTAGGCTTTTACTATTATTTGTTCTTATATATATTACGTCGTATGTAAAGGTTTGTTCGTAACTTTTTGTTATATATCTTATAATTTATGAGATAACGCTAAAAACTTATAATTTTACAGATGTTACAAAAAATCTTGCATGTTTTCGGATAAAATATAGCCCAGATTCCTTCTGTCATTGCTCTCTTTCTGTTCGTGAAGTTTCATTACGGACAGACAGCCAGACAACAATTTTATAAATGGTTTGTGTTAATGGCATGCAAACACATGAGCTTAATAGAAATCAGTTTTTTCAATATTATAAACGGACATCAATTTCATTTATTTAGAATAGTTTAGATCATGGAACGTTTATAGCTGAAAAATATTCTAAATTCAATGTATGCGTTTAGGAAACGCCACCACACAAAACTTATTGTAGAGTCATCGAACTTGAAAGTAACCGTACTAAACTACAAAAAGACATAAATGAGTCTATACGTATTGTATCGTTCGTCGTCGTTACAACCCTTCACAAGTCCACTGCTGAACATAGGCCTCCCCCAAAGAATGCTACAAAGCACGGTCCTGAGCCACCTGCATCCATCGGCTTCTTGCATGTCTTACCAGTTCGTCACTCCGTCTCGTGGGGGGACGCCTTACACTTCGTCTGCCGGTACGAGGCTGCAACTCGAGAACCTTTCTTCCCCGTCGGTTGTCGGTTCTTCGAGCTATATGGCCGGCCCATTGTCACTTCAGCTTACTAATCCGTTGGGCTATTTCGGTCACTCTGGTTCTACTGCGGATATCCTCATTTCTGAGTTTATCACGCAGAGAAACTCCGAGCATAGCCCTTTCCATAGCTTGCTGAGCGACCTTCAGCTTCCTCATCCGGCCAGCAGTGAAGGACCACGTCTCAGTTCTGTATGTCATCACTGGCAACACGCACTGGGTGTACAGTCTCGTTTTCAAGTTTTGAGGTATACCTGACGAGAAGATGTGCCGTAATTTCCCGAACGCTGCCCAACCGAGTTGAATCCGTCGATTGACCTCTCGGTTGAAGTTGGACTTACCTAGTCGGACTATTTGTTCCAGGTAAACATACTGGTCAACAACTTCGAGCTTAGTGTTCCCAACAACTACCGGCATAGGTGTGACATGGACATTAAACATGTAACGTAACACGTATTGTATAATATGATGTAAATGTAATAATATGGATTCAAATATAAAATAACCAGTGGTGGAGATAACATCATTGGGAAAGAGGCATATGGTGGAGAGGCATACGTACGGAACTCAGCGTCATTGAGAATGGGTCACTTACAGCGGCACGATATGTAAAATCGAGATTTTGGAACAAAATTGTAGTGCCATATATAGGATATAGATTTGTTTTTATGCATGATAATTAATACGTTCGAGAAGTTGAAACCAATGCTTTAGAGATAGTAGTAAAGATAGAGTATGTATGGTGTATGGGATAAGTTTGGAAGACAAAGTAAGAAAAGAAATCCTGCTCTCGGTAATTTAAGTGATTTTAAAGTCACATTACTGGAAGAATAGAGTACAGTCTCTTACAATTTTATGAATAATACGATCACGATTTATGTAGTATGCAAAGAAATTTAAATATATAGGTATACTATAGAGCGGACATAGTGAACAATCACATACAAAAACTTTAGCACGCGCGTGTGTGACGCCCTCTAGCTAAACATAACAAAACTACGCTGAATATTTATTAGGAAAACATTTCAGCTATTCCCCAGTAGGTGAAGCTAATGTAAGGTAAAAACACATTTTAGGAATGTAACCGTTACGATATTAGTGTCGATAATGTTGTTGAAGGTTACTAAGTTTGTAATGCTTTACGATATAATAATAGGGAATATGCAGGCTTCTTTATTCTATAAATTTATTTATTAAGACTCCCGTCACACCAAAAAGTCATATAAACATTTTAGGTCATGAATAACGTAATGAATGAAATGAAATGTCACGAAATAACATATTTAATTTCCAGTAGCTAAGAATTAATTCAAACAGTAGTCACATTGGTGGCATCTTGGATGACGTCACTAGGTCCATTAGACGCTATAATAATATGATTAAATATATATTTAATATTAGAAAAATATGATGGGTCGGGCGGCGTCGAAGGCACATCGCGAAACATCAAATCCAATAAGCGAGCACATCCGTGTTTTCAAATTCGATTATTTTACAAAAACTTCAAAGTCGTTACTCGATAAATTATTATACAAATTCACAAGATTGCGCGTTTACCGCTAAAAAGAACACCTTTGTCGTATCTCCCCAATTTCAGAGCACTTCTCTTTTTGTTGCAGCCAGTAGCGGAATCTTCGGCGTCAACATATCGAATGAACTGCAGAATCACTTGGAAGAGAAAGCTAAATTGGCTTCTAAAAAGCTTGGCGTACTCCATAGAGCGGGACAGTATTTCATGCCTACACATCGTTTGCAACTTTACAAGCCCAGGTTTGTAAAGTTGCAAACGATCCATGTGAGGCCCAGGCCTCACATGGAATACTGTTCTCATCTCTGGGCCGGAACTCCCTAGTGCGAGCTCCTTCTACTTGACTGCATGGAGAGCAGAGCGGCTCAAATCGTCGACGACCGACTTCTCTTTGATTGACTCGATTCACTGGCGCTATGTAGGGATGTTGCATCCTTTTGAATTTTCTTTTTTTTTTTTTTTTTTTTTTATAGGATAAGGGTGACAAACGAGCACACAGTCCACCTGATGGTAAGTGGTTGCTGCGGCCCATAGACATCTACATCTATCCTCTATTACAATTCAAAATGTAGATGCGTTGTCACCCGTTAGGACTAAGATGGAATGCCTCATTTCCAGTAAAAAGTGCCTCCGGCCACCTGCACTCACCAAGCGAAACGCAGAGGTGAACCTCTACTTCACGCTGGTTTTCTGTGAGGTCGTGGTACCACCCCGGTTCGAGCCGGCCCATCCGTGCGACAGCAAAAGCTGCCGCGTGGCTCTACCACTGTTTATAAAAGTTTCTATCGTATTTACAACGGAGAGCGCTCTGAGGAGTTGTTCGGATTAATTCCAGCCACCAAATTTCACCAACACACATCGCGATAAAACTTACATTACCATCCACATCATTTGGTTGGTTTTGATGCTTGGCGGCCCACTATCGTGCGATTTATTTTCTTCTGTTTTTCTTAGGAATTAGGAGTTAATATAG
Organism: Parnassius glacialis; assembly: GCA_033319125.1. Taxonomy (NCBI): domain Eukaryota; kingdom Metazoa; phylum Arthropoda; class Insecta; order Lepidoptera; family Papilionidae; genus Parnassius; species Parnassius glacialis. The sequence continues at coordinate 28,559,564 of JAVANC010000018.1, forward strand.
GAGTTTTCTTAGGTATCGTTTACCGCCGGCGATTTTTATGGACCGATACGACTTAGGGACATTCAAGAAACGAGCTTGCTCGTTTTTAAAAGGCCGGCAATGCATCTGCAATTCTCCTGATTTTGTAAAAATATATTAAAAATTTAAAAATAAGGCTATCTCATTGACTGTTTGTACTGGCTGAAATAGATGTTTCACGTTAAAACAACGGCTGTGTGCCCACCCGGTTTCTTTATTGATATGGGTGCAGTATCGTTTACTATTTCATCTCCTTAAATATTGTAGGTGATTAAATCTGCATCCTGTATAATATTTTTTCTCGATAGAAACTATGAATAAACGTTTTCAATCACTAACTCTGGTGACGTTGCTGGATAACAGAGGGCGCTTATTACAATAATGACAAATATTCTAGAACAATCTAGGTACCTACCAGATTTATAAAAATTAAAAATTATGTGTTAATTTTACATTATACTTGCGATAATAAACCGAAATCAGATTCAGGTTTTGCAATATATCGGGACTTCAATACCTTAATGCACAAGCGGACATATTTTCTTAGACAATATTTTTTAAATTTAGGAAACGAATATGTCTTGAGCTTTTGATGATGTCATTAAGACTAAATGACCAATTTGTTGTTGATGTCCGGTCTATTGTAGTGTCTTTGGTATGTGTATCTATAATTGGTACTTAGTGTTGCCCCCTCTAGGTCTTCGAACTGTTTCCAGTTTTCTTAGCATACTACCAAAGATATACCCACAATATTTTCTGGTAGTACAAGTACCAGTAAGTATAAAAGTATTAGATTATTATTTCGAATGCTTTTTTATTTCTTCTCTCCTTATTTCTCTCCAGAGTCAAGGGCCATAGCCAAGTGTAGAAAGGTCGCCTGATGATTACTTTGTGTTTACAAGACTTAAATTTCTTAAATCTGTTTAAATATGACCAATTTATTATATCAAGGGAATTTATTTATAATGGGACTGCAAAATGATTAATATTTTTAGTGAGCTTGCGTGAGTTAAGGTGAAAATAACTCCTCCCTAAACGGGTTCCCGCCTTGTCGTAACAGGGGGGGGGGGGGGAGGGGGTTAGTAGCCGTGGCTTAGTAACCCATGGTAAACGTAGGGCGACTCACATTGCTAGCCTGAATTGAAGGGCTGGCCCACTTTGAATGGGCTTGTCGAGCCCTTGGATATGTGTTAGTGGGCTGCGGCAAGATGAGAGCGATGCGCCACTTGACTATCCTCCGCGACTTTGGCGGGGCTACACAACTTGGTGCTGGGGAACTCAGTTGTGCAGGTGGAGTTGGAAGCCGCGAAGGGCAGTGTGCTTTGTGTTCTTGGTGTGCCTTATCTGAGAAGGAAAGAGGAGAAGTCCTCAACTAAGGAAGGGCTGGCTGCTATTTGGGGGCTGGCGTTGGTGGGGCCGCGCATGTGTTTGAAAGAGTTTCCGTGGCCCTGCCAATGTGCGGCGAAGGTGGAAACAATGGGGTTTTAGTAGGTGCAAGTCCGACATAATCCGTTCTGGCCCCTGCGAAGCGGGTATGCGTAAGCATTTTCTCATTTGAAACCCGGAACAAAATCCGTTTTTTTTCTTTGGCGGAACTTTACCACTTGGTGCTTCCGAGTGCTCGTTTTTTATTGGCTCCATGACCTCCACATATCGGGCTCGGGAAGTTGGGGAGGGAAGTCCTCAACTAAGGAGGAGTCCTCGCTGGTGGGGCCTCTGATGTGCTTGAAAGCGTTTCTGTGGCCCTGTCAATGTATGGTGAAGGTGAAACACCATGGGGTTTTAGTAGGTGCAAGTCCGACATAATCCGTTCTTGCCCCCGCAATGCAGGTATGCGTAGGCATTTTCTTATTTGAAACCAGGAACAAAATCCGTTCTGTAGTTACGAATAAAAACGTAGATAGATCGACACAGCATCGATCTTGGTTTTATATGAGGTATAAAGCTTGCGTCTAAGACCTAGGTATTAATTGATACATTTATTTATTGTATTGCATTATATTAATATGATTCATAAATAGAATTGACTTTACGGGTAGGCCTGGGTATAGAATTTTTATCGATGTATTTTGTCACACTGTCATATCTATTATTAGTTCCATGGACGTTCACTTCTACTGTCAGCGCCAAAATCGAAAATCATATCGCCTCATTATGTCACGGCGTATATAGCCAGTTCATATATAGAGGTCAGTGTTGACATATAATAAGCAAAATCCAAATTAGTAAACTTAATTGTCACATATATCCATGATATTATGTTTTACACTAACCGTCTATTGGCGGTGTAAAATATCCACTACCCTATATCGTCCCAATGGTGTCGTAAGAGGCGATGGAGGGAAAATGAAGCAAGGGATGGGCAGCAGCATCTTTCTGATATCAACTTAAAATAATAAAAAATTGCTGTTGTCAATCCGCCTACCAAGCGTGACAACTATTGCTAAATCCCACCATGAGGCAATCTATGAGGGGGGCGTATGTTCAGCAGTGGACTTTTATACACTGTAATGGATGGATGGATGATATAGGATGGAAGATATAGGAAAAAGACCCATACCAACTGATATTTAAATGGTGAATCGCACCATCATCCATCACAGTTAGCTACCGTGGGAAAATCTTTGTCTCAGAGAGCACGAGGGATCTGTGACAGAAAACATCTAGCCGCCGAGCTTCAGCACGTCGAGCAAGTATTCGAGTTGAGTTATCATACGTATAAATATTGAGAATTGGTATATGAGCACGAGAGAACAACTTTTTTAAACCTTTAGGCAGTGGTACGTTTTTATATATTTTACGGTTAAAAGCTGAAGTGTGGACACTTCCAGGTTTAACCGGCTCAACTAGATGCAGCCAAATACGATGAGTTAAGCTTAGGCGTATTCGATTTGTCTGAATTATTTATAAATAATATAAATGTTGATGGTTTTATGCAACTTAACCATCTTAATCAAGGTAGGTGCTTTCGTATTTCAAACTTAATAGAAGTCATTATCATGTTTAATTTTATTCGGACTTTAGTATACCTAACTATAAAGATGCTTAGACATATTGTAAAGAGGAATTTTGGCCTCGGAAGCTATTATGTAGAAACAATTTTATTCTTATGAGTTCTTCGAATTCGGTTTTTACTTTTTAAAAAGTTTAAATTTTTGACCCTTTTGAGCGGAGTAAGGAATATCATAAGCTCAAGGTAGAGCAACAAGAATGCCATCTTATAGGATGTTACATAAAAAACTTGATCCCCTATTTTTCAATCCTTAAACGTGAAAGCGTGTATGCGTAGGTATATGGATGAGGAGGAGGCGAGGGAGGTGTGTTAGGATCGTGCTAAATGGAAGTCCACAGTCTCTGCCTACCCCTCTGGGTGACAGGCGTGAGTGTTTATGTATGTTTTTTCCAAGGTAAACGGGACGAAACCTGAAGTAATGCGCTGCCTTAACTGTCCCTGTTAATCGACTAAAATATATTTTTAATTATGTCCAACTTGCAGGTTTCTTCAAAATGATTCCTTACACTACCAGATACGTGGTAAATCAGCTTGTAATCTAGAATTGAAAAATAATATCATTCTGAGATCGCTAATCGTAATGTAACAACTACATTTAACGCTCCCTTTGACCATGGAGAAGTCTATATCCGACTGTGGTCTGTTCAAAGTCTAATTTTTCACAGTCAAGGTTAGCTACATCTTGAAGCGAGCTTCTATTAAAACCTACTTCAAGGCGCCGAAGAAAATTTGTCAATTTTTACCATCCGTAAAGTGTAATATCCCTCTACAAGATGCAGGAGTGTGCAAGCTTGCTTGCGAATGTGGTCTCTCTTATATAGGACAAACAAAAAGATCCATTAAAACCCGCGTGAAAGAACATATAGCTGACATGGGGCACCGATGCTCTGGGAAGTCAGCAATCTGTGAACATGTTCAAGATAGTCCACGCCATTACATCAGAATTGATAGATAATAAATCCCTCAAAAGAACACCGATGCCTACCAAGGAGGATATGCGAGGCTATTGAAATTTAAGAAAGACATCCTAATTTCAATAGAGAAGATGGATGGGTGCTGCCATCTGCTTGGGATCCTATAATTAAGAAAGTTGAATCCGAACCGAAGCATAGGTAGCACTGCAAGACTTAAAGATACTTTAAGCTCATTCTGCGTAGATCGAACCAAAAGTTAATGTTCAAAAACTGAAGGTAGCCGGGCTAACTGTGACATCGGGACGTCAAACATCTCAGTTCCCCCATGACCATGGGTTGCTGTAAAGCACCCGAAACGTCGGGAATTAAAATAAGTAAATTAAACGCGATAAAATCAGATAAAATAGTTTTATTCAATGTGTAGTGTTGGCGTAAATATAAGAAATAATGATGGATGGATGATGTTTTACACACACTTTTTTTGTGTTCTTCTAAATATGTCTATGAGTATATTTTCAACATGTCTCTATTATTTGATGCAGCTACGTTGTAGCACGGGTCGTCTTGACCGGGAAAGACGACCATACTTTCACAGATTACTAGTGTAAAATAGCAGTAGGTGACAAGAACAAAGTCATAGTTTTCATAGGGGACGACGTGTTTGCATATTGATTTTTCATCAATCAACCATCCTCGGTTCTAGGTATCCATGGGATACATCATCTACTTACCATTAGGTGGACTATGTGTTTCACCCTCATTTCTATAAAAAATGCTCAAACTGAACTTTTTATAATTTAGTATGTAAGAAAAGCTTTAGAGGTTAGAAAAGGAAATTTCATTATTACTTTAGCTTAGTGATACTTATGACATTTTAATAAATAGTTAATAATATAATTTTATTTGCATTCAAATTATTATTATTTTTTAATTAATTTTGTAGATACATGTCATTTTATTTACAAAACAAGGAATTATTTTGTGTTAAAGTTAAAAACTTATTGCTATTTCTTTAAGGCTTTAACAAGCCTGAATGACCTTGACGAAACGGCTATCGCAGAGATTTTAGCCAACGTCAACACCGTCTAGCGACTACGTTCTGTATTACTTATAAAAGTGCAAAGATTAATAGACAGCAGAGATGACAATTATAAAAGTGACATACTGCCTGTTATGTTTGCGCATCACTGAGAATTATGTCGTAGTTACGCATCTTCAATTACATTGTGCTGTAGCTTTGTCCGGTAGGCGTCACGAGCTATCAAGTGTTCAAGTTTCAAGTACGTAAGAGTTTTTTATTATATATGTTAAATCGTATTTATTTGTATCGTATTAGTAGATTTGGGTCAAAGCGTTCGCTGTAAATTTTTCCCGGGTTTGATCCCCGACAGCACGAATGCTATTTGTAATTGCAATTTTCGTCAACATGCATTGGGGCAGTTCGGCGGGCATTTTCTTGCCCTAAAACCCTCTCAGAAATAAAAAAAGAGTTCTGTGCCCAGTAGAGGGACTTGAATAGCCTTTTACTTTACTTTGTAGCAACATTTATATTATGTTATATTTATATTATATTAGATACAGAAGGGTACCTTATGCTGACAAAAATATCACGTGGAGGCGACGAAATCGTAAAACATCTTTGTACCTAGATAAAACGTTTGAAAGATTGTCAATCATGTTATACGCCACATTTTCTATAGAGCGTAGAACATTGCAGATAGGGCAAAATAAAAAATAATCCAAAATATTATGGGAACTATTTATTAATAATATTTGTAGGTATTTATAATAAAAACAATGAACAAGCTGCAAGGTTCAACTAATAATGTTTCTTGTAAACACAATTGTAAAATTCCTGTTTTAATTTTTACCAATGGTTAATTGATGAAACGTAGTCAAGATCACTTCATATAAAATATATTTAATTAAAATTGACACATGACCTATTTGGCTTTCTACTTATAACTCTGCGGAAATTTGAAAAGAAGATTTTGTCTTTTTACACAAGTATTGTTTACAACTGGCGTGGTTTCGAAAAGCGTGATTAAGTGTCAGCGGTATATAATCAATTAAATACTGAACTTTTTTGAAATTTTTCTTTGTTTATTTTTGTTATATCTTCTTAAAAACTGACGCCATCTCACTATTTTATTATTTGTTTTTTTTTGTAACGCATAAGGATAAGTTAGACTAAGTTAGATTAACTTGGATAAGTGTGTAAGTTTTTTTTAATTTTATCACAAATTTTACCGCAATAAATTATTACCTTTTCTACAGTGATTCTCTCCTCTTAGTTTCGGCGTGACTGTAGGATGTTATACTGAGTCACCGTCAGTTACTAAGCGGCCATAAATCATTATATGTATGTATAGACATAGATAAAATATACATTTTTTATTTTAATATTTATGTTTTTTTGAATTTTGATTGATTTTTTGAAACCTGGTAAAATTATTTTTTTCCATACCAATTGATGGGCCTAAGTATAATGCTAGTTATGCTCTTTGGCTGAAGTTATTTTTTATTTTATGCTCAATTGCAAACAAAACAATATTGATTGCGCATTTCTAAAACAAAGTTTTACCTCTTTTCCTTCTAATGGAGCTATTATTAGCACCTAACATGGCGGAATAGTTATTATTATCTATAAGACCATTTGCAGAAACAGTTTTTGTTAACAGTTATGAGTATAACATTTTATCAGCTGCTTTGTTTATAGTGCCTTGAGCAACACTTTGACGGTTTCTGTACAGAAAATGATACTGGCTTTGCAAATATGGATGGCCGCTACCATTGAATATAATACCCGCCATGTTACACTTATTTACATAGAAACTTTAATTATCATTTATATGCATAAAATTCTAAATAGCACTTTTTACACAAGAAAGTAAACTTTTAGATCAGTCCATCTTGTTTTTCACTAATTAAGTGAAAAGTAAAACAAACCAATAGGTGCCGTGATTTAAAATTTCTTGCAACTTTTTATAGAAAAGTATGACCTTATCATAATATAATAGTCAATCATTTAGCCATGTGATAAAACTTGTAAGTGTGCCAGTCAAACATTAATGATGATATTCGGGTCATTATACTGGAAATAGTCTTTTAAATATTTTGTAGTACAATTGATAATCTTCAGTATGATTGACCGTGTATATGACTTTTATAAGTCTATGTTATTTTTGATGTAAATTATTATTGCAGATAAAAGCCCTTTCACATTTATTGTATTCTCGAATTAAATTAATCGAAATGAAAATAAGAATTTTGGCTCTTTATAACTGATCTTTAAATGTAAGACACTGACTTGAAATTATATAATTATCGGCATTTTTTTAATTCATTGAACTTTTTTAAGATTGTGTTGAAACTCTACTGGTAAACAAAACATATATATATATATATATATATATATATATATATATATATATATATATATATATATATATATATATATATTATAGTTCTTGATGAAAATAAAGTATGCGCGTTACATCGCATCCCATCAAGAATTTCTAATGTAATTCTTGGTGTAAAGCTAAGACGTGATAAAAACTGTAAACAATAGAATAACAAAACAATGAAAATATTTTTAAATACTTGCTTTATAACCTAATAAATATTATTTGACCGTAATAAAATAAAACAAGTTAATCTTCGGCAGTAAAGTAAAAATAAATATTTTCGATTAGTTTTGCAATACCTAACAGCCGGATCAGCGGGCGATTCTGATCCATCTAAAGATGCTAAATTTCAGCAAGCACTGTCAAACTCAATAGGAGTGACTGAAAAACGGTTCTTGATATAGAAGGGTAAATAAATTATTTAACCTATAAAGTAAAATCACTTTATTAAAATCAAAATAGCCCAATAGCTTTATTAACATGAGATATATAATTGTACGAGTGCTTACAATACTTAACATTATTTTACTGAAATCTCAGAAAGTTTTTTTTAATAGAATAAGCGTGACAAACGAGCACACTGTTCACCTGATGGTAAGTGGTTGCTACTTTCCATAGACATCTACATCCATTCTCGATTACGTATCAAAATGTAGATGCGTTGTCACCCGTGAGGACTAAGATGTAATGCCTCGTTTCCAGTAAAAAGTTTATCCGGTTCTCTACATACACCATACGAAACACAGCAGGGTTAAACTGCTATTTTACATGGTATTCCGTGAGAGTGTGGCCCTTCCCCTGTCGAGCCGACCCATTCGTGCTACAACTATACCTACTACTAATATAGCTGCAGCATGGCTCTACCACGTAAGAAAAAACTGACGTTGAAAATTTAAGTATTTTCAGAAGCAACTTTGCAATTATTTTCTATTGAGTGAATTTTTGTGGAATCGTGTTTTGCAAACCGCCACCTGAAATACGTACAATGTTTTTTCGATAACGATGTGAAATTACAAAACGATCCCCATGCATATCAATGTGGCTCTATTCAGCCTCTTAATATGAACATACTTCGGCATTCAGAGATTTTAAAAGTTTTCATGCGTAGATAATGGAAGATATAATATTATATTACTGTCCCGTGTGAGGCAACCTTTATACTTATATACATATTCTCATCATATTTTTATGGTTGGTTAGAAAAATTATATCTAAATGCAAACTTTCACAGGGTAAATTTTTTTTTACTATTTTTACCCAGCAAGTAGTAAAGCAACTACAATCCCATCGGTAAGTGGTTATGTAACCTGTATATACATTACGTATATGTAGTGGTAATGGTGAATTGCACTGGCTTACAAAAACCTATTCACTCTTGCCTTGTAGGTAAATATTATTTGCGACCTATTTGTGTGTGTGTGTGTGTGTGTGTGTGCACGTGTGTGTGTGCGTATGTGCGCGCGCGTGTGTGTGTGTGTGTGTGCGCACGTGTGTGTGTGTGCGTGTGTGTGTGTGTGTGTGTGTGCGCGTGTGTGTGTGTGTGTGTGTGTGTGTGTGTGTGTGTGTGTGTGAAGAAAAGCGTATGAGAATACGTGAAGAGGAATAAAAGTTGAGTACTACTTCGCTTACCTATACGAGGTTGCCACTCGAGAACCTTCCTATTTTTTATCTGTTTTCCAAGTTATATAGCAAGCCCATTGCCATTTCACTGTAATATTCCGTTGGGCTATCTCAGTTTCTCTGGTTCTACTGCGAATATCTTCATTTCTAACTTTATCACGTAGAGAAACCCCTCTCCAATTTAAAATTTTTACATTTTTTAGATGATAGTTTGTCTAACATAAAAAAAAAAACCAAAACCCAAGAATGTCTTTATATAGTTATTTATACTTAGGGAAGCACCATTTTTTTTTATTTAAATTGTTTGATTTAGTTTGATAACAGTGTACCTAAATGTAAGTATCTGTATCTATATTTCCCTCCCCAATAATATTTTACAAAGTCATACCCATAAAAACAGCGTTTTATTGTTATACATAATTATAAAATTCAGTATCAACTAATTAATAAAAATATGCAACAATAAAATTACATTGGTATTAAAAACTATCGAAATCTAAGTAACGAGAGCATGTTGGTCGTTCCACATCTAAATTATATAAAAATGCATTTTTCAATTTCACTAATCAACGTCGCCGCGAAAATTTCTTCTTCTTTGGGCACTTTAAAAATTAATTTATTTAGTAAATAATATTTACAGTTACCAGTGTACAGATATTAACTAAATTAAGTATTTCTAGTCATAAAAATATTTATAATTGAGTATAAACTTTTAAAAAACTAATATATATTTGAACGAAGTTGCCCCAACACCGACGCGCGGTCCACCCTCAATGAAGTCCGAAAACGGACTGTGACAGGCTGACAGGGCGACGGAGCATGCGCGCTCGCGTAAATATATTCAATTTCAGGGAAAAATGATATATTCTCTTATAAAACGGGGAATAAAAATAAAACTCTCAATTAAAAATATTGATATTTTTAAGAGCTTTTTTTTAGTGTAAGAACTATTTAAAAAGCTTGTGCCGTTTTGGAGAAATTTTGCAAAATATGACAAAGATAGGTACTCTTTGGGGATTTTTTTTCTAATAAGGGGTTGACAAAAATACAATTTTGTTCAATTAAAAACATTTACCAAATCCTCTTCTGTTACCCTGTATTTTTTCTTTGTGGATTTAATGAACAGTTATTGAGATTTTTTTACTTAAATATCCAAGATTTAGGCATTTCAACCACTGTTAAGGCCTTAACGAAACATAAGCCGATTTAAAGCCTTATACACTTGTTGTCAAGAACAGAATGGAAATGTACCTATACGTATTATTTCAGTTCAATAGAATTTATTATTCGTATATGCATTATGTACTGTACTAATAGGTAGAGTGCGACGGGAGAACTAATTTCTGTGTTCTACAGTAAAACCCAACCGCCTAAATTTTTAAAAATTAATTATTAATTACACTCCGTGTACTGATAGCGTAAAATAATCTAATAGGACGGCTCGGTAGCGTAGGAGTTAAGCATGTAGTTCGCAAAGCTGCTGGTCAGCGGGTTTGCATATCGCACGATACACGTGTTCTGACTTACGAGTATGTTGGCTACACTAGGCTCATATACTGAAAGAGAAGTAATCCATTCATCGAGGCATTCATTACACACGCCACTATATTTACATACATTTACAGGTGCGTTCTGAATAACTAACTTATACCGTAAGGAACAGCTTATAAATGTTCGTCTGTTACAGAACTCTCATTGTTGAGAGAGAAATTACGCGGTGAAGAGTCTGCGAGGCTGCACCGATCTTCCAATGTGCGTTGGCTGATTGCACATGCTCTCAGCACGTAAGTACTTTCTTACTCTGTCTTTCAGGTTTCCTCGCGATAAACAAGCATATTGGACTTATCAATTACCGTAATGCTAGATCAATCTTAATTTGCTCAAATTCAATAAAAATTAAACATCGGTGCTTTAGTTTTTCTATATCTATACTATGTATGTCTTAATACGGACTTCATTAGTTATTATGTGTGTACTTTTTAATTCTTTGAACTCTGGTTTTACTTTTTATTAAAAGTTTAATGTTTTAAGTTTTAACATTTTGAGCGGACCAGAAATATCACAAGCTCAATAAAATAACTAGAATGTCATCTAAATAGTTAAACTAAAAATTTCATCCCTTATTTTCCTTCCCTTGGGGACGGAATATTTTGTCCAAACTTATATACCACCACTATAACCACCTTGAAGTTACACTTTTTAGTTTTTATTAAAAAAAATCATTAACATAGGTTCACAATTAAAGACAATATTTCATTCATAAATAAATAGAAAATAACATAACATACTTAGTCGAATGGAAAACCTCCTCCGTGTTTTTTGAGTCGGCTAGAAATTGCTACGGTATCAAGTATTAGGGGGATCCCCTGTATGAGGCAATCTATGGGAGTACAATATGTTTAGCAGTGGGCTTATGTTAGGCTGTAATAAATGAAAGACTTAATGAAATCAAAAATTATTATTTATAAAATATTATAAAGAATAAGGATTATATAGGTACTTACTTATAAACTAAAGGGATAAGGATGTGGACCTGTCAGGATCGTGTCAAATGGAAGTCTATAGTCTCTGCCTACCCCTATGGGTGACAGGCGTGTTTGTTTATGTATATTTAAACCATGAAGCAAATATTTGCTTCATGGTATAAACTAAAATGGTAGAGAATCAAGAATGACATAAGGCCGAATTTTGTAAGCCGTGTTTGAAGTGTTTGCTATAAAGGATGAATACATAAATATATATCCTTTGTGGCTTATACATATAGTATATGAAAATAGGAATCTTTACGCAAGATAAAGCTTTTGTCGTGTTTGTCGGTGCACATTCGTTTCTCCAGTAAGCGAAGAGATAACGGCGCGGGCGCAATGACGTCACTGTGTCCGGCCACTAGCGCCAATGGTGGCGCGAGGCGGGTCCACACTCCGCCCACTCAGCTCTGTACGTAGCAGGAAAATTCGGAAAACCCTCAGCCGCTTTACGAGGCACTTTATATTAACGAAACCATGACAAATGATGTTGATTGCTTTAGCGCGCGATAACTGAAGTTTCACATTAATATGTATAAATAGGAGAATTACGTAAATAAGCGAAGCAAATCGTTTATGTTTCGCAAAGAATCTTAAAGTCAAAAATAACATTTACATTTCAGTGTTAATAAGAATTTTCGTCTTATCTTGGTAGCTGTAAGATAGAATGTATACAAAAGTAAAAACAAACCTTAAACTTACCAATAGTATTATTGTAAATTAGATGATTAACATAATTTCATCATATTTTTATTATAAACACTAAATGTTTATGCTTTCACGTTGCCCTGTATATCTACGTTTAGTTTTAAAATAGGAGTTATCCAGATATTTTTTATTAAAATCAGAAGTAAACAACGCGTCTCGGAGACAACGGTGCGCGCGCGCTCCTCCGAGCTTTTATAGTATTGCGCGGGACATAAGGAACTCTTTATAGACCGCGCGCGCAAGTCGACGGACGCGCGTAGCTTTCCGCGTTTGTGTTTATACGAGTTTCAAGAATCAATCGCGTACTTAGCCGAAATGAGTTGGGAACAAAGCCGCGAACGCACTTGCGAGAAGCTGGAGATCAATGAGGCTGTCGGGAAACTGCTCCAGTCTTTCAATTATGACACTATCGTACCGCAACCGGCAAAGTAAGTGTATTTATTTTCATTTAATTTTTTTACTTTAACGTGGATTTACGCAGTTTGTATTTGAAAATGATTTGGTATGATTTTGCGTGGATTTATAATCGTTTGTCTGCAAAATTCAATAGCAGTATATACAAAGCACTTCGGGTAGGCATATGTACAGTTGTAGACATTACATATTATATCTACGTAACTATCTTATTTGACACAAGTGCATACAGAAGGTTCATAAAGTAATTTTATACACATATAATAAACCTGTAGAAAAATTGTACGTTCACGATTCACACAAAAACTACCGAACGAAAGCAAATGACCGTGTATAGGCAACTTTTTATCCGCTTACGGAAGAGTAAAAGAAGGGTTATGTTTTTCCTTTTATTTAAAATTTATCGTCATTATGGCTGCTGATGATTTTATTAGTTCTAAAGAGGTTTTAACTATACGTATAACAAATCTGTAGAATAGTGTGTGTATGTGAGTGTGAAAATGAAACTGATCACGCTAACACATTGACTAGTAAGGGCAGAATAACGTCTGCCAGACCAGGGACCAGCCAGTACTAAATAACATTGCTATTTGATCAAAATATATTAGGTGAATGAGCTGTGATGTTGGTAATTATAAAAAGGGCTTAAAGCTCTTATGTTTTATATCATAATAAATTCCCTATATCAATGTCGGAAGTTAAGCATTTAAAATTAAAATTTTAATAAATAATATATCGACTTCAAAGAACAAAATAATTTCTACAAAACAGCTTCAGAAGTCGGTGCAAAGACATAAACACTACGGATATTAGGTACTTGTAATTATAAAGCTCCGATTTCAGAATCTGTTTTTGAGGGAACGAAGGGGTATCACAAGCTCAAAGTAACAATTATAATGTCGTCTAAATATTTACACTAAAATGTCATATTTTCCCACTCCACCCTTAAAGTATAACTTATCAAATAAAAAAAATCATTAAAATTGGTTTACATTGGTCGCAAATCGCTTAAAATACTTAAAAAAGGACATAGAGTCCTACAAAGAACCTCCTTCTTTTTTGAAGTCAGTTAAAAATAAAAATAACATATTATAACGCCAAATTTTCAACCTCTCTTGAATATTTGTATGATATTTTATTAATTATACCATTAATATACTTAAATATTATTAAATTTTAATGATTTATATATAATTTGTAATGATTATTTTTTAAATTAATATCACTTTACTTAAGATTAAATTTTCAATAATATTCATGTCTCGCAATTGGTTTATATTTCTGAGCCGTAGCGTTTTGCTTTTGTTACACTTAATTTAACATATTAAGTTACTGCATTACAATAACAGAAACACTTTTAACTCAAGTGCTCTTAGGAATCTTGAATTATTTCAAAGTGGTTCGACAGACTACAGATAACAATAAACACGCTCCCTTTGGCGGATTATTTTAATAAATAATTTAAATCTTTATGTAGCTTAGCAGCGTAGCTTTAATGCATTGGTTGTATACATTGACTTATGACGAGGTTGCAAAACTTTTAAATAGAATTGTCTGAAATATATCTCACCAGCATCTTATACATTTACAGGTAACAATCTAACAGTATTCCGTCTTTCATATTTGATCAGTAAATTTTTATTTTGCAAGTCAACTAGTTTTTTTACTTTTTTTTTATAGGATAAGGGTAACAAACGAGCACACAGTCCACCTGATGGTAAGTGGTTGCTGCGGCCCATAGACATCTACATCTATCCTCGTTTGCGAATCAAAATGCAGATGCGTTGTCACCCGTGAGGACTAAGATGGAATGCCTCATTTCCAGTAAAAAGGGCCTCCGGCCACCTGCACTCACCAAGCGAAACGCAGAGGTAAACCTCTACTTCACGCTGGTATTCTGTGAGGTCGTGGTACCACCCCGATTCGAGCCGGCCCATCCCTGCGACAGCAAATGCCGCCACTTGGCTCTACCACTGTATAAATTCGACTTATAATTTCTTTATCCACCAGCTCATACATACACACCCCTACATCATACATACAACAACAACATTCCTACACTCACATTCACATATTCCTTAATATACACATACTAATTACAAATTTTCTAGAGGTTAAACTTTTTGTAATCTTAATTTATTGTAATCCTTAAGGAAAGTAGCGGGACACGAGTATCTTCTGATTACTCACTGGGAATTCTCAGTATAATGTTGTTAACAAGATTACCGAAATAAACGTATTATATATTTACTTATTTTATTTAGCTTAGTTTCAATATTGAGTTATAGTGGCTTCGTAATAGTAGAGAGATTTTACTAAAAGCAGGAACTCCTTTAATGCCTAGAAATCCTTCTGAGTTAGATACTGACCACTTAACTATTTATATTACTAAGCAGCAGTGCATCTTCTGCTGTATTTGCTCTAAATATGGCCGGTATAATTACTGGCTTAGAAATTCCATCTTAGTTTTGTTTTAAATATAATTAAAGGTTACACGAGCACGACAACGAGCGACAACGACCACCCCAGTCCACCTAATGGTAAGTGAATGCTGTGGCCCATAGACGTCTACATCTAACCTCGATTAAGAATCAAAATGTAAATGCTTTTCCACCCCTAAGGACTAAGATGGAATGCCTCGTTTCCGGTAAAAAAGGTCTTCGGTTCTCTACACTCACCACTCACCATATTTTGTATGGTATATTTGCTGTGTTTTTGAGCTGCTATTTTACGTTAGTATTCTGTAAGAGTTTGATGCTTCCCCGGCCGAGACGACCCATTCGTGCTACAACTATAACATAGCTACAGCATGGGTCTGCCACATAAACACAAAGTAGGGACAACGTACCCCTAGCTTCATCTATTTGAAGTTTTTTTTTTAATGTTTAAAAAGACGTTACCCCCACACTAGGACTTTCTCCTGTATCGTGGAGGCAGTTTACAAACATAAATTGCACGAGGATAAACATCCAGACCCGGAACAATTATCAGTAGGCCATAGAAATACTTGTTCCGTGCGGGATTCGAACCCGCGCAAAAACTCATTGCTGAGCAACTGCGCCACGGAACCGTCAATTGCCAAAAATTGGTTGCGTATATCTATGGACGGCATTGACCACTTTCCATCGGGTGTTCATTTGTCAATTTAATACTGGTACCATACATCTAGTACCTACTGCGATAGTCAATCCGTGTGCCAAGCGTGTCAATCTAGACATATACACCCAAAGAGGGAGATACCCATGTCGAGTGATGAACTTTTACAGGCACGCTATACTTTTATTTGATGCCTAGCAATCCGTCCCGGCTTTGCTTGGGTCTATTAATATGGCATCATTTGTATAATTTTTTCGAATTACGAAAAATGCTATTTATACAGAAATATAAATTGACGAAGTTTATGCCCATAAAGATATAATAAAGAATTACAACTAAAGAAACTGGTTAAATTATGCACATAGGTATAGCGTGGCCATAACATTCGGCAGCATATAAAAGTATGGTATAAGTTTACGCTATAAATTTAATTATGTATTTAGGGTTTTACAGCAGACGCCATACTTGATCAATTATAATTGTTATCAGACCTCCATTTAAATCTTCACGACTTTTCACTCCTGATTCTTATTCTGTGCATATATTTCCTGTTGATTTTTCTACTGTAATGCGATAAATGTTTCATTTAACATCCTATATAATATGTATAAATAAAAAATTACGTGTCACGTTGTTTGTCCGCGATGAACTCCTAAATTACTGAACTGATTTCAATGAAATTTTGCACACTTTGTGAAGTTTGGTCCAACTTGAGAGATAGGATAGTTTTTATCCCAATAAGTGACCCTGAGTATTTTTTATTGCGAATTTAAGGATTTTTATAGTACAAAGGATCGCCGCTAAGGGCAGAACAACGTCTGCCTGGCCAGCTAGTAAAATATAAAATTTTAAGGTTATGATCTTAAAATTTATACCCTAATTTAGCCCCTGGAATTAACCCGAAATCTTTATATATATATTTGTTCTATCACAATGTTTCTGTGACCAAATTTTAAATAATATAACGGTTCATCTATTTTGTTTGGTAATTAGGCAGAAATTATTTTAATTCCTTTTTAGTGCCGGTACGACAACTAAGGCAAACCCAGACTATACCAATATACCAGACTAAATTGACTCGTACTTCGCCACCCGACTCATGATACAGGACTGTGCTCTGTGCAATCTGTAGGTAATGCCTGTTTTTAGCAGTAAACTTCTTGTGAGCTGTACCTGATGATGATGACCTACAGTCACGATGAGATCATTTTGATGTTTGACATAAACTTTTAGAAATTATAAAAAGCCCCGTCAGAAATTAAAAAGATTGATTTATATACAACAACTATTGTGAGCGTTCGCACAACAACTCACCAACTCAACTCACAAATATTCAAAGTTTAACCGTAATAGGATGAATGTCATGTAGGACGTATTCAGGCCGAAAAAAGAAACAATCATTTTTGTATATTTAGAATAAACAACCTGTTTATTTCATTGTAAAATGTTACTTAAATAATAAGTCCCGCTGGTTTTTTTGCTGGTTCTTTCCAGTGCTAAATGTAATAATTAAAATTTTATACGATATTAGACGATACGAAATTTTAAGACGACTACGTTAGAGTCATGCTGCAGCTATATTAGTAGTATAGTTGTAGCACGAATGGGTCGGCTCGACCGGGTAAGGACCACGCTCTCACAGGATACCAGCGTAAAATAGCAGCTTAACACTGCTGTGTTTCGTATGGTGAGTGTAGAGAACCACCGGAGACCATTTTTACTGGAAAAGAGGTATTCAATCTTAGTCCTCACGGGTGACAACGCATCTGCATTTTGATTCGCAAATGAGGATAAATGTAGATGTCTATGGGCCACAGTAACCACTTACCATCAGGTGGACTGTGTGCTCGTTTGTCACCCTATCCTATAAAAAAATTATGATAAAAGGACTGACGTCAAGACCATATTATAATAACTTCTGAAGACTGTACTAAGACAAGTTTATCTACGAATAAAAGCCCTAACTTTAGAAGCTATGTGGAAAACATTTTATTCTTTTTAATTTTTTAGTAGGTTCTTAATTTTATAGCTTAATTATTATACCCTTTTAAGTGGACTTAGAAATACCACAAGTTCAAAGTATATTGTCTAAATAGTTATATTCAAATTTTCAACTCCTATTTTTGAACTCCTAGGGGTGTTTTTTTTTTAATTTAAACGGGATCACCGCTGAACCTATTAAATACAAAAGAATAATTTGGTCCGGTTAAGCCGTTTCCGAAAAATCGGTAATTAAAGACATTGATTGTACAAAAAAAACATTTGCGCCAAATATTGAACTTTCTTGTTTTTTGAACTTGGTTATAATATATTCTTATAAGTAGATAATATATTACCTGTTCATTTAACACTAATTCGCCAAAAGCACAGTGGATTCTCACACTCAGGCACCATTAAATATGTCACATATTTTTTTTAATTTTAATTATTATTTAATATTCTATTTAATTAAATTAACCGCCAAGTGCGATCTTTTGTTAGCTGCTCTTCTTCTCTGCAATCTTACATCCAAACCGAAAACGGGCAGAAAATCACGAGTGTCTCTGTGTTTGTACTAATAATTAGGGCAGTTGATGCTGAATGTAGATCAAAGATGTCGTGATAACCAATCGCCAAAAATATCGTGAGCATTAAATTTATTAAAGATTATTTACGGGTGTAAGAGAAAAATACTATTATCTTCTCAATTATCTTATATACGTGGTAGAGCCATGCTGTAGCTATATTGGTAGTAGAGTTGTAGCACGAATGGGCCGGCTCGACTGGGGTAGGACCACGCTCTCACAGAATACCAGCGTAAAATAGAAGCTTAACACTGTTGTGTTTCGTAAGGTGAGCTTAGAGAACCGGAGACCCTTATTACTGGAAAAGAGGCATTCCATCTTAGTCATCACGAGTAAGGACGCATCTGCATTTTAATTCGCAAACGAGGATAGATGTAGATGTCTATGCGCCTCAACAACCACTTACCATCAGGTGGACTTTGTGCTCGTTTGTCACCCTATCCTATAAAAAAAATCTAAATTCGGTGCAATCTGCGAACCGAACAAGGTTCTAATGGCAGTTTAATAGCAGGCAATATATTTTATTTTCATTAATTGCTGCCTATCCTATGTTCATCTACATAGGTTGCCTCGTATGAGGGATATTTGTCATAGCTGCCATGCTTTGCAAGCGGGTTGGCAACCATATTTTTTTATTATTTTAAGTTGTTACCAGGAAAGAGCTGCTGCCTATTTCCTGTTTTATTTTACTCTGTCGCCTATTTAGACACCCACAGGGTGATATGGAGTGTCAAACGTGTTGGATTCACTCTGCAGCTATATAATGGTTGTAGCACCAATGTGTCAGCTTGACCAGGTTAGGATCACGCTCTCACAGAATACAGTCGTAAAATAGCAGTTTAATGCTGCTGTGTTTCGTATGGTGAGTGTAGAGAATCGGAGACCCTTTTTACTGGAAACGAGGCATTCCGTCTTAGTCCTCACGGGTGACAACGCATCTGCATTTTGATTCTTAATCGGGGATAAATGGAGATGGCTATGGGCTACAGTATTTGCTTACTATGAGGTGGACTGTGTGCTCGTTTGTCACCTTTATTCTTCTTAAGAAAAATGGATTCTTTTACAACGCCTCTACATGGCGGTTATACATACCAATATAAAAATTAAAATCCTTACGTCGGCGAATAAGTTAATTTGATCTAGGTCAGTCATTAGGTAATAGTTCATATTATAAATAATGAGAATATACGCTCCATAATCCAGTGTCGGCACGGTAGCGTTTTTTTCCCGACTTCAAAAAAGAGACGGAACTCAATTCGATTGTATGATTTTTTTTTATGTGTGTTACCTCATGACTTTTTACTGGGTGAACTAATTTCGATGATTCTTTCTTTATTTGAAAGCTGGTACTTCTCGTGTGGTTCCATATGAATTTGATCAAGGTGAGATCACTAGTTTTTGAGTTATTCTTAATAATTTATATTGAAGTCGGCTGTACAAAATTTTTAATTTTAAATTATTGATCCAATCAAATCAAATAATCTATTCAGTATCAGAGAAAATCCTCCCTCTCCGTAACATTGATTAACGAATACTAGTGTCATACCTATTTACATCAATACTTAATCTAAAAACATATTTTTAATTTTGATTTTTAAAGTTGCTCCACAACAGACAGATTAGTGTAGATAAATAATATATATGCTTTCTTAACAAATTTTACATGATATATAAAGGATTTACAATGATCAGTCTGCATATTGACGAACTTTCGGGATTTAGTCACTATTTCAGAGAGGCGGAACAAGTGTGTCAACACAGGCGACAACTGGCCTATAGCAATACCTCTGGCATAACACCTGATCCACTAGCTTTGTTCACGTCTACACCTTACAAGGTTTTAAGAACCTTTTTGTTAGTGAAGATCGTCTCCGACATAGAGGTACAGCATTGAGGTAGTTGAGGAGGAACTATGTTGCCACTGTCTAGACGGTTTTTTTTTATAGAATAAGGGTGACAAACGAGCACACAGTTCACCTGATGGTAAGTGGTTGCTGTGGTCCATAAACATCTACATCTATCTTCGTTTGCTAATTAAACTGCGGATGCGTTGCCAACCGTGAGGACTAAGATAGAATGTTTCTTTTCCAGTAAAATGGATCTCCAGTTCTTTACACTCACCATACGAAATACAGCAGCATTAATCTGCTATTTTACGCTGGTATTCTATGAGAACGTGGTCCTTCCCCGGTCGAGCCGACCCATTCGTGCTACAACTATACTATTAATATAGCTGTAGCATGGCTCTACCACGTAAAAACAATTATAAGCAATTATAATCGTTTTGCACGAATATGCCATGAGATTTTATCAGCGTATGTAGGCAGTATATGCCAACAGAAGTTTGTCTCAACCACTTTAGCGAGAGACTAAAAAGTCTTACTGCTGAGACACTTTTGCGCCGATATGTATAATGCAGTCGAAACTAGCTTTCCGTAACACTTTTTGTACCTAGGATAGATATGCCAACCTAACGCCACTTACTTGCGTCGTCGTGCTGTTATCATATATTAACAATATGATTAACAAAAAAACGTGTGTGTGTACTTATGTACGCACGTAGAAAATTGTAATTCTTTAGCGTAACAAAACAAAAATAACTAAAAATACGAAAACTTAGACACAGTTACCCAATGAAGTTGTCGCTTTGAGGTGTCAGTGTGCGCGCGCATCGTAACAACTTCATGGTGTCGTTTTTAGCTGTCGGTGTGCGCGCACATCGTAAAAAAATTACTCTCATAATTTGCTAAATGCCCCAGAAGAAGCATAAATTCAATAGTCCGCTGCTGAAAATAGGTCATAGGCTAACGCGTAGTTCTGTGTCATCTAGATCATAAACTCCCTACACTACCAGGTCGTCTTTATTTCCAGGGGGGCCGCCCACGAAGTAGTCCATTGTTACTCTTATTAAATTTATTCACCCTAATTCTGAGAATTCATTGAAAGTCCGTCTAACATAGATATGGTAGCAGTTAAAATACATACCTACATTGAGCATTACTCCGTCAGTGGCTTCACCGAGCTAGAAGTATTCCGTAATTACTCTATATCTCCGTGCATAATGACAGTTTAAGATACATGGAGCGTTAGACGACCCGGGGTCATCGGTGCGGTATAAGTTAAAACGTTACTTGAAAAGCCGCTAATTGAATTTTGCCTTATCTCTTATCTACTCCTTGTTTATTAATTTTCTATCATCTGTCGGCACATTTTATTTTTAAAATGCTTTTAATTTTTAATTTTTCTTCTACTACAACGTGTGATTATAATTATTACTTACTTATCGTCACGCACAATCCCTGACGGGGTAGCCAGAGAGAACAGATCGCCAAGTGTCACGATCCTTACATACCTCTTTCGCTTCTTTCAGATTCATTATCTTCTTCATACATGCACGTCTAGGTATCCGAGTAGTCTTGACCCTCCCTTCTTCGAGCAGTTTGCTCACATGGTCTTCGAAAGTTAGTCTCGGTCTACCTCGACACCTTTTAATATTAACTTTCGCGCTATATATTTTCTTCACCATTCAGTCTTCACTCATTCTCTCAACGTGCCCAAACCATCGAAGCACGCCCTTATCAATTTTTGTGATAAGGTCATCTTTCAAACCTGCCATATTGCGAATCTCTTCGTTTCGCTTCCGGTCGGCCATGGTAACGCCGCACATTTTACGAAGAGATCGCATCTCCACTGCATTCAACTTGATTTTATGCTTCTTCTGGCATACCCAGGTTTCGCTGCCATATGACAAAGTCGGTACCAACACTGCGTTATGTATTGCAAGGCGTGCACTCTTCACTACGCCTTGCCTTTTGACTAACGCAGTCAGGGCACCATTGACTTTGTTCCCGGCAGCGACACGCCTGTCCACATCTAAATCACATCTTCCATCCCGGCTAAAAGCACTCCCCAAGTATACAATTTCATTTACCTGTTCTAGACATTCCTGATTTACCCATATTTCACACTTCGTTCTCTCTTCGTCCCTTTCAAATACCAGAACCTTAGTTTTATTAGCATTCAAGCGGAGACCTTTAATTTCATATTCCTCTTTCATACACGTGGCTAATGCCTGCAGTTCTGCCTCTGATGGTGCAATAAGCACTGCATCATCAGCATACAGCAGACAATTTACTTTAATGTCACCCAATTTCACACCCAAACAGCTATCTTTCAGCTTCTGTAAACAGCTGTCGAGATACAGTATGAACAGCCAGGAAGACATGACACAACCCTGTTTTACGCCCGTTTGGACGCTAAACATGGGTGACAGGTCATGCCCTACCCGCACACAGGCTTTACAGTCACAGTAAAGTGACTGCACAGCCCTTAGCAATCGACCATCCACACCATACCCCGGCAACAGTTCCCACATTTTCTTCCTTACAACCTTATCAAATGCTTTCTCAAGATCCACAAAAGCACAGAAAATCTTCTGGTTAGCAGCCAGAAGCTTTTCCGTGATCATGCGGAGAGAAAATATTATAATTATTGACGTAAATTATCTTATAACTATACGAAGAAGCTGTCGAATCTAGGTAAGAGGTAACAGAGATTTTACCTTAATTAGGTACTGCCTGAATTTGCTTATATATATTATTTAATGTATTTTATTTATTGTTTTATTTATTGTTTGCCTTAAAATTTAAACAAAGAATGGGTTTGTCTGTTGATTGGCTCTTCTCCCTTTATTTATTATGCAATTTAGTATCCAAAATTAATTTGTGGTTTAGATTATTTATTTATTTTTATATTTATCTCTCAAAAAATATACAAAGAATTCACTCACATAAAAAACTTAACTTAGCAGACACATTTACATCACATTATAACGTTAACATTTAAAATCAAATGAGAAGCTAATTCCGAATAAGAGACAAATCCAGGGAATAGTATCTATATAATATAATCCAACCCGCCTGCCAAGCGTGGCGAGTATGGCATTTACTCTCCTTAATGGGGGAGGCCCATGCCCAGCAGTGGACTTTCGTGGCTGATGTGGTAGTGGTTGCGGAGAAGGTAATCGATATAATTTTAAATGAAAGTAGTTTTACGGATTTTCTACAATGTGTAGTGTTCGCGTAAACATAATAAATCGTTATTGATATTATTATATGTTCTCGAAATATGTCTAGAACAGGGCACCGTCTGTTTAGCGCTTACGAAGGAAGTTTAGGTTGCGTATGACTCAGTGGTAAATGCTTTCGCTTGTTGAAGAACAAATTGGACCATGCGATGGACATTATCTGTAGAAAGCTCAATGCAAGTAGGCAGGCTGCTTGCATTGATATATTCTAATATAACACATTTTCTTCTATTTCTGCTTCATCGGCCCTTAAATTTCCACTGTTTGACATGGCCCTCTGTCATTGTAGGGGATTTGTTTCAATCGCCACGTTTAGCAGTCGGATTGACTATCGCAGTAACAGACGTTTCACACCTTTGACGCCGCTGCTTGATGCCGGTCTCAGAGTCAGACCGGCGCGGCGTAAAACACTCATCGGAAAACTTTCTGCATCAGAATATATATCTGCATTTCTGATGATTGCCTCTTACGAGCTTTTTTTTATAGGATAAGGGTGAAAAACGAGCACACAGTCCACCTGATGGTAAATGGTTGCTGCGGCCCATAGACATCTACATCTATCCTCTGTTACAAATCAAAATACAGATGCGTTTTCACCCGTGAGGACCAGGATGGAATGTCTCATTTCCAGTAAAAAGGGCCTCCGGCTACCTGTACTCACCAAGCGAAACGCAGAGGTAAACCTCTACTTCACGCTGGTATTCTGTGAGGTCGTGGTGCCATCCCGGTTCGAGCCGGCCCATCCATGCGACAGCAAAAGCTGCCGCCTGGCTCTACCACTGCTAAAACGCTTACGTCACATATAAGACGATTTCTCTTACGATGCAAACAAATGGCAATTAACGTATAGAAAATTTTGTATTTATAAATTTAAATTAAGATAAAAGATTTTATATTGGAACGAAGTACTTTATCGGACGGACGGACGAAGTACAAAGTCGTACTTTGGCGGATGGGGGCTAGGTGAGAAAAACTGTAAGATGTCTCCGTCACGACCCCTTCTGACGTAATGTAGACGGCCTTGGCGGCTATAAGGAAACGAGATGAAATAATATCCATTTCCCTTGCACTTTTTCTTATCTTGCCATGAAAAAAATATTATTTTGTTTTAAATGACGCTCCATTTTAATAGACGCTTGTAATTCATTTATTTGTATTTGTTAATCAATAATATAATAGTGTTGCGCGCCACTATTAATGTCTTGTACATGGCAACACTAGTTACCACTAGCGCCCTCTAGTATCGAGTAGCAGAACTAGGAGAGTCAAGATCCTTCTAGAAATTTCGAGACCGATATGTACTCGAACATACTAGATGTTTCTATAGCAGAAGGTTCTGGAAACTATCTGAGTCCCTATATAAAGCCGGTATAGACCACGACCGAGTCAGTATTGAATTGGCGATATAATCGAATACTTCGAAGTGATACAACAGCGAATTAAAGTGATCTGTAGTACAATTGTTTTGTTATTAGTGTGTTTATATGTTGTAATTAGTGTTCTGTAGTTAAAGTTTCAATTTTGGTAATTCAATCGGCAGTTTTTAATTCTCTCGAACCCCAAGCTCGTAACAATACGTTTGTCAATAATACCTATATTTCCATGCCCTAGAACCCTCTCAGAAATGATAGGAGGCCTGTGCCCAGCAGTGGGACGTAGGTATATAGGCGGTTACTTCAACTAACTTTAACTCTAGGTCGTATGACATTTTTTCTGCCTAGAAATCTGTCTGGGTAGTCCTAGTCCTAGTTCCTCTTCTCATTTCTGCCGCTGTGTTCCAGTGTAAAGAGTGTAGTGTCAGTACTATAACAGTCTGTAAGGCATTACGTCTTAGTCTTCAGAAGTGAACCCAAACATTTATTTATTCATTAATTTATTACACACAGCCGATTTAAAACACAGCCCATTAAAAGTTCACTGAACATGGGTTTGCCCTATATTAGCGATACTTGCCACGCGGCTTTCCGCAGTTTCCCAACCAGCCGAAATTGAAAAGCCAATAATTTATGTATTTTAATCATAATATCCATGACATACCTACTGCAATGATTGTACACTTGTTGACTGCCTTGGCCGTTAGTCTAGTAGTCGGAAGCGCGACTGTACAACACTTGGTCATAGGTTCGAATCCCGGGTCGGGTCAAAATCATTTATTGGGTCTTCCTTAGCCATTGGTCTATGTCCTTCGCCCAGAATAAGTGAAATCACTCACAGCTAAGCAACTCCTTCTATTCATTGAGGACAAGAGCTGGGCAGTGAACTGTAGACATAGGAGCGATCACAATAGATCTTTTAGGTCGCAGTGATACTGGTCTCTCTAGACCTTCATAGCTGCTCGTACATAATAAAAATTAAATAAAAAATAACAGCTAGAGGTTAAAAGTGCGACTGCCCATTATGTGGTCTTGGGTTCGAATTCCGGTTCGGGCTGAATCATTTGTGTCAGGAAATTCTCAGTAGCAGCCTGGCGTAAGGAATTTGACGGTGTTTCATTCCCGTGCCTAGGAAAACACGTAAAGCCGTTGGTTCTGCGCCTGATCGCTTTCTAGTTGTGTCGGATTACCGTTCCATCGGACTGTGAGGGCGAGGGAATAGAGACTGCACCTGTTTTTAACTATAATCCTGCCCTGCGCAGATGGGTGATCTCCATTGAGATCGGTCCCGTAACCGAAATTCGGTCTGAAGCAAATTACAAAACATGTCGTTGTTAAATGTTAATATAACGATTGGGTGTTACTTTAGCGGTGTGAGGGAAAATATTTCCTTATCTCCAAGCACAAACATACTTTCACGTCTTGGACCCTGCCATGTAGTGGATGAAACTATAATGGCGGTGAATTTTTTTTATAGGATAGTGTGACAAAAGAGCACACAGTTTACCTGATGGTAAGTGGTTTCTGTGGCCCATAGACATCTACATCCATCCTCGATTGCGAATCAAACTGAAAGTGTGTTGTCACCCGTGAGGACTAAGATGAAATGCCTCTTTTCCAGTAAAACTGGTCTCCGAATCTCTACACTCACCATACGAACGACAGCAGTGTTAAGCTGCTATTTTACGATGGTAATCATTCGAAACTGCAGAACCTTCCACAGACTTATTATGGATAGCGAGTGTGAAAGTATCAGTTCTGCACTCTTCAACCCGTCTTTTGACGACTAGAGTTAAATTAGCTAAAATTTAACAATCGTACTAAGTTGCCGTGTATGAGACGACGTAAGAGAATCCTATCTACTAACCTATATCATACCTGTAGAAGAAAGAAAATAAACGTCGTCTAATAAATCTCAAGAAGTACGAGTAATAATTAATAAATGATAATATTATATGTATAAAAAGTAGTAATTCTTGGGTTCTTTATTTTACAATAATCTATACAAATATATAAAATCAAAGTGTCTGTTTGTAATGTCAAAATAACAGCGCTTTATAGTAAATGCATTTGAAAATATATACAGTACTTATAACAAAAACGCAATTTTTTAAAAAAATCTGTCTGTCTGGACCGATTTTTGCTAGCTTTTGTTAGCTTATGTTATAAGGAGTAACTTAGGCTACTTATATTTTTGAAAAATAATTAGGGTTCCGCGCAACAAAATTAAAACCCTAAATTACAGGCGGGCGAAGTCGCGAGGAACAGTTAGTGTACTAATAAATTTTTTCGTAAAGCCTACCTTTTTACGAGAATAGTTTTGTCATTATTGTAAAATTAACCACTTCTAAACTGTATTGGCGAACGTATGTCTGTGTGTAAGGGTACTTCGTGTGACAATTTTTATCTTCTTCCTGTTCCCAACCGATTTATTTCCGCCTTTAGCTGCGATAATGCGCTTGCGCAAACATTTCCATTGTGGGGTGCTTATCTTCACCGCCTTAAGGGAGTTCCCGGCTCCGACTATTTTTTATTTTTAAAGGCTATGATCTCAGTTTTTTTAATTGAATAAAAGCGACAAAGGGACACATATTCAACCTGATGGTAAGTGGATGCTTAACTTAACTTAACTTATCTTCACGCACAATCCCTGACGGGGTAGCCAGAGAGAACAGATCGCCAAGTGTCACGATCCTTACATACCTCTTTCGCTTCTTTCAGATTCATTATCTTCTTCATACATGCACGTCTAGGTATCCGAGTACTCTTGACCCTCCCCTCTTCGAGCAGTTTGCTCACATGGTCTTCGAAAGTTAGTCTCGGTCTACCTCAACACCTTTTAATATTAACTTTCGCGCTATATATTTTCTTCACCATTCGGTCTTCACTCATTCGCTCAACGTGCCTAAACCATCGAAGCACGCCCTTATCAATTTTTGTGATAAGGTCATCTTTCAAACCTGCCATATTGCGAATCTCTTCGTTTCGCTTTCGGTCGGCCATGGTAACGCCGCACATTTTACGAAGAGATCGCATCTCCACTGCATTCAACTTGCTTTTATGCTTCTTCTGGCACACCCAGGTTTCGCTGCCATATAACAAAGTCGGTACCAACACTGCGTTATGTATTGCAAGGCGTGCTCTCTTCACTACACCTTGCCTTTTGACTAACGCAGTCAGAGCCCCATTGACTTTGTTCCCGGCAGCGACACGCCTGTCCACATCTAAATCACATCTTCCATCCCGGCTAAAAGCACTCCCCAAGTATACAATTTCTGTTCTAGACATTCCTGATTTACCCATATTTCACACTTCGTTCTCTCTTCGTCCCTTTCAAGTAAGTGGATGCTGTAGCCCATAAACATCTTCATCTATCCTCGATTAAGAATCAAAATGCAGATGCGTTGTCACTCCTGAGGATTAAGATGAAATTACTCGCTTTCAGTAAAAAGGGTCTTCGGTTCTCTACACTCACCATACGAAACACACAGCATTGAGCTGCAATTTTTTGCTGGTATTCTGTGAGAGCGTGGTCATTCCCCGGCCGAGCTATTCGTGCTACAACCATGATATAGCTGCAGTATGACTCTACCTGGCATAGAAGCTAGTTTTTCATGACCTCGGTTAATTTTGGATAAATGATGGTAAAATATAGTATGAGTTTCTTAAATTTTTGATTTTAAAATGATTTTTATTCTATAAAACAAAATAAAATAGTGGAGCAGATAGTATGTTTCAGCTATTATTTATTATAATTTTTTTTAAAGTTGTAATGTACGCTTTTTTATATAGGGGGCAAACGAGCATGCGGCTCACCTGATAGTAAGTGACTACCGCCGCCCATGAACAAACGCAACACCAGGGGAATTGCAGATGAGTTGCCGGCCGTTTTTAACAGTGGTAGAGCCACGCGGCAGAATTGTTGTTGCACGGATGGGCCGGCTCGAACCGGGGTGGTACCACGACCTCACAGAATACCAGCGTGAAGTAGAGGTTTACCTCTGCGTTTCGCTTGGTGAGTACAGGTGGCCGGAGGCCCTTTTTACTGGAAATGAGGCATTCCATCTTAGTCCTCACGGGTGACAACGCATCTGTATTTTGATTCGCAAACGAGGATAGATGTAGATGTCTATGGGCCGCAGCAACCACTTACCATCAGGTGGACTGTGTGCTCGTTTGTCACCCTAATCCTATAAAAAAAAGAAAAAAAAAGAAAGGTGTAAGCTCTTTTCTTGAAGGTCCCTAAGTCGTATCGGTCCGGAAAAATCGCTGGTGGTAATCGATTCCACAAGGAATACCTATACAATAAGTAAAATAATACGATTAAAGTCGTTTTTTTAAACCCAATAAGCAGAAGGGCATGTTTAGTTTTAAAATCTTAACGAAATTTCATTTAATTTATTTTATACGATTTTAATTTTAAAACTTGTTAATTTTGTCAATCTTTAAATAAAAATTAGAGCCTAGGTATGAGGGTATAACCCTACATAAAAGGCTACTGTCGTTTGTAGTAGTCTTGTTGTAAATGATAAGAACTACATTATAACGATATTAAAGACATAGGTTCGAATCTGCCAATGAACTATGACTATCTTGAACTACGTCTAGCACAAGCGTTTTGAGATTAGTTAAAGTGGTTAACGGAAGTGTTAGTAGTTTAATAGTCGACTATCCAATTGAAGTTATTATGTGTACATTTTTACCACTCATTACTTATTTCAACACTAGCTGTTCCCCGCGATTTCGCCCGCGTGTTATTTGGGGCTTTAATTTTTTTTAAAGTAGCTTGTGACATCAGCTATCTGCCAGTGAAAATCCCGTCAAAATCGGTCTAGCCGTCTCGGAGATTAGCCGGAACAAACAGACAGACAGACAGACAAAAACTTTAGAAATTGTATTTTTGTTATTAGTACCGCATATATTTTCATATGCATATAGTAAAAAGCTGTAATTTTGACATTACAAACAGACACTTTAATTTTATTTATTTGTATAGATTTGAAATCTACGAGTAAGACCTGTATTTATAAAATAAGATCTGGAGCTTACAATTTTATATCAAAGTTAAGCATATTTTTTTAAATTTTTTTAATATTAAAATAATAATATTTAATAATAATATTTAGTTAATAGCTTATAGAATTTTATGAATATTATAAAAGTGAAACCTCTTTATCCAGGTAGTGGAGAAACGAGATTGGGATTTTTGGGCCTGAAGTTAACTAATTGGTTTATACTTTAAAAAATTCGCTATATTTTTCTAAAGTTAAATACAAAAAACTAGCTCATTTTACAATCTAGATTTCGAAAAAACATTAAAATAATAAATAAGTTAGAAAATCGATTGTATTGATGCAATCGATTTTATATTTATTTGGATCCTAAAAAATTAAATGATAAAGCTGATACATTGATATGATATATTCATTTGGAAATAAAGTATATTATTATTTGCATAAGGAAAGAAGAAATAAACATTTTATGGAAATAAATCGATTACCATAAAGAATATACTAGTGAAATTCTCTTTTCTGTACACTACCTACCACTAGTAATTTCTATTAGTTTGGTTTGACAGTTCAAACTTCAAAACTATTCATTTAAAAGAAAAAAGAAAAAGACCAATTTTCAATTTGATTTGAAACGAGTGCAATATAATCGATTCTCGATTAAATCCAGCATTTTAATATCTATTTTTAATTATTTATCTGTGTTAACTAGGCAGATTAAAAACATATCTACAAAATAATATGAAAAAATACAAAGTATCAACATGCCAATAAATAACAGTAACAACAATAATCGATCTCAGATCGTTATTTCTAATATTCATTTCAGTTAGTTATTGCTGTTTTAATTTTCGTTAATCGTTTCACTATTTTGTTTTCTAGATAACTTCAGCTTTTCTTTGGTGATTTTATACTGATCTGGCTTTTATATCTTTAAGTAATTATAGTGAAAAATAACCTGTTACAGTGTTATAACAGTGAAAAATCGCCTGTTACAGTGTGGGTAATAGATAAAATCACTTATTTATTCTTCAATAACTCAGCACCTAGATTGACAAATTTAGCCAGATTTTCAGGTATGAATTGTTTATATATAAGCTTTCAAATGGTCCGACTTTCATCTTGTTAACATCTGGGCCCAAAAATATATGGAGATGTATCCTTCTCCTTTAGTAAGGTATTAAAAAACAAAAACGCCACGTTTTCTTCTAACACTTTCTTGTAATGTTTCACCGCCGCGGCTGCATGTGTGTACTACTATTGAGTATATATTATTTTACCTACTTATGTAAAATATAAAGCAAAAGAAGAATGATATGTATTAAAGAAGTTTCACTTCGTACGTGTGTACCGGTGTATCTCTAGTAGTATCTCAGTGTACCCATGTCTTAAGCTCAGGTGTAATATACCGACGCCTGCGACGAGCAGGCTGCCTTGCACTAGCGCCTAATATGCGATTCATCTGATACTGCGTTCGTCAAACTGTCTGTGCTAAGCGTGATGATAAAGAAAATTACTCCCCACAACGGGAAAGATCCATATCCAGTAAACGTCCGTACGTTTACGTGCTGATAATGATGATGAAGAAGAAATTTTATATTAAATACTTTCATTAGATTTACTTATAGTCCTTTTTACTTCCCTATTTACAAGCTTGCCTATTTTATTACTTTTATAAGTTAGTACTTAATTAGTATCCAAATTACCACTTCGTGGCACCCGTTTTCATTCGGTAGAAGACATAAAGGAGAATTGGCAACGAGAACTGAACTCAGTTCCGGAAAAAGCGTTTAAAAATGTTTTGATGATTGGATTATTCGTTGGAGAAAGTGTATCGTTTCTGAAGGAGCATACTTTGAAGGTGATAAAATAAACTTGGATGAATAACTAACATTTTGCGTATTATTGATCTTTTCCCGGTACCTACTTTCTTCACAGAGTAGTTGTTTATCAAATTATCTATTGGCTTCATCGTTAAATTTCGTTTTTAAATACATTACAATTTATCATATTTACTACTAGCTGACCAGGCAGACGTTGTTCTGCCCTTTCCGAACGACCTTTTGCTTTCCCAAAAAAACTCCTGAAATTACCAATAAAAAATGACGATCACTTATCGGGATAAAAACTATCCTATCTCTCAAGTTGGACCAAACTGCACACACTCTGCAATTTTTTTTTGAAATCGGTTCTATCTGTTGAATACTTACAGCAACACGTGGTGGTTATACTACTAAATTGTAGGTTATACTAAACGTTTGAATTTTTAATATAGCGCCATCTATTAGATATTTACTCAATCCAGTCAACAGATATCGTCATCTGACAGAATCGTTTGGAGCTAACAGATAATTGTGACTGTCAAATAATAGACAAATAATTTTCAATAAAATAATATTGTATTGCGACTATAAATTGAGATGTAAGCTATCCTATCTTTTAAGTTGGACCAAACTGCACATTGAGCAAAAATTTCATTGAAATCAGTTCAGTAGTTTAGGAGTCCATCGCGGACAAACAACGTGACACGTACTTTTTATATATAAAGAAGAAGATAATGATAATAATATAGTGACGCTAGAAGATTATAACTACGAATTATTAGCAAAATATTAAAAATTTAAAAATAAATGCCTAAAATTCGTATGACAAACGTTATTCCGCTAAGATTGGGCAATCAAAACTTAAATTCTTTTGAAAGTTCATCAATACCTTCCAAATTAGAGGCCTGTTGTTAGATTAAGATTTCTTCGCCTCATCTCGCTCCGCACCGGTGCATACAAACACCGACACCCGCTGTAGGTGTGCGTAGCTATTCTAACCTCCCTTTTAATTGGGGGCACAAACAATGGCAGCACAGGTGCCGACAGTGCTCTACCCCTCTTGTTTACTCAAGCCACTATCCACTCGTCACATTCGTTGCATGCCCTTTTGACATTTAAACTACCACTTAGTCTCTAGAATCTAGCAGCGGCATTTCATATAATTGTGTTATATTTTGTGTCCTTTAAGAATACGTAATTATCCCAAAATATTTAGTGGCTGCTCTATATTCATAAAGATATTTTTTTTCTCACTTCTTTCTTTATCAGCCCGTAGGAGTTCAATACTGGGTACTGGATGGAAAGTACTCTGTGCTGGATGGGCCTCTTTATTTACACAATAAGGGTGACAAACGAATACACAGTCCACTTGATGGTAAGTGGACGCTGTGGCCCAAAGACAACATTTATTCTCGATTAAGAATCAAAATGCAGCTGCGTTGTCAATGATTCGTTTCCAGTAATAAGAATCACCGGTTCTCTACACTCACCATATTAAACACTGCAGCATTGAGCTGCTATTTAACGCTGGTATTCTGTGTGAGTGTGTTCCTCCCCCAGTCGAGTCGATTCATTCGTGCTATAACCATAACTTAGCTGCAGCTTGGGTCTACCACGTATAAACTACCGCCTCTGTCATAGTACAATTATAGCTGTTAGATATTAAAAGGAACGATTTTTGAATTTAAAAGAGTTGACATTTCAATTAAAAATAAATTATATATGATTGTTTGTCATTATAGGTAACACCAGAAGTCAAAATGATCCCATTTTAAATCAAAATGATACCGGCAGCAGCATCTAACTGATAACAAATCTAAATTATAAAAAACTGAAGTGGCCAATCCGCTTACATAGCGTTGCAACTATGGCAAAACTATATGAGGCAATCTATAGGGGATGCCAATGTTCAGCAGTGAACTTTAATAGACTGTATACTGTGTCATAATTGTAATGGCATTCCACCTTGATCCCTGAGGTAGATGTAGGAAATAGGTATATATGACACAGTTATAACTAAGATGGTTTGGCCATGTCGAGAGAATGAATGAAGAACGATTGACGAAAAAGGTGTATAAGGCGAGTGTGAATGAAAGTGTTGGAAGGGGTACACCTAGGCGGACGTTTCTAGATCAAATCAGGGACGTCTTGAAAAAAGGCCAGGTCAAGAGTACCCTAAACCGAAGAGCATGTATAAAGGGAATAATAAAAGTGGACGAAGCGAAACAAGTATGTAAGGATCGGAGCAAGTGGAAAGAAGTGGTCTCTGCCTACCCCTACGGGAAAGAAGCGTTATTATATGTTATAACTAAGGTGGACTAATTTGTCAATACTTATTTGTTATGCTTTACTTTTTAATTATTAATAATAGCTTTAAATCTGCGATGCGAATGTACTCGGTATGTTCAGTAGATGTGTTTGTAATTAATGCAACGTGAAACTCGAAGGCACAGCATTGCCGTTGGTGTTCCGGTAGCGGCACCAGCGCGGTTCAAATATTGACAGAGTGTAATCTGGTCGGCGCCGTGTGTGCGGTTAGCGGGAGCGCGGTAATGCGCGCCGTTAACACCGGCCGCTCTTCATTACCGCGCGTCTACTTATTTCGAATGCTACCACATGCTAAATGTTATTCGCGATACAGTCTTGCGTTGCGGTATGTTTACTGTTTACCCTTTAATTTCATAAAGTACAATTGCAGCCTAAATACATCACTTTATTGTTAAAGAGTTTTGGGGCAATATGTCCACCGAGCTCTTTCAGTGTAGGGGAACTTCATCTAAATTACAATTTTATTGCCCAGCCATGCAGGTTTCCTCACTATGTTTTTCGTCACCGCCAAGCACGTGGTTTTCATTTGTGCTCAAACTGCAGTTGCTCGTTCTTTATGATATTCACGACAGGTGCTTAGCCTTAAACTACCACGGATCATTTTCTCATGTAAAACATATTAAAGAGATTTATCAAACAATATTTGCTTTTAGTGTTAATATTACGAATTTGTTTTTTTTTCAATTTATATTAAAAATAATGTAATATACTGGTACTGCTATAGATGTAATAAGTAAAAAGCTGGGCGTTCGTTCAAACTTTACAGTTATAATATGACTCATAGGCAACCAAA
Organism: Parnassius glacialis; assembly: GCA_033319125.1. Classification (NCBI taxonomy): domain Eukaryota; kingdom Metazoa; phylum Arthropoda; class Insecta; order Lepidoptera; family Papilionidae; genus Parnassius; species Parnassius glacialis. Next base: position 28,594,255 of record JAVANC010000018.1, read on the forward strand.
CTCGGTTTCCGATGGCGACACTACTTTTTTATTCTTAAAGAACTTGTATCACTTAATTTCAACGGTTTTTACTTCAAGGCCTGTAATTTTATTAAGGAAAAGAACAATATCCCCTTTATATAAATTAAGATATTTTAAGATTTTGTACCTACTAAATTATATTTTTAGGGTTCCGTACCTCAAAAGGAAAAAACGGAACCCTTATAGGATCACTTTGTTGTCCGTCTGTCTGTCTGTCTGTCTGTCTGTCAAGACCCTTTTTCTCAGGAATGCGTAGAGGTATCAAGCTGAAATTTATATCAAATACTCAAATCTACTGTCCCTTAAGGCTGTGAAAAAATCAAACTTCTAAGCCAACGCAATCAAAAGATACAGCCGTTTATGCCGCAAATTTTCGATATTCGCAAGGGAATCAAAAGTCAAAACCTACAGGGTACTTCCCGTAAACTGAGAATCTTAAAATTTGGCACGAAGCAACGTATTATAGCACAGATAAAGTAAAAATTGCGAAAAGCATAAATTTTTAGTTACATCATATAATAAAAATATTTTTAATAATTTTAAACTCATATACCTACGGATTTGTTCGGAACCCTCGGTGCGCGAGTCCGACTCGCACTTGGCCGGTTTTTTTTTTGCAAACTCGAATACTATAATTACATTGCACCGTGGTACGATATTTGAGTAATAATTAACCAAACGAGTGGTACTTTTAACTAAATTATGTAAAACATTCTTGAAAAATCTTTAAATTCACTTATTCAGATCTTCTAAATCTTTATATATGTATATAAGCGAAATACCACTGACTGACTGACTCATCACGAGATCTCTAAAACCATACACCTGATTGACTTGAAATTTAGTACCTATAGTTACTCATTTCGCAATGTAGACACTCACTCAGAACAAAACAAACAAAAAAGTTCTTGATATTTTAGATGTAGGCATAGAATACTATAATATAGTGATCTATAGATGTAGGTTCCGCAATAAAATATTATTATGCGCCCAGCGAAGCGAGTGGATATCAGCTAGAACGGATATAAAAGGCGGCCGGATAAATACCATGTATTTCCTTTTCCTTTTTCTTTTCGCTCTTGTCTCTCACCTAACAATGAACAAACGTCCAGCTACCACCTGTCAACGCCAACTTAGGGTTCTTTTACCGAAGTTCCACCTCAAGACCTCTGGAAGCCCTACATCGTCCTTCCATGCAGACGGCTGGGTTTGACTAGCCCTGCAATGCGCAGCTCGTCTACCCAGTGGACCTGCGGGCCACCATACGAGTCAGATTACCTCCTACGCCAGCAACTACTACACGAAGCGGACGGTACCATTTTGCCCTAACTCCAGTGAATTATAAGTGTGTCTGACAGATAAAAAGTGAGAACGCAGATTCAAAACCACAACATAGCCGTGGCTAACATCATGAAATAGTACAATTAAAGAATGTATTCTGTGACACTAATTTATTATTTTTCTACTGCAGCTATCCGTACTACGACTATTTACATTGCCTTCTGACGACTCCCTAGCACAGTGACTTGGCTACGCTGCGATTTGCAGCGCTGAGAGCCGCGGATTCGTATCCCGCACGGAACACGTTTTTGTATTGCCCACAAATAATTATGCCGGGTCTGGATGTTTGTTCTTGTGAATTGTGATTTATGTGTGTAAACTGCCCTCACAATATAGGAGAAAATCCTGTGTGGAAGTAACGTTTTTTATGCGATAAAAATCATTTAATAACATAATATAGGTACCCCTAAAACCCTATGTCACAATATTAGTCGCACAAAATCGATACGTAACCATCCTTCGCACCGAACACGTGGTAAATCAGAACTTAATATTACAATTAACAATTGCAATTTACTGGCATCGAATCCTCCTTTTCTTCCTAGGATTCCATCTTTGTAAATACATCAATGCATCTTTAGCCTTCCTTATTTGAAGTTAGATGCAGATGTCCATGAGTTTCAGAAGCCATCAGGTGAACTGTAAGATCGCTTGTCACTTCATCATCTATATTTTATAATAAAATTATTCTCATAAAGAGTAAAGTTACACGTAGGAATATCCTCAGCGTCCGCATAATTTCTATCCAAAGCAATATGCTAACAACTTTTTTATTTTATGTTATTAATTATAATTTTTATCATTCATTTTCATCATCGCAATAGTTTATACTGGATATAGATCACTATCTTTTTTTGGGTGGGATCTGGTGGATATGCCATAATCAAAACGCTTGGCAGCTGGATTTTCATTCGCAATACCTGTTGTTTCGGGACAAAATGGTGCAGAGGATTCTCTCACATCGCCACCACACGATGATTATTTAATTTTTATGAATATATGTTTTTTTTTGGGTGACAAACGAGCACACAGTCCACCTGATGGTAAGTGGTTGCTGTGGCTCATAGACATCTACATCTATCCTCGATTTTGAATCAAAATGCAGAAGCGTTGTCACACGTGAGGACTAAGATGGAATGCCTCGTTTCCAGTAAAAAGGGTCTCTGGTTCTCTACACTCACCATACGTAACACAGCAGCATTAAGCTGCTATTTTACGCTGGTATTCTGTGAGAGCGTGGTCCTTCCCCGCTCTAGCCGACCCATTCGTAGAGCCATACTACAGCTATATTAATAGTATAATTATAATACTATTAATATAGCTGTGGTATGGCTCTACCACGTACAAAAATATACGTTTGCCTTTTCGTGTTTCATTCATCATTCATCCAAAATAGAAACAGAAACTTTCTTATTCATCATCATCATCACCATCGTCGTGATTACAGCCCTTCACAAGTCCACTGCTGAAAATAGGCGTCCCCCAAGGAATGCCACAAGGCACGGTCCTGAGACACCTGCATCCATCGACTTCGTGCATTTCTTACCAGGTCGTCACTCCATCTAGTGGAGGGTCGCCCTACACTTCGCCTACCGGTACGAGGCTGTCACTCCAGAACCTTTTTCCCCATCAGTTGTCGGTTCTTCTAGCTATATGGCCGGCCCATTGCCACTTCAGTTAGTAAACTGAAGTGGCAATGGGCCGGCCACCCGTTGGGCTACGTCGCTCACTCTACTGCGGATATCTTCATTTCTAAGTTTATCACGCACAGAAATCCCGAGCATAGCCCTCTCCATAGCTCGCTGAATGATCTTGAGCTTCCTCATACGACCAGCAATGAAGGACCACGTTCCAGTTCCATAACTTATCACTGGTGCAACAACACGCAGTGGTTGTACAGTCTCAAGAATGAATTACTGATTATGTGGAGTCGAGTAACTGTTACTACTAACTTGTGTCTGTTCCTAGTATTTACAGAATGAATATCACTTACTTTTGTAAAATTATTTTTATTTTTGTGTACGTATTACATTTTTATAAATGTATTAAGAGGCCAAAGTTAATATATTAATTTCCTTAAATTTTTGTCGCAGCGACTCTTTAGGCACTCTTTATCACAGAGTGCTCTTATGGCCCCCTTCTGTAAAACAAATATAATTTCAGTGTCAGTCGCGTAACCCTATAGCAAAATACCATACGACTTTATGTTATGAAAATAACTGAAGTGAACTAGTCTAGCTGTTTCAACACTGGTAAGGTTTCTAATCTTTTTTACAGCATATGCTGCAGAACTAAGTCTGCTTGCTAGGTTTGATATTTGCGGACCCCATTGAAGTGATTTCAATGGGGAATTGAATGATTCCTCACCATTTAAAATTATATTAGTATTTAGATGTTTCATCAGGGGGTCACTGTAGAAGCGTGCTCGTCGCGACCCCTGCCAGCCCTTTTCAGGGCTGCAATTCTACTTAGCTGCGCACCCATGTCAACGAGGGTTAGGGCGTCCCCCCAAGGCGACGCACACCAGCTCGTCCCCGTTGGTGTGGAATGCAGCGCGCAAAGCGGCGATGGGGACCGCCACCCGTCACGCACAGCCCGACACGGCGGAAGGTGGAGGACAGAGTGCAGAGTTGGCACGTGGAATGTTAGAGGAGGCATGAGAGATAAGACGAATGAGTTGATCGAAATAATGAAAGAAAGAGAATTAGATGTCGTGTGTATGTCGGAGACCAAACGGAAGGGCAGTGGTACTGAAGAGCTCCCTGGCGGGGCGTTAGCTCTATGGTCCGGAGTCCCGGAGAGCGAGAGCGCCCGCCAGGGAGTGGGGGTGCTGCTGTCGTCTCGGTTGGTCGATGTTATGACTGAATATAAGGTTGTGAACTCAAGACTTCTCTGGGTTCGCTTTAAATTAGGACTGACGAAGTTATTCCTTTTGGCTGTTTATGCGCCGGTAGCTTCGTCGTCCAGGGCTGAGCTGGAGGAGTTTTGGGAAAATGTAAGAGAAGTTCTAGATTTGGCTAGGGGAAACGAAAGAATTGTTGTATGTGGTGATTTGAATGGATGGGTTGGTACCGCTCGACCAGGGTACGAGTCGGTGCTTGGAAAGTTTGGCGATAAAAGGGTTAATGATGCTGGCAAGCTTATACTGGCGGTATGCAAGGAAAAGGGTCTTCTTGTGACAAACACTATGTTTAATCACAAGAAGATCCATATGTATACTAGAGAAAGTAAGAATGAGAGAAGTATGATCGATTTGTTCCTGGTGGATGACCGACTGCGAAAACAGGTGATGGATACGCGAGTGTTCAGGGGTGCTGACCTGGGAACAGATCACTATCTAGTGATTACTAGATTTAGGGGTCTGTTCGCGGGTTGGCGCTACCGGACGGCAGTAACAGAACCACAGTCGGTCTGTCGCATCCGAAGCTGGAAGCTTCAGGAAGCGGATACTAGGGACAAATATCATGCGAGGGTAGCCGAAAAGCTTGACAACATCGATGGCAGAAAAGAATGTGTTGAAAGAACATGGCAGAACCTTAGGGATGGAATGGTAAGTGCAGCGGAAGAAGTGTGTGGAACGATTAAAAGAGGCAGTAGTAAAAGAAGAGATGCATGGTGGAATGATGAAGTGAAAGAAGCTGTAAAGAAGAAGAAGAAAGCATGGTTAGATTACTTGGCCTCTAGTAATGATAAGGATATGAGAGAGAAGATGAAAGAAAGATATAAGCTGCAGAAAGTTCACACGAAAGCATTGATTGAGGAAGTGCGTGAAAGGTGTAGAATAGAAGCGGACGAAAGGTTGTCGCACAACTTTAAGGAGAACTCCAAACTCTTCTGGAAAGAGGTTGGAAGGACCCGAAGTGGTGCGACGGCCTTAAGAATGAACAAAGTGCTTTCGAGAACTAATGACGTCCTCTCAGAAAAATCGGACGTCATGCAGCGATGGAGCGAATTTTATAGAGAAATGTATGCGTGTGATGATGTTAGTGAGGGATCCGGGGATGACGTCGAGACTGGTACGCCAGACCCGGACCTCGATGACACTGAGGTCATTAGTATGAAAGAGATTGAACATGCGATTCGAAGTTTGAAATGTGTTAAGGCTGCGGGACTAGACAGAGTTACTGCTGAAATGGTCAAGTATGGTGGGCCTCGCGTCTGGGACAGCTTTCATCTGCTGTGCAATTTGTGCTGGCGGACGGGGGATGTCCCGGATGATTGGCGATCCGCAGTCATTGTGCCTTTATATAAAGGTAAAGGTTCACATTTTGACTGCGGGTGCTATCGGGCGATCAGCTTGACCAGTTTAGCAAGTAAAGTTTATTCGAAGGTTTTGACACGTAGGATGCAAGAGAAATCGGTAAAATTTCTATGGGAGGCACAATGCGGATTTAGACCTGGAAGAGGATGCACGGATCAAATGTTTTCTCTCCGCATGATCACGGAAAGGCTTCTGGCTGCTAACCAGAGGATTTTCTGTGCTTTTGTGGATCTTGAGAAAGCATTTGATAAGGTTGTAAGGAAGAAAATGTGGGAACTGTTGCCGGGGTATGGTGTGGATGGTCGATTGCTAAGGGCTGTGCAGTCACTTTACTGTGACTGTAAAGCCTGTGTGCGGGTAGGGCATGACCTGTCACCCATGTTTAGCGTCCAAACGGGCGTAAAACAGGGTTGTGTCATGTCTTCCTGGCTGTTCATACTGTATCTCGACAGATGTTTACAGAAACTGAAAGATAGCTGTTTGGGTGTGAAATTGGGTGACATTAAAGTAAATTGTCTGCTGTATGCTGATGATGCAGTGCTTATTGCACCATCAGAGGCAGAACTGCAGGCATTAGTCACGTGTATGAAAGAGGAATGTGAAATTAAAGGTCTCCGCTTGAATGCTAATAAAACTAAGGTTCTGGTATTTGAAAGGGACGAAGAGAGAACGAAGTGTGAAATATGGGTAAATCAGGAATGTCTAGAACAGGTAAATGAAATTGTATACTTGGGGAGTGCTTTTAGCCGGGATGGAAGATGTGATTTAGATGTGGACAGGCGTGTCGCTGCCGGGAACAAAGTCAATGGTGCCCTGACTGCGTTAGTCAAAAGGCAAGGCGTAGTGAAGAGTGCACGCCTTGCAATACATAACGCAGTGTTGGTACCGACTTTGTTATATGGCAGCGAAACCTGGGTATGCCAGAAGAAGCATAAAAGCAAGTTGAATGCAGTGGAGATGCGATCTCTTCGTAAAATGTGCGGCGTCACCATGGCTGGCCGAAAGCGAAACGAAGAGATTCGCAATATGGCAGGTTTGAAAGATGACCTTATCACAAAAATTGATAAGGGCGTGCTTCGATGGTTTGGGCACGTTGAGCGAATGAGTGAAGACCGAATGGTGAAGAAAATATATAGCGCGAAAGTTAATATTAAAAGGTGTCGAGGTAGACCGAGACTAACTTTCGAAGACCATGTGAGCAAATTGCTCGAAGAGGGGAGGGTCAAGAGTACTCGGATACCTAGACGTGCATGTATGAAGAAGATGATGAATCTGAAAGAAGCGAAAGAGGTATGTAAGGATCGTGACACTTGGCGATCTGTTCTCTCTGGCTACCCCGTCAGGGATTGTGCGTGACGATAAGTAAGTAAGTAAGTAAGTAGATGTTTCATCACATTATCGCCTTACAATAGTTCAATTCTATTCCAAAGAGAAAGTTTTGGTCGAAATTGATATAAATTGGTATACTACATACATATCTAATACATATAATATACATAATATATATGTATATTTACAATGGTATAGGTACTTGCGAGTTTAATTTTTTCCTATTCTTACTTTAAATAATATTAAAGTAGTCCTCACGGGTGACAACGCATCTGCATTTTGATTCGCAAACGAGGATAAATGTAGACGTCTGTGGGCCGCAGCAACCACTTACCATCAGGTGGACTGTGTGCTCGTTTGTCACCCTTAACCTATAAAAAAAAACTTTTTATTATGGGAACATGTTTATTATTGCAATTATTGTACTTTTCTTAACCCATTCGTTGCGTCACCAATTTTCGACAACTTTTAGCTGTGGCGGCGAACAAATATTTCCTGGCACGCCTGGCGTGTCCAACGCAAAAGTAATGTTCTTTTTTATGCTTTTCTCACTTGTTTAGACCTAATTAAGTTTAGTTGACATCAGACATCAGTTACAAACGGAAGGATACTTGTTTTTAGTGGGTAACTACGTGTTTTTCTACGTGTTTTCTTTGAAATTGAGAGTAAGTGACTTTTTTATGCAGAGTTTACAAACATTTTGTACTATTTTTTGTTTTATAAAAAAATCATTTATATAAGTAGGTACAGCTCAATCACCCTGGAAAACCTTGGTTTTTATTAAATTGAATATTCACCTAATAATAATATTTGTAAATATCAAACAATCAAGAACCTTAATTTGGAAAAAAATAAGTTTTATGATTCATTAATATTTATGAATGTTAAATATTATTTAATGTTATACAAATGTAAAAGTAAAGTCGATTTGAAAACGTCTAATTAGTAAGAATAGCAAAACAAGTGTTTTCAAAAGGAAACAAACGCCGGCGTTATACGGCGGCGGATTGACGAAAGACTATTTATTAGCGAACTTTTTTATGCATGAACTGTTTCAAGCAAAAATAAACCTTATACCATATCACAAGGGCACATGGTACTTTGTAGGTCTATTTGGCCATACGATAGTAATAAGACGGCAGTTCAATCATTTTAAACAATAAGACAAACGCATTGTTTTTTTAACAGGAGACTTGTTTTCCATCGCAATGAGTGTTATTATTTGTTACTTATTAGACTATTTTTCCACAACATGATTAAAAACCCACAAAGTAAAACACCCAAAAATTTCAAATTTTCAAAATATCCGGAAACGAAGCTGCAAGCATGAACTACTTGCAAAATAATAAATATTTTGTTCAGGATATATTTTCCAAAAACGCAATTTGAGCGAGTTATAACGATTTTTAAAAAGACACGACTCGTGTGTCATATGCCACACACAAAAGTAATCGATGGCACGCCTGGCGTGTCATCCGCACTGGACCGGCTCATTATATTCAGAGTTGGTATTGTAAGGAATGTGCTTTAGATTTTTTGTTATATAAATATATTACATGGCTTATATAACATAGCGAAAATTCCAGTTATGTAAACATTATAAAATATATTCGTATCTTTTTTACCCCAGTAAATAGTGTAATTCTGGTAAAATTATACAGACAATGCGCATGTTTGTTCAGTCTTTTATGTACAGACAGAGAGAAGTGAGTAAGACTTTCTTTAAATTGAATGGATAAAGTATAACGTTAAATAAACTATAAAAACTTTTGATGTATCATGTATAAATATTACTTCATTTTGATTTACCCAAAGTGATTCCTCAGTAGATAACACGTGCGACTGGACTTTATCAACGGCTATGTGGACACAGATGCGTTCCCATACATCAACCCTTCATGTTACACTAATTGCATGTGAGCTGAAGAAAGTATGTCAAGGACTACATAGATAAATTATGTACATATTATATACTATTTGTGGATAAAATTTAAACCAAATCGATGTTTGATTGAAAAATTAAAAACCGACTTAGAAATAATTAAACATGATAACATAATTTCCACGATATCAAACCGGGAGCTTTTATTCTTAGATATCTCTTCGGAATTTTTTGCACTGTAAAAATGTTTGCCCTTTTGAGTGGACGAAGGAATTTCCCAAACTCAAGGTAAAAGTTGTTGTCTAAACAGTTATATTCAATTTTTATACGTGGTAGAGCCATGCTGCAACTATATTGATAGTATAGTTGTAGCACGAATGGGTCGGCTCGACCGGGGAAGGACCACGCTCTCACAGAATACCAGCGTTAAAATAACAGCTTAACGCTGCTGTGTTTATTTATTTTTAATTTAATCAATCTATACAAATAAATAAAATTTTTAGTGTCTGTTTGTAAAGTCTAAATAACAGCTTTTTACAAAATGCATATGAAAGTATATACGGTACTTAGGTATAACAAAAACACAACTTTTAACATTTTTGTCTGTCTGTTTGTTCCGGCTAATCTCCGAAACGGCTGAACCGATTACGATGGGACTTTCACTGGCAGATAGCTCATGTTATAAGAAGTAACTTCGGCTACTTATATTTTAGAAAAATAATTAGGGTTCCGCGCAACATAGTTAAAACCCTAAATAATACGCGGGCGAAGTCGCGGGGAACAGCTAGTATAAAATATAACTACTTATATTACTTATAGTATACAATATAGAGAGAAACATTAACCTTTACATTTTTTGAAAAAAAAAATAACTTCCCCGTTACGAAATCTGTCAAAAGTTCTGAATCTCAAAAATCTGTTTTTTGTTTTAAATTTTCGTTTAAAACATGATTTATATACTTATTTATACAAATAAATGAAATTGAAGTGTCTGTTTGTAATGTTAAAATAACAGCTTTTTACCAAATGCATATGAAAGTATATTATATGCTACTAATAACAGAAAACCAATTTTTAAATGTTTTGTCTGTCTGTTTGTTCCGGCCAATCTACGAAACGGCTAAGCCGATTTTGACGGCACTTTCACTGGCAGATAGCTGATGTTAGAAGGTGTAACTTAGAATACTTTTATTTTAGAAAAAGGATTGGGTACCACGCAAACAAATTAAAACCCATGAAATCTTAGTAATATCCACGCGGGAGAAGTCGCGGGGGACAGCTAGTAATTTTTTTAATTATTTTATCTCTACTCTTTATTAACTCTACAAAATAACATTTTAATTTAAAATAGACGCTACATAAATATGAAATATGTAAATAAACAGTAGATAATGTTCTAGGTATTTTCCAACATGTAACAATATTTCGCAGGAACCCCATCGGTTATCACTTATCAGTGTACACAAATGCTACGCTTCAGTTCGTAGATTGACCTTATATTCAAGTTTTCTTAATGTTTTTGTTTATACATCTACATAAAATGCCTTTATTTGTATTTATCATTTAAATTACAATCTCCTTACTGTTGAATGTTGAAATTGAGCATAATTTAACATATTTTAATTTTATACCTACAATTAGGCTACATTGAAAACTGTTAATATGTAAATGGAAACTTGCGATAAGTGTAATGAAATAAAATACATAGAGAAAAAAATTAAAGCATTTTATTAATAAAATTAAATTTAAAGATTTTAATTTGTAACTTTTTTTAAATTTTCAAATCGTACTTGCTGAAGATTGGCAGCTTGTATCCTAAAGATAGACATGGGCAAGGTTTTCACCTTTTTATAATTGTTTAAATTTCACATGAAATCGGTATTTCACTATAATAGTAGATATACAATATGATAACCATAAGAAGAATGATACATGGCATTTAATACGCCATATTATGTAACTTTATTTTGTTATGTTTGTTGTATTACATTTAAGTTTTAAATAAATAAATTGGCAAGGAAATACTGTGAAAACCTAACAAAATACAGATATATTATTATAATTTATAATTCCTCTGTTATTTATGATTTCAAGTTAAAACGTTATATCCTATGTACGTCTAACTGCTCTCATTGTGCGGGTGGAAGGGCTTTCTCATCTGACCGTATTCTTTCATTCCTTAAGCATGCAGGCTTTTCCAAGTTTTTCTTTTACCACCGAGCTCGGGGTAAATCAAGATTTAAGAATAAAAATGTAAAAGAAGGTATTCTTGCGTGCTGTGAAATTTAAGGCGATCGCTTTTTTTTATAGGATAAGGGTGAAAAACGAGCACACAGTCCACCTGATGGTAAGTAGTTGCTGCGGCCCATAGACATCTACATCTATTCTCAATTTACAAATAAAAAAAAAATTTCAAATTACAAATCAAAATGCAGATACGTTTTCACCCGTGAGGACTAGGATGGAATGCCTCATTTCCAGTAAAAAGGGCCTCCGGCCACCTCCACTCACCAAGCGAAACGCAGAGGTAAGCCTCTACTTTACGCTGGTATTCTGTGAGGTCGTGGTACCACCCCGGTTCGAGCCGGCCCATCCATGCGACAGCAAGAGCTGTCGCCAGGCTCTACCACTGTTAAACTGTAAACTGTAGAAAAGAACTACAACGGCTTTATAATGTACATATGTATGTATTAAAAAAATAAAGATTCGTTTTGCTTTAATCGGCTAAAACTAATATAGTTTTGCACATTACATAGAAACCCACGTTTACGTGGTAGAGCCACGCTGCAGCTATATTAGTAGTATGGTTGTAGCACGAATGGGTCGGCTCGACCGGGAAAGGACAACGCTCTCACAGAATACCAGCGTCAAATAGCAGCTTAACACTGCTGTGTTGCTTGTGCTGCACTTTCGTATGGTGAGCGTAGAGAACCGAAGACCCTTATAACTGGAAAAGAGGCAGTCCTCACGGGTGACAACGCATCTGTATTTTGATTCGCAAACGAGGATAAATGTAGATGTCTATGGGCCACAGCAAACACTTACCATCAGGTGAACTGTGTGCTCTTTTGTCACCCTATCCTATGAAAAAATACCTCAAAGCCTCATAGTTTCAAATGATGATTATATTAGTAGTAGTAGATAGAGAGAAGTATATGTATGTATACACACTCATTCCCATATCACATATGTAGGTTTAAAATTTGTTGTTTGTTAAATATAATTTTGCCGTGGTAGCTCAGGTGGTTAGTGTTCGCTGTAAGTTTCACAGTACGCGAGCAACCCGGGTTCGATCGCCACCGGCACCAATGAAATTATTAATTGCAATTTTAAGTGCTGATTTACCACGTGGCTCGGCGGTGAAGGAAAACATTGAGAGGAAACCTGCATGTCTGAAAAATAAAAAAAAATATTTCGAAGACATGTGAAGTTCGCCAACACGCATTGGGGCAGCGCGGTGGACATTTCCTTGCCCTAAAACCCTCTCAGAAATGAGAGGAGGCCTGTGCCCAGCAGTGGGACGTAAATAGGCTGCAACTTTACTTTACTTTTTTTAAATATAATTTGTTGTATTATGTAGTATGTAGTATATGTCATAAATAGTAGTGTAGAGTTGATCTCTCCTGTAATAAATATAATAATGATGAGTCAACATATTTAGAATAACAATCTGGTACAAAACTGTTATATAATTATTTTTTATGTAATTTGAACATTAAACATTCTTTTATTGTCCATATATAATTTTTTTTATAGGATAAGGGTGACAAACTAGCACACAGTCCACCTGATGGTAAGTGGTTGCTGCGGCCCATATACATCTACATCTATCCTCTATTACAAATCAAAATGTAGATGCGTTATCACCCGTGAGGAGTAGGATGGAATGCCTCATTTCCAGTAAAAAGGGCCTCCGGCCACCTGCACTCACCAAGCGAAACGCAGAGGTAAACCTCTACTTCACGCTGGTATTCTGTGAGGTCGTGGTACCACCCCGGTTCGAGCCGGCCCATCCGTGCGACAGCAAAAGCTGCCGCGTGGCTCTACCACTGTTAAAAATAAATAAATATGTAAATAGGAGTAGATAATAAAGATGATGCTTATCTATATCTATACAAATAAATAAAATTGAAGTGTCTGTTTGTAATGTCAAAATAACTGTTTTTTACTATATGCATATGTAAGTATATACGGTACTTATAACAAAAAACTGTTTATATTTTTGGCTGTCTGTATTTCTGTCTGTTTGTTTGTTCCGGCTAATCTCCGAAATGGCTGGACCGACTTTGACGGGACTTTCACTGGCAGATAGCTGGTATCATAAGGAGTAACTAAGGCTACTTTCATTTTAGAAAAATTATTAGGGTTCCGCGCAGAAAATTATAACCCATGAAATCCAATCGTAATAAATTACGCGCGGGCGAAGTCGCGGTGAACAGCTAGTTTAAAATAAATAAATTTTATCATAAAAAGAGCATTCCACACATCTAATAACCTGTAGTCTTTGTGCGATGAATAATAACGACGTCGATGCGTTGATCTTTGAGAAATAAGCCGTTTAAGCACCAAACGAAACGGCCATTTAGTTGAAATTCAGTAAGTGTGGCTATTTTTAACTTCCCGCTTTGAAAATTAATAATTTTCAAAAGTAGGAAGTTATAGATTTCAGTCTGATTTTGAGAATGTGAGTTTTCATCAGATCTCCACGTTTTGAGGGGCTAGGAAGCCGTTCCGACTATTTACTGGACCGGCGAATAGTCGCAACAGCCGGCTGGACATCCGGCCGTGTGTATGTATGTATATATGTATGTGTATGTATGTATGTATGTAAATAAAATTTTATCGTACGATATCTTTATAACGAATCAACCGTTCGAGATGGGCGACACGGCGTTCGAAAGTATTCAGAGAAAGTGTTGAGACTACGAGCTGATTACATTTTCAAAACAATCGGTCGAACCGTTTTAAAGATTTAAAAAAAATCAAAAAATCTCTTAAATAATCGTAATAATTTAGCTGCCGCTTACCTCTATCACTTTTATAAACACAACAATTGTAAAATCCGTAAAAACTAGTTTTATTTAAACACGTATAAACTACCGCCTCTGTCATAGTAGGGAAGTTGTGTTTATTTTTTACAATTTAGTTGTTAGATATTAAAAGGAATAATTTTTGAATTTAGAAGCGTTGCCATTATAATTAAAAATAATTTATTTATGATATTATTTTTAATTATGAAGGTAGTGGCGGTGTAAGAATATCGACCATATTTAAGTATTTGCCGTGTTTAGATAATTCTTGGAATTCAATCATGATGAAAATAATATATTGTGACCTTATAATTTTATTATTTGCTTTTTATTTTATATTTTTACTCCTATGAATCATTTTACAAGCGGTTAAATTATTTAACGCATAACCTACATTGAATTAAAGATAACAGTACTTGTGTGTAGATTACCTATATAGTGTCTCGGAATTTTCCCATAGAATCAATTGAAGGGCCAGGTGATACATTACGTCTGAAGTCCCCCGTTCCATTCCCGTGCTCGTGTATGATAAAGTTCCCTCGAGTGTCGGAGTAATCATTGTGTGGATCATCCATCGCTACCGTCATGTTTTACAACGCCATTAATCGTTTTATGGCCGTTGTTAAATCAGCTGTAAAGATAACTTCAGTTGGGGAGATGTTTAGAAGATTTCAGGACTCGGCGACAGAAAGACGGTTTAACTATTTTTTTTAATTTTAATGTTAAACTTTTGCAAAGTGTTCGTACAGACATTTAAAACTTGAGAATTGATTTTATTAAAATATTCACGATTCAATCCAAGCTGCAGCAGGACTCTACAACTCTACTCTCAAAAAAAAAAACGTTATTATAATCTTTACGTGGTAGAGCCCAACTGCAGGGTAGTAATTAGCTCAATCAGGGTTGCCAGCATAGAATTAATGGTTGCCAGGAATAAACGACAAAAATGAAACAAAGTTTGTTTTGTTTGCGCACCATCCTGAACGGTCAGTAGACATTTCATGGTAATCCTTATATCATCCTGAATGCTTAGTAGATATTTGATTATATTAGAATTATTATATTCGGCCGTCAAATGGCACCGAATTTTCAAAGTGGATTCATGTCTTTGTAAAATTATACTGCACTTATAAGTAGAAATTGACATCTGATGTAATTGCTATTTTTTTCGTAGCAAAAAGCAAAATAAATGATCTTGCATACTGGCAAATTATAACTTGCGAACTGATCTGCTGTATCAATGCTCTTTTTGCCACAGTACCTAGTGATGTCTATATTTTTTTTGTATAATCTATATTATTTATTTAACAGTTTTTATTGTGCACGATTGAGCCAAAATCGATCATTGTTAAATTCGTGCCATTCATGTGGTGCAAGTGAAAAAAGTTGATTAGTTATATTATAATTGATGTACATAAAAAACAATGTTTTGTTATGTCAGCATAATATACCTAGAATAGGTTTGCGCCAGTTTGCGCAAAATGTGTTTGCACATAAGAGGTGCCTTTCCATTTTTTAGCTGCATAGTCAATGTGTTAAGAAATTAACTATATCTTATTTAAATATATTTCTTTATTCGTCCACGCAAGAAAATACATATAGGGCTTGTTCCAATTGAGGTATAGAATACACTGTGTGGGAACAGTTCACCGAGTGAACTTATTTCTAATTAACATCCATTTAACAGTCTTTACATAAATACCATTAGAGTACTTTATCATATTTTTAATATTGTATTTACTTTTTCGAAATTTTCTGGTTTAATTTCATTGCTGTTAATTATAATTTAACACGTAAATGTAATGGAATATCAAAATTCATATTTCACTCGATCCCTTCCCGACGTGTGAACAATCTGAAATCTTACAGACGTATTAAGTACCGATGACAATACTATAATTTCAAGGTTATGTATATGGGGAAACATAACCATGAAATTATTGTAATGTAGTACTCTCAGTGGGATCATCACAGTTCACGATCAATGCTTGTTGTTCAAGTTTTCTATCAACATAGACCTCCCCATAGATTGCCTCACAGTACAGATATTTACCATACTCGCTGTGCTTGACAGGTGATTTGTCAACTGCAGTAATTTTATTAGTTTTGAGTCGATACCAGTACTATGCTGCAACCCATCTCCTTTTTCATTTCCTTCTTTTACTTCTTACAACACTCACTGGCTAATATGGGGTAGTGAATTTTCTTACGCTGCCACTAAAACTGTAATATTATTTTATTTACAGTTATCATAATAATTGTTCCAAATTTTTTAGAATAAGGGTGACAAACGAGCACACAGTCCACCTGATGGTAAGAGGTTGCTGTGGCCCATAGACATCTACATCTGTCTTCGTTTGCGAATTAAAATGCAGATGCGTTGTCAGCCGTGAGGACAAAGATAGAACACCTCTTTTCTAGTAAAATGGGTCTTCGGTTCTCTACACTCACCATACGAAACACAGCAGAATTAAGCTGCTATTTTACGCTGATATTCTGTGAGAGCGTGGTCCTTCCCCGGTCGAGCCGACCCATTCGTGCTACAACTATACTATTAATATAGCTGCAGCATGGCTCTACCACGTTACGCAATTATCCTTTTAAACGTTTAGAGTAATATTTACAGACGTTGCACGGTAAGCAAATAGCGTAAAGTGAAACTACAACACAAACGAAACTGTAACATGTATAGCAAACTGTCCAACGTAATGTTCCTTTAGCAGATTTATGTTAGATGCGCGGGACTACCGCGCCGGCGCAGCTCTGAAAGGCAGAAATAGCGTGGGCGGGCTCGTCATAGACGACAGCCATCCGTAGTGTTTATGACTTCCTCAGCCAATGGCCTCCTGCTATCCACGAGATTTATCGACTTAATTCTAATCTTACATTGCAATTTTTTATATTCACAAGTTTATTCACAAGTTTATTTTGCCTTGTATATAATACTATTCGAGGTATAACCCTTTTTAATTTATGAGAGCCTGGTGTTAGTACTAGGAAAGACTTAAATTACTTACGGAAATAAAACTCAGTTTGTAACAGTGATCGGCTGGCAAATTGCATTAAATTATGGCATGAACGTAATTAATATAATAAATTTATTCCAAAAAATAATATCAAATGTATCATTAACAAAAAAATTAAATAAAACAACAACCCCAAAGTTTGTTGACGGATTTTCTTCGTGCAGATCTTGCTTTCGGGAACGGCAGTAAATTTTGACTTTTGTGTATCTTTCACTCACTTTACCGTCACGACCTCTTGCCATATTATTAAGGGTAAATGTTGGTTGAAATATAATTTCAGTACACAGCTATACTTTTAGATTTTGTTCATAACAGTTGATCCATGATCAGGATAGCATGCCATTTAAAGAAGAAAAAGCGACTGTTGAACAAGTTCTACGCATGTTTCTATCAAAGCTGGAGGCGCGTTAGAAGTAACAGAATAATATATCAGACTGTATAGTGATATTTATACATATTATATCGGTATATATGTATTTATATACATTTATGTAATTTATGAATCTAATTCTAAACTGTTTATTTATTTTAGTAATTATATTTTTATTACTTTAAGCTTTTAAAGCACTAGTCACTACTTTTCATTAATCTAGTAACTATAGATAATTAATATTAGAATATAATCTAGTATTACATTTAAGGTTAATACCACAAAGTTTAAATAATAATACATATTAACAAAAAAGTAAAAACCGACTACAAACTGCCAAAAAAAGAAGTTATTTATTTGCTACCCTTAGGGGTGAAACTTTATCTCCATATTTATATGGGACTACCCTTAAAGTATTTAACCTATTTAGTAAAAAAGAATCATCAAAATTGATTCACAATTTCCAATACATACATACAATACATACAAAAAAACATAAACTCGAATCGAGCACCTCCTCCTTTTTGAAGTTGTTTAACAATAAATAAATAAGCAAATGAAAGATTTACTTTTCGAATGAGGGTTCTGAGTATTTTTTTAAGTTTAACTTCTCGGATTTGTTTTCTATAGTGTAACAGTTGGTTTCGCGGCGTTTACCTTTGCTCACTGGAAGTATTCGTGCAACCGGTCTCCGAGATGTATGATTTATTAATCTCAGATGAAGGATGAAATGTTATACGTGGTAGAGCCATGCTGCACTAGTATAGTTGTAGCACGACTAGGTCGGCTCGACCGAGGAAGGACCACGCTCTCATAGAATACGAGTGTAAAATAGCAGCTTAATGCTGCTGTGTTTCGTATAGTGAGTGTAGAGAACCCGAGACCCATTTACTGGAAAAGAGGCATTCCATCTTAGTCCTCACGGCTGACAACGCATCTGCATTTTAATTCGCAAACGAAGATAGATGTAGATATCTATGGGCCACAGCAACCACTTACCATCAGGTAGGTGGACTGTGTACTCGTTTGTCACCCTTATTTTATATGAAGAAAAGAAATAAAATCTTTCAGCTGCCATCCATCCCACCAGTCATCATGTGCTATAAAAGTTATTTGCGTCGCATTGCTTCAGTGTAGCCAGAGTGGGATATTTGCCATAGTTCCCACGATTAGAAAAAACAACGGTTTCTCACTCAGAATGAAAATTAAAGCATTCTTTTACTCTTTATAGAATGAGGTTGACAAACGAGCACACAGTCCACCTAATTGTAAGTAGATGCTGTAACCTATAGACATCTACATCTATCCTCGATTGTCACCCCTAAGGACTAAGATGGAATGCCTCTTCCAGTAAAAAGGGTCTCCGGTTCTCTACACTCACCATACGAAATACAGCAGTATTAAGGTACTATTTCACACTGGTACTCTGTGAGAGCGGGATCCTTCCTCGGTTGAGTCCATCCATTCAAGCGACAACTATAATACAGCTACAGCGTGGCGCAACGTATAGGTCTTGGCATAATGTTACGTAAAGTAGTACGTACGCGAAATACAAACGTTAAAATGTGATAAACTCAAAAATATGTTATTCGAAAAAGCTGTATATTTATTTATTTTGTTTTATTTTATTTATTTCAGGCAGAGCCAGTGTTATTACCAAATTAAATAATATCTAGGGTTAGTAAAAAAAAAACATTAAACAATAAAAAAAATTAAAACTGGCCAAGTGCGTATCGGGCCACGCACAATATAAAGGTAGGGTTCCGTAGTTGCCAGTCACAATACGTGGGCTTTCTTGATAATGAGTATTAAGTCAGTTCGCGGTTTGACCGCCATAACGACTAAAAATAGACTCCAAATAGGAAGATGGCAACTGAAGGACTTATTTTAAAATCAGACTTATAAAGAGTGCTATTCAAAAAAGATTAAAAAAAAGTTTTCGATTATAATAATAATACCCTATCTATCCCGCAAATGACAAAGTAAAACTAATAGTAGTAGTAATGCATATAAGTCGTTTCCTTCATAAAATATTTATTTTTAACAGTTTACAATAACGTTACAAAGTTATTAATGCTAAAGTTTCAAGTGCACTTTATAAGTTGGTCGACTATTACTCGTCAACTTTTTAATGCTACTTAGCTGTGATTTTCGTTTTAACTTCATTATATATACTACTATTATGTATACTTTCACATTTCCAAAAACAGCGATTTATTTTGTAGAGGGGAGGGGGATCACATGACTCTAGTGAAAAATACCACTTTAAAGCTAAATATTTCCCAAACGGACGCCTGAAAAAGTCGAAAAGATCTTGTCACACACTCCCAATTTTTTCGAAAGACGTATCCAACGATACCCCACATGATGAATTGGGAAGTACCCAAAATAAAATTGTTATTTTAAGATTTTGTTTTCTAGGCGTGATTAATATTTATAACTTGATTGACACAGTTTTGTAGCACCTAGGTTCTCTGAGCAAAACCGCGGACGGACGGACGGACGGACATGGCGACACTATAAGGGTTTCTTGTTGTGTAACTACGGAACCAACTTGAACAGTGGTAGAGCCACGCGGCAGCGTTTGCTGTCGCACGGATGGGCCGACTCGAACCGGGGTGGTACCACGACCTCACAGAATACCAGCGTGAAGTAGAGGTTTACCTCTGCGTTTCGCTTGGTGAGTGCAGGTGGCCGGAGGCCCTTTTTACTGGAAATGAGGCATTCCATCTTAGTCCTCACGGGTGATAACGCATCTACATTTTGTACAAATCAAATTTGTAATAGAGGATAGATGTAGATGTCTATGGGCCGCAGTAACCACTTAACATCAGGTGGACCGTGTGCTCGTTTGTCACCCTTATTCTATAAAAAAAAACCCTAACAAAAGAAAAATTCAAACAAATTGTGGGACAGATCCACACACTAACATAATATACAGTGTTATGCTTCTGCTGCTAAAATTCCGCCTTTACTTACCAACATCATTTATAGATCTATAACATACGAAACGTACCTATATTTTGTGCTAACAAAATTTCAGTAACCATATCCTTTTGTTATGATCATTAATCAGTATAACTGCTTCTCTATTATAGTTGGCAACGTTACTCAAACCCGATATTTACATTTAGTTTGAACACAATACTCAACTGGTTAGCCGGTGGCTCGCGATATAGAAATATCGCTGTCGCCTCAAAACTTGACACGTGTTAAAACGTTTTTTACGCGTTAGCCTGACCTCGCATAGCAGGTAAGCTTTAATGGAGTCGATAAATCAAAAGCTCATAACAATCTGTAACTCATTATTACACATGTTGTGATTTTATTTTTGACTGGTCATGTTACGAGTACTATTTAGTTTTGTAATACCTCTAGAGAATTATAGAAAACCATATTATTCTATTATGATGCATACAATTTAAAAAAATAAACGATGACTGAAGTCGGTTTTTACTTTTAATTATTTACTCTTTTGAATAGACTAAGTTATATTAAAAAGTTCATCCACTACTTTTCCGCCCTTAGGAATGGAAATATTTCTATGATGATTTCATTTGTATAATGGTACTGTCCATGTGGTATTAGTCTATGTATAGTATAGTATAATAATTTAAACCGGGCGCAATTGGCATAACTTAAATACAAAAAATACAGTCGATTTCAAGTCGAGGTGAACTAATCTGTGAGGCGAACCTTTTCTGAACGACGTTCCTTATCGGACGGTACGAATTTGGCGGATAGGGGCGAGAAAAAGTGTAAGATTTTTCCTTCACGACCCTTTCTATAGTGCGAGCGGGATGAAATAATATCCATTTCTCTTGCACTTTTTCTTATCTTGCCATGAAAGAAATATTATTTTAAATGACGCTCCATTTTAATAGACGCTAGTAATTCATTTATTTGAATTTGTTAATCAATAATATAATACGTTTATCAATAATAATATATTACGAAAGGAACTTAGTTCCAACCGAGTGTTCTACGACACTCACACATGTTTTTTTTAATACAATTAAATTGACAAACGAACTTATACTATTCACCTGATGGGAAGTGGCTACTGTGGCCCTTGGACAATTTCAACTCACTTCATACAAAGAAGACTATAAGATGCGTTGTCACTCCAGAGGACTAACACCTTCAGATTGAAAACCTAAACAGCAGTGCCTGCACTACCAATTCAACTTACTGTTACTTCTAGTTATGTATACATAACCACTATGCTCAACGGATAGGTCTTAAGATGAACATAGACAAACAAAGGTCATGTGTAACGTCCATGTCACACCTATGGCGGTAGTTGTTGGGAGCACTACGCTTGAAGTTGTTAACAGGTATGTTCACCTGGGACAAATAGTCCGATTAGGTAAGTCCAACTTCGATCGAGAGGTCAATCGACGGATTCACCTCGACTGTGCAGCGTTCGGGAGATTACGATACTTCTTCTTGTCAGGCAAACCTCAAAACTTCAAAACAAGACTGTACAACCGATGCGTGTTGCCAGTGATAACCTATGGATCTGAGACGTGGTCCTTCACTGCTGGCCGTATGAGGAAGCTCAAGGTCGCTCAGCGAGCTATGGAGTGGGCTATGCTCGCGGTTTCTCTTAACTTAAAAATGAGGATATCTGACATAGAACTAGACTAACTGACATAGCCCTACGCATTAGTAAGCTAAAGTGGCAATGGGCCAGCCACAGATTCTCAAGTGGCAGCCTCGTACATGTAGACGAAGAGTAGGGCGACCCTCCACTAGATGGAGTGACGACATGGTAAGACATTCAGAAAGTCGATGGATGCGGCTCGCATAGGACCTTGCATTGTGACATTTTTTGGCCTCCCCTATGTTCAGCAGCGAACTTGTGAAGGGCTGTAATTAATGAATGAAAAATGTGTACTTCAAGTTACTGTACGTATTTAACATTCATTGTAATTTAATAAAATTCAATTTACGCCAGGCCTTAAATACCCAGACCGATGGGTGGAACAGTGTCAAACGTTACTTGCCGATTGCCAAGCGAGACGGTTAAGACTTTAAGTGGTAGAGCCACGCTGCAGCTATATTAGTAGTATAGTTGTAGCTTGAATGGATCGGCTCGACCGGGGTAAGGACCACGCTTTTACAGAATACCAGTGTAAAATAGCAACGTAATGCTGCTGTGTTTCGTATGGTGAGTGTAGAGAACCGGTGACCGATTTCACTGGAAACGAGGCATTCCATCTTAGTCCTCACGGGTGACAAGGCATCTGCATTTTGATTCGTGGTCGAGGATAGATGTATATGGACTGGGTGCTCGTTAGTCATCCTGATCCTATAAAAAAATTAAGGGAAATCCTATTTTTATCCATATCTGTGTCCAGCATGACACGTTTTAAATTATTTATACATTTACAGTTGGATGAAGAAGTAAAAAAATAAAAATAAAAAAGGAAAAAAGTATAGAATAAAATAGAAAAGAAGAGAAAATTTATTATTCGATATAGGTTATAATACAATAGGTAGATACTCATTGAATGTCGTTTTGTTTAATCTTACATAGTTAATATAATCTTTATATTATTATGATATCAAGTTATAGATCTCATAACACCAAATATTTTCTAAAAAAATTGCGTTCCTGCGATTCTTAGTTATCGGTAAAGTCTTGAAACGTGTGAATATGTTCGATGTTTGCTCAAATAGTTTACACGCTTA
Source organism: Parnassius glacialis (assembly GCA_033319125.1). Taxonomy (NCBI): domain Eukaryota; kingdom Metazoa; phylum Arthropoda; class Insecta; order Lepidoptera; family Papilionidae; genus Parnassius; species Parnassius glacialis. The sequence goes on from JAVANC010000018.1 coordinate 28,617,212, forward strand.
CATCTTGCAAAGTGTAAGTCTCCATCAGTTTGTAGTACCTTGAACTCACAACTGGAACGAGAACTTACATCTCAGTTCAATCATCAAGTTAGTCATACTCACAACGTTGGACCGGCGCGGCGGGTTATTCCCACAAAACCCTATAAATGGTAATTCTGTCCCTTTTCACCATTCTATAGATTTATGTACGGCATATTTGGTTTTTGGATTATTTGCCTATTAAAATCTGCCCTATACAAGAATCACATTCATTAGTCAGAGCGTTGTGTGTGCAGGTGTGATTGACATTTGTAGAAAATGTTTTCATATTTCACTTTGTACTGTATCTAGATGATTATTTATTAAATGTATATAATTTTAGCTGGTTATTTAGTTGAACCTGGAACTAAAGATTCATGTAGACATAAAATTATTATTGTTGAAAAATATTTATACCATTTTCTTAAAGTAAGCAGGATTTCTGTTTCGTGGCCCCATAAAATTGAAACGCCATAAAAACAAATGAGCACACAGTCCACCTGACAAGGTGAATGCCATGGGCACCTATATCTCTTCTCGATTAATCAAAATGCAGGCGTTATAAGTTTGTTTTATTGCAGTTGTTCATGAGCGGCGGTAGTCCCTTACCATCAGGTGAGCCGCATACACATTTGCCTCCTCTCCTATAAAAAAAACCTGAGGTTTAAGGTGGAAAGCCCTGTTACGACTACGCTATCATTAAAAGACGTTACAGACAACCCTTCTCCACGTCAGCGAGTACAAGCCACAAAAACTATATTAATTTTTTTTTGTCTATCTGTATGTCTTTCTATTCGTTCTGGCTAATCGCCGGAATGGCTGGACCGATTTTGGCGCGACTTTCACTGGCAGATAGCTGATGTTATAAGATGAATCCAATTGTAATACATTACACGCGGGCGAAGTCGCGGGCAACAGCTAGTGTCAAATATAATTCAAGTAAAATGAGTTCGCTCTCCACACTGAATTGTATTTTCTTCGGGTAATTACTGTTATGATATTAAGACTAAGCTGTAATAAGCGTACAACGGAGTGTAAAGCAGCGTTTTCCATACAACTTGAGCACTTGGCCACTCAGGATACTGCAACACCTCCACTGAGGCCTTACTCCAAGGAGTGAGTGGTGTGTAGCGTAGCGGCACGTTCGGCATACGACAATTGATGTCACAATAACAAATACGCGCGTGTGTTTTTTATGTCTGCCGAATACTGCATTAAATTTCTACACTAATGCTAAAATAATCGTTGTGTAGTGGTAATAGAATCCATCACACGGTCATATCTATTCATTCATCACATAAATATATGTAAACAAAATATGTGTAGTTTTAAAAATAAGTGATATTCATTCTGTAAATACTAGAAACAGACATAAGCTAGTAGTACCATTTACTCGACTCCACACAGTCAGTATAATTCATTATTTGGGCAACAAAATCCCAGGAAACGTGATGAAAATGTGATTTGTGTGATATGTGAGAGTACAGTGTGAAACTTGAGAAGACTTAAATGTACCTACATTCTATGAGCCAAAGTATTCACTAACCATCTGGTGAACCGTGTGCTCGTTAATAAACTTTACTTTTATAAGAAAAAAAGTTTGAATTAACATCTTTTAAAACTTTCAAAGTCATAATTTAAAAAATATGTTCATTTGTCTATATTTCAGTTCAGAAATAGATATATAAATGGCTAAGCAATAGTTTGTCCACTCTATTGAAATATTCTCAGTTAACCCCGAAAGATTTTAAGCCCGTTACTAACCGGGAAGGCATTCTGACAAAAAAGTTTTATAGTCATGCATAGTATGATTTACAGCTCTACTCTTAATTTTACAGCAACCTACGACTGCCTTACTAGGTAGGTGCAGCTGTTTGAGGTAATTTTTACAGTCATACCATTTTATGTGTATTTTATTAGTTTCAAATGAATAAAAACTTATTACTTCGTTTAGTGCTTAAAAATCTATACTTAATATTGGTGACTTAGTGAGGAAGCCTGTCCAAGAAACAAAATCTGTATTTTGCGATTTGATTTTCGCCAATACGCGTTAGCAAATCGACTTCCAAATTAAAAAAAAAAGTGAAATAATTTCATAGATACACATAACATTTGCACTCGGACTGGAACTCTGACACTACAATCACAGTTAGAGGATCACAATTTTAATTACCAATATTTGACGTACAAATATACGATTAATGAAATATTTGATTCCTCATGTGCCGTGTGGCAGCGGCGTAAAGGAATCTGTGCCCATTTCATCACGTTAGCGTCGTTTGAAACTATGAGAAATTACAAAAATTCTTATGCCTTCCGATAGCTTTGTTGCCATCTCTTTTTCGCCAGACGTAAAATATCTAGATTGGTGACGGACAGCATCTTTAAAGGTGCGATATACCTGGTATTACGATCGTCGATCCGCCTGTCAGTGCGAATCCTTTCTACAACATTCCAGTGGACTTTTAGTAACTAATAAAGATGAAGAATGTATTTGATTTCTCTTGTTTTCTTCCGCCATGGCAAAGAAATAATAACAATTACACGACAAGAAGAGCATCACCAACACTCAACGCATGAATTAAAGTCAAGCCACTATCTTCAAAAGCTTGCCTGTTTATTATGTATATTATAGAGTTATCATTTGAATTTTTTTCCTTGCTTTTCGTTATTTGATGTCTATGGGCTATAGTAGTTACTTAGCAGGAAGTAGAATGCTAGCTTGTTTGTTACTCTAATTTTATAAAAATTCTTAATAATCCCTGATATTACGAAACACTGCTTTAGCAAGGATAACTTGCACTTACTGCTTCTTTTATATTAGATATTGATAACACAGGCGATCGAACTTTATTTCTTTTTCAACTTTTTTTCTACAATTAAGTTTTAATTATAATTTACTAATTTTAATAATAATACGTTATATTAAATATTTAATGGATTAAAATAATTAAATATTATAAATTAAATATTTCTTAGTTATATAATGTGATGTCTTTTTCGCAGCTTTCGAATGGGGGAGGGATTACGCCTATATTTTGGTTAACACCACTCGTCAAAAACAATCAAAAATTATATATTGCGTTCTCACAAGGTCGAAGAAAGGGTACAGTGACAACTTCAACATCACCAATATCATTTAAACAAGGAAAAAACCAGTTTTCTTGATATTACACACACACACACACACACACACACACACACACACACACACACACACACACACACACACACACACACACACACACATATATATATATATATATATATATATATATATAAACGCTAGAACTCGTTTTAGCAGAATGAATGCACATGTTATCAAACTAATGAGGTTACGAGACGAATGTAGTGAATAGAGACTAAAATTACCACGAATATTTTTAAATTTATTTATGCCAATTCATAAATTAATGCATCACATAATGATGTTAATGATTATACTTATATCAGAAACATTGGGAAGTATAAAATATTGAGAGTTCAGGAGTTTCAAGCTTGTTACAAATAGTATCTGTGATTGTCAAGAGCCAAGATGTTACTAACCAGATGGCGGCGCGCGGTAGGTCTTGATGCCGCCCTACAAAAACTGCTCGCTTCCAAGCAGTTCGCATAATTAATACTGAATTGAAATAACGATGAAAGTAATTTTAATCAACTCCTGAAATGTTTACGGAAATGAGAAAAATTATTCTTAGTAACAAATTTTTCTGCAAATACATGATATCTAATAAAATAGTGTTTGTCTATTACCTCTATATGCCTAACTCATGAATTCGCCGTTCACGGTGTTGTTATTTTCTACCAACTTTAAAAAGGAGGATGTATTCAATTCGACTGTATGTTCTTTTTTTGTGTTATGATTTCGATGATTCTTCTTTAATTTGAAAGCTGGTGCTTCCCATGATTTCCATTTGATCAAGGTCTGACCAATAGTTTTTGAGTTATCCTTAATAATTTATATTGAAGTCGGTTGTACAAAATTTTTAATTTTTATTATTTTTATAAAATTTAAGTTACAAACGAACTCATAATCTTACAAACGACCACCTAATAGTAAATCTTTTAGCGACCTCTGCAGTCCATGGAAACCTTCGACCAACTTCATGCAAAGAAGAGCCTACACACGTTGTCACCTTTGAGGACTAAAATGGAACGCCTCACAACCTGTAATAATAATGTCTCTCTTTACCCTCCAAACCTGAATACAGCAGCGCAGGCGTTGCTTCTTGACAGCAGAAATAGGTAAGAGGATAGTACCTAGTACCTACCCAGACAAACTCCCGGGCAACATGACGTAATAATATCAATAATTTGAGTTTATCTCAAGGTCGCCAGTGAAAACACAATTTATCTAAATCTCATTCTACGTGCAGAGTTATGGAGTGAACTATGGCGTTGAGTCTTGCAATAAATCTTGATCACTACAAGTAATACATACAAAAACATTATATTTTTAATAATTTAGAACTCATATAGTTATTCTAACTTTTTTTTACAAATATAAATAGCACATCAACAATCATCAATCAAAACGACAAATTATTTTAGCCATTCAAGTTATTTTTACGCGCGAGAATCGAACTCCCGGCCCTAAGACCCACAATCACTCTCAACATCGCTTAGCACCAACACACAACCAACAGAATAAAATATTTTTTAAGCATTCTTATTATTATTTGTCCGTACGGGGATCGAACATTGCTTATCGCATACGCTTATCCCGTGCTGTCATATTTCAAATAGCAGCTACTAAGGTTTGTTTGCTATAGTTAAACATTAATTGCTGCTCTACAATTAGTTTAATTGTTACTTCATTGACTTACATTCATGAACTTAAAGTAAGGTAATTCTTGTTATAGTGTGTATAGGTAACAGCATTCCAGACTCATAAATTTCTCAAAAATATAATTTCGTTACGAGAAATCGTTCTCACTAATAAATGAGGAAATCGCTGTCGGTTCGCCGAAGCCGTCAACGATTATGCCTCGTATTGGTTCCCGAGTGATCCGTTAGTAATCGATCGACTTTTAGTGGCGTGTCAGCGTTTGTAAAAAGTTATAATTTATTGTCAGCATTGAGATCTCGAGGAAACCCGAACGCGGCACTAGAAAATAAAAAAGTAATAAAATAAGAGCGGTTTACGAGCGTAAAATGACGTGAGGCCGCACCACTTGGACTGTTTACAAATGTGCATGCGCCGGGCCACCACTGTTTACTGCGTATATATACATAAAGGGTTACTCGTAACTTATTTTCTTTATAGTCATCGCTTGATGGGCTCCCTTGGCTAGTAATTATCGGGCGCACGCCGAAAGCTAAACCAATTTGACTGTGCCGGCGCAGACGTTCAAGTGCAAGTTTCATATTGTTTAAGTAAACTTGACCTTTCGATACGTGCTAAGTTCAAATATACATCACCCGGATTCATTAAATATTCTGACACAGGTTAGAAATGAACTGTTCCTTGCGTAGTAACCATAAAATGGGTATTAACGCTTATGCTATCTATTAACATTAATAAGATATACTAGATATAATTGCCATAAGTTTGGGATGTGGTGGTGGTATGATTATTGTGTAACTATGTAAACAACTTCGTTATTTGTGGATCCAACTAGACTGAGAAGCGTTCAGGAATTTATAACTCATCTTCTCCTCAAGTATCCCTTAAAAATTGTCAAAGAGTAGTGACTGATAAACATAGATGCTATATTACCTTAGAGGATATATAATATATACAATGTTTTAGTATTATTGAGCAATAAGTCTCTAAAATAAAAATACGATGCTATACCGTCGCTATTAGAATTTAAAAAAATCACACAGGCATAATCACAATCCTCCTCATATTGTTACTAAAAATAATTAAAATCGATTCAGATTTGAAGGAGAGTACGAAGCGATGATTTCGCAAATAATTTACAGGTATAAGCAGTCTAAGCTGCAGTTATTTCTCTCGATTATCTAGTTCAGTCGTTCGGGTACAGCGCAATGACCATACATGACTAAAACCTTTATATTTCAAAAAATTTCAGCTCGTATATCCAAATCTTGAAATAACAACTAAGTGTCGGGAATACAAAAGATTATATAGAAAAACGTTGTTTTAAAGGTCCTCACTACATTTTGATATGAGGCAATCAGATTCTAGAGTAGCTTATTGTACGAGAAAACGCAGTGTGTATCGTCTCCTAGTAGATGATCCATCATAAGATGACTTGTGTGAAGCGCAAGAAATCAAGGGATGAAATTTCAGGGATCTAATTGTTAACATCGCGATTGATATAGGGTTATTTATCAATTTAAATTTTAAACTTTAAGCCAAATTTTAAACTTAAATATAAATATCGATATACCGTTATTGCAGTTTTTGAAAATAGGAGTAAATAAGGCTTCTACTTTTATTTGAAATTATCCCAAATTTAATGTGATTTATGGGCAACAACGTTTTTGTCTACCGATTGACCCTTAGTGCGTGCGTAATAAAATCAGTTAAAATAATGCATCACCACGCATTTTGAATTTAAAACATAAAAAAGACAGAATATTTAAGATTTTTTTAAATTAACTTTTCTTTGCCATTTGCCTATATTACTTATTTTTAACCTTCTCTGAAAATTTGGCCCGTTATTGCAAAATAATCCTGTATATTCTCAGACGCTTTTGTTTAAAACAAAACTGATATTAAAAAAGTGTATTAATTAAACCTATTTAATTGTTAGAGGTGGTGGATGCATGCGCCGGGAGCACGTGAAACGTCCAATGAACGCGTTCATGGTATTTGCACAAGCAATGCGGCGTCGGCTCTCCGAGCAGCGGCCATCGTTGCATAACGCAGAATTAAGCAAGTCACTAGGATCCATGTGGAAGTAAGTATCCATTTGTCAGCATCAACAGTATTACATTACCCGACAGTTAAAAACACTATTTAACTATCGAGATAACACACTGTCTTTTCTCACATGTATTAGTTGACTTGCTGCATATTTTACTAGGTAGTGACCCCATCTATTGGGGGGCGCCTTAAACTGCACATATAGCTGTATGTGCAGTTTAAGCAGCAGTTTTCTTCATCAGCCTGTATAAGTCCAATGCTGGACATAGGCCTCGCTCGTTGTAGGGGTATCAAAAGTTGTTGACGATTGCAGTATCAAAAGTCTCGCACCTTTAACGCTGCTGCTCGCTGCCGGACTGGATATTTTACTTCGGCATAAACGAGATAGTTATAGAGACAGAAAGTTTTTTATTCAATAAATATTAAAAATAATACTTATCGAAAATCACTCTTGTTTTAATTACCATTGGTTTGGAAAAAAACGTCTGTCCTGGGAAGAACCAGCAAGAAATCCAGCGGGACTTTTGTTTTAAATAACAGCATACAATCATTTATGTTACACTATTAACAACACAAAACAAATTAGAAATAGTTTGGTAGCGACCAACTCATTCCCACGGGTTATTATCGTCTATAAATTAAACTTAAACCATAAATTATACTGCGGAGTATAATATGTATATGTTATATGTTATATCTGTCGGAAGCCATAACATTTTTCCAGCATTTCGTGGTAGAGCCAAAAGGCAGCTTTTGCTGTTGCACGAATGGGCCGGCTCGAGCCGGGGTGGTACTACGCCCTCACAGAATACCAGCGTGAAGTAGAAGCTTTCCTTCAGCGTTTCGTCTGGTGACATCACGATGGTAGCGGAATTAAATGAAATACTACCCCAGGAGGTTATCCGCACCCCTGATAGTTCGCCTCCCTTCAGGAACCCGTGCATTCTGGTCGCTCGCCAAGGCTGTCCAAGGAAACTTCTGTCAGCCATCTCTTCCATGTCTGCACAGGGAGGACGACACACTGGCCCATGCCGCAAAGGAGAAAGGTGATCAGCTAGGCTCTTTCTTTGCGTCCAACTCGACTCTCGATGACGGGGGGAGCACACCGCTGACCAACCCGCGGTGTGAGTGTTCCATGCCGAATGTGGGGTTTCAATTTATGGAAGACAGCTTTCGTTAACTCGATTCCTAAAAAGGCGACCGCTCAGATCCGTTTAACTACAGGCCAATCGTCATCACCTCCTTGTTCTCCAAAATAATGGAATCCATTATAAATAGCCAGCTGATGCGGTACCTTGAGGATCACCAGCTGGTTAGTGACCGCCAATACGGTTTTTGCCGGAGTCAATCAGCTGGTGATCTTCTGGTCTATCTGAGTCATAGATGGGCGGAGGCAGTAGAGTCCAAAGGAGAGGCATTTGCCGTTAGTTTGGACATTACGAAGGCCTTCTATCGGGCTAGGCACAAGGCGCTTCTTTCGAAACTCCCTTCCTATGGGCTTCCCGAGAAATTGTGCAATTGGATCACCAGCTTTCTTGCAGATCGGAGCATCAAGGTCGTAGTAGACGTTGCATGCTCCGATTACAAACCCATTAATGCTGGCGTTCCACAAGGTTGCGTGCTATCACCAACGTTGTTTCTTTTGCATATCAATGATATGTTTCAAACCAGTAACATTAATTGCTATGTGGACAACAGCACTGGTGATGCTCTATACACCGGCCGTGCCAATATTTCTCGGGAGAAACTTGTGTTGGAAGTCGAGCCTTTGCTGAACAAAGTCTTGGACTGGGGGCGAATAAATCTAGTCCAGTTTAATCCCCAGAAGATACAAGATTGCGCATTTACCGCTAAAAAGAACCCCTTTGTCGTTTCTCCTCAGTTTCAAGGCACTCTTCTTGTTGCCTCAGCCAGGTATCGCAATCCTTGGCGTCGACATATCGAATGATGTGCAGTTTCATGATCACTTGGAAGAGAAGCACTCAGCAGAGCGGGATAGTATTTTGTCGGCACACTGCCTGCAACTTTACAAGGCGCCGGTCGACCTCACATGTAATACTGTTCCCATCTCTGAGCTGGGGCTCCCCAGTGCCAGCTACTTACACTTGACCGCATCCAGCGTAGAGCGGATCGAATCGTCGACGACCGATTCCTCTCCGATAGGCTCTAATCATCGACGAATGAGTACTCTCCCATCGGCTCGATTCACTGGCGCTGCGAAGAGATGTTGCATCCATTTGCATTTTCTTTCGTATCTACCACAGGAAGTGCTCTGAAGAATTGTTCGGATTAACCCCAGCCGCCAAATTTCATGAACGCACATCGCGGCAAAATTCCCGATACCATCCACACCATCGGGATGCTTGGCGGTCCATAACTCTACGTTTTACTAGGAGGTTTCTTCATCGTACGACCTCTCTGTGGAATAGTTTACCACCGACGATTTTTCCGGACCAGGACCTTCAAGAAAAGAGCTTACTCCTTTCTAAAAAACCCGCAACGCTTCTGCAATTCCCCTGGCGTTGCAGTTATTTATGGGCGGCGGTAGTCACTTACCATCAGGTGAGCCGTAGGCTCGTTTGCCCCCTCTCGTATAAAAAGTCAAATATTACGACACCTACGAGAGAAAATAGGGTAAAGGACACGGCACCTTACGCCTATATTCAGTACATCATTAAAAATGCTTTACAACCATTTTTCAACGTTTATGTTCTCCTCCTGGCTGAAATCAGGCAACCGACAGAGATTCATATATTATTTTGATAATTTCCAACTATTGCAGTGGTAAGCGCTCGTCCTAATTCATTCATGCTCGTCCTAATTCATCCATGCTCGTTCTAATTCATCCATGCTCGTCCTAATTCATCCATGCTCGTCCTAATTCATCCATGCTCGTCCTAATTCATCCATGCTCGTCCTAATTTATCCATGATCGTCCTAATTTATCCATGCCGTACACTAATAAAGCGATAAAATCGGAGATGGGCTTAAATTAAATGTCAAAATTACGAAGACATCTTGCAATAATTATAGTAGCTAGACACTCATAACACTGGGCTATGCTTAAATACTGGTTACGGTGGGTTTCTTGCTGGTTCTTCCCAGGACAGAGGTATTTTCCGAACCAGTGGTAAATAAAAAAATGACTTTCAATAAGTATTATGTAATAATCAATATTGAATAAAAATCATTATATTCTATTCTATTCTATTCTATACTCTTTATATCACGTCGAAAAAAATAAGCTAGTTTCTCACTCGAATCTTTATAATTTTATAAGGGATTAAGAAAACTTAAGCAACACGGATTGATCATGAGCTGTGTGATCATGATCCTAACGAGTACTAAGTCATTAAATTATTATATTGTCATCGGTACTTAATATGTCTCCAAAATTTCAGATTATTCAGACGTCTGGAAGCACAGATTACCCCCTAATAATCTGTCTGGAAGTGAGTGAAATATGAACTTACGGAATTCCGTTAAATTCATACATAGTATATACACAGACACATACAGATCAAGATAATATGAAGGGTGTAAAAACATTGCTTAAATCAGAGCGAAATGGTGAAGAAGTTGTACGTGGTAGAGCCATGCTGCAGCTATATTAGTAGTATAGTTGTAGCACGAATGGGCCGGCTCGAACCGGGGTGTTACCACGACCTCACAGAATACCAGCGTGAAGTAGAGGTTTACCTCTGCGTTTCGCTTGGTGAGTGCAGGTGGCCGGAGGCGCTTTTTACTGGAAATGAGGCATTCCATCTTAGTCCTCACGAGTGACAACGCATCTGCATTTTGATTCGCAAACGAGGATAGATGTAGATGTCTATGGGCCGCAGCAACCACTTACCATCAGGTGGACTGTGTGCTCGTTTGTCACCTAAGGGTGAGGATAAGTCCTATAAAAAAAACACCGCAGAGACATTTTCCTTTTTGACCTTTAATTAGCGTTTTAATAGTGCTTATAAAAAAATAATCGAGTTAAAAATTGATAGCATATTTATTAAATTATAAATATGACAAAATTTCCGTAAAATAAAAAAAATAAAATTCATATTGTATCAAAAATTTGAGCAGATCTTGTCCCAATTATGACGCATTACGATGTTCTGATTTACACTACGGTGATACACTTAAATGGACGAAAAGTAGTGTATTGCTAAGCATATAAAAACGCAAATTATAAAATCTCTATACGGCATTTGTAAATGAAACAAGAAGTAACTTGTCAATGAGTTCTGAAGCAATCTTCCCTAGATTGCTTCAGATCATCAAACCTTCAGTCACAGTAAATATTCATATTTATACTGTGCTTCAGTTGATAGAGAATATTCAACTTGCAAAGTAATTGCTTATGGCCGATGCAAGGACTGTGAAAGTTGTGGGTCGAGGGGTAGGGGAGGTGGAATGGAAGACGAGGAGGCAAAGTGAGATGCGCGTGCGGCGCCCAGCGGCGCAGCGTGCATCGATTGTTTACTCATTAAAATACCCCGGCGGCCGATAACATCTTGTAACTGTCTTAAAATCGAGATCAGTCTGGTCCGCAATATCATTGTCCGATTCGCTTACTTTATAGATGAGTAGGCGTTGATCTAAGTATACTTTATAATCTGTGCAATGTATGTATAGTAAAAAATTGTTTGTGTAAATACCTATTGTTTCTTCTTCTAAAAACCTATTTTTGGAAGTTCACATCTTACAATGATATACAACTCATATAATTCACAATTATAATAATATAATTGAGTTTTGTTTTTATTAATGATTAAGAATAAGAATAAAATTCATAAAACCTGTTTTTTGAGTTTAAGGACTAAAGAGTTATCTTTTGCAAATCGTGCTGTGAACGTGTATATAGTAAAGATATTTACGAACTTGATAATTTTTATTAGATTTGCGATGTAGGCAATTGGCGTTCTCGTTACATTTTTTTACGCGACAATTTTCGATAGCAGCATCCCCGAACGGCAGAAGCCAGTAGCCGAAGAACATTAGGATGTTACGCTACTGATTTTGAGTGCGTTTTCCTTTTTTACTTATACCGTGGTGTATTTAGACGTGATAAAACCGAGCTGAAGCTATATTATAGTTGCAGCACCAAAGGATCGGCTCTACTAGAATAGAACTATTCCATCTATTATACGTGGTAGAGCCATGCTGCGGCTATATTAGTAGTATAGCTGTAGCACGAATGGGTCGGCTCGACTGGGGAAGCACCACACTCTCACAGAATACCAGCGTAAGTAGCAGCTTAATACTGCTGTGTTTCGTATGGTGAGTGTAGAGAGAACCGGAGACCCTTTTTACTGGAAAAGAGGCATTCCATCTTAGTCCTCACGGGTGACAACGCATCTGCATTTTGATTCGCAAACGAGGGTAGATGTAGATGTCTGTGGGCCACAGCAACCACTTACCATCAGGTGGACTGTGTGCTCGTTTGTCACCCTATCCTATATATAAAAAAAAGAATCACTCTCTCACAGAATACCATCGGAATACAGCCGCTTAATGTTGCTACATATGGTATGGTGTGTTTAGAGAACTGGATACCCTTTTTACAAGTAACGAAGCATTCTATGTTATTAGTCCTCAAAGTGCCAACGCATCTACATTTTGATTATGTAGGCTGTGTCTATGGGTCACAGCATACACCACATGTCAAGTTAGAGACGTTAGTAGTTGGCGTTGCGTTATAAGATAGATACGTCTCGCGCTTCTGACCTTGCTTCCCGTCGCCAGTCTTTGTATTTTACATATGGTGTAAAAATTAATTGTTTATACCACCATCTGTCAAAGGCCACACTAAAAATCTTCCGACCGTTTAATGAGTGAACGTCGGATCCTGCCACCCCCCGACAAATGGACGTCAACAATTCAAAATCAAATTCAATTATTTTCAGACAACAAAGGATTAGTATTACATTATCGACGTCAACGATTTCTTACATTCGCACACTTTATAATTTTAAATATTTTCCTGTTTCCCTAAATCTATGACCCCAATGGGTACCATTGCCTCGCCACTGTATCTAGAAAAAGCTATGAACAATACTCGACTCACAACACAGAATATAGTTTTCTAGTTTTATCATAATTTAAACAGTGGTAGAGCCACGCGGCAGCTTTTGCTGTCGCACGGATGAGCCGGCTCGAACCGGGGTGGTACCACACGACCTCACAGAATACCAGCGTAAAGTAGAGGTTTACCTCTGCGTTTCGCTTGGTGAGTGCAGGTGGCCGGAAGCCCTTTTTACTGGAAATGAGGCATTCCATCTTAGTCCTTACGGGTGACAACGCATCTGCATTTTAATTCGCAAACGAGGATAGATGTAGATGTCTATGGGCCGCAGCAACCACTTACCATCACTGTGGACTGTGTGCTCGTTTGTCACCCTAATCTTATAAAAAAAAAAACAATTCATTTCGTTAAACTGCTAGTTTATTTAAGTTACATTTTTATTAAATTTAAGTGACTGCAACCCATTGACACCTGCAACCAACTTCAAATAAAGAAGGCTAACTTCTAAGTACTAAGATAAAATAGCCTAAAAAGCCTGTAGTTATACTGGCTTTCTACACTCTGAAGGGTTCTGAAAAATGTGACACAACAGCGCATGCACTGCTATTTAGCGGGTGAAAAAATGTAAGATGGTAATGAATTCCTTTATTCCAAGGCGTCTCAAATTATGCTAAAGAGAAAGTCAACTATAAAAGTATGATTTATACCCTATATACGTTCCACTGCTGGGCACAGGGCTCCTCTCACTTCTGAGAGGGTTTTAGGGCAAGGAAATGTTCTCCGCGCTGTCTACAAGCATGCAGATTTCCTGACGATGTTATATTTCACCGCCGAGCACGTGGTAAATCAGCACTTAAAATTTCATTGGTGCCGGCGGGGAACGAAACCGGGTTGCTCGCGTGCTGTGAAATTTACAGCGAGCGCTAACCATCTGAGCTACCACGGCTCTTATATTTTGGCATTTGTCAATATTACAGATATTGACCAACGCATTATTAAGAATGACCTCGTTGTTCTAGTGGTTATTGTCGCGACTACTGGTCATAGGGTCCCGAGCCGAATCTCGGGTCGGACCAGTATCAATTATTGGGCTTTTGTGTTGTGGCAAAAAATTCAGTAGCAGCCCGGAGTCAGGAAGTTGGCGGTGTTTCAACCCCGTGCCTTGGTCCTGCGCCTGATCACTTTTCCATCGCATCAAATAGCCATCCCATTGGTCTATGAGAGTGAGGGAATAGAGAGTGCACCGCTGCTTACTCATACACTGAGACACTGTAATCCTGTCCTACGTGGATGGCTAGTCTCCAGCCAGTGATCGAAATTCGATCTGGAGGACATTATTATTATTATCAGCATAGACTGTGATTCAGTTTTCCCAAACATATTTTTATAGCAAACGACCAATCTCATGAGAAAACATCGTAAATGAAATGAGTATTTACTAGACTTTTAAGAAATCATCAAATGCATTTAATGAGTGTAGAAAATTCTGTCTAATCATTACTATGAATAGGCGCGCTCGTAAAGAGCGCTGACCACCCGCGTGGAAAACACAGCTTGATGACACGGTATTATGACACAAAATAATAAAGATGAACCACCGTGAACTAAACTATGTGAAAACTAAGCTCAGTGAACTAAGCTAAGCTAACCTGGAAAATCGTTGCACTTCCACCTAAAAATAAATTAAACAACACTAAGCGAAAGGCGCCAGAAGGGTAAGGTAAGGGTTGAGAGGTGCTTGGCTTAGTTCGCGTAATTTAGGATCGGCCTACACAACTAAGTTAGTTTGGCTAATTTACCTAGCTTAGCTGGCATATTTTGCGGTGGACGCACATCTATGAAAAACTGGCTCAGCTATGCGAGCTAAGATAAAGTAAGTTTATTTTGCGGTGAACGTTCGGCTTATCTGAGTACTCCTCTCAACTGAATTTCTAATAATCAAAAACTAGTAGGCTTAGACATGTAATTTAGCTGTATTTTGTGGTAAAACTTATTGTGCAATTAATTTAACAGTAAATCGCAAAAAATTTAACGTAATGAATTGTTTTATTTCACAATGTATCAAAATCTGTGCTACCGGGGGATAGTACACGTCAGTCGAAATTGGACTTACCGATTCGGACATTCCCTCGTAAGTAAACGATATTGTTTACAGTTCAGTATCGATCATCATTGTCATTACGTTTTCTATCTCAATACAAGATGATATCCATAATCGGGAAGTTAGCTCGTGAAAAAATAATTTATAACAAGATAAGATAATATACGCATCAAACCATCTTTACCAAATGAATGCCATTGGAACGGAATGACTATTAATAGTTTAACATTATGGATATCAGCAAAGAGGAGTTTGACTAAAATCAGCAAGTAAGTATGATTTGACACGTATGATACGAAAGCAACAAGTGGTCTAAATTTAGATAGAAAAACAGTTTGTAAAACTTTATAATGAAAAAAACTTTTCAATAACTTCTTATCATAAGACTAAATTATATGTACTAAGTTATATGGAGTTGTCTACCGATTAAAATTATTCTAGAAATTGTTTATTGAAAACAGATTAGTCCCAATCAGCCTCTTTGGATATATAAGGCGACTAAGACTTTGTAAAGGTCCACTAGGGACTAAACCTTACAAGGTTGCAAGGTTGAGCCCCTAGTGCGCCCTAGTGGGATGGTATCACGACCGCATATAATACCAGCGAGAAGTGGAGTTTACTCTGCGTTTCACCGGCTAAGTGCAGGTGGCCGGTGGCCCAACCCCCCCTCCTTCCCCCTTTACATGGTAGAGGAATTAAATAACACACTATCCGAAGAGGGTTCCAGCACCCCCGGTTATGAAGAATCGTTCGCGGAGAATTCACGCCCAAGCTACCTTCCCGTTCACTCGCATTGTTCTCTGGTTTCTTTCTGATTCCTTCGGCTCCTGATTCATTATTTTTGCGTGTTTTAACCACTGAAGTATTCCCTTCTTAATCACAATATCTTCTTTTTCAAACTACAATTTTTTTAAAAACAATTTCTCACCCTTTCATTCAGCTCTAGTCAGTTTTGAAATATCACAGTTAAAAAATTTTGGGAATTTACTTTTTTATTCTTCATAGTAGGATTTTCTCCTGCATCGTGGAGGTGTTTCGCACACATTCCAATAACAATTACTTGTAAGCCATAAAAACACTTGTACGGCGCGGTATTCAAATTTCCTAAAGCAACCAAAGGCTAGTGCTAGTCAGTGCGTGTTATCAGAAATAATTAATGGTTGACTTGCATTTACTAAAAAATAAATATAAATAATCATATAGTTCAATAGTCCAAGTTTAGTACTTTAATGAAAGTTACAAGTTACTGTACAAGAGTGACTGTGTAAAATAAAATAATTGTTAAATAAAATACGCGATAACGTCGGACGTGACTATTTCCAGATGCTGCCGATCCCCGATCGCTGTTAATGTTCCGCGAGCTGTACTTAAATGCATAGCCACTTACTTCACGAACATATCGCACACACACATCTAAAGCGATGACAAAAAAGAAATAAGATATAGATAACTACTTTTTGACTCAAAACTTGGCCAATGCTTTTTAATTATAAGAAGTGAACTATTGGCCATACTCGATTTCTCCATGCAGATAATATACATACACATATACTGTACTATTATAAAAATACATATTATACTATTAATTAAATATACATATACTATTATAAAAAAAACGAAATAAAATTGTATCAAATTATACCGGCACAACTTTACAAAGTTATTTTTTGTTTTACCCAACGAAATCCATTTTTCCATGACAAATTATACTTAATTAAATTCATTATGTTATTGCACTGACTGAACTGAACAGAGTTTAATGTGTATAATACACCTTAACCAAAGGTGCTGATATTATCTGATAGGAGCTTTCATGTTTTTAGCGAAGTTAATGTAAGTCATAGCTTTTTAGTCTAGACCTAGTTTTAGCTGAAAACAACTAATTTAACCAACTGTAATCAGCTGCGCATAAGTGTGTTGGGTGAGCCATCTAATGCCCGCTACACACGTAACGATATATCGTAGCGATTTCAGACTGTGCAGTTAAATCGAACGCCCCTAGTGCCTTCACACGCCACCGATATCAGCGTCGATCGGCAGTTCTCCGCAGAAGCTCGCGCATGAAACATGTCATCCACGATGGAAGATGACGCACTTGCGTTATTGGGCCTGATTATTTTATTTTATTTATTTATTTACTCTTTATTGTACACCAAAATACAAAATAACGAGTACAGTTAAATCTAAAGTAGAATATGTACAATAGGCCGCTTGAACGTGGTAGAGCCATGCTGCAGCTATATTAGTAGTATAGTTGTAGCACGAATGGGTCGGCTCGACCGGGGAAGGACCACGCTCTCACAGAAAACCAGCGTAAAATAGCAGCTTAACGCTGCTGTGTTTCGTATGGTGAGTGTAGAGAACCGGAGACCCTTTTTATTGGAAAAGAGGCATTCCATCTTAGTCCTCACGGGTTACAACTTACAACACATCTGCATTTTGAGTCTTTATTGAGGATAGATGTAGATGTCTATGGGTCACAGTAACTACTTACCACCAGGTGGACTGTGTGCTCGTTTGTCACCCTATCCTATAAAAAAGGCGGTCTTATCACTCTGAAAGTAATATCTTCCAAACAAACTTTTTTGATTATGTGTTTAAAGAAAAAAATGTCGCGGAGTGTGTCGTGTAAAGACTGGCTCATGAAAAGGAAGTTATTTTCTCATACTAACTTATTAACTAAATTTCGATTCGCTCCGAAAGATTGGCATGATTATTTAAGTATGAACGAAGAGGTATACTTAAATCTGCTAGCTTTAATTACTCCACTAATAAAAAAAACAGGACACTGTAACGTGTTCTGTCGTTCCTACGAATGTATGAAGTTTTCTACAATAATATCACCGCAGTCATTCATGATTTGGCTAAGAGCTTGCGGACGCTTGTAGGCATGGGTAAAAAATATCGATATATCGAAATATCGATATTTTTTAATAAAAATATCGATATATATCGTCGATATTATAAATCACGATATATCGATATAACGAAATTTATTTTCGAGTATCGAATTCGTATCAATTTCGATATATTTTAAAATATTGTATCGTTTTTTTCGTCGTTCAACCGTCAGTAAATAAAATTTTGGACCTTATCTTTGCATCATGCAAATGATGACGATATATCGATACTGTTTAAACATATCGATTCGATATATATCGATATATTTTTTCCTTTGCCCATCCCTAGACGCTTGGATCGCACTCTTTTACAAAGAGTGCAATCCGCGCGTGCGCACACAAGCGAGCTCCGCGACAAACTGCCGAACTGAGTGGCCGCCATCCACACGCGACGATAAAACTGTGCAAACGCAATCGACGACGATTTATCTGATAGAAATTGCAACTGCCGCCTATGAACGATAATCTGCAACGATTTGTCATACACACGATCGATAAATCTGCGCAAATCGGTTTGCACAGATTTATCGCTACGATATATCGTTACGTGTGTAGCGGGCATAAGGGTATAACCGAATAAATAAATAACAACGCTTCCAGTTACTGGATCCTCTGCTACTTACCTTTTTGGGCGATAGGAAAACCTGCTTTGACATCTCGTCAGTGAAACATAACCATTCATTCTATTAAACCATGCTCACTATTTACACTGTAAGTGGTCTGTTTGTACTTTAACAAAACTCATATTAGAATTCGTAATGAGGGCATCCATGACTTTTTCTGCCACCAGGGCGGCGCCACTTTACAGTGAGGTAAAATATTTGACAGATTTCATAGCGGGGACTATAATTTCTTAGGAAAATGTAATCTTTAAGGTTTCTTTCTGTATTATTAGTTATATTTTATATTAATTACATTAGAAATGAGCAAATCAAAAAAAAAAAAAAAGAGTTCTAAAGTGCAAAAAATTAAAAATCTAACCACTGACGCATTGTGTTGGGTATTAATATAATACTCTAGATAATGATAAACTACTATTTAAAACTAATTTCTCAATTAACTGACATTGTGTAGCAAAAAACTTTACCTCAGTCGTAACTAGCGACATCTGGTGAGTGGAAGATTATTAGCCTTCATTGGATTATGATTTCTAATATTTACGCTAACAATACACATTATATGAAACTAATTTTACGGATTTTATCGCGTTTAATTTAACTTTTTAATTCCCGGGAAAAAAAAGTTAACGTACACTGCCATGGATGCTGTAAAGCAGCACCCATGGCACTGTACGTGTGGTAGCGTTAGGTAATCCATCATCTCATTTCGACCAGTGTAGGAAAAAAGGGATTATATAGGAAAGCTTCGAAAGATCAGATTGAAGCAGTGTAATCATTTGGTTTTCGCCATACGAATAATACCCACACCAGTGACGAGGAACATTGATTTTGCGAGACTGGTACTGCGATCACCAATTCACCTGTCAATCATGACTGACGATTATGACTAATGGGAGTTTTAACCAAAAAGTTCAGTTTAAATTATTTTTTGTTCCAGCTGTATTCTTCATGAATGTAGTCTAGTTTAACATTACAATGTTCATCTGTTGCGGTGACTTTAATCCATTTCTTTCTTCCACAGAAGTTTAAGTGAAGAAGAAAAACTACCATTCGTGAAAGAAGCTGAGAAATTACGAACACAACATAAAAGGGAATACCCCGATTACAAATACCAACCTCGGCGTCGCAAACCACCCCCCAATACGTCAGCGACGGCAAGACTCAAGAGAGAACCTTCTCCTGAAAGAGCCCAGATCGATTTTTCGCGGATAGAAGTTGATGGAGCTCTATTGGCGGACGGGCCACCAGATGGTGCTGAATTGGATCAATATCTAAAACCAACCACTATACCAGACTATCACGAAATGCAGCCCCGTTATCCTACTCATAACCTTACGCATCACGCTCCTGCTCTCTATGCTCCGGTCCCACCACATTTGCATCCACCTTGCGCAGAATGGCAACACTACGCGGGACATCCCTAAAATGAGTGATCGAACTCTACTAGTGTTTTTCAAACATGTGAGTAACATTTTAGGTCATAGCCAAGTGGCTGTAGGGATTGGTTGTAAATAAATATACACATTTTGTTTGATAGCGAAGCAGGCTTCTATATCCAACAGGGCGCACGTGCGTTTATTCAAGAGCAACGTAAACATTTATTAGAAAATAAAACGTTCTTAACATAATTGTAAGCATACTTTAATTGAATTATTTAAATATTTCTATTTAAATATAATGTATGCTATACTAGACTTAATTTCATGATATTTCTGAAAATAAAATGAATCATTAATGTATTCCTCTAAAGCTTCACATAAAATGTTATCCATTAAAATAAATACCTACTGAAGGAAATAAGTACAGTGATCTACTTATTGTTACATATTACATAAAATAACTTAATTTTCCTTTTTCGTGTCGTCTGAGTGTAGTATGAATTTAAATTGACTATTTATAGGATATTTTTGTTAATCAATCATTTTAAATATTATAAAACACATCGCTTTGATTTTAAAATTCATAATATGTGATGAAGCAATAGAGTAATTAAGATAAATTTTAGAATATAAAGACAGTCCTCAGGTTCCAAAGCTTATAATAATAATACGCATCATTAATGTTAAGTAAATTAAAATTATAAATAGATATTTTTAAGTTATAATTGTGATTAAGTAGTGGTTAAAATATAATGTAAATGTTACTTTTTAAATAAAACGTTTCAAATGATATTTTGCATTCCATTATTCAAATCTTTTTGAGGAACTTGATTGTCCATTACATGCTATTTTAATGGTTTTCTAGGTCACATCTATATTTAAAGATATTGGGAACTAGCGTTAAAAACTAAAAAAAAAATATAGTAAAAAATTTACATATCGTTTTCTATGCAACTTTCATCAGATAAATTTTGTTACTCGTTTAGAGAAATAAAATGAAGTTTCTTTACTTCATCTCAATTTTCTACCGACTTCAAAAAAGAGGAGGTGTTCAATTCACTTGTATGCTTTTTTATGCGTGTTATGACATACTTTTTTCTAGTTGAACCGATTTCGATATTTCTTTTTTTTGAAAGCTGGTGCTTCTCATGTGTTCCCATTTAAATTGATCAAAGTCTGACTAATAGTTTTTGAGTAATCCTTGATAATTTTTGAAGCTATATTTCTTTTGGGGCACTCGGGAAAAATGATGAGAGTGAATTTTTACGATGCGCGTGCACACCGACACCTAAAAACGACACCATGAAGTTGATCCCGTGCGCGCGCACACTGACACCTAAAAGCGACAACTTCAGTGGGTAATTGTTTCTCAAGTTTTTTGTTTTGTTACGTTAAAGAAGTATAAATTCTTACGTGCGTACATAAGTACACATACACTTCTTTAGTCGGTTGCACAAAACTTTTTATTTTAAATTACGATTATTATAATTTTTTATTAACGATGCCAGTTGTGTGGAAGTACGATTAATAAGATTTAATATTACATAATATATTTGGACAGTCATTGAAAACAATCTCTATAATATCCAAGGATTCTTGGAAATACATGTAGGCATGTCGTGGTCGGATGATAGGCGGCGACCGCCACCCGTCCGGTAGCTTCCGGCCGGGTCGAACTCGCACCATACAAAGCCTACCCTTGTTCTAAAGCTCTATCTTATCACTCTCACATTTTTCGCGACCGTTGTTAATGAGGCCAATGAACATATCGGTGACCTGTGTGATTATGTGGTTTTAAGATAATTTATCTGTATTCAATAAGGTTTATTAATTGCTTCTCAGTGTTTATGTGTATGGCTACGGACAAAATACATAAATAGCATATTAACATGGTAACAGTTGATGATGACTTTGTTCATGAGGAATAAAGTAAATACTTAACTTTATCGAATAATCCCACATAGAGACCGTAAACTGCGATATAAACACTTGTAGATATAAGCTCAGTAAATATAAATTAAGATTTTTTAACGTAAATACATGCTTGATATACGAATTTGCATTTGTAGACGGGTACATGTATTCTGTGTTGTAGACGCTTGCTCTACGTTGAAATTTTAAGGACGTAAAGTTTTCTGATATTCTTAAAGCACATGTGCGAACTTCTATTTGTTTTAAGCCCTTTATTCCTTCTTGATAATTATAATATTAATGAAATTTTCATTATAAATTTGTAACTTTTCTAAAATTTCTTAAAGTTCTCATGGAAAGCACAAAAGATATAAGAGTAACAACATTAAGTTCATGTTATAACAAGGTATCTTTTTATTTATAAATACAGCAAACATAATTATTATTAATATATTTTATTAAAATTTTGATAGATTTTTATAGGACCTACTCTCATCTAGTACACAATTATTTACACACAATTAGGTACAGGAATAGCGGGGCCACCGGGGACTGGGGGCCGTCTCTTCGTAACTTTCATTATGGGGGGTATGGGGGTTGGCAACCGCAGTTTTTTTATTGTATTTTTGCCGTTACCAGGAAGATGCTGCTGCCCATCTCCTGCCTGTTTCTCTTTGTCACCTTTTACGACACCCACGGGAAGATATGGGTTAGTGGATATTCTTAACCGCCACTACACGGCATATGCAGGAAGTCGATGGATGCAGGTGGCTCAGGACCGTGCTTTGTGGCATTCTTTGGGGGAGGCCTATGTTCAGCAGTGGACTTGTGAAGGGCTGTAATGATGATGATGATGGTGAATTAGGTACAATCAAATAAGTTAAGTGTACGTAAGAATTTATTTACGTGTATGTGTAGATATTTGTATTTATTTTATGCTTGTATGTGTTAGGAATATAATAATAAAGTATATACCATGTTATACATATAACACCTTATTAAACAAAACATAAATAAATAGGATAATATAAACTAAAAATTTTATATAACCTTATAGAAGGCAAATAATTACCCAGACTCACGACGAGCAGCAGTATGACAGGTGCAAGATGTGTATTGCGATCTTGAAGTCTAAAACCTTTAAGTCAAACCTCTCCACAATGGGAGAATCCCAAGCCAGCTGTAAATTTTTACGAGCTTATAATGATAAAAAACATAAAGTCTAAAAAAATAGTGGTTATGGCGACGCAGTATATACGTAACCAGAATTTTAAAACGGGACAGTCCATCATATTAGTAATTCCTCTACATACTGCAGAATAAAGTTCTTTTGCGACTGATGGCGTAAAAATCATCAGTATGAACCTCCTTTTCTTTCCTCAATGCACAACAAAATCGTGGCAGTCCAATGGCAAACCCAAAACCATCCTGAACCATTGTATTATATACCGAATGATATTGAAATCTTTTTCACCCACAAACTGCTCGTGTAGACTATTTTACAGTAGTGACTGACCTTAAAGAAAGTGAGAGTGAGAAAAAATATTATTCTGTTCTTGAGGTAAGTCCTTGTTATAGAAGTTAGGTCATAACACGGGACACCACATCAAAAGCTGTTCTGAGATCATGCAGCAGTCATAAAAGGTTGACGGGTCCGTGGCGCAGTGGCTTAGCAATGAGTTGCTGCGCTGGGAGCCGCGAGTTCGGTTCCCGCACGGAACAACGATTTGTATGGCCTGCAAATAGTTGTTCCGGGTCTGGATGTTTGTCCTTGTGTAATTTGTGTTTGTAAACTGCCTCCACGATACAGGAGAAACTCCTAGTTTCTTTTTAAAAAAAGAAAAAATATATAAATAAGGTATGCCCATGTATGCCTATCCGTTTAGAATCTAAAAATGTTAAAGCTACAGCCTACACAATAAGTCTACGCAATATGTCAGCTGGGTACACAACTGACGTATTGTGGCACAGACCTGTTCTCTGTTCGAAGAAGGTTATGATTATATATATGGTTGCCAACTCCAAAAAAGGCATTTCTGGGATTACCCAGCTTGACATCCGGGACTTGAATATATTACGCGGGACACAACACACCACATACAAATTGGTTTAGAAATAAATTTGCTAATGTGTAACAAAATTAGTGTAGTCGCTACAAGATAGATACTAATATCATATAGTCACTGATTTCCGGGACAAAAGGCGTCCCACATGGGTTCACGGCGGGACGGCCCAAAATTGACCCAGAAGCGGGACGTCCCGGAATATCCGGGACGGTTGGCAAGCCTAGTTATGAGGCTCAGAGTCGTGGAAGCTTAGGTGCTAAGTGCTCGCTCTCCAAAAATTTTGTTATGGCATTATTGAGTTACTCCTTACAACATGTAAAAACGACTGTCCACGAAGTCGGTTGCTTGGGACCAAAGTGGGACTCTCAGCCGTGTACTTCATGGGCTACAATGATAATTGTGAACCTTTTGATTGTCATTGCATAAAAGTATGCGTATATGTCTATTGCAAATAGGTGTTATGTACACTATATCGTGTTATTCTTCTTATAAGAAATCACTAATAAATATAATCGTTACTTCAATCTTTAATGGATTTAATTTCAACAGTGGTAGAGCCACGCGGCAGCTTTTGCTGTCGCACGGATGGGCCGGCTCGAACCGGGGTGGTACCACGACCTCACAGAATACCAGCGTGAAGTAGAGGTTTACCTCTGCGTTTCGCTTGGTGAGTGCAGGTGGCCGGAGGCCCTTTTTATTGGAAATGAGGCATTGCATCTTAGTCCTCACGGGTGACAACGCATCTGCATTTTGATTCGCAAACGAGGATAGATGTAGATGTCTATGGGCCGCAGCAACCACTTACCATCAGGTGGACTGTGTGCTCGTTTGTCACCCTTATCTTATAAAAACAAATATTTGCAAAGTAATGTTTTCTGAGATTATGTGTATTCTGCATTTGATTATAGACCTCATGGTATGATTAGAGTGACTATATAATATAAGCTATATAATATAACAGTGAAATTGAAAACAAAACCACAGATCATAAATCATAGAGTTCACAAATTTTAAAACGTCGCCAGGGACAAAATATTTGTAAACGAAGCTGTTATGAATTTGTAATGATGCATCTTGATCTGGGATATTAAGATTGAGTGCAAATGAAGCGCGAGGCGCGTGCGGCCGTCGGTGGCTCAAGTTTCACAGACGCTGCATGTGCGCCGACGGCCAGGCGGAAGGTATCGCTTAACCATCCAGATTTTTTGTAGGCAAACACATGAGATATTAATTACGAGGGCGGAGGTTGGCATGCTCAATTTTACGCTCTAATCTACGTCGACTTTTTGTTAGAACTGACATACATTTTGAACTTTGATATTTCAGTATCAAATTAAACAGTTTATCACTAATTCTTACTAGAATTTGATCTTAATCTTCTCTCATGTTACTTATTGGTATGATTATCATATGACTGCCGATAAATGGCGGTTTAACCCTTTCTCTTACGTCTATCCAGACCTACGAGTACGACTGGAAGCAACATCAAAGACGAATTCCAACTCAGTAACTTTACATTAATTTAATAAATTTAAATGTACCATAAATTACCATATCTTTTGAATTCGTTGACTTAGAAGCATAAATAACACTTACTAGGAACCTACTAGATCTAGTTACTGTTACCGTTACAGCCTATTAAATTCCACTGCTGAACATATTAACAGTGGTAGAGCCACGCGGCAGCTTTTGCTGTCGCACGGATGGGCCGGCTCGAACCGGGGTGGTACCACGACCTCACAGAATACCAGCGTGAAGTAGAGGTTTTCCTCTGCGTTTCGCTTGGTGAGTGCAGGTGGCCGGAGGCCCTTTTTACTGGAAATGAGGCATTCCATCTTAGTCCTCACGGGTGACAACGCATCTACATTTTGATTTGTAATAGAGGATTGATGTAGATGTCTATGGGCCGCAGCAACCACTTACCATCAGGTGGACTGTGTGCTCGTTTGTCACCCTTATCCTATAAAAAAAAAATATGCCTCTCTCATAGATTGCCCCATAGGGTAGATGTTTTCCGGCCCTGGTCGAAGCCATGGTCCGGAGCGAGACGGAATGGGATGCCATCACCACCTTTTGCGAAGCAGTGATGCTAGCGAAGGAGGTGGCGGAGCGGGAGAAGGAGAGAGCAGCAGCTTTCCTTCCCGGCCGCCGCGGGAGACGCCCCGGGCGTCGGGGGCTACGTCGTGGCCCCCGGCCACCGTAGGCGCGGGCCTGTGGATGGCGAGCAATGGGTAGCTCGCCGTCCGTCCGTCTAACGACGACAGGCCGTGTCGACGGCGCGTTTTGTTCCACGCGCGCCTCAAAGAGCTGTCAGCATCGTGAAGGGGCCCGCAAGGGCCGACGCCTGCCGGGGCTGCGGGCTGTTCGAAAGAGATACCGCGGCTCCGGAACGTAAGGGCACTGAAGGAACACGGATGGTTTTTAGTCAGTAAAAGTCTGACACTCCCTTCCGCTCCACCCAGAGCGAAAGGCGTCATTTGATGATTTTCCATCCGCAAAAAAAAAAAAGGGTAGATGTTTGGCAAGCGAGTGGGTAACCGCACTTTTATATTTTTAGTTGTTCTCAGTAAGACGCTGCTGTCCATCTTCTGATTTGTATCCCTCTGTCGCCGCTTACGACAGCGACACCCACCTTAGTATTTTATATTAATTTCAATTTTTTCTTTTTGAGGCAGGCATTCCATCTTAGTCCTCACGGGTGACAACGCATCTGCATTTTGATTCGTAATCGAAGATAGATGTAGATGTCTATGTTCCACAGCAACCACTTAACATCAGGTGGACTGTGTGCTCGTTTGTCACCCTTATCCTATAAAAAAGGCAAGGAAGCAAAAGGACAAAAAGTACCGTTTTACTAACTACACGTTGATGAGTCTCTGCATATCGCATCAAGGAAACTTAGGCCGGGAGTGATCTTCTTTTTCTTTGTCCAATCGTTAGAAAAACTTCTTACATTCTCACGCGCAGAATACAGCGTTGAGTTTATCTTTTATATGACAAACAATTTGTGTGAAAAATATTAATTTCTTAACTCTTACGACTTAGATTATTAATAAGTCACGCGATGACTCATCAATAATCTAAGACTTACGGGTATTTTAGGTCGACTTGTATTCGCTACATAGTCTTAGCTTCTGGTAACTTGTAATGTTTTATTTATTATGTCACATTCATTAGAATTTTCTCTCGTATCGTAAAGCCGTCATACTTTTATAAAATGTACATGGACAAACATCCAGAACTATAACAATTTTTATATAGAAGAAATGAAAAAACAAACATGCGGCTACTGTGACTACCGCATCCCATGGACAACTGCAATGCCAGAGGAATTGCAGGTGCGTTCACAGCCTTTTAAAAAGGTCCCTAGGTCGTACAGGTTCCGTGAAATGGCTAGTGGTAGCCAATTCCACTAAGTGTTCGTGCAATGAAAAAAACTCCTAGTAAATCACACAGCGGTGGACCGATACGTATTCAGCATTCAGATGTTGTAGACGGTATCGCGAATTTCGTGGCGATGTACGATGGTGGTGATGTGATACCCAATCATTTGTAGACCATACAAACACTGGTTCCATGCGGAATTCGAACCCGCCGTGGTCTCAGAGCGCTGCAACCACACACTAAAGCCTCGATGACACTGGGCAGTTTACGAGCTGCTGGTCGGTGAGTTTAAAAGCTAGAGAGTGAGCGAGTAAAGCCTCGGTCACACATCGCGAATACTCGCAGCGAATACACTCGCAGCGAATATTCGCTGTGTGTGACCGAAGCTTAAGCGAGTGTCGATTGACACAAAAAAAACTTTCCACTCGCTCAGTAGCGAAATATAAACAGTAATGTATGGTAGCGAACTAGCTAGCGAGTTCGAATCACGAGTTGCCTTGCGTGGCGTGCTGTCTGCGTTTTTCGTTTAATTTTTTAAGCATTGTCGTATCTTTTTTTTGAGCATTCCATCTACCATCTGCAGTAAGTCATCAAATTTGGAACTGTTTAGTCTCAACATATTTCTATATGCCAAAGGATCTTGGTCCTTCAACTCTCTCAATAAACCAGTGGAAGCATCATATTCATCGCGTTTTTCTATCCACGATCTTACCCATTTTCTTTTCTGTTTCAACTTTTTCTTTAGTTTTCATTGTCAATCCTTCTTGATAACATGAAAGAACTGCTAAAAGAACTACTCCCGCGTGAACTCCGAAACTGACGGCTCCGTGGCACAGTGGCTTAGCAATGAGTTGTTACGCTGGGGGCCGCGTGTTCGGATCCCGCACGGAACAAGTATTTGTATGGCCTACAAATAATTATTCCGGATCTGGATGTTTGTCCTTGTGCAATTTATGTTTGTAAACTGCATCCACGACACAGGAGAAAATCCTAGTGTGGAGGTAACGTTTTTAAAAAGAAAAAAAGAAGAACTACTTCCTTTGACATTTTAGCAAAACGCAAAGATACTCGCAACTAGTTCAACAGCTGCGATGATGACACACAGCTAGTTAACTAGCTTAGAGGCCAACACGCCAGCGAATGGTGAGTAAATTAGCCCGGCTTTCTATTTTTCAAGCAGCTTTTTTACAATCGGATACTCAAAACCAGATTGTAACAATGTGTTTTACTAGAATATTAAAAACTGAGTAAGTTTACAGGAGCTGATCCCTTCATTGGCTCTAAAGACACATTTAAACAAAACATTAAGCTTAATTTTACTTAAATATACACAATTGTTTTTATTTCTTCTGTTTTATTACTAGTGCATTTTAAATTTTATATTAAAATTCATATATATCATTACATATATTACATTTCTCAAAGTATAATTTTATATTGTCGGCTCCGTGGTGCAGTGGGTTAGCAATGAGTTGCTACGCTGGGGGCCACGGGTTCGAATCCCGCACGGAACAAGTATTTGTATGGCCTACAAATAATTGTTCCGGGTCTGCATGTTTGTCTTGTGCAATTTGTGTTTATAAACTGCCTCCACGATACAGGAGAACATCCTAGTGTGGGGTATCTTGTTTTTTATAAAAAAAATATTATTATAAATCTTTAGATATTATTATGGTGTGTATGTAATTATAACGTTGTTTATGTGATGCATATTTAGTGAGAGAGCTATTTATTTATTCTTTATAGTTATATTATGATTTAAGGGTTTTGTTATCACATGTGCATATCAAGTATTGGCCGAACTTTATAATTATTTGTAAAATTTTATTTTTATAATATTGTAAGGCTGTTGTTATTCTAAATAAATTTAATAAAACAAGCTGCTCGCAAACTCGGTGGCTTGTAGCTTGTAAACTAGCTCAGTGTCACCGAAGCTTTAGCCACTTTACTACCAACGTTTTATAATTATTTTCATTAATTTAAGTGTAAGGCCATTGTTTAAAAATCATATTAAAATAAATTAAAGAAAAAAAAACGAAGAGAAAACATTATCTCCAGAGTTCAAGTGTGGGTAAAGCGTCAGCCGTGTGAAATTACTTCTCCGTTCGCGATGGAGATACCAGCGTCTGTAAGATGATACTACGGCGTCTGGTGAGTATCGAGGGGAAATTAAATCCAAACACAATTGTACGCGCCGCCAAGTGCCAACATGTGCACAATACATCTGTTACGTCGAGTAATTAATAACGTATGACTTATATTAATAATAGTTCAATAATATATAATGATACTTACAAAAAACAGTAGCACTATTTCTAGCAACGGCGTAGCTTATTAGTCATCATATACCTAACATCGCTACTACGTAACAGGCCCTGTATTAGAATCCCAGACGGAGGCAACATTGGTGTTCGTTCGCTTGCTCGGCCCCTATTACTGGACTGTGGACACTCCCGTTTAAGTTTTTCCATAACAGTCATAATTGGCACATTAACAACCGCAGTATCAGAAGTCCACCTTGACGCTGCCGCCCAATATCAATCTGGGTTTTTATAGGATAAGGGTGACAAACGAGCACACAGTCCACCTGATGGTAAGTGGTTGCTGCGGCCCATAGACATCTACATCTATCCTTGATTACAAATCAAAATGCAGATGCGATGAAATGTCTCATTTCCAGTAAAAAGATTCTCGACACTCACCATACGAAACACAGCAGGGTTAAGCTGCTATTTTACGCTGGTATTCTGTGAGAGCGTGGTCCTTCCCCGGTCGAGCTGACCCATTCGTGCTACAACTATACTACTTATATAGCATGGCTCTACCTACTCTACTTTTATTTCTGGCGTAGCTGTAAATGATATACCGCCATCTATCGAAAGCCATAACATTTTTCTGTCATTTGGCAACCGCAATTTCTTATCACTTTGCTGAAACATACACGAGACACCCACGGGATGATATAAGGTATAGTTATTCTATATAGATAATGAAAATAAAAAGGTTTTGCTTCCGGAGCAGTTCTATATAAATTTGGAGCAAATGCCACCACTAAGGCTGAAATAATACTGAATGAAGTTTTTAGGGTACCTAACTGTTTAAAGGTCATTCTAGTTGATGCTAAAAAAGAAAATAAATAACTTGTAATACTCGTAGTACTGACGAAAAACTTAAATGCTGGTTCTCTTTTCCACAACAACCAAACACGCCATATGTAGTGGTAGTGCCATAGTGAAACGTCATATTCAAGAACATCTATCTTATTATTTCTTCACATAAAAATACCTTCTGTTTTCGTCCACGAATTTAGTAAGTATGTTATTATTTTCTACGAGTCTAGTTGGTCTAGTGGTCGTAAACCTGACTGATAATCTTGAGTTCCCGGGTTCGAAACCCGGGTGGGGTCAAAATCAGTTATTCTGCCAAGAAATTCTCAGTAGCAGTCCGGAGTCAGGAAGTTAGCGGTGTTTCACCTCCGTGCATCAGAAAGCACCTTAAGCCGTTGATCTTGCTCCTGATCTCTCTCTGGTCGTGTCGGTTTGCCAATCTAACGGAATATGAGAGTTAGGTGAATAAAGAGAGCGCCTGTGCTTGTGCAAACACTCGGGCACAATAATCCTCCCATGCGCAAACGGCTAGTTTCCATGGAGATTGGCCGCCGTGACCGAAATTTGGTCTGAAAACATTATGTCTGCAAACGATCGCATATTTATATATTTTATTCAGTGAGAAGTTTTTAATTACAATTTATTCACCAATAACACTTGAATTGGAGCTCTTTTCAAACGTCTTCAAAAAATAGAGGGGTTTCTCAATTCTTCCGAATCTTTTTTTTATGTTTGTTCAACGATTACTCAAAGACGACTGAACTGATTTGGATTTTTTTTTGTTTGATAAGGTATAACTTCCCAGGTGGTCCCATTTAAATTTTATCGAAATCAAAAAGTTTAAAAAAAATCAACAATAAATTAAATTCATATTGAAGTCGTTTGTACAAAATTTCCAATTTACCACTTGATTAATGATTTACAAGTAACGAAAAATCTTTCATTAATTCAATCAATACAGCCTGTCAAAAGTCAACTACGGAACATAGACTGCCTCATCGATTGCCTCATAGAGAGGCTATTTGGCATAGTCTCAAGCTTGACAGGCGGGTTGGCAACTGCGGGTTTTTTTATAGAATAAGGTGACAAACGAGCACACAGTCCACCTGACGATAAGTGGTTGCTGTGACCCATAGGCATCTACATTTATCCTCAATAAAGAATTAAAATGCAGATGTGTTGTCACCCGTGAGGACTAATATGGAATGCCTCTTTTCCAGTAAAATGGGTCTCCAGTTCTCTACACTCACCATACGAAACACAGCAGCGTTAAGCTGCTATTTTATGGTGGTTTTCTGTGAGAGCGTGGTCCTTCCCCGATCGAGCCGACCCATTCATGCTACAACTATACTACTAATATAGCTTCTACTGCTGCCGGTCTCTTGTTTCACTTCCTCTGCTACCTCTAACGACACCTACGGACTGATATAGGGCAGAGTATTCTCTTTGCTAACACTACTCAGCGAATAAAAAATCACTGTCGTTGAAGTATTGATAATTATACTTATACCTTAAAAATCTTTTCAGTAATTAAATGAAATATTAGTAGTGAGGATTCCAGTCACTTTTTATCATATTTATTCTTTTTTTTATAGGATAATGGTGACAAAGGAGCACACAGTCCACCTGATGGTAAGTGATTGCTGCGGCCCATAGACATCTACATCTATCCTCTATTACATATCAAAATGTAGATGCGTTGTCACCCGTGAGGACTAAGATCGAATGCCTCATTTCCAGCAAAAAGGGCCTCCGGCCACCTGCACTCACCAAGCGAAACGCAGAGGTAAACCTCTACTTCACGCTAGTTTTCTGTGAGGTCGTGGTACCACCCCGGTTCGAGCCGGCCCATCCGTGCGACAGCAAAAGCTGCCGCGTGGCTCTACCACTGTTAATATATTTATTCAATGTAAAATGATCATAATACGTGGATCATAATCACAAATCTGTATTCATCATCATTACAGCCCTTTACAAGTCCATTGCTGAACGTAGGCCTCACCAAAGAATGCCACAAAGCACGCTCTTGAGCCACCTGTATCCATCGACTTTCTGCATGTCTTACCAGGTCGTCACACCATCTAATTGGGGGGTCGCCCCACACTTCGCGTACCGGTAAGGGGCTGCCACTTGAGAACCTTGGTTTTCCATCGGTTGTCGGTTCTTCGAGATATATGGCTGGCCCATTGCCACTACAGCTTACTAATCCGTTGGGATATGTCGGTAACTTCTAGTTCTACTACGGATAACCTAATTTCTATGTTTTCATGCAGAGAAACCCCGAGCATAGCCCTATCCATAGCTCGCTGAGCGACCTCGAGCTTCATTATAAGGCCAGCATTGAAGGATCACGTCTCAGATCCATACGTCATCACTGGCAACACAAGAAACTGATCACATGCGAGGTTTTGGCGGCAACTTGACCGTCAGCGGATTTCTGCTCTTTTATGTATTGTTTCATATGGATTTCGATTTATAAAATATTGCCATTTTGTGTATTAAATGTGAGCAAGTGAGCTATTAGTGGAATCGATACATCTAGTGCTTTGACGGTGATACAAATCTCCATTATTTTTTAATTTATATTGTCTGCTAGATTAAATTAATGTCAAAATCTCTCAAAAATAGCATGTGAATGAACAAGACACGTCAGACTAGGCTGTATGGTCTAAAAACTTCGCCTGCCTTAACTGAAGAACAGTAACAACCAGTGTTGCCAACGTAGGCGATTTTTCGTAAATTAGGCTACTCAGAATGGAAATCGGCTACGGAAAATTCAGAGAGGCGACTGGTCGCCCAATAGGCTACTAGAGAGACGAACGATCGACCGTCAATTAGACTGAATCACAACAGAAGTTAATATAAGCGTAAAAATACCTCCTACGCAAAATGTAGAAATCAAAATTAAAAAAACTGACAACACTGTAAATTTCGGGGAATACCCCAAAACTAAGGCTCAGTCTCACTCGCACTCATATGCAGACTTGCGCAAGAGAGACGGATAGGTCCGAGTATACGGACGAAGCGTTAGAGATAAGGGTCTCTAACTTAGCCTGTTGCACGTATTAAGTACTTAACCAAATTTAGAATGCAATAAGATTGTAAGTATTCGCTTCGCTGTTAATAATATTTTTAATTACAAGTATTATATTGGCTATGTATTTTATTTGTCTGTCATTTATGAGTCCTGAGCGTGAATGTTTATTAATTAATTTTCGTAGTCATTTTGAAGGTGTAATTGTGTTTGTGTAGTGAGAAAACATGGGAGAACATGGAAAATATGTCAAGCATTATGAATGAATGAATGAATGAATATACTTTTATTGTACACCACGAACAAATATATAAATGTCATAACAAAAATCAGATTATAATATGTACAATTTGGCGGCCTTATCGCTACATAGCGATCTCTTCCAGGCAACCAAAGGTGTAAAGTAATACAAACAATGAATAGGTAGATGGTAGGTGGTGCAATATAAATATACAAAAATATCGTCACGAATGGGAACGAATACCAGCATTACAAAATAAGTATAAATATTTTATTTCAATATTCAAAAAGTATCGCTAGCCATTTTATATATAAATAATTACTTTTAAGATACTAACTAGGTTGATATGGTGACTACTTTCGGTCACAAGGCGGGGATAGTGGGTTATAGTTGATATATTATAGGGTTCTATGGTCATGTCCTTTTGCGCTTTTTTACTCTGAAATTAATAATGTAAGTGGAATTTAGAAGGTATGTATATTTCATGAACCGCTATAAAGTTCATACGTAACTGAGGGATGAAAAAAATCTATAGATATAGACGTGTACCCACACGTCTATGTCTATCGTATCGTATATTATCTTTAACTAACCCGCACTTGCCCAGTGTGGTATATATTTTATACCGCTTAGTAAACTAATAAAGTCAATTTTATTTTGCAGATTGACTAACTCGAGCTCCCGCGGAACTGATGGATAGAGGAAAGGGTGAGGCATTTTGTAAATTATGTTCTCACCACTTCATGCACACAAAACTGATTTGGAAAAGCATGTGAAGACTAAAACACACAGAGACAAAGAATTAAAGTTTCACAAACACAACACAAACTTGTATGATTTGACTACTCCTCAGGTAAAGACAGTTCATGAAAAGAAAAATAATGGACATAGAAATTACTTGTTATATTGCTGCTAATAGCTCGAACCGTAGCATCGATCATCTGTACGAAGTTTTGAAAACCTGCGGTATAGGAAGTCTTCTTGAAAACATTCAATTACATAGATCAAAGTGTTCTGCCATTATAAAGAATGTCTTAGAACCAGCCATACTCAAAGTACTTTTAGAAGAAGTTTGTAACCAAAGTTTTTCTATAATACTAGATGAATAGCAATCACATGATCAGTTTACATGCTGGGAGAAAAAATGTACTTTTCCAGTTCCAGCGAAGTTTGTGCCAGCACCAGCATAGTAGAGGCTACAGAAAATTTTGAAGGTGAAAGTCTTGTTGATGCTTTGTTTATGCTGGCAGCAGATGATGATTGATGATTTTTTTAATTTGATAATTTATGTATATCTTTTTAATAAACAAATTATTAAAAATTACGTTTTCATTTATTCATAGTGAGGTTTTGACGTTAAGGCTACTTTAGGCTACCTCAGCTCAAATTCGGCTACATTAGGCTACTAAAGCTGTGAAAAATGGCGATATCAGGTTCCAAGTTGTTGGCAACACTGGTAACAACATATTCCTTCTGTCTTGGCCTAAAGGTCTAGATACCAGGCCATAAACTCAAAAAAAAGTATTCCTTCTGTCCAATTGACAGAAGACAGATGTTAAAATTTCAAAGTATGTAAAAATGTCAAAGTAACAATTTGATAATATTACTTCTGATAGTTGATTAACATCTTTTAATTTATTTTTATGAAAATGATTGCAACAGCTTATTAATAAGGTGTATTTAAACTTTAGTATTAATGGCAAATTTACCGAATGGCTGGCTTCAGCTGGTGAGTAATTTGTGTTATTGACATTTAATTAAGAGCAAGTACTTCGACAGTATTTGTATGATTATTGTCTTCACTTAAATAGTAATTGAACACAATTGCTTAATTTACGATTCGACGAGTTTAATATTACATGCTAAATAGACGTCATTAAAAATATAAACTATATATAACTACTTATTATTCTCTTATTTTCTTTAATAGTAATAATGAATAACACCAGATTTTTACAGGTATCTCTCTGAAGGCTTTCAAGTTATAATTGAGAAGTCAAAAGAAGCTAAATGTTCCTTAAAAGATGTTCAGTTACGTTTCCTGTGCCCTGATGATTTAGAAGAAGTAAGGAGTAATCTCCAGTTAACCTTTTTTATAATTTAAAATATGGTCAATTTTTACTTCTTCTTTATATTAAAATTACTTTCACATATAATGAGTTCTCATAGTATTAATAGGTTTCATTTACAATTAAGTAAGAAAAGATACAATTAAGTATATAATTAATTAGTGTCAAACATGGCAATTGAGGCAAAATTACTATGGGCGACTGCCAGGTACAGGTGGTGGAACTTTATGGGCTGACAATGATGAAAAAGATATTTGTAATAAAAACATACTACTACCCTGTGTGTTGCATAAAATACTACTGTTAAAAATTATATAGGTATATGTTATTGTTATAATCAACTACTTATTATTTCAGGTCAGGTCTTTATGTAGAGATTGGTTTCCAATAGAGTACCCACAGTCATGGTATGAAGACATTACATCATCAGAGAGATTTTTTGCACTGGCAGCAGTTTACAAAACTCAAATTATTGGTCTTATAGTTGCTGAGATTAAACCATACCTTAAGTTAAATGCAGAAGACAAAGGAATACTTTCAAGATGGTTTGCATCAAAAGATACGCTTGTTGCATACATCCTGTCCTTAGGTAATCATTCTTTTTTATGAATTTTATTTTAAACATCATCTTTGTATGTGGTAGAGCCATGCTGCAGCTATATTAGTAGTATAGTTGTAGCACGAATGGGTCGGCTCGACCGGGGAAGGACCACACTCTCACAGAACACCAGCGTCAAATAGCAGCTTAACACTGCTGTGTTTTGTATGGTGAATGTAGAGTACCAGAGACCCTTTTTACTGCAAAAGAGGCATTCCATCTTAGTCCCCATGGGTGGCAATGCATCTGCATTTTGATTTAAAAATGAGGATAAATGTAGATGTCTATGGGCCACAGCAACCACTTACCATCAGGTGGACTGTGTGCTTGTTTGTCATCCTAGCCTATATAAAAAAAATCTTCTTTATCATCATTATCATTAACATCATTATCATCATTACCATCATCATCATCATTGTATGATAATTAGTAGAGATGAAACTGATAGCTGTTTGGCTGGATACCGGATATTCGGCCAGTCTTATCACCGAATAGCCGGATATCTGGCTGCCGGAACTTCTGCCAAACATTACCATTTGGTGCATTGCAAGAAGTGCAGTTGTGTAGGTGGTGCTAGTGGTGGCGATCGTGTGCACGCGGGACTCGATCGACTTCGGGTCTTTCTGTTCATGAGCGTAGTTAGCAATTGTTTCATTGAATTGTATTGACCGCAAACACAATCGTTTGAGGTTACTACTTGGGAGTGGTTGAAGTTGAAAGAACTCACCAGGAAATTTTATTGGAATACTTAAAAATGTCTTGTGAAGAGCCCTCCAGTAGCAGTTCATCTTCAACACCGGCTAAAATAGTAGAGGAGAGCAATACTAGCCAGTCTCACCATGAAGAAAGAAACGCAAATGCATGTGAGATTGATTTTTATCTAAAGTCAGTGCGAATTGCTCGCGATCGCGACACTTATATTTGGTGGACAGTTAATGCTACCTACACAATTAGGGTATTGTGTGGTATTTATCAATTTCATTACCCTGCAACAGTGTTTACAGCGAAAGAATCTTTTCTGAAGCTGGCCTTGTTTATAAAGACAAGCGAAACTGTTTGTTACCTTTCAATGCAGAAAAATTACTAAAGTAGGAATTTTTCTGTAAAACAAGTAAGAGTACTAATTTTCTAAGTTTTAAAATGAACATTTTGTGATTACTGATTATATTTGTTAAGTGACATAAATAAAGTACTTAACTAAATTAGATATTTTGTATTTTTTTTTAAATCTGGTATCCGGCCAGATAGCCGTTTACTATCCGGTATCCGGCCGGATAGTAATTTAGGCCTGATAGACCGAATACGGAATAGTTACCAGATATCCGTTTCATCTGTAATAATTAATTCTTCATAGAATTTTCCTTTCTATGCCTTTCAAACTATACTGTTACCGTTACAGCCTATCAAAGTTCACTGCTACCATAGGCCTCCCCCTTGAATTACCTCATAGGGGGATATTTGCCATATATGCCACACTCGGCAAGCGGGTTGGCAACTGCAGTTTATTTTATTTTTTGTTGTTATTAGGAAGAGGATGCTGCCCATCTCCTGATTTGTTTCCCTCTCACATCTTATGACCCCCACGGGATGATATGGGATAGTGGTTATTTTTACATTGCCTCTACACGGCACATAAGTAGTAGGATTTGTCACAATAATTATGCTTGGTAGACACATTGGCCTTCACCAATCAGATTGGCCTCTATCAGACTATTACTGGCATTTGCCACAGTCACCTCTTATGACCTTATGACATCCATGGGAATGGGGTGATCCAAGTTTCATGGTGGTGTTGTGTAATGAAAAGTTTTAAAGTTTTTAGTGTTTCATCATCTTCATCATCATTACAGCCCATCACAAGTCCACTGCTGAAAATAGGCCTCCAAAAGGAATGTCACAAAGTACAGTCCTGAGTCACCTGCATTTATGGGCTTCTTGTACAACAATTGTCAATAGAAATCCCAGTCTTCTTCAATATGCCAGTGGTGTAAAATAGGTAGCTGCTGTTTGGAGCTGCTTATGCCAATCATGTCGCCTTTCACTTCCCTCACTTCTCATTCTTGGTAGTATCTTAAAAAGCAAGCATCTTAGCTTTGGCAAGTGTGTATGTGCAGAATATTTTTCAAAATTTTTGGAGCTACATTTTCGTATATTTTTATCAAAAATACCCATGTAATTGTTTTCAGATTTTTACTGGCATCATTTAAAACGAAAGGCAGGGAGCTGAATTTTTTCCCCAAAATGCTATCCCCTAAAATATGCCAGGCCAAGGCCCCCTCACCACTGCAATTTTCTATGGCTAATGCAACACAACTTTTATGTTAACTAAATAAGCAATGATTTCTAATGGTGTATGTGGGTTAAAATATTTATCTTCTCCAGTCCATTTTCAGATATTTCAATTACCTTTTATGGGTAATTCCATGCAGTAATCTTTCTATAAGTTTGTTAATATGGTGGGGTATGTCATATGCAAGTTTCACTTCTTTTTATTTCTGCTTCAAAGACATGAATATAATTCTTAAACAGTAAAATCGTTAAAGAGCATGATTTTCGCCACAAAGACAGGTGTGCAAGTATTTGGGCCATACCATAAAACAAAGTTCATGTAATGATCATTAGCAACAATTCACCAGGATTCATCAGCCTTGAATAAATGGCTATTTTAGAGTGCTGATTTTAAACCACTGAACTACATATGTTATGGTTATTCTTTGTGAACTGAACTGGAGCAAAGGTTGTGAATAAAGTCTCACCCAAATGTCTGGGGGCACGGCAGTGCCCCCGCCAAGTCGAGCAAAATAGCGGCACGGCCGTACTATCCTTTTCTCGAAGCAATTCAGGCCATTTCCGAAACCCTATAACTTCGTTATGGATAAAACTAGAAGCCTGAATTTTTACTAACCAAGTAGGCATTGTATAAACTCGGTATGTTTCAAATTTCACTAAATTTGAACCAGTAGTTTAAGAATTATAACTAGACAAAGTTTCTTAATTTTGTCACTCACTGACTGACCGATCATCAAAACTCTGAGGACTTCTAGCAGACATAGAAACTTCAAATTTGGAATGCAATTATTGTTTAATATATAAATCAAGGAAAAATTAAAATATTTTACAATTTCGGTCCAGTTTTTGATATACACCAACTGCATAAATAACTTTGTAATCCCTTATAAACATATAGTATTACAAAGTTATATTTGCGTTGAATGAATCAGTGTACCTATATATATATAATGGAATAATAGGTGTAAATAGCTACCTAGATATACCTATCTACAAAAAGAAATGAGATGCCATCAAAAACATAACTTGTAAAAAAATTCAAGTCTCGCAACTCGGTTCTTCTACCGTAAAAAGTTGTGAGATCCATGTAATACCAAGTCGGTTAATTTATTCAGTCCTTAGATTGATACATAGATTGACGTGGCAATCGCACTAAACAATCTAATTTAATATAATATGTATTACTTGTGCGATATATTGTTTTCATGCGATTGCCAAGTCAATCTATGGACTGAATAAATTAACCGACTTGGTATTACATGGATCTCACAACTTTTTACGGTAGAAGAACCGAGTTGTGAGACTTGATTTTTTTACAAGTTATGTTTTTGATGGCATATGATTTACTCAAGCAAGTCCTTCTCAAGTAATCAAAGCATAAGCATAACCTCACAAAAGTTAGTAGCACTCATCAATGGAATAGCTTGCGGCTTCAAAGACCCTATTCTGTATTCTTCTATATAGAAGAAGATATTTTACCCACATATTATTTCTTTTTTAAAATACAAATTAATTATACAGTGTTTCACACCGATCTTTATGAGTTTTATTTTATTTCAAATGTCCACCCAAATTGTAATGTGATAATGGTGAAAAATAATATAAACTAATAATTGCTATTATATACTGACAAATGTTTCATAAGGTCCAAGACAATTAATATTGTGCTTGCTAGTAAACCAACAATGTGTGAAATTATGGTAAATATGGTGCTTATTCCCGGTGTCCATGGGTATGCAGACGACAGCACAGTTGTGGAGAAATACCAACCAAGCGCCCGGGCCAGTCGGGATCAAATCCAGTCAGAAAGAGAGGCTATGGTTGAGCGTGTGAGTCTCACACTACAGGCAGTCTCCGAATGGGGCGATTTAACGCCTCCAAAACACAAGCGTGTCTTTTTACCGCTAAAAGGAACCCGCTCACCTTGGCACCTACTTTCCGGAATGTATCCTTGAAGTACACTGACCGCCTTCAGTTGTTAGGGACTGAATTTTCTCCGAACCTAAACTATGGGCGGTTCATTGAATCCAGAGCCAAAGCAGCCGCAAGGAAACTTGGTGTCCTTGCAAGGGTGCGGCGGTACTTCACGCCGGGGCAGCTTTTGACCTTATATAAAGCGCAAGTCCGGTCGTGCATGGAGTACTGCTGCCACATATGGGCTGGTGCTGTAAAATGCCACCTGGCAGTATTGCACTCAGTGAAGAGACGTGCTAAGAGGCTCATTGGTGACCTTGATTTGGTTGAAACCAATCTTGTCGGCCTCGAGCACAGGCGCAGAGTAGCCAGTCTCTCGGTATTCTATAGGATGCATTTCGGTGAGTGTGCGCAGGAATTACACGCCTTAATTCCTCCCTCTCCTTTCCACCATCGGACACCCAGACGGTCGGCGGGTCTTCATCCCTTTGTTGTCGATATTCCACGCATTAGAACCAAACTGTTTGCTTCGTCTTTTGTAATGCGTACAGCAAAAGAGTGGGATAATTTGCTGGCGTCTATCTTTCCGTCCGAATACAATCTAGGCGTCTTCAAGGCAAGAGTGTATAGGCTTTGGTTACGATAAGACAGTGCGATTTACCATCTAAGGCTGCATCACCACTTACCACCAGGTGGGATTGTGGCCAAGCACTGGCTTATATTAAGTAAAAAAAAAAATATATATATGGTTTCCACCTTCTTACCATAATTACCACGTTTGGCAAGCCAAGTTTTTTTCTACGTCGCGGTGTAGCGTCTAGCGCTAAATCTACAGCCGATGGGTCGAGATTATTGTAATCTGGCGTCGCGCGTTTGTCACATCGCTACATGTGGATTCGCTGTAACGTCATTTTCTCCTTATTCTTCTGTGTTTCTGTGTGACCATGTAATAATCGGTAAACATTTTTTTTTCAGGAGTTGTACGTTCGTACCGTCGCTCTGGCGTAGCAACAATGTTGTTGGACGTGTTGATCAATCACCTAGCAGGACCAGTAGCGCATCTCCCGCATGAACACCGCGTCAAAGCTATATTCCTTCATGTACTCACCACCAATAATGAGGCAATACATTTTTATGAAAAAAGAAGGTAAGGTTTAAAATTGAGCACTTATCAATCTCTGTATTTGGAATTATCTATATAGTCTGAAATGGTGAAAATGGGAAAAATATTCCATCATACCACTATTTTCCTGTTTACTCTCATTGCTATGTTAAAGTCAATAAGCATTAGGTGAATGCTTGGAAAGGATAGCTATCATGCGAATTGTTAGGTTTGAAACATCTAAATCAGTAAAAGGAAGTAGCAACTAAGCTGACACTGACGCTGGAAGTTTGTAGAAATGACAACTAATGAGGGAGAAGTTTTTCAAGTGGCTGGCTTGTACTAGCAAGTGTAGTGTAGAGCGATCATCATTAGATAGGTTGATAATGTTACGAAATGCAAGGAGTGATGAATGCATGTGACTCAAGATATTGCTTTGTGGCAGTCAATCTTTGAGAGAGTCATTGCATTGCCTGATCGTGGCGAATCCTGTTTATTAATGTAAGGGTGCTATGGCATCCGACTGATGGCATTAAATCATCTACTAGAAAATGCCGTATCTAAGGCTTACGGGGTTTCTTTGCGTGATAAACTTAGAAATGAATATATCGGCAGTAGAACTAGCGTGACTGACATAGCCCAACGGATTAATAAGCTGAAGTGGCAATGGGCCGGCCATATAGCTCGAAGAACCGACAACCGATGGGGAAAAAAGGTACTCGAGTGGCAGAACCCCCCCCCCCCCCCCTACATAGAGTGACGACCTAGTAAGACATACAGGAAGTCGTTATTTGTGGCATAACTTAGGGGAGGCCTATGTTCACCAGTACCAGACTTGCGAAGGACTGTAATGATGATGAAGATGAAGTCTTATAAACTGGCTACTACGCACCAACATTATTATCTACCTGCCTAGAGAGGTGCGGATGGGCAAATCTTTTA
Source organism: Parnassius glacialis (assembly GCA_033319125.1). Taxonomy (NCBI): domain Eukaryota; kingdom Metazoa; phylum Arthropoda; class Insecta; order Lepidoptera; family Papilionidae; genus Parnassius; species Parnassius glacialis. The sequence continues at coordinate 28,659,747 of JAVANC010000018.1, forward strand.
AAATATATGAACACATATGTGATATAAGAAATGTTTTTCGAAATTTTCACGAATGTCATTTTGTGTTTGGTGGTTTGGGTAACGAGGAGACAACAAGAGTTTAGCTTGCTTGCTTATCAATTCCATTTTAATTTCAGATTTCGATTGCATTCGTTTCTTCCATACTACTACTCAATAAAGGGACGGTGTAAGGACGGTTTTACTTATGTGTACTACTTAAATGGGGGACATGCCCCTTGGGGGATATATGACTACGTTAAGTACGTAGCCCGTGCTGCGTGGAGCGGTGGCGGGCTTTACCCATGGCTATGGGGTAAACTTCGTACTGCCCTAACCATTGCGTGGCACAGATAGTCAACTAAATAATACTCTTTCGAGAATTATATGCAGATACTAATTTATAATTGTATTTATGTAAGGTTCACTTCTGTAAGGATCGGTCAAAACCATTCCCTAGCATTATCAAATCTTTCTAGGTTTGATCAAACTATATCGTCCAATGTTCTGAAAGAATTTATCATAATTTGGCGCACTGCACTTTAAATTAGTAATTTTTCTATTGTTGTTACTCTTTATTTTTTATGTTTTACGCGCAAACTTTATAATAATGTACTTTTTATATTAAATTTAGCAAATTGTGTGGTGTTTGTTCGTAACTGTTTGTTTGTTTATGAATTTATTCTATTTCACCGCCATTTTGAAAACACTAAAATATTTTGATTGTAATTTTTAATTATAGGAAATATCTTATGACAACAATGTACATTATATTTATAAGACCGTTAGTTATTTAATAAATAATGATTGTGTCATATACAGACACAGTATTAAATAGGAAAAATCTATTTAAAAATCTTTGTGTTAAACTTATAGGTGCATTTAATACTGTGAAAATTTATGTAGACTTACAAGTAAGGAATGTTGATTCAGATTATTCTAGTCTGAAATATTATTTGTACGAAGCAATAACCTAATATTGTCGCGGATTATTATACTTATGAGAGGGATTACGAGAGCATGCATCATTTATATTTATGGACCAAGTGAATATATGAGGCAGTATTTATTATCCTTAAATTTTACACGTAATTATAATTTTGAACAAAAGTTGTTGCTACACTTTTTCGAAATAAACATTTATATATATATTAAACATGTCAATTTCGCATTTACGGAGATATTTTTTTCATTATAAACAGTTAAATGTCATATGTATATGACTTTTATAACAATATTGCTGATATTATAGAATATACATTCGTTTGATCCTTTTCGGGATTAATACTGTACACATTGCGCTCCTTTGTACAGACCTCCTCCAATTTCTGAGAGTATTATAGAGTAATGAAATGTTCTTCACGTGCCTTCGAAATACTTTTTAAAATTTCTCATACATGCAGGTTTCCTCACCATTTTCCCTTTTATCTCCGAGCACATGGTAAATCAGTACTTAAAATTGCAATTTACAATTTCACTGATGTTGGAGAACGTTAAATCTGTATTGTTCGCGATCTATGAAATTTACAGCGAGCGCTTAGCCTCCAGGCTGCTGGCATTTTAGCAAACATATTATGTGATAATAAATATTAGCCTAATAATCACTTAGCTCATTTATTTTGTAAGAAAAAAACCTCTTTGTACTTTTAAACAAAAGATTGTTAACATAACTAAATCATAACAAATTGTTCAGAGTCGATATACAACTTTTTGAATTTGTTATTTTATAAATAAATACGGGGAATCCATTATCAAAAATCTATCGACAGAGTATTTGAAATACTGCCGAAGGGAGTGTCGTTTTACATTTCTTATAGTAAATGATTTTAGTCAAGTATAAAACAAGCACTAATTATAGATTACTATTGTATCGGTAACATTGTATATGCCTTAAATTCGAAATAACAGAGTTGCTTGTGATAAATTTAGTACACGGAGTTTAACGTTAGTATAAAAGTTTGCATGTTCACAATTTGCATAATAATAATATATCATTCAATACAGCTTTAGGTTGCGGACAGCTTTAATGAAAAATTTTAGCTCGTCGCTCACCATACAGCTTCATTATAGGAATAATATTTATGCACTCTTAATAATTATACACGCCAACGGGTTCTTAATATATAGACGTAATTGTAATACTGAATGCTATAACTATAGTCGTATATATAAGTATGTAAAACTGTTAAAAATCCCTGTCAGAACCTTGAGAGTTTTATTAGTTTTGCTATTTTATATTCTATATATTTGCAACCAACAGCTTGGTTTAGGTCCTTATGTGTGCGGAAGTGCCATTTGAGTGTTCGTTACGTTCTTTCTTATTCTGAGATATTCATAATTTAAATGTTCTTATATTTATATTATGTATATTTATTGATATACATGGTCTCTTCTGGATTGGACACGCATTGTTTTAACACGTTGTATATATTTATATATATGTATATGCTATATATAAGGTCCTCGTATTATGCCACATTAGCGGAACTCGTATAAATTTTTTGCCGAAGCTATATATATATATTTTTTTTTATTCTACTAAGCCAGCTATTGTTACGTTATGTCTATATAATTCTGTATTCAAGTGAAATTAATCCTTTTATGTGTAATGTGCACCTTGAATGTCCAATAATATAGTAATATTAACTCAATTTAAGGCTATTGTCACATTATATGCTTAGAGAGGACATAGCTTGCAACAAAAAAATGTGTAACGTGCCATGTGTTATTGCCAATAAATTTGAAGTAAGGAGCCTGTGTGTTCAATTAATGATTATTCAGTAAATTTATGAATAAATTTAATAGAGTTTTGTAAGAGAATCCCAATACAAGCCGCGTTCGTAATCCTTCTTTGTATACATGTGTATATACGGATTTTAAATCATTAAGACTATTTTGTTCATTAAATGTTTGTAAATAGAAACTAATGTAAATGACATTGTAAACCAAAGTTTTTATTATTAACTTCGTTCATCTATCACGTGTTTAATAAAGTATTAACAAAATTATTTATTTTGACGTATTACTACATTTAGTATTATTTATGGACCGTTTTATTTATTTTTATTATTATTTGCTCATTGTGATACTACGTCGCGTAAGATAACACGTCATACTACCGAAATTATAGTTCTATTGTAAATGCTCACCACAATTACGCATTACGTATAGTTTCACGGATATGTTAGCGGCACGTTCCTAATTTTCGAACGTTTTTTATGTTTATGTATATACTTAAACACCTAGTATTACGGAGAAAGCTTCCAAATAAATATCATTGTTGACTATATTGGTGTTGTGGTTTTTGTTCTCCTTCGCAATCCGTATTCCTATTAATATTATAGAATGTGAAAGGGTATTTGTTGGTTTTTCTTTTTTTCACGTATCGATGTTGTTGCGGTACCACTCGTAAAAAATACGCGGTTCCTGTTGGAAAGATCTAGAGCGTAATACTGTAATTATATTTTCGGATGAACGGATATGGATAAACATAAAAAAAAAAGTCTTGGAATAACCCACAGGATACAATACAAACATCTCGGAAAATGACACAGTTCCCGTGGAATTTAAATTTAGACATTATTCAAATTCTGTGTTTGGGTACGTGTTTACTATATCTATCTATTTATATACAACATGTAACAAAAACCCTGTGGTTCTCGTTAAGTACATTCTCAAGATCAGTATTCAAACCTATAGAAATAACTTTTTTTAAAAAACTCGACCATTTTATTTTAATTTTATTAAAAAAAAAAATAATTTTATTTGGTTTTATTACCTCTTACTGATACTAGCCGACCCTAAAGCTAAGTAAAGCGGGGCCTTTCACAATCCTCTTACTCCCCAGACAATGCAGAGGTAATAAAACCACATACAATATTTAAAAAAAAAAATAAAAAAAAATATTGTTCGATTTAAAAAAAAAGTTATTTCTATACGTTTGAATAATGATCCTAATAACGTAATTAACGGGAACCACAGGGTTTTTGTGACATATTGTATATTAGATAGGCACTTATAAAATAATGACATCATACAAGCTAAACATTAATACTAAGCGCCGTAATAAAAAGCCTGAAATAAATGTAATAGTTTATCTTCAGCTTTGGAATAAATATACGGACGCATTTTCACAAGATCCTCTGCTAGGAGGTGATCGCTACCAAGCTATTTCTAATTTGTTTTGTTTTGTTAATTGTATAACACTGTAAGCTATTTAAAAAAGTCCCGTTGTGTTTTTTGCTGATTCTTCCTACTACTCAACTACAAGACTACAAGCTCAAGGCCACGCATAATGATTTATTTCATGTTATATGAAGGTAGAATGATATCAATATCTAGCAAACATTAACTGATTGCGATTTGCCCACACCGCAGCGAAGAGGAGAATTGTCAAGCGACTTTGTTAGGTAGATAAATGCTTACTCAGTCACAAATCAGCCACAAAGCTGAGAATGTAGAAATCCACGTAAACGTACTGGCGTCATGTTTACAGCGACAAGTGCTTAAGGCAGAATCAGACGGTTAATTTTTCTTTCATGTGCGTCTTTCCTTCGGCAACTTTCAATGGAAATTGTTTAAACACGGAATGAAAGAAAGTGAATCGTTCCAACAATGTTGAATATTGGCATTCGGCATTATTCAATTCCACTCCGAATGAACAGTTTGAACAATGGAAGAACGTTCACTCGGGTTCGACCATTTTGTGTCGAGTCCTATTAGCAGATTGATTTATTACTGTTACGAACAGTGACGATAGGTCTTTCCAGTCGAGTTTTTCAACTACTTGGAGTTAACGAACGTACCTTCATATAAACTGGAGCTAAACGTTGGCGTCCTATTTCTGTTAATGCCAGTCTGCAGATTACAAAGTTGAGGATGAAGAATAGTTAAAGTTATAGTTTACAGCCTATATGCGTCCCACTGCTGGGCACAGGCCTCCTTTCATTTCTGAGAGAGTTTTAGGGCAAGGAACTGTCCGCCGCGCTGCCCCAATGCGTGTTGGCGAACTTCACATGTCTTCGAAATATTTTTTTCTTATTTCTCAGACATGCCGGTTTCCTCACGATGTTTTCCTTCACCGCAGAGCACGTGGTAAATCAGCACTTAAAATTGCAATTAACAATTTCATTGGTACCGGCGGAGCTCGAACCCGGGTTGCTCGCGTACTGTCTTGAGCCACCCAAATACATCAACATCCTCCGTGTTTTACCTGGTCATTCGACATGTATTTAGTGGGGGTCATCTTACTCCGCTTACCAGGAGGCTGCCACTCGGAAACCTTTCTTCTCCATAGGTTATCGATTTTTCGAGATACATTGGACAATTTTGGTAACTTTGGTTCTGCTGCGGATGTCTTCGAAACTGATTTTGTTACGCAAGTTAACCCCGAACACAGCCATCTCCATAGCTTGCAGAACGGCGTTAAGTTTTCTCTTGCGTCCAAAAGTAAATGACCATGTCTCGGTTCCATAGATCATCGCTGGCAAACACGCACACTTGTTTTGAGATATTGAGGTTTATTGGACGTGACTTGCTTATAAAGTATAGTATATAATATAACACGGGCACTTTAGTGGGTTAATTCTGTGTTCCTCCTGAAAAAGACAATTTATATCGCACAGTGTTTTCGGTGTTCATATATTAACGCTCATATTAAAATCATTAAAAATTTAAACAGCGGTAGAGCCAGGCGGCAGCTTTTGCTGTCGTATGGATGGGCCGGCTCGAACCGGGGTGGTACCACGACCTCACAGAACACCAGCGTGAAGTAGAGGTTTACCTCTGCGTTTCGCTTGGTGAGTGCAGGTGGCCGGAGGCCCTTTTTACTGGAAATGAGGCATTCCATCCTAGTCCTCACGGGTGAAAAAGCATCTGCATTTTGATCTGTAACAGAGGATAGATGTAGATGTCTATGGGCCGCAGAAACCACTTACCATCAGGTGGACTGTGTGCTCGTTTTTCACCCTGATCCTATAAAAAAAAACAAATATAAAGTAAATAACTTACAAAATTTATACAATACTTGTTATTATCTAGTAGTTATAGTAAATGTAGTATAATAATATCAACGATATTGTTATTGAATTAAATTAATTATATTATAATTTAATGTCAAGTATTCGTGGAAATATAAGAAACCATTACTGTATTTGTTATATTAAATCTACAAATACTATATTTTGCTTGAATATTTCAGACGCCTTTTTACACATCTTTACCTGAAAGACTTAACCAATAGAAACCTAATCTTTAGCAGTCACTATGTAGAAACTGCTAGGTTCCAAATCAGCGTATTAGGTAGAGAACAAGACGGTTCGAGACGGTACGTTCGACGTTCGACTTTCGAAAAGAGCATGTAGATGCAGTTTAGAAGAAGTAAGTTAGTAAGTTCTTAATAAGGTGTGATCGTCTTTTTTCAACCGACTTCAAAAAGGAGGAGGAACTCGATTCGACTGAATATTTTTTTTATGTGTTACCTCATAACTTTTTTCTCGTTGAACCGATGTCGATGATTCCTTTTTATTTGAAAACTGGTGCTTCGCATGTGGTCCCATATAAATTTCATCAAGGTCTGGCCAGTAGTGTTTGAGTTATCCTTAATAATTTATATTGAAGTTGTGTAAAATAAATTTTACCGCTTGCTTAAAATAAAGAGGATATTTTGTTCCACTTTTGCTTCTATTATACGCCTGTGGCGCAGTGCCATTTGGGAGGGCAAAATTAAATAGCTCCTGAATGACATTATTAAGTACCGATTCTCCACTCACTTGCAAAATCATCATCATCATCATCATTACAGCCTTTCATAAGTCCACTGCTGAACATAGGCCTCCCCCAAGGAATGCCACAAGGCACGGTCCTGAGCCACCTGTATCCATCGCCTTCCCGCATGTCTCACCAGGTCGTCATTCCATCTAGTGGGGGGTCGCCCTAAACTTCGCCCACAGGTACGAGGCGGCCACTCGAGAACCTTTCTTCCCCATCGGTTGTCGGTTCTTCTAGCTATATATATAGCCGGCCCACTGCCACTTCAGCTTACTAATCCGTTGGGCTATGTCGGTTACTCTGGTCCTACTGCGGATATACTCATTTTTAAGTTTATCACGCAGAGAAACCCCGAGCATAGCCCTCTCCATAGCTCGCTGAGCGACCTGGAGCTTCCTCATACGGCCAGCAGAGAAGGACCACGTCTCAGATCCGTAAGTCATCACTGGCAACACGCACTGGTTGTACAATTTCGTTTTCAGGTTTTGAGTTATGTCTAACGAGAAGATGTGTCGTAGTTTCCCGAACGCTGCCCAGCCGAGTTGAATCCGTCGATTGACCTCTCGGTCGAAGTTGGACTTACCTAGTCGGACTATTTGTCCCAGGTAAACATACTCGTCAACAACTTCGAGCTTAGTGCTCCCAACAACTACCGGCATAGGTGTGACATGGACGTTAAACATGATCTTTGTTTTGTTCATGTTCATCTTAAGACCTATCCGTTGGGAGATACTATTGAGGTCATTAAGCATTGTGCTTAGGTCCTCCAGCGATTCTGCCATAAGGACTATATCGTCGGCAAATCGAAGGTGAGTGATGTACTCGCCATTGATGTTAATACCGTATCCTTTCCAGTCCAGTAGCTGGAAAACGTCTTCCAATGCAGTGGTGAAGAGTTTCGGGGATATATACGTCACCCTGTCTTACACCTCTCTGCAGTTGGATAGGTTTCGTACTCTGATTCTGTACTCGGATAGCCATCGTAGCTCTACTGTACAAACACTTCAGCACTTCGATATACCGATAGTCAACTTGGCACCGCTGAAGGGACTGCAGCACCGCCCAAATTTCGACGGAATCAAAGGCTTTCTCATAGTCCACATACGCAAGGCAAAGTGGCAGATTATACTCCTCTGTCTTCTGTACAATCTGCCGCAGGGTATGTATTTGGTCTATGGTACTAAAGCCTTTTCGGAAACCGGCTTGTTCGGGAGTCTGGAAGTCGTCAAGTCTGCGTGCGAGACGATTCGTAATGACTCTCGAAAACAGCACGTAGACGCGACTCAGAAGGGAAATTGGTCTGTAGTTCTTCAAGAGAGCGTTGTCGCCTTTCTTAAAGAACAAGATCACCGCACTTCTGCTCCACGCCTCCGGAGTAGTGCCACCATGGAGGACGGAATCAAAGAGCTTCTGAAGGACTTCAACCGGTTTTCCACCCGCTTTCAGAAGCTCGCCCGGGGACTTTCCGTTTTTAAGGTGCTGGAGAGCAATTCTAATCTCGCTCAGACTGACGTCCAGGATATCTTCGGAATAGTGTCGGATAAGACTCGCTCTTGGATCGTTACTCACACTTGCGTATGGCTCCCACGATGACGTGTACAGTTGCCCATAGAACCTCTCAATCTCACTCATAAATCTCAGGTGTCCCAGAAACGATGCTGCCACACTCGGTCTTCAGCTTTGACAGTTGGCTCTTTCTGGCAGACAGATCTCTGGCAAAGACTTTGGAGCTTTGGTTCCGCTCGATCGCTTCTTCAATACAAGCTGTATTGAAGTTGCGTAAGTCCCGCCGCATGCATTTGGAGATCTGTCTGTTGAGATGCCTGTATGCAAAATACATGACTGTTTTAAAAAGAAGTCTCGCTAGGTTTCTTGCTAGTTCCTGTCAGGACAGAGGTTATTTTCTGAACCAGTGGTAAATGAAAAGGAAAGAGTGACTTGAAAGTCACTCTTTTCTTAGAAGAAATAAGTAGGTATTATTTATAATTTATATTGAATAAAAAAGTTTATGTTTCTGTTTCAAAAGCTCTGTTCTAATTCTATCCTCATCAAGTACTGTGCCATTTTTATGATACCGGGGAGCCATTTTAATCTCATTCAGATTGACGTCCGTGGCTTCATTGCGATAATGTCGAATGAGATTTGCTCCTAATCTTACTCAAAGTATCTTGCCGCCTGCAATGTCGCTGACGCTGTTGGTCTTGAACGTTGTCAACAACCTCTTCTAATTTATTTATGGTTTTTAATTAATAGACCCCACTCACCTTGAATAATTTAAATCTAATAATTTTTGCTCACACGACAAGCACATGCTATTCTGCTTCGCCAATCATACGAACTTTTTAGATGAATTACAGCATAATACATGAAACAACTTCGACGAATTATAAATTGGGTAAAACAAAGTTAGATAAAGATGTTTTGATTTTTCATCGTTCTAGCTTAATATTTTTCTGGAACAAAAATTCCATGAATTTTCGGAATGCGAGGCCCTTCCGACTCTGCTGTTCACGGATATCGAACAACCAACAATTTTTGCACATCAATTTTACTTTAAAGCCTCCCATTTGTTGTGGTGTGGGTATAAAATTACTTCCTTAAATTAGCCAGTTTATCAGCCAGATGTCATTTAACTCTTCTAAAGGTTTATAGTAGCAACTAAATTTTATATTGTTATTCATAGGTAATAAGCAATTTACTTTTGTATTATTGTAACAGTATGTTTGCATATTTACTAATATGTGTCTATCCTAAGGTATGATATAATTTTCATGTCATAGGGGAAAAGAAATGTAGATAGAAATTCTCTAAATGACTTTTTTCTCTAAATATTTTCAACTAACGTGCAAAAGCTATTAATGTACGGTTCAATCAAAATCGCATTGATATCACAACACAACATAAAATAAGGTTTGTTCATAATATAGTATTATATGTTATGTTCAATTAAAATTGTATCGAACGAAATCACAATTATTTAGAAATAAAAACGAAGACTACTGGAGTTGGTACCTACCGGTTTGTGTTTGAGGTTTTGCGCACCAGTGTAGATGTTGACGTTCATAAGTACTGTAAACAAATCTGAATAGAACAAAAAGTTTTTTAATTTGAATAAATAAATATTGATCTGTACATAATTACGCAATCCCCAATTATATAAAATCAACGGTTAGTTTTCTTTATCACAAATTCTGAAATTTTCTAAATTCTTAAGTAATTCATTGTCTACATTAAGATGTAATATGATAAGTCATAAAAATATTCTATAGTTTTAGGTGAAGCACATAAATAATTTATTTATTTATGTGCTTCACCTTAGACACATTAGTCAGATACAGTCTTAATAAAAATATATTTGTTCAGCACGATCATTAATCGGTTATTCATCGGTATTCCATGTCAGCTAAATATGTACCTGTGCTAAAGAAGATAGGTGACGAGGTTACACGTCAGCTATCTTCTTTTACCAACGATTCGGGAAGTCTGCAGTTTGTAAACATGTTTAGGATCGCCCTTGTCATTACATATTTGATAGGTTACAAATACCCTCAAAAGAAAACAGATTGATGATTCATGAGATAAATGAAAATTTAATTCCAATATTAAAAGTTACTTGACGATTTTAATCGATAAAGTTAACATTTTATAAAATTAAATACAAACCCAAACACCACTGCAAGACTATCAAATACTGTAAGTTCATTCTGCATAGACTGCCATCAGGACGATGAACACATTGGTCCTTCCGTGACCATGGGTATTGTAAAGCACTCGATACGTGGAGATTTCAAAATAAATCAAATTAAACTCGACAAAATAATTTCATTCTATGTGTGATATTCGCGTAAATGTTTTATGTAATCCCTTTAATTTTGAATTATTATCGGATATGGTTAAAATTAATTTATATGGAAACCCTGGTAACGTATAGGTATTCTTTTTAATATTCATTTATGGAAATATGGCAAAGAAAATATTGTCGAATTTATAAACTCGCCGTTTTTCGAAGTTCCTTCTAGCTATGATGTATTATGGTGAGGAAATAAAAGATGGACGTAACAATTTCAGAAAATCTTTAATTTTAATAATTGCTTTCTTTTTTCATCAACTATGCTGTACAAACTATATCGCTTAAATTAGAATTAGCAATTAATAATTGCACGTAAAAAAACTTAACAAATAGGTACTTTCAACTTTTCGATTGGAATGAACGATTATTACATTAAGTAAATATTTTTTACAATATATTTATAACTCTACAAAATGAAAATCTTCTATATTCAACAAGCAGTCACAATCGCCCAATGATATGTAAAATTATTTTTATCTTGTTTGAATTTTATTATTGCGCACTAAGTATAAGTGTTTTATTATCTGCGTTCTCTAATGTTCATGCCAAGTGGAGGGCGAGCTCTACGTACATAGCGAGATCAGGCGAGCTGGCGGATTCTTGTGAAAAAAGTTCACGCTTGACAATTTGCAGACTATGCTACCAAGTTACTTCTTTCCGTTGCGCCGGTTTTGTGGTTTTGGCTCTTGAAGTCCTTTAATCGAATAGGAGACGACTCACTGCCGGAGTCACCCTAAAAATTAAATACATTTACAAAAAACGATTAAGGAGTTAACTATAAAAATTGGAATGCTACAATTTTAATGTCCTTCTGAGGACAAAGTTACTGCTGCTAGTCATTCACCGGCCACAATACGACCGACTGCTCCCTATTACCTACTTCAGTATCCTTTTTAGATTAAGCAATATAACGTAATTTATCAATATCACAATTGGTTTTTAAACTCTAGTGCAGCATTCACAATAATTGATTTAAATACACAAAATAATAGGCAGGTAGAAAATTACTTTTGGTAAACATCAAAGACACCCAATATATGAGAATAAAGTACAAAAGTAAATTAAATGACAGTAAGACCACCTTTGGCGGGACATGTTTCTTAATGTTTCTCACAGAATACCAGTGTCAAATAGCAGCTTAACACTGCTGTTTCGTATGGTGAGTGTGGAAAACCGGAGACCCATTTTACTGGCAAAGAGGCATTCCATCTTAGACCTCACGGGTGACAGTGGGGATAGATGTAGATGGCTATGGGCCACAGTAACCACTTACCATCAGGTGGACTGTGTGCTCGTTCGTCACCCTATCCTATATAAAAAAAAAAATATTTTCAACACAAAGCCAAGTTATGCATTAAAATTACTATATTTCTATTTAATTATTGATTTTTTTATAAAATTAAATTATGAGAATATAAATACAATACATAGATAAAAAATAGATTTATAATTTATATATAAATAGGCCAGATGCGTAAGCATCATATTAATCTGTGCAGGCCAGTGTTTACTAGTAGAGAATGCCACAAGGTATTAAGTCCGCCCTTAGTGGAGGTTCAACTTGAAAGTGTTTGCAATAAATGATAACATAAATAAATAAATGCACCATAAAAATTTGATTAAGAGAGATTGGTTGTAATTCCATAAAGGTTTTTAAAAAGTGTGTTAGTGTTAACAATAGAGCACGCCACAGAAAGTTAGCTTAAAAAGGAATTACTTTTACAGAAAATTATTTTTGGATAGGCATTTTTAACTAGCACGTGGGACGTGGTTGGAAGCTTTCCTAAAGATACGAAGAGTTGAAGTGATTGAACAATACATAGAATAAAAAAGATAAATTACAAATAGTTTGGCGAAGGCGCATTGTTGATAAATCTAAAATAGACATTTTTTTACGTGGTAGAGCCATGCTGCAGCTATATTAGTAGTATAGTTGTAGCACGAATAGGTCGGCTGGACCGGGGAAGGACCACATTCTCACAGAATACCAGCGTAAAACAGCAGTTTAACGCTGCTGTGTTTCGTATGGTGAGTGTAGAGAACCGGAGACCCTTTTTACTGTAAAAGAGGCATTCCATCTTAGTCCTCACGGTTGACAACGCATATGCATTTTGATTCTTTATTGAGGATAGATGTGGATGTCTATGGGTCACAGCAACCACTTACCATCAGGTGGACTGTGTGCTAGTTTGTCACCCCTATCCTATAAAAAAAGACATTTTGAAGAGAGGAGACTGCAATACAATCTATAATGACAATGGAGATGGGAGGAAGTTCTGTAATCTTTTTAAAGATCTTGCAGAAGCAAAGGTTTGTAAATTACATTAAAATTGAAGAATACTACTAGTTTACCTTGCATTCCCAAGTTTAAAATCCCCAAAAGCGATATTGACCTTGATTATACTCGTATTGATGGATGGATTATACTTCTATTCTCAATCTCTTGAACTGTTCGTAAATATTATGATTGCAACTGGAGTTAATTTAACACGTGTATTTTGTCATAAAAGCTACGCATCTAACTTGTTGATAGCTTTACTAGAAGAAGTACTATTAAAAATAGTGAAAAGCATTATTAAAATTTTCTAAAGGTCGTGGTAAAGTTGCGAAAAAATAAAGCTGATATCACATTGGAAAAACGTACGTTAGCACCCAACGAGGTAGTCTCTTGCAGCAGCAGCTCACTGTCAGTGCCGCGTGACTCCTTGTTCTTTAAAATGGATCGAGACCGCGAATCGCCTTCAAGTGGCCACCCTCCGCTCCCACGTTTATTGCCATTTTTACCTGTGCACGAATAGAATATAAAAGAACAATAATTTTATTCACAATAGGAGAAGAATATATTAAGTAATACTCGATTAAATATTTTTACTTTTAGCACGATTTCGGATTTATTTTTCATCAATCTTTATCATTAATATACATTGCCTATCACATTATACATATCACCAGAATAACATATTTTGTGTATTTTAAATATATAACAGAATAAATAGCTTGCACATATTTTAAACTTTACAGCCAACGTACGTGATAGTCCATACAGCTATGACATACTTAACGTCTAAGATTTTTGTATACAATCAGAAACTACGTAATGTTTTCTGAATAACATCAGTCTGGTAAAACTGATTACTTTATTAAACTTACCAAATAGGATGTGATGATTGATTATCCTCGTGGCTATTCCTCTCGGCGGTCTCCTCTCCTCCTCCGACCACTCCTGAAAAAAACCACAAAATTCTATTACAGATTTGGTATGCTATCAGACCAAGCATCAGTAAGTTTATCAAGCTCAGAAACAAACAATTAGAGTACATGCAATTTCTTATGATAGGACTACACCGTGCAAACATTTAGGGACGACGGAATGCGATCAATCCAAAAGAAATAATTATGATTAAATATAAAAAAAATCGGTTTCACGCTATCGCATATTATGCAATAAGAACACAGTTAACGGTTCTGTGCACTTCTACAATCCATTGCTTAGATGTCAGTTCCTACATCTTTTTGAAATTTACCTGCTGGAAGCGCGCTTTTCTATGTTTGGGCTTGGAGTCATCAGGTCCTGGCAGGCCGATGGCTGCCGCCCCCTCTAGAGGCTGCGGCAGGCTGGTGCGCGAGGCGTCAAGCGGTCTGGGCACCGGGACCCCCACAGCTGCCAAGCTGCCTCGAGAACTGCGCGGCGACCCCTCGCTCTGCGAACCTTTCGCACACAACACGCTTCCATCCCCAGACGCGCTCTTGCGCACTCCGTTAAATTCCACTGAATCACCTCCACCATTTCCCCTAGAGCCGCTGCCGCTACCATCCAGAGGATTCACATACAAGTTTGACGAGTCGTTCTCGCATGCGATGTCGCCCTCTGAAGGAAAAGGGTGCGTAAGGCATGATGCAAATGTATCTGCAATGTAAGACATATACGCACATGGAGCCGCGCACGACCGCCGAAAAAGTGGTCTACGCCGCTCAAACATAAAAATACACATAATTAGGTGCTTAATGTCTACTGGAGTATAGTGAAAAAATACTTAATGTAAAAAAGAAGTGAATAGGACAAAAGGTCACTCACTTTATGGGGTTACATTACAGTTTAGGATGCTTTAGTTATTGTTCTGAGGTTTAGGACTTAGAAAAATGTCAATAAATGTTAGTATAAATGGACGTAGTTATGCAAAAAGGATCCAACCCGCAATAAGTTCATTTGAGTTTATGATATTTGAAGTATCCATACTTCAAATATCATAAACTCAAATTATAGGTAAGGTTTCTGTCTGTATGTAATTTTTCTTCTTATTTGTGTTACATTTGCTAAAATTGTTACATCACATAATAGTATAGACTACAAACATTGTTTTTCCAGTCAACATTTTTTGACACAAATTCGGGTTGGATCCTTTTTGCATAACTACGTCCAAATTACGAATGTGCATTCCTTTGTCTAAACAACTTAATCAAGCAATTGCAAAAAGCAGACAAATACACACGTACGTTACAATATTGAACTTTGGCGTTTGGTTTGTGAGAGTGTCTGTCCATCAAAGCATTTCCAAGCGGCGAAATAAATATTTTATTTTATGAAAGAATTGTGAGTTCCAGATTCACATATTTTTCAGTAATTTTTTAGGTGCTAGTGAAGAAAACTATGTCTATGTTTTACCCTCTATCATTTTACTGTTCTTGTCTATTTTAAGTGGACAATGTTAAAATTAAAAGGAATGATCCGATATCAATTAAAGTTATAAATGAAAAAAAAGTTGTTTTAATTGAAATAACTGCAACCCCTGATTTGACAGACAGCCACGTTTTTAAATGGCTACATACCCGGACTGTCAAGGCTATTGGGCGTCGCTTCGGGCAGTGCTTTCGGCGCAGGGTGTCGCTGCAGGCACGCCAGTTCCACACACACTGGCTGCCGAAGATCCGATGTTGACATTGGCATTAACTGCTCGGCGTCTATGAACTCCTTGTACCCCTGTGGAAATAAACACATACAAGTTTACATCTTAAAATATTTTTTACACAAGTAAGAGTGACAAACATACTCTTCGTGCATCCATTCGTCTTCTCGTTCTGGTCACACTCATTTCACACATGTATAATGTGCTGCTAATAAATATTGGTGTCATGCGTGGGCCTTCCCTGTGAAGCAAACCATTAACGAACCGTGGATGAACCATGAATATTATGTTGGCGTAAAATCCGTCAAAAACGGCCAGTATTGTAGAAAATAAATCTTGGACTTTGCATGATGCATGGAGTAGCCATAAATCGAAGATATATATATATATATATATATATATATATATATATATATATACTCGTATATATACAGAATGTTCCAAAAGTTGACGTCAAGCCGGAATCGGGTGATAGGACAAATCATAATAGTTACCCGAAAAATATAAAAAAAAATCTTAGTCATCATCATCATCATTACAGCCCTTCACAAGTCCACTGCTGAACATAGGCCTCCCCCAAAGAATGCCACAAAGCACGGTCCTGAGCCACCTGCATCCATCGACTTCCTGCATGTCTTACCAGGTCGTCACTCCATCTCGTGGGGGGACGCCCTACACTTCGCCTACCGGTACGAGGCTGCCACTCGAGAACCTTTCTTCCCCATCGGTTGTCGGTTCTTCGAGCTATATGGCCGGCCCACTGCCACTTCAGCTTACTAATCCGTTGGGCTATGTCGGTTACTCTGGTTCTACTGCGGATAACCTCATTCCTAAGTTTATCACGCAGAGAAACTCCGAGCATAGCCCTCTCCATAGCTCGCTGAGCGACCTTGAGCTTCCTCATACGGCCAGCAGTGAAGGACCAAGTCTCAGATCCGTAAGTCATCACTGGCAACACGCACTGGTTGTACAATTTCGTTTTAAGGTTTTGAGGTATGTCTGACGAGAAGATGTGTCGTAGCTTCCCGAACGCTGCCCAGCCGAGTTGAATCCGTCGATTGACCTCTCGGTCGAAGTTGGACTTACCTAGTCGGACTATTTGTCCCAGGTAAACATACTCGTCAACAACTTCGAGCTTAGTGCTCCCAACAACTACCGGCATAGGTGTGACATGGACATTAAACATAATCTTTGTTTTGTCCATGTTCATCTTAAGACCTATCCGTTGGGAGACACTATTGAGGTCATTGAGCATAGTGCTTAGGTCCTCCAGCGATTCTGCCATAAGGACTATATCGTCGGCAAATCGAAGGTGAGTGATGTATTCGCCATTGATGTTAATTCCGTATCCTTTCCAGTCCAGAAGCTTGAAAACGTCTTCCAATGCAGCGGTGAAGAGTTTCGGGGATATAACATCACCCTGTCTTACACCTCTCTGCAATTGGATAGGTTTCGTACTCTGGTTCTGTACTCGGATAGCCATCGTAGCTCTGCTGTACAAACACTTCAGCACTTCGATATACCGACAGTCAACTTGGCATCGCTGAAGGGACTGCAGCACCGCCCAAATTTCGACGGAATCAAAGGCTTTCTCATAGTCCACATACGCCAGACACAGTGGTAAATTGTACTCTTCGGACTTCTGTACAATTTGCCGAAGGGTATGTATGTGGTCTATGGTGCTAAAGCCCTTTCGGAAACCGGCTTGTTCGGGAGGCTGGAAGTCGTCAAGTCTGCGCGTGAGACGATTCGTAATGACTCTCGAAAACAGCACGTAGACGCGGCTCAGAAGGGAAATCGGTCTGTAGTTCTTCAAGAGAGCGTTGTCGCCTTTCTTGAAGAACAAGACCACCGCACTTCCGCTCCACGCCTCCGGTGTAATGCCACCATGGAGGACGGAATTAAAGAGCTTCTGAAGGACTTCAAGTACCGGTCTTCCACCCGCTTTCAGAAGCTCCGCTGTAATTCCATCCTCACCTGGGGCCTTGCCGTTTTTAAGGTGTTGGAGAGCCATTCTAATCTCGCTCAGACTGACGTCCGGGATATCTTCGGAATAGTGTCGAATAAGACTCGCTCTTGGATCGTTACTCACACTTGCGTGTGGCTCCAACGATGACGTGTACAGCTGCCCATAGAACCTCTCAATCTCACTCAAAATCTCAGGTGCCCCGGAAACGATGCTGCCACATTCGGTCTTCAGCTTTGACAGTTGGCTCTTTCTGGCAGACAGATCTCTGGCAAAGACTTTGGAGCCTTGGTTCCGCTCGATCGCTTCTTCAATACGAGCTGTATTGAAGTTGCGCAAGTCCCGCCGCATGCATTTGGAGATCTGTCTGTTCAGTTGCCTGTATGCTGTCAAATCTGTTGAAGAATGTAGCCTCATCTCCCGTCTAACAGCCATGAGATTAAGAGTGTGATCGGAGAGTTTTTGTGTTCTTCTGCGGCGGGTCTTGCAGAACTTAGCTCCGACCGCATGGACAGTTTCCACGAGCTTGTCATTCATATCGTCCACTTCATTGCAGTCTTCTAGGCACTGAAAACGATTTTGTAACTCGAGCTGAAAGGTTTCGGGACTTTGGATTAGAGCACGAGGGGGACGGAGCGTTGACTTCATCAGACGAGACCTCTCCAACTTAACATTTAGGTTCAGTGTGCCTCTAACCATTCGGTGATCGCTGCCGGTTTTCACCCTCGCGATCACTGAGACATCACTGAACAGTTGTCGTCTGGTCGTCATAATGAAGTCAATCTCATTTTTTGTCGAACCGTCGGGGCTCGACCAGGTCCACTTCCTGTGGGGCCGCTTCTGGAAGAAAGAGTTCATCATAAAGAGTCCCTCTTTCTCCATGAAGTCGGCCAGCTGCTGGCCCCTTGGGTTCCGTTGCCCTATTCCAAATTTCCCTACTTTCAGCTCACCGTTCTCTTTTGTGCCTAGTTTTGCATTGAAGTCTCCCATTAACACCGTATATTGGGTTTTGGTGGAATGCATGGCTCTAGAGATATCCTCATACATTTCCTCCACCTCCTCATCGGGGTGTGCCGAGGTTGGTGCGTAAACCTGTATGACCTTCAGCGAATACCGTTTGGTGATTCTGAGTATAAGGTACGCAACCCTCGTCGACACACTCCCGATCTTTACAACGTTGTTAACGAGAGACTTGTGGACGATAAATCCGACACCTCCTTGGGACAGATGGTCGCCCTCCCGGTGATAGAGCAAGTTGCCGGATTCGAGGATTACCGTGTCCTCCCCCTCTCTTCGGACTTCGGATAATCCTATAATATGCCAGCGCAACTTGTCTATCTCTTCTTCCAGCTCCACGATCTTCTCGTCAGTCCTCAGGGTGCGTGCGTTGTACGTTGCCAGGTCGAGTCGTCTAAGGTGGCAACCGAACCTCCACCGGAGATTCTTAGCACCCCCTGCCCCGCCGTTACCATGGTCGCCACCGTAGCCAGGAATAGCGGGGCCGCCGGGGACTGGGGGCCGTCTCTTTGTTACATTCATAGAGGGGTGTGTATCTTTGGCTATTATCAGGGAGATGCTGCTGCCCATCTCCCGCCTGTTTCCCATTGTCGCCTTTTACGACACCCACGGGAGGATATGGGGTAGTGGATATTCTTGACCGCCACTACACGGCAAAAAAAAATCTTAGTCATGTATTTTGTAAATTACAATAATTTCTTTTTTTTTGAGAAATGAGCCTGTGATGGTTTTTAGCTCCTTTAACTACAAATCTTTACTTTTTTGATTTTTTTTTTGTGTAATCTTGGGTAGTGCAAGCAGGTTACCGTGCCCGGGGCCTTTTAAAGATTTTATGGTGCTAGAGCGCCATTCTAACCGAGCTCAGATTGATGTTCGGAATATTATTGGAATAGTATCGGATAACACTTGCTCTTGGATCGTTAGTCACACTTGCGTGTAGGTCCAACGATGGCGTGTACAGCTGCCCATAGAACTTTACAACTTCACTCAAAATCCCAGTTGTTCTGGAAATAATGCCCACATTCGGTCTTCAGCTTCGACAGTTGGCTCTTTCTGACAGACAGATATCTGGAAAAGACTTTGGTGATGGACTCTGGTTCCACTCGATCGCTTCTTCAATATGAGCTATATTAAAGTTGCGTAAGATCCGCCGCTCGCATTTGGAGATCTGTCTGTTCAGTTGCCTGTATGCTATCAATTCTGTTGAAGACTGCAGCTCCATTTTCCGTCTAACAGCCATAAGATTAAGAGTGTGATCGGATAGTTTTTGTGTTCTTCTGCGGCGGGTCTAGCAAAACTTAGCTCCGACCGCATGGACAGTTTACACTAGCTTGTTATTCATATTGTCCACTAGCATCCATCTAGGCACTGACAACAAAGTTTCCGGGGTTTTGGATTAAAGCACGAGGGGGGCGGAGCCTATATATTGACACCTAATTCACAGACATCTGTGCACAAAACACGTATGGCTAATTAAAATGGATAAGATATTTATGGGTCATAGAGACCGCTTACTATCTAATAATTGGATCTATGCTGATTGATAGTCACCATCTTCATTGTCATGACCTTCATTATATCCCATTAGAAGTTTACTATTAAAAGTGGGCTTCTATAGATTACCAAAATGTGCGATCCTAAGATATCTCTGCATGCGTTATTTTCCTTCCTGCCTTATCAATTCGTGACTACTTAGTAGGTGGAAATCCCACGTTAAACTTGTCGATAAGAAGCTGTCATTTGAGAAAGTTTCTTACCCATTAATTGTCACTTCTTCTAGCTGTATGACTGGTTCATTTCCAATTCTGCTAATAAATAAAATTTTCCCTTTTGCCTCTCATACGTAATTTATCAAAGTACCAGTAACGTGGTAGAGCGATGCTGCAGTTATTAGTAGTATAGTTGTAGCATAAATGGGTCGGCTCGACCAGGGAAGGACTACGCTCTCACAGAATACTAGAGTAAAATAGCAGCTTAACGCTGCCGTGTTTCGTATGGTGAGTGTATAGAACCGGAGACCCTTTTTACTGCAACCGAGGCATTCCATCTTAGTCCTCACGGGTGTCGACGCATCTGCATTTTGATTTGTAATCGAGGATAGATGTAGATATCTATAGGCCCCAGAAACCACTTATCATCAGGTGGACTGTGTGCTCGTGTGTCACCCTTATCCTATAAAGAAAAGCTCCTTCCTTGTCAAACAACACCAGCCGTCTTTGATTTGTGCATGATTGTCATGCCTACCCATGACAAATAGATTTCACGCGGAAAAGCCGCGATGGATTTCCTAAAGTTAAAAAGTTAAAGTTACAACCTATATACACGTCCCACTGCTGGGCACAGGCCTCCTCTCATTTATGATAGGGTTTTAGGGCAATGAAAGTTCCACCGCGCTGCCCCAATGCGTGTTGGCGAACTTCACATGTCTTCGAAATATTTTTTTTTTCTTATTTCTGAGACATGCAGGTTTCCTCATGATGTTTTCCTTCACAGCTGAGCACGTGGTAAATCAGCACTTAAAATTGCAATTAACAATATCGTTGGTGCCGGCGTGCATCGAACCTGGGTTTCTCACGTACTGTGAAACTTACAGCGAGCGCTAACCATCTGAGCTACCACGGATTTCCTAACCAGACCAAACTAAATAATTTTATTTTATCAAGTTTTGTTTTCTGTGAGTTATATTAAGTTACATTGATCATTTCAACTCGATTCATTGACACTCATATTATTATATAATAAAAATTTGTAAGTAGCTAAATTATTAAATTAACGTTTACGCTACGAACACTACATTCACATTAATAAAGCTTGATAAAAATAAGTGATTTATTTAAGACAAACTATGAAGTATATTAGTGTCGCTCATACACACTAAAATACATTATAATAACTTTCGTAGGTTTTCATTATTATATTAGAATATTCTAATTTATTGTTATTATGAAACGAGTTTTTTTTTCCTAAGCTATTCTAAGCCATTGCTTGACTACTATTCCATATAATGGTAAGTGCTTAGCTTAACGAAAGCTAAGCACTCACCAGTACTTAGTTAAAAGACAAATTTACCTTAAAGGCACCCACATTGCAATCAGATGGAAATACAGATTCTAGGAAATTATTCCACTCCTTTGCTGTACGCATGACGGAGCAAACTATTTGTCTGGAATGCGTGGTATTGGTTTTAACCAAATTTATGCACCAATAAGCCTTTTAATTGGCCTTTCCATTTTTTTGCTCGGACTTGTCGACTAATCATGCCGCTTTATATTTAATATGAAGCAATGCTCGTCATTAGAACCAACTACTCTGATGTGCATATTTGAAAATTTTGAAACAAAGTTTCAAAAATGGACATCAGATTAGAACAAAAATAAACTTTACATCCCAATTAGTTCCCGGCTATCTCAATTAGTTCTTTGTACTCGAGTTCTAAAAGGTTAAAGGATTTTTTTTTATAGAAGAGGGGGCAATCGAGCATGGGGCTCACCTTATGGTAAGTGACTACCTCCGTCAATGAACAACCGCAACACCAGGGGAATTGCAGATGCGTTGCCGGTCTTTTAGAAAGGTGTAAATTCTTTTATTGAAGGTTCCTAAGTCGTTTCGGTCCGGAAAAATCACCGGTGGTAAACAATTCCACAGAGAAGTTGTACGAGGAAGAAAACTCCTAGTAAAACGCACAGTCGGATTTAGCGTAAGGCACATATTTTAGCATGAATAATTAAGATTCGAGGAGGATAAATTTAAGTACTTTTTCTCTGATAACTTCAGTTTTATAAGAGAGGGTTGAGAGACATAGGACTCAAGGTTTTAATATAGGTAATATTATGCCTCATTCACCATGTTACTATCAGGAGTTTTTAAGTCTTTAGTGTTCTAATCCTGGATAATGCTGCCAACTAAACTGTTCAGTCTTAACTTTTTTATTCAAATTACATATTACAAATATTTCATGTTTTACCTCACCATGTAAATTATAGTTTGAGGCTTAGCGAAGGTATATTGATACCATATTTAGTTGGCTTCTGTATAAATCTAACCTTTAATTCTTTAAAAATGTAATATTACTAGATATCCAACTACATCCAACATACATCCAACTACAGGCCTATTGCCATCACCTCTTTGTTTTCCAAATTAATGGAAACCATTATAAGCTCATGAGGTACCTAGAGGTTCATCTGATAATTAGTGACCGCCAGTATAGTTTCCATCTGAATCGCTCAGGTGGTGACCGACCGATGGGTGAAGGCAGTAGAGTCCAAGGCCTTCGATCGAGTTTGACACAAAGCGCTTCTTTCGAAGCTCCCTTCCTATGGGCTTTCCGAGAAATTGTGCAATTAGATCACGGTAGTAGACTGTGCATGCTCCAATAACAAGCCTAATAATGCACCAGCATTAATAGGCTTATAATTCTACAAGGCTTAATGCTATCACCAATGCTGTTTCTTCTGCATATCAATGATATATTGTAACATTCATTGCAATGCGGACGTCAGCACTGGCGATGCTTTATACACAATGCCAATATTTCTCGAGAAAATGTCGCTGAGTACCAAGATAAACCTCTGTCTGTCTGAAGTCGAATCTTTATTGAACAAAGTCTTGGAATGGAAGCGACTAAATCTAGTCCAGTTCTATCCCCAGAAGACACAAGTTTGCGAGTTTACCGCTTTAAATAATCCCTTTGTCGTATACTAACGGTTTAGGGGCACTCCTCTTATAGCTTCAGCCAGTATCGGGATCCTCAGCGTCAACATATCGAATGATGTACAATTTCGTGTTCACTTGGAAGAGAAGGTCAAATTGTTCTCTTAAAAGCTTGGTGTGCTGAGTGGCACAGTTTTTCATATCGGCACACCGTTTGCAACTTTATAAGGCGCAGGTTCGGCCTCACACGTAATACTGTTCCCATATCTGGGCCGGGGCACCCTAGTGCCAGATTCTTCCACTTGACCGAATCCTCCGCAGAGCCGCTCGATTGTCGACGAACAAGTTCTCTCCGATCGGCTCGATTTACTGGCGCTGCAAAAAGTGGTTCATCCCTTTGCATTTTCTATCGCATTTACCATGGGGAGTGGTGGTAAGGAATGGTTCGGATTAATTCCAGCCGCCGAATTTCACTAACGCATACCGCAACAAAACTTACGTTACCATCCACATCATCTAGATGCTTGGCGGTCCACTACTATGCGATTTAGGAGTTTTCTTCCTCGCACGGCTACTTTGTGGAATCGTTTACCACCGGCGAGTTTTTGGGACTGATACGACTTAGGGACCCTCAAGAAACGAGCTTACTCCTTTTGAAAATGCCGGCAACGCACCTGCAATTCCCCTGGTGTTGCAGTTCATGGGTGGCGGTTGACACTTACCATCAGGTTAACCGCATGCACACTCTGAACCCCCACGCCGGGTGTTTCGCGTTTAGGTCCCCCGCGACGATGGTAGGTGCTACGCCTTCCATTACCGTCCGGATGTCTGAGGAGCAGAACCCTTATGCCGATAGAGCGCATCGTTTCATATGTTGGCAGTTCCAGTTGTTGATGGACGATGTCTCCCCTCACTAGGACCGCCGTGCCTCTGTAGGTGATCCCTTGAGGATTGACCTCGTCCCTCCTGTATATGTGGTAGTTCGGCAGCGTTTGCCCCTCTTCTATTAAAAATTACCTAAGTAGGTTATTCATTCAAAATTTCATGTTGTTTTAGCTCTGTATTTTGGCACTCCTTGAATAAGGAGAAGAATAAGAGTAGTACTGTCGCTTTGTTAAAGCAGCGGCAGCTAAGTAGCGGCTGGCGTTGGTGGAATCGCGAATGTATGCCTATATGTGGCGAAGATATTTCACCATGTGGCTTTGGTCAGTGAGAGTCTGATAATCCGTACGTGCTCCTGCGAGGCGGGTAATTTATTTCTTTCACTTCCAATGTAAAGAGATGAAAAGATAACTTATAAATATATAATTGAATAAAATTCATTTTATCGCCGAAAACCAGGTTAACTTCAGTATTTGTTTCTTTATTCTTATTCCGATCTACGCAAAACAAATAACATTATATTAAGATCCGAAGTCAAAAATACTATTGATAGGATCCTAAACCGATGGTAGAATTCAACAACCTTCTACCAAGCAATTTCAAAAGCAGTGTGCTTTTGCCATAACTTGTAGTCTATCAAATCTTATGTGGATAATGGTTGGAGATGATACTGACTAACAGGCTAGAGATTTCTTAGTTCATATAAGCTATTAAAGAATATATTTATATATTATTATAATTAAACAGTAAGTGTAAAAAGGTTTGGTAAATATATTATCTTTCACGGAAAACTATATGTTAGTCTCTCTATAGCTTATGAATACGGAGACACAATTTGATAATATCTTTTACAAAATTTGGTCATAAAGATTTCGCAAAGTAGGTATTAAAGAAGATCTTTTACAATATTATATCA
This sequence comes from Parnassius glacialis, assembly GCA_033319125.1. Taxonomy (NCBI): domain Eukaryota; kingdom Metazoa; phylum Arthropoda; class Insecta; order Lepidoptera; family Papilionidae; genus Parnassius; species Parnassius glacialis. The sequence goes on from JAVANC010000018.1 coordinate 28,684,700, forward strand.
ATAACAATATTAAATATATTGTTGGCCTTCTTTTCCTATACTAGATCGAAGTATGTTAAAAGAACATACATACTAAATTTACAAAATCCTCAGCCAAAAATCTAAATTTAGCCCCGACAAAGTCGGTGAGACCAATGTTAAAAATCAGTTAAAATCCAAATACATTAACTGAAACCTTTCCTAATTAGGAAAGGTTTCAGTTAATGTATTTGGAATTCCCTGTATTAGAAATCTAGTGAAATTAGTCTTTGATACGACAGCCTATAAAAATGTTATTGACATACACAAAATGCTTGCAATCCCTGTTAAGGTTTAGTACCTTGAACGTGCAAAAACAACATTCAAACTCAGAAGGCAGCTGATCCAAGTCAAGTTGTTTGTCAGCCATTTTCTTTTCCTAAAAAAGAGAAAATTTAATGGGTTAGTCTAATATTCTGCTGCTACAACTGTTAGTTAACAACAAAATAAATCATTGACGATTTTCGTTTTCATACTTTAAAAATGATACAAATTTTTTAGAAAACAATATCGACAATCGACAATGATTTCTAATTACAGCTTTTAATAAATAGAAAGTTAGCATAGTTAAGGTATATTTTTGTAAAAAAATAATAAAAAGCATTAGCTAATAGTGGATGGAATGTGATCTTACTGGTGTGGGATCAGGATTAATGAGCAAGCGTTTCTCTGGTGTGCCCAGGCCCTCGGTGGAGTAACGTCGATCCTTTTTAGGGCTGCTCTGAAACTGCGTCCTATTGTGTCAATAACAGGCTTTGTGATTGAGCTCAAATGGGTGCGTCCAATATTTACACTAAGTGCAATACTGGGTAAGTACAAAGTAAAGCACAAAGTCAGTTATGTCTAGGTTTGAACAATACTCGGCTTGAGAAAGTTGACAGAAACGTGTTTAATTATAAACTAAAATGAAGAAAAAAAACAGATTTTATTATCTCCAAGACCACAAATATATGTAATATATTAAAGTCGTATATTAAAATAAGATAATATATGTAAATGTGAAATTTATTATTTACATTTAACTTTATATTTAAAAGCTATTAAAGTCTATAAAAATTTAAATCGATAGATTAACCTTTAATCAATATATACAGGTAGATATAGAATTTGTCTTGTTTCGCAAATTACCAAAGTAAACATAAAGAAGGTGTAAAGTAGGCCTCTAATGATCCATCATTATGTCATTGTAGACTTAACAGATAAAATGGTGGTAGAAAAATGATTCGTTGTGTGTAGACATGCTGTTATAGCATTAGGACATAGCGTCTCTGACATTCACTGACCTCTATATATACACTGACATTACATCCGTACCTTTTTTCGATGTTGTCACATTATAGTTAACTATTAACATTTCATTTTTTTGCACTGATACTTACTACACTTTTACGACAGGCCACTTGAAAGTTTTGCATTTGACACTGGCCAGTTATAATTTATTTTAAAAATATTAAAAGAACGAGTGTTTCAATTTCAAATTTATCTCCATAATTTTTAGAAACTTAATTTAAATATTGTGTAACATTGAAACACGGATCTGCGTCGGGAACTTTTTCGCGCAATTATTTTTTACGATTTGAAATGTCTACTAGAAATGGATAAATCTTTTTATATACACAACATGGACAAATCTTGATAGACTAAAATGGCATTTATAAATAAAGATTCTTCTAAAGCCTTCTATCTATAACTAATTTCAGCACGGTCGGTTAACTTTGAAAGATGAAGAAAGGAGTGGTCGCCCTTTGACGGCTGTTACGGAAGTAAACGTGCTAGCAGTGAAAAGTGTATGATGCCACACAACGTCACCGATACTAAGAAGGAGGCCTATGTGAAATGCTTTTGTGATATGATTATTAAATTTCTAGCAGGGTCCTCTCTTACAGATGGTGAATCTTGGATTTTATTAATACAATACAAAAACGAAGCGTCGGCCGCCTACCAAAGTGAAGCGACCGAGAAATGTGGGTAAGATTTTAGTCACTGGTTTTTTTTCTTCATTTTAACGGGGTAGCTGGTGTCGACTGTTTTACGAAAACGAAGTATCATCAAAGCCAAACCTATACCAAATGGTTAGCGGAAGTGGTAAATGGTGTGACTCCGGAGACCGGCTTCATCGTGACAATTAACGCTCGAAACGGGGGGTTACTTGGACAGCCGGACACTAATTAAAATTGTGGATCCTTACAGTCCTACAGCCCTGATTTGGCACCATGTGACTTCTTAGCACTAGTGCGAGTTTTTATACGCGCTAGCATCGTTGGAAGGGGTGTCTGAGGCGGGCTGGAAAATATGTTCCGAAAATGGCTTCAAACGTTTGAAAATGTGTATATATGCTGATGGAGAGTTCTTTGAAAAGATTCAGTAGTAAAAAAATTATAATAGAAATTTATTTTTTAGTTTCACAAATATTTCCGAGTGACTCACGTATTACGTATAGTTGGCAAAACCTAGTTCTATATTATTTGCAAAATTTCACCGTAGTCAAAATTGGCTAGGAAGAATAAAATAGAAATATCCTTGACGATAATTCCAAATTAGTCCTTTTTTGGTCAATACTGATACCACTATGTTGATGTTGAAATAGTCAGGTATTCACTATCATAATAATAATTTGTTAAAAAGCTTCTGGTACATACATACATACATCTGATTTCTTTTCATCAACCCATAAATAACTTACTGCTACGGGTTATGAGCTCGTAATGAAACTCGTAGTTATGAGCCTTTCTTGTATTCGCGTAATCAGCTCTCTTGACAGACGACTTCCGCATTAGCAGTTCGCAGAGTTTAGTTTTAAATGCGTGTGCAAGATAGAGATGGTATGGATAGGTACTACAATCTATCAGAGACCCATGAAATCTTCCTTTTTCTTTTGCCATCATACGGAAATTACCTGATTTAGCTAAGTATTTGTATCTCATTCGACTTTTACTCAAGGGTAATTAATTAATTTAGGTTGTCGTAGTGTAATTTTTTTTACAAAAATAATGATTTTTAATAATTAACTTTAAATCAACATACCTTCAATTTAAAAAACCAAAACAAAATTTTAACACTAATGTTACTTACCAATGCTGAGTTTACTAGAGGGAGAATTTTTATGTCAATTAATTAATTAGAAATGAAGAAAAATCAAAATATATAAGTAGATGTCTACGGTCTTAATACATACCAATCGTCTTATTAAAAAAAAGTAGTTTATAATTAGTGTCACATTTAAGTTAGTCTGTTTTATTAAAATTTTCCTGCTGAAAATATATGAAAAATGTAAAATATGAAATTTGATAGAATATATTATCAAGTCTCGCAAAGACCGTGACGCCGCGGCTAAGGTACACATACCTACTCGTATCTTGTGATAGACTCTCCCTTTAAGCCCGAAACTATCAATAAACCACGTTTTTTTAACAAAACCGTAAGTTTTTACGAGAAAGTATTAATGTAAAGGTACGTACCTTTTTGCAAGTCTTTTGAAAATATAAACTGGTATTATTTAAAATTTACAACAACACATATACTTATATAATTATTATCGTTAATTTAACATTGGACGCACCCGGCTACCATCGGGTCTCACCTGATTAGCGTCAGTACCCTCCGGCGTCTTACTAGAGATGACGTGCTCGTACTGTTTGTAACAACCAGTGGTTGCTGGAGCCTCGCCCTCCAGGCTTGTGGCGTCCGCCTGCGACAAGTTGTGTCCTGGAGACACACACCATCGTAAGTAGCCACGTTTCCGCTCCATTGTTTCACGCATGTCCATAAATATTTATAACAATATAACATGATCAAAATTGAGTCAGACGAACTAGTAACAATTAGAATTAATGAGAATAAACAGCAGCGTGAACTACACAACACACATTCCACACGAACAGTCTAATAAATCCAGCGTCCTCCGGTACACACAACGGGCAGTTCACAGAAGATATTGTTAGTTCTATGAAGCGTTAGGTTTACGCTAACAATGTGATCGACCTTATTTAAGTGTCTTCGTCGCACATCGCAAACTACACGCGACGCGAACCCGACCCCATGCTATGAACTTAATATTAAGGGGGCCGAGTATGACGACTGTGCGATAGTAGCAAGTAGCTCATCTGGCGTCGTCTCTCGCCTCAATGAGGACGCACTTGTCACCTGAAGACAAGGAATAAAACACTCTGAGTGCACCTCTTTAGGACGAACGAGTGAACATTGATGTAGCTGCGATGTAACGTGAACTCTTTGAATTTGAATATGCCTGCGAGCCCGGAGAGCTTGTCAATGCGACGTGCACACAATCAGCATTCATAGCATTCCGTTACATAAGTAGATGCAGAATGATCATAACACGAAAAAAGGCATGCGTGCAGAGTGAAATTGATAGTTTTAAAACGTTAACGAGCGGAGGACACATGACATGAAGAAGCAACGGCAAGTAGTGCCAGAGGGCTACTGACCTGTGTCTACGATGACGTCGATGAGGTCCATACTCTTGGCGAAAGCGTCGCGCAAGTTAATGTGGTGGAAGGATACGATGGAACCCTCACGCTTCGCGCGCTCGAGCGCCTCCCGCCGTTTGAGCGCCTTCTCACGCCGCATCTGATTCTTGTAAAACTCGGCGAAATTGTTGACGATAATGGGGATGGGTAACGCAATTACCAACACGCCGCAAATACAGCAAACTGAGCCGATGACCTTGCCCAACGGGGTCGTGGGGTAAATGTCACCGTATCCAACTGTGGTCATGGTGATGCCGGCCCACCAGAACGTTTCCGGAATGGAAATGAATTTAGTCCCCGGTTCTTCTTTCTCAGCAAAATATGCTAACGACGAAAATATGAGCACTCCCATCGCGAGGAATAACATGAGTAGTCCGAGCTCCTTATAGGAGTTTCTGAGTGTAAAGCCGAGCGATTGCAGTCCGGTCGAATGTCGGGCTAGTTTTAGAATGCGTAATATTCGCATTATACGGAAGATTTGTACAACACGACGCACATCTTGAAACTGGTCTGTCGCGTTTTTGTTCGTTTCGAGTAGGAAAAGAGATACGAAATAGGGTAAGATGGCCAGCAAATCTATCACGTTTAGTCCACCCTTGAAGAACTTCCATTTATCCGGCGAGGCACTGAATCGTAGCACGTACTCGAGCGTGAACCACGTGATGCACACGGCCTCGACCATGGCCAGCTGCGGGTTATCCATGGGTGCGCCCTTGTCGTCGTAAACTTGCATCTGAGGTATCGTGTTGAGAGTTAGCCCTATGGTGGACAGCACGATGAAGAGGATTGATATCACCGCGATCACCTGCAAGCATGCACCGAGTGAGCGTCAGGCGGCGCTCCTCGCCACCGAGCTGCCACCCCGCGCAAATATTTCGCGACATATAAACACGTCGTTCTCGTATAAGAGATATTAATAAAGTGTAAGTAATGATGTCAGTGTCTATACAGAGATTACATATCTGTACAATCATAAAAGCTCAAATAAGTAACAATCAGAAACGTATATGTATATAGCGATGTATTTACAAGTAAATATGTCTCAGTATGTTATTGACAGTCTTAATGCAATAATTTTTAAGGTTAATTATGTACTTCGGGTGTAAAAATAACATCTATTTGTGTTTGTTAGTTGTGTTGTGTGCTCGAAGTGTAGATAAGTAGTTAAATTACAGTTAAGTAGGATGAACGAAAACGCGTGAATGAGTGGGGGATTGGGGATGTGGGCGCGTGTTCGTTCATCGCCCGCGTCGCTCGGTTAGTCGGATGAGCACGACGAAGCGAAGCGCGAGTTGGTCGGGTAGGAGACGTGGAGCAGGAAGGGGTAGGGACGCCGGCGAGCGGCGCTTAGCCGTGGTGAGGAACGGCGCGGGCGCGGCGCGCGCGGAGTGGACGCGTGTCGACTGCGCGCGGAGCCGTCCCGTGCCGGTCCGCACGCCGGCCTCTAGCGTCGGCAGCGGCGGCTGGTCACATCGCGTAAGCCCATCCCGTTTTTGCAATAATGCGACAACAATTAAGCTTTGTTTCGTTTAATATATGTATGTCCCTTTCGAACATCGACGCGGCTGTGAACATCAAAAATTATTTGAAACAGAAGTTATGTTATGAACAACAGAACAGAATAAATAAAAGAAAGAAGATTACATTTTTAAAAAATGCAGTAGAAGCTTTGATACAGAAATAAATAAACGAACCTACAATAAGTTTTTGCTTTAAGCTTTACTTTAGAAAAACAAGTAACTTTAATTTAATTTGTGTCAAAACTCTAACATTACGCATAATTTAGTAAAGGTGAAGCCACATTGAGTGCTACATTATTATTCTGTTCAAACTATAATAATATAGTGATATACTTTACCACGAACAGCATAATAATGTAGCACTCAATGTACCTACGCTTTTACTCGTAGCACTTTCATAGGCCGAATAAAACTTACGGCTACGACGCCTCGTAGCATTCAGATTTACGAGTATATTGTATTCAAAGTATAAGTATTGATAATATAGTACCAGAATTGTTGATAATAAGATATCAGTCTGTTTTGTTATGATAATTATAGATATAATATGACTTAATTAAAACGAAACTTGTATAATTAACAATAAATGCGTGAACTCAAATAAGAAACAAAAATTTACGTATTAACTCATTATCTGATAATTGAGTAAAATTTAATATTTCTATTTTTATAATTAAGGTTTAAAAATGGAAGAAAAAATTTAAATGATAATAAAATTATTAAAAATAAAAAGATAATTATTGTTAAATTATATTGATACTTACATACAGTTTTCTGTAGCACCGCTGTTGTCGAAACATAAATTAAAATTTTCCTGTATAATGCGAGTGAATAACCTAGTAGTAATTAAAAGTATAAAAATTTCGACAAAAGCGATCACATCATCATCATAACAACATCGAATACAACACCGAATTCCTGAACGAAACGAGCGACACGATCTAGCAACATCGAAAATAGAGATAGAAAGAGAGAGATAGATGTTATTCATGCACCACAAACACAACACTTAAGTACGCACCAGAGATGTATGTAAAAGGTTTTTATATATAGATATTATATTTTCAATCGATTCGTTTTATAAATACGAGTATGTATAACATCGATCCATTAATAATAATAATGGATAATGCATAAAACATGGGACAATTAGTAAGTAAGATACATGGTCGATTTTTTCTTGATATTTTTTCCACGAATAATAGTTTTATCAATGTTATTTTTATAAAATAGATAACTTTTTTAAAATTAAATGGAAGAATGAAGAGAAAAAAAATCCAAAAATAAATTCTTTTACATACACCTTCCTATACAAGTAATACAAGAATAGTTGCAATACTAAAGCTTGATTCGATAAAGTCAAGTCTTATTTATGTTTTGCTTATGTGAAAATGTTTAAGTTAACATTAAGTGAAGTTTAAGTATGGAAGTTAAGTAATAATTTAAAAAAAACTAATTGATTGAACAGTATAAAGTGCAAATATTTGAAAATAAGATAATATGCAAATCGTGATATTATGTTACAATATAAACGGTGTATATTTTGTAGAGATTAATTTTAATATGGTTTCACTTATTGTTTTATACAAAATTTTATTTATAACGTAACTGTCTCCAAGTGTACCTATTTATTTCAGGTGTTTCTCACTACATAGAATAACTGACAGACTATAAAAATATATTATAAACAGGAACGCATATATGCATTGCTTTTTAATCCATTGACTAACAGTAAAGAAAAGCAATCTAACTAACAATGATCTACTTATCGCCTAAATCTTAGTAACATATGTATACCTTCAATATAAAATTTATGACATTGTAAAAGTAATCCCTGGGCAGCTATGCTAATTTAACAAGATTAGTATAATTAATTATTTTTAAATATGGTTTTAATGCCAGTCAATACGTTACCCTGGCGGCGATACTCGTAGTGGGTTTCTCTAGCAAGTCCCACAGCCACTTCTGATACTGGGCACAGGTGCCCTGACCGAATTCCTCCTCTTCACGCTGCCGCAGACTCTCCGCTTCCTTGCGCATTTCTTCGTGAACGTGCTCTTTTCGTTGGTGATATTTGTGCTGACAACACGACTCTAAATACAGTTCATCCACGCCCCAGTATTCTAGATCGTCGCTAAACGCCAACACGCACATTTCGTCAACTAAATGCAACTTTCCAGTCCGATAAAAGTTAAGTATTGAACTGAAACTCTTTGGATGCCTGGAAAATAATAAATATACCACTTATATATTATTATTATTATTATATAGAAAATGTATAGAAACTATTTTGAAGTTTTTTTTCACAAACATTATACTCTCAGAAATTAATTAAGATCATTTTTCAGCAGTGGGGTGTTTATAGGTAGGTACTTTACAGACCCAATAATGAACATAGGCATATAAGTGGGATTTCTATTATTAGAGAACAAAAACGGACTAATAGTCTACCTAATAGTAAATGGCTGTACTGCAGGCTATGGAAACCTGCAAACAACTTGTAACAAAGAAGGCCACAGATGCCATGTCATCCCTGAGGACCAGGATGCAATTCCATACAGAGGTGTCATTATTTCAAATCGGGACATACTCGAAGATACTAGAGTACATCAATGTATATACCATACTACAGTAAATGCTACATTTTAGTATTTATTTTAATTTTTTTTAAATTTTCAGACACTGCCATTGCTGTTCATTATGATAAACAGCGGCATAAGGCTGCCGGTATAAGGTACCAGCTATGAACTCCGCATTTCTTAACTTATACTCAGCGTTACTTTTTTGCTTATTGGAACGGATGCAGCGGATTCTCTTATGGCTCGGAAGAGGCATATGCTGATATGGGACTATGTACTCGTATGGTGATGATACCGAGGCATTAAAATTAGATTTATATCCACGGTAATAAGGAAAATGTTAATTTAGTCTGGGTTGAAATGCTTAAAACTTGACGGTTTACCGTTTTAAAGTAAAGTAATTTTATTATAAAATATAATCAAATAGGTTGTTTACTTGACCAGAAAAAGTTATAATGTCATTTTTTTAAAGGATAAAGGTGACAAACGAGCACACAGTCCATCTGATGGTAACCGGTTACTGTGGCCCATAGACATCTACATCTATCTTCGATTATGAATTAAGATGCAGATGCATTGTCACCCGTGAGGACTAAGATGGAATGCCTCATTTCCAGTAAAAAGGGGCTCTGGTTCTCTACACTCACCATACGAAACACAGCAGCGTTAAGCTGCTATTTTACGCTGGTATTCTGTGAGAGCGTGGTTCTTCCCTGGTCGGTAGCATTCGTGCTACAACTATACTACTAATAGCTGCAGCATGGCTCTACCACAATGCAAAAATTTGCTGGTGGCACCAACAATTTTAGTTCAATGTCTCATTCTGAATGACTGTCAACTACCTATTGTAAATCGATTATTATTAAATGCCAACGTACCTATCAAAAAAGTACTCGTTGTCCTGTAACGAGTAGTCGTTGCAAAGTTCAATGATTGCCTCGTGCGTGTTGCAATCACGCAGGCGTCCGAGGCGTGTGTGAGGCAGCCTCTCTAGCGTACTCCACATCACCTCGTGCCGCACGCCGCCCACGTTGATTATGACGCGTTTGCTCAGCGCCTTAGCGCGGAGCATCATGAAGGGCTCCGGCGGCAATGACGACATCGACCTACAATATAATTTAAGTAATTTTATTGTTGAACAGTCAAAATTTTTTGCGTTTATCTGATCTAAACATAATATAAATATCATGCTAGAATGTTTATATTCATAGGAAAAAACATACTATCGCAAAAAAATTCAAGTTGTTAGATTTGTTTTAATCGGGCGCCAACATCTTAATACTCTATAGGGAATTATCTAACATAGATAATGTCTGAGCGTACTGATAGTTATTTGTTACATTTATAATATTTTATATACTACTAGCTGGTACCCTGTAAGTTTATTGTACTGTGCCTATAACCATCGCACAAGTGCAAGCAATAAGTTGACAAAGTTTTACTGCAATCTGATGAACAATATGGCAGCTCATAAAATACGAAGAAGTTACTCTTTTGACGTATACTCCATGTTCCATGTTATGTTCTACAAGGATTGTTAAGCTTAAGGTAAACTAGTGTACACCGGCCAGATCTAATGTCTAATAAAGAGGCATTAAACATACCAATAACATATCATTTTTCGTATACATAGTGTATAAGAGCCCCAATAATATAAATTAGATAATAGAATAGAATAATTTATTATTCAATATACATTACATGTGTAATTCTTATTGAAAGTCATTTTTTACTTTACCACTGGTTCGAAAAAAATCCCTCTGTAGGGATCGAGACAACTGTCTAAACAACTTCCATTAATCAGTCTTCTAAGCACAGCCTCTAATTGTCTAGCAAAACGTGCCGAATTCGATACAATATGCATTTTATTTAATAAAAATTCAGCTTTTCTAAATTATCAATATAAAGTTTAAGTACTAACTAATAATATGGGGCACAAAAGGAGTAAATATTAAAAAGCATCTATATCTTTTATCAAAGTTCACTGCTGAACATATTCCTCCTCTTAGGTTGCTTCATTATTATGCATATTTGCCATAGTTGCCACACTTGACAGACGGGTTGGCAACGATGGCAGACGCTGCTCCCTATCTCTTGGTTTGTTTACCTCTATCTCTCCTCTTAACTTTGAGAAATTAATAAAATAATTGTGACTGCAACTTCGTAATCGTGACTGCTAGACAAATTATTTATCTTTAGAACTGTTTAAAAGAATCCAATGGAAAAAAAAACAAATTGGTTAAGAATCTATATCCGAAAATTAAGCTTCCTTTCCTTGTTAAATTTATCATCTTATTGAACATTGTTACCAATTGCTTTATTTACTATACTGAGCCATTTTAACGGATAAGAAAATTTAAGTAAATGATCCTTACTTTAATATTCTTTTACAATACGAGTATATGGTTAAGGTACAGACAGGGACTGTATAGGAGAAACAATTTCAATTACGTCAGACATAATATACCAAAAACAATGACGGGCAGCAGCGTCAAAAGTACAAGACGTCCGTAACTGCAATCGTAAATCCACCTGACAAGCATGACAACTGAGGCGAAGCCTCCCCACAGCGGGAGAGGCCCATGCCATCTAGTAGGTGGCAGGACTTAATTTCTGCCTAGGGATCCTATACGATATATATATAGGATAATACACCTATACTTGTCTAGAAAAAGTTAAATGAAGCATAATTTATTTTTCAATCCTATGCTACCCTAATTTACAAGAGCGATGGCCTCATTGCAATCGCATAAATTTCAGGATAATTTAATTTTAACGTTATCAAAAGCAGATGTTGCGCTTAGGTAAGACTTTTTTCATTTTGTTTTTAATTTCAGTTTAAAAGCTGAAAGCTTACTTTTTCCACAGATACCTGAATCATTTATGACGTTCTTTATATGTTATTAGACTGTGGAATATTTTTTTAATTTATTATTTTATTTGCACACATACAGACACTAGATGATAAAATGAATGATGAATCGGCATCGCAGTAGCTAAGTGTTTGTGTGCAACGTTGCGGACCACTGGTTCCATTCCCTCACGGAACATGTATATATCGCGTTTGTTTAAAAATAAGTCTTTCTTTCAACTGACAACTAAAATAAAAGTCGATTAGAAAAGCATCCTTATTGATAAATCAAATAAAGCATTTAAACGGCAATATAATTTGCAACGACTAAGCCAACACACATAGAGTAATCACAGTTGAATCTTTTTTGCCCTCCAACAAAAAAATTTATAAATTTCCATAAGCATGCACGCTTACAAAATAAATTTTTTACACAAACTTTAATCCATATTTTTCGCTTTCTTTTATCGTGACTCTACTTCATTAATATTATTAGCATTACACTCATGATATAATCAATATTGAGCAAATTTAAATATAGCTAACTAGAGCTACTTTCACTTTACCTGGAAAAAAATTCTAAAGCATTCAAGAACACTTAGCTCAGCGATAACTAAAAAAATATGTTTTGAATTCGGATGAAATTTAGCGCGATGAGAATAGTATTATCAAACATGACAGAAAACACCACCAAAATCAAGCTCAGGTAACTTAGATTCCTTTAATCATTTGCTTATTCATTTACTCAGTACTTTTATGGACGGTGACGTCTGCTTTCATATAAAATTGCAATTGGTGTAGAAATGGCAAGATTAGTTCGAACTGAGGAGAACGAAAAAATCAAGAACGTAATTTGAGACAACATTGAGCCCTGTGATATGCCAGCCAGTGATACAACCAGTGCGATTTGTCATGACCGCAACAATTGGCTTGTAGATGGCTTCAGAAGTAAGAAGAAAAAGGAAAAGAAAGAATGAATGAAAGCGACCAACAGTAGTAACAAAAAAATTAAAATATGAAACACTGTTAAGAAGATATGGTCAATCACGCAAAAGCTTATGCAATATAAATACTGTTATCCACTATGTCCTTTGTGTTTCGTGAAATGCCCCTTACCCTTAACCCTTAGTAAAATAAAGGTTGTAAATTATTTTAATAAATGAAAAAGCAGATAGTTGCTTGTGAACTGCGAATTCGGAAGTTCTAATAAAATGTTAGAAATGAGCCTAGATGTTGAGTTGTAGGATTTGAAATTTGGGGAGAAGAGATTAAAGAAGCTTGCGCCACGAAGAATAAATAATTCCAGATCAGAGAAGAAATGATTATATGTTTAATTATTTTCAAGAGAAGTTCAGGAGTGGAAAAGATCAGCTTATGATTTAATAGACAAAAGTGTATTACCATAATCAATGGATACAAAGCGAAAGTAAGAAGAGTTCATATCGAGATTTCATAAAATTATTTTAGATAAAAATATGAATTTAGGTTTTTAAATAGGACAGATATATTTAGAGTTTAAGTTTTGACAGAGTTATTAGGAATTACATAATATCGACACCATACTCATGCGAGAAATATATAGCTGACGCATCATTCCCTAAATCAGCGGAGTTCATCAATAAATTACGTGAATGTAGGACACGATTAATTTGGCAACAGAAACCGCATGTGGTCGGAACCTGCAATGTTAGTCACATACTCTGTTGCCACAAACATCAAAGCTTGTATGTATTTAATCTAAATTAATATTTGAGATCGTGAGAAATACTATAAATTTATATTTAGTTTTATTTTTACAGTGCAGCAGATACTAAAAGATTATATATTTAATAGCGAGCTCTTTATTTTTAGTAGCTTAACTTTTTTATCAATATCTAAAAACCGATTATAAAACCAGTAGATCTACAACCACGTAAATTACTTGAATACGTACATAAATTGATATTTTATCGGTAATTAACAAATTTGTTGCTAAAAGTTAAAGTTACAGCTTAATATATACGTCCCACAGCTGGAGCACAAGCTTCCTTTCATTTTTAAGAGGGTTTTCGGGCAAGGAAGGAATTTAAGGCAGTTTGTTTTATTGTCACGATGTTTTCTTTCATCGCCCAGCAAGTGGTAAATCAGCACTAAAATTTTAATTAACAATTTTATTGGTGCCGACGGGTATTGAACACGGGTTGCTCGCGTACAAATCAGTTGAAAAAGTTTGTATTTAGAAAAGCAAAGTAATATAAATTATCTGAGAAAACAAACATGTCACATATGTTTGTTTTCTCAGATAATTTATATTACCTAAACGAAAAAATAAAACATACATTACTCAACAATATCAAAAAGATCACAATTAGTATCAATATAAGAGTGTGATGGTCATGTTAATGATCGTATTTTTTTTAATTCTTTGAATAATATGATACAAAAATAAAAAAAAGCCTAATGGGAAAACGAAAAGAAAAACAAAGTTTGGAATTAAATCTGAGGCAGTTTGCAGGCCTATTGGCCATACATATTAATAGTTACAGCCTTTAAACGTCCTAATGCTAGACAAAGGCCTCTTCTCATATTTGGGAGCATATAAATTTATGCAGGTAATTGAGTATCTAGAAAAAGACCTATAATTTATTTATTTCTTTATTGGTCGCCCGATTCTTAATACCGTAAAGGAATACAATAAGTTTTTATTTATGTAATCAATGACACTTCTGTGTAGCTACAAAAAGGCTCGTGGATAATATCAAAAAGTTAACAATATATAATAGTAAAAGTAAGAAAATAGTCGGTGGTAGGGGCGGTAGACTGAAGCTATAAGCAAAAATAGTTAACTTTGTCCAACGGAATATGTACTATGGAAAAGAAATAGACAATATCTTAAAATGCGCATAAAATCTATTGGTGACTGGAAAATTATAGAGGAAGTAAATATTTAAGTAAACAATCAAAAGGAACTATAAAAATTGTTGTTAGTAAATTAATTAACAATATTGTACAATATTTAAATTGCGTATTAGTTTGTTATGTGTAATGTTTTTTTTATTTTGAGCTTATTTTGATGAATAAATATGCTGTACTTACTCTGATGATAGTAATGATGGCTGGTTAACTAACACTCACTATTCACATAAACAAGTAAGTTTGCTTCCGCAAACGAGCACAGAGCTTACCTGACGGTAAGTGATCAAAGTCGCCCATTAATCATCATCATCAAAAATTGCCAACACCAGACAAATTGCAGGTGCGTTTTCGGCCTTTTAGAAAAAGTAAGCTCTTTTCTAAAAGATCCCAAAGTCGTATCGGTCTGAAAAATCCGCCTGCGACAGTAAACTCCACAGTGTGGTCGTGCGAGGCAGAAAATTCCGAGTTAATCGCAACATAGATAAGATAGTGGATCACCAACCGTCGATATAATGGGTATAAAATTTTGAGTTCCATCGCAGTGTATGATGGTGGAATTCAGCAGTTGGAATTAATCCGAACAATTCCTCCGAGCATTCCCCATGGTATATGTGACAGAAAATGCATAGAGTGTTGCAACGTCTCTTCGCAAAACCAATCGATCAAGCTGATCAAAAAGAACTCGGTCGTCGACGATTCAGGCTGCTCTCCGTTGAATACGATCAACTTGAAGGTGGTGATACTGGAGTGCCCCGGCCTCACTTTGTAAAGATGCAAATGGTGGGCTGGCATGAAATATCTTCTCAATCTAGTGAGCACACTAAGCTTTTTTGATACCATTTATTTGGTTAGACGTATAGTTCCGTAGTTATTACCAAATAACGCAACTATACGTCTCTCGAAATGTCGACGCCAAGGATTCCGATGTTGACTAAGCCAGCAAGAGGGGTACACTGAAATTGAAGAAATACAACAAAAGCGTTGGTTTTTGCGGTAAATCCGCAATCCTGTGTTTTTAGGGATTAAACTAAATTAAATTTAATCGCTCCCAGTCAGAGACTTTGTTTAATAAAGACTAGACTTCAGACTATGTAGATGATATTAGAGTATGCAAATATCATTGATAAGCAGAAGGAAAAGGGTAGGAGATAGCATGCGACCTTGTGGAACATTAGCATTCACAGGCTTTGAGTCGGAGCTTGCACCATCGACTATGATCTTTAAGGTTCCGATCTGCGAGAAAACTCGTGACTTAGTTGCAACATTCCTCAGGAAGTCCATAAGAGGAAAGCTTCAAAGAAGCGCTTTGTGCCAATACCGATCGAAGGCCTTGGCTATGTCCAAACTAACAACCAGGGCCTCTCCTTGCTCTCGCCTGCCTCCACCCATCGGTAAGTCAGGTATACAAGAAGATAACCACCTCAGCGACCTCGACGGAAACCGTATTGGCGCCCACTAACCAGGTGATGCTTTTCAAGATATATCTGATAAGTTGGCAGTTAATAGTGGATTACATTATTTTAGAAAACAAGAAGGCGATGGCGATAGGCCTGTACTTTGACGGATCTGAGCGGTGGCATTTTTTAGGGATCGGGTGGACTAAGGCTGACTTCCATGAGCTTGGATTGGAGAATTTGATTAATCTTAATAGTTTTGATTTAATAAAATAAAGAAAAAAAAACATGTTTGCTGTTCACACACGGTAGAAGTGAAACCTTCAGAAAATTGCGAGCAAAATTGCTTAGAGTAAAATCTACTTAATTCTCTAGCTAAATCCATTTCATCATCATTACAGCCTTTCACCACTGCCCCGATATTACTTCGGGGTCACCACTGTGGCCATGGCAAGGAAAAGGGGAAATCTGCCGCCGGGCAATGTGATCGGCCCGGGTAGCGGCGAACGCTCCGAGTGGTAGTTTATTTCGCGCCTAGAAGCAATGAAAAGAGCTACCCTCCGGGAAGCAGGGAACGGAGGTGGTGAATGGTCTAAGCACACCACGACAGCCGGCTGCGTGGTTATGAGGAACTTACAGCGAAACCTAAGTGCCTACCCACTAAACACCACCTGTGAGACTGGCATTGGCTTATATGGCCTTTCTGCCAAATCGGAAGCGACCCCCTTTAGGGAAAAGGGGGCGAGTTCGGAGCTAATCTATATAGACTGTTTTCATTTCGGAACTCTGATAGCGCGAGTTACGTCTCGTTGTTTTTCGCTTGTGGAGCGACGACAGCGCCGCCACACAAGTCTGCTGCACTTCGACTTCCTACATGTTTTACCAGGTCATCACTTCATCTCTTGTGGGCACGCCCTACACTTCAGCCTCCGGTACGAAGCTGCCACGCGAGAACCTTTTTTCCCCACTTTTTTTGTCGGTTCTTCGAGCTATATGGCCGGTCAATTACTACTTCAGCTTAAATATCGGTTGGGCTATGTCGGTCACCGTGGTTCTACTGTGCACATCCTCATTTCTAAGTTCATCACGCAGAGAAACCCTGAGCATAGTCCTCTCCATAGCTCGCTGAGCGGCCTAGAGCTTCCTCATACGGCCAGCAGTGAAGGACCACGTCTCAGTTCCACAGGCCATCACTGGAAATACGTACTAATTGTACAGTCTCGTTTTCAAGTTTTGAGGTATACCTGACGAGAATATGTGCCGTAATTTCCCAAACTCTGCCCTCGGTACTCGGATAGCCATCGTAGCCCTACTGTACAAACACTTCAACACTTCGGTATAACGATAGTCAACTTGGAACCGCTGAAGGGACTGCTGTGAGTTAAAGGTAGGGGAATTTGGAATTGGGCAACGGAGCCCAAGGGGTCAGCAGCCTGCCGACTTCATGGAGAAAGAGGGACTCATTATGATGAACTCTTTCTTCCAGTAGCGGCCCCACAGGAAGTGGACCTGATCGAACCTCGACGGTTCGACAAAAAATTAGATTGACTTCATTATGATGACTAGACGACTACTGTTCAGTGATGTTTCAGTGATCGCGAGAGTAAAAACTGGTAGCGATCACCAAATGGTTAGAGGCACACTGATCCTAAACGTTAATTTGGGGAGGTCTTTTCTAATGAAGACAATGCTCCATCCCCCTCGTGCTCTAGTCCAAAGTCCAGAAACTTTTCAGCTCGAGCTACAAAACCGTTTTCAGCGCCTAGAAGATTGAGTGCAGTGGACAATATGAATGACAAGCTCGTGGAAACTGTGGAACTGCGGTCGGAGCTAAGTTCTGCAAGATCCGCCGCAGAAGAACACAAAAACTCTCCGATCACACTCTTAATCTCATGGATGTTAGACGGGAAATGAAGCTGCAGTCTTCAGCAGATTTGACAGCGTACAAGCAACTGACACATATCTCCAAATGCATGCGGCGGAACTTACGCAACTTCAATACAGCTCGTATTGAAGAAGCGATCGAGCGGAATCAAGGCTCCAAAAACTGTCAAAGCTGAAAACGAGTGTTGCACCACCGTTTCCAGGACACCTGAGATTTTGAGTGAGATTGAGAGGTTCTATCCGAGGTCTAGCTTTATACATCATCGTTAGAGTCGCACGCAATAGTGAGTAATGATCCAAGACTCTTCAAGTCTTATCCGACACTATTCCGATGATATTCCGGACGTCAGTCTGAGATTAGAATGACTCTCTAACACCATAAAAACGGCAAGGCCCCAAGCGATTATGGAATTACAGCGGAGCTTCTGAAAGCGGGTGGAAAACCGGTACTTGAAGTCCATCAAAAGCTTTTTAATTTCGTTCTCCATGGTGGCACTACACCGGAGGCGTGGAGCAGAAGTGCGGTGGTCTTGTTCTTCAAGAAAGGCGATAACGCTCTCTTGAAGAACTACAGACCGATTTCCCTTCTGAGCCGCGTCTACGTGCTGTTTTCGAGAGTCATTACGAATCGTCTCGCACGCAGACTTGACGACTTCCAGCCTCCCGAACAAGCCGATTTCCGAAAAGGCTTTAGTACCATAGACTACATACATACCCTGCGGCAAATTGTACAGAAGTCCGAGGAGTACAATTTACCACTATGTCTGGCGTATGTAGACTATGAAAAAGGCTTTGATTCCGTCGAAATTTGGGCCGATCTGCAGGCCCTTCAGCGGTGCCGAAGCCATTTATCAAACAAAAAATGATTACTCTCAGGGTGGTACGTGAAATAGATGGCCTAAACACAACTAATTTAATATAAATCGGTAAGTTATGAAATCCTGGAGACTGACGAACGGATTTGTCAAGATAATTTTATTCAATATTTTATTTAATAATTTTAATTTAAAATAAATTTGTTAAGATTTTTTACTGTTTATTTTAACAGTTAAAAGTTTTATAAATCATCTGTAAAGCACTGCACAAACAGGAGACCAAATTAATAGGAAACTAAATGTTGTATTCTATCTCATTATCTCGCAGCCTTAATCCAACAGATGTATACATATATTTATCTCTTTTTCTTTTCATCGAGTTTTAAATCACAACGATCTTAAAGAAGTTTCACTTCCAAAAGGAGTCCCGTTATTCCGTTTAGAGTAAGTGTTTATTTAGGGTGTGAAGTACCTGGAGTGCGCCCGCTGTAGCGCAGCGTTGGCGAGCGCGGGCGCGGGCGCCGGCGCCAGGCCGCGGTCGAGCGGCGCATCGTGCGCGGGCGCCGCGAAGCCCATGGGCGCGCGCGGGGGCGAGTCGCCCACGTGACTGCGCGCGCCGCGGCCCGCCCCCTCGCCCACCATGCCGCTAGCTCATGGCGCCGCGCGCCGACGCCTCCTCCTCCGCCGCCGCTCCCGCCGCTAATGTGTATACCTCTGAAAATGGAACACACTTTATAAGTTTCTGAACTGAATACAGCCGCCGTGGTGACGACAGAAAACAATCTTTTGTGAATGTCTAAGAGAAATGCAGGGAAGAGGTAGCTGTCGAAGGACCTGGTCTCTGATTATAAGTCATATAACAAATACCGATCCGTGTAATGTAATTGAATTGATATTACTGCTTCCCTTTACCAGTATATGAAATTTGGTTAGTGTGTTCTACCGCTTCATCTATAAATCAGCTGGTTGTCGTGAGCGACATACAGGTGAGCTTGGTACATTTAGTAGATTAGTCAGCGGGCTGTATCTCATGATCCGTGATAGGTAAACAGTTGAAATTTGCAGATAATGCGTATTGTCACTGTTGCCGCTATAACAACAAATAAGAAAAATTTAAATAAATTAAAAATTAAAGTGGGCTCCCATACTAGAAATGATTGTTACGATGATACGGAACCGTTCATGCCTTATAAGAAAGATGATTCGTACAACTGAACGCGGGAAATAGAAATTGAGCAGGATATCAAATTCGGATTATAACGATCAATCGACAAATGGCAGACCAAGCCCTTTACAATCACTTTCCAGATGAGGCCACGTGACATAAGTAACATTGAATCATGCTGATTATCGAAACCCGTAATTCTTCCGTGACCAAGGCTGTTTTTAAGCATCTTTGCAAGGCGAATCTGAGTAGGAGCAGACGTGGAACGTGAAACAGTGTACGAAAACGTTCGTCGTGTGCTATAGGAATGTCCATTTAATTATACACCAAGAGCCAAAGTAGTAAACGAGTTTGTTTTTTTATTCCTCATCAGTCAATAAAATTCCACTGCGGTTTTTGGGAATCTCACCGTAGGGATATTATCATTTCGTTTAGTTTATTTTTACCATACCTATGGGAAAACGTGCTTCACCTTCTCCCATAGGTATGGTAAATAAAACTAAACGAGAACGAATGAAGTAACGAACGGTACTGGAGTCCTTTAAACTGCTATCGTACAGTTTTTGCGTATAACAATTTGATAGTCAATATTTACTTATATAATATAAATAATATAATTATAATTACGGGCTAATGCACACCAAACGTCAAGAATTAAAAATAAGCTTTAACTTAAGCCGATAAAATTCTTAAAATTAGTTTTTATCAATATGTAATCACCGCGTAAATATGAGAAATCATTAACTTAGGTCAAGTTCATTAACCGAAGCTCCTCGTATCACTTAGACGTGGTGTAAGGTTAATAAACCTACTTTATGCCAATGTTCTTTGAAGGGCATTTGAAAGACATAAAAGTAAAATATTTTTTCAAGTTGAAATAATAAATATACCGTAAACTGTATTTTTAGAATGAGTGTGAAGAGGTGGTTCGTGGGCGGTGTCGGCAATCGATTACGAGATCGCGCGGTGCGCCCTGCGACCCGCGCCGATCCAGCCTTCAGATCGACCCTTATCTAATTTTAGTAACTACATTTACTGCAAGCTGCATTACAAAGCCTTTGATAAAAAAAAGTTATAACAGATTAGGGGATTAAAAAATGTTCCTTCATTTAGTGCCTGAGAGATTTGAGTTATTATTATTTAAGGACACTTTAAAGTATACATCATTACTAAAAAGAAAGAATAAATTGTTTTACAGAGTTCACTACTGATCGTAGACTTCGCTTAAGTTGAAAGAATTTGAATCAATTTAAAGGAATGTTAGTCAATATCAGTCTTGTCCCATTTTGTCGAAATTTTATGAATGCCGCTATATGTTGGGCAATACATAAAAAGTTATGGCACTTCCATTCGATTCCTAATCTACCCTTGGTACGAATGGAGATGGATTCCCATGGGCCACTATTATAATACACCAAATAAAACAAACAAGTATTTAAGGAGTAAGAGGCCGTTTAAAATATAAAAAATATAGAGTACGTGAGGGTAATATTGTCATCCGGTTAATATGGTCACTTTCTTATAACTCAAAAACTACAGCCTAATTTGCATAAATGGCTTATATATACGATAGCTCTTCATCAGTCATTCAAATAATAAAGGGTCAAAATGCCGCCGCTATATCGATGCCATTTTGACAGTTGATATTATAGTGAGTACGTGAGTGTAATATGGTCACTTTAAGCTTTATCGCCCTATAAAACAAAATTAGGAGGGGTACAGAGTCGTATACTATAACTAATACATTAAGAAAAAAAAATAGCAAACAAGCTTTGGAAATAATTAGGAACACTTCGAAAAATCTACTTAAAAAAACTAACTATACTACACAATACAAAAATCGACTAAAATATTTACAATAATATCGACTGTCAAAATAGCGTCGATAAAGGAGCGCCTTTTTGACCCTTTATTATTTGATAGACTGATCAAGAGCTATCGTATCACAGAGAGTTCTATGCAAACGACGCTGTAGTTTTTGAGTTATAAGAAAGTGACCATATTAACCGGATGACCGTATTATCCACACGTACTATAGTTAGTTTTTTTAAGTTCATTTTTCGAAGTGTTGCTAATTATTGCCAAGGCTTGTTTGTTATTTTTTTCTATATTAGTTATAGTATACGACATTGTGTATTTGTCTCTGTAGTCTGTACTCCTCCTAGTTTTGGTTTTATAAGGCGGCAAAGCTTAAGGTGACCATATTACCCTCACGTATCTTAGTAACTAATATTGATCTATGTTGTGGCGGTGTAAAATATCATCACCTGCTCTAGGCTCAAATATGCAAAACTTAAATAAATCACACACTTGTCATGATGGTGAATTCATTTAAACAAACAATTATAATGCAACGGCTGCCTCTCATTATTGAAAGGATATTATAAACAGCAACAACATTACAGTTCTTCAAAAGTTCATTGCAGTATACAGGATTCCATAGAAATGTCATAACGCAAATGTCGAGATCTGTATCAAACCCTTGTTTCTCTAGTATTATATAACTTAGGGCGAGCACTATGTTGCAGAGCTACGGTTTTAAATTAACCTTTAAATAATCACCATGATCAGTCTATGGCAGTGGTCTGGGCGTAGGTCTATCCCAAGCCGCGCGATTTAGCTCGAAATTGGATTTCACGCTTTACGACTAGATGGAGCGACGGTCGGTGTAAGATCGATGGTACGATTAGCAACTAAATAATAAAGTAAATATTTTTTTTATTAAGAGACAATTACTAATAAATACTGCATTAATATTATTACTTATAACAATTATTAGATTAATTATTAAATAACTTACATAAAAGATTAAAAAAACTATATAAATATACTGAATGAAGAAGAAGCCTTGAAAGAAATATAATTTAAATATAAATTACTTCTGTTATAAATTTTTATAGTGCTATGAATAATTCAAGTAACTTCCTTCCTGAATGAAAATCAATCCTAACCCATTGACTTGCCAAATATTTAGAAGTTTATTAACTTATGATGTTTTTTTAAGATATTCACCATTTTTCTACCATTATATTACTTCCTAAAATAAGATAAGGAATCGAATTTCAATATATACCTATTCATTATTTAATAAATTTCACTTTCTAGATATATAATAGAACTAATTATTGCACACAAACTAATACGGATATATTAAAGACTACCTTGAAAAAAATATATTATATCATACGAAAGCAATCTTTTTTTCATTTTCAATCTTCAATCACATTACGTTGTTATGCAACATAAGAAAGGAAGCTGTTTACCCGTGGCGCCACTCAGTCTGCTCTAGCCTAACGTACTTGGCACCCCTTTGTAATAATATAACAGCCTAAGGCCGCCGTTTTCAGATCGTCGCCCTATTTATTACAAGAAGTTAGTTGGGTGGAATTTGCCCCTCGATATAGTCGTAACATTCCAAGATTAATTACTAGACTTCTTTACAGTTTCTTATTTATATATTTATTTGATGAAAACACGTAGTCGTTAGGGTCGAGCAAATAACGATTGAGTGATTTGTTATAGCATGTTAACAATATACTCGTAATAATCAACGTCATTAAACTTTTGGTTAATAGCATATATATTTTATGTTCTTTTTTAAAGAATAAGTGTTACAAACGAGCACACAGTACATTTGATGGTTAGTATACCATCCGGTGTTACCCATAAGCACCTATAGCTATCTTCAAATAAGAATGAAAATGCAGATGTGTTTTCACCGTTGAGAACTAAGATGGAATGGATGATGAATGAATTCAGTTCTCTACATACGAAACATAGCAGCATTATTTTTCTGTTTCACGCTAGTATTCTGTGAGAGCGTACCTACCTACCTAGATCGTGCCGACTCATTCATGCTAGAGCTATGTATAGCTAGCATAGCTGCAGCTTGGCTCAATCCAATAAAAGTCTCTTAAATTAAAAAAAAATGTGAAACAGGAGATAGACATCACCTTCTTCCTGATAAACTCAATATACAAAAAAAAATGCGTTTGCAACCCTCTTGTTAACTGAGGCAACTAGGGCAAATATCCACTCTAGGAGGCAATCTATGGGACAGGTCTATGTTCAGCAGTGGAATTGTGATAGACTGTAATGGATGAATGAATGAATCAATTAGGTTTGAGCAACTTTTTTTGTGCACCATAATTTAGCTGTTTTAATGTAAGTATTTGTTCTGTTTTCTTAAATTATTTTTAGTAATATGAAATTGTAATGTAAAATTACTAGAGCCCAATGACTTCGTCAATCTTACTTAGCGGTACCATCTAGCGACATCTATGGAAATGTATTAAATAAAGAACGATGTATTTAGCGCGTCAAATTTTCATATCGATATACATCGCAACCGCTTCCGCAGATAGATAATAGATGGCGCTAGAGTAATCAAGTGAGCTCGGCCACGGTCCTTATTGCTTTGTAAGAGAGATGTACGAATAGTCATTTGAATAATTTACGTGGTAGAGCCAGTGATCTTTGTGTCTAAAAATAAATTAATTTGAATTTGAATTTTATTCTGACTGCGGCACAAATGAGTCGGCTAAGCCGATAAAAGACCCTTACAGAATATCAGCGTGAAATAGCAGCATAATGCCGTTTTCTACCAATTTGAAAAAGGAGACGGTACTCAATTAGACTATGTTTTTTTATAGGTATGTGTTACCTCATAACTATTTTCTGGGTGTACCGATCTCGATGATTCTTTTTTTGTTTGAAGGCTGGTGCTTCTCCAACTTTCAAACAAACCAATAGTTTTTGAGTTATTCTTAATATTTTATATTGAAGTCGGTCGTACAGAATTTTTAATTTAAAATTATATTTCGTAAGGTGAGTATAGAGAACCGATGACCCCTTTCAGGGATAAAACGAGGCATTCCATCTTAGTCCTCAATGGTAAAAACGTATTTGCATTTTCATGATAGAAAGATCGATGATGATTGATGTATAACTCTCAACTCTCAATGCATAACAGCGAAGGCCCAACCTACCACATTTTTACATATTACATATACATAAATAGAACTTGCTAATGTTTGAACTCGACGGTAGCTTTATTTACCAAGCAGCCCGAGGAGGAGGGTAGGGTGTTTTTGGAGTGTATTCATGTATGTACATATGTATGTGTATATTGATTTGGCACGCTCTGTAGCCTAAACGGCTTGGTGGATTTTAACATATGGCGTGTCATTAGAGTCGTTTTAGTTATGGAAGTAACATAGATATATATGTATATATAAGAGATTTCTGCCTATATAATGACTCATCACGATATATCTGGAACCCTAAGGCCAAAGAACTTGAAATTTGATAGGAATATTCTTTTCACTGAGTAGAGGTTAGCTAAGAGCTAACGAAGTTTACGAAATTCCACCCACAAGGGGAGTTGCGGGGGCGTTAGTTAAAAAAAATCATTTTCAAACTATAGCTCTTTTTGGCGTGTTAAAATTACCAGGAAAGTATTTTATGGAATTCCACCCACAAAGGGCAGGGCGGGGGCGTTAAAAATAAAAAATAAGACTTTTAATGTCGCTTCCTGCTGTCTGTACGCTTAGATCTTTGAAACTACGTAACAGATTTTGATGGGATTTTAGGTAAGGTAGTGTATAATTATATATATAATTCTCCTGTTCGTGTGTATGTAACTTAACTCCACCTAAACGGCTGGACAGATTTTGATGAAATTTTGTATGTGTGAGTAAGTTGGTTCGACGGTTTAGATTCACAATATACCCGGTAGGTGGCGCTGTCGACGAGATCATTAAATCAATCGTGCGAAGCCGGGTCGGCTCGCTAGTGTAAAATAAATTGTTGTTTTTCTTCATTTTAACTGCCTGTTGGTTTTGTACTTTCAGACCGGAACAAAGCAATGCAAGAACTGCTGCCTGATGGATGAAATATTAAAGGTGGAATCACACCATCTACTAATATTAAAAGGATTCAGATAATGAAGTTCTTTTCTCTTGAATTGATGCATTTGAAAATCGAGGCTACTATTAGAACATGTGCATAATCCGATTATAATGGCAAGTTTACAGGCGGTAAGAAAAATGATATCTGAACAACAAATAATGATAACTTTATATCATCTAATAATGTCCAACAATTATTTGAACTAAATCGCAACAATAAAACGTCCTATTATATAACTTTGCCCTATACCTATATCTGTACTTATGTATACCTTTCTTGAAACATACAATAGATTTCTATTGTACTTTCACGAAAGATTAGAAGAGTTATTCGTGAATTGAGTGCTCTTATTATTGTTGAAGGAATAACTAATATAAGATTCTCATTGTATATTTATTTATTCGATCGTATATTAAATTATTTACTTACATACTCCTTTCAATTAACCGATTAATCTCTTTTTAACCTTTACCTACCGTTACCGTTACAGCCTTTCAAAGGCCACTGCTAAACATAGGCCTCCCCACAGATTGCCTCATAGTGGGAGTTTTGCCACAGTTGCCAGCCACGTTTGGCAGGCGGGTTGACAACCGCAGTGTTTTATATTTTTTAGTTATTATTAGGAAGGATATGACGGTGACCTATCGCCTGGTTTGTTTAACGATGTTTAAATTATTTGTATGAAACCTACCATTGTTTATCTATATATGACTTTATAAAATAATATATGTATATATAATGTATATGTATAAAGTTTGTAAGTATTTTAAATTTGTTGCAGGTAATATTAAACGCGCTAGCCTAGGAAAATATCCTCGTTTTAACTTCGTTTTATAGGAGCTAACGTTCCACCTGACATTTATTACAGTCCATGGACCGTTACCGTTATCGTAGCTACAACTATTAAAAGTCGACTGCTGAACATAGGCCTCTCCCGTAGAGTGCTTCGTAGGGGGGATATTAGACATAGTTGCAACGCTTGGCAGGCGGGTTTTTCATTTGTTATTTGTCAGTGAGAAAACGCTGCTTCCCCTCTCCTGATTTGTTTCCCTCTTTCGCCTCTTACGACACCCACGGGACGATATGGGGTCGTGAATATCCTTACACCGCCACTACACGGTTCATAGGACACC
Source organism: Parnassius glacialis (assembly GCA_033319125.1). NCBI lineage: Eukaryota > Metazoa > Arthropoda > Insecta > Lepidoptera > Papilionidae > Parnassius > Parnassius glacialis. The sequence goes on from JAVANC010000018.1 coordinate 28,711,351, forward strand.
TACACCAGCCTGCTTAAACAAAAGAGATCATTGGATCATTGGTGTCAACACTGATAAAAGAATTAAATCCCTCATATGTATGCATGGTAGATATCTCGCTTTGTAATGCCCCCCCCCCCCCCTTCCCTATTTTGCCATGTGCTGCTGATGATAATAATAAATGATCCAACTACTATGGAAAATATATCCTAAACCAACAACTTACATACTGAAGGATGTTACCGTCGACATCTGTAGAGCTTGTCGCCATCGCAGTAAGTACTTGCACAGACACAAGGAGCTCGCTCTGAAATACGGTCTCGTGGATCAGAAACTGTCATAACATATATAAGTACTTATACTTTTCGAAACCCGTGCTCGAAAGTGACCGCGCCAGACTATACTAGGACCGGGCCATCAGCACAGCGAATAAGCCTGATATTGTACTGATGGACTAGGAACAGTCAAGGATATTTTTGGTCAACATTACCATTACGTAAAACTAAAACCTCGTGAAAACCGAAACAAATCTGGATCTGGAGGTGGCCGACTTATGGGGTGGTCTGCCGAGTAAAATAAAATCAGTCACAGTGATTATACGTCACACGGTTTAGACACGAACACATCGAATAATCATGGCCAAGCAGGCCCAGATAAAAGGATTAGAATGATGATGCCAGATCGTCGTATCGCCGTTGCAAACGTGATATTATGTGTAAGGTAGCACCATTAATTGCATAGTCAGCACGGTGTTAAGACACAAAGCACGCTATGATTTTAGTATTTACCTTAGTAAAATAAGATTCATGAACAATACATTAGCATGCTCTACAAAATATAAATATTATGTTCCAATACAAGAAACACATTCCTATTAATATACAAAGTGTTTAACTGTTATTTATTCATTATTGTAAATAAAAAGGCATTTTAAAACAATTTTTTTGTGTTTATGAGTATATTAATGATATTTTTCGTAAGTTTTAAGAATTTTTAAGGCCAATTCTAAACTTAAAACATTACCCTTCTCCTGGTAAACAGAATGAAAGCGGCCAAGTGCGATTCGGACTCGCCCAAGAAGGGTTCCGTAGCAGCAAGTAACATAATTTATGATGTATGACATTTAAAAAAACTACTTACTAGATCTCGTTCAAACCAATTTTCGGTGGAAGTTTACATGGTAATGTACATCACATATGTTTTTAGTTTTATCATTCTCTTATTTTAGAAGTGACAGGGGGAGGGGGGGGGGGGACACACTTCCAAAGTGGTAAAATGTGTGTCCCCACACATTTTACCACTTTGGAAGTATCTCTCGCGCAAACTATTCAGTTTAGAAAAAAATGAAATAAGAAACCTCAATATCATTTTTGAAGACCTATCCATAGATACCACACATGTATGGGTTTGATGGAAAAAAGTTTTTGAATTTCAGTTCTAAGTATGGGGAACCCCCAAAATTTATTGTTTTTTTCTATTTTGTGTGAAAATCTTAATGCGGTTCACATAATACATCTACTTACCAAGTTTCAACAGTATAGTTCTTATAGTTTCGGAAAAAAGTGGCTGTGACATACGGACGGACAGACAGACAGACATGACGAATCCATAAGGATTCCGTTTTTTGCCATTTGGCTACGGAACCCTAAAAAGAAAAAGTTAATGCCCAATTTATAGCGGGAATAATGGTGGGTACCAGATTAGGAGGAGGAAGCGAGGAACGCTAAATAACCCTTTAGCTATCACGTTGTAATACAAACTACTAATAATTTGGTACGTCGTGAAAGCTGAAATATGTACCTATGAAGGTGGTATCTATCCACAATTATCCCTAGTCATAAACCCACGTTATATCTAGTTCATTGTGTCTTACCAGGTTACTTCATCGAGTAACCTGGTAAGACATGCAGTAAGTCAAAGAATGCTGGTGGCTCAGGGCTGTTTAGTTGCATTCCTTTATTCAATGCATATAAAGGGTTGTAATGACAATATATAAGATATATAACAACCATTTATCAAAGTTCATCAGGCCTGTAGGCCTTTCACCACACCCACGGGACGAAATGAGGTTATGGATTTTCTTATACTGTTGGAAACATAAAAATTTATTGCATTACTTTTACTTTATTGCATTACATTGACTTACTTTAGTTACAGTTCAAGAAGTGCTAAAACCGATACAATCCTCTTACAGTTAAGTTGAATATGAAAATTAGTTTACTTAAGGAACGGTGTAAAATGTTAAAATTAGATTATAGTTACGAAATACGCCATTATATCTTTCAGAATATATTGTCTGAAATATATATTATTTTAGGCAAATAAAAAGAAAACTGCCGTGTAGTGGCGGTCAAGAATATCCACTACCCCATATCCTCCCGTGGGTGTCGTAAAAGGCGACAAAGGGAAACAGGCAGGAGATGGGCAGCAGCATCTTCCTGGTAACGGCATAAATACAATAAAAAACTGCGGTTGCCAACCCGCTCGCCAAGCGTGGCAACTATGGCAATATACCCCCCCATGAGCAATGACAATAATAAACGGCCCCCAGTCCCCGGCGGCCCCGCTATTCCTGGCTACGGTGGCGACCATGGTAACGGCGGGGCAGGGGGTGCTAAGAATCTCCGGTGGAGGTTCGGTTGCCACCTTAGACGACTCGACCTGGCAACGTACAACGCACGCACCCTGAGGACTGACGAGAAGATCGTGGAGCTGGAAGAAGAGATAGACAAGTTGCGCTGGCATATTATAGGATTATCCAAAGTCCGAAGAGAGGGGGAGGACACGGTAATCCTCGAATCCGGCAACTTGCTCTATCACCGGGAGGGCGACCATCTGTCCCAAGGAGGTGTCGGATTTATCGTCCACAAGTCTCTGGTTAACAACGTTGTAAAGATCGGGAGTGTGTCGACGAGGGTTGCGTACCTTATACTCAGAATCACCAAACGGTATTCGCTGAAGGTCATACAGGATTACGCACCAACCTCGGCACACCCCGATGAGGAGGTGGAGGAAATGTATGAGGATATCTCTAGAGCCATGCATTCCTCCAAAACCCAATATACGGTGTTAATGGGAGACTTCAATGCAAAACTAGGCACAAGAGAGAACGGTGAGCTGAAAGTAGGGAAATTTGGAGTAGGGCAACGGAACCCAAGGGGCGAGCAGCAGGCCGACTTCATGGAGAAAGAGGGACTCTTTATGATGAACTCTTTCTTCAAGAAGCGGCCCCACAGGAAGTGGACCTGGTCAAGCCCCGACGGTTCGACAAAAAATGAGATTGGCTTCATTATGACGACCAGACGACAACTGTTCAGTGATGTCTCCGTGATCGCGAGGGTGAAAACCGGCAGCGATCACCGAATGGTTAGAGGCACACTGAACCTAAATGTTAAGTTGGAGAGGTCTCGTCTGATGAAGTCAACGCTCCGTCCCCCTCGTGCTCTAATCCAAAGTCCCGAAACCTTTCAGCTCGAGTTACAAAACCGTTTTCAGTGCCTAGAAGACTGCAATGAAGTGGACGATATGAATGACAAGCTCTTGGAAACTGTCCATGCGGTCGGAGCTAAGTTCTGCAAGACCCACCGCAGAAGAACACAAAAACTCTCCGATCACACTCTTAATCTCATGGCTGTTAGACGGGAGATGAGGCTACATTCTTCAACAGATTTCACAGCATACAGGCAACTGAACAGACAGATCTCCAAATGCATGCGGCGAGACTTACGCAACTTCAATACAGCTCGTGTTGAAGAAGCGATCGAGCGGAACCAAGGCTCCAAAGTCTTTGCCAGAGATCTGTCTGCCAGAAAGAGCCAACTGTCAAAGCTGAAGACCGAATGTGGCAGCATCGTTTCCGGGGCACCTGAGATTTTGAGTGAAATTGAGAGGTTCTATGGGCAGCTGTACACGTCATCGTTGGAGCCACACGCAAGTGTGAGTAACGATCCAAGAGCGAGTCTTATTCGACACTATTCCGAAGATATCCCGGACGTCAGTCTGAGCGAGATTAGAATGGCTCTCCAGCACCTTAAAAACGGCAAGGCCCCAGGCGAGGATGGAATTACAGCGGAGCTTCTGAAAGCGGGTGGAAGACCGGTACTTGAAGTCCTTCAGAAGCTCTTTAATTCCGTCCTCCATGGTGGCATTACACCGGAGGCGTGGAGCGGAAGTGCGGTGGTCTTGTTCTTCAAGAAAGGTGACAACGCTCTCTTGAAGAACTACAGACCGATTTCCCTTCTGAGCCGCGTCTACGTGCTGTTTTCGAGAGTTATTACGAATCGTCTCGCGCGCAGACTTGACGACTTCCAGCCTCCCGAACAAGCCGGTTTCCGAAAGGGCTTTAGCACCATAGACCACATACATACCTTACGGCAAATTGTACAGAAGTCCGAAGAGTACAATTTGCCACTATGTCTGGCGTATGTGGACTATGAGAAAGCCTTTGATTCCGTCGAAATTTGGGCGGTGCTGCAGTCCCTTCAGCGGTGCCAAGTTGACTGTCGGTATATCGAAGTGCTGAAGTGTTTGTACAGTAGAGCTACGATGGCTATCCGAGTACAGAACCAGAGTACGAAACCTATCCAATTACAGAGAGGTGTAAGACAGGGTGACGTTATATCCCCGAAACTCTTCACCGCTGCATTGGAAGACGTTTTCAAGCTTCTGGACTGGAAAGGATACGGAATTAACATCAATGGCGAGTACATCACTCACCTTCGATTTTCCGACGATATAGTCTTCATGGCAGAATCGCTGGAGGAGCTAAGCACTATGCTCAATGACCTCAATAGTGTCTCCCAACGGATAGGTCTTAAGATGAACATGGACAAAACAAAGATTATGTTTAATGTCCATGTCACACCTATGCCGGTAGTTGTTGGGAGCACTAAGCTCGAAGTTGTTGACGAGTATGTTTACCTGGGACAAATAGTCCGACTAGGTAAGTCCAACTTCGACCGAGAGGTCAATCGACTGATTCAACTCGGCTGGGCAGCGTTCGGGAAGCTACGACACATCTTCTCGTCAGAAATACCTCAAAACCTTAAAACAAAATTGTACAACCAGTGCGTGTTGCCAGTGATGACTTACGGAACTGAGACGTGATCCTTCACTGCTGGCCGTATAAGGAAGCTCAAGGTCGCTCAGCGAGCTATGGAGAGGGCTATGCTCGGAGTTTCTCTGCGTGATAAACTTAGGAATAAGGATATCCGCAGTAGAACCAGAGTAACCGACATAGCCCAACGGATTAGTAAGCTGAAGTGGCAGTGGGCCGGCCATATAGCTCGAAGAACCGACAACCGATGGGAAAGAAAGGTTCTCGAGTGGCAGCCTCGTACCGGTAGGCGAAGTGTAGGGCGTCCCCCCACAAGATGGAGTGACGACCTGGTAAGACATGCAGGAAGTCGATGGATGCAGGTGGCTCGGGACCGTGCTTTGTGGCATTCCTTGGGGGAGGCCTATGTTCAGCAGTGGACTTGTGAAGGGCTGTAATGATGATGATGATGATGAAAAAGAAAATCACCACAGCTGCTGATGTTTCGACGGTGAGATACTTGTAAGCTCTATTGTACAAGTAAGAAAAATTATCACTACGGTTTGCAATCAAACATTAGTTAGTGGGCGCACTGTTGTGTTCCGATCTAAAGAATACACAGAGCCAGTATAATCACAGGCTCTGACTCATTTCATCTTAGCCCTCAAAGATGACAACGCATCTGTAGTCTTATTTATTTCAAGTTGGCTGCAGGTGGTCATGATGCTGCAATGCAGCTGGAGTGCCCACTTGCCATAAGGTAAACTGTAAGTTTCTCAGTTTTATAAAAAAATCCTATGAAAATTTATTGATAAAAAATGTTTTAGAATATGATTAAAATCACCGCGATTTTTCGAATTATCTGAAGTTGTTAGAATGAATATGTGTGTAGTAGTAGTAGGGCCCGAAGTATAGCAAGGAATTAAAACTATTCCAGCTCATTATCATCATCATCAACATTCTCATCTTCATTACAACCTATCAAAGCACACTGCTTAACATAAGCCTCTTCCGGGGGGAATATTTGCTATAGTTACAGTTTGGCAGTATTTCAATAGGTTCTCTTACACCGTCAATTCACAGAAACATGTCACAGAATTTTGATATTAATGTCATTAAAAAGTCTTTACTTAAAATGATCTATTAGAACTATTTATTTATTTATTTTTATTTAAGCTTTTTTGTTAACATCTTAAATAAATAGGGTAACAAAGGGCGTATTTAATCTTATTTTATCTTAATATAAATTTAAGTATAATCTCACCACCCAATCCGTGGAGTGGTGAGATTTTGTAGTAGGTGCATATATATATATATATATATATATATATATATATATATATATATATATATATATATATAATATTATATATATATATATTATAAAAATCTGTACATATAGTGTATTTTTTATAGAATAAGGGTAACAAACGAGCACACAGTTCACCTGATGGTAAGTGGTTGCTGTGACCCATAGACATCTACATTTATCCTCAATAAAGAATCAAAATTTGTCACCCGTGAGGACTAAGATGGAATGCCTCTTTTCCAGTAAAAAGGGTCTCCGGTTCTCAACACTCACCATACGAAACACAGCAGTATCAAGCTGCCATTTTACGCTGGTATTCTGTAAGAGCGTGGTACTTCCCCGGTCGAGCCGAACCATTCGTGCTATAACTATACTACTAATATAGCTGCAGCATGGCTCTACCACGTACAAAAGTGAATGTGTAATAATAAAGAAAAGTGTATGTTAAAAATTACAATATATCATTAAAATACATAGATATAATATATATGCAATTTTAATATGAATATATTAGAATTGCAAATAATAAAACATCTAAATATGTCAAAATGTATCATCATCATTCTTAACGTCCAACGTCGCTTTGTTCTAAAAAGAAGTAGTTTACCAACTTTTTAAAACAGCCATTACTTGGCGCTTTTCTTACGTTACGAATAAACATACAGTGCGTTTATTGCATCGAAATAAATTCGCAGTGGTAGAATAAAATTATCCTTACTTAAATCCACAAATTTGCTAATCATCTTCTTCATTAGTCCGTAATAGTTGTAGAACTCTTTCGCTGGAACGAAGATTAACCTTAATTGCCTCACTAGGAAGAGAGATTGGCGCTCAAAGCATCAGATATCCCTCATATTCGATACTGCTTTAGCGTTAATGTGATGGCTATACTACCATGTATCGGGGCATGAGATTTGTCTGCCATTTCACATAGATGCCTCTTATAAAACCCACGAGAAAATAAGGTGATGAGACTCCTTTAGGCAGATAGTTATGTAAGCTTACAAATTCGGTAATAATTCGAATAAAATAGAAGCGATTTTTTTTGTAATTTATTCAAAAATTGTACTAATAACATTAATAATAGTTTTAAACGTCCGTAATTATCCACGTTTTTAACTTTAGTAAGGGAAGTGACTTATTGATTTCATAATAATCGTCGCGTTATTTAAATTTGCTAATAGTCCACTTAAAGAAAACGCTTTTTAAGCGATAATTTCTTGTCATGTCATGGATACACAAATGTTATGTTTTCCAAGCAATTGACTTTTATTTTTAAATTTTGTATACTTACTGCAACAATAACTCTACGGAAGTTAACAATAATTTATCATATTTTTATAGTCTTGTTACGTAAGTGGTAGCAAAAGGGAGCGGTTGCTTAAAATAGGCTTTATAGGAACGAGGGTGGAGACAGCCTCCGTATCGATCACGAATTGCGAACGGGACAGGCGGAAAGGCGCCGCCTGTAGAAAATAAGACAATAGGTGTTCCCTCAACTTTTGCCATCTGTCGATTAACTGACGGCCTTGGCTTTAAGTATCGAAAGAAAAGTCAAAATATTTCAATCCCTACATTTTAATTTTCATTAACCCAACTTTACTTAATTTAACAGATGTCTTTGTTTCTTGATTGTATTGTTAAGTCCAAGATTCGTCGACCATTATAACGTCGTAAACACGCCGAGACGAGCCTGCTTCAAATTAGTAATTGTGTCGAGGCACGGTGCGGCACCCAACGCGAAACTATCTTCCTAACGGGAAGGTATTCGCGTAAAATCATGTAAGAGCTTCCTAAACCAATATTTGCTGAATCTCTTCATACGTATTTCGCTTAGTTTCTTTAATTAAATTCTTCACTACTAGCACGTTTCCTTTCGTAACAATCGTCAAAGTTCGACCACTTCTTTCTTCATCTCTCAAAATAAGTCGACCGTGCTGAAATTTCTTATAACGATACTCGGTTGCCTTAGAAACACCTATAAAACGATACGCTCGGTTTTAGACCACATTGATAATCATAAAAAATCATCGCGTGAAAATGTTCCCTACGCAACAACGTAGATCCATTTTTCAATGTAACACGATATTTCCATCTATCTCGTAAAAAATGTGGAAGAGAATTTGAAATTGGAATATTCATATTTTTACTTGTACATTTTTAAAATAAATTATAACCGGCCCCTATTCCTTTCACAAAAACATATCGCGAAATTTTATGCGTTTCTACTAAACATACAATGTACATAACATTTAATCATAACAGTACTGATACTTTCCGTTCGGAATATGTACTGAGTAGAGTGGTTAGGTCACTTGGAAACTCAAATTTCAGTGTCAAAATAGTTATACAAATGTTAGGTACCTACTCGAAGTTTGGCATTATAAAGTTGGGGTCTAAACTTACGATTGTCTCTGAATGTTGGAATGCCTTAGACAAAAATGCTAGCTCGAGTACAGATTGGCGATTAATAACATTCGTAACAACTTCAAAATATTATCTTGATCGAGATCAACAGTAAAATAACATGACGACTTAATGTCAATCCATCAATCATATGACTAAATATAAACTACGATAGTAATTAAATATTTGGAAACAATTAAATTAAAATAAACTTTAAAGTAAGGAACATTACTAAAATGCACTTTCAAATTAACCATTCCAAGATATATTATCCAATTAGATTAGATTAACTGAAGACAAAAGCATTAAATTTAAAAAAGGTTACGGCAAGCCCAAATGGCCTCGCCATTTTGTGAAAAAAAAACGAGCCAGTCATCGAAATACAAACGAATCGAGATCGAAGCAATAGTGAAAGTTTTAAAGCGAAATACATTATTTTCTAAAAATAATTTTGTGTAAAATATTATTTGTTAATTTATATAATTTTTTTTTACACAATAGAAGTTGCAAGTGAACTTACACCACCTCATGGTAAATGGCTACTGCAGCACATAGACATCTGTAACCTACTTCAAATAAAAAAGTCTACATTCCTCTTCTTCTTAATAACTGGCTTTACGGCTCTGGGATCTAGCCCTTCTGAGCCTGAAGTTGCAATATATTATAATAATTATCCTTCATAGTATACTGCTTCACAATATTTTGTTGCATCACATCGTGCGACCCTTGGGAGATTTTGACGGCAACTTGAGCCGGCAGACAGCTGACGGTTGGCGATGGTATCTCAAGGTGCCTAAGCAGACAGACACCTTATTTTGAGAATCACATCACCATCAGAGCACTTGTTTCACAGTTTCCACTAATAGTTCACATGAGCAGACACTTAATACACAAAATCGCACCACTTTTACATATTTAAGTCCACTTCAAACCATTATTTAAACAATAATACAGGAGCAGCAAGCCGCCGCCAGTCAAGTTCCCGCCAAAACTTAAGAAGTCTACAGATGCGTTGTTACCATAGATATAATAAAAGAACTAAAGTACTCTTTTTAATATTTCTATGGTTGTTACCTCTGGTGACTAAGATGGAATGCCTCATAGCCTGTAACTGTACTGGCCCTTTAGACCGAAACACAGCCACTTTACGGCAGAAATGGTTATGACGGTAAGAAAAGGAAACATTTAGGTTCCCTTTATTTTTTCGAGGGTCTACTTTCTTCACTTTCAAACTACTTCAAATAAGGAGGAGGTTGTTAATTTGTCGGAATCTTTTTTAGGGTTCCGTACCTCAAAAGGAAAAACAGAACCCTTATTGTCCATCTGTCTGTCAGTCAAAACCCTTTTTCTCAGGAACGCGTGGAGATATCAAGCTGAAATTCATATCATTACTCAAGTCTACTGTCCCTTGGAGCTATGAAAAAATCAAACTTCTAAGCCAACGCACTCAAAAGATACAGCCATTTATGCCGTAAGTTTTCGACATTTGCAAGGGAATCAAAACCTACAGGGTACTTCCCGTGAACTCAGAATCTTAAAATTTAGTGGGAAGCAATGTATTATAGCACAGATAAAGGAAAAATTGCGAAAAGCATACATGTTTAGTTACATTATATAATAAAAATATTTTTAATAATTTTAAACTTATATACCTACTGATTTGTTCGGAACCCTCGGTGCTCGAGTCTGGCACTTGGCCGGTTGTTTACGTATGTTCACCGATTACTCCAAGACACTTGAACCGATTTGGAAAATTCTTTTTTGTTTCAAAGGATGTTTCTATTAAAATTTTATCGAAATCGCTCGAGGGGTTTTTAAAAAATCAACAATAAATTATATTCATATTGAAGTAGTAGTACAAAATTTTAAATTTACCACTCGTAGGTTTCCTAGAATGCAGAAAGTATGAAAAATACTTTCAAAAATATTGTTAAAACATTTTTCATTTGCTTTAGACCTTTAACGACAATAAAATGTGGACACACTAGATGTATAAAAAAGACAAAATGTTTTACACAAAAACACACAAAAGCTGTACAAAAGGCTTACGGTTCCATTAATCTCATGTGGCGACAAAGTACACGGATATCTTTGTTCCCTAATAGAAAGCATGACAGTGACTACAAATTACCTAATCCATCCCATCGGGACACTTTCCGGTCCCAAAACCGCATCCTTGAGCTTTGACCTGAGTGCTTTTTAACTAAAGCTCAATAAAATATAAAAATCATACAGTCATCCAATAAGTCGTGCTTCGTAGGATTTGAAATATAAATATAAATTGAAGCATAGCTTAAATATCTAAAAAGTTTATAGGGGACTATTTTTTTTATAGTATAGGATGACAAACGAGCACACAGTCCACCTGATGGTGAGTGGTATCTGTGGCCTGTCTGTGGCCCATAAACGTCTACATCTATCCTCGTTTGCGAATCAAAATGCAGATGCGTTGTCACCCGTGAGGACTAAGATGGAATGCCTCTTTTCCAGTAAAAAGGGTCTCCGGTCTCTACACTCACCATACGAAACACAGCAGCATTAAGCTTCTATTTTACGCTGGTATTCTGTGAGAGCGTGGTCCTTCCCCGGTCGAACCGACCCATTCGTGCTACAACTATACCCGAAATATAACTGCAGCATGGCTCTACCACGTACAAAAACTCTACCAAAGACATTTAAGTAGTAGTAGCCTATATATTTAAATCTCTTTGGACCATACTTTAGTTGATGCCCCCGTCGGCTATCACGATAATTTTATACATGTATTAAAATATCGTGACAGTGACATTTGCCATATGAAAAATGTTTTTTTAACTTATTTTATGCCAGTGCTCTACTACAATTCCACCTAAGTAGTTAATGGTTATGAAGCCCTGATAATTTGCACTGTTTTAACTCCCGATGAAAACAAAGGGGTGTTATATGTTCAACGTGTGTATCTGTGGGTATGTGTGTCCGTTTGTGGCATCGTAGCTCCCAAACGGATAAAGCGATTTAGATTTAGTTTTTTTTTTTTGTTTGAAAGGTGACTTTATCGCCAGTGTCCTTAGCTACGATCCAAGAAAATCTCTTCAATCGTTTGAAGATCATCGACTCTTTTTATTCGGTTATGGAGAGGTACTCTCCATAACTGTGCGATCGTTTGCATACCAATAGATACCAGGCATAGCGGCATTAATAACAAAATAAGTTGACCCTTCGCGAACATTCTCGAAACATATTTCAATAACTTGAAACAAATTAATCTTTAGCATTATCTATTACCATGTCAACTTGAGTCTGTCACTCATTAATATATTAGTATGCAGTGAAGGCACCAATATTTTCAGTGTTACTGGAAGGTTATTTAAATTTTACGTAACTTTTTATCGATCCATGTAACTTTAAAAAAAAGTTGAAAAATTATAGTTAGTTATCAAAACTACAATTTCGATAGGTGCAGTCATCGAATGTTTGATATTTTCATTATTATTTTAAAATAACTGGTTGTTCTTTAAATAATAACTTATATTGGTCAATTACAAATGATCACTACGTAAGTTTAAAAGTTTAGTTTAAAACGTAACTTTTAGTCAAACTACGCTGGCAGAACAGGATATTTCAGCAATTTCAACATTGTGACTTTAAAACGTTGGTATTTTCGTTGTGTGCGTTGGATATACATACCTATCCGAAGAACTTTATTGTTTTCCATTAAATGACATCGTGAACTTTGTCATTGACATGACCTTGTACATGACAATTTAATATTACTGTATTCAAGGATTATAATAGTACGTTTTTTATATAAGAGGGGGCAAGCAAGCGTATGACTCACCTGATGGTAAATGATCGCGGCCCATGAACAACTGCAAAACCATGGGAATTAATTACAAGTTCGTTGCCGACTTTATAAAAAAGATTAGACTCTTTTCTTGAATGTATATAAGATTCGTTTTATTTTAATATAGGATAAGGGTGACAAACGAACACACAGTCCACCTTATGGTAAGTGGTTGCTGCGGCCCATAGACATCTACATCTATCGTCGTTTGCGAATCAAAATGCAGATGCGTTGTCACCCGTGAGGACTAAGATGGAATACCTCATTTCCAGTAAAAAGGGCATCCAGCCACCTGCACTCACCAAGCAAAACGCAGAGGTAAACCTCTACTTCACGCTGGTATTCTGTGAGGTCATGGTACCACCCCGGTTCGAGGCGGCCCATCCGTGCGACAGCAAAAGCTGCTGCGTGGCTCTACCACTGTAATTTCGTTGATTGATGTTTTGAAATCGTACAATTTTCGGAGTGTCTCGTTAAAAAATTAGCAGGACATAAATGATCTACTACCGCTGTTTTTCAACAGCAAAAAATACGAAAACAATAGACGTGGAAGACTCATAAAATACGTGAATATTATGCTGTACATTTCAAAAGCGCTTTTATAAGTCTTTGAAAAAGGAGGTTATCGATTAGACTGCTTCAATTTCGCTTGTAACATGATGATATCTCCCAGGTTCGTTTACGTTTCGGTGACTTCTATCAAAACATTGTATTTCACAGAGGTTCTATTTAAATTTCAAAAAGACCTAATGAGATTAATTGAGGATGTTTATATTTTTTAAATAATTAAATGAGTACAAGAAGACTTAATTTTAGTAATTATTCAGAATCACCTGAAAAATACCTGAAATATATTGAGAGATCTATAATATTTAGTAAATTGTATATGTAAAACCTTCCATTAATGATGCTACAATCACAAAAATAGCTACTAGTCAATTCACGAAGGACAGACTTTTCTTTTTTTATTTCCATATAAAATCTAAAAGAACGGCTCTCATTGGGTTTTAGATCCATTAATCAGGCTATATTTGTTTGTATCCCCATGAAACAATCTAATTTAGCTAGTACAATCAATCAAACCAAATAAATTATGAACTTAAAATAAATTGCCACTTGAAATAAGTCCACGCGTATTTTTTTCCACAGTTACTCTTAGTAAATCTCCCTATTAGAAGCTAGCCATCACGCTACATAATAATTCAAACCTTTCGCCTTTATTGGAATAACATTTTCATAAAAAATATATTTTTATTACTCCTTACATCAAAACACGCAAAGAAAACTTAGCATTTTTTTGATATTTTTAATTCAAGTATGAAATCGATTCCTCGTATTCAGTATTCACTTTATATCAAGCCTAGCAATAATGAAGCACGTGAGTAATATAGTAGATACATAATATACTTGCCTTCGTAGAGCCATTACTTCGTAGCACTACGGGACGTAGGGAGCGCTGTGTAGCCATCTGCTACGACGCTAACCTCTGACCTTTCGTAGCCCGGTGTCGGATAATGTAATATGCATAGACCTCGCTCGCTCAGTTTGATGTAATTTAATACACATGTGCATGAATGAACTATATAATACAAAGCTTTCAATACAAGCCTTTTGCCTTTGTATTCAGTAATAGGCCAAGCGGTGACCATCGAAAAAGGTTGTTCACCCGGAATAAGTAGAAAAATATGTTTTTTTTTATTTTCTGGGTATTAGTTTAATAATAATTAAGCGATCCGGTGATTTGTAACTCAGCCAAAATTTTTTTGAATGTTTTTTTTTTAAGTAAATATAATTATTTTTTTGATTTGATTTGATAAAGTTTGATCAGAAAAAATTAAAATTCGAGTTTGACACTTCTTCTTGAAACGACTGTTTATTATTTAACTAACACCCAAAAAAATAAAAAAAGTATATTTTTCTACTTATTTCGGATGACCATCATTATCGACGGTCACCGCTTGTACTATAAAATATCATGCCATAAACATATTGTAAAAAGTTTTCCTCCAAATAATATAAATAAATTTAAAATAATTAAATATAATATGTGAGAAGCGCATCATACAGATTAATAATAAAATCCACAATTACAATTCGCCCAATTCTTTTTATCTACAATATTTAAAATTCAATAATTAGTTATGATGTTTTTATTCAAATAACGAACTCGTGAAGAATCAGCACAATAATATAATCTCCAGTGGTACTACGAGAATCAAACTCAGGTTGGTTGTGTATGTACATGTGAGGTGTACGTCTTGCTCCCTAGCTACAACGGCTCTATTAAGTATAAAGAATTACACACTAAATGTTAAAATTTTCAGATTGCAGCATTTAAGCGCGGGTGCTGTGTTTGATGCCCAACTAAAATTATTGATGACTCATTTATGCATTCATTGAAACCCTACCAAAAGTCCACTTTTGAATGCAGGTTTCACCCCTAGATTACCTCATAGGACCTGTTTTGCCATAGTTGGCGTGTTCGGCAAATGGTTGCCAACCAACCGCAGCTTCTTAATTTTTATTGGAGGTTAGAATATGAAAAAAGTTAGTACCTACTGAAACAGACTGCTAAGCAAAAAAGATGCCTTACCACCTAGAAAACGGTAGTAGAACTTGAGAGCTTACTGTATTTTTAACATGTTCTTTGTGTGATTAGGGTAAATCTTTCCGCTTTTAAGAGATTCACATGTCTAGAATTATTAATGATCCGGCAATGTGATTGGTTGAGAAACGAACTTTTTGAAGACACATACTGATGTTGAATTATCTCCTTTTTCTTTATTAGGCGATAAAAGTCCCATATTGAAGGTGGGCTTCTCCCGTTGTTATTAGAATTAGTCAATATTACTAATTTTTCAAGCGGATTGGTGATCACAGTACGTCTTGCACCTTTCCTTTATGCTGCTCCTCATTAATATTCACTGGATATTTTACAAGCCAAAAAGACGTGAAATCTTTCAAGCATTTCCCATGTCGCCCTATACAACACCCACGGGATGTTAAAGGGTGAGTAATTCACTTTTACGTCGCCACCGGGCAGCAATTCTAAAAGCTCTATGTTTAAACGACTTATACGTATTAATTAGCATTAAATGTCGAACAGCAAGCAGCTATTCATATACTGCTGAAATAATGTGAAACATAACGATGGAAAGTTACTTATTGACGACCATACAATTACGGGATTATACTGCAAATGTCCAGACCAAATGACACGTTAATGACTTGTCCTATTACCAGCGTTTTAACACCTATTAATATTTATTTCCATTTACATGCATGTTCATAAATCTTAACATGATATATGCTACCGACAGCTATAATATTATACACCTAATTGCATTTACCTCTTATGACGTAATTTTAATTCCGTCATAATTATTTCGGCCGCCAAGTAGCAGTTCGTACAGTGTTGTGTTCCGTACTGAAATATGTAGATTTAATTTCACAGCTGGGCGTGCCTTTGTAAGTTAGAGAGTTCAAGTTGCTGAAATAAGCCGTAAAGTGACTGGCACCTTACGTTCGCTTTGTCATCAGAAGCTTTCTGCCTTCTAAAACTAAACTTATACTTATTCAGATTTTGATACCCATTATTGATTATGCGGATGTGTGGTACCCAGGTCTATCTCAATATATTCTCGATAAGTTAGAACGCCTTATCAACAATTAGTATAATAATATATGTTAGAATAGCATTAGATTGATTTTCGACTTATGTAAGTACGACCACGTTTCCCAGCACCTAGAACGGTACTAAGAACGGCTTAAATGGCTTTCGTTTCAACAAAGACGTAGTTCCTGAATTTTACAAATTAATACTATATTCAATTTTTAATGACCCAAATTCTCCTTCTTATCATCACGATTACTTACAGTATCTGTATTCTACTTACGATAGAATTCCCCGGTCTCAAAATAGTCTTAAAATTCGTATTCCACTATATAAGACAGTGATTTCTTTAATTCCTCTTTTACTGTGCAGTCCAAAATGCTCTGGAATGCCCTGCCTGTTGATATCTCTATAAGTGATATTTTCTGTATGTATTTTAATATGTATCTACTTATTTTATTTCTGTATTATATTATTTTATTTATATAAGGATTAAGTACCCGTTTATACATTTATTATTTATTATATTTTAGATATTAAGTATGTATATTTTTATTAACTATAATCTATTATCTTATATTGTTTACGATTACTACATTTTTTTTAAATCACCCAGGGTTGACTGGTACAAAATGCCATACGGCATTAAGTCCGCCCTTTATATCCCTTATTATGAGGTGTATAATAAAGACTAAATGAATAAAAATAAATAAATGACTATGCGGTAACGGGTATGCATCATTTTTTTTCTCTAAATTCCAAACACACTTGCTAATTAACGCACGAGGACAAATGGTGATATTTATTTGAAAATTCCGTACACAAAACTCTAATTAATACTCAAAACACACAAAACTCGAATACTACAAACTAGCTAATGATGCCATGTCTACCAAACTACCTATCCTAAGTGGTGAGTATGGGTGAATCTTTTAAAAAATGCTTGCCAATTGAATATGTTTCAATATATAATATTCAAATATATGTTTGTTGTAAGCCAAGTATTTTTGACAGAGCTACAAAATGGCAGCACCGTTCCATTATAAAATACAGGGGAAATGTTATCGTTATCAATCTTAGCTAACATCTTGCTACTACCTATAACCTTTACTTTGCATTTGGAAGGGTTAACCGAAACACCATGTCTGTACGTCTCATCATCCTTATTCCGGCCCTCTCACAAGTTCACTATTGAACATAGGCTTCCCTGAAAATATGCTGCAAAAGATGGTTCTCAGCCGTCTTCTACATCTATCGACTTTCCGCAAAATTAAAAACCAAAAAATTCAATATTTTTGTTGTTAAAGGCAAATCAACTTGTTGCTGACATGCCAAAATTAATTCCTTGGTGTAGAAAATTCAGACACTAAGGTGATGATACACGTGTTTTATTTTGCTGTATTTTACTAATTTGACACGGAATACAAAAAAATCATCCTTATTCTAAGCAAGAACTATATTTTTTTATTTCAAACTAGAAATTCACCTCGGCTTTGCCTGGGTAATATCTATTTATTTGGCGTTGTTTAGATTTAATATCATTAATAACCATTTATTAAATAAATCTTTTGTTTTTTTAAACTCCAAAATTTTCGGATAAAATATAGCTTAGATCCTCCTGGCATTACTTTCTATATGTTCGTGAAGCTGTTGTTAGAAGAACAGAAATACAGATAAACAAACATATTAAAAATGACCTATAATATTTTAATGTCATGCAAATAACCCCTCAAGTCCAATATAACGCGGTTGTTTCCATATAACAAACAAACACTTCAATTTTATTTGTAAAATAAATATGTATAATATTTTTTATATGTATAAAAAATAAACAAGAACAATAACCTCTTGTTGAGAACACAATTTTGATTTTTTTCCTACGTTAAAGGCAATTTAAGACCACTTCAAAGTACGCTGGGCAATAGAATAAATTTACTGTTCCATTTAACATAATCGAATTAGGGCGAGTGGTTGGCGAGCTAATGCTTGCAATTATGGTTGTGTTTATCTGTCCCTTTATAGTGTGTCAACATCAAATACAGATTTTGGTATAAATCTGTGGCGGCGCTGTCGTCACGCCACAAGTGAAACACATCGAAGCCCTAAATCGCGCTATCAAAGTTCCGCAGTAAAACAGTACATATAGAATAGGTCCAAACTGCCACTTGTCCCTCAGGGGTCAGTGCTTGCCCCCTTGCTGTATATCCTGTACACTAACGACATTCCCATCCCGTCAAAAGGTATTCAGCTCTCCCTCTTTGCTGAAGACACTGCACTCTACTGTAAATGTATCTCACTACCTTTCATACGGATACGGAACAAGATCCAAAAGTCAGTTGATGACTTAGGAGCTTGGTTCCGAAAATGGCGCATCGATGTGAACCCTGAGAAGAGCTCCACCGTTCACATCGACCATAAAAGCCGCCGCCACACTACCATTCCACCAATCCGTATGCTAGGGACTCCTGCCCCCTGGCATACGTCCGCCAAATATTTAGGTGTCACCCTTGCCACGACGTTCATGTCAAAAGAGTAACCCGCAACGCACGTTTTTACCTGAGTAGGCTCAACAGTATGCTGAACCGACACAGTAAAATGTCCCTCCGCAACAAGCGAACACTTTATAAGTTCTGTTTACGACCAGTCATGACTTACGCGGGCCCCGTATTTGCCCACGCTAATCCCAAAACCATTATCGAACTCTAAGTAGTTCAAAACCTCTTCTGTCGTCGAGTTACAAACGCACCCTGATACGTTCGTAACGCCGACCTCCATCGAGACTTAGAGCTCCCCACAATCCAACCATTTCTAAAAACACTCTCTGAGAACTTCTTCAAAGCCTCAGAGTAACACTCTAATCACTTCATCCGTGAGGCAGCTTCCTATTTAGTCCCACTCCCCTCTCGCTATCGAGTCCGAAGACCGAGAAACTCTCTCTCGGACCCGCCAAACAAACTTTCGGTCGACCTGAATTGCCTCCTGGCGGCTCAGGCCGACTCTTCTTAATTTGCCTTAGTTAGACTCCCCCTCAGCGGCTCGTCACCGCCTGCGCCCCATTTTTCTGCCGACTTCCAAAAAGGAGGCGGTACTCAATTCGACTGTATGTTTTTTTTATGTGTGTTACCCCATAACTTTTTACTGGGTGAACGATTTGGATGATTCTTTTTTTATTTGAAAGTGAAGTTAATCAAGGTAAGACCAATATTTTTTGAGTTATTCTTAATAACTCATATTGAAGTCGGCTGTACAAAATTTTTAATTTTAAATTATCCCTAAAGAGGGTCGCTTCCGATTCGGCCTCATAAGCCTATGCCAGTCTCACAGGTAGTGTTTCGTATTTAGGCACTTAGGTTACGTTAGGTTAGTCGCAGTGAATCCCACATAACCATGACAGCCGGCTGTCGTGGTATGCTTAGAGCATTCACCACCTCCCTTCCTCGCTTTTCGGAGGGTATCCCTTTCAAGTGCTTCTAGGCGTAAAAAAAAATTACCACTCGGAGCCATTCTGGATTGATTCTCTGCGCTCAAGCTGTGCGGACGTTTATTTTCGATCGAGCCCATACACTCCCGTGTAATAGAGTGCAATTGTGCAAAGAACAATATCCGGACTATTTCTCAGAAGTGCTTCAGTGGTATTTGTGCGTCATTGCCGCCGTAAGGTTACACCGGCCCGCCGGCCCATTGTCCCTTTGTATTGTGATTAGTATAGTGCCCCTTGCTCTGCTAATTTCCAGTAACCATAAGTAGTTTGTTACACACCGCTGCCTTAGAGGAGGCTTTCCATTGTTTTTATTTATGTGTTCGCTTGTCGCTTTAGGCGACAGCTAGGTACACACCCTAGCGTATCAACGCGCTAGGTGTATAGGTGTTCGTCTTATGCACATACCTCCCCCGTCGTGAGGGGGGGCTTGGTACATACGTATTTTAAACCTTAAACAAGATGGCGGCCGTTACTATACTCACTGACTTTTGAGTCGCGTCTGCCCCGACGTTTGGGCAACCTTTTTAGCGCAGCGTGACTTGCCCGCTGCTGAACGTCCAACCATGCTTGTTGACGACCTCATGTCGCCGAGCACCGGACCTGCGACGCCCGTGTCCGTAGACATATGACGTAGCGTCCTCCGCACCTTCTCCGTTCTCTACCCGTAGGCCGTTCCCGGTGTTCTCGGACGCCGAGGTGAGCTCCGAGTTGGAGTTAAAGTTAAAGAGAAAAACCCGCCAAGCCCGAAGATGACTGCTTCATTCTAGTCTCGGGCAAAAAACCAAAGCATCCCGCCGCGAAAATGGGCGACGAGCATCACTCAACCCCTTCGACCCCGTCTTCGTCCCCTAACGCCACTCGGGCTGAAAAAACTTCGCCTTCAGCACGCCCTAAGACTGCCAAGGTCGCAACTAAAGCCGCGAACCCAAAACCCGTCGCGGTGCGCAAGAAAAAGCTGCCGCCCCCAATTATCCATCAGGACAAATCTCGCTGGAGCAATCTATCCAAATGGATCGACTCCAAGAAAATCTTCTGCCTCAAAGGCCCCAACGGTGGCTAGGAAATTCATATACATGTTGCGACGACGGACTTCCGCGCTTTAACTGCCCATCTTAAAGCTCAGAAACTGAGCTCTCACACCTACGGAGGAACGAAACCTCCGCGTCGTCGTTCGCGAGTTCCCCAAAGAGCTCGAAACCGAACACGTTCTTAGCGATCTTAAATCGCAGAACCTCCCTGTCAAAGAAGTGCACAGAATGCACCAACCCACTGACAAGAAAAGATACCTTGACCTTTGCCTTGTCATCCTGGACCTGACTCCGGAAGGCAAAGAAATCTTCAACGTCCGCCGAATCTGCAATCTTACGGGGATTGCAGTAGAAGCCCTCCGAAATAGGGAAATCAATGCCACCGATGCCAACTTTATGGCCACTCGGCCAAAAACTGTTTTGCCCGGCCTAGATACAATGGTAGAGCCAGGCGGCAGCTTTTGCTGTCGCATGGATGGGCCGGCTCGAACCGGGGTGGTACCACGACCTCACAGAATACCAGCGTGAAGTAGAAGTTTACCTCTGCGTTTCGCTTGGTGAGTGCAGGTGGCCGGAGGCCCTTTTTACTGGAAATGAGGCATTCCATCTTAGTCCTCACGGGTGACAACGCATCTGCATTTTGATTCGCAAACGAGGATAGATGTAGATGTCTATAGGCCGCAGCAACCACTTACCATCAGGTGGACTGTGTGCTCGTTTGTCACCCTTATCCTATAAAAAAAAATAGATGCGTTAAATGTCTAGGCGATTACGCCACACCCGAGTGCACCCTAATGCCCGCGTGTGATGGCCCTCCGAACTGCGTTCTTTCCAGGCTCGAAAGCCCAAAACCACCTCTCAGGCAACATTCATGTTGCTGAAGTCACTTCTCTGGTCCGTAAACCAAAAACACTCAAGATAAGCTCAATGCCACCATTGAGCATATTAATCTTATCGACACGATTGGTTAATTCCAATGCGCGTAAGCAATCCCATTTTTAAATCATAATGGCAGTACAATCTACCGGAAGAACTAAACCTAGCTCTCTAATTGTCGCGTTCTTTAACGCAAACGGCATCAGAGATCAAAAGGAAGAAATCGAGTACTTTTTACGCGATCATGATGTCGACTTTTATTAATAGCTAATTATACCTTAGAAAGAAATGATTGGCTGACCGGACCTAAAGGCGGCACCTTGATCTAATACAATATGTCCTTGCACTGTATACCGACAGATACTCCACCGCTTGCTAATTTAGAAGCATCGGTTTGTAGGATAGTATTTACGGGCCATTCGCCTTTCATTATTGCATCGGCTTATCTGCCACCGCAGAAATATATATTAGAAGCCAACGTCTCGGCTCCACTTGATCTAGGCCCCAGCGTAATAATCACGGGAGACCTAAACTTGAAACACGTTAGTTGGAATTCTAACGTAAATAATCCAAACGGAAACGTATTATGCAACCTCACGGAGAAACTTAACTTCGATGTTATCGCTCCTGAGAGTCCAACTCGCTATTATTTTCTTTCACACCATTATCCGGACGTCCTTGATGTAACACTACTAAAAGACATCCGGCTTACTATGAACTTGATCGAAACTTTCGTCGAATTACGCTCGGACCACAGGCTGGTCGTATTAGAACTGGGCCGGTCGGCAAGTGAGGTCCTTCAGACCAAAACCATCTTCGTTTGGCGTAATCTCGAGGTCAAACTCGAGTCTACGAATTCCCAGCAATTAGACTCTATCCCGGACATGACTGACTCGCTGGTGGAAGCCAATAGGGCGATTAACGCCCTATCGACTCACTTCACTTCGGCAATCAAAGACTCCTCCCGTAAGGTTCGTGTGTCGAGCGATTGGCTAGACCACCCCGATCTCGCCTTAGATGATCTCGAAAAAGCCGAATGCCTAGCCGATAGTCTAAAGAGCCATTGTACCTTATCCAGCGTACCAACAGATCCCGCTCACTGACTGACGCTCAGTGACTTTGGATGAAGTCACTGAAACCATAATAAGCCTCAAAAATAGATCAGTCCTTGGACCAGATGGCATCAAAAACAAGGTGATCAAATCTCTTCCGGCACTACTAATTTAACTGCTTGTAGGAATTAACAACGCGCTTCTCTCGATCTGCTCTTTCCCGGATATCTGGAAAGAAACAGATGTAATAGGTATTCCAAAACCAGGGAAACCATGCTATCGACCCACCAGCTACAGGCCCATCAGTCTACTCAAGAAATTGGCTAAATTATACGAACGCATCATTCTAAAGCACCTCCGTCATTTCATTGAAATAAAAAGACTCCTCCCTGACGAACAGTTTGGATTTAGAGTCAAACACTCGTGCATTAACCAAATTCACGGTCTAACAGAATATATTCTGTCTGGCTTTAATTACCACCCGACAAAGAAAAAATCTCGAAACACGGGAGCTCTCTTCTTTGATGTCGTAAAGGCATTTGATAAGGTCTGGCACGACGGCTTGCTCTACGAGCTGTATAAAATAAATGTGACCGACAGGCTCGTACACATCATCCGAGGCTTCCTTACAAATCGCTCTTTTCGCTATCGAGTGGAGGGAACCCCTTCTTCGAAACGTTTTCAAAGGCTGGGATCCCACAAGGCTCCATCCTGTCTCCACTCTTTTTTACACACTTCACGAGTGATATCCCTAAAGATCCAGTGGTAAATACTGCTCTCTTCGCCGACGATACGGCTCTCTTTATATCAGATTATAACAAGAATAGTCTCACTTTAAAACTTCAAAAAGCTACCAGTCGCTTAGGCAAATGGTTCTACCAATGGAGAATTAGAGTGAATCCCGGAAAAGGACTTCAGATTAAATTTCAGATACAATGATTGTAAACATCCCTCTATCTCCGAATACTTCAAGGAGATGTCTTAACGCTACTTTGATAGCGCAGAAACCCATCCGAACCCGCTAGTGGCAAACGCAGCCAACAACGTTCCGATACCGAACGTCGCGCCGTCTCTCCGTAAACCGCGTAACGTACTAATAGAACAACCACGCTCGCTCGATCCCGTCGACCCAAACGTCGCAGGCACATCATACACTGACACTACACCCATACCAAATGGGACGTTAACGTTCCAGCACACACCGCGTACACACCGTACACCCGCGTACCTGGGCGGTTCTCACCACCTTGAACATCAGCCGATACGACGTCCCCCTTTGGACACCGATTAGATAGCTTAAAAATAACCTCAACAGAGGGGACATGATGATTAGTAACAATACCAGTTCATAAACCATCATCATCCTCCATTCCTAATTGCCGTCTTTCCACTTTTTAAAATACATCGCGGCCTTTCAGATCGCGAGCCCCCTAAAGCTGTAAGAGCCGCATAGGCTAACAGCACAAACATCACGATAATAGTACCACTCGGAGCGTTGGCCGCTCGCCGGACTGAACACCTCACTCGGCGGGAGATTTCCCCCTTTCCTTTCACGGTCACAATGAGTTTTGCATGTGGCGTAAAGACAACACCGCTACATCACTCCCTGCTCATACCGGAGGTCGATAGTGTAGTCAGTTTGCCGGTGGGGAATGCGTGCTGTGTGCGTAAGGGCAAGTGACACCGGTGCATACGATATGCCGGTGTGTAATGAATGCTGTACTACCCACTACAACGTACACGCAAGTAATGCCGGTGAGAACGAAGGACCAGAGCAAGTGCGGAGAAGTCTGGTTTATAAATCTGCGGTGATTCGAGACGAAAGTCGATCTGTTCGGGTGTAGATAACCCATATACATGATTAATTTCTTTGAAGAATTTTTTTTTTTATATGATAAGGGTGACAAACGAGCACACAGTCCACCTGATGGTAAGTGGTTCCTGCGGCCCATAGACATCTACATCTATCTTCTATTACAAATCAAAATGTAGATGCGTTGTCACCCGTGAGGACTAAGATGGAATGCCTCATTTCCAGTAAAAAGGGCCTCCGGCAAATAAAGAATAAAAAAAAATAAAAAAAAAAATAAAAAACAAAGAATATTGTCAAATTAATAAATCGTGTGACTAAAGTCATGCACAGAGTGTTTCATAATGCGTTGGTACAAATCAAAAGCCTTTATTTATGAAATATCTTATATAGTCATGAATCTCGGTAATCGTTTGCTAATGCTGTAATAAAAAATAGTTTTTGTTGATTCCATTACATGCAAAAATAGAGTGTAACAATTTTCCAGCATCTTTCTTTCCATCTGATTACAATGTGTCTGTGTCTTCAAGGGAAGAGTAAATAGGCTTTTGTAAAGCTACGTCAGTGTGCTTTACCATCACCGGTTAGATCACCATTTACCACCAGGTGGGGCAATAGTCAAGCACTGTTTAGTTTAAAAGAATTACTGCATTAAAGTTCAAATAATAAAATGTTTTAAATTTTTTGAGTTTTCACGACTTTGCCTTGCTTATGATATATACCTATATGAACCCAAAACGAGGAATGAGCTTAAACATATTACTATATTTAGCCCTCCGGAAAAAAAAATACGTTAAATAGGCGCTGCTATGTTTCGTATGATGATTGCTCCTAGTTTTCCAGTCTCAAGGGTGGAAACGCATTTACATTTTAATTTATAGTGGAGAAATAATGTATAAAGGCGACAGAGGCCGTAAACAGCCGGTGGATTGTGTTAGTTTGTTATTATTAGCTATCATCTGTACGATCAAAATAATATACTATCACTTGCACAACTAAAGGCAACTTTTGTTAAAATTATTTATTTACAATATGAACCCACAACTTTTGTTATAATGATTTATTACAATATAATTTTATTAATAACGCGTAAATCCTGGTAGCACTATTTCTGAGGGAGCCGCATGTTTCCATACATATTCGTGAAACGCGACAGTTCGCACGAGTAACGCCTGACGTGTCCCTCCGCATTTAGCACCACAAGTGTTCTTGGCATGCCTCCCGGGCTCTTCCCGTTTTCTGCCGCTACGCATTTCCACAACGATGCCCCGCTAATGTCGACATCATTCGTTATCGAGTTTATCTTTAGGCAAAAATGTGTACGAAATTTCTTTACAGACCAACGATAAGTGATAAAATTATTAAGTTACGGTAAAAAATTAATTTCATGCCATCCAAATTATAGATTACTAATTATTTTGGCAGCTCTTCTTGATCTTACAAATTCTCGTAGGCGATATGACAACAAGCCAACTGATGGCTCATCATGTTGATTGGCGCAGTGCACTATTATAAGAATGTGAAAGTAACCGTTTTAGATTTCTAAATAATATAGCAAGATTCTTTTTTAATATTAATAAGTTTTCATTCTACATCTTAAATTTAATAAACAATATATGAAGCCTTTTTCCGAATCCCAGACGAAACAAAAGCTCGTATGGCCTATAAATAATTTTGTTTAGGGTGTGGATGTTTGTCAATGTCATATGCAATTTGTGTAAGTAAAACGCCTCTATGATGCAGGCAAATCAAAATGCGGAAAAACGGTTTTTAAAAGAAAAAACGAAATACCAAACGGCCTTACTCATAAAAAGCGACGTCAATTTAAGAAATGCTTAAAGTAGTTATCTCTATCACATAGAAAGAAACAGGTAGAAATGTAATAATAATAGTGTATTGGCGATGTAAGAATATCCACTACTCCATATCATCGCGTGGATGTCTAAAGAGGCAACAGAGGGAAACACCAGGAGATGAGCAGCAGTGTCTTCCTAATAACAACCAGGAAATAAAAACTGCAATTGCTAACCGCATGCCAAGCGTGGCAACTATGGCACAATCCCCTTATGGGGAATATTATGGGGAGGTCTATATTCAGTTGCTAGGTTATGGAAGTACTATCAAAGCTTAGTCTTAGCCCTAAAGACTATCAAAACTTAGTCTTTTGGCTCCGAAACCCATTTGAGGTGTGGATGTTTTATTACGCTTCCGTTCGATCATTAAAGTTTATTTCAGATGCAGATAGTTAGAACAAGTGATCGTGCGTACACTAATAATGCTATAATATGCTTATTTTGAATGTTTATTATGATTGCTCATGTATACGTTGACCGATTAAAGATTTGATGTATTTACATGAAGTCATATGTAACATTTCATCCATTTAGATAGATACTTAAAGTCTTAAAAACATTACTCAAACACTATTAATCATATTCTGTCCATGTAGACGCAACAAAGCATCTGTATGGGCAAATTTAAATAAAGCTATTGCAAAAAAAAAACTAAAATAACCTCGATTTATTCATTAATCATGTTTTATGTTTACTTCATTCGTTTCGAAGTTTTAGTTCGCTAATGAACGATGCCAATGTACATAAGGCTGGGTGCACATTTGATGTCTTCGAAGCGTTGCTTTGACGTGTATCATGATCGCTAGTTTGGATGTATAATGTCATCATGTGATACGCCGTTGTGGTACCGCATCTAATACGTTTTTAACAGTGGTAGAGCCACGCGGCAGCTTTTGCTGTAGCACGGATGGGCCGGCTCGAACCGGGGTAGTACCACGACCTCACAGAATACCAGCGTAAAGTAGAAGTTTACCTCTGCGTTTCGCTTGGTGAGTGCAGGTGGCCGGAGGCCCTTTTTACTGGAAATGAGGCATTCCATCTTAGTCCTCACGGGTGACAACGCATCTGCATTTTGATTCGCAAACGAGGATAGATGTAGATGTCTATGGGCCGCAGCAACCACTTACTATCAGGTGGACTGTGTGCTCGTTTGTCACCCTTATCCTATAAAAAAAAAACGTCATGTTCTGCACATAAACTCTTATCAAATACACGTGTAGTATCGGATACATTTGTTGTGATCGGTAATATGAACGTATTTTAAAATTATGTCACAATACGACGATGCGATACGATACCTGATATGCCGCGTCTTATCTCTTATCGGTTTTCCACCGATCATTTTTTGATTTGATTCAAATTAGCATCCACACTTAAGATAAAAGTACTCGATACGATACGCCATATAACGATACTGAGATACATATAATGTGGACACAGCCTAAGTAATCGTAGCTAAAATAGTTTTATGGTTGAGGTACAATACCGATGAATGAATCGTTAAAACGTCCACTTCCATTCTGAATATTTCATTCAAAGTGATGCTGATATTAATCAGGAGAGATTTTCAATAATAATTACAATAAATTTTAAAACCGCGATATCAATTTAAATAGATTTGTCGTTAGTTTTTTATTGTACCATGATTTTTGACAAACTTATTTTTTTTTATATTTTACAAATATTAAAATTTTTAGAAATAATGAACTCTTTACTAATGACTATAGCATGTACCATAACATATATGTATATTTTAACGTATAATATCCATTATTGGCCATATATGTCTGATCTCAGAGCTGATTGGGAAGAACGGTTCTCGAGTGGCAGCCTTACCCGTAAGCAAAGTGTAGGGAGGCCCGCCATTAGATGGGAGATGCAGAAAGTCGATGGATTCAGTGACTCAGAACTGTGTTTTTGTGGCATTCCTTGGGGAAGGTCTTTGTTCAACAGTGAAAGCTGAAGGGCTGTTATAATGATGATATAAAATTGATATAATGTGTACTTATGTATCATAAATACTTATTAATTTCGTTATAATGCATACTGTTAACGTTTATTTTATGTTGTTTGTGATGTTGAAATATTAATGGATTGTATGATATGTGTATGTGATCTCAGTATACGCTTACAGAATTTATATTTATTTTACGTTTGTATTCTAATATAAATTTTCTCACACCTACTTATTTCTATCTCTCCCCGAGGTAGGATGGTAGATAATGCCTCAAGAATTAAGACCGCCCACATACCACTTTTTTGAAATTTTAAATTAATAAATAAATAATAAAATATAAAGTAAAGTAAAATAAGAAAAGAATCTTTTTACCGACACTGTGTGTATTGAAATATCATCAAACAAGCTTTAACGGTGTCGTCGTGCCGGGGTCAATAAACCGTTGCATAAACTGACTTGCGTGCACAAATTTGTGGAAACAAAGTCGTTATTATTCGCTGTGAGCACTCGATGTCATTTTTCCGCTGAAACGACCGCCGACAGCGCCTCCGTGAACCTCAACAGGTTAGCAATCGGCTCTGTGTATTCGGGTACCTATAAAGCTTTTAGTTGTACCTATTGGTTTATAACGAGAAACAATCAAAAACGATAATAGTATTAAGTATTATAATGAAGTGAATTATTATATTAGAATACACGCGTAAACATTATATTAGTCTGTGCAGGATACTAAAAAAATCGGTCAATAGCTGTTTTAATATTCTGCACACAGTTTAAGTAAATATTTTACTGCAGGTCAACACCAAGTTATTTAAGGTGAAAGCTCCAGGGTGGCCCGCGAAATTCAAATTTTCTTACGTTTTTTTGCAATTTGTAGGTCAGTGTCAAGTTGTATGTTTAATAAGATATGATTCGCGACCGTGATGAGTATGTATTTACAGAATTATAATCAATGCAACCCCCTAAGTTCGTATAATCCTATTGTATAGCTATTTCCAGAAAAACTCATTCAAAGGAATTATATGAACTTGGAGGGTTGTATTCATTGAGTTATATATAATTATATAAATCAATGGTTGTATTAGTGATTTTAATGATAATAATTCTGTAAACACATACACCTTACGGTCGCGAATCATATTCTGTTAAACATTCAACCTGACCCTGACCTGCAAAGTCAAAAAAACGTAAGAAAATATGAATTTCGCGGGCCACCCTGGAGATTTCACCTATTCGTGATGACTGTTAGATCTATGCTTATTATAAATAACTATTTGTAAATATGATATGTAGCTACATTGAAAGTTTTGTAAGTGCAGTAAGTGGTCCCATGGGAAACTAACAAGTGTGTTTAGTAAATCATTTTGTTTCTTTGTATGTGGGGAGACATATCACATAGTATATCATGTTCGCTTAAGGTCTCTGCTTTCGGCGGCGTTGTGTGACGGGTAGTTCACTACCCTTTAAAATGGTCGGGAAGAACGATAGATGCACATGAGTCATACTTGTGAATAGGTGCTGCTTGTGGGTGATGTCTGCTCAAGTTCACTTTGCATTGATAACTCTAAATTTTAATCTTCTTGTCTTGAATACATCATAGAATGTGCTTTAGTTCCCAATCTTCATTATTCTGTACTATATATATGCATAATATCAACTCTATAAAATCTGATAATCTGATATCTAAGATACCTGCGGAGTTTTTTTCACCGTTATTAGTTCCTTGCGTGTCTAATAATGCTTCAAAGTATTCGAAACCTCGGGAGTTAAAATACGTTAAATAAAAAGCGATAAAATTCGTAAACGTGGTTTTACTCCGTGTATAGTTTGCGTAAATATAAGAAATTATTTAATAACTAGTAAGGTAGACTGAGGCAAGTGTGGCAGTGGGGCAAGTGTGACAAATGCAAATTATGCGGCATAAATATTATCGTTTTTTTTTTTGGTTAAATGCCATTTCTAGAACAACGCAGGAACTTTTGTATTATTGACTATACGACAGTTAAGTACATAGTTTCAACTATTTTATCGATAACGGTTTTTTTAAACTACTCAACTGGCGAAAGCCGGCGCAATTTTAAGAGGCGAAGTTTTTAAGTGTTTCGACATGTCATTAAATTATTTTAAACAAGATGCAAGGTGAGTGATAAAGAATAATATTGATACTTATAGTGTAATATGTTTATGTGACCTGAAATCCACTATTCCTTGAAATACGGATACAGTTACACCTACCTCACCTAACATCTAACATCGGAGTAAGTGTGACAGTGTCATGCTTACCCCGATCATCTTATATGAGAATATCGTAATTAGTGATGGGACAGCATATTGTTTTAACTAACTTTCAAAAATGGAGGATGCTGTTTACCTGTGTGTTACTATGTATTTATATTTAAGTATTTACTTTTATAACTTTACTTAATAAACGAGCGAGCGAAGGGAGTGAGATCTCAGAGTCACGTTAAACGAATCGGTGTTTGTATGTTAGTAGGTACTTGGTTAGTAGGTACTTATGTCTGTATGGTTTTGTATGTATGGTGATAATTTTGAAATATTTATCTTATTTCAATTAAATTTATAATGTTCATATATAATACAAATAGAAAACTGGTGATTTTTGAGATATGGAGGGGTGCATCAAAAGGGGTGAAAAATATCAGTTCACGGGGTATGCCTTTAGTTTAACTCAGCTAGAAGTCAGAGCTTTAGTTGGCCAATATGTTCGTTGAAATGAAATCTATACTCCCTTAAAAGATGACATTCCGGGAGACGAGTGGTTAAGAACAAGGGACAAACTATCGATTAAAAGAATGGCTTGACCATCAAATCGGAAGAAGAAAAGCTGCCGACTGGTATGTCCCAACGAGTTGAACGATGTGCTTGAGACAGTCGTACAAAAGCAACAATTTAAAGGTGATCAAATAATGGAATCTTGATGAAACAAGTTTTTGTCAAGACTGAGGAAAGTTGAAAATAATTGGCCTAAAAGGTTTTCAAGTCACAAGAATCACTACCTCACCAGGCCGCGATAGTACAACTGTGTTGTTCACATGCAATGCCTGGGACCAGAAAGTTCCTATGTTAATAATTTTTAAAGGAACGTATCTTTGGAAAACATGGTTACTTGATTATAATTCGATTAACCAATCAATATATAAATAAATCAAATAACCAATTTGACTGCCTCGTTGGTCTAGTGGTTGTAATAGTGCGACTGCTGATCATGAGGTCCCGGGTTCGAATCCCGGGTCGGGCCAAAAAATCAGTTATTGAGTTTTTTCATCAAGAAATTCTCAGTATCTGCCCGGAGTCATGAAGTTGGCGGTGTTTCACCCCCGTGCTTCGGAATGCACGTAAAGCTGTTGGTCTCGCGCCTGATCTCTCTCCGGTCGTGTCGGTTTACCGTCCCATCGGGCTATGAGAGTGAGGGAACAGAGAGTGCACCTGTGCTTACGCATACACTTGGGCACTATAATCCTGTCTTGCGCCGATGGCTAGTCTCCGTTGGGACTGGCCGCCGTGGCCGAAATTCGGTCTGGAGGACATTATAATTCGATTAATTCGGCATTTGCCGCTACGCCGAAGGGTTGGACGGAAGCTTCAGTCTTCGAAAGTTACTTTTCAAATATACTGATCCCGGAAATATACAAATGAGGTAACCCACAACTTGTAATATATGACGGCCATTCAACACACCTTGATTTAAATGTTATTATAATAAAGGCTAACGAAAACAATGTAACTCTTCTAAAACTACCACCTCATTCTTCCCATATTTTGCAACTAAGCGGAATTAAAGTTATTTTTCACTTAGCATTGTTTTTATTACACTTTCAAAGATCCAGGGCAAGTGTGACATAAATCCATTTATAGGCACATCACTATATCGGTTAAAAGCTGTCACACTTACCCCATGCGTAGAAAAATCCATTGTTACACAAAAATAGACGCTCATATCGTTCAAATAGATCATAAAATATATTGACAATCATCTCATAAATTTTCTCGAAAACTACAGATAATAATAAAGTAACTACAAAAAGAAGCGTACTGTCACACTTGTCTCATTGATGGAGTAAGTGTAACAGTCTTCCACCTTAATTAGTTTTAATTACCTGAAATTACAAAATGCTGTTGTTTAGTTAATTGATAAATCAATTTTTAATTGGTATCCATTCACTCGATACTAAACACAGTATTTTAATCTTTTTTGGTAGCATTTTATGCCTGCAATTAGCCGTCTTGTTAGACTTTATATCTACTCATACTCGTATATACATATGAAAGAAATATCACTGACTCACTGACCCATCAGGAGATTTCCAAAACAATACGCCCGTTTGACTTGAAATTAGGCTTATATCCACCTTTTTCAACGTAGACACCTACTACGAATTTTGGAAAATTCAAACCCTGAGCGGATGAAATAGTGTGTTACAGTTAACCCCCGGAATAGAATAACAATTTTTCAATCTTATCTCATTTGTCAAAATACAACAAGTAGTTTAGATCTGAGGAAGAGAAGCAGAACATACTCGTATATACATACCTTCCTAAAAGAATCCCATATTTTTGTTTGGCTATATTCAGTAAAAACTTGATTGATTCTACACAGTCAGGTCATTAGTATTGTCACACAGTAAAAACTTTTCTTTTAGAATGCTGGCCACAAAAATGTTTATTGAATTCTTACTAGAACTTTTTAGAATTTTACTCATTTTTAAATATGGAGTGGACGCTTAAGGGTGCGTTTGCAAATCGGGCCAAATCATGCTGTTTTTCGGTACATTTTGTGACAAAACTAAACCAAATCAAATATAACTAATAACTACAACGTATAGAATGGTTCTTTATCTTCAAATGGTGGTAACTTTTTTGTTGAAAATAATAGTTTTTTACATTGTAAAAAGGATCTTCCCTAGCCATTTTCTACAAAATTAACGATACCGGCTCATGTTTCGGTACATTTTTTGTTCTATTATCAAATATATTAAGATTTCTAAAAATACTGTAAGTAGGCAGACATATTCAATAAAAAATGCTGGTGATTACTTTTTATCAAAATGTCACAAATGGTCGTAAAAAAAATAAAAACTGATGCTTATTTTTTGACATATTTTGCTGATACGGATGAATCCTAATGGATTGCAATAAGGGTTATTTTATTTTTAGTGCCTGTTTTGATTTGTTATACAAAAATTTCGATAAAACCACAGTCGGCGCTCGGCCGCTATCGCAGGTGGTCGCTGTATCGCCTGCAGCAGCTGAAAAAGATCGCTGTACAAACACAAAATATTCGAATTTGATACATAGGTACATGACCTGACTTTTTATAATCACAAATTCTTATTATAATGTTTTGTTGCGCTAAAAGCAAGTGGGATTTATAATATATAAATATATATAAATCCTATTCGTCTTGGACTTTATGGAGTGATCTGAAAGTATACGGTGAATGCTACTAGAACTCCTCGACGAGTTGAACTAGGTGTGCCGAGTTTGGGCTCATGACGAGACCTTACCTCCGGACTTGATGGGGAGACCTGATGGTGTACTTCAGTGACTGCTACTCTGTAATTCCACGATGAGTAGCTAGGTGTGCCGCGTTTAGGCTTGATTTGTAAGTTATCATGAGGCCTTACCTCCGGACTTGATGGAGAGACCTGATGATGTACTTCAGTGACTACTAGTGGAACACCTGGACGAGTAGAACTAGGTGTGCCGAGTTTGTTAGTTATGATGCGCAGTTGCCCTTGAATTCGGTAATACCATTTATATTTTCTCCGACGTGCCTAAGCTCGGCACACCCAGTTCTACTCTACAAGGAGTTACGAAGTACACCATTAGGTCTCTCATACAAGTTCGGAGGTAAGGTCTCGTCATAACTAACAAAACGAGCCCAAACTTGGCACACCTAGTTCTACTCGTCCAGGTGTTCCAGTAGTAGTCACTGAAGTACACCATCAGGGCTCTCCATCAAGTCCGGAGGTAAGATCTCGTCATAACCAACAAAACGAGCCCAAGTTCGGCATACCTAGTTCTACTCGTCCAGGAGTTGCAGTAGTAGGCACCAACGTACACCATCAGGTTAATCTATCAAGTCCGGAGGTAAGGTCTCGTCATAACTAACAAAACGAGCCCAACCTTGGCATACCTAGTTCTACTTGTCCAGGAGTTCCACTAGCAGTTACCGAAGTACACCTTCAGGTCATTCCATCAAGTCCGGAGCTGAAGTTATCATAACTAACAAAACCAGCCCAAAGTCCGCAGCCAACATCTCACTCCCTGTAGAGGTCTTCTAGTGCCTAGCTGTCTCTAGAGCAGCCATTTATATTTCGTATCTAAGTATATTTTTGTAGGTATAAGAAATATGAAACGAAAAACAATCTTTCAAATTATCAAAATGTTTATATTTGATTGCGATTCCCGCAGCTAACCGTGCGTACACTTGTGTGTGTGACCCTTGTCAATGTAATAGTTCGATTCTATACCTATCAATTTTGTAAACGCGTCCTTAAAGAAGACCGTGTTGCATTTATTGCGTTGCATCGTTGCGGTTACGCACCAATTCAAATTTTTGACATACTGAAAAATTTGAATATAACCAAAATATTCGTTTATCGTACCATCAAAGGATACAATAAAGACTCTAGTGTAGATGACAGGTCAAGAAGTGGTCGCTCTCGGTCTGTTAGGGCTCCAGCAGTGATAAAAGCTGTGAAGGCGCCAATTCAAAGAAATCCCAAACGTAAGCAGAAACTGTTGGCCCTTCAGATGGAGTTAAGCAGAACCACGGTGAAAAGGATATTAAATGAAGACTTAGGGCTTCGGGCATATCGAAGAAAAACAGGACATCGTTTGAATGCTCGTCTAATGGACCTGAGACTGAAGAGATGCCGCGCTTTGTTGAAGCGGTACGCGGGAAAAAATAGCGGGAAATTCTTTTTTCGGATGAAAAACATTTTTACCGTAGAAGAGAGCTACAACAAACAAAGTGATAAGGTGCACGCACACAGTTGTGAAGAAGCGAGCAACCGTATTCTGCGTGTCCAACGAGGTCATTTTCTATCCTCGCTCATGGTATGGTTGGGAGTTTCTTATTGGGGCTTAACAAAGGTACATTTTTGTGAGAAAGGTGTAAAAACGAAGGCAGTTGTGTATCAAAATACAGTCCTGATGAACCTTGTGGAACCTGTTTCTCATACCATGTTCAATAACAGGCACTGGGTATTCCAACAAGATTCGGCGCCAGCTCATAGAGCGAAGAGCACACAAGACTGGCTGGTGGCGCGTGATATCTACTTCATCCGGCACGAAGACTGGCCCTCCTCCAGTCCAGATTTGAATCCGTTAGATTACAAGATATGGCAACACTTGGGGGAAAAAGCGTGCTCAAAGCCTCATCCCAATTTGGAGTCACTCAAGACATCCTTGATTAAGGCAGCCGCCGATATTGACATGGACCTCGTTCGTGCTGCGATAGACGACTGGCCGCGCAGATTGAAGGCCTGTATTCAAAATCACGGAGGTCATTTTGAATAAACTTTAGTGTCATAAGAATCTATGTTTTGTTAAGTTCATTTTGGTATATAAATGGTTACATAATGAATTAACTTGTTTCAATTATTTTATATTAAACATGTGACAGAATTTATGACCTGACTATGTATTATCACAGCGTATGAATATAAAATTATTAAAATCGAACCACTCCCAAGCATTGAACAAAAATAAATGTTTTCTAAGAGTTTAGAGCATTAATCTCCAAAATAGTAATAAAAACGCTATGACTGAGTGCTATTATTGAAATTTGTTGTAATATTTAAATAACCTCGTCAAAGTCACCACGTTTTCTTTAATTTGTTCTTTTTGTAATTTGTCGTTCATCCAACTCACTATAATAAAACATATAGCAAAACCAACGGACGGAAAAATAATTTACATCAAATGATTTATATTTCAATGGAAGTTTGCGCATTATGCTATTATTTATATAGTGTTTAATTTTTTGAAACCTATATCAATGTAAGGGTAGAACAGTAATAGTCATTATTGTCTTACATAATCATCACTAAACAGATTTCTGCTGAT
The DNA here is from genome assembly GCA_033319125.1 of Parnassius glacialis. Lineage (NCBI taxonomy): Eukaryota > Metazoa > Arthropoda > Insecta > Lepidoptera > Papilionidae > Parnassius > Parnassius glacialis. The sequence continues at coordinate 28,747,667 of JAVANC010000018.1, forward strand.
AATTCAAAAGTTAATATTCCACTGCTATGAGTCCGTCCTGATATTTACATATAAACATGTTTGTTCAATAAGTAATTCCGTTTATTCCCAACATATTATATTTATATTATTAGTTTCGATAGTTGATATAGCAAGTCTTGTTTGTAAAATAGTTTAATTTTGAGCAATCGCTTTTATTGATAATCTATCAAATATTATGGAAAGTAATTTCGACGTAATGTTCTACTTTTTAACCGGCTTAAAAAAGAGGAGTTTACCAATTCAACTGTATGTTTTTTTGTATGTTTATATTCTCTTCAATTATAAACCGATTTCAATGATTCTTCTTTATGAAATTGCTTATGTTGCAGCGGTGATCCTATATAATTTTGGGTAAAAAAAATCCCACACCTAAGGGTGGCAAAATAGGGGTTGAAGTTTTAATGGAACTATTTAGACGACAATGAGATTGTGATATTCCTTAGGTCACCCAAAAGGGTAAAAAAATTACTTTTAATAAAAAGTAAAAACCGACATCAAACAACTAAAATGAAAAGAAAACTAAATTCACTTTCTGAACTCGATTCTTTAATTCTTTTATACAATATCATAGCATCGAATTCAAATGGTGAAAATATTTTTATTTGTTAGCTGTTTGAAGCCGACAAACATTTCCCTTTGAAGAAATCTATGGTAGACTACCATCGCCAAAACGGGTTTCGTCAATTTTGATGTTGAAGACGCACCAGGTTCTAGAAGACCAGTTAAAGCTAATGAAGACAAATTATAAGTTATTTTGTATATATAATAATACTCGCAACTTGTGAGATCGCTGACAAATTAAACGCCTTGTTTTTATAAATTTATATTCAATGCGCTAGTAACAAAACATCCGATCGAGTACATATTCAATCCGATTAATTATTTTTTAAAACAAATGCTGCATTCTTTTTCACATACAAATAAAATAAATTTGGAATGTACATTCTCATTAATACCTTTTATGTAAATGTACCACACAATATATTTGCATAGTATATTTTTAGGTCACAGGTTTTTATAGTTCATGTAAGACATATACTTTTATAGTGACGTCTTAATACAGTATGTTATCTGCAAAATTATAGCAAATCGATAGAGATATAATTTATTAAAACGCAAGGACTAGTTTAGGAGTAAAGTCAAAATATCCCCCCCCCCCCCCCTCCCCCCTTTGGACTACCCACCGCAATCGGGTAAAAAGAAAAGCGAAGGAGACCATTCACAAAGGCTAGATAATTAACGCATAAACAAGGAGCTTTACTTTGTCTAAAAAATAACGTGGACACGCTTAGAGGCGCCAACGTAGGTCACGAAGTGTATTTTTGCCTCGCCTTGATACAGGGCTAGCACATTTATCATATGCCCCGGTTAATATTAACTCTTTCGTCAGTCTCGACGAATGTCGACCCGTGCGGTCATAACTCTGACGATTCACAGACAAAATAAACTAGGCTCTAGCAACGTCAGATTATTTAATATTATTTGTTAATATTAACAATTTATAGAATAACCTTGCATTAGTAACTTTAGTAACGTGCCAATCTGACATCGACCATGTTTATCGTTTCATATTTCGTGTATGTAATACTCTATTTTTGATAGCCCGGATGCTATGAAGGCAAACCAATGCATCATGAAACATCATTGCCGCTGTCGTTCTATTTTACTGCATTTACAGGTCAAAGTGTCAAAATTTTTTTCGTAACTAGATGTGTCTAAATGAAAAATAACAAAACTACAAACTGGTCTTTTCATTAAAAAAATAGTTTCACGCGATGTCTGTTTTTATTTATTAATTATAAATTTCTTCAGTATCGTTAAGGCATTTCACATGTACATAAATGCACATGAATGAACATTTTGTTTGTGACCTACCTACAAAATAATTGTTCCTATTTAACCGTAATTTAGTAATCGTCAAAAGTAAAGTTTATGATTTTATTAATACATTATTTGACTAAATAAAATATGCACAAACATACAGTATGGAAGTGAACTTCAGAAGAACTTTACTTCCCAATTTGGAAATGTACGAATAATCATTTTAAAAAACTCAATGTCATTCCGAATTCAATTCAAAATTTGTTAATTCGTTCACAATATCTCTCTTACAAAGCAATAAGGACCGTGGCCGAGCTCACTTGACTACTCTAGCGCCATCTATTATCTATCTACGGAAGCGGTTGCGATGTATATCGATATGAAAATTTGACGCGCTAAATACATCGTTCTTTATTTAATACATTTCCATAGATGTCGCTACATGGTACCGCTAAGTAAGATTGACGAAGTCATTGGGCTCTAGTTATGTACATTTTAAGACAACTTGCAGATAAAGACATCGTAAACGCTCACCCCCCACTAGATGGAGTGACGACCTGATAAGACATGCGGGAAATCAATGAATGCAGGTGGCTCAGAACCGTGCTTTGTGAAATTCCTTGAGGGAGGCCTTGTACTGCAGTGGACTTGTGAAGGGCTGTAATGATGATGATGATGATCAATCAATCTCAATTTATTGACAGGAAATGAAATGTTTTGGCGACATAAGATAATCTATCGCCCCATTTCATATCCTGGGTTTTTAAGGCTATTATTAATAAAAAGTTTTTACAGAAAAACGGGACATACATACATTTTTCCAAGTATATGTAAAACATAATAGCTCGTTAACTAATTATATCACTATTATAATCTTAGAAAGAAAAAAGTATTAATGTCGTAAAACGAATCACATTATAAACCGAGACATTGACCTATCTTTTTGTACGATTGGTGCCGCCAGTAGAAATACGTATCTGCGCTATACTTATAACAACGCACTATTACATATATGCCAAGTGGAGATATTTTCGCCGTCGCAGCTGTCGAATGCGACCGTATCTCATCCTCATCTCTCTCGGGCTCGTCGGCAGCAACATTCGCTTTAGCGGTTGCCTCTGTTAAAGTGCAAACTTTTCTCATAAAAACAAATAGAAAGTGCATCGAGCACATGAAAGTTTGAGAGAGAAAATTGCACTTCATGACAGTCGCAGTGAAGTTTAAAAGATACTTTTCATATAGTATGTTAAAAAAATAACTACAAAAATTATTTACCTTACCTCATAATAAGGTCGTTGCTTTAAGGTATTGACCAAACAATTTGAATGAGTCAACTAAGGGGAACAATAGTAAAAATCGATACGCTTAAAATAACCAGAATCAAATAACATCCGACAGAAAGTTGTAAAAACTATAATCAAGTCAATAATGCTATATAACTAAAGTATTCGTTAAGAAACTAACATTATGTACGATTTTTAGAACGAAGTTATTTATCGGACGATACGGATTTGGCGGATGGGTTCTAGGCGACAAAAAGTGTAAAAAAGAAAGAAAGATGAAATTAGTGAAATAATATGCATCTCCCTCGCACTTTTTCTTATATTGCCGTGAAAGAAATATTATTTTATTTTAAATGACACTTCATTTCAATAGATGCTAGTTATTCATTTATTTGTATTTGTTAATCAATAATATATACAAATAAATAAAATTAAAGTGTCTGTTTGTAATATCAAAATAACAGCTTTTTACTAAATGCATATGAAAGTATATACGGTACCTACTTGCACTACAATTTTTAAAATTTTTTGTCTGTCTGTCTGTTTGTTTGTTCCGGCTAATCTCCGAAACGGCTGAAGCGACTTAGATGATGATATAAGGAGTAACTTTGGCTACGTATATTTTAGAAAACGAATTAGGGTTCCGCGCAACATAATTACAACCCTAAATTACACGCGGACGAATTCGCGGGGCACAGCTAGTCAATAATATAATACGTTCATCAATAATAATATACTACGAAGGGAACTTCGTTTCAACCGAGTGGTTGAAACGAAGAACCTTCCACGACACCATGTTTTTTATATCATACTAGCTGTTGTCCGCGACTTCGCCCGCGCGTAATTTATTACGATTGGATTTCATGGGTTTTAATTTTTTGCGCTGAGCCCTAATTCTTTTTATAAAATAAAAGTAGCCTAAGTTACTACTTATAACATCAGCTATCTGCCAGTGAAATTCCAGTCAAAATCGGTCCAGCCGTTTCGGAGATTAGCCGGAACAAACAGACAGACAGACAGGCGTTTAAAAAAGGAGTAAGCTCATTTGAAAATCGCCGGTGGTAAATAATTCCACTGAGAAGTCGTGCAAGGAAGAAAATTCCTAGTGTAGTGGACCGCCAAGCATCCAGATGATGAGGATGGTAACGTGAGTTTGATGTGTTGGTGAAATTTGGCAGCTGGAATTAATCTGGACAATTCTACAAAGCACTGCCCGTGGTAAATGCAATAGAAAATGCAAAGGGATGCAACATAACCTCACAGCGCCAGTGAATCGAGCCGATCAGAGAGAACTCGATCGTCAATAATTCGTGCCGCTCTACGCTGGATGCGGTTAAGTGGAAGGAGCTAATACTGGGGAGCCCCGATCCAGAGATGAGAACAGTATTTCATTTAAGGCCGAAACTGCGCCTTGTCAAGTTGCAAGCGGTGTGCCAACACGAAATATTGTCCTGCTCTGCTGAACACACCAAGCTTTTTAGAGGCCAATTTTGCCTTCTCCTCCGAGTGACCACGAAACTGTACATCCCTCGTACATATGTCGATGCCGAGGATTCTGATGCTAGCTGCGACAACAAGCGGAGTGCTCTGAAACTGACGACAAAGGGGCTTCCTTTTAACGGTGAAAACGCAAATTTAAAAAAATATCTATTTAATCAGTATTTAAAGATGTACTTGTCATACGTTCAGTAGAAAAACAGCACCATAAATCTAAGGTTTATACTTTGACACTCCTCATTGGCTAGTAAACTTCTTCACCCTATTTTAAATAGTCAACTAAGTCAAATGGCATTAAAGTTTTATTCGCTAAAGTGAAGCCATAGCATGTGCTATAATCAACTGAATTATGTTAGACCTAAAATATCCAGAATGCAAACAAATATAAAAATAAATACAGAAGAATTTTATGATCTTCTTTTATTTATTTATTTAATGCATGCTATGATGAAGCAGATGCGTAAAAACAGGAAAAGTTTTACGATTGAACGCGGTCTCACTACCTATTTTGATTACAATTTTTTTGTCACGATGTGGGATCGTTTTTTTTTCGAAATTTATAACTTTTTTAACAAGCGAGTCCATAGCCCATCTGACGGTAAGAGGATGTTGTGGCCCATAAACATCTACATCTGTCCTCGATTAAAAATCAAAATGGAGATGCGTTTTCACTCCTGAGGACTAAGGCGGAATGCCTCGTATCCAGTATAAAACGTCTCCGGTTCTCTACACTCACCATTCGAAACGCAGAAGTATTGAGCTACTATTTTACGCAAGTATTCTGTGAGGGGTGGTCTTTTCCCGGTCGAGAAGACCGATTATCGCTGCAACCATAATATAGCTGCAACATAACCCTACCACGTATAAGTAAATGTTTCACATATACTAAAACAGAGCATATAAAGTATATGTAAACTTTGTATTGTATATGTATAAGCTTTTATACTACGTCCTAAATTAATAATTGGAGGTAAAAGATGTATTAGGCATCATAATTTATTACTACATTGAGTATTCATAAAACTTAAATGAAAACCAACGCTGTTGTTTCGGCGACAGCATATTAAGAAAAGTGAGGTACGTTTGCCTAACGTGCCACAACACACATACATACTTTTTTTAAATTTATCTGTCAAGTTGTTGTTTTTTTTTTGTTATGCCTTTAATTGATACATGTACAAATATTTAAATTTTATGGCCTAATTTGTGTGTAGCATTTTTGCAATAAATGTTTCTTTCTTTCTTCCCAAATAAAAATACGAATTTCTAATTCAATATAGCTTATAAATTATACTTATTAAATGTCATTCTTATGGTTAATATACCATTGGTTTGAAAGGAATACTGTTCTGGGAAGAACCAGTAAAAAAACCTGACTAGACATTAAAGAGAAAACAGTTTACAATCATGTATTATATAACACAATTAACTATTCAAATATTAGTAGAAATAGCTTGGTGGCGGTGATTACCAATATATAATTTCTGGACGATTCGACTGGTGCCCATGCAAAGTCGCTGTTGTTGCTGTCCGTCGCCTGACTTAGTTTAGCTCTGTCGCTTCTCACAACCGACACCCATAGGATGATATTGATGATATAGGTGTTTTTTCTTACACTGCCGAATTTCACTTGACGAATTTTCCCAGTATAGGTAGATGGTTATTCAATATTTCACAATATAGATTAAAAGTCACTAATTTTTGCTGCAGTTTTCCTTAGATTGTTAATAATAAAGTTCGTTATGTTTAATAATAAAGTCTGTATTTAGTAGACCATAAAAATACTCAAAAAGTATGTAAGCTGGTAATAAAATCATAAAAAACACAATGTGAATTCAATAATGCTTGTATAAATAATATAAAACTACGCATTTAAAAAAATGTCTTCAATTATATTATATACTTATAATTTAAGAGCAATTTATCCAAATAATAAGTCGATATTTGAAAAGATATAAAAGTAATTTGTAAGGGCTTAGTCCGATACGCCCATAGACTGCCGTCACTGCGGAAAACTCATAAAGTGTCCGATTTAATGACTATCAATAATGACCCATTTTACGAGCAACCCTGGCAATTTACGATACATTGGCAAGCAGTCGATCGGCTACACATGATTTCGAGACCAAAAGACAATAGGTCCCTTACCTGGAAACATTTTTTGCGACTAATCTAAGTTGATCTTACTTTCGGATTTATCTCAACTTACTGGCTAATAAATATTTAAAAAGTCATTTGGTTGTTAAATATTTAATTTTTTTTTAGTTTTTTTATAGAATTAGGGTGACAAACCAGCACACAGTCCACCTGATGGTAAGTGGTTGCTGTGGCCCATAGACATCTACATATATTTTCGTTTGCGAACTAAAATGCAGATGCGTTGTCAGCTGTGAGGACTAAGATAGAATGCCTTTTTTCCAGTAAAAGTGGTCTCCGGTTCTCTACACTCACCATACGAAACACAGCAGCATTGAGCTGCTATTTTACGCTGGTATTCTGTAAGAACGTGGTCCTTCCCCGGTCGAGCCAACCCATTCGTGCTACAACTATACTATTATTTTAGCTGCAGCATGGCTCTACCTAGTAAAAAAGTAGTAACTCCATATTGACAAGTGCTACGTGCTTTAACTTTACTGAAGCCCGTACGATCTGAATCTATATCTTGATGCAAGCACATTAACATTTCTAAAAGTTACGCTAAATTGCATTGCACACACCGTTGTGCGTACACCAATTTTTTATGAGTACGTAGTTCTTTTCCAGTTGAACCAGCATAATAGTAAGAGCCCGTGCAAAACCCCGACTCTACGGAGCGATTGTGACTAATTGCCAATCAGCATTCAGTAATTGGCGAAACAAGATGACACAAATACATGAATGTAGATCAAGTCCGATTGAGGTGGACAACCGTGTCTTTGTGAACAAAAAGGATGCAATGAACCAAAATAATTTTAATTGAACATCTCGTAAAGCCTTAGTTATAGCACAAGTTAAGTTGTTACTGGTTGTATATATAATATAATAATCCCGAATATCCGGACCATATTGAGATCAGAACTAAAATCAGATAACAATCTGTTATCATTAGAAATCTTTGTTTCCTCTTTTGAACCTGATTTCCTAGTAGTTAATATTAATGCCACTTTGCCTGACTTCGCTTTATAGCCTTAACATGTTAAATCTTTAGCCGTGGGCGTTCGGAATACATTTTGAGCTGCCACCACACAGACCACCAATTTTTTTTTTTAATTCATCTTAACGAAAAATTCGAAAGTATTTTAACATAAACTCACAAAGTATAATTTACATAGATATGGAAACTCCTCACTTAATGTATAATAATATTATAATAATGATATCTTATACTACACAGAAAATAAATCAACTTGGATGGATTTTATCGCGTTGAATTTACTTTTAATACCCGAAACATCGAGTGTTTTGTGGCACTATTAGGGAAGGGACCATTTATGCTGCAAAGCAAAGAAACGTTAGTTAGTAGCGAATAGTTTTAGACAATTAATATCCTACAATAGTTGACAATATTAATTAACTACCTGTGTTTAATATATTGAAATACATAATTTAGAAGAACATTCCTATAAATCGACTTTATCCAGAGCAGCATTGTCGTCATTGTTCATTGTTTTATTATGTGAAAAACATTATAACATTTAAAAATTTCTTCAGATTTGGTTTTATTATATATTCTCGGAGTAATGGATTTTCTTGTTCTTTTTCCACATTAATTTCACGCAATTTTTTCTATGTATTAAATTCAGATTCTCGTTTTTACTTAGAAAACCTTGGTTTTGTCATGTACACCAAACGCCACTCCCTACCGCATGCTCGTCACTGAGTTTCTATTCTAAAAGTTGCGTTCGACATACATTTAATGCTGCTGCTGCACTGTAATAAATAGCATGCCATTGTCATATTTGCCAAACGCCGTCGCCCCGTGCTGCATGCCCGTTACTAATCAAAAAACTGATAAGCAATCTTGGGCAGGTGCGTTGGACACTGAGTAGTGACGATTACCAACACGATGGTAATGAGCTTATCCCTAATCTTCTAATAAATAAAATGAATGTTTGTGCCATACCGTTCAACAGATTGCGCTAAAACTTTGTACACTGATTGCTTCCACTTGCGCGAAGGTTATAGGCATAGTACAATGAGGGCATCCACGACTTTTTCTGCCACCAGGGCGGCGCCACTTTACAGTGAGGTAAAATATTTGACAGATTCTTTAAGGTTTCTTTCTGTATTATTAGTTATATTTTATATTAATTACATTAGAAATGAATAAACCAAACTATAAATATAAATAAAAGGCGATTTTTTTAAAAAGAATTATAAAGTGCAAAAAATTCAAAATTAAAATTACCGACGCATTGTGTTGTGTATTAATATAATACTCTAGATAATGATAAACTATTATTTAAAGCGAATTTTTCAATTAACTGACACTGTGTAACAACTCGTTTATCGTATCGACAAATTTATTTCAAAGTCATATATTATTCAACTTCAATGAATGTATTCTCGTATCATTCCTAATTGAATAATATAATTCTCCCAAATTTAAAACGATATTTTTACAAATATTTCTTCTTCGTCAGCAATTCGCCATGTTCTAACTAGTATTTTTAAATTATAAATGGCACTATGTTCTGTATAATTATAATAGGTAAAGTAAGGGGTGAAAAAGACACGCTGTCTGTCATGTCTGCTGTTAATTACAGTTAATAAACTTAATTGCTAAAGTAGTTAACAGGCCAATTAATTTAAATGACCTATACCGATATCGCACTCGATATTATTGTGATTTTCTCTATGTAAGTAAATTATATATTATACACTATGTAGATCGGACCGCGGACTTATCAGCCGATAAAAATAATAATTCAAATCAAGAAGCTTGTCACGAAGCGTAGGATGCGCCCAGTGAATTGATATAAAAATGATAGAATTTAAAGAAAGTTATATTTAAAATTTAATAACAAAAGATATTAACGAAATGGTACAGTCTGTAGAGTACCCCAGAGGTAGAGCCATGACCAAGTAGCAATAGCAGCCGCCACCGTAGCCGCGGCTTACAGCTTGGAGAAGTGATGTATTACATTTTTATCTTTCTGGTTCTATTTTTGTCTATATTCTTCATGATTGCATAAAAACAAATTATTTCAGTATGTAAATGTTAATAAGAATTATATAAAAGTACAGTAGATACATTTATCTGACATGTCTGCATGTCTTTTTTATTATTTAAATATTTTAAAAGGCAGATAGAATCCTAAAGTTATAAAATCCAAAAGCACATGATTTTTCATGCAATGGTTCCACTATAATAATATCCAAAAATAAAAATGGTTACATAAACACTTATAATTATATCTTATAATTGAAAACCTATATGAAAGTTTCATAAAATTAAACATTACGCCACAGAATCAAACGCAGATACTACCTATGTTTATTTTATTCTTTATTTATGACTGTAACATTATTTATTCAGCGATAATGTGCTTGTATATGCGTCTATAAACAAAAGTCGGAGGTATTAGATGCTTCTCACCGTACACAGTAAATCATAACACGTCTCATCAAAAACTGACGTTACTTCTTAGCACCATTTATAATTTGATACATATTTACTGCGTTGTTATAACTTCAACGTGTATAAGGTGATTTATGAGTGTACGTTAAATTCCATTAACTTTCTCAGTATTACAAAATTTTCAAATGCATTTTTATAATACTATAATAAAAGACTCTCCGATAGTAATCGGAGAGTCTTTTATTATAGTAAGACTCTCCGATAGTAATCGGAGAGTCTTTTATTATAGTAAGACTCTCCGATAGTAATCGGAGAGTCTTTTACTATAGTATTATACGGACGGAATAAAAGTGTAAGCAGTAGCGTACACTTTTGTTCGTCCTGAGGCTTTAGTTTAAACTCTATATATTATACATTTATTTGGTCTTAATTTATGTTTTCGTCACTAACCCAACCGTCTCCCACGGCTGTCTCCCACTCACAAACAATATAGAAACACTACGCGTTCTCCCAATTCATGGCCCTTTGCTTCGTGCAACTGACCACATCCCCTCTCTTACTGTAGTGTTGCCATTCTCATTAAGTTAATTTACTAATTAAATGTCAATTGCTTAAACAGAAACTATATTCTTAGGAAATTAATTAAGTAAAAACCTAACAATACGAACATTGTTTTATTTACGTGGTAGGGTTTATGCTGTGGCTATATTATGCTTGTAGCACGAATAGGCCGGCTCAACCTATCTCTATCACAGAATAATAGGCTGAAGATAACCGGAGACCCTTTTTACTGGAAACGAGGCGTCTAAGTCCTCAGGGGTACCAAGGCATCTGAATTTTGATTCTAAATCGAAAATAGATGTAGATATTTATCGTCAACATCATTCACTTAACATCAGGTGGACTGTATACTCCTTTGTCACCCTTGTTCTATAAAAAATGTCTCTTTTAAAACTATTCATTTATTTTAAGTTTTTTACATAAGTACGCAGCTTTGAGATTGACAGAAATTTTAAGCACTGGACTGTCCCCAGGTTGAGGATTTACGAAAACGCATACAACATAAATACATTTTACGAAAACTGATGTTGTGATAGATTAATGCGATTCATTTGTTTTTAATTACGTTTCTTCATTGTATTATCGAGTGAATTGTGTAACGTCCCCGAACTTGTCTCATACTTGTATGAATGGATTAATATGTAACTCCGGACAGTGACAATCTTTTGTGAAATTTTGTATTTGTACTACATTAGCTAAGTCACCTATTGAATTTGGTAAATATCATCATCATCATCATTACAGCCCTTCACAAGTCCACTGCTGAACATAGCCCTCCCCCAAGGAATGCCACAAAGCACGGTCCTGAGCCACCTGCATCCATCGACTTCCTGCATGTCTTACCAGGTCGTCACTCCATCTTGTGGGGGGACGCCTTACACTTCGCCTACCGGTACGAGGCTGCCACTCGAGAACCTTTCTTCCCCATCGGTTGTCGGTTCTTCGAGCTATATGGCTGGCCCACTGCCACTTCAGCTTACTAATCCGTTGGGCTATGTCGGTTACTCTGGTTCTACTGCGGATATCCTTATTCCTAAGTTTATCACGCAGAGAAACTCCGAGCATAGCCCTCTCCATAGCTCGCTGAGCGACCTTGAGCTTCCTCATACGGCCAGCAGTGAAGGACCACGTCTCAGTTCCGTAAGTCATCACTGGCAACACGCACTGGTTGTACAATTTTGTTTTAAGGTTTTGAGGTATTTCTGATAAATATATTATTGGTAAATATATACTTTTAATAATAGAAAAAGTATGTTACTCGTATAATTTGGATAGTAATAATTTTGGTCATTGACTCGTAACGTTATTTATCATGTAGTGGCGGTATATGAATATCTACTGCACCATATCGTTCCGTGGATGTCGTAAGAGGTGACAGAGGGAGAGTGAAACAGCATATTCCTGATGATAACCCAAAATTATAAGAAAACAGCGGTTGCTAACACGCCTGCCTAGCGTGGCAGCTATAGCACCCCCCAATAAGAATAAATCTTAGGGGACTTTTATAGGCTGTAGTGGATAGATGGATGGATTATTAAACTAAAATACTGAAAACATTATTCTTGTAAAAGGGTGGATTCCCACCAAAATGAAGATGAAATGTGCGTTCTTACAAATGACGATTCTAACGAAGCCTGTTCCCTTCCGCTATTATCTATAATTTGTATATAAACACAACTCTTCAGATCTCCATTTTCATGAAAACCTGCCCTTAATCAGCTACATTCTTATATTAATTTTGTAACTTAATATATAATTTCATCGATCCACTCCAAAATGCACTTTACGAAAATATATGGCGAGCTCGTTTTTGTGTTATTAATGCATGTATGAAGCTTAAATTAAGATAATATTTGAGCAACATGAATATCCGAGTCTGAACACGTATTATGTATATTAGCTTAGTCTGGGTAGAGGATATAGCAGATAAAATAAAGATTTATTACATAAAAACAAAGATACAATACACAGCGAAATGAGGATATAAATACGAACGGATCTTAATTTAATGTATAATGTTTTTGGAGTAAAATAATTTTATAGAAGAGGTAATTTAGTATTGTTGGGGCTGTCATGCTGATGCATCGTTTCAGGCATGTTCGCTAGACTCGCATTGACGGCTTCTCCGCTATAGTTAGGAGGCGGTGTGTCTTCACGCTCACCCGTTTGCGGAACAGCGCCAACAGTATCCTTGGGTTATTCGTTGGTCGGTGAGACTTGCCTTTTCTACAAGCGTAGCTGCAGGTCCATACAACAGCAAAACAGTGTATGTGTTGTTGTGTGGATTTATCCCAAAATTATTTGAATTTTTCATATAGCTTGACGCGTATTGTCTCAGTATAAATGTGACTATGAGGTTGCAGCCTAGCGGGCATTCATCGTTTACTGTTTAGGTATTCATTGTGCATCATATAACTTTTTTATTATTTTATAATTGATACTTATTTAATTTGTCGGATTACAAGGTTATATTTAATTTTCAAAAAGTTCCGGATTACCAAGGGGTTGTGGCAGTACTATCTGACAATGTTTGATAATCGGACAATATTATCATCCGCCTATATTAACATCAATGGCGAGTACATCACTCACCTTCGATTTGCCGACGATATAGTCCTTATGGCAGAATCGCTGGGGGACCTAAGTACTATGTTCAATGACCTCAATAGTGCCTCCCAACAGATAGGTTTTAAGATGAACATGGACAAAACAAAGATCACGTGTAACGTCCATGTCACAACTATGCCGGTAGTAGTTGGGAGCACTAAGTTCGAAGTTGTTGACGAGTACCTGGGACAAATAGTCTAGGCTACTAGGTGAATCCAGCTTCGACTGATAGGTCAATCGATTCAACTCGGCTAGCCAGCGTTCGAGAAATTTCTCGTCAGGTATACCTTAAGACTTGAAGATGAGAGTGTACAACCAGTGCGTGTTGGCAGTGATGACTTATGGTTCTGAGATGTGGTCCTTCTCTGCTGGCAGTATGAGGAAGCTCAAGATTGCTCAGCGAGCTATGGGGAAGGCTATGCTCGGAGTTTCTCTACGTCATAACCGTAAAAATGAGGATATCTGCAGTAGAACCCGAGTAACCGACATAGCCCAACGGATTAGTAAGCTGGAGTGGCAATGGGTCGTCCATATAGTTCGAAGAACCGACAACCGATGGGGAAAAAAAGGTTCTCGAATGGCAGCCTCGTATCGGTAGGTGAAGTACAGACAGTACGCTAGATGGCACTCGGCTCGGCGCGATATGGGATGAAGTTCGGCCGAGCGCGTTGAACGGTGGGTGTCAAAAACGCGCTAGAAAAATTAGGAGTCCAAATTCAGAGCTGCGATCGGCGGCACGCTGTTTTTTTGTCGGGAAGTCGGAAGCGGAATACGACACGCGCATCTAGGAAATATACGGTTTAGGATACGTAAAGCGCATTCCTTCTTGTTAGCTTCACCCGGGACTTGTTGTATCTAGCTCAGAATCTGTATAAGTGCATTCGACAATAATAGCTAGTGCGGCATTTGATATTCTAGAAATAACTGTTGCCACGCGAAACGGTAGTGACCTTTGAGCCGTACGCTCTGTGTTCGTTTCGCGAGTTATGCGTTATAACAAAAGAGAGTTAGTGGCTTCTGTAAGGTAGTTAATCGTATGACAGAGTTACTGGACCGTCATCGTGACTAACGAAGAAAGTGACGTGAGGTGGAGAGGTGCTGAGGTCCGGACTGCTGCAGAGGGTAACGGTCTAATAAGGTCAATAACACTACCAGCCACACCCAGATACACATCACTGACCCTTACTTTACTAGCACTATACATCCACATGCGACCTGATCGAATCCTGAGGGACCAGTCGCCTTGGATGGTAAGGTAAGTAAGCTCCCTTTATTAGAATAGAACGCTCCCCCCTGATTGTTTATTGTTATTAGAAACTTTTCACCTTTGGCCTGTAGCAGGCCCGACCAACATCTGCTTGTAGGTTCTCCGTCTATGGGCCCCGGGGGACTCTACTGTTGGATAAGCATCTGCTGGCCGTAACAGGAGGTAAATCTTCATTTTTGTAATGTTTTCCATTTTCATTCATATTTCATTATAAATGGTAGTTGCCGTTATCGGCACGCTTGATACGAGTATTGGCAAACACGGTATCAGACTTGTACCTTTTATGCTGCTCAATGTCACCTATTTGGGTATTCATATTGTTTCAACAAAATATTCTTACGCCCATAAACATCTGCAACACCAGAAAATCGCTATTACGTTACTGGTCTTTCACTTAATATAATCTGTTATAACAATTTTCAAAAAATTTGGAACTAAATTTTTTTTTAATTAAAATATCTTGGTCATATCATATTACAGTTAGACCCTTCTCATTATAAAAGGGTTGCGCGCTTAGCAGTTGTATATACTCGTATATGGAGTATTCATACATTCCTAGACGTTTTCCTGCAACATGGAATATGTAGAAAATCTACACTTTAAATTGCATTGTATATACATTTTTTTCTTACTTTTTCCTCCATAGCAACACTTTTTTTTATTTTCACGCGCAAATAAATGTTAAATCTGTTTTCTCCAAGTTAGTCTAAGACTTATAGGTCCAATGTTTATGCGAGTCTCCTAACAAACAATAATGTGCCAACGGTTTAATTGCCTAGCATGTCATAAGAGGTGTCTGAGAGGAAATTAGGTTTGTGGTTGTTCAGGCGATGGGCTGGCCACCTGTCACTTCTTTCACAATTTCCCATCTAAATACACAATTTCTGCTAAACGTGGTGCGAGATAGTCTCTCTTTGGACTCTGCCTAGCCTCTCGGAGATTACAGGTGTGATGCTATGTATGTCTATTGTATGTGATTTATAGTTACATATTTTTTGTGCTTTTTTAACTCTTCATAATCCTCATTGCTATTAAAATCTGTTCTCCACTTTTTCTAATTTTCAAGTTTCTCATTACATTCCCCCTAACAGAGGAAAGAAATGTTTTTCATTGAATCAACCTTGGCTCCACATGAATGAGGGGTACACAGCCGAAGTATAATTTCCATTTGTATATAATTGAACCGCTGCCGTGCTTACCACAAACTTTTGTTTTCGCTTTGCTGCTAACTATAAATAAGACATGAAGAGCAAATTGATGCCCCCGAAAATAGATTATGTACCCAGTCGACACCGTTTGTGTGGGCGTCCTTGGGGTGAAATGAACCTATACCTATACGAGTACGATTGCTACTAATATCTACTTTCCAGCCATATGATTCTATCATATATATATATATATCTTACCTTTCGTATAATTAAAATTAATAATCGACGATTTTCCTGCCACCAGAGGTAAAATATTTGACATATTTTATAGCGGGGACGATATCTAATTCCTTAGAAAAATGTAAATTTTAATGTTTCTTTGCGTATCATTATACTTTATTTTATGTCAATTAGATTAGAAATGAATAAGCGAAACTATAAAAATATAACTAAAAGTAGAAAATTTTAATTAAAAAGTTATAAAGTGCAAAAATTAAAAATCAAACTACTGATGCTTTGTTTTGTGTATTAATATAACACTCTAGATATGTAATGATAAACTATTATTTAAAGCTAATTTTTCAATTAACTGACATCGTCTAACAAAAACTTTACCTCAGTCACAACTAGCGACATCTGGTGAGTGGAAGATTATTAGCCCTCATTATTATTTAAGCATGTAGTGGTAACGTATGAGAATCCACCACACCAATTCGTCCCTTGGGTGTCTTAACAAACGAGAATGGAAATGCCATGAAAATCTTATAATATACTTAATATTTTATGACTAACTGTCTGACAAACGTGACGATAATGGCAAATCTTCCCTACAACAGGAGAGGCCTACGGCCAGCGTGGACAGTAGCAGGCTGAAATAAGAAATTATGTTGCACACAATTGTTTCGAACCCCAAGCTCGTAACAATTGGTGTCAGAAGTGGGATCAAATCATGCCAATTTTACCTAAAGACGACACGGAGGGTATCCGTACCCGAAGTCACTACGCCAGCAGGAGACGGACCAGAGACGATTTGGTGGTGCAAACCCGCTGATGTCGGAGGGCCAGCTGCTGACCACGGAGGCCAGCCCGTCAGCAGCTCCTGCATCTGCAGCACCTGACTTAGGTGCTCCGATGATGATGTTACAGGAACAGGCTCGCCGACAGGAAGATTAGGCTCACCGACAGGAGGAACAGGCCCGCCGATAGGAGGAACATGCCCGCCGACAGGAGGAACAGCCCGTCATTTGGAAGAGCAGCTCAAACTCGATAAGGAAGAGCAGATGCTACTCATGAAGGACCTTTACGCTACCTTCGAGAAAGAGATAAGGGAGGTGAAGGATAGAGTTGCTGAACATGACAACCACCTGACGAAAACTAAAACCCAAATCGACCAAGTGAACAATCGGGTTGACAATGCTGACGTGAAGAAAACACTGGACGACGTCAGACTTGGGGATGGAATTACAGCTCCCGTGATAGCTACAACACCTTCGTTACGTGAATTTAAAGAACCGCCGTGCGACGGGACTTCTTCCTGGTCGGCTTACAAAATCCAGTTCGAGGATGTCATGAAGGCGAACGACTGGAAGTCAGGCCATGACTGCTCTCACCCTAGGCTTGAGCGACCAGGCCTTAACTGTTCTGGAAGCTCTCGGTAAGGAAGTGACTTACGAGCAGCTCCTTGAGGTATTGAAGGCGAGATATGGCGACGCTCACCTGGAACACGTCTTTCGTGCGCAGCTCAATAGCGTGCAAAGCAGCAACGAATACCTGTAGCAGTGGGCCCTTAAGGTGTAGAAGCTGGTTCGAAAAGCATACCAATCTGCACCTGCGCTCATTGAAGGGAACCTGGTGCAGACATTCATCGACGGCATCCGAGACCTTGAAGTCAAAGCTGCTATGAGGCTTGGGCACCACGAGGCGCTTCAGGACGCCTTGGCCTCTGCACTGGAGGTGGACGCCGTGCAGAATGATCATCATTCCCATCGCGCAGCA
The DNA here is from genome assembly GCA_033319125.1 of Parnassius glacialis. Classification (NCBI taxonomy): domain Eukaryota; kingdom Metazoa; phylum Arthropoda; class Insecta; order Lepidoptera; family Papilionidae; genus Parnassius; species Parnassius glacialis. Next base: position 28,765,427 of record JAVANC010000018.1, read on the forward strand.
GCTACAGTTCGCGATCGCGATAAAGGATACAGCCCTAGGTGCTACCGCTGTGGGGAAAGAGGCCATCTTCGATCCAGCTTTCCTAAGCGAACTGTAAAAAGGGAAGGTGATCGATCTCGAGAGGTTAGTGCGGCTAACAGCACTGCCCAGCGCAGCAGAAAATCTCATGGTAACGCAGATGTATTGTCAAGGAGATCTTGTCCTGAAGATTGCAAGCATTGTACTAGGCAAGAGGGTAAGGAAGTGGTATCTGTGAGGATGCTCAGGACAGATCAGCTCAGCAATGAGTGGAAGGACAGCCTACAACATGCACAGCAGGAAGATTCGGACATCAAGCGGGTTCTGGAATGGATGAAGGCCAGTGCTCTTAAGTCCAAGTCGAGCGACGTCTCAGCGATGATTTCGACCACGAAAAGCATAGGCCCAATGGCATAGCTTGCTGATTCAGGATGGAGTCCTGTACCGTAAATGGGAAAATGGTCGGGGAGACAGCTGTCATTTGCAAGTTGTCCCTAAAGATAAAGTACCGGATGTTTTACAGCTGTACCATAATGGTTGTTCAGGAGGCCATCTGGAAGTTAACCGAACTCTACTGAAGATCCGAGAATGGTTTTACTGGGTCCATTGTCATGATGATGTCGAGGACTGGTGTGACAAATGTACAAATTGTGCGGCTGTAAAGGGTCGTCAGACTCGTAGTAGAGGTGCATTGAAATTATATAATGTTGGTGCACCATGGGAGACGAAAGCCCTTGACGTTGCGGGGCTGTTTCCGGAAAGTGAAAGTGGTAACAAGTATTTCATTTGTTTCCAGTGAAAAGGGTCTCCGGCTCTCTTCACTCACCATACGAAACACAGCAGAATTGACCTGCTATTTTACGCAGGTATTATGTGAGAGCGTGTTGCTTCCCCGATCGAGCCGACCCATTCGTGCTAAAACTATACTAATAATACAGCTACAGCATGACTCTACCACGTATAAATATGAATAAATAAATAAATAATATGCTGAAGAGAATGAATATGGCAGACGTTTAAAGAAGTCCTAGGCGTCTTGTAATCGTCTCACTCTAACACTACATCTTAATCTTCTTTTAGTTTTATATAAACAAAAGATTACATTAGTAAAAAACTGGCCTTGAAGATGGATATCTTTTGTTTTCGTGTAATTTTTTATCGGCGCTACTATCTTTTTTTTATAATTTATATATTTAACAAAAAATCATTAATTACGAACAAATCTGTACGAGCTTTTTTGCAAAAGCTTCGTCTGTTATTCAACCAAAGGCTTCTTCACATTCATTCATTTCATAGTGAAGAAGTGCTTAAGAGTAGTTCTACACGGTTAAGTGAGTATATCTTTCAGAGGGATCTTTTCTTAAATTTCCTATGTTGCCGCGTACCTTAAATAGAATTATATAGGTATGAACATATTTATAAATCATATTTACAAAATTTTATAAAAAACATTATATTTTTGTTATTCTTATTTTGTTATAAAAATCTTTACACTGGGAATTTCTTCTGTATCTTGGAGGCATTTTACATAATATATAAATTATACATAGGAAGCATTCAAACACGAAACAATTTTTTATTTGGTTTGCAAACTGTTGTTCCGTATTATAATAATAAATTTTAAAACAGCGTTATGATTTTAGATTTACTTTACTTACTTTAATAAAATAATAATTTAATAGCAGCTTTTGCTGTCGCACGGATGGGCCGGCTCGAACCGGGGTGGTACCACGACCTCACAGAAAACCAGCGTGAAGTAGAGGTTTACCTCTGCGTTTCGCTTGGTGAGTGCAGGTGGCCGGAGGCCCTTTTTACTGGAAATGAGGCATTCCATCTTAGTCCTCACGGGTGACAATGCATCTACATTTTGATTTGTAATAGAGGATAGATGTAGATGTCTATGGGCCGCAGCAACCACTTATCATCAGGTGGACTGTGTGCTCGTTTTCCACCCTTATCATATAAAAAAATCACCTACAAAGAGAAATTGTTTGGATTATATTAATTACATATCGAGTCAAAGTCAAACAGCTTTCTCGAGATCAAAGGCAGTATGTCAATTGACCCTCGGGTTTTTGTATACATAACATTGGCTTCCCGCGGCGCCGGGACCGATGCTAATAAAGCGTAGTTCCCAAAAGTTATTCTCAACCGAACTATTCCTTCTTCCGTTCACGTGTACCTACTAAATTAACTGGCACTCGCCTAATCTACTGTTTTCCAGCATGGCCTTGCCGATCGTAAATATTTACACGTGTTTACATCAGTCATCTAAATGACTTCCGAAATGAAATTGTCATATATTTACGTGATCATCATACTGTATTTTGTTTAATAGCACACATTCATGTTGAGTCAAAAATCTCTTTTCTCTTCTTCTTCTTCTCCTTCTATAGCCCCGTACAGTCCACTGTTGAACAAGGGCCTATCCTGTTATAGGAAGTATTTGCTTTAATCGCTTCGTTTAACAAGCAGATTGGTGATGGCAATTCCAAACGTCATCTGCTATCATCGCTGCTCCTCACCATCAGCCTGATAATTTACACCTGGCTTTGTGTTGGTTATATCCAGCGGTATACCGCTACCTAATAAAAGCTATGACATCTTTCCAGATTTTCCATAATTGCTTCTTATAATGTCCTCCAGACCGAATTTCGGCCACGGCGGCCAGTCTCAACGAAGACTAGCCATCGGCGCAGGACAGGATTATAGTGCCCAAGTGTATGCGCAATCACAGGTGCACTCTCTATTCCCTCACTCTCATAGCCCGATGGGACGGTAAACCGACACGACCGGAGAGAGATCAGGCGCAGGACCAACGGCTTTACGTGCTTTCCGAGGCACGGGGGTGAAACACCGCCAACTTCCCGACTCCGGGCAGCTACTGAGAATTTCTTGATGGAAAAACTCAATAACTGATTTTTTAGCCCGACCCGGGATTCGAACCCGGGACCTCATGATCAGCAGTCGCACTACTACAACCACTAGACCAACGAGGCAGTCTTCTTATAACCAAGGGACGAAATATAGTGATGGATGATCGTACGCCGCCATCACACTACATAAACGATTACAAGAAAAAACGGTTATAAATTTATTTCATATACACAATTAAATAAAAGCAATAACAACAATATTTTACACGTGGTAGAGCCATGCTGCAGCTATATTAGTAGTATAGTTGTAGCACGAATGGGTCGGCTCGACCGGGGATGGACCACGCTCTCACAGAATACCAGCGTAAAATAGCAGCTTAACGCTGCTGTGTTTCGTATGGTGAGTGTAGAGAACCGGAGAGCCTTTTTACTGGAAATGAGGCATTCGATCTTAGTACTCACGGGTGACAACGCATCTGCATTTTGATTCGTAATCGAAGATAGATGTTGATGTCTATGGGCCACAGCAACCATTTACCATTAGGTGGACTGTGTGCTCGTTTGTCACCATTATCCTATAAAAAAATATGGGAACTGATAACAATGATATTTTAACTAGCTTGGAACGGCACAGAAGATAGATAGTGATGTCACAAATATACGCGGTAACAAGTTCTAACCTTCTTAACTCTACTCGAGTTCTTACATAAGATCCTTAGACAAGGTCGAAGATACGCTAAGATACAGCTTCAGAAACGTGGGGATAACCACAACACGATAACAACCGTGCCTGGCGTTGACCGTGTAGGCGTGGTGTGTATGTCGTGACGACCACATATCGTGCCGTAGGTAATGTAAGTGGCGACATAGAGAAACAAGCCAGGAGATGGGCAGCAGCGTCTTCCTAATAATAACTAAAAACTAAAATAACTAAACAATAAAATACTGGATTTCCAACAAGACCTGACAAGTGTGGCAACTATGGTAACCTCTATAGGTGAGGCTTCTGTTCAGAAGTAGACTTTTGATAGGCTCTAACGGTAACAGTAATCACAATAAACATTCGCGGCATAGAAGCGGTTTTTTTTGTAATAATGCCGTGACAAACTAACTACAACCTATTTCAAACAATGAAGGGCACAGATGCGTTATTAGCGCTGAACTGCACTGTCTCTAGACGCGAATAAGCAAGCTCTACAACTCTACATGACACAAGAACTCTAACAGTATTCAAAAATCACTATATTTCAAGTAAGTATATGAATGTATGCTTCTTAAATATGTGTATTTAATTATCAGTATCATCAGTCTATAGTACACCAATCGTTTATTCTGTGGTTGGCAAACATTAACCATAAAACCTACACACAAATCTATTATTCAGTGTACAAGCAATATTCACTTTGACTGACATTTATTTCTGTTTTAAAGGCGCATTATATCAATATTTTATGTTAATTATTTTGAATAGTCGCAATAAGGTTTTTGTGCATTTTTGTTTTGTATGGTGTTAATAACAAGAGCTATAAGTTTATATAATAGGACTAGCTGACCCGACAAACGTTGTTTTGCCATATACATTATTTCAAAGAAGTATTTTTTAGTTTTAAAAATCGCGATTAAAAAACAGGGTTTGATCGTAGAAGGGTAAAAATTTTAAGTTTTATTTTTCAATGCTTAATTATTATAGAACAAAATTAAAAAAAATGTCAAAAAATAAAAAAAATATTTAGTGGTGGGTCACCCTTATCATTTAGGCGTTTGAAAAATAGATGTTGGCCGATTCTCAGACCTACCCGATATGCACACAGAATTTCATACAAATCGGTTCAGCCGTTTCGGAGGAGTTTGGTAACAAACACCGCGACACGAGAATTTTTATAATTTATATATTAGAATTTATTTAAAAAGAACTCATAAAAGACATACCAAAGCAGCCGCAAGGAAACTTGGTGTCCTTGCAAGGGTGCGGCGGTACTTCACGCCGGGGCAATTTTTTACCTTATACAAAGCGCAAGTCCGGTCGTGCATGGAGTACTGCTGTCACATATGGGTTGGTACTGCAAAATGCCACCTAGCAGCGTTGGACTCAGCGAAGAGACGTGCTAAGAAGCTCATTAGTGACTTTGATTTGGTTGAAACCAACCTTGTCAGCCTCGAGCACAGGCGCCAGCCTCTCAGTATTCTATAGGATGCATTTCGGTGAGTGTGCGCAGGAATTACACGCTTTAATTCCTCCCTCTCCTTTCCACCATCAGACGACCAAGCGGTCGGCGGGTCTTCGCCCCTTTGTTGTCGATATTCCACGCATTAGAACCAAGCGACTTTTGTAATGCGTACAGCAAAGGAGTGGAATGATTTGCCGGCGTCTATCTTTCCGTCCGAATACAATCTGGGCGTCTTCAAGGCAAGAGTGAATAGGCTTTTGTTACGCTAAGACAGTGCGATTTACCATCTAAGGCTGCATCACCACTTACCACCAGGTGGGATTTTGATCAAGCACTGGCTAAAAAAATACATTTTGTAGGAAATTATGCAAAATAACGTAACAGTCTATATACGTCCCAATGCTAAGCACAGACCTCTTTTTAATATGTCCTGACTTAATGTGACTCCAACTCCAACCCATGTCCTACAATTGATTTTTTTTTCTTCTTCCAATATAACCTTTTTGTGAGTATTATTGTCATAATTGTACAAATTCAGTCAGGTGCATTCCCAATCTTTGCTTCAGCAAAGTTGAGTACTTTCTGGTGAAAGTAGTCTTATATGGTCATAAGAGTACGATTGTTTTATTTTGTTATACATAACGAAATATAAAATAAAAAATAAAAAAGGTAAATAAAAAATGACTTTCAATAAGTATTATGTAATAATCAATATTGAATAAAAAATTATTCTTTTCTATTCTATTCTATTCTATTCTATTCTATTCTATTCTATTCTATTCTAACGCATCAATGCTTATTTTATATAACGGCTCTGTTGAATGTTCTAAATGTTTGTCTTTGTGCAATTAATGTATGTGAACTGCCTCCACGATACAGGAGAAAATCATAGTAGTGTGACGTTACTAGTCAGTAATGTTTTTATTAAAAAAAACAACGTATCAAAAATATTTTATAAAAGAAATTTTTTAAAATGCGTGCTTTGCAGTAGTTGACGTGTATTCAAAACATAAAGCTATAAAACGTGTATGTTTTATAACGACATAGGATAAAGTTATTTTCAAAAGCAATAAACACCGTTATACCGCTGTTTTGTTTTCTGATCATTGAACAACGCTAGGGCTGAGTAAAACGCTATGAATGACCGTACTCGGTGTTGCCAAGTCTGTTTATTTACATTGAAAGTTAAACCAATTTTGTTTGTTTGATATATCCTTTACAGGTTTTAACACGCTTCATCCTTACCAGCCCGTAAATAGTCAAATGCTGGACATGAAACTGCCTGAAGAAAGAATTTGCCGTAATCGCAACGATTGGCATGCGATGTACAATCGCTGTATCAAAGGCGTCTTATACTTAATCCTGCTTCGCTTTGCCAAATCGTAAAATACGAGACAATTTTACTGCCTTCTACAAGGTCTTCGGGGCATTTCCCTGAGTCACCTCTTACGGCTCACACGGTATAAGAAAGTATGATAGTTTCTCTTATACCAAACAGACAAAAGCATAGACGTTTAGCCATAAATATATTTTTACTCGACGATTTTTTAAATACAATTAGAGTGAAAAAAAACAAACTGGCATTCTACCTAGTGATAAGTGGCCACTGCATTCCAGACATTGTAGGCATCTTTGGACTGTGTATATATATATATATATATATATATATATATATATATATATATATATATATATATATATATTTTCTTATACTATGTTACAAAATAACTATTTTGAGACTGTATGCTATTAAGTCGGAAGTCAACAGTCACTACTCTAATGCTTAGCGACATACTCGTAATGTAAGAGAGACTTCTAGACAGAAAATGCGTTCTACCACGTAGTAAACGTAACATTCCAAAAAACATATGTAAAAACACATTTAATACGTGGTAGAGCCATGCTGCAGCTATATTACTGGTATAGTTGTAGCACGAATGGGTCGACTCGACCGGGGAAGGACCACGCTCTCACAGAATACCAGCGTAAAATAGCAACTTAACACTGCTGTGTTTCGTATGGTGAGTGTATAGAACCGGAGACCCTTTTTACTGGAAAAGAGGCATTCCATCTTAGTTTTCACGGGTGACAACGCATCTGCATTTTGATTCGCATACGAGGATAGATGTAGATGTCTATGGGTCACAGCAACCACTTATCATCAGGTGGACTGTGTGCCCGTTTGTCAACGTATCCTATGAAAAAAAAACACGCGGTAGAAATGAAATCCTCAGAAAAACACTAAACTGTATTCTATTACATTCTTTTGCAGATTAAATCTTATATATATATTTGTCTTTTCTTCGTGTCGTTTTTTTTTTGTTTTAAATCAAAACGATTTTAAAGAAATTTTCGCTTCAAAAATGCATATTTTAATATTGAAAAACATTTCATTCGTGTTTTCTAAGTATAATAAAATTTATAAACCGTCACATATAATGCGTAATATTATAATAATATTAGTACCTGGGCGAACGATCTTTGCTTGTTATTAGAAAAAAAAAAACTATTTGGTGATGAAAACTTTTAGACAAACTTGGAAAGTAAAACATAAATTTAAATACGAAATTTCATCTAAATCCTTGTTTCAAGAAACCAATTACATATACCTATTCATATATTATACGAATTCAAAACCAATTACTTAAACATTAGTATTATACATTTATTTATACTTGTTTTCGTTCCTTCTCTTTGTTATTTCTAAAAAACGAATACACGCCTCGAAGTATTGTATTACCGTCAGTCTACCTATAAAGTGGTTTATGACTTCGGTGTAGCAATGCAAGAAATAAACAAGCAAATCATTTCTTAATACGCATTTTTTCAATTTTTATACATCGCGCTCTTTTTCTTTAACCATTGAGAAAATTTTGGGAAATCAGAAATTTCGATCTCTCTTCGAATAAGGAAACTTGTGTACTAAAAATTAAGTTGAGAGCCATACATCCGTATTACCACTGCTTAAAATAATACTATACACTACTTTTTCTAGAGGACTGACTTTATTAATTTAATATAATTTATCTATTCGGAGTTTTTATGACATTATAAAAAAATAATTATAAAAATTTTACATGCCAAAGTATTTGTAATGGTGAGAGAATAATGTTTTTACGCAAGTTACTATGATTTATGATTTAGAATAAATTATTTGTACTACTGACAATATTTAATGTAAAGTTTACGGGGGATATTATAAGCAATATATCCCACAGGGCTGTGGTAGCTTTAAGTCTACCTGGAATGTTCATGTGCTATCAAAATTATCAACTCGTAAGCAGACCGCTACTAAAAATAGGACACTCCCAAAATTCTTTATGGATTTATTAAGTATATACATGGTAAAACATTAAAACGTCAACTGCTGATTATTACGAAACTGAAATCCAAGATATCCAAAAAAATTCAAAGTGACATTGTTATTTGGTGTCCTGGTCACCCATCGACAATAGCCCCAACTGTCACCTTAGTTAGACATAGGATATATGTAGGTACTCGTATATTAAGTACTACTCGTATTTTTAACAGTGGTAGAGCCACGCGGCAGCTTTTGCTGTCGCACGGATGGGCCGGCTCGAACCGGGGTGGTACCACGACCTCACAGAATACCAGCGTGAAGTAGAGGTTTACCTCTGCGTTTCGCTTGGTGAGTGCAGGTGGCCGGAGGCCCTTTTTACTGGAAATGAGGCATTCCATCTTAGTCCTCACGGGTGACAACGCATCTGCATTTTGATTCGTAAACGAGGATAATTGTAGATGTCTATGGGCCGCAGCACCCACTTACCATCAGGTGGACTGTGTGTTTGTTTGTCACCCTTATCCTATAAAAAAAATTAAGTACATTTTATTGTATATTTTAGTCGACTGTCAGAAGTCATACATTTAATTTGATATTTTCCTTAATCAAATTTTGACGACCATAGGCTTAGGAGTGATTTTTACTCTGCTATCACAAGCAATCTCCAAAACCAAATTTACATAAGTCTCATCATCATCATCATCATTACAGTCCTTCACAAGTCCACTGCTGAACATGCCCTATGTTCCCCCAAGGAATGATCAAAGCACGGCCTTGAGCCACCTGCATCCATCGACTTAATCTAGTCTTTAGTCTACTACTACTACTTAATTAGTAATTATATGAATTACTAGGACGATACATTATTGTTTTTCATGATAATTTTTCCCAATACATTTAGCAAAACAGTAAAGTAGTCGATAGCAACACACTGCGCGATTGAGACGCATGTTCAGACGGATGTGAGTCGTTAATGAAAATTTATCGCCTAAACCACAACACGGAGTCTAGTAACTCAAATTAGCAACATTTATTGTTATGGACTTCATAATACGTTACTGCTAGTTTGTGCAAACGAGACTTACTCAATAGGACAACTAATGAATTATGTCTTTACAACAATACCTCTTTAAAAAATATAAATTATATTTTGTAGTATTTCTTACCAAAAAAATTATTAACAGAATGTAGTGATGTTTTTTATAAATAGAATAAGGATGACAAACGAACACACAGTCCACCTGATGATAAATAAGTGCTGTGGCCCATAGACATCTACATTACATTACATCTTTGTCCTCAATTAAGAATCAAAATGCAGATGTGTTGTCACCCGTGAGGACTGAGATGGAATGCCTCGTTACCAGTAAAAAGTCTTTACACTCACCATACGAAACACAGCAGCATTAAGCTGCTATTTTATGCTGGCAACCACAATATAGCTGCGGCATGGCTCTACCACGTAAGATATACGTAAACGGCCATAGTTACATTATAATGTCATACTATTCGTTTAAAAATCTGTGTTTATTTCGTCGCAAGCATTCCCCTTAACAACAGCGATTAGAATATGAAATAAATAAAATACCTTCATATCACCGGCAATGCGCACACTCCTCGTACATAAACAATATTTGGATGTCGAAGTCTAAATTTAATTTTATCGTGAATGCGTGTTTCACTAAATTCGCAAGCAATAAATCGAAGAGACTACTTCGACTTCGATCGATTCAGTCATGACTGACATAAATATAGAATGCGCTTTACTCACAAAACGCGATATCAAATCAATAATTCTATGTCTATCCTACGGGTCGTATTAAAATTATTTTATTTGACACTAAAAATTCGGTATTTTAACTCATTTAAGGTGTCGTTTATATATATTTGCTTTATTTAATAGGTTATTATAAACACCAATTTTAAGTAACTAGTTTCATTTTCTCAGCAGAACCTTTTTAAAATGAAACACTTTTGAAACTTTTACTAATGATGACGTCACAGAGTGGGCTGAAGAGTTCGCTACCTTTGTCAAGCAAAACAAGCTCAATGGTTAACACAGTAATTAAAAAGCGACTGCGTAAAAACGTTTGCTGAATTTAGAAACACTTTATAACCTATGTCACCCCTATAATTAAGACGAATCTAACGAAACCCCACATTTAAAAATCCATCAAGCCGTTTAAGCTACAGAGCGTGCCAAAGAAATAGACAAACATACATAAATACACACATACATATACATATAATAATAATGACCAACGGCTTTATGTGCTTTTCCGAGAGACAGGGATGAAACACCGTCAACTTCCTAATTTCGGGCTGTAACTGAGAATTTGTTGATAGGAAAACCCAGTAACTATTTTGGCTCGATCCGAGACTCGAACGCGGGACTTCATAATCAAGAATCACGTTTACGACCACTAGACTAGGCTATTACTAAAAATACATACATACATACTTTATTTATCCAGTATAAACGTAACCCTCTTTTTAGGGCAGTCAGTAAAAAGTAAAAATAAAGTGATGAATTGAAGTTAGAGATTGTACATCAATGACAAGTTATTGTTTACATTTACTAATAACATTAAAAAAATTCTCATATTTAACTAAGATTTGATGTTAAATCCGATCAAATAGCCCATAGAGTAAGAGGAAAACGGTTGATTTAAAACAATTGTATAAAATCTTTGTTGCGTAAATTTGACGGAGTAAACTCGCGTAACTCTTTGATTTTTTTTATAGGATAAGGGTGACATCCGAGCACACGGTCCACCTAAGGGTAAGTGGTTCCTGTGGCCCATAAACATCTACAACTATCTTCGATTACGAATGAAAATGCAGATGCGTTGTCACCCGTGAGGACTAAGATGGAATGCCTCGTTTCCAGTAAAAAGGGTCTGCGGTTCTCTACACTCACCATACGAAACACAGCAGCGTTAAGCTAGTATTTTACGCTGGTATTCTGTGAGAGCGTGGTCCTTCCCCGTTCCAGCCGCCCATTTGTGCTACAACCATAACATAGCTGCAGCATGGCTCTACCACGTAAAGCTTGATAAGTTTGATACTTAAAGTGAACCGGTACCTTGATACATATGTTTTATCATTATAGATTTGTTTTATTTTAATCACAATAAAGTGGAAGGAACCGTGGTAGCTTAGAGCTTAATAATGTTAAAATATAAGTGCTTACCGTAAATTTCACAGTATTCCGATTCGCGAACAACCCGGTTTCGTACCAAACTGACACTAATGAAATATGTTTATTACAATTGTAAGTGCTGATTTACTACGAAATGGGCGGTGAAGAAAAACATCTTGAAGAAACCTGTATGTGTCTAAAATAAAATATTGTATGGACAAGTTAAGTCCATCAACACATCTGGGAGCAGCGTGGCAGTAATTTCACCCTTCGTAACTATAATTTTACTTCTAAAGTCAATTACTGTCATTTTTCTTCTCTTCTCGCAAGCTTCCTATAATCTCTAGGTAACTGGTCTATAATCTCTAGCCTTTAAAGGCCCAACAAACTTGTAAAAATCTTTGCTAAATAAAAGCCCACATACTTACATACCAATAACATATTATACAGCTTAAGTACCTATAATATTTCTCAAATAAATTATTATACTATCTATTGTAAAAAAATGTTAAATTTATGTTGTTGCTCTGTATAAGTAGTAAAATTATTAGTGGTGGTGATTACCTTTACCATATTAAAATGTCTTCTAAATATAATCATCATCATCATTACAGCCCATCACAAGTTCGCTGCTGAACATAGGCCACCCCCAAGGAATGCCACAAAGCACGGTCCCGAGCCACCTGCATCTTTAACCAGGTCGTCACTCCATGTAGTAGGAGGGACGCCCTACACTTCGCCTGCTGGTACGACACTGCCACTCGAGAACCTTTCTTCCCCATCAGTTGTCGGTTCTTCGAGCTATATGGCCGCCTCGTTGCCACTTCAGCTTCAGCCTCTATATGTATATTCACTTATTTTAATAAAGCGTAAAAATTAAGATACGACAGTATCTGATATCTATCAACATTTTTATGGCGTACATTATATGGAGGATAAGAGTGAAAAATTTCAATAAATTAGATAAAGTGAGGTGGCGGCTTAGTAGAATACATTTCTAAATTTCGTCTCGCCGTAACAGGCGGCTACTGTACATTCTAGACGTATCTTATAGATTTCGATAAATAACGTTGCAACGATTTCATTGACGCCAGGTGTAAAATATTCGTCTTTTTTTTTGAAGAGGGAAGCAAACGATCATTGGCTCACCTGATGGTAAGTGTCGAAAAAGGAGTAAGCTCGTTTCTTGAAGGTTCCTAAGCAACAAAACTTGCCAGCGCCAAACAACTCCGTGACAAAGACGGCTCCGTGGCGCAGTGGCTGAGCAATGAGTTGTTGCACTGGGGGCCGCGGGTTCGAATCCCGCAAGGAACAAGTATTTGTATGGCCTACAAATAATTGTTCCGGGTCTGGATATTTGTCCTCGTGCAATTTATGTTTGTAAACTGCCTCCACAACACAGGAGAAAATCCTAATGAGGGGGTTACGTTTTTTAAAAAAAGCTCCACAGAGGAATCGTGAGAGGAAGAAAACTCCTAGTAAATCGCATAGTGGTAGACCGCTAGTGATGTTTGACGGTCTCTTTAGTGGATGGTAAGGTGAGTTTTGTGCCGATGTGCATTGGTGAAATTTGGCGGCTGGGATTAATCCGAACAATTCCTCAGAGAAAATGCGATAGAAAATGCAAAGGAATGCAACTTCTGTTCACAGTACCAGTGAATCGAGCCGATCAGAAAAAACTCAACTCAAAAAATATAATTAAAAGAAAGACATGAATAGAACATAATACAGCATTTGACTTTTAACGTTTGTAGGATGTTGGTTTTACAAAATAACTAATCTGACGTAATAAGTGTTATTTCCACATTTATGACTTAATCTGCGCTCGCTCGAACAGAAAGAGCATAAAAATTTACTGCAATTCTCGTATGCAATGAAACGCCAAACGGCACCGCAACAAAAACTTTCCGCCGAAAAACGATCCGTGACAGTACGCCGCGCCGGCCGCGCTGGCTATTTGCCAGTCCTTGGTCACCTCACTTCCAAAGAATACTTACAGATAGATATTTCTTTCATAGTAATCCGAATAAAGTTCTATGAAAATAAACTCAAACTGTATTGATTTTAATGAAGTTATTATTACAGATTATCTATTATGATAAGGTATAATAAGCGCGATATCATTATCTAGACATTATCGTAACTAATATTTGCTATTTGAGCTATAAATCAGTATATCAATATAAGAAGTATGAGCATTAGAGAATTGGGCGGCGAAAGGTCAAAATAACTGATTATCATGTTTCTGTCAAACCTATTTAATGCCTATATTAACCCAACAAAAGTAATTGATTGCGGTTTTAGATTTAGTATGAAATTTTCCGTTTTCATGATATTGCACATCCGAGTCATCACTGCTACGCCCTGAATAACTTATTAGTGCTCCTTGAAACGATCCAATCCTTTACGCAGTCGTCAAAAATGTTGGGAGGTCAGCTTTTAACAGTAAAGTTCGTTCTTTTGTCTACGACCAACTAATTCTCTCCGTCTCTAAGTTGATTCCGTTTTTCTTCTTTGTCAGCGTGTGAAAGTGCACTGTTGGACATGTACCGTTGTAGGAACGCTTTGTTTAAACTGTTACACTTCGCATTCAGATTGGTAAACTTAGTGTAGACCCTCAATTTCAGGGCACCCCTTGCTGCTACAGCCAGCTGATTCCGATTTCGAAGTCGGCATATCGAATGACGTACAATTTCGCGGTTACTTGGAAGGAAAGCCTAAATTGACCTCTAAAACTTGGCGTGCTCAGCAGAGCGGGACAGTATTTTATACCGACACACCGCTTGCAACTTAACAAGGTGCAGGTGTGTTCCCACAAGGAATACCGTTTTTTACTTTGGGCCGGTCCACCCCAGTGCCAGCTCTTTCCACTTGACTGCATCCAGCAAAGAGCAGCTTGAATCATCGACGATCGAGTTTTTTCTGATCGGCTCGATTCACTGGTACTGTGAAGAGAAGTTGCATTCCTTTGCATTTTCTATCGTATTTTCTCCGGGGAGTGCTCTGAGGAATTGTTCGGATTAATCCCAGCCGCCAAATTTCACCAATGCACATCGGCACAAAACTCACGTTACCATCCACTAAAGAAACCGTCAAACATCACTGGCGGTCTACCACTGTGCGATTTACTAGGAGTTTTCTTACTCTCACGATTCCTCTGTGGAGTTTTTTTTAAAAACGTAACCCCCTCATTAGGATTTTCTCCTGTGTTGTGGAGGCAGGAGAGACTGCGCCATGTCTTTCTTTTAATTATATTTTTAATTAACGTAGCAGTTAAGTTTTAACCTAAATTCAATTTTCAGTTATACAATTCATCCACTTATATTATAAATATGAAATGTTAACTGCAGCTTAGAAAACTCTGCTATAAAACCTTTAGAAGGGTTATAACCCCGCTATTTGAGAAACTTAACATGATTGTAAGAAGTTAGTAGCTACCTAAAAGACTAACTGAAAAATAATATCATTTATACTTACACTTGGATGAAAATTACTAAACAAACTTGCATAAATCTAACTGCTTAACATAGGGTTCCAGTCATTTCTGAGAGGGTTTTCAGAAAGGGAATAGTTCATGTCGCTACCTCAATCCTCAATGCGTATTAGCGGTCCTTACATCATGTTCACGAAATACTTTATTTTCTCAGGCATGCAGGATCCCCAACAATGTTTTCCTTCACCACAGAGATCACTTAAAAATGCTATTGACATTTTAAGCATTGATAGCGGCGTAAATATATAACACCGCCTAGAAATTACTGTAATTGGAAGTATTTGAAATTATAACGAAATTAGTAAACTTCAGATTAATAAATAAACAAAATCAAACTGACACAATACTTCTGTTTCAAATCAAAATCAAATAAAAAAAATTATTAAATAAATGCGAGGGTGGCGGCGTGGCCTAAGGGGATACGAAATATAATACAATCTAGAGAGAGGCGAAAAAGTTTAATAGGTTAGAAAGTTTCATGGCCTCCGACCTATATACAGGCCGATGGCAGGGAACACCACCGAACAATAAAGTGATAGGTACATGCTTCATTTGATATGCGTCATCTACTTCTCAAAATTCTACCAACAAAGAAGACTCTTCTGTCCCAAATCCAATCCGGAGCCAACAATTACGATTCAGATCATACGTAGGTCACTCAATAAGTTTTGAGATGCTCGAAATTTAAAAATAGAACGCACCCATGTTATATGTTTCTAAAAAGCAAATTTATTTATAAATAGAACTCCATAAACCAATTGCTCAGTATTAAAAAAAAAACAAAGTTCTATTAATTAGCCCCGCAAACAGCAGTAACGGCAGAAAATGTATGGACTACTGAAATGTTGGTGCGAGAAGACCTACGAATCACATATATGGACATACCGAAGAAGCCGTGGCTGCCTACGAAGAAGCGATTTCCGACCTGTCAGATCTAGACTGGCAAAAGTGTTTTCAGAGTTGGTTTAGGCGAATGGAACTTTGTATAGAGCATGATGGAGATTATTTTGAAAAGATGAAAAAAAAAATATTAATAACGTTTTGGCGAATCCATGTTTCATCATATGGGCTAACATTCAAAACACAGTTAGATCGTATAAAACATTTACAGATTTGACTACTTAAGTATTTAGTAAGTAAAAAAGTAAAATTAAAGTGTAAAACAAATTATGACAAATTATTTAATATATGTAAAATACTTCCGGTACATGAAAAGCTAGATTACCTAATTGCTTTAGAACAATATAAAATAAATAAATATAAACAACCTATAACGCATAAATATCGTACCAGGCAAGTTGAGAAGGGTAAATATGTTATACCACACATAAGAAACTATTATGGTAAGAGAACTAGGCAATATTTAACTCCGCTAATATTTAATAGAATAGATTTTATAAGAGATACGTCCAAAGACATAAGCACTGTAACATTAAAGAAAAGACTGAAAAATGCATTCCTGTGAAAAGTATAACGTACTACCTATAATATGTATTAATTAAAGATAGAGATATTTATTGTAATAAATATACCTAAGATAAATATGTATGTAACATAAAATACATATTAATGTATAACAAAAGAGCGCCATTATCGCCAACAAACTGTTGCACAGTTTGGAGATGTTTATTATTATTTTTAATGCGTGTATTTTATATGAATAAATAAATTTAAAAAAAATCTGCGGTGACTACCCGTCGCCAAATGTCTTCCTTGTTATCGCCGACTAGCTCCAAATAATCTTTGCAACTTGCGAGTCGATGTTACTTGTTGAGCGGTGTAAGCATTTTCGGTACCCAGCGCGCGCTAAATTTTCTCACATGCAAATGTTCATGTAAAATTTCTCCAACTCGTTCTTTGCTAATCTGCAGTTCCTCAGCAAACTGCCACAATTTAATTCTTCGGTCAGCCAGAACGACTTTTTCGTTTTTTCGGACGTTTTCTTCAGTCAGTAGCGTGACAGGGCGGCCCGGACGAGGGTCGTCTTCACAGCGCTCTCGTGCTTGTTGAAATATGTGGGCCCATTTTTTCACCTTCGCATATTAAGGCGCAGAATCCTTAAAAATCGATGACATCTCTTCAAAAATGTCTTTCGGTGTATTTCCCTTCTTTACGAGGAATTTTATCACGGCACGGTGTTCAAAATTCCGAGAACTTCCGGATTCGGCTCACATGGTCATGTTTGTTGTTCAATAAATAATTGAACTATGAGTGCAAACTTAATTAGTGATTGTTTTTATAATACTACTGAGTGTTGAAACTAGTGACATGAGTAACAAGCTAATTACTCATCGTTAAGTACCCTAGGCCGCGAACTTTTGTACCACCTGCCATCAAAAACATAACTTGTAAAAAACCAAGTCTCGCAACTCAGTGTTTCTACCGTAAAAAGTTGTGAGATCCATGTAATACCAAGTCGGTTAATTTATTCAGTCCCTACTTAAGGATCCTTCTGTCTAATTAGCTAACTTAACAACATCTTATAGTGACCATATCAATACTAAAAGTCTTTTATTTATGTTTTAAATAAATTGACATGGCAATCGCACTAAACAATCTAATTTAATGTAATATGTATTACTTGAGAGATACATTGTGTTTTCATGCGATGGCCAAGTCAATCTATCTAAAACATAAGATTTTTAATATTGATATAAATTTAATGAAATTTGAAATATACTGAGTTTATACAATGCCTACTTGGTTACTGAAAATTCAGGCTTCTAAGTTGATTTTCGGATTTGAGTCTAGAGTTTGTCCTTGTTTATCTTTTTTCTATAGAATAAGGGGGATAAACGAGCACACGGTCCACCTGATGGTAAGTTTATGCTGCGGCCCATAGACATCAACATGATCAGACGCGTCGTCATCCCTGAGAACTAAGATGAAAACGTTTCCACTAAAAAGGATCTCTGGTTCGCTACACTCGCCATAGGAAACACAGCAGCATTAATTACATTTATTACATTAATACAAGAGACATATTGTTACAGTCAACAGTAGATGACGTAGAAAAAAGTAACCCTTGACACACTTGTTAGACACATCTCCACAATGCAGTCTCACTAACAACTAAAAATAAAATTGACACCAATTTTCCCAAGATAAAGATAAAGCGTTACCTATTTAAAGAACTTCATTTCTTTACTATATGTTGTAAGCCTACCATTTTTATGTTGTCGATGTTTAAGTGATAAAAAAAAAAAATGTCTTTCAATAATGATTATGTAATAATTAGGGCCCAACAGAATATTAATATTAATAGAATAATGTTTATTCAATATAGATTATTACTAATAATCTATATTGAATAAACATTATTCTATTCGTTCGTATTTTTGGTATTAAATCGTAATTATCACATGGAATGTGTTTCCTTCTTACTACAACAATAAGTACATATAGAATAATATTCGTTCAAAAACATTTAAGTGTAAAAACAAATAGAGTATCCGAATAAGGTTAAAGATTTTTTCTTTTTTTTTCAAAGAAACGAAAATAAAAATAGAAAATAAAATAAGGTAAAGGCATCTAATTCCGAGGGTTTCTAAAATTGGCACCATATTCCATTGTATTTAGAAAAACTGCGTTTACGAGACATTTACAAGCTCTTTTTTACTTCAAGATCTCTCATTAAATTAATTTAATTAATAATATAAATTTAAATAAAACTGACACTGACACTTTCACAATTCTACCTTTAGATAAATAACTGCATTTCTAAACCATCTTAACTCCATAAATTCTAAAATTCAGTTCACAATGGAGTTAGAGGCAAACAATTCTTTAGCTTTTCTAGATGTGTTAGTAATTCGGAATCCCGATAACACATTGAGCCACACTGTGTATAGAAAAAAGACCCATACAGATAGATATTTAAACGGTGATTCTCATCATCATCCTTCACAGTTAGCTACCGTGGGTAAATCTTTGTTTCAGAGAGTACGAGGGATCTGTGACAGTAAACACCTGGCCGCCGAGCTCCAACAAGTCAAGCAAGTTTTGCACGACAATAAACTTCGGGTCCCGCGCCTACGTCACAGTGAACGAGTGAAGCTGGCCACAGTCGAGCGAGTGCCTGCTGTACCTACTGCCATATGTCAGAGGTATCACTGACAAGATTGGCTACATCTTGAAGCGTGCTTCGATTAAAACATAAGATATTACATAAGAAGATTAGTCAGTTTTTACCATCAGTCAAGTGTAATGTCCCTCTGCAAGATGCAGGAGTGTACAAGCTTGATTGTGAATGTGGTCTCTCTTATATAGGAAAAACTAAAAGATCCATAAAAACCCGCGTTAAAGAACACATAGCTGATGTGAAGAATAGACGCTCCGGGAAATCTGCAGTCTGTGAACACGTACAAGATCGCCCCCGTCACTACATTAGATTTGATAGACCACAAATCCTCGCTAAAGAACACCGATTCCTTCCAAGGATGATTCGCGAGACTATTGAAATAAAAAAAAAATCCTAATTTCAATAGAGAAGATGGCTGGGTGCTACCATCTGCTTGGAATTCCATAATTAATAAAATTAAATCCCAACCCAAGCATACAACTGCAAGACTTCAAGATACCGTAAGTTCATACTGCGTAGATCGGAACAAAAATTAATAATTTTTATCTGGAGGTAGCCATGGGTAACTATGACATTGGGACTCGAAACTTCGAGAATATAAAATAAGTTAATATACGCGATAAAATCCGTAAAACTAGTTTTATTTAAATGTGTAGTGTTCGCGTAAATATAAGAAATCATTAATAATATAAATTTGCATAGTTATATCATCAAAGATCTGAAGTAATGTGTATACATTTTAAAAATAATTCGTTCGTTTTGCATCAGCGGCTGGTCTGAACCCACCATTCATACATTTTTGACTTTTGGTTATTTTTGTACCGTGTGTGTAATTCTTTGAGCGAATTTTAGTTTAAATTTCGTGGACTAGACTTTTAATCGAAATCACAAAATTTTTGCAAGTTTTTCTGAATAAATCAAGGTCTTGAAAATACCACGGCATTAGATGCCAAATATTTCACCGGGTCCTTATTCCAATATAACGATTTCAGATACTTGATTTCTTTTTATAATTTTCGAGTTGTTTTCATGATTAGGGCCTTCGCGCTTTGGGTTTGACAATTTAAAAATACAATGAATACTAAAATCTATTTCCGAGGTATACTTTTCTATTTTATTCACTAATAGCATGTCAAAGCTGGATCTATTTAGGTATTTTGTTAATTCATTATATGGGTAAGCCAGAAGGAAAATTAAAGTTCATACACATTTTGATGTAATTTTTAGCGGTACGACTTTCCATTGACGTCCGTCGAGTTGGGGGTTGATATTGAAAAAAAATATCTAAAATCAACTATTTTTGCAATTTTTTTTTATACAATTTGGAAGAATATCTACAAAATTAAAATACTGTAAAATAAATCCAATTATATAGGAGTAAGCTCTTTTCTTTAAGGTCCCTAAGTCGCATCGGCTCTTTTCTTGAACGTAGATGCGATAAAATACGCAAAGAAATGCAACACAACTCTTCGCAATGCCAGTGAGACAAGCCGAACAGAAAGAGCTCGATCGCCGACGATTCAAACAGCTGTGCGCTGGATGCGATCAAATGGAAGGAGCTGGCACTAGAGAGCCCCGGCCCATATATGGGAACATTATTTCGAGTGAGGCCGATGCTGTATTTTATTATTATGTAACTTTATTTTTTTTATAATTTTGATTAATTATTTAATATTTTTTTAAACAGCTTTATTCATCACTAGCTGTTTCCCGCGACTTCGCCCGCGTGTTATTTGGGGTTTTAATGTATTTGCGCAGAACCCTAATTCTTTTTCTAAGATAAAAGGCCTAAGTTACTCCTTGTGACATCAGCTATCTGACAGTGAAATTCCCGTCGAAATCGGTCCAGCCGTTTCGGAAATTACCCGGAACAAACAGACAGACAGACGGACAGACAGACAGACAGACAAAAACTTTAAAAATTGCATTTTTGTTATTAGTACCGAATATACTTACATATGCATTGAGTAAAAAGCTGTAATTTTGACATTACAAACAGACACTTCAATTTTATTTATTTGTATAGATATAGATAGTTATATTAGACACAGACCTATTGAGTATAATAAATATGCAACTACCCGAAAATGGTAGTAAATTGTAAGATACATCATATTTTAAATTAACGCCAAATATAATACTTAACTTACAATAAATCATTTGTATTTGAATTTGAATATAGGGTAATAATAGGATTTTAATTCATAAGTATGAAATGTTTATATAGAGTATGAGAATGGATGCTTATCTTATTACGCAATCAATCTATATATAACAACAAATTTTCACATACCTACATAATAGTGCCATTCATCTGCAAAATGTGCTATTGCTGTAGGTTTTATGAAAGAAAATCAAAATTTGTAAACAACACCTCGATAATTAGTTATATTATTCAAAATAAAATTAACTTGTCAGATCTATACGCACGGGGATGATTATTCATATTTTTTTAAATTATCATTTGGTTGTAGGATAATGAGCACCATCTAACATTCTTCGTAACTTTTTCCTTTGAATTTTGTACACTCAGAATTACGAACCAAATACATCGGAATAAGGTGCCGCCGACTTCTTTTCATATTTAATTTAGAATAGAAATCAAGAACGAATAGCCAAACCTATTGTCTATTTCAAGACAGTAGTATTATGATTCTCATAATAATAACCTTCATAAGTGTACAATAAATGTGTAATAATCGATCTACTTTTGAGTTTTAGTAAAACCACAGCAAAAATTTGTGCCTTTACCTCAATTTACTTCAAGTTAGTACGTGGTACGTTGCCGTGTAGTGGCGGTCAAGAATATCCACTACCCCATATCCTCCCGTGGGTGTCGTAAAAGGCGACAAAGGGAAACAGGCAGGAGATGGGCAGCAGCATCTTCCTGATAACAACAAACTTACAATAAAAAACTGCGGTTAACAACCCGCTCGCCAAGCGTGGCAACTATGGCAAATACCCCCCCCCCCCTATGATGAGAGTAACAAAGAGACGGCCCCCAGTCCCCGGCGGCCCCGCTATTCCTGGCTACGGTAGCGATCATGGTAACGGCGGGGCAGGGGGTGCTAAGAATCTCCGGTGGAGGTTCGGTCGCCACCTTAGACGACTCGACCTGGCAACGTACAACGCACGCACCCTGAGGACTGACGAGAAGATCGTGGAGCTGGAAGAAGAGATAGACAAGTTGCGCTGGCATATTATAGGATTATCCGAAACCGAAGAGAGGGGGAGGACACGGTAATCCTCGAATCCGGCAACTTGCTCTATCACCGGGAGGGCGACCATCTGTCCCAAGGAGGTGTCGGATTTATCGTCCACAAGTCTCTCATTAACAACGTTGTAAAGATCGGGAGTGTGTCGACGAGGGTTGCGTACCTTATACTCAGAATCACCAAACGGTATTCGCTGAAGGTCATACAGGTTTACGCACCAACCTCGGCACACCCCGATGAAGAGGTGGAGGAAATGTATGAGGATATCTCTAGAGCCATGCATTCCTCCAAAACCCAATATACGGTGTTAATGGGAGACTTCAATGCAAAACTAGGCACAAGAGAGAACGGTGAGCTGAAAGTAGGGAAATTTGGAATAGGGCAACGGAACCCACGGGGCTAGCAGCTGGCCGACTTCATGGAGAAAGAGGGACTCTTTATGATGAACTCTTTCTTCAAGAAGCGGCCCCACAGGAAGTGGACCTGGTCGAGCCCCGACGGTTCGACAAAAAATGAGATTGACTTCATTATGACGGCCAGACGACAACTGTTCAGTGATGTCTCCGTGATCGCGAGGGTGAAAACTGGTAGCGATCACCGAATGGTTAGAGGCACACTGAACCTAAACGTTAAGTTGGAGAGGTCTCGTCTAATGAAGTCAACGCTCCGTCCCCCTCGTGCTCTATTCCAAAGTCCCGAAACCTTTCAGCTCGAGTTACAAAACCGTTTTCAGTGTCTAGAAGACTGCAATGAAGTGGACGATATGAATGACAAGCTCGTGGAAACTATCCATGCGGTCGGAGCTAAGTTCTGCAAGACCCGCCGCAGAAGAACACAAAAACTCTCCGATCACACTCTTAATCTCATGGCTGTTAGACGGGAGATGAAGCAACATTCTTCAACAGACTTGACAGCATATAGGCAACTGAACAGACAGATCTCCAAATGCATGCGGCGGGACTTACGCAACAGTGCGTGTTGTGCAGTGTGTGTACAACCAGTGCGTGTTGCCAGTGATGACTTACGGAACTGAGACGTGGTCCTTCACAGCTGGCCGTATGAGGAAGCTCAATGTCACTCAACGAGCTATGGAGAGGGCTATGCTCGGAGTTTCTCTGCGTGATAAACTTAGGAATGAGGATATTCGCAGTAGAACTAGAGTAACCGACATAGCCCAACGAATTAGTAAGCTGAAGTGGCAGTGGGCCGGCCATATAGCTCGAAGAACCGACAACCGATGGGGAAGAAAGGTTCTCGAGTGGCAGCCTCGTACTGGTAGGCGAAGTGTAGGGCGACCCCTCCCCCCCCCCCCACGAGATGGAGTGACGACCTGGTAAGACATGCTGGAAGGCGATGGATACATGTGGCTCAGGACCGTGCTTTGTGGCATACCTTGGGGGAGGCCTATGTTCAGCAGTAGACTTATGAAAGGCTGTAATGATAGTACGTGGTAGAGCCATGCTGCAGCTATATTACTGGTATAGTTGTAGCACGAATGGGTTGGCTCGAACGAGGAAGGACCACGCTCCCACAGAATACCAACGTAAAATAGCAGCTTAATGCTGCTGTGTTTCGTGTGGTTAGTGTAGAGAACCAGAGACCCTTTTTACTGGAAAAAAGGCATTCTATCTTAGTCCTCACGGCTGACGACGCATCTGCATTTTAATTTGCAAACGAAGATAGATGGAGATGTCTATGGGCAACAGCAACCACTTACCATCAGGTGGACTGTGTGCTCGTTTGTCACCCTTATTCTATATAAAAAAAATTAAAATAGTTAAAGTAGTGATCTGGTTTGAAGGATTAAAAAGCCAGTATAATTTTACAATGATTACAGGCTGTGACGCAATTCATCTAAGTCCTACTCGTAAGAGATGTCAATGTTTTAACAGTGGTAGAGCCACGCGGCAGCTTTTGCTGTCGCACGGATGGGCCGGCTCGAACCGGGGTGGTACCACGACCTCACAGAATACCAGCGTGAAGTAGAGGTTTACCTCTGCGTTTCGCTTGGTGAGTGCAGGTGGCCGGAGGCCCTTTTTACTGGAAACGAGGTATTCCATCTTAGTCCTCACGGGTGACAACGCATCTGCATTTTGATTCGTAATCGAGAATAGATGTAGATGTCTATGGGCCGCAGTAACCACTTACCATCAGGTGGACTGTGTGCTCGTTTGTCACCCTTATCCTATAAAAAAAATGTATCTGTTGCACAGAATTATTTTTTGCTTGCATTTACATTTGTCCATGGGCAACAGTAGTCACTTATCATTAGGTAGACTGCTGGCACGCACTATAAGGGTATTAAGTAACATGTTGTATAACTTTTGTTTTAGAACACGTCCATATTATGTTACATTGTTTTTCAACATTGAAACATATAACAATACTGTACACATTAGAATAACAATGCAATATAACAATGTTATATGACATTATCGTTTGTCGTTCTACAGTGCTTTTCACAATGTCGACACGAGAAGAAGTTTTGCTAGCTGCTGCAGCAACTCTTGTACTTTTTTTATAGGAGAGGGGGCAAACGAGCATGCGGCTCACCTGATGGTAAGTGACTACCGCCGCCCATGAACAGCTGCAACACCAGGGAGGGAGTTGCAGATGCGTTGCTGGCCTTTTAAAAAGGAGTACGCTCTTTAAATAACAAAGTGTACTTTTAAATAACAAAAGAAAAAAAACATAGATACTGAGTTCGTCCCAAACAAACATAGTTTATTGACTAAACAAAAATATTCTCGATTTATATAATATTGGTATCACGTTATATAACACATTTTTTATAACATTCAGTCTCCACATTACTGAAACATGCATTGTGTACATGATACATGTACATATATCATGTACACAATGTTTTATAATGTGTTATGTTATATAATATGTACGCACCGTAATATATATTTTTTAAATTAGATTTTATTCAGACGTATATTTCACAAAGCATAATTTAATTTTAAATTTATACGAATAGTTAAGGCATGCTCTTTAAGATTCTCGAAGTACTTTTAATTTGCCATGCTGTATTTCATAGCTTTACGAGAGGCTCTTGTTTCAAACACATAACTGTGGTTTTAGAAAACACAATGAGTAATTTTCTTTGTTCTTTGTGGCATGTAAGAGTGGAAATGTCGGGCTTTGCTGCAGCCGTTTCTCGCTTGAGTTACCCCTTTACTCTGTATGTACGAGTATATTATGCAAGACAAGGTTGAGAAGGAATCAAACATTTTGTACGTAATACAAAGTAAAAATAGAAAAAATAAGTAAAAATTGTATAGTAAAAAATGACAAATAAATTACTGAATACAAAAGTTCTATTTTACTTAAATACTGTAATTTAATTATGTTGTATTTTTTTTTATAGGATAAGGGTGACAAACGAGCACACAGTCCACCTGATGGTAAGTGGTTGCTGCGGCCCATAGACATCTACATCTATCCTCGTTTGCGAATCAAAATGCAGATGCGTTGCCACCCGTGAGGACTAAGTTGGAATGCCTCATTTCCAGTAAAAAGGGCCTCCGGCCACCTGCACTCACCAAGCGAAACGCAGAGGTAAACCTCTACTTCACGCTGGTATTCTGTGAGGTCGTGGTACCACCCCGGTTCGAGCCGGCCCATCCGTGCGACAGCAAAAGCTACCGCGTGGCTCTACCACTGTTATGTGCATTGCATACCTTAAGCGAAAGCGCAAGGTGTGTTCTACTATTTTATACTATGAATAACTATTATATAATGATTGAAAATCATCCCTTAATTCTATAATTTTATTGATTGTACTATTAAATAAAACTACATTATTTCACTTCATAACAGAGACGATCTTTATTTCATTTTATTTCACCCCAACATATCTTTGACTGGTTGTGTTGTTTGGGTGTATGAATTTACATATTCATGTGCATATGTTATATGAAAATTACATGTACAAAATATATATAAAATATCGTCCCGTTGGTGACGTAAGAAGAGACAGAAGGAAACAAACCAGGCTTTGGGCAGCAGCATCTTCCTAATAACAACCATAGAATAAAAATGCGGTTGCTATACTACTATGACAAATATGGGGGGCATTTGCCATAGTGCCAAGGGTTATAAAGCAATTTATGGGGAGACCTACGTTCACCTGTGGACTTTGATAGGCTTTCAATAAGGAATAATTGTATGTATTATATGTTATGTTTAAATCTGTTCCTTAGCGACATGTACCTAGATTAAATGGCTTGATGGATTTTAAAACAAGCGAGATGTTTGATTTATATTCGTCCCCGGAGTACCATATATTGCATTTTATGGCAATAGTATAGTAGGACCAAAAAAAATTTATCAGGTGATATTGTAAAATATTTCAAAACTATTGATATTAAGAAAACAGCAGATCTATGGGGGTTTACTATTAAAATTATTACATCTATAATAGATGCAACCGCAACCCAACTTGCTATTATTTTCAATGCTAGTATCGAATCTGGTGTGTTTCCTGATTTAATAAAACATAATAAAGTTATACCTTTATTTAAATCTGGCAGTACATTGGACAGCACTAATTTTAGACCTTAGTAAAATTTAAAAAAAAAATATTCTAGATCAAATGTTAAGTTTTTTTTAATGTAAATAAATTACCACATAATAATCAGATTGGATTTACAAGGGGTCGCTCGACAACTGATGCCGGTGTTGAGCTAATCAGGCATATTTTCTGTGCATGGGAAAATTCAGAAGATGCTTTGGGTATATTTTGTGATCTTTTCAAGGCTTTCGACTGTGTTCACCATGAGACATTAATCAAGAAGCTACATCATTATAGTGTAAAAAACATAGCGCTTAAACTTTTTCTCGGTGTTACAGTTGACGTGAAACGTCAATGGGGCCCTCATATATCTAAACTAGCTAGCAAACTTAGGTCTGCAGCATATGCTGTAAAACAGATTAGATGCCTTGCATGTGTTGAAACTGCTAGATTAGTTTATTTTAGTTATTTCCATAGCGTAATGTCATATGGAATTTTGCTATGGGGTAATGCGACTGACATTGAAACTATCTTTGTATTGCAAAAGAGATCCATAAGAGCAATTTATAACCGAAGAATCCCTTTGAGAAAAATTTAAAGAAATAAAATATATTAACTTTGGCCTCTCAATATATTTACGAGAACTTATTGTATGTACACAAAAACAAAAATAGTTTTATTAAAAATAGTGATGTACATTCTGTAAATACTAGGAACAAGCATAAGTTAGTTATACCTGTTACTCGGCTCCAAAGGGTCAGTAATTCCTTCATAGGGCAATGCATACGCTTTTACAACAGACCCAGGAAATATGCAGACCTTTTCTATCAAAAGGTTTAAAGTATTTATTAAGCAAAAATTGTCTATAGTATGTGCCAAATCGATTGAGAAAAACGGACAATGACCTTTCGGTCGTTTAACCAGGGGTTACAAACCTTCAATATATAGGCACATTTTATATGTAGTACTTTCTTTATTTATAATGATTTTTTTATAATGATTGATATAATATATATTTATTAACTATTATTAAAAAGTTATGTGAAAGATCGCTGTAGAAGAAAAATCATCTATTGTTATAAAGTACTTTATTCATTTAACAACAAAAAACATTAATTTATAACACATATAAAGATTCGAGTGATAACGACACCGAATAAGTACGTACTTATGCAAAAGATAAAACTTTATTTTTAATATTATATAAGAACTTTATTTTTATTCGGTGCAATCATCACTCGTATCTTCACTTGATGAACTATCTGTAACATTAATTATAAAGCGATCTGCAGTTTGGTCAATTCTATCATCCATGC
Source organism: Parnassius glacialis (assembly GCA_033319125.1). Classification (NCBI taxonomy): domain Eukaryota; kingdom Metazoa; phylum Arthropoda; class Insecta; order Lepidoptera; family Papilionidae; genus Parnassius; species Parnassius glacialis. The sequence continues at coordinate 28,793,556 of JAVANC010000018.1, forward strand.
CACGCATTTTTTGTTCAACCTTAAGGACATGCTGAACACAGTTTTTCCATTTATCTGGCGTGATTTGAGTTAAACCATCTTTAAGTAAATTTTTAACTTGAAAGTTGTATTTTTTCGTGCAACGTACCCTTTCACATCTGCCCACACAAGTTCAATGGGGTTAAGCTCACAGTGATAAGGAGGTAACCTTACCACTGTGATGCTTTTTTCTTTTGCCATCTCGTCGGTGACGTAACTTCGATAGTTATCTTTAACTGCCTTTATTTTTTCCATTAAGTGGGTCTTTGTGTCCGAGGGCACGTATGCGATCTGTTTAGATTCTAGCCATTCCTGCATATTTTGTTTCCGCCAAGACATTGTTGGGGTTTTTTCTAAACGTCTGGAGTGGTAACTAGCGTTATCCATAACTATGACATCGCCGCTTTGCAGTTTTTCTATTACTTTTCTAAACCAGTCCTCGAAATGGAGAGCGTCCATACTCTCATGGTAGTCACCAGTAGATGATGATTCAAATACCCAATCACATCCCTCCAAAAAGCCATTTTCATTGCCAACGTGTACAACTATTAATCGCTTTCCTTTACCCGAAGGGGCTTTCGCGCCAGTAGAGTAGCCTTCTAACCGTGATTGACGAGAAGATTCAATTGTGGTGTCTTCCCATACCTTTCCCATAGTATGACCTGCGTTAATCCATGTTTCGTCAAGGTAAAAAATGTTACGTCCCTCGTTTCTTAATATTTGTATTTCTCTCAAATATCTGGTACGCCACAGAACTATCTCTGGGCGATCTATTAGACCACTTTTTCTGTTTCTCTTTATATATTTGAATTTTAAATGGCGCAACACACGTCGCAGGGAAGTTTTGCTCAAGTTTGGCAACTGGTCATCTTGATTTATACTGAGCAAAATTTTGTCTAAAGTCGGTAATTCTCCTGCAAGAAAGAACTGATGCACTTTCGCTCTTATAGCCGATTTATCAAAATCGTCCAACTTGTCAATTACAGACTTTTTTCTTTTATTAATTATTCCCTTTTCTGGTATTTTATGGGAATCTCTATACACGCTTAATACGCGATATATAGTGCTCTTGCTGACTCCTGAGATCTCCGAAACCTTTTCTACCATATTAACGTTTGAAGGATACACGTCTTCGGGCCAGGTGTTTTTGACATATTTGTATACATTAATGATAATCTCTTGTTCCCCGACCGACAAAGTGGTAGGTTTTCTCTTTTTTACTGGTGACGTTAAAGGTGCTCCAGAAGATGGGCCTGTAAATAAATGACAAAAATATACTACCATAGTACTACATCACATAAATACATATTGTTTTAGAAAATAAATACCACATGGTCACATAAAAAGAGCGCTTTAAGAAATAGAAAGGCTACGTCGTCGCATTTGTACCTATTTGTACGTACCTGCTACGTTTATTATGGGTCGGCGACGTCTCTTTCCACTTGATGTTGAAGGACCGGGTCCTTCACCAAATTCTCCTGAACTCATGTCGATTTAGTAACGACCGTCACAGTAAAACTAATATAACAGATTCAAAAAACAAAAACTTAACGATATAACAAATTTAACAGTAAAAACTCAACTAAAACAATGCAATGAATGCTATGAATTACCCGAGACGTACACACGCAAGCGCTATCCGAACACGAATGAAAACAAAATGGCGGACCGGCCCAAAAAAGGTGACGCATCTCTGGCTGCCATTGTCACGTTTCTTTTAGAACGAACTGACGTAACGCGCGTTTTGTTTATTTTAAAGGGATGAATTTGCAAAAGCTCAATATGGTGATTATATTGCTTCAAATATTTTTTTAATATGAAACTGTTATTAAATGAATTGCTGCGTTACTTACCATAAATTGAAATATAAAATATAACACATTTTTCGCGATGTACCGTAAGATTTTACTATGTTTATAGGAACCACAGACAATATTATTTAAGAAACAAAAAAACAAAACATATGTGCTGACCTAGAAGTGGGAATAATATCAATATTTAAATATTGTTATCACATCTAAATTGAGATTTTGTAAGTTACGCCTTTTGACACTCGGCTCATATCTGAGGTCATTGTCCGTTTTTCTCAATCGATATGGCACATACTATAGTAAGGGTTTATTATACTACTAAAGAGTACATGACTGATAATAACCCCTGGGAATGAGGCGATCACTACCATGCTGTTTCTAAATGTTTTAAAATATTTTATTGTAAATTGTTCTTTTTTTTAAAAAAGTCCCGCTGGGTTTCTTGCTGGTTCTTCTCAGGACAGAGGTTTATTTTGCGAACCAGTGGTACAAGTAAAAATTACTTTCAATAAGTATTATGTACTATAATCTACATTGAATAAAAATTATTTTTGTATTCTATTCTATTCTAAAAAAAACAAATCGTAATTAGGTAGCTTAAAGCGCATTCTGACAAATGTGTCAATTTGTCAGTAAAGAAATGATTACTACAGTCACATGAGTAAAGAAATCGTACCGTACAGAGGCAAAGCTTCATACAGCCGCGCTGTGATAGGTACACTTCTACAAGCTTGAGGCGCATGTGTGCGTGAGCACTAGCGGCTCGTCAGGTACAGAGAAAAACTGTTTTAAATCGGCTCAGCTAGTGCTCAAACTTAGGGTTATGTAAAAAATAATAATTGTTATTTTTTTTAAATAATAAATCGTATCAAATGAAACATAAAAAAGTGTAAATATAGTTTACGTAGTTATGCAGTGTAGAAATAGCCTTAATACCTGTTGTTCCCAAATTGTCCTGACTAAGCTTTTGATATTAGATTACTCGTAAACATGATAATTGGAAGTAGCTATAATTTTACAATAACATGTTGACCACGAATTGTGCCTATTAAGCCTTTGATATTGGATTACTGAAAACATGTTATGAAGTGTAACGTTATAAAAGACGCTAACTCCACTGTATAATTGTTATTGCTGGTCAAACCAAGGCGTCATACTTTCAGTCAACAGACTTGTTTTGACCATCCTATAAAAGCACTTGCAATTAGAATAAGATTCATTATAGTTCTCATCGTAGTAATCTAATCACTTATTTAAGGAAGACAGTATTGCACTAAAATAGTTTTAATACATTATTGTAATGTAATAGAAATAAATGTCATCGAGACATATTTAGTTCTTTTTAAAAAGCTTCAGCACCGCTCCCGAAACTTAACTACGTAGATTTTAGTTGTATGTGTTGTTGTGTAGAATTTGTTTGATTTCTTAAACTCGAGTACACTGCAATCTCCCAATAAATATAAAATAGCTTTTTGATTCGATAGTTATCAAATTGAGTTAAAATCAATACTCGTAAGAAGTGATGAACAGAAAGACGTTACAAATAGCATGAATTTCATTCACGGATTTCAAGTGTCTATAAAATCTTTAATAAAACTTCATGAAGAATTAAAATTAGAAGAAATTAAATTAATTTATATTTACGAGACGTCTCAATCAAGATTGTCTCGAAAAATTTTTTGGAAAAATCAGACAGGCGGGTGGTAACTGCCGGGAACCAACATTTCGTCTAGTTAGTATTGCCTTCAATAAGATGTTTATAACCAATATCTTAGGGAAACCCCAAAATACTAATTTTAAATACGGTTTCTATATGTTACTTATGAAACCAGATGATTTTCGTATTTTAATTCACCATCACCGCAACCTGACAATGTTAGTGCCCCTGTGTTAATAGTAGGAACAAATGATTATCTATTTGATTTAGCAGAAAAAATGGTTTGGTCTATGTGTCGGGATATTTGTATAGAAATGTTGTCTCGAACACCACAAATTTGAGAAAATAAAATTGTACGTTAATAGATCTGAACAACCTACAAATATGGGAAAAGATGCTTTTTTCAACCATTACAATGATTTTAATAAAGATTTTTTGGAATAAGGGTTTTTTGAATAATACTTCCTGAGAATTTTATCGCGTTTGTTGAATTGCTTGAGCAAATATTGTGACGTCGAAAGAAACATTGTAAATATTGGTAGTGAAATATTAAAACGTGTGCAAGATTTTATATTTGTTATGAAATGCGAGCGCTTTCCAATAGGTTATTTAAAAAAAAACTTTACTAAAAGATTTTCAAATTATCCATTTAATTAAAAGTCACAACTAATTATTGAAGAACAATAATTATAAAAGTAAAACATTTAAAATACGTAGTTTATAAAAAAATATTATATCTTATATATCTGTAGAAAGGGTAATTGAGTAAAGTACAGAGACTAATTTTGTAGTTAGGAATAATAATTAATTCGTTTACACGAATTAATTATCCAGCGAGTCAAGGATAAACCAGTAACGGCATACGACAAGCGCACCGTTTCACATCAGAGCCAAGACTGTCCTAACGGCGGCCGCGCCGTCCGTTTTATACAAGCAAAACGAGCGCCACTGCAGGTGCAATGGTCCAGGTGTGTGGAACACGTGTTATTTACAAGAATTCTGTCTAAATGCACCGACGGCTACCGCGCCGCACGTGCAATGGTGCTGGTCCCGTCACGGCCATACTGACATGCGTGCGTCCTCGCACGCGCTCCATCACAATTTTAGTTATCTGTAGACAAAAAAAACATCGTTCAACTATCCTGACATAACAGCGTCTGGTCCGGTCTATATTGACCCTTCAGACTTGGGTGACAATCAGCTTTGTTCCGGCAGTATGCCCCACAAAACTTTAATCAACTTTATGCGAGATCGGAATGATTAGTCTGTAGCTTTTCTATTTTCTCTTTTTTTTTTCAAGTACTGTTTTCGCTAGTCCGGAATCACTATTCCCTATAGCCATATCATTGGACCGGCACAAAGCGCTGCAATGATAGTAAGAACTATTTTTTTTCTTACTCTCTTTTTTTTTCAAGTACTGTTTGCTAGTCCGGAATCACTATTCCCTGTAGCTATATCATTGGACCGGCAAACGCCCTGCAATGATATTAGGAACCACTTTTTTTTCTTACTCTCTTTTTTTCAATTCAATATAGAACAGGAACCATACCGCAAACATGTACCTGTCACAATCACACAAAAGTGTATCGTGAGGGACGTAGTGACATGATAACACCTAAGTATGTAAACCAACAGCAACACGACACATCCCAGTGCAGCACAGAGCAGCCTTCCTGCAACTCCATGTTCCTTTCCTGCACAAGAATAATTACTTCGCTAGAGTGTTGCAACGTCTCTAGTATTTTTTAGATGCACAGACACGGCTACCTCTGACTGTCGCACGTCCTCGTGCGGTTGACAGTGAACAGCATACGGTCTATCAGTTATCACCACCTGCTAACAGATATTAACTCTTGTTAAATATTACAACGGTCGACCATCCCAGACTTCATTTAAGTCATAACCGCGCCGATATGGCTACCTTCAGGCAAACGCACTCCAGCTTTTCGTTCTGCTGAGTTCGTGCCACAATCGCGCTAGCGAGCCGTCGCGCCGTAGCCGTACTAGCTCTAGCGAATCGTTGCACTGCTTTGTAAAATTAAAAGAAATCTAGATAAATGTATTGCGAACCATGGAATTCCGAGCTTCCAAAATTCATCACATATTCTCTTAAGAAACGGCAATAGTATAACATTTGAAAACATTGCAAATAATTTAAAATTAAAAATTTTGTACAGCCGACTTCAATATAGGTTATTAGAGAATAACTCAATAACCATTGGTCTGACCTTGATCAAATTCATATGGGACCACACGAGAACTATCAGCTTTCATATAAAAAAAGAATCATCGAAATCGGTTCGCCCAGTACAAAGTTATGAGGTAACACACATAAAAAAAAAAAAAAACATACACTCGAATTGAGTACCGTCTCCTTTTTGGAAGTCGGCAGAAAAAATAACAGAAACTATGTGTAAAGGCAAATACCACAACATTTCAAAGGGAAGGAGGCAACTGCGCAAAATCTACGAAAGACGACCTCAGACGTCCATTTACAGCGTCAAAGCACCATTTGTTCGGCGGCCGCTTAAATTGCCCTGTTGTAAGATCAGCCGATAAGTTACCGACTGAAGCGGTGTAGGCTCAATCTTACCAGCGCTCGGCCGTACCTGAACATGTTCGATTAGCCGTCACAACATCTTCCTCATTGATCATTGTTGTAGAGACTTCTACGAATCCCTAGACATCAACCCCAATCTTGTCGACGACACAATATTCGGAGCAAACTGCAAAACTGATCAACACATGAGAACACAAAAATGTCACTTATTATTTTCAATTCATAGCGTGTTAAAGTTAATTCTTTATTTTGGTACATCCCTTAAACGTTTTGAACTTCAAAATATAGCAAATGATAATCATGTTTCGCGTGAACTATCAAATTACAACATAACTTGAATAAGTTAATTAGAAAGCCTCCAACTTCTTTCGACATTTGTTAACATATTTAGGTACATCAAGAAGTAATGAAAATACTTGCGGGGTACTTTTAATACAAATCGAACAAATTAAAAAAAATTGACTTAAATAATTTCAGTTTATCTTTTCTCTACACTTTAATGATACGAAAATATCGTAAGTAGCATAGCAAATTTCATTACGGTATTTAACATAAAAACAGATTCATCAATGCGGAATGCATTACAGTCTTCCACAAATGTAATAATCCTCATACTATTCGAATATTAAATGTGGGCAAAAATGGGGACTTTATCCTACTTCTGATGTAGAAAGGGTAAATGAAGATAGTACAGAGACTAATTTTGTAGTTAAGAATAATAATTAATTCGTTTACACGAATTAATTATCCAGCGAGTCAAGGATAAACCAGTAACGGCATACGACAAGCGCACTGTTTCACATCAGAGCCAAGACTGTCCTAACGGCGGCCGCGCCGTCCGTTTTATACAAGCAAAACGAGCGCCACTGCAGGTGCAATGGTGCAGGTGTGCGGAACACGTGTTATTTACAAGAATTCTGTCTAAATGCACCGACGGCTACCGCGCCGCACGCGCAATGGTGCTGGTCCCGTCATATCTATTAAAATGCTGATAAACGTTTTGTTTATTTAGTTTTATCCTCCTGTGCCAACACTACCAAAATAGATAAAATTTTGACTGCATCTCTTTGCCTCTGTACAGTTTCTTTACTCATGTGCCACGATCGGGCTCTTTATTTTTAACTACCTATCTGGTTATTTTTTGATCTCGACAACAGCGCCACCTACCGGGTCCAACTGTGAATTTAAAGTATACACTGAAACACACACAAAAAAAAATCAAAATCGGTCGCCATTTTCGAGCTTTAGCGAGAGTAACAGGCAACAATTGATTTTTACATATAGAGATAAAAATTATTTGTTGCAATGTTATGATGTTTATAATATTGATATAAGCAATACTGACTTAACTAAAAACTGAAAAAAAAATTTGAATGATTGTTCGCTTGCTTAAAAACAACAAATACGTTGCTTTTCTACCGAATTAAAAAAAGAGCCGGTATTTATTGGGTGAACCGATTTCGATGATTCTTTTTTTGTTTGAAAGCTGGTGCTTCACATATGGTCCCATATAAATTTAATCAAGTTCTGACCAATAGTTTTTGAGTTATTCTTAATAATTTATATTGAAGTCGGTTGTACAAAATTTTTAATTTTAATTTATAACATTACATATAATGTGAAAAGCAACTATCATAACTACATCATCATAATACATCGAGTGGAATAACGTGGTGGCATGCCAGCAATTGCCTGCCAAGTCAACGCCACCGCGATAACCTGCTCGGCTCCAACCCACGTTACGCTATTGATTTACTGACCTTTAACTAACAGCTTACATACACAAATTTTGTTATACGCTTCGATAACTAATAGATCGTGTTTGTTTCTATAGAAATACTAATATAATGTTACGTATGTACTATCATACTTCGTAAATTTGTATTCTTAAAATTACATCTTAAAAATTCTTCTTAATGTCCCATGTTGGTTTGAAACAGTAAAACCCATCTTCGTTTGGAACATTATAACAAAAAACTGGCCAAGTGCGTGTCGGACACTGTACATGTAATACTGCACAATGTAGAGGTAGGGTTCCGTAGTCACCCGTCACAATACGTAGGCTTCCTAGATAATGAGCATAATAAGTGAATTCCCAGTTTGACCGCTATAACCACTAAAAATGAGCCCAAATAGGAAGATCGTAACTGAAGGACTTATTTTCAAATCAGCCTTATAAAGAGTGGTATTCAAAAAAGATGAAAAAAAAAACTATTCAATTTTGATAATAATGCCCTATCTATCCCGCAAATGCATAAAATGTTTATTTTAACGGTTTACATTATATTATACATTATAACAGTGGTAGAGCCACGCGGCAGCTTTTGCTGTCGCACGGATGGGCCGGCTCGAATCGGGGTGGTACCACGACCTCACAGAAAACCAGCGTGAAGTAGAGGTTTACCTCTGCGTTTCGCTTGGTGAGTGCAGGTGGCCGGAGGCCCTTTTTACTGGAAATGAGGCATTCCATCTTAGTCCTCACGGGTGACAACGCATCTACATTTTGATTTGTAATAGAGGATAGATGTAGATGTCTATGGGCCGCAGCAACCACTTACCATCAGGTGGACTGTGTGCTCGTTTGTCAACCTCATCATATAAAAAAAACATTAACATTACAAAGTTATTAATGCAGCATTTTTTCAAATCCAAGTGTATTATATAAGTAAGTTAAATATGTTGATGCACACCCGCAATATTTTTGAAAGACCTATCCAACGATAACCCACTTGATGGATCAGACAAGTAAAAAAAAAAATCATCCTCCATTTACTTGTATGTATGAACCCTAAAAAAATGTGCCAACTGTGTTACTTGAAAAGCGAACTTACTATATTACGATATTACTTGAAAGGCGACCGATATTAATAATGTCCTCTAGACCGCATTTTGGTCACGGCGGCCAGTCACAACGGAGACAAGTCTATTACGCAAGACAGGCTTTTAGTGCACGAGTGTATTATCCTAGCACAGGTGCACTTTCTATTCCCTCACTCTCATAGTCCGGTGGAATGGTAATCCGACACGACCGGATAGATATCAGGGAAGGACCAATGCTTAACGTGCTAACCCAAGCCCGGGTGTGAAATACGGTCAAATTCCTGACTCCAGGCTACTACTGAATATTTATTTGAAAGAAAATTCCAATAAATGATTTTGGCATGACACGGGATTCGACCCTGGGACTACATGATCGGCAATCATATTTACTACCAATAGAATGCTGCTGGCATAAAGCTTTTGTGTTTTATAGGATAGGGTGACAAGCGAGCACACAGTCCACGTGATGGTAAGTGGTTGCTGTGACCCATAGACATCTACATCGATCCTCTATAAAGAATCAAAATGCAGATGCGTTTTCACCCGTGAGGACTAAGATGGAATGCCCCTTTTCCAGTAAAAAGGGTCTCCGGTTCTATACACTCACCAAACGAAACACAGCAGTGTTAAGCTGCTATTTTACGCTGGTATTCTGTGAGAGCGTGGTGCTTCCTCGGTCGAGCCGACCCATTCGTGCTACAACTATACTAATAAAATATAACTGCAGCATTGCTCTACCACGTATAAAGTGTTTTATGTGGTGAGTGACAAGAAGTTTTCTTTTATAGGATAGGGTGACAAGCGAGCACACAGTCCACCTGATGGTAAGTGGTTGCTGAGGCCCATAGACATCTACGTCTATCCTCTTACTCATACACTCAACATACGAAACAGAGCAGTAGTAACCGCTATTTTACGCTGGTATACTGTGAGAGCGTGGTCCTACCCCGGTCGAGCCGACTCATTCGTGCTACAACCATAATATAGCTGTAGCGTGGTTTCACCACGTATCAAAGAGAGGTGCAAAAGTATATTTGAACCTCAGCATTTACTTATTACTAATTGCTCTTAAGCTAAGACTGACAAAATTACGATTGATGGACTTAATGGTTTTCTTTGACAATTCACCTGTGGGACATGGCGAGAAATGTTGGCAAAGTCGAATATTAAATAAATTACGATCTATAAGCCATTATTAACAAAAATTTAAAGTACTACACCGCATATCGTCCAGTGGGTGACAGAAGAAGTGATCAAAGTAAGTATCCACAGTGACGACTTCTCAGTAGCGAAGCCTTCACACCGGAATAGGGGGTCTATCCCTTTATCTTTTTTATAAAAATAATCTATGTACAGCAGTGTACCGTTACGGGCGATAAACATTAAACTAAATTATTACCTCTCCTTGAATTCCTTCAATGTCGCCCATTACTCGAATACTTGAACTTGAATGACCTTATGAGAAATAATAGCGATACGTCGTTAGGACTATTAGATATTCTGTGGCGATACTTTCATGCCACGAAATTATTCGTAAGCACCTTTGTTCAAGACTAAATGCTTGTTAGACTTGGTTATTAGCATCGCTAAATTTTAATTGAAATAAATACACAAAGAATGTTTACCTCAAATAATTTAAATGTTCTTTTAATATGTATAATTAAAATTAATGCCCAATACGTATGTACTGATTAAATATTTGATAAGTAGAAGAGCTTTTGTGCTTTTTCGGCGAGTTGGCGTTTGCCATATCAGACAGTAATCTTTCTAATCGCCACCACCTCCGCTAATAATGTTAACCTTGGCCAAATAATTTCATTGACAACAAACATATTAAATTCTTTTTTGGAAATAGACCGAACATTGTCACATAACAAAACATTTCTATCTATTTCAATAAGAATTCATAGCCCACAGGTTTCACCTTAACGCCTTACGCGAACAACCCAAGATCCATACCCACCGGCATCGTACATCCTACACGGAACTTTATCAACCTAATTGGCTATATATAGAAGATGGGCCAAATTAGGAGTACTCTTAATCGACGAGCATGTACGCATAGGTTTAAGGATGAGAAGAAGGAGGAGAGGTATGAGGATCTTGCCACGGTGTGTCAGGAATTCTGTTGTTCCCTTTTAAAAAGAAAGAACGTTTAAGATCTTTGTTGCTTGGGTAATAAGTTAAATGTAGCAAATGATTATTTGATACCAATAAAATACACAGCGCCCGCGTTGTCCATTTTGTTTATTGGATTTCATCGTCGCAATTTTCTGGCGACGATGAATTCCAATAAAGAAAACTTCAACTCCAATAAATAAGCAACTCCCAAGTGATATGGCCATGTACAATCGTCGTAGTCTGAAGATGAAATTTTCTTGTACGAATGTCTCCGAGATGTGTTCTTCGTCGCGTTGTATAGGATTGAGTTACTTTAGTTATATTTACTGTGCTGAAGCTGAACGTCGTGAGAAAATTTTCAGAACAAATAGTATTTCAAGGACGCCAAAGTGCTTAAAAATAAAATGAGGTCGAACGGCAGACTCTACCCACTTTACCCTCTAAAAATTTAAAAGTACATAAATGAGACGTGTAATGGTTTAAATGCTACATAATATTTCTCTCTTACTTGCTAATGTCTCAATCACTGAAACGGTAATTGAGAATCTGATCTGGAATTCCAAAGTAAAGGAAGGATTCTAAAACTGATTACATTTTTACGATGTTTATGTGGCAAGACATAAAAACACCCCAAATTAGGACGAGATGTTAATTATTTTATCGGACTGTAGTTTTAAAAAAATCCGCAAAAGCTTCTAGAAAAACTTTATTTATTGTTAAAAACGTAATTTTAATATGAAGTGTCTTCCTATCTATCAGCTCCTAGATAAGAACTCTTCTTTTTCCTAATAATTCGTCTGGGTAGATACTACCCTCATAACTAATTCTGCTACCAAGCAGTAGAGCGTAAGATGCTGTATTTCAGTCTTAAGAATATGAACTGCCAGGCTGCGAGGCATTCTGTATTGGCCCTCAAATGTAACAGCACATCTGTTCCTTTCTCTATTAGAGCCTGCATGTGTCACATACTATTGTCACATACCACCAGCTTGATAATTTGCCATAATCAACAATTTATGCAGGTGGATTGATTATCACAGTAAGCCTCCCACCTTTCTTTTGTACTGCTCCTCATATTAGTATTTTCCATCTTTTTTATAGTATAAGGGTGACAAACGAGCACACAATTCACCTGATGATAGATGATACAGAAGTGGTTGCTGTGGCCCATAGAAATCTACATCTATCCTCGTTTGCGAATCAAAATGCAGATGCATTGTCACCCGTGAGGACTAAGATGAATGCCTCATTTCCACCAAGCGAAACACAGCAGCGTTAAGCTGCTATTTTATGCTGGTATTCTATGAGAGTGTGGTCCTTCCCCGGTGGAGCCGACCCATTCGTGCTACAACTATACTACTATTATAGCTGCAGTATGGCTCTACCACGTATAAAACATAATGTAAACAGGATACCGTCAACGTTTAGAAGCCGTGAAATCTTTCTAGCATTCCCCATAGTTGCCCCTTACGACATCCACGGGATGATATAGGATGATGATGTTTCATTTACGTCGCCATCAGACACAATCTGAATTATAAAAATCTTAATTGAATCGGCTTAAATATGCTTGTTAATAAGCACATAATTTCGAGTACAGGAAGCAATTATTAATTAAACTGCTTAAAATAGTATGAAACATAATGATTGGAATTTAATTATCGACAACCAAACAATTATGGGCTTATATTGCAAATGGCGGGACCGAATGACACGTTAACGACTTGTGCTATTACCAGCGTTTTAACACCTATTAATATTCATTTTCCATTTGAAAGCTTGTTCATAAATCTTAACATCATCTATGCGACAGCCATAATATTAAACGCCTATTTGCATTAATTAACGTTACCGTTACAGCCTATTAAAGTCCACTGCTGAACATAGGCCTCTTCCATAGATTGTCTCACAAGGAAGATATTTGCCATGGTTGTCACGCTTGGCAAGCGAGTTGGCAACGGCAGTTTTTACTATTAGTCGTTATTAGGAAGACGTTGCTGACTCATCTCCAGATTTGTTTCCGTCTATCGCCTCTTACGAGACCCACGGAACGATATGGCGTAGTGGATATTCTTATACGGCCACTACACGGTAATTAATTAAAATTGCATTATTAATAGTAACTAATAATATAATTTATTGGAAGCGTCAGTAGCCTAGTGGTAGGGTGCGGACCGTGAACTTTCGAGTTCGTCGAGTCGTGGGTTCAAATCCGCCATTCGACTACTGTCGTGAACCACTTCTAACATAAGCATTTTAAACTTACCAGAAGTGATTAAAGGGAATATTTTTTTATAGAATAGGGTGACAAACGAGCACACAGTCCACCTGGTGGTAAGTGGTTGCTGTGGCCCATTAACATGTACATCTATCCTCGTTTGCGAATCAAAATGCAGATGCGTTGTCACCCGTGAGAACTAAGATGGAAAGCCTCTTTTCCAGTAAAAAGGGTCTCCGGTTCTCTACATTCACCATATTAGTATTTTCCATCTTTTTTATAGTATAAGGGTGACAAACGAGCACACAATTCACCTGATGATAGATGATACAGAAGTGGTTGCTGTGGCCCATAGAAATCTACATCTATCCTCGTTTGCGAATCAAAATACAGATGTATTGTCACCCGTGAGGACTAAGATGGAATGCCTCATTTCCACCAAGCGAAACACAGCAGTATTAAGCTGCTTTTTTACGCTGGTATTCTGTGAGAGCGTGGTCCTTCCACGGTCGAGCCGACGCATTCGCAATTATATTAGCAATGTTTTATAGCATTACTAGAATTTTATAAAAAAAATCCTTTACAATTATTTCTGGCGCCAAATAGCACTGCAGGCATATGTACAAAGACTTTGAGGCATTCCATCTTTGTCCTGAAAGATGACAAAACATCTGCAGCCTTCTTAGTCTGAAGTTGATTTGCAAGGGTCCATGGGATGCAGTAGTCACTTACCAATCCAAAAAATCATTAGATACGATCACCATATTTAGCCGCCAGATCTCCGGAAACGATGGCCAAATACCATGATGGCCACATTCGATCACGGTATGGCTAGTTAACAGCAAGAGCGAACACAAGCTCCATCTTTACAAAGCACACGTAAGACCTATATATATATAATGTCCTAAGCAAGTGTGACCTTCGCACACGCGCCCAGTAGTCATTTTTACGGCTTTCAAATCGTCCAAAAGAGCTTCGTTCGCAAAGCTACCGGAGCCCGGTGGTGGTTGGCAATTGCCAACTTCCGACGATCGCTAAATATTTCAAGGATATGTCTCAGTACTATTTTAAGAGCGCTGTGACACATCCAAGCCCGCTAGTGGAAAAAGCTATGCTACCTACGCTCTGACTCCAAACGTCACGGAAAATCTCCTAAGACCCCGTGACATTTTAAGTATACCCCCGGTTCCGCTAAACTCCGACGATCCAAATGTCGCCCACCCGTCACACACCAACACTCACCTAATGTCACAAATACCGATATGACAACAGATGGGAGGATGGGACGCAGAGTGTCCGCGGACAGGTGTGCCGCACACCCCTACACACCGTACACCGTACACCTACATCCCTGGGCGATTCTCACCGCCCAAAAGTTTGAATGACACGAGTTATCCGTCAGCGCCGGAACTCGCCGCCCGAACAGGGGTGGCGGGTAGATAGCTCATCTGGGCACTCAAAACTCTCATAGGTGAATGTCGTTACGAAAGTAACGTTAGAATTAATGAATCATATGCCCCCTTACATAGCCCTGAGCTGCATAGTTGGCTAACAGCATTTGTCGGTTCCACGAAATTTATAGCCGACCTGTTGTCACTTCAGGTTACTTTCTAATCCTTTGAACAATCTAAGTTACTCTGGTGCTTCCCGTAATAGATTATGCAACGCCTTCTGAGTCGTATAATATATGAAGTATATTATAGGATACAAACATTGGAGTATCTCATAGCACACATAGCTCGTTCGTTGACTTTATGCTTTGTAATATGCCAGCCGTCTTTTCTTTAGAGCTCTATCTCGTTATTTGGACATTATTTAATACACAAATGAATT
Organism: Parnassius glacialis; assembly: GCA_033319125.1. Lineage (NCBI taxonomy): Eukaryota > Metazoa > Arthropoda > Insecta > Lepidoptera > Papilionidae > Parnassius > Parnassius glacialis. Next base: position 28,808,594 of record JAVANC010000018.1, read on the forward strand.
TCTATACATATAAACATGACTCTGTTTACATGTTATTCTTATAAATAATTTATACAACATTTTAGTGTCCTTTTCTTCTTTTTTGACAACACCATCCTCAACGTGTTAGTAAAAATTTCGTTACCCTTTTTCTGTTTGTTAATAATAATACAAAGATATTGTTTCTAACGGCCATGGTAATACTAATAAACATAAGAATCACCTAGCTTCCGATGTACAACACGCTGTTTTAAAATCTAGCAAATATATGTAGACAGGAAACTGAAAAAGATGTTAAACGTCTGATATTACGACAATAACGATTACGATAAATGATGCGCTGCGCTATTTAATGACTCCGGGAAGGAGCTTGGAGTGACATAGTGCGACAAGGGGCTAACTAACTAACATAATGTCGTCTTTCAATCGTCCAAAACTACACATGCTCGATGTAACAATAAATACTAAGGTTGACTGCAAAGCAGTATCACAAACATTAATGCAGATACAATGTATTTTCAATGGACTTCAAAAAAAGGAGGAGGTACTTCATTCGACTGTATTTTTTTATTTATTTTTTGTGTGTTATTCCAGAACTTTTTTCTTGGTGAATCGCTTCTCGTGTGATCCCATATAAAGTTAATCAAGATCTGACTATAATATATAATACAGTAGTTTTTGCGTATTTAATTGACTTCGACTACATTGATGATGTTCTCATTTTATTTATATTAATGAAGTCGGTTGCATTGAGGTAATATGTTACTACGTAGTAACATATTACCAATGGTCGGTTGTCCAAATTGTTTACTTTTACCACTTGGGTTTTATAAATGTTGGCTCCTATTGGGGGTTCGAATCCAGGACCTACGCTAAATACTAATAACCTAGAAGAGAATTTAAGTCCAGCTGTGAACAGTTTACTGAAATATGTCGATAACAGAACAAAAAGCTATTCCACCTAGTATTGTTTTCTTTGACATAGTTTGCACTTTAAACATAACAAAAACTAATTATTTTACTTAAATAATTCTACTAAACTTCTATTTAATTCTTAATTGAGTGAAATTTTATAACATAATCAAAGTTCTCATTAATTTAATATTAAAAAGGTTACGGATACTTTAAAAGCGACAATTACTTTTATTTTAATTAAAATAATTACATACTATCAGGTTTCCACGCATTTTTGTTGTTGTGAGCATTTTCCTTTTTTTATCTACTTCAGTATTGTATGTACCTAGCAGATTTTAATAAATTTCACTCTAAATATATAAATAACTAGCGGCCTGTCCCGGCTTTGCCCAGGTAGAACAATTATATTGATGCGCCGACCGCCACCATAATTATTAAGTGGTGAAGCTTGCGAAGTCACTTATTGATTTCACAATGTCTGTCCATCTGTCCGTCTGTCCGTCTGTCCGTCTGTACGTCTGTCCGTCCGTCTGTCCGTCTGTCCCACGATTATCTCGAGAACGGTTTCGAATTTTCAAATTCTGTTTTCAGCAATCGATTACTGATCACCCAGGCATCTGAACCTCCTATTTTGAATTTTTTTTCCGTTAGAAACCGCTACAAAGCTGATTGCTTCGCCACTTTGCTATGCTGTTAGCTTGCTAGGTTTATTTTGTCGCAAATTTGTCGCGCGAGAGTTTTATATTAAACAGTTACTGTGAGTTATCCTTAGAAGATAAGCATATGCCGAATGTTTTGAGAACTTTTGAAAAGGAACAGTCTTATATTATTTTCGTGCAACTTTAACTATTTTTTTAATTAATAAATAATATATAATACGTATATATACATAATATAAAGCCTATGTCCATCATTAGTTCCGGAGACTACCCCCACGTATACACAAACTCATTATCTCTTCATAATTGATACCAGCTAGCCAGGCAGACGTTATTCCGCCCTTTCCGACAAACCTTCCTATAAAAAATTCTTAAATTCGCAATAAAAAATATTGAAGGTCACTTATCGGGATAAAAACAACGATATCTCTCAAGTTAAAATAATTTACACACAGGTTGCAAAATTTCATTGAAATCAGTTCAGTAGGTTAGGAGTACATCGCGGACATACAATGTGACACGTAATTTTTATTTAATACAGGGTTATTTTTCAAAGAATAGCCAGATTTTAAACTTAAGTATATAAACAATGATATACCGTCATTATAGTTTTTGAAAATATGAGTAAATAAGGTTTCTACTTTTATTACAAATTATCCCAAATTGAATGTGATTTTAGGGCAAAAACTCTTGTCTACAAAGGTCAGTTATTGCAAAATAACTCTGTATAAGATAAAAGATATAAATAAAATAAATTAATTATTAATTAAAAACAATTGCTTAAAAAACGTTTTTAAAAATCGTCCCTCCCTCTCACCCCGCACAATACGTTTTATTACCTGTTTTGAAATGATATATACTCGTATACATAAATTGCATATGGACAAACATCCAGATCTACAACAATTGTATACAGGCCATGCGGCATTCGAACCTGGAGCCCCATAGGGTCGTAGCGAATTTCTCAAACACTAGCACTACCTAACCGTTGAAATCTGATCGATATTGTACCTTTTTATATAAGTAACACAAATTTAGAAACTATTACTAATCGCTCACCTATTTCCGACTCGGATAAGGCATTAAATTGTTAAAGCCACAACAAGCCAAGCCTCTTATCTGAAATGAAACATCTCCGAAGGCCCTCGGAAATGGGTCAGGGCTGTCGTCTAAAGAAGTAACGAATGCAGGGGAGAAACAAATAATATATCCTTGGGGTACAACGTCCGCACGTGCCGCCCGCTCTCTACATGAACTACTTTCTGCAATATTACAAATTTCTTTCGCTTCTCCCAATGTTAAGCACACTGTTTTATGGAAATCGATCCTTTTTATATTTTCATATAGCGGTTGACTTTCGTACCAAAATTACCAAGAATGCCCTGAATTTGTTTTACAGGTAACCGTAAAATGTATGATAATATGTATGAAAATATTCTAATAAGGTTTTTCAATAAATTATGTTTTTTTAAGAGCCGTGGTAGCTCAGATTGTTAACGCTCGCTGTAAGCTTCACAGTACTCGAGCAACCCGGGTTCGATCCACCACGCCGAATGACTCGGTTCACGTTTAACCGATCATGCGGGGAGAGCTGTTTATGACTTTGTTAATGGTCTTACACAGCTAGTTACTTCGCCTACGCGGATTCCAGATGTGGAGGATCAGGCATCTTCTGCTGACCTCTCATCCGGACGGATATCAGGTTTCCGTCGACGCCCCTCTTGGTTCCTCGAAACATGGTCTTGTCAGGAGTAAGGTGTCACTCACGCTAACATCGCGGTAGCATTCTGCAGGCCGCCACAGTGTTTGGAACTATAGATCGGCCGGTTGGGATAGGACGCGGTCTTTTTTGCAGCCTACACTTGGAGGCGGTTTGCTTCTCATCGGACGATCCCAACGTTGTTGCTGATTCTGTCGTTGATGTGGTACTTCAGAGAATGGAACTTTTTATTCCACCCTTGGTGGTGCGCATCGGAGGCAGATCCCAACCATACTTAGGTCGCTTCTGTAAAATAGCATCACGCTATAAGCAAGAGTACTACCAGGCCTGGGCGGACGCATCAACGTCTCGGGATGTAAGCACCAGAGCCCTTAAAAACAAGTATAATTCCGCCTCCAGGTCCAAAATTAGAGCATATAGGCAGAATTGGCGAGAAACTAGTTCGCCTTCCTTCAGGAACCCGTGCATTCTGGTTTCTCGCCAAGGCTGTCCTAGAAAACTTCTATCAGCCATCTCTTCCATCTCTGCACAGAGAGGACGACTCACCGGCCCATGCCGCAAAGAAGAAAGCCGATTTGCTAGGCTCTTTCTTTGCGTCCAACTTGACTTTCGATGACGGGGGAACACACCGCCGCCCATCCCGCGGTGTGAGTGCTCCATGCCGGATGTGTGGTTCACGCAGTGCTCGGTTTACAAAGCACTTCTCTCCCTGGACATCCACAAATCGAATTGGCCTGACGGAATCCCCCAATTATGCTGAGGACGTGTGCTCATGAGTTGGCACCGGTTCTTACGCGTCTTTTCCGATATACCTCCATGTTCCCCAAAATAATGAAGTCCATTATAAACTGCCAGCTCATGCGGTACCTTTTATTTTATAGAATTAGGGTGACAAACAAGCACACCACCTGATGGTAAGTGGTTGCTGTGGCCCATAGACATCTACATCTATCTTCGTTTGCGAATTAAAATGCAGATGCGTTGTCAGCCTAAGATAGAATGCCTCTTTTCCAGTAAAATAGGTATCCGGTTCTCTACACTCACCATACGAAACACAGCTGCTATTTTACGTTGGTATTCTGTGAGAGCGTGGTTCTTCCCCGGTCGAGCCGACCCATTCGTGCTACAACTATACCAGTAATATAGCTGCAGCATGGCTCTACCACGTAAGAGAATCACCAGCTGATTAGTGACCGCCAATACGGTTTTCGTCGGGGTAGATCAGCTGGTCATCTTTCGTTCTACCTGACTCATACATGGGCGGCAGCAGAAGAGTCCAAGAGGGAGGCATTGGCCGTTAGTTTGGATATCGCGACGGCCTTCAATCGGCTCTGACACAAAGCACTTCTTTCGAAGCTCCCTTCTTATAAGCTTCCCAAGAAATTGTGCAATTGGATCATCAGTTTCCTTGCTGATCGGAGCATCAAGATTGTAGTAGATGGTGCATGCTCTAATTACAAGCCTATTGACGTTGGTGTTTCACAAGACTGCGTTTTATCACCAGCGCTGTTTCTTCTGCATATCAATGATATATTGCAAACTGGTTTTTTTTTATGTTATATGGGTGACAAACGAACACACAGTCCACCTGATGGTAAGTGGTTGCTGTGGCCCATAGACATCTACATCTATCCTCTATTACAAATCAAAATGTAGATGCGTTGTCACCCGTGAGGACTAAGATGGAATGCCTCATTCCCAGTAAAAAGGGCCTCCGGCCACCTGCACTCACCAAGCGAAACGCAGAGGTAAACCTCTACTTCACGCTGGTTTTCTGTGAGGTCGTGGTACCACCCCGGTTCTAGCCGGCCCATCCGTGCGACAGCAAGAGCTGCCGCTTGGCTCTACCACTGTTAATATGCATTGCCAATATTTCTCAGAAGAATGTCGTCGAATACCGGGACAAACTTGTGTCTGAAGTGGAGTCTTTGCTGAACAAAGTCTCGGAATGGGGCGACTAAATCTAGTACAGTTCAATCCCCAGAATACACAAGTTTGTGCGTTTACCGCTAAAAATAACCTCTTTGTCGTATCTCCTCACTTTGAAGGCACTCCCCTTGCTGCCTCAGCTAGCATCGGAATCCTAAGCGTCAACATATCGAATAGATCACTTGGAAGGGAAAGCCAAATTGGCCTTTAAAAAGCTTAGCGGGACAGTATTTCATGCCGGCACATCGCTTGCAAATTTACAAAGCGCAAGTTTGGCACCACATAGAATACTGTTCTCATCTCTCGGCTAGGGTTCCCCAGTGCCAGCTCCTTCCACTTGACCGCATTCAGCGCAGAGCGGTTCGAATCGTCGACGACCGAGTCCTTTCTGATCGGCTCGATTCACTGGCGCTGCGTAGGGATGTTGCATCCCTTTGTATTTTCTAACGCATCTACCACGGGGAGTGCTCTGAGGAATTGTTCGGATTAATTCCAGCTGCCAAATTTCACGAACGCACATCGCCTCAAAATTCACGCAAAACCCCTTAAAATAGCGCTAACTTTATTTTATACCGGTATCTGTGAAGCATAACTGCTTTCAGTCTACCTTTAAAAAACTCAATATTTTATACAGGTAGCGTAACCTAGTACCTTCACTCTTATAATCTAAAGTCCGGACTATAGAGTGAAGGAATAGAGAGTACACCTATGCTTGCCCATAAACTTGGGCGTTATAATCCTCTCCTGCGCCGGTGGCTAGTAACCGTTAAGACTGGTCACTGTGACCAAAATTCGGTCTAGAGGAGGGACACTATTAAATTAGTGTAGTATTTAATTAGTTACAATGAACCCTTATTGTACTTGTAATAATAGCTTATTACAAATGCACGAAAACCTAGCTTTTTAATAGTGTTGTAGGAATTGAGTAAAACTATTTTTATCGTGTCTAATTTTATCGCGTTTATTTTTAATTTCCGGCGTTTCGGGAGCTTTGCAGCACCGATGGTCACGGGCGAAACGTCCGGATTTAAAAATAAGTCCGGATGTAATATTAAACGCGATACATTTCGTAAAAATAGGTTTATTCAATATGTAGTATTCTTTTAATAGGAAGGCAACATGTACTAACAGTGGCGTAGCGTGCCTTCGAGGGGCCCTGTATCAAAATTTGTTGGGGGGCCCCAATGAAGAGTAAAGATTTCATAAAAGGAACAAAAACGCTTGCATTGAATTCAAATTATTATATATTGATTTTAAGTTATTCATCATCATCGTTACAGCCCTTCATAAGTCCAAGGAATGAAAAAACGAATAAAGGAATAAAAAACATATACATAAAAATGGTCTTCAGTTCTCTATGTACACATAAATTATCGTCAATTATCACGACAACGGCAAAAGTACTAATTCCACTAGTTCATCATCATCATCATCATCATAACAGCCCTTCATAAGTCCATTAAAGAGCATAGGCCTCACCCAAGGAATGCCACAAAGCACGGTCCTGAACCACCTGCATCCATCGACTTCCTGCATGTCTTACCAGGTCGTCACTCCATATAGTGGGGGGACGCCCTACACTTCATCCGCCGGTACGAGGCCGCCACTCGAGAACCTTTTTCCCTATCGGTTGCCGGTTCTTCGAGCTATATGTCCGGCCCATGGCCACTTCAGCTTACTAATTCGTTGGGCCATGTCGGTGACTCTGGTTCTACTGCGCATATCCTCATTTCTAAGTTTATCACGCAGAGAAACTCCGAGCATAGCCCTCTCCATAGCTCGCTGAGCAACCTTGAGCTTCCTCATCCGGCCAGCAGTGAAGGACCACGTCTCAGTTCCGTATGTCATCACTGGCAACACGCACTGGTTGCACAATTTCGTTTTCAAGTTTTGAGGTATACCTGACTAGAAGATGTGCCGTTATTTCCCGAACGCTACCCAGTCGAGTCGAATCCCTCGATTGACCTCTCGGTCGAAGTTGGACTTACTTAGTCGGACTATTTGTCCCAGGTAAACATAAACGTCAACAACTTCGAGCTTAGAGCTACCAACAACTACCGACATAGGTGTGACATGGACATTAAACATGATCTTTGTTTTGTCCATGTTCATCTTAAGACCTATCCGTTGGGAAAAACTATTGAGGTCATTAAGCATAGTGCTTAGGTCCTCCAGCGATTCTGCCATAAGGACTATATCGTCGGCAAATCGAAGGTGAGTGATGTACTCGCCATTGATGTTAACACCGTATCCTTACCAGTCCAGAAGCTTGAAAACGTCTTCCAATGCAGCGGTGAAGAGTATCGGGGATATAACGTCACCCTGTCTTGCACCTCTCTGCAATTGGATAGGTTTCGTACTCTGGTTCTGTACTCGGATAGCCATCGTAGCCCTACTGTACAAGCACTTCAGCACTTCGATATACCGACAGTCAACTTGGCATCGCTGAAGGGACTGCAGCACCGCCCGAATTTCGACGTAATTTTGATTGAAAGTCTTTGGGCTTTCTCATAGTCCACATACGCCAGAAATAGTGGTAAATTGTACTCCTCGGACTTCTGTACAATTTGCCGAAGGGTATGTATGTGGTATATGGTGCTAAAGCCTTTTTGGAAACCGGCTTGTTCGGGAGTAATGACTCTCGAAAACAGCATGTAGACGCGGCTCAAAAGGGAACTCGGTCTGTAGTTCTTCAAGAGAGCGTTGTCACCTTTCCGGAGTAGTGCCACCATGGAGGACGGAATTAAAGAGCTTCTGAAGGACATCAAGTATCGGTTTTCCACCCGCTTTCAGAAGCTCCACTGTAATTCCATCCAGCCTGGGATCTTGCCGTTTTTAAGATGCTGGAGAGCCATTCTAATCTCGCTCAGACTGACGTCCGAGATATCATCGGAATAGTGTCGGATAAGACTCGCTCTTGGATCGTTACTCACACTTACGTGTGGCTCCAACGATGATGTGTACAGCTGCCAATAGAACCTCTCAATCTCACTCAAAACCTCAGGTGTCCCGGAAACGACGCTGCCATACTCGGTCTTCAGCTTCGACAGTTGGCTCTTTCTGGCAGACAGATCTCTTGCAAAGACTTGGGAGCCCTGGTTCTGCTCGATCTTTTCTTTAATACGAGCAGAATTAAAGTTGCACAAGTCCCGCCGCATGCATTTGGAGATCTGTATGTTCAGTTGCCTGTACGCTGTCAAATCTACTGAAGACTGCAGCTATATACCCCGTCTAAAAGCCATTGAGATTAGAGTGTGATCGGAGACTTTTTGTTTCTTCTGCGGCGGGTCTTGCAAAACTTAGCTCAGACCGCATGGACAGTTTCCACGAGCTTGTCATTCATATCGTCCATTGTATTGCAATCTTCTAGGCACTGAAAACGGTTTCGTAGCTCGAGCTGAAAGGTTTCTGGACTTTGGATTAGAGCACGAGAAGGACGGAGCGTTGACTTCATTAGACGTGACTTCTCCAACTTAACGTTTAGGTTCAGTGTGCCTCTCACCATTCGGTGATCGCTGCCGGTTTTCACCCTCGCGATCACTGAGACATCACTGAATAGTTGTCGTCTGGTCGTCATAATAAAGTTAATCTCATTTTTTGTCGAACCGTCGTGGCTCGACCAGGTCCACTTCCTGTGGGGCCGCTTCTGGAAGAAAGAGTTCATCATAAAGAGTCCTTCTTTCTCCATGAAGTTCGCCAGCTGCTGGCCCTTTGGGTTCCGTTGCCCTATTCCGAATTTCCCTACTTTCAGCTCACCGTTCTCTCTTGTGCCTAGTTTTGCGTTGAAGTCTCCCATTAACACCGTATAGTGGGTTTTGGAGGAATGCATTGTTCTAGAGATATCCTCATACATTTCTTCCACCTCCTCATCGGCGTGTACCGAGGTTGATGCGTAAACCTGTATAACCTTCAGCGATTACCGTTCGGTGATTCTGAGTATAAGGTCCGCAACCCTCGTCGACACACTCCCAATCTTTACAACGTTGTTAACGAGAGACTTGTGGACGATAAATCCGACACCTCCTTGGGACAGATGGTCGCCCTCCTGGTGATAGAACAAATTGCCGGATTCGAGGATTACCGTGACCTCCCCCTCTCTTCAGACTTCGGATAATCCTATGACATTCCAGTGCAACTTGTCTATCTCTTCTTCTAGCTCCAGGACCTTCTCGTCAGTCCTCAGGGTGCGTGCGTTATAAGTTGCCATGTCGAGTCGTCGTAGGTGGCAACAGAACCTCCACCGGAGACTCTTAGCACCCCCTGCCTCGCTGTTACCATGGTCGCCACCTTAGCCAGGAATAGCGGGGCTGCCGGGGACTGGGGGCCATCTCTTCGTTACTTTCATGGGGGTATATTGCCATAGTTGCCACGCTTGGCGAGCGGGTTGGCAAGCGCAGTTTTTTTATTGTTGTTTTGCTGTTATCAGAAAGATGCTGCTGCCCATCCTCTGCCTCAGTTTCCGTCTGTCGCCTTTTACGACACCCACGGGAAGATATGGGGTTGTGAGTATTCTTACCCGCCACTACACGGGCTTATGAGTTATTACTTACAATAAATACTCCTAGGAACTAAGCTAGCCAAACAATTTAATTTTCGTGCCTTTTGTTCGGCGAACATAGCTGAAGACGATTTCAGTTTTACTAAATTCTTTACTTCTTTAGAGAATAGTGATAGCCTTTCCTGTCCCATTAGAAGTCCTTGGAGTTTTTGCTTACACACGTTGGGGGCCCCTGTAGCCCGGGGGCCCCGTATCATTGATACGGCTGATACGGCGGTAGCTACGCCCCTGTGTACTAATGAAACGGTATATAACTATCATACTTCAAGCCAAACTTTAAATGCTGTAATGCATAATGCAAAAATTAATATAAGTATGGAAAAATGAACTCATAAAGTTGTCTTATTTCTTGTATCCCAAAAAATATACAAATCACGTTATAGACTTTATTTGGTATGTTTTTTTTTGTAGAATAAGGATGACAAACGAGCACACAGACCACCTGATGGAGGTTTGGTTTAATTACATTATTTGGTTCTTTTGTTTTTAAATTGTATTGCTATTCTATAATTTATTATTTGATTAGTTCTAATAACTTTTATTACAAAGCAAATTAACCTCCGATCTTATCGCAGAAGAACTACATCAAATTATTGCACTACGCAAGGTGTTATCTGAGATATAATAACTATAAGCACTAAGTTCGCTAATGTTAATTTAAGAACTATACCGGAAAATTTACGAGGTAGTAATCTGCTGCAAATAAACATATAAGATTTGTTTCATTCACCATCATTATAACCCTTCATAAATCCACTGCTGAACATAGGCCTCCCCCAAGTAATGCCACAAAGCACGGTCCTGAGCCACCTGCATCCATTGACGTCCTGCATGTCTTACCAGGTCGTCACTAAATCTAGTAGAGGGATGCCCTTCACGATTTATTTACAAAATACAAATAAACAATACCAAAACAAAGAAAAGTCAAAACCTCCATTTCCAAAATGTATTAAATTCCTCAAACGTTTATGGAAGGAAGACATTCAAATATATAATAAACCTAGCAAGCTAACAGCATAGCAAAGTGGCGAAGCAATCAGCTTTGTAGCGGTTTCTAACGGAAAAAAAATATTTCAAAATAGGAGGTTCAGATGATTGGGTGATCAGTAATCGATTGCTGAAAACAGAATTTGAAAATTCGAAACCGTTCTCGAGATAATCGTGGTACAGACGGACAGACGGACGAACAGACGGACAAACGGACAGACGGACAGACGGATAGACGGACAGACATCGTGAAATCAATAAGTGACTTCGCAAGCTTCGCCACTTAATAATAAATTAAAATTAAATCAGCAAGAAAAGTTGCTGAAACTACCACACCAATTAAGCCATACGGTGCTGCTGCGTTGCAAAACATAAGATCGTAAACGAGGTGTAACATCTACATGGAGTTTCTGTCACTACATTGCCTGCAGTAACGCAGACGTATTCATTATTGGGGCGTAGTTTTAATTTCGTTGCTTTGTCGCTTTGAATCACTTATCGACTCAAATTATTTCTGTCAGATTTTTTTTATTATAGGGTGACAAACAAGCGCACAGTCCACCCGATGGTAAGTGGATGCTATGGCCCATAGATATCTACATTTATCCTCAATTAAGAATCAAAAGGTCAATCAAAATCATATTAGTCCTCAGGGGTACGTTGTACCTACCTCTGAGGACTAAGATGGAATGCCTCGTTTCCAGTGAAAAGGGATTTTCGGTTCTCTACACTAATACAAAACACAGCAGCATTAAGTTACTATTTTACGCTGGTATTCTGTGAGAGTGACGCATTCGTACTACAACCATAATATATGTAGCTGCATGCTACCACGTATAAAAAGGAAACAGATAAGGAAAAGTCGTTATAAATAAATGGAATTGATAATATACCTCTCATTAATTTATTCACTCATTCATTCCAACCTATCAAAGTCCACTGCTGAACATGCCTTCCTCATAATTTGCTTCTTATGGGGGACAGTTGCCATAGCTGCCAGGAATATGCGGCTACTCGTCACTGGTCCGATTTTCCTCTGTCATTTGTTATAACGTCAATGGAACGTTATTATAATGGATGAATATGGTTATTATAATGGATTCTCTTTCTCTTACGCAGTCTCTACACGGCATAAGTATATATTAAGTGACTGTAAGAGCTTTTTATTATATATTAATATAATATATATATATATATATATAGTGTAGTGGCGGTCAAGAATATCCACTACCCCATATCCTCCCGTGGGTGTCGTAAAAGGCGACAATGGGAAACAGGTGGGAGATGGGCAGCAGCATCTTCCTGATAATAGCCAATATTATAATAAAAAAAACTGCGGTTGCCAACCCGCTCGCCAAGCGTGGCAACTATGGCAAATACCCCCCTTATGAATGGATGTAATAAAGAGACGGCCCCCAGTCCCCGGCGGCCCCGCTATTCCTGGCTACGGTGGCGACCATGGTAACGGCGGGGCAGGGGGTGCTAAGAATCTCCGGTGGAGGTTTGGTTGCCACCTACGACGACTCGACCTGGCAACATACAACGCACGCACCCTGAGGACTGACGAGAAGATCGTGGAGCTGGAAGAAGAGATAGACAAGTTGCGCTGGCATATTATAGGATTATCCGAAGTCCGAAGAGAGGGGGAGGACACGGTAATCCTCGAATCCGGCAACTTGCTCTATCACCGGGAGGGCGAACATCTGTCCCAAGGAGGTGTCGGATTTATCGTCCACAAGTCTCTCGTTAACAACGTTGTAAAGATCGGGAGTGTGTCGACGAGGGTTGCGTACCTTATACTCAGAATCACCAAACGGTATTCGCTGAAGGTCATACAGGTTTACGCACCAACCTCGGCACACCCCGATGAGGAGGTGGAGGAAATGTATGAGGATATCTCTAGAGCCATGCATTCCTCCAAAACCCAATATACGGTGTTAATGGGAGACTTCAATGCAAAACTAGGCACAAGAGAGAACGGTGAGCTGAAAGTAGGGAAATTTGGAATAGGGCAACGGAACCCAAGGGGCCAGCAGCTGGCCGACTTCATGGAGAAAGAGGGACTCTTTATGATGAACTCTTTCTTCAAGAAGCGGCCCCACAGGAAGTGGACCTGGTTGAGCCCCGACGGTTCGACAAAAAATGAGATTGACTTCATTATGACGACCAGACGACAACTGTTCAGTGATGTCTCAGTGATCGCGAGGGTGAAAACCGGCAGCGATCACCGAATGGTTAGAGGCACACTGAACCTAAATGTTAAGTTGGAGAGGTCTCGTCTGATGAAGTCAACGCTCCGTCCCCCTCGTGCTCTAATCCAAAGTCCCGAAACCTTTCAGCTCGAGTTACGAAACCGTTTTCAGTGCCTAGAAGACTGCAATGAAGTGGACGATATGAATGACAAGCTCGTGGAAACTGTCCATGCGGTCGGAGCTAAGTTCTGCAAGACCAGCCGCAGAAGAACACAAAAACTCTCCGATCACACTCTTAATCTCATGGCTGTTAGACGGGAGATGAGGCTACATTCTTCAACAGATTTGACAGCATACAGGCAACTGAACAGACAGATCTCCAAGTGCATGCGGCGGGACTTACGCAACTTCAATACAGCTCGTATTGAAGAAGCGATCGAGCGGAACCAAGGCTCCAAAGTCTTTGCCAGAGATCTGTCTGCCAGAAAGAGCCAACTGTCAAAGCTGAAGACCGAATGTGGCAGCATCGTTTCCGGGGCACCTGAGATTTTGAGTGAGATTGAGAGGTTCTATGGGCAGCTGTACACGTCATCGTTGGAGCCACACGCAAGTGTGAGTAACGATCCAAGAGCGAGTCTTATCCGACACTATTCCGAAGATATCCCGGACGTCAGTCTGAGCGAGATTAGAATGGCTCTCCAGCACCTTAAAAACGGCAAGGCCCCAGGCGAGGATGGAATTACAGCGGAGCTTCTGAAAGCGGGTGGAAGACCGGTACTTGAAGTCCTTCAGAAGCTCTTTAATTCCGTCCTCCATGGTGGCATAACACCGGAGGCGTGGAGCAGAAGTGCGGTGGTCTTGTTCTTCAAGAAAGGTGACAACGCTCTCTTGAAGAACTACAGACCGATTTCCCTTCTGAGCCGCGTCTACATGCTGTTTTCGAGAGTCATTACGAATCGTCTTGCGCGCAGACTTGACGACTTCCAGCCTCCCGAACAAGCCGGTTTCCGAAAGGGCTTTAGCACCATAGACCACATACATACCCTACGGCAAATTGTACAGAAGTCCGAAGAGTACAATTTGCCACTATGTCTGGCGTATGTGGACTATGAGAAAGCCTTTGATTCCGTCGAAATTTGGGCGGTGCTGCAGTCCCTTCAGCGGTGCCAAGTTGACTGTCGGTATATCGAGGTGCTGAAGTGTTTGTACAGTAGGGCTACGATGGCTATCCGAGTACAGAACCAGAGTACGAAACCCATCCAATTGCAGAGAGGTGTAAGACAGGGTGATGTTATATCCCCGAAACTCTTCACCGCTGCATTGGAAGACGTTTTTAAGCTTCTGGACTGGAAAGGATGCGGTATTAACATCAATGGCGAATACATCACTCACCTTCGATTTGCCGACGATATAGTCCTTATGGCAGAATCGCTGGAGGACCTAAGCACTATGCTCAATGACCTCAATAGTGTCTCCCAACGGATAGGTCTTAAGATGAACATGGACAAAACAAAGATCATGTTTAATGTCCATGTCACACCTATGCCGGTAGTTGTTGGGAGCACTAAGCTCGAAGTTGTTGACGAGTATGTTTACCTGGGACAAATAGTCCGACTAGGTAAGTCCAACTTCGACCGAGAGGTCAATCGACGGATTCAACTCGGCTGGGCAGCGTTCGGGAAGCTACGACACATCTTCTCGTCAGACATACCTCAAAACCTTAAAACGAAATTGTACAACCAGTGCGTGTTGCCAGTGATGACTTACGGAACTGAGACGTGGTCCTTCACTGCTGGCCGTATGAGGAAGCTCAAGGTCGCTCAGCGAGCTATGGAGAGGGCTATGCTCGGAGTTTCTCTGCGTGATAAACTTAGGAATAAGGATATCCGCAGTAGAACCAGAGTAACCGACATAGCCCAACGGATTAGTAAGCTGAAGTGGCAGTGGGCCGGCCATATAGCTCGAAGAACCGACAACCGATGGGGAAGAAAGGTTCTCGAGTGGCAGCCTCGTACCGGTAGGCGAAGTGTAGGGCGTCCCCCCACGAGATGGAGTGACGACCTGGTAAGACATGCAGGAAGTCGATGGATGCAGGTGGCTCAGGACCGTGCTTTGTGGCATTCTTTGGGGGAGGCCTATGTTCAGCAGTGGACTTGTGAAGGGCTGTAATGATGATGATGATGATATATATATATATATATATATATATATATATATATATATATATATATATATAATATATTAATATAATATATCTATATATATATATATATATATATATATATATATATATATATATATATATAATATATTAATATAATATATATATATATATATATATATATAATATATTACTATCTATATACGATAGATATGGCGCAGGTTTATGATAAAATCAATATCGGTTGCTATTTCTTTAATTTTTTCAAATATACCATGTTCATTTTTAACAGTATATACAATATTAAAAAACTATATTAAAAAAACTAGAACTAGAAACTTAATCATCCTACTCCCCGCAGTATCGTGCCAAGAACGCTGGCTGCGTTTCCCCGCTGAATATCTATACTTAGCCTTTGAGCGAGAAATGAACCAGCCCTCTTATCACCAGCAGCAACGACCAGCCGCACGTGGACCCCACGAACCGATAGTCTCTACAGCAAATGGCACAAATATGTAGTCATCTCTCAAAGACTCATATTTGCGCCACTTACTCAGTTCAGCTGCTTCTGATGCCGCCCCGGCTCTAAACAAGGTAGAGATAAGAGGCCGCCAGAGTGTCTACGCAAGTAGCATCCCACACTAGGGCTTTACCTCTCTCCCAAGGGACCAATGTCATAACGTCGGGTCTCCTGCCATCGTCTCTAAATATTCCACAAGGCTCTAAAACCGAGTGAACATTTACAGAGACAAGAATCATCATCATCTTTAAATAAATAAAACAATTAGATAACCTAACCTAACCTAACATAACCTAAACAAAGCTTAAATTTATGATAAACCTAAACGTTCAGGTTTTTGATCAAAACACAGGATTTTTTCAATAATAATTTTGTCTTCTCCCGGTTTTTGATCAAAAACCAGTTTTTACCATAAACCTGCGAAATATACATACGTAGGCTTCGATTGATAGCAACAGTAGTGAAGTAATTTTTGTATGTAGGTACAGGAACCATGCTCAATATCATTAATATCAGCATATTCCTGAACAATAGTCACCAAATGATGCTGCCACAAAGCATAAGCCGAATAATTCGAATTCCTAAATATTTTATCCCCACCCCAGTGATTGTCAACTTTCCGATCTATATGACCGGCGCAATACACTTTCAGCTTATTAATCCGAATCGAATCAAAGGGATGCCATTTTGAAATGTAGAGACACGCTGTCAAAACACCAATATACAAGGTACTGTAATCAAGTTTTTAATATAAATAAATATAAATTGTTTTTTGTCTTTTACCGAGATTGTTAAATTATCAAGTATAATGGCCTGATAACAGTGCTTGTCCGCTGCTATTTACCTTGTGTCTACAATTCCGCGTTATCGTTGCTTACTAACTGCATACTTGGGTTAATTTCAAATACATCGCATCTGCGTCATCGATAGATAAAGCGATAAGCGGATCTTAATGCTGTTCGCCATATTGTGATGTTATGTAAATGTAAAAAGATACAGAATTATATAACGTTAATTAATACCATTACCGTTACAATTTATATTAATAAAAAGGATACTGAGTATTTTCTTTTATTCTACTTTATAGGCTGCAGTAGCTTAGTAGCTCAGCGTTTGCGAGCTACCCGGGTTCCATTCATGGAGAGTAAAAGTGTGTGATAATTTAACTTTCTAGTTGTAGATAGATAGATAGATAGATAGATAGATAACTCTTTATTGCATTTATACAAAGTGGTTACAATTACGGAAAACTTAAGAACTACATAAGGCTACCTGCCAAACCGAACGTAAAAGGGACAATGTAATATATTTTGACGGATAGGTGCAACGTGCAATATAAAATAAAATTGAGGACAAAAACTTATAATTAAATAAGATTTATATAAATATATGAATTATATAATATATAATAATATAATATTTAATAAACATATATATACAGAGAAAATTGAAAAAAAACAAGTACTTATTAATAAAAATAATCATTTATAATTATGACGGGAAATTCAAATAATACTCCTTCAGTTGTTTTTTAAAAGTCTGTAAAGATTGCGCTTGCTGGATGTTAAGTGGTAATGAATTCCAGAGTCTAGTTGCTTGTGAAGTAAATGACTTATTATAAAAAGAAGTTACGCTGCAAGGAGTATTCAAAGCCAAGCTATACACTGAACGCAAACTACGATCATGAAATTCATATCGATAGTGAAATTGTTCCTTAAGGTACCTTGGATATTTCGGATCAAACAGAACACAAAAAAGTAAAGAAAGTAAATGAACATTCCGGCGAAGGTGAATTGGGGACCACTTGAGTTGATTTCGAAATTGGGATACATGGTCATATTTGCGTAAGCCAAATATAAACCGAATGGAAAGATTTTGAAGACGCTCAAGCTTGTTTAATTGCTCCATGGTAATATCAGTGTAGCATATATCAGCACAATCTAAAATAGGCAACAAAATGGAATGTACTTACGCAATTTTGGTAGAAATGGGTAAGAAATTTCGAAGTCTCTTGAGACTTCCACAAGCTGCAAACATTTTCTTACTTATCTGTTCAATTTGCGGTGCCCAAGACATTCTACTGTCAATTAGAACCCCTAGATTTTTTACAACCTTACTGTAAGGAATAACAGAATTCTCAAAATAAACGAAAGGTAGCGTATGCCAAGTAATTTTCTGTAGTAGTTGCTACCTATCACTATTACCTGCGTTTTACTAGGGTTAACCTTAATTCCATAAGATGTGCAAAATTCTGAAATAATAGCTAGATCACGATTTGTGGATAGCACGGTAGATAGAAGATTATTGATACTCGTTTGAGAATATATTTGGAGATCGTCTGCATAAAGATGGAAGAGAGAAGTTATTTCTGAAGTGATAGAGCGTATGAAAATTGAAAAGAGGAGAGGAAAAAACACGCCACATTGTGGTACGCCTGCATCCAGAGAACACCACGAGAAATAAGTGTCTTCAATACGGATGCATTGACGGCGTCCAAACAAGTAACTACGAAACCAGTCAGTTGCCGCTGCAGATACGTTAATAGAACGAAGCACAGCTAGAAGTATATCAAAATCGACTGTGTTGAAGGCGTTGCTGAAATCAAGAAGACTAAGAATAGTAACTTGCCTTTTCTCCATTCCCGCCCGAATGTCGTCCGTGATTTTAACCAAAGCAGTGACTGTGCTATGGCTATGGCTGATTGGAATGTATTTAAGAGGTTATTTTGATTAAGAAATAGATTAAGTTGTTGTTGGACAAGACGCTCAAGAATTTTAGAAAGAAAAGGTAATATGGAAATAGGACGATAATCTAGGACGATAATCACAGAAGGATTGGGATTTGATTTCTTGGGTAGTGGAATAGTTTGAGCATCTTTCTTTTTTAGTTATAGTTATTTTATTACAGTTTTTGTAACTTTAATGTAATAACTAGACATCGGATTATATGCACTAAGAACTTGCCAAAATATGCATGCAAATATGCACTAAAACAGGCCGAAATATGTACTTAAAACTGTGGACATATCCAAAATATACACAATGCAAAATCAAAAAACCATTTTTATTATTATATTTTAATTAAAGACTACAAAAAAAGCGAAATCTTCTTAAAATTATGCATAGTTTTTATGACAATTTACAATTAATATTTTTTCAAATTTTCAAAACACACAACAATTTTCAACAAAAACACAAAAACATTATCTATTTGTACGCCAAAAACGACCTCTCTACGTCAACTGACGTCATTGGACAAAATTAAAAATTTGGCCAATCAGTTCAGTCAGCCACTGCACTCGCGCCCTACACGCCACCTAGGTCCCTGTACGTACCTCCCGCTACTAAATAAAATATGCACGATTGGGGCGGAAAGGCTAATATATGCATTAACGCCGTAATTAGAGAGTTATGTGCATTTGCATATTTGCATATGCAAATAGATAAAATCCTATGTCTAGTAATATAATATACAAAGTGTAATTAACACGAATCTCAAATTTAAGTTAACAGGAATACTTGATTTTGATTTGATGTTTTGTCATCATCATTACAGTCCTTTACAAGTACTGAAGTACTGAACATAGAGCTCCCCCAAGGAACGTCAGAAGACACTCAATAATGCTTGTTTTTCTGGCAACTGCGTAAGTTTTTCTGCTTATTTCTACTAGTATACTCGTAGAATACCTAAAGACATTATGTTCGCCAATTATACGCCTTAAGTGCATTAAAAGTATTAAATAAATAAAAAATAGTACACATCCGCAGCTAAAGCGGTTGTGATTAAAAATATAACCTTGATAATAAACATCGTCGTGTAAACAGCTCGAGTTGGCAGCCCATCTTAATGCGGAATGCTAATGAGATTGGCTCGCCCCGCGCCCGCATCGTTTTTTGATCGCTGGACGTCGAAAATTTTCTCGACCATACTTTTTATACACCCAGCTGTTTCTCACAAATTATTCGCGTGCATTACAAAACAATCAACGTATTAAAGATGTGAAAATTAATTAGCTGAGATTCATGTGAAAAATGAAATGGTGTGCTTTTTTTAACAAGTACCTAGTTTTAAAGGCACCTCCAACCCTCCCACAATAGCGTGCACTAACACTGCTATTACTAAAGCCTATCACCGCTTCCACTAACGCGACTACCTTAGGAAATACACGAGACCTTCGATATTACTACATGTGTTCCGGCTCTGGCCTAGGTCGTACCTTCAGTTTAGTCTTTAACATAATAATTTCTGCAAAGTAACTTCTAATTCTAAAACAATCTTCTTTTTTAACTAGTCTGTAAAAGTCCAATGCTGCACATGGGTCTCTTCCGCTGTGAGTCTTTGCTGTTAAACTTATTAAAATAGCGAAGTTCATATTTAAGTAGCAAGTTAATTTTATTAATATCGTAAAAATTCGATAACTCCTAATAAAATATCGAATGCACCAAACAAACGATTTAATTAAAATGATCGATAAAAATGGTTCTAGACGAACAAGAGCGAACAAGGGACTAATTGTAGCAACATTATTTTCAAGGTTGAGATTTGCAGTAGTCAATTTATTTTATTAATTTATTTTTTAAACTTTACATACACTTCAATGTATAATGCCCTAGGCATTATCGACTCTTAGAGTAGCGCAGAGGTAAATGAGGTTGGTAGGTGTACAAGGAACCCCCCCGAATGGGATGCCGCCTCGTCGTGGCGGGGGCCGGCACGAGGTGACCATTCCGAGTGGGCTTGGCGAGCCCAATTCGGTGTATCTCCCCCTACCACTGCAGCCGAGATGGAGTCGCGGAGGAAGAGGAGTGTTGGTATGGCGATGCGCCATACCAACACTCCTGTGAAGTTGGAACACCATGGGGTTTTAGTCGGTGCGAGTCCGACATAACCTGTCCTTGTCCCCGCGAGGCGGGTATGCGGTATAAGGTGTAAAAAGAACAGAAAGACTATATATATATATATACTAGCTCGCCAGGCAGACGTTGTTCTGCCCTTTCCAACGACCCTTTCTATAAAAATCCTTAAATTCGCAATAAAAAATTTTGAAGGTGATTTATCGGGATAAAAACTATCCTACCAAGTTGGACCAAAATGCACACAGTGTGCAAAATTTCATTGAAATCAGTTCAGTAGTTTAGGAGTCCATCGCGGACAAACAACGTGACACGTAATTTTTATATATAAAATTATATATATATATATATATATATTTATAAATTGAGTTCATATACATATATATATATATATATATATATATATATATATATATATATATATATATAATTTTATATATAAAAATTATTTAATTTAAATTATTTATAAATACAGGTGTTTATCTAATTTATATAAACACCTGTAATTACACTAATTCATTTTGAATGTTTTGAATTGTTATGATTTTGATGATATTTAATACAAAGCTTACAATTTTACTTTTTAGTTGTTCTATTTTAAACTACAAGCAATTTAGTTGGATATCAAACTTGTCAAGTTCATAGCTATGATTTAAGGAACTGCTATAGAACTTGGCACCAGTTCAGATCTCAACTCTTTTATCGGCGAAGTCGACAACATCGAATGTCGTTTGTACCGAACTTGGCCCCCTTTTCACATTAATTATTATTATTAAACATACTGATTTAACAATAACTTTGTACTACTGAGATATTGCTCTTATATATCATCATTCATCATTACAGCCTTTCACAAGTACACTGCTGAACATAGGCCTACCCCAAGGAATCCACAAAGCACGGTCCTGAGCTACCTGCATCCATCGACTTCCTGCATGTCTTACCAGGTTGTCGCTTCATCTCGTGGGAGGTCGCCCTACACTTCGCCTACCGGTACGAGGCTGCCACTCAAGAACCTTTCTTCCCCATCGGTTGTCGGTTCTTCGAGCTATATGGCCGGCCCACTGCCACTTCAGTTTACTAATCCGTTGGGCTATGTCGGTTACTCTGGTTCTACTGCGGATATCCTCATTTCTAAGTTTATCACGCAGAGAAACCCCGAGCGTAGCCCTCTTCATAGCTGGCTGAGTGACCTTGAGCTCCCTCGTACAGCCAGCAGTGAAGGACCACGTCTCAGATCTGTAAGTCATTAAGTCATCACTGGCATCACGCACTGGTTGTACGATTTCGTTTTAAGGTTTTGAGGCATGTCTAACGAGAAGATGTGTTGTAGTTTCCCGAACGCTGCCCAGCCGAGTTGAATCCGTCGATTGACCTCTCAGTCGAAGTTGGACTTATCTAGTCGGACTATTTGTCCCAGGTAAACATACTCGTCAACAACTTCGAGCTTAGTGCTCCCAACAACTACCGGCATAGGTGTGACATGGACATTAAACATGATTTTTGTTTTGTCCATGTTGATCTTAAGACCTATACGTTGGGAGACACTATTGAAGTAATAGAGCATAGTGCTTAGGTCCTCCAGCGATTCTGCCATAAGGACTATATCGTCGGCAAATCGAAGGTCAGTGATTTACTCGCCATTGATGTTGATACCGCATCCTTTTCAGTCCAGCAGCTTGAAAACGTCTTTCAATGCAGCGGTGAAGAGTTTCGGGGATATAACTTCACCCTGTCTTACACCTCTCTGCAGTTGGATAGGTTTGGTACTCTGATTCTGTACTCGGATAGCCATTGTAGCTCTACTGTACAAACACTTAAGCACTTCGATATACCGACAGTCAACTTGGCACCGCTGAAGGACTGCATCACCGCCCAAATTTCGACGGAATCAAAGGCTTTCTCATAGTCCACATACGCAAGGCAAAGTGGCAGATTATACTCCTCTGTCTTCTGTATAATTTGCCGAAGGGTGTGTATGTGGTCTATGGTACTAAAGCCTTTTCGGAAACCGGCTTGTTCAGGAGGCTGGACGTCGTCAAGTCTGCATGCGAGACGATTCGTAATAACTCTCGAAAACAGCTCGTAGACGCGGCTCAGAAGGGAAATCGGTCTGTAGTTCTTCAAGAGAGCGTTGTCGCCTTTCTTGAAGAACAAGACCACCGCACTTCTGCTCCACGCCTCCGGAGTAGTGCCACCATGGAGGACGGAATTAAAGAGCTTCTGAAAGACTTCAAGTACCGGTTTTCCACCCGCTTTCAAAAGCTCCGCTGTAATTCCATCCTCGCCCGGGGACTTTCCGCTTTTAAGGTGCTGGAGAGCCATTCTAATCTCGCTCAGACTGCCGTCCGGGATATCTTCGGAATAGTGTCGGACAAGACTCGCTCTTGGATCGTTACTCACACTTGCGTGTGGCTCCAACGATGACTCTTATATATAAAATGTAAGAAGTCATGAATAAATTGTTCGAGAGCAAACTTGAGCGCCACATAGGTACTCGTAAAACTGTTCAGCTTCTCTAAAATTCATTATCACTACATTTAAAGTTTGATTAGATTTCGTGACCTACTTTCGCTCTGCAAAAATGTTAATTTTAAATGAGATATACATAAATATTATTCAAATGCTATACCTGTTTGAAAAACATGTTTATTAATAGCACCGAAGTAGGAGGAGAATAAAACAATAAAACATCCTACGTAACATTTGCTAGGTTCATCGTAACCCAACTCACAAAAGAGTTTTTGCTCCGAAACCTTTAAAACAATATTATAAGAGTCTGTGGCTACAATTACTGATAACACACAGTCATAGAATATTATATATTTATTTATTTTATTTATTCTTTATTGTATTCCTTAAAATAAAAGAATACAAAGGGCGGAGTTAATGCCTTGAGACATTCTCTACTAGTCAACCCATGGAGTGGTGATAATTTAACGTAGGTGTGGCAATATAGAATAAAAGAACACTACAGAAAATGATAATTAACTTCATAATATATACATTTTACTAATAATAAACATGCGTGAGTGTCGTGAAACCCTAGGTTGGAAGGAAGTTCCTTTTCGTAGTACATTATTATTGATAAACGTGTTATATTATTAATTAACAAATACAAATAAATGAATTACTAGCGTCTATTAAAATGACGCTTTATTTAGAATAAAATAATCTTTCGTGGCAAGATAAGAAAAAGTGCGAGGAAGATGGATATTATTCCATCTCGCTTCCTTATAGCCGCCAATCGTCTACACTACGTCAGAAGGGGTCGTGACGGAATAATCTTACACTTTTCTCGCCTAGCCCCCATCCGCCAAATTCGTACCGTCCGATATAGAACTTCGTTCCAATAAACTATATATATGTATATGACCATATTTAATCTCTTCATTCATTCAAATTCGCCTTTCACAATTTAAAAAATAGGCCTCCCCCAATGTATGCCACAATAAAAGCTTCATATTGGAACAAAAATATAGCGAATATTAGACAAATTTGAAGAACTCCTTGAGCGGGTCTAAATACATCTATACAATTGTGCTATATACTAGCTGTTCCCCGCGACTTCGCCCGCGTGGAGTTATTTTTCGCGGAACCCTAAAATAAAAGCAGCCCAAGTTACTCCTTATAACATCCGCTATGCCAGTGTGTATAAATATTGACAAATATTGACATTAATATTTATACGATACTAACGTCACTCAATTGTTTTGCCTTCCAGGAACCCCTCCACTAACATTTAAACTTTATGGTATGGTATTAAAGTTCAAATTGACTTTTAAGTATTATTACGAATCTTTTGTATTGGAATATGGAAAAGTGTTGTTTTTAGACTTTTTCAAGCAATTTTTTAAAATTTTCTCTCCGTAAGAACCATCTTCGTAATTCAAGGAATACTATAAAAAAAGAAATCGATTCAGCTACTCTCGAGATTTTCGCTTAGCAACAAATTCAGCAATTCATTTTTATATTATAGATTAAAGTCTACAAATAAAATTGATCGATAGTAATTATTTTTTGCTGTTAATTGCTTCAATTTCATTAGGTACATATTCCTTATAAAAAGCAAGCAAAAAACAATGTGTGTAAGTAATCTAACTAAATGTACGAGACTGCCCAAGAAAAATCTTTTTTTAAACGGTATTAATAAGTTATTGGACAGATCTAATAAATGTGATCTAATAAATTAGGGTTAAGGGAGAATACATTGAAAAGGAAAAATAGTTTAATGTTTCATTTCATTAATTATCCTTCCCTGTCATTCCGCGAACTTTTTGACCTCCCCTCGTAAGGTACAATTCAACCATTTTCTTAATAGGCACTTTTATTAAAATAATCTTTGCTGCAGGTAAAGTACATTTTGTTAGTGAAGCTTAGACATAAACATGAAAACATTACCTATTCCCCATCTTCGAATTTGAAATTCCGAGCTCATTTGATGAACTACGACAAATGCCGAGTTTCCATATTCAAGAAAGTTTGATCCTTAACAATTCCTTAAATTAGGAGTATTGTATAAAGTGCGTGAACGTTCCATATATCTTTAATAAACTATAGATTCAGCAACTTAAGACGACTTAGCTTTTTGTTGTTGGCATAAATTGGTTAAAGGGGTTTACCACTTTTAATATTTATCTTCGTCGATAGAAGATCTTCTAGTGTATGTCGCTAACTAAGGGGACGAGACATTAGAGAAAAAAAATGCAATTTTTTCTTCTTTTGCAAAGGAAAGCAAACCATTTCCCCTCGATGTCTCAAAGTCCTTTGACAGGGACTGACATGCTAGCCTTTTAAACAATCTTTCAGCGAATAGCATATCCACTGGTATGATCGGTACTGTACTGGTACTCTATTGTACTGTCCACTGCTGAACATAGGCCTCCCCCAAAGAATGCCACAAAGCACGGTCCTGAGCCATGTGCATCCATCGACTTCCTGCATGTCTTACCAGGTCGTCACTCCACACGTCGCCTACCAGTACGAGACTGCCATTCAAAAACCTTGCTTTCCCATCTGTTATGGGTTTTTCAACTTACTAATCTGTTGGGCTATGTCCATTGCCATCTTCGGCCGCATAAAAATACTAGAATACCATAAACATATCAGAAGATAGTAATCAAGCACTGGCTAAGAATAGTTAAAAAAAAACTTCCAAATATTTCATAGCGTCTTTTCTCTTTCAGAGAAGAGGTCTAGAGGGAGGCCTATGTTCAGCAGTGGACTTTAGTAGACTGTGACATTACTGTCCAGTACTATACTAAGTTAAATATAGACAGATATCGTAACTGTAAAATACGTTTTGAAATACTTTTTGGGCCAGAGCGACGCGTGGCCAGGTACAGATTGTAAGAATTAAATAGAACTTAATTTATTAGTGAATATTTTATAACTTTGTGAAGAAATCAATATGTCTAAGTCAGCTTTCACTATACGAAAGACATTTTGGCTCTCAAATTCTTACACTGGAAACTTTAAAGCACTGCATTTTGCAAGCATATAGGTAAGAAGCTGCCAAACTTTAAAATTAGGACCATTTATCATTTTTATTCCTCCGCATTCTTGATGCAGTAATATATTGAAGACTGTTTGTTAGCTGTTTTAATGTATACATACAATATTTATTTTATGTAATATCATAATTTGTGACGTATAAATTATACTTAAACATAATAAGTAGTTACTTTAATATGAACATTGAAATATAAATCAGATTTTGCCTATATATCTTCGCTTCAAAGTGTCTTTTATAAAGAACTTTATGATAATTATTTCACCATTCACGTCGAATTTTCTGGGTAATCCCTAATACGCCTTACGCAAGACCCATGGGACGAGATTATGAATACGGTTATATTGCAACCACTCGATGTTATAACTAAAAATATTAAATAATCTTTATATATAAAAAGTACGTGTCACGTTGTTTGTCCGCGATGGACTCCTAAACTACTGAACTGTTTTCAATGAAATTTTTGGTCAATGTGCATTTTGGTCCAACTTAAAAGATAGGATAGCTTACATCTCAATTTATAGTCGCAATACAATATTATTTTATTGAAAATTATTTGTCTATTATTTGACAGTGACAATTATCTGTTAGCTCCAAACGATTCTGTCAGATGACGATATCTGTTGACTGGATTGAATAAATATTTAATAGATGGCGCTATGTTAAAAATACAAACGTTTATTATAAGCTACACTTTAGTAGTATAACCACCACGTGTTGCTGTAAGTATTCATCAGATAGAACCGATTTCAAAAAAAATTTGCAGACTGTGTGCAGTTTGGTCCAACTTGAGAGATAGGATAGTTTTTATACCGATAAGTTACCCTCAATTTTTTTTTGCTAATTTCAGGAGTTTTTTTGGGAAAGCAAATGGTTGTTCGGAAAGGGTAGAACAACGTCTGCCTGGTCAGCTAGTATAATAATATAATAAATAATGAATTATTAGGATTTATATAAATCTAGCACACAAGACTTGGCGGATTACTGCTTGCTATTCATAACTTGACAATGATGAAAAATAAATGAAAGTAAAACATAAGTGAAAAACTTTTTTAAACTTGCAAGCAAATAACAAGGGGATTCCAACAAACGGCAAAGATATAGATTGTCAGCTACATTATGTGGCGTTGTGCCCTCGCGGCCAGTACAAACATCAGAAACCCGCCCTTTGTTCCTGCTGGCGCACGATCAATATCCGCTCTACAAATACATACATTTTTGGTGTTGAAGCTCATCATTAATTGGCTTTTGTTGATTACTGAATGAATGGAACTCATAACAAAATATTATTTAACATTTTGTCTCCATTATAAATTCGATCGAGATAATTCGATGAGTGATTTAGAATATATTGTTACACAATAAAATTTGTGCCAAAATACGAGTCAGAACAAAAGGGTTGTGAAAACTGGAAAGTAGCCAAGTGTGGGTAAAAGCGTCTAAAATAATCACTTTGCGCAAAATAAAAATGACTAATTTAAAAAGAATGTTTATTGGAATCTACCTTTTCCCTTTGTCAATTGCCCGAAATTTACGGCTCGTACATTTTAAACAAAGATAACATATATAGTAAGTGCATTTGAAAATACGTAACAATGAAAACGGTTAGTTACAGTCTATATACTTCCCACAGCTGGACACAAGTCTGCTTTCTTTTCTGAGCGGGATACAGATCTATTTATCTGCCGAGCTGCTTAAGTTCATGTTTGACGGACTTTTTAAAATATTTTATTTCTTCAGACAAAAAGGTTTCCTCAAGATGTTTTCTTAATCCAACGGGGATTGAACCCGAGTTCCTCGCATTCTGTGTAATTTATAGCGAACGCGTAGCCCTTGAGTCACCACGACCCTAATGAAACTAATCAATAATAGATAGAGCCACAGCATGGGAGTTCGTGAGACGTTGGATCAATATTGGTAAAGGTAGTACATAACTCGTCGCTTTCGTAAGTTTCACACACACACACACATAATACATATTATCTCGGGCGCCTAAATTTTAAATTTCAGTATTGTAATATTGTACACAGATACTAAAAATAGATAAAAATCAATTTCATTCGAATCAATTCTCATTTAATTCGAAGGTTTTCGGTTTCCCGAGGTATATGGCACGCTTATTTCCAGTTCAATTTATTATATTGATAATACCTTCCGATACGTTGGGCCGTGTCTACTACGGATATCTTCGTTACGGATTCTATCACGTAAAGAAATTTCGAGCATAGCCCTTATCATAGGTCATCGAGCGTCTTTAAGCTTCCTTTACAGACAACAATGACCTACTTTCAATATTTTTGAACCTCAATTACATAAAACAAAATACAAAAAATGCTTAATGTTTGTTACAACACTGAATACGTACTAAATTTGCAGTAAAATCAGTTTCTAAATTCATTTTTACAATTAATCTCTTATATTACCCGAACACTACACATTGAATGAAACTAGTTATTTTTACAGATTTATCGGTTTTAAGTAACTTATTTTCCACATTACTGATTATGATTGTCTTATTAGTCAAGTGGTCGTAAATGCGATTGCTGATCATGAGGTCGAAGGTTCGAATCCCGGGTCGGACCAAAATCAGTTATTGGGTTTATCTATCAAGAAATTCTCAATAGCAGCCTGGAGTTAGGGAGTTAGCGGTGTTTCACCTCCGTACCTTGGAAAGCCGTTGGTTCTGCGCCTAATCTCTCTCCGGTCGTATCGAATAACCGTCCCATCGGACTATCAGAGTGAGGGAATGAAGAGTGCAACTGTGCTTGCGCATACATTTGGGCACTATAATCCTGTCCTGCACAGATGGCTAGTCTCCATCGTGACCGTAAATTCGGTCTGGAGGTCATTATTATTGTTGATTAGGGATTTTATATAGTTTTCTCGTCTGGATGGGCTGCATAAATATGAAAATGATAAAAATAAAATACATAAATAAATAAAACCCAACGAGATGGAAGCCCTTGGCAAGTGAGACCACGGAGAGAAACGGTGGGGGTTATGGATAAAGGGAGAGAAACCGCCGGTCTATGCGGGCGGTATCGACAAGAACCGCCTACATTTGAGCCCAAAGCAGTACACCAGGATTATCCCGTTCGTAGAAACGACTACAGGTATAATTTTGGTCGGCAAACCACACCACATGTCAGTCACCTCGTGAGCCAGATTCAGATAATTTGTTCGCTTATCTGTTTCGGCTTTCACAAGATTAATCATTATTATTTTCCACATTAAAACATAACACTGCAGTACTTCAAGAGACTATAAGTTCTTTCAGCGTAGATCGGACCAATAATTAATAATTTTTACCTAAATGTAGCCGTAGTTTACTATGTGACATTGGGACGTAGAACACCTCAGTCCCCCGTGACCATGGGTGCTACAATTTAATCGAAACATCGGGAAAATCCGTCAAAACCTAGTTTTCATTTATTTTGACAACTGTTTATTTTTTGTAAAGGCATGTAATGATTTAAACTATATAATTTAACTAGCAACCCGCTCCGGCTGTACCGACAAATTTATTTGAAAGTTATATACCATTCAACTTCAATGTATGTATTATGATTCCTAATTAAATAATATAACTGTTCCAAATTCTGTAGCTGATGTGGTAGTTCAGGGTATGGAACTTTTTATTCCTTCCTCTGTGATACCCAACGGAGGCAGATGTCAGCTTTGGTTTAGTCGCTCCTGTAAAATAGCATCACGCTACAAGAAGAAGTGCTATCGGGCCTAGGCTGACGCATCAATGTCCTGGGATGTACAAACCAGCGCCCCTAATAAGAAGTATAATTCCGTCTCCAGGCCCTTCAAAAGAGTCATTGCCAAGGCAAAATTAGAGCACATAGGCAGAATTGGCGAAAAACTAGTTCGCCTTCCTTCGGGAACCCGTGCATTCTGGTTTCTCGCCAAGGCTGTCCAAGGGAACTTCTGTCAGCCATCTCTTCCATCTTTGCACAGGAAGGCCGACTCACTGGCCCATGCCGCAAAGGAGAAAACCGATCTGCTAGGTTCTTTCTTTGCGTCCAACTTGACTCTCGATGACGGGGGGAACACACTGCCGTCCATCCCGTGGTGTGAGTGCTCCATGCCGTATGTGCAGTTCGCGCAGTGCTCGGTTCGCAAAGCACTCCTCTCCTTGGACATACACAAGTTCTGACGGGAAAGGCCTGACGAAATCCTCCCAATTGTGCTGAGGACGTGTGCTCGTAAGTTGGCACCGGTTCTAACGCGTCTTTTCCGGTACTCATACTCCCTAGGCGTAGTCACGAAGTCATAGAAGACGGCTTTTATCCACCCTATCTCTAAAAATGTGACCGCTCAGACCCGTCCAACTACAGGCCTATCGCCATCACCTCTTTGTTTTCTAAAATAATGGAATCCATTATAAACTGCCAGCTCATGCGGTACCCTAAGGATCACCAGCTGATTAGTGACCACCAATACGGTTTTCATCGGGGTCGATCAGCTGGTGATCTTCTGATCTACCTGACTCATATATGGTCAGAGACAGTAGAGTCCAATGGGGAGGCATTGGCCGTTAGTTTTGGACATTGTGAAGACCTTCGATCGGGTTTGGGACAAAGCGCTTCTTTCGAAGCTCCCTTCCTATGGGCTTCCCGAGAAATTGTGCAATTAGATCACCAGCTTTCTTGGAGGTCGGAGCATCAAGGTCATTGTAAACGGTGCATGCTCCAACTACAAGCCTATTAACGCCGGTGTTCTACAAGGCTGTGTGCCTTCACCAACGTTGTTTCTTCTGCATATCAATGATATGTTGTGAAGCGATAACATTCATTGCTATGCGGATGACAGAACTGGTGATGCTCTATACACCGGCCGTGCCAATATTTCTCGGGAAAACGTCGCCGAGTACCAGAACAAACCTGTGTCTGAAGTCGAGTCTTTGCTGAACAAAGTCTTGGATTAGAAAAGAACCCCTTTGCCGTATCTGTGTCATGCAGTTTTGTAGTCACTTGGAAGGGAAGGCCAAATTGGCCTATGAAAAGCTTGGCGTGCTCAGCAGAGGGGAATAGTATTTCATGCCAGCACTCCGCCTGCAACTTTATAAGGTGCAGGTTAGGCCTCACATGGAATACTGATCACATCTTTTGGCTTAGGCTCCCCAGTGCCAGCTCCTTCCACTTGACCGCATCCAGCGCAAAGCGGCTCCAATCGTTTACGACCGAGTCCTTTCCGATCGGCTCGAATCACAGGCGCTGCGAAGAGTTGTTGCATTCCTTTACATTTTCTATCGCGTTTACCACGGGGAGTGCCCTGAGGAATTCGTTCGGATTAATGCCAGCCGCCAAATTTCACAAACGCACATCGCGGCGAAACTCCCGATAACATCGACACCATCTGGATGCTTGGCGGTCCACCACTGTACGTTTCTCTAGGAGTTTTCTTCCGCGTACGACCTCTCTGTGGTATAGTTTACCACCGGCGATTTTTCCGGTCCGATACGACTTAGGGACTTAGGGAAGAAAAGAGCTTACTCCTTTTTAAAGGACCGGTAACGCACCTTCATTTCCCCTGGTGTTACCATCAGGTGAGCCGTATACTCCTTTGCCCCCTCTGCTATAAAATATAAAAACGATGTTTCCACAATTATTTCATCTGCGGCTGCAACGCGCCAGTCACAATGTTCGTTCACGCTAATCTCCAAAACCACTCAACGGATTTTAATTAAATTTTGTAAATGTATATTGTTTGATCCAACTTGAGAGATAAAATAGTCTTTATCCCGATAAGTGACCCTTAATATATTATATTTCGAATTGCAACGTCTGCTTGGCCAGCTAGTAGATTATGGATTAAAAATGATAGATTATAGGTTTTACAGATTACAGATTACAAGTTTTATAGATTATATAGATTATAGATTATAAATTATAATTACTTGTGGAAAACCATACAAATTACGAGGTTTTTGCTAACGTATAATAATGGCAGGATAAATTATATAACACTACTGGGTTTTTTAAACAAATTGAAGTGACAAACAAACCGGATAGCTGCAGCTGCGTTGTAAGTTGTAACGTCTGACTGTGACTAAGTGCAATGCCTCACAGTCTGTAATTATACTCGTACTTGCTCTCTATATCCATCAGACCGGAGTATGGAGACCGGGGATGGTTGACTATAGGAGCAGGTTGACTTGCTGTCAAAAACTCGACCTACTCAAAAGTGTTGCCTCATCCAGCTGGGCACGAAAAACCGTTCTCTACCCCTGCTCAGGTACAGAAATAGCGGCATCGTCTACGCACGTCGTTTGAGAGAAGGAGCTTAATATCCAAAAACAAACCATGTAAGAAATTGTTTACCTCCTAATATATTTTGTAGTAACGCCTGTATATTTGTTATGATTTACTTTCAAGTAATTTTAAGTAAAAGTTTGATTAATAATCTTTTTATAACGTATCATTATTTTTTTTATTTCGCCACAGTTATGAGACTAAAAATTATAAAGCAATCCGGGGCTGGTAGACTTAATTTATTTTGGGGCTGGTTGACCACTTAGTCAACCTACCCCATAGTAGTCTGGGTATACTTTACATGGAATAAACTCAATTTTCTTTTTAATTTATCAAATGCTTGTTGTTGCAGAACCATGTGAACATACAAAATAAAGACTGATCGAGGAATTACACCCAAGGATGTCTTCGATAGAGCATGTCAACAAGTTATTGTGATAAGTATTAATTCTACAGCAAAATAATTTGCTATACTGTTTAAAATACCCAATGCCACGTGGTAAAAATGAAGAAGTGTTAGAAAGTAAACCGGCTCAATGCCGAGATGTAAATTCACTTAGGAGAGCGCTGGTTGCACTAAAAATAGACAAATATTCAGTGATGAGGAAGAACTCGCATTAAACCACGAACATCGAACATCAAGAGGGCAGCTGATATTTACTCCTTATGAAACTCGAAAGTTTGCACTATTTATACAGACAGAATAATAAGAGTAAGAGAAACGGAAGAGAAAAAAAGATTTTCATGGGACAAATAAGAGGAATAGTGATGAAGAAGACAAAAGTGATGAGGATGATACATTTTGCTTAGAGTGCACTGAATCTTACATTTTGAGTATTCCTGGAGAAACATGGATTCAGTCCACTATGTGCAAGTTATGGGCCCATGCACAACACTGTGCAAATGGTAATATTTTGTTCCATTAATGCAAAAACTGCACCTCTGATTTAGAAGACTGATTAGATAATTCCAAAAATGTGATATATTTCATTATAAATATATAATTATATTATTTGAATTAGTCAAGACTGTTTTTTACTTTTGTATATTATTAGATTAATAAAAGTTTTCTAGTTTTAGATACTAAAAGTTTTATGTTTTCAGTGTTTAGTTGACACATTTTTAAATGTATGATGGTTTATTCTAATTTATAATAATTTATGATATATATTTAAAATGTCAGAATTAAAAATTTAATTCTAATAAAATTACAAATACTTCTTATATTTTTATCATATTTATTCCTATAATATGTGCTAATTATTTGATAGGTCAACTTACCCCTAGTGACAAGTCAACCAACCCCGGGCATGGGGTAGGTTGACTCATATTTCGTGTTTTACAAAAATTGATTGCGAGCTTTTTGTTACTTTTTTCAGAAGCTTAATAGTTTACCTATCAGATGTATTGATAGGTAAACTATATAAGCCTTTGATTCCGTCGAAATTTGGGCGGTGCTGCAGTCCCTTCAGCGGTGCCAAGTTGACTGTCGGTATATCGAAGTGCTGAAGTGTTTGTACAGTAGAGCTACGATGGCTATCCGAGTACAGAACCAGAGTACGAAACCTATCCAATTGCAGAGAGGTGTAAGACAGGGTGACGTTATATCCCCGAAACTCTTCACCGCTGCATTGGAAGACGTTTTCAAGCTTCTGGACTGGAAAGGATACGGAATTAACATCAATGGCGAGTACATCACTCACCTTCGATTTGCCGACATTATAGTCCTCATGGCAGAATCGCTGGAGGAGCTAAGCACTATGCTCAATGACCTCAATAGTGTCTCCCAACGGATAGGTCTTAAGATGAACATGGACAAAACAAAGATTATGTTTAATGTCCATGTCACACCTATGCCGGTAGTTGTTGGGAGCACTAAGCTCGAAGTTGTTGACGAGTATGTTTACCTGGGACAAATAGTCCGACTAGGTAAGTCCAACTTCGACCGAGAGGTCAATCGACGGATTCAACTCGGCTGGGCAGCGTTCGGGAAGCTACGACACATCTTCTCGTCAGAAATACCTCAAAACCTTAAAACAAAATTGTACAACCAGTGCGTGTTGCCAGTGATGACTTACGGAACTGAGACGTGGTCCTTCACTGCTGGCCGTATGAGGAAGCTCAAGGTCGCTCAGCGAGCTATGGAGAGGGCTATGCTCGGAGTTTCTCTGCGTGATAAACTTAGGAATAAGGATATCCGCAGTAGAACCAGAGTAACCGACATAGCCCAACGGATTAGTAAGCTGAAGTGGCAGTGGGCCGGCCATATAGCTCGAAGAACCGACAACCGATGGGGAAGAAAGGTTCTCGAGTGGCAGCCTCGTACCGGTAGGCGAAGTGTTGGGCGTCCCCCCACTAGATGGAGTGACGACCTGGTAAGACATGCAGGAAGTCGATGGATGCAGGTGGCTCGGGACCGTGCTTTGTGGCATTCCTTGGGGGAGGCCTATGTTCAGCAGTGGACTTGTGAAGGGCTGTAATGATGATGATGATGATGATGTATTGATTCTCACAATAATATACATCAAAACAATAAAAATATAAGCGTCTTCACTGAAATTTGGTCAACCATCCCCGGTCTCCCCTACAATAGTGCAAGGTCTGCCATTTGGCGATAGAAGTAAACAAGATGCCGGTACCTACCTAGACCGCAAGTATACTACTACCTAGTATCACCTAGTAAACAAAAATATAAACCGAGAGAAAAGTGATAATTCATTAAATAGCTTTGCTAATATGTTTTTTATTAGTGGTACTATTTTACCTTAACTAGTACCTTTTTACTAAAATACACTTCTAACACCGTCACCTTTTTAAATTCATAAATTGACTACAATTTTAGTAGGCTTACGATTTGTAGCACCGAAAGTAGGCAATCAAATGCTTTTGTGTTGCTTGTTCTAAGCGACGAGGGCCTCTTAACTATAAGTGGGTCATCATGCTGCTTGTTTTGTGAAAGAAAGTCTAACAATGCTCTATATTCTATGTTTTTCGAAAAGGTAATTATTTCTCAAACAAATTAGTGCGTATTCGCATTCTTATTATAATAAATAATTCTTTGTTAAAACTTCATATATACTCGTGTTCTCATTCATCTATCTGATATTCTCATCATCAGCCCATTAAGTCTTCTACTAGATTTGGACGTTTCACTCAGCGAATTTCCCAAAATCGCCGCAATAAAATATTATATCCAAAAAGGCAGCAGGGGTGTAAACTAAAAAGTCGTGACTTCGAATCCGAATATGGGCTACTGTAGTGAAAATCTGTGAACTCAAGCATTGACAACTTAGTTGGATTGGTTTGTGTGTTATATAAGTAATTTTAATAATATTACTAGTCTTAAAATGAATGATGATAAACGCTATTTTTAAAATTACTTTCTTCACAAAATGCTTTAACATATAGGCAAGGAGTAGGGTAAAGTTCGAAGAAAAGTGACGTAATAATAATAAGCAAATTCTTTTTTTTTAATTGCTCTACTGCTGAGTGTCCAATCTGACAAAAAATACGCCAATTTTAATTATAGTTTCTTGATTGAGCTGGCCGCTAGCCAATGCCCTTCAATCAATAACACCGTTTAAAAGGAAAAAAACATATTATATAGAGTTCTATTTCCAGTAGACTGATTCTTCTTCTATAGACTGTTCATGACAACTACAGTAAAATATAGACTTGGTAAAAACGAAGCGAACTGAACCTAGACTTTCCTGAACCATTTTTAGGGTTCCGTACCTCAAAAGGAAAAAACGGAAACCTTATAGGATCACTTTGTTGTCCGTCTGTCTGTCTGTCAAGACCCTTTTTCTCAGAAACGCGTAGAGGTATCAAGCTGAAATTCATATCAAATACTTAAGTCTACTGTCCCTTAGAGCTGTGAAGAAATCAAACTTCGAAGCCAACGCAATCAAAAGATACATCCGTTTATGCCGCAAATTTTCGACATTCGAAAGGGAATCAAAACCTACAGGATACTTCCCGTGAACTCAAAATCTTAAAATTTGAAAAAAAGCAACGTATTATATCACAGATAAAGGAAAAATTGCGAAAAGTATACATTTTTAGTTACATCATATAATAAAAATATTTTTAAGAATTTTAAACTTATGTACCTACGGATTTGTTCGGAACCCTCGGTGCGCGAGTCCGACTCGCACTTGGTCGGTTTATTTTTTCAAAATTTATTTGAATTACCTATAGACAATATAAGCCAAGTTAGTAATCACCAAACCCATCTCACTTTGGTATAAAGTGTTTTTGACAATGCCTGCGTAGCTTTCTTTGTTTGAAGTTGACTGCATGTTGATGCAGTTGCCACTTACCATTAGGTGGACTCACGCGATGTAATACTGCCATCTATAATTAACACTACTTACAGTCATACATTTTACATATAGTATGGTGACACTTTTACCATTCTTTAATAAATTATTTGATTTATTTTTAAATAAAAATTTAAAAAGAATATTGTTCAAGTGCTTGTTACATACAATTAGTATTCCACTTGCTCTAGTCACCCGGGGAAATTCAGGAAATATAACTAAATAATATAAAACAAATCGTGTGGTGGCGGTATAAAAATATTCACTAGATATCCCCATATAATCCCGTGGGTGTCGTGAGAAGCGTAACAGGAATACAAACCAGAAGATCAGCAGCGGTCTTTCTAAAAGCAAATAAAATTATAAAAATGCTGTTGCCTACCCTCCTGCCGAACGTGGCAACTAGGTAAATGATTAATCCATATCCCCCCCCCCCCTTATTGAGGAAAACTATGGGAAGGTATATAATATACTGTAACGGAACGGAGTACTAAACAAATCCCGAGATCGGATATGCTAGAATACTTACTTAGAACGAATAGTATACTGTAAGCGTGCAACTTAATGTATTATTTATCTTTTTTTTATAGAATAGGGTGACCAACGAGCACACAGTCCACCTGATGGTAAGTGGTTGCTGTGACCCATAGACATCTACATTTATCTTCAATAAAGAATCAAAATGAAGATGCGTCGTCACCCGTGAGGACTAAGATGGAATGCCTCTTTTCCAGTAAAATGGGTCTCCGGTTCACTCGGTACACTCATCATACGAAACATAGCAGTGTCTAGCTGCCATTTTACGCTGGTATTCTGTGAGAGTGTGGTCCTTCCCCGGTCGCGCCGACCCATTCGTGCTACAACTATATTACTAATATAGCTGCAGCATGGCTCTACCACGTATAATCTATACTGTATATAATACGTTAACTTATATTGATCAACAATTTGGGAAATCTTCTGAAAACCTTATTTTGGCAATTAATTATTTTCTAAATATTAAGTATGTAGCCGTGTAATAGGGGCGTAAGATAATCCACCACAACCCATGTCAAACTATGTGTACCGTAAGAAGGAAACTGAAACAGTAGATAGGCAGAGATGCTGATCTCTCTGCTAACAAGGGAATATAATCAAAGAACGGATTAGAACCCGCGTGCCAAGCATTGCATAGTAAAAGTGTCATTATACTATATGTCAAATTAATGATTGTAGGTAATATTAATTATATAGATGGCAGTATAACATCACGTGAGTCCACCTGGTGGTAGATTGGAACTGCAGTTCATGGACACCTGCAGTCAATTTCAAACAAAGAAAACTACACATGCGTTGTCAAAAACACTTTACACCAAACTGAGATGAGTTTGATGACTACTAACTCGGCTTTTAAAATTGATTTAATAAAAATGTGTTTTAAAAAAGTCTATGCTTAGTTGGGTTCGTTTTCACTATGGCATCTATAGCAAAAACTATGAAAATATGTAAAGGAATCTGTGCAAGAGGGCCTATGTTCAGCAGTGAACTTTTGGTTAGCTCATTATAGTCTTGATGAATGACATATAATTAAATTAAGCTGTTGGTATTCCAGGTTAAAAAAATATGTGAGCATCATAATATATGAACTCATTATCTGTTTATTCACACTGTCTTCCATAAGGTCAGTGAAAACGTTAAACTGAAATTTGGAACATATACACTAACATTAAGCACATAAGCTACGCTGAACAATCTAGAATAATTACTGATAATATTCGAAATTTGTCACCGTGGTTGAAGCCACGAACAAATTATCTTTTTCTGGAAACGTTGCTGTGCAGAATATATAAAAATACAGAATAACGGAGAATTGTAAAAACTATCGACCATTGTTATCCGTAATTCCACAGTAAACAAACAAACAGAAGGGGCCTAACAGTCGTAAGCGTCGAAAGGAAATTGAGCTATTTGCTTCATTCTATTTGTTGGACGACCGAGCACTCATTATTCACTTCCCATGCCACCGAGTAACTTGTTTAAACGAATCGAAAAATGTTTAACAAGCTTCCTCAATGCATCTTCTTCTTCCTTCTTCTTTACCAGTTCGTAAAACGGCACCGCTGTACTGGCGGTGTAAATACCGTTTAGGTTTGGTGTAAGAATATCCACGACCCCATATCATCCCGTGGATGTCGTAAGAGGCGATAGAGAGAAACATATCAGGAGACGAGCAGCAGCGTTTCCAAATAACGACTAAAAATAAAAAACTGTGGTTGCTAACCCGCTTGACAACTATGGCATATATCCCCCTTATACGGCAATCTACAGCAGTGGCCTATGTTCAGCGGTAGAATTTAGTAGGATGTAACGGTAATAGTGCACTGCTGGAAATGTGTCTCTCCAGCTATAGAGAGGCATTGCTTTACTTCGCCATGATTGTCAGATGGATTGAAATAGCAAATACCAGAAGTCTCACAAATTTGTAGCCGAGTGGTTTCATTAATTACTTTAGCTTCATTATTATCATTACAGCTCTTCACAAATCCACTGCTAATCATAATCTCCCCCAAGGAATGCCAGAAAACACGGTCCAGAGTCACCTGGACTTCCTGCATGGCTTACCAGGTCATCACTTCGCCAACAAGAGGCTGTCAGTCCAGAATCGTCGTACCTCATCAGTTATCAGTTTTTCGAAGTTTGTGATCGGCACATTGTCAATTCAGCTTACTGACGGGTTATGTCGGTTACTCTAATTGTACTACGGGTATCTTGATTACGAATTCTGTCTGAATATATTATGTATATCTCAGCTTATTTTTTTCTACCGACTTCAAAAAGGCCACCATACTCAATTAGACTGTATGTTTTTTTATGTGTGTCACCTCATAACTTTTTCTTTTTTTATTTAAAAGCTGGTGCTTCTCATGTACTCCCATATAAATTTGATCAAGGTCTGACCAACAGTTTTTGAGTTATTCTTAATAATTTATATTGAAGTCGGTTGTACAAAATTTTTCATTTTTAATTATTTCATATAAACATATGCCTTTCCAAAAGTCTAATAAACTAACTGGCATGCAATGCTTGTTAAATTTGTCCGTACACTTCGCGCTGGAAAGGCCGGTTGAAGAACACCGAGTCCATACACTCGAACTGGTAATGCACGTTCCCTATTACCAGTCTATTTTTTAAATACCGGCTTTGCTATTCACATTGGTAATATTCCTTTTAACTATTCCTGGTAAGCTTAAAATGCGTGTGTTAGGAGTGGTTGACAACATTGGAACGTTGAATGGCATTTTGAGTTCGCGGTCCTCACCCTGTCATTAGGCTACCCGTCGCTTAAAAATTGAAGTTTGATAAAATTTCGATTCACAGTTTTTGGACAGATTTTCCGTGTATATATGTCTCAACTGTTTTTTTTTTTTAATTTTGTAGGTTGATATCTACTTATATTTCATGTTATCTTTACATATAAGTAAAATTGACATGTCTGTCTGTATTATTGAAATAACTGGCTTATATTAAGCTGATAGGAGTATTTGCATGCTATTAAGACATAAATAACCATTTTAAAACAAATTGTCTGTCTATCTGTCCAAGCTCCCCATCGGAATGTTTGAACCAATTGTGATGAAATTTTACGAACAGATAAAGGACATTACAAGGAAAGATGTAAAGTATGCTACATTTTATTCGAAAAGCTTGTAAAACATAAGTGTTTTTGATTATCTATTCAGGCAAAGCCGGGTTGGGTCGCTATTATGGTATATACAAGTTTTTCTTCATCTACCTTTCAAAGTTCCTTGGATGATTATTGTCAACTGAAAAATTTAACCGTTCTGGGGAACAGTTATTCCATAGAATCAAATAATGGGCAGGATTTAATCAGAAACCATGACAGCACACCCAAATGCTGTCATGGTTTCTCTTCGACAAAATAAATAGGTTTTAATTAAATAAATTAAAGCTAGAGCCCATTCTTCTCTAGGTCTGAAGCTGGTGATATGAACTCGATAATACAATAAATAGTCAATATTACGGTAGTCTGTGAGTATTAATAATAATTATTTTTCATTATTGTCTTGTGTTATATTTTATTCAAAGTGATTCACGTCTTAGAGATAGAGAGACGTTCTGGTAAGACATGCAGGAAATCTATGGCTGCAGTTCGGTCAGGGCCGTGTTTTATGGTATTCTTTAGGGGAAAGTCAATGTTTAGTGGAGAACTTGTGAAAGGCTGTAACGATGATGATGATAAATACTTCACTGCGCGGCACACGTCTTATCTTTAATATATAAAGATTGAAATACTAAACAAATAAAATTTGCGGTCTCAGTCACTGGTCTAGTTATTTTATATATTATGGCCTTAGTATAAAAAATCTGGCAAGTTACATACGATGTGAAAATTCAGTTTGAAAACATGAATAGTACATAATTCAATTCATTTTTCAAATTGGTTTAGACTAGCAATTATAGTTCTCTGAGAAATATATATTGGCATTTCTTCTCGATATAGATTGTAATCAATTTAAATAAAATTTAAACATTTTCAGATATTTTGAAACACTGAGCATTGAATACATACAAGCGTTTAAGAAAAGCAAACAATTTGTGTGAATCGGGAGAAATATAGACATTTGTTGTTCTTTAGTCTAATCTATTAACAGACTAAAATAATTTTAAGCTGAATATTTTTGATTAAAACAATACGCGTTGCAGTTTGCGTATTAATTTGTTATTACATATAAAAGTTAGTAATAATAATATATTATAATATAATTCCTTTGTTTTTATATTTACTGTTTTGAGAGTTGAAGGCGAACAATATCATGATCAACATTATCTAATTTAAGCATTAAATATATCATAGTTATGTAAAAAAAAAACCGGCCAAGTGCGAGTCAGACTCGCGCACCGAGGGTTCCGAACAAATCCGTAGGTTAAAATTATTAAAAAGATTTTTATTATATGATGTAACTAAAAATTTATACTTTTCGCAATTTTTCCTTTATCTGTGCTATAATACGTTGCTTCGTACCAAATTTTAAGATTCTGAGTTCACGGGAAGTACCCTGTAGGTTTTGATTCCCTTGCGGCATAATATTTGCGGCTTAAACGGCTATATCTTTTGATTGCGTTGGCTTAGAAGTTTGATTTTTTCACAGCTCCAAGGGACAGTAGATTTGAGTATTTGATATGAATTTCAGCTTGATACCTCCACGCGTTCCTGAGAAAAAGGGTCTTGACAGACAGACAGACAGACAGACAGACAGACAGACAGACAGACAGACAGACAGACGGACAACAAAGTGATCCTATAAGGGTTCCGTTTTTTCCTTTTGAGGTACGGAACCCTAAAAAACACGTATTCTTCTATTATTAAGATTGAAAATATTACTTATTATGATTGAAAAGACAATGTGACTAATATATTTACAGGTTTATTACAGTATGAATTTACTTCCCTATCGTATTCTGCAACATAAGATTATCTGCTTTTAATAATGAAATAAATATTTACGCAAATAATACGACTCCCAATAGTGAAACTCCCAAAGTATGTATCTCTAAAAGAACAGTTTAATTTATATTTTAATGTGTGTATACTATAGATGCACTCGTATACATATGTTTTATATAATGACAAAACAAATCGTTATAATATTAATAAAAATGTTGTTATAATATTAAAGCGGCAGTAATAAAAATATTCAGATGGAAATTGGGGATTGGCTGGCTATTATTTTCGTGATGAAAATAACTTGTTTTTCAAACAATCTTTAAATATCTTAATTCAATATTGTTACAGTCAAATTAGTCACGCGTACTTACCTGATGCCAAACGTCGAGTTTTCGTGCAGTCATTGCGAAAATGGGTCACCGTATGTCATGCACTTACACAAATCGATGCAAATTCAGTGTAAATGACAATACACAAAGACTTGAGCCAATGAATTTGTACAGAAATACTTACGGGATGTGGATTTAC
Source organism: Parnassius glacialis (assembly GCA_033319125.1). NCBI lineage: Eukaryota > Metazoa > Arthropoda > Insecta > Lepidoptera > Papilionidae > Parnassius > Parnassius glacialis. Next base: position 28,851,135 of record JAVANC010000018.1, read on the forward strand.
ATAATTTATTTAATTCTCTTACATCTCTACATTTTCTATTTAATATTGATAACAAATGTATATGTCAATATACTCATATATTGCTGATACAACTAACTTATGAATGAAAGTCAGTGGAGATTACCTTCCCGTTTGACCTTGTGATCGGGGATATGAGAAGGAGACAAACAGGTCTTCAAGAGGAGTCACGTGCTGTCTTCCGTTAGGCAGCGGTCTGCCGGCTTAGGTATGCAGATCTTGATAATACAGAGCACTAGAACGTTTGCAACATTCAAATGTTACGCGCGACACTGAAACGGGCGACCGAGGCTTGGCAAGTGTTAAACAGAACCGGCAGGTGGAAAACACACGCGGTGCTCGATAGTGGAGCACGAACGGAGACTGGCAATGGCGAGTGCTCGCCGCTTTGCGCTGCCGCTATTTGCGCCCGCTCGCCGCCCTCCCCCCACGCAGCCGCCCGCCCAGAGCTTTCTCTGCGCAACGCAACAACAATTATTCCTTTTTACTGACTATTTAAAAGTAAATATTATAATTAATGAAAGAAGCCTGTTACTGAACAATGTATTCTCAACAGTGTCTCCAATTTCTGCATCGTACAAATCTAGAGTAACACTATGAACATCTTACTTGCAGCCCATAGCTGAATATGTGCCTTCGTTATAACATACCATTGCCATTCCTGGCCGCTAATTACCAGTCACACATGTCAAACCACCGATTAGAATACTAATTATTTAACAGTGGCGATGTGAGAAAATTCACTGCCCCGTATCGTCCCGTGGGTGACGTAAGAGGCTGCAAAGGAAAACTGAAACAGACAAAAACATGTGCAGCAGTACCTTCTGTCCATCTGCTGTTTCATAACTCAAAATAATAATAAAAAACTGCGGTTGCCAACACGCCTATCAAGGAAGATTTTTTTTTATAGGATAAGGGTGACAAACGAGCACACAGTCCACCTGATGGTAAGTGGTTGCTGCGGCCCATAGACATCTACATCTATCCTCGTTGGCGAATCAAAATGCAGATGCGTTGTCACCCGTGAGGACTAAGATGGAATGCCTCATTTCCAGTAAAAAGGGCCTCCGGCCACCTGCACTCACCAAGCGAAACGCAGAGGTAAACCTCTACTTCACGCTGGTATTCTGTGAGGTCGTGGTACCACCCCGGTTCGAGCCGGCCCATCCGAGCGACAGCAAAAGCTACCGCGTGGCTCTACCACTGTAGTAATGTATTATTTAGTATATGCATGTATTTATATATTTGTATATATGTATGTATAGGTTATATATTATTTATAGTTTATTTATTAGATAAATGTGTATATTACGTAGTTAATCAATATTTTTATATTGTTTTTTGTTCTAAATTGCTACACCTGCGACAAATCCTCACTACTCCATGGGTTGACTGGTAGAGAATGCCTCAAGGTATTAAATCCGCCCTTTATATTCCTTTGTTTTAAGGAATGCAATAAATAATAAATACGTATATACATGGAGGAGGCCTATGTTTAGCAGTGGATTTTTATAGACTGTAACGGATGGACTAATTATTATTAAAGAGAATGAATCAGGTTTAAATTATAGAAATATAGTCACAAATTAAATTTTGAAAGGGCTCCTACAGTATCCAACCTATAAATTGAACTTTGTTGGAGTTTTGGCTTCATTTTCTCTCTCGTGTCCACTCTTTATATACAAATGTTCTCTTATTCAACTTCGGAAACTAAATATTTGTTCAACAGTGGTAGAACCACGCGGCTGCTTTTGCTGTCGCACGGATGGGCCGGCTCGAACCGGGGTGGTACCACGACCTCACAGAAAACCAGCGTGAAGTAGAGGTTTACCTCTGCGTTTCGCTTGGTGATAGCAGATGGCCGGAGGCCCTTTTTACTGGAAATGAGGCATTCTATCTTAGTCCTCACGGGTGACAACGCATCTACATTTTGATTTGTAATAGAGGATAGATGTAGATGTCTATGGGCCGCAGCAACCATTAACCATCAGGTGGACTGTGTGCTCGTTTGTCGCCTTTATCCTATAAAAAAATAAAAAATATAGCTATCAAATTTATACAATAATACAAAATTGTAAATAAGATATTGTAATACTCGTAGAAAATTAAAAATAGTTATACCAGAATACCAATCATATTTACTAATTAGAAATGTCAGTATAATTTTTTTTACAATATTTTTTTCTTTCGTTATTGTCATTTTCGTGTCATTCGTAATGTAATTTTTGTACAGTAGAGCTACGATGGCTAACCGAGTACAGAACTGGAGTCCGAACCTATCCAACTGCAGAGTGGTAAGACAGAAGGGCGTTATATTCCTGAATCTTTTCACTGTTGTGGAAGATGTTTTTAAGCTACTGAACTAGAAATGAGGACAATGGTGAGTTTTTCACTCACCTTTGATTGAACCTCAGGACTATGCTCAATGACCTCAATAGTATCTCACAACGAACGGTCTTTGGGGAGGCCTATGTAGAGCCATGCTGCAGCTATATTAGTAGTATATACGTGATAGAGTCATGCTGCAGCTATATTAGTAGTACAGTTGTAGCACTAATGGGTCGGCTCGACTGGAGAAGGACCACGCTGTCATAGTATACCAGCGTAAAATAGCAGCTTAACACTGCTACATTTCGTGTGGTGATTGTAGAGGACCGGAAACCCTTTTTACTGGAAAAGAGGCATTCCATCTTAGTGCTCACGGGTGACAACACATCTGCATTTTGATTCTTTATTGAGGTATTTTTTATTATTATTCTTACAAAAGTAGATTTAGATTTATATGAGTCATAACCACTTACCATCAGGTGGACTGTGTACTCCTTTGTCACCCAATATTATCTAAAAAAACCTATAATGATGCTGATAATGATGATCCGTGGAGCTTGTTATAAATTTACACAGTAAGCTGGAAACCCGGATTTTATCTCCACCGGCACCAATGAAATTCTTAATTACAATTTTAAGTGTTTTTATTGTGCTTGGCGCTGCAGGAAAAAATTGTATGCAAATGTGCATGTCTGAAGAATAAAAATAATTTGAAGTCGTGAATTCCACCGACATGCCCTGGAACAGCCTTTTTTTAAATATAAAACTGACATGACAAACGAACTTTAAATACATACAAGTAGCATCTGCAGCCCATAGACACCTGAAACCAACTTTAAACACGAAAAGGTTACCGATGCGTTGTCATTACTGAGTACTAAGATGGAGTGTGCTGTGCGAGGATATCGGCTCAGTGGTTATAAACGTTATGCGTATGAGCAAATATGTTAGTAGGCACATTTTTGAATTGGTCTATATCAAGCATTTATTTAAAAGTCTGCTAAAAAGACGAAATAATAAAGATCACTTAGCAAGGACACCTGCGGTTACAGATGTGTTTAATATAGTAGTGCTGTATGTCACAACATCTTAGAATAATTCAGAGTAACGTTATTTTTAGTACTGCATCGATCTAATTTTGTATTAGACAACATTTATTTCTGTACGCATTCGTACTACAGCAATAATAATTTGTGTTAGGCTTTGCCAATGCAAAATTCTAGAGCGGCTTTGATAAACTTGTAGAGCGTTGAGTGTTTTTAAATTAGTTTCCCAATAAAGAATTGCGACTTCATCAGATGTAAAAATACACTTGTGTATCCAAATTTGTACTATTTTCTACCAATCGATTAATTATATCTATAATATATATACTTATGGTAAAAACTAATAATAAAAAATTAAACAGATTGACTTGAAAATATGGGCACTTCAAAGAAACTGTATTTATATAGATGAGTGATAAACAATAGAGAGAGTGCTATATCACGACATTAAAAAAACAAACACAATCGATTTTATTTAAATACTAATTATCGTATCGTCAATTTCATTTCACTTTACAATTACTGTAAGCTGTTAAAGAAATATCCAACGTTTATGGTCCTTCGAATCGTAGGGTAACTGTATATACACTCATGATTTTTAAATAAAAAAACTCATGAAGAATTAAAATATCTGTATATTTTTAGTACAAAAATACTTGATAAAATGTTACTATCGTCAACAATTTTTGCATAGATTATACTACAATAATCATTTTGTTATCAATAATATTATAAAGCTATGATTGAGTTAAAAATGGCATAAAACAATACAGGAAAAAAATTATCATCATTATAATCATAATAGCCTAAAAAAATGCTGGACGTAGACCTCCCCATAGTGTGCCTCATGGGGAGACTGCACATATAGGACAAACTTCATACTAGTGCACGAATCGTTGACTACACCTTGCCCGGTGGAAATTTCAGATAAAAATTATCTGCTCATTCCCGGTATCTACCGGTATGGATATGCAGACGACAACACTGTTGTGAACAAATATCAACCAAGTATCCGGGTTAGTCGGGATCAGAGAGAGGTCATACTCTCACACTACAGGCAGTCTCCGAACGGGCCGATGCCAGTCTTGTGAAATTCAACGCCTCCAAAACACAAACAATGTCTCTTCACTGCAAAAAGAAGCCACCGACCGCCTTCAATTGTTGAGGGTTGAGATTTGTTTTTATAGGAGAGGGGGCAAACGAGCACGCGGCTCACCTGATGGTAAGTGACTACCGCCACCCATGAACAACTGCAACACCAGGGGAACCAGGGGAACTGCAGATGCGTTGCCAGCCTTTTAAAAAGAGTAAGCTCTTTTCTTAAAGGTCCCTAAGTCGTATCGGTCCGTAAAAATCGCTGGTGGTAATCGATTCCACAGGGAAGTTGTGCGAGGAAGAAAATATCCTCAAATCTGAACATTGAGTCAAGGAAACTTGGTGGCCTTGCAAAGGTGCGGCGGTACTTCACGCCCAGCAGCTTCTTAGCTTATATAAAGCGCAAGTCCGGTCGTGCATGGAGTACTGCTGACACATATGGGCGGGTGCTGCAAAATGCCACCTGGCAGCATTGAACTCAGTAGAAAGACATGCTAAGAGGCTTATTGGTGACCCTGATTTGGTTGAAACCAATCTTGTTAGCCTCGAGTACATGCGCAGAGTAGCCAGTCTCGCGGTATGCTATAGGATGCATTTCGGTGAGTGTGCGCAGGAATTACACGCTTTAATTCCTTTCTCTCCTTTCCACGTGCTCGGCCACGTGCTCGGCGGTGAAGGAAAACATCGTGAGGAAACCTGCATGTCTAATAAATAAGAAAAAAAATGTATTTCAAAGACATGTGAAGTTCGCCAAGATGCAATTGGGGCAGCGCGGCGGACTTTTCCTTGCCCTAAAACCCTCTCAGAAATGAGAGGAGGACTGTGCCCAGCAGTGGGACGTGTATATAGGCTGTAACTTTACTTTACTTTTTTATATACCCGGAGGAAAACGATTACGAATCCTTTCGAGAACATTTGATTCTAAGAGCTATTGCTTTTAGAAACAAATCGGCTCTCGATGGGCTATTTGTTTTTCTTGGATGGTGTCCCTCTCTACCAGTAGAGGACCATGTCCAGCAGATAACGGCTTACTGATACTGCTAAGCTAAGATTACTGGCTGGTGATAACAATGATACTTTTAAGTAGAACTCCCTCCGTCTCCTATCAACGATTTTATGATATTTGTGGGGTTTATTTAGTTATTATACTTAAAGAATGAGACACTAATTAAGTAAAATGATTTCAACAATAATATTTATTTTAAAATAGAGAGACAGTCGTGGTAGCAAGAACTTAGCGCTCGTCGTAAATTTCATAGTACGCGAGCCACCCGGGTTCGATTCTTAATTGCAGTTTTCAGAGCTGATTTACCCTGTTCTCAGAGGTCAAGAAAAGAGCGCGAGGAAACCAGCATATCAGAAAAAAAAATCCACCAACACGCACTGGAGAAGCGCGGCGCACTATTCTTTGCCCTAAACCATTTCAGAAATAAGAAGAGCCGTGTGAAATTTCACTTTCGTTTTTTATAAATATTTAAAATACCACTGCTTCTGAGGTGTCAAAAGTTCCAAGCACTTACCTTAAGACGACGGATTCACTTAACTCTTTTACTTTTTATTATAAACAATACCAGCTTTTTTATATATATATATATATATATATATATATATATATATATATATATATATATATATATATATATATATTTGTTACTGTAAAAGCTAGAACTACGGTAAATTCTAAGATTTTGCAGTAAAACTTAAGATTTAAAAGTTTAGATTTTTTGGTAATCGTTTATTTCGGACTTTTACAAGCAATCACTCAGTAAATCTTAGTTTTTACCGCTAAGACACGGTAAATGTTGAAAAATAGTTGTCTAGACGTGTTCGGCGCATTATCGTACTTGCGAACAGTGTGCAGCCCTCTCCGCTACCTGTGTCACCCTCTGTTTTTATTTTGAGACTGCAACGTCTCCGGCGCTGCTGGAAGAGCAGCCTCTACACCTTTGCATAACAAATCGTAGGCATCGGACGAGCCGGAGCGGCTGAGGCTGGTCGCCCAAGGCGACCAACAAGCCGAAGCTCCGGCTCTCTAAATACACTCTAGGGGTAGGACAGACTCGTACCAGGTGGAGTCGGGGTCAATCAATTCGGTTCTATGACATAATTTATTAATCAAGTTTATACACATATTGTATTGCTTTAATTAATTCTTCGAAAACATCTTCTTCGGAAAGAATCGACATCCCTACTGACGACGACAGTGACGATACAAAATAGCGTCAGTTTTACGGTAGGAATTGACATAAATATTGCAAAAATAATTGATTTTCAATAACTTTTTTCTCAAAAAATGCGCGTCTCCGCATGTTGAAACTTGTGTGTGCTTATAATGTAACCTTTATGTAAAAAAATATCAACCTCCAACTCTACGGACGTCAATGGAAAGCTAAGCCTCTTTGTTTTTCTATATACTACTTTCAAAATTCACCGTAAAATGTTTTAAAATTATGTAGGTAATATGATTAAATGCTTAATAAATACTTTCTACTTATATTAATATATTGTTTCAATTCCAAAACCAACACTTACTGATAGTATTTAATTACCAAATGATGTACCAAACTCTAACAGTAAAAGCGCGAAAAATCGTGGCATTTTATATCAAAACTTACATTTACCAGGTCATTTTTTTTCATGGAATAGGGGGCAAACGAACATGCGGCTCACCTGATGGTAAGTGACTACCGCCGCCCATGAACAACCGCAACACCAGGGGAATTGCAGATGCGTTGCCGGCCTTTTAGAAAGGTGTAAGCTCTTTTCTTGAAGGTTCCTAAGTCGTATCGGTCCGGAAAATTCGCTGGTGGTAATTGATTCCACAAGGAAGTCGTGCGAGGGAGAAAACTTCTTCTAAATCGCACAGTGGCGGACCGCCAATCATCCAGATGGTATGGATGGTAACGCGAGTTTTGACGCGATGTGCGATGGTGAAATTGTGCGGCTGGAATTAATCCGAACAATTCCTCAGAGCACTCCCCGTGATAGATGCGATAAAATACGCAAAGAGATGCAACATCTCTACGCAGTGCCAGTGTATCGAGCCGATCAGAAAGAACTCGGTCGTCGACGATTCGAACCGCTCTGCGCTGGATGCGGTCAAGTGGAAGGAGCTGGCACTGGGGTGCCCCAGCCCAGAGATGAGAACAGTATTCCATGTGGGGCCGAACTTGCGCTTTGTAAAGTTGCAAGCGATGTGCCGGCATGAAATACTGTCTCGCTCTGCTGAGCACGCCAAGCTTTTTCGAGGCCAATTTGGCCTTCCCTTCCAAGTGACCACGAAACTGCACACTATTCGATATGTCGACGCCAAGGATTCCGATGCTGGCTGAGGCAGCAAGGGGAGTGCCTTGAAACTGAGGAGATACGACAAAGGGGTTCTTTTTAGCGGTAAACGCGCAAACTTGTGTCTTCTGGAGATTGAACTGGACTAGATTTAGTCGGCCCCAATCCGAGACTTTGTTAAGCAAAGACTCGACTTCAGACACAAGTTTGTTCCGGTACTCGGCGACGTTTTCCCGAGAAATATTGGCACGGCCGGTATATAAGGCATCACCAGTGCTGTCGTCCGCATAGCAATGAATGCTACCAGTTAGCAACATATCATTGATATGCAGGAGAAACAGCGTTGGTGATAGCACGGAGCCTTGTGGAACACCAGCGTTGATTGGCATGAGATCAGAGCATGCACCGTCTACTACGACCTTGATGCTCCGATCAGCAAGGAAACTGGTGATCCATTTGCACAATTTCTCGGGAAGCCCATAGGCAGGAAGCTTCGAAAGAAGCGCTTTGTGCCAGACCCGATCAAAGGCCTTCGCTACGTCCAAACTAACGGCTAATGCCTCCCCCTTGGACTCTACTGCCTCCGCCCATCTATGAGTTAAGTAGACTAGAAGATCACCAGCTGATCGACCCCGACGAAAACCGTACTGGCGGTCACTAATCAGCTGGTGATCCTCAAGGTACCTCATGAGCTGGCAATTAATAACGGCTTCCATTATTTTGGAGAACAAGGAGGTGATGGCGATAGGCCTGTAGTTGGACGGGTCTGAGCAGTCGCCTTTTTTAGGGATCGGGTGCACCAAAGCTGTCTTCCATGAGTCTGGGACTACGCCTTGGGAGTAGGAGTACCGGAAAAGACGCGTTAAAACCGGTGCCAACTCCGGAGCACATGTCTTCAGCACAATGGGAGGGACTCCATCGGGCCCACTCGACTTGCTGACGTCCAGGGAGAAGAGTGCTTTGCGGACCGAGCGCTGTGTAAATCGCACATCCGGCATGGAGCACTCACATCGCGGAATGGTCGGCGGTGTGTTCCCCCTGTCATCTAGAGTCGAGTTGGACGCAAAAAGAGAGCTCAGCAGATCGGCTTTCTCCTTTGCGGCATGGGCCAGTGAGTTGTCCTCTCTGTGCAGAGATGGAAGAGATGGCTGACAGAAGTTCCCTTGGACAGCCTTGGCGAGAGACTAGAATGCACGGGTTCCCGAAGGAAGGCGAACTAGCTTCTCACCAATTCTGCCGATGTGCTCAGACCTTGCCTTGGCAATGACGCTTTTGAAGGACCTGGAGGCGGAATTATACTTCTTTTTAAGTGCGCTGGTGTTTACATCCCGAGACGTTGATGCGTCAGCCCAGGCCTGGTAGCACTCCTGCTTATAGCGTGATGCTATTTTACAGGAGCGACCAAACCATGGCTGGGATCTGCCTCCGATGGGCACCACAGAGGATGGAATAAAAAGTTCCATACCCTGAAGTACCACATCAGCAACAGAATCGGCAACAACGCTGGGATCTTCCGGCGAGAAGCAAACCCGCCCCCAAGGGTAGGATGCAAAAAAAGACCGCATCCCGTCCCAATCAGCTGACCTATAGTGCCAAACACGGCGACAAGCTGTAGATCGCAACTGCGATTGGAGCGTGAGTGGCACCGTACTCCGGATCAGACAATGGTCCGAAGAGCCCAAAGGGGCATCGACGGAGACCTGATATCCGTCCGGATGAGAGGTCAGCAGAAGGTCCAACAGGGAAGGTACATGGTCTTCCACATCTGGGATCCGCGTAGGCGAAGTAACCAGTTGTGTTAGACCATATGCCAAAGCAAAGTCATAGACAGATCTACCCGCATGATCGGTTAAACGAGAACCAAGCCATTCAGCGTGGTGGGCGTTGAAATCACCGAGTATCACGATCTCTGCGGATGGGACCTGTTGTAGCACGGAGTATGCAGCCATTTGGACGTGGTCGATGAGTCGGTCTGTGTCGGCATTACCGCTATGGGACCTATAGAGGCACCCGTAGACGCGCGGATGGTCGTCGCTGTCTACGCGCAGCCATAGGATGGACAGGTCCGTACCTTCAAGACTGCCGAGGCGTCGAAAACAGATGTCCTCTCTGACATACACGCAAACTCCAGCCCGGGGCATAAACGAGTGTTCCAATTTGTACCCCGGGTAGGAGAGATACGAAGTATCAGCCGGAGAGGACACCTGTGTCTCGGTTAGAAAGAGCAAGGCCGGCTTAGCTATCTCCAGATGGTAGTGGACGGCGTTAAGGTTTGAATGAAGTCCCCTAATATTGCAGAAATCCACGGTAAGCGTGGCAGGGGTTGCCTTTGTCTTCTTGCTCCGTTTGCCCCGAGCAGGTTTCGTCTTGAGCGGAATTTCGCCCCCCCCAGAATACGCGGGGCAGCCTGAGCACCCACGCCCAGGAGTGAAGTAGTTTGGTCGTGGATGCTCAGCGAGGGATTCTCCAGGGGCGCTGGTACCCTCCTGGGGTAGTCTTTTATTTATAGTCATGTTGTTAAATCCTAGGATTTAAAAGTAAAACCTAAGATTCACCAAAATTCGGGCTTTTACAGTAACATATATATATATATATATATATATATATATATATATATATATATATATATACTAATAATACTGACTCGACGTCACTCCTATGATAATATCTTGAACACTTCTTCGGCCGATATATGAAAGTTGCTACATGAAAGAGTGACAAGGCAAATGTATGTAGGGTATCAAACAATGATAGAGTCGGCAAAGAACGCCCAGGGCTTATAAGGGAAGCGATATATTGTAGATAGGCCAAGTTAAGACTACTCCCAACTGGCAAGCATGTATGCGTAAGTATATGTAACGTCAAGGAGGCGAGAGAGATATGTCAGGATCGAGCCAAATGGAAGTTTTTCGTCTCTGCCCTCTGGATGACAGACGCGAGTGTTTATGTATGTCTGTATTCTCAACTGTCTCCATTTATTACCATGTCCGTGTCCATGTGCGTGTGCGCGCACATACGATTGTCTCCCCAATAGAATGCCTCATAGGGGGAATTTCGCCACGGTTGCCATGCGTGGCATTCGGGAAGATACTGCTGCGTGATATGTTTCCCTCTGTCACCTCTTACGTCACCCGCCGGTACGATCTGTGGTAGTGGATATTGTCACACCGTCACTACACGGTTCATTTATTAAATCACAATCAATGCCAGAAATTACTACCTTGGATTTGGCCAAGGAAGTAATTCCTCTTCATTATCGCTTGTCTCTATTGGCCATGTTCGTAAAAGATTTGTTTCCAATAATTTTTAAGCAATGGCTTGTAACTTGGGTCGTCTAATGATTTCCTTAGTCCTCAAACACTTTCTCCCGGTTTTAACTCATGTTATCAATTCTTCTGTGTTATGGAGTTTTCCTTCTTCGTGGCGTAAAGCTTTAATAATTCCGCAGAAAATCCGAATGAAAATAAAAAAATTACTCTTACAGAAACTGACAAAAAAAATTGAAACCATATATGAGTTCATATGCAGCGTAGCGATCTTTTATAGAAAATACTACGGACGGTTTACGGACTACTATATGGTTTCGAACGAATTATTATACAAAAAGATCATAAACTTAGGGGAGTAAAATTAAAATTGAGGCGTTTAAAGTTGAAAATATAACAAACAGTAAAACCAGAAAAAATTCACATGTAATGAAAAAACACTTCAGCAAAATAATGCCAACTTTGACAATCAAAAACTTATTTATATTGGAAACAAGTCAGCTTTTTTTTATTTAAAAATTAAATTACCACTTTTTATCATATTATTATTTTACGTGGTAGAGCTATGCTGCAGCTATATTACTGGTATAGTTAGGTAGCATGAATGGGTCGGCTCGACCGGGGAAGTACCACGCTCTCACAGAATACCAGCGTAAAATAGCAGCTTAACGCTGCTGTGTTTCGTATGGTGAGCGTAGAGAACCGGAGACCCTTTTTACTGTAAAAGAGGCATTCCACCTTATTCTTCACGGGTGACAACGCATCTGCATTTTGATTCGTAATCGAGGATAGATGCAGATGTCTATGGGCTACAGCAACCACTTACCATCAGGTGGACTGTGTGCTCGTTTGTCACCCTTATCCTATAAAAAAATATTCTTGCATTGTCATCCGAATTTGAGTTATATTCAAAATTTTAAGTTTCCAGCTCATCGAGAGCTTAGTTTAAAATCAATTACCCTGTAACATTGACTGGATCTCAAGAGAATTCTATACAAAGTATAAACATGGCATAGAATATAATAAATCACATTTTTCGTCACATTTTTTTTTTCTTTAGTGGCGACGTATACAAAGATCCGATCTCCGACATAGAGGAATCGCTATCTGTTTCGGGGATTACAAGGGATTTTCTGTGATATTTAAATTGCCTGAGAAGAATATATTCATTATCAGAATTTGAAGCTAAATAATGGTGATGATCACCAGGTATGTGATTAGAAACTAATAAACAATTATTCCATAAAAGCGAGCTGTATCCATACTGCAAGCAAGTAAGCACAATGTTTTGCGTATCGTTCAAAATCAAAATGCCCGAATGCTAAACCATATTGTATGGTACCTACAAAAAGCAGTTAGTAAGCCTACGAATACATAAGTATATTATAATACATATGTATATTATACGAAACCAAATATTATGGTTTCATTAGAAAAATATAATTGAATATGTAATTATTATAATCTTAAAATATTTTTATTCGAATAATACTTACCTTTTCTTGTTAAAAGCTTATTTGAAAAAAGGAAAGAACAAAAATTCAATCGAACTGCACATCCACGCATGGAAAAGTAACGTTTTATGAAGGACTCACAATATTATAAAGATTGTGTTTGCATTCTTTTTACTTTCATTTAATTATTAATTTATTATACTTACATATTATATTACTACTCGTATATTGTTATACCAAAAATATTATTGCATTTGGCGAACCATATTATATGGGTTTCTATACGATATAGGGTTGTTCGTTAGCGCTGCTGGCGCAAAGACAACGCAGCCACATCACCCCCTGCTCAGACTAGTGTCATATTTACACATTATATGCTAGTCTGTAATGCATGCTGTGCATGCAAGGGTAAGTGACGCCGGTGCGAACGCATACCAGTGTGACCCCATACCAGTATTACCGGTGCGCCCATAATTCCAGTGTGTAATGCATGCCGCACTTACGCCATGTGCTTAGAACTGACAACCGAGATCCGATGGACAAGCGGTTGTCGGGTATTAGAACTATTATAATATAGCCGGCCCATTGTCACCTCAGCGTACTGATCCGTTGAGCTATATAAACCCACATTACTTTCTTACCAATCCAATATTTGCTCTTAGTGACTTATAAACGCCACCAATAAATACTACTGGCTTGTTAACGACCTATATTATGTACCTGTAGTGCTTAAAGCATACATTCGCTACGTAAATAGTCGACAAGCTAGAATCTATTAGTTAGTATCCAAAGTTTTGTCATATTTTTATAATTTCTTTAACATGTCTCCTTCTTATCTCATAATTTTTTTAGATTGTTTTTTAAAATTAGTGTCAAATTACCTAATCTTCCAACTAATAATCCATACATCTACAAATATCATCTGTCACAAATATCAAACAAATAATGATAGATGCGTCGTTACTTTTGAGAACAAAGATGAAATCACTCACTGCCTGTAATCTGCAATTTAAACTGTCTCTACAACAGTGTTTACATTGGTAGGAGAGTGATACTACCTGGATAGACGATTAAACAGAAAGGATTTTCACCTAACTACACAATATTTAAACATTTAGTAGTTGTAGAGATAAACAGTGTAGAATAATTAAAACATTTTATAAACTTTACATTATTCGAGCACAACACACTTTACCATCAATAAAGCTGTTATATATTAAAACAAGAAACATTGTTCGAAACTCAGTGAAATTTGGCAAGAAGTAATGCAGATTAATATACATAACTACTTATGCGAACGAAACTCTACGTAAGACAGTTTCTATACTACTTCATGCACGAAAATAGATTTACTATGCATATAATTAAATCTGAGCAATTCTAATAGTGTCGCGATAATAATAACCTTTTAGTCAAGTAAAATTAAATATGCAATTCGAAGAGTCGATTGGACTGAATAAAGAGAACACATCACCTCATCTCTTCCTATGGATTTAGTAAGAAGCGACAATTTAAAGTGCCATGAAAAGTCCGCTTTTGATAAATAGCCATATATCTTAACGGTTTTTAATCCGACTGCTAAATTTGATAATGTGTTTGTCGTCATAGAGCATCTTCGTTTGTGTCAGCAATCAGGACGAGCATTCCATTCTATTACCGTTTTTGTGAATTTATTTATTTTATTTTCCTAATATATACAATATTAAAAACTACTATATAAAAAAAAAAACAAAACTAATAACTTAATTATCATACAGTCTTCCTCCTCGTGGTATCGTGCCAAGAACGCTGGCTGCGTTTCCTCGCTAAATGGCTTACCTTTCAGCGATAAAAGGACCAGCCCTCTTATCACCAGCAGCAACGACCAGTCGTGGATAGAGTTCTTTTAGGAGCTTCACCGCACGTAGGTCCCACGGACCGATAGTCTCTACAGCGAATGGCACAAATAATTAGTCATCTCTCAGAGACTCATATTTGCCCCACTTACTAATATTAAAAAAATAATTATTAAAACTTTGTTTTCTTTTATTATTAGCGCCTAATTTCAACATTTTAACAGTAGTAGAGCCACGCGGCAGCTTTTGCTGTCGCACGGATGGGCCGGCTCGAACCGGAGTGGTACCACGACCTCACAGAATACCAGCGTGAAGTAGAGGTTTACCTCTGCGTTTCGCTTGGTGAGTGCAGGTGGCCGGAGGCCCTTTTTACTGGAAATGAGGCATTCCATCTTAGTCCTCACGAGTGACAACGCATCTGCATTTTGATTTGCAAACGAGGATAGACGTAGATGTCTGTGGGCCGCAGCAGACACTTACCATCAGGTGGACTGTGTGCTCGTTTGTCACCCTTATCCTATAAAAAAAAAACATCGCACATCGTGAATAAATTCACGATATCTTCCATATCATCTGAATGATTAGCGGTCTACCACTATGGGATTTATCAGAAGTTTTCTTTTTGTAAAATCATCTAACCCTGTCTGTTAGAAGACCGACTTCGTTCTTGCTCTAAACATCAATCTACTGGCAGTGATTGACTTTTTACCCTTATTTCAACTCATATATTGTATATATCTATATATAATGTAACAAAAACCACAATGATTAGTTAATTTTATTTTGTAACCTATATATACTCGTAATGTATTTAAGAATTGTGAACTGTCTAAAACTTATTCGATTTTAAATGCTATCATTGTACATTGTAATTTTTTGTTATAACTACAAAGAAATGAAAAAATTGAGCTATGCTTTTATAGCATCCTGGCTAACAGCACAAACATCGCCGAAATATAACGTCAAATTGCGTTCCACGGTAGCTTTCAATTAATTACTAACTGGGGGACCGAGCTTCGCCCGGCGTTAGAACATTTTTATTGTTTGGGTTGAAAGCTAGGGTTGACAACCATTCTGTGATAGCCGGGAGGTTCCGTGTTTAGAGCCTTAGTTAATGGGACTCGCGAAATATGCGTGTAGGACACCAATTGTCCCGTTGTTTAATATGCAACTAAATTTCTGACTGAAGTATCTAGAAGTGCACCTTTTGTTTCACATATTCAAATGAAGATCAATAAATCAAACAAAAATGTTTAAATGTGTGAAATCACAAGAAATGTAAACACATTTAACTTTGGCATTCAAAATACTTAACAAAATAAAGGGAATTTAATTCTTCAATAGTCTTAGCAACGACTTCAGAAGCTATTAATATTGTGAAAATTGTTTAATACTTTTTTAGTTTTTGTAGTCTGTTTTTGTTTTTATTAAAAGTTTATTATTTTCTCCTTTTAAGGACTTCTCCCTTTGAGGACAATGTGCAAAATCCGACCAATTAGCAGTATATGACTGTGTCATAGTGGTGTAAGAATATCCACTACCCCATATCTCCCACGGGTGTTGTAAGAGGAAAC
This sequence comes from Parnassius glacialis, assembly GCA_033319125.1. NCBI lineage: Eukaryota > Metazoa > Arthropoda > Insecta > Lepidoptera > Papilionidae > Parnassius > Parnassius glacialis. The sequence goes on from JAVANC010000018.1 coordinate 28,867,036, forward strand.
AAGCCAGCGTCTTCCGAATATCAGCTAAACAATAAAAACTGCGGTTGCCACCCCGCCAAGCAAGCGTGGGAAGTAAATGAACTGTACATTGTATATTGAATCACATATTTGATCAAAATCATCATCATCATCATCATTACAGCCCTTCACAAGTCCACTGCTGAACGTAGACCATCCCCCAAGAAATGTCACAAAGCATGGTCCTGAGCCACCTGCATCAATTGACTTCCTGCGTGTCTCACCATATCGTCACTCCCTCTAGTGGGAAGAAGCCCTACACTTCACCTGTCAGTATGAGGCCACTCGAGAACCTGTCTTCCCCATCGGTTGTCGTTTCTACGAGTTATATGGCCGGCCCACTGTCACTTCAGCTTACTAATCCATTAGGCTATATCGTTTACTCTGGTTCTACTGCAGATATCCTCGATTTAAGTCAATCACGCAGAGAAACCTCATCAAGAGCATAGCCCTCTCCATAGCTCGCTGAGCGACTTTGAGCTGTTTTGAAGTTTAAAGGTATGCCTGACGAGATGTGTCGAAATCTCCCAAACACTGAGTTGAATCCGTCGATTGACCTCTCGATTGAAGTTGGACTTACGTTTTTTTCGTAGGAAAATCGTACCAGCTAAAACGCCTCGATGGTTACCATCAGCCTATATGAGGGGTCCCGAGATCTCCGTTGGGAACGCAACGGGGGCCCCTCTCTCGCTTTGCTTTAGTAAAGCACGTCCCGAGGGCAGCCTTCTGACCCCAGCACACTCGCAGTGCTATCTCGATATCTCAGGACCACTTCCGAGACATCGTCCTCCTCGGGGGTTACATCTAGGCATTCGGGGCTCCTACCTCAAGCGGCTACACCTCCAGAAGCCCCGTGTCTGGTACACCATTTTCAAGAGACGAACGCCTTGAACGTCGTCTACGGGTGGGATCTGTCCTCCCCCGATCTCACTCAGCAGCCTCCTTCTGAATCATAACGGATTCACAGAAGGTGGCTACGGCCCACCATGCCGAATCCCCGCTCAGCATCGCTGGCACGACTGCTGGCAGGGAGAGATTCCGTCTGATATGACTCACCAGGATCGTCCACTCCCGTTCCTACGCTGGATATACCTCCAGCGTATGGGACCCTGAGCCCTGGTTCTGACCACCTAAACTCCATAGACTCTAAAATATAATTCAAAATGGAGAGAGGCAAATGATTCTTTAGCTTTTCTAGATATTTTAGTCATCTGAAATCCTGATAACACTATTGGTCACACTGCGTATAGGAAAAATACCCATATCAACCGATATTTAAACGGTGAATCTCACCATCATCTATCACAGTTAGCTATCGTGGAAAAATCTTTGTTTCAGAGAGCATAAGGGATCTAAGACAGAAAAAGTATTGCAAGACAACAAGCTTCGGATCCTACGCCTAAGTCACAAAGACCGAATGAAGCCGGCCACGGTCGAGCGTGCGCCTGCTGTACTACCATACGTCAGGGGAGTCACAGACAGACAAGATTGTCTACATCTTGAAACGAGCTTCCATTAAAACCTACTACAAGCCGCCGAAGAAGATTAGTCAATTTTTACCATCTGTCAAGTGTCATATCCCTCTACAAGATGCAGGAGTGTACAAGCTGGATAGTGAATGTGGTATCTTTTACATAGAACAAATAAAAAGATCTATAAAAACCCGCGTAAAAGACTTGAAGCACTGACGTTCCGGGAAGTCTACAGTCTGTGAACATGTTCAAGATCATCCCCGTCATAGATAACATTAGATTTGATAGACCACAAATCCTCGGAAAAGAACACCAAATCCTACCAAGGCCATTGAAATTAAAAAAAACATCCTTATTTCAATAGAGAAGATGGATGGGTGATGCCATCTGCTCGAGATCCTATAATTAATAAAATTAAACTCAAACCCAGGCATACCACTGCAAGACTTCAAGATACTGTAAGCTTACTCTGCGTAGATCGGACCAAAAATTTATATTCAAAAACTTTGAGGTATGCCTTACGAGAAGATGTGTAATCTCCCGGACGCTGCCCAGCCGAGTTGAATCCGTCGATTGACCTCTCAGTCGAAGTTGGACTTACCTAGTCGGACTATTTGTCCCAGGTAGACATACTCGTCGACAACTTCCAACAACTACCGGCATAGGTGTGACATGGACATTACACGTGACCTTTGTTTTGTCCATGTTCATCACCTATCAGTTGAGATACACTATTCAAGTCATTGAGCGAATAATTGTGAATAATCTACTCGCCATTGATATTAATACCTATCCTTTCCAGTCCAGTAGCTTGAAAACGTCTTCCAATGCAGCACTGAAAAGTTTCGGAGATATTACGTCACCCTCTCTTATACCTATGTGCAGTTGGATGGGCTTAGTACTGTGGTTTTGTACTCGAATAGCTATTATACACAGTCAGGTCATAAGTATTGTCACACAGTAAAAACTTTTCTTTTAGAATGCTGGCCACAAAAAAGTTTATTGAATTCGAATTTCGAATTGTTCATGAAAATAAAACTGTATACTTTTTAGAATTTTACTCATTTTTAAATATGGAGTGGACGCTTAAAGAAGACCGTGTCGCAGTTATTGCGTTGCATCGTTGCGATTACGCGCCAATTCAAATTTTTGACATACTGAAAAATTTGAATATAACCAAAAGATTCGTTTATCGTACCATCAAACGATACAATGAAGACTCTAGTGTAGTTGACAGGTCAAGAAGTGCTCGCCCTCGGTCTGTTAGGACTCCAGCAGTGATAAAAGCTGTGAAGGCGCGAATTCAAAGAAATCCCAAACGTAAGCAGAAACTGTTGGCCCTTCAGATGGGGTTAAGCAGAACCACGGTGAAATGGGTGTTAAATGAAGACTTAGGGCTTCGGGCATATCGAAGAAAAATAGGACATCGTTTGAATGCTCGTCTAATGGACCTGAGACTGAAGAGATGCCGCGCTTTGTTGAAGCGGTACGCGGGAAAAAAATATCGGATAATTCTTTTTTCCGATGAAAAAATTTTTACCGTAGAAGAGAGCTACAACAAACAAAATGATAAGGTGTACGCACATAGTAGTGAAGAAGCGAGCAACCGTATTCCGCGTGTCCAACGAGGTCATTTTCCATCCTCGCTCATGGTATGGTTGGGAGTTTCTTATTGGGGCTTAACGGAGGTACATTTTTGTGAGAAAGGTGTAGAAACGAATGCAGTAGTGTATCAAAATACAGTCCTGACGAACCTTGTGGAACCTGTTTCTCATACCATGTTCAATAACAGGCACTGGATATTCCAACAAGATTCGGCGCCAGCTCATAGAGCGAAGAGCACACAAGACTGGCTGCCGGCGCGTAAAATCGACTTCATCCGGCACGAAGACTGGCCCTCCTCCAGTGCAGATTTGAATCCGTTAGATTACAAGACATGGCAAAACTTGGAGGAAAAGGCTGCTCAAAAGGTGCTCAAAGCGTTATCCCAATTTGGAGTTACTCAAGACATCCTTGATTAAGACAGCCGCCGATATTGACATGGACCTCGTTCGTGCTGCGATAGACGATTGGCCGCGCAGATTGAAGGCCTGTATTCAAAATCACGGAGGTCATTTTGAATAAACTTTAGTGTCATAAGAATCTATGTTTTGTTAAGTTCATTTTGGTATATAAATGGTTACATAATGAATAAACTTGTTTCAATTATTTTATATTAAACATGTGACAGAATTTATGACCTGACTAGGTAGGTCTACTGTACAAACACTTCAGCACTTCGATATACAGATAGTCAACTTGACACCGCTGAACGAACTGCAACACCGCCCAAATTTCGGCGGAATCAAAGGCATTCTCGCAGTACCTATACGCAAGACAAAGTACCAAATTGTACTCTTCAGTCTTCTGTACAATTAGCCTTTTCGGGAATCGGCTTGTTTGGAAGGCATGAAGTCGTCGAGTCCGTGTACTTGACGTTTCGTATTCGTCGACGACGTCGTCGTTTGTGAAAACAGCACGTAGACGCGGCTCAGAAGAGAAATCAGCCTATAGTTCTTCAAGAGAGCGTTATCGCCTTTCTTGAAGAACAAGACCACCACACTTCTGCTCACGCCTCCGGAGTGCTGCCACCATAGAGGACGGAATTAAAGATCTGCTTAATATATTGATATACTATTTTAAAAATGTTTTTTAAAATTGTAGATATATATATATATATATATATATATATATATATATATATATATATATATATATATATATAAACGTTTTATTGATGAAATCGGCTTCGTATATATATATATATATATAGATAGATAGATAGATAGATAGATATATATATTATAGGCTATAGGCGTAAATAACCTTAAGTATATGATGATTACATTACAAAGAACCATGCCCACTTTTCATACATTTAAAAACCTGATAGTAAAAGTTTATGTATAGTTATAAGGTATAGTAGAAAAACTTCTTGTAAGTTTATAAAATAATGCCATGTAGTCATTTTTACGATTTAAACGCTACGATGCCCAAAAATATTCATTACTCTTTAGGTTAGGATTTAGGATTTACCCTTAGATAATTCTATGGATTTGCCGTTACGAAATACTTAATTTTTCTATCTCTTACTAATGTTCTATCACCACTTCCTCTGAGATTTTACCTATTCTATATGATTCGTGAAAAACACAAAATGGCTCAATACGCGAGACACAAACGCAACAAGTGATTATATTATCTTTGGCAACAACGAACGACAACGAAGGACTGCAGTAGGACAGTTACTATACTCTTTGGACTGCAGTCTGCAGTGGACCGAAGCCGGAAGCCAATCGTAGAACTGTCGAATATCAAAAAAATCCGTTTCATTCGTGTGCACATACTGTATGATTAATTTATTTAATTATTATGCTATTTTTAATTAATCTGTACTATACCAAGAGTAATAAAGAAATACTTACTGATTAAATAAAACATAAAATTATGTTTACAACTCAGAAACAGAGTTCAATTAAGTGAAGTAGTAAGTAGGTAGTTTGGTAGGTAGTATAAAATGGAACGTCCTCGAAAAAGGGTAGTTGAGATAGGGTAGGTGGTAATACGTTTACCCTTGATGTAGAATAAGCTTAAATAAATATTAAAAAACATTTTTCTCCTCCGTTTCTTTTAATATTGTGATAAGTGTATTTAATTTACAAATCAAATAGCTGAACTTTAAAATTTATTTAATTTCTATATATAGTCACTTGAAAAATGGGCATCTTTCTTTATGTTCTTTGTTTTATTTATAAGAAAAAATATGCTTGTAAAAGATAAGTTATGCAATATACTATTTGTGAGAGAAAATATAAAGGTGATTATTATTATTATTATTACTTATTTAAATCAGAATAGAGAGTGCATCTGTATCCTCAGACACTAGGTGCACCTTACTCCGTTAAGATCATTATGTTTTTAAAATTCATGCAGCTAAAATAATAATCAGTTTATTATTACTTTATACTTTTCAGGGACAGATGAAAGAATATAAACATGAAGCATGATGAAGCCTCATAAACATATTGGCCTTTAAACAGAGCAATTTTATTGAACCGATTCCTACAAGTTTCCTTACTTAAATATTAAGTTTATATTCATATTTAAGTCGAATTATAAAATAAACTTATATAATATAATTAATTATTAATTATTAAATGTTTTTAATTATCGAAAGTAATACTTAAATGAAAAATAAACAGCCATTTTATACTCCGTGCCCCTGTTTTTTATTTCCCCATCAAAACATTTTATAGGAACAATATATAAAATATAAATAGATATATACTTAGTTAAGTATCTACCTAGTTATATTAACAATATGTTAAAAAAGAAATTCCGGGGAAACTGTCCATGGCAGTAAATATTTTTGTCCAAAGATCATAACTCGAAAATACAACTTTCCGATCTGATTCCTGGGACTTCTTACATTTGAATTAAAATCCAACAAAAGGATGTTATATGAATATTTTTTAATTATTTTAGAACTATCATGGCAAAATTCCGTTTTTGAAGTTATTCAATTTCGTGCACTAAACTATTTTTTGAATATTTTTACCGCCTCCTTAACAATCATTTTTCGATAGTCATTGTAAGGAGAATGTACATCACTAGCTAACGCACACAATGACAAATCAAAATTAGTCACGCCAATGACCTCTATATATACAAGTACGCTGGACTGGATATACCATACAAAATGCTTCAGCCGATTTGAAGCACCCTCATTGTCTGTACCGGGAACTAAAATTGACATAATATGTCAAAGTCGGTTGTGTTATTCAAATCGTATCTCTGTATTTTGAACTTTTAAACTAAAAAATAAAAGTATTTTATGTGGTTTGATTATGTTTGATTTCAGTTACATAGTAAGAATTATTTTTAATAATAATGAGAGTGTGCGTTATATATAAAACTCGTTAGCTAAAGGAAAGTGGGATAACATTCCACAAGTAAGTTAATTTACAGCTAATATTAAACAAATTAAAACTATTTGATAATATAGGTACTTAAAAATTTGTTACTAATCTTAATATCGTAATTACCAACATATTTTGCTTTATATTACTTTAATTTTGATAAACAATAAAAATAAATAGGGTTGTCGAGTTCCTTGTCTATTATACATATCGATGTTCTTCTCTACCCATATCTGTTAACAACCAAAGTCGCATACAACAGATAATTATCAAATGTTTATTAATTAACAGGTTTCCTACTGAACCTAGACTAAAATAATGACTAAAAAGCAAAAAAATTGTGAATCGGCTTCCGAAAAAAAATTATTGTCTTTGTTCTAAACACTTCACAGACGATTGTTTTATTAGACATGAGAAAGACACCACTTTGAAAAAATGCAGTATACCCACAATATTTTCTGGTAGTACCAGTACCAGTAAGTATAAAAGTATTAGATTATTTTCTCCTAATTTTCCCCAAGACTCAAAGCCAAGTGTAGAATGGTAACCTGATAATGACTTTGTGTTTACAAGATGTAAATTTATTAAATCTGTTTAAATATGACCAATTTATTATATCAAGGAAATAAATTTGTAATGGGACTGCAAAATTATTAATGTCCTTAGTGAGCTCGCGTGAGTTAAGGTGAGAAATAGCTCCTCCGAGACGAGTCCTCTCCCTATATCACTGCAACGATGCGCAACTCGACTATCCTCCGCGACTTTGGCGGGGCTACACCACTTGGTGTTGGGGGAGTCTGTTGTGCAGGTGGAGTTGGAGGCCGCGAAGGGCAGTGTGCCTTGTGTTACTGGTGTGCCTTATCTGTGAAGTAAAGGGGGAGGAGAAGTCTTCATCTAAGGAGGGGCTACTATTGGGCGGCTGGCGCTGATGGGACTGCGGATATGTTTGAAAGCGTTTCCGTAGCCCTGCTAATGTGCAGCGAAGGTAGAACAGCATGGGGGTTTTAGTAGGTGCGAGTCTGACATATTCCGTTCTTGCCCCGCGAAGCGGAACAAAATCCGTTCTGTAGTTACGAATAGAAACGTAGATAGACCAGTGCAGCGTCGATCTTGATTTTATATGAGGTATAAAGATTGCGGCTAAGGCCTAGGTATTAATTGATACATTTATTAATTGCATGGTATTATATTAATATGATTTATAAATAGAATGGACTTTACGGGTAGGTCTGGGTATAGAATTTTTATCAATATATATTTTGTCACACTGTCTTATCTCTATTATTAGTTCCTTGGACGTTCACTTCGGCTATCAGCGCCAAAATGGCGAAAATCAAATCGCCTCATTATGATACGTGTATAGCCAGTCCAAATATAGAGGTCAATAAGTCACGCGTTTTCGGGCTGTCAGGTCGTCTATACGCCAGTATATTCTAAATCTACGATAGTAACTATCCTTTACATATTTTCGGGCTGTCAGGTCGTCACATACGAACCCCCCCCCCCCCCTCCCCTCCTACCCCAGCCTACAAATTTGGAGTATATATAAAATAACAGATACTGACCGACGTATTTTAAATAGCACATCTCAAAAATATTAATTATTTAAATTGCACCCTGTAGTGTTATGCTACTTACTTATCATTTTACATTATTTTAAATCCATTTTTCCATTCTGTTTCGATTTTCTGCATTCACTTCAAAACTGGATATTTTACATCACCTTTATTTCCATAGGATCCTGTAACGATTTTAAACCATAAGAACACAATCACAAATCATTTCTACTTCGTATTTTCACATTATCAGCACTTTTAAATTGGTGTCAATGAAGTCTACCTTTTTTCGATCTTTTAGTTAGTTTTCCGTAACTCTACAATTTCGGGCTTTGTGTGGGTAGTTGCGCTACTTTTTTTCCTATATCAATAATATCTCCTTTTCCACTTAAATCTTGCCGTTTTCTTATTACAAGCCTAAAACTAAAATTTGACATGTTTTGTTATTGTTGTTTATTTGGTCTCCATGGAAATTATATTCAAATTTGCTACCGGTCTGTTGTTTCTATTTCGATAATTCCACATAAATACTCTTTCCTCTTGACCATTTACAAAAAATTTGCGTTTAATTTAAATAATTTTTCCGTTCTCTCTAGAAAGATATAAAAGCCGAACAATCGGTGAAGAAAGACAGTCTTGCTTCAGTTCTCGAATTGGAAGCATCTTCTAAAGGCCTTATCCCGGGGCCGCTCTGCCCCGGGATCCTGCAAGCCTCTGTCCTACCTGAAGCCACTGGACTCTACGAACCTCTGCTCTATCTGAAGTCGCTGGACTCTACAAACCGTTGCTCTGCCTGAAGTCGCCGGGTTCCTACAAGTCTCTGTTCTACCTGGAGTCGCCGGAACCTGCAAACCTCGGTTCCGCCTGAAGTCACCGGAACCTGCAAACCTCTGTCCCGCCTGCAGTCACCGGATCCTGCAGGCTTCTGTCATGTCTGAAGCCGCCGAGGATCCTGCAAGCCCCTGTCTGGCCTGAAATCGCCGGATCCCGCAATTACCACATTCACCGGAGGTCGCCGCCTAGAGACGCCCACGCCTTCTCACCTACGCCGTGCGTGCTCGTTTCAGGCGCTGAGAGCACACCTTGGATCTTCCGACTCAGCTTCGGCACTAATCTCCTTTTTTTATTACTTTTTTAAAATAATTTGTAAATCGCATCATCCATCCTCATATTCATACTCCATTTTTGTTATATAAAATTGTAAATATTTTTGAATCTTAAATATATTATTTGTTTTGTTGTATTTTTGTTGTTTTGTTGCTCTTAGGTTAGATTCTTTTTGTTCTTAATTGTCCCTACACGATAGTTTGGAGCCCAACGTAAAAGTCCTCTTTCTCTCTTAATTCTTCACCTTTACTGCGCCTTGTCTAGTCCCTTTTGATTTAATTGCTTTCCCTTTCGTTCTTAACTTATTATTCATCATTCATTTACACATCCTTTTCATATCTTCAAAATTCTAAAACAAAACTTCTTCTAGTTTTTCAACTTATCTGGATTGTATTTAGGCCTACATATAACACTTCATTTACATTTATCACTCTAAGTTACATTCATCACTATAATATTTTTTATTCTAGATAACTTAGAGGTACGATTTTTAATAATATTTTTATTTCTTAAACTTAACTTTACACGTAATTATAACAATGAAAAGGGTTATTAAGTACGAATTCCTTAACAAGGCCGAACTTGAATACGAAGTGAAGATTAGATGTGAGGAACCAGCTAATACTGTTTTGCTTCTAAAAAAACAAGTTTTACGTTTAGTTGCGAATTCTCACCCTGAAGATATTCTGACTTCTCCAATTCCGATCGAGGATGACTTGTCTCAAATTGATTCTACATTGACCTATCTGGACTGTAAAATTAAAAAATTTTTACAAGGTGAAACCAAATATTTACGACTAATAGAAACTTTTATTAACCATGTTTTTTACAGATTAGAGCGAATAGATACTGACTTATATCCAGACTTTAAAGCTAATTTCGAGACTTTGAAGATGAAATATGACGCTATGGCTAAACAATTCGAATCCTTGACTCCACCTTCAACTGAAAATGACGTTCCATCACTTGACCCTCCTGTTGACCCGACTGTTACGGTTGACCCGACTGTCACGGAACTCCCTCTTGTTTCTCAAACTTCTATTCAGGTCCATACCCCGTATCCTCCACCACCACCTCAATCTTTTTCTCCAACCAACGTCTTCAAAGATCTGAAAAGACACACCTTCAATGGTAAAAGCTGTCCAAGATCCTTTCTTCAAAAACTGGAAGAATACTGTATAGCTCGTGGCTTGTCCAAAGACTTGTTGATTTCACAAGCGTTTGAAATTTTCACTGACAATGCTCTTCATTGGTTCAGATTTAAATATAATCAGAATCCAAATTTAACGTGGAACGAACTTTCTTCATTATTAATCAAAGACTTTGGTGGTTTTGATTATGATCACAAACTTTTAGAAGCGATTAGGAATCGAACTCAAGGTCGAGATGAACCGATTGTCATCTATATTTCCATCATGTCTGGAAAGTTTTCTCGTCTTTCGAAGAAACTTTCTGAAACAGAACAATTGGAGATTATTTTGAGGAATATTCGCCCATGTTATTCTGTCTTCGTAGCTCTAAAAGACATTGACTCTATCGACTCTCTTTTGGCTACTTGCCAAAACTATGAAAAATTCCTAGACAGAGACAAACAATTTAAAGAACCAAATGTACAACAAAGTCCTCTTATTTCTGAATTCAACTACAAGTATTCCACTTCAAGTTCAGTTGACTCTTCAAATTCTTCTAATAACTCACGACCTTCTCCTCCCCTCATGAATAAATTCACTTCATCCTACAAATACCCTTCTAGGCAAGTTAATAGTCTCTCTCAAACTAAAGCTCCTCAAGAAAGCTCCTTTTGTGTTCGCTGTCGTAAACAAGGTCATTCTTTGAACACCTGTACTCAACCACGATTCGTGATTTGTTTCAAATGTGGTCTTAAGGGTTTTAAAACTGCAGATTGCCCTACTTGTTCTCCTAAACCTAATACTAGTTCAAAAAACTAACTACTGACTTGAAAAGTAACTTAAACTTTGATAACGACGATTGGATTAATTGGATTAAAACAATTCAAAACTTCTTTTCTTGTTACAAAATCTCTTCTACACTCTACTCCAAGGAACAAGATCTTAATCGTCCATTCGTTAATGTCAAAATTTATAACTTAACTTTATCTGGCTTACTAGATTCTGGCAGTTCAGTAACTATTCTGGGTAATAATTCTCATTTGGAAATTCTTAAACTGGGCTGCAAACTTTTCAAGTCAGATCTTATTACTGTCTCTACTGCTAATAATCAAAAAGTTAATTCCTTGGGTTATTTTGACTTACCTATTCATTTCAATAATCAAACTCATTTAATTAAAGCTTACGTTTTCCCCGAAATATTTCCTTCGCTAATATTAGGTATTGACTTTTGGAGAAAATTTAATCTTTTACCTAGTGTTTTATCTTCTCTTAACTTTACAGAATCTAAATGTTCTGCTATCGAAACTAAAGATACTAAAGTTTTACCTTATGAGCATTTAACTCCTAGTCAAAAGAACATCGCTAATGACATCATCCAACGCTTCAAGACAATTTCTTTTGAAGAAAAAGGTATCCTGGGATGCACACACTTAATCACCCACAAGATTGACACTGGTGATTCTCTTCCAATCAAACAAAGATGTTACAGACTGTCTCCTGAAAAACAAAAAGCGTTAATTAATGAAGTTGACAAGATGCTGCGATGGAACGTCATTGAACAATGCGAAAGTCCTTGGTTATCTCCAGTTCTCATCACTCCGAAGAAGAATGGTGAATGGCGTTTCTGTGTTGACAGCAGGAAGCTTAACTCAATTACACGTCGTGATGCTTATAAGTTACCACTAATAAGCGAAATTTTGGACAACCTGAAGAATGCCAAATACTTATCAAGCATTGACATTGCGAAAGCATTTTGGGAAATTCCCTTGAATCCTGCGGATAAAGATAAAACTGCCTTTTATGTACCTGGAAGAGGTATGTTTAGATTTAAAGTAATGCCTTTTGGCCTCACCAACTCACCTGCAACTCTACAAAGATTAATGGATATGCTGTTTACTCCTGAATTTGAGAACAAGGTATTTTGCTATCTGGACGACATTGTTATTATTAGTGAGACTTTTGATGAACACATATCGCTTCTCATGAAAGTTCATGAAAAACTATCATATGCCAATCTAACTATTAACTTTGAGAAGAGTCAATTCTTCAAGAAAGAACTGAAATACCTTGGTTTTCTTGTGGACGAGTATGGTCTACGTGCAGATCCAGATAAAATAAAAGCTATTTTAGAATATCCTGTACCTACTTGCAGAAAAGAAGTACGAAGATTCATAGGCACATGCAGCTGGTTCAGAAGATTCATTCCAAACTTTAGCACTATTGCCTCTCCACTCAACCAACTAACCTGTTCCGGGAAGAACGCTCCTAAATTTTTATGGAATTCACAAGCTGCAGCTGCTTTCCAGAAACTTAAAGAAGCTTTGGTAACTGCTCCTGTCCTTGCTTGCCCTAACTTTGAACTACCCTTCTCTGTACATTGTGATGCATCAAATTATGGCATAGGAGCAATGCTTACTCAACAACAAGATGATAAAGAAGTCGTGATTGCTTACATGAGTAAAGCACTAAATAAAAATCAACAGAACTACTCAACTACTGAAAGAGAAACATTGGCTGTAATAACTGCATTAGAACATTGGCGATGTTACCTAGACAATGGTAAAGAATTTACAATATATACTGATCATGCTGCGCTTAAATGGTTTCAGAATTTATCAAACCCATCAGGAAGACTTGCTCGCTGGACTTTACGCTTATCATGCTTTAACTTTGTCATAAAACATAAAAAAGGAAAGGATAACGTTGTTCCAGATTTATTATCAAGACATAAAAATCAAGAACGTCCATCACATCAATCACGAGAAACTTCACCTCAAGGCGTACATCCCATTACGATTGAAGAACCACCTGATCGTAGACTTGAACACTACAACAAAATTTTTCTCGGATGTTCCAACAATCCAGACGCATATCCCAACTACACTATCAGGGATAACAAACTTTACCGCTGTATCCATTCTCCCGATCGTCTAAACGATGACTTTATTTGGAAAGAAGTTCCACTACCTCAAGATAGACAGGCACTTATTGAAGCTAACCATGGTTCCCCTTCAGAACTCCATCTTGGTATCTTCAAAACATTCAAGAAAATATCATTAAAATACTATTGGCCTGGTATGTTTAAGGACATTGCTGAATTAATCTCGACTTGTGAAACCTGCTTAACCTACAAACACCCTAATCATTCTCCCTATGGTCTTATGGGTAAACCCAAACTTTGCTCCAGACCTTTTCAAACTATATCCTTAGATCTTATGGGTCCATTGCCAATGACTCGAAGACGAAATCAGTATATTCTAGTAATTAACTGCAATTTTACTAAATATACTATGATTTTTCCCCTGAAACGTGCTACTTAAGCTAATATTATTAATGTTTTGGAAAATTCAGTTTTTCTAGTTCATGGCATTCCTCAAACTATTATAATGGACAACGCTGTTCAATTTCAGTCACGAGAATTCCACTCATTTTTAAATTCTTATAATGTTCCTTGTATTTTTCAGACAGCTTTATATTGTCCTCAGGTTAATCCTACGGAGAAGTTTAATAGTACAATTATTACAGCTCTAGCATCTCTAGTAGGAGACGATCATAGATCCTGGGACAACCATCTTGCTAAGATTCAGTACGCAATGAACAGCGCTACAAATGTAGCTACTGGTTTTACTCCAAATTTTTTAGTCTTTGGTAGGGAAACAATACCTTGTGGTTCCTTCTATACTCCAACTCAGAACCTCGAGGAATTGGTATTTATGCCTCGTGATATTTACGCGTCTAATGTGTAGTGTTATACTACTTACATTTCATTGTACACTAATTCTCCATTCTGTTTTGATATTCTGCATTCATGTTTTGCATCACTTTATACTATTTCTCCATTCTGTTCTTGATTTTCTGCATTCATGTTTTGCATCACTTTATACTATTTTTCCATTCTGTTTTTGATTCTCTGCATTTATATTTTGCATCACCTTTATTTATATAGGATCCTGTAACGTTTTTACACAATAACATATCATTTTACTGCGTATTTTCACACTATTTAGTACTTTTTAAACTAGCTGTCAACGAAGCCTTACCTTTTTTTGGTCTTTTATTGAATTCTCTGTAACTCTACAATTTCAGGCTTCGGTGCGCTGCCGCGCATCAGTTTTTCCTATTTGAATAATATCTCATTTCTTACTTAAAGATAAAGATTTTCCAATTATATTCCTAAAAACCAAAAATTTTATATTTGATAACCATTGTTTTTGTAGTTGTCATGGTAACTTTTATTCAAATTCGTCTCTGGTTTGATGTTCTTTCTTCATAAATACTTTTTGGCTGTAGGTCATTTACAATAAATTTCCTTTTAATTTAAATCATTTTTCCGTTCTCTCTAGAAAGATATAAAAGCCGAACAATCGGTGAAGAAATGCAGTCTTGCTTCAGTTCTCGTATCGGAAGCATCTTCTAAAGGCCTTATCCCGGGGCCGCTCAGCCCCGGGATCCTGCAAGCCTCTATCCTGCCTGAAGCCACTGGACTCTACGATCCGTTGCTCTGCCTGAAGTCGCCGGATCCTACAAAACGTTGCTCTGCCTGAAGTCGCCGAGATCCCACAAGTCTCTACTCTACCTGGAGTCGCCGGAACCTACAGACCTCTGTTCCGCCCGAAATCACCGGAACCTACAAACCTCTGTCCCGCCTCCATCTACATCCGGAGCATCCTGAAGTCGTCAGCGCATCCTGCAAACCAGGCGCCGGGATCCTGCAGGCCAGGCGTCGACTCTGTCTGTGAAGATCCTCAACTCTGTCGGTGTTGAGGCAAACTCCGAGAAATTGAAGAAGGTCATCTCGGAACTCAATGGCAAGAGTGAAGAACTGATCGCGCAGGGTCGTGAGAAGTTGTCGACCATGCCCGTCGGTGGAGCAGCGCCCGTGGCCGCGGTCGCCGCTGCTGCAGCGCCGGTAGCTGAGAAGAAGAAGGAAGAGAGAGTCCAAGAAGGAAGAATCTGAGTCTGACGATGAAGTTATGGGCTTCGGTCTCTTCGACTAAAGCTTGCTTAATTTAATTTTTAATTCTTCACCTTTACTGCGCCTTGTCTATTCCCTTTTGACTTAATTGCTTTCCCTTTCGTTCTTAACTCAGTATTCATCATTCATTTATACATCCTTTTCATACCTTCAAAATTCTAAAACAAAACTTCTTCTAGTTTTTCAACTTATCTGGATTGTATTTAGGCCTTCATATAACACTTCATTTACATTCATCACTCTAAGTTACATTCATCACTCTAATATTTTTTATTCTAGATAACTTAGAGGTACGATTTTTAATAATATTATTACTTCTTAAACTTAACTTTACACTTTGCACTTTATATAAAATTGTTTTTGAAAGCTGAAGCGAAACAAACCATAACTTTTCTAAACATTTATTAACTGTTCATTTGTATATATGTATAAATATCACCACTTTCACCTTATTATTTCTATACATTTATTAACTGTTAATTTGTATATATGTATAAATATAACTGTTAATTTGTATATATGTATAAACCTTCACTTGGGAGCAACTGACTACTCCCTTAATTTGCTTTATCTTTATCTTCACTTGGGAGCAGCTCACTACTCCCTTAATTTTCTTCACCTTTATCTTCACTTGGGAGCAGCTGACTACTCTCTTGATTTTTTATCTTCACTTAGGAGCGGTTGACAACTCCCTAAATAAGCCTGAATGTCCTTTCGAAAAAACACTTCTAGAGTGGTGTCTCTTCGAATTTTTTTATCTTCACTTAGGAGCGGTTGACAACTCCTTAAATAAGCCTGAATGTCCTCTCGAACACACACTTTTAGAGTGGTGTCTCTTCGACTAATTTTTTTTTTCCACGCAGGAGCGGTTGACTACTCCTTAAATAAGCCTTAATGTCGTTTTGAAAACACACTTTTAGAGTGGTAGTCATTGAATGTGAACTCCACCCTTACCTGAATGCAGATGATGAATGTAAGAGATAGTATATCTGATTTTGACTGGTGATGTCTGTTTCTGCAAAGCTGTGTTTTTATGGTTTATTTTAGAATGTATATATCAAAATTTTTGCTGAGTCAAAAATTTTCCAGGGTCGGGGTGAAAATGTAGTGTTATACTACTTACATTTCATTGTACACTAATTCTCCATTCTGTTTTGATATTCTGCATTCATGTTTTGCATCACTTTATACTATTTCTCCATTCTGTTCTTGATTTTCTGCATTCATGTTTTGCATCACTTTATACTATTTTTCCATTCTGTTTTTGATTCTCTGCATTTATATTTTGCATCACCTTTATTTATATAGGATCCTGTAACGTTTTTACACAATAACATATCATTTTACTGCGTATTTTCACACTATTTAGTACTTTTTAAACTAGCTGTCAACGAAGCCTTACCTTTTTTTGGTCTTTTATTGAATTCTCTGTAACTCTACAATTTCAGGCTTCGGTGCGCTGTCGCGCATCAGTTTTTCCTATTTGAATAATATCTCATTTCTTACTTAAAGGTAAAGATTTTCCAATTATATTCCTAAAAACCAAAAATTTTATATTTGATAACCATTGTTTTTGTAGTTGTCATGGTAACTTTTATTCAAATTCGTCTCTGGTTTGATGTTCTTTCTTCATAAATACTTTTTGGCTGTAGGTCATTTACAATAAATTTCCTTTTAATTTAAATAATTTTTCCGTTCTCTCTAGAAAGATATAAAAGCCGAACAATCGGTGAAGAAATGCAGTCTTGCTTCAGTTCTCGTATCGGAAGCATCTTCTAAAGGCCTTATCCCGGGGCCGCTCAGCCCCGGGATCCTGCAAGCCTCTATCCTGCCTGAAGCCACTGGACTCTACGATCCGTTGCTCTGCCTGAAGTCGCCGGATCCTACAAAACGTTGCTCTGCCTGAAGTCGCCGAGATCCCACAAGTCTCTACTCTACCTGGAGTCGCCGGAACCTACAGACCTCTGTTCCGCCCGAAATCACCGGAACCTACAAACCTCTGTCCCGCCTGCAGTCACCGGATCCTGCAGGCCACTGCGCTGTCTGAAGTCGCTGAGGATCCTGCAAGCTCCTGTCTGGGCTGAAGTCGCCGATCCTGCAATCGTCGCATTCACCTGAGGGCGTCGCCTAGAGACGCCCACGCCTACCCACCTACGCCGTGCGTGCTCGTTCCAGGCGCTGAGAGCACGCTTGGGATCTTCGGACTCAGCTACGACATAAATCTTTTTTTTATTACCTTTTTTTTAAAAAAAAATAATTTGTAAATCACATCATCCATCCCCACATTCATACTCCATTTTTGATATATAAAATTGTAAATACTCTTTTAAAAACTTAAATATATTATTGTCTTGGTCTATTTGGTTGTTTTGCTGATCGTAGGTTAGGTTTTCCTTCTCTTTTAATTGTCGCTTCACGACAAATGCTGGTCTCCTCTCATCTATATTTCACAAAGTTCAAACTAAACTTCACATAGCTCACGCTAAAAATAGCGCTCGCTATGATCTTCGTCGGTCTTTTAAAGAATTTAATGTGGGAGATACTGTTTGGCGTAAAAACCATGTTTTAAGCAATGCCGGCGCATACTTTAATGCTAAACTTGCCCCTAAGTTCATCAAGTGCAAGGTGATAGCTAAACTGTCACCACTAGTCTATGTGCTTGAAGACCCTAATGGAGTTAGAGGCAAGTGGCACATCAAAGATGTAAAATCATAAATTTTCTTAACTTTTATTAACCGTTAATTTGTATATATGTATAAATATCACCATCATTCTCACCTTATTATTTTATTTCTTTTAATTTGTTTGTTTGTTTGATGATCCAGTGTTCTTCAACACATCTTGCTTTAGGACCTCGAACTTTCGTTGGTTAATCGTCACTTTTTATTTTTATTTCAGACACATCTCGTTGGTGATGTTGCTGATCTCTAGCTTTGAGCCCTACCGCTCTGGCCGTTCTTAATCTTTACTTAAGTCATAGCGACTAAAGCTTACTTGAGGTATTTCTTTATCTTTATCTTCACTTGGGAGCGGCTCACTACTCCCTTAATTTTCTTTACCTTTATCTTCACCTGGGAGCAGCTGACTACTCCCTTAATTTTTTATCTTCATTTAGGAGCGGATGACAACTCCCTAAATAAGCCTGAATGTCCTTTCGAAAAACACACATTTAGAGTGGTGTCTCTTCGACTAATTTATTTTTTTTTCCCACGCAGGAGCGGATGACTACTCCTTAAATAAGCCTTAATGTCATTTTGAAAACACACTTTTAGAGTGGTAGTCATTGAATGTGAACTCCACCCTTACCTGAATGCAGATGATGAATGTAAGAGATAGTACATCTGATTTTGACTGGTGATGTCTGTTTCTGCAAAGCTGTGTTTTTATGGTTTATTTTAGAATGTATATATCAAAATTTTTGCTGAGTCAAAAATTTTCCAGGGTCGGGGGGAAAATGTAGTGTTATGCTACTTACTTATCATTTTACATTATTTTAAATCCATTTTTCCATTCTGTTTCGATTTTCTGCATTCACTTCAAAACTGGATATTTTACATCACCTTTATTTCCATAGGATCCTGTAACGATTTTAAACCATAAGAACACAATCACAAATCATTTCTACTTCGTATTTTCACATTATCAGCACTTTTAAATTGGTGTCAATGAAGTCTACCTTTTTTCGATCTTTTAGTTAGTTTTCCGTAACTCTACAATTTCGGGCTTTGTGTGGGTAGTTGCGCTACTTTTTTTCCTATATCAATAATATCTCCTTTTCCACTTAAATCTTGCCGTTTTCTTATTACAAGCCTAAAACTAAAATTTGACATGTTTTGTTATTGTTGTTTATTTGGTCTCCATGGAAATTATATTCAAATTTGCTACCGGTCTGTTGTTTCTATTTCGATAATTCCACATAAATACTCTTTCCTCTTGACCATTTACAAAAAATTTGCGTTTAATTTAAATAATTTTTCCGTTCTCTCTAGAAAGATATAAAAGCCGAACAATCGGTGAAGAAAGACAGTCTTGCTTCAGTTCTCGAATTGGAAGCATCTTCTAAAGGCCTTATCCTGGGGCCGCTCTGCCCCGGGATCCTGCAAGCCTCTGTCCTACCTGAAGCCACTGGACTCTACGAACCTCTGCTCTATCTGAAGTCGCTGGACTCTACAAACCGTTGCTCTGCCTGAAGTCGCCGGGTTCCTACAAGTCTCTGTTCTACCTGGAGTCGCCGGAACCTGCAAACCTCGGTTCCGCCTGAAGTCACCGGAACCTGCAAACCTCTGTCCCGCCTGCAGTCACCGGATCCTGCAGGCTTCTGTCATGTCTGAAGCCGCCGAGGATCCTGCAAGCCCCTGTCTGGCCTGAAATCGCCGGATCCCGCAATTACCACATTCACCGGAGGTCGCCGCCTAGAGACGCCCACGCCTTCTCACCTACGCCGTGCGTGCTCGTTTCAGGCGCTGAGAGCACACCTTGGATCTTCCGACTCAGCTTCGGCACTAATCTCCTTTTTTTATTACTTTTTTAAAATAATTTGTAAATCGCATCATCCATCCTCATATTCATACTCCATTTTTGTTATATAAAATTGTAAATATTTTTGAATCTTAAATATATTATTTGTTTTGTTGTATTTTTGTTGTTTTGTTGCTCTTAGGTTAGATTCTTTTTGTTCTTAATTGTCCCTACACGATAACCCATGTAGTTTATAAATAAAAAATAGGTAAATATTGGTCACCTTATCACATCGATTTGAATTGCGTACTTTTTGGAATATGAAAAAACTTCACCCTGCATGTATATAATTGAACTATCGTTAAAAATTCATAAAATGCAATATTAAATGCAAAAAGATTAAAAAAAAAATTTGTTATTTGTCAACAAAGAGTGTATAATGATTAGGTTTAAAGAGGCGGGACTTCCTTAATCACAGAACACAATTACTCTCTACCGAGAGAAGAATGCCAACATCATACTACAAAAGGGAAACACGTGTTTATACACCTACACTACAATCACCACGATGAGAGCCCATATAGAACTTTTTTAGCGGAAATTTCAAACCTTTGTATTCTGTAACTTTTATTCTGTAACTTAAAGAACGCCAAGCTACTTTACCAATATCAAGACATGATATTTAATTACCCCCCCCCCCCCCCCACCCCTATACCAGTCTACGAATTTGGAGTATATATAAAAAAAATCTCACAAATATATTTTCAAAAGCTCAAACAGCTCAAAAATATTAATTATTTAAACTGCACCTATGTAGTTTAAAACCTTCAGAAAACAAAACTTCGAGAGAATGCGATGAATGCAAAATATCAGGAGTAGGATAATTGTAGGGTTTATTTATTATAATATTGTTACCAAGTTTAAAATTATTGCATACCTTAAGCGCTTAAGAAAGCGCAAGGTATGTTCTACTATCGCCTAAAAATTAAGATTCCAACGTTTTATCGAATAAAATCGTATCTAGCAATCATATTATACATATAAATGATATAAAAAGCACATTGTTAGAAAGATAAATGATTGTTGAACTTATTAATATTTTTTTTTAATCGATTAAATGCTATTTTTAAATAAAAAAGGGGTTTTAGTGGCTTATGGTGTGGATTTATCAAGTCCGGAAGGCTTGTAAACACTCTAACTTTTGAAAATATCAATTGTTTAACTCAATCTATTTTTTATTTTCTTCATCTATCATGTGGGAAGCCACTGAATGTAAATGGCAATGTAATTTTGTTTTGTTTAGCTATAATTAATTTTTTTCGGCTCCAAAATGGCGAAATTTTCGTTGATTTGGTAGCCTTGTATGTAAATTAATTCTGTAAAGGGAGCTAAAGCCACAGAGTAGTTTATTCACTCACTCAGTTCGACGCACAGAGTACTTTTTTATATATATTATATTATTTATATACTGGTCAGTCGCCGTCGTGAGTGGACATTGTTTCGGATGTTTGCAGCGGCTCAAAAAGATCGCTGTACAAATACACAATATTCGAATATCCAAATTTCTTAAATACCTGATTATAATAATAATAAGAGATTTTTTTTATTACAATATTTTAAAAGCACAGAATAAATAATAGTAGTACGTACTAAAAGCATCAATTTTTTTTTGTCATGGGTGACATTTCATGGTTTTCGAGTGTTGAAACCGATAGGGTTGTCGAAATATAAATCCAAGATGGCGGCCGCAATAGGTATAAATTTTTTCATCATGGGTGTCATTTTCATGGTTTTCGAGGGTGTTGAAGCCGATAGTGCTGTCGAAATGTAAATCCAAGATGGCGGCTGAAATAGGTACCAATTTTTTCATCATGGGTGTCATTTTCATGGTTTTCGAGGGTGTTGAAGCCGATAGTGCTGTCGAAATGTAAATCCAAGATGGCGGCTGCAATAGATATCAATTTTTTCATCTTGGGTGTCATTTTCATGGTTTTCGAGGGTGTTGAAGCCGATAGTGCTGTCGAAATGTAAATCCAAGATGGCGGCTGAATTAGGTACCAATTTCTTCATCATGGGTGTCATTTTCATGGTTTTCGAGGGTGTTGAAGCCGATAGTGTTGTCGAAATGTAAATCCAAGATGGCGGCTGCAATAGATATCTTTTGTTTCATCATGGGTGTCATTCTAATGGTTTTCGCGGGTGTTGAAACCGATAGTGCTGTCGAAATGTAAATCCAAGGTGGCGGCTGCAATGAGTATCAATTTTTTTATCATGGATGTCATTTTTATGGGTTTCGAGGGTGTTGAAGCCGATAGTGCTGTCGAAATGTAAATCCAAGATGGCGGCTGCAATAGATATCAATTTTTTCATCTTGGGTGTCATTTTCATGGTTATCGAGGGTGTTGAAGGGGATAGTGCTGTGGAAATGTAAATCCAAGATGGCGGCTACAATAGGTATAAATTCTTTCATCATGGGTGTCATTTTCATGGTTTTCGAGAGAGTTGAAGCCGGATAGGGTTGTAGAAATATAAATCCAAGATAGCGGCTGAAGCAGGTACCAATTTTTTATCATGGGTGTCATTTTCATAGTTTTCGAGGGTGTTGAAGCCGATAGTGCTGTCGAAATGTAAATCCAAGATGGCGGCTGCAATACATATCAATTTTTTCATCATGGGTGTCATTTTCATGGTTTTCGAGGGTGTTAAAGCCGATAGTGCTGTCGAAATGTAAATCCAAGATGGCGGCTGCAATAGATATCAATTTTTTCATCATGGGTGTCATTTTCATGGTTTTCGAGGGTGTTGAAGCCGATAGTGCTGTCGAAATGTAAATCCAAGATGGCGGCTGCAAAAGGTACCAATTTTTTCATCATGGGTGTCATTTTCATGGTTTTCGAGAGAGTTGAAGCCGATAGGGTTGTCGAAATGTAAATCCAAGATGGCGGCTGCAATAGGTATCAATTTTTTCATCACGGGTGTCATTTTCATGGTTTTCGAGAGAGTTGAAGCCGATAGGGTTTCCGAAATGTAAATCCAAGGTGGCAGCTGCAATGGTTATCAATTTTTTCATGATGGGTATCATTTTCATGGGTTTCGAGGGTGTTGAAGCCGATAGTGCTGTCGAAATGTATTTAAACTACTTTAAAAATTTCGTATAATCATGTTATACGTATTTTTTTATGCGCTTAAGGTATGCCCAATTGGTTTTACCAATAATTATATTTTAATTTCATTTTACATAAAAATTAAAACTACTTTTACAGATTTTATCGCGTTTAATTAACTTATTTTTCTTATTTTTATTAATTCCCGACGTTTCGGGTGCTTTACAGCACCCATGGTCATATAAATAGAAATAGAAAAATAAGTTAATTAAACGCGATAAAATCCGTAAAAGTAGTTTTATTCAATGTATAATGTTCGGGTAAATATAAAAAATCATTATAAAAATTAAAAGTTAAAGTTACAGCCTATATACGTCCCACTGCTGGGCACAGGCCTCCCTTCATTTCTGAGAGGGTTTTAGCGCAAGGAAGTGTCCGCTGCGCTGCCCCAATGCGTGTTGGCAAACTTGAAATGTCTTCGAAATTTTTTTTTTTCTTATTTCTCAGACAAGCAAGTTTCCTCGCGATGGTTTCCTTCACCACCAAGCACGTGGTAAATCAGCACTTAAAATGGTAATTAACAATTTCATTGGTGCGCGCGGGGATCGAAATTGGGTTGTTCGCGTACTGTGAAATTTGATCTGAATCTGAGCTACCACGGCTGTTAACATAATATGTTACATTAAATATTAGACAGACTCCAATTTTTCAATTTCAACAATTGACACGATTATCTATGGTAACTAAAATATGAATATTATTTTAATATGATAATTTTCAACCACAATGGCGGCTTAAAATATACGATAATAAAATGCAAACAAATGTTACAATCCTTATTTATCTTTCTGACAATATGCTTTTTAAATCATTTTATAAGTTCAATATGACTGTTAGATACCATTTCATGTGACAAAACGTTGGAATTTTGATTTTTAGGCGCTAGTAGAACAAACCTATGCTTAAGGCATGCAATGGGGGGAGAAATTAAATGTCATGTCTTGATGTTAGTAAAATAGCTTGGTGCCCTTTCAAACTTTTACTTTTACTAAGGAAGTTGCGCTCTGTAAATCTAGTGATTACATACTCTTTGTCGACATTTAACGAATTTGGTTTTATTAACTTTTTGCAGTTAATGTTAACAGGTGCAGTTTTTTTATACTTCAAAAAGTACCCAACTCTAATTACTTGAAGTAATATCGACGTTATAATGTTAGTGATTTTTAACTATTTTTTTATTTCTAAACTACACGGGTGCAGTTTAAATAATTAATAATTTTTGAGATGTGCCATTTAAAATAGATATACTCCAAGTTCGTAACCTAGGGTAGGGACACTGACCTCTATACAACTGGCTATGCCATACAAAATGCTTATGCAGATTTGAAGCGCCATCATTGTCCGTACCGGGAATTAAAATATTATCAAAATCTCTGTATTTTGAATTTTTAAAATGGAAGTATTTCATGTGGTTTGATTGTTTGATTTTCGTTACATAACAAAAATTATTTTTAGTAATAATGAGTGTGCGTAATATGTAAAACTCGTTACCAAAAGGAAAGTGGGATAACATTCCACAAGTAAGTGAATTTGCAGTTAATATTAAGCAAATTAAAACTATTTGATAATATAGGTACTTAAAAATTATAGTCTTAATACCGTAATTACCAACATGTTTGTCTATATATTACAGAGTTTGACGGTTCTGTGGCGCAGTGGCTTAGCAATGAGTTGTTGAGCCGCGGGTTAGAATCCCGCACGGAACAAGTATTTGTATGGCCTACAAATAACTGTTCCGGGTCTGGATGTTTACCCTCGTGCAATCTATGTTTGCAAACTACGTCCACGATACAGGAGAAAATATTAGTGTGGGAGTAACGTTTTCTTTTTTTTTAAAAGAAGAAAACATTTTGATAAACAATAAAATTCAACAGGATTGTTGAGTTCTTTGTCTATAAATGTTCTTTTCTACCCATATCTGTTCATAAGCAACCTACCTAGAACTAGAACCTAGACTAAAACTATGGCTAAAAAGCACAAAACTTGTGAATTTGCGTCCGAAACAAAATGATTATCCTTGTTCTAAATACTTTGAAAAAGTACAGTATACCCATAATATTTTCTGGTAGTACCACTACCAGTAAGTATAAAAGTATTAGATTATTATTTCGAATGTTTTTTATTTCTTCTCTCCTTATTTTCCCCTAGACCAGGGGTCGGCAACCTGCGGCTCGCGAGCCACATGCGGCTCTTTGGATGTGAAGCTGTGGCTCTTTAGTTTCATACGCACATATTATTTATTTTATAAAAAAAATTATAAATCGATCCACACTGAGCCATTTGGAGTTGATACTGGATCTCTAGAAATGCAATTGATCGATTTAAAAAGTAAAGCTTTGTGGATTTGAAAATTTACAGAGTTGAAAAGCAAGTTGAAAGAGTTGGAGGTCCAGAAATGTATGTACGTAATGCAACAAAAATGAACAGCTTTAAAAGAAAGGCCGCGAGTTGAGGCACTTATATTCGACGCATAGAATAGTCTTCCAGATTGCTACAGTGAGGGGAAGAAGTTAGCATTTGGAGTGCTGACTATCTTCGGATCGACATATTCGCGCGAGCAAGCGTTCTCTTGCATGGATATAATTAAAAGTAAAGTAAGAAGCCAACTAACAAATGAAAATTCAGAGTCGTGTTTGAAACTTAAAACAACAAGTTATGAGCCAAATTTATCTAAACTTTCTAAAACCATGCAAAGCCAACGCTTCCATTGAATTTGTTTGCTTAAATGTATGTTATTATTTTTTTATTTTTAAGTAAAAGTTACATTGTGATTTTTTTTATAGGATAAGGGTGACAAACGAGCACACAGTCCACCTGATGGTAAGTGGTTGCTGCGGCCCATTGACATCTACATCTATCCTCGTTTGCGAATCAAAATGCAGATGCGTTGTTACCCGTGAGGACTAAGATGGAATGTCTCATTTCCAGTAAAAAGGGCTTCTGGCCACCTGCACTCACCAAGCGAAACGCAGAGGTAAACCTCTACTTCACGCTGGTATTCTGTGAGGTCGTGGTACCACCCCGGTTCGAGCTGGACCATCCGTGCGACAGCAAAAGCTGCCGCATGGCTCTACCACTGTTAGATAATACCACTGTTAGATGATAGTGTAACGTAAAGTTTAAATTATTTACTTGAATAACCATACAAAGCCAGAACTCCCATTGAATTTGTTTGCTCAATTGTTTGTAATTGAAGTACAAGTTAGTGTTGTAAAACTTACAATGTAAATAAATGATTGTTAAAATTTTTTACTCCAACAATAAGACATCATCACCATCATTACAGCCCTTCACAAGTCCACTGCTGAACACAGGCGTCCCCCAAGGAATGCCCCAAAGCTTGGTCCTGAGCCACCTGCATCCATCGACATCCTGCATGTCTCACCAGGTCTTAACTCCATCTAGTGGGGGGTTGCCCTACACTTCGTCTACCGGTACGAGGCTGCCACTCGAGAACCTTTCTTCCCCATCCGTTGTCGATTCTTCGAGCTATATGGCCGGCCAACTGCCACTTCAGCTTACTAATCCATTGGGTTATGTCGGTCACTCTGGTTCTACTACGGATATCCTCATTTCGAAGTTTATCACACAGAGACACCCCGAGCATAGCCCTCTCCATAGCTCGCTGAGCGACCTTGACCTTCCTTATACGGCCAGCAGTGAAGGACCACATCTCAGATCCGTAAGTCATCACTGGCAACACGCACTGGTTATACAATTTCGTTTTCAGGTTTTGAGATAAGTCTAACGAGAAGATGTGTCGTAGTTTCCCGAACGCTGTCCAGCCAAGTTGAATCCGTTGATTGACCTGTCGGTCGAAATTGGATTTACCTGATCGGACTATTTGTCCCAGGTAAACACACTCGTCAACAACTTCGAGCTTAGTGCTCCCAACAACTACCGGCATAGGTGTGACATGGACATTAAACATAATCTTTGTTTTGTCCATGTTCATCATAAGACCTATAAGTTGGGAGACACTATAGAGGTCATTGAGCATGGTGCTTAGGTCTTCCAGCGATTCTGCCATAAGGACTATATTGTCGTCAAATCGAAGGTGAGTAATGTACTCGCCATTGATGTTAATACTGCATCCTTTCCAGTCCAGTAGCTTGAAAACGTCTTCCAATGCAGCGGTGAAGACTTTCGGAGATATAACGTCACCCTGTCTTACACTTCTCTGCAGTACGATAGGTTTCGTACTCTGATTCTGTACTCAGATAGCCATCGTAGCTCTACTGTATAAACACTTCAGCACTTCGATATACCGACAGTCAACTTGGTACCGTTGAATGGACTGCAGCACCGCTCAAATTTTGACGGAATCAAAGGCTTTCTCATAGTCTACATACGCAAGGCAAAGTGGCAGATTATAGTACTCTGTCTTCTGTACAATCTGCCGCAGGGTATGCATGTGGTCTATGGTACTAAAGCCTTTTCAGAAACTGGCTTGTTTGGTAGGCTGGAAGTCGTCAAGTCTGCGTGAGAGACGATTCGTAATGACTCTCGAAAACAGCACGTAGATGCGGCTCAGAAGGGAAATCCATCTGTAGTTCTTCAAGAGAGCGTTGTCACCTTTCTAGAAGAACAAGACCACCGCACTTCTGCTCCACGTCTCCGGAGTAGTGCCATATTGAGGACGGAATTAAAGAGCTTCTGAAGGACTTCAAGTACCAGTTTTCCACCCGCTTTCAAAAGCTTCGCTGTAGTTCCATCCGCGCCCGGGGACTTTCCGCTTTTAAGGTGCTGGAGAGCCATTCTAATCTCGTTCAGACTGACGTCCGAGATATCTTCAGAATAGTGTCGGATAAGACTCGCTCTTGGATCGTTATTCACACTTGCGTGTGGCTCCAACGATGACGTGTACAGCTGTCCATAGAACCTCTCAATCTCACTCAAAATCTCAGGTGCCCCGGAAACGACGCTCCCACACTCGGTCTTCAGCTTTGACAGTTGGCTCTGTCTGGCAGACAGATCTCTGGCAAAGCCTTTGGAGCCTTGGTTCCGCTCGATCGCTTCTTCAATACAAGCTATAATGAAGTTGCGTGAGTCCCGCCGCATGTATTTGGAGATCTGTCTGTTCAGTTGCCTGTATGCTGTCAAATCTGTTGAAGAATGTAGCTTCATCTCCCGTCTAACAGCCATAAGAGTAAGAGTGTGATCGGAGAGTTTTTGTGTTCTTCTACGGCGGGTCTTGCAGAACTTAGCTCCAACCGCATGGACAGTTTCCACGAGCTTGTCATTCATATCGTCCACTTCATTGCAGTCTTCTAGGCACTAAAAACGGTTTTGTAACTCGAGCTGAAAGATTTCGGCACTTTGGAACAGAGCACGAGGGGAACAAAGCGTTGACTTCATTAGACAAGACCTCTCCAACTTAACGTTTAGGTTCAGTGTGCCTCTAACTATTCGGTGATCGCTACCAGTTTTCACCCTTGCGATCACGGAAACATCACTGAACAGTTGTCGTCTGGTCGTCATAATAAAGTCAATCTCATTTTTTGTCTAGCCGTGAGAACCACTTCCTGTGAGGCCGCTTCTGGAAGAAAGAGTTCATCATAAAGAGTCCCTCTTTCTCCATGAAGTCGGCCAGCTGCTGGCCCCTTAGGTTCCGTTGCCCTATTCCAAATTTCCCTACTTTCAGCTCACCGCTCTCTTGTGCCTAGTTTTGCATTGAAATCTCCCATTAACACTGTTTAGTGGGTTTTGGAGGAATGCATGGCTCTAGAGATATCCTCATACATTTCCTCCACCTCCTCATCGGGATGTGCCGAGATTGGTGCGTAAACCTATATGACCTTCAGCAAATACCGTTTGGTGATTCTGAGTATAAAGTACGCTACCCTCGTCGACACACCCTCAATCTTTACAACGTTGTTAACGAGAGACTTGTGGACGATAAATCCGACACCTCCTTGGGACAGATGGTCGCGGTCTTGGTGATAGAACAAGTTGCCAGATTCGAGGATTACCGTGTCCTGCCCCTCTCTTCGGACCTCAGATAATCCTATAATACGCCAGCGTAACTTGTCTATCTCTTCTTCCAGCTCTACGATCTTCTTGTCAGTCCTCAGGGTGCGTATGTTGTATGTTGCCAGGTCGAGTCGTTTTAGGTGGCAAACGAACCTCCACCGGAGATTCTAAGCATCCCCTGCCCCGCCGTTACGATGGTCGCCACCACAGCCAGGAATAGCGGGGCCGCCAGGGACTGGGTCTCTTTGTTGCTACCATCATTGGGGGTATTTGCCATAGTTGCCACGCTTGGCAAGCGGGTTGGCAACCGCTGCTTTTTTATTGTTGTTTTGCTGTTAAGCAAAACGTTTTTTTTTTCACCACAGGTGCTCAAACTTAGCAGTTAAATAAAGTAAAAAATTTAAACTTATGTTTAGTGCAGTCCTGTAAAATACTACCTATAGTAGTTGAAAACTTTTAAGGGTAATTTAGGAACACCATTATTAGGGAACACATTAAAAGAAAAAAAACCGATGTAGCCATTAAACTGCGGACGTGATAACCACAAATGTGAGCAGAAGTACGAATTTTCAGAATTTTATAAAACATGGCGTAGACCCCGAACCGTTCGCGATAGAATTTTTTATTTAGAGATCCGACGCCATCTCCCCCCTGCCCAAACACGTACGTACCAGATTATCCACCATTACTGGGACAGCCTGTATATATATGGTATTATTAGATATATATGTGTGTAGGGATGGTGTCTATATGCCAGTAAATGCTAACTCTATGGAAAAACCACGGAAGTATAGTACGAAGTACATGTATTTCCATGGAAAAAAACATGGAGTATAGAGTAGAAGGAGGATCATCTCTGTATATGAATAAGTGTCCGTAAAAAAGCGTCCAATAAGGATGGCGCTGCGGTAGTATAGAATAAATTTTAAAAAAAGCGCCAAAAGTAATTAGAATAAGATGGAGAAATAAACAAGGACCGACCAATCCGCTTGGTTTTGTACTACGTAAATAGTTGAGGTTTTGTATACTGGCATTTTGCTAACTACTCTAATCATAAAAATGTTTAAATATCTGAATTCAGCTTACTTCATCCCGTCAACAACAGCTATATTCATATCATAGTTTTTCAAACGTCAGTGCTATTGTGGTCGGTTTGGAACCTCTATTTTCAGTATACAGTTGGACACTTTTTCGACTTTTCCCCCATATGAGACGGTTCTTTGTAATAAATCTATAATCATCTTTGTAATAAAACGAAGCTGACCTGACAGATGCTAATGTCATTTTGTGTAATAATGTTGCCAGGTTCATTGTAATAGTGATGCATTCAGTCAGTCAGTTAGTATACGATGACTTGATGATTATGACTAAAATTAAATTAACCTATCTTGATTGACATTGTGAAACTTTTGACGAATATTATATTATTGAAATAAACAGAAAAAAAATTGTTAGTAAGAATAATAATTTAATACTATTGTGACTCGAGTGGGCGCTCTGACTTTCGGAACGCACCCTGCGCCTGCCGTGTCGGTCGCCATTTTGTGTGTCATTTGTCTTGTCATTCATTCGGCTTCTAACCTCTGGTCTGACCGCTCGAATATATTCTCTGCGTGCTGTTCTCCTGTTGCTTTTCTTTAGTTTCTTGTTAAGTTTTCTGTTACGTTGTGTTTGTGCTGTTTGTTATTGTTGAGTTATTATGTTTTTATATTGTTTCGTACAAGCAATATGGAACCTCAACCAAGCACATCGAGCAAAAGCTCGTTTTCCCCAAAAAACCACGGGTTTCTCTTAGCCTTACCGAAAAGCTTTTGGTACAAATACGTATTTGAGCAGGAAACTGCTTTGGTATTAACTACTGAAGTACCGGAAAAAATATGTGTTTCTAAGACAGCTGAAATTTTAGGAATCGGTATGACCACAGTGTTCAGTGTATTAAAAGAATACAAACAAAACGAGCAATTTAAGTCTCACCCACACAGGCACCCACCATGGCATAGGTAACTTTAGTGTTATTTTTTATATCTTTGCACGCGCCGCTATGTGTACATAAAGCTTGTTATAGATACAGTGTGCGTGACGACGACTGTCGCGTCACTATCACACAAATCAAAGCTCCATAATTACACGCTCACACACACATAGCATTTTTTGAGGTTCTATTTGACTTTTTTCTATTGCGTAAACTTTCTTACCTATAATCTGTTTAAATTAAAGATTCTTAAGGTTGTTGATGATGACCCAGATTTACCGAACTTCTCTTAGATTACCTTGAGGAAAATTTTAAAACACTTAAATTTCAAATACGCCACAAAATCAAGAAAAAGCGTGCTAATAGATAGACGCGATATTGTTTTGTGGCGCCAGCGATACCTTCAAAAAATTAAAGATTATCGCAGGGAAGGCAGGTACATTTATTACCAAGATGAAAACTGGATCAACGAAGGTAATTAAAATTTTCTCTGTTTTATTTATCTATTACAGTGTAGTTTTTGCATGCCACCGCTGAATTTAATGAGTAATTGGTATTTTTTATTTTCTCGAAAGTCATACACCGAAGAAGCAATGGATTGACCAGATTGTACAATCGTCCCGGCAGGCATTCTTAGAAGGGCTTACCACCGGCTTGAAAGGGCCTTCAGGAAAAGGCAAACGGCTAATTATTAGCCATATAAGCGGGGAAGAAGGATTTGTAGAAGATAGCTTACATGTGTTTGAGGCTAAAAAGGAAAAGAAGATTACCATCAAGAGATGAATGCTGAGTGTTTTGAGGAGTGATTTAGTGGAATTTTGCCCAAACTAAAACCTAATTCCGTAGTGGTGATGGATAATGTGTGATTTATCACTCCAGAAAGCTAGAATCGCTGCCCACAATGTCTTGGAATAAACCAAGAGTACAAGAGTGGATGACGAGCAAAAATATCCCATTCGAGGCACAAATGGTAAAAGCTACTCTTAAAGACATGGTACGGCAGCACAAACACGATCACTGCGACAAGTATGCCGTGGACGAGATGGCAGCGGAGCGTTGAGTCACTGTTTTACGTTTGCCTCCTTACCATTGTGAGCTTAATCCTATTGAGCTGGTTAGGGTGCAGGTCAAAGGGTATGTTACAAGAAACAACAAGACCTTCAAAATGAAAGATGTAAAAAAACTTTTCGAAGAAGGACTAAATGAAGTGACTGCCGAAAAATGGAGTAGCTGCGTGGCTCCCATAATAAAAGAAGAAGACAAAATGTTTAATCTCGACCACATGATCGATAGTGTCTCAGACAAGATTATAATAAATGTTACTGACAGTGACAGTGATCATATTATATCTGATGACGATGAATAAAAAAATGTAATACTTAAGCATAGTTTTTTTGTTAATCTAAAAAATTTTATACAAAAAAAAATATTTAATCTGTAAATTATTATCTGAGGCTGGTGGTGTTGGCTACACTAAATTTGAATTTTAGGATTAAGATTAGTTATTAATCCTCTGTTGAAGTTGTTTACTGGTCCTTAAATAAAAGAAAAAAAATAATTTTCGCCTGATGAACTGACAACATGGATGTACCTTAAATAAATCTTGACGTAATTTTTAAAACCTTCAGTTAAAAAATATTTTTTTACCATTCAGTCGTTTTCTCTATCAGTCAGTAATTTTGTTTTCCGCTCAGTCATTTAGTCACAACACTATTTTTGATTCATCAAAACGTGACAACCCATTAAACGTCAGGCAGCTTCGTTTAATGAGGGCTAATAATCTTCCACTCACCAGATGTCACTAGTTATGACTGAGATAAAGTTTTTTGTTAAACCGTGTCAGTTAATTGAGAAATTAGTTTTAAATAATAGTTTATCATTATCTAAAATATTATATTAATACACAACACAATGCGTCAGTGGTTTGATTTTTAATTTTGTGCACTTTATAACTCTTTTTAAAAAAATCAGCTTTTATTTATATTTTATAGGTTGGTTTATTCATTTCTAATGTAATTAATATAAAATATAACTAATAACACAGAAAGAAACCTTACAGATTATATTTTCCTAAGAAATTATCATCCCCGCTATGAAATTTGTCAAATATTTTACCTCACTGTCAAGTGGCGCCCAATCTCCTTGGTGGCGCCGCCCGGGTGGCAGAAAAAGTCGTGGACACCCTCATTAAAAATACGATTTTACTCTATACTACATAGAAAAATCAAATCCGTTTTGACATAGACATTTGACATTTTTTTAATAACTGGCTTTGTTTGGCTGGTTCTAGTCTTTCTGAGCCTGAAGTTACAATGTATAATGATCCTTCATGGTACACTGCTTCACAATATGTTGATGCGTCACATTGTGAAGCCCTTGGGAGATTTTGACGACAACTTGAGCCAGCAGACGCTGATAGTTGGCGATGGCATCTCAAGGCGCTTAAGCAGACAGACACCTTATCTTGAGAATCACATCACCATCAGAGCACATTTTTCACCGTTTCTACTAATAGTTTACATGTGCAGACTTTTTAAACTATATTACAGGAGCAGCAAACCGCCGCCGGTCAGTTCCCGCCATAACTCCTACAATTGACATTATATGGTAGACACCAAAGAGTATATTATAATCACTACGTTTAATAGTCACCTCAGAAAATAGAGTAAGAATCTATAGACGGCCATAGTGTGCAAAGGAGAGAAAAATTCCATATGACAAAAGGCAACATAGAGAAGGAGGGCAAATCTGATCACTCTGTAAAGCGCCTTATTCACGGTTAATCTCGCTGTACGTCCCACCAAGGTCATGCACGACGCACAAAGCAAAACTACAATGAGTATGTCAGCGCCACTACCTGCCTTTTGATTGATTTTAATTCAAAATGTACAAAATTCCAATAATCTCTAAAGAGGAATCTACCGATAAACTTAAACAATTTTCCCCAAGAATCAGATCGGAAAGTTGTATTTTCGAGCTTTGGCGGAAAATATTTACTACCATGGTCATATTTATATTTCCCTGGAATAAGTATAAAATATATATATATATATATATATATATATATATATATATATATATATATACTAGCTGACCAGGCAGACGTTGTTCTGCCCTTTCTGAACGACCATTTGCTTTCCCAAAAAACTCCTGAAATTAGCAATAAAAAAATTGAGGGTCACTTATCGGGATAAAAACTATCCTATCTCTCAAGTTGAACCAAACTGCACACAGTATGCAATTTTTTTTGAAATCGGTTCTATCTGATGAATACTTACAGCAACACGTGGTGGTTATACTTCTAAATTGTAGCTTATATTAAACGTTTGTATTTTTAACATAGCGCCATCTATTAAATATTTACTCAGATATCGTCATCTGACAGAATCGTTTGGAACTAACAGATAATTGTGACTGTCAAATAATAGACAAATAATTTTCAATAAAATATTTTAATATTTTTTCAATAAATATTTGAGATGTAAGCTATCCTATCTTTTAAGTTGGACCAAACTGCACATTGACCAAAAATTTCATTGAAATCAGTTTAGTAGTTTAGGAGTCCATCGCGGACAAACAACGTGACACGTACTTTTTATATATAAAGATATATATATATATATATATATATATATATATATATATATATATTATAAAATATTTTATAATATATATATATATATATATATATACAGGGTATTTTTGGAACGCTCCCGAAAACTAAGACAGGCGACAGCACCAAGTATACCTTTGATCATGGGTCACAAATAAATTTGATCATGATGAAAAAAAATGATATTTTTACAACGTTTTATTAGTTTCATTCACGCGCCATCATGTTAGTACAGCTAAATGAAACGATAATTTCATAAATAAAATCATGAAAATACTGAAAAATAAAACCAGCAGTGAAAACTGAATTGATATCACCTGACTAATGGAGGTTAATGTACGCGCGAACGGTGAAAAAAGAACGCTGGCCTTGAACTTGGCCATTGAGCGATTTATCACATATTGGTACGAAGGGGGCGCGACGGGGGAACAATCCGCCAGTATAACTGTGCCTGCATGCTATTGGTTCCCGCGCTTTGTTCGCTCCAAAAATACAGTCGCATACACAGCTTACTTTGCGACTCGCGCGATGTTTTAAAAAGGAAGGAAAGAAAAATTATTTATATCTATTGTTTTATGACTAAACTAGTGAACGAAAAGGTAAATATGATAGGAGAAGGTGAATGGGGAAAATTGTGCAGTAAATTTAAAAGTGTTGAGGAAGAATACCGAAAAAATTACCATGTGATCGACCTGAGGACGGAAGCTCAAGCGAAGATGAAAGTGATGATGAAGTAGCATCCAGTAACACCAACACACCATCATCATCTGGCTTCCATGTAACCCAAGACGACATAATGGACGGCGTGTCACACTTAGCTTAAGTTTTCTTCTTACAAACTTAAAAATATTTTACGATAGAAATAACAAATAATGCTCAAGTAAACATTATCCATTTTTAATTCCAACCTCTTCCAAAGTTCTAAGTAGCTAGTAAAACGCCTAGTATGATTCTACAATAAAAGAATTAAATACTATAATATTATAAAACAATAGCCCAATACCATGTAGTACTTTAGAACGCGACTGTACCCACACTCCCTTCGCTACCGACCTATATCTAGCTCGGTCAATGTTACGGTCATAAGAAAAAAGGGCGCATCTGACAATTTTTGAATAAATGAGTTAAATATACCATTC
Source organism: Parnassius glacialis (assembly GCA_033319125.1). Lineage (NCBI taxonomy): Eukaryota > Metazoa > Arthropoda > Insecta > Lepidoptera > Papilionidae > Parnassius > Parnassius glacialis. The sequence goes on from JAVANC010000018.1 coordinate 28,902,571, forward strand.
GTCTCATGATAAGAAGGCGCATCTACTATTTTTTTTAATATTCACAAATATCAATATTTTAGAAATTATCGTAAGAATTTTAGACGTAACTGTTGATCACATATGACATTTTTTTAGTATAAAAGACTTATTTAACCAGTTGCTACGTCATCTTTAACAATATTTGCATCGATTACTTAAATTTCAATTATTCTTGTCTTATTACTCTATATCTTATTATTAAGAGCTGGTGTTTCACATGTGGTCCCATATAAATTTGATCGAGGTCAGACCAATAGTTTTTGAGTTATCCTTAATTATTTATATTAAAGTCGGTTGTACAAAATTTTTAATTTTTAATTATTATCGTAGTAAGTCTCGTATGATATCCCCTTTAAAATCATTACTCAAGAGTTGAGGGTTGTTATTTTTTGTGTCTCACTACCAATGGTTCTCTAATATTTACTAAGAAAAAAGTAATAAATTACTATTAGCGTCCTTTCAAATTCAAATGACCTTTCCAAAATATGTAAAAATGTTAAATGAATGGCAGTTAATTTTATTTATTAGGTTGGAAACACGCAAATAGTTATATGCGTCTTTTTTTCGATGGTTTTGTGTTGCTAGATGTATTTTTTAAGCTAAGATGAAAAGGAAAATTCTTTTTAATTTAAATAAATAAACAAATTATCAAAAAAATAAGTTCGTCCTTAAAATCTTCATGTCTCTACGTATATATTTCAATTTTCATATAGAAACCTTTTAATATACTATAGACACAGGGTCTGAAAGAAAAATTCATCAATTTATTTTTTATTTCCATTTTACGTTTTTGTTAGTTGCGTCCTTCTTTATTATGACGCATGAGAATGTAACCCGGCCGGCTCGTATCGCCTCACGCTGTGACGCAGTAGGTTTCCGTTTTGTCGTGTTAATTAATTGAAGTTTTTGAAACAGTTCCGTGTTGATTTTGTACACGCGTGCACGAGCGTTTTGTTTATTAATTTGTTATAACGTGTTGGTATTATTCTTGTTACGTTTTTTGTTTTAATAATGCTTAACGCGTACGTTTATAGTGATTGTGAATACGACAACATGTTATGTATCCGAACCTAGGTACACGAAGTATCGCTAAATAAATTGTTAAGACGTCGGGATGGAACAAGTGTGTCATACTGTGCAGTGCACAAAGTGTTGAAGCGTAACCGAATGCTTGGCCACCTCGCTCACCAGATCTGACCCCGTTAGACTTCCTTCTTTCTGTGGGGTATGTGAAAGAAAGGGTTTTTAATCGTGAGTGTGATAGTGCTGACGAAACTACAAAAGGATCGTGGATGTTTTCGACAAACTACGTACGGACTGTGTCGAAGACCACACGATGATGCCCCGCCTCCATGAGTCTGCCTTGAAATGAATGAAGCACAATTTGAGCCGCATCTCATAAGACCACGGAGGATTTAGAGCGGTAAGCTGTTTCATAACAATTTTTTTTTAAATTACTTAGTACTGAATAAATCTGAATACATACATAACTGAATACATGAGAATAATAAACATACCTACACGATGAATAAAAACGCATGACTCTAACCTTGGTTACATTTCATTTAAATGTTTTTTCATTAGCGGGAAATCGAACCAGTTATTTGGGTTATTTAACCTGTAAATTCGGATTAAAATGGCTACGTGGAGACAAGTACAGTGGCAAAATAGTAGGTTAAGTAGATAAGTTAGGTATTTAGACAAGTGTTGTAAATTATTAGGTATTGTGGTATGGCCCGCTAGTTGCGGACCGCGCGAATTTGCGTTCGCGCGTACATTGACCTTTAATAAGCTGATATGAATTGAGTTATTCCACTGCTGGTTTTATGTTTCAGTATTTTCATGATTTTTTTTATGAAATTATCGTTTCATTTAGCTGTACTAACATGATGGCGCGTGAATAAAATTTATAAAACGTTGTAAAAAGATTTTTTTTTTCATCAGGATCGGATTTATTTGTGACCCATGATCAAAGGTATACTTGGTGCTATCGCCTGTCTTAGTTTTCGGGAGCGTTCCAAAAATACCCTGTATATATATATATATATATATATATATATATTATAAAATATTTTGCTGGTGAAATAGAAAACGGAGACACGGAATAGATAACGGCTGCTTTATTTTTCATATAAATATTACCTTTAATAATTAAATACATTATAGAGTTTTATTTTAACATCCGACTTAAATATAAAAGTAAACTTAATAATTTAAGTGAGGAAACTTGTAGGAATCAGTTTGTTCGCGCCGCTTTAAACTACCGCCTAACGCTTATGAGATTCGTTAATTATTATCCAATGAGAGTACTGTAAAGCCCGTTTCCGGGTTTCCCTTTTATGCCTAGCATTTGCACTCTTATGTTAACGGAGTTCTCACAAGGTCACAAGTTAGGAAGACACGCAACCAACCGTATCGCCTATATATAACGAAGTTTCTAGAATTAATGAGCAAATAAGAACGGTCATCTGTGACCCAAACCCGACAGAAACGCGACATACCTTAGTTTTTTTTGTTATTTTTTATACAGTTAAATTATATATTTTTTATATTCGAAATCAATGGCTAACACCAAAATATTGCCTTATGTTTTTGTTCAGGCGATACACAAAAAAAAATACAAAATGCCTATTTATCTACAAAATTCGTAAATGTATGTACTTAAATGACGATACAATAGCTATGGGATGTATTTAGGTGACCTGGAGATGCAGCTAGATTATGTAATTTTTAAACTTCTAGTACAACAGTCAATTTGAATTCATTAAATTATCACGTGAGGTTAGCATGGTCGTACAGCAGTGAGCATTTAAAAACCACGGGTATGGATATATAGACATCCAGCGGCAGTAGAGGGTAGAAACAATAATACTTTAATCAGGTGCAGAATTCATTCACGACACATTACATAAAAAATGTATTATACTTATTTTATGTTTGATGAGAATATAAATGGTATAAACGCAATAACAGAATATTACTTTTCGTGCTACCAAGTAAAAGGACATTGGGAAGTTGCTCACACGTCATTAGTGTTGTCTATTACTTAGGGTGGGCTAGACATCGAGATCACTTTGACCACCCCGTACTGGGTATGGAATATGTTTAAGGGACATAGAGATTCAATAAAACTATTCCGACATATTGTTTTTTTTTTTGTTATAGATCATGGAACCCCAATGACAGGTACCTAAATCTCTGATGTGTAAGGAATCATCGAATACAAAGATTTTAACGAATCCTAAGTTGATTATTGTACTAGGAGTTCAAAAATTAAATAATCCAGCTGTATCTCCATGTCACTTAGATACATCCCATAACTATTGTATCGTCATTTAAGTACATACATTTACGAATTTTGTAGACAAATAGGCATTATGTATTTTTTTTTTGTGTATCGCCTGAACAAAAACATAAGGCAATATTTTGGTGTTAGCCATTGATTTCGAATATAAAAAATATATAATTTAACTATATAAAAAATAACAAAAAATCTGAGATATGTCTCGTTTCTGTCGTGTCTGGGTTTTTTTTTCTATGGGGCGTGACCGTTCTTCTTTAGCTTCTTAACGTTAGATGTCGTAGAAATAAAATCACACTATTATAGACATAATGACAATAGATATAACGTAGACATTGCCCTACCTAACCTATACTGCTATGTGAATGATGTTAGTGATGTAGTTACTCTCCCTGAAAGTAATTTTGCAATTGTTTATTGTCATTCAATGACAATAAACAATTGCAAAATTACTTAATAAAAAAAAATAACACATACTTGTTAAAAATTATCGTTTTCACACTTTACTATTAAAGTTTAGACAATAATTAATTCAGATACTAATGTAGATCATTTTATTAAGCCCACTTTTATTTCAGTTTTTTTCCAAGAGTCGTGAGTCATTACTAAACTACTTACTTACTTCTCTGGCTTAGCAACCCTAACAAAAGTTAATTCATAGGGTATCACCCTATAATTTCGTATATTTTTATAGACATCCAGTATTTGCAAATTTTATATTAGTGGATGAACAGAACTGTGATAAAATTTTATCGAAAACTTTAATATCGGCGTAGTCACAACACTATCGCAGCTATTTTTATTCAAAATGTATTTACAGATAAACCTTAGTCTAACGAAATAAGGTTGAATATTACCTGTAATAAAGGCAATTGGATATTTTGTCCGTGTTTAGTCAAGTTTCTATCCAAAAAAGGAAAAAATTACGTGTGCCTTTGGTACGAAACATCTCCATTCAAAATATTTTTCTTTTTACTTTCGTTTTTACTCTCTAATTCTATTACTATAATTATATTGCCAAAACGGAATATTTTCGCATATATCACTTAAGCGGCGATCTGTCAGGCTGCAACAATTTGAGCCTGTGACTGCCAGTCAATTACGCTCTGCTGCCATTAATTCTGACTCACCTGCTCCGCCCACTTTGGGCTTCCTCTTGTTTTTTATATTCCGTGTGGCATCTAAAAAACGTAGGACGAATTTAGAGCTATTTGCAGTATCGCGAAATGGTAAATTAGCACCGCACCCTAAAGTCCATTAATTTACGTATAATCATCCTTTTAATAACTCTAAACTAGCAGTTGGTCATTTAAACTAGTATGCTAGTACTAGTCTAACAGTGGTAGAGCCAAGCGGCAACTTTTGCTGTCGCACGGATGGGCCGGCTCGAACCGGGGTGGTACCGCGACCTCACAGAGTACCAGCGTAAAGTAGAGGTTTACCTCTGCGTTTCGCTTGGTGAGTGCAGGTAACCGGAGGCCCTTATTACTGGAAATGAGGCATTCCATCTTAGTCCTCACGGGTGACAACGCATCTGTATTTGATTTGTAGAGGATAGATGTAGATGTCTATGGGCCGCAGCAACCACTTACCATCAGGTGGACTGTGTGCTCATTCGTCACCCTTATCCTATAAAAAAAATGCTATTTTTGACCCTTCGCCAGGATCATAACCATTTCTGGGCCTTCTCGACGAATTATAATTAATTATTTTATCACAGTTAAATAAGATTTTTTGTTTAAAGGCCCAATAAGTAACTGTAATTAATGTTTTTAAAATAATAATTTTGAAATGTTTTGCTGAGGAAATAAGAAACGGAGTACATAATACATTTTTTTCTTGGTGTAAATTGATCACTTCTTTCTTGATTTTGTGATTTCAAAGGTGGAGGGTATATGTCACGTTAAACATACTATGAGGCTACTTCCGCTTTCATCTGTCCCAAAAAAAAAAGTAATAATAAACTTATAATCATTTTATCTGAATTAATTTTAAACATAATGATCTTAACAGAGACAAGCCAAATACGCAGGAGATATTAAAGTGCACCACGTTTCTGAGGATACAATTGCACTTTTTATTCTCTCAATATCGATATATTCAGAATATGGTCACCCATCCATGGACTGACCGCAGCAAATGCAGCTTATTCTTGCAGATTTATTGATTTTCGCAGCTATTACTTAACCACGAGTTTCTCTTTTCTATGACTAACGCTGTAGACGATGAACCAAGCTATCAAGCCCTCGGCACACTGTCACCGAGCATCAACCATGAATCGGAAATCGGGCGTTGTGAGTATCAAATATTATGGAATTTATACTATCGTGGCACACTGAACAGCGCGTCCCATACGCGGACGTCTAGCAGCACTTCAGAAGCATTACTAAATATCTATACCTAACTACGCTATACTTTGTACAACATAGCTTGATCATTTTGACAGATGTCAAATTTGCGATCGACATAACTTTGCAATGACTAACATAATATTTCCTTATTTTAATAATTTTGAAAATTGTTAAAAAATTTATAAATAGACACAACACAAAAGTTATAAAGATTCAAGAAAATTGCGAAAATCTCAATGGTTTTGATTGCTTCAAACTAAGATTTAAATAGAAAAACTGACATCGGTCGGTCAGATGGGACGCAAATAACAGGCAGTAACTGTTACTTTCTATTTCTAGCAATCATATTATACATATAAATTATATAAAAAGCACATTGTTAGAAAGATAAATGATTGTTAAACATATTAATATTTTTTTTAAATCGATTAATTTAGTGGCTTATGGTGTATGTTTAGAGTACATATACATAGAGTACATATTGTTAATTAATTTATTATAACGAGTTCAATTTTTAATAATTTGTCATTTATTTTGCATGATATGAAGTAAATTAATATGATAATATATAATATTATCACAATGGCATTTTAATTATATTTGTATGTAAATACTTTATAAGATAACTATATTTTTTTTAAAAAAACGTTACCCCCACACTATGATTTTCTCCTGTATCGTGGAGGCAGTTTACAAACATATATTGCACAAGGAAAAACATCCAGACCCGGAACAATTATTTGTAGGCCATACAAAATACTTGTTCCGTGCGGGATTCGAACCCGGGAATATAAATTGGAAGGAATCTAATCTAGTGAAATATATTTATTTAAATCTAGAACTGGGTCCCCAAAAGCCCTAACCTAAGTTCGTGTGAGGCATGGACACAGAGCTGAAACTTTTTATATTATGCCTTATGAATTACTGTGAGAAAACATAGTAAAACTTGAAAAACTTCTACCATTTCTGTTTACACATGAATTATACGTATATATACACTTATTTGTTGTTTATTGCTGAAAATTTATTTCAATTAATAAAATGTATAAATGTTATTGTAAAAATCTGTAGGTATTTGGAATTTAATTAAGTGCCTTTAAACAATATAAGTTTTGTTAATTTTTGCCTTCTTCGTACTATATTTATCCTCTTCCTTAAAATGCAAGGGACAAATGTATGAATGATGTGTTCTCCACATCTCTTCTCTACGATTATTTTGGACGAATTTAATCCACTTTTCTCGGTTTTCGTGGTTTGGACGTGGAAACCTAAAAATAAAATAAAAGAATAATCAGCAAATGTAAACGTAAGAAATTTAGCCTAATTATAAATACTTCTATTTATTTCTACAAAAAAATTGTGCATAATATAATCGCCCTACACTTGCGCACAGAAATGTCGTATCTGAACAAATTAATTTCATAATCTATATTCCATGACACAACTTGGCGCCAAAGAAATAACTTTTTAATTATTTATCTATAATGTTTTTTATTATTTAAGTATCTTACTTACCGATGAAAAGTGATTCGTTAGTTTTTACTAACATTTCGTGATTTTTGTGCAATATCTAAAAACATACCCCGGCATATTTTATCAAGATATTTTTTTTAAATCAACACAACACGTGACAAGTCTACAAGCGCCTAGCGAGCGACTGATTAAAGTGCGGTGACATTGCCGCAGTTGAATGGAACAGCGTAACTTAGTGCAGTGTCGCCTCTAGTACGTAGTACATAATAACTCAATGTTGCTAGATACGATTTTATTCGATAAAACATTGGAATCTTAACTTTTAGGCGATAGTAGAACATACCTTGCGCTTTCGTTTAAGGCATGCAAAACTATGGTGCTTTAAAGATAACACATCTTGAGATTAACCTTTTTAAGCCATTATTAACCCAATTATCAATTTCTATTCTATTCTGATCTATTTATTAACCAAAAGAGACCTTACTTCACCAACCGCACATCACAGTTACATTACTCATTATTATAGTATAAAAGGCCCTTTTTACTGGTAATGAGGCATTCCACCTTAGTCCTCACGGGTGACAACGCATCTACATTTTGATTTGGAATAGAGGATAGATGTAGACGTCTATGGGCCGCAGCAACCACTTAAATTATATCTTATAAAAAATATCCTATAAAAATAAAAAATAAAATTATATTTTCCCCAAGGGGTTGCGCAGAGCTTCGTTTTAAGTAAGTAAGTCACAATGATAAAGATTTTATACTCTGTACGACATAGCTTGTTCTTTTTGACAGATGGGTCTAGTGAAGGGAAACAGAAAATATTTAGTATTGCAAAAAATAACGTTTTTATATAAGTACTTGTAACTGTGATGAGATGGTGTGACTGTATGTATATTTTAAACTATTCAAAATAAATTAATTCAATCATTAATCAACTTTATTGCACTAGAAATATAAAAACATAGGGTAGGTAAGCGACGATGGGTTATATTATTCATATAATATTGAGTTAAAATCAAGGTTGAAAAATAAAATATATATTGGTAAATCCAATCGGGCATACCTTAAGCGCATTAAAAAAATTACGTATAACATGATTATACGGAATTTTTAAAGTAGTTTAAATACATTTCGACAGCACTATCGGCTTCAACGTCCTCGAAAACCATGAAAATGACACCCGTGATGAAAAAATTGATACCTATTGCAGCCGCCATCTTGGATTTACATTTCGACAACCCTATCGTCTTCAACTCTCTCGAAAACCATGAAAATGACACCCATGATGAAAAAATTGATACCTACTGCAGCCGCCATCTTGGATTTACATTTCGACAGCACTATCGGCTTCAACACTCTCGAAAACCATGAAAATGACACCCAAGATGAAAAAATTGGTACCTACTTCAGCTGCCATCTTGGATTTACATTTCGACAGCACTATCGGCTTCAACACCCTCGAAACTCATGAAAATGACACCCATGATGAAAAAATTAATACCCATTGCAGCCGCCACCTTGGATATACATTTCGACAACCCTATCGGCTTCAATTCTCTCGAAAACCATGAAAATGACACCCATGATGAAGAAATTGGTACCTAATTCAGCCGCCATCTTGGATTTACATTTCGACAGCACTATCGGCTTCAACTCTATTGAAAACCATGAAAATGACACCCAAGATGAAAAAATTTATATCTATTGCAGCCGCCATCTTGGATTTACATTTCGACAGCACTATCGGCTTCAACACCCTCGAAAACCATCAAAATGACACCCATGATGAAAAAATTGATACCTGTTGCAGCTGCCATCTTGGATTTACATTTCGACAGCACTATCGGCTTCAACACTCTCGAAAACCATGAAAATGACACCCATGATGAAAAAATTGATATCTATTGCAGCCGCCATCTTGTATTTACATTTCGACAACACTATCAGCTTCAACACCCTCGAAAACCATGAAAATGACACTCATGATGAAAAAATTTATACCTATTGCAGCCACCACCTTGGATTTACATTTCGACAGCACTATCGGCTTCAGCACCCTCGAAAACCATAAAAATGACACCCATGATGAAAAAATTGATACCTATTACGGCCGCCATCTTGGATTTACATTTCGACAACCCTATCGGTTTCAACACCCTCGAAAACCATGAAAATGTCACCCATGACAAAAAAAAATTATACTACTTGCTTTTAGTACGTACTACTATTATTTATTCTGTGCTTTTAAATATTGTAATAAAAAAATGTCTTATTATTATTATAATTAAGTATTTAAGAAATTTGGTTATTCGAATATTGTGTATTTGTACAGCGATCTTTTTGAGCCGCTGCAAACAACCGATACAATGTCCACTCACGAAGGTGACGGCAGCAAGACTGAAGCCAAACCAGTGGCATAACAGTCCATACTATAATTTTTCTTAGCGGTATTATTATGTCATGACAATTTGTCCATGTTGCAGTAGATGTCGCTTTTTTAAATTTAGCCATGCTAGGCCAATTTAGAATCAAACAAATTAATGAATAGTTTAAAATACAATCGAACCTTGCTAACTTACTATTTTGTTACAAAACAAATTTGTAATTAAATTTTCATTATAATTTATTTATTTTACATTATTCCCTATATATAATGTACTCTGTGAGCCAAACTAAACTACTCATTACTACTCTGTGGCTGTAGCTTCCCATTTACAGAATTAATTTGTATACGAGGCTAACAAATCAACGAAAATTTCGCCATTTTGGAGCCGAAAAAAATTAATTATAGCTAAACAAAACAAAACTACACTGCCATTTACATTCAGTGGCTTCCCACATGTTAGATGAAGAGATTAAAAAATAGATTGAGTTAAACAATTAATATTTTCAAAAGTTATTGTGTTTACAAGCCACAGGGACATGATAAATCCACACCATAAGCCACTAAAACCCTTTTTTTATTTAAAAATAGCAATTAATCGATTTTAAAAAATTATTAATAAGTTCAACAATCATTTATCTTTCTAACAATGTGCTTTTTATATCATTTATATGTATAATATGATTGCTAGATACGATTTTATTCGATAAAATGTTGGAATCTTAATTTTTAGGCAATAGTAGAACACACCTTGCGCTTTCGCTTAAGGTATGCAATAAAATTTTCTCTTTGGAACATAGTTTTTAATCAGGAAGAGAAGCACAACCAAGATTTTATAAATCGACAAAAATGATTTTAATTAAGGCTTCTTTGTAACCGATATTTGTAACAGTTACTGCCTGTTATTTGCGTCCCATCTGACCGACCGATGTAACATTGCACGAGCGTCCATTGTTTTCAGTTTTTCTATTTAAATATTAGTTTGAAGCAATAAAAACCATTAAGATTTTCGGAAATTTCTTGAATCTTTATAACTTTTGTGTTGTGTGTCTGTTTTTAAAACTTTTAACATAACATAACATAACATAAACACTCACGCCTGTCACCCAGAGGGGTAGGCAGAGACTACGGACTTCCATTTGGCACGATCCTGACACACCTCTCTCGCTTCCTCCACATCCATATACCTACGCATATACGCTCGTCGGTTAAGGGTACTCCTAATCTTGCCCATTTTTAATGTGTCGCCGATTTGGTCGATAAACTTTCGTCTAGGGCGTCCCTTCCTGACCCTGCCGTTCACTTCTGCAACATAAATTTGGTTTGTCACTCTTTCCTCTTTCATTCTTTCTACATGACCAAACCACCGAAGCATTCCTTTCTTAACCCTAGTCACAACATCATCTTGCAAACCACACATTTCTCTTATCACACTATTTCTCACCCTGTCATTCAGATTCAGCCCTAGCATACTACGTAATGACCGCATTTCTACAGCATTTATTCTACTCTCGTGCTTCTTCTGCCACACCCAACTTTCACTACCATACATTAAAGTAGGCACTAACACAGCATTGTGAATTGCCATACGTGCCTTTTTGGACACATTCTGACTTTTCACTATAGAGTGTAGAGCCCCATTCACTCTATTTCCTGCGTTCACTCGTCGTTTTATATCCTTATCATATCTACCATCCCTGCTAAATAAACATCCCAAATATACAAACTCATCCACTTGCTCAATCAACTCCCCTTCTATTCTTATTTCGCGTAACGTTTTACTCTCTTCTCTTTCAAATACCATCACTTTCGCCTTACTTGAGTTCACTTTCATACCCCTTTCTTTCAATGACAAGTTCATTAAAGTAGCCATCATTTGCAACTCGACCGCCGACGATGCAAATATGACTTGATCATCGGCGTACAAAAGGCATTTGACGGTTAACTCGCCCATTCTCAACCCACATTCTTCAACTTTCAAAGTTTGCAAACAACTGTCCATAAATAGGTTAAACAGCCACGGGGAAGCTACACATCCCTGTCTGACACCTTTATGTATGCCAAACCAGTCCGAGTAGACCCCGTTGATCCTGACACAAGCACTAGAGTCCCTATAAAGGGACCTCAATGCCTGTATCAAACCAGCGCTCAACCCAAATGAGTTCAGTGTTTGCCATAACACATTCCTGTCCACTCTGTCATAAGCCTTTTCCAAGTCCATGAACGCACAAAAAACTTTCTGGTTTTTGGCCAAAAACTTCTCCGCAATCATGCGCATGGAAAATACTTGGTCCGTACATCCCAACCCCTTTCTAAATCCAGCTTGCACATCCCAAATTTTTCCATCAGTTTCTTCCATAACTCTTTCAATTAACACCTTAGCATACAGTTTACCCACAATGCTAAGCAAGCACGGTAGTTTTTACAGTCCTGCTGTGAGCCCTTTCCCTTATATATTGGGATTATAACGGCTTTACACCAGTCTTCTGGTACTCGCTTCAGTTCCCAACATAAATTAAACAAGGTGCACAGCAGGCCTGCAACCACACCCTCTCCAGCCCTTAGCATCTCGAGTGATATTCTATCATATCCGGCTGCCTTACCTGCTTTCATGCTTTTCATTGCTTTCATTATTTCATCTACACTTATCTCCCTACCTCTCTCCACTTCTTCCGGAATTTCTATTTCACTTACTTCAGACGACTCTTCACTCTTAAACACGCTTTCAAAGTATTCCTTCCATCTCTTTAGATTCGAAACTTCATCATTCAGCATGCAGCCATTCTCGTCTCGTATAGCATTCATTCTAGGCTGTTTTGAATTTGCCCTGGCAGTTCTTACGGGTTTCCAGAACATTTTAATATTTGCCTGGAAATTATCAGATATCCTTCTATCATTCTTATCCATCCTTTCTTGCTTTTTCCTTTCAACAACTTCTTTTACTCTTTTATTTATACGTCTAAAATCTGCCTTTTTTCTTTCAATCTCATCATTCATACCGCTAGAATTACCAGCTTTGGTTGCTAGTAAATCTAGCCATGCTCTCTTCTTTGCTTCAACTTCCATCCGTACCTCATCATCCCACCACAACGTATTACTTTTCCTTTCATTCTTTCTCTTACTTACACCACATACTTCGGTGGCTGCATCCCCCAAAACTTTCTTAACATTATTCCATACAGTCTTCAAGTCTAAATCACTCATACATAATTCATTCACACCACTTATATTTTCCCACTTTATATTATATATTTTCCCTCATAAAATATTGCCTTATTTTAACAATTTTCAAAATTATTAAAATAAGGCAATATTTTATGTTTGTCATTGCAAAGTTATGTCGATCGCAAATTTGACATCTGTCAAAATGATCAAGCTATGTTGTACAAAGTATAGCGTAGTTAGGTATAGATATTTAGTAATGCTCCTCAAGTGCTGCTAGACGTCCGCGTATGAGACGCGCTGTTCAGTGTGCCACGATAGTATAAATTCCATAATATTTGATACTCACAACTCCCGATTCCCGATTCATGGTTGATGCCCGATGACAGTGTGCCGAGAGCTTGATAGCTTGGTTCATTGTCTACAGCGTTATTCATGGAAAAGAGAAACTCGTGGTTAAGGAATAGCTGCGCAGATCAATAGCTCTGCAAGAATAAGCTGCATTTGCTGCGGTCAGTCCATCGATGGGTGACCATATTCTGAATATCCCGAAATTGAGAGAATAAAAAGTGCAATTGTATCCTCAGAAAATTGGTGCACTTTAATATCTCCTGCGTATTTGGCTTGTCTCTGTTAAGATCATTATGTTTAAAATTAATTCAGCTAAAATAATTATAAGTTTATTATTACTTTATATTTTTTTTGGGACAGATGAAAGCGGAAGTAGCCTCATAGTATGTTTAACGTGACATATACCCTCCACCTTTGAAATCACAAAATCAAGAAAGAAGTGATCAATTTACACCAAGAAAAAAATGCATTATGTACTCCGTTTCTTATTTCATCAGCAAAACATTTCAAAATTATTACTTTAAACACATTAATTTTAGTTACTTATTGGTCTTTAAACAGAAAAATCTTATTTAACTGTGATAAAATAATTAATTATAATTCGGCGAGAAGGCCCAGAAATGGTTATGATCCTGGCGAAGGGTAAAAAATAGCGTACTAGTTTAAATGACCAACTGCTAGTTTAGAGTTATTAAAAGGCTGATTATACGTAAATTAATGGACTTTAGGGTGCGGTGCTAATTTACCATTTCGAGATACTGCAAATAGCTCTAAATTCGTCCTACAGGAAGTATGTGAAAGAATACATCATACATGTCCACTCACCTGGGCATCTGCTAATCTTCCTCGTGTCTCAAGGGCTGTGGCCACGATGATTAGATGCCACACGGAATATAAAAAACAAGAGGAAGCCCAAAGTGGGCGGAGCAGGTGAGTCAGAATTAATGGCAGCAGAGCGTAATTGACTGGCAGTCACAGGCTCAAATTGTTGCAGCCTGACAGATCGCCGCTTAAGTGATATATGCGAAAATATTCCGTTGTGGCAATATAATTAGAGTAATAGAATTAGAGAGTAAAAACGAAAGTAAAAAGAAAAATATTTTGAATGGAGATGTTTCGTACCAAAGGCACACGTAATTTTTTCCTTTTTTGGATAGAAACTTGACTAAACACGGACAAAATATCAAATTGCCTTTATTACAGGTAATATTCAACCTTATTTCGTTAGACTAAGGTTTATCTGTAAATACATTTTGAATAAAAATAGCTGCGATAGTGTTGTGACTACACCGATATTAAAGTTTTCGATAAAATTTTATCACAGTTCTGTTCATCCACTAATATAAAATTTGCAAATACTGGATGTCTATAAAAATATACGAAATTATAGGGTGATACCCTATGAATTAACTTTTGTTAGGGTTGCTAAGCCAGAGAAGTAAGTAAGTAGTTTAGTAATGACTCACGACTCTTGGAAAAAAAACTGAAATAAAAGTGGGCTTAATAAAATGATCTACATTAGTATCTGAATTAATTATTGTCTAAACTTTAATAGTAAAGTGTGAAAACGATAATTTTTAACAAGTATGTGTTATTTCAATGACAATAAACAATTGCAAAATTACTTTCAGGGAGAGTAACTACATCACTAACATCATTCACATAGCAGTATAGGTTAGGTAGGGCAATGTCTACGTTATATCTATTGTCATTATGTCTATAATAGTGTGATTTTATTTCTGCGACATCTAACGTTAAGAAGCTAAAGAAGAACGGTCACGCCCCATAGAAAAAAAACCCAGACACGACAGAAACGAGACATATCTCAGATTTTTTGTTATTTTTTATATAGTTAAATTATATATTTTTTATATTCGAAATCAATGGCTAACACCAAAATATTGCCTTATGTTTTTGTTCAGGCGATACACAAAAAAAAATACATAATGCCTATTTGTCTACAAAATTCGTAAATGTATGTACTTAAATGACGATACAATAGTTATGGGATGTATCTAAGTGACATGGAGATACAGCTGGATTATTTAATTTTTGAACTCCTAGTACAATAATCAACTTAGGATTCGTTAAAATCTTTGTATTCGATGATTCCTTACACATCAGAGATTTAGGTACCTGTCATTGGGGTTCCATGATCTATAACAAAAAAAACAATATGTCGGAATAGTTTGATTGAATCTCTATGTCCCTTAAACATATTCCATACCCAGTACGGGGTGGTCAAAGTGATCTCGATGTCTAGCCCACCCTAAGTAATAGACAACACTAATGACGTGTGAGCAACTTCCCAATGTCCTTTTACTTGGTAGCACGAAAAGTAATATTCTGTTATTGCGTTTATACCATTTATATTCTCATCAAACATAAAATGTCGTGTCGTGAATGAATTCTGCACCTGATTAAAGTATTATTGTTTCTACCCTCTACTGCCGCTGGATGTCTATATATCCATACCCGTGGTTTTTAAATGCTCACTGCTGTACGACCATGCTAACCTCACGTGATAATTTAATGAATTCAAATTAACTGTACAACTAGAACTAGTACAACTAGAAGTTTAAAAATTACATAATCTAGCTGCATCTCCAGGTCACCTAAATACATCCCATAGCTATTGTATCGTCATTTAAGTACATACATTTACGAATTTTGTAGATAAATAGGCATTTTGTATTTTTTTTGTGTATCGCCTGAACAAAAACATAAGGCAATATTTTGGTGTTAGCCATTGATTTCGAATATAAAAAATATATAATTTAACTGTATAAAAAATAACAAAAAAAACTAAGGTATGTCGCGTTTCTGTCGGGTCTGGGTCACAGATGACCGTTCTTATTTGCTCATTAATTCTAGAAACTTCGTTATATATAGGCGATACGGTTGGTTGCGTGTCTTCCTAACTTGTGAGAACTCCGTTAACATAAGAGTGCAAATGCTAGGCATAAAAGGGAAACCCGGAAACGGGCTTTACAGTACTCTCATTGGATAATAATTAACGAATCTCATAAGCGTTAGGCGGTAGTGCAAAGCGGCGCGAACAAACTGATTCCTACAAGTTTCCTCACTTAAATTATTAAGTTTACTTTTATATTTAAGTCGGATGTTAAAATAAAACTCTATAATGTATTTAATTATTAAAGGTAATATTTATATGAAAAATAAAGCAGCCGTTATCTATTCCGTGTCTCCGTTTTCTATTTCACCAGCAAAATATTTTATAATATATATATATATATATATATATATATATATATATATATATATATATATTATAAAATATTTTATACTTATTCCAGGGAAATATAAATATGACCATGGTAGTAAATATTTTCCGCCAAAGCTCGAAAATACAACTTTCCGATCTGATTCTTGGGGAAAATTGTTTAAGTTTATCGGTAGATTCCTCTTTAGAGATTATTGGAATTTTGTACATTTTGAATTAAAATCAATCAAAAGGCAGGTAGTGGCGCTGACATACTCATTGTCGTTTTGCTTTGTGCGTCGTGCATGACCTTGGTGGGACGTACAGCGAGATGAACCGTGAATAAGGCGCTTTACAGAGTGATCAGATTTGCCCTCCTTCTCTATGTTGCCTTTTGTCATATGGAATTTTCCTCTCCTTTGCACACTATGGCCGTCTATAGATTCTTACTCTATTTTCTGAGGTGACTATTAAACGTAGTGATTATAATATACTCTTTGGTGTCTACCATAAAGGAGAACCATCTTATAAGGTGCAAAAGTTGAAAAAGTGTCCCACTATATACTGAAAATAGTGGTTCCAAAACCTACCACAATAGCGCTGGCGTCTGAAAAACTACGATATGAAGATAGCTGTTGTAGACGGAGTGAAGTCAGCTGAATTCAAATATTTAAAAAAATTTCATGACTAGAGTAGTTAGTAAAATGCGAGTATACAAAACCGCAACTATTTACGTAGTACAAAAACCAAGCGGATTGGTCGGTCCTTGTTTATTTCTCCATCTTATTCTAATTAATTTTGGCGCTTTTTTTTAATTTATCCTATGCTACTGCAGCGCCACCCTTATTGGACGCGTTTTTAGGGACACTTTTCATATACAGAGATGGTCCTCCTTCTACTCTACACTCCATACATATAATGTCAATTGTAGGAGTTATGGCGGGAACCATAGATATAAGAAAAATAGGGGATATGGCATGTGGTCACGTGACCTGAAGTCAAGTGTTTCTCAAATATGGCGACACTCCACCCACAAGAAATAGCGTTGTTTTTTCGATATTTTCAGTATCGATGCTATATAAATTATGACGTACCATCCATCTCATAGGCATATATTAAATAAACAAATATTAGATCACTACACTATTGAATTGGGTTAGTCCTGTAATAATAGTTGTATTGAGATGATAAATAAATAAATCTTACGTTCAACCCAGAATAGGAAAGTTTTGAAACTGTAATTGCTTTAAGATATGGTGAAGCAACAGTCAAAAGTGAGCGAAGAGACCAAGGAAAGAGCACTTGATTGGAGCTTTAACTCCTTTCTTTTCAGAAGACGTATACGACGTGCATCAGAATATTATACTGAGTTCGTGCAACGAGCTAACGTTTTTTCGTAATGACGGCAATCTGCACATAAGCACTCCATCCATTCGTCCCTGTGTCGACGCATGCATTTTTTTCTCCTCTGCAGAGATTAACGAAACCACTGTAAATAACAAAGTTAACAGTAAAACCTCATTATTTTCACCTACACTCTATGACAGTGCCATGACAAAGGATATAAACTTAAAAAGCAATGTAAATATAAAAAAAATAAAGTTATTATGTATTGTGATGACATAGGCAAAAATTTGGGCATGGTGTTAAATAACTGTGTAAAAGGACATCTGATCAGTAATTATTGCATGCCTGGAGCATCCTTTAGTCATATAATGGATAAAGTTTTAGCTAGTAAATTCTGTCCTAATAGCACATTAATAATTCTTGTTGGGAGAAGAGGCAATATAAACAAAAATCAATTATTAAAATATATTGATAATCTAAATACTTTAAATGTACATAAAATTATCTTGTTTACATTTCCTTACATACAGGGTTGGCCGCAGGAAAATAAAATAAGATATGATTTAAATTTATTAATGAATAACTTTTCATGTAATAATAATTTAAACTTGACATTTAATTGTTACAATTATAATGATAGAATTAATTTAATAGATATAAATAATTTAATTAAGAAATTATTGACTAAAGATAGGTATTACCTATCAAAATATAATTTAAGACAGATAGCAAATGTGCTATCTTATTATTTATATATTAACTCAGCCAAGGACTTGGCTACACAGACATCTGCTTCTTTTGAGCAGTGTAATGACTTAATATGCAATTTGGATTCAGTTTCAAGTAATTTAAATTAGAAAATGAGACAATAGAGGTAATCTCTAGCAGTTATAATAACTTAAATAATTTAGAATGTGGCTTACAAATCTTTAATTGTATGACTCCACAGAAAGATAATGAAAATTGTTTACACCTGGTGCATCAAAATATACAAGGCATGATAGGCAAAGAGCTAGAAATTGAGTTGTTCTTAAATAGCAACAATATTCATATTTTATTTATTACAGAACATTGGTTAAAAGCTGATAATTTAATGTTTAACTTCAGTAATCACCAGGTGGTCAGTTCTTTCAATAGAGATACGGTTTTAAGAGGTGGCTCCTTAATATTAGCTAGTAAATTATTATCATTTAAAGAACGTAAAGATATTGTGAGCCTCTCTGTTGAGCGAACTGTAGAAATGGCATGTGTTGAGTTTGAGCACCTCATTGTTGTGAGCGTCTACAGACCCCCATGTTGTACATATGATACTTTTGAAAACATTATGGAGGAAGTTTTTGCTAAGCTTAATAAACAGAATAAATCTGTTGTAATATTTGGAGACTTTAATTTCAATCTCTTAGAAGCTTCCTCCATCAATATTAAATTTAGATCATTGTTTAAATCATATGGTCTTTTTAATTTATTTATAGAGCCAACGCGTATTTCTCAATCTAGTGCAACATGTATAGATAACATTTTTACAAATGTGAAGCCGTTGCATAAATGTATAATTCAAAAATTAAGTTCTGATCACTGTGGACAAGTAGTTTCGTTACCTTATGTTCACAAAAAGCAAGTAGATGAGAAAGTTGTGTCTGTTCCAGTTAATGCATGTCGCTTGGAGAAATTTAGAAGTAACATAGTGAAAAAACTTCCATCACTTTTATACCAAAATGATCTAAATTTTTTGTATGAAACATTATTTAAGCTTATTTGTAATGAATTTAATAATACTTTTACATCTAAAACATTCTCCTTGAACAGTCGGAAGTCATTCAATGAATGAGCGACAGTAGGAGTCCATAAGAGCAGGCATAAGTTATATGATCTTTACCATGAAAGGTCATATAATCATAGCGTCGAATTTAGGGAATATGTAAAAAAATATTCAAAAATATTTAAAAGAGTGTGCTCCATAGCCAAGTCTTTGCATTTGAGCAGCAAAATTAAGACGGCTTCCAATAAAATTAAAATGACGTGGAGTATAATTAATAGCGAAACTGGTAAGATCAACTCTCGCAATTCAAATTACCAGTTAAGTGTTAACAACAAATTAACTGTATCAGATCAGGACGTAGCAATGGTTTTTGAGAAATATTTTACTGATATTCCGATCTTGACCACTAAGTCACTGAATTCTTCTCCTGCCGTCGCCGAATCATTACTTAAACAAAATGTAAATGCGTGTACAAAGAATTTTACATTTCATAAAGTGTCATCAAAAGATATTGTAATATATTTTAAAACTATTGATGTTAAGAAAACTGCGGATCTGTGGGGGATTTCCGTTAAAGTTATTGCGTCTATAATAGATACAATCGCGCCTCATTTAGCTATTATTTTTAATACTAGTATCGAATCTGGTGTGTTTCCTGATTTAATGAAGCATAGTAAAGTAATACCTTTATTTAAATCTGGTAGTACATTAGACCCCGCCAATTTTAGACCTATTTCTGTACTACCAACACTTAGTAAGATTTTTGAAAAAATTGTTCTTGATCAAATGTTAAATTTTTTTAATATAAATAATTTACTTCATAAAAATCAATTTGGTTTCACAAGGGGTCGCTCGACAACTGATGCCGGTGTTCAGCTGATTAAATATATCTTTAATGCATGGGAGAATTCACAGGATGCTGTGGGTATATTTTGTGACCTATCCAAGGCCTTCGATTGTGTTCACCATGAAACATTAATCAGGAAACTTCAACACTACGGTGTAAGAAGTGATGCTCTTAAATTAATTATTTCATATTTAAGTAAGAGAACGTAAAAAGTTGTCATTAACAATATGAGCTCTTCCGGGTCGATGGTACAAATGGGCGTGTCTCAAGGCTCGATTCTCGGCCCCTTTCTGTTTCTTGTGTACATTAATGACTTACCTTACATAGTAGGGGATAACCACGATATAGTATTATTTGCAGATGACACTTCTTTAATTTTCAAATTAAGTCGACAATTACTAAAATATGACGAAGTAAATAATGCTATATCTAAATTAGTAAATTGGTTCAAAGTTAATAATTTGCATTTAAATGGTACTAAAACAAAATGTATGAAATTCATGACTCCAAATGTCAAACAATTAAATACTAATGTAATTTTAAATGGGGAGAAACTGAGTCTTGTAGATACCACCATTTTTCTTGGAATCATACTAGACGCGAAGTTTCAATGGAGCCCCCATATATCAAAACTAGCAAGCAGACTTAGTTCTACAGCATATGCTGTAAAAAAGATTAGAAGTCTAACTAGTGTTGAAACAGCTAGACTAGTTTACTTTAGCTATTTCCATAGCATAATGTCGTATGGTATTTTGCTATGGGGACACGCAGCTGACACTGAAATTATATTTGTTTTACAGAAGAGGGCCATAAGATCAATCTATGATTTAAAGCCTAAAGAATCGCTGCGACAAAAAATTAAGGAAATTAATATATTAACTTTCGCCTCTCAATACATTTATGAAAATGTAATGTACGTACACAAAAATAAAAGTAGTTTTACAAAAATAAGTGATATTCATTCTGTAAATACTAGGAACAGACACAAGCTAGTAGTACCAGTTACTCGACTCCATCGAGTCAGTAATTTATTCTTGGGGCGATGTATACGCTTTTACAACAAAATTCCAGAAAATATACAAAATTTGACCTGCTCAAAGTTCAAAAACTTTATTAAACTAAGTTTGTATAAAAAGGGTTATTATAATATTAAGGAATTTATGGATGATAATAACCCCTGGAAATGAGGTGATCGCTACCAAGCTATTTCTAATTTTTTATGTTGTTAATTTGTGTAACATCATGATTGTAAGCTGTTATTTATAAAATAAAAGTCCCGCTGGGTTTCTTGCTGGTTCTTCCCAGGACAGAGGTTTTTTTCCGAACCAGTGGTAATTAAACAAAAGAGTGACTTTCAATAAGTATTATTTATAATCTATATTGAATAAAAAAGTTTCTGTTTCCACCGCTATAGGCAATGTATTAGGCTTCGTATGCTTTTTTTGTCCAGCCCATGCTGTCCCACTTCTAGGCAGAAGTCTCCCCTAAGTTTTTTCCAGTGGTTTTGTCGTGCACCATATCGAACCAGCCCCAACGGTATGCGTCCAGGTTGCGTGAAATATATCATATATATATATATATATATACTTTATAGCGGCTGGGAAGTTAGTTGCGAGCGCAAGTCCTGTACCTTCACGCTTCGCTTTACGTATTGTGATCTGAGACACCATCAAGTTTTCTTTCAACTATATCTGCACGGACTAGCGCTCGCTCTTAACTTCCAAGCCGCCATAAAGATTCGACAACACCTTTCTTTCGTGGTAATGGTCGGTTACCAGTTCAAGTCACCATGAACGTGCAGTAGACTGACCTTTATCTTGATTTATTTAAAGTTTGTGTAGCATGTGTTCTTTCATATATACTTACTAACCGTCATCTCTCTTTTTTTTTGATAATAAAGATTATTTATTTATTTATCTCAGTAATCTAATCGAGTTGAGCAGCCCGTTTCTAACCATACCACTGTTCACACAATCCATTAATCATTTAACTATCCTAACGTATTCCTCAATCTTCAGCATCCCATGTTCATACCATACGACAACCAATTTCCATGCAACATTTCGATCAATAGGGGTGGCTGCGCCACTTCAGACTTCCACTTCCATACTCATTTCTCATTATATCCCATTTGTGTAACACCACAAAATATCAATTTTATAGTGTTCACAACCTGCAACTTATAATGACTTCCACCAGTAGCGTAATTAGTGGTGGATACTAGATAAGGATTAAAAATAAATAAAATAACAATAATGTATACTGATTAAAATCATTTATTCGTGACGAAATAATATTATTTAGTCAGAAACTTTATTTTAGACATGAACCAAATCACCCTTAAGCCGAACTACATCCAGCGTTCTATTTATACATTCTTTTTCAAAATGCAAGGACCATATTCTTCTTACTACTGCAGGTTTTGTGTTTTCCTGGCCTATATTTTCAATCCACAATTTTTGAAGGCCTTCATTTTTTGGCAACCTAAAATAAATATTATGCATCCTTAAGTACCAATCAAAAATAATCTTAACATCAACTTTTGCGATGTGCTAACCGTGAGACAGCTATACATTTTACTAACTACTCTAAAAATTCGTAAAACCATACCATTTGACCCTACCGTAGAAAAAAGAAGAAGAAAAAAAGATGTAGCAAAAACTATTCGCACTAAAACAGTGTTTGCCAAACGTCAATATACTGCGAATTCTGTTTACCTTTACAACAGCATTAACGGTTTATTGGACATACATAACACTACTCACCGCGATTTCAAAAAATCTGTAATCGCCTGGTTAAAAACACAGAATTACGACGATCTTGAGGCACTCTTACACCGTACTTCATAAATTGTAAATTAATTAACCAACACACACACACACACACACAAACACACACACACACACACACACACACACACACACACACACACACCATTCATAACACATAGCATTTGCGCTTACATTTAAATTCATTGATTACCTTATTTAAATCGCCGCTAATCTTAAAAATGTAATTGATACAGGCGACTTCTGGTTTAATTTGTGTATATAAATTCTTTTTTTTTTTTTAGTTAAGACTGTCATAGATAAGGAAGAGCGGGAACTCCTGACACAGGTTTTCTTTTAAACTTACTAGGAGGACCCATCTACTACATTGTTTATTTGTAATTTTAAAGAAATAAAAGCATTATTATTATTATTATTATATTATTATTATCATCAAATCTTTTGATGAAAAAAACTATTATAGAAAATTTACGATTTACACTATTTTCAAGTTCTTTTCTTAAACGAAAGGCTCCCAATCGATCGTTTGATTAAATATACAGTTTACGTATCTAAAACGTTATTTGATCATAACTACATTAATATTATTGTTAAACAGGCTCAGAAGGGCTAGAACCCAGAGCCGTAAAGCCAGTTTAATAAAAAAATATTGTTAAAATTTATATCGATAATTTCAAAACATGACAACACGTAAGGACAACACTATGTAAAAATGTAAACAATCAAAATGTTTACATGTTTAAATTTACATGATAATAGTCATTGGAAATTCTAGATAATAGCGGGAAACACGATTTAGAACCCATAACATGAACACGAAACGCAATTTACACGAAAAAATATACAATTAAGGAAAAAAAGTTACAACTAACCTGAAAAATGACAATCCTTCATTTTTACGAGAATTTGAATTACATCGATTGATGCAACACTTTGTCATGTTTTTTTTTGCTCAATTACCCTTTACTAATGAACAAAAAAACTCCAAAATAGTCAAAATTCACTGTAACACTGCAAAATAACTCCGAACAAGGCTTAGATGACAGACGAACTACCACAAATGAACGTCATCCTAAAATGGCGTCATGCTTCAAGGTGGAGCTTGGTGACATTTATGAAAACTGGCAACAGAAAATTGAAGTCTAAGATATGTACTTATCTCTTTTTACATTTGAAAATCATAACGTGTGAGAATGAGACAGATATATTTTTGTTGGCAAGGTTCATGTTTGCATGATATTTGTATAACCAAAAAATATATTTGCAATTTACAGCTTATCCTCTACTTTTCTTATATCAATGGCGGGAACTGACCGACGGCGGTTTGCTGCTCCTGTATTATAGTTTAAAAAGTCTGCACATGTAAACTATTAGTAGAAACGGTGAAAAATGTGCTCTGATGGTGATGTGATTCTCAAGATAAGGTGTCTGTCTGCTTAAGCGCCTTGAGATGCCATCGCCAACTATCAGCGTCTGCTGGCTCAAGTTGTCGTCAAAATCTCCCAAGGGCTTCACAATGTGACGCATCAACATATTGTGAAGCAATGTACCATGAAGGATCATTATACATTGTAACTTCAGGCTCAGTAAGACTAGAACCAGCCAAACAAAGCCAGTTATTAAAAAAATGTCAAATGTCTATGTCAAAACGGATTTGATTTTTCTATGTAGTATAGAGTAAAATCGTATTTTTAATGAGGGTGTCCACGACTTTTTCTGCCACCCGGGCGGCGCCACCAAGGAGATTGGGCGCCACTTGACAGTGAGGTAAAATATTTGACAAATTTCATAGCGGGGATGATAATTTCTTAGGAAAATATAATCTGTAAGGTTTCTTTCTGTGTTATTAGTTATATTTTATATTAATTACATTAGAAATGAATAAACCAACCTATAAAATATAAATAAAAGCTGATTTTTTTAAAAAGAGTTATAAAGTGCACAAAATTAAAAATCAAACCACTGACGCATTGTGTTGTGTATTAATATAATATTTTAGATAATGATAAACTATTATTTAAAACTAATTTCTCAATTAACTGACACTGTTTAACAAAAAACTTTATCTCAGTCACAACTAGTGACATCTGGTGAGTGGAAGATTATTAGCCCTCATTAAACGAAGCTGCCTGACGTTTAATGGGTTGTCACGTTTTGATGAATCAAAAATAGTGTTGTGACTAAATGACTGAGCGGAAAACAAAATTACTGACTGATAAAGAAAACGACTGAATGGTAAAAAAAATATTTTTTTAACTGAAGGTTTTAAAAATTACGTCAAGATTTATTTAAGGTACATCCATGTTGTCAGTTCATCAGGCGAAAATTATTTTTTTTCTTTTATTTAAGGACCAGTAAACAACTTCAACAGAGGATTAATAACTAATCTTAATCCTAAAATTCAAATTTAGTGAAGCCAACACCACCAGCCTCAGATAATAATTTACAGATTAAATATTTTTTTTTGTATAAAATTTTTTAGATTAACAAAAAAACTATGCTTAAGTATTATATTTTTTTATTCATCGTCATCAGATATAATATGATCACTGTCACTGTCAGTAACATTTATTATAATCTTGTCTGAGACACTATCGATCATGTGGTCGAGATTAAACATTTTGTCTTCTTCTTTTATTATGGGAGCCACGCAGCTACTCCACTTTTCGGCAGTCACTTCATTTAGTCCTTCTTCGAAAAGTTTTTTACATCTTTCATTTTGAAGGTCTTGTTGTTTCTTGTAACATACCCTTTGACCTGCACCCTAACCAGCTCAATAGGATTGAGCTCACAATGGTAAGGAGGCAAACGTAAAACAGTGACTCAACGCTCCGCTGCCATCTCGTCCACGGCATACTTGTCGCAGTGATCGTGTTTGTGCTGCCGTACAATGTCTTTAAGAGTAGCTTTTACCATTTGTGCCTCGAATGGGATATTTTTGCTCGTCATCCACTCTTGTATTCTTGGTTTATTCCAAGACATTGTGGGCAGCGATTCTAGCTTTCTGGAGTGATAAATCACACATTATCCATCACCACTACGGAATTAGGTTTTAGTTTGGGCAAAATTCCACTAAATCACTCCTCAAAACACTCAGCATTTATCTCTTAATGGTAATCTTCTTTTCCTTTTTAGCCTCAAACACATGTAAGCTATCTTCTACAAATCCTTCTTCCCCGCTTATATGGCTAATAATTAGCCATTTGCCTTTTCCTGAAGGCCCTTTCAAGCCGGTGGTAAGCCCTTCTAAGAATGCCTGCCGGGACGATTGTACAATCTGGTCAATCCATTGCTTCTTTGGTGTATGACTTTCGAGAAAATAAAAAATACCAATTACTCATTAAATTCAGCGGTGGCATGCAAAAACTACACTGTAATAGATAAATAAAACAGAGAAAATTTTAATTACCTTCGTTGATCCAGTTTTCATCTTGGTAATAAATGTACCTGCCTTCCCTGCGATAATCTTTAATTTTTTGAAGGTATCGCTGGCGCCACAAAACAATATCGCGTCTATCTATTAGCACGCTTTTTCTTGATTTTGTGGCGTATTTGAAATTTAAGTGTTTTAAAATTTTCCTCAAGGTAATCCAAGAGAAGTTCGGTAAATCTGGGTCATCATCAACAACCTTAAGAATCTGTAATTTAAACAGATTATAGGTAAGAAAGTCTACGCAATAGAAAAAAGTCAAATAGAACCTCAAAAAATGCTATGTGTGTGTGAGCGTGTAATTATGCAGCTTTGATTTGTGTGATAGTGACGCGACAGTCGTCGTCACGCACACTGTATCTATAACAAGCTTTACGTACACATAGCGGCGCGTGCAAAGATATAAAAAATAACACTAAAGTTACCTATGCCATGGTGGGTGCCTGTGTGGGTGAGACTTAAATTGCTCGTTTCGTTTGTATTCTTTTAATACACTGAACACTGTGGTCATACCGATTCCTAAAATTTCAGCTGTCTTAGAAACACATACTTTTTCCGGTACTTCAGTAGGTAATACCGAAGCAGTTTCCTGCTCAAGTACGTATTTGTACACATTGCATACCATAAGCTTTTCGGTAACGCTAAGAGAAGCCCGCGGTTTTTTGGTTTTTTGGGGAAAACGAGCTTTTGCTCGACGTGCTTGGATGAGGTTCCATATTGTTTGTACGAAACAATATAAAAACATAATAACTCAACAATAACAAACACAAACACAACGTAACAAAAAACTTAACAAGAAACTAAAGAAAAGCAACAGGAGAACAGCGCGCAGAGAAAATATTCGAGCAATCAGACCAGAGATTAGAAGCCGAATGAATGACAAGACAAATGACACACAAAATGGCGACCGACATGGCGGGCGCAGGGTGCGTTCCGAAAGTCAGAGCTCGAGTCACAATAGTATTAAATTATTATTCTTACTAACAATATTTTTTCTGTTAATTTCAATGATATAATATTCGTCGATTCGTTAAAATATAAATAATAACCGAAAATAGACGCGTCAAAACACTAACGACCCGACGTCTTGCTAATTTAGCTGTGAAATATGCATCTATCGGAATCCTTTCTATTATTGACACCGCAGTCACTAACAGAACTCGTAACGCGAGCACTCGGAAGTACTATAGTTCGGCCGTTCAGAGACTGCGTTCCTTACGACGACGTAACTTTGTAATGGCGTTGCAGTTACGATAAAAATATTTTTGCTGGTTGTTTACCGTTTTAACAATTGATGGGAATTAAAACAACATTATTATATCAATAATCAATGAATGTTATAATTTTGTGCCAAACTTAGTGTCAAATAACTTGGTAAACAATATTTTTCTAAATCTATACTGCGCTATTACAAGGTTATGTCAGCGCTTTATATTTGTAGTGCTGTACTAACAATAACAGGCAATAACAGTATCGTAATCTGCTCTTATACAGTTATACTTTATAAAATAATACGTTTTGTTTTTCTTATTAAGAATTTGAAAATAAGGGACTATAAGATAACTTTTATTAAATATAAAAACAAAACTACGACCAAACCGAACGCGCGAAAGAAAGTAGCATTTTTATATTTAGGTTAAAAATGGTAACCCCAAATAGCGTTATGGGCCGACATTTTGTGACGCTAAAACAGTCGTCTGTTGTCGTTTCGTGCGCATAGACCACGTTCTTCAAGTGTTTTCGAACTGTTTTTATTTAATTACCCGGCTTTCGTTTAATGGATTGTTTCTGCTTTTCAAACTGACATAGGCGCTAAATCGGACATCGATTGTGTTTTAATTTGCGTTCTTTTTACTTTTGGTGCATAATAATGCCTAAACGTGGACAAACATTTAAAAGTGGAGCCCGTGAGTTAATCATCAAGCTGCAAGATTACTTTGAGCGGGAGCGGCAAAATGGCGGACCCCTGTTACCTGTCGAACAAGTACAAGAACGCGTCTCTTAGGCGCTTGGAGTTAGCAAACGAACGATAACAAATATTAATAAAGAAAAGTTCCGCTCTACTGGCACGGAAGATAATATTTTACTTACTCCGAAGAAGAAACGTACTCGTAGAACTAAACTCGTGACAGATATTGACCTTTGAAGCCGATGCAATCAGAAATCATATATATGGTTACTATTCCAGAAATGAATATCTCAACAGGAAGAAGCTTTTGGCATCGTTAAGAGAAGCTGGACTGTTTAGCGGGAGTAAAACTGCTTTAACCAAAACCTTAAAAGATATTGGTTTTTCGTATAAAAAAACAGACAAAAGAAAAATTTTATTAGAACGATATGACATAATTTTAAAACGGATAAGTTTTTTGAGAGAAGCAAAAAATATTGATAACTGGGATAATGTCGTGTTCATTGACGAGACATGGCTAAACGCCAATCACACGGTTTCCCGTTCTTGGACGGATGATACATAAGCGTCGACGTCGAAAGTACCAATGGGTAAGGGGGCCCGTCTGATAATATGCCACGCACGTTCTGCAAAATACGGCTTTGTGGATAACGCGTTACTGGCATTTCAATCAAAAACCACAAATGACTACCACGAGGAAATGAATGCCACTACATTTAAAGAGTGGTTCCAGAACGTGCTTTTGCCCAGCCTACCAGATCGTTTTGTAATATTCATGGATAATGACTCCTATCACTCGGTTTAAATACAGAAACTACCTACCCAAGCTAATAAAAAAGAAGAAATGGTGGCTTGGTTACAAGCAAAAGGCATTGACGCATATATGCAGATGCTAAAACCAGATTTTGCAATTCACAATGCTGTGTTAGTGCCTACTTTAATGTATGGTAGTGAAAGTTGGGTGTGGCAGAAGAAGCACGAGAGTAGAATAAATGCTGTAGAAATGCGGTCATTACGTAGTATGCTAGAGCTGAATCTGAATGACAGTGTGAGAAATAGTGTGATAAGAGAAATGTGTGGTTTGCAAGATGATGTTGTGACTAGGGTTAAGAAAGGAATGCTTCGGTGGTTTGGTCATGTAGAAAGAATGAATGAGGAAAGAGTGACAAAGCA
This sequence comes from Parnassius glacialis, assembly GCA_033319125.1. Lineage (NCBI taxonomy): Eukaryota > Metazoa > Arthropoda > Insecta > Lepidoptera > Papilionidae > Parnassius > Parnassius glacialis. The sequence goes on from JAVANC010000018.1 coordinate 28,932,096, forward strand.
AATTTATGTTGCAGAGGTGAATGGCAGAGTCGGGAAGGGTCGCCCTAGGCGAAAGTTTATCGACCAAATTTGCGATATATTGAAAATGGGCCAAATTAAGAGTACCTTTAACCGACGAGCGTGTATGCGTAGGTATATGGATGTGGAGGAAGCGAGAGAGGTGTGTCAGGATCGTGCCAAATGGAATTCCATAGTCTCTGCCTACCCCTCTGGGTGACAGGCGTGAGTGTTTATGTTATGTTATGTTGTTTTTAAACCAGAGCTAATTAAATTAGTTAAAGAAAATAAAGCGGCAAATGTGCGATACGAAATCGATGAACTGGCTCTGGAGTATGGTCATCGCGTTCTAAGAATTCCACCGTATCATTGCCAATATAACGCGATTGAGCTAATCTGGGCTCAAATAAAAGGTTACGCCGCCCGCCACAATACTTCCCCGCCATTCAGCACAAAAAGATGATGACCCTATTAAAAGAAGCCTGCGGGGAAGTCACAAGAGATGATTGGGCAAAGGTTGTTGAGAAGACTAAAAACCTGATTGTGGAACATTTTGACCGAGATATCAGGATTGATTCTGTTATTGATTATAATATAATTATACATGTAGGCGAAGATGATGATGAAGACACCACCTCCTCAAGCGAATCGGAGTCTGATTAATATTCTGTACGCACATTCAATTCAATGTACTTTATTGCATAGAAATACAGATTGTAACTTTGTAACAAAGAATATATAAAACAATTTTATTATATTAATATTACCTTTTTTTGGTTTCCACTTAAATTACTAAAATATAAATTTTAAATGATTTCGCCAATTTAAAACGAAAATAATCTTAAAAATAACGCGGCGGTTCATTTTTGAGGAACGGTAACGAACTCAGTGTTATGTTGTGCCCATCACTAGTCGTGACTAACTGATAGGTGTCAGGAACGCATTCTCTGAACGGCCGAACTATAAGTGGTACAGTCCCGCCAAAGTCACGGAGGATAGTCGAGTGGCGCATTACCATACCAACAATCCTCTTCCCTTGCGACACCACCTCGGCTGCAGCGATATAGATAGAGGACTCTCCTTTAGCCGTAGCTCACTCACTCAGAGTAGCCACCTTGGACCAACCCTTCACTTCGGGCCAGCCATGTGAGTCGCCCTACGTTTACCATGGGTTACCAAGCCACGGCTACTAAGCTACTCCCCTTTTCTCCTCCCACCACGACAAGGCGGCAATCCGTTCAGTGATGAGTTCACTAAACTCACGCAAACTCACTAAGGACATTAATAATTTTACAGTTCCAATATAAATTTATTCCCTTGATATAATAAATTGGCCATAATAAGTATACAGATTTAACAAACTTACGTCTTGTAAACACAAAGTCATTATCAGGCGACCTTTCTACACTTGGCTGTGGCTATGGCCCGTGAGTCTGGAGGAAAATAAGGAGAGAAGAAATAAACAAAACATTCGAAATAATAATCTAATACTTATATATAAATTTTTGTAATAAATTTTATACTTACTGGTACTACCAGAAAATATTGCGCGTATACTGCACTTTTTCAAAGTGGTGCGTTTCTCATGTCCAATAAAACAGTCGTCTGTGAAGTGTTTAGAACAAAGATAATCATTTTGTTTCGGACGCCAATTCACAATTTTTGTGCTTTTTAGCAATAATTTTTGTCTAGGTTCTATTTCTAGGTAGGTTGGTTGTGAACAGATATGGGCAGAAAAGAACATCGATAAGTATTATAGAAAAGGAACTAAACAGCCCTATTGAATTTTATTGTTTATCAAAACTCAGTAATATAAAAATACATGTTGGTAATTACGATATTAAAATTAGTAACAAATATTTAACTACCTATATTATCAAATAGTTTTAATTTGCTTAATATTAGTTGCAAATTCACTTACTTGTGAAATGTTATCCCACTTTCCTTACGGTAACGAGTTTTACATATTACGCACACTCTCATTATTATTAAAAATAATTCTTATTATGCAACTAAAATCAAACATAATCAAAGCACATAAAATAAAATCACTTTTTTAGATTAAACATTTATAATACATAGATATGAATATAGAAGGTGAAATATATAATAAAAATATGAATAAACGGACTTTGGCATAATATGTCAATTTTAGTTCCCGGTACGGACAATGAGGGCGCTTCAAATCGGCATATGCAATTTGTATGGCATATCCAATCCTGCCTATTTGTATATATAGAGGTCAGTGTTTCTAAGTCTATTCCATAGATATAAGAAAAATAGGGGATATGGCATTTGGTCACGTGACCTGAAGTCAAGTGTTTCTCAAATATGGCGACGACTCCACCCACAAGAAATAGCGTTGTTTTTGTCGATATTTTCAGTATCGATGCTATATAAATTATGACGTACCATCGTTCTCATAGGTATATATTAAATAAACAAATATTAGATCACTACACTATTGAATTGGGTTAATCCTGTAATAATAGTTGTATTGAGATGATAAATAAATAAATCTTACGTTCAACTCAGAATAGGAAAGTTTTGAAACTGTAATTGCTTTAAAATATGGTGAAGCAACAGTCAAAAGTGAGCGAAGAGACCAAGGAAAGAGCACTTGATTGGAGCTTTAACTCCTTTCTTTTCAGAAGACGTATACGACGTGCACCAGAATATTATACTGAGTTCGTGCAACGAGCTAACGTTTTTTCGTAACGACGGCAATCTGCACATAAGCACTCCATCCGTGCGTCCCTGGGTCGACGCATGCATTTTTTTTTCTCCTCTGCAGAGATTAACGAAACCACCACTATAGGCAATGTATTAGGCTCCGTATGATTTTTTTGTCCAGCCCATGCTGTCCCACTACTAGGCAGAAGTCTCCCCTAAGTTTTTTCCAGTGGTTTTGTCGTGCACCATATCGAACCAGCCCCAACGGTATGCGTCCAGGTTGCGTGAATTATATCATATATATAGACTTTATAGCGGCTGGGAAGTTAGTTGCAAGCGCAAGTCCTGTACCTTCACGCTTCGCTTTACGTACTGTGATCTGAGACACCATCAAGTTTTCTTTCAACTATATCTGCACGGACTAGCGCTCGCTCTTAACTTCCAAGCCGCCATAAAGATTCGACAACACCTTTCTTTCGTGGTAATGGTCGGTTACCAGTTCAAGTCACCATGAACGTGCAGTGGACTGACGTTTATCTTGATTTATTTAAAGTTTGTGGAGCATGTGTTCTTTCATACATAGTTACTAGCCGTCATCTCTCTTATTTTATAATAAAGATTATTTATTTATTTATCTCAGTAATCTAATCGAGTTGAGCAGCCCCTTTCTAACCATACCACCGTTCACACAATCCATTAATCATTTAACTATCCTAACGTATTCCTCAATCTTCAGCATCCCAAGTTCATACCATACGACAACCAATTTCCATGCAACATTTCGATCAATAGGGGTGGCTGCGCCACTTCAGACTTCCACTTCCATACTCATTTCTCATTATATCCCATTTGTGTAACACCACAAAATATCAATTTAATAGTGTTTACAACCTGCAAGTTGTAATGACTTCCACCAGTAGCGTAATTAGTAGTGGATACTGGAGGTAAACGAGAGAGTAAGGATTAAAAATAAATAAAATAACAATAATGTATACTGATTAAATTCATTTATTCGTGACGAAATAATATTATTTAGTCAGAAAATTTATTTTAGACATGAACCAAATCACCTTTAAGCCGAACTACATCCAGCGTTCTATTTATACATTCTTTTTCAAAATGCAAGGAGCATATTCTTCTTACTACTGCAGGTTTTATGTTTTCCTGGCCTATATTTGGCAACCTAAAATAAATATTATGCATCCTTAAGTACCAATCAAAATAATCTTAACATCATCAAATCTTGTGATGAAAAAAACTATTATAGAAAATTTACGATTTACACTCTTTTCAAGTTCTTTTCTTAAACGAAAGGCTCCCAATCGATCGTTTGATTAAATATACAGTTTACGTATCTAAAACGTTATTTGATCATGACTACATTAATATTATTGTTAAACAGGCTCAAAAGGGCTAGAACCCAGAGCCGTAAAGCCAGTTTAATAAAAAAATATTGTTAAAATTTATATCGATAATTTCAAAACATGACAACACGTAAGGACAACACTATGGAAAAATGTAAACAATCAAAATGTTTACTTGTTTAAATTTACATGATAATAGTCATTGGAAATTCTAGATAATAGCGGGAAACACGATTTAGAACCCATAACATGAACACGAAGCGAAATTCACGCGAAAAAATATACAATTAAGGAAAAAAGTTACAACTAACCTGAAAAATGACAATCCTTCTACATTTTTACGAGAATTTGAATTACATCCATTGATGCAACACTTTGTCATGTCGTTTTTGCTCAACTACCCTTTACTTATGAACAAAAACGCTCCAAAATAGTCAAAATTCACTGTAACACTGCAAAATAACTCCGAACAAGGCTTAGATGACAGACGAACTACCACAAATGAACGTCATCCTAAAATGGCGTCATGCTTCAAGGTGGAGCTTGGTGACATTTATGAAAACTGGCAACAGAAAATTGAAGTCTAAGATATGTACTTATCTCTTTTTACATTTGAAAATCATAACGTGTGAGAATGAGACAGATATATTTTTGTTGGCAAGGTTCATGTTTGCATGATATTTGTATAACCAAAAAATATATATGCAATTTACAGCTTATCCTCTACTTTTCTTATATCAATGGTCTATTCTCTGAGGTGTCTTCTAAGCGTAATAATTATAGAGAAGCTTTGGCGGGAACTTGACCGGCGGCTGTTTGCTGCTCATGTATTATTGTTTAAATAATGGTTTGAAGTGGACTTTGATATGTAAAAGTGATACGATTTTGTGTATTAAGTGTCTGCGCATGTGAACTATTAGTGGATACTGTGAAACAAGTGCTCTGATGGTGATGTGATTCTGAAAATAAGGAGTCTATCTGCTTAGGCGCCTTGAGATACCATCACCAACGGTCAGCTGTCTGCTGGCTCAATTTGCCGTCAAAATCTCCCAAGGGCTGCACAATGTGACGCATCAACATATTGTGAAGCAGTATACTATGAAGGATAATTATTATAATATATTGTAACTCCAGGCTCAGAAGGGCTAGATCCCAGAGCTGTAAAGCCAGTTATTAAGAATAAAAAGAGTAAGTAATAATTATAAAAGTCTATGTAATTATATTATACTCTTTGGTCTCTACCGTATAATGTCAATTGCGAGGTTTTGGCGGGAACTTGACTGGCGGTGGTTTGCTGCTCCTGTATTATTGTTTAAATAATGGTTTGAAGTGCAATTTGATATGTAAACGTGGTGCGATTTTGCGTATTAAGTGTATGCGCATGTGAACTATTATTGGAAACGTTGAAACAAGTGCTCTGATGGTGATGTGATTCTCAAGATAAGGTGTCTGTTTAGGCACCTTGAGATACCATCGCCAATTGTCAGCTGTTTGCTGGCTAAAGTTGCCGTCAAAGTCTACCAAGGGCTACTGTGACGCATCAACATATTGTGAAGCAGTGTACTATGAATGATAATTTTACGTTGTTACTTCAGGCTCAGAAGGGCTAGAACCCAGAGCCGTAAAGCCAGTTTTTAATAAAAATGTCAGTTGTCAATATCAAAACATTTGTTTTTTCTAATTTTTGTAGTTGATAAAGTCGTTAATCGTTAAAAAGTAACGATCCAATTCATAGAATCTATACTGCAATATACATCACCTACATGATAAATTAAAAGTATATTCAATACTTTTTAATAATATTTGTAATAAATATGACTAAATGGAAACTAAGCCGACAAACTTTTGGATGTGAAGAATTGAACTTTTCGGAGGGTGATGAAGTGACTATCGGCAGAGGTTTAAATAATACTGTAACGCTTTCTAGTATAGTTATATCTAGAAATCACTGTGTGATTCATTTTAAACACAACGAAGTTATGATAACCGACCTTAAGGTAAACAAATATTTAATGATTTGAAAATTATGTGAAATATTAATTTTGGTTAAACTATAGACATCCGGTACTCGCGTACGGGGGTGGCAGGCGGAGGGGGCAGCGGGAGGGTACAGGGGAAGCCTCCCCTACCCTTTCCCCCTTGCAGAAATGTATAATTTATGAGTAATAAATTTTTTGTAAAATCATAACTTCACTTTTTTACATAGGAATATTGACACAAAGTTACTTCTGCAGCGTTTTCGGCGCTGCGGGAAGTGCAGCTCCTTCGCCCTTGCGTAGCAAATCACAGGCACCTATGCTCACCTCCGCAGCTTCGGCTTATTGGTCGCCTTTGGCGACCAGCCTCAGCCACTACGGCTCGCACAGGGGATTGCGATTTGCTACGGTGGGCGGGGGCTGCTCTCCCTCCGCGCCTACGGCTTATAAAACACTCTAGGGGTAGGGCAGACAAGACTATGTGGATTCGGGGTGTTCTGATTCAGTTTAAGTACAGTTTCGATCTATCTTAGCTATAAAGTCAGGTTTCTCTAAAGTCTGCTATGATAGTTGTAAATGAAACAATGTAATTTTAAATCAAATAAAAAAGTTAAAAAACAGGGCAGAAGTTGTAGAAAAAACAATGAAAACGCAGCATTCGCGTGACCACTAGAGAAACGGAATGACATTTGACATAGATAATATATTATATTTGACATTTACTGTTGCCCAAATATGGCTGTTAACAACTTCCCGTTTCACACTTTTTTAAATTGGTTTTTGACTCATTACACTATACAAAATGTCATATTTGCGTTTCATGCTTAACCCAGACAAGCCTCCTAAACTAAAGACATAATTAAAATCAAGTACCGGATATCTATAGCCAACCCTTAATTTTACAGATAAAATTTTATAGGTAATAACAAGTAGGTATAGTTTTTCTTTTTATAGGATAAGGGTGACAAACGAGAACACAGTCCACCTGATGGTAAGTGGTTGCTGCGGCCCATAGACATCTACATCTATCCTCTATTCCAAATCAAAATGTAGATGCTCTGTCACCCTTGAGGACTAAGATAGAATGCCTCATTTCCAGTAAAAAGGGCCTCCAGTCACCTGCACTCACCAAGCGAAACGCAGAGGTAAACCTCTACTTCACGCTGGTTTTCTGTGAGGTTGTGGTACCACCCCGGTTCGAGCCGGCCCATCCATGCGACAGCAAAAGCTGCCGCATGGCTCTACCACTGTTAAAATTAGTTGCTATTACAAGCTCCCAAATTGTTACATTACATTCATTCTAATAGGTGAGTTGGGAGCTTTCCATGGTAATGAGCTTTGTTGCCATGCTTGCCATGCTTTGACCATATGTAAAAGCTGGAGCATTTTTTGAAAGGCCTTTGTTAATTAGTGTACTTAATAGAGCAGAACATGATAATGTAATCAACATAAGTCTTGCCATGCTGACCATATGGAAAAGGTAGAGCATTCTTTGAAAGGTGTTCATTAGTGGACTTCAAGGAGCTGAATGTGATGATGTAATAAGTGTAAGCGCAGTGCTAGCTTTGCTGCTATGCTGACCATATGGAAAAGCTGGAGCATTCTTTGAAAGTTCATTAGTGGATTCCAGAGCTGAACATGATGATGATTAATGTTTCTAATTTTGTATTTAAAAAAATATATAATATAAAGATAAAAAAAAATATATAATATATAAGATCTTCTTTACATTAACTACCCAAAGTTGGCACTTTCAAATGACTAGTGGTTGAAAGATATAGTTTTTTAACAAGCTGCAGCTATGTTATCATTGTAGCATGAATGGATTATCTGCCAGGAAAGGACCATACTCTCACAGAATACTAGCATAAAATAGATGTTTAATGCTTCAGTGTTTTGTTTGGTGAGAAGAGAACTGAAGATCCTTTTCATTGGCATTCTTTTCAGAGGCATACCATGTTAGTCATAAAGGCTGACTTCTTTTTGATCTTGAATTAATCTGCATTTTGATTCTTAACCAAATAGATGTCTATGTACCACTTACCATCAGATGGACTGTGCTCACTTGTCACCCTTATTTTATAAAAGAAAACATTGCTGTAACTTCAGAACACATTGGGGTTGTATAAAATTTAAATAATTTAATTTTTTTACTATGCAATTAAAATTAACTCAAACTCTTATAAAACACTACCCTAAAAAAATAATTTCTTGGTAAAACTAATCTATACTAATATAATAAAGTGGAAGAGTTTTTTGTTTTTTTGTTTGTTTAAACGCGCTAATTTCTGGAACTACCAGACCGATTTGAAAAATTCTTTTTGTATATTATAGCCAGATTCATGTGAAATAGTATAGGCTATCTAGCATTAAGATATATTACTCAGCTAGCCTTAAATATGGATATTTGTTAATCAAGTCAGTAGAAAAAGCACTCCCGAAATGATTAATCCGTGTACGCTGGTGTTATCGTTAGGGATATGTAAATACAATGTTCTAAAAAAACTATAGACCTTTACTCCATCTAAAAAAAGTCCATGATACCATATGTCTATTTCTTATACATAAGCCATAATCTTGTATTTTGTGACAAAAAATATTGAAAATTTAAAAGTGATTTAGCAGCATTATTATTAGGCATGGCCTATTTATCCTTATGAACGAAAGTTACTTCATCGTCAAGACAATTTTATGAACATAAACTTTGTTCTTTATACCATGTTATTTGGACGCATAGTTTAAGAGATTATGTAAAATTAAAATAATCCAATACTTGGCTGGGCGCGCGAACAACACATTAAGCCGTTATAAAATGCTTGAACTAGGTCATGTCGCGCACTTCGGACACGTGATTACGCGGGTGAAACTGCGGGGCACAGCTAGTTTTAACATATTTCGACAAGAACAGTCATAATTATTTTTCACTAAAGAAGTTTGGACAAAACTAGTTATGACTGAAAAAATATTTGTCAAAAAAGATTTTGACTGAAAAATATTGGTTAAAAGTATTTTTGACTAAGATAGGTAGATAAAATCACTTTTGATCAGGTGTTGAGTAAGTGTTTAATATTTTTATTTTTTTAATTGATAGTCGATTTTAGGACAAACTAGATTTTTCTTGGCTAAACTAGTGTTTCGTAATTGAGTTTGTTGTGAAAAGTAATATTAGTGACAGTAAATTTCTAAGATTTGGCTGAAAAATTAATTCAGCCTAGTATACAATAATTTGTCCTAAAATCAAATTTGGTCAGTAACTAAAAATTTTAAAACAAAAGCTATACAGTTCCGAAGGGGAGTGTGGCAGAGAGTTCCTCACCTACCTCTTCTCTCACCCCCCAACCACTAATACTGAAATGGGAGAACCATTTCAATAATAAGGGATAATTAATATAAAGCCCTTGCTGTATGTTTTATACCAATTATTCTCCTTTGGCAGCTTTTTAGAACCAATGTAAAATATTTTATTTAACATTTTTTTTAGAGTTCTAATGGAATATATGTTGGTTTAAAAAGAATACCACCAAACATTCCGTATACTTTACAAGATTCTGATATTATTGGACTTGGTTGGACTATTGGTGCTCCTCTTGTAAATATTACTGATAGTGAAAAATATATATTTAAACTCACTAAAGAAAATTGTTTGCCACCTATATCAAAACGATTATTATTCCAAACTGACCTTGAAGATATTGAAAGTTTAAACAGGAATGACACAAATACAGAAATAAAAAGGGATCCATCTCCTGTTACAAAATTAAATTTAAAAAGAAAGCTTAATGATAATGTGAACAAATTAAAGGTTGACGATGAAGTTATAAGTATTTTGTCAGATAGTGATATCGATAAATGTACAAACAAGGAAACGATTGCAAAAAAAATTAAACTTGAAAATCAACATGTGACGGACGAACCTATAAAATCCGAGAATGATGATTTGCAATATGAAGCTTTTAGCATTAAACAAGAATACTTGGGCTATGATGATGAAGCTATACAAATTGACAGTGACAGTGATAGTGAATCAGAACATTGGTTTTTACGTTTGTCGCAAAGCTCCCCTGGTAAGCCTTTTACCAAAATTGTGCAACCCAAACCCAGTGATGTAAAACAAGATGACAACTCATACAGCCAAGCAGAAGATTTTATGGTATTAGATTTGACAAAGGAAAATGATGAAACGGATGAAGAATTTACTGATGATTTAATTACAATACCGCCTTTTCCTCCTCCACTAAATGAAAATGCAAAGAAGTTATCTGATGATAACAATACAAAAAATGAAAAATATGAAAAATTTAGTACATTTGAAAAACCTACTGAGTCAAATATTATAACTGATGATGATTCAAAAGAAGTCCAATTAAAATGTAGTGATGTAAATCATGATGAAGTTGATGGAGAAAATTTTAAAACAATTTTAACAAAAGATGTGCATGAACCAAAGGCACAGATAACACTTGCAAGTAATAAAGAATCAGAAAAAAAAATTCAAGTAATTGAGCCTTTGGTACAACAACCTTCCAGAAAGAAACATACACATTTAATGCAAGAAAGTAAGTATTAGTCTTTTAATTTACTAGAACTATGAGACCAATACTAATCAATCTTTTGTTACAGCTAAAATAACAAGTAATAAACATTCAAAGAAAAAATCAAAACCAAAGAAACAAATAACTAATTCTCAAAAAGAAGAACGGAAGAAAAAGCTCAAAGATATTGCTACAAAAGATAAAGAGGACATTGAACCAGAAGGAGGGAGTACTTTATCCGTTAATAACTCCACTAAGCCAGTTGTTAATGCAAAAGTAACAACATTAAACAGAGGCGCATTTTTAATAGATCCTGTACAAGCTACTGTCAAACCTACAAAACGAAAAGGAAGTTTAAACAAAAGCAAAGATGCAGACACATCACAAACACAAGAAAATATTTCTGAACTAGGTAAAGACAGTGACAAAAGTAAAAGGAAAGACTCTACAAAACGTGCTTCTAAAAAGCATGAAACATCTAAAACAAAAAGTAAAAATGAGACATCTAAATCTTCAAAATCTTTTAAAACTTTTGAATCTGATTCACGAATACCTCTTAAATCTGTTAAACCTTTAAAAGAGAGTGATAAATCCATATCAGGAAAACCATTTTCAAAAGTTGATCCTTTACCAACAAAGTCGCCCTCACCTTGTAAAAGAACAACAAAAAAGGTGCGTTTCACTGATGAACAGCCAAGAGTACACTTATTTGAGATTGAACCTGGTAATAAAATGAAAAAGACAAGTTCAATAAAAACTTCACTACTGGATGTAAGGCATATGCCTGTGTTTTCATTAGAGAAAATTACACTAATGAAGATTCTTCGTTGGAATCCTCACTGGTTGGATGAACAAATGCACAATAATGACCCTCCACCTATCTTAGGACACAATAATCCACCAATGACGATTTTCCATTCCTTTAGTAATCATAAGCAATACATACAGTAAGTAATAAATTTTACCATGACATAAGTCTTTGGTCCTTCCATAAAGCCATGCATTTAAAATTTATAAATATGTTTTAGATTGGTAGGTGATCTACTACTAATGGAGATTTGGGAATGTTTAACTCAAGGTTATATGAGATTATCTAGCCAAGGTTTCCAAATGAGAATCGATTCATTACCACCTGCACCACCACAAGAGCGATGTTTTGACTTATTCAGTCTTAGTGTTAATAGTAAGTCATTTAAATGTATTTTTGATGTGTATAATGAGTGTTCGTAAATCTTAATAAAAACTGGTTCTTCATTTTAGTTTCGTTACCTACGTCTGAAATAAAAAGTGTTCCAAGAGTGGGAGAAGTATTGTTGGTAACATTTGGACCAGAAAATGCAAAGAATAAAAGATTTTTTTTTGTTCATAATGTTAGATGTCTTCCATCACCACAAAGTAAGTTTAAATTTCATCCTTAAACTATTGTCTCTCAACAGTTATTATCCTTAATCTAAATATTTTTTTCTTTTCTATTTTTACTAGACAATATTCACTCTTTTTTTACTATTTCCCTATATGCAACATTCACGGAAAAAATGGGATTATTGCGACCTGGTGAAATCATGTTTGGTAGAAACCTGGCTTATATTAATAAGGAATTAATGCTGTTTGAAGCAATGGAGCATCTGGTAGGCTCTCCACTCAGCGAAGCAATTTTAAAACCTGAGCCACATCATTTTGTAAAGTCAAGAGAACCAAATGTAGACCATGATTTAAAATCACAAGTAAGTATTTATAAGTTTTTCATAAAATAACTATATTAACTATTCAAAAATCATTTGTGAGTATCATAAGAGGCTACAGTGGACAGCAGCGTCTTCCCGATAACAACTCAAAATAATAAAAAACTGCAGTTGCCAACCTGCCTGACAAACGTGGCAACTTTGGCAAATATACAATCTATGGAAGGCCTTGGATGTTGATAGGATGATCATGCATACTAAGGCACTTTTTTCAGCCTATAAAAACTCCACTGCACTCTACATTACCTCTACCATAAAGTAGGCGGTATAATTTTCTTTTGGTGGCACTGTTGTCGCGACACAAGCGTGAACCAAAGCCTAAATCCGGTCTGAAATACTGAGGTGTATATAGAATAACTCCGAACTAACACACAGAGCGTTGGCCTCTCCCCGGGCCGATCACCTTGCCCGTCGAGAGATCTCCCCGTTTTCTTCCACGGCCAAACTGGCGACCCTGACGTGATGTGAACACGCAACCAACAACCATTGGAAACTACTACAACTTGAAGCCTTCGTCATTATCCTCAAGAACAATTACCATTCACTCCCGAGAATCGTTTTCTGCAGTCTTCAGTTCCTGCAAGCCAGTTCAACCTGTCTTCATCTTAACTCACCGCGGATTTATAAGACAGACTTCTCACACTTGTTCCGGTCCATCGTTCTCATCGTCCGGCATCGGTCATCGTCTCATCGTCCGGCATCACTTGCAAGTGCGTAATACGGCATGCGTTACATACCGGCATATTGTTCGCACCGGTGTCACTTACCCTTACGTACACAGCATGCATTCCCCACCGGCATCTAGGACGCACCGGCAAACCGGACTGCACTATTGACCTCCGGTATGTGCAGGGGAATGATTTGGCGGCGTTGTTGTCACAAAACACGGTCGTGAACCATTAATTTCCTACAAGTCTTATCAGGTCGTTACTCCCGTCTAGTTGGGAGCTAAGCCTCTCGTTCAAGATTTTGTTTTTCTTTATATAGAATAAGTAACAAAGCAGCATATAGTCCACTGTTGCAAGAAGTAGATGTTTTGGCCCATAGATTAATTATAATCAAACTTATATTTTTGTGTTTTTTTTATAGGAGAGGGGGCAAACGAGCATGCGGCTCACCTGATGGTAAGTGACTACCGCCGCCCATGAACAATCGCAACTCCAGGGAAACCAGGGAAATTACAGATGCGTTGCCGGCCTATTAAAAAGGAATAAGCTCTTTTCTTGAAGGTCCCTAAGTCATAACGATCCGGAAAAATCGCTGGTGGTAAACTATTCCACAAGGAAGTTGTGCGAGGAAGAAAACATCTTCTAAATCGCACAGTGCTGGACCGCCAATCATCCAGATGGTGTGGATGGTATCGGGAGTTCTGCCGCGATGTGCGTTCGTGAAATTTGGCGACTGGTATTAATCCGAACAATTCCTCAGAGCACTCCCCGTGGTAAATGCGAAAGAAAATGCAAAGAGATGCAACATCTCTTCGCAGCGCCAATGAATCGAGCCGATCGGAAAGTACTCGGTCGTCGACGATTCGAGCCGCTCTGCGTTGGATGCGGTCAAGTGGAAGGAGCTGGCACTGGGGAGCCCCAGCCCAGAGATGGGAACAGTATTCCATGTGAGGCCGAACCTGCGCTTTGTAAAGTTGCAGGCGTTGTGTCGGCATGAAATACTGTCCCGCTCTACTGAGCACCCCAAGCTTTTTAGAGGCCAATTTGGTCTTCTCTTCCAAATGACCACGAAACTGCACATCACTCGATATGTCGACGCCGAGGATTCCGGTACTGGCTGAGGCAACAAGGGAAGTGCCTTGAAACTGAGGAGATACGACAAAGGGGTTCTTTTTAGCGGTAAACGCGCAAACTTGTGTCTTCTGAGAATAAAACTGGACTAGATTTAGTCGCCTCCAATCCGAGACTTTGTTCAGCAAAGACTCGACTTCAGACACAAGTTTGTTCCGGTACTCGTCGACGTTTTCCCGAGAAATATTGGCACGACCGGTGTATAGAGCATCACCAGTGCTGTCATCCGCATAGCAATGAATGCTACCGGTTTGCAACATATCATTGATATGCAGAAGAAACAGCGTTGGTGATAGCAGCCTTGTGGAACACCAGCGTTAATAGGCTTATAGTCGGAGCATGAACCGTCTACGACGACCTTGATGCTCCGATCTGCAAGAAAGGTGGTGATCCAATTGCACAATTGTGTGTATGTAGATAGAGCCATATGTTTCCATCGACTTCCTGCATTTCTTACCAGGTCGTCGCTCCATCACTAGATGCTTGCTAGTAGGGCCTCCCTACACTTGTTTACCGGTACCAGTCTGATACTTGAGAACTTTTCTTCCCTATCGCTTGTCGGTTCTTCGACCTATACTCGTATGTAAATCGTCTAAAATGGCAATCACCTGGGATTGCCATTTTAGCCGATTTATTATTATAACAAAGTTCTGTATCGCCCGGTACGAATTTCGCAGATGGGGGCTAGGCGAGAAAAAGTGTAAGATGTTTCCGTCACGACCCCCTTTCTATAGTGCGAGCGAGATGGAATAATATTCATCTCCCTTGCACTTTTTCTTATCTTGCCAAGAAAGAAATATTATTTTAAATGCCCTTCATTTTAATAGATGCTAGTAATTGTATTTACAGTGGATGACCGCATCCCAGTTCTACATGTATCGAAAGACTTATACAGCACTGATTGATAACTATTCCACAGTTGTTGCCGAGGTCAAAAATATGCCATGAGGATATAATAATCAATTTTTTCTTTCTTTTCCAGTGGACAGTAACCCTTAATCCAAGTCAAAAATTAGCAGTGTGCTCATCAGTATCTGCTGCACTCGGAGATAAACCTTGTATACAAATGGTCCAAGGGCCACCTGGCACAGGTGCAGTTCATTTAGCTCTTATTAGTTTTCTATTTTTTTTTCCTATTTCTTCATTAAAAACTTTTTTAATTAACTGTGGGATATAGGCATTTTCAAGGATATGGCGTTCATAATATTAAAGATTATATTTATTTGAATATAAGAGTGACAAGCTAACATTTCATATGTTAGTGATGGTAAGCGGGTATTGCAGCTACCACCAACTTTAAACAAAGAAAACCACAGAAGCATTGTCACTCCTGAGTATTAAGATTGAATACTTACAACCTTTATATTAGATCTCTTACTCCACACACCGAAACACAGCATTGCAAGCACTGCTTCCTAATGGCAGTATAGTAAAGTAATAAAAATACTAAAACCTATCTAAAGTTAAGTTACAGCCTATGAATGTCCCACTGCTAGACACAGACCTCTTCTAAAAGTCAAAATTCGCTCTCGGAAGGCAATCACAAGTCTGTCGCGTTGTCGGACTTTATGACACAAGCCTCCTCCCATTTCTGAGAGGTTCTAAGTCAAAGAATTATCCAATGCGTGTTAGCGAATTTACTTTCGAATTATTTGTTACACAAATTTTTATAAAAGTTGTAGTATGAATTGTAACTAATTAATTATGTACGTTTGCAGGAAAGTCAAGTGTAATCTGTGCCATAGTCATGACATACTTCTATAATTCCACTGGCAAGAAACATCAAAATAGAGGAAAGATTTTAATTTGTGCTACAAGTAATGCCGCTGTTGACGAACTTGTGATCAGATTGCTTAATATAAGACAGAGTTTGCCTAAAGGTTAGGTAGCTTTTAAAATATTTTTTTTGTTTCTAATGTACTATATTTGATATGTTATTGTTGGCTTTTTTGTTTTTTATAATAATAGTTTCTCTTTTTACCATTAATTGAACACATCTTTGAAGGCCATCAACGTCATTGATCTTATTTTTAGCAATTTTAAATGCTGGGGTTGTTATAAATTAATTTGCTTAATTCTGCATAAAGAAAGAAAATGTTGTATCCTGCCCAGTGTTAAGGGGACCTCCCACCCACCCTCAATCGCGCGCACTATACCCCTCGCCGTCAATCCCAGCACTACCATCCCCAACACCACCAAACTAGGCACGACACACCACTCTCCAAAATACGACACGTGACTGGAATCATCCGCAGAGTCTACTTCACCTGAGGATGCCTCGTGTAGAGAGAGAAAAAAACCCGACCTTTTTTTTTAAAGGATGGAGTAACAAACGAGCACACAGTCCACCTGATGGTAAGTATACTACTAATATAGCTGCAACATGGCTCTACCACGTACCTCTTCAAAAATCAAAAGTTTTATTAAACAAAGTTTATTAAAGTCCCGCTGGGTTTCTTGCTTGTGCCCAGGATATAGGTTTTTTCGAACCAGTTGAAAATTAATTAAAAGAGTGACTTTCAATAAGTATTATTTATAATCTAAATTCAATAAAAAATATTCTGTTTCCCTCTGTCAACCCCAAGTGTAGTTACATAAATTAGTAAGCATAAAAAGGCTAAAAAAACATTAACAATAAAATTAAGAATACAGCAATAATAATAATCACCGACTATATATATAAGAGATTTCATTGTATTTGGTGGCAGGGGAACATATTTGCATTGTGCGCATGGGTCGAGTAGAAATAAAATGAAGTATACAACAATAATAAAAATCACAGACTAAAGAGTAAGAGATTTTAGTATGAATAAAGAGATTTGGTTGTATGTGATTGCAGGGGAACGTTTCCGAATGGTGCGCGTGGGGCGCGCGGAGGCGATGCACCCGCGCGCGCGCGACGTCAGCTCGCAGCAGCTCGCGCAGCGCGACGCGGCCCGCGCGCACGCCGAGCCCTCGCATCCCGGCCTCGCTGAAGAAGTACTAACACATTTTACTAACCGATTTTTTTAGATATAATTTTATCTATGTACAACAAACTAAAATTGATGTGTCTGTCTGTAATATTGAAATAACTTTTTAGTGACGGAGTAAGAATATCCCGTGTGTGTCGTAAAAGGCGATACAGAGAAACGAACTAAGAAATGGGCAGCAGTGTCTTCCTAATAACAACTAAAAATAAAAAAAAACTGCGGTTGGCAATTCGCCTGCCAAACCTGACAACTATGGCGAATTTCTCCCCTACGAGGCAATCTATCGGAGTGGCCCATGTTCAGCAGTGAACTTGTGAAGGGCTTTAATGATGATGATGATGAATGCAAACAAATGTTTTCCTTAAGAGTGTAGACGGGCTGCATGTTTTCCATGCAAATGTATTCCCCTATCCTCCTCCTGGCAAGGCATCACCTTTAGAGTAATCGTTTTATTTATAAAAATCTAGGTGTATTGAAGGCGTGCCCCTGTCATTTATTTTTTCCAAAAAATTATTACAAAAATAAATATGACTTTCCAAAAACCTAAAAAAATGCCCCATTTATACCTCCGTAATAAGATGACTGCCCAAGAAATTTGAAAAGGTTTTAAGATAAAAACAAGTAATTGGTGCATAGATCTATTCTTCCTTTAAATTGTGATACAAAAATTAATTTAATCGGCTTAGTTTTTGAAGAGAAAACAGGGGAATACGAAACGTCGATCGGTCATAGTTTTTGTAAGTGAAATTGTTCTGAGCTGCAGTTGCCCCTATAGCGCTATACAGGGGCTAGAAGATATATAGCGCGACGGCAATAGTTTCTTCAAATTCCTATTTCTCAATTCCCGCGCAGACCGACTACGCTCTTAATCACCTACTATTATTCCCCTCCCATATCCATGGGGTAATATGGAGTGATGGTCATGACATTTAATAATTCCTCAGAACTCCATAAAAACTGAAACGAATTTACAGTCCACCTGGTGATATATGGCCACTGCAACCAACTTAAAAAAAGAAGGCTACAGTTGCAGTTACAAGCAGAGTTGTACCCACACACATTCCTTGGCAAAATATTATTCCTCTCACTTAGTGAATAGCACATTTGTTCCGTGTTATAGTATGTTAGTATCGTCCCGTAAGTGTCGTAAGAGGTCGCCTCTTAGGGGGAAACTGAAATAAGTGATGAACAGCAGCATCTTCCTAATAACAAACCAAAATAACAAACAACTGCGATTGCCAACCCGCTGGCCAAACGGTGACTAAGGAAAAATCCCTCCTATGAGGCAGGCCTATGTTCAGCAGTGGACTTTTAAAGTCTGTAATAGATGGATGGACATATCCTTTTACATATGACTTTGAATTTCAGATTTCACATTTAGAAGCCAAAATCAACATGTGGAAGACACAAGCACAAGACGCGCGGGATCCGGTGCGCATAGCGTACTGTCAGAGCCGCATCAATAGCCTCGTCAACAGAATATCACTGGTAACATACATTCGTCATCACCATATTTTATGCATCATTCTCACGTGTCGGATGTCTAGTTGTTTGTATATAACCGAAGTACCAAACGAACTTACAGACTACCTGATGGTGTGGCTACTTCAGTCCATGGACTCCTGCAGACAACTTTATACAAAGAAAATGTCCAGATGCCTTGTCACCTCTGAGGACTAAGATGGAATGCCTCATAGCATGTAATTATACTGGTCCTATGTCCTTCAGACTGGAACAAAAAAAATGCGAGCACTGCTATTTGGCAGCAGAAATAGATAGTAGGACTACTCGGATATCGGATCCTAATCACACTGAAAGTATTTTTTTTTTACTCACCAAGTCTGATAAAACTAAACTTAGATTGCAACACATTCTGAGGGAAAGATTTTTATTAGAAACCTTAATCACGTAAAAAGTACCGAATATATATGCAATTATTATGAAAGCCGACGCTTTGTTGAACAGCGCCGTACAACCGTTTTTTGCCAAGGCCAACATCCAGCACGTGGGCACGACAAATAATTGGGCCTAGCCAAAATAGCCCACCCAAAATATCTACTAAGACTACTATCAAGTTTGTTCGCGCCACTTCGCGCTACCGCCTAACGCTTATGAGATTCGTTAATCTTTCTTTATTCTCGCCTACGGTTTAATGCTGAGTGCGCTTGTGTTGAAAAAGCACAAACATATGGTGCACTTATCCTGGGTTGATGCACGAGGCCGCAAAGCTCCGGATGTTAGTCTTAAGAAGAGAGCCTTTAACCATAGATAATACACTATATACCAGAGATAGATGTGCCACTCACATTTCAGTTTTCGAATGAGTGTACCGTGTACGCTAGATGCCGCTGTATTCTTTGGTACAACGCGGCTTGCCGTAGTTACCACATGGTTACCACTAGATGGCGTATTTTTTCAATGACTTAATATTTATGAACTATGCAGTTTTATTATCAATGTTTCTGTTTATGCATTCTACCAGATAATTATTGGATATCTCCAATGATTATCTTAAATTTCCAAATGGTAATTTTGTAGATAACATTAACACTAATAAAACTTAGCCTTTTTCACATAAGATTTTTTAAACATTTATATCAAACACTGAATATAAATTTAAGTATGTATTTATTTTCTTTTATGGATGTTATAATATTTAATAGCTTGAGTTTTGACTATCATTTTCACAATCACCAATCAGTAGTTAATAATTTTCCGTTTAGCAGCCTATTAACATTGGTGCATAAACTGTGAACAACCACATTTATTGTTAAATTTAGTAAATAATCATAACGCCTAAATTATGTTTTTCACAGGAGAGGAACGAAAAATTGCAAAATATTTTCTTTTTCTGAATTATCGTATCAATAAAATTCGTATTTATTTGAAAGAACTGTCAACCGAGTTTGTTATCCATGTGCCAACCATAACCGTAGACCAAAACTGCCATAGGTTTAGGTTTTTTTGGGCTTTGGATTCTGGGGTTTTGGCCTAATTAACGCCATCTATACAACGCTGAAGAAAACTAGCCTACAAGTTTATGTACCTAGTTCACTAGAGGGCAGAACTTTCAATGCATTTTTTATTCTTGTAAATTTGTATGGCAGTTTCATCCCCCTGCCTTTAACCAAGCCGTCTAGTCCTGCAAAAAGACATTACGGTAAGCCAGTTTCGACCGAATTAAACGCATCGCAAAGCTCTCTGTCAATCCATCTGACAATAGAGCTTTTTGGTCTCTCGCCAAAGCAGTCGAGACAAACTTCTACCGGTCTATACTGCCTCCGCTGGTAAAACCAGATGGCGCACTGGCGCATGCGGCTAAAGGGAAAGCGGACTTATTCAGACAATAAGAGAAGACAATTCTTTTCTGGCCAGTAGCAACAGCGTACCACCTCAATTACCTCACTGCGGTACCACTATGTCAGAGGTCCGTATCATCAACAAGGAGGTTCTTAAAATCTTGTGAACTCTAGACATGAACAAAGCTAATAGAACTCATGGTATACCAGCTATAGTTCTAAAGGTTGTGCGCCTGAGCTGTCTCCTGTGTTGAAAATGATTAAACACTATCACAAAACATATACATAATTTTCAAAATAGCGCGTCATTCAATTTCAAATGAATTCAAACTTTCCTTTCAGATTCCCGGCGGATTCCGCCTCTCACACAATTTAATCTCAATTTTCCGTGCAACAACAAACGCAGTGATCAAATATATTTACAAAACATATGCAGCATCATTTAAAGGAGTATTTTAAATTCAATTCTTTTAATCCCAACCGCTACAATATGAATTTCGCGGTAAACCCAAAAGCATTTTAATTTTAATTTAAAGAATTTTTAACTAAGTGCTCGACCAAACCAAATCTAATACCCCTTGAGAGCGTGATTCAACGCTCCAGGGGGCCCTAATCTTCCCACCACCAAGTGGAGGCCACACCGCGTGAACCCGAGACTAATAGAGCGCAACCGCTAACAGTCGCCACTCGGGTTGTACGCCCTCACTGAGGCCGTCGGCAACAGAACAGCTTGACAAGTGGCCTGTTGACGGCTTAAGGCTCAGTAAAGGCGGCCGTGGTGGGAGCTAAGGCGGCAGCTAGCTAGGGCCGCCTCCATCAAATGGGGTACAGTGGTGCACCAGTCGCGGCCACTCAGCTAACGGGAGTGAGAAGGGTCCAGCGGACTGACGAGTGGCCGTGAAGTTCCTCTCCGCACGCTGAGGGGGGGGGGGGTGATGACACCCCTGCCCCTGGGGGAATTACCCCCCGAATGGTCGGGGAAGGGACCCCTTTCAAACCTAGGGGCCTGGTAGCTAGCCGGCGGGCGCCGAGCGTCGCCCGTCAAAAGGCGTGGCGGAGCGCCCCCGCCCGTGGGGGTCGAGGGCCTGGCAGCGCCCCGAGAGGAGACGCCGTTCGCACCCAGGCACAGTACGGCATGGTGATTGCCCTGGCAATGCAGACAGGGCCGCCGGTGCGGACAGTCTTGCTGGAGGTGCCCTTCCAAACATGAGTAGCACCAGCGGCGCTCCTTGGCGATAGTTCGCCTCGCCGGAACCGACTTACTTAATAATTTCTGGCAAAACGTTACCCGGTGATCAGATGCTCGACAATAGGAGCAGGGTTGACGACGACTTGCCCGGCGGATTCCGCCTCTCACTGGGCACGGCTCGTAAGTCGTCGACGGTGCCCGCCGCGTGCTCGATCTGTCGGCACTGCTCCTCCAAAAACCGCAGCAGGTCATAGAAGGGCGGAATATAGGATGCCTCGTCCCCGCCGTACCTCTCCTCAAAAAGTATTCTAAGGTCGAGAGGTAGGCGGGACAGCACGATGCGGAGCAACAAAAAGGCCCATTCGCCTACTGGTAAATCCAGCCGCCTCAACTTATTACAGGCCACCAAGACTGGATGCAACAGGTCAGGACGTAGTCTGGCCCGGTCACTAAGCAGCGGGAGGCTTAGAAGCTGCTTAACATGTTCGTCCGCAATGCGCCGGACGTTGGCGTCTTCTAGCTAGGAGGTCCCGAGCAGTCTGGTAGGCGTCGTCCGACAAGCTCAAATGGCTGACAACGCCCAGGGCCTCCTCCTCCAGTGAGGCCAGGAGGTACGCCATCTTCTGGCTCGGGGTCAAGTCACTCCGGGCGTCCACTAGGCCGTCGAAACGACCAACGAAGGTCAGCCATTCGGAAAGGACCCCGGAGAACCTTGGCAAGTCCAGAGTTGGGAGTCGTCCCAACAGCTCCGGCTGAGGCTGCTTCCGAAAGGACTCGGGCAGGCCACTCGTTCGAGCTTCACGCGTTTCCTTGGCATACCTGCCTTCAGCCTCGATCAACTCGTCCGTGAGCGAAAAGAACTGCTCGTAGTCTGCGAAGCAGAAGTCGAGGACTCCCTTTTCCACATCCGAATCCTCGAGCTCAGCGTAAGCCTCCTCCACTGCAGCCCTTCGAGCATCGACCTGCTCGAACCGCTTCATCAAGTTATGGACCCTATCCGGTCGACCTATCAAAGCATGGGCGCTGGTGGCCCAGCGTAACTCAGTCCGCAGGTAACGGATTAGCATCTTGGGCGAGGACATCACTACTAAATACAAATTACGACGCGGCTCGAGCACAATTACAAAAATAACAAATAACAAATACAAAAAAAAACAACAGCCAACAAATGCAGTTTCTATCAAATCGAGTTGAATAGAAATTACACAAATAAGAACCGCTACTTATACCAAATACAAGTTATTACAAAAGAAAAGACACAAATCAAATTAACAAATAACAAATACTAGTGCGATCAAATCAAGTTAAATAAAAATTACGTAAATACAAATTACTACTCTTCAGTTCAGATACAAATTACAATACGAAAGATACATAAACGAACATACACATCAACAAAAAATGCCTAGCTCGGAAATCGACCCTTCGATAAGTAATCCGAACTACTACTAAAACAACTATCCGACAACGATAATTAACCGATTAGGTAAAAATAACCATCTACCTACATGACGCAAACTCCCGCTTGCGCACTAACCGGGCGCGGCTTTTCAAATTTACCCGCTAACAACAAAAAAGCAAGCCACTAAAGAAAGGAATTTTATTATTAAATATATAATTAAAAAAAATATTTTTACGTATTACGGACGGGTGTGATTGTAGACACAAAATTAAACCAATCAACCCAACGCTCCCTGCCACCAAAATTGTTTAATTTTTATCAAACACTATGGTCGGTGGATCGACCGGGAATCGATCCCAGAATCGCGCTCTGCTACCAAATGTTACGGCCAGCAGCTGCTTATCCCAGGGGTAGGGTCCTCCGCGGCCCATAGACGGAGAACCTACAAGCAGATGCTGGTCGGGCCTGCTACAGGCCAAAGGTGAAAAGTTTCTAATTACAATAAACGATCAGGGGGGAGCGTTGTATTCTATTAAACAGAGCTTACTTACCTCTATCCAAGCCGACTGGTCCCTCAGGATTCGGTCAGGTCGCGTGTGGATGTACAGTGCTAGGAAAGTAAGGGTCAGCGATGTGTATCTGGGTGTGGCTGGTAGTGTTATTGATCTTATTAGACCGTTACCATCTGCAGCAGTTCGGACCTCAGCACCTCTCCACCTCACGTCACTTTCTTCGTTAGTCACGATGAAGGTCCAGTAACTCTGTCGTACGATTAACTACCCTACAGAAGCCACTAAATCTCGTTTGTTATAACGCCTAACTCGCGAAATGAACACAGAACGTACGGATCAAAGGTCACAGTTATTTCTAGAATATCAAATACCGCACTAGTAACTAATACAGTCGAATCCACTTATACAGATTCTGAATTAGACACAATAAGTCCCGGGTGAAGCTAACAAAACAGGAATGCGCGTTACGTATGGTAAACCGTATATTTCCTAGATGCGCGTGTCGTATTCCGCTTCCGACTTCCCGGCAAAAGAACGCGTGTTATCTCTTGCCGCGATGAATTTGGACTCTTAATTTTTCTAGGGCGTTCTCGACTCCCACCGTTCAACACGCTCGGACGTTCAACACGCACTAACTTCATCCCGTATCGCGCCGAGCCGAGTGCCATCTAACGTCGATGCTTGACATTAGCGCTTTTGCGCGAACAGTTGTAAAATGATATTATAACTGTCGCTGAATCATGTTTAACATATTACGTTAGGTTCATTGATAGTATAGGTTCTATGATTTATGTGGATGGACACATCCTTAGAAATCATAGAACATACGTAATACATACGATATCTCGTATAACAATAAAAACTAAATATGTAGTTGCCACTCATCTTCTATTTTATTTCACTCTGTCGCTTCTTATGACACCCACGGGATGGTATTAGGTAGTGAATTCTCTTACGCAGCCATTACACAACAAAAATTGAATGTTACAACATAATTGAATATTATCGAGAAAACATTAATATTTATTAAAAAAAAACCTTACAAATACAATATTGCGCTCTAAAAATGAGGACATCCATGAATTTTTCTGCCACCAGCGTGGCGTCACTTAAAGATGAGGTGTAATATTTGACAGATTTCATAGCGCGGAAATGTGTCTTTCTGTAGTAGTAGTTATACTTTATATTAGTTAGATTAAGGTGAAACATACGGTCTGGTCCCGGTCATATTAATCAATCAATCAATCAATCTTTATTTGCCAACCAAGTGTACATAAATTGTCTTATAACAATAGCTATTTGTCTCAACTTAGTAGTCTTTTTCAGGCATTGCAAATGCATATTCCCGCGAGATGGCGCCAAAGTCATAATTTTTTAGTTTATTTGGGTTTTTGTTTAATTGGAACATTATTAAGTCGTAGAAGTAGCAATCGCGTTACTCGGACATTACACTTATTTTACTAGGTCATATCATTGCCTTAAAATCCACACAATTCAACACAAAGTCCAAAAATAACATCTGTCATTGAATATACACACGTGGATGAATTCTAGTCCCTACATTTACGAAAATTGAACACTAGATGGCGTCAATGAAAAAAAGTTTTAGTTTTTTCTGTATAGGTAGGCAGAACTACAGAACGCCACCTGCCTGTCTAGTCTTTTTCCCAACTATATTGGCGTCGGCACCCAGTCAAACCGGATTCAACTGAATACCAGTATTTTAGGATTACGTTATAAAAATAAAAATTATATTTGTAGGCATAAATAAACTATTTAATTCAATAATAATTGTACACGCCCCTAGTTGTCCCGACAAAGGTCGACCCTACCGGGGCCCATAAGCGGCAGTCTCGACGGGCAACCAAGGGTGGGGCTCAAAAGGTCTATGGATAATTCTTAACTAAGGGCTAACAAGCAAGCAACAACACAACTTACCGAATTCCGGAGTTAGGGTTGACCACAGGGTATCAGTCAGGTGGTAAGTAAGGTGTATGTAAGTAGTGTGCGAAAGTGTGTATAAATGTAACATGACGTCCCGATGTAATCGGACAGCAGATCCACAGGCGCTGCTTTTCTCCAAAATGTGCGATCCCTCCAGTGGGCGTTCACCAATTGAAGCCTTCTGCTTTGATTTCACTATATTAGTTTATCAACTTTATTGTACATTTAATTAACTTCAAATTCAACCAAATCTACGTTAATCGAAATTAAAGCAAGTGACACGCTGCACTACTTAAGAACGGTCGGTCAAAGTTCAATGTCCCAGGTTAACTTAGCACAAAATTATAACCACGAGCACGACCGCGATCTCTTCTCGAGTCACTAGGTTCTAGCGTTCCACACGACAAAGCAAAATTCCTTCGTACGATATCAAAATGCCACAAAGCAGCTCTTCGACGCAAATTAATGGTAATCGAAGTTAAGTTAATCACTCAAAAATATTACAACAAGAATTATATAAGCCAAGCCCCGTTGTCACGCAAAACGAACGAAATTAGACAACACAAAGGAGGCGGGCTTAAATGAGACCTAAAAATTCTCACGTAACTTCAGACCGACCCGGCGATCGCGCACAATCAATTTTTTCTAGATGTATATCAGACCGGCTGTCGCGCGACAATTCTTTTCTAGACTAATCTCGACCGCCGCCCTCGAATGGAATGCGAGCGGGAGCGGGGGCCGGCGGTGACTGGTTAATATTTGGCCTAAACAAACCCCCGCCCCGGACATAAGGACTTATGTCCGCGAGTAAATTGGCAAACGGGACAGAGCCGCCACGGCACGTTGCAAGACCGAATCACCGACCAAAACCTCGGCCACCCTAGGCACCCCATCAGATCCATACGACAACTTAACAATGTGCCCACGGCGCCAATACAAAGGCAAAGCGTTGGGTTCTTTAACCAACACGAGGTCTCCAACCCGAGGAGGATTCGTCTTGTCAGACCACTTAACGCGCTGCTGCAAAAGATGTAGGAACTCCAGAGGCCATCGGTGCCAAAACTCTGAGTCATCTGTTGCAGCAGGTCAAATCTGCTCCACCGCGAAGAGTTTATTTCCCTGAAGGGGTACTCGGGCAGGGCGTTAAGCGGCTGGCCAATCAGGAAGTGGCCCGGGGTTAGAACCTCCAAATCATTCGGATCGGACGGAAGGGGACAGAGGGGCCGAACGTTGAGTACCGCCTCAATTTTACAGAATACCGTGGCAAGCTCCTCAAATGTCAAACTAGTTTCGCCAATAACGCGACGGAGATGCGTTATTGCAACCTTAACCACCGCCTCAAAATACCGCCCCAGTGTGGGCAAGCCACAGAATTTCCACTGGATGCCCTTCTTGGACATCGCAGTACCCAAATAAGTCCTGTTGCTGGACAGAAATTCGACGACCTCTTTCAAATATCTATCCGCGCCCCTATAATTCGTTCCGCAATCAGATCTGATCCGGTCCGGCAAACCGTGACGCGACACGAAGCGGCCCAGCGTGGCCACAAAGGCTTCAGTGTTGAGGGCACTTAAAAGTTCTAAGTGAACGGCCTTAGTGGAGAGGCACACGAAAACGCACAAATAGGCCCCATGTGGACGCGCATTACGAAGGTTGAAGGGCCTGACGAGGAAGGGGCCAGCAAAGTCCGTTCCAACTCCAGCGAATGGTCGGATGGCCCTGACGCGGTCGGGTGGTAAGTTACCCATTATAGGCTGCGAGATGGTGGCCTTCAGTTTATAACAAGGTATGCACTTAAAGAGGACGCTCCAAATGGCGCGTCGGCCAGCCAAAATCCAAAACTCCCGCTGCAAAATAGCCTATGCTCTTTAGATTAGTTATTAATTTTCCGACCTTTCTTGGTACATAATTCAAAATACATCAAAAAATATCAAAGTCCATCATACGTTTCTTAATTAATAATTAACAATTTTTTTGTATATAGTTGTATAACATTACATTTTAGTAGGTGAGTTAAATGAGTAATATTAAAAATGCTTGATGTTCCAAAAGTAACGAAGAAACGAGTCAATTGACTTAATCATTTTTACACACAACATTATGTAAATTTTGCCTCACTTGCATGGCCCAAACACAATGGACATGGCTGACAAGCCATCGGGCTGTAGGGCTCGTATCTCGCCTAGCAAGTTGAACCCCAGCGCGTCGGCCCCCAGCAACAATCTATAGGCCTAGATTGGGACCATCGAGGGTCTGCCGGTCTAAAACCCGACACACAACGAACCGCGCTGTCATTTATACGAACGTTAGGGAGAAAACCTACAATGTCATTGGGGACATTTACTTTAACTAAAATGTGAAGTTTAAGTAAAATGTGTTCGCTGGCAGGGCCAAACACCAACTCCGCTTGTCCCCTAGGAGCAGGAGGCTCGGCACCTCCGACACCTACCATTGGACGTGATTCAGAGCTCCAGAGGAGCCCTAGTCTTCCCACCAACCAAGTGGAGGCCACACAGCGTTGTAAACCCAAATCCAATTGAGCGCGAACCGTTAAACAGTCGTCACTCGAGTTGTACACCTTCACTGAGGCCGTCGGCAATAGAACAGTTTGACAAGTGGACTGTTGACGGCTCAAGGGCTCAGTGGAGGCGGCCAGGGTGCGAGCTAGGGCGGCAGCTACCTAGCTGGGGCTGCCTCTTTCGGACCGACACTTGAACCAGGGGTCCCGAAAGCGGCATTCCAGCGGCATCTCAATGACCCGTGGTGAGAAATCACCAAATGGGCCGACCGTGGGAGCTTCAGGGAACCTCGGCCTTGAGGCCCGGGACAGATTCGAGGTCGCAGGAACCCCGCAGTACTGGTACCGACCAAAGGGGGGAGGGTGATACTCCAGTCGCGGCCGCTCAGCTAACGAGGGTGAAAAGGGTCTAGCGGTATCGCTGAGTGGCCGTGAAGTTCCTCTCAACACGCCCTCCCCCCCCCCCCCCTCCCGCCCCTGGGGGAACGACTCACCGACTGGTCGGGGGAGCGACCCCCTTCAAAACGAGGGGCATGGTGGTCGGCAGGCGAGCGCCGAGCGTCGCCCGACATAGGGCGTGGCTGAGCGGCCCCGCCCGTGGGAGCTGAGGGCCCGCCAGAGCCCCGAGAGGAAATGCCGTTCGCACCCAGGCACAAATACAAATCAAATTAACAAATACAATTACTATTAAATCAAGTTAAATACAAATTACACTACACGGCAACTTAGAGTATTCAACTAACAGGAGACGCCATGCGCATAAAGTTCCAAACAAAAAAGTCTGTCACTTCTAGCGGGGGGCGAGGTAACGCACACTAAGCAAATCGTAAACATTGGGCCACGTCGTTACGCACGCACACAGCATAATATGAGCACACGATTAAGCAAAACGCACACAACCTTGAAAATCTCTCATAAATGTGTCATCGTTGCAGTGCATAATTAAGCATAAACAACTAGTGCGAGGGCCTTGTCGATATGGATATGTCGATGAAATTTTATGCAAGTTACATTAGCAAATTCAATAAAATAAAAATGAACAAATGTTTAATGTGTAATATTACATTCAAAGTAAATTTAAAACAATACATAAGGTACAAAATAATAATACAAAATTACCAAAATTAAAACAAATTGAAAAAGTATTATATTATATTTTAACTGGTTTTTAAAGTGAATAAGTTTGGTATATATGTGACGAATACACTTTTTGGGATCACTCTTTTTTTGCGAGGTAGCTAATTCTAGTGCTTGCATATTTTTCCATCACCAAGTTTGCCAGTTCAATGTTATGTGGAACGTAATCATTATCGAAATAATGTTCCTGTATGCTTAAAAATATATAATATGCCTAGTCTATGAAATATTTTTACCATTTTTTAATGTCATGATCAACCGGAAAGGTTATCTGTATAGGGGTTTTAAACGGTCTAATTTTACAGATTTTACCCAACCTATAGAGTTAAACCGTTTTAAGGCTTAGGGTTGAACTACATCTGGCAGCACGGAATCGCACTTTCCTGTACTTCTATACTTTTTGGTCACAGAAACGTTATTTACTAGAGCGAGAAAGAGAGCGGAAGTGTTTAGTTTCACCCTCAAAAAGCCGATTGTAAACTGGTTTCAAAAGTTTATCTATCATTCTTGACAATCCATACTAATATAATATTATAAATGTGAAAGTGTGATTTTTTGTTTATTTGTTTTTGTCCTTCCTTTACGCAGCAACGGAGTGGAGCAATTAAAAAAAATTAAACAATTGCTATCTCTTGGCCGAAGTTTACGCTTAACCAAACATACTTTTTTTCGTCATTTTATTTAGGATTGAAAAATAATTAATGTCTTCGTAAAAAGCGGTAATATTTTGTGTTCTACAGTACAAAAGTGTAGTACTCTGTATATATGTAATAATAATAGATTATAAATATGACACTGAGATTATTTGTTTGTCCTTATTTATTTATTTAAGCGCTAATAATTCGTGTCTCATCTGAAAACAACAATTTGGTTGACACCATCTAAGACGATATACTTGTAAATAACATTTTAAAATGAATAAATATCGTTCACTAAACCTTCCATTTCGATTTGTTACATGTTTTAAATTTTATCCTTCATAATGTAAAATAAACCTGTAGCAAAATAATAAACTTACTTCCAATAATTTCAAATTCGGTACAGCAGTTTCATTTAGTTTCCTTTTATTACTTGATTGGATTACGAAAACCGATTGGTCAAAATGCTCGGAACAAATAGTGCTTGTTCGTTTAGTTACCCAGGTTATATGATTGCCACTTGCCTTTATCCAAACTTGGCGCCTGTAAGGATCTTTTGGAGAACTGTAAAACCAAAGATCTTTTTAAAACATTGTACAAAAACGAATTTTAAATAACACCTTGGTATTATATATCAAGGTATTAATTATAGTCAAATAAAAACATCAACACTAAAGATTACAGTGAACATCACTATTATTGCCTTGATGATACCATTTTATATACTCGAAATTACCCTTCTTTTCGTTTCATAACGTAACATAATGAAATGAAAATATCTATTTAAAATGTTTTATATACAATAAAACAATTTAAATTGATGTTTTCATTTCGTTAAAAACAATTAAAGATTATTAATGTTGTTTGAAATAATATAGTTTTGCAAATAGATCACAATAATTTTAACATTGTTAAAACATTGTTAAAAGAAGTATTACATTTGGATTATAAACTGAACTTTGAATTATATAACAAAAATATTGCTCACAAATCCTTATCAATTAATTCACGAAATAAATATACCCAAACTGATGTAATAAATTATAATAATGATTTTAAAAAAGACGTAATAAATAATTGTACTCAGACTGACATGGTAATTAATGCAAATAAGTTAGGTAATGATGATAATGTCTACATGGCTGTAAATGATAATTCAAACAATAACTCTAATTATAACACTCAAAATAACTCTAACTTATTTCTCGTATAATTATTTATTGATTTTGCACCAAATGTAAATGGTTTAATAAATAAATCGGACTTATTGGCTTACCACTTACATGAGCTATCACAAAATGGTAAAAATATAGATGCGATATGCATTACGGAGCATAACATGAAGGAAGGTGATAATAAACATTTGAACATTGCTAATTTTCAACTGGCTACATACGGTAACAGAAATAGTAGAAGAGGGGGGTCGTGTGTTTTAATAAGTAATAAATTGAAGTACAGAAAAGTCGAATTACATCAATATTCCTGCCCTAACATTACGGAGTGTTGTGGTGTGGAATTAATAGAACACGGCATAATTATTGTTTTATATAGATCTCCGAAGAAGAAAGCATAGACGCCGTAACTACCTTTTTCTATAACTTTGAAGGTATGTTGCAAAAAATTTGTAGTTCTAGTAAGAAAAACTTCTAATATGTGGGGATTTTAACATAGATATTTTAAAAAGTACACGGATTTCTAATGAATTCGAAAATAAATTGTTAAATTTTAACTTACGTCCGAGCATTCGTGAGCCTACTCGTTTACAGAGTGGCAGGTGTATTGATAATATAATTCATAATAGAGGCAGTAAAGGTGAAGTTATAGAGCTTGGGATATCAGATCATACCGCTCAAGTCCTAAAATGCCCTGTTAACAAATCTAACACTATCTCTCATTGGCTTGTGCTAAAACGGGATTACAGCGTAGAAAAGTTAAATAAATTTAAAAATGCTATTAGAAGTCTCAGTTTTAATAACGTCTATGAATGCCCTGATCCTAATGAAGCGTTTAATGAATTCAATGAAATATTTAAACTATTCTATAATCTTTGCTTTCCTACACTAAAAATTAAAATTCCTATGAACAAAAAACTTACTTGGGCTACAAATGGTATTAAATTGTGCTGTAGACGAAAGCGAGAAATGCTCTGGCATTCTAGACTACACCCTACTAAGGAAAATAAAAGAAAGTTTAAAATGTACTCTAAACGATTAAAAAGAATAATTAATTTAACGCAAAAATCGCGAAATAGTTATTATATCAACAATGCGAAGAATAAAACAAAAGTCACATGGAAAATGATAAATAAGAATAAATACAATTTCCCTAGAGATAATATTACAAAACTTAATTTTAATAATAAATATATATATGATCCGAAAAAAATTGCTGAAGAATTTAATAATTATTTTATCAACGAAGTCCAGCCTATAAACCAGTTTAGTAACAACCACTGTAATTATTCATCCATAAATAGTAGAATGAACTCAATGTTTATGCCTGCATCTATTCCTCACGATATATATAAAATAATTAATAAGTTAAAAAATACTAACAGTACCGGTAATGATGATATAATCACAAAAGTAAAGTATGTGGCCGTTGAAATTTCCCCAGTTCTAAGTTACGTGGTTAATCTATGTATAGAAAATGGTACTTTTCCTAGTTGTTTAAAAATATCCGTTATAAGTCCTTTGTATAAAAAGGAAGACAGACATGACCCTAAAAACTACAGACCTGTCGCTTTACTTCCAATATTCTCCAAAATAATAGAAAAAGTGATATATAACAACTTATATTCTTACTTAGAAAGTAATAACATCTTAGCAAATGAACAATATGGTTTTAGGAAATGTAAAAACATAAATATGGCCATGTATAATTTTATGGATAAAATGATCACTGGTATAGATAATCATACACCGACAACTGCTTTATTCATGGATATGACTAAGGCGTTTGATTGCGTTGATTTAAATATTCTAGCGCTTAAACTGGAAAAATATGGAGTCCGAGGTAATGTGTTAAAACTTATTACGTCATACCTGAACGATAGAAAACAAATCACTAAAATAAAAAATATCTGTCCGCGTTCTAATATTGAACTAACATACCTTTCGCAACAAAAGCAAACAACCTACGGTGTGCCGCAAGGAAGCGTACTCGGTCCTTTACTATTCCTAGTCTATATAAATGATTTGCCGGAAGTGACTCAGTACCCTATGACATTATTTGCTGATGACAGCACAGTCTTATTCACTGGACAAGACAAAGTCTCATTTGAAACGGACATAAATCAAAATTTATGCAGGATAATAAACTGGCTAAATGACAATAATCTTAAAATTAATCTAGATAAAACGCATATTATGTCATTCAAACAAAGGTCACAACAACAAAAACTTAACATTCATTATAAAACTAAAATTATAAATGAAAAAGAACATACGAAAATCCCGGGGAATTTGGCTAGACGAAAAAATGACATGGAGAAAACATATTGAACACATGATAAAAAAGATAAATCAATACCATTATGCACTACATAACCTTTTAAAAATTACAAATCGTGAAACAGTCATAACCGCCTACCATGCATACGTTTCTTCAACATTGAGATACGGTATAATATTTTGGGGGAACTCCACAGGACGCGAATTAGTCTTTAAAGCGCAAAAGAAATGCTTACGAGCAGTATGCCGGTTGCAGGCTACCGATAGTTGCAAATCGCATTTCATTGACCTTAACATACTAACCCTGTCATTTTTATATATATTCGAAACCACTAATAGTAAACGTCACAGAAACACATTGCGTATTAAATCTCACAAAACAGCGCTATATTCAAAAATTTTCCTGGATATGGCTCCTAAAATTTTTAATAAACTCCCAAAAAACATCAAAGAGACAGATGACATAGATAAATTTAAGAAATTGCTTTCGGGTTTTTAATAGAAAAAGCATACTACTCTAATAAATAATTGTGGATCTTGAGAAAGCATTTGATAAGGTTGTAAGGAAGAAAATGTGGGAATTGTTGCCGGGGTACGGTGTGGATGGTCGATTGCTAAGGGCTGTGCAGTCACTTTACTGTGACTGTAAAGCCTGTGTGCGGGTAGGGCATGACCTGTCACCCATGTTTAGCGTCCAAACGGGCGTAAAACAGGGTTGTGTCATGTCTTCCTGGCTGTTCATACTGTATCTCGACAGCTGTTTACAGAAGTTGAAATATAGCTGTTTGGGTGTGAAATTGGGTGACATAAAAGTAAATTGTCTGCTGTATGCTGATGATGCAGTGCTTATTGCACCATCAGAGGCAGAACTGCAGAACTCCCAAATAATTGCTTATATTAATTATTGAAATCAAAATAAATACTTAAAGATGAAAGGTAACGTTGTCTTTTTGTAAATTTGAGGTTTGTGATATTTTTTTACAAGAAAACACACTACAACTCGGCATTTTTCTGGAGGTCAACTCACGCTTACGACTACTTGTTAACTGACGCCGTACGCGGCGCAACTAGTTTTATATAACGGGAATGATCCGCGCTCTCGTACTTTTGACAGCGGGGAACGCTCTCCAATGTCGTCTCCTGTTAGTTTAATACTCTAAGCACGGTAAGTACACACTACCGTCGGTCAACAAAGATGCCTCGCTCAGGCAACCGACCCTTGGGTAATTTAATTCGCCTAACCGAAATACCTGACGCATAGGTACCCAACCCCAAACTACAATCCTGCTTACGCCGCCTAACGGGCGTGTTCCTAACCACCTACCCGCTAACAAACAAAGAAACAAAAGAAAAAAAAAAATAATTTTATTACGTACTATTTTTATCTATATTACGGCCGGGCGATTGGAGAACCAATCAACCACGCTCTGCTACCAGAAATTGTACACGCCCCTAGTTGCCCCGACAAAGGTTGACCCTACCGGGGCCCATAAGCGGCAGTCTCGACGGGTAACCAAGGGTGGGGCTCAAAAGGCCTATGGATAATTCTTAACTAAGTGCTAACAAGCAAGCAACAACACAACTTACCGAATTCCGGAGTTAGGGTTGACCACAGGGTATCAGTCAGGTGGTAAGTAAGGTGTATGTAAGTAGTGTGCGAAAGTGTGTATAAATGTAACGTCATATATTAGATATATTAGACAGTATAAAAGACGTCAGTCCCGATGTAATCGGACAGCAGCTGCTTTTCTCCAAAATGTGCGATACCTCCAGTGGGCGTTCACCAATTGAAGCCTTCTGCTTTGATTTACTATATTAGTTTATCAACTTTATTGTACATTTAATTAACTTCAAATTCAACCAAATCTACGTTAATCGAAATTAAAGCAAGTGACACGCTGCACTACTTAGGAACGGTCGGTCAAAGTTCAATGTCCCAGATTCACTTAACACAAAATTATAACCACGAGCACGACCGCGATCTCTTCTCGAGTCACAAGGTTCTAGCGTTCCACACGACAAAGCAAAATTCCTTCGTACGATATCAAAATGCCACAAAGCAGCTCTTCGACGCAAATTAATGGTAATTGAAGTTAAGTTAATCACTCAAATATATTACAACAAGAATTATATAAGCCAAGCCCCGTTGTCATGCAAAACGAACGAAATTAGACAACACAAAGGAGGCGGTACCTTAAATGTGACCTAACAATTCTCACGTAACTTCAGACCGACCTGGCGATCGCGCACAATCAATTTTTTCTAGACGTATATCAGACCGGCCGTCGCGCGGCAATTTTTTTTTAGACTAATCTCGACCGCCGCCCTCGAATGGAATGCGAGCGGGAGCGGGGGCCGGCGGTGACCTTGGTAACATCGGATACACGCGTCGAGCGCGCGTTGCAAATTCAAATCAAAGGTTAATATTTGGCCTAAACAATAATCTTGGAAAATAAATTATGTCAACACTAAGAACAATAAAACGCAGTTTTATTTTATAACCTTACATTATTGAAATTAATGATCAAAACAAGTATTTGAAGTAACACATGATACATGCCTATTCATTCAAAACCAATAACACAGACGATTTGCTACACAACCAATTATTACGAAAATTTGACATTACATAATACGTAAGAAACTATTCATAAAAAAGAGATAACAACAAATCTAAACGATTTAGTATGCGATAATTACCAGGAAGGTGAAAAAATATTTCCTAATTTCAAACACCCAAAACTACCGCCGCGCTGCAATAAACAAATTCATCGGTGCCAGCAGAGCTCGAACTCTGGTTGCTTGCGTAGTGTGAAATCTGCAGTGAGTGCTAACCGTCTGAGCTACTACGGCTCGTATACATGTTTGCCAATTTTTAAATAATAGACTTACATTTATTTCTATTTTATTTTAAGTTTAATATTTATAATTATTTTATTGATAAACATTTTATTAATAAATGAATAATTATTAATCTAATAACCATAATAAAACAAAAGTAACAATAAATATACAACCATTATTTTCATCTGTTATCCAGGGACAAATCAACTAAAAAAACCAGGACAGTAACAAACGATACGACACAACCTTGAGCTTGGTACTACAACAAAATAAAACAAACTAATAATAATATGTGTCTGTCTGAAACTGTTTGCTAAATACGTAATAGGTATTTTTACGTAACCCCGCAAAACTATATTTTGCAAATGTGTACTTTGGTGGCTTACCGATTTATAATTTTATTTATTGTTGAAAAAAATATTGAAACAAAACAATGACTTTGTAGTTTTGTACTCAACACCGACACGTATGACATAGGTAATTAGTATTGTAACGACATTTGATATCACGAGCCAACTTGTGTTTCTAATACTACCGAAAACAAAATTGCTTATTTTGAATAATTAATTATCTACTATACTTGCAATAAATTACAATATATTGTATTATATTGAAATCAAATACATACTAGAAATATTGCAAATTTAATCAATGAAAATCATACAAAAATATAATATAAATCGCAAGAAATTCCGCGCGCAAATCCTATCCCTTGACAATCGAGAATTAGAATATTAAAATTTTATTACAGTCAAACAAGAGAACGAAATTTGGCATCGCTTTTTCTTTTTTCAACGTAGCACATCTAGTTCAAGATTAGGAAGTACGGCATCGTTGCATAATATCTACCTACGAATAACACAATATCTTCTGCACGCCATCTAGCGTGCCGATGTTTAAACTACGTTTTTGACGCTTATGCTTGTCAAGTTGTCAAAATTCACTCACACTACTAAAGAAGTGTAAAAGTTTTCCTAGATTTTCACTATTGTTTTTATTAATAAATACCGTAAGTTATTTCCTAATAAGGTCAATCGTGGGCACATTTCAGTGTAGAAAAGTGATAAAATGATTAGTTTTAAACAAATAGTGTCTGTTTTTAACAAATATGTCAAAACAAAAATGTATTGCGGCGCTATCAAAGGATCCCCCTTAAAAATAAATAAACCAAACCACAGATATTCATAAAAGATTGAAAATTTAAATAATGTCCAAAAAATTAAAGAGCAAAGCACTGAGGCATTATTTAGTGCGTTTTTTTTCTGCCGACTTCCAAAAAGGAGACGATACTCAATTCGACTATGTTTTTTTTTATGTGTTACCTCATAACTTTGTACTGGGCGAACCGATTTTGATGATTCTTTTTTTATATGAAAGCTGATAGTTCTCGTGTGGTCCCTATGAATTTGATCAAGGTCAGACCAATGGTTATTGAGTTATTCTTAAATAACCTATATTAAAGTTGCTTATATTGAAGTCGGCTGAAATATAGAATTTCGATTTCGATAGATTTCGAATGAAATTTTTAATTTTAAATTATTACTTATTATAAGCCAGTGCTTGACCACAATCCCACCTGGTGGTAAGTAGTGATACAGCCTTAGATTGTAAATCGCACTGTCTTAGCGTAATAAAAGCCTATTCACTCAGGCCTTGAAGACGCCCAGATTGTATTCGGACGGAAATATAGACGCCGGGAAATTATTCCACTCCTTGGCTGTACGCATTACAAAAGACGAAGCAAACAATTTGGTTCTAATGCGTGGAATATCGACAACAAAGGGGTGAAGACCCGCCGACCACCTGGTTGTCCAATGTTGGAAAGGAGAGGGAGGAATTAAAGCGTGTAATTCCTGCGCACCCTCACCGTGATGCATCCTAGAGAATACTGAGAGACTGACTACTCTGCGCCTGTGCTCGAGGCTGACAAGATTGGTTTCAACTCAAGGTCATCAATTAGCCTCTTAGTACGTCTCTCCACTGAGTCTAACGCTGTCAGGTGGCATTTTGCAGCAACAGCCCATATTTGACAACAGTACTCCATGCACGACCGGACTTGCGCTTTATATAAGATAAGAAGCTGCCCCGGCGTGAAGTACCGCCGCACCCTTGTAAGGACACCAAGTTTCCTTGCGGCTGCTTTGGCTCTGGACTCAATGAACCACCCATAGTTGAGGTACGGAGAAAATTCAACCCCAAACAACTGAAGGCGGTCAGTGTACTCCAAGTATATATTCCGGAAAGTAGGAGCCAGCGGGCTACTTTTATTAATATAATACTCTAGAAATTGATAAACTTGTATTTAAAACTAACTTCTCAAGTAAATGACATTTTTTTTTATAGGATAAGGGTGACAAACGAGCACACAGTCCACCTGATGGTAAGTGGTTGCTGCGGCCCATAGACATCTACATCTATCCTCGATTACGAATCAAAATGCAGATGCGTTGTCACCCGTGAGGACTAAGATGGAATGCCTCATTTCCAGTAAAAAGGACCTCCGGCCACCTGCACTCACCAAGCGAAACGCTGAGGTAAACCTTTACTTCACGCTGGTTTTCTGTGAGGTCGTGGTACCACCCCGGTTCGAGCCGGCCCATCCGTGCGACAGCAAAAGCCGCGTGGCTCTACCACTGTTACACATGACTTCGGTGCATTACTTATAGAAATTCCTCCTATGCATACCAATATACAATTCACAATATAATATTCACTTTTTACTTACTCAATTTTAAATAAGTTGTTGTGGTCGGTAGTTGCGGGGAGGCGGAGGGGGGAGTGCTGGAGGAGAAGGGGTACGGCCGGAGCAAGTGGCGCAAGCAGAGCGACGTATTATAGAGGGTGCTGATATTATAGTCACCACGCTCGCCAGTGCACACAATCACAAGATGAAAGGGTAAATATATTGTATCATGATTATGTCCTAACCAATAGCGACCACGAAAAAACTTTCGATAAAAAAATTATGATTTCCACCAGGAACTCTTTTCTAATTCCTGATTTACCTGTGCCCTACGAAGTCTTATATGATAAGATCAAAAAAGAATAAGATGCAATATCAGAACTACGGTGACAATCACAACACAACTAGACTGACAATCCAACTATATATGTAAAAAAATGTATTTCTTTAATAATTTATCGGTAAATTGTATACAATATTAAAAAGCTATAATATAAAAAAAAAACTAAAACTAGTAACTTAATTATCACATGGTCCTACTCTCCGTGGTATCGTGCCAAGAACGCTGGCTGGGTTTCCCTGATGAATGGCTATACTTAGCCTTTGAGCGAGAAAAGAACCAGCCCCCTTATCACCAACAGCCACGACCAGCCGCGTATGGAGTTCCTTTAGGAACTTCACCGCACGTGGACCCCACGGACCGATCGTCTCTACAGCAAATCGCACAAATATGTAGTCATCTCTCAGAGACTCAAATTTGCGCCACTTACTCAGTTCAGCTGCCTCTGATGCCGCCCGGCTCTAAACGAGGTACCCCTGAAATGAGAGGCTGCCAGAGTGTCTACGCAAGTAGC
Source organism: Parnassius glacialis (assembly GCA_033319125.1). Taxonomy (NCBI): domain Eukaryota; kingdom Metazoa; phylum Arthropoda; class Insecta; order Lepidoptera; family Papilionidae; genus Parnassius; species Parnassius glacialis. Next base: position 28,971,623 of record JAVANC010000018.1, read on the forward strand.
ATCCCACACTAGGGCTTTACCTCTCTCCCAAGGGACCAATGTCATACCGTGGGGTCTCTTGCCATCGTCTCTAAATATTCCAAAAGGCTCTAAAACCGAGGGAACATTTATAGAGACAAGAGCCCTTCGGATGACATCGTTCAAAGAACTGTGTTGGGAAAACCTACCAGCGCTTTTCTTACATGAAAGTCCGTGGAATCCAAACTTGTCGACGTTGCTATCACGGGGGCACTGATGGGGTTGACAAATCGCCGCTCCTAGTCGGATTCGTACGGCAATGCGCAAGCTTTCCCCATCAAGTAATGTGCCAAGATTACTTGATGGTAAAGCGTGTAACCAGTGACTAGATTCCTTAGTCGAAGCAGCTAGAAGGCGTGCCTTATCTTGAGTCACTATGGAAATTATGAAACAAATCCTTCTGTACGCCCTGTACCAACGGAATATTCCACTGTTTCTGTTGGTTAACTTCCAGTGGAACATTTTCACCAGGACAGAGCGTTTGCTATGTCTGCCCTGCTTCCGTAGCAAAGCATAGGTCTACTTTATTATTTAAAATTATGTTACATAAGTCACTCACACTATGCACGGAAGCAAGGAAAGCAGGCAATGCAACGCTAGAAAGATTTCTTACACCAATGCCACCTAATTTTATAGGCAAAGTAGCTTGAGTCCAGGCTGTTGTTGTTTATTACCGTGAAATAAATTTAATAAAATATTCGATCCGTGTGTTTTATCTGTATCTGTGGAGTGTAGATAGAATCTGTGAAAGATATTCTTGACTGTATCGACTGGTGAGAAATGATAAGCCGCCTGTGGAAAATTATAAAGTAAGTTGATTAAAACAGAATTGCTACAAAGGGAATTGACATATTAAGGAATAAACTTTAAATGTCATTTATTTGTTTACAGGTAGGAGGTTTGGTTATTATTGTAATAGTGTAATTTGACGAGGGAACTTAGAATTAATGAAATAAAAAACTTTGTTTACAGAGCAACACAACATAATTTATTTTAGAAAATCCTAAAAACAAGATACCTAACATATATTTGCACTATAGCAATACCAGTGGGGATTAAACTCTGCCATTCCTTACGACTGCCGAAATGTACGTTTCTTTTATAGAAGATGGAGCAAACGAACCTGCTGCTTACCTGATGTTTCTGAAATAAAACTGACAACACACACACACTCAACGATCGATGGTCACAATCTATTTACGGGGATAAAACTATTTTAAATATAAAAATTACACAGATAGATTAATTAATCGATGCACATTTTGTTAAATTACTGTTAGCCACTTAGCTACAGACTGAGTCGTTTACCACTTCTTAAGAAATTAATCTTGGTAACTTAGAGCATATTATGTACTTAGTTTTCCTTTCAGGCAGGGAATGTGTCCAATCCATTATTACGACCAATTTGTAAATTTTACTGTAGTACTAACTAATATCTTCTTAGTCTACCGACAAATATTTTCACAAACTGGTAATAAGAAGTTCTTTTTACACCACTTACTACACTTTATACAATTTTAAAGTATTCCTATAGCTCATTAAATTGGAACTAATCATTATGTGATAAAATAGCTCAGGACAATCAATAGAGCCATTTATAATATTAATTAACTTCACTTCTATACTCAAATGACAAAAATGCTTAAAATTATTTTCAGCTGGTCTTTGATGTGCTCTAAAGTTGAGGTAATTCTGATTTTTTTTTCTGTATATTTTCGATACGAGGTATACAAAACTTTATATTATGGATCCTAAATGGCTACGCAGCTATGAATAATATAAAATCTTAATAGTTTTCAGAAGCAAGCTAAAGTTCTTAAAATGAAGCCTTAAATGCTTTGTTAACAGTGTGATCTATATGTTTGTCATATACAAGTGTGCTCTATATTATAGTTCTTTTTAGGGTTTTGTATCCCAAGGGTAACCAACTTACCCTATTACTAAGCTTCCGCTGTTCGCCCGTCCGTCCGTTCGTCTGTCTGTCATCGGGCTGTATCTCATGATCCGTAATACGAGTATGTAGACATAACAGCAAATAATAGAAATAAAAATTAAAGGGGCCTCCCCTACTAGAAACGTGAACGATGGTATGGAACCCTTCATGCGCGAATTCGACTCGCACTTGGCCGGTTTTTTCTTTAATTAAACCAAGGTCTTTTCTGACATGAACTTTCTGGACTTAGTACTCGTATATAACTGAACTCACATTATAAACCATGTTGACAGCGGTCAACATGGCTAACCGTAACGAAGACTTATTACTCTTATTATATTCAGCAAATATATTATCCATTATTTTGTTTTTAATCCTAATACTTTTGTAATCACGGTGTTAAGTATCATAAAGTACTGGATAATTTTACAATTGGCCGCCACCGCAAGCCGCTTCTGTGTGGGAGACGCTTTTAACATACACGTGGTGGCAGTTTTAACAGTGGTAGAGCCACGCGGCAGCTTTTGCTGTCGCACGGATGGGCCGGCTCGAACCGGGGTGGTACCACGACCTCACAGAAAACCAGCGTGAAGTAGAGGTTCACCTCTGCGTTTCGCTTGGTGAGTGCAGGTGGCCGGAGGCCCTTTTTACTGGAAATGAGGCATTCCATCTTAGTCCTCACGGGTGACAACGCATCTACATTTTGAATTGTAATAGAGGATAGATGTAGATGTCTATGGGCCGCAGCAACCACTTACCATCAGGTGGACTGTGTGCTCGTTTGTCACCCTTATCCTATAAAAAAAAAGAGAGGTCGGGCACGCGGCCGCGGCCAGCCGCTCATAGCCGCGCCGTGGCCGTACGGGCCTGCAGACTCATTTACATTGCAAGCCAATACAACTGGCCGCCACCGCGGAAGCCACCGCAACCCACTTGTGTGTGGGAGACGTTTTAATGAGAAACATATTAGCTGAGATAAAATTGGACGTAGTAGAAACTTTCGAAAGAATCTGTGTTTTTCATCACCCCGATATATCTGTTCGACTAAATAGTCTTCATTATAAACAATTCTTATATGAGCTTAAAAACAAGTAAAGCTTTGAGATAGGATAACAATTTTCGATGTATGCATCGAAAATTAGATAAGATATTTTGTCGCGTTTAATTTTAACATATTTTAAAATCCTGATGGTTGGTCTGTTGTCTGTGCGGGACCCATGATCACTATATATACAAATTGAATTATTGTAATTTCAATATTATTGTTTTTAGGTTAAGAAGGAGAATAGCATTATGTATAGTGGACGAGGCGGGTCAAGTGATAGAACCGGAAACTTTGATCCCACTTACACTAGATGTAACACGGCTGACACTGATTGGTGATCCGCAACAACTTCCTGGCTTCATCTGCTCCCAGGTATTATTACAATTACATTACTTTTCATTGAAAAAGTAAACTTAAGTGTTCTTTTAAATATAATAAATAAAATTGCCATGTAGTAGCGCCGTAAAAGTACATTACCACATACTATACCGTAAAATAGAAGAAACAATAGAGAAAACAAAGTCAAGAGATAGGCAGAAGTATCCTCCTGATAACTACTTAATAATAAGAAACTGTGGTTGCCAACCGCCGTGCCAAGCGTAGTAACATGGCAAACATTCCCATTATTCCTGACTTTTTTGGTGACCATAGTAACGGCGGCTGAGGGGATGCTAAGAATCTCCAGTGGACGCTCGGTTGACACCTTCAATAATCCGACCTAGTAACATCTTTTTTTTTAAATATATTTTTTTAATTATTTTCATTTTAATTCTATTGCGGATATTATCATTACGGATTTTATCACGCATCCTCATATCATATTTGAGTGTCCTCATAACACCAACAGTGAAAGACCACATTTGAGGTTCATGTTCGTGTCATCACTGGTCGAAAGAGTGCTGCCCAACGTTTTTCATTTACTTGGAATATGTGGACAGATGTGTCGTAATCAACCTTTTCGTGTAAGTTAAATTTACCTAGTCGGACAATTTTTTCTGGGTAAACATATTTACTCGTTAACAACTTCAAGCGTAGTGTTACCAAACTACCAGTAAGTAGACCACCGCAATTCTGCTTCCCGCTTCCGAGGTAACGCCACTATGAAGGCCAGGATTTCCATCCGCTGAAATCCTCTTAAAGGTGCTCGAGAAACATTCTAATTTCGTTTCTGTAGTTTTACAATAGTTTTCTCAGTTTCTCCGTTTGTCGCCTTTTTTGATTTTTTGAAAAACGAGTAGATCACCGCAATTGAGGTGTTCCACACCTCCCGGGAGGCGTTACCGTCAAGGATGAAACTTTCAGAAGCTCAGCTATACCGAAAAGAACTAGTTGTGTGTCCACTTAGTTCTTTTAGTTTGACAGATCTCTTGCTTTAGTTCTGCTCTATCCGTTGTTGTATTGAAGTTGCGTAAGTCTCGTTGCATACGTTAGTGATATCTATTTGTTCAGCGGGCGTAGCCAAGTTCTAATTCTGCAATAGTTAACACTAATGGAAATCTATACGGATGAAACGGAATAAAAATATATCTTACTTATCATTGATTTAATTAATTTTTATAGTTTTCTACGAGGGGAGGTCATAAAGTTCGCGGAATGACGGGGAAGGATAATGAAATGAAACATTAAACTATTTTTCCTTTTCAATGTATTCTCCCTTAACCCCTAATACATTCATTAGATCTCATCGAACGACGGTGACCTCGTTAAAATACCAGTACTTGAAGATTTCTATCAGTTCGAGAGGCATTGAGATGTTCTTTAATTTTTGCCATAACATGTCATAACTAACTAGGTCGAACGTCTTCGAGAGGTCAAGGAAACAGGCATAAATAGGTGTGCTCCTTTCGGGGTAATACTTGACAGTTTGCTTTAAACACAAGATAGCTGACTGAGTAGACAGACCCAAACCAAATTGATTGTCATGAGTGTTTACATACCCGTCAAGCTGTGTATTAAGCAAACCCTCACGAACCTTAGCAACCACTGTGGCCAGTCACCAGTTTTACTCTTAGCAATTGGTACCACCACAGTCCTCGTCATCTCTGCTAGTAAGTACGCATGTCCTATACAAAATGTATATATAGCTTCTTTTTATTGATCTAGTAAAGAAGCGTAGTATTCTCCCGTTATGGAAACACCACGTTCCTTATAATCAATCAAAAGGATACCTTTTGTTTCCTAAAAGATCATCGCCAAGATCTTTCCGGCCGATTGAGACACCTAAGGGTACGCGTACACCTAATCCGTGAACGGCCGAAGTTTGCTCGGGCGTTGACAGCCGAACTCGTACGATCGAATCAAACACTTCTAAAAGAAAGAGAGTGCGTACATAAACACGACCGTCATCGTCCAATGACGCACTAAATCTGCCGATCAACTGTTGAGTCCGAACTTGTTGGGATTTCTCGCCAGATTGTCATCGTCTACAGTGCAAAACGAGTGTATTTATAGTTTAATTTAATCATTTTGTCTTTATTCTGTTGTTTTTGTCAGTGTTGCTATCTACCCAAACGACTATGGATATTGAAAAATTAATTAGTTGAGTTTATAATAGACAATTACAATAATCGAGAGGTTTCGAAACGGTTATGGGCTGAAATTGGATCGGAAATGGATATAGCGGTTCCAGATATTTAAAAAAAAATGCGTCTTCACTCTGTTAAGCAACACATTCAACTACAGAATACCGGTAACGTTCAATGTCGGCACACGTGGTACACTGTTGCAGTGTAAGCACATACACGTCCGAGTTACTCGTCCGAGTAGTTCTGTCCGTCATTGGCCGACAAAATCGGTTTTGGTGTACACGTACCGTTATACTTCTTAGGACTGCCTTTTTTATACCACTGCATCGAATCTTGTTTTGGCTCAGGTTCATAATGGTGAACCCAAGTTTCATAACCAATTACAATTAAGGCCGTAACTTCCTCCCTTTGCAGCGGTCCAAAAACTCGAGACAACTTTCGACGCGCTAGTGTTTTTGATACGCAGAAAGCTTTCTCGGAACCTATCTTGCACAGACTTTAGTCATGCCAAGGTGTTGTAGGATGTTTAAAATGGTTGTTTCTGATACTCCAACAAATGTTACAAGTTTTTTCTTTAGCCAGGCATCTTCCGATACAAGTTGTTCAACTTCTTCGATTATTTCTGGCGTGGTAGCCTCAATCGGCCGTACAGCTCGGGGGTCGTCTTCAATGGAGTCCCTCCCTTGTTTGAAAAGGGCGTGCCATTTATAAATCATGGTTTTCCCAGGAGCGGAGTCCCCATAAACAGCTGACATCTCTTGAAAAATGGTTTGAGTTGTCTTTCCTTGTTTGGTGAGAAACTTAAGGGCAAGGATATTCAATTTTCTCCATAGTGGCTAGTTGTCGATTGACTTATATTAAGATATAAGTCATGCTTATATATTAATTCAATTCCCGATTGAATTGTTTATTCGTTAAAAGCTAATGACCCGATTAGGCTGAAACTTGGTATATATACTAACAATGAGTCACTCAACTAGCTCCTACCTGAATGAGTAAACTCACCCTCGCCAATCCTGCCATTCCGCGAACTTTTTGATCTCCCCTCGTATGAGAATTAATCAAGGAAGGTCACTTGGCTAAGGCCCGGTTTGCATGTATTCATATGTAGTTTGTCTACCAACTTGGTTCGAGGCTGTGTCAAGCTGTGGTCTTTAATAATTTATAAGCTTGTAATAGTGATGAGGACGAATTAATGTCTAGTTATTGGTTCAGTAACTTAAATCAGATTAATTGTGTATGTAGCACAGAGCAACTACAAAGAGGAGGTGTTGTAATTAGATTTCAGTATGTAACACTGCTTGACGATTTGCGGGGTGAGGGGATGTCCATCTACCGATATTTAGTAACACTACTCGCATCGTTCCATATCGATGTTGCAATGTAGTTTAGCTACCTTGACGATAGATGGTTTTTACACGATGAGTTTTTACACGATGAAACACAACACTTCATCCTTTTCTTCTTAAGGCGGCATGGTTGAGCAAAATGTCGCGCTAGTCGTTATTTATGCAGTTTTTAGGAGCTTCTTCTTCTTCTACTTCGTTTATCCCGGTTGCTCATCCTGCCCAGCGCGGGAGAACCCAGGGTCCGCTTTCCTACACTTCCTCCTCCACTTTGCCCGGTCTTCGGCGTCCCTCACAACTAGCCCATTGGCGCGCATGTCATCCTGCGCGACATCAAGCCAACGTTTCTTAGGCCGTCCTATACTCCTGGTGCCAGGTAGGGTCATGTCCAGGCATTTGTTTCCCACGTAGCTTGCCGGTCGTCGTAAAACATGGCCGTACCAGCGGAGACTTTCCTGCAGCTTGTCAGCAATGTCACGGACATGGAGGCTGCCGCGAATGTATGTATTCCGTACACGGTCTTTCCGCGTGACGCCACACATCCACCGCAGCATGTTCATCTCCGTGACATGCAACAACTGCCGGTGTCGCTCCAGCATCGGCCACGCCTCACTGCCGTACGTAAGGACAGGCCTTATGATATGGTCTTATAGACCTGTCCCTTCAGCTTGACCGGCATTTTGGGGTCACAAATGACACCCGTCACCTTGCGCCATTTCGCTCAAGCCGCTGATATACGGGCCTTGATGTCGCGATCGATGTCCCCGGACGCATCAAGCACAGATCCGAGGTACCTGAAGTTGTCCGTGCGCTCGACGGTGTCGTCGCTTATACGGAGAGACGTCAGATCTGTGCTGTTGCAGGCCATATACTCCGTCTTCGCCATATTTAGCTTCGGCCCGCCGTTCTCAAGCGCCTCCCTCCATGCGTGCACGCGTCTGGTGAACCGTCCTATGTCCCCATCTACCAGTGCGATATCATCAGCGTACATAAGCAGCCAAGGCTGCTGTAGTTTCTGTACGCTGGCTGACAGTTCGTCTAATATCACACTGAAGAGATAGGGGCTTAAGACGGAGCCCTGATGCACGCCTACGGTTATGGGGAAGGGGGTGGTATCACCAACAGCGGTCCTGACTATTGAATCGGAGTTGCGGTACATGTCACGTACGATTTCCACATAGGTCTCTGGTACCAACTTCGACCGCAACGCCCACCAGATCATCTCCCTGGGAACACAGTCAAAGGCCTTCTGCAGGTCTAGGAATAAAAAATGCAAAGGCATATTCTTTTCCCTGTGCTTCTCCATGAGGATCCTTAAGGCGAATATAGGGTCCATGGTACCGCGTCCTGGTTGGAAACCGTACTGGGAGTCCGACACGGTACACTCCTGTCGGATCCTGGTGTCAATAATGCGCTCGAAGAGCTTCATGGTGTGTGACATCACCTTTATACCGCGGTAATTACTGCAATCCTGAACGGACCCTTTACCCTTGTGGACCGGCGTTATTTTAGTAAGCCGCCACTGATCGGGCATTATTCGGTCGCTCAGGATTCTATTATAAAGGTTAGTAAGAATGCACACACCACGAGCCCCCAGCGCTTTCCACGCTTCAATTGGCACCTCGTCCGGTCCGACAGCTTTCCGATTCTCCATGTGACGAAGAGATGCGAGGACCTCGTCAGGTGTAATCGGTGGCACGAGTCCATGGTTCGGGAGTTGTTCGGGAGGGTGCAGTTCCCGGTGCTGAGTATTCAGCAAAACGTGGAAATAAGAGCACCATCTCTCCTTCACCGCACGTTCATCGTACAGGAGCTCGCCATTAGGGCCATTGACGCTGCAGCAGCGAGTAATATCTTGCGCTGCTTTGGCCCTAGAGCGCGCGACTTTATATATGAGCTTGTGCCCATCAGGAGTGTCCAACTTAGCATATAATGGTTGCAAGTGGTCACGCCTGGCTCTGGCTACAGCTTTCTTGGTAGCTCTTTTCGCTGTCTTGTAAGATGCGCGATCTTCAGGAGATTTGATCGCTTGCCACGTCTTGAAGAGCGCTTTCTTCTCCCGTAATGAACCCTCGACTGTGGCGTCCCTCCACCAGGTCTCCTTGTCGATTTTGCGGCCCCCTTTCGCCACGCTGAGAACTTGCATTGCCGTCTTTTTGATTGCTGTCTGAATGGTTTTCCAGCACTCTTGGACGGACTTGCCTGCTGTGTCGAGACTAATATCCCCTGCGGCAGGCAACGTTCGGCGTGTCTGCAACGGGATTTTACGCAGAGGTCCATGACAGGAAGTCGGTGTTGGGCAGTGAGACACTCACCGGGTATGACCTTGCAGTTGGCCACGCGACTGATATAACTTCTCCTGGTCAGTAGATAGTCGATTTGAGTGGCGTTCCGACCGCTCCTGTAGGTAATCAGGTGCTCGGTTTTCTTTTTGAAAAACGTGTTCACCACGGTCAGGTCAGCTGCAGTGCAGGTTCTGAGAATGGTTTCCCCCTCTGCGTTTCTTCGGCCGTAACCATAGCCGCCATGGACACGTTCGTACTCCCCCTGCACCTCGCCCACATGACCGTTCAGGTCGCCAACCAAAACGACATCGTGGAACAACGGTATGCCGCGTAGTACATCTCCGGGCCGATACCAAAACAACGTCTTATCCGCGTCGCTACAGCCGACCTGTGGGGCGTAGGCACTTATTAAGTGGGTCACGACCCCCTCAATAAGCAACCTGACTACCATAAGTCGGACGCATATGCGTCTAACTTCCAAGACGCTATCGTGGAAATGCTCGGCGAGCACCACTGCCACACCGTTCTCCCCACCAGAAGAGCCTGTATAGATCAGCTTGTAGCCGTGCTCAATATTCCGGCTCCTGTTGGCCTCCTACCGTGTCTCCTGCAGGAATGCCACTGCCACTTTACGCCTGACAAGTATGGCCACAAGTTCTGCGGAGCGTCCCGTAAGCGTGCCAATGTTCCAGTTTGCAAAGCAAATCTTCGTAGTTGGTGCTAACGTCTTTAGCCGGGCTCGCACGGGGCCCGGTAGCCCTCGCATACTTGTCGCAGGGTTAAGGCGATCCCCATGCGCGACGTTATGCGGCGACGCCCTAGTCCTAAATGTATCTCTTTCTTTTTCTTTCCATTTTTGAGTGGCTTAGTGCCAATTACCGGGGCGACTGCCGTCTGATCCCCGAACCCCTAGGACGGATCCCAGAGGAGTGGCATCGCCAGAGCCCTTTCCGTTGTCCAGCAGGTGCGCCACGTGCAGGCGAGGTTGGCTTGGGCTCCAAGATCTTAGCGGAGCCCCTTACACCCAAAAAGGAGCTATCTACTTTTAATTAAAAAGATGTATCAACTAATAAAAAACACATATTGTTCTACATAATCTTGATTCCATAAGAGTCATATCCAATTTTTTTTAAAGGAATAAATATTAAAATAATCTCCTTACAACGAAACCACATAAATGTGATATAATTATTGATAACATGCATCTCCTCGTAAAGTAAGCATTATTTTATTTTGCGATTGACACTAATGGATACGCAATTGATTAATGAACATTTCTATCATAATTTTTTTTTAAAAGACCAAATTTTGATTTGATTAAGAAATTATTTTAATAACTGGGCGTATTCACTGCTCACGGGGTTGCTGGAGTCAGTGAGCCATAGAGTAGAGTAATATATACCGGAATAGAGAGTCATCTTCTAGGATTTTTTGTCACCCAATACAAATAGTGGCACAGTGTCGTCGCCGTCTGGTATCATGTCCGTTGAACTAATCTCAATATTTTGACTATAGATAGTTATATGTAGTTATGCATATACAGCTATTTATAGTATAGGCAGTTATATTTATATTTTAAGGTATTAGGGTTCTATTAAAGATGTATTATAGATTTCAGTAATTTAAACATTTATTTTTGTTATATTGCAATTTATACCAAAATATTCTAATATCTATTTAAGCAAATATATGTTAAAATTAACTGCTATTTCTTACATTGGTTCGGTATAAAAATATTAAATTCAAGATTCTGTAAAAAAATCCAATGAATGTTTACAAAACAGAAATCTATATATTACAGCCATTAAATAAAAATATTCGATTGTTAATTATTTCATTTATTACTTTTATTATGTCGGTGCTTATTATAATATTGCTGAGCATACAATTCCACTTCATCATGATGTACACCAACTGTAAATTAGTATATTATTTGTAACATCAATGAAATATTGATTTAATTTTGTTTTATGTACATCCAATAGCACAAGTCCTTGGCATTTTAACAAACAAGATGTAAAAGCGTCTTTATTCCGTACAATACAACACCAAACCAAATTAAATATTTGTACCGGGTTACCGGAATGATAAATGAAAGCGTCTATTTCGCACAACACTACACATTTGTACATACAATGTGGTTCTAGCATGAAAAACTAAACGATAAGACGGGATGAGGGCTAATCTCAACTCAACCAAACTTATTGTAAAATGTAAATAGCAACAACAACCGAAAATTACATAAATGGCAAAAGCGTTCGTGGAAACAACGAGTTGCTCACACGCCGGTAGCCATTATGTGATAAAGTAATAAAGTTGTCACTTATTGCAACACAAACCAGAAACTGATTGCATCTCAAATATTTTTATTCAATATATTTTTAAAGAGGCTTTTGAATGTCCGTATAAATATTAATCTTTTATATTTATGTGACAACTTTAGAGAATTCCATTAAACTCCATACCCAATAACCATAATTGGTGTAATCGCCATCTAGCGCATCTTTTAGAATTTGATGTTCGAAAGCTTATGCGGATATCGTATAAGATGGCACTAGTGTCTTTGCAGATTATTGGATCCCTACCTAAAGTATGAAAGTGTACCCCCCCCCCCCCTGCAGTGAGCGCTAAGCTCTTGAAGCTGCAACCCGTGTCGTTAGTTACGGCGTCGGCCAGCGCACATGCTCGCTCATGTCATCTTTTCAGTCGTTAATATTATTATTACTTATTAGGTTATTTATAGCTAGTATTATTTGTTTGTTTTGGGTATAATTTTTCGTATTATTTATACATATATTTGTTGTGTTTTTACTGCGCGATGAAACTTTTTGCGTGTATTTTCTTTGAACTAAATACAAATATATAAATGAAGCACCATTACCATGTAAAGTTCGAATCCATAATTAACATTTCGACAAATATTATAATTTACACTATAAAAAGCTAATTCAATATTATCACTATAGTATAAAGTTTAAAATAATCCTAATACCTAACCACAATATCTTAGTAGGTATAATAATTCGGTAAAAAGTATCTAAGTAGGTATTATATACCTACCCAGTATAACTAATCACAATAGGTACCTATGTAGGTATTATGATTAGATAAAGGGTACTTATCTAAATAGTTACCTTCTTTTACTAAGTACTAATACCTACCCGGGTATCATTTAATTACAACCCAAAAACCCTTATAACTAAACTGACCATTTATTTTTTAACTCAAAGCGGGACATGGGTTTATTTATACTCTAAAAACTATAACTTTATACAATTAGTGTTCACTATAAAATTATATTCGATATAGACGGTTATTAAATGCAACATATTTTTTTTAATTATTAATTACATTTGTCAGTGGAACAAATTTGCTTTAATAAAGTTGATGATTTTAAAAAAGAATAAAATTCTGGGCATTTTTTTTTAATTGTTACCTTTGTTAACAACATCGCCTTTAGAACTGGAACCGTAAATGTTTTTTTCAGACGTCCACAATTTATTCAAAATAGAAAAATACTCTTTATAATGGAGCATTTGTACCAGGTAGACAAAATATATTCGAAAAAAAATTATGTTGAACATTGTTGGTGCGAAAGACTTTGAACTTCCATCCAAAGAGTTACGCGACAATTTTGTGTCCCGGAGCTTTGTTTGGAAACAATGGGACAGGTGACCGAGACAAGTGGTAGTGAAAGGTGGAAATGAGGCATTCCATCTTAGTCCTCACGGGTGACAACGCATCTACATTTTGATTTGTAATAGAGGATAGATGTAGATGTCGCAGCAACCACTTACCATCAGGTGGACTGTGTGCTCGTTTGTCACCCTTATCTTATAAAAAAAAAGGGACAGTCCCGTTCAAAACGGGACGTATGGTCACTTTACCTATAACCCTTATACTTCTTGTTGATTTTTGTATTACCTTTATTAAAGTTACCCTTATGTATAAATAAATATAATTACGTATGTAGAAATAAAATTGAATAAAAATAAAAACAGACATGTTTTTTTTCATCCTCATCAATCATTGGGGTGAGGATAATGTCAGCCAGCATAAGTAATAAGCAGGCTAAGGTACAAGGTGCTCAATTCAAAAATTAGTCGGTAGGTATGTTACTTTTCAATATGCGAAACGTCCTATTTATTTATTTATTCTTTGTTGCACCAAATATTTGTACAAAAGGCGAGCTAACTATTTATTTACCTATAGTGAGTAGGTATCTTTTAAACTCACAATTTTCAATGCTTCATTTTTAATATGTAATTAATTTAAAAAATTCATAATTAGATAATATATGAGAATACATAATTCTAATATGATGCAACTAATAAACCGAATAAAAATTAAAATATATTTATCGTTGTACGCCGTGTGTATTTCCATAAAATAGTTTATTGATGTTGAAAAAATAATGCTACGTTCGTACAGTAGGTGGCGTTTTGCATATTTCTTACGCGATGTATTGTAGCGAGAGTTGGATGGAGCGAATGCTCAAGGTCATTCGCTAGGAGTAGCCCCTTAATACTACGAAAATACACCGATTAGCGATTATCGACACATAGCGCACAGAACGAACGACAGTATACTAAGTAAAGCCACGCCCACTGTGATGACGTCAGGACCTAGTTAGAATCACTGCACAGTTGCTTATGGTATCTCCTCTTTGTATTTGTTTCGTGGTATGTATCAATTGAGTGTTTTGAAATGTTAAGTACATAATATAGTTTGTACGCTAACTTTATAAATAAAGTTATAAAATTGAGTAATAGTAAAGATTTTACGTTTCAGATTTCTTTATTTTCGAAGCTATTTCTGTATAAAAACACCAGCACTTTTATTTTAAGAGGAAAATTCGTATCCCAGTATTTTTATTACAAAATGTAACTTTCACAGCGTGCGAAAAAGCATGGACTTGGTGAAAGCTTATTTTCTCGGCTAACTTCTTGCACGGAACATTGGAACGACGGCAGCCCAGTGATCCTGTTGAATCAACAGTACCGTATGCGCCAAGAGATCGCGGATTACCCCAACAGGGCATTCTACGGCGGCAAGATACAAACGATAGCGCCCCCTCGCGTCGATCTTAATATCCCGCCTTATACCATCATCAGTATCGCCAGTGGGGACAAAGGCCAAGGTAAATTTTATTTACAATAGATTTAAAAAAAACGTGAACGCTTTAATGTAATGATGCTGACACATCAAAAAAGTTTGTGATCACTAGCAAAAGCTGATATATTTTTAAAATTGAACTTTATCAAGATAAAGTGTTTACGTTATATCTTTTTTAAATAAAAATACACTGTTTGAAATTAAAAATAAAGCTTTTTTATTTTTTAATAACATAAATTGAATAATAATTCAACCCTAATGTAAGTAATTGTAACAGAAATTTGATGGAAAGAAAAATATTGTTTAACCAAACTTAAACAACAATTTATTAATAGGTTTTTATTTAATACAATAATGGGCATGCTGAGGATCTAGTTATCCAGAATTTCTTGGGTAATCTATTCCATTCTTGAATAGCGGCTTCCTTGATCTCTGGCACTGTCTGGGGAGGTGGCTGACGGTTGAAACAGTTCGCTTAAGAGCATCCCACGCGTGCTCTATTAGTTTTAAGTCAGGCGAGCCGGCAGGTCAGTCTAACCTTGTAGAGCAACATTGACTCGATGAGCTCGATGTGCGGGCGCATTATAATCGACCAGTGTGAATTGGTGACCATGCTTTATTCGGAATGGTCTGACAATTAAATCAGTAGCAACTGTTTTGTACCTATCTGCCGTCATAGAGCCTCGATACGGGATCGAAGGCGTTCTAGCTCCAATCATAATTCCACCCAAAAGGATTTTACGCCTTGCTGAACGGTTCCAGTGGCAGTTCTTTGCCTTTCAGAGTCTCCAGGTCTTAGTGTTAGGCGTCAAATTCTTGCTCGTAAAACTTCTGATAATCCTCTTGGCATTTTGTCAATCACAACTTTCCTCGAAAAAATATTTTAAATCCGTTAAAATTGACTAAGTCAGATTTCTGAATGAGCGCAAGCTTGGGTTGAATTTCTTTTTATATGGAAAAACAATTGAATTTGTTTTATTGTTTTATATTCTAACTATATTTTTAAGTAAAAAATCTGAAGGAAAAAGAAATTATTATATAGTCTACTATCATCATCATTACAGCCCTTCACAAGTCCACTGCTAAACATGGGCCTCCCCCAAGGAGTGCCACAAAGCACGGTCCTGAGCCACCTGCATCCATCGACTTCCTGCATGTCTTACCAGGTCGTCACTCCATCTAGTGGTGGGACGCCCTACACTTCGTCCGCCGGTACGAGGCCGCCACTCGAAAACCTTATTTCCCCATCGATTGTCGGTTTTTCGAGCTATATGGCCGGCCCATTGCCACTTCAGCTTACTAATCCATTGGGCTATGTCGGTCACTCTACGGATATCCTCATTTCTAAGTTTATAACGCAGAGAAACTCCGAGCATAGCCATCTACATAGATCGCTGAGTGACCTTGAGCTTCCTCATCCGGCTAGCAGTGAAAGACCACGTCTCAGTTCCATAAGTCATCACTGGCAACACGCACTGGTTGTACAGTCTCGTTTTTAAGTTTTGAGGTATACCTGACGAGATGATGTGCCGTAATTTCCCGAACGCTGCCCAACCGAGTTGAATCCGTTGATTGACCTTCGGTCGAAGTTGTACTTACCTAGTCGGACTATTTGTCCCAGGTAAACATACTCGTCAACAACTTCGAGCTTAGTGCTCCCAACAAGTACCGGCATAGGTGTGACATGGACATTAAACATAATCTTTGTTTTGTCCATGTTCATCTTAAGACCTATCCGTTGGGAGACACTATTGAGGTCATTGAGCATAGTGCTTAGGTTCTCCAGCGATTCTGCCATAAGGACTATATCGTCGGCAAATCAAAGGTGAGTGATGTACTCGCCATTTATGTTAATACCGTATCCTTTCCAGTCCAGAAGCTTGAAAACGTCTTCCAATGCAGCGGTGGAGAGTTTCGGGGATATAACGTCACCCTGTCTTACACCTCTCTGCAATTGGATAGGTTTCGTACTCTGGTTCTGTACTCGGATAGCCATCGTAGCTCTACTGTACAAGCACTTCAGCACTTCGATATAACGACAGTCAACTTGGCACCGCTGAAGGGACTGCAGCACCGCCCAAAATACGACGGATTCAAAGGCTTTCTCATAATCCACATACGCCAGACATAGTGGCAAATTGTACTCCTCGGACTTCTGTACAATTTGCCGAAGGGTATGTATGTGGTCTATGGTGCTAAATCCCTTTCGGAAACCGGCTTGTTCGGGAGGCTGGAAGTCGTCAAGTCTGCGCGCGAGACGTTTCGTAATGACTCTCGGAAACAGCACGTAAACGCGGCTCAGAAGGGAAATCGGTCTGTAGTTCTTCAAGAGAGCGTTGTCGCCCTTCTTGAAAAACAAGACCATCGCACTTCTGCTCCACGCCTCCGGTGCAATGCCACCATGGAGGACGAAATTAAAGAGCTTCTGAAGGACTTCAAGTACCGGTTTTCCACCCACTTTCAGAAGCTCCGCTGTAATTCCATCCTCACCTGCGGCCTTGCCGTTTTTAAGGTGCTGTAGACCCATTCTAATCTCGCTCAGACTGACGTCCGGGATATCATCGGAATAGTGTCGGATAATACTCGCTCATCGTCGTTGGAGCCACACTTGCGTGTGGCTCCAACGACGATGTGTACAGCTGCCCATAGAACCTCTCAATCTCACTCAAAATCTCAGGTGTCCCGGAAACCACGCTGCCACACTCGGTCTTCAGCTTCGACAGTTGGCTCTTTCCGGCAGACAGATCTCTAGCAAAGACTTTGGAGCCCTGGTTCCGCTCTATCGCTTCTTCAATACGAGCAGTATTAAAGTTGCGTAAGTTCTGCCGCATGCATTTGGAGATCTGTCTGTTTAGTTGCCTGTATGCTGTCAAAAAAAAGACTGCAGCTTCATATCCCGTCTAACAGCCATGAGATTAAGAGTGTGATCGGAGAGTTTTTGTGTTCTTCTGCGGCGGGTCTTGCTAAACTTAGCTCCGACCCCATGGACAGTTTCCACGAGCTTGTAATTCATATCGTCCACTGCATTACAATCTTGTAGGCACTGAAAACGGTTTCGTAGCTCTAGCTGAAAGGTTTCGGGACTTTGGATTAGAGCACGAGGGGGACGGAGCGTTGACTTCATCAGACGTGACCTCTCCAATTTAACGTTTAGGTTCAGTGTGCCTCTCACCATTCGGTGATCGCTGCCGGTTTTCACCCTCGCGATCACTGAGACATCACTAAACAGTTGTCGTTTGATCGTCGTAATGAAGTCAATCTCATTTTTTGTCGAATCGTCGGGGCACGACCAGGTCCACTTTCTGTGGGGCCGCTTCTGGAAGAAGGAGTTCATCATAAAG
The DNA here is from genome assembly GCA_033319125.1 of Parnassius glacialis. NCBI lineage: Eukaryota > Metazoa > Arthropoda > Insecta > Lepidoptera > Papilionidae > Parnassius > Parnassius glacialis. Next base: position 28,989,231 of record JAVANC010000018.1, read on the forward strand.
ATTCCCTCTTTCTCCATGAAGTCGGTCAGCTGCTGGCCCCTCGGGTTCCGTTGCACTATTCCGAATTTCCCTTCTTTCAGCTCACAGTTCTCTCTTGTGCCTCCTAGTTTTGCGTTGAAGTCTCCCATTAACACGGTTTTGGAGGAATGCATGGCTCTAGATATATCCTCATACATTTCCTCCACCTCCTCATCGGGGTGTGCAGAGGTTGGTGCGTAAACCTGTATGACTTTCAGCGAATATCGTTTGGTGATTCTGAGTATAAGGGAGGTAATCCTCGTCGACACACTCCCAATCTTTACAACGTTGTTAACGAGAGACTTGTGGACGATAAATCCGACACCTACTTGAGACAGATGGTCGCCCTCCCGGTGATAGAACAAGTTGCCGGATTCGAGGATTACCGTGTCCTTCCCCTCTCTTCGGACCTCGGACAGTCCTATAATATTCCAGCGCAACTTGTCTATCTTTTCTTCCAGCTCCAGAATCTTCTCGTCAGTCCTCAGGGTGCGTGCGTTATAAGTTGCCAGGTCGGTCAGGCAACCGAATCTCCACCGGAGGTTCTTAGCACCCCCTGCCCCACCGTTACCAGGGTCGCCACCGTAGCCAGGAATAGCAGGGCCGCCGGGGACTGGGGGCCGTCTCTTAGTAACTTTATCCATTTGAGGGGTATATTGCCATAGTTGCCACGCTTGGTGAGCGGGTTGGCAACCGCAGTTTTTTATTGTGATATTGCTGTAATGAGGAAGATGCTGCTGCCCATCTCCTGACTGTTTCCCACTGTCACCTTTTACGACACCCACGGGAAGATATGGGGTAGTGGATATTCTTAACCGCCACTACACGGCATGTCTACTGTAACAAAAACAAATTAATTGATTTTTCAAAGTGATTGCAAAGTTTTTTTGATAGTGTATATTGTATAAATTATATAAAAACATGATAATAATTAATGTATGTGCATATAAAAGAAGATGAAATATAGAATAAAATATAGATATATTTCAAAAATCTGGTGATAATAGTATAAATAGACATAATATAAACGAAACGGAAGGGAAATAAATTAATATTGCCTAAAACCACTTTATCTTTACACAGTTCTGGACCATATTCTATGGCAATTAAATTATATAATACATTACCCACAGATATAAGAGAGATGGAAGAATATAAGAAATTTGTGATAGCACTAAATAGCTTTTTGATTAAGAAATGTACTATAAATTAGATGAAGTAGAAAAGAAAGAAATAGAAATAAATAAATAAATATAGTTATATGACATATTATACTAAATACTACAATAATTCCTGTAATGTATAAAAATATATATTAGTATTAAGGTATTAGAAATTAAGGCTAACTTTATTTGATGTTGTCCCTTGCTGGGTGCATGTGCTGTAATGTGTCAGCAAAACCACATTTAAATGCAATAAATAAATAAATGATTAAAAATTTCATATATTAATTATTTAAAACAAATGTAAAGTTTCACACCAGGGAAGTAATAGGTGCTCCTTCGGTTATCTCCTCGGCTTTTACTACCTTTTAGTTCCGTACCCAAAGGGTAACCAACGTGACCCGACCCTATTACTCTAAGCCTTCGCTGTCCGTCCATAATAGGTAGACAGTTGAAATTTTCTCACAATGTGCACTTCTGTTGCCTCTATAAGAATAAATAATAAAAATAAATTAATAATTAAAGGAGGCTCCCCTATTAGAAACGTGTTTTACGATGGTACAGAACCCTTCATGTGCGAGTCTGACTCACACTTTGTCGGTTATTGTACCACTAGGTCGGCGCCACTGTGGAATGAAGTGAAATATTTGAAGTTTCTTGGCGAAGAAGTTAAATTGTTAGAAATGTGTAAATATTAATATTTTTTTCTGAAATGAAATGAATGAATAAAAGCCCTCAATAACTTAAAATATCTCTTTCACATACATAGCCGTTTTCTTTTCCCTTATCCAACTAAACTTTGCTATTGTTTAAAAAATGGACCGATTTTGGACAGGTTCATCGGGTGGAAACGAGATGGAAGCGTGGGGAGTAGCCCGGCTTGCGGCGGCGCTGGACGCGATATTGCGCACGCGAGGGCTCAGTCTTGCAGTCATCACACCATACAGCGCACACAGAGATTTGGTCAGGAGAAATCTGCGGATGCTAAGCGACTCGTTAGTATCAAGAAAAAAATTAGTTTTACTTGGTACCATGCGTAAAAGGATACTATGTGCTTGTAAATTCCTGATAGTTGGCAAATCCGTGAAAGAACCACATCTATTGCAAGCAGAGATCATTCTGGCATTCTCCATAGCCGCTTCTTATGACGGTATTAATTTTACGAAAGGAAATTGCATAGTTGAAAGGGATTATAGAATAGAATATTTAAGTTACACCTATAATTATATTGTGCAATTTTAGAGCGAGTTTGAGATTGATTTGAGTTATTACATCTTTTGAGTCTACCGTTCAGGGCCACTCAGTTAAGGCTAAAGATCTTTTAGAAGGCGTTCGCTACTGTACAGTGGCATTTTCTTTTTATCGCTATCGTTTTTGCTTGTAATTGTCGGAAATCGTTCGTCAATTTTATTGACTCAATATAATTGTACCGTTTGGACGTAGGAACAATTCAATTTTTATTGTTCAATAACATTATTGTACAATTATATTTTATGGCGCACTTTCCTTTTTTTGTTGACAGGTCGCAAGGTCAAGTGGAAGTGAACACGGTGGACAGTTTCCAAGGGCAGGAGCGCGACGTAGTGGTGGTGTCGCTGGCGCGCAGCCACGGCGTGGGCTTCCTGACGGACGCGGGCCGCATGAACGTCATGCTCACGCGCGCGCGCCACGCGCTGCTCGTCTGCCTCAACCCGCTCGCCATTACGGTCAGTATAAGAGAATCGATCGTGGCCGGTAGTATATGTCATCACGATTAGTACAATAGACGCGATCATGGTCAGTAGTATAAAATGTAATCACGGTTAGTTCAAAAGTCGCGATCATGATTGGTAGTATAAAATGTCATCACGGTTAGTACAGATAGACGCGATCATGGTCAAGAGTATAAAATGTAATCACGGTTAGTTCAAGAGACGCGATCATGGTCGGTAGTATAAATTGTCATCACGGTTAATGCAATAGACGCGATTATGGTCATTACTATAAAATGTAATCACGGTTAGTTCAAGAGACGCGATCATGGTCGGTAATATAAAATGTCACTACGATTAGTACAATAGACGCGATCATGGTCAGTAGTCTAAAAGGTCAGCACGCTTATTACAATAGACGCGATCGTGGTCAATAGTATAAAATGTAATGACGGTTAGTTCAAGAGACGCGATCATGGTCGGTAGTATAAATTGTCATCACGGTTAATGCAATAGACGCGATTATGGTCATTACTATAAAATGTAATCACGGTTAGTTCAAGAGACGCGATCATGGTCGGTAATATAAAATGTCATTACGATTAGTACAATAGACGCGATCATGGTCAGTAGTCTAAAAGGTCAGCACGCTTATTACAATAGACGCGATCGTGGTCAATAGTATAAAATGTATTCACGGTTAGTTCAAGAGACGCTCTCATGGTCAGTACTATAAAATGTAATGACGGTTAGTTCAGGAGACGCGATCATGGTCAGTAGTATGAAATGTAATCACGGTTAGTTCAGGATACGCGAAACATGGTCAGTAGTATAAAATGTAATCACGGTTACTACAATAGACGCGATCATGGTCAGTAGTATAAAATGTAATCACGGTTACTACAATAGACGCGATCATGGTCAGTGGTATAAAATATAATCACGGTTAGTACAAGAGACGCGATCATGGTTGGTAATATAAAATGTATCCAAGGTTAGTTCAAGAGACGCGATCATGGTCAGTAGTATAAAATGTAATCATGCTTAGTTCATGAGACGCGATCATGGTCAGTAATATAAAATGTAATCACGGTTAGTTCAAGAGACGCGATCATGGTCAGTAGTATAAAATGTAATCACGGTTAATACTATAGACGCGATCATGATCAGTAGTATAAAATGTAATGACGGTTAGTTCAAGAGATGCGATCATGGTCGGTAGTATAACATGTAATCACGGTTAGTTCAAGAGACGCGATCATGGTCAGTAATATAAAATGTAATCACGGTTAGTTCAAGAGACGCGATCATGGTTAGTAGTATGTAATCACGGTTAATACTATAGACGCGATCACGATCAGTAGTATAAAATGTAATGACGGTTAGTTCAAGAGATGCGATCATGGTCGGTAGTATAAAATGTAATCACGGTTAGTTCAAGAGACACGATCATGGTCAGTAGTATAAAATATAATCACGGTTAGTACAAGAGACGCGATCATGGTCGGTAATATAAAATGTATCCAAGGTTAGTTCAAGAGACGCGATCATGGTCAGTAGTATAAAATGTAATCACGGTTAATACTATAGACGCGATCATGATCAGTAGTATAAAATGTAATGACGGTTAGTTCAAGAGATGCGATCATGGTCGGTAGTATAACATGTAATCACGGTTAGTTCAAGATACGCGAAACATGGTCAGTAGTATAAAATGTAATCACGGTTACTACAATAGACGCGATCATGGTCAGTAGTATAAAATGTAATCACGCTTAGTTCATGAGACGTGATCATAGTCAGTAGTATAAAATGTAATCACGGTTAGTTCATGAGACGCGATCATGGTCAGTAGTATAAAATGTAATCACGGTTAGTTCAAGAGACACGATCATGGTCAGTAGTATAAAATATAATCACGGTTAGTACAAGAGACGCGATCATGGTCGGTAATATAAAATGTATCCAAGGTTAGTTCAAGAGACGCGATCATGGTCAGTAGTATAAAATGTAATCACGGTTAGTTCAAGAGACGCGATCATGGTCAGTAATATAAAATGTAATCACGGTTAGTACAAGAGACGCGATCATGGTCGGTAATATAAAATGTATCCAAGGTTAGTTCAAGAGACGCGATCATGGTCAGTAGTATAAAATGTAATCACGGTTAGTTCAAGAGACGCGATCATGGTCAGTAGTATAAAATGTAATCACGGTTAGTTCAAGAGACGCGATCATGGTCCGTAGTATAAAATATAATCACGGCTAGTTCAAGAGACGCGATCATGGTCAGTAGTATAAAATGTAATCACGGTTACTACAATAGACGCGATCATGGTCAGTGGTATAAAATACAGGGTGATTGGAAGATGGGTGCAAAGCTTTCAAAGGGCGCTAGTATAGACAATTTTGAACCACTTAATCTTACTTATTATTATACTTAATCTAAGACTAGCATGGCTTAAAGCCATGCTAGTCTTAGATTAAGTCTAAGCATTTTTTTTAAATAAGTTTTTATGATTTTTAGCGAAAATGCCCAAAATTTTCTTAATAACTATTATTTATAGCCAAATTAAATAATAAAAAACATGTTTTTTATTTTATTCTATTAAAGTCATGTGTAAGCAATCTAATAAGATATATTTTAAGCACATGTATTTTAAGATAATTTTTTTACAGACGTTTGAAGTTTATGAAAAAAATCTAAAATTTATAAATACTGTGTTTAGCTCGCATTTAAAAAAAAACTAGGCTAGGATTTTTCGTTCAAACCTCTTTGAAAACATGCTTGATTATCGCTCTTTGTTTTGAGGTATCATTCATGCCGATATCATAAAAAATGTTGAAATTAGGACCCGTTAACCAATTTGTGGAAGAAATTTTTTTTCTTTTGAAATCTAATTAAAACAAAATTTGAACTGAAATTATTAATTTTTGATGTTTAAAATAACTGCCGTGATTATTGATTACAATCACAGACCCGGTTTTTGCTCTACAAATACTTCTTTGTTCAAAAATGTAGCGTAGTAAAATTCTAAGAAAAATTTGTGGGGATTCTCTAAACAATAGCTGGTTGCCGGTTGCATGGTATTTCCAGGTAGTTCGCCTAATGAATAGAACTTTAATTTTAAAGCAAACCCGACTATTTTAAGACAAAACCGTGTATAATCACGGTTAGTACAAGAGACGCGATCATTTGGTAATATAAAATGTATCCAAGGTTAGTTCAAGAGACGCGATCATGGTCAGTAATATAAAATGTAATCACGGTTAGTTCAAGAGACGCGATCATGGTTAGTAGTATGTAATCACGGTTAATACTATAGACGCGATCACGATCAGTAGTATAAAATGTAATGACGGTTAGTTCAAGAGATGCGATCATGGTCGGTAGTATAAAATGTAATCATGGTTAGTTCAAGATACGTGAAACATGGTCAGTAGTATAAAATGTAATCACGGTTACTACAATAGACGCGATCATGGTCAGTAGTATAAAATTTTTTTCAACAGTGGTAGAGCCACGCGGCAGCTTTTGCTGTCGCACGGATGGGCCGGCTCGAACCGGGGTAGTACCACGACCTCACAGAATACCAGCGTGAAGTAGAGGTTTACCTCTTCGTTTCGCTTGGTGAGTGCAGGTGGCCGGAGGCCCTTTTTACTGGAAATGAGGCATTCCATCTTAGTCCTCACAGGTGACAACGCATCTACATTTTTATTTGTAATAGAGGATAGATGTAGATGTCTATGGGCCGCAGCAACCACTTACCATCAGGTGGACTGTGTGCTCGTTTGTCACCCTTATCCTATAAAAAAAAATGTAATCACGCTTAGTTCATGAGACGTGATCATGGTCAGTAGTATAAAATGTAATCACGGTTAGTTCATGAGGCGCGATCATGATCAATAGTATAAAATGTAATCACGGTTAGTTCAAGAGACGCGATCATGGTCAGTAGTATAAAATGTAATCACGGTTAATACCATAGACGCGATCATGATAAGTAGTATAAAATGTAATCACGGTTAGTTCAAGAGACGCGATCATGGTCAGTAGTATAAAATGTAATCACGGTTAGTTCAAGAGACGCGATCATGGTCAGTAGTATAAAATGTAATCACGGTTAGTTCAAGAGACGCGATCATGGTCAGTAGTATAAAATGTAATCACGGTTAGTTCAAGAGACGCGATCATGGTCAGTAGTATAAAATGTAATCACGGTTAGTTCAAGAGACGCGATCATGGTCAGTAGTATAAAATGTAATCACGGTTAATACCATAGACGCGATCATGATAAGTAGTATAAAATGTAATCACGGTTAGTACAATAGACATGATCATGGTCAGTGGTATAAAATGTTATTACGCTTAGTTCATGAGATGCGATCATGGTCAGTAGTATAAAATGTAATCACGGTTAGTACAATAGACATGATCATGGTCAGTGGTATAAAATGTTATTACGCTTAGTTCATGAGATGCGATCATGGTCAGTAGTATAAAATGTAATCACGGTTAGTTCAAGAGACGCGATCATGGTCAGTAGTATAAAATGTAATCACGGTTAATACCATAGACGCGATCATGATAAGTAGTATAAAATGTAATCACGGTTAGTACAATAGACATGATCATGGTCAGTGGTATAAAATGTTATTACGCTTAGTTCATGAGATGCGATCATGGTCAGTAGTATAAAATGTAATCGCGGTTAGTTCAAGAGACGTGATCATGGTTCGTAGTTTAAAAATTAATCACGGTTAATACCATAGACGCGATCATGATAAGTAGTATAAAATGTAATCACGGTTAGTACAATAGACATGATCATGGTCAGTGGTATAAAATGTTATTACGCTTAGTTCATGAGATGCGATCATGGTCAGTAGTATAAAATGTAATCACGGTTAGTTCAAGAGACGCGATCATGGTCAGTAGTATAAAATGTAATCACGGTTAATACCATAGACGCGATCATGATAAGTAGTATAAAATGTAATCACGGTTAGTACAATAGACATGATCATGGTCAGTGGTATAAAATGTTATTACGCTTAGTTCATGAGATGCGATCATGGTCAGTAGTATAAAATGTAATCGCGGTTAGTTCAAGAGACGTGATCATGGTTCGTAGTTTAAAAATTAATCACGGTTAGTTCAAGAGACGCGATCATGGTCGATAGTGTTAAGTGTAATCACGATTAATTCAAGAGACGCGATCATGTTCAGTAGTATAAATGTCAACTCGGTTAGCATAACAGACGCGATTATGGTCGGTAGCACAAATATCACCTTATAAAAAGGGTATATATGTATATATATATATATATATATATATATATATATATATATATATGACTGAGAATACAATAAATGAGCACGCGCAAATTCAATACTCGCTAGAGTTGTGCTATCGACGCTTCAGAAGGAAGGCCTGTGCCTATTTTTAAAGGTGCTTTATTCTAATTATATAAACGTTTAACACTTGCAGAAGAACCAACAGTGGCGTACATTAGTGGAAGATGCCCACCGGAGAAACGTATACAGGGTATTCCCAAATAAGATATGTCACAGCGCTCCTGCGACACCAATATCTCACGAAGAAATACTAAAACATGTTGTACATGTAAAGACTAAAAAGTGATATTAATCTGTATGATTTTACTGTATAAAAGCTTTAAAATAACATAAGTATGTTATAGTTTTTAATATGTAGTGTATGTGTACTTTATAGGACAAACTATGTAAGTAATGCTACAAATAAATATTGTTGATAATAATTTGTTAGGGTCAGTTTGTATGAATTTATAATAGTTTAAGTATATTTTTTACTAACTCCGCTTGTCGAAAAGGGTCAGACAAAAATATTAAGAACATTGTGAACAGCTAAGCTTAAGCTTATATGTTTACTTATTTTTTGAAAAATTCGTAATCCTATGCATTTTATAAATACAGTTTAAAGTAAGTTGGGAAAAGAACTGTCATATTGTAACTTGATTGAAAAGAAAAAGTACATTTTGCTACAAGTTAGCTCCAATAAAATTGCGTTGTGCCATGGTTATTGTTTTCAATTTGTAATGAAAATAATCTAATTTTATTATCAACAGTAATATATTTATTGTTCTCATTTATATTTTCGAGCTATTTAAACTTGTCCGTTGAAATTCTAGAGAGTGAATTGAGCAACGATCAAAGTAATCAAAATTAAATTTTGAATATTTTGATTGTTATAGAAATTAAAATATATTACCCTAAATTTTCAATCAGAAAACCAAAGTTTTGAGGTGCTATACTTCTTTTTCTTTACTAAACCGTAAAAGTCCACTGTTGGGTTAGCCATCTCCCATTGTAGGGAGGGTTTGCCATGATCATAGTTACGCTTAGCAGGCGTGTTGGAGATGGTAGTACCAGACTTCTTTCACATTTGAGGTTACGCCCTATCGGTGTGGGTATTTTGCATGGTAGAGCCATGCTGCAGCTATACTACTGGTATAGTTATAGCACGAGTGGGTCGGATCGATCGGGGAAAGACTACTCTCTCACAGAATACCATCGTAAAATAGCAGCTTAACGCTTCTGTGTTCCGTATGGTGAGTGTAGAGAACCGACGATCCTTTTTACTGGAAACGAGGCATTCCATCTTAGTCCTCACGGGTGACAACGCATCTGTATTTTGATTCGTAATCGAGAATAGATCGAGATAGATCTATGAGCTACAGTAACCACTTACCATCAGGTAGACTGTGTGCTCGTTTGTCATCCTTATCCTGTAAATAAAAATATACTCTTAGGTTACACCGCCATAAAGTCAAAATATTTGGCATTTTTTTATAAAACTGAAGTGATCAATGAACTCACAGTCCACCTCATGATACGTGTCTACGACTGCCAATGGACTTCTGCCACCAACTTCAAACAAAAAAGGTTACAGATGCATTGTCACCTCTGAGGGTTAAGATGGAATGCCTCACAGCTTGTATTTATACTGGCTCTCAATGCTAGGACTGCTGATACCTAGCTAGACACTGCTAGCCAGTAAAGGAGTCCTGCCGCCTACTAAATTTCCCATAAGCGCCACTTCCACGGGGTGATATAGGTTGATTGATTATCTTAAGCCGCCACCGCATGGCGATATCTAACGTACGTCATCGTTAAATACTTATTAATTAATTTCCAAGTTCAAATACATGAATTAGTTCCGCTTCATCTCTATGATGATGCTTTATGATCAAGGACTATGACATGGGCTGCTTTATGATCAAGTTAACATATTAAAAGACGATGAATTTCAAGGTACTAAAGTGTTTGGTATTTCAATAACTATGATTTTTATTAAATGACTCTCATTGCATAAGTTAAATGCGCCATACCAAATAGTTCTAAAACAAGGAATTATCGATAAGTATGCCTCGTAATAAATTGCGTCTATGAAATTCTTTATAAACATAGAATTGAGGTTTCCACTTCTATGTTCCTACTATACAATTACCTTGCTCATTTTGTGATGTAAAACTTTCAAGCAATTAAAAATATTTATTGTTTTAGACTTGGAACGAATATTCGGCTATTATTCGATATTCGGTCTATTCGACTACTTTTATCCTATTCGGTCGAATACCGAATATTTAGGTACTATTCGGACGAATACCGAATACTTAAGTGAAAGGTTTTATTGTATTCAGATAATTGGTAAAATGAAAATATTTATCTATTTTATAATTTTTTTTTCTTCTTGTAATCATTAATGTAGTCATAGGTACATAATCAACTTCCATATATTATAAAAGGTAAATAACAACTATCAGATAAATGTCTACGCACTCGAATTATCGTATTTAAAGTGGAAGATAATGGTGCAGAAAGACTATTTATTTTAATTTTCAGGCAGTAGTTTACTCCTTTTGTTCTCATAGACAACTCCAGCTTCTGAAAATAGACACTCTAAAGAATAAACGCTACTTCCTTCCCGGCCGAATACTTTTGCCTAATATTCGGCTTTTCGGTCAGGAAGACCGCGGAACATTCTGTATTTGGCGTGTGGCAGAATATACTATTCGTTGCAAGACTAGTTTTTATACGATAATTTTATATTTAAGCGTCATACTTAAGAATGCATTGCTGGTTTTCTTGAAATCACCCTGAAAATCGATCCTATTTTCCACTTATCGTCATAGTCTGTGTTTATTTTTACACGATGTAAGTTATATTTAAGTTGCATTTTGTTTAATTATTGTTCCTTTGTAAATACAAATTGAATAGCTATTAAAAGATACCAACCATTTGTTTTTACAGTTTTATATTTTTACGCTAATGTTTTACTCCTCGATATTACATACATACCAAAGCAAATCGAACTTGCTCGACAGTGAAGTAACACATAACATAAGAAAACATGAATATCTGAAAAATTTATAACGTTTTGTCAACACGTACCTAGTCTGAGAACACACATTGGGGCAACGCGGCGGACTTCCTTGAATTCCGAGAGAGGGTTTTGCTTCTCAGGAATGTAACGCATATGTACGCGAAAGTAACGGCTTATATGCATTACGCAGTGTGCGTTACATATGAGCCGTTGCTTTTCCTTATTTATTTTATGACAACTCTGGTTTACCTCTTAAAAACACTTATTAAGTGGCGAAGCTTGCGAAGACACTTATTGATTTCACGATGTCTGTCCGTCTGTCCCACGATTACCTCGAGAACGGTTTCGAATTTTCAAATTCCGTTTTCAGTAATCGATTACTGATCACCCAGGCATCTGAACCTCCTATTTTGAAACTGATTGCTCAACGGCAACCGTTAGAAACCGCTTTGCTATGCTGTTAGCTTGCTAGGTTTACTATTACTGCGAACTGCTTTTACTACTATGCAACCTATTGACGCCTGTTTATAACACTATTATGTATTCTTAGAATCGCATTTGAGGGATCTCGCGTGATATTGCTCCAAAAATATGGAACTTAATAATCGGATCGCTAGATTTTCCAGAGAAAAAAAACTTATATCTGAGCCTTGTTTTCTCCGGGCTAAGTACTCGTTTTAAATAGCACAGTACGCGAGCAGTACTTGCAATTTTAAAAGCTGAATTACCACGTGCTCGAGGGTGAAGGAAACTATTGTGAGGGAATCAGCATGTCAGAGGAATAAAAATATATTGAAGACCTGAAATTCGCACAACACGAGCAGAAGCAACGCGGCGGACTAATTGCTAATTATGACGCGGCTGAACCTTGACGAAACCAAATCTCACACACTGGTGGTGGGTAGCAGAATCATAGATAGTGTAAGATTCAGTGCTGTGGTCACTAACGGAACAGTGTGATATGACCATAGTTTTTTTTTTTTTAAGTTTGCTGCTCTTGGTTATAAATTGATACTGGCACCCGACCTCGCTAATCATTGGTAAGTTTTTTCAATTGCTATTACAGACGTTAATTTAACTAGCAACACAAGAGCAAGTCTCATCCAAAAATATTTCAGTGATAACCTGGAAGAATTATAATAAGGCTCTCCGCAGCTCCTTAAAAACGGCAAGGTGCATGCAGATGGAACTAAAGCTAAGCTACTTATAACTGATAAAAAGACGGTACTTAATCTTTTAGGTTTTTTTATAGAATAAGCGAGCGCAAAATCCATCTGATGCAAAATGGAAGCTGCGGCATTGGCATTTCTTCATTGAGGATAAATGTAGATATCTATTGAGATATCTACATTTATCCTCAATGAAGAATCAAAATGTTTCCGGTTCATCTATACCACTCACAATACGAAACAGTATTCTGTAAGTGGTCCTACCCCAGTCGAGCTGACCCATTCGTGCGGCATCAATAATAGCTGCACCATAGCTCTGCCACGTAATAAAAAAAATCTTCAACATCTTTCAGGAAATATATGAATCTGTAGTCCTCCCAAGCACAGTTTCGAATCCTTGCTCTTATGTACATCTCATAAACTGTGGGTAATGATAGTAAACACCATCGGAGTATTTTACTACTTTCTGGTTCGGTCTCTTCATGAGTTACCGATAGTTAGGATATATTGCGAAAACATTTTTGGCGCGTAAGCATTTGGAAACACTACTGCTTCGATGACTGGTCACTAGAAAATTTGCTAATAAATAGAAGAGTAGAAGAAGCGAAGCACAAGATCTTGCCCGCGTACAGGCGCGGTTCACGAATGGCGAAAATTTTTCGCTACTCCGAAACTACATCTTGAGATCTGCATCAACAGTCGGCGCGGTCCACCGGCGTAACTAAGAATAAAAACTTAAATTTTCGTAAGCTTTTCACCACAAAATTTGTGACACCACATTGAAGCATACGCACAAATTAAAAGAGCGCGCAAGTACCTGCGGACGGCCACACCGTTGTCAGGTTTTTCACGTTTAATATTTATCATCGACTGCGTTGCGCCCTGCGCCCAAGCATTTTGGAAATTTTATCATTTATGAGGTATATTCGAATGGTAAATAGTTTTTTTTTTTAATTAGAATAAGGTTGACAAACGAGCATAGTCTACTTGATGGTAAGTGAATGCTGTGGCCCATAGACATGTACAATTAGGAAACAAAACCCCTGAGTGCTAAGATGGAATGCCTCGTTTCCAATAAAGAGGGTCTCCGGTTCTCTACACAAATAACTCTACTCTCTCTACATAAATAATTTTACGCTGGTAATCTGTGAGAGCGTGGTCCTACCCCGATCGAGCCGACCCATTCAATGCTACAACCATAATATAGCTGCATCTTGACCAGAGTATAGTAACTGTCCTAACATTCTCTCTACAACGTAAAAATCGTGCGTATATTTCACCACTGCATGTACTGGACAACCACGGTTTTTTCCCAAGCAGATTTTTAGGCCTCTGCCTCGAATTTTGCGGGCAGCGGGGCGGCGGCGACGACGGCGCGGGCAACGCAGACCCGTTCTCGAAACCAGCGTGCAGATCGCGCGACACTATAGCGGCGTAGTGATGTGTTCATGGTTGTGTTGTCGAGATATTTGTTTTTATTCGCGAATGAAATGTCTGAACAACGGCGACATCTTTTTGATTCAAATTTATTCCTAACGCTCGATTTATTGTGGGCAAAAGAAGTAAATCCCCACTATCATATCATATCATAGTATCATAGAATGTAGTAGTAGCGCAGTGTGTAATATTAACATTTTGCGAACAGATAAGACACTACACTGTTGATAAAGGTCAGTTGTAGGAAAAAGGAATGGTAAAGAATTGCTAACTTTTAATACCGCCCTCTGGGCCCTTTCTAATTTCAATATGGTTGTTTTAGGTGCGCTTCCCCAGATGGTAATACAATATGTCGACAATTGTTGACGCAATGCATAATATACCATTTAGAATACAATTTTTGTTTGTTTTCCTCTGCCGCCACTTATGACACCCACAGGCGGAGGCAGTAGATTTTCTTACACCGCCATTTCACGCTCGATACAGCAATGCTGGTAAGCAAATGGTAGTCGTGCTGCAGCTATATTATTAGTATAGTAGTAGCACGAATGGGTCGGCTCGACCGGGGAAGGACGACGCTCTCACAGAATACCAGCTTAAAATAGCATCACAATGCCGCTGTTTCATATGGTGAGCGTAGGGAACCGGAGACCCACCCTATTTACTGGAAACAAGGCATTCCATCGTAGTCGTCATGGGTGACAACGCATCTGCATTTTGATTCGTAGTTGAGGATAGATATACATGTCTATGGGCCACAGCAACCACCTATCATCAGGTGGACTGTGCTCATTTGTTACCTTTATCTTATTAAAAAAAATGACGTTCTTGACATAAATCCAAATGATAAATGTAAGTTACAGACATACGACTGGTAATCTGTAGTTTCACTTCACCTTTTGACCCGTATGGGTTGTATTTTTCGGAATACCTCCTCGTACTGTCCGCGCCGTTATTGTTTGCGGAATGGCGCGTTCGGCAGATAACTAAAAAGTACCGTGTAAGCTACATCATACAGTTTGATGTTTTAATTTCACGACAAGGTAAGTATTATATACTGTATACGAGGGCTGCACTATAAGTATCGGGAATGGAATATTCCTGTCATATTAAAATCTTGAAAAATAATTGAAAACTCCTTGGTTTTAAAAATCGAATACCATTTATTTATTTAAAAAAAGATTCTCGGTCTTGTCACAAGGTTTTGTCAAACTTGTTTAGTCGTTGAGAAAACAGAATTGACTCGAGAAAATTCAAGAGCGATGATTTATTATGACTTTCGAAGTGGTTTAACACAAAAACAGTGTGTTGACCTGATGATTACTGCATTTGGTGATGAAGCCCCATCCAAAACCACAATTTATCGCTGGTTTGCTGAATTTCAACTTGGACGTGTCAAGCTCAGTGATGATCCCCGTCAAGGTCGTCCAAAACTGCAGTCACCCAAGAAAACGTTGATGCTGTGCGTAAGCTGATTGAAGAAGATCGACATGTGACATACCGCGAAATTCAGGCAACTTTAGACATTGGTATGAGTCAAATACAAATAATCTTGCATGAACAATTAGGTGTAAAAAAGTTGTTTTCCCGATGCATACCGCATTCCCTCTGTGAAGAGCAAAAAGCGGCTCGCGTTACTTGGTGCGTCAGAACTCTCGAAAGATTCCACCCAGGATCCTCAAATGCTGTATACAACATCGTATCAGGTGACGAATCCTGGATATACGCGTACGAACCCGAAACAAAAAACCAGTCACGAGTTTGGGTGTTCGAAAATGAGTTAAAGACAACAAAAATTGTTCGTTCACGGAGTGTTGCATAAAGAAATGGTGGCCACGTTTGTCTCCAAAACCGGCCATGTTACGACTATTCCTCTTGAGGGACAAAGAACGATTAATGCAGAATGGTATGCTAGCATTTGTTTGCCACAGGTCGTTTCTGAACTCCGTGATGAGAACTGCAACCGCCGCATCATCCTCCATCACGACAATGCGAGTTCTCACACCGCACACAAAACAAAAGACTTTTTAGAGCAAGAAAATATAGAATTATTAGACCATCCGCCGTACAGCCCCGACCTAAGCCCTAATGATTTGTATACTTTCCCTATAAAATACAAGAATAAATTGCGTGAACAGAGATTTTCATCACCTGAAGAAGCTGTGGACGCCTACAAAACGGCCATTTTGGAGACCCCAACTTCCGAATGGAATGCTTGCTTCAATGATTGGTTCCATCGTATGGAAAAATGTGTCAAATTTCGCGGAGAATACTTCGAAAAGCAATAAATACATTTTTAAATAGTAATGTTGTGTCACTTCCTTGATTCCCGAAATTTTCAGTGCCGCCCTCGTATATAGGGAGTTGATGAAAATCTGCATATCATGGACCAATATTTAAATAAAACAACATATGTAGTAAGACTGCTGTTTATCAATGTTTGTTGCTATCCAAACATCACCACATAAACTTTACTTCTTGGTGAAGTTAAATTAATGCCTTAAAACTAGAAACATTTTACGAAATTTACATGGATTCTTTGAGTTTTCACGAATCAGACAAAAATTAGGAAAAACATTTTGTACAATGAAAGTCTATTGCTTAAAAGCAAATTGCTTCTCTATAGTCTTACATACTTGGGTATTCCTAATTTTGACATATACTTTAACTCCCGATGTCAACTGCATTGCTAAAACAATAAAACTTAAGTGCATTAATAATTTATTGCGATTTAAAAACAGGTAAAAATATTTTACAATGTTCCACTTTCGTAAAATAAGTTTAGGAAACATGAAAAAACAGATATATGAAAAATTCAGTCATCAAAATACATATATGTGAAAAATTTAAAATTTAATTTGATGCATTATATTGAAGTAAACACTTGTAAATTTTTCGTATTCGAATACATAATGTCTAGAAAAAAACCCTTAACTATCAACTATCCAATACACACGTGACGCTAATGCCATTTAATTGGAACATTAAAAATATCTGTACAAAAATAAGAATTACAAACAATTTGTTAATCTGGCCTTTATTTATACAAACTGAATGAAATTGAAGCTTTAACGTCACACAAACGGCTCCGTGGCTTACCAATGAGTTACAGCTGTGGCAGCCGCGAGTTCGAATCCCGCACGGCACAAGTATTTGTATGGCCTACAAATAATTGTTCTGGAGCTGGATGTTTGTTCTTTTGCAATTTATATTTGTGAACTGTCTCCACGATACAAGAGAAACTCTTAGAGTGTGGTAACTTTTTTTAAGCCTTGATGTGTAAAGGTTATTATTGGATCACGATATAATTCTGACGAATTGAGAACCTCCTCCTCTTTGAAGTCGGTTGAAAATAACCCGAAGCCCGCGTCGGTAGTATTAAAAATCGTTATTTTATCTGTCTGCTACTATAAGTAAACGCTGCACGTGTGGATGCGTTGCGACTCTTGCTTCCGCGCTCTCATTCACTGTGGTTATAATATAAAATATACATCAGGCAGTTGAGTTAATTCCTAGCCGGTTTTTTGTTTAACATTGATAGCAAGCTATAAGGTCGCACGATAGGCGTCGAATGTGTAATAAAATGGTCTGTTTTCGAATGTAACTGACATCAAAATAGTAACACTAAACAAATGAATATTTTTGAAAGGGAGTTAGAAATGTTGGGTTTGATTTAATCAAACATGATTAATCAATATAGTTTTAGTTCACAGCTTACATACTTATTGTTTACAATATCATACCGCTATTTACAAGAAATTAATAATGGCTATAACAGCTCCCATATTTACAAGTTAAATTTATTCTCGACTTACTCATCACGCAAGTGGCGCTAAATCGCGTATAATGCTAATACTACGTTTCCACGAAAAATAATTACTTTCCGCAGTTATCTACACACAACTGCATAAAAAATACAATGTGAATCAAAACACTTATTAGCTAAAATATTTAAACTAAACTCTCATCCTTTTCCTGTGTAAACTGTCCTTTAACACATAAACAAAAAACATATGTATTGTTGTGAATAAAATAGGCATATCATAATCATGTCGAAGAATGTTACAGAGGTAGAAACAAAATACTCGGCAATTTTTTTAATTTACGTTCATGCCTCCTACGGGTATATTAACAGTTTGAGTATGTTAGCTATCACAACATACTATAAGGTTTAAAACGACACATCGCATGACTTTTTATGCCGTTAGGTCGATTTTGGGAGTATTGGTAACCAGCCTTTATAATGAAAGAAATGGGTTTGAGATTTATTTAGCTAGCTAACCTGTGATCCCTGGCCTCAATTGTAAATTCCTATATTGACTAACTTGGATAGTATTCTGCCAGTTCTGTATATTTAATCATACAATTTAATTTCTTAGCCTAAAAAGCATAATTACATTTAAGGTTAATAAGAATTATCAGGAAACTATAGCAAAACAAAATGCAACCCCTTAATCTTAAAATAAATTAAAGTCGTCTTCGCAAATAATATGTCAGAGCGTTTAACCAAAATAACATAACATAAAGATAAAAGATTTCTTAATGATGAAAGTAACTGAATCAAGAAAAATCTTTGACTTCAAAATTACTTAATATGTGTTTTATATAATATCTAGTCTTATACTGTTACATTATATTATATAACATATTTTGCTTCAAACATCACTTTACAGTTTTAAACGATAAGAAAGGCATATGAATATTGGCAGTTCATTGATTTATCTTATCTAGCATCTTATTATCGCACTATGAGAGGTACATTTTAAATGGACTTTTTGGCGGCAACAGTGTATGTTGCAATATTCTTCTTATTTTTCAGCTATCATACTATTAAAAAAGCCATTAAACGTGTCTAATTAAGTCCAATCACTGTCTATATTAACAGCTAAGTAGACACTGGCTGACCAGGGTCAATGGTGTCTGGGGTAGTGATGCCCATTGCTGTACCTGAAAGTGAAATGTTTGCTACACTAATGGTCATGAATATATTTTTTCAAAGCAAATAAATAGAAGATTAAGAAAACACAACTGCCAGAGCTTGCTTTCTCTTACATTTGTAAAGTATTATTTGTTAACTTTTTTTAGTATATCAACATCTCATCAACCGTTAAATGATTGGTAAAAACTAAAATCTCAATGATTTGCTTGAATTGATTACAACTATTTATGTCGCAGTTTTCAAGGGATAATTCCATAATTAAATTATATAAAAAAATATATAATTAATTCATAATACAAAATATAATAACCCATTAGCTCCTCCAAATTTTAGTATCTAAACATTTTTGACAAGTTTTGGATATATATATATATATATATATATATATATATATATATATATATATATATATATATATATATATATATATATATTTTGACAGTTCTACCTTAGTGTCTATTACTATATATGTGTAGGGTCTTGGGGAGACTTATATCTTCAGTAGTAAACTTGTGCAAGGGCAAAATTGTAATTCAATCAGATAAACTTTCAATCTGGTCAAATCTCTACATAGGAACACTTAATTTCGGTTCCATTCCACCTTTACCCATTATTTAACAAGATTAAACAAAAATAGCACGTTTAGCGGGTGTGTGGAATAAAACAGTTTAAATGCCTCATGTCACTTACGATCAATGCACAGTCCGACAAGCAGCAAGTTAACAACAATAAATATGTGAACATTGCCGAAACAAATTTATACTACATAAATTACATTATTTATTGCATTGAAAACTTATCCGTGCCTTTCTTTACAATTTAGGTGACATATTTATGGGTAAAAAATATTACCATATAAAATACATATAAAAGAGGATTTAACAAATAAATAGTTACCTGTTGAAGAGCTTATACTTGTTATAGTGATGTTTATTAAAATTATGAGACGGGCGCCGCTCGTTTCTGTACTTGAAATTACTATTCCAGTGTGGCTTGTTTTGTTTTTCCTATAACAAACATAAAATTAGTAAGTTTTGTATTATACCAATTAATTGAAAGGGGTTTTTGTTTTATTAGATACTTTAAAATATTAAAATTATTATTCAATCTAAGAAACGGATGAGAAAACACTTTTATTATAAACAGTTTCTTACCTGGAATGGATTATAACCGTTCCTATTATTGTTAAAACGATTGTAGTGATGAAACTTCTTAATTTTTTTACTACGACCTCGATCCATTTCGTCTGTTGCGTCGAGAGCCCGTTTGCGTTCTTCACGCCTTTCCTCGAATACCTAAAGATATAAAATAAACAAATGTTATAAGATCAAAATCGATTGTGAATTGATAGTCATCATGGTCAAAATGTGAGAAATGGGACTTGATTTGAATATAAGAATGAGTAAGAAGACTTTACTAGAACTTGTTTCATTTACAGTCTGTTATTAAGCTACATTATTAATTTCGATTCTGGTAGCACATTAAGTGTTTTTTGTTTTATTATTAAAAACGTGTTGTATGTATTTTATTGTGCACATACCTGGCACAACCAGGTTTAGGTCTCTCAAGTCCATTTGTAAAACTAATAAATAACTATTTTCATCTTTAAAGTATTTATTTCACATTAAACTGAATCGTTTTGTAATCCTCTTCTTTTTACATTTGCATTTTTTTTTTTGTAGAAATCAGTGGCTGTCAATAACAATATTCTAACTATATTTTTATATATTTCATCTATTATAGCAGTATGCTGAAACAATTATTACATACTAGCTGGTACCCTGTGTTGTTGCCGCAGAAGAAATAATTGTAGAAATGTTTCTAATACATTCATTGAATTTGAATGATATATAACTTTCAAATAAATTTTTCGTACTATGCCTAAACCTTCACGCAAATGCAAGCAATAAGTTGACAAAGTTTTAGTGCAATCTGATAAACGGTATTTGCAGCGCATAAAATACGAATAAACAATCATTAATTTTTATATATTAGATTTAATATTATGAAAAATCTGTAGCATTGTTCACTATGCAATTTGATTAAATGTAGAAATGTTCATGTTCACAAAATTAAAAAATTATGTGACATATGAGTTCCACATGAAAAATAAATATTTAAACAAGAGGCATTACATTTGAATACACACAATGGATCAGCAGTCAGCCGTCAGCCATAGCAGAGTCTATTTCTCGTGATGATGCCTCATTTAGAGGCGAAATATATGCCGTATTATCGACTGCGGTATGTCTTTCCTCATGTAGCAGTGTTGGGAGAAGAGATCTTGAATTAGTTGTGACGGGGTGCACGCAATTACGTGAGCGGAGGTGTTCGTCAAACTAGTTAAGACACACATCATTGTTATTGTTTACGCTAATCTCAGCTAATTAATTTTTAACATCTTTAACACAATTTATTGTTTAATTTCGTAATGACTGCGGTCCTATACACAAGTTAACAAACTCTTATATCTTACAATAAAGTGGTAAATTAAAAAATGACTTTCAATAACAATTACACATGTAATTAATATTGAATAAAAAATTATTCTATTCTATTTGAATGCATTTGAATGAGCATTAAAGTCTGCTATATAAGTTGATTCTATACCACAATTGCCAACCAATGCATTGATTTCACTTTTCAGTTAATAGTTACATAAGTATAATGTCTACCTTATAAATTTGTTATGGAAGGGTTAACTTCTGATAAATGATATATATGAATATCAGCTGTTTGACATAAGGATTCAGATAACTAATCAATATTTTTCATCATTATAGCCATTCACAAGTCCACTGCTGAAAATAAGCCTCCCCTAAGGAATGCCACAAAAATAAGCTGCTTGTTAATATTATTCATAAATAACGAAATCCAAAAATCTATTATTTAATTTTTTTATTTAATAAAATAATTATCTTCCTGTGTCAAACTATTTAGTTCAGTTCACTTTCTGCTTGCCAGACTTAAAATGTATAGCTTTACTTGTGTTTAATTTTTGGGAAGGCAGATAACATACAAGTTAGTATAAGTTTTAAAATTGTCTATAATGAAGCTTTTTTTAATATCCCATTTGCGTTTCATCATTGCATTTTACACAAATAGGTGGTGGAGATGACGAGATGACGAAATTAAGGTGTGAAAGAACTGCGGAGATTTTATTTTTTCATTTTGGCAACAAAATATTGAAATTTTTCCATTTATTCATTTGTAATAAAAAACAGAGTATTTGATGTGAAAGTGGGCAAATTAATGCTAACATTATTATTATTATTAAAATGAGAGGAGGCCTGTGCCCAAAACTTGAACAAATAATATAGACTGTAATTTTGTTTTTTGATTACTGACATTGGCATTAGGACTTGCCTTAAAAATCTAATTATGAATCTTCTACTTTTCTTTAAAATTATAAAACTTACCTGACGTGATAGAGTACTGTGAGTGCCATTCCAAGAGGTAACAGGAGCCCCATATCCTCGATGCGAAAGACCGTGTAGGTGTCGTGTTGTTTCAATGCTACCACCAGTAGTCTGTGATACAGCGGGGAGAGATGTCTGTGAGCTGCAGGGCTGTGGGGTTGTAGCTGGTTCACTTTGATCACTCAGTGGAGACATACTACTCACACTAGTGTTTGGACTCTCTTCATTCTCGCCTTGGGGCTCTTCTTTCGCTTTTACTCTATAAAATACAAAATATTAGTATTTTATTTTTTTATAGTATTATTAGTACACAGCAATAATTTTTAGTAATTTAGATATACAATTTATGAAAAACTTACTTTTTATTTGTTACTCCATTCAAACTTGGACTTAACAAGGGACCACTTTTTTCTTTTGAAACAGTCCAATTATGAAGTGTTCCTTTAGTTGTAACAACAAGGCCTTGAGGTGAATCACATCGGCTTGGTTTTGGCCTCTGGCTCCCATCCCCTTTGCCTTCTCTCCTAACCTTTTCATCACTTAATCTCTCAATTCGTTCATCACTACTTGACTCAGAATCATAAGGTACCAATTTAGAATTGGAATTCCCATTTCTATTTAGATGATGGGATGTATCACTCTTGTTCATTTGTTCCTCTAATTTCTCTAATGGAGACTTTGGAGGTTTCACAAGTTTACTTGTTGAGGCTGACTTTTCAGGTACTTTTAAATTATGTGTTATTGAACGGAGATCTGAATCACTCTTAGAAAGCTTAGGCTTTAATGGATAATCTTCTAAGCTTGGCTTTTTAATAACAAAACTAATTTTTTTGTCATCATCAACTTTGTAACCAATTTTCTCAATGCCATTTAATATTTTTGGTACATTCGTGACTTTTTCCACCTCACCATTCTGCTTTACAACCCAAGGTTCACTATTAGAGTTTGTTTCTGAAGATTTACATAAAGTTGTGTTTAAAATAATAGGCTTTCCTTCAGACTTAGTAATTTCTGTTGAGGTACTATTGAGAATTATTGGTTTTCTGTCTTCATTTTTGTAGAATGTAATTTTAAGGGGACTCTTTTCCCTATTTACTATATTATCAGGTAGCTGAGGACCATAGACTACACTAGAAGTAGATGCGGTGGGCTGGCTATTAATGTCATCAGAAGAGTTGTCTTTTTCAAAGAACATTATGTATGCGTTTGTGCCAAGCACAGCAGAAAGGGGGAGCGGACGCACGCAGCTGTCGTCAAATTGATAATAATTACTATTTGAAGATTGTCCTATAGCTGTGTAGTGTCCACAGTTCTGTGACGGTCCTAGATGAGTTACTAAACTCACCAACTTATATGACTGAAAACAAATAAACAATAGTTATTAAGTTACTTAATATGTACTTTTATAATTTTTGTCATATTAGTCTAAAACAATACAGTACCCGATGGTAAATATTACACATAGAACTTTACAAGAGACAATCTGCCAGCTTTGGCTTTTATAGAGCTTCATCTCTGTTGCATGAAGCCGATATTTAATGAGCTGTTAAAAACAAAAAACATATTTACATATTGTTTAAGTTCTAATTTAATATTAAATGCTACAGTTAAAAGTTTAATTGGAGTTTTATAACTCTTTATATATATTACAAGTGGATACAAACACATGCTAGCAATCTTGTATAATGACTGACAAGTTAATGACAAAACATTACACAGGTATGAGTAACAGAGACAATGCTTTATGAAGTCATTCTATCTCTTTCTAAAGCTCAATATGTAATATTTACTGCCAGATATTGTTCTATATTTTATGTAAGGGAGATGGTCTAAGTGTGTAATTATGCTTTATTACTCACCAATTGTTGTGGGTTATTTTTGTTGTAAAGATATTTATTTAAAGTAATTTTTTTGCGAAATTGCACATGCTTTGACAATTTGCCTCCTGCCAATGAAAATCTCTTGAGTGCAATACAGAGGACCATTGGTGCTCGTTCAATAAAAAATTGTTTTGTTGCCGACACCTGAAATTATAAAAGTAATATTTTCAATATTTAAATTGGCATATATATTGATTTCAAGACCAAAATATGACCTACTTTTTAAAATAGGATTTAAGGCAAAATGCATTACTAACCTTCTTATTACAAGCTTCACACTTATATCCTAAGTCTTCCAATCTTTCACGAGAAAAAAATGAGTCTAATGCTTCATCCAAAGTAGAATGTTTTCTTATATCTAATAGTAAATCCTGCAACACAAGTGTTTTAGTTATTTCCTTGTTTATTGATTATGAATATTTATGTTATAACCATGCTTATATAATTAATATTTATCTGGTATATGAATACCTGGAAATGTTGATAAGTAGTAGACAGGTGATGGCAGGCTAAGCATCTAACCGTTGATCGTAGATAGCCACCCAAAATTTGATTTAAAGGTGTTGTTTCTTTGCTATATTGATCTAATTTGTCAGAATTTATAAATCGTGATAGATAACATTTCTCCATTGCTTCCACCAGGTATCTGCAAATATAAAATCTGGCTTTTAACTTTATATGGAATATTAAGTAGGCTAAAAAGTCTTTATGGCATAATTGTCTATTGCAATAATTTAATGTATGCACAATTTTTGAGCCATGGTGGCTCAGATGGCTAGCGCTCGCTGTAAGCTTTACAGTACTTGAGCAACCCGGGTTCGATCCCCGCCGGCACCACTAAAATTGTTAATTGCAATTTTAAGTGCTGTTTCACCACGTGCTCGGCGGTGAAGGAAAACATCGTGAGGAAACCTGCATGTCTGAGAAATAAGAAAAAAATATTTCGAAGATATGTGAAGTTCGCCAACACGCATTAGGGCAGTGCGGTGAACAATTCCTTGCCCTAAAACCCTCTCAGAAACGAGAGGAGGCCTGTGCCCAGCAGTGGGACGTAAATAGGCTGCAACTTTACTTTTACTTTACAATGTTTGTCTGTTACTTCGGTTAAAATTTCCAATATGGACCATCAATTTAAATGCCCATATTTTTTTTGTAGATAGTACTCACTAAAAGAAAGCGTTTTGCAAAGTTTCAATATGCGGAAACGCGTACTTTTTGAGAAAAAAATTATTGAAAATCAGTTATTTTTGTAAATTTATGTCAATTCCTACGGTAAACTGACGCTATTTTATATTGTTATTGTCATCGTCGGTAGGGATGTCGATTCTTTCCGAAAAAGATCGATTTTATAAATCGATTCGAATCGTAAGTTGATTTACAAAAAAATCGATTTCTAAAATTTCGATATTTTTTCAGGTTTGCATTTATAATGGAATTATAAATCCATTTTATGAGAACAAAATCCCCTTCATCAAACAAAATAGGGGGACTGATTAAAAGGGGTTTCTGTATCTATTTTGAGACTGCAACGTCTCCGGCGCTGCGGGAAGAGCAGCCTCTACGCCTTTGCGTAACAAGTCGTAGGCATCGGACCACCACCGAACCACTCTAGGGGTAGGACAGACTCGTACCAGGTGGAGTCGGGGTCAATCAATTTGATTCTTTGACATAAGTTGAACATAACCTATTTTATTTGTTATCTGCCCTAATAAAAATAAATAAATTAAAATAAAACAAATTTCAATAAGAGATTATTTACTATGGTATCTTTCTAGTTTTTCATAAAATGGATTTATATTTACATTATAAATGCAAACATGAAAAAATATGGATATTTTAGAAATAGATTTTTTTGTGAATCGATACAGCTTACGATTCGAATCGATCTTTTTCGGAAAGAATTGACATCCCTACCGACGATGACAAAGACAATACTTTCTGATGTATTACTTTTCTCTATGGACAATACATAGCCATATAGCTCGAAGAACCGACAACCGATGGGGAAGAAAGGTTCTCGAGTGGCAGCCTCGTACCGGTAGGCGAAGTGTAGGGCGTCCCCCCACAAGATGGAGTGACGACCTGGTAAGACATGCAGGAAGTCGATGGATGCAGGTGGCTCAGGACCGTGCTTTGTGGCATTCTTTGGGGGAGGCCTATGTTCAGCAGTGGACTTGTGAAGGGCTGTAATGATGATGATGATGATGATGGACAATACAAAATAGTGTCAGTTTTAAAGTAGGAATTGACATAAATATTGCAAAAATAATTGATTTTCAATAATTTTTTTCTCAAAAAGTACATGTTTCCGCATATTGGAACTTTGCAAAACGCTTTCTTTTAGTGAGTACTATCTACAAAAAAAATATGGGCATTTAAATCGATGGTCCATATTGGAAATTTTATCCGTTACTTCTTGCCAACAATCTGTAAGAGAATGGACACCATGTTTCCGAAAGTTCCTTGCTTTGATATCCACAGTCAAAAGATTTTCACAAACTTTACTGCCTAGGAGTCTGTCTGGGTAGGTACAACTCTCTTACCAATTTTTGGTGCCAAATAACAGTGCTTGTATTGCTGTATTTCGGTCTATAGAGTATTGAGAGCCAGTATAAATACAGCTGTGAGGCATTCCATTTTATATGCGATAATTCAACTGTAGCCTTCTTCTTTTGAAGTTGGCAGTGCATGGACTACAGTAGTCAATTATCATTAGGTACACTTTCATTTCTTACTTGTTTTATATGAAAAAAAAGTTAATATCTATCATAATCTAGTTAAAAAATTTGAAAAGTAATAGTCCCTTGCAGACAAGTCTGATGAATATCAAGAAGAACTTGTCATTCAAAACTTTTAAATTTTTTTTTTATAGAATAAGGGTGACAAACAAGCACACAGTCCACCTGATGGTAAGTGGTTGCTATGGCTCATAGACATCTACATCTAGCTTCATTTGCAAATTAAAATGCAGATGTGTTGTCAGCTGTGAGGACTAAGATAGAATACCTCTTTTCCAGTGAAATGGCTCTCCAGTTCTCTACACTCACCATACGAAACACAGCAGCATTAAGCTGCTATTTTACACTGGTATTGTGAGTGTGGTCCTTCCCCGGTCGAGCCGACACATTCGTGATACAACTATACTATTAATATAGCTACAGCATGGCTCTACCACATACAAAACATGATTTCTGTCAACGTATAGCAATATTTTTTTATAAACTTGAGCGTTTACTATCTGATTTTTATAGCTAGTCATTGTAATGAACATGTGAAGTGTGTAAGTAGCTGCAATAATCATAGTGCTATCAGGAAACAGCCACCGATATCAAATATCATGCACATTCCACCCAACACTGAATGACAAACAACAAAACTATAAGAAATCATTGTTCACACTGCTTGTGGCTATTGATGTGCATTAACTTTCATCACTTTCTGGTGTAGTTCACACATTTTATAAACATGATGTTTTCTCAATAGAAGTTCACAAAATCTAGCCTTACATTAACACTTATAATGTGATACATAATACAAAACTGCATTGATTTAATTTCAAGGCATGGCCAGCCTATTTTCATTGAAGCTTATATCTTCTTGATGAAGGTGTTTTAAACCAAAGAAGCATACTTAATACAGCTGGTAATATAGCATCATTGGTGCAAACATTCACTCACCAACTCACTTCACTAGCAACGGATTAGAAAAGTTAGCATTTATTTTGAAATAAATAAGATTTATAGGTATACCTTAAGAACTCATGTGCATCTTCCTGACGTCCGGGTGTTAAATGTCTACAGATCAATCGCAGTTTTGAATAAACCTGCCAAGGTTTAATTGCTATTCCACCACACTTTTGGGTAGCCATCAGTGTTGCCCTCATGCCACAAATCACACATGCTTCTGAAAGATACAACAGTTTTGAGCATTACAATTCAATGAAAAAAATATCAATTTAAAAAATACCAAAAATGTATAACAACAAATGAAGATATTTGACATACTCAAACTTTATTTTCGAACAACACAAGAACATAATACAAAAGTTTATAATATTCAACATTCCATTTCCCAAAGGACACTGCTATCCTTCAAGTTGTGAAAATTAATCAAAATTAAGATAAAATGATACCTATATCTCATTATTATTAATCATATAAATGTAATTAACTTTATAAAATGTTAGTTGTGTATAATATACTGAAAAATATTGAAAAAGAGAGAAAACTTAAAAAATATCTCCATATAAAATTAACTTTCTTCTTCAATAGGTAATTTAATTATAAATGAAAAAATGCAACATTCATCTGAGTTAACCATAAACATATGCTTATTCTGAGTAATTGTATATTAATTTATACAACAATCAAAGAAAAATTTATAAAAATTCTTACCTTGTTGATTACATTTCTCTGCATGAGCTCCTTCTGATACAAGCCAGTTAGCAAGAGCAGGTACATGAAAAAGAGCTTGCAGTGTAGAGTTGAGGTAACATGTGTTGCCTACATTTTGCATGCCTGCACCAGAATTCCATGACCCTTGCCATCCCAAATGTACTTTTTCCAACGGAAATAAAACTCGTTTTGGCTTTGGTAAGCCTTCCTCACGATTTTTGTTGTCTGAAATTACATAATCATAAATAACTATTTATTATCAAGTAAATATTGACATGATATAGAAAATATAACCTCTGTCGACATAACACATGCAGTTCTAAGCGTCATAATTTTAATACATACTACTGTTATTGAAAAAAAAAATATTTACCTGTCGATTGATTTCCTGTAACAGCATCCTTTTTCAAAAGTTTATTCTCAAGGGCTGGTTTCTTGGGCCGAATAACCACGTACTTCGATTTTAAGCCATCTAGTACATTGCTCTGATAATCACCGGATTCTTCAAATTCTATCTTTGACAAAAGCACACTTTTAGCCGATGAATATAATCTACTATCCAATAAGGATGAACTCTGGGAGTCTTCAGTACCAAGAGATAAACGCAATGCGCTAGATACTGGGTCACAAATGGAAGCGGGCATTTTACCTCCAAAATTGCACTATCACGTCAGTAAGATTTAGCAAATATCACAGCCACATATTAATTTTTATAACAATTCTTTGCCTTTACTCGAATCGGACAGAAAGATAACTTTGTATTTTTATCAACCATGTGTACGTATTACAAACTGATGAACTCGATATGAGGAAAGGAAAACGCATCCACGATACGCGAAAGCGATAGGTTCTTTTTTTCCATAGACTTTGTTGTTGTTGCTACAATTTGCCAGTTAAGAGAGGCAAAGGTCTTAGACCAAACAGCCTATTCGATTGTACCTCAAGATACCAGTGACAAACAACAAAATAAGCGGGTAAAGAAAACCTTATAACACCTATAAGTAGACTTATACTTTGACACAGGGGAACACATAGCACTACACATAGCTACTGCCCTCTGGTCCGCCGATGGCTCGTGTTGCGCATGATGGCTAGAGTTGAAATTTCATTGTGAACTCGACTCAATCTTTCATCATCATAATATGAGGGTGACACTGGAAGTTCTTAAAAAATCAAAAACTGAACAAACTAGCAAATTATAAGTTTTATTATATCTTTTCAAAATAGTGTCCATTTATATCAATACATCGCTGCATCTGATGGAACCACTGAGAAAAGCACCTTGCCCACTCGTCCTTAGGGGTCTCTTCGACGGCATTTTGAAACGCAGCCACTGCTTCCTTGGCGTACATAAAACGTTTTTCTCGAAGTTTTTCTTTTATTTTCGAAAACAAATAAAAATCGAAAGGTGGGAGGTCGGAGTTATAGGGCAGGTGACCCAGTAATTCCACGTCTGACGTCGCCAAGTAGTCGATTGTTTGCTTGGCGATGTGCGACGAGGCGTGTTCGTGGTGAACGAGGATCCTAATGCGAAGTCATTTCTCCCGAATTTTTTCCAAGACAAGTGGCAAACAATTATTAGTGTACCACTCTGCAATAACTGTTTTTCGATCCTTTAAAAGAATTGTTGCGTAATGATCTGTTGTTCCGAAGAACGAGGCCACCATCATTTTTCCCATACATCAACCTCTCTTCACTTTAGTTGGCAGCTCCTCGGAAGGAAATACCCAGACAGCAGACTGTTTCTTAGTTTCAGGATCATCATAACAATAAATCCAGCTTTTGTCACCCGTAAGTATGTCGAACACAGCATTTGAGTCATCTCCGTTAAATCTTTGAACCATTTCACGAGACCAATCAACATGACGGAGTTTTTGGGCCTCTGGCAAATTATGAGGTATCCACCAGGCACAAAGCTTCCTGACCGCTAAATGTTCATGGAGGATTTTATGCACTTGACTCGTACCGATGCCTAAGCTTGTCCGAATCTGCTAAGTCACTCTTTTGTCAATCTCTATCATACGCTGCACACACTGATGTTATCTTCAGTCGTCGCTGTAGAAGGCCGTACCTCACGCAGATCATCGGTGAGATTAGTGAGACCACGTTTAAACTCATTAAACCAGTTGTAAACAGTGGCACGAGATAGACTTTATCGTGAAAGGCCAACTGAAATCTATCATAGTTTTCTTGTTGACTTAAATGACATCGAAAGTCATCAAAAACCATTGTACGAAAATTTTCTCGCTTTGAATTCATGCTGATGTGACACAAACAATCTTTAAATTGCCGCCGGGTCGTAAACAAATGACAAATTAATAAAATACATACACAATAATGTTGGCAAAGAGTTCCATTTTTAAAATTTGAACTTATTTTTTATTATATCGTTTACAAGTGGCCAGTTCTAAAAACTTTCAGTGTCGCAAAACGTCGACCAACAAATATATTATTTAATTGCGGACCTTGACAATTCCCAACAAATCCACTGCTGAACTTAGGAATCCCGCACCGAATGCTAGAACATACAAGTTTTCTATCACTCATGTTTATTAAAATATAAAATTAAAATACTAGCAAAAAGCGTTGCTTTAGGAGGGCTCATGAAGTTTTCTACCTTGTAATTTTGAAGGAAGTTTTTTACCTAGTAATTTTGAAGGCAGTTTTTTTTAA
Source organism: Parnassius glacialis (assembly GCA_033319125.1). Classification (NCBI taxonomy): domain Eukaryota; kingdom Metazoa; phylum Arthropoda; class Insecta; order Lepidoptera; family Papilionidae; genus Parnassius; species Parnassius glacialis. The sequence continues at coordinate 29,020,380 of JAVANC010000018.1, forward strand.
AGAATTAACTTAATGTATGGTTTATTAACATGGACTTCAGTAAATAATACATACGACAAATCATGGATGTGTATCATACGTTTTGGAAGAATCTGGTTACCACATCGATATGAATTGATCGAAATATTTTATAATTTCTTTAATTTTTGCAATATTATCTGGATTGAGATTCTTAAGACCCGCAGCATAGGAGGTATTTTTTGGTTTGCAAAACCAGAAAATACCATGCATATGAGAACTACCTCGGTGCTGAATTTTAATACGGAACCAAGAATCCTTAACTTTAATGATTTTTTTAACAAAACGCTACTTCAAATTTTTTATCGCTTATGAAAAAAGTAAGGAAATATCTTAGGATTTGAATTTAACAATTTAGATTTACGAATAAATTCACTGTTTTGAATAAAATTAGCATAAATATAATCAGAATCTAATATACGATACAGTTCTAGCGAATATAAGTCAGCTGCACTTAATGTCATAAGTACTGTTGAACTTCCTAATTCTTCAATCATATCCAGTAACTCTGTAGATTTTGCATACCACCATGAGCTATATGACCTCAAATTAAGATTATATTATAAAATTAATTCATACAATAATGGATTGCGGAAACTTTTTAACAGTGGTAGAGCCACGCGGCAGCGTTTGCTGTCGCACGGATGGGCCGGCTCGAACCGGGGTGGTACCACGACCTCACAGAATACCAGCGTGAAGTAGAGGTTTACCTCTGCGTTTCGCTTGGTGAGTGCAGGTGGCCGGAGGCCCTTTTTACTGGAAATGAGGCATTCCATCTTAGTCCTCACGGGTGACAATGCATCTACTAGATGCTAGATGTCTATGGGCCGCAGCAACCACTTACCATCAGGTGGACTGTGTGCTCGTTTGTCACCCTTATCCTATAAAAAAAAACTCTTTTTGCCACATCATCAATACGTCGATGTCAGTGATATTATTTACACTTAGGCAAAACATTTTACAGCACTGACGACACTTTCAAGTAGTTCATTATCAGCAAGAACATCGAAGGATGTAAATTACTTATTTGACGGACTCCTTAAGTATCTACACGAACGAACTGAATATACTTTCTTCTCAAATAATTCGAAAAGAAATTTAAAATTTTAGGAGTAAATCATACCTTACCCAAATTCTGAAGAAAAATGTCGTTATATGTTAGATCAAGGTTTTCTTAAAACATGAATAAGTCGCATCAACTTGTCGTTCTTAGTACATTTCGGCAGCATTGTAATAAACAAAATGCATGTTGCTGGTGGTGGTCGACCTTTACAAAACACAAGCTTTTAGTCATTCAGAACAAAGTGTGAGTTAACTTTCCATCCATCAATAACAAACCCATAATAGTCCACTGCTAAATATAGACCTCTCCCATAGATTGCACCATATTTACCACGCTTGGCAACCACTTTATTAATTATTTTGAGTTATTATCTTTTTTATTTTACACTATGTATATACATATACATATACAAATAAATAAAATTGAAGTGTCTGTTTGTAATGTGGAAATAACTGCTTTTTACTATATGCATATGATAGTATATACGATACTTATAACAAAAACATGATTTTTAAAATTTTTGTCTGTCTGTCTTTCTGTCTGTCTGTCTGTTTGTTCCGGCTAATCTCCGCAACGGCTGGACCGATTTTGACCGGACTTTCACTGGCAAATAGCTATTGTTATAAGAAGTAACTTAGGCTACTTTTATTTTAGAAAAAGAATTAGGGTTACGCGCAAAAATTGAAACCCATGAAATCCAATTTTAATAAAATACGCGCCGGCGAAGTCGCGGGGAACAGTTTTTTCAATAAACAGCAATTTCTCTTTGTCGCGTCTTGCGACACGCAGGTGTCGAAAAGCAGTCGTGGATATTCTCTAATGCTACCACGACATGTGTATGCACGCACTCATATGCATCTATAACCAAACTAAAATTCAAAAAATTCAAAACCCCCGAAACAATAATTTAAAATTAAACATTTTGTACAGTCGACTTCATACATACATAATATATAAACACGCACGCCTGTCACCCAGAGGGGTAGGCAGAGACTATGGACTTCTATTTGGCACGATCCTGACACACCTCTCTCGCTTCCTCCACATCCATATACCTACGCATACACGCTCGTCGGTTAAAGGTACTCTTGATTTGGCCCATTTTCAATATATCGCCAATTTGGTCAATAAACTTTTGCCAAGGGCGTCCCATCCCGACTCTGCCTTTCACCTCTGCAACATAGATTTTCTTTGTCAATCTTTCCTATTTCATTTTTTGTACATGACCAAACCACCGAAGCATTCCTTTCTTAATCCTGGTCACAACACCATCTTGCAAACCACACTCTTCTCTTATCACACAATTTCTCACTCTGTCATTCAAATTTATCCCTAACATACTCCTTAATCACCGCATTTCTACAGCATTTATTCTACTCTCGTGCTTCTTCTGCCACACCTAACTTTCACTACCATACATTAAAGTAGGGACTAACACAGCATTGGGAATTGCCATACGTTTGTTCATAAACAAAGTTTGTTATTGAACAAAGTGTTCTACTAAACTGTTCACTTATGACGAGATTCAAAGTTCTCTTCAAAGACGGAGTGAAACGTTATGGTCTCGACTAAAGTAGACCAGATTAGACTTGAATCGCTATGGTTGGTATTGACACGACAGGATTTGATAATGTAATATTAATCTTGATTAATAGTAACTGTAGTAGTCATTTTAGGTATTATTACTTTATTATATTAACAATTAATTAAGACTGCTCTGCATTTGCGGTGTAAGAATATTTACTATCCCATATCGCCCCGTCGTAAAAGCCGACAGAGGGAAATGAAACAGGTGATGGAAAGCAGCATCTTCCTGATAACAACCCAAAATAATTTAAAAAACTGCGGTTTACCTTATAAAAAGCCATTAGCCGCTTGCCAAATTATGCAGCTACGGCAAATATCACTTACAATATGAAACAATCTATAAGGGAGACATATGTTGACCAGTGGACTTTAGGTAGGATGTGGTGTAATTAAGATAGGTTAAACAATATGTCTAAATGTCTTCTGCTTATTTCGTGGTGATTTCTCGCAGCGTCGTCGTGCGCTATTCACGGACTAGTGTAGAGCGGGCATAAGCTGCGCCATCTACAGGATACTTTATGCCAGCTTGTAAATCCATAAAGAAAAGAGAAATGACATTTGTCAAAGTCAGCAAAAAATTACTAACCTGCTCTTTGAGCAGTTTGGGTTGAGTTTGAGATTTTGTAAAATAAATGAAATATTATTGGATCATAGCAAAAAATTGTAAATGATTTAACTTCGATTAAGTTTTACAATTTATATGGTATAATTGTTTTTACCACCTTATTATTAAGACTAGTAAATTACTTTCTTAATAGCGCCGGTGAAACTGATCATGGCGAATCCGTCATCAGGCGTTGGTAAGATTTTTTTTTGTATTTCGCATAAACTCTGGTTGTCTAAGTTGTTTGAAGAGCATTCATTTGACTGGTAAATAATGAATAAAAATTACTTATCTACTTTTTTCTCGTATTTTTAACAGTCGTTCCACGAAATTTTCGTCTTCTAGAAGAACTTGAGCAAGGTCAGAAGGGAGTGGGCGATGGGACTATTTCTTGGGGTCTTGAGAGTGATGATGACATGACGCTAACTCACTGGACTGGGATGATTATTGGTCCCCCAAGGGTAAAACAGTTTTTTTTTTAGAAATAGTGTGTCTATTTTAAGAACAATAACAATTGTAAAAGAATCTTAAACGAAATATATACGTTTAAATATGTTATATACTAAAAAAATTTTACTTAAACTGATGAAAAACAATTCAAAAAATTTGAGATTCGTTAAATCAGTTGTTTTCTTATCATTGCAATAATACCTTCAAGGTAAGTTTAACCAATTTAGATATTATTTCAGATCTGATGATAATTATAGTTTTTTTTTTTATATGAGTTAATTTTAAAAAGATATCTGTCAGTGTTTAACATAAGGGTGTCTAAAATGTGTTAAGTTTTCTAGAGTACTAAAGAAAAGGCTTTGCTTTGTGGGGTGTTCGGAATTGTGATGGTGTTGATGTTTTTATAACTCTTAATATTACCGGAGTAAGAGAAATGTATCCTAACTATGTTTTTAGAAATTATGTCATGTCATATGTAATTATGCAAAAATTAACGTAAGTCCTACTAGTATAATATCTCTCTTACAAAGCAATAAGGACCGTGGCCGAGCTCACTTGACTACTCTAGCGCCATCTATTATCTATCTACGGAAGCGGTTGCGATGTATATCGATATGAAAATTTGATGCGCTAAATACATCGTTCTTTATTTAATACATTTCCATAGATGTCGCTACATGGTACCGCTAAGTAAGATTGACGAAGTCATTGGGCTCTAGTTCTTAATATCTCAAATGCTACCATAATAAAGTTACAGGTCTTAGCTTGAAGATGTGTTATGAAATAATAATTTTTGTTGATAAATTCGTTAAAATATCAGCCTGTATTATCACATCAATCCATCTCTACATAGTATAAAACAAAGTTGCTTCCCGTCGTCTGTACGCTTAGATCTTTTAAACTACACAATGGATTATAATGTGACTTTGTAAGTGTGTGTGACTAAACTGCTCTTAAACGACTGGGCCGATTTTGATGAAATTTTGTGTGTGATTAAGTATTTTAGATCCATTGGTAATTTTTAAAGTTGACAATATTCATTCACAGTAATATGATTAGTACATCAACTGTCTAAATTCTAACTTTATTTTCTTTGAAATATCTGATACAATCCACCTTTGATGTATTTACTTATAAATTCCCACTATGTGATCCTCATTGTTGACTTTGATGACCAAACAATGTATTAAACTTTAATAGTCTTGCCTCTATAATTTCCTTGGTCATGGGCTATATATAGATCCTTTATGAGTCTTTGTCTTTTCTTCTTTTTCAAGAGCCTTTAAATTTCTCTGTTGAACTTGGAGTTCTCCCAATGCAGAAAGGATGTGTTTTAATTGTACCGTTTGATGGTCGCATTAGTGAATGCTGATTATGGTACAAATCCATATGGGAAACATTTCCCTTTCATCTTAATAAATTTCTTTCTGTAACTTTGTTAAATTTTCTTTTTATTCTTTGTTATCTAAATATATGATTTATATTTTACAGACGCCTTACGAAAATAGAATGTACTCACTTAAAATTGAATGTGGTACCCGGTACCCAGATGAACCTCCCACTGCTCGATTTATATCTAGAATCAATATGAATTGTGTGAACAGCCAGACTGGACTTGTGAGTATTTTTTCTTTACTTCTTATTTGATAGCTTGTTAAGTTATTCTATGGTATATTGTATGTTATGGTTAGTATGAATATCTATTGTAAATGTAATGCTTTTATATTCATCAAACATTTGTATAAACACAACTTCTGTATAAATGCAATAGGATTTATAATGTTCAGTGGTAGAGCCAGCAACATTAAAATAGCTGCAGCTATTTTAAGGTTGCAGCACGGATGGGTCGGCTTGACAGGGGAAGACCACACTTTCACTGAATACCAGCATAAAATAGCAGCTTCATGCTGCTGTGTTTCATATGGTGAGTGTTAAAAAGGTAGTTAACTAACCATTTTATGTTAGTCCTTAGGGTTGACAATGCATCTGTATTTTGATTTCAAATCGAGGATAAATTTAGATATCTGTAGATCACAGCATCCACTTACCATCAGGTCAACTGTGTGCTCATTTGCAACCCTTATTCTATATAAAAAAATATGAAGTTGTTGTTACTTCTACAAAAATTGTATGACAAATTCATACAAGTTATGGAATGAAACATTTTAATATTTTGTCTCCACAGTTTTAAAACTTTAATTGTATTAAATGCACAGGAAATGTATAGCTCCTCCACAATATGTTTTCTTGTGGATATATTAATACCAATTTATTCTTTCTACTGGCAAGCAGCATTGCAAAATACATTGCAACTGCAAAACTGGTGGGTATTTTGACCCAACCCAATATTGCCAGATAATTCTTTATTTGGAATTGGCTGCTATCTCTTTTTACTTGCAGGTGAATTGTGAACACTTCTTATTCTAATGACAAAGAGTTTCCTATGCATTTCTTCAACTAACTTTTACATTGCTAATAGGAGATGAAGTGATGGAGAATGTTGTTATGCAATGCCACAATAAGGAAATTTAGATTTTTTTTAAAACAAAATCAATTTGAATGAATTCTGTATTGTTGTACTATGGTTTTAATGTCTTTCTAGATGTTTTGTTTTAGTTTCCGGCGATGTTTACTTTTTCTGCCGATTTTTGTTTACAATTCATCTGGTCTAATAGGGTATTTTGCACCATGTAAAAGGTATAAAAATATTATTATAGGTTTATGATAAGTTTTGTACAAAGTAAATGAAAAATGTTTATTTCTATTCATAAAAATGCATTATAAATTTTATAATTCAATATTAAGAACATTTTTTTTTTAAATCTGTGCCTCAAACCTTCAAAATGCTATCTGCCATATTAGATTCTGTCCTGACGTCACATCTATAGTAAACAAGCTAACGTTATTTCTAAAGTTTTCAAGTTATCATTACAATTGTTGACTTTTATTCTATATTTTACTGAAATGGCGTCATGGAAGACATTCATAAAACCAAAAAATACTTATCTACCAAAAATAAATACATTGATGGTGACAAAATTTTTTGAATGCAATCCTGATTTTTCTTCTGCTGAGTTGAGGAATGTTAAAACATCAATTTACCTATTATCAATTTTTGTTTATACAATAACAATACCAGGTCAGAGTGTCTTTTGATAATACATATTTATGTTTATCTATGACTACAATCATTAGTTATACCTATATACAGTGTGTCCTTCGGTGAAGTGCAACCATGAAAGGGGGTGAAACAAGACCATAAATTATTGACAAGAATAGATAAAAATAAATATATATTTTACTTTTTATTGAAGAATTAAGACTTTTATATCATATGTAGACTCTTGTACAAAAAATAACGATTTCTTCCAAAGAAGTGGTTGTTACTTTAAAATAAAAAAAAGTATTATACCACGTACTTGGCAGTAAGGATAAAATTTTTAATTGATCTCGTAATTTTCTCAGAATTATGCCCCCAATACCAGGAAACTTTATGATTTATTATTATTCTCTACCATATTGCCTTTCAAATAAAATAGTTTTGTATAAACAATAGTTAAATATAAGTTATACTTACATCAAAGTGATCTTCACAGAAGTATAATCTAGTTTTTGTAGACAATGTCTTCGAGTCTCTACTTGCTAGTTTTAACCAAGCACTGTTCATATTTAAATCTGTTGGCACTTGAATCAATAACTTATCCCACATTCTTATGCTCATGTTTTAGCATTCAGGCACAACACGCCAATGATAAAGATGATAACTCATTATTTAACATCTAAAAATAATCCTTTGCAAAATCTTCTTATTTACTTGAGCAGTGATGTCACGAGCTGAACAGCATGATGGCTTGCGTTTTCGCGCGAAAATTTAAAATGATAGATTAAAATTAATTTTTATGGCACTATTCGGTTTTAAAAAAATAAAAATTATAGTGGTTCATTATCACTCAAGGATTCATTTAAAACTCGATTTGAGAATGGGTGTAATACTCTGTTATAGGCGCCTTTGGCAATGTGGTCTATAATCTTCATGATCTTGGCAATATATTTTAAAAGATTCATATTTTTGTATTATAGCACCTGTTTACCTTTGCTTAGTAGCTGCTATCCATACTGCACAATATATCGCATTTCGTAATGTAATGAAGGTCATTTTGGTATTTACGGATTCAGGGAGGGTTGTTAGTGTACTATTTTTAAGTGTTTAGATAGTTTTTGTTTAGGGATGTAGACTCTGAAAGATATTTTTTTTTCACACGAATTTAAGTCATGTAGAATACAAACCAAATACAAATTCCTCTTGTACTGTTTTCCCTATAATGATTCAAAAAGGCACTAGTAAAATTGGTTCGATGAATATCAGTACCGTTGAAAAAATTAGTTTTTTAGAATAATGATGACCAACGAGCACACAGTCCAATTGTAAGTGTATCTTGTAGCCCATAGACATCTACATTTATTCTCGAATAACAATCAAAATGAAAATGTGTTATCTCCTGGTAGGCCTTAGATGGAATGCCTCATTTGCAGTAAAAAGGGTCTCACCCTATGAAACAGCAGCATTTAGCTGCTATATTACGCTGGTTGGTATTCTGTTAGAGCATGGCCCTTCTCCGGGCTGTTCCATTCATGCTGTGGCTCTACCATGTATATAGTCACCTTTAGTATGTATTTTATTGTAAGGTATAGTTTTAAAGAAATTTATTTCCATTCAAAACCATGATTTTATTGCTCCTATTCTCAGGGAAAGTGCATGTTGTTGTTTGTAATATTCTCATAAGTGTTCGATTGCATCAACAATTTTTTTATTACTTATTCTAGAAAGTTTAAAGACTTTCATTCCAATACAAAATTCGCAAAAAAATCTGTCCCGAGTTAACTTATATAAGTGTAAATACATATTATCATTAGAAAATTACTCAATTTTAATTGCAACAATTGCAAATTTATTAGCCTATTAACTTCGACTAGAGACCGCACTGTTTTCACCTTATGCATCTTCTAGTGAAAATGATTAAATATGATTCTAGCAAATAAAATTAAATATGATATATCTAAGCAAAATATTACTTTTGAATGATTGAATATTAATAGTCGTACATAACCGAAAATATTTTTTTTTCTTGTTTTACAATACGGCATTTTAGACGTATATTATAAGTCGGTCGACAAAACGAAGAATGGCGCGCGATGTTAGCTCTTTTTGCATTTTGGAATTCTTTTGGCTCGGACACTTGAGTATAGACCCGAGGTCCATTTAGTAGTAGGTCAATGTTCTAATACCACTTTTTCGCACTAGAGATACATAGGTAAACAAATCATTTTTTCGACATTACTACAACAAAAGTGGAAAGGTACAGCTGAAAAAAATGTTACAAATGCTCATTTTTCAATCAACTTCAAAAAGGACCGACTCAATTCAAAATTCAAAAAACCAGTAGTTTTGAAGTTATACTTAATAATTTATATTGAAATCGGTTGTACAAAAATTTTAATTTTACCATTTGTTAATATCTTAAAACTTGAACTTGTGAATAAGTAATTTGTAATATTGGTTCCTTTGTGTTTGTATCTATTTAATATTTTATTTGGCAGGTGGACAATAGACAAGTTCCAATTCTAGCAAGATGGCAACGTGACTACACTATCAAGACAGTACTGCAGGAGTTGAGACGTCTCATGACTTTAAAGGAGAACATGAAGCTTTCACAGCCACCAGAGGGTAGCACTTTCTAGTTTTGCAATAATTATGAAGTCTCCAACCCAATCTACTCCCTTGTTTCAATAGTTTATAATATACAAAATCTTATATGTAGTTATTTGCTTGTGAAAAACATGTTTTATCCAAAAATTATTCATTAGAAAAGTTTCGGTAATGTTTTTAATGTCTTTCAACTTAGGTTCTTTTAAATGTTAACACTGCATTTATTGTTCTTAAGTTTCTTATATTATATACTTCAATTGAAGGTAGATTGGGTCTATATGTATTATATAAGGATCACTTTTAATGGCTCTTACCTACCCAATTAGAGGGTAAACACCCTTTTATTTATCATATTACCTAAATTATTGTGGCCTTTAAAAAAGTCAAACTTGATTTTGTGTAATTAAGGCTAGTTTTAATACCAGCGTTTACAATTCAGTTGATCTAAATTATAGCCTGTAATTAGGAACAAATCAAGTTCAAAAATAATATGTTCATGCATTATTTGATTTATATATATATAACAACTTTATTTGTTTATGAATATAGGTATATTATATTATTCTTAAAATCTCTATGATACCATTACTAAATTTTTAAAGGTTATAGTTATTCGTATTAAATAATTAATCTTATACTGAATTACAAGTAAAAATACTTGTCATTTAATTAGTTAACATGATCAAGAGGTTCCATATTTTAGGAAATTTTATTTCTTAGGCACATAAGATTAAGTAACAATGATTATGAAAAGCTTTGCATCACCATTTCAGTGTGGATTGGAATTAAAATGTTTTCTGTGTTGTGATCTGCAGCGTCACCATGTCACTGGCCACATAGCTTTTTAAAGAGGATATACAGTAGCGGTCATTTATTACGTAATCATAACCTTTGCGTGAATTTATTGTTACAAACCAAATGCTAAGTCAAATTGTTTCATAGCATTAATATTTTTACCAATGTATAACTAACAAAGGTAAATAAATCTGATAATACCGACTTATTGGAACTTATTACTTTGATCAATCCACTCATTGTTTATTCCTTGATTTTAATCTATGGATAGTTTCGATCAACAATACCAACTAGATACCAAAAATACGTCCAAGTAGCGCACTGGAGACGTGAGTTCTTATTTCGTTTAGTTGACTTGAAACACAGCCAATATAAAGACGTTTCACAATGCCGCAATGTATATTTAAAAGTTGCAAGAATAATGCCCGAAAAAGCAATTTAACAGCCAGAGTGTCTTACTTTCGGTAAGTACATGTAGTATAAGTTATATTTTAAGCTCTAAACTAACAACTATTATCATATTTGAAACAAAATTACCGATTTTAAAGCACTCCTACAAATGTTTTGCCAAGGTTGGCCAATACACGGGTAAACATTTGTGAATCAGCACAGTAGAGTACATAGAGTAGATTTGTATTGTAATCATTTTTAGTAATTTGTTACCAGAACTTTAAATAATGGTAATTGCTACTTTTGTCTCTGTTTGTGTAATTTCATTAGATACTTAGCTTTATTGTTTTTATTTTAGCTTTTCTAGCTGTCGGTTTCTGTGTGCAGAATGGATATCGATTGTTGCCAGAGAAAGAAGAGATGACTTTTATAAACCAGCTAAGAATTCAGTTATATGTTCGGATCACTTTTTTACTAATCGACGTCGATTGGTTAAAACAGCAACCGACATTACATACATTTGAAAAACAAAAAGCGTACTTACACTTGATTACTTTTTGTGTACGACACATAAAATACTGATAAATTAAATAATCATATTATACACCAAACCTTCAATTAATAAGTATTTTATTTATTAATTGTTTATTTATTATTCTTTATTGCACACCAACACAGAAGTACGCAATAGGCGGTCTTATTACTAACAGGAATTTCTTCAAGACAACCAATGAATGGACAGGATTACACGAATATAACAGGGGTAGGGTAAATAAGTGTGATAAAAAAGAATACATATATATATATATATATATATATATATATATATATATATATATATATGTATACAAAAACTAAAATAAATATATAATGACTTATGTAATAAAATGCAATCATTATACTACATACTATAATATATTTAATGGCTAGTGTGGAAAGTATGTATACTAACAAACATAAATGCCCAAAATATAAATAATTTTAACTAAACTTATGATCATATTATAAATTTTTTAGTTTTCACCGCGACTCCATAACTTTTGTAGCTAAATCCGAAGAAGCAAACAGAAACAAAACAAAACGACGTAGCTTGCAAGGCAATAACGGGAGAAATTACTTTAATTTGTTATTGCTTAAGGTTGATTTCACACTAAATGTTATTTTTAACCTATGTCTTTTCATTTCCAAGTGACAGGAGTAATGAATTGAATTGTTCTTTTTTGTAACTAATGATCGTAAGATTTGTGACTTTATTACTAGATGCCATGGTTGTAATTGGGTTGAACATAAAACTGTTTTAATTTTTTGTCTCAAATCTTTAGTAAACAAATGTACCTGTATAAGTATATATTCACACGGACAGCATTTAGCTATGATTTTGTACGTGACCCGTTATCTAGTTGGTATTATTGGTCGAAGATGGATAGTATATAGATATGTGCATTTTTATCTGTTCGTTTGTTGTATAATGTATTATGGAATCACATTGTCTTAGTTTTTATCCCAATTCGATAAATGTTTTGGGATATATTTTGATAATAATCTCAATTTTAAGATACCGAAATAAAAGAGATATACAAATTTTATAAACTATAGCTACATGTTTAATAATGGATAGAATTTATTTAACTCTTCATGTTAGTGTGTCTGTGTTAGAGAATCCATCAGCTTATTTTGTCGTTTGGGTGTCACAAGAGACAACTATGGGAAACACTAGAAAAACCGTATGCTTTCAGACAGATGGCGGTCTAACAAACTCGTTTACGCCAAGCGTAAAATACCATGATCAGCGACGGCCAGCAGCGTATAAATTTCAAGACGTCTTAATTCACAATCCGCTTAAAAAGCATGACGTTAAGGCAAATCTTCCCTACAACCGGAGAGGCCCCGTGTCTAGGAGTAGACTTTTACTGGCTGACGGACAAAAGATGTCTTTTAAGCTAATATTCCGAAATACCAAACTTTACTTTAAATTTGGTCGCTTTTTTAACAATATACAAACAAAACATCGATGTCAATGTAAGAAATTCTTACAGTCGCCCTCTTTATTTTTACTAAATGACAATAGAAAGAGACAGTTATATGACTAATTAATACCTAATTGTTCGCGATAGTCGACGATCATAATTAAGTTCGATCGTGCATATGTTAGGAACTGGTAGTGTTTAAGCCAAACAATTAACTTTGAAATTTGCATTCACACGCGCGTCTGCCCGCCGACTTGTAAAGGTCACCTTGGCCCCACTTCCTTGCGTAGAGGACGCGAGGTCAGAACGTGAATGCAAGAGTTGCTAGAATACAGTACTATTGAGAGCACGTCTTAAAGTCGCCCGGGAAACCTCCATTCTTTGGAGTCGGTTTTGATTGCAAATTATTGCCACGACGAGGGTTTTTTTTTTGTTAAGTCTAGAATTGTTACGCCGGGCTGGCAAATTGTTAGGAAGTTAACATTGACTGCGATCAAAGTCTGAATTGCGTGTATTTTTTTTTTTATAGGATAAGGGTGACAAACGAGCACACAGTCCACCTGATGGTAAGTGGTTGCTGCGGCCCATAGACATCTACATCTATCCTCTATTACAAATCAAAATGCAGATGCGTTTTCACCCGTGAGGACTAAGATGGAATGCCTCATTTCCAGTAAAAAGGGCCTCCGGCCACCTGCACTCACCAAGCGAAACGCAGAGGTAAACCTCTACTTCACGCTGGTATTCTGTGAGGTCGTGGTACCACCCCGGTTCGAGCCGGCCCATCCGTGCGACAGCAAGAGCTGCCGCCTGGCTCTACCACTGGTATGCGCAGATATATTGACTAGGCAGATAAGGTTGTCACGTAATCGGATAATTTGTTGATCGTACTAGGGTTTGTTACTTGTTAATTTGATTTGTGTCCTTTTGTGCTAACTTGTATTTAATTTTATAAATAGTAATCGTATTTGTGTAATTTCTATTTAACTTGATTTGATAGGAACTGTATTTGTTATTTGTTAATTTGATTTATAGTTGAGCCGCGTATTATTCGTATTTATTAGTGATGCCGTCGCACAAGCAACCGGCGCTCCGCCTGCAAACAGAGCTGCGCTGGGCCGCAAACGCCCATATTTTGATAGGTCGACCTGATCGGGTTTATAGTTTAAGGAAGCGGCTCGAGCATATCGATGCTCGAAGGGCTGTAGTGGAGGAGGCTTGCACAGAGCTTTTGGCCTCGGATGCGGAACAGGAAGTCCTAGACTCCTGCCTCGCGGACTACGAGAAATTTTCGCTCACGGACGATTTGATCGAGGCGGGGGCCAAGTATGCTATGTATGAAGCACGTGAAGTTCGGTTGAGGGGCCTGTCCGAGTCTCCTCGGAAGCAACCTCAGCCGGAGCTGTTGGGACGACTCCCAACTCTGGACCTGCCAAGGTTCTCCGGGGTCCTTTCCGAATGGCTGACCTTCGTTGGTCTTTTCGACAGCCTAGTGCACGCCCGGAGGGACTAGACCCCGAGCCAGAAGATGGCGTACCTCCTAGCCTCACTGGAGGGGGAGGCCCTGGGTGTCGTCGGTCACTTGAGATTGTCGGACGACGCCTACCAGACTGCTCGGGACCTCCTAGCCAGAAGATACGCCAACGTTCGGCGAATTGCGGACGAACATGTTAAGCAGCTTCTAAGCCTCCCGCTGCTTGGTGACCGGGCCAGACTACGTCCGGACCTGGTGAATCCAGTCTTGGTGGCCTGTAATGCGTTGAGGCGGCTGGATTTACGAGTGGGCGAATGGTCCTTTTTGTTGCTCCACATCGTGCTGTCCCGTCTACCTCTCGACCTTCGAATACATTTTGAGGAGAGGTACGGCGGGGACGGGGCCTCCTATATTCCGTCCTTCAATGACCTGCTGCGGTTTTTGGAGGAGCAGTGCCGGCAGATTGAGAACGCGGCGGGCACCGTTGACGACTTATGAGCCGTGCCCAGTGAGAGGTGGAATCCGCCGGGCAAGTCGTCGTCAACCCCCCCCCCCCCGCGGCCTATCGGAGCTCCCGCGGGAGGGCGCCGCTCCCTACCATCTTACAGTGGCCTAGCATCCAGGGAGGCGCACCACTGCTCTTATTGTCGAGCATCCGATCACCGGGTGACGTTGTGCCCGAAATTATTAAGTAAGCCGGTTCCGGCGAGGCGAACTATCGCCAAGGAGCGCCGCTGGTGCTACTCGTGTTTGGAAGGGCACCTCCAGCGAGACTGCCCGCACCGGTGGCCCTGTCCGCATTGCCAGGGCAATCACCATGCAGTTTTGTGTCTGGGTGTGAACGGCGTCTCCTCTCGGGGCTCTGCCAGGCCCTTGACCCTCGCGGGCAGGGGCGCTCAGCCACGCCCTCTGACGGGCGACGCTCGGCGCCCGCCGGCCAGTCACCAGGCCCCTAGGTTTGAAAGGGGTCCCTCCCCCGACCAGTCGGGGGGTAATTCCCCCAGGGGCGGGGGTGTCATCGCCCCCCCTCAGCGTGTGGTGAGGAACTTCACGGCTACTCATCAGTCCGCTAGACCCTTCTCACCCCCGTTAGCTGAGTGGCCGCGACTGGTGTACCACCGCTCCCCATTTGATGGAGGCAGCCCTAGCTAGCTGCCGCCTTAGCTCCCACCACGGCCGCCTCCCCTGAGCCTTGAGCCGTCAACAGTCCAAGTCCACTTGTTAGACTGTTCTGTTGCCGACGGCCTCAGGGAAGGCGTACAACCCGAGTGGCGACTGTTAGCGGTTTGCGCTCTATTAGTTGCGGGTTCACGCGGTGTGGCCTCCACTTGGTGGTGGGAAGATTAGGGCTCCCCTGGAGCGTTGAATTACTTTGTCAAGGAGTATTAGATTTGGTTTTGGTCGAGCACTTGGTTAAAAATTCTTTAAATTAAAAATAAAAATGCTTTTGAGTTTTCCGCGAAATGATTCATATTATGGCGGTTGTGATTAAAAAGGTTGAATTTAATGTACTCCTTGAATACGTGTGCATATGTTTTGTAAATATATTTGATCATTAGGTTTGCTTTGTTGAAAAGAAAACTGAAGTTAAAGTAATACTGTTTGTGCCGAAAGAAATAAAAATCCATCCTCTCTTTGTTTTCATATTTTGTTGGCATTGTCGAAGATATTATTTTGAAAAAAAAAAACTTTTTGGCTATCTCCTATGTTTGTCGTTTGCTTAGTTTGTCTGTTTTGACCTATGTGCATCGGTGATTAATTTGCTTGAATTAATTCTGTAGTTGAACATTGATGCTTTTGAAAATTAGTTGAAATATGAGCTCCGACTACCTGTCTAAAGACTAGCTAGTTTGGAGATTATCAGATTGAAATCAGCTACTGCACAATTAAGTGAATAGTTATATAGTAGATGGCTTGATTATGCCTACTGTTTGAAAATCAATACTAAGGACTATCTGTGCGTTTCGTTTGGCTCTGCACAGACGACGTTCATGTGGAATTTGTGGGTGCGCTCAGCATTGAAGCTTAGGAGGCCGCGCTGGGCCGCTTCGTATCGCGTCGCTGTTTGCGGACCTGATCCGGTCGGATTTCGGAGCGAATCATAGGGGCGCAGATAGGTGTTTGAAGGAGGTCGTCGGACTTCTGTCCAGGAATAGGACTTATTTATATGCTGCGATGTCCAGGAAGGGCATCCAGTTGAGGTTCAACCCTCCGGCTTGCCCACGTTGGGGCTGTAATTTTGAGGCGGTGGTTAGGGTTGCAAGATCTGATGGGGTGCCTAAGGTGGCCTAGTTTGGTTGTAGATTCGGTCTTGCAACTTGCCGTCGCGACCCTGTCCCGCTGGCCGGTTTGTTCGCGGACATAAATCCTTCTGTCCGGGACGGGGGTTTGTTTCCAAACAATTAACTTTGAAATTTGCATTCACACGCGCGTCTGCCCGCCGACTTGTAAAGGTCACCTTGGCCCCACTTCCTTGCGTAGAGAACGCGAGGTCAGAACGTGAGTGCAAGAGAGTTGCTAGAATACAGTGCTATTGAGAGCACGTCTTAAAGTCGCCCGGGAAACCTCCATTCTTTGGAGTCGGTTTTGTTTGCAAATTGTTGCCACGACGAGGGTTTTTTTTTGTGTTAAGTCTAGAATTGTTACGCCGGGCTGGCAAATTGTTAGGAAGTTAACATTGACTGCGATCAAAGTCTGAATTGCGTGTTATGCGCGCCTATTTTACCGCGAATTTGATTATTATAATTTGCTAGCATATAAGTGCATTTGACAATATTAATTTGCTCGAGTGGCCTTTGATATAGTTCGGATACGTTTTCGGTATTAGAGGTGGGTTACGCTTTAGTTTAGTGTTAGTGGCGTCTGGAAGGATAGTTACTAGACTGTCATAGTGAAGAAGGAAGAAAGTGACGGTGGGTGACGCCGCGGGAGATTACCACAATTTGGAGCGGCACCGGAGTCCGGGTTGCTGCCGACTTCGAAGGCCCGGCAGGTCTATCACCACCAACACCACAAACCACCACTATACTTACACATACACACCTACGGCCTGACCGAGCCCTGAGACAGTCTTCGCCTCAACCCAGGTACGTACTATTTATTTGATTAGCCTCCCCATTAAATTGTATTAGGATAAAACATTTTCTATATAGCTTAGTATTATAGGAAATTCTTCCATATAGCCATTCGGGCTCGAACCTGCGGCTGCTTGTTGAATCTCCGCTTATGGGCCCCGGATATTAAACCTTTGTAGAGCTGTAGGCCGTAACAGGTAGAATAACATTGAAAGTGGCGAAATATTACTTTTTATTACACTTTTTAAAATAACATTTTAACTAACATACGGTACATAAATAATATTACACAAAATTTTAAAATTATTCATAACACGTCTTAATAAATTATTAATGGCAAGAAAATTTACATCAATTTAATTCTCGGGACAATTTACTGATCTAAGGTCGTTTAGTTCTACAGTCATTACATTAATTCGCTAACTATGAATATGTAAAAGCTTATTTAAGCTAAATACAGATATTCAGACAATACACATTTATCAGAGGAGGTACACCAGATTAAAGAGCTTTAAGATTTCTACTGGTTATTATATACAACACCACTGGTTAGTTTTAGTCTGTAAATTGTTTGCTGTTGTGCAAACATATAAAAAGTAAAAATCGATACAATTTGTCAATAGTCTTATACTGTATTAGTGGATATATACAATAGATAATACAAAAATTTAAGGCAATTATGACGGAGACGACGAAATAAATCATAGATTTATTATAACCTATTAAAATAAATTTTATGTGGAATTACAACTGTAAAAACCAACTTAATTATTTGAAATTACATAGTTACAGTAATTATAAGTACCATATATTATATATACATGCTTTTCTTCAAGTTCTGATTTCGATATTTTTTTGCTTTACGCATATATGTACGTATATACAAAAATGCGTATGGTTTCGGTAAATTCGAAAAAGGAATTAATTATATCGCACAATACTCAACTACGAACATAAACGTTCCTTGTAACACTTGTAAACAGTTTACTTTATTTTTTTATAGGATAAGGGTTACAAACGAGCACACCGTCCACCTGATGGTAAGTGGTTGCTGCGGCCCATAGACATCTACATCTATACTCTATTACAAATCAAAATGTAGATGCGTTGTCACCCGTGAGGACTAAGATGGAATGCCTCATTTCCAGTAAAAAGGGCCTTCGGCCACCTGCACTCACCAATCGAAACGCAGAGGTAAACCTCTACTTCACGCTGGTTTTCTGTGAGGTCGTGGTACCACCCCGGTTCTAGCCGGCCCATCCGTGCGACAGCAAAACTTTATATCTACCATATTTCCACAAGTAGGTATATAAAATCATATCATTCCCATTATAAATCCAGGCAGTATTGCTTTACTCAGTTCTTCATTTGGTAGTGCTGTCTGTCAGTCCCTAAGGCTTTCTCTAGCTTTACACTCAGATTTATATTCTGCGCCTGTACACAGAGTGTAATTTTTTTCCAACGCGCTAGGAATTAATAATGTTATGATTTTTGTGATTTGCTTAACCGATTCAGTGCGAATGGCACTCCAGGCGTGCCATCGATTACTTTTGCGTGTGGCGTATGACACGAGTCGTGTCTTTTTAAAAATCGTTATAACTAGCTCAAATTACGTTTTTGGAAAATTTATCCAGAACAAAATATTCATTATTTTGCAAGTAGTTCATGCATGCGGCTTCGTTTCTGTATATTTTGAAAATTTGAAATTTAAGGGGTTGACAACCTTTTTTAACTAGTACATGGTACTCTTTTTACTTTGTGGGTTTTCAATCATGTTGTGGAAAAATAGACTAATAAGTAACAAATAATAGCACTCATTGCGATCGCTCACAAACTCTAGTTGTAAATAAATTTCTGGAAAACAAGTATCCTGTTAAAAAAAAACAATGCGTTTGTCTTATTGTTTAATTTTGCTTAAAATGGTTGAACTGCCGTCGTATTACTATCATATGGCCGAATAGACCTACGAAGTACCATGTGCTCTTGTGATATGGTATAAGGTTTATTTTTGCTTGAAACAGTTTGAAACCGTTCATGCATAAAAAAAGTTCGCTAATAAATAGTCTTTTGTCAATCTGCCGCCGTATAGCGCCGGCGTTTGTTTCCTTTTGAAAACACTTGTTTTGCTATTCTTACTAATTAGACGTTTTCGAATCGACTTTACTTTTACATTTGTATAACATTAAATAATATTTAAAATTTGTAAATATTAATGAATGATATACCTTTTTTTTCAAATTAAGGTTCTTCATTGTTTGATATTTACAAATGTTATTATTAGGTGAACATTTAATTTAATAAAAACCAAGGTTTCCAGGGTGATTTAGCTGTACCTACTTATATAAATGATTTTTTTTATAACAACAAAAAATAGTACAAAAGGTTTGTAATCTCTTCATAAAAAAAGTCACTTACTCTCAATTTCAAAGAAAACACGTAAAAACACGTAGTTACCCACTAAAAACAAGTATCCTGCCATTTGTAACTTATGTTTGATGTCAAATAAGCTTAATTACGTCTAAACAAGTAAAAAAATACTGTCTGTGGTGCTTGACACGCCAGACGTGTCATGAAATATTTGTTCGCCGCCACAGCTTAAACTTGAAAATCGGTGCCGCAACGAATCGGTTAAGCGTTTATATACTCTTTTTACAATATTTATTAAAAAAAATAGTAATTTATTGACTATACAAACCGACCGGTTTCGCCTCACGGTATCATCAATCATAAGAACCCTGAAACTGGTCGCTTTCCATAGTCGATAAAGTAATTGTTTAAAATCACAAAAAATGAAGATAAAGTATCACCAAGTGACAACCATCGCAAGTATAAATTATATAATAATGTTTTGAATCCTAAAGAGGTTAAAATAATTTTCTGTTTTATTATAGTACTATTAAATGTATAAAACTGCGATTTATTTTGATCTGTGAATTTTTTGATCGTACTAATTGGTTGAAATGTTGAATGGTTAATAGTTCATTACAGTTGTATCTGTTTGATAATGTAAGATTAAAAAGGTGTGATGGTGTATCCAAAAAATTAGTTTCCGTCGCTTGTAATATAATATGTAGGCATGGACCATTACACGTTATATAACAAGTAATAACAAATCTCATGCCACTCAAGTTATATCTATCTAAAGGGAGTTGATAAAACAAACATGCAGCGACGCGTGCTACCACCAACTAGTTTGTATCTTATTTTCAATAGTGTTATACTCACATTGATATGCTTGAATTTTTATAAAGCGCGCAGGAAAATAATGTAGTGTGATAAAAACTTACGAGTGAAATTGAATCTTACTCTTTACATTTTCAGGCTTTGATTGAAGTAGATAATTGAAGATTTTTATAACGCTGAAGTAACCCGCCTACGTGGGCAGAATGCAGAAAGTCGATGGATACAGGTGGCTCAGGAGCGTGTTGTTTCACTCCTTGGGAGAGGGTTATGTTCTGCAGTGGATTTCTGAAGGGATGCAATGATGATGATGGTGGTGTGTCTAGAACAAGGTATATTTCCCAGTAGTCTCAAAATCGGTTAAGTTAAACCTGTTCATAAATCTGGCAGCAAAACCGATCCGAGCAACTAGCGGCCTATAGGTATCGGTTCTTCCCTTTGCCTCTATAATTTTGAAGAAAATTATCTACAACCGACTTGAGACTTATTTGAACTCGTTGGAGTTTTTTATAAGTGGTGAACAACTAATTTAATTGTTTTATTGTATAATTTAAAAATTGTACAAATTATGTATAATTGCGTCTGTACTGCACACGGCTCCCTAATAGAAGAGAGAGAAATGTCGATTTGACAGTTATATAAAGGGTTACAATAGTGATGTACTACAATCGGTGCTGTGAGTGTCTCGAACACACAAACAATATTGTTTCAAATCCAAATCTAACACACTATCAGCGACTGTAAACCTCGTTACCAAAATAAAAAAAAAACAATATAGATGAAAAACGGATGCTCTTGACATCTTCATCAATCTAAAAAGGGTGTTCGATATAGTGTATCACAACAAAGCCTCTTGAACTTTTTAAATCATATCTCCGACCGTTACCAGATAGTTGAACATGCAGAATACTAAAATAACCCAAAACAGATAATGTACGGCGTCCCTCAAGGCTCAATTTTAGGATCATTACTCGTAATTATTTACATAAATAACGTAAGCACATTGGAACTAAAAGAAGACCTATCACTATATGCGGACGATACCAGCCTATTTTATTTCCGTAAGTGTTGTATCCATTAATCAAAACGCGCAAAACGATCTAAACATACTGGGCGACCTAATCGCTAAACGCGATCACTTCCAGGCAACCTTTGTATAATTGTATATGTAGGCAAAAACTTAAAACACGATTAATATATAAGACGGTGATAATAGACGGCGGTGTACCCAAATAAAAAATGATAAGAAACAAAATACAAAATAAAGAAAATAAAACTGAACCACATTTTTTTTTTATAGGATAAGGGTGACAAACGAGCACACAGTCCACCTGATGGTAAGTGGTTGCTGCGGCCCATAGACATCTACATCTATCCTCTATTACAATTCAAAAATGCAGATGCGTTGTCACCCGTGAGGACTAAGATGGAATGCCTCATTTCCAGTAAAAAGGGCCTCCGGCCACCTGCACTCACCAAACGAAACGCAGAGGTGAACCTCTACTAATATATTTCTCATTTACACTTGTTATGGAAATATGTATAATAATTTATTTTTATTAAATGTAAATATAACAATTTGAAACATATAATTGTACATAATTACATATTTAAAAATATCTTAGCTATAATATACCTACCATAAAATATTTTAATATACCCATACACGATTAACATACATAATAAATATGAACCCTACAATAAACATAATAAATAATAATTAAGACTACATAGATAGCGATGACTGATAATGTTTAGTTACTAAGGATTTTAAAATTGACAGGGATTTATCATGGTGTACCGAAATGGAACATGATGGACAATGATTGGAAATAACAGGCGACGAGTTCCCAATTGGAAGAGGCGTCCGTCAAGGTGACCCTATTTCGCCAAAGATATTTTCAGCTGTGCTGGAGATGATTTTTATGAGACTAGGTTGGGATCATTTCGGACTTAACGTGAACGGAGAGAAACTGAGTCATTTGAGATTCGCTGACGATTTAATACTCTTCTCCGAATGCCCGAATACATTGAAGGTAATGTTACAACCATGAAGCTAATACAAAGGGGAGACGGCATAATCAACTGTGCACTGTGATTCTAAGTAGGTCCTGACGACATCATAGTGGGCGTGGCTTTAGTTAGTATACTGTCAGCATTCGTCCTGTGCGCTTATGTGTTGAAATCAAAAATCAGAAATCGCAAATCGGTGTATTTTCGTAGTATTAAGAAGAAAAGGATGAAGTGTTGTTTTATTGTGTAAAAACTACTCAGATAGACGCTCTGATGTTATGGATGGCATCACATTTCATTTGTAAATAATTTTACACCTAATTTATTAAAATAGTTCTAGAAAAATCTCTTTGCGTCGGCTTTCAAATATAATTAAATATATTCGACACTAGATGGCGACACTTTGTGTCATGTGAACTAAAAATATAAAGGTCCGTAGAGCTCAGTATTGGTAAAATAATCATACCAAGGTGCTGAAATTTGTTTTGCATTCAGACATAAAGAAATTTTAATCACAAAATATTATTTTTATAGTTTATAACATTTTGTGGACATGCCGCCATCTGCCGTCAAGGTAGCTAAGCTACATAGCAACATCGATATGGAAAGATTCGAGTAGTTTTACTATTTATCGGTAGATGTAGATAATGTAAAGGGGCGGGGCTTTGCATCCCCTCACCCCGCAAATTGTCACGCATTGTTACATAGTAAAATTTAATTACAACATCTCCTCTTTGTATTTGCTTCATGGTTACAACAATTATCAGACGAAAGTGCAAATGCAGGTCTTACAATAAATTTAACAAAAACGAAAATAATTACCAATTCTCCACAAAAAGATATTATCAGAATTAATAATCAGCAATTAGAATACGTAAATGAGTATATTTATTTAGGACAATTTACAAGAATAGCTAACACTTGGAAAAAATTCTGGTCGTTAAGTGAAATAATGAAGAATAAAGAGATGCCAATGTCGGAAAAAAGAAAAGTTTTCAATTCTTGTATCCTGCCATGTCTGACATACGCATGCCAAACTTGGGCCTTAACTGAACAACAACAAAATAAAATCAACATATGTCAGAACGGAATAGAGACAAGCGTATTGGGAGTACGGAGAAAAGATAAATAATTTAAAATTAAAAATTTTGTACAGCCGACTTCAATATAGGTTATTTAAGAATAACTCAATAACCATTGGTCTGACCTTGATCAAATTCATATGGGACCACACGAGAACTATCAGCTTTCATATAAAAAAAGAATCATCGAAATCGGTTCGCCCAGTACAAAGTTATGAGGTAACACACATAAAAAAAAAAAAAAAACATACACCCGAATTGAGTACCGTCTCCTTTTTGGAAGTCGGCAGATAATCAAAATGCAGATGCGTTGTCACCCGTGAGGTCTAAGATGGAATGCCTCTTTTCCATTAAAAAGGGTCTCCGGTTCTCTACACTCACCATACGAAACACAGCAGTGTTAACCTGTTAGTTTACGCTGGTATTCTGTGAGAGCGTGGTCCTTCCTCCAACTATAATACTAATATAACTGCAGCATTGCTCTACCACGTATAAAGTTGCTTTTCATTATGATGGCGCCAAATGATTTGTGCATTTTCACGAGCGTTGCGAGGTCAACGGGATAATTTCAAAGTACCTTTTGATGATAGTGGAATTGCTATGCTTGATCGAAAATCAGTTTGATAAGAATTTAGATGATTTTTTATGTTAACCGATTCGTTGCGGCACCAATTTTCGACAACTTTTAGCTGTGGAGGCGAACAAATATTTCATGACACGCCTATTGTGCCATCCGCCATGTGTAAAAGTAATGTTCTTTTTTATGCTTTTTTTACTTGTTTAGACCTAATTAAGTTTATTTGACATCAAACATAAGTTATAAATGGAAGGATACTTGTTTTTAATGGGTAACTACGTGTTTTTTTACGCGTTTTCTTTGAAATTGAGAGTAAGTGACTTTTTTATGAAGAGATTACAAACCTTTTGTACTATTTTTTGTTGTTATAAAAAAATCATTTATATAAGTAGGTACAGCTAAATCACCCTGGAAACCTTGGTTTTTATTAAATTAAATTTTCACCTAATAATAACTTTTATAAATATCAAACAATGAAGAACCTTAATTTGAAAAAAAAAGGTATATCATTCAATGATATTTACAAATGTTAAATATTATTTAATGTTATACAAATGTAAAAGTAAAGTTGATCTAAAAACGTCTAATTAGTTAGAATAGCAAAACAAGTGTTTTCAAAAGGAAAAAACGCCGGCGCTATACGGTGGCGGATTGACAAAAGACTATTTTTTAGCGAACTTTTTTTATGCATGAACGGTTTCGAACTGTTTCAAGCAAAAATAAACCTTATACCATATCACAAGAGCACATGGTACTTCGTAGGTCTATTCGGCCATATGATAGTAATAAGACGGCAGTTCAACCATTTTAAGCAAAATTAAACAATAACACAAACGCTATGCTTATTTTTTGACAGGAGACTTGTTTTCCAGAAATTTATTTACAACTTGAGTTTGTGAGCGATCGCAATGAGTGCTATTATTTGTTACTTATTAGACTATTTCGCCACAACATGATTGAAAACCCACAAAGTAAAAATAATACCATGTACACGTTAAAAAAAGGTTGTCAACCCCTAAAAATTTCAAATTTTCAAAATATCCAGAAACGAAGCTGCATGCATGAACTACTCGCAAAATAATGAATATTTTGTTCTGGATAAATCTTCCAAAAAAGCAATTTGAGCGAGTTATAACTATTTTTAAAAAGGCACGACTCGCGTGTCATACGCCACACACAAAAGTAATCGATGGCACGCCCGGCGTGCCACCCGCACTGAACCGGTTAAGGAATACTGATTTGCTACTTTGGACAGGAACGAGAAAAATCAAGATAGGATGGTAAACAGAAAACGTGGAAGAATTTGATATAATAGAATAGAATAATATTTTATTCAATATAGATTACATGTACTTAATTCTTATTGAGTCATTTACTACTGATTCGGAAAAAAAACCTCTGTCCTGGGAAGAAACAGAAAGAAACCTGGCAAGACTATTTTTATAAAAGATTGAGCTTGAACCGTATTCCAAACACTCGGAATAGTTCCCTTTACTTTGGAATAGTTAAACAAGTGACCAATGGGCATGTAAGATGCATGCAAACCGCATTAGAGATAGATAATATGATCTTCTTAACATCACAATCGGTAAATTGGCGAAATAAAAAGAGTGAAAAGTCAGTTGTTAAAGAAGAAAGATAATCTAGTTTGGACTTAAGCAGGTCAATCAAAATTGGATGAAAGGGAGAGTTAAGGTTTAGTGAATTCAAATCGAAATCTTTAGAAATATTATCTTAAGACTACAAGTCCTAATGACTGCTCGCACAGGCGCAAGCACATCATATAATTTATTTAAAACGCTGATAAAATGATCTACCTTTTCATCTATAGATCATAGTAATGATTCTGTATTCAGCAGTTTAAACCTGAGACCAGTCAGCATTTCGGAGGTCGTTACGCAAAAACTCCATATCCATCCATTCAAAATGGCTTTGAAAAAGGATTTCGGTAGTTCGAATTTTAAACAAAAGAAATAAATCATGGTCGGAAAATTAATCTGCAAAACACTGGCCATCCTTGGCTACATGAGCTGAAAAAGATACTATTATTAGATCTAAGAGAGATGGTTGAAAATTTTGACGTATCTGAAGGAAGAATGGATAAGTTGCGACATTGAACATTATGGAGAAGAGGAACGAGAATTATGCTTAAGTAGGTAAGCATGTAACGAAATCAGCATGTGTTGTTTCTTTTTAATAAAAATGAAAACCTTAAGTTTTCAATTGTAATCCTTAATTATCCTGTTAAATCATTCAAATCCCAAAGGGCAACCACATGAAAATATTTGATTATACTTATAAAATAAACTACGAAGAGTGAAGGTGGAACTCTTAATCTTCCATTCGTTCTAGCCGTATAAATTAGATGGCTTTTTAAATCATTCTATGATTCCCAACCGGTGTCGTCATTTTGTCCATCGCGGTAATTCCTTCTGTAAAAGTATAAGTTATGTTGCGGAGAGGCTGGTATGTGTCACATCTAGATAAGCAGTGTTGGCCTTTGTTTATGTAGTTAATCTGTTTTTGTATGTTACACTAATATGTGGTTTTGACCTGAAAGTACAAAGTAGTACCAGTCTAACTACTATTAATAGTGCGGCGCGGGGTGAGACGCGGGGCGGTAAGTTCCCGAGCGGCTGTTAGTAGCTCGGGGAATTGTCCGTTAGGGTTGTCTTGTCACGCAAATAAATTAAAATGGTTCACACTACATTGTGCGGTAAAAAACTGTGGGCCGTCTTCATTTAAAGACAAGGAATTTGTTTCATCAGTTTTCACATACACATTAATTTGGCTAAACGTGAAATAAAATAAAATCAGTTTTTTTTTTTTTATTACTTCTCGTCCTGACAACTTATGTATGTGTATGTTCTTCTTAGGCTGTGGTATTACGATATGGTCGAATTGTAACTGCTCTATATTTTAATGTGCAGTACGCGGTTTTATTGCTTATGATGATAAGCCTTTACTGCTGATAATGATTGATTGTGTAAGGAAGAGAGCAAGTTGAATATCCGCTCTCACATTTTTATTATTGGAACGAAGTTTCCTTACGCGACTTTTCCTTGCGTGGGAGGTTAAATTAACAGTGGGTATAATTAACAGCCACGCGGCAGCTTTTGCTGTCGCACGGATGGGCCGGCTCGAACCGGGGTGGTACCACGACCTCACAGAATACCAGCGTGAAGTAGAGGTTCACCTCTGCGTTTCGCTTGGTGAGTGCAGGTGGCCGGAGGCCCTTTTTACTGGAAATGAGGCATCCCATCTTAGTCCTCACGGGTGACAACGCATCTACATTTTGAATTGTAATAGAGGATAGATGTAGATGTCTATGTGTCGCAGCAACCACTTACCATCAGGTGGACTGTGTGCTCGTTTGTCACCCTTATCCTATAAAAAAAGGTGGCAGAAATCTTCATATAAGGAAAAAGCGTTATGCCCTCAATAGGCAACATTTCCCTCTCTTTCTCTTTACCCCTGCCTCTTTTTATTATATTCGGTCGAATTTGTGTGTTCCTCCGAGTATCGAGATTCGAGCAGCAAGCATTGTGCGCGGGTCAGTTGTATAACCTCAATTCTAAACACGTGTAAATATTACTTAAACTTATTTTTTATTATTGTTTTAATTCACACGGGATTTATAATGAGTCATCATTGTATTTTTATAAAGGAAAGTTGAGAAACAGAAACTGGTGCGAAGGAACTTCGTTCGGGGTGATCCCCAACCGCGCATTTTTTTAAAATAAAATAAGTTCCTCGTATTATATTTCTAGCATTAAAGTGGAATAATTTCTAATTATATGAATAAAAATAAAACTCAAAGATCTGTGCCTGCCTATAGTACCCAAAATTAAAAATAAAACTACATATTTAAAACATAAATTGTAATAGGTAATAATAGTAGAAATTTTAAGAGTTAATAGATTTTACCTATGTAATATCGATACCGATGACATACACTGATATAGAGGGAGTAATAGATATATTAACAAGTTTTATTTAATTTATTAAGTTGTCATAAAGGCTGGAATCAAAAGGAAGGCTTAAGTTGCACAGTAAGAAAAAGTTGTCAGCAGTACAAAGCATATGTGAGGTCATTGATCCTATATTATATAAAAATCAAATATATTACAAAAAAGTATTGTTCGAATTATTACGTTCTTAGTTGTTCTTAATTGTATTGGCATGGAAAAAAGTATTGCAAAGTAAAATGCATAAAGAATCATTTCTAATCTTTGGTCTTAATTATTTCATGATATTATTAAATTGTAAATGGTGACTACAAAAATATGAATGAAAATCACGCAAGTCAATCTGCATTTAACGAAATCAAAATGTATTACCAACTTAAGAATATAAAATACAACTTAATAATTTTTTATCTATATAAAATTTAAGATAAACTATTTTATTTACAACAATTTAAATACGTATGTACATAAATTTTTAAATACACAACATTGAATTCGGCCAAGAATCCAGTATTAAATTGCATACAGATTCACAACAAAACTATATTTTACACTCAACAGAAATATGATTTTTGGCGAAAGCAGACATGGCATCAGCATTGACTATCTCTTTGACTTCCGTGGATGTTTAGCTGTATTACTTGAATTAAGATAACAGATTTGTTAAGTAGAACACAACACATAATACACGGAATACAGTACATTTATTATTACGGTTTTATAGTTTAAAAAGCATTTTTTTTTTATTTTTGCATTTGCAGCGTTAACATAACTCATTTTAGAGTTTTGGTGTTATTAAACCATACCAGCAACCAAGTTTTTAATATTACTTGATAAAGTGTATTTGGCCACGTCGACGGTGGGTGACATTTCTTCTGATAGTCATCTAAATACCTGGTTCCTATAGCACTGCTATGAATACATGTTAATTAGAGTGACGACAAAGGTGATAAAATGATCTAAATGAGATGTATCAAATTGCCAAGTCTGTTTCAACCGTTACAATCTTGCATGTGGATTCTAAGCAAGGCACAAATAGCAAATCATATGAAAATAAATAGGAGAAATTTTAATTGAATACATGCTGATTGATATAACACACAAAAACACAACAGTATAAAGTGTATAATAAGTTAACTAATAAATTCATTACTTTTAAACTAGAAAGAAATTAGATAAGCAAGTAATTCATTTCTACTTTTTTTTGTTACGTAACTATATAAAGCTGAGATAGAATTCTTATTTCATAGAAACTTGGAAGATATCTGGGCTGGAAGAATTGAAAATAGGCTTTTTTACGATCTATTGCTGTCGCGCTGTGCCCGAATGACCGAGTGGTAGCGAAGGTCCCATACAAGTCGACAAGCCCGGCTTGCCCTATTAATCATCATCATCATCATCATTACAGCCTTTCATAAGTCCACTGCTGAACATAGGCCTCCCCCAAGGAATGCCACAAAGCACGGTCCTGAGCCACCTGCATCCATCGACTTCCTGCATGTCTTACCAGGTCGTCACTCCATCTCGTGGGGTTCGCCCTGCACTTCGCCTACCGGTCCGAGGCTGCCACTCAAGAACCTTTCTTCCCCATCGGTTGTCGGTTCTTCGAGCTATATGGCCGGCCCACTGCCACTTCAGCTTACTAATCCGTTGGGCTATGTCGGTTACTCTGGTTCTACTGCGGATATCCTAATTTTTAAGTTTATCACGCAGAGAAACTCCGAGCATAGCCCTCTCCATAACTCGCTGAGCGAGTGTGCTTCCTCATACGCAGCCCTATTAATAATATCAACTAATAAAATAACTCTTAAACTGTTTTAAAGCGCTCCTTTGTTCTACACAGGTCGTGACCTCGTAGCCTTATTATGTAACGTCAACACATAGCAGATTGCTTTATTGCGCGATACTGCTGTCATAAAGGAGGTGAGCGATTAGTCGTCTCTCTCGCACACGTTGGCTTTTTACCGGGCTTTCGAGAAGACTATCGTTCCCTTTCTAACCTGTGGCAAAATGTTCTATAATGAAATATAACTACGATTGTTTATATAACAATCAGTATGGAGATCAGAAGCCAGGCTTTCAGTGTGAAGTTGTCGTGCGTTTGCAAATTTCACTTCACAACTTCACATTCTAATGTTTACTCTGTGTATTTAGTTGAGCGAATGGAATTCGCAATATATGAGTTGGAAATTTATACTTTTTTATAGATTTTTAGTGGAAATGGAGGATAATAGTGTTTCTTGTGATGAATTGAAGTGTGTTAAAGTGCTAATCGGAGAGGAAAAGGTAAAATCGAAAAAGAGAAAAGGAAATTTTTTATTAAACAAAAACATATCTTGGGCTTGCCATAGTTTGGAGCCCTAGCTTCGCCACTGTGACCGAGCTAGGCTAGGGAGAGAGACCACTGTACCTTAGCCTGATTATAAGTATGAAAGATTGACGAAATCATCATCTCGTATTCCCTTGCTTCCCTCTCCAAATGTGAACCGATCTTAATTTTTTTTTCATAAGCTTTATAGAAATAATTTTAGCTATGTCTGTATGTTTTTCTTTTATATGTCTGGTAAATTTGCTAGCTGGATATCTAATTACCGCGGTTTAATTAACAAATACTTGTGACTTCAGAAAGTCCCTAGATTTTAATTATTTTTAGAAAAAAATAAATAATACATAGGAACATTTCAGTGGTAGATATAGTTTGTATCGTAAAAATATTTAGTATAGTGTCATTATACAGAGTTAAAATAGAGGAATATCTTTGTATGGAAAACGCAGCCCAGATATCATCTTAACATGTAACTTTAAACTATTGCTGATTGAAAACATGGAGAAATTCGGGAACTACTTCCCCTTAGATCGCACTAGGTACTAAATTTCCAAAACTATAACAACATGTAACTGAAGGTGGCTACGCACTTAGATACACCCTAAGGGTGCTAATCTATAACAGAACATTGAGACACATAATGCAACACGACGATATTACTTTAGTAACACTAACATCAAATAAATGGAATTCAGTAGTATGTAGTATACCTAAGTATTACTTCAAGCGACATAATACTGATGATTTTCGTGATTTAGCTACATTATATTATATTGTACAAAAACGGGGACATGTGTAGAAGGTAATTAATATTTCTCAAAAATGTTATTATGGTTTTTGGCGCTTTATAACGAATTATAAATATAAATTAATCGTTATAAAGGCTTAGTAACTGAATTGCCATAGACACCCTGTTGACCTAAAATATTTATTTACATATAAATGCGACAAATTTTTGATTTTAAACTGCATCGAGGATAGCTCCATGTGCGATACGCAGTTGCTGAATCAGTTTTATATCACAATGTTCTATACACCAGTGTACAAAATGTGAAAAATTAAACAGTTTCAGTGCCAGTCGATTTAAGTATCACGGTAAGAAAATACTTCTAAAACACTACCGGTAGATAAATTTGGCGGCAAACGGGGGCGTTGTTGCTACATTACACACGTTAAACCTTGAATAGAACGCACTAAAATTATGCACTTTATTACAGATATATTGGTGGATACAATAAGATCTAAACCGAGTTACAGATCCGGATGTCATTACAGAACACATGATGAGCGAGCTCTTTAATAACTCACTTTCCGAAGCGTACGAATAAATGAATACTAGAATTCAACTTTGACATCATCTCGTACGTAGTTTGTCGGTACAAATTATTCGTGAATATGTTCATAGTGTATTTATGCATTCATTTAAGCCTTGGATATACTTGGGGACAAAAGTAACGGCACGTTGCGCAACATGTCGCTCAACAACTAAGTGGAATATCTAGACACATAGGCGACACTAGTCAGTGTTTATAGAAATTTCGCCCAAGAAATTTGTGGCGATTAGTGATGTGTATATAGTACTTATTTCGGGAGTGCAGCAAAAGAGAAGGTGGTGGTTGAGGAATTTCGTACTAAAACGAGAAGAAAGAAGAATTAATATTTTATGTGATCACCGAATGACTGACGGATCTTTTGTAAATTTTACTCGAATGTCAACATCTGATTTTCTAACTTTACAAGTAATCGGACCTTCCATAGCCAAACAGGATACAATACTATGCAATGCTGTGTTGGCCCTCATATCAGACTTGCCATTGCATTAAGATACTTTTCTACTGGAGATTGTTATGTTTCCTTGTCGTACACTATTCAAGAGTCGAACCAACTGATCGGTAGAATGGTATCTGGAGTTTGTGGTTTGAAGTATATATAGTACAGTAAAACATGACTTATAAAACTCAAAAATTTAAAGCACGTTTTCGTTTCCCCACACTACTGACATGTTGCGCACACGACTACACCCGGGAATAAATGGTGCGACACTGACGCGGGACACGTGCGCTCGCTCTTGAAGCGGGAACAAGCAACATGTCCCGTGTCACGTAAAATGTTGAGGGCCATGTTGCGGGGCGAAATGTCCCCTAGTGTATCCGTGGCTTTATTATTACGACCGGTGTGCGGCGTCGGGAGCCGCGAGGGGAAGACACGTGCGACTTACGCTCCAGTTGAAGCGGGAGCGGACGGAGCGTTCGCCGGCGTCGATTCAGGTTCAGGACGAAGTTCGTTCTCCGAGCGTTAGCAGAGGCCGTGCAGGCGACGGGCGGAAGGCGCCGGGCGTGCGGCCGCCAGCAGTCGCAACAGCGGACGGCCGCACAGCGCGACCAAGCCACCGCCGGCCCAACGAGCGGTGGTCGCTTCCTCAACCTCGGCGATGCGGTTTAGAGAACGCGACTCACGTAAACGACTCTCCTTGCGCGCCGCACGTCGTCGGCGACCACCGGCGGAGCCGCCTCGGGCGTCGCCGGCGGATCCGTTGCCGGCGTCGGTGCCGCCGGAGGCGCCGGGCCCCGCGCTCGCGGTGTGCGTGGCGCGCGCGGCTTGGCGGCCGCCGCGGCCGGCCGCCGCGCCGCCTCGCTCCTGGCTGTCGCTGGAGTCGTCGTGCGAGTCGCGGCGCGCGCGTTCCAACGGCGCGTCGCTTTGCTCGGCGGCGCGTTTCTTCTTCTCCGAGTCGTCGTCGGACAGGTCGGAGGAGGAGCAGGAGCCGGCGCGCGGGCGGCGGCGCCGGCAGTCGATGCGCTGGCGGCGCGCGGGCGGCGGCGCGGGAGGCGGGGCGCGGGGAGGCGGGGGCGGCGGGGCGCGGCCCGGCGCCACCATTGCAGCGCCCGGCGTTACACTCGCGCGTCGCGTCTCCGTCACTCCGTCGTGCAAATTCACCTAAAAATTGTATGCCATCTCAATGTTATGTGTGTGGTGACCGATTGGCGTAATGAGACACGAGTGAGTTAAGTACGTACAAACACAGAAGCGTACTACAGTCTTATTCGCTAACTTTGTTGACATTAAAACAATAGTCACTTTGTAGTACATTGCGTCGTTTGCTATATAGCTCTCATGTAAGAATCACGAATCATAAAACATACTTGCGTCGGTACTACAAAATTACCATCTTATTGCTGACAACAAAGTTAGCGATAGGCCTGCTGTACACTATAATTTCTCCTTATCTAGTAAATAGAATTTTTTATTACTTGAGGGGCATCCATTAATTACGTGAAGTATTTAGGGGAAGGGGGTCGAGCCGAATCTCACCAAAACTTACTTGGGGGAGAGGGGGCATGTCAGCAAATATAACTAGCGGCACGAAAGTCTAGCGGTGACCATTATTACGCATAAGTCGCGCTGATTGGCTTATTGAGCATAAGTTGCGCTGATTGGCTCGTGCATATCGCTCACATGCGCTGATTGGCTCTCCAGTCGCATTAGTGCAATTCAATTCGTGCGCGTCCCCTCCACGCTTCGTTCAGCGCTAGACTTATATGCCGCAATTTTTTCCCGCAAGGAACAGTACAATTGCGAGAAAACTTAAGTAAAACATGTATCACCACTAAAATATGGCTAAATCCTACACAATAATATTTATCACGTTTATGCGAACGCCCCAAAGTAGCACAATAATCAAATAAAAGAAGGGGGTTGAGTCAAATCTTACGACATCTTGCCAGGGGGAGGGACCAAAATCACCTCACTCAATTAATGGACACCTTCTTGTGGTTACGAAAATATCGTGTCAGAATACCGGCGTAAAATATCGTCTGATATTTCGAATAATGAGAGACAAGAACCGAAGATCCAGTATGCTTGTAACAATGTATTCCATCTAAATACTCAAAAGTAATAAACAAAAAGGGTTATAAGTAGGGTTTGGGTCCCAGGACGTCTCATGTCTCAAAGTCCCGGGACTTTATGTAATTTTAGTTGTCTCGAGTCCCGGGACTTTCGGGTCGAGACTCGAGACGAGACAAGATTATCGAAATTGTTATGTAATAATTTTTATTTTCAAATAATTGAAGGAGCCTAGCGCTATGTGTTAGTTTAATGAAAAATTAATTGGTCTACTACGTAACTACTGAGTACGCAACACAATAAAGAAACAAATATGTGAATATGACAATTAACAATGATATTATGAACTATGATTAGATACTAGAATTACTAGATAATAGTAAAGTTATTAATAATTAGTGTGATTTTAAACGAAGTTCGTTTCATAACTATTAGATTTAACTGTTTAGAAGTGCATCTGTGTGTGACTAAAAGAAATAAACAAAGCAATTATTGAGGCTGAAATTAACGTTAAAGTTATTTAATTTTCTGTTTAATCTAATATATAAAATTCTCGTGTCGCGGTGTTTGTTACCAAACTCCTCCGAAGCGGCTGAACCGATTTGTATGAAATATTGTGTGCATATCGGGTAGGTCTGAGAATCGGCCAACATCTATTTTTCAAAGGCCTAAATGGTAAGGCAGATATCCACCCCTAAATATTTTTTTGACAATTTTTTTTTTATTTTTATTTTATTATGATCTAGCAGTGAAAAATACATAAAACTTCAAATTTCACTCTTCAATTACAATCAACCCCTGTAATCGCAATTTTTAAAAGAAAAAAATATTTCCTAGGAATAATGTATATGGCAAAACATCGTTTGCCGGTCAGCTAGTTGTTTCATAAATGTTTATTTTTACAAAAAACTGCCTGTTTGAAATACATTTCACCAGAAATTAACTCAATTAAAATTCTTCAAAAAGACTTACCCATCTTAAAAAAACAAAAAAGCTTTTTTTTTAAAGTCTCGAAATCCCTGGAATTCCCGGGACTTTGATTATAGGCTGTCCCGTGTCCCGGGACTTTGAAATTGTCGGGAATTCTCAAACCATAGTTATAAGAGCCATAGAGATCATTTTTAATGGTGGCATGATGGTTTATTTAGTCACTATAGCTCGAACAAAAATATTTAGTACCTACCTACTTTAATATGTCGAAACCTATGCTCTATGTAATAATATAAATTTCGATTTTTTTTTTGTATTTCAATTGTTGCTTTTATTTCACATCCCTTTAACATTTAATTTATTTATTTTATTATATTTATTACATTACATTATACATCGCATAAATAATAAAACACGCCAATATAATGCCAATATCTATATAAATAAAATAATATAGGTTTGCAGTTGTGCGTGCATCACGGAAAAAACTACTGGATAGACTTCAATTAGGTTTTCTAAGTATTATGTCCTAGCGACTTGACCCTTATCTAAAAAAAAAAAAATATTGTGATATCTTCATTTAAAATAAAGTTATTAAAGTTTTATGAAACAACGATTTTTATAAGCACTACGTGTTCAGAGATGTGTGTAAGCAACGCGCACAAAGTCGCGAGTATCAGCTAGTGTAACATATTACAATAGCTTCATCTTTACTATCAGTTATCATGCATGTTTGAAATTCTTTTCTTTTTTTATAGGAGAGGGGGCAAACGAGCATACGGCTTACCTGATGGTAAGTGACTACCGCCCATGAACAACTGCAACACCAAGAGAATTGCAGGTGCATTGCCGGCCTTTTAAAAAGGAGTAAGCTATTTTCTTGAAGGTCCCTAAGTCGTATCGGTCCGGAAAAATCGCCATGTGCGTTCGTGAAATTTGGCGGCTGGGATTAATCCGAACAATTCGTCAGAGCACTCCCAATGGTAAATGCGAAAGAAAATGCAAAGGGATGCAACATCTCTTCGCAGCGCCAGTGAAATCAGTGAATCGAGCCGATCGGTAAGGACTCGGTCGTCGACGATTCGAGGCGCTCTGCGCTGGATGCAGTCAAGTGGAAGGAGCTGGCACTGGGGAGCCCAAGCCCAGAGATGTGAACAGTATTCCATGTGATGCCGAACCTGCGCCTTGTAAAGTTGCAGGTGGTGTGCCGGCATGAAATACTGTCCCGCTCTGCTGAGCACGCCAAGCTTTTAAGATGCCCATTTGGTCTTCTTTTCCAAGTGACCACAAAACTGCACGTCACTCGATATATTGACGCCGCGGATTCCGATACTGGCTGAGGCAACAAGGAGTGTCTTCAAACAAAGGAGATACGACAAAGGAGTTCTTTTTAGCGGTAAACGCGCAAACTTGTTCTTCTGAGGATTAAACTGGACTAGATTTAGTCGCCCCCAATCCGAGACTTTGTTCAGCAAAGACTCGACTTCATACACAAGTTTCTACCAGCACTCGGCGACGTTTTTCCGAGAAAGATTGGCACGGCCGGTGTATAGGGCATCACCAGTGCTGTCATCCGCATAGCAATGAATGTTATCACTTCGCAACATATCATTGATATGCAGAAGAAACAGCGTTGGTGATAGCACGCAGCCTTGTGGAACACCGGCATTAATAGGCTTGTAGTCGGAGCATGCACCATCTACAGTTACCTTGATGCTCCGATCTAAAGCCGGTGATCCAGTTGCACAATTTCTCGAGAAGCCCATAAAAAGGGAGCTTCGAAAGAAGTGCTTTGTGGCAAGCCCGATTGAAGGCTTTCGCAATGTCCAAACTAACGGCCAATGCCTCTCCCTTGGACTCTACTGCCTCCGCGAATCTATGTGTCAGATAGACCAGAAGATCACCAGCTGATCGACCCCGACGAAAACCATATTGGCGGTCACTAATCAGCTGGTGATCCTCAAGGTACCGCATGAACTGGCAGTTTATAACGGACTCCATTATTTTGGAGAACAAGAAGGTGATGGCGATAGGCCTGTAGTTAGACGGGTCTGAGCGGTTGCCTTTTTTAGGTATCGGGTGAACAAAAGCCGTCTTCCCTGTTTTCGGGACTACATTCCGTCATTATAATTATTTCTTCCAATAATTATATTATAAATTAATTTACTTTAGAGAAAAATTAAGTGTTTACCCGTGGTCCTTGTAGGTTGACCCATTAACGGATTCAATTGTCAATTTATTACTTGTAGACCAGTTACACTAGCTGCTGCTGCCCATCTCCTGTATCATTTGCATCTTACAATATAACACGGTGAACGTTCACACACTGAATGATGGTTTTAAAAGTATTTTAGCGTTACTGATGTACGGGTAAATAAAATGACCCCTGGTCAGTCGTCTTAGTGGGACCACTGGTAAATATAGAAAATTAAGAACAAATTCGGGTTGCAAGAGTAACTGTTGATTTTTATTGTGTTATTTCTACATTTTGATAGAAATTCGGATATAAAAAAATAAAAAAAGTTATAATTTTTCTTTGAATACTAAAACATTGCCAGAAATCAATAATAAAATATATTAATTTTTCAAATAATTTTATTATTAATTTTAACATTCAGTAAAGAAACATAATATGATACATATTATAAAAGAAAAAAGTGTTTATTGAATGAGAACACAGATGTAGTAAGATAACATTTCACTTTTACTTAAACATTAAGACATTTAGTTGCACAATGTACATAACAGTATACCTTCCAAAAATTAAGAATCAAGAGCTTCATAATATTAGTAAGATGCTCATCAACAGTGGTTACTGACAATGAAATAAGTATTATAATTTACGATTTCCCTGTTACCATCACAAATACGATTTTATTTTAATTATTCAAATCTTATTTTTATAAAAGAAAAAATACATCTCTTATGAACAAAGTCAATAACTTTTTTATAATATTATATCGAAATGACCAATTCTTACATAATCAATTAACTTTTTAATTAATTTCGTTACTATAATAGTTCTGGTGCAATTCCTCGTTAAAGGTTGTACCACATATGGTTTTTCGTTAATATCAAAAATTTGTTTTCACCAAAATACATAAAAAAAAAAATTAGTATTAATACAATATGTTAATTCAGATTCGCTTCTTTCAAGAGCTTCCCATATTATTTATAATTGTACTGAATAAAATAATGGAAGTAGCTTTATATTCATGAAAGTAAAATCTTATTTACACGATTATCTTACTATATCATTACTACTTTATAAATTATGTAAATCCCTATGTTATATATTATAAATGCCTTAAAGCACTAATTAAAATTACATAACATTTTTACTAATATAAACAGACTACACAATTAGATTTGAGTACGACACAGGATTACTGAAAAAATATTTTGATTACACGTTATACTATAGCACCAAAATCATTTATTATAGGAATGAGTTTTTAAATTCTCTGTATCATTATGGTAATTTATTGCATGTTTTATTTATTTATTTAATGCATACATAATTATCGTAATGGTAATTAGTAATGACTGGCACATTTATATCACATTTAGGGGCGTAATTAAAAATTATTTTTGTAAGTTCTTAATTGGTAATAAATGTTAAAAAGTTAGATAATAGATATTTACACATCTTTATAGCGTTATTTATAGGTTTTCATACATAAATGAAGCAAAACATAAACATAATTGAATTTAAATTTGGTAAACATACATTTTTAAATAAAATGCTTGTAAGGGTTAGTAAGCAGAGTTGAAATACATATTACTCTTCATTGATACAAGTATAGCTTTAGTAGAAGTAGTAAGCATGTAGTAAGACCGTATCGCTGTGTTCGTTGGTACTGTAAGTGAAAAAAAAAACACATTATATGTGTATGTTGGTGATTCGAGAATAATTAATTTTATAAATCTTTTTTTTAATGAACCTATAAAGCGAAATAAATTTGTGAAAGAAAAAAGATGAACTACCGATTTGTTTACATTAGTTACATAGTTTTCGACTCTCGACGCTGTTGGTTTTAAAACACGGCAAAAAGCACGGCCAATTTTTTTCATTATATTTTTTTATTATGTCGATGCTATTTAGTCAGATGTCTACTTACATCTGACTATTAACAAAAAGGCCATAGTTCAAGTTTGAACAGGTTGAAAATAAATTATTGATTATTAACTTAAATAATAAGCAAAAGTACAGGTAAAGTGTAAACCCAAAATATAATATTATCTTAGTAGTTACTATTATTAAAAAAAATGCATATAGTTGGTAGTTTAAAGTGAACTTTTAAACCACCCCTGGAATCTTTGTGATAACGACATTAGTATCCGTATAAAATTGCAGTTTTCTAATACCTAGTTTGAATCTCTATATTTCTATATCTTCTAATTGAAATTTCAAATAAAAATCTAGAAAAATGAAAAAAAAAATTGTTGCTCTCATTATGATTTATTATACAAGGTGGCCCATAAGTCGTTAGAAATGTAAATTTCTAATAAAATACAAAAGGCGCGCATGAGTGGCGCGCGCGGTGCGGGGGGAGTACCGACGGTTTCTGGGAATTCAGTCGCCATGGAGCGTTTCACCGGTGCGGACCGTGCATTTTGTGTACGCGAGTTTTATCGAAACAATGATTCGGCTACCATTGCGCGGCGTAAATTTCGAGAATATCAGAATTTACGCAACTTTAAAGACATTCCAAGTGTTCAAACGATTAAGAACTGGGTTATTAAGTTCGAAGAGAGTGGTTCGACGTTGGATAAACAACGGTCAGGTCGACCAAGGACATCACGGACGGAAGAAAACATCGATGTAGTGAAACACTCAATTCGTGAAAATCCTACCCAGTCTACTCGTAAGCGTTCCAGTGCATTAAACTTACCCAGAACATCGTTACAGCGAATTTTAAAGAAAGATTTACATCTTCACCCGTAAAGATTCAGTTAGTACAGGAATTAAAAGATACTGACACTATCCACAGACTAAATTTCGCAAATGAAATGTTGAACCGCTTTACTTCGTTTAATAACGTGTTATTCTCTGTTGAGGCTCACTTTCACATCAACGGCCATGTCAATAAGCAAAATTGTCGCTACTGGAGTTGCGAAAATCCAAATCGCAAACATCAAAAGCCCTTACATAGCCCTAAAGTGACAGTTTGGGCGGCTATGTCAGCGCATGGCATTATAGGCCCTTACTTTTTTGAGGACGGCAGAGGCCGCGCGCTTACTGTTACTTCACAACGGTATGTAGCTCTGATCCAGGACTTTTTTACACCAGAGTTGCAGAATTTTCCAGGCTTCAATACGCGGACCTGGTTTCAACAAGATGGAGCAACTGCCCATACCTCTAACGTCGCTATGCCGGTCGTCCGTCAACTTTTCCCTAATAAAGTGATCTCTCGAAGAGGAGATATTTCTTGGCCACCACGTAGTCCAGATCTGACCCCAATGGACTTTTTCTTATGGGGTTATCTTAAGACTAAAGTGTACGAAACCAATCCGCGGACAATTGACGTCCTGAAAGAAAATATCCAAAGAGAAATGGCAAACATTACAGAGCTTACTTGCCGCGCAGTAATGGATAATTTTAAACGTCGCTTACAGGAGTGCCGCGATCGTAACGGATTACATTTAGATGATGTAATTTTCAAAAAATAATTCCCATTTTATAAAGATTATGACAAAATAAAAACCTTTTTCATAATGTCATTAGTTTTTTTTTAAATTATTTTTTTACATTTCAAGGGACTTATAGGCCAGCCTGTACTTAAGCGAAGGCTGAAGACTGAATGTTATTAATTTTTCAGATGGTAGATAAGTAACCATGACACAAAAAGTTTTAATCGGAATGTAGCTCTTTAATAATTAAATTTATTTATTAGTTTACTTTTTGACGAAATGTTATCAAACACGAAAAAACAGAAAAAAAAACAGTTTTAAATTATTTTTAAAACTAGTTATAATTCCAATAGATTTAGTAAAACTAAGACGCAGGTAAATAAATATAAAAGCGGAAAATTAATTTTATTTGCAAGCCGTACTTTTCAAGTGACAGTTGACTAGGGCTTGAGTATCGGACCATTTTTCAATTCCGGAATTGGGTTTCAATATTAAGCAATACAGTTTCGGAATTCGAAGTCTACTTTAAAAATGATATACAAAATATATTTATTGATTATTTTATATTATGCAAATATAGGGCTAGTATTTGGAGTAGGAAAAAATTATACCATTGAAATAACTATTAAGAACTTTAATTAAAATAAGTATACCAAAAATAGAAAATAATTTCACTACCAATAAAAGTCCTAGATGATAATCTAGGACAATCTAGGACTTGTCGAAATCAAGAATGTCAGTGCATTTCAGCTGTCGTCGTTTAGAGAACTTCTTATACGATTGCACATGTATGAAACTGCTGAAAAAGCGCGTTCAGCTTCGACACTAGTTGCCGGTATCATTTTTAAATATTGGAAGCATTTGGTCAGATATTTTTCTCTATCACCGCCGTTTTCGAGCACTGCCATTTCTACTCTCATCAAACTTTCCAAATCAAAACTGCGTTTTCCTCTTACTTTTCATTATAAGTTTTCTTTGAATAGTTACTCGATATCGAAAGTCCGGTTTTGATCACACCAATTCCGGTATTACAAATGACACTGAAAAACATCGGAATTGCGGAATTTTGTTAATTCCGGAATACCAGAACTCAAGCCCTGCAGTTGACAGATCGCGGTCATTCGAGGTCATTGACGTTCCTATTCTTATTTGAATCGCATCGGTCTTTCTTTGCATCCTACCCATGGGGGCGGGTTTGCTTCTCGCCGGATGATCCCAGCGCTGTTGCTGACTCTGTCACTGATGTGGTGCTACAGGGAATGGAACTATATATTCCATCATCTGTGGTACCCATCGGAGGCAGATCTCAGCCTTGGTTTGGTCGCTTCTGTAAAACTGCATTACGCAGTAAGCAGGAGTGTTATCAAGCCTGGGCTGCGGCTTCGGCGAATCGGGATGTAAACACCAGCATACTTAAAAAGAAGTATAACTTCGCCTCCAGGTCCTTCAAAAGAGTTATTGCCAAGGCAAAGTCAGAGCACATAGGCAGAATTGGCAAGAAACTAGTTCGCCTTCCTTCGGGAACCCGTGCATTCTGGTCTCTCGCCAAGGCTGTCCAAGGGAATTTCTGTAAGCCATCACTACCATCTCTGCACAGGGAGGACGACTCACTGGCCCATGACGCAAAAAACAAAGCCGACCTTTTAGGCTCCCTTTTTGCGTCCAACTCGACTCTTGATGACGGGGGGAAAACACCGCCGACCATCCCGCGGTGTGAGTGCTCCATGGCGGATGTGCTGTTCTCACAGCGCTCGGTTCGCAAAGCACTTCTCTCCCTGGACATCCAGAAGTCGAGTGGGCCTGACGGAATCCCCCCAATTGTGCTGAGGACGTGTGCTCAGGAGTTGGCACCGGTCTTAACGCGTCTTTTCCGGTACTCCTACTCCCAAGGCGTAGTCCCAAATTCATGGAAGACAGCTTTTGTCCACCCGATCCCTAAAAAAGGCGACCCTTCCAACTATAGGCCTATCGCGATCACCTCCTTGTTCTCCAAAATAATGGAATCCATTATTAACTGCCAGCTCATCCGGTACCTTGAGGATCACCAGCTGATTAGTGACCGCCAATACGGTTTTCGTCGGGGTCGATCAGCTGGTGATCTTCTTGTCTACCTGACCCATAGATGGGCGGAGGCAGTAGAGTCCAAGGGGGAGGCGTTGGTCGTTAGTCTGGACATTGCGAAGGCCTTCGATCGGGTTTGGCACAAAGCGCTTCTTCCGAAGCTCCCTTCCTATGGGCTTCCCGAGAAATTGTGCAATTGGATCACCAGCTTCCTTGCAGATCGGAGCATCAAGGTCGTTGTAGACGGTGCATGTTCTGACTAAAAGCCTATTAACGCTGGTGTTCCACAAGGCTGTGTGCTATCACCAACGCTGTTTCTTCTGCATATCAATGATATGTTGCTAACTGGTAACATTCATTGCTATGCGGATGACAGCACTGGTGATGCTCTATACACCGGCCGTGCTAATATTTCTCGGGAAAACGTCTCCGAGTACCGGAACAAACTTGTGTCTGAAGTCGAGTCTTTGCTGGACAAAGTCTCGGACTGGGGGCGACTAAATCTAGTCCAGTTTAATCCTCAGAAGATACAAGTTGGCGCGTTTACCGCTAAAAAGAACCCCTTTGTCGTATCTCCTCAGTTTCAAGGCACTCCCCTGGTTGCCTCAGCCAGTATCGGAATCCTCGGCGTCGACATATCGAGTGACGTGCAGTTTCGTGGTCACTTGGAAGAGAAGGCCAAATTGGCCTCTAAAAAGCTTGGCGTGCTCAGCAGAGCGGGACAGTATTTCATGCCGGCATACCGCCTGCAACTTTACAAGGCGCAGGTTCGGCCTCACATGGAATACTGTTCCCATCTCTGGGCAGGGGCTCCCCAGTGCCAGCTCCTTCCACTTGACCGCATCCAGCGCAGAGCGGCTCGAATCGTTGACGACCGAGCCCTTTCCGATCGGCTCGATTCATTGGCACTGCGAAGAGATGTTGCATCCCTTTGCATTTTCTTTCGTATCTACCATGGGGAGTGCTCTGAGGAATTGTTCGGATTAATCCCAGCCGCCAAATTTCACGAACGCACATCGCGGCAGAACTCCCGATACCATCCACACCATCTGGATGATTGGCGGTCCACCACTGTGCGATTTAGAAGATGTTTTCTTCCTCGCACGACTTCCTTGTGGAACCGATTACCATCAGCGATTTTTCCGGACCGATACGACTTAGGGACCTTCAAGAAAAGAGCGTACTCCTTTTTAAAAGGCCGGCAACGCATCTGCGATTCCCTCCCTGGTGTTGCAGTTGTTCATGGGCGGCGGTAGTCACTTACCATCAGGTGAGCCGCAGGCTCGTTTGCCCCCTCTCCTATAAAAAAAATTGTGTTCGCTAAATTTATTGACATCAAAATGGTAGTCACTTTGTAGTACATTGCGTCGTATGCTATTAGCTTTCCTGTAAGAGCTTCCACAGCTCATAAAACAATGTACAAAATGTAACTGCCATTTTGATTTCAACAAAATAGGCGATGAGTTACGTAATTTCACGCTATAGTTGCAAATGATTTCGATCGTAGCACCAGTGCTGTACAGACGGCACGCAAGTACACATTGTGCGATTTTTACTTGATTGTTTCCGTACTGATAATTTCAACCACAATAAAGCAGCAGTGCAGTAAAAACTCTCACTTTACTTAACT
This sequence comes from Parnassius glacialis, assembly GCA_033319125.1. Lineage (NCBI taxonomy): Eukaryota > Metazoa > Arthropoda > Insecta > Lepidoptera > Papilionidae > Parnassius > Parnassius glacialis. The sequence goes on from JAVANC010000018.1 coordinate 29,064,753, forward strand.
AGATCTATTTCTATTGACTCAATTTTTTTCAGAACTTGATAAAATTACTTTTCTAGAAAAAAAAAAACTTCTTCACCTATAAGGCGATGATAACCCGTTTTAAAACATAATCGACTCTCGTCCTCAGAATATCTATCTGCTATAGGTATTATGAATTTCCATTAAAATAACAAAAGTTCATCAATAATAACCCAAATTTCATTAAATTGACGAGTGCTTTTTGAAACTAGTATAACATGATTCTGTTGATGTAATACTTTTCAAGGATTAAAAAAACAATTAAATTAGGAAACTTGGCAATACCTTAGAGGTCACGACTTTAACCTCTGTTGACCCCTAGGCTTCACATTAAACGAAAGTTTCACTTATGTCGATCGTTCGTTCGTCACTTCTGCCCAGACACATTTACGTATTAAGATACTCTTATTTGAATGAAGTTAAATAGATACTCTTGATTAAAGCACGAAATTTCACACAGCACAATCACGAGTAACATAGATATAGAAATAGAATCGATCACTCTGAAGCAATATGTACGAATAACTGACAAATTTTGGAAGTATTAAGAAGTCAGCCGGCAGTTCTTTTGATCGCTCTTACACGTTATGTCGCAGCAGTGCTATTAAGCGAACTTGGTACTATTGTACTGTTGTCGAACCTTTGACGATATAGACACTGGTACTGCCTTACTTAATGTATACGCTTTTACAACAAAATCCCAGAACATATTCAAAGTTTGTCAATAAACAAGTTTAAAAGTTTTATTAAAGAAAAACTGTACAAGAAGGGTTATTATAATATCAAGGAATACATGAATGAAAATAACCCCTGGGAATAGGGTGATCGCCACCATGCTGGTTCTATGAAAAGATCATTTAAAAATTGTATAAACAAAATTATTGTTAAGTGAAATTATGTTTAAAAAAAGTCCCGCTGGGTTTCTTGCTGGTTCTTCCCAGGACTGAGGTATTTTCCGAACCAGTGGTAAATAAAAAATGACTTTCAAAAAGTATTATGTAATAATCAATATTGAATAAAAAATTATTCTATTCTATTCTATTACATTCAAAAGATACCGTCCAGGACGAAGGGGTTGCCAGAGAATCCCTCCTTAATAAGATGCGTTTTTAAATTTAACTTATATATGTTACCAGTAGTCCAATCAACACTGCGGCTATTCACTAATGCAACAATAATTCCATATTATATTATATATTAAAAAATACCGAGTTCACTTTGGACATTTTAGAAACATAAAATTTATTAATAACTCGACCACAATGTTTTTTTTTATACTACGAGACACTGCACACTGCAGACTTTCTATCGGGCGAGAGATTAGTCGGGTAGCTCTGCTAGTGCGCACACTGGGTCAAATAAACAGTCGGGTTAGTAGTGAGGGCGCCACTAGTCAAAAGTCGGCCGATCGTTTTTGAGAAAATTGTAGTTAGTAAGTAGCTCTTAAAGTAGTTGCGTAATGAAACCTAAAATATTGTCCGGAAATGTTATTATTATTGCTATTATACAAAGAAGGAGACGGATCAATGAGAGAAACGGAGAATACTGGGTGCATTCTATATACAGTGACAGATTAATGCAAGGAAAATTTTACACGATGCATTTCAAATTATTAAAATACCCAAAAAAAATTTTCGCGTTTTATCGAATGAGCATATCCAGCTTTAATGAACTTGTCATATTAATTGGACCAGAAATAGTGACGGAGAATACACATTTAAGACTTTCTATCCCTGTGGAGGAGAGATTGAGCGTCACGATATAGTAAGACAACACAATATTAATTTAAATATCTTTTATTAAAATCGAAGTTTAAAATTTAAATTTCAAATCATTTGAAAAAATTGAATAATATGACTGAGCAGTATCGTTAGAATTTGCTGGTGATTGTTCTGAATGTTTTGAGACGGCGACAGATTTGACGATGTAGTAGAACTGTTAGAAGGTTGTGGAGGTGGTAAGATGTTACTCTCGCGATGATAAACAGGAAAAGAGTTCAAAGATTGTTGTAAAACGTTGAAACTGAATGATGATTGAAACGTAGCTTGAGCACGCCTAGCTAGTCTTATCTGTTTAAAAATGTTCAGAAAACCAATTTTAGCGTCGTATTTGAGTATTTAATCTTGGGACAAAAGATAAAGCAAAATTTGTATGCTCATCATTAGTGTTAGTGTCATTCAATGCATTTAACAATATCTTCATCCATATCCGTTTGATTTGGCACATTAGTCCTCTTCTTTCTCTGTTGAGGTGCGGAAGCTGAAGGTACAGATTCGTTATTCTTGGCCTCATCTTGAGAATCATTCGGTTCCAGGTTATCTTCTCTTTCCCGATTTTCGACACACGGAAATAAAAAAAATAATTGCTCAAAGTAGACATAGTTACGTATTTTGGTTGCAGCTTGACCCGACTTTGTACTCTTTTGTAAATTCAATTCTCTACGAAAGCAAGTCCGTAAATTAGACCATTTGTTTTGCACATCATGACCTGAAGAATAAAATAATTATTTCTTTACAGAGCAATTATTTCTTACAGCCAGATAATCATCTGGCTACCGGAGCTAGTTTCAATACGTTGTCTTTTCATTTTGTGTAATTGGAGCAATACGAAATATTACTAAAACTACATGTGAACAATTATGGAACATACTTCAACTGTTGTATATGGGAACCAAACAAGAAGATGACTGGATTAAAGTTTCTGAAGAATTTTATAGTCGCACAAATTTTCCAAACGTAATAGTTGCTATAGGTGGAAAACATATACGGATGATACAATTAGAATATTCTGGATCATAATATTTCAACTACAAAAGTTATTTTCTGCGTTTTAATGACTTGGACAGATGTAGATTATAAATTTATGTACATAGATGTCGGTTCTTATGGAACAGCTAGTGATACAGAAATAAAATATCGGAAATGGGTTCAGCGACTAGCTGAAAACAAGCTCAATATAACTTTCGGAAGGCTTAACGATAGTAATGCAGACATAATACCATTTTGTCGTAAGCGATGAAGCGTTTGGATTTGGGAAGTAGTTTTTCAACTTCCTCTATCAACTGTAAAATAGATGATTTGACAAGCAGCGCCATTTTGATGCATGCAATTTTGGCGCAGAAAAGACGTGCTTTTCCGCGTCAAAATTCTGAGCGAAGTGACGTTATTGACGAAGTCGGCCGACTATACAATCAGCGTGTACGCGCGCATCGAAAAGCGTCTTACTGATTTAGCAGTTGGCCGATAGTTGACCAACAGTTTAGTTTGAAGGGAATTGTGTAGCTCATCAAACTGATTTATAGGCCGATAAGCTAAACGTTATAATTTAGCGCACATGCATACATCTTAATACTGATAAAGAAACCGACTAAACTCTCGCCCGATGGAAAGGCTGCAGTGTGCGGGGTGACTAAAATAAGATAATTGATTATTGTAAGAATGGGAACATGACCCCAACCGTCTAGTCGTTCAGAAGTTACACGATCACTAACAGACACACGAACAATTATTATCCTACTTTCAACTAATAACTTTTTTTATTGAATAAGGGTGACAAACGAGCATACAGTCCACCTGATGGTAAGTGGTTGATGTGGCCTATAGACATCTACATCTATCTTCGTTTGCGAATTAAAATGCAGATGCGTTGTCAGCCGTGAGGACTAAGATAGAATGCCTCTTATCCAGTAAAAAGCGTCTCCGGTTCTCTACACTCACCACACGAAACACAGCAGCATTAAGCTGCTATTTTACGCTGGTATTCTGTGAGAGCGTGGTACTTCCCCGGTCGAGCCAACCTATTCGTGCTACAACTATACTATTAATATAGCTGTAGCATGGCTCTACCACGTAAAATCTTAAACTATAAATGTGAACTTATATTATAAATATGAGTTTGTTTGGATGTTTGTGTTTGTGGCTCAATCACGCAAAAACTACTAAGCACATTTAATATAACTTGGTCATATTATAGATAACGAGCCAGAATAAGATATTTTTGTAAGATATATTTGTAATAAAATTGAGCATATATCAAATAACATTTTTTAATCCATTGTACTCAAATTCCCCAAAAAAAACGTCATTTCTTATTGTACACTACGTTAACATACAAACATAAAATGTAATAATGAATTGGACTTCTTACCAATATTTTGAAAAAGAGTCCGCTATAACTTCAACACAGGTTATAATAGCTTTACTCTCTACCTCCAACACCATGCACCAAAATGTCGACTTAAAACTATGAGCGAGTTGTTCGCGGCCGATCAAACTGTGGTTATAATGCTTCAATAAAATGTTTCATACCTTAGTAAGGTTATCAGCGAGTTGTGCCGGTCGCGCTAGTTGAAGGCGGCCCTCTGACCGCGAGCCGCGCCTTGCTTCGGCCGCCCGTGCCGAGCCGCCGCTCGCTACACTCGTTTCCTCGTCGTCTTCTTCTTCTCGTACAATGCTGCACTTACGGGAACGCTGTAAACAGGATCACCAACCCTCATGAGACTGCTACAGCACATAGCTGGAATTGGAACTACTTTCTTTGTAATTTTGAAACTGCACAGCCGCCGATTTCAATATTTATGTTCTCACATATAAGCGATGGTTGTCTTTTCATGAGCCCTTCAGGCTTACAGATCGTTTGGGTATTCCTAATTAAACTCACGAATTATCACATATTATGGACTTGTGGTCTTAATTTGTTTTTATTTTGTAAGAGCTAAAACTCAAGCAAAGTAAGGTTGTTGTTTTGCAACTAGGTAAGACACATCTTTTTTATTTATAACGCGATTTTTTTTTTTTTTACTTATTATAAGCCAGTGCTTGACCACAATCCCACCTGGTGGTAAGTGGTGATGCAGCCTTAGATGGTAAATCGCACTGTCTTATCGTAACAAAAGCCTATTCACTCTTGCCTTGAAGACGCCTAGATTGTATTCGGACGGAAAGATAGACGCCGGCAAATTATTCCACTCCTTTGCTGTACGCATTACAAAAGACGAAGCAAACCGTTTGGTTCTAATGCGTGGGATATCGACAACAAAGGGATGCAGACCCGCCGACCGTCTGGTTGTCCGATGGTGGAAAGGAGAGGGAGGAATTAAGGCGTGTAATTCCTGCGCACACTCACCGAAATGCATTCTATAGAATACCGAGAGACTGGCTACTCTGCGCCTGTGCTCAAGGCTGACAAGATTGGTTTCAACCAAATCAAGGTCACCAATGAGCCTCTTAGCACGTCTCTCCACTGAGTCCAATGCTGCCAGGTGGCATTTTGCAGCACCAGCCCATATGTGACAGCAGTACTCCATGCACG